>OY804577.1:49109436-52105044 GCA_963680875.1 Bathymodiolus brooksi
GTAATGTTATTTATGTAAATCTAGTTTACATTGTGGTCCTGTAATGATATTTATATAAATCTAGTTTACATTGTGGTCCTGTAATGATATTTATATAAATCTAGTTTACATTGTGGTCCTGTAATGATATTTATATAAATCTAGTTTACATTGTGGTCCTGTAATGATATTTATATAAATCTAGTTTACATTGTGGTCCTGTAATGATATTTATGTAAATCTAGTTTACATTGTGGTCCTGTAATGATATTTATATAAATCTAGTTTACATTGTGGTCCTGTAATGATATTTATATAAATCTAGTTTACATTGTGGTCCTGTAATGATATTTATGTAAATCTAGTTTACATTGTGGTCCTGTAATGATATTTATATAAATCTAGTTTACATTGTGGTCCTGTAATGATATTTATGTAAATCTAGTTTACATTGTGGTCCTGTAATGATATTTATATAAATCTAGTTTACATTGTGGTCCTGTAATGATACTTATGTAAATCTAGTTTACATTGTGGTCCTGTAATGATATTTATAGAAATCTAGTTTACATTGTGGTCCTGTAATGATATTTATATAAATCTAGTTTACATTGTGGTCCTGTAATGATATTTATATAAATCTAGTTTACATTGTGGTCCTGTAATGATATTTATATAAATCTAGTTTACATTGTGGTCCTGTAATGATATTTATATAAATCTAGTTTACATTGTGGTCCTGTAATGATATTTATGTAAATCTAGTTTACATTGTGGTCCTGTAATGATATTTATATAAATCTAGTTTACATTGTGGTCCTGTAATGATATTTATATAAATCTAGTTTACATTGTGGTCCTGTAATGATATTTATATAAATCTAGTTTACATTGTGGTCCTGTAATGATATTTATATAAATCTAGTTTACATTGTGGTCCTGTAATGATATTTATATAAATCTAGTTTACATTGTGGTCCTGTAATGATATTTATATAAATCTAGTTTACATTGTGGTCCTGTAATGATATTTATATAAATCTAGTTTACATTGTGGTCCTGTAATGATATTTATATAAATCTAGTTTACATTGTGGTCCTGTAATGATATTTATATAAATCTAGTTTACATTGTGGTCCTGTAATGATATTTATATAAATCTAGTTTACATTGTGGTCCTGTAATGATATTTATATAAATCTAGTTTACATTGTGGTCCTGTAATGATATTTATGTAAATCTAGTTTACATTGTGGTCCTGTAATGATATTTATATAAATCTAGTTTACATTGTGGTCCTGTAATGATACTTTATGTAAATCTAGTTTACATTGTGGTCCTGTAATGATATTTATGTAAATCTAGTTTACATTGTGGTCCTGTAATGATATTTATAGAAATCTAGTTTACATTGTGGTCCTGTAATGATATTTATATAAATCTAGTTTACATTGTGGTCCTGTAATGATATTTATATAAATCTAGTTTACATTGTGGTCCTGTAATGATATTTATGTAAATCTAGTTTACATTGTTGTCCTGTAATGATATTTATATAAATCTAGTTTACATTGTGGTCCTGTAATGATACTTATGTAAATCTAGTTTACATTGTGGTCCTGTAATGATATTTATATAAATCTAGTTTACATTGTGGTCCTGTAATGATATTTATATAAATCTAGTTTACATTGTGGTCCTGTAATGATATTTATATAAATCTAGTTTACATTGTGGTCCTGTAATGATATTTATGTAAATCTAGTTTACATTGTGGTCCTGTAATGATATTTATATTAATCTAGTTTACATTGTGGTCCTGTAATGATATTTATATAAATCTAGTTTACATTGTGGTCCTGTAATGATATTTATATAAATCTAGTTTACATTGTGGTCCTGTAATGATATTTATATAAATCTAGTTTACATTGTGGTCCTGTAATGATATTTATATAAATCTAGTTTACATTGTGGTCCTGTAATGATATTTATATAAATCTAGTTTACATTGTGGTCCTGTAATGATATTTATATAAATCTAGTTTACATTGTGGTCCTGTAATGATATTTATATAAATCTAGTTTACATTGTGGTCCTGTAATGATATTTATATAAATCTAGTTTACATTGTGATCCTGTAATGATATTTATATAAATCTAGTTTATGAATTAGTACATTGTTGCAATGTTATAAAATCTAGTTTACATTGTGGTCCTGTAATGATATTCTGTAAATCTAGGTTTGACAGTTGTGCCTGGTAATGATTATATATAAATCTAGTTTACATTGTGGTCCTGTAATGATATTTATGTAAATCTAGTTTACATTGTGGTCCTGTAATGATATTTATATAAATCTAGTTTACATTGTGGTCCTGTAATGATATTTATAGTAAATCTAGTTTACATGTGGTCCTGTAATGATATTTATATAAATCTAGTTTACATTGTGGTCCTGTAATGATATCTTATGTAAATTTAGTTTACATTGTGGTCCTGTAATGATATTTATATAATATCTAGTTTACATTGTGGTCCTGTAATGATATTTTATAGTAAATATAGTTTACATTGTGGTCCTGTAATGATATTTATATAAATCTAGTTTACATTGTGGTCCTGTAATGTTATTTATGTAAATCTAGTTTACATTGTGGTCCTGTAATGATATTTATATAAATCTAGTTTACAATTGTGGTCCTGTAATGATATTTATATAAATCTAGTTTACATTGTGGTCCTGTAATGATATTTATATAAATCTAGTTTACATTGTGGTCCTGTAATGATATTTATATAAATCTAGTTTACATTGTGGTCCTGTAATGATATTTATGATAAATCTAGTTTACATTGTGGTCCTGTAATGATATTTATATAAATCTAGTTTACATTGTGGTCCTGTAATGATATTTATATAAATATAGTTACATTGTGGTCCTGTAATGATACTTATGTAAATCTAGTTTACATTGTGGTCCTGTAATGATATTATATAAATCTAGTTACATTGTGGTCCGTAATGATGTATGTAAATCTAGTTTACATTGTGGTCCTGTAATGATATTTATATAATTCTAGTTTACATTTTGGTCCTGTAATGATATTTATGTAAATCTAGTTTACATTGTGGTCCTGTAATGATATTTATATAAATCTAGTTTACATTGTGGTCCTGTAATGATTTCTTATATAAATCTAGTTTACATTGTGGTCCTATAATGGTATTATATAATCTAGTTTACATTGTGGTAATGTAATGATATTTATGTAAATCTAGTTTACATTGTGGTCCTGTAATGATATTTATGTAAATCTAGTTTACAATGTGGTCCTGTAATGATATTTATATAAATCTAGTTTACATTGTGGTCCTGTAATGATATTTATATAAATTAGTTTACATTGTGGTCCTGTAATGATATTTAATATAAATCTAGTTTACATTGTGGTCCTGTAATGATATTTATTTAAACTCTAGTTTACATTGTGGTCCTGTAATGATATTTATGTAAATTTAGTTACATTGTGGTCCTGTAATGATTTTATATAAATCTAGTTTACATTGTGGTCCTGTAATGATATTTATATAAATCTAGTTTACATTGTGGTCCTGTAATGATATTTATATAAATCTAGTTTACATTGTGGTCCTGTAATGAATTTATATAAATCTACTTTACATTGTGGTCCTGTAATGATATTTATATAAATCTAGTTTACATTGTGGTCCTGTAATGATATTTATATAAATCTAGTTTACATTGTGGTCCTGTAATGATATTTATATAAATCTAGTTTACATTGTGGTCCTGTAATGATATTTATATAAATCTAGTTTACATTGTGGTCCTGTAATGATATTTATATAAATTCCTAGTTACCTTGTGGTCCTGTAATGATAATTTATATAAATCTAGTTTACATTGTCATCCTGTAATGATATTTATATAAATCTAGTTTACATTGTGGTCCTGTAATGATATTTATGTAAATCTAGTTTACATTGTGGTCCTGTAATGATATTTATGTAAATCTAGTTTACATTGTGGTCCTGTAATGATATTTATATAAATCTAGTTTACATTGTGGTCCTATAATGATATTTATTTAAATCTAGTTTACATTGTGGTCCTGTAATGATATTTATATAAATCTAGTTTACATTGTGGTCCTGTAATGATATTTATGTAAATCTAGTTTACATTGTGGTCCTGTAATGATATTTATATAAATCTAGTTTACATTGTGGTCCTGTAATGATATTTATATAAATCTAGTTTACATTGTGGTCCTGTAATGATATTTATATAAAAATAGTTTACATTGTGGTCCTGTAATGATATTTATATAAATCTAGTTTACATTGTGGTCCTGTAATGATATTTATATAAATCTAGTTTACATTGTGGTCCTGTAATGATATTTATATAAATCTAGTTTACATTGTGGTCCTGTAATGATATTTATATAAATCTAGTTTACATTGTGGTCCTGTAATGATATTTATATAAATCTAGTTTACATTGTGGTCCTGTAATGATATTTATATAAATCTAGTTTACATTGTGGTCCTGTAATGATATTATATAAATCTAGTTTACATTGTGTCTGTAATGATATTTATATAAATCTAGTTTACATTGTGATCCTGTAATGATATTTATATAATCTAGTTTACATTGTGGTCCTGTAATGATATTTATGTAAATCTAGTTTACATTGTGGTCCTGTAATGATATTTATGTAAATCTAGTTTACATTGTGGTCCTGTAATGATATTTATATAAATCTAGTTTACATTGTGGTCCTGTAATGATATTTATGTAAATCTAGTTTACATTGTGGTCCTGTAATGATATTTATATAAATCTAGTTTACATTGTGGTCCTGTAATGATATTTATATAAATCTAGTTTACATTGTGGTCCTGTAATGATATTTATATAAATCTAGTTTACATTGTGGTCCTGTAATGATATTTATGTAAATTTAGTTTACATTGTGGTCCTGTAATGATATTTATATAAATCTAGTTTACATTGTGGTCCTGTAATGATATTTATATAAATATAGTTTACATTGTGGTCCTGTAATGATATTTATATAAATCTAGTTTACATTGTGGTCCTGTAATGTTATTTATGTAAATCTAGTTTACATTGTGGTCCTGTAATGATATTTATATAAATCTAGTTTACATTGTGGTCCTGTAATGATATTTATATAAATCTAGTTTACATTGTGGTCCTGTAATGATATTTATATAAATCTAGTTTACATTGTGGTCCTGTAATGATATTTATATAAATCTAGTTTACATTGTGGTCCTGTAATGATATTTATGTAAATCTAGTTTACATTGTGGTCCTGTAATGATATTTATAGAAATCTAGTTTACATTGTGGTCCTGTAATGATATTTATATAAATCTAGTTTACATTGTGGTCCTGTAATGATATTTATATAAATCTAGTTTACATTGTGGTCCTGTAATGATATTTATATAAATCTAGTTTACATTGTGGTCCTGTAATGATATTTATGTAAATCTAGTTTACATTGTTGTCCTGTAATGATATTTATATAAATCTAGTTTACATTGTGGTCCTGTAATGATACTTATGTAAATCTAGTTTACATTGTGGTCCTGTAATGATATTTATATAAATCTAGTTTACATTGTGGTCCTGTAATGATATGTATGTAAATCTAGTTTACATTGTGGTCCTGTAATGATATTTATATAAATCTAGTTTACATTTTGGTCCTGTAATGATATTTATGTAAATCTAGTTTACATTGTGGTCCTGTAATGATATTTATATAAATCTAGTTTACATTGTGGGTCCTGTAATGATATTTATATAAATCTAGTTTACATTGTGGTCCTATAATGATATTTATATAAATCTAGTTTACATTGTGGTAATGTAATGATATTTATGTAAATCTAGTTTACATTGTGGTCCTGTAATGATATTTATGTAAATCTAGTTTACATTGTGGTCCTGTAATGATATTTATATAAATCTAGTTTACATTGTGGTCCTGTAATGATATTTATATAAATCTAGTTTACATTGTGGTCCTGTAATGATATTTATATAAATCTAGTTTACATTGTGGTCCTGTAATGATATTTATGTAAATCTAGTTTACATTGTGGTCCTGTAATGATATTTATGTAAATTTAGTTTACATTGTGGTCCTGTAATGATATTTATATAAATCTAGTTTACATTGTGGTCCTGTAATGATATTTATATAAATCTAGTTTACATTGTGGTCCTGTAATGATATTTATATAAATCTAGTTTACATTGTGGTCCTGTAATGATATTTATATAAATCTAGTTTACATTGTGGTCCTGTAATGATATTTATATAAATCTAGTTTACATTGTGGTCCTGTAATGATATTTATATAAATCTAGTTTACATTGTGGTCCTGTAATGATATTTATATAAATCTAGTTTACATTGTGGTCCTGTAATGATATTTATATAAATCTAGTTTACATTGTGGTCCTGTAATGATATTTATATAAATCTAGTTTACATTGTGGTCCTGTAATGATATTTATATAAATCTAGTTTACATTGTGATCCTGTAATGATATTTATATAAATCTAGTTTACATTGTGGTCCTGTAATGATATTTATGTAAATCTAGTTTACATTGTGGTCCTGTAATGATATTTATGTAAATCTAGTTTACATTGTGGTCCTGTAATGATATTTATATAAATCTAGTTTACATTGTGGTCCTGTAATGATATTTATGTAAATCTAGTTTACATTGTGGTCCTGTAATGATATTTATATAAATCTAGTTTACATTGTGGTCCTGTAATGATATTTATGTAAATCTAGTTTACATTGTGGTCCTGTAATGATATTTATATAAATCTAGTTTATATTGTGGTCCTGTAATGATATTTATATAAATATAGTTTACATTGTGGTCCTGTAATGATATTTATATAAATCTAGTTTACATTGTGGTCCTGTAATGTTATTTATGTAAATCTAGTTTACATTGTGGTCCTGTAATGATATTTATATAAATCTAGTTTACATTGTGGTCCTGTAATGATATTTATATAAATCTAGTTTACATTGTGGTCCTGTAATGATATTTATATAAATCTAGTTTACATTGTGGTCCTGTAATGATATTTATATAAATCTAGTTTACATTGTGGTCCTGTAATGATATTTATGTAAATCTAGTTTACATTGTGGTCCTGTAATGATATTTATATAAATCTAGTTTACATTGTGGTCCTGTAATGATATTTATATAAATCTAGTTTACATTGTGGTCCTGTAATGATATTTATATAAATCTAGTTTACATTGTGGTCCTGTAATGATATTTATATAAATCTAGTTTACATTGTGGTCCTGTAATGATATTTATGTAAATCTAGTTTACATTGTGGTCCTGTAATGATATTTATATAAATCTAGTTTACATTGTGGTCCTGTAATGATATTTATGTAAATCTAGTTTACATTGTGGTCCTGTAATGATATTTATATAAATCTAGTTTACATTGTGGTCCTGTAATGATATGTATGTAAATCTAGTTTACATTGTGGTCCTGTAATGATATTTATATAAATCTAGTTTACATTGTGGTCCTGTAATGATATGTATGTAAATCTAGTTTACATTGTGGTCCTGTAATGATATTTATATAAATCTAGTTTACATTGTGGTCCTGTAATGATATTTATATAAATCTAGTTTACATTGTGGTCCTATAATGATATTTATATAAATCTAGTTTACATTGTGGCCCTGTAATGATATTTATGTAAATCTAGTTTACATTGTGGTCCTGTAATGATATTTATAGAAATCTAGTTTACATTGTGGTCCTGTAATGATATTTATATAAATCTAGTTTACATTGTGGTCCTGTAATGATATTTATGTAAATCTAGTTTACATTGTTGTCCTGTAATGATATTTATATAAATCTAGTTTACATTGTGGTCCTGTAATGATATATATATAAATCTAGTTTACATTGTGGTCCTGTAATGATATTTATATAAATCTGGTTTACATTGTGGTCCTGTAATGATATGTATGTAAATCTAGTTTACATTGTGGTCCTGTAATGATATTTATATAAATCTAGTTTACATTTTGGTCCTGTAATGATATTTATGTAAATCTAGTTTACATTGTGGTCCTGTAATGATATTTATATAAATCTAGTTTACATTGTGGTCCTGTAATGATATTTATATAAATCTAGTTTACATTGTGGTCCTGTAATGATATTTATATAAATCTAGTTTACATTGTGGTCCTGTAATGATATTTATGTAAATCTAGTTTACATTGTGGTCCTGTAATGATATTTATATAAATCTAGTTTACATTGTGGTCCTGTAATGATATTTATATAAATCTAGTTTACATTGTGGTCCTGTAATGATATTTATATAAATCTAGTTTACATTGTGGTCCTGTAATGATATTTATATAAATCTAGTTTACATTGTGGTCCTGTAATGATATTTATATAAATCTAGTTTACATTGTGGTCCTGTAATGATATTTATATAAATCTAGTTTACATTGTGGTCCTGTAATGATATTTATATAAATCTAGTTTACATTGTGGTCCTGTAATGATATTTATATAAATCTAGTTTACATTGTGGTCCTGTAATGATATTTATATAAATCTAGTTTACATTGTGGTCCTGTAATGATATTTATATAAATCTAGTTTACATTGTGGTCCTGTAATGATATTTATATAAATCTAGTTTACATTGTGGTCCTGTAATGATATTTATATAAATCTAGTTTACATTGTGGTCCTGTAATGATATTTATATAAATCTAGTTTACATTGTGATCCTGTAATGATATTTATATAAATCTAGTTTACATTGTGGTCCTGTAATGATATTTATGTAAATCTAGTTTACATTGTGGTCCTGTAATGATATTTATGTAAATCTAGTTTACATTGTGGTCCTGTAATGATATTTATATAAATCTAGTTTACATTGTGGTCCTGTAATGATATTTATGTAAATCTAGTTTACATTGTGGTCCTGTAATGATATTTATATAAATCTAGTTTACATTGTGGTCCTGTAATGATATTTATGTAAATCTAGTTTACATTGTGGTCCTGTAATGATATTTATATAAATCTAGTTTATATTGTGGTCCTGTAATGATATTTATATAAATATAGTTTACATTGTGGTCCTGTAATGATATTTATATAAATCTAGTTTACATTGTGGTCCTGTAATGTTATTTATGTAAATCTAGTTTACATTGTGGTCCTGTAATGATATTTATATAAATCTAGTTTACATTGTGGTCCTGTAATGATATTTATATAAATCTAGTTTACATTGTGGTCCTGTAATGATATTTATATAAATCTAGTTTACATTGTGGTCCTGTAATGATATTTATATAAATCTAGTTTACATTGTGGTCCTGTAATGATATTTATGTAAATCTAGTTTACATTGTGGTCCTGTAATGATATTTATATAAATCTAGTTTACATTGTGGTCCTGTAATGATATTTATATAAATCTAGTTTACATTGTGGTCCTGTAATGATATTTATATAAATCTAGTTTACATTGTGGTCCTGTAATGATATTTATATAAATCTAGTTTACATTGTGGTCCTGTAATGATATTTATGTAAATCTAGTTTACATTGTGGTCCTGTAATGATATTTATATAAATCTAGTTTACATTGTGGTCCTGTAATGATATTTATGTAAATCTAGTTTACATTGTGGTCCTGTAATGATATTTATATAAATCTAGTTTACATTGTGGTCCTGTAATGATATGTATGTAAATCTAGTTTACATTGTGGTCCTGTAATGATATTTATATAAATCTAGTTTACATTGTGGTCCTATAATGATATTTATATAAATCTAGTTTACATTGTGGCCCTGTAATGATATTTATGTAAATCTAGTTTACATTGTGGTCCTGTAATGATATTTATAGAAATCTAGTTTACATTGTGGTCCTGTAATGATATTTATATAAATCTAGTTTACATTGTGGTCCTGTAATGATATTTATGTAAATCTAGTTTACATTGTTGTCCTGTAATGATATTTATATAAATCTAGTTTACATTGTGGTCCTGTAATGATATATATATAAATCTAGTTTACATTGTGGTCCTGTAATGATATTTATATAAATCTGGTTTACATTGTGGTCCTGTAATGATATGTATGTAAATCTAGTTTACATTGTGGTCCTGTAATGATATTTATATAAATCTAGTTTACATTTTGGTCCTGTAATGATATTTATGTAAATCTAGTTTACATTGTGGTCCTGTAATGATATTTATATAAATCTAGTTTACATTGTGGTCCTGTAATGATATTTATATAAATCTAGTTTACATTGTGGTCCTGTAATGATATTTATATAAATCTAGTTTACATTGTGGTCCTGTAATGATATTTATGTAAATCTAGTTTACATTGTGGTCCTGTAATGATATTTATATAAATCTAGTTTACATTGTGGTCCTGTAATGATATTTATATAAATCTAGTTTACATTGTGGTCCTGTAATGATATTTATATAAATCTAGTTTACATTGTGGTCCTGTAATGATATTTATATAAATCTAGTTTACATTGTGGTCCTGTAATGATATTTATATAAATCTAGTTTACATTGTGGTCCTGTAATGATATTTATATAAATCTAGTTTACATTGTGGTCCTGTAATGATATTTATATAAATCTAGTTTACATTGTGGTCCTGTAATGATATTTATATAAATCTAGTTTACATTGTGGTCCTGTAATGATATTTATATAAATCTAGTTTACATTGTGGTCCTGTAATGATATTTATATAAATCTAGTTTACATTGTGGTCCTGTAATGATATTTATATAAATCTAGTTTACATTGTGGTCCTGTAATGATATTTATGTAAATCTAGTTTACATTGTGGTCCTGTAATGATATTTATGTAAATCTAGTTCACATTGTGGTCCTGTAATGATATTTATGTAAATCTAGTTTACATTGTGGTCCTGTAATGATATTTATATAAATCTAGTTTACATTGTGGTCCTGTAATGATATTTATGTAAATCTAGTTTACATTGTGGTCCTGTAATGATATTTATATAAATCTAGTTTACATTGTGGTCCTGTAATGATATTTATGTAAATCTAGTTTACATTGTGGTCCTGTAATGATATTTATATAAATCTAGTTTACATTGTGGTCCTGTAATGATATATATGTAAATTTAGTTTACATTGTGGTCCTGTAATGATATTTATATAAATCTAGTTTACATTGTGGTCCTGTAATGATATTTATATAAATATAGTTTACATTGTGGTCCTGTAATGATATTTATATAAATCTAGTTTACATTGTGGTCCTGTAAATTATATTTATATAAATCTAGTTTACATTGTGGTCCTGTAATGATATTTATATAAATCTAGTTTACATTGTGGTCCTGTAATGATATTTATGTAAATCTAGTTTACATTGTGGTCCTGTAATGATATTTATAGAAATCTAGTTTACATTGTGGTCCTGTAATGATATTTATATAAATCTAGTTTACATTGTGGTCCTGTAATGATATTTATGTAAATCTAGTTTACATTGTGGTCCTATAATGATATTTATATAAATCTAGTTTACATTGTGGTCCTGTAATGATATGTATGTAAATCTAGTTTACATTGTGGTCCTGTAATGATATTTATATAAATCTAGTTTACATTTTGGTCCTGTAATGATATTTATGTAAATCTAGTTTACATTGTGGTCCTGTAATGATATTTATATAAATCTAGTTTACATTGTGGTCCTGTAATGATATTTATATAAATCTAGTTTACATTGTGGTCCTATAATGATATTTATATAAATCTAGTTTACATTGTGGCCCTGTAATGATATTTATGTAAATCTAGTTTACATTGTGGTCCTGTAATGATATTTATGTAAATCTAGTTTACATTGTGGTCCTGTAATGATATTTATATAAATCTAGTTTACATTGTGGTCCTGTAATGATATTTATATAAATCTAGTTTACATTGTGGTCCTGTAATGATATTTATATAAATCTAGTTTACATTGTGGTCCTGTAATGATATTTATGTAAATCTAGTTTACATTGTGGTCCTGTAATGATATTTATATAAATCTAGTTTACATTGTGGTCCTGTAATGATATTTATATAAATCTAGTTTACATTGTGGTCCTGTAATGATATTTATATAAATCTAGTTTACATTGTGGTCCTGTAATGATATTTATATAAATCTAGTTTACATTGTGGTCCTGTAATGATATTTATATAAATCTAGTTTACATTGTGGTCCTGTAATGATATTTATATAAATCTAGTTTACATTGTGGTCCTGTAATGATATTTATATAAATCTAGTTTACATTGTGGTCCTGTAATGATATTTATATAAATCTAGTTTACATTGTGGTCCTGTAATGATATTTATATAAATCTAGTTTACATTTTGGTCCTGTAATGATATTTATATAAATCTAGTTTACATTGTGGTCCTGTAATGATATTTACAATATTTTAAAGCAATATCAACATCAACGTATTTAATATAAAATCAAAAACCAATTAGTCATATATACATAGTATATTAAAAAGATATAATTACACCTCATTGGAAATGTTCGACCAAGGAACGTTAGAGGGTTCCTGCTAACAAGAAACTACTGAACCAAGGGCTCCTCTTAGTTAAGTTGAAATGATCACTTCGAAAGTTTTACAATCGCCACCATGACTTAGTTGACTGTTATGGAATATCTGTGTCACAAATGACCACGGATATGTTCCACTTCTCCTAAACACTTCCCGATCCTTTCCTCGTTTATGACTTATTACCGGGTTTGTAACTAGATTAACACGACGGGACGGGTGTCACTAGTGGATCCGGAACTGCTTACCCTTCCGGAGCACCTTAGTTCACCCCCAGTTTTTAGTGGGGCTCGTGTTACTCGATATTTAGTTTTATATGTATGTTTTGTAGATCGTTGTTTGTCCTTTTGTACTTGTACTCTGGTCTTCTCGAATTCGATATACGGATTCTGATTACCCCTTTGGTATCTTCAAATTGTTTCACTGAAGAAAGAGAAACGATCAAGGAATTTATTGTACAAACATGATATCATATTAAAAAACTACCCCTTTACAACGGGGGAAAACAGCGGTGGTACCAATAATTGCGTCTAATAATCATAAATAAACAACTAAACAAATTTAAAATGAGCATAAATCATACACGAACATTAAATATAATACATTCTCATCACAGAACATATTAAAGTCGTTGTGATAAAAGTCATAGTTTCATTGGTAAAAACATATTATCACAGAAACAATTGTTTCATTCTTATCTTCACTAAAACAAAATTATATACGATCTATCACATTATTTTAATTGCACTTAATTATAAGTTGAACAACCTGTAATTTGGGGGGAGGGGTAAAGGATGGAGCATGGTGTTCGATAGCATGGTAGTTGGATTTGCAATTAACTTTGCAATCAGTGCCTATTACCACTAACGTTGTGAGTTCGAATCCCGCTAATGGTGAGGTTTGGGTTTATGGTGCTTAACGCCACTTTCAACATTATTTCACTTATATTGTGGCGATCAATTTTATTGGTGGAGGAAACCGGAGTACCCGGGAAAAACCACCGACCTGTATCAAGTCACTCACAAACTTTATCACATAATGTTGTATCGAGTTCACCTCGTCTGAGCGGTGTTCGAACTCACAACGTTAGTGGTGATAGACACTGATTGCATAGGTAGTTATAAATCCACCTACCATACGATCACGACCAACGATGGTCCCTCTCATGACGAGGTATACTCTATACAACATTATGTGTTAAAGTTTGTCAGTAACTTGCGGCAGGTCGGTGGGTACCCCGATTTCCTCCACCAATAAAACTGACCGCCAATATATAGCTGAAATGTTGTTGGAAGTGGCATTAAACAACATAACCATAACCCCTGGCCTAAACCTGTAATTGTGTGGAAAAAAAATATGCATAATCTTAATGATAGCCATATGTTCATCTTTAATCTAAATGTATGTACAAACATTCTGTAAAATTAAAAAATTGTAAATAGAAAACTGTAGAAATATTCTGATTTTGGTGGAGGGAAAAAAATCTGATTCAGAGTTTTTGTCATATAATCTAATGCTAAATTCAGGAAAAAAAATTCGCGCATTGTCCGAAAAACATTGCTAATGAAGACAAAAAATTACAGACACCCGCTGATATAATACCTTTATACGCCAGGAAAATTTAAAGCATATCTGTTGAACGGAAATATCCTTTTTTTACACTTAAACTTGATTTTGATGTTGACATCATTGTTTTCTCGCTGAATTCAGCATTTCTCGTTCCAATTTACATTTTTTGCATAAATATAATCTTATCATTTCCAATGACTGTGGGCATCTAAATGTGTAGAATGTGTTCGTATTACGTATTCCTAGCCCACAGTGTAACATTAAAATGCCCAGTCATTGTAAAAGATAAGATTATAATTATGCAAAAAATGTAAATTGGAATGAGACATGACTTTGTGTGGTGATAATTGGTTGTACGAAGAAGCTTCTTTGAAAAAATCAGGGTCGTCCTTGCTGAATTCAGCGAGAAAACAATGATGTCAATGTTTACGCAACATCAAAATCAAGTTTAAGTGTAAAAAGAAAGATATTTCCGCTCGGCGCAATTTTTTTAAGCGCGCCTCCCTCCGCTCGGTGCAATTTTTTTAAGTGCGCCCCCCCTAACTTGAAATCTTGAATCCCCCCTGCTCACCCACTCACTCGTGACTTTTGTCACAATTCACATCTTTGTCGTTTCTTATTCATCTATTACTGGTCTCGTATCGTATAAGGATTCTAATATTGGAGTCGCTTTCTTTTTGTTTTAGCATTCAGTAGTATGCCTGAGTTGTGGGTCGACTGTGTTTGACGTTCTTTGGCAATGCAACCCGTTGAATGCTTGCCTGCGAACATCTTCAAATCGAGCTATATAAACAACAGGTGTAAGAGCACTTCCCACTTTGGCAAATATTGGAGGTAGCGTCATTATCATGGGTTCGATTTCAGCATCTTTGTTCGCTATTTTACAGAAAAGCAAAATGGTATATGGCGACCAACATATGAGAAAAAGACCTGAAATAGACAAATTGAAAATACTCAATATATTTCTTTGTTCTTAAATGATTAATATGCTGTTATAAAGTTAAGTTGTTATTTTCCTAGTCGTATCTATTCCGATCCGATTTTCTATAATTGTAAAAAGTTTGCACCCAACGTGAACATAGATTAAGATAGAGAGAGAAAGAGAGATGCTGGTCTGGTGTTTGTCCGGTTTAGAAAATAAAATATTATCCATGAATGAGAGAAAATCGGTTGTTGATTGGTTAATGACCCATGGGTACACAATCCATGAACTTGACGTGTAGTTACGCTACGTCACTCACAGAAGAGTTTCTTTAAGCTAATGTGTATATGTGACAATGGCGAATCTCAAAGCGCATTTCAACAAAAAATAAGTGCAAAACGTCTCAATATATACAGAAATAACAACACCAATGCTGCAAATTTTACTAAGAGATTTAAAATTCCTACAGAATTAATAGCCATGTTATTTCAAATGTGTGTCTTCATAGAAATGATCATTATGCTTTTAAAATCATTTGGAACTATTATCTTATACTTAGTCAAAATGCACCGAAATTTTCACCCGAGATATGGGGTTTTTTTCTTCCACAAGTGCAAAACGTTACGATTACGTTACAATAAGAACAAGAAAATTCACTACAAATCAGTTTTTGTTTTCAAGCCGAGGACAAAATCGGGGAATACAATCGTCATTGATGTTTGCATCCAGTGGCATTGGAATTGAACCAATTAACCTTCAGCACTTCTATACAGCCTTCGACTTCGCCTCGGGCTTTACATAAGTACCTATGGGATGACTTACGAAATAATTTATGGAAGCCAGAGTTTGTATCCAGTTTTAAAATAGGTAACATTTTTTTCGTAAAATTTTTATCGATAAAATGCAACGAAAATAATGTTACCCATGTTAAAACTGGATACAAACTCTGGCTTCCATGAATTATTTCGATTCTAGTAGGAAAAATCTAGCTTATTTTTTGAAGTGGAAGTCAGCAATGGAAATGCATTTCCATAACAAAATCTACTAACCTTCATGTTTATAGTTGTTTTTCATTTATGTATAACTAGACTGTGGTGCAATGAAGTTACTGATATTTTCCAATTAGATGGCATTTTGAATTTAGCAACTTAAACAAGTCAAATGCTCACAAAATCGTAAAATAAATCAGTAAACATGTGTGTTCACGTCATCAGCGTTCCTTGTAAACTATGTCACTGGAAGACGTTAAATTTCAAAAGTCCATAGTCTTAAGAATTTATTCCGGAAAAAAAATATAGGTATAAACAATACGGGCATTTTTATGTTTGTTTTGCACCACGGTCCTGTATGAATTCACTAGGGAATTGGGTTTGTAATTTGTTCGTCAATACACATGAGCAAATTAAAATATATCGCTAATTTTATCATTGTATTATTTATATAGCCAATGCAGGACGTCATGTTAGAATACCTTATAATGTCACGACATTATCACTGAATATGTTGACAAGATATTTGTGAACAATCAATTAACACCTAAATTTTAGTGCTACAGCAACCACAACCGAAAGCTACATGCAATAGCAGGTGAATAATAAAATGTTAATTAGGCTTGTCGTCAGGGCACACCTTAGTACTAATTTACATCAGCCGCCATACCGGTATATTACTCATGATTTAAGCTGACATTTTGAAATCTTATTTAATCAATTTATACTTTATATGTAATCTGCTGTCTGTGAGACAACTAAAATGTTTAGTGAGTGAATGAGTGCTTGATATTTAGCGCCAATTCAGCCATTGCTTAGCTATATCATGACGAGAACAAGTTTATTTTCAATGAGATGATGATGAGGTCCGCTTTGTACTAGACCAACACGATGAGTTGGATTTTTATAGTGCTAGCTCACTGAAACAACAGTGCGCGGGTAGACATGCCGCTCCACTCGGACACATTATTCTGATTCCGAGCCAACCAGTCTTTGCTCTTTTTCCTTAATGCTGTGTGCTTAGCAGAGAAGCAACAAATACCAATGGGGATCATTCACCAAATTTCTTTCGACAGACGTCGCTGTTGTTCCATAAGTGGTTAGCGGAACGTTTTAATCTCGATGACGCTTGAATTGTTCCCTTATAACATGAATAGGAAAATTCTGTAAATTCGTTCACAAACAAAACTGTTCTCACGCCTTTTTTTTATTATATAAATTATAACATTAGTGTACAAGTTAGATAAACTACTATTGAAAGAAAAGAAGTTACCCGTATTGCGGGATATTCAATACGGGCCGCTTCTTTTTTTTAATAGTACTGTATCTTATACTTACAACCATTGCGCTGGAACAGTTGACTACAGAACGACAGGGATATTAGGTTATTAATTAAATTCCCAACGGTGTATACGTGTATCGCATTTCATTTCTTTGCATTAGCATTAGGGGAAAAGGGGGTATTTTACTCTTATTAAAAGATTTCGATGCTACATTCTTGTAACTGAAAAAAAAAATGCACTCTGAAACAGAATGTTTGTTCTGGGAAAAAATTGTCCCTTTATGACCAATAATAAAAATATGGGAAAAAGGGTAAAAAAATCAAAACCATACATGTACAATACACAGGAACACAACAAATTCATTTGTACCTTTAGGCAGTAATATACAATTTTCAACAAACACAGAAAAAGAACAAGTAATAATAAAAAAAACTTGTAACAATGAACAAATAGAATTTATGTGTGTATAGACACCTTTTCAAGTAACATAGTTGGTAGTTTATATCATTTTATATTATTCAAAATAAATCTAAAAACGGCTAATGATAAGAAAAAATTAATAGCAATAATAAATTTATTTTTGTAATAAACAATCCAAAGGAAACATATTTATGATTATTTTCAAAAAATTTCAGCAAAAAATATT
The DNA here is from genome assembly GCA_963680875.1 of Bathymodiolus brooksi. Lineage (NCBI taxonomy): Eukaryota > Metazoa > Mollusca > Bivalvia > Mytilida > Modiolidae > Bathymodiolus > Bathymodiolus brooksi. The sequence continues at coordinate 49,127,593 of OY804577.1, forward strand.
CTTCATCTGTACGATATATCCAGTTTACGGAAAGGAAAAACTTAATTGACCTTCCCTACCTAGATGATCACAGTTTTTATTTTTGAAGCATATTTTCCTTTTCTCATTTTTGTTTAAACCACACAAAATAAAATCCTTTTTAGATTCTCATCCCATCCCTTCCCACTTTTTACCATCAAATTCACGATTTTCTATTTTCAATCAATTCATTTTCAAAATTTAACAAATTCTTCATTAGGGTATCAGTATACCAAATAAAGTTTTTTTTTTATTATGTGATGTTCTATCACGATAGTTTCCAGATGTATCTTGTTCTACAATATTTAACTCAATAGTCCGCAAGGGGCCTTCGTGGTCGTGATCGTTTGGTAGTTGGATTTACAACTACCTATAGATGCTATCAGTACCTATCACGACTAACGTTGTGAGTTCGAATCTCGTCCAGGCGATACAACATTATGTGATAAAGTTTGCCAGTGACTTGTGGCAGGTCCGTGGTTTTCTCTGTGCACTCCGTTTTCCTCCACCAATAAAACTGACCCCCACTGAAATTTGTTGAAAGTGGTATTAAACACCAAACCCAGTAGTCCGTACGTTTCCAATCGTGTACGTTTACATTCTTTTATGTTTATTTGTTTTTATTGTATAGAACGCTGGGTTTTATGCTAATTCCCGATTTTTTTTGTAGCATTACTGAAATCGTAATTCAAATCTTTTGACTGTTCATTTCAATAACAAGCAGCTAACTAAAGTTATAAATAACGTTTTTACCTGCATTAGAATGGAATAAACCTACAACAATCATGTGCTTTGCCTTTAGTCCTTTACCATTAAAAATTTCATTATGCCAAATAATTGTAATCTTCAATATATTTTTACATATACATGTACATGTATATTGCAATGAAATAAATTTGATAATTGGGATAGTATAGTTGTGCGTGTATAGGTCAACAGATAAGTAAAGTTTATAGATGCCAAAAGGGTTGTCGGAAGTCATATATCGAAGAAGGGCAGGCAATGCAATGGCCAAACGAAAAAGGACAAAATGATAAACAGTGGTCTACAAAAAACTATACAGAAAACTGAAGATTGAGCAGCACGAATCCCACTTAAAACCCGACGGAACTCTGTCGGTGACAACTTGAGTCTTTGGTTTTGCATTGTATGGCAGTTCCAGGTTTTGTACGATGATCAGCCAGTCTGATTGTACAAAATATTTGAATGCTGCCAAAATCTGTCGAAAATAATTAAAAATAGTAAGAAACAACGAATTTTCTTTATTTAACTATTTATTATGCCATTCATAATACATCTGCTCAAAATCTTTCTAAAATAAATGCTATGATTAACCCGCTTGTTGTCGAATCTTTAACAGTTAATAACACTACACGAAGAAGGAATATATTATCTGTAAAATTTTGTACCAAATAATTTTAAAGAGTGCGATTTAGATTTGAAGATTGCATAAATATAGATAGACCTAGATATATTCATTCAAAATTTTGTATTTGGACACGGGGACTTTATTATTCTATTTTGTTCACTTGGAGGTAGTATTTCCTGAAATTCAGGTACTTTAAAATGTTGGAATGAAGTTCATCAGTATTGCAGTGTGAGTAACAAAACATCATGTACAATGTACACCTTTTATGAACATGCATAGGCTACACCAAGGTACATGCCGATGTGGCTTGTAAACGTCTGTTGTATTTCTTAATATGGTCATAATAAAACTCCTTTCTTGCGACTTACAGATAATACTTTTATTTTACATATACTCGTGCTGTACTAGTTAAGCTTCAGTGTTTGCACCATCCAAGTTTTATAATTCAGTGCCGTCATTAGGTTAACGTTAAGATACAAGCGTCTTTGTGATTCAAACGCACATGTAACCACTTATGGAACAGTAGCGTCACCAAACGGGAGAAGCTGTGAATTATCCCTATTGTATTGGCTTTGGTTTGACATGACCGGGACTCGACCACGCTAACCATTACGCCACCGATGCGATGTCAAGCTTTAGTGACATGGTACAAATGATCAATATACTAAATTTTTAATATTGTTTGATAATTTGTACCATTTTTTATTTATTTAAGAGAAAAGAAAAGAAATCATTCCGTTGAAAGTAGATTTTCTTTGCTTGAAGGAAAATATGAAATAATTTTATATGCCGGAACAATTACATGTATACAGTAAGAAAAATCAAAAAAAAAATTCAACAGTGTACACAAGATGGAAACAGTAATCATGATAATAATAATAAAAAAAAAAATTAATCTCTGAATGTGGTGTATAAACATTCATTTAATTATACCGGTAATATTAATAATATGAACGATACATGTCCGTGATAAACAAACGTTGCTGTCCAAGAAAGAAAAAATATACAATGGATAAGGTTGGTTTGGCTTGGTTGGTTTATGGTGTTTAACACCACTTTCAACAATACTTCAGTTATATCGTGGAGAAACAGTTTTATTGGTGGTGGAAACCGGAGTACCCAGAGAAAACAACCGACCTGTCGCAAGTCACTGACAAACTTTGTCACATAATGTTGTATCGAGTACACTTCGCCATGAACGGGGTTCGAATTCACAGCTTTAGTGGTAATAAGGCAGTGATTGCACCGATAGTTGTAAATCCAACTACCATATACGATCAGCCCTGTTTAAATAATAGGTAGATATTCGAGAAAAAATGTTACATATGAAAGGCCCAAAGATGACCACTTAATACAGGTTTGACTGTATGTTTATAATAACAAATGGTGATATTATTCCCAGGCCGATATTACCGACTGTATGTTTATAATAACAAATGGTGATATTATTCCCAGGCCGATATTACCGACTGTATGTTTATAATAACAAATGGTGATATTATTCCCTGGCCGACATTACCGACTGTATGTGTATGATAACAAATGGTGATAGTATTCCCAGGCCGATATTACATGTTCTTTATTAGATATTAAAACCTACCTATGCTGAGGCATATTGTAATCGCCAGTTCATGTTCCATCTTTAGTCTGTTTGCTCTTCTAGCTTGACTTGGACTGTGAAGTGATCTCAAATGAGAATTTGATACTTTGATGACCTACAAATAGAAGACATGGTAATTCCCTTTGAATTTCAAAACAAATAGGGACCGCCGTGGCCGTGATCGCATGGTAGTTGGATTTACAACTATCTATGCAATCAGTGCCTATCACCACTAAAGCTGTGAATTCGAACCCCGTTCTTGGTGAGGTGTACGTGATACAACATTATATGATCAAGTTTGTCAGTGATTTGCGACAGGCCGGTTGTTTTCTCTGGGTACTCCGGTTTCCTCCACCAATTAAACTGACAGCCACGATATAGCTGAAATATTGTTGAAAGTGGCGTTAAGCACCATAAACCAAACCAAACCTAAATACGTCATCAATAATTACTTTGATATTAAAATAACACAATAATTATCATTCAAAATATCATATGGTGGATGCTCCCAAAGAAAGAGAAAACACTCAATAGAAATATTATTATGGTCACCAATTCCACGGACGTAATAAAATGAAAACCAAAAAATGTCACATTGTCGGAACAGGTCCAAAATCGTAAGAAGAGGCAAAATAGCTACTCCGAGCACACAAATACATGCATGAGATATATGGTCCTAGCTAATCTGCCTTATTTATAAATTCTTAATTCCAATTCATTATATATTAACCGCATCGGTGGCTTAATTAATGTGCTAGCACCGTGTGTGGTAAATCGTGGGTTCGAGCCCCGATCAGATCAAACCAAAGACTATGATATTGGTATTTGTTGCTTCTCCGCTAAACACGCAGCATTCAGGAGAAAGAGCAAAGACTGGTTTTCTCGGAATCAGAATGATGTGTCCGAGTGGCGCCACATGTCTATCCCGCGGACTGTTGTTTCAGTGAGCTAGCATTAAAAAATCCAAATAATCGTGTTGGTCTAATACAAAGCGGGCCTCATCATCATCTCATTGAATATTAACTTGTTCTCACCATGATATAGCTGAAAAATTGCCGAGTTGGCGTTAAACAACAATTACTCACTCACCAATTCATTATGTGACCACATTCAAGTTAATGAATAATATTGTCAACATACCTTAGCAAATGTAGATCCATATGCAAATAGCATAACTGCTACAGGAATCGCAAAGAACACGGTCAACAAAGCTATAATAAATGATCGACCATTGTTTCCCTCCCCTATTAGATCAATGGCGCATGCTGTACCAACTCCTTCGTATGTGTACTGGTTCCATCCCAAAAGAGGACAGACGCAAAACATCAGTGTAATAGCCATACAGAAGCAATTTATCGACATGCTGAATTTTGTCGAAAGACGACTGGAGAGATTTTTCTTGACGATATGAATATATCTATCAACAGAAATCACCGATAATATAAGCATCGTTCCCAGTCCACAAAACGTCATTAGAAAGGCATAATATTTACATGCAGCGTCTCCGAAAATCCACACCTTGCTGAAACTAGAAATTGCAACCATAGGGATACCAAATATTGTCATTATAACTGATAAAATGCAAATGGCGGCAACATAAGCATTTGTTCTTGTTAATTGTTTTCTGTCTTTTATTAAGAAGACGAATAAAACGCATCCATTAGTATATATAGAACCGAACGTTGCAACCGTCAAAATAATACCGATGATGTAATGGAACCACGCAGGTGTGTTGGCAGCAATTATCTTGTAGTGATCAAATGTATTGGTGGTGCAGTTATGACTGAAGTTTAGCATTCTTCCTTATGTACACCAGTTCAAATGATAGAGACTGAAAGAAAGTAAAATGTTATTTACACACCAAACTAAGTATTTAATCGTACCAGGGGTCGTCGTGGTCGTGAACGTATGGTAGTTGGATTTACAACTACCTACGCAATCAGTGTCTATCACCACTAATGCTGTAAGTTCGAGCCATGCTCATTGCGAGGTGTACTGGATGCAACATTATGTGATAAAGTTTGGCCGTGACTTGCGACAGGTCGGTTGTTTTCTCCGGGTACCATAAACCAACTGACCAACCAACATATATAAGGAAAAACGAAATTGTTCTTCTTTTTATAATAACTACACAACATTTTCGTATTTAATATTCGGGACAAAACATATTTACGTATTTAATATTCGGAACAAAACATATTTACGTATTAAATATTCGGAACAAAACATATTTACCTATTTAATATTCGGAACAAAACATATTTACGTATTTGATATTCGAGACAAAACATATTTACGTATTTAATATTCGGGACAAAACATATTTACGTATTTAATATTCGGGACAAAACATATTTACGTATTTAATATTCGGGACAAAACATATTTACGTATTTAATATTCGGGACAAAACATATTTACGTATTTAATATTCGGGACAAAACATATTCACGTATTTTCCAGCAAAAAATAAATCTTTTGCTACTAGTTTTTATTACACAACAGGGAACTCTATGTTTAGTTTCGCTTCTGTGCATGGGTGATCCGATTAATTTGTTGTACAAGACAAATATAATATATAATTCCAATTAGGACGGGACACAAGTGAGTGTCCACGTACGAGGGAGGGGCGGGGGGTCAACGTACGCTCTTGCACTTAACAGTCAATTTTCAGCACCCCTTAATGAGCAACAAGTTGTTTGGAGCGGTCGGTGGTGGTCCGTTACAAGGTACATCTTCTTTGCTAAAAATAATAGGTACTATCTAAAACCAGGGATATTATATAAAAGCTAAAGTTGTAAGTCTATCTTAGCTTGTAGCAAAGCTTTTCAGTATTGCATATATCGTTTTAATATTTAAAAAATGAATTTCTACAGTTTGATGAAACATGTTGTTACCTAATAAGAAACAAAAATGCCAGCCGATGGCCAGAATTGGATGTCAGAACGAAAAGGGTCTATTTGGCTCGGTGGTTGCAGAGGAATATTTTTGTTTAATTTTTAAGCTAATACCTTGATCCACCATAGAAACCAAATGAATGATATATTTAAGTGTCACTCATAGATCATTCTTGCAAATTTGCAGTTCAAATGACCCACTATGAAGAGAAGACGTTTTCATATTTTAAGCTATCTGAAATTACAAAGTTTTTAGAGACCATGCATCCATGCATAGGTCATTTTGGCAATTTTCCTATCAAAATAAGTAATCCTCTTCTCTGAACTACAAACCCAAATTGACATGAACGATCGTGAAATCGTCGCTTACGTGAATGACGCTTACATAATTCCAAGATGTCATTCACTGCACCACAGCTTGATAAAGGAATCTATGGGGGAAATGTCTTAAAGGACTTAAGCAAAAGAAAAAAGGAAATTGCCTAATTATTTTGCTGTGTGTTTATAAAAACTCCAGCAAATGAAAACTACATATTTGCTAAGTATAATTTTTAAAATATAGTAATTATTAATATTTTATTTATTTATTTATTTATTTATTTATTTATTTATTTATTTATTTATTTATTTATTTATTTATTTATTTATTTATTTTTTAGCTTTTTAGCTTTTTTATGTTTTATTATGTTTTTTTAGTTTTTTTTTTTGCAATAACGAATTTTTCAGTTTTTAAAAAAAAATGGTTCATACAAAAACATTTAGTAAAAAAATCTTTCTTTTATACTTAAAATAGTAACTAACTAACCTAAAAATTAAATTCAGAAGAGACACAAAACTAAATCTTACCTTTTTCACAACCACCATTTGTTATTTTGATTCAGACCACACGTCACAAGAAAAATTGAAGTCATCGGTGTTAGCAGACTACGTAGGTAATTACTCTCTTGACAACAATATAACAGTTTGACCATATCTACACTGTATTTTGATCTTAAATCTGTTATATAAAACGATTTTTGGTGTTTCATTAATGTTAATATAAAACAAGTGTCGAGATCAATGCGCTACGTGTCGATCGTCACTAGTTCCGTCTATTTTTTTAAGGGACAACCATTTAACTTTTAGGAGGAGCCTATGTATTTTTTAAATTCTGTTGTCAAAATTTATAGAAAAATATATCATGACATGAAAGGGTCCCATAACATTATTTCGCGACTTTTGAAAATTTGGTAACTTGTATCTGCGAATTTTCAAGTGATACATATAGTGTTGCTATAGTTTTTTTTAAATGTACTGTGTAGTATCCATCTTGTGTTGTTTTCTTTTTTAGAATAATAAATAAAATATCCTCCTCAAAAATCCTGTTTATACCTCTCCGTTGTGATAAAAAAAAAGGGGGGAGGGGCAGCTTGTTAATATTCTTTATATTTTCATGTCTATCTAATAGAAGAGGTCGCTGTAATGTATTGGTAATGGGTTCTTTGAGTCGTGGTAACGAGTCAAGTCGAAGTAATTAAAATATCGAAAAAGTCGCGGTAATCTGATCCAGAATTTGCAACGAGAAATTTATATACAAGTTTATGTATTTGTACATCGAAGAATTCATCTTCATTATTAAGCGAAAAAAATGCAATTAAAATGCTTAACCAACACATACACAGATAATCAAATCATTGAATAAAATGGTCACTAAAGTGTTTGATTTAAAAAAAAATGGTCACTTAGTGTTTGATTTAAAAAAAAAATGGTCACTTTAAGTGTTTGATTGAATTATAAAATGGTCACTAAAGTGTTTGATTGAATAAAATGGTCACTGAAGTATTTGATTGAATAAAATAGTCACTGAAGTATTTGATTGAATAAAATGATCACTAAAGTGTTTGATTGAATCAAATGGTCACTAAAGTATTTGATTGATTAAAATGGTCACTAATAAAGTGTTTGATTGAATAAAATGGTCACTAATAAGGTGTTTGATTGAATAAAATTATCATTAAAGTATTTGATTGAATACAATGGTCACTAAAGTGTTTGATTGAATAAAATGGTCACCATAGTGTATGATTGAATAAAATGGTCACTAAAGTGTTTGATTTAATAAAATGAATACGTTACCTCATCATTGTTGAAAATGAAAATAAAACATTATAATAAAGTAATGTCAATTTTTCCATCCTAAAGTCACAAAAGTGTTTGATTGAATAAAATGGTCACCAAAGTGTTTGATTGAATAAAATTGTCAATACAATGTTTGATTGAATAAAATGGTCACTAAAGTGTTTGCTTGAATAAAATGCTCACTAAAGTGTTTAATTGAATAAGATGATCAATAAAGTGTTTGATTGAATAAAATGGTCACTTTAAATTGTTTGATTGAATAAAATGGTCACTCAAGTCCCTACTAGCCAAATTACGTTGTCAAAACGTAGTGACAACGTACCTTTTTCGTTGTTACAACGTAATAATTTTACGTTTTAACTACGCCGATTTGTAGACTCCCCTAAGCGTAACTACCACGTTGTGGTACTACGTAGTAAAAGACCTTTCTACAACCCAACGACAACCATGACCATGTAAGGACGTTTACACAACGTAACCACCAACCATCACAGGACCTTAATACGGGGTAAATACAACTAATTAAGGACGTTTACACAACGTAACTACCAACCATCATAGGACCTTTATACGACGTAATTACAACCACCAAAGGACCTTTACATGACGTAATTACAACCACATAGGGTCCTTTAGACAACGTAACTACAACCACCTAGGGACCTTTACACAACGTAACTACGACCACCTAGGGACCTTTATACAATGTAACTACGACCACCTAAAGGCCTTTAGACGACGCAACTACAACCATCTCTATATAGTTATACAACTACAAAAAATGTACAACCCTAAAAGGACTTGTATAGCCAAATTACGTTGTCAAAGCATTGTGACAACGTACATGTAATTTGGATAGTAGGGCAACTATAATCACATTAAGACCGTTACACCATGCAACTACCGGTACCAACTACAAAAATGTACATTATTTTTTGTGTATTTAAGGACCTTTTGTGATGTTCTTAATTTTTTTGAGTTAACTAATAAAATATAAAATTCTAAACATTTATTAATCCAAATTATTGCAAGTTTTACAGATGATGAAACACTCTTTCTACTCTCAGACTCGTCCCATCATAATCTATTTTAAAGATGCCAAAATGTTTACAAATATGTCAGGTACATGTAATAATAAATATATCAGATTAAAAAACATGTAAAATAAATGTACTAAAAATCTTTATCTTGTGAAAGTTGCATTTGACTAAATTAAAGATGTACAAATGTATATAGATAACATCTATAGAAGTAATGAATAGGTATACATCCAGTGGAGGACCTACATTTTAAGGTCCCTGAACTATTAAGTGGGCCCTTTTGCAGCCAGCAAGAATAACCAACAAGGTCAAAAGGGCCATGAACAGGATGTTGGGGTGGAGTCCTTGACAATGGGCCAAACATTGATCCCTTTCCCACCAGCAAAGAGGTCTGAGTAACGGATGGTATCTTCTTCAATGGTGTTGTTCCATGGGAGATTCTGATAATTGTTTGTTTTTAATTTAACCACTATATCTCAGATTTTTATTAAAATTGCTGTACTGGGTTATAAGCATTTTATGCTAGAAAACAGAAATATCTCAATAAATATGGGAACTGAAGCACTAGTTGCTGGCTAAGGAAACAGCAGAAATACATGTATACATATAAAAATATTACCCTGCTAACAATGGACCAAACTTATAAGAACAACTTGACCTATAAATCTATTCTTTAGTTTAAAATTAAACACTCAAAAATTACCAAAAACGAAGAAAAATTTGTAGGATCATCAATGCACAGAAAAAAGAATTTTTTCATTCTTTAAATTACTAGATAAACAGGTGATAGTCTTGATTTTTGGTGTTTGAATGCACAAGCCTGAATTAAGAATTCATATGTCTGTTTGTGGTTCCGATTGGTTTTAACATAAGGACTGAGCTGTCAAACTATTAAGCTGTGCACCAACAAAGGATTCGAGGATCCAACTGCCAAAATGTAGGCTATGAATAGATTCTGGCTAAGTCAAGGAGCCCATACAGCTTGGGATTCAGGTGCAAATTTGGAAATTTTACTAATTGCAGGGACATTTTGAGGCCATATGAAATTGGAATTGGAGCATATTCTACGGTCAATATTAAGTACTTTAAGCCATTGACATATGATTCTATTACTAAAATAGCCTTATTCTAATAACAAAGACAGTAAAAAAAAACTCCATTAATTTTGTTGAAAAGTTAGTTCATTAAAAAAGTTGTTTCCGGGATATAAGGGGCCCCAGGCCTGAAGCGTAAGCTTCGTTAGTTTCATAGTAAGATCTACAAATGTACCAGTGTACACATCCCAATCCTGAGAAAGCTGTAACCCCAAAATATTCTTGTTAATGTATATAAAAATATAACAAAGAACAATAATATTTTAAGCTAAGCAATTCAAAATAAAAATATCAGAACCAATATATCACATCCCCTTACAGAGAAAAAATATAACCCTAATTTTTCTTTCTTTCTTAAAGAAAAAATATATATTATTAAATATGGGGACAGTCATGATCGTATGGTAGTTGGATTTATAACTACCTATGCAATCAGTGCACATCACCACTAATGTTGTGAGTTGCGAGGGGTAAAATTTGCACAGATAATGTTACCCATATTAAAATCTCCAACAAACTTACCCCTTCCATAAATTATTTCTATTGTAATAGGACATATACGGTAAATATTTAATCCATATTCCTTAATAGTGTACCCATATTAAAATCTCCGACAAACCTACCCCTTCCATAAATTATTTCTATGACGTGCTGTTTTGGCTTTGTAAACAAAAGGGTATAATAAAACAGCCAAATACGTCATGATCATTAGCGTGTGTAAGTCATAATAAACCGGGGATTTTTATACCCTTTTGTTTACAAGGCCAAAACAGCATGTCATATTAGAATTCAAAATACTGGCATACAAATCATGATTCTCATTCAACCAATCAACTTTCATTCAACATTATATTATATAATACTATCCTGGGTACTCCGGTTTCTTCTACCTTTATAAACTGTTGAAAGTGGTGTTAAACACTCATAACCTTATAATTAACCCACATTATCTCAACCATACTGATACTGATATATATAAATCACAAAACTTGCATACAAAAAAAAACACATACAAATTCTAACATTTGGTCAGCAAAAAAATGAAAGATATAAAAAACAACAAAGTTAAATGAACAATGAAAGGTTTCCTTCAACTATAAAGTTTTTTTTCTCCATCAAGCATCTGGAAAGCTCCCTTCATTGGTGGATTGATTCTGAAAAAAATAATATGATATTAATATTTTCAGCTAAATGGAACAACTTTAGGGGTGAAAATATTTTTATTAACTATTTTGATCATGATCACAAGCTTGAAATTATTATATTTAGGAGATAACTGTATTGTATTTTAAGCTTTGCGGATGTAAATCGTCGGTTTTACGGTCGCAAAATGAGCTTACCTAGCGACGCATATCGTAGCTAGGTAAACAGATATTTGTGACTGTAAGTGAAGACACATTGTAAAACCTATAATTAATTGATTATAACTCGGAAATATATTGCATGGATATATATTACAGAGCTAAAGAAAGAAATCCACAAACTGTGACCAAACATATACGTTAAATTTTATTGATAGGACAAATCTAGAAAAGATACATCTCCATTTATGTAAAAAAAAAAAACCATGAGAACAGAAGAGAATTAGAAGAGAAATAGTACAAAAAAAGTGCAGTTCAAACATTTAGATCTATTGCAAGACTACAATATTATCAAAATTAATACTTAATTTTAGAAGAAGCATTTGCAGTATGTAAAACATTAGACTCGGAGAGGAACTTACACTTAATATGCAAGAAACTTATATCTCTAGATTAAAAATTGATTTAAGACAGCACTTATCTTGCAGTTTTTGATATTTGTTGTTGATATAAACATATCCCGTAAAATGTTTTCCATGATCTCATTTCATTAATGAGAAATTACGAAAATCACAAAAGCACATATAAACAATCAGTGGGGAGGAGATAAATATCGATCAATCAGTGGTGTGACCTAATTAAATAGCATAATTACCCATGCCCAGTACTTCTCTACTGACCAATATTATCTTCATTTATTACACTTTTATTATTTCTATACTTAATATAGAAAACTTTAAAAAGAAAAGTAGAAATGAACCAAAAAATTAAGTCCATGTTGCAAAGCTCTGACAAAGGATCATATTATAATTATTTACTCTTGGGAATTTTAGGCATTTTTTTCTGCAGTTTTTTTTACATAACTATATTCCTTATTAATTGATTTCTCAAAATTTCATTACAGGTACAGTTAATTTGTCTTTGGGATGGGATCTCTATCAGATAGGTTAATCTTTTCAAAATGTGTTTATTTTCATTTTATCGTCAACTGTAACTGATGATATTTAACATAAATCTCTTCTTAAGAAATGTTCTGTATTTGAAGTAGATTGCATACATGTAATTAAATGTAACAAGTTCATCTAAAGAACCCTTTGTTTCTGTGATAGCCACACACTGTAAATATGGGAGGAGCTCTATTGGTATAACTTACATGTATAAGTGTATGCATGTATCATTATACATTTATTTTGTAGGCTTTGTGCATGAAGTCTAATTTCTGGTTCATCAATAAATCATCATGGTAGCTTTCGTGATCTGAGTTTAATCCCTATAAAATTGCCTCAGGACTAGATTAGTTGATAGTAAAATGTAAAATATAATGTTGTTGACTTGTCTGGCCTATAGCTAGAAGAACATGAAATTGAATACCTCTGATTAGATGATGGTGAAATTTGCTGTTGTCTAGCTATAGCTATGTGTTGATCGGTCTGACATTACAGGACATGAAGCAGGTGACATCTGTGGCTTCCAATATTACATGGGGCCAGGAATTATTTCGACTGGTTTGCCATATGTTGAAAAGTCACAAGGTCAGCTATGTGCCTATAACAGCTATAACCTCAAATCCAACTGTACTTGTTTACCACTTTTACAGAAATGAACCAGCTCTGAAATTATAATGAAGAAATTTAAACTATTTTATTCATAGTCTCATTTATATACACAATGTACAGGTATCATCAATGATCATACTGTCTTAACGATAAAAAAAAAAGAGGCTACTTCCCCCTGCCTCCTAAGTATATACATGTAGCCAGAAATGAGGTACCATTTGATAATTTGCATATCTAAGATGGGGACATCATGGGGAAGTCTGCAATTTTCATATGATCTACATTAAAGATATAATTTCTAATTGCATGCATGTTATTTTCTGAACTTGAAAATTATATACCTTTGGCTAAAATCAAGCTAAATAATAAATGAAATAACAATTAAATGTTCGAGGTTCCTGGACAAAATGAAAATCGGATGCATCTAACCTTTATCTGATCTTAAGAGTCTATGTAAAAATGTCTGTAATACAGAGATGTGCAAAAAGTATTCGGTCACTGTGATGTTTTACTATATATTTCATATAAAACCACATTTTTTAAAAACATTATTCCAAAGTCGACTCTTGTTCGATTTTGATGATTTTTTTACCAACAAAAACAGAATTAAATGTAGTTTTACAAAGTGATTTTAGCATAATTTTATAATCTATAATCTTTATGAGTTCACAATTTAAACACAAAACAAAATTTTGAACGTCAAAAATACAATACAATGATAGTACATTTGAAGACAAATAATTTAAGTTTGCATTTAAATCAGGAATATTTAAAATCTGTGCTTCCAAAAAATATTTAAAAATAATCACAGAAAATTACATAGTTCTCGCTTCTGACGTCCTGTTGGTAAAAATTTCATCAAAATCGAACAAGAATTGAGTTTGGAATGTTTTGAAAAATTGTGGTTATATACCTGTATGAAGTATAGCAAAAAAATTAGTGACCGAATACTTGTTGCACGTCTCTGTACATGAAATTGAGACCAATGAGGGAGATAACTTATTTACATTGAGACAAGAAAAAATTAAATAAGTGTAATGGTTATTATTATTATTTTTTTCTTCCCCCCCCCCCCCCCCCCCCCCCCCCAATAACCATTTAAATAACATGATATATAAAAAAAAATAAAAAAATATTGAACTCTGGTGTAGTTCATCACAGGATTGATGGGTGCTTTGCCTCTTGAGAATGCAATATTATACAGTATTATCTTTGGGTTGTTTAATATTACCTTTACAATGTACAGAGACGTGCCAAAAGTATCCGGTCACTGTAATTTTTTACTATATATATTTTATATAAAACCACAATTTTTGAAAACATTATTCCAAAGTCAATTCTTGTTTGATTTTGATGAAATTTTTACCAACAGAACGTCAGAAGCGAGAACGTATGTAATTTTCTGTGATTATTTTTAAATAATTTTTGGGAGCACAGATTTTAAATGTTCATGATTTAAACACAAGCGCAAATTATTTGTCTTCAAATGTACTATCATTGTATTGTATTTTTGACGTTCAAAATTTAGTTTTGTGTTTAAATCGAGAACTCATAAAAATTATAGATTATAAATTTATGCTAAAATTACAGTGTAAAACTACATTTAATTCTGCTTTTGTTGGTAAAAAAATCATCAAAATCGAACAAGAGTCGACTTTGGAATAATGTTTTTAAAAAATGTGGTTTTACATGAAATATATAGTAAAAAATCACAGTGACCGAATACTTTTGGCACGTCTCTGTACCTCATTGCTTTGGTTATTGACATAACTACATTTTTGTACATGTACAAGGTATGTATGATTATAAACTTTTGCTGTAAATTAGTGTAAACCTTTATTGTGTTATTTTATTTTATTTCAATGTTTGAAAATCACTTAAATCACGCAATCATTGTAACAAATTAATGATGATTTTTCTGTTCTTCGGGGCGTCTTGATTGACAATAAAGTATTTGTTTGTTTGTTTGTTTTTGACACAAAATTTAACAATGAATGACATTTGGCGTCACACTCACAGTATTTTCTTAAATCAATTTGGATTGCTCATTCATAGATGTAATTATATTGACTAACCTTACTGTATATTTCTACCTTCTAAACTCGAGGTTTTTGTATGTTCGGGACATCAAAGAAATTGTTAAAATTGTCACAAAACACCAAAATGATTTGAATTTTGGTAGGAATTCAAACTCCGGAAATAGCAATAACTTTTTATTATCGAATCGTTGACGGACACACTGAATTTCCGCATTGTATGCTATTATTTGACAAATCTAATAAACGATCCACTCAGCTTGAAACTGCAGTGATCAAAATCTAATTCAAATATGACGAATATTTATGAGGAAAAGTACTTCTAATTTTTGGATAATGGTAATTTTATTGCAAGTAATTAAATCTTGGAGATACATTTGTATATTGCCTTCTTCATCACGTTCTACTAAGTTCAGTGGAAAGAAGAACGATTAACGATCAAGAGGCCACCGATACGATCCTCGTACATGGCGTTTTTATTATGTTTTTTTTATTGCTATTGATATACAACTATAGCCAGTTGTATCATCTTAACGCAAAAATGTAGCTTAATAACAACACAACTTAGTCACATTTTTTACTGATGAACCTGGAAATGCAAAAAGTCCTTATCAACCATGCATTTTTAGAATCAGGAGATCAACTACTATCAAATTCAAAGTCATGTCTAGAGTTCCAATTTGAAAAATTCACTTTTTAATTAAGATCCTTTCCCTTTTCCAGGGAAATACCTTAATGATTGGTGATAAGTACGTACGGTTGTTTGACAACGACTTGCATATAGCGTATTCTGAAATACGTTATCAGGACGTAATAATTACGTTTGAGTTTTTACGTTAGCATCAAGACCATATCCGTACGTAACAAAAGCGTTCAAACTACAGTGTCACAACGACTTGCATATAACGTATTCTGAATACGTTACCAGGACGTAATAATTACGTTTGAGTTTTTACGTTAGCACCAAGGCCATATCCGTACGTAACAAAGACGTTGGAAAGTACGTTGTCACAACGTCTTGGATATAACGTATTCTGAATACGTTACCAGGACGTACACATTACGTTTGAGCTTTTACGTTAGCATCAAGACCATATCCGTACGTAACAAAAACGTTCAAACTACAGTGTCACAACGACTTGCATATAGCGTATTCTGAATGCGCTACCAGGACGTAATAATTACGTTTGAGTTTTTACGTTAGCATCAAGGCCATATCTGTACGTAACAGAGACGTTGGAAAGTACGTTGTCACAACATCTTGGATATAACGTATTCTGAATACGTTACCAGGACGTACACATTACGTTTGAGCTTTTACGTTAGCATCAAGACCATATCCGTACGTAATAAAAACGTTGGAACATACGTTGTCACAACGACTTGCATATCACGTATCTAAAATACGTTGTGGCAACGTAATTTTTACGTAAGAAAGGGACCTGACCAAACAGCAACCTTCGGTACATTTGCGGACAATTTGACCATGTATATCCCTGCTGACAATTTGACCGTGTATATCCCTGCTGACAATTTGACCGTGTATATCCCTGCTGATAATTTGACCGTGTATATCCCTGCTGATAATTTGACCGTGTATATCCCTGCTGATAATTTGACCGTTTATATCCCTGCTGATAATTTGACCGTGTATATCCCTGCTGATAATTTGACCGTGTATATCTCTGTTGATTTGTACTATTTTGATTTCGGTACATTTGCGCACAATTTGACCATGTATATCCCTGCTGACAATTTGACCGTGTATATCCCTGCTGATAATTTGACCGTGTATATCCCTGCTGACAATTTGACCGTGTATATCCCTGCTGATAATTTGACCGTGTATATCCCTGCTGATAAGTTGACCGTGTATATCCCTGCTGATAATTTGACCGTGTATATCCCTGCTGACAATTTGACCGTGTATATCCCTGCTGATAATTTGACCGTGTATATCTCTGTTGATTTGTACTATTTTGATTTCGGTACATTTGCGGACAATTTGACCATGTATATCCCTGCTGACAATTTGACCGTGTATATCCCTGCTGATAATTTGACCGTGTATATCCCTGCTGACAATTTGACCGTGTATATCCCTGCTGACAATTTGACCGTGTATATCCCTGCTGACAATTTGACCGTGTATATCCCTGCTGATAATTTGACCGTGTATATCCCTGCTGATAATTTGACCGTGTATATCCCTGCTGATAATTTGACCGTGTATATCCCTGCTGACAATTTGACCGTGTATATCCCTGCTGATAATTTGACCGTGTATATCTCTGTTGATTTGTACTATTTTGATTTCGGTACATTTGCGGACAATTTGACCATGTATATCCCTGCTGACAATTTGACCGTGTATTTCCCCGCTGACAATTTGACCATGTATATCCCTGCTGACAATTTGACCGTGTATATCCCTGCTGATAATTTGACCGTGTATATCCCTGCTGACAATTTGACCGTGTATATCCCTGCTGATAATTTGACCGTGTATATCTCTGTTGATTTGTACTATTTTGATTTCGGTACATTTGCGGACAATTTGACCATGTATATCCCTGCTGACAATTTGACCGTGTATGTCCCTGCTGACAATTTGACCGTGTATATCCCTGCTGACAATTTGACCGTGTATATCCCTGCTGACAATTTGACCGTGTATATCCCTGCTGATAATTTGACCGTGTATATCCCTGCTGATAATTTGACCGTGTATATCCCTGCTGACAATTTGACCGTGTATATCCCTGCTGATAATTTGACCGTGTATATCCCTGCTGACAATTTGACCGTGTATATCCCTGCTGACAATTTGATCGTGTATATCCCTGCTGATAATTTGACCGTGTATATCCCTGCTGACAATTTGACCGTGTATATCCCTGCTGATAATTTGACCGTGTATATCCCTGCTGACAATTTGACCGTGTATATCCCTGCTGACAATTTGACCGTGTATATCCCTGCTGACAATTTGACCGTGTATATCCCTGCTGATAATTTGACCGTGTATATCCCTGCTGATAATTTGACCGTGTATATCCCTGCTGACAATTTGACCGTGTATATCCCTGCTGACAATTTGACGTGTATATCCCTGCTGACAATTTGACGTGTATATCCCTGCTGATAATTTGACCGTGTATATCCCTGCTGACAATTTGACCGTGTATATCCCTGCTGATAATTTGACCGTGTATATCCCTGCTGACAATTTGACCGTGTATATCCCTGCTGATAATTTGACCGTGTATATCCCTGCTGAAAATTTGACCGTGTATATCCCTGCTGACAATTTGACCGTGTATATCACTGCTGATAATTTGACCGTGTATATCTCTGTTGATTTGTACTATTTTGATTTCGGTACATTTGCGGACAATTTGACCATGTATATCCCTGCTGACAATTTGACCGTGTACATCCCTGCTGATTTGTACTATTTTGGTCTTTGTGAATAATTTATGATATTTGAAAATAATGTCGCAGGATTTTTGTGTTGAAAACTGAGAGCGAGCCTGCTAATATAATAAGAACCATAAGAATGATCGTTTTGGACATAAATTGTATACAATTCGTTTTCTATCGAAAAAAAAAGAAAAGAAAACAAAAATGAAAGGCTTGATGTGCAATTTCGATCGCAAATACAATGTTCTAACAGTTTTATTTTCAATGGAAGTAAAGATACATGTGAGATCAATGTTGGTGTATGTAATTTGTAAAGTTAAACAGCACTCTACTGAATCAATCAGAATCAAGAGAGCAAAGTGTGGGTTTGTAATATAGATACCACACTTTTAAGAAAGTGATTTTCATCTTACTACGGTACAATAGTTAATAATATTGTTTTGATTGATTGATTTTTGGTTAACGTAAAGTCGATCTGTTTTCTGAACTTCAAATTTGAAACTTTTCATTGAAACCGGAAGTGGAATAACATAGCAAAAAAATTAATGTTTGGTTGATGGTGTTTAATGCAACTTTCAACAATATTTCAGATATATCGTGGCGATCAGTTTTATTGGTGGAGGAAACCGGAGTACCCGGAGAAAACTACCAATCCAGTCCAAGTCAAGCTAGAAGAGCAAACAGATTAAAGATGGAACATGAACTGGCGATAACAATATGCCTCAGCATAGGTAGGTTTTAATATCTAATAAAGAACAGGTAATATCAGTCTGGGAATAATATCACCGTTTGTTATTATAAACATACAGTCAAACCTGTATTAAGTGGTCATCTTTGGGCCTTTCATATGTAACATTTTTCTCGAATATCTACCCCCCCCCCCCAAAGAATTAAGACTATGATCTTTTATAATAAAAATAAATAGAGATGAATATCACACCTTATTTACATGTACAAATGATAGAATTGTTCAATTAAGACAAACACATATTCCAAATTATTATTGGAATCCACCTGTTACTTATGAGATGGAGGGTTTATTCAGATTATGCAACAGTTAACTTATGACTAATATTGCAAGGTTTATAAAAAATATTTCACAATTATTATGACTATCTTCTATGTATAATAAAAAAAAATATTATTCATAATATATACTGAGCTAAAAAAGTTTTTAATTTTTAATTGTATATTTTCAAAAATAATTTATATTTCATTGCATAACAATAAATATATTGTCATAACAAGCAATAATAACAATAAAGAGCAACATGAACGTACAAAAAATGGTAATTAACAAACTTCCGGATTTATGGAATGCAATACGTGACACATGATGAATTCACACAAAAATCCACAATGTCAGTATCTTGTCCAGGTCCCGTTGGCAGTAATGGTAGCTCTACATCTTTTTTTGCATACCTCTGATGATTTTTTGGAACTTGTACTGTGGAATGGCGTTCCATTCAATCACGACAATGATGAGAGCATTTTCCAATTCCTGCAAAGAGTTGAATGGATGATGATTCTCTCGAATTCGTCTGTTTAGCATGTCCCAAACATGTTCGATAGGAGCCAAATCAGGAGAACGACTCGGCCAGGGTAATGTGCTAACATTGTTGGCCTGTAAAAGTTCATGGAGAGATGAGCGATGTCTGTCCTCCTGAAAGACAAAACGATTGTTTCTGTGCATGAACGGCACCAAAACAGAGCGTAAAATGACATCGCAGTAGCGCTGTGCATTCAGTGTTTGTCTTATCACAATCAAGTTTGTCTTTCCTGCGTAATGCACTCTTCCCCACACCATCAAACTACCGCCACCAAAGCGGTCAACTGGCATAACACAAGCCTCCGCAAAGCGTGCACCAGGCCGTCACCAGACACTAATGCGACCATCTGCAAAATTTAGTGTGAATCGAGATTCATGCGAAAAAAAGTACTGTCCTCCAGTTTCGACGCATGTGCTATTTTGCCCATGCGTGTCGCTGTCTTTTGTGGTGGATAGTTAACTCCATACCTTTATGTGGTCTTCTTGATTTGAAACGACAAGTTTTAAGTCTATTGCGGACTGTTTGCGCGGATATACGGACTCTAATGTAACGTTCTTCTCTAGAAGTGAGACGTTTTGGTCTATCGGATCTTGGCCTATCCTTAACTGCGCCAGTGGTCCTGAAACGTTGTGGTTGTACATGGTGAACACCAAATGACACAGCAACGTCATTTACTGTCATTCCGCCTTTTGAAATACCGATGGGCTGATGGCGGTCATTCTGTGGAAGTCCTCTACGGCACCCCATAAAACTTTTGGTTACAAGAAAAATGTTTTTCTTCAGTTTTGAACCTATTCCAAGAGCAAACTGTTGATGAAATAAACTTTCGGAAAGCATAAACAGGTAAGACAAAAAAAAACTCTACTGCACGTGCACGTTGTTGTACCTGTTTTAAATGTCTTTTGTATTGATTAGCCATGTGATGTCCATAATATTAATAGACGCAATATGTGAAGAAAAACAAATTAATATTAAAAAAAAATGTTGTTGTTGTTGTTGCTAAGCTTTTTTTACTCAGTATATAAACTGTATTCTTAATAACGTTTCTGCTTAGTTCGTCATTTTCTGCATTGTATTTAATATTGTACCTCATGTTACACTGTATAGTGTCTCAGTGTTTTTCAATAAAATTATTGATTATAATCAGCTGTTATAATACGCTACACTCCTCTTAACATTCACAGGGGCCGTCGTGACCGTGATCGTATGGTAGTTGGATTTATATCAACCTAAGCAATCAGTGCCCATCACCACTGTTGTTGTGAGTTCGAATCTCGATCAGAGCGAGGTGTACAACATTATGTGATAAAGTTTACCAGTCACTTGCGACAGGTCGGTGGTTTTCACCGGGTCCTCTGGTTTCCTCAACCAATAAAACTGACCGCCTCGATATAGCTGAAATATTGTTGAGCGCGGCGTTAAACCCCATCAAACAAACAAACATCATGTTACATGTATAGTGTCTGAGTGTTGTTCAATAAAGTTCTTGGAAGTTTTTGATTAAACTCATCTGTTATAATACGCTACACTCCTCTTAACGTAAGTGCCCGGGCGGCTCAATGAGTTAGGTAGTTGGATTACCTAATAACTCATACAAGCCTATCACCAATACGACGTGGGTTCGCGCCCGGCTTTGTAAATTACAAAAAGGGTGCACTCGACTCGCAGCCGCAAGTGATAAAGATTACCAGTTGCTTGCCCATGGTAGGTGGTTCTCTCCGAGTACTCCGGCTTCTTCCACCACTAAAACTGGTCGCCATGATATACCTGAAATATTGTTGAAAGTGGTGTTAAACACCAAAAATCAAATCAAATCAAATCCTCTTAACGTTCACGAACAATGATACAAACAGTAAATCATGTCGGTAAAAATGTGGCACTGTTCCACTCAAATGTAGATTTATTTCCGTAAAGTGAGTTAGGTGTAGAACATTTTAACATAATTCATAAAATATTGTAATACATGTATATCATAATACAAAATTAAATCTGGTCTTACTTTGATGTTTTAAAATAATTGGGTTTCTAATTAATTTACCATTTAAAAAAAAAATGTTGCTGATATACAATGCATTTAAAAGTTTTGAAAGTGAGGGGCGGATAAGAACGAAACTTTCCATTTATGTGTAGCAACATTCCAGCATCACCTGCATATGGAGTACATATCTCTCAATCGATACGATATTCCAGAGCTTGTGGTTCCTATCAGGGTGTCCTTGATAGAGGGTTGCTGCTAACAAGGAAGCTACTGAACCAAAGGTTCCCCTTGGTTAAGTTGAAGTCATCACTTCGAAAGTTTTACGGTCGCCACCATGACATGGTTGACCGATATGAAATATCTGTGTCACAAATGACCACGGATATGTTCCATTTGTCGTAAACACTTCCCGGTCCTTTCCTCATTAATGACTTATCACCGGGTTTGTAACTAGATTAACATGATGGGTGCCACTAGTGGTGCAGGAACTGCTTACCCTCCCAGAGCACCTGAGTTCACCCCCTGTTTTAGTGGGGTTCGTGTTACTCGATCTTTAGCTATATGTGTATGTTTTGTAGATCGTTGTTTGTCCTTTTGTACTTTTTCTTTAGGCCATTGTGTTGTCTGTTCTTCTTCGATATGTGGATTCTAATTACCCCTTTGGTATCTTCAAACTCTTCTTACTGGATAAAAAACACACAAAAAAAGCAAAAAACAAAAAACAAAAACAAAAGCAAAAGAAAACAAAAAACGTAAAACAAAAACATAAAAAAAAAAAAAAAAAAAAGGGTCAAAAAGTCAGTTCCATCCTAATGACATTTGTTGTCTCAACATCAGTCGAGGGAACTCCCTATTATGAAACAATATGACCTAGATATGTTGTATTAGGAATTCAGCCCACAGGCACTTGTTTCATTCAAAAAATATATGCCCCCCCCCCCCTCTTCCTTACTTCAAGGTAAACATCTACCCTTTTCCCCTTCCCCACTTCGCCTCAATATTTTTCGCTTATTTGTGATCCTTTCGCTGACCCAATTATATCGTTACACTCCCGAGATATTTCTCTTTTCGACTGCCACATTTAAATATATCTACCGGGCCACCCTCAGACGAATTGGACAAGAATATTCAGCGAACGTGGCTTAGTGAAAATTTCAGTCATTGAAACGGATACAGCCACTTCCGGTTTGCGCTGGATTTTTCATATGCATTCGGAATTCTCTAGACCGGCCATGTGTAACAATGCCACATGATCATCTCCTCTCAAATGTAAAGTAAGCCTTTAAAATACAGATAATTGTTCCAATGCAGATTATAAAAATATTTTCAACTCCAAATTACTGACATTTGATTTTTAAAGCACCTTTTTTTAAATTTTCTAAATCAATTTAAACCGAACCGGAAGTGTCTGTATCCATTTCAATGACTGAAATTTTCACTAAGCCACGTTCGCTGACTTCTTGTCCAATTCGTCTGAGGGGGTATATTTAAATGTGGCAATCGAAAAGAGAAATATCTCGGGAGTGTAACGATATAATTGGGTCAGCAAAACGATCACAAATAAACGAAAAATATTGAGGCGAAGTGGGGAAGGGGAAAAGGGTAGATGTTTACCTTGAAGTAATTTTTTGAATGAAACTAGTGCCTGTGATTCAACCATTAACAAATCATCACCTTTCGTTCTCGACAATTGGCTGAAAAGCGTAGCAGGTGTTTTGAAAAATTTACCCAAGATAAAATCTGGAAGTATATTAATTGAATAATATATATAATTCTATTCTTACTAGAATTTATCAATAACTCGTAATCCGATTGGATATCGTCACTTATGCTACGTCATTCGAAAGGAATTTATAAATCAATATTTCCGTTTGCCGGACTACTTTTTTCCCCCGGTATCCAATGTAAACAAATACGGCGGCCGCTAAGTCATCGTAGATTTAAATGAATGAAAACACAATACCGGTGTCCTATAATTATTAGCTACCATAATTATTAGCAACTTTTTGACGTTCGGAACGAGATTTTCGTCAACCCCCAAAGGTGTTCCAAATGATAGCCATGAAAATTAGCTACCTTAATATATTAAAAATACTATTCCAGTTATGCCCCTTTTACCATGTTTAGATAGATTCTTGGTAATTAGTATTTTTGAACAAAAAAAAAGAGGGTGGATGTAGGCGAGGAAATCTATTTAATTAGATAGATTTATCCCAGAAATGGATAGCAACCTCCTATTCATTCATTTACATCAAGGATTTATATATATAAAGCCTTGTTTACATGGAGCAAAATCTGGATTAAAATAAGTTATTTCGATATAAAATATAAATAATTCAAGTCTAATAATATTTAAAAATATATATTTATATGACATGAACAAGTTTCTATATATCAATCACCATATTATTTATCTGTACATAATGCATTTTCTGCTTTGCATATATACAAAAATGTGTATATCTATTCCAAAGAAATAAGACGCTTAGTTATATAGCAAGCAATAACGCTCCTGTGGTGAAATAGTTAAGAGTACTCGCATCATGTGCGGTAGATCGTGGTTTCGATCAACAATCTGATCAAACCAAAGACTATAAAATTTATATTGGCACATGGCGTAAAAGAATAAAGGCAAAGACTAGTTGACTCGTAGTCAGCATAATTCTCTCATTGCATGGGATAGAAGTCATGAAGATTTCCATGAATATAAGCTACCTTACATCTGTCCAGTGTATGACATAGGTTTCAAAGTGTTATCCATGAAAATAAACTACATTGCACCGTTCAAACATAGGCATAAGCATCTGAAGTTTGCCGATGAAAATTAGCTACCTCACATTCCTTCGTTGCATGGGATAGGAGTCATGACGTTTTCCATGAAAACAAGCTACCTTACATCTGTTCAATGTATAACACAGGTTTCAAAGTGTTATCCATGAAAATAAACTGCCTTGCACCATTCAAACATAAGCATAAGCATCAGAAGCTTGTCCATGAAAATTAGCTACCTTGCATTCTTTCGTTGCATGGGATAGGAGTCATGACGTTTTCCATGACAATTAGCTACCTTACATCTGTTCAATGTATGACACATGTTTCAAAGTGTTATCCATGAAAATAAACTACCTTGAACCATTCATCAAACAATAAGCATAAACACCAGAAGTTTGCTTATGAAAATTAGCTACCTCGCATTCTTTCATTTCATGGTCCATAAAAATTAACTACCTAACCTTTCTTTATTGTATGGGATAGGAGTCATGACGTTTTCCATGAAAATAACCTACCTTAAATCTGTTCATTGTATGACACAGGTTTCAAAGTGTTATCCATGAAAATAAACTACCTTGCATAAGCATAAACATAAGAAGTTTGCCGATGAAAATTAGCTACCTCGCATTCCGTCGTTTCATGGGATAGGAGTCAAGACGTTTTCCATGAAAATAAGCTACCTTACATCTGTTGCTTGCCGTGGTCGGTGGTTCTCTCCGGGTACTCCGGCTTCTTCCACCACTAAAACTGGTCGCCATGATATAGCTGAAATATTGCTGAAAGTGGCGTTAAACAATACATCAATCAATCCCCCCAAAAAAAATCAACAAAGTAACACGGTTAGAAATAATAAAATTGTGATTAATATATACAAGAAGAATAATACAATTAAAATACGTTTTTTCATGAAATTTGAAGTCGGACTTGAAACAAATGAATTTCCATTATCAGATGTGATCTTATTAAATTAAAGAATAATTTGTATAATTTGAACATCAAATAAATATTAAATTCTACCATAAATAGTCCACCAATCTATTTTTAATAGCCGTAAAAATGATATATCGCGTTGGTAAATTGAAGAAAAGATAGTTTGTAACTTAATCACATGCTATACCGCCAT
The DNA here is from genome assembly GCA_963680875.1 of Bathymodiolus brooksi. Classification (NCBI taxonomy): domain Eukaryota; kingdom Metazoa; phylum Mollusca; class Bivalvia; order Mytilida; family Modiolidae; genus Bathymodiolus; species Bathymodiolus brooksi. Next base: position 49,153,468 of record OY804577.1, read on the forward strand.
ATATGTAGCATCTTGTTTTTCAACTATGAACACCACTAATATTTATTGTTTACTTTATTTTATATTGTGTAGATCTATATGTCAATCTTTGTCAATCAGTTACTCTTTTCCTGTTTATGTACAATTACATGCAGTTTTTCATTTTGTCCCTCCATTGAAAATACACAATTTGTATTTTGGTAAACATGATAGAGGACGGTAGTCCTCATTACGGTAGACCATATAGGTAAATCACCACATACTGATGGACTATACTCGCGTCGGTCGCGAGACTAAAAGTGTTGGGGCTGACATTTAAACGCGGATGTGGAAAGCCAACATAGATACGAAAGTAAATTCTTTCATGAAAAAGATTTAAATAATAGCTATTTTTTTTTGTTTTTGTGAAATTAAAGCTTGTATTGTTATTCCCAAGTCAAAAAATGTCAAAACTACATCTATGTCATTTGCAACTGCGTCAATTCCGTACATCGCGAGGACAAACACAGCACCTTTTTCAAGCGTGTTCAGATAACTTAACCTTCCACCATCGCCCTTTACCCACCACCCTTAACCTTTCCCTCACTCCCCTCGCCCAACCCCTAATCCTTCCAACTACCCTTAATCCTTCCCTCACTACCCCTACCTTATCCCTTATCTATGCCACCATTATATATCCCCATTTTCGTCCATTAATTCCCATTCCAGTGATCTTCCCTTATTCAGGGGACCAGATGTACACAGAGTGCTATATAACTATATATTATGGAAGAAAGTTCCCATACCTGGCTAAAATATGCATGTAAAATGTGCAAGGTTTGCTTGTTCATTAGATTTTTTGCCCGACTTTTCCATGTCTAGCCAAAATGTCCAATATGGCAACGTCGCGCTTTTTCTGTTATATCATTGACATTTGCCATTTAATATGTTTAGGTTGTCATTGTAGATTTTGTTCATATTTCAACTTTTGACAAAGATGTCTTGAAAAAATGCTAAACTAGAATTTTCGAAATACTGTTTCTAAGTAAGGGCAGTAATTATTTTATTAATAGGTATGTACATGTACTGTCTTTTCTTTGCTGTAGGGCATGTATACAGTTAGTTAATTTATACTCACTTGATAATAACATAAATTCAAAGCTAATTCTTGCAGTATGAAAAAGTAATTACATGTATATTGTAAATATTTCTGAAATAAGATGGAAATTATGGATGTTTATGTTCAGTTTGTGATTTCATGGATTACTATACTTTTCTTGAATGGAGCTAAGTGCGAGATTGATACACGCACGTTTATCGTTAATTGGATACTTATTTAGCGGACATTCACGAAAAAATGGAAAAAGGTACACATTGTTGGTTAAAGACAAATGATACTAAGACTGAGGTAAATTGTAGTGTAAATAAATAATGACAATGTCCAGAAGCACAATCAGCTGGTGATATTAATGAGGTCAGACTTCTGTCATTCTGTACCGACTGTGGAGAATCATAAATAAGATCTTTAGGCCTAGAACTTTTTAATTTTTATACCAACACTTACGTGATCTTTTTGATTCGCAGTATCCATTATTTTGTCATAAGTGAAGTAGTCACCCCCTTTCACGCAGGTTAATATTAAAAGGAAAATAATCAATTAACTGACTAAAAAGATGAAAACAATTTAAAAAAAAAAAGCTTGATGCATTATAAAAATGTATGCAAATGAGTAAATGATCTGATTTATTTTTAGAATTCACAACTATGTCATGTCATTTGTTTTCTTTATAGCAAATAAGGGTAATAACAAAATTACCGAACTCCGAACAATCTTACAAAGGGAAAGTCAAAACTCATAAGCAAGTGAACACATACAATTAACTATAGGCCAAGTACCTACTGACACCAATTATAGTTATTCTCTATACCAACAAGTATTGGTCTTTCCCCAGTTATAGTTATTCTCTAATAGTGCAGTGACAATCAAGGTAACATGGAAAATTTAATGGACCGATATACCACACGGCTGCATTGGATATTATTTTGAAGAAAAAGACATTTTGCATCGATTTAGGCATGTCGTCGCATTCTAGTATGGTGCAGATTTTCTATATCCGGAGTCAAAGGTCAAATCTAAAAACGAAGACATTTTCATTTTTTCATACATTATCCGAAATATCTTAACTAGCATTCGCCACTGCTTATAACATACTTCATACCGATATGGTTGAGACAGGCATTGAAAGTGAGATTGTTGCGGTTACAAAAATCTGACTTTAAAAACATAACTGAAATATGCGCCTAATTAAAAAGGGGGGACACAATTCACAAATCGATATTAACGCACGTATATTTTCACCGCAAGGCATTGAAATTTCTTAGAATTATACATAAGAATAATTCAATATAAGTATATCTTTTCTGGAAAGTTTGAACCAAATTCATAGAGAAACAAGGAAAAAATTACGACAACAAGAACAAGCATCTAAGAAGATTTCACACCAAACAAATGACAAAGTCCATATCTCAATTTTAAGTATTGAAAAGACAAAAAAAAATGAAAATAACTAGTTTGTTACTACATATCATGTATATTAAAGATTTGCAAGATAAATGTGATTAAAATGTATAGGAATAAATGAGAAAAAATAACGTGAAATCTTACAACACGCAGCCCCCCTTTTTGCAGACAATGCATTGGACAGTTGAAATAGATTGTGGATTTAGAAGTGAAACAACCATTTACCTAACGAAAAATGAAGTGCAATACAGAATAAGTATCTCAAGCACCTTCAAAGAAAGAATAGTTGCAATAGCGGACAGATTCTCACTGTTGAAACAATTGATAGAATAAAATGGTCTCTTGTTGGTATGAAAGCCCACCAACCACGACAAGGTCAGAGACCACTGGTAGGGAAAAAAATACATTTTTTTTCACTTTTTTTTCTTCAAATAGTATTATATAAATATATGCATATCTAGTCATGTGTCTACATCATGTCTTCGTCTACAGTTCCAATTACTACAGTGATGTTTTCTGGAACTGCTCGGTGAGTCAAATGATTCTTACAGTCCTCATTGCCTTGACAGGAACAAATACTTGTGCACGTTAAATTTTGTTCTGTACAAATGCATGATTTGCTACAAGCATTTTTTCCTTTACAAGAGCAGATGAGATCCTGCAAGAACTCCGGAGACATCGGACCCTCAAAATATACAGGTTTCATAGAACCATCAGCCATCGCCAACCCAAACTTCAAAGGAGGATCTAAGAGGAAGTTTTGCAACGTGTGAATTCATCAAAACATAAACTTGCAAAGATACATGGAGAATGTGTTGTTTAAAAGCCGCCTCTGAGAGAGGCAGTCTCACTAGAGATGCGTATTTGGCTAAGGCTGACTTAACTCTCAGTTTATTCAAATTGTCATGGGCAGATTTAGCAGCACCTTTTGGGTCGTACAAAACTGAAACAAGCTTTCTCCCAACTTCAACAGATGTTTCTATGTCTGATCCAGCAAGACACATAATATTACAAATAAAGTTTCAATTCATAGCGAATTATATTTTCCTCGTGAATAGCGTGGAACAATTTTAAATGGAATTGAAAGGTGGTGGAAGGTCACGAAAATTGACCCTCAGAGAATAATCTTAATTCTAACTGCTAATTTTCTGTTCTTTATTATTACCTTGTTATTTCAAATGAAAGATAAGATATAGTAGTCTCAATTTAATCAGAAAAGAGTTTTCATTTTTGACAAATATTAAAAAAACAGTATCGCAAAGTAGACATACTTAGAAATGTGAAAATGCGATTACCCCCAAATGTCACGCTCTCCTAAAAAAAATGCACCATGAGAAAACTCGACGACAGGGCTAAAATGGTACTTTGATGTATACTCTTTCATCTGGGAAAATTTCAGCCGTGTGGTATTCCGATACATTATACTCGAAAAATAAGCGTCTTTTCTCGATTCGTCACAGCACTATAAGCCAAGTATTGGTCTGACACTAGTTATAGTTATTCTCTAAGCCAAGTATTGGTCTGATACCACTTATAGTTATTCTCTACACCAAGTATTGGTCTGATACCAATTGTAGTTATTCTCTACATTGTATTGGTCTGACATCAGATGTAGTTATTCTCTAGTATTGATCTAACACCAGTCACCACTTATAGTTATTCTCTACACCAAGTAAAGATGGTCGAATTGTGACTTGGAAGATGTGATGACAAATTACATGGACCTATCATCACATTACGATAGTGTGAAATGTTATAAATTATTATTATTATTTACAATATTTATATAGCGCATTATCTAATTAAAATTACTCTCAGCGCATAACATGATAAAAAAAATCGTACAATAAAACTGAACATAGAATACATGTATAACAACAAAATAATTGACTAAAAGAGAAATATTTTTCTGATAGGAATTCGAGAAATTAACAATGATGTACCAATAGAGGAGCTTACTTTATCACTTGACAATGAAATTCTCAACGATGAAAAAAATAAACAATGTTTTTTGCAAGTTCTAAAATTCATTCAAGACACAGGTCGTTTCACCATAAATTGACTACTGTTTGATAAGGTGTTTTGATGTTTTAATTGTTTACCCTTCGCGACTGACCTTGAAAGCTTATTTCTATTGTTCTTTATTTTCTTTTTTCTTTTTGTTTACAACAGTATGCGATAATGGAGAACCCATCTTTAATACAACATTATAATACATAAAGTGAACTAAAAATGCTTACTTTGGCCGAAATAATGTCTTATTAATCCAGTAACTAACAACACGTGCTACTATATATGTCCCAGTTTGTTTTTTTACTCGGGTCTGTTTAATTGGTTACTTTTAAAATCATAATAAGCAATTCTAAAAAGATAAGTTTTAACATTTTCCTTAAGAATTTCACTGGACTGTTCATTTCGGGTTTCACTAGGCAGGTTATTCCAAAGTGTGGAAGCTGTCTTGTCAAATCGTTTATTTTTGTCCTTACACGTGGTTGTTGAATCATTATGGCGTTCTCTTACCGTAGAGACCTTTATGGTTGATAAAAACTGACAAGTTCCCTAAGATATATACAATAATTAGTATTGGAGACTATACTGCACCGGAAGCCAGTGAAGAGACATGATAACTGATGTAATGTGATCATGTTTCTTGCCACGGGTGATCAATCTAGCTGCTGTATTTTGATCACGCTGTAGCTTCGAGATTATGTTGAGTATCTACTCTATACAACAAAGCGTTGCCATAGTCCAAACGTGACATTATAAGTGAGCAAACTAATGTTTTGCACGCATCTTCTGTGATGTACGATCGATTACGTTCAATATTGCGAATTTGAAAGCAGCATGACTTTGTAATTGCACTTGCTTGTTTTTGCATGCATAATGTCCTGTCGAAAAATATGCCGAGATTTTTAACAAAGGAAGCATTGATTACTATGATACTATAGTTCCGTCGAAAGAGAGACAACATTCTGAAAATTCCCTCTCACGGTGTTTCGTGCAAATACAATAAGCTATGTTTTGTCTTGGTTTAATCTGAACATAGTTGAGCTCATCCACACACTAACGTCTGATAAACAAGTCTCCAGGCGTCTGGATATATTTTCCCAGTTATCAAGTGGTTTAATTACAAGGTACACTTGGGTGTCATTGGCATAATTCTGATGACTAAAATTATGGCGTCTGTAACTTTCACCGATTGGTTTTGCAAAAATACACTTACAGGGCCCTAAGACAGAACTTTGCGACACGCTGCATTGAAGATGCATTGCATTTGACACTACTGAACCAACAGCGACACGTTGAGTTCGGTCATTCAAATAGGACTTCATCCACATCAAAGCTGTGCAATGTCGTCTTAACAGCACAATAGACCCCAGTCAAAACAGTGCCCTGGGACCCTACCTACACAACCACTCACAGGAATAAAAATATAAATGGTCGATAAAATTAATCGTATATTTATTGTATTGGTACGTCCAATAAACTCACTGCTTAAAGGGAACGATACATGAAAGTCGCCATTTTGATAGCATCTCAATATCAAGTATCACGTGACGTCTAAATACCACCACGCCCCAAAACAAGCGTGACAAACCAGGGTCCTCATTCAGTGTCGATATGGCTTGTTTAACTTGATGGTAATTCTTTTTATTTTTCTTATTATTCTAAATATATGAATTTATTACACAATCACTTTTTGCAGATTTACGTTTTGCTTCTATAGATTATGGCAAAACAAATGAATCGGGGGGAAAGGTTCGTCTTTAATGAGACACATTTACAAAAGATTTTTTTCCAAAATTGAAGAACTACGAAATTAAGTTAAAAAAAGAACGGACATCGGAACAATGCCCTGCATTCGTTAAAAAAAATCCAAAAAGGCCTATACTACGGGGCAAAATTGTTTTAATAACATTATTCAGTAAGATCGCACTTTGTAATCGATCGTGCATGCACTACAATAAAGATACACATAAGCTAAAAGCACAGAAAGTTACACGGTAGGAAGCCATACAATTGAGAGGATTATGTAAACATATAATTTGTGATAGATTTCATTTGACAATTACAGACGATGAGTATTATAAATACTTTTAAAGTTTATTAACCAAAAACAAAGCGTAACATATAATATGTCTCTGCGTAACATATTTTGTTTATTTTAATCACGTCTTTCGAACTGGCGGACCCTTCTGATTAATCTCAGAATAGTCATAAAAAATTTGTTCATCACAATTATTGATATTTCACCGCGAATATTTAGTTTGATGTATTGTTGTTGTGTATCAATCATAATTGTTATTTGTATATGCCCTCCTGAGGCCTTGATTTGGTTAATAAACTTATTTTAATTTCTATTTCTATAAGGAAAAATTGTATACGAATGGTTTTTTTGTCTATTTTGCAAGAAGAACTTCTACCATGCCCTGTTCACCCTGCTTTATTTCATAATTTTGGTTGTTGCTACATCATTCTGATGGGGCACAAAAAAATCAAGATAAAAATGAACAATTCAATATAGCTTACGATCAATGGTAATCTTAAGATCTTTTTGTGAAAATAGCCCATAATCATTGCTGCAATAGGTGCGGATCCAGCAGTTTTGAAAACGGGGTGCCAGGCTCTTGTTTGCCAATTTTTACCCAATTTATACACGAATTTTACTAAATTGTCGAACACCCCCTTGATCCGGCAGTGAGCATTAATATGCACCCATTCCTAATGTATACTTCAACGTGATCAGGGTCGTGTATTTTGATCACCTATTAGAACCTTTAAAATGTGTATTGCATCTGCTATTCTAGTCACGGGTAGCGTAATTTGTTTTCATTTTATTTTCTGTTCTTATTATGTTTTTGTCTATTTGACTTGTGTACGTTGTTTGTATATATTCCTTGTACATGCCTTCAATCCTTAGGGGTAAAATTGAGCATTAATAAAGTTAGTTAGTTAACGGGTCACAAAATGTGCATTGCGTTTCTGATTATTGCCAAATATTGTGACACATGTATTCAGGTATTCGGTCAGAGGCCCGTCGACCGGATGTAAAATGACACTTGTATATTCTGCCTGGCGATTTCCTGTGTGGACCTAAACTCATTACCCAATATTAGGTACCCTGTTGAGTGAACCGGTGTGAATGTACCTGTCGTTTTCAGAATGAAGATAAAAATAAGTAAATCCCGCATTTCACTTCTTGCTTCAGGAATTATTTGCCTTAATTTATTGAAGAATAAAATATTTAAAATTAAAATATGGTCTCTCGCTTCTGAAAATACATATAAATATATTTTTCGCATAATATTTTACGTTTCGCTCATCAAAAATGACAAGCAAAAAAAGGAAAAGAAATTAACATTTTTAAATCACTTGCTCGCTCTGGACAACGTTTTTAGCACAAAATCCGAAGAACAAGAAGTAAATCTGGTGTGGCCTAATCTCTTTTTAATTTTTGACTGCCCTTCATCTGTTTATACCGCTCATGATCATGATCTCTTCCGAACTTTGTCTAAATGAATATTAGTGGATATCAAAATTATAGGTCAAGTTTGCTTACGGGGTTTCGAGCTGAAAAAATCATATATTTAGGTTTTGTGCCTTTTGGGGGTCACTGAGCAAAGGGTTTTTTTTTGTAAACTACAATAAACCGAATATGCTTAAACATATTTGATTAAATAAATAAATAAATAAATAAATAAATAATATATTGTATATAATTGAAATTTTCATATTAGTTACAGTTTAATTATGTCCATTTTATTTTAAACTAGTCAGAATCTGATATATCACTTTCACATACACACTCTTTAAAGGACTAATGACACAAAAAATAAATTTCTCAATTTTGTTTGATTTGGTCACTAAATAAACTATAAACATTGTCTTAATTGAAAATAACCCCCTAGGACGCCCATTTTATTGATTATTACCTTTTGAAATCGCCGCGATCTCTGACCTATACATTTTTTAAATGAGCTAAGTGGTCACGTGATTACATGACGTCACATGCGCCAAATGATGGCTTCCATGATAAACGATCATGAGCGATCGAAGTGAGACAGTAAACAACCGATAAATATCATGGACAGTGATGACAGCAATATCTCCGATCATTTTGGTGATTTAGACATCCAGCCGTATCAGTTCGAGCCATTATGTAATGATGAAAGTCAACAAGAAAGAGAACATTCAACATCAGAAGACTCCGATATCTACGAAAGTTCCCAAGCCCAGGACATACTTGTCAACGCCGAACGGTGAGGTTTTGTTTATTCGTTGAAAATATTCGAAAAAAAACCTACGCGATTGAACGAAAAACTGATAATATAAGTCAACAGATTGTACTGACGATGATATCCCCCCCCCCCCCCCAATTTACGAAAGTTTTAACGAATAAAGATGACTGTCGTAGTGCCTCATGGTCATATATCCCCCCTTTTTTTTTAGGATTCTACTTCGTACATGTTTAAAATCAACCCCGACACATTTCGAACAGGAGAGATTAAAAATGAAAGACTAAGCCCATCTGACTTTGTTAGTGCTACAGCCATATTGATACTGATAGTGTGAGTCTTGTCAGGTAAAGAGAAAATTTAGTAATTTTAACATTATTTTCACTCAAATGCGCTCAGCAAACAAATAATCCACAATCCACAACAGCTCAAGCATTAACCTCTTTTCCAGAAAACTCACAACTTTATATATTTGCTTATACAATTACTGGGATATTATGCATATCTTGAACAAGTTTGCAAGTTGGTACATTTCTTTTGAGTTGTCAGGAGTACCCAATCTCACCACTAACCATTGTATTTATGCATCTGGTGACGGAAACTCTTCCCTTATAATTTTGACAACGCAGGCTGGTAGGGTCACTCTGTATTTCTTGCCAAGTGGTTGACCTTTTCTGACCCAACAAACAAACTGACGATAAGCCATGAGTCTACTCTGTCGGTTAGTTAACACATCTGGAGCTCTTCCTCTGTGACGTTTGTACCTCAAAAAACTAATATAGCTTGTTTCAAGCACAACAGGGTTGAGACAAACTGTTCTAAAGTTGGTGTTATCGGTAATGCAGTCACTGTGTTCCAATTGACCATCAAACAATGAAAATTCATGGCAGCACAGGCATTCCGACGGCAAAGGTAGTGAAATGCATGTTGAGCATGAGCACCAATTTGTGTCGTTCTGACGTGGGTTGTTCTCTATTTCCCGACGTTGGGCACTCGCTGCCTCTTCCATTTGTCTGAGTTCTTCTTCCGTATATTCTGGTTCAAGTTGGTAACCAAACTCTCCATAGTCGTCGAAATCTACATCACTTGAGGCGCTAGAGAGTCACTTTCCGTACCTGAACTCGACATATTTAAGCTATAACTAAAACGTTAATTTCGGTGCTTTATATAGAAATGTTCCCAAACAAACAACACGCGTTGAACAAAGAAAAGTAAAGAAATATTGATTGAGTAAAATCATAATCATTTGATTAAATTAAATTAATTAAAACATCTTTTATGAACACCGACTGTTAAAATAATGATTGAGTAAAATCATAATCCTTTGGTTAAAATTAAATTAATTAAAACATCTTTTATGAACACCGACTGTTAAAATAATGATTGAGTAAAATCATAATCATTTTATTTAAAATTAAAATTAAAACATCTTTTATGAACATCGATCGTTAAATTATTATGATGAGACAGCTATATATAGTTAGACCAATTTGGCGCCTCTCATAATGAAAACTTATAATTTCAAGGATGGTGTATACTTTTTTATCATCTAAAACAAAAATTGTTCCTGTTATTTCAACATTATATTAATTCTAATGTTTTAAGAATATTTTATCTTTAATAGATAATAAACGATACCAACTCGTCTTGGAAAGCAAATAGTGTGTATTCAAATTCCCATTTGATTAATCCGGTCACCTTGAATTTTACACCTGTATAATTTTACCCTCCGGCTAGAAAACACCCAAGCGGACATCTACATGCGGAGATCAAAATAACAGTAAACAGCATGCCGAATAATGATTATAAAAAAAGGGATTAAAACAGAATCTAGAAATCAATACACAAGTTACGCGTTGTCAAAATTATCCATTATATTTTTCAGAACATTAGCAGTAAAACAAAATGAACATAATTGTAAAAGGGATCCGATATAGAGCGAATATAGGTGACTGTTGTAAAACACTCTTTCCGTTGTAAATATAAAGGAAATGAAACATTTTGTTCATTTAAAATAGTTGTTTGTCAAAAAGGTACGTAGCTGTTCACTTCAGTATTTAATTTACAACGGTTATTAGATTTAAATTACAGTCCTCTGAGCGCTTTAAATGAAGCGAATTTAACATCAGCGACCCAGACTTTAAATTTCAATCCCACAATGCATTATTAGTTTAAAACGTCACAGCCTGATTGAAAAATTAGAAATTAAAATTACAAATTTGCGATTTGCTTCGTTATTTGTGGAAATATGTCGATAAAACTTTGTGAATATGTATTTTATATCACCAGGAGCATATTTAGCTAACATGTAAAAAATCGCGAAGTTTCCCTTTAAACATTAAATAACATGCCATACACACCATACTTAGATTATCATAGAACCCATATGCTCGTCGGGACACCGGGGCCTGGGTGGCTCAATGAGTTAGGTCGTTGGATCTAACAACTTATACAAGCCTTTCATCAATACGGCGTGGGTTCGCGTCCGACTTTGTAAATTACAAAAAAGGGTGGACTCGACTCGCAGCCGCAAGTGATAAAATCTACCAGGTGCTTGCCCATGGTCGGTGGTTCTCTCCGGGTACTCCGGCTTCCTCCACCACTAAAACTGGTCGCCATGATATATAGCTGAAATATTGTTGAAAGTGGCGTTAAGACACAAAAAATCAGTCAATCAACGAGAAGGAATATATTCTTTGTATAATTTTGTCACAGATAATTTAAAGAGTATGATTTAGATACTGAATATTGCCTTAATATATATATATATTGAAAATATTTCGTATGTGAAAGTGGAGACATGTCTGATAGAAGCGGTGCCTATATCATTCTTTTAAAATTAAAAACTATTTTGTTCACTTGGAGCTAGCAAAATATTGGCCGAAATACACATACTTCAAAATGTCGAAATGAATATGATCAGTTTTACAGTAACCGTACGCAGTGCAGTCTGGTGTATGGGCACAATGGCCAGTTGTCCGGTGGTCCCACGAGCAAATGAACCCCATACTAATCTATGTATGTTGTATACGGCATAATTTTTAATGTTTAAACACTGATTTTGTTGGAAGTACCAATACAAGAAATATATATGTTTAATTTTATCGACCATTTACAGTTTTATTTCTGTGAGTGTTTGTATAGATAGGGGTCTCAATGCACTGCGTTGACCGGGGCCTATATTGCTGAAAAGACGGCCCTGACCGTACGTCATTCATCATACATTTACACTTCATGAACATGTATCGGCTGTACATAGCATGGTATAGGCCAATATTGCTTATGTATGCTGGTTGTATTAATTGATATTTTCGTAATAAAACTCTTTTCTTGTGACTTAAAAGATCATACTTTCATTTTACAGAAACCGGCGTCTACTATCCCCTTTTAAATATAATGGTTGATACCCCCGCGTACTGTAATAGTTAGCCTTCAACGTTTGCACTGTCCCTAGTCCAACAATAAAAGATTCCATACTTTTTTCTCGTAATTTTCTATTCTACTTCATGTAACTGTCCAGTGGATGTCATAGGGGATATAAAAGTATTTTTGTCATTAATTTCAAATACTTCCGTCCTCTCTACTCATATTAAGGGAGATAAATCCTATAAGTTTATGCTACAAGTAGCTAATTTTTATAGCTCCGCCGTCACTCGTCGAAACTTCGGCTGATCCGTACCTTCATCATACCTCGTCCGTATTACGATAGCTCCCATTGGAACTACTTTCGGAAATCTTCAATGAAGGAGGTATTAAAATAATTTCACTTTCGAATATTCGTCCAATAATAATATATTTTCATTCGTCGCAATGTCGGCTGATTCCGTACCTTCATCAAAGACCAACATTTTTCAAAGCAAACTCATCTATTGTCGCCATTTTAGAACTTGTTCGCGGTGCGCAATGTTTGATTGAGGTGATACGGTCTTCCGGCGAAGAAATGTGACGCGTAAACGCATATCAAATACCGTATTACAGCCGAGGTAGTGAGGGAGAGAAGCGGACTCACCCTAGGTTTGCCGATTGGATCCGCCGTATGAAAATTAGCTACCGCAAGTTGGGGGGTAGCTAATTTTCATGAGGTAGCTAAAAATCTAACGACACCGGAACGATTTAAAATGTTTCCTAAATAAAAACATGTTCAGTATAAATGAATAAAATAATAAATGACATTCAACAACTGCCATTTTCACATATACACTGGTCCCGCCAACGGAAATCCCACAAGTTGACAGAGTTAAATTTCAAATCGTTGCTGTTATCAATTCTCTTGTTCACATTTTTTTTTCATTTTTCAATAATTAAAATAAAACTTATTTGCTGTCAAAAGTTTATTTTAATATCACATTAACATGAATAGAAAGAACATTCTTGCTGGATTATTTTTTTCACATTCCTACGCCGTAACGCTACAATTGTTTGAGGCTCTCCTTTGGGTATTTCTTTAATAGTATTTAGCGTCGAAAACAAACACGATGTCCAAGAATAAGAATTATAAGGATTAAACACTGGTTTTTTTTAAGGAAATTATGTATGTATAAACTCCGGACTTTATTCAGTTTGTGAGTGAGCTGCCGGAGTTTATACATAGATAATTTCCTAAGAAACAGTGTTTAATCCTACAATAAAAACACAAAATTTTCGAATTGGAAATTGATACCACTAAAATATTTAAATGTATTTGGGAAAATATGGCTTATTTTTAAAATGAACATAGATGTGAAAAAACATAAACAGTTTCTAAATAATATCCCCGAATTTTACAAAAATGTTTTGACCAGTTGGATAAAAACAGATGGTGGTCAATTAAGTTCACCATTGACATTCAGTAATGTAAGAAAGCAAATTTTATGGGGAAATAGATTTATTACATTTGAAAAAAAATATTTATTTTTTAAAGAATGGATTAATAGTGGAATATTTTTTGTTAATGATATAATAGATAATAATGGTAAAATTACGCAAGAATTTATTCTTCACAAGTTAAAAAATAAATCTAATTGGATATCTGAATTTAGTATTCTCAAAAAAGCTTTCCCAAAGAATTGGATAGACATTTTAAAAACAGAAAGCTCAGTTAAAAGCATTGTAAATATCAAAAAAGATTATTTTATCTGGAACAATCAGTTTATTAATTTATCTACATTGTCTAATAAGTTATTATATAATAAACTGGTGAATGTTAAATTTTCAAACCCTATTGGTACACATTATTGGATTAATTATTTAGTGTTGTCTGAAAAACCAAATACAAGTAGTCTATATTTTTTCATTTTCAAATTTCTTGACGAAAACAAACTTAAAATGTTCAGATGGAAACTTTTTCATTTTATTATACCAAATAAAGTTTTACTTTCCAAATGGAAAATTGTTGGGAATAGCTTATGTAATTTCTGTAAATTAGATGAAGATTACTCTCATTATTTTATTACTTGTACCTTTCTAAAAGAGTTTTGGACAAAATTTCAGAATTTAATGAAGGGTTTGGGTATCGAAAACAAAATTACTTTGAATCATATAGTACTTGGATACAAGATAGATGATAAAAACTATCTTGCATTAAATTTTTTGATAACAGTTGTAGGGTTTTCCATCTACAAATCGTACTATATATCTGAACAGAAAACAAAGTATATTGATGTTTATAGAATATTTGCCAATGAATATATTAAAAGAATAAATGAAAATAAAACACTTCAAAAGTGTTCTTTTTTAATGAAAGTAAAAAATTATATAATAAATGCAAAATAAATAAATGTTTTCAAAGGTATTAAATAGAAATTGTATTTAGGTTGTATATATATTTCATGTAATTCTGATTATAGCCCTGGATAATCAGAACAAGATGTAACAGGGAAACACCAAAAGGAGCTTGGACTTTTGGCGTGTTAATTGTAGCAAGCATTTGAATAAAATATATTACGTTGTTAAAAAAAAAAAAAAAAAACAACACAATCTGTGAATTTACAATCAGGAAGCAAAATACTTAAAACTGAAACGTCAACATCGAACACTAAATAACAGCCAAGTAAGAAATAATTCGAGACAGGGATCAAACATTGTTGGAAATGCATGAGGGAGAAATATGTGAAGAATTGACATCACAGGAATCAAGGGAGACGTCATAAAGAACAAGGAAACATCAATAAACACTGTAAGAGCAAAATAAATTGTTCTTATACAACACTGTGTACAAACTGACACGGCAAAAATGTTTGGACTCGTGCATATCTAATTCCGGAACGGAACCGGATTGTAAAAGAAGGCAAGAAGAAGGTAATAATTCTGTTTATTTAAGTTTTTTGCATGAATTTGGGGGAAATAAATGCTTTATTAACCATTTCCTGCTGTCAGATGAAACATTTTGGATATGTCATCGTATATTAATTGAGAAATAAGCGATAATGTGCCGCAAAATGACGATCAGCTTGACCCCAACCATGAATTTCGCTCAGTTTCTATTTGAATTGCTCACATTGAATGGAACGAAATGTATTGAAGGAACGATTGATGAATAAAGATGACAAGAGTCGTCACTTTGTGCTTTTAATTATTGATATAAGTAAGCACGGGGCGAAAGAAATGGGTCATGTCAAAATGGCAGGACCAGGTTTCGTGAATGATGTTACAGCATGATGACCCGGTTTTGTTCCAAAACAAATTACGAACAAACAGGAACCAAAGCCTTTATTTTCTCTGGAATAACATTGAAATTATGGCTTTTGTAACCATAATGTCCACTAGATGGATTCAGTTCAAGGTATTTAACTTTCAACATTAGTGAGTCGTGGTTTTCCGTCGAGTGTTTTATTACTTCTTCAAATAGGACGAAGGTTGTTTTGCAGTAATAACAATGGTACGAATGATTTTCTCTAGAATGTTTTATTAAGTCATCGAATTGTGGAAATGTTGTATCACAGTATAAACAATGGTGGCTGTGGATTTCTGTTGCTTTGGTTCCTGTTTGTTCGTAAAAATTTTTGGAACAAAACCGGGTCCTGCCATTTTGACATGACCCATTTCTTTCGCCCCGTGCTTGCTTATATCAATAATCAAAAGAACAAAGTGACGATTCTTGTCATCTTTATTCATCAATCGTTCCTTCAATATATTTCGTTCCATTCAATGTGAGCAATTCAAAGAGAAACTGAGCGAAATTCGGGGTTGGGGTCAAGCTGATCGTCATTTTGCGGCACATTATCGCTTATTTCTCAATTAATATACGATGACATAGCCAAAATGTTTCATCTGACAGCAGGAAATGGTTAATAAAGCATTTATTTCCCCCAAATTCATGCAAAAAACAAATAAATAAACAGAATTCTTACCTTCTTCTTGCCTTCTTACAGTCCGATTCCGTTCCGGAATTAGATATGCACGAGTCCAAACATTGTTTGCCGGGTCAGTTTGTACAGTGTACAAGCAATAATTAAAACTTAATGTTGTGAGGGAACATTATTTGTCACACCCAAATTTTTATTTCCGAAAACTTACTGCGAAGCTTAGAATATGCGACCATAATTTAAAAATCTTAATTGGGTAGATATAAAAAAAAAGTGCCCCAAAATCTTATAATTTTATTTTTTGCAAATATAACCATATTGATGATGAATTTCATTTCTTTTTTCATTGTGAAAGAAACTGTAATATTAGATTTTTTTTATCCGAGTTCGACTTTGAAAAGGAGGTGACTCAGTTATCTGAAATTGAGGGGTTATGGGTTAAGGTTATGATGTTGTTAATTCTCCTTTTGTTTCTTTGTTGTTGTTTTTATTTTTAAGATTTTGTCATAAACTGTATTACTTGCTCATATGACAATAAAACTGATTGATTGAATAATTTAAATTCCTAATTACTAACTATTGAAACTCCATTTATTTTCAAAAATGTAATGTAGATCCGTACAAGATGTTTGTGAATGAGATCAACATTCTGTTAGAAATAATGCCATATGTTACAGATGTTTGGGGGAAGGGCACAATGAGCATACGGCATGGGAAACACACACAAAAATATCTTCTAAAACGCCAACAAAAGTATCTTCTAAAACACCAACTAAGACATCTTCTTAAACACCAACTAAGACATCTTCTAAAACACCAACAAAGGCATCTTCTAAAACACCAACTAAGACATCTTCTAAGACATCAACTAAGACATCTTCTAAAACACCAACAAAGGCATCTTCTAAAACACCAACAAAGACATCTTCTAAAACACCAACTAAGACATCTTCTAAAACACCAACTAAGACATCTTCTAAGACATCAACTAAGACATCTTCTAAAACACCAACAAAGGCATCTTCTAAAACACCAACTAAGACATCTTCTAAAACACCAACTAAGACATCTTCTCAAACACCAACTAAGACATCTTCTAAAACACCAACAAAGACATCTTCTAAGACATCAACTAAGACATCTTCTAAGACATCAACTAAGACATCTTCTAAGACATCAACTAAGACATCTTCTAAGACATCAACTAAGACATCTTCTAAAACACCAACAAAGGCATCTTCTAAAACACCAACTAAGACATCTTCTAAAACACCAACAAAGGCATCTTCTAAAACACCAACAAAGACATCTTCTAAAACACCAACAAAGTCATCTTCTAAAACACCAACTAAGACATCTTCTCAAACACCAACTAAGACATTTTCTAAAACACCAACTAAGACATCTTCTAAAACACCAACTAAGACATCTTCTAAGACATCAACTAAGACATCTTCTAAAACACCAACAAAGGCATCTTCTAAAACACCAACTAAGACATCTTCTAAAACACCAACTAAGACATCTTCTAAAACACCAACTAAGACATCTTCTAAAACACCAACTAAGACATCTTCTAAGACATCAACTAAGACATCTTCTAAAACACCAACAAAGGCATCTTCTAAAACACCAACTAAGACATCTTCTAAAACACCAACTAAGACATCTTCTCAAACACCAACTAAGACATCTTCTAAAACACCAACAAAGACATCTTCTAAGACATCAACTAAGACATCTTCTAAGACATCAACTAAGACATCTTCTAAGACATCAACTAAGACATCTTCTAAGACATCAACTAAGACATCTTCTAAAACACCAACAAAGGCATCTTCTAAAACACCAACTAAGACATCTTCTAAAACACCAACAAAGGCATCTTCTAAAACACCAACAAAGACATCTTCTAAAACACCAACAAAGGCATCTTCTAAAACACCAACTAAGACATCTTCTCAAACACCAACTAAGACATTTTCTAAAACACCAACTAAGACATCTTCTAAAACACCAACTAAGACATCTTCTAAGACATCAACTAAGACATCTTCTAAAACACCAACAAAGGCATCTTCTAAAACACCAACTAAGACATCTTCTAAAACACCAACTAAGACATCTTCTAAAACACCAACTAAGACATCTTCTAAAACACCAACTAAGACATCTTCTAAGACATCAACTAAGACATCTTCTAAAACACCAACAAAGGCATCTTCTAAAACACCAACTAAGACATCTTCTAAAACACCAACTAAGACATCTTCTAAAACACCAACTAAGACATCTTCTAAAACACCAACAAAGACATCTTCTAAGACATCTTCTAAGACATCAACTAAGATATCTTCTAAGACATCAACTAAGACATCTTCTAAGACATCAACTAAGACATCTTCTAAGACATCAACTAAGACATCTTCTAAAACACCAACAAAGGCATCTTCTAAAACACCAACAAAGACATCTTCTAAGACATCAACTAAGACATCTTCTAAGACATCTTCTAAGACATCAACTAAGACATCTTCTAAGACATCAACTAAGACATCTTCTAAAACACCAACAAAGGCATCTTCTAAAACACCAACAAAGACATCTTCTAAGACATCAACTAAGACATCTTCTAAGACATCAACTAAGACATCTTCTAAGACATCAACTAAGACATCTTCTAAAACACCAACAAAGACATCTTCTAAGACATCAACTAAGACATCTTCTAAGACATCAACTAAGACATCTTCTAAGACATCAACTAAGACATCTTCTAAAACACCAACAAAGGCATCTTCTAAAACACCAACAAAGACATCTTATAAGACATCAACTAAGACATCTTCTAAGACATCAACTAAGACATCTTCTAAGACATCAACTAAGACATCTTCTAAGACATCAACTAAGACATCTTCTAAGACATCAACTAAGACATCTTCTAAGACATCAACTAAGACATCTTCTAAAACACCAACAAAGGCATCTTCTAAAACACCAACAAAGACATCTTCTAAGACATCAACTAAGACATCTTCTAAGACATCAACTAAGACATCTTCTAAGACATCAACTAAGACATCTTCTAAGACATCAACTAAGACATCTTCTAAAACTCCAACAAAGGCATCTTCTAAAACACCAACAAAGACATCTTCTAAGACATCAACTAAGACATCTTCTAAGACATCAACTAAGACATCTTCTAAGACATCAACTAAGACATCTTCTAAGACATCAACTAAGACATCAACTAATACATCTTCTAAGACATCTTCTAAGACATCAACTAAGACATCAACTAAGACATCTTCTAAGACATCAACTAAGACATCTTCTAAAACACCAACAAAGACATCTTCTAAGACATCAACTAAGACATCTTCTAAAACACCAACAAAGGCATCTTCTAAAACACCAACTAAGACATCTTCTAAAACACCAACAAAGGCATCTTCTAAAACACCAACAAAGACATCTTCTAAAACACCAACAAAGGCATCTTCTAAAACACCAACTAAGACATCTTCTAAAACACCAACTAAGACATCTTCTAAAACACCAACTAAGACATCTTCTAAAACACCAACTAAGACATCTTCTAAGACATCAACTAAGACATCTTCTAAAACACCAACAAAGGCATCTTCTAAAACACCAACTAAGACATCTTCTAAAACACCAACTAAGACATCTTCTAAAACACCAACTAAGACATCTTCTAAAACACCAACAAAGACATCTTCTAAGACATCAACTAAGACATCTTCTAAGACATCAACTAAGACATCTTCTAAGACATCAACTAAGACATCTTCTAAGACATCAACTAAGACATCTTCTAAAACACCAACTAAGACATCTTCTAAAACACCAACAAAGGCATCTTCTAAAACACCAACAAAGACATCTTCTAAAGCACCAACAAAGGCATCTTCTAAAACACCAACTAAGACATCTTCTAAAACACCAACTAAGACATCTTCTAAAACACCAACTAAGACATCTTCTAAGACATCAACTAAGACATCTTCTAAAACACCAACAAAGGCATCTTCTAAAACACCAACTAAGACATCTTCTAAAACACCAACTAAGACATCTTCTAAAACACCAACTAAGACATCTTCTAAAACACCAACTAAGACATCTTCTAAGACATCAACTAAGACATCTTCTAAAACACCAACAAAGGCATCTTCTAAAACACCAACTAAGACATCTTCTAAGACATCAACTAAGACATCTTCTAAAACACCAACAAAGGCATCTTCTAAAACACCAACTAAGACATCTTCTAAAACACCAATTAAGACATCTTCTAAAACACCAACTAAGACATCTTCTAAAACACCAACAAAGACATCTTCTAAGACATCAACTAAGACATCTTCTAAGACATCAACTAAGACATCTTCTAAGACATCAACTAAGACATCTTCTAAGACATCAACTAAGACATCTTCTAAAACACCAACAAAGGCATCTTCTAAAACACCAACTAAGACATCTTCTAAAACACCAACAAAGGCATCTTCTAAAACACCAACAAAGACATCTTCTAAAACACCAACAAAGGCATCTTCTAAAACACCAACTAAGACATCTTCTAAAACACCAACTAAGACATCTTCTAAAACACCAACTAAGACATCTTCTAAAACACCAACTAAGACATCTTCTAAGACATCAACTAAGACATCTTCTAAAACACCAACAAAGGCATCTTCTAAAACACCAACTAAGACATCTTCTAAAACACCAACTAAGACATCTTCTAAACCACCAACTAAGACATCTTCTAAAACACCAACTAAGACATCTTCTAAGACATCAACTAAGACATCTTCTAAAACACCAACAAAGGCATCTTCTAAAACACCAACTAAGACATCTTCTAAAACACCAACTAAGACATCTTCTAAAACACCAACTAAGACATCTTCTAAAACACCAACAAAGACATCTTCTAAGACATCTTCTAAGACATCAACTAAGATATCTTCTAAGACATCAACTAAGACATCTTCTAAGACATCAACTAAGACATCTTCTAAGACATCAACTAAGACATCTTCTAAGACATCAACTAAGACATCTTCTAAGACATCAACTAAGACATCTTCTAAAACACCAACAAAGACATCTTCTAAGACATCAACTAAGACATCTTCTAAGACATCAACTAAGACATCAACTAAGACATCTTCTAAAACACCAACAAAGGCATCTTCTAAAACACCAACAAAGACATCTTCTAAGACATCAACTAAGATATCTTCTAAGACATCAACTAAGACATCTTCTAAGACATCAACTAAGACATCTTCTAAGACATCAACTAAGACATCTTCTAAGACATCAACTAAGACATCTTCTAAAACACCAACAAAGGCATCTTCTAAAACACCAACAAAGACATCTTCTAAGACATCAACTAAGACATCTTCTAAGACATCAACTAAGACATCTTCTAAGACATCAACTAAGACATCTTCTAAGACATCAACTAAGACATCTTCTAAAACTCCAACAAAGGCATCTTCTAAAACACCAACAAAGACATCTTCTAAGACATCAACTAAGACATCTTCTAAGACATCTTCTAAGACATCAACTAAGACATCTTCTAAAACACCAACAAAGACATCTTCTAAGACATCAACTAAGACATCTTCTAAGACATCAACTAAGACATCTTCTAAGACATCAACTAAGACATCTTCTAAGACATCAACTAAGACATCTTCTAAAACACCAACAAAGGCATCTTCTAAAACACCAACAAAGACATCTTCTAAGACATCAACTAAGACATCTTCTAAGACATCAACTAAGACATCTTCTAAGACATCAACTAAGACATCTTCTAAGACATCAACTAAGACATCTTCTAAAACACCAACAAAGGCATCTTCTAAAACACCAACAAAGACATCTTCTAAGACATCAACTAAGACATCTTCTAAGACATCAACTAAGACATCTTCTAAGACATCAACTAAGACATCTTCTAAGACATCAACTAAGACATCTTCTAAGACATCAACTAAGACATCTTCTAAGACATCAACTAAGACATCTTCTAAGACATCAACTAAGACATCAACTAAGACATCTTCTAAGACATCAACTAAGACATCTTCTAAAACACCAACAAAGACATCTTCTAAGACATCAACTAAGACATCTTCTAAAACACCAACAAAGGCATCTTCTAAAACACCAACTAAGACATCTTCTAAAACACCAACAAAGGCATCTTCTAAAACACCAACAAAGACATCTTCTAAAACACCAACAAAGGCATCTTCTAAAACACCAACTAAGACATCTTCTAAAACACCAACTAAGACATCTTCTAAGACATCAACTAAGACATCTTCTAAAACACCAACAAAGGCATCTTCTAAAACACCAACTAAGACATCTTCTAAAACACCAACTAAGACATCTTCTAAAACACCAACTAAGACATCTTCTAAAACACCAACAAAGACATCTTCTAAGACATCAACTAAGACATCTTCTAAGACATCAACTAAGACATCTTCTAAGACATCAACTAAGACATCTTCTAAGACATCAACTAAGACATCTTCTAAAACACCAACTAAGACATCTTCTAAAACACCAACAAAGGCATCTTCTAAAACACCAACAAAGACATCTTCTAAAGCACCAACAAAGGCATCTTCTAAAACACCAACTAAGACATCTTCTAAAACACCAACTAAGACATCTTCTAAAACACCAACTAAGACATCTTCTAAGACATCAACTAAGACATCTTCTAAAACACCAACAAAGGCATCTTCTAAAACACCAACTAAGACATCTTCTAAAACACCAACTAAGACATCTTCTAAAACACCAACTAAGACATCTTCTAAAACACCAACTAAGACATCTTCTAAGACATCAACTAAGACATCTTCTAAAACACCAACAAAGGCATCTTCTAAAACACCAACTAAGACATCTTCTAAAACACCAACTAAGACATCTTCTAAAACACCAACTAAGACATCTTCTAAAACACCAACAAAGACATCTTCTAAGACATCTTCTAAGATATCTTCTAAGACATCAACTAAGACATCTTCTAAAACACCAACAAAGACATCTTCTAAGACATCAACTAAGACATCTTCTAAGACATCAACTAAGACATCTTCTAAGACATCAACTAAGACATCTTCTAAGACATCAACTAAGACATCTTCTAAAACACCAACAAAGGCATCTTCTAAAACACCAACAAAGACATCTTATAAGACATCAACTAAGACATCTTCTAAGACATCAACTAAGACATCTTCTAAGACATCAACTAAGACATCTTCTAAGACATCAACTAAGACATCTTCTAAAACACCAACAAAGGCATCTTCTAAAACACCAACTAAGACATCTTCTAAAACACCAACAAAGGCATCTTCTAAAACACCAACAAAGACATCTTCTAAAACACCAACAAAGGCATCTTCTAAAACACCAACTAAGACATCTTCTAAAACACCAACTAAGACATCTTCTAAAACACCAACTAAGACATCTTCTAAAACACCAACTAAGACATCTTCTAAGACATCAACTAAGACATCTTCTAAAACACCAACAAAGGCATCTTCTAAAACACCAACTAAGACATCTTCTAAAACACCAACTAAGACATCTTCTAAAACACCAACTAAGACATCTTCTAAAACACCAACTAAGACATCTTCTAAGACATCAACTAAGACATCTTCTAAAACACCAACAAAGGCATCTTCTAAAACACCAACTAAGACATCTTCTAAAACACCAACTAAGACATCTTCTAAAACACCAACTAAGACATCTTCTAAAACACCAACAAAGACATCTTCTAAGACATCTTCTAAGACATCAACTAAGATATCTTCTAAGACATCAACTAAGACATCTTCTAAGACATCAACTAAGACATCTTCTAAGACATCAACTAAGACATCTTCTAAGACATCAACTAAGACATCTTCTAAGACATCAACTAAGACATCTTCTAAAACACCAACAAAGACATCTTCTAAGACATCAACTAAGACATCTTCTAAGACATCAACTAAGACATCAACTAAGACATCTTCTAAAACACCAACAAAGGCATCTTCTAAAACACCAACAAAGACATCTTATAAGACATCAACTAAGACATCTTCTAAGACATCAACTAAGACATCTTCTAAGACATCAACTAAGACATCTTCTAAGACATCAACTAAGACATCTTCTAAGACATCAACTAAGACATCTTCTAAGACATCAACTAAGACATCTTCTAAAACACCAACAAAGGCATCTTCTAAAACACCAACAAAGACATCTTCTAAGACATCAACTAAGACATCTTCTAAGACATCAACTAAGACATCTTCTAAGACATCAACTAAGACATCTTCTAAGACATCAACTAAGACATCTTCTAAAACTCCAACAAAGGCATCTTCTAAAACACCAACAAAGACATCTTCTAAGACATCAACTAAGACATCTTCTAAGACATCTTCTAAGACATCAACTAAGACATCTTCTAAAACACCAACAAAGACATCTTCTAAGACATCAACTAAGACATCTTCTAAGACATCAACTAAGACATCTTCTAAGACATCAACTAAGACATCTTCTAAGACATCAACTAAGACATCTTCTAAAACACCAACAAAGGCATCTTCTAAAACACCAACAAAGACATCTTCTAAGACATCAACTAAGACATCTTCTAAGACATCAACTAAGACATTTCTAAGACATCAACTAAGACATCTTCTAAGACATCAACTAAGACATCTTCTAAAACACCAACAAAGGCATCTTCTAAAACACCAACAAAGACATCTTCTAAGACATCAACTAAGACATCTTCTAAGACATCAACTAAGACATCTTCTAAGACATCAACTAAGACATCTTCTAAGACATCAACTAAGACATCTTCTAAGACATCAACTAAGACATCTTCTAAGACATCAACTAAGACATCTTCTAAGACATCAACTAAGACATCAACTAAGACATCTTCTAAGACATCAACTAAGACATCTTCTAAAACACCAACAAAGACATCTTCGAAGACATCAACTAAGACATCTTCTAAAACACCAACAAAGGCATCTTCTAAAACACCAACTAAGACATCTTCTAAAACACCAACAAAGGCATCTTCTAAAACACCAACAAAGACATCTTCTAAAACACCAACAAAGGCATCTTCTAAAACACCAACTAAGACATCTTCTAAAACACCAACTAAGACATCTTCTAAGACATCAACTAAGACATCTTCTAAAACACCAACAAAGGCATCTTCTAAAACACCAACTAAGACATCTTCTAAAACACCAACTAAGACATCTTCTAAAACACCAACTAAGACATCTTCTAAAACACCAACAAAGACATCTTCTAAGACATCAACTAAGACATCTTCTAAGACATCAACTAAGACATCTTCTAAGACATCAACTAAGACATCTTCTAAGACATCAACTAAGACATCTTCTAAAACACCAACTAAGACATCTTCTAAAACACCAACAAAGGCATCTTCTAAAACACCAACAAAGACATCTTCTAAAGCACCAACAAAGGCATCTTCTAAAACACCAACTAAGACATCTTCTAAAACACCAACTAAGACATCTTCTAAAACACCAACTAAGACATCTTCTAAGACATCAACTAAGACATCTTCTAAAACACCAACAAAGGCATCTTCTAAAACACCAACTAAGACATCTTCTAAAACACCAACTAAGACATCTTCTAAAACACCAACTAAGACATCTTCTAAAACACCAACTAAGACATCTTCTAAGACATCAACTAAGACATCTTCTAAAACACCAACAAAGGCATCTTCTAAAACACCAACTAAGACATCTTCTAAAACACCAACTAAGACATCTTCTAAAACACCAACTAAGACATCTTCTAAAACACCAACAAAGACATCTTCTAAGACATCTTCTAAGATATCTTCTAAGACATCAACTAAGACATCTTCTAAAACACCAACAAAGACATCTTCTAAGACATCAACTAAGACATCTTCTAAGACATCAACTAAGACATCTTCTAAGACATCAACTAAGACATCTTCTAAGACATCAACTAAGACATCTTCTAAAACACCAACAAAGGCATCTTCTAAAACACCAACAAAGACATCTTATAAGACATCAACTAAGACATCTTCTAAGACATCAACTAAGACATCTTCTAAGACATCAACTAAGACATCTTCTAAGACATCAACTAAGACATCTTCTAAGACATCAACTAAGACATCTTCTAAGACATCAACTAAGACATCTTCTAAGACATCAACTAAGACATCTTCTAAGACATCAACTAAGACATCTTCTAAAACACCAACAAAGGCATCTTCTAAAACACCAACAAAGACATCTTCTAAGACATCAACTAAGACATCTTCTAAGACATCAACTAAGACATCTTCTAAGACATCAACTAAGACATCTTCTAAAACACCAACAAAGGCATCTTCTAAAACTCCAACAAAGGCATCTTCTAAAACACCAACAAAGACATCTTCTAAGACATCAACTAAGACATCTTCTAAGACATCAACTAAGACATCTTCTAAGACATCAACTAAGACATCTTCTAAAACACCAACAAAGACATCTTCTAAGACATCAACTAAGACATCTTCTAAGACATCAACTAAGACATCTTCTAAGACATCAACTAAGACATCTTCTAAGACATCAACTAAGACATCTTCTAAAACACCAACAAAGGCATCTTCTAAAACACCAACTAAGACATCTTCTAAGACATCAACTAAGACATCTTCTAAGACATCAACTAAGACATCTTCTAAGACATCAACTAAGACATCTTCTAAAACACCAACAAAGGCATCTTCTAAAACACCAACAAAGACATCTTCTAAGACATCAACTAAGACATCTTCTAAGACATCAACTAAGACATCTTCTAAGACATCAACTAAGACATCTTCTAAGACATCAACTAAGACATCTTCTAAGACATCAACTAAGACATCTTCTAAGACATCAACTAAGACATCTTCTAAGACATCAACTAAGACATCTTCTAAAACACCAACAAAGACATCTTCTAAGACATCAACTAAGACATCTTCTAAAACACCAACTAAGACATCTTCTAAAACATCAACTAAGACATCTTTTAATTTCTTAATGTTGCGTGCTTAACGGAGAAGCAACACATGCCAATTTTATAGTTTTTGGTTTGTTCCAACCGGGGCTCGAACTCACGACTTATCGTACTCGAAGAGAGCACACTAAGCATTACCTCACCGGTGCAGTTTCAGAATATCGTGATGTAGAACAACATTTTTGGTCTGTCAAATATATTTCCTACTTTATCCACATTTGTACCTACCACACAAAAATTGAATGAAAAGCAAACAAAAGGTCCAATGTAAATATGCTTTTTCAATGTTTAGAACATGACATTTTATAGGGACCGAACAATTGACTTTTGGGATGGGGCTATGATTTGGGGTCGCCCCGATAGTCCGACACCCCATTAGTTCGACTCCGATAGCACAACATTAATAGATAATTTTTGCATGAAAAGGTATATTTACAGAATTTTCAACAGCCTTTTGAACTGTTACTGGTACCAGCTTTTTTACGCCACGGTACGTATTTGCTTGACAAAAATGCTTTTAATTCTATTTTTATCTCTTTAATATTTAGATATGAGGGTATTTTGGTACTTTCATCGGTCATTTCGATACTTTAATAGACGTTGGTCCTATGTTGAAGACTGCTCGGTGTTCTCTATGTGAAGTCATGTATTTTGCTGTTTTGCTGGGTTGTTGTCTCAGACATTTATTCCACATCTCTGTATATTTATGACAGATTTCGGTAATTTGATATACCCCCTTTTCGGCCTCCCAACAGTTTATAAAACTCCAAGCCATTTACCAGAAATTCATGAGAAGGGGTGCGAAAAAGAAATGCCTTTTCAGAGTCACAGCCAAAATCTCGTCTTCATGGCATTTATTGAACGCCCAGTGATTACGAGTATAATTTAAGCACTCGGGAAAACATTAGTTGCCTTGTCTCTGATAAAAGATCCTTATAAAAGTATCTCACATATACCTCATTTAAGTTTATGCTTTATTTATTGAAAGAGGATTGCCAACAGCCAGAATGATTACGTGTACCGATTTATGGGTCCCTTAAAGTATGCATTATAATACATTGTGTACTGTTTTTAAATTCTAAATTTACGCGGTAGACGATCGGCAAATGTCTCCTCGATCCGCCCTTTTGGTACCTCTTTTTTCTAAATATCACATTCGACAAAGTGATGATTATGGACGTGCATATATGAAACAAATTTATAACGCAAGAAGAACGAACATGCAACGTAATATGAACCCACTTTCTATCCGAAAAACAAACATATCATTGCTCAGTCACTGATCGTAGCAACTTCTGTACTAGACTCCAGCTTGCTTATTATTGCATCACAATTAAGGCTGTCTATAACCCTTTTAATGCTTAAAATAACAGTATATAAAATGTCGGATTATCGGGGTGTCGGACTATTGGGGTGTCGGACTATCGGGATGTCGGACTATTGGGGTGTCGGAATATCGGGGCTGCCCCTATGATTT
Source organism: Bathymodiolus brooksi (assembly GCA_963680875.1). NCBI lineage: Eukaryota > Metazoa > Mollusca > Bivalvia > Mytilida > Modiolidae > Bathymodiolus > Bathymodiolus brooksi. The sequence goes on from OY804577.1 coordinate 49,182,142, forward strand.
TCCACCAATCCAGAAAAAATGAAATCAGATTTTTCTATGAAAATTGGCAAAAGGATTTTCTTCTTCAAAATATAAACATAATTCCCATACCCCACACCCAAACCTTTAAATGGCAATTCCCTTAGAATTTAATTTTCAATGTTTCTTGAAGTATTATTAAATAAATATTTTCCATTAACAAACTGTTTACGTAAATCATGACATTTCATTTCTTTGTCTCCATTTGTCTCTTATGTAAAACCAACAATTATACAACAGAAATATTGTGTTCCAATAAGAAAATTGTTCGTGAAGGACAATGTATCAATTTTCTATTAATTATTAATAAGACTGTAAACAACTTGATTTTCAGGTTTTTCTCGTCATTCAAAATGAATTAAAACAGTTTGTGTTCAGAATTGGGTCAACGCTTGGTAGGTTGTCCTATAACGGATGCTATTAAGTGGCCATGAAATTCTTGCAATTCCACAGCACTCATAGTTATTCGCTCATTTCAATTGGCATTACTAATACTAGTGGACACAAACATAATCAAAATTAGACGTTGCTTGAATTTTTTTTTATCTGTTCAGTGGGTAAAATTATATAAAAATAAAAATCCAGGAAACACCTTTCAAAAATATTTTAGTTATATCGTGGTGGTCAGTTTTATTGGTGGATAAAATCGGAGTACCCAGAGAAAACCACCGACCTGTCGCAAGTCACTGAAAACTTTATCAAATAATGTTGTATAGAGTACACCTCGCCATGAATGGGGTTCGATCTCACAACTTTAGTGGTGATAGGTACTGATTTCACAGGTATTTGTAAATCCAACTACCATACGATCACGACCACGACGGCCCCATACCTTTCATTGAAGCTATTCTGGTAATGAATTTGAAGTTGCCCCTAGATATACCTTATGATGTTGCCATTTTAACAATACGTTTCAATTAAGATCAATTTCCAGAGCATGAATATAATTCACATTCTAATTTCCAGAGCTTCAATGTCACTAACATTTACAATTTCAAGAATTTGCAAGAGTTTGAATGTTACTCAAATTTACAATTTCAAGAATTTGCAAGAGTTTGAATGTTACTCAAATTTTCTATTTCAAGAGCTTGAATGTTACTCAAATTTACAATTTCAAGAATTTGCAAGAGTTTGAATGTTACTCAAATTTTCTATTTCAAGAGCTTGAATGTTACTCAAATTTACAATTTCAAGAATTTGCAAGAGTTTGAATGTTACTCAAATTTTCTATTTCAAGAGCTTGAATGTTACTCAAATTTACAATTTCAATGGCATGAATGTCACTCACATTTACAATTTTAAGAGCACGAATGTAATTATCATTTGCAATTTCCAGAACATGGTGCGTGAATAATTTTTATTTACACTTTTCAGAGCTTGTGTGTAATTCACAAAGGCGTTTTTGGAAATTGCATGAATGACAGAAATCTGTCAAGATGACTGCAATAAGAAAACAAATCGAGGAAAATGTTTGCCCTGAATATTATCCCCACCCCCTTTCCGCTTTCATATACTCTGCAAAAAAGGAAACGCATAATGGTTTAAAAAAAAAATATGTGTACTTCAAATCTAGTTTTTACAACAATAATTTGTTATATTGCGCTAAAATTACACAAATGAATGTCATACAGGATACTGAACAAAGATTTGAAAAATAGTCGCATTCAATAAATTGGTTCAATTTCCGGTGACGTTAAAGCCAGTATATATTGTGACCACTATGTGCGGCTAACACTGTTCTGCATCTCTTTGGCATGGATCGAAAAAAAAATTGTATTCGGATCTGTGATATACTTGCCATTCATGTTGCAAGGCTTGATTGAGTTGGTCCAATGATTGAAATGGAGGTTGGTGTTCGCGGACGCGTCTATCAAGTTCATCCTAAAGATGTTCTATGGGGTTAAAATCTGGCAAACTTGGCTAGAATGCTCCTTGGATGGTGCCTTACCAATTTGTTTTGCGTTGGTCAGAAATCCGATATGGCTGGCACTTTTACTAAAAAAGCCTAAGAAAACATTAAAAAAAAGATACTTGAAAATAGACTGAATCAAATCCGTACATGAATAGTTATTGGATTATCTTTTATATATGTTTTTGTTGATCGGAAATCCAAGTTGATATAGACACCACAGGACATTTATTGACCATGGAAATATGATTTTTTTTCTCTATTCAAAAGTACAAACTGCATGGTTTGATCCTAAACAGTGTGTGAACCAGGTGATATGATACCGTAAATCGGGAAATTTTGGTCATGGTTTTATTTTGGCCCCTAAATACGAAGTGCCAAAATTAAACACACCAAAATATGTCACACTCCAAAAATTAACCGCCAAAATTGAACACTGCCTTAATATCTTTTTATATTTATATTCCCTAGTCTGACCTTTTTGTCTTACTTCTTTCCTAAGTAAAACTTTGTCAATTACCGTTATACATGTATATACAAAATGTACACGCACAAGTCACACTGGAAAGTTTTCACGATGTGAAATCGTTGGCGTGGATGACAAGAGAGAAATTACAGGTAAATAAAGTACATTGATAAAAACTATGCAATACCAATAAAATTTATTCAATCAACAAAATGTCAAATATCATTAAAATGACAATTACCTATAGAAAAAAGAAAAATCAATAAACACGTAATTAGTGTCTTATTGGTTTTATTTATAACAACATACAATTCACAGTCAATAATCAAATAGATTTACAGGTACACAATCCAATTATAAAGGTATGATCTGTCATATACATTTTTTTGTAACTTTTGATCTGTTTATTATGTATAATTGTTGTGTAAACAAATACATGTACTGACCGTTATAATAAGACTGTTAAAGCGATAATTAATACCAGTGCAAATTGAATTGATTTGAGTTTAGACGGCGACTTTCTCAATGAGAAATTGCGCCCTTAAGAAAAAAATGTATTAGAGTTTTTGGTAATTCTCTTATTATTTACTTACTTTTATGCCTTATTATTAAATATTGTGAGATTTTAGAATAATTGAAATTTGCAAATGATGAAGTTTATTTTAAATATTTAATTAAATGATTGACTTTAAGTTGATTTGAGTGATATAGTTTGTCATATATATTATGTGAACCAAAAAAAAATTTGTAATTGCTGTCATTTATAAATTTAGCATACAAGTTATTTAAATAGTGTGACAAATCCCAGTTTAATAGGTATAGTGTATCATAATGAGTTGGGCACTACGACCTTCCTCTAGATACACATTAACCCTACTTTGGTGTTAATGAGGTACTTGACATCGATAGTATCTCCGCGCAAAAATTGCCAAAATTATAAATTTTGGTAATATAGAAAAATAAATAAATAATTAAATAAATAAAGTAAAATAATAATAATATGTATTTAGCAATTACGCCAAATGATTTGATTACTATATAAGGAAGTTACCAGTTTAATGTCTGTGTTGTTGTCCCCCGTTCAGTGTGGATATACGGAAACTAATATTGCTTACGCATGCCCACACTGGCCGTCTGCCAACACTGATCCCAGACACCACATGGGAACTCATTATACATGTGTTTACCTTTAGTTTTGAGATATATAGATGTCAAACCCTTGCATACTAAGGTAAATTACCAGGAGTTATTTTACATAATCCCAGTTTAGTAACTAGAAAATAAAAATAAAAAATGTTTTGTACTCCGTTCTCCCACGATATACCTCGTGGTGAGAGCACGTTTTTGGTGTTGTCTATGAAACATAATAACATCGTGACTAATATTGGAAATAAATAAGGACGGTTTGTATAATTCCATGAGCTACATGTATATAGCTATGTAAAATTATCATTTGTTGTTTTTATATTAAATGCATTTTACTTTATGCTGTTTAAATATTTCAATTCCTAGTTTTAATAAATATCACAATTTATCCATAATCGATTTGGTTTTTTGTACGATATCAAAATATCCGGTAAGTAACAGTAAAAACGTAGTATCGCTGGTTGAAATGAGAACGCTTCCATTTACGTTCTGAATTAACTGACAAAATAATTAAACACATGGGAACCAAAAGTGGCCAAAATTAAACACACTAGAAACGAAAATGGCCACACACCAAAATAAAACAAACCTCTTTTGGAGAAAAAAAACAAAAATTAACCTACACCAAAATATCCCGATTTACGGGATGTACATCTGATCATGTCTTAATCGAGTTCAGACAAAGTCGAAGTCGGCAATTGGTTTGCTGAAGGGCCAATCTAATTAAAATTAGATATGCATACCAAAGAAAAACAATTAAAAAAAGATGCAAACAAAGATCATACCAAAGAACAACAATTAAAAAAAAGATGCAACATCGGATGTAAATAGTATGTTTGTCATTGTATTTTGTATGTGAAACTATTTATAAATATCATAATTATATATAATTTGATACGATATTCAAGGTTTCTTTTCTATATTAATGCTATTTTCAATAAAAAAAAAACATCTATGTTAAAAATTTAATCTTCACCCATCCACACATCGTAGCATTTCCTTGATATCAACTTTCCTCTTTGTAGTAAATCCAACAAACACATATTTTGTTTCAATAGAATGTTTTCCGTTAAGGACGGTATATCAACTTTTTAGTAACTGACATGACAGTATACAAATTGATAATTTCCAGAGCATGAATGTTATTCACATTTACAATTTTCAGAGCATGTGTGCAATTCATATTTTCAATCTGTTAATGACTTATCATCGGATTTTTAACATAAGTAACACGACGGGTTGCCATCATTGGAACAGCTGAGTTCACCCTTCATCCGATTTTAGCGGGGTTTATGTTACTCAACTTTTTTGCATAAACCTATAGTTAGTGGACCAGTTTTTCTTTTCGTCTTTTGTATTTTTTTTGTCGTTGTATTGTCTGTTCTTCGCTATACGGCTTCTGGATACCATTGTGAGTGGGTATCTTCAACCCGGTTTCCACCATCTATAAAACTGACCTCCACGATATAACTAAAATATTGTTGAACATCTACTCCCTATGTATAGAGTCGAAAGCAAGAGCATTGGTATACTTTAGTGTGTATATTTGCTAGTCTTCTAGTGAAACACCAAACAGTGAGTGATTTTTACAATGTATACCCCCCCCCCCCCCCCCCCCCCAAGGGTGGCGTTCAGTTTTAGAAGCAGAGATGTATTCGCGTTAAACGTCAAGCTCTTGGTTCATGCAAGGTGTGTGTGGGGGGGGGGAGTGAGTGGCACGATCGCATTGCCTTTTATCTGTCAGAAAAAACATTTTTTTACTTTGAAAACATATTATTAACCCCTCAGTCCATCTCTTAGTATCTGTAGGTTGAGTAGAATCGCATACATATCAAGTAAAATTTCTGGATATGAGCCTTAGCGTTTTATATCAATATTAATAATTACAGTAACAATAATAATTATTGTTATAACTGTTATAAATTTAGCTTCATCAATGATGAGGCAAGTTGTAACGTTTTGACGTGACTCCCAATTTTGTCAAATTTGTTATGTCCTATATGACATGTTATCCCGCATCTTAAATAAAAACTTGAGTAGTAGGGAGTGATCAGTTTTAGTCACCCCAAAAACCCGTGGCGTTGTGGCATCCCTATATAAGGGTATGCCCCGCCCATTTCCCATATAAGGGCATAACCCTACACCCCGGAACTGACGTCACAAAAAAATTTGAAATCCATATATGGTCATGACGACCCTCTCGTCGCAGTATGACTCATGGTAAAAGAATTATCCGCACCCTGATGACCAATAATGGTCCCCCCCCCCCTTCGTTGAAATATGATTCATCACATTCCACCGTCCCGAGCGCATGATGACTCAAAACGGAAGGGTGACATCCATATTGATATGTGTTCACCAATCAAAAACGACCAACAGGCGTATACAAGACCTAGTTTCGTTACCCTGGGTTTATTCACAAGTCGATCGAGATGGAGAACGCACGTTGTAACATCGAGTTAGGAAATAACAGGTTCGTTCAAGCTACTGAATGGAAAGACGAAATCAGAATCGACGTCAGAGAATGGGAGATCCAAAACGACAAGAGGGTCCCCACAAAAAAGGGGATCAGCCTCCCCCTACACAGATGGAAGATGTTTGTCGACAGTCGACAGTCTCGAGGTTTTGGACCAGGCCCTGGACGAAAAGAGGGAATACGCTACACACCTCGGAGGAAATGTGTACGCTACCGTGAAAGCAAGCGGCATCTGCGTGGACATTAGGAAACACTGGCTACCACCCAATCAAACAGAAGTCGTGCCTACCAAGAAGGGAATAACGTTAAGACCGGGAGAATACTCCAAATTGAAAGATGTGCCCAGTGTGATCTGTGACGTTGTACCAGAACTGAATTCGGTAGTACCGTGTCCATACCGATCGGACCACATGAATCAGTTGGGTTTCTTATCATGTAGTGAATGCAACCCGGATCATTGTGAGGAATGGTGAATATATTGTGACATTTGCTATAATGCCGGACTAGTGAATGACATTGTGTATACTGTTATTTTGACATGTGTATGTGGATTCATTTTATTTTCTTGTGTATTAAAGTATGTGTAATTTTACCGGTATTCTTTGTATTGTAAACCATGGAACCTCAAGAAGTATTTTTCTGATCGCTAACTTTGTGGTCTTATTTCAAAAGTATTCGTGCGAAGAAAAGTACTTTTCGAGATGTCATGTTCTATGTTACCCCCCAAACTGATACAAAGAACGATCGATTAATGAAAACCCAAGAAGTATTCTCCTATTCGCTTTGACGGAATATTTTGCGAAAGGAAAGTACTTTTCGTGATTTCATGGCCCATGTTACCCCCTCCCCCCACATACACCAACGTACACAAAGAACGATCGATTAATGAAAATTCAAGAAGTATTCTCCTATTCGCTTTGGCTTTATTTATTTATCTTCATTTTTATTATTTTGCGAAAGGAAAGTACTTTTCGAGATTTCATACGTTTTGATTCACACAAAACTATTCAAATGAAAACCATGACCTCGGTTAACCCAGACACAACACTGAATACACTGACAGCGATCTATCAATTTCACAACACGCGCAGTGACGTACAATGAAAACATTCCAGTGTGTATCAATCAACGATACACATCACTCAACAAGACATTATTTTATATAATTCGATCATTGACTTCAATAATTCCCGAGGAAATAATAATATTCCAATATTAACTATCATTAAAGATTTATCCGAACAATAATCAAAGAATTCTTATCAATATAAACTGACGCTATGATACACAAAAATATCAAGATATGTGTATAGTAATCCAAGTAACTGACCACACGCCATATACATTATCCAATTATCTGATTAGGCCATATGTTCCCTGTAAATTTGACCAAACGCTTTATTTATTTATGCTATCGAGACCGACCGATACAATACGAGTCCTGCATATCTTCAGAATATATAAAATTTCATTCGTTCGTTAATGAATAAAAAACGTATATTTTTTCCACACAAAATAAATACATATTTTTTTTCTCAAATAACAGGACGAGTGTTTTTTTCTATTCACAAAACTAAACTTAATAGTACGTGCACTGCAGTCCACTGACACTGACTGCCTATAATATAAAGTCACCCTCATTGGTGTATGTAAATGCAATTTGTGCATGTTGTATCATGCTTATGAAATGACTCACAAGTACCGCATTGCGTCAAAATCACATAATCCCTCGACAGTCCTACCCCCGTATGAATCATACAACGTGTACAGGCTTGTCAAATGAGTCACCCAGTTATTAACCGCACCATCGCTACCTGAAAGCTATATTTGGACCCACGGTTTTCTCGCATGACGCAACCCATATCGCAACTAGCGTCTTGACGTTATACGGAGAAAAGACTTCCGGTGATCACGACCAATGAAAAGCACTGACTTCAATTTTGAGAGCCGTATATAGTAATGTTTTGTAAAATAGCTAACCATTGGCCAGGAGGGTTTATAGAAACCCGTGTACGAGGCATTTCGAGTCATTTTCACGATGGAGTTCCAATGCAATGTTTGTGCCAAGATCTTCTCCAGAAACGCTGATTTGAAAAGACACAAAGAATCCGTTCATGGCGCAGGACCTTTTCGTGTGACAAATGCTTCAAAACGTTCAACAGAAAGGACGCTTACGTAAGACACGAACGTACTTATTCCATAATATGCAAATACTGCGACACTGAATTTGACAGTGGAAGCGATTTATCCATCCATGTACAATCACAACATACGGACAAAAAGTATATGTGTTCGAAATGTGGAAAGAAATATGTGGATAAAAGGGACTTAAAGAAACACCAGCAAAATTGTAGTCAAACGGTAAGTAGTTTCACACTACGGTGGATTATTAATCGTATACGGAATGGTGTGAAAGGCCTTCGTCATTACAATTTTTACTATATAAATTTTACGGGTTGGTTTACATGATTATAAAACAGCATTTATTTAGCTTGAACATGCTTATCAAAATTGATCAGATTTTCACACATTTGCAATAGACATTTAGTGTTTTTATACCCCCTCCCCCCTCAGATTTATTTTCAAAATAATTAATCATATATAGCGGAAAAAATGAATTGACGGATGCCTTTTACACGACTCTGTATTAATACCTAGAAGAATGAATATTCCAATATACTAAATCCATAATAGTACACAGAGATATATATATAGATATATATATATTTTTTTTTTTTTTAGGCTTAGATCTGAGGTAAACAACCTGATCAGGTCTCACATTCTTCCGAAAATATACACATTTACTGGCGATAGGGAAGTTCGTTTCTTTGTTCGGAGTCTTGTGGGACGTAAAGATCAGAATATTGCATATAATTTAATTAGCGGGTACTAATTTAACTTGTAGTTTCATATTATAGGTATATCAATATATTTACATATTTAATAAAATATTTACAATTAAATTATTATAAATAAATAAATAAATAAATAAATTGAAAATAATAGAATAATATATTTACATATATTTAATCAAATATTTACAATCAAATTCTTATAAATAAATAAATAAATAAATTGAAAATAATAGGACAATCCTGTTTTGGTGTGAAACCTATTATTAATTTCTTTATGGTTTTCTACTAAATTTGTGTTTTTTCGAGCCTACCTGGCCATTTTATCTTAAGTTTAACCTTTCGAAGACCATACATTTTCTGAAACGTCCATGATTCCTCTACGTTCTGTCAAAATATCAGGCCATGTTTAAAGTCTTGCAGTGAAATGCCAGGCTATGGAAAATACCTTCTCTAAAAATAGCTCTGTCATCCCCCAGAAATTCCCTATTTATAGGTCATGCATCAAATCCTCCATATCCATATTAAAATACAACTAAATCAATCAAATTTGGGCTCAAAATAATCCTTATACATTTAACTTCAATTATCAATTTAATTATTCCATTCCATTCAGTATTTGTCACAATACAACAAAGTGAAAGGAACTTTTTTCTTTAAAAGGGACTACTTTGTATATGTTCTTAGCTCTGATTGGTTGAATTACTGGTTTGATACCTTTTACTATAATTTATTTACGATTGATTCCTTAATCTACACACCGAGATATCATGTCATTCGCTCGCAGGAATATACACATTATGCTCCACACAAAACTGATAAAATCTGATGATAAGCAATTTACATCAAGATGATTCATAGCAAATCCTCTCACGAAAAGAATTATAACTCGGATGTATAAAATGTATGTCGAAGATGATAAGAGTTAGCTCCCATATATATATAGCGTTATCTTTTTTTCACCCATTAAAATGATTAAATGTATAGTCTTACATTATCAACAGCCTTCGTTTATTTATTTCTTGATTTAAACAAAAGCGATCATTTATCTTGTGAATAAAAGTAAGTGAAATGGATTTAATTATCCCCATAATTTTAAGTGTTTTGAAGGAAGTGTATGGGCATATTCTAAAATCCGACCTGGACTGAGAACGGTATACTTTAATAGACGGTATGGGATTTAAATATTTCATTCCCACGTATAATTCTTTTCGTCTTATTTTGCAGGAACCTTCCAATCAATCTCCACAACCGGGACCCAGTTCACTACCAGAACCATCCATCACCCAGGACGAAAACAAGTACAGATGTCGGCGATGTACCCAGCATTTCCCCGACCGACGTCAACTCTACCTCCGCAGGATGCAGGAGCACTACCAATCCGGCGGTGGATCCTTACAAGCCATATCCTGGGAAGATGACCAGGCCCCTTGGGAAGTCGAAGGGGACGATCGACTCAAGAACGTGTACGAGGCCAACGCACCCATCATACTGGAGAATCACCAGGAAAGTTCAGTATCCTCCAGCTACAACGTCCCGCTCACCAACGACTTCACCGTCCCTGAAATGATGGAGCACGCCGAGCGCATCTACGACCGTCAGGGACACGCTTTCCGCCTCAACTTAGAGTTTGGACTCACCCTCAGACATACGGAAACCGGCGCGTACAGATATTTCCGTCCATTTGCCAACGAATCCCTGTTCGAGCGTCCCGTCTACATTTCCAGACGTAAAGACTTAAACAGACTCCGTCTCCGTCTTCAACGCTTCAACGTTTCCGACTACATCTTACGTCAGAGACCCGACACGAAATGGAAACCATACCTGATTACCAACGTCCGGTTCGTCTTGTACCACTTAAACTATCCTTTGGGCAACGTCGTTCAACTCCCGGCCTACATTCTGCAATCCATCCAATAAGTCCATCGTCGCTTTGGATAAGAGTTTGAATAAAAGTTTGACATACAAAGATCACCTCTGCGCCTTCCGATGTCTCGTCGTGCACCAAGAACATCTGAGAGACCGATTGAAAACGCACACCAAAGCCTTGTTCGATCGATGGGTCCAATTTGCCAAAGACAAAGACTTAGACGTGGGCAGCGATCCGATGCAATAGCAGGGACTACCACTCCACCAGATGGCGTACTTCGAGAGATGTTTTTTCACCAACGTCAACGTCTACCACTTACGTGACGACGGCGTGGCTCTGACCGTCTATAAATCCCGATGTCATCACGACGACACGATGCACGTCAACCAGTTCGATCATCATCTCAGTTATATCTCCAATTTACCGACCTACACCCAGAAATACCAGTGCGGCACCTGCGACAGACACTTTCACCACATCAACAACATGAAACGTCACCAACTGAAATGTACCGGACAGACCGTCTACAATATCAAGGGCGGATTTCACTCCAACCCGAAAACGATCTTCGACAAGTTGGAAGAACAAGGCATACATGTCCAAGACCGTGTCTACCCTTGGTTCGTCGTCTACAATTTCGAAGCCATGCTCGTCCCCATCCGAGAATCCAATTCGGCCAAACTGACGTGAACTCAACGACACGAGCCCATCTCCGTCTCTGTCTGCAGCAACGTCGATGGATTCACGGAGCCACACTGTATCGTCGAACCCGACGTCGAAACGCTCGTGCGTAAAATACATGACCAGAATCGCTCTAAGGTCGTACGAACTGGCTCAACAAAAATTTGCCGATGCTTTCGCCCAACTCGACGCTGACATCAACAATCCAATGCTGGCCCTCCTGGAAGACGACGACGACGACGAATATAAATTCAACGCCTTCCTCGACGACGACGAACTCCAAGAGGAGAACGTGAAGGAGACGAACGTCTTCAAAAAGCTCAAAGAAGAACTAGACGCCTACTGTCGCCAAACCATCGTTCTTGGATTTAACTCGGCGAAATACGACATGAACCTCGTCAAGCACATCTCGCCAAACAACTCGACATGCACGGGCCAGGCGAAACATTTACGTAACAACAGCTATGCTTGCTATGCTTGCTTGGCCAACGGTACCTTCAAGATGTTAGATGTCACTTCCTATATGAGTCCTGGGGTTAGTTACGACAAGTTCCTTAAAGCTTTCGACGTCTCCGAAAATAAAGGATTCTTTCCGTACGAATGGTTCGACTGCGTCGACAAATTAAATCTTCCGACATTCGACACAAATTAAACACCGGCAAAGAAAAGAAGATCGGCCCGTATCCCGTCGACGACTACGACGCCAATACCAACACCGTCTACCAATTCCACGGGTGCTACTGGCACGGTCACGAGTCCTGGATGACCAAGAATGTCAAGGATCAGAAATGGCGTGAAACCCGTCAGTGCAAGTACGACAAGACCGTGAAGACCACCACCTTAATCCAGGCTCAAAGATACAAAGTCGTTGAGAAGTGGGAATGCCATTTTCGAAATGAAATCAGAACAAATGACAAGTTAAAAACCTTCTGCGACTCCAGGAAACCATCGACACCGCAACGATCCGTCACCGAAAACGAAATTTTAGAGGGTGTAGCTAGCGGTCGACTCTTCGGTATGGTGGAATGCGACATCCGGGTTCCCAACAAATGGCCGTCTTACTTTCATCATCCAACCATGACGCCGTACCAATACTTCGAAGAGATGTCACCTTTGTTCTGCACCACCGACGTACCGTTCGACCTCATCGGCGAACGCATGCAAGATCACGTCCAACGTTTCGAATTATCGGAAAAACCTCGACGACTGCTGGTAGGAGGTATGCGGGGGCGAGAGATGTTGATCGCAACTCCACAAATGGTGGTGACCAAGATCTATCAAGTCGTTGAATTTACGCCGCACCGATGTTTCCAAGAGTTCGTGAAAGAGGTATCGGACGGTCGTCGACTAGGTGACGCGCACCCCGATAAAGCCAGCATAGGGGACACTAAACAAGTGGAAGGCAATAGTGCATACGGCGGCACCATCATGGACCAAGAAAAGTTCCAGTCCGTCACCTACGTCCTGGGCGAGGGCAGGGTCATGCTAGAAGCCAACAAACCGCAATTTAAAAAAATGACGACTCTGTTGGATCAAGACGAATACTTCGAAGTGGAAAAAGCCAAAGAGAAATTGGACATCAATCTACCCATTCAGATAGGCTATTTCATCTTACAGTACGCGAAATTACGCATGCTCCAATTTTATTACGACTACCTGGACGTGTACGTCGACAGAGCCGATTTCGCGTACTGTGAGAAGGATACAGACTCGGCATACATGGCCCTGTCGGGACCCACGTTCGCTTCCGTCGTCAAACAGGAAATGAAAGACTCATACCAACGAGCACTGACCAGATGTTGCAGGGACGACGTCGATCCACAATGGCTTCCGCGCACCTGCTGTACAAAGCATGCCAAATACGATAAGAGATCCCCCGGATTATCTAAACTCGAATACGAGGGTGACGTCATGATTGGACTCTGTTCGAAAACTTATATAATTCAAAAGATCAAGACCGTTCCCACTTCCAACACAAGGATGGCAGCCTTCCGACTCCTCAGACGTGCCAAGAAACTCCCGGTCAAACGACTCGTCCATCGGGTCAAGGCTCCCATGACCACCTTTCGACACGTTCTCAACACCCAACGTGTCGGACAGGGTACGTTAAAAGGTATCCGAGCCCGCAACAACGGCATAGCCACATACCAACAAGAGGAGTCTTGGACGACGGGGTTTCCACCGTACCCCTAGATCTAGAGCTGTGTCCGATCAAAAAAGAACCGATGGACGAAGAGGAACAACCCATGGAAATCAACGACACTGAAACGTCGATGGAGGTGGATACTCCTGTGGTGTTAGACGACAACTATAAATACCTTATTCATCTGTTGGAAACTAACTTTGAAAACGAAAAGTGACAGTTTACCTTGTAACATTTTTAGAATTGTATCCATTGTGTTTTACCATGTTTTCCTTCTACATGGTAAAAATTACCGTAAAAATGTATGTAAAAAGCACAGATAGGGCATATTTTTTTGTGCAACATTTGATTTCTTATGAATCTTTTTTTTCGTATCGAATACATTTTCACGTGTCCAATTTATGATGAACAAATCGGTCATGTTGTACTTTTTTAACGTTTCCCATACGTTTTCTATGACAAAAATTGAGCGATAAAAATCTGAGAGGGTCAAATTTTAGTCGCTTAAAAAGCGAAGGTTAAGAAATTTTATCGACGAAAAAAGTGTATTCGTGGATTTTTAGTGGTTCAAAACCCTATGGAAATAACGTAGGACTCGATTATTTTTCCTCTGTTATGACATTTTTACTCATCTTTTTTTATTGTGTCTGATTTTTGTATACTTAAAATCGATCGACTGTGAAAAACAATTGTCCAAAAAATGACACGTGAAGTAAATTTTGTCGGTTTCCATGTTTTCTATAATCAAAATTGAGCGATAAATATCTGAGAGGGTCAAATTTTAGTCGCTTAAAAAAGTGAAGGCTAAGACATTTTATCGACGAAAAAAGTGTATTCGTTGATATTTACTGGTTCAAAACCCTATGGAAATAACGTAGGACTCGATTATTTTTCCTCTGTTATGACATTTCTACGCATCTTTTTTTAATTGTGTCTGATTTTTGTTTACTTAAAATCGATCGACTGTGAACAAAAAAAGCCCCAAAAATGATACGTGAAGTAAATTTTGTCGGTTTCCATACGTTTTCTATAATAAAAATTGAGCGATAAATATCTGAGAGGATCAAATTTTAGTCGCTTAAAAAGCGAAGGTTAAGACATTTTATCGACGAATAAAGTATATTCGTGGATTTTTAGTGGTTCAAAACCACATGGAAATGACGGAGGACTCGATTATTTTTCCTCTGTTACGACATTTTTACGCCTCATTTTTTAATTGTGTCTGATGTTGTATGTATGATTTTATATGTCTGAAGTATATATTGTGTTTATATGACGATAGAAAGTGAATATGACTTGTTTTTTTTATCGGATTGCGTATATATTTTGTATATTTCTCATGTGAATAAACAACATACTCCATCGTATTTCTTTTTCGCAAGTGATAAAGTTTACCAGTTGTTTGCCCAGAGTCGGTGGTTCTCACTGGGCACTCCGGCTTCCTCCACCACTAAAACTGATCGCCACGATATAGCTGAAATCTTGTTGAAAGTATAGTTAAACACCAAAAATTTGTATTTCTTTTTACACATTTTATTAAATCAGGCTCATGGAGAAGTTACACAATAGACCGTCCACACAAATACAATGTTTTTTTAAGTTTACACATTTTTTAAAACGTAGCAATACACAATATTCTGAAAATACACGTAAAAAGTCACAGAGTGATCCAGGTCGGTTTTGTCTCTGCTCGGACGGAAGTGTTCGTTTTCGGATGTCTGTCGTAAGGCTTGAGCGGAGCTCCCGGTGGTCCCAATTTGCATTTTTTCTCGATAGGAGTCTTGAATCCTCCACCTTCTGTGACGTCGTCCATGGCGTTTTGTTGAGATGTCGATTTGGAGGTGAGACGTTGGTATTTCTCGTAAGGTATCAATATCATTTTCTCCATGGTCGGGAGCTTACGACGTTCAATAGATGAACGATGGCGGTGGTCTTCCTTTGTAGAGCTTTTAGTTTATCCCGCCTTTTCGTCGACTTTCTTCCCAAGACGCTCAGCACCTTCTTGTACTTCTTCAGTCTGTTTTTATCGGACGGAAACAGAATGACGCTTCCTTTGATGACGTTGTGAGCGATTTCGCTTAGGGCTTTCAGTTGCGACTTGTCGATGGTTCTCAACAACGCTTGTCTCTGAAGTTTACGAGTGGTGCGTAACAACTCTAAGAAGTGGTCTTGTTGTTCCAGAAGTCGGCTCATTTTTTCTCGTCCGTCTCTAGTTCTTCCTCTTATAAATGTTTGGGAACGTACACTATCGGGTCCTCCCCCGGGAACACGCATGTTCTCAGTCTGTAGGTATCTTCCGAGTGAGGTGACATGTCCACGACCAGGTATTCGAACGGAAGCGAAGTGGCGTCGGCGAACGCGGACGTCAATATCTTGGAGCGTCCGGGAAAGAGTTGTCTCCCCAGTGAGGCGACCTGAGACACGTCCCTTACGTTTTTCATCATCATGTTGTGTTTAATGCGATGGTTCTCGATTTCGTTCCACTGGGGAACATGTTCTGTGTAATGAACACGACGCTCAGTCTGCGGTGGTGACATCCCTGGGTAAATAACAATTCCATGTCCACGTTCTGTACGACTCGGTGCATCAAATCGTCCAACACGATCAGTCGGTGACGTCTGTCTGCCGTGAATTCGTCGATGGCTTTTCCATTTCTTCGAACAGCGGTTGGTGAATGCCGAAACAGTACATGATCTCGTTCGGAGGGTCTTCGACGTACATGTCCTTGACGGTCTGCAATAATTGGAAGACGAACTGGGTCTTTCCACTTCCCGTTTGTCCGGTCACGCACGTACTGCTGCAAGGTAAGAAGGGAAACACCATGATTCGAATCGGCTCGCTCCTTCTTCTTCTCTTATGGTTTGGCCACTTTCAACGTGGGACTGGGTAGGGCGTATCCGATGGCACTGCTGAGTAAGGTGATCCACAGTTCGTTTTTCCCGTTCTGTAGCGATAGGTTGACGATCGACGTAAAGATGATGACGTAGACCACTATCATCTGGCAGAAATACACGATTTCCGATTTCGGTAGTTTGCTTCCCATCACGTCCCATCATTCGCTGTGCGTGCTACTCTCTCGATCCATGATGTCCTCCTCATTGTATTCTCTTCTTTCCTCTTATGAATTTCAGCACTTTTCTATCGTTTTCCTCCAACTATTCTATGCTGAAGTCTTTCAAGACGTCGCGGAAAGAACGGTGTCGATATCGCTCTCGAACGAAATGAATGCAGTAGGCTCCGCAGGTATTGCTGTCTTCCGGTTGAATTTGGTATGGCGTGTAAAGATATCCCGGTCCGTTGTTGGCTAGGACGTATTCGAAGCGTAAGTTGTAGGTTTTCGCTCGCTCACCCATTGAGTTGAAAAATTCCGGAGGTCCGAGTCGAGGGAAATGGAACACGGTCCAGTGCGATCCAGGCAGCGAACACGGATCGGTGTTGACGACGTACGTTCTGGGTTTCTTCCCGATCGAGATGGGCAATTCGTCCGCACAGGTCACTCTGACGGGGAAGTCTTTCAATCGTCTTTCCAGTTCCAAATTGTTCATTGTAGCAAGACACTGCGGGATTGATCCACGTGTACGATCCGAGGAAACTTGCCATACATGATAACTGTAACGCTTTCCGGTAGGGCCGTACCGAATCTAACTTCCAAGCAACAATCTCCTCTGCGTTTGGTATTAAAGTCAACGTCGTCGTCCACGTTCAGGACGTAGATTGCGTATCCTCCACCGTAGACTGAGTAAGAAACGTCGACGTCGTTTCTAAAGGCCGACAACGTCCTGTAGGCTTCCACTTAGTTTTTTCCGGTGAAGTTGGGTTGTAACGGTTTGGCCGGGTACGATTGTCCGTCGACGTACAGGGCCAGAAAATTAGTCGAACGGTTGGAAATTGAACGGTGACTTCTTATAATTTCCACTGAAGGCTTCACTGCTGACGAGTCCCACGATCAATTGTGAGGGGACGTCTCCCTGGAACAGGTTGCTCTCGCTGTGGCTGTACTCTCCTTTAGACAGGGAAGCGATCTTGAAGGACGTACTGACGTACGGATGCATGGCCGTCCCGTCGGCCAATAGTTTACTGTGGGCCATCAACACTCCGGCGTTGGCTAGGACACAGCTTGAAACTGGCGTCCAGGATCTATACTGCGTAGGCGGCTCCTTCCTCGCCGGACATCAGGCGAAATGCGTTTTTGCTGGGCCATAGCTTCAAGGTCAGATTGACTCCGTTGACGATCAAACGTTTCTGTCTAAAGACGTCCAGGTGAAGGGGACCTTCCAATTCCAAGAGGCGACCTTCGTCCGTATACATGGAACGTGTGTACAGACCGGTGTTGGCTCCATTTCTCACGTCGTCATGGTATCCAGGCGAGTCCTTCTCGAAGAGTTGCGAGTCCCGTAACACTCTGTCGTTGGCACCCGGCTTTGTACGGGTAATTGGTTACGGTCTGCGTAACGGAAGTCTGTTGGAGACTGCAATCCACTTGCGAAAAGACGGCTTGTAAGGGAAGATTGACCAATCCGACGTTGGCGTCTTTGGCGACGGGCTGTCTTAGGGCGTTGGTGAGTCGAAGTTTGATTTTCAGAGTACTTCTCCTCAGATCCATGTATCCGACAGACTGCGGTGGAATCAGGAACTCCAACGGGGATTCCCCGCTTATTTGGTTGGTGGGTCGGTATTCGATCCATTGTCTAGTGTGGACACACGTATTGGTGAGCGAAGGCGTGAATACTGACAGTTCGTCTTCGTGGTTCTCTTTCAAGTTGTTCATAGTTCGTCCAGTTGGTTGAAAGAACCTCTGCGTTTCTTTCCTCTTATAACTTTCTGTCGAGCCAATTCCGACTTGGCCATCTCGAGAGTCTGCGCCACCGGCGTCACCAGTTCGACTTTGGGAGTGTCTGGTTCGACTTTGTGAGTGTGGAGTCGCCAGAGGCACCGCTTCCCACGAGGTATTGGCCTCTGTGATCGGCGCGAACTCTTCCCTCCAACACGTCGGTAAAGTGTTGCTCCCATTTCTTGTAGTCGGGTACGTAGGGTACCCATCGCTTGTTCTTGTGATCGTAGATTTCAATAGACCCCATCTTCGTTTTCTAAAATGAAGCGTGCAGTAGTCGATCGATTTTGAATCGACAGGGTTGAAGTCGATCGTCTCTTATAAATGTTCGCACTCGATTCAACTCCATCTGACGCATCCTCGTGTAATAGGGTCTTCTGAATTCTAGGTCTAACGTTCCCTCCTACGTCGGCTCGACAAAGCGTAAAACCGACAGGAAAGTATTTTTCAGGTACGAGTCTTGGACGAGATCGGAGCACAAGTAGAGATGTTCGGTTCGTCGCTCCGTCTGCGAATGCAAGGTCAGTTCCGTCAAGGCGCATTCCCAGCGTCCTTCCAACAGATACGTCTTGGGTAAGTCCACCACGAAGTCTCCGGCGTGATTGTTCACGTGAGTCGATAGCGAATCCCCACAGTACAGGTACAAGTAAAATTCCTCCATGATCACTTTGTCTGTAGGGTGCGCGGTTCCTCTTATTATTGTTTGCCGGACCGAATCGATAAGACGACGGCTCGATTCAGGTAGTGCGGTCTCAGCAGACGAGGCACGAGGTTGTGATACGTCACCAGTGTGTTTCTCTTACGTCGTAACGATATTCTGGGATCGATGACCTGTCTCAAGATCAGCGACTGTTCCCTAAAATGTGTGGCGTCTTGTGGGAGGACGCGAATGGATCCTCGTACGATGTAGCCCGCGACTTCCGCCAAAGCTTCCATCTGTTCGCTCGTCATGTAGTGCACGAACAGTTTTCTGGCCGTCTTGTTGGCTTGTCATAGTTCCCTGAGAAAATGAATGCGTCGGTACACGAGGGATTGATCCATGATTAGAAAGACGTTATCCCTCCGATCTCTTAGTCTTTTAGCGAGGCTGTGGGTATCCAGCTGTTGAATTTCGAGGGCCATCCCATCCATTTGACTAACGCGTCATTGCGTCGTCGGCGTAGAACTTTTTTGATCCTGTACACCATCTGCTCGGTTACCTTCACTCTGTTCAATTCCGGTTGATAAAAGGTACCCCGTACGGCGTCACCAGACGTATCCGTTAACGTGTAATAGGGTATGCCTTCCTTCATGCCTCTATCGTCCACCATGAAATATTCCATCGTCCATCATTCGTCGTATTCCCGATCGAACGGTTCTCTCACGTGCGAGATGCGAACGGTGTCTCATTTCCGGAACGCGTACCGTCGTGTCGGTGCCTTGACGTACTGTCTGGTGGTGTATTGGAGTTTCCACAAACGGGCTTCGTCTTTCTTGGTCACCGCTCGGGAAGCCATCTTGCGGAACGATCATAACTTCCGTTGTAGCTCTGGGTGATCTCGTCGAGAAAGTCAATCCAGTGATGAGTTTGATGACGGGATAGGTAACGGAAGAGTTTGGACTTCAGCGTCTTGATGCATCTTTCGGCGTAGGAACTTTTCTGTTCATTCTGTGTGTAGAAGTGATCCACTCTCTTGGCCTTCAGAGTCGTTGCACGTCTCTGTTCCGGAACTCGACGCCCTTGTCGGTTCTCAGTTTGGTGGGTTTTTTACCTCGACTGAATAAAGTCTGCAGCGCGGACGACATTTCCTTGCCTCGAGTCGAGCGTAAGGGAAACGTGTGTGCGAAGCGGGAAAAGACGTCGATGGCCACTACAAAGTAAGCGTACCCGTCGTTGTCTTTGATAAACGATTTCATCACGGCGGTATCGGCGTCCCACTGGTAGTCGATGAACGGGGCGATCACTTTGCGTCTCCGGAACTTGCGAATGATCTGTCTGTGCAGACCGAACGTTTCTTGTGTTTCCAACCATTTTCTGATCTTGGCTTTTCCCAATACGTATTTTCCTTCTTGGCGGACGGCCTTGTGCAATTTGTCCACGCCACCAAACGAACCCGGATGTTGTGGGTCGTAATAGATCTTTTCCAAGTAATCTTGATAAGTCATCGTCTTATTGAATCCTCTTCTTTTCGTCCAGAAATGTCTCGATCATCTCGTATTTCCACCGAGGTTCCGCCAAGTATTTGTCTTAGGTATTCTCTCGCTTTTTCGAGATTGGTCTTACTCAAGGCCACGTACACGTCGCTTGATTTCGCCGCAAACAGTAAATGAACGTACGTCTCATCCACCGACCACGTATCCCCTCTTATAAGTATATAGCGAGTTCTAATAGTACGTTATAAATATCGTCCAGGTCACTCGACCGCTTGATTCCCGTTATCATCGTCTTTCCGGACAGGTGACATATGAAATGCATGCCGTGGCGTCGGAACATGACGGCAGGAAAGAGTTCGGGTTCGTAACTAAAGTCTTTTGGCAATCGAGTCGGGTCGATTCTTTCGATCAATTGGTGAGCTGCGGACGCCGTGACCACTCAGACGTTGGTGAGTCGAACGGGATAATCCATCTTTTGTAATTTTCTTGCATATCGGCGAAGACGACGTTGACCGTCTTGTAGGGAAAGGCATTTCCTGTTACAGTTGATTTTTCCGTTGGAGAACAGCAAGCAATTTCCTCCTATCTTTCGATGTTGCCATACGACGGCGGAAAACACTTTGGGGTCGTAGCGGGCATTCGTCAATTGATACGTCAGCACGCGTAGATCGAGGCTGTATCCCAAGTCGGCTTGTACCACCACGTTGGTCAGTTGCATTCTTAACGATCCGCCAAGTCCTCGAACTCTTCCAAACGAAGGGCTTCGACGAAAGCGGAAAAAGCCTGGGGTCCTCTTCTCACTAGGATCATCAACAGTTGTCGAACTTTATTCTTCGCCGTGTTTTGGTATAAAATGTCTTCTGCTTGTTCGTCGTTGAGAATGCGTTTCTCTACCAGATGTCTTACCACGGGATCTACGGGAGTTTCGGTCACCAGACGCACGAAATTCTTGAAGAGCTTCTTGTTATCGCGTGTGTCCATGGGGAAGGTTCGTGGAAGACTGAGATGTAAAGTCTGAACCGGAAGTTTTATACGTGTTCGGAAATTTTGATTGGTCGGGAACGACAATGATGACGTGTTTGTTATACTGACGAGCGAATTCTTTAATCATCTTCAGATAATTCGGCCGGCTGTCTTTGTCCATACCACATCCAATCTTAAAAAGCATGGTTATCTTCTGTACTTTTAACAATCCTAATTCATCTAGGCAAATCTTGAACCATTTTTCTCTATTACGGCTGTTGGTCGTTTTTGATTGGTGAACACATATCAATATGGATGACACCCTCCCTTTTGAGTCATCATGCGCTCGGGACATTGGAATGTGATGAATCCAACGATGAGGAACCCATATTTGGTCGTCGGGGTGCGGGGAATTCTTTTAACATGAGTCATACTGCGACGAGAGGGTCGTCATGACCTTATATGGATTTCAAATTTGTTTGGTGACGTCAGATCCGGGGGGTGGGGTTATGCCCTTATATGACATATGGGCGGGGTCTACCGATATATGGGGACGCCACAACGCCACGGGTTTTTGGGGTGACTAAAACTGATCACTCCCTACTACTAACTTGACATCCCAAGGAAGATAAGATGTTGTATTTCCTTTTTATAAGGATAATTTAGTTAAAAGGGGACTTGATTGTCGACAAGTAATTAATTTTCCCAAATATGACAACACAGAAACATGAGAAAATGATCCCAGCTTTTCTACTCACATCGGGAAAATATCACAGGGAGAAATAATAATAATAATAATAATAAATTCTTTATTTATAGAGGGTTACACAGTAAGTTAATAACTAATCTTCCATGAGGCCCTCATTGACATATTTAAACCGTAAAACCCCATTTGCACCACTCAACAGGACATTTGCGCCCAAAAAATCGGACATTTGCGCCACAAATTTATGTCCTTTTGCGCCACTAAATTTAAATGACCCTATAGGGCAGTTGTGCCACTTCTTAATTGAAAAACATACCTCTTCCGTTTGCCAGAATATAAATTATGTTGCCCCCTGCATACCACGAAGAGGTGGAAGTAGGATTTCGAGCAGGATCTATTATAAACCTTTAATTTATTACATTTTAAGAGATAATAATCATTTAAAAATAAAAAAGTAAAACTATGTACATGTCACAGTTTGAAACATCGACAAGTAGTCAACAATCCTGTTCAAATATCAGTTTTTGCTTGGTACTTATAGCCAACACTTTTAAGGTACTTATTCCACTTTGAAGCTTTGTCCATAAGTCTGTGATATATTCAATGTTTTCCCTTTCGGTTCTCGATTGCACCGAAGTTTCAGAGATATGCCTGATCTTGATATTATTAACAGTTTGGATTTGCATAATAACATTCAAGTAGGCATATATGGAAGGATGACAAAAATAAAACTGTGCGTTAAAATGGGAATGAAACGATTCAGCCCCATTTGTTGTTCGTCTAACTTCAGATGGAGGATCTGTCCAAAAATTTGGTGGAAATTTGGACTCTTGAGTGATGTAATTTACCGTGAGGTAGTCTGCGTAAGATGTGCATCGTGAATCACTAGCAGCTTCCGACATTATTACTTCAGCAAAAATGTCTTCTATACTGTCACTTGAAACAAAATGAAGCCCAAATGTCATCAACAGCCATTTTCCTATATCCGACTCCTTATCTTTGTATTCATTGCTAAGACCAAGAGACTGTATTTTTCTCCACCAAGATTGACCAAGATGGAAACGACAACATTTAACTGTTACTGTAGGGAGAAGAGATTTTACAACCTTCATAACAGTTTCCTCAAAATCAACATGGACAGTAGATGGAGAAAACTCCAACCCTTTCTCTCTGCATATCCTGATCAAACTGGAAAAAGCATATCGATATACGACTTCTGATTTTCCTGGCAACAACATAAAGACTAACGGAACGTAATTTCCTTTCTTATATCCATGTGAAGTGTAAAACTGTTGGAAATATTTTGGGCAACATTTGAATGTACCATCCATAAAAACATCATCCACATCACACAAACATTTCAGATTGATATAACTAGAGAAAATAACAACACCATTATCTATGTCATTCAGCTGCAAGAACTTCTCTGATTTACTGGTTTCAATAGACATACTAGATAAAGCTAGATGACATCATTTCTCAATTTTGGTAGGGTTGGGCGTCTTTTTCTGCGTTCACGATAAATTGCTTTTGACACATTTTTATATCATCTTGGTGTAAATTGGTTTCAGACATGGTTTGTAATTGTTTTCTAATACTCTTAGATGGTCTCGACGTTGCATCCTCAGAAGCTTTCCTTTTAGCATTACATTTAAATTGTTGACGTTCAGCTTTCCCTTATCGGGCTCATGACTATGTTCATTTTTTTACATTTATGATACATGAGTTTTCCATATCAGTTGTCAATCGTACACTACACTTTTTGTCACAACAACGTCATGAATTTTCACCATGTTTAAGAGCTGACAGAAATCTATAAAAATATCCTTCACATACAATACTTTTATTTCCTCTATGTGTACTTAAAATCTTAAAATCCATGTTTGTATGTCAAAATGTTACTTCCAACAGACTCACAAGGTATTAAAGTGAAACTTTACAGAAATGTGTTCACATTTTCAATTCAACGTCCAAGTTTTTAAAAATGTTCAGGGATTTATTTTTTAGATAAGACCCTGTGGCGCAAATGTCCTATAGAAAAAATTATATTAGTATGAAAACGTGGCGCAAAAGGGTTATACTTTTGTGACGTAAATGTCCTGTCACATCTCAGGTAAAATGGCGCAAATAGCCATCGCTCATTTAAACATACATTGTAAAGTACACTATATAAAAGTTACACACAAGAAGCAATACATTGTAATAAGTATGTAAACGAAAAGATTTAGTAAACATTTAATGGTAATTTAAGGTACATCATTTAAAATGAGACTTTTAACTTTTGCTTTAAATGCATTATGAGAAGAATCTTGCAGTATCGAAAACGGAAGTTCATTCCATAGCTTTGGTCCAGAGTATGTAATAGTTTTCTTAATAAGTTCAGAAATGAAATGAATTTAAAGTTTTCAAATCTACGAAATTTTACTTAGTATCTACTTCGGTCAGCATTTGAAGAAGACAAGCAGTTATTCAATCATAATAACACAAGTTGGGTTAAATCTGTATTTCAGATGAAAAACTTATTTAATTCGCCAAGTCATATCTTATTCAGACTTTTTAGAAAAAATAAAATTAACTTACATAAATAAAATTATGAGCCAACTTTCTCATATTAAAAATACAGAAAAGGGAAAGCTTCATTTCATTTCAAATATTTTATTGATAAATCAATAGGATTGGATAACAGGCTATGCCTATGCAAATCCTCTCAAACAACAAGATGGAACAATTAGAAAACAATTTACATAAGACATAGAGCAATCTACCCATCATGTATACATGAAATTCATCTTAATTACCAAGCATAAACACATGCATATTAATAGCAGAATCATACAAACAAAACAAAAACGATTTTCCCCTTTCTTTTCTTTTTTTGTTAATAGGTATGATATAATTTGGAATAGCCAAATTATGGCTTTATATTTAAGCTATTATTATTCATAATATTAATGATGATGAATTGGCATAGCATGATGGATAGACTGAACTTACATTTAACACACAATATATACAACATGTAAACTGAAATTATGAAATTAAAATCACTAATTAAGTGTGGTCAACCATATCAATATGAATTAACTCTTTTTCAGTATATATATTTATAATTGAATAAAGGGAATTTGGGAGAGATGGAAGAAGAAGAGACAAATAAGTAAATAAGGGGGGAAATATCTAAACAAAATAGTGATTGTGATTGAGATAGGCAAGTACAAATCGGGTAAAGGGGGGAGGGGAAAGGGAGACCTGAATAATTGAAAGATTTACAGCTATTAATTAAACTGAAAAATTTGGAGCTATATATGGGAAGACTTTTCAATGTTATATAACCAAATACAAAGAAAAGGAAAATTTATTGAATCATGTGAATCTTCTACTACCAGTAATGAAATGGTGAACAGCATCGCATATCTCAGTATTCTCCTCTACAGTAAGAATTGGTGAGCCTTTCAATAATATATCCAAATTTAAAACATCTTGAAACTTTCTTAGAGAATTAAAAAGTTGTATTCTGTGCCTTATGAACAATGGACAAACATAAATATAATGGAAATTATTTTCAATTGCATCCCCACAGGCACACTGGGAGCTGTCGGACAGATGAGACTGAAACAAGTGGTGATTTAAACTGCTTGCTACATTTTGAAGTTGGCAATGCCAAATATTTAAGCTGCGAGAACCAATAGAGTAGAAGCTAGGAGATTTATCAACATCTTCATTAAGTTTAATCTTGAATGAAGATAATGACTGCATGTTCCTAGTATCATTATATAGTTTGTTCCACAAGTCCAGAACAGTTGGAAAAAAGCTATCCTTATATGACTTGGTGCGGCATTGGGGAGGGGTGAAAAATCTGGGGTTACTAACCATGTAGTTAGGTTCAATATTAATATAAGAAATAATATTATTTGTTATATAGTTGGGTAGCTCTCCTTCCAGAGCTTTGAACATTAGAATAAGTGTTTGCTTCTTACGTCTGTTTTGCAAGGAGTCCCACCCTAATTTGCCATACAACTTAACCCTTGAGGTACCCTTTCGAAGACCTGTAACAATTCTGGCTGATTCGTATTGCACTGATTCAATAAGATCAGACTGTTCTCTTGTGCAATTATCCCAAACTACATTTCCGTATTCTAGTATAGGTCTTATAAAACCAAAATAAAGCTTTTCTATTGAGTTCCTATCAAGATTATGTTTCATCATGCGCAAAATATTAAGCATAGAGCAAGCTTTTTTTTAATTTCATTTATAGTGATCTTTCCAGGTACCATTAGGACAAAAATGTATACCAAGATGTTTATGTTTAAGTACATCTTCTAAGACATCATCTTTCATATATAAAGGGGGAATATTAACATCATGTTTTCTAGTAAATAGCATAGGCTTAGTTTTTGAGGAATTGAAATTAACACACCAATCAGATGCCCAAGTACTAAGGCTATTCAAATCAGAATTCAGAGATTCAGCAATTTCATTCTGATCATCAACAATACAATAAAGGAATGTATCGTCACAAATAGTTTCATGCTGTTGGAAACGACATCAACAATAGCATTAATAAATAATATAAATAAAAGAGGTCCCAGTATGGAGCCTTGAGGAACGCCTGCATTAATGGAATTCAAAGTAGAGTAGTATCCATCCATGCAGACTCGCTGCTTACGGTCAGAAAGATAACTACCAAACCAAGTCAATAAGTTACCATTAATTCCATATTTTCTAAGTTTGTACAATAGACCACGATGCCAGACACGATCAAATGCTTTTGATATGTCACAAAAAATAAACCTAACATCTTTGCCAATATCAAAATTTTTCATAATGACATCATAAATTACCAATAACTGGTTTATAGTGGAATCTCTATGTCTAAATCCAGACTGATCATCCGATAGTATGTTATATCTTAACAAGTAGTTGTGAAGGTGTTTGAATATAATTTTTTCCAATATCTTAATAAAACATTTAGTAACAGATATTGGTCTATAATTAGCTACATTATCGCTACCACCTTTACCTTTGTAAATAGGGGAAACATTGGCTAGTTTCCAGTCACCAGGCACCACACCAAAATTTAAGGTTTTTTTAAATAAAAAAGTCAGTGGTTTAACTAATGACTGTAAAACAGCTTTCAAAAATTTAGGTGGAAGGTTATCAGGACCGGCCGGCTTAGAAATATTTAAAATTTGAAACTGATCACATACCTCTTGTTCATTAATGACAATGCCAGACAGCTCACAAGGAAGATCAGGTTCAGAATCTATGTTAGATACTGATGTAAAATAGTTATTAATAGAATTGGCTTTGTCTACCGGATGGAAAAAAATATCATTATTTACCTTAATAGGAGTATTTGTTGTATTAGTACTTTTAAATTTTGAGACACTCTTTGCAATTCGCCACCACTTATCAGGTGGAATAGACTTGTCAATCAGTGAATTTTGTAATTTTATAACATATTGTTTTTTTGGCTACTCTAATCATATCAATCATCTCATTGGGTATTCTGCGAAAACTTTCCCAGTCACTTGCTAGATTTCGAAATTTTGCCTTTTTATGCACCCGGTTCCTTTTTCTAAATTTACACTTTATTTCACTATTTATCCAAGGTTTATCCCGTGGTCGAACACGTATTATCTTTTTTGGAATATCAGTATTCATAGCAGAGTTAAGCTCTAAGTTAATAACTTCATTTATGATATTAACATTATCTGAATCTCCAAATTTCATACCCCAATCTTGCATTATCATAATCCCATATTTCTCTAGTAACAGAAAAATTAATCTCAATAATGGAAGGACAATGGTCACTACAAAAGTTTGGTTCGTGTATCACATTTTCTAGGCCCAACCTTTGACAAGAACGTGTAAATTTGTGGTTATTGCCAATTGTAATAAGGTCAACAATGATATCACCAAGAAAAATACAATTACTTATACCTGAATCAACACATTTGTCAAATAAATTATCAATATAATCCCATGATGACACTCTTGCATTTGGCGGTCTATATAAGCACACTAATACAAATTTTCTATTATCTGCAAACAATTCTAAACAGATTCAACTTCTGGTACTTCTAGATCAAGTCTACGCCTGCCTAGTAATGTATTACGAATATAAATATAAATAAGTATACCACCACCACTGTCAGTCAGCCTATCTTTACGGAAAGCCTCTGGATTTATAAAGTTATCAATGGTAATATCAGAGGAACTTACAGTATTGTTTAACCTAGATTCAGTTATACAGATAATATCGTGATTACCAAGCTCAGTACTTATCAACTTTGTTTTGTTACGAAGAGAATTGACATTCATATTAACTATGGAAATATTGCGTAGTTTGCATCTGGAATTATTTGACAATGGCCCTGGGTTAGGGTGAATATCATTACACAATAGTAATAACAATGAGATAACTGATAAATAAGAATATGTATAAACAATGACACATTTAAAATTTTAAGTGTCCCCATGAGAACATGGAATGAGAAAATACACACATGACTCCGGTGAAGAATGGTATATGTCAATATGCAAGAGAGATCATTTGAACTTGGCGACAACAATACTCGTATATGAGTATTGTCCACAATACTCGTACAAAAAAATATACGAGTATTGTAAAAAAAAAATGAAAAAAAAGAAAGAATATTGTTATAATAAATATTGAAATAAAATAATATTTTTATGATAAGTAATAAACATAGATGATATTTAATGTCTTTTCAAATCACTTTTGAATAAAAAAAAAAAAGTAATTACATGGTTTCATTTTTGACAGCTTGGGTTTGTGTTTTTACAAGATTGACATGTTGTCAACAACAATACTAATTAGATCTAATATAAAATTATTTAGCTTTTAGTTAATTTAAGGTATTTTCACTATTTTCCCAAAAAAATTATTCATTTTTTAATAATTTTAATACATATTTATTTTTGATACATAACACAATTACGTGTAGATTCTTTTTATGATATTTTGGTGGCCCTTAAAAGGGCCGTTGTTATATTTCTGGTTGATGTTGTCTTTAGAATGGGTACGGCTCTGAAATGTGTTTGCATAGGTTGTAGAAAGCATCTTTGGTGGTAGTTCCCCATCTGTCTCTCCACATTCTTTCGTCTAAGTAAGATGGTAGAGCGTCGGATCTTACACCTTTCATGACCTTGAATTTGTACTTGGTCTTGGCCCAATATGATTCTATGCTTTGGGTGTGGACGCCTGTAGATGGGTCGACGAAATTAACCGAATGGTTGACTGTCTCATGTTGTAAACCAAGTTTGGGTTGTATCTGTCGGTAGGCACGCCATTCGTCCGAGTAAACAATGGAGCCAGGTCGTACCACTTTCTGGATGATTGGCAGTAGAGTTGCTGCATCTCTCTTTGCTAGTCTGCATGTACGAAACTGCCGGTTTGGTGGATGTGTCGGAGATCCCAAAGACCCATGTTTCTTTGTCTGGTCGTCTGCCTCTTTGGTATTTAGATTTGTGGTTAAATAGACTTTCGTCTATCTGCACAACTACTCCTGGTCCGCCTAAGTCGGGTGGGGTGTTCAGTAGCTTGGTGCTGCAGACATCTCGCATGTACTGGTAGAGTTGTACTATGGTCTTTTGTGAGACACCAGTAGTATCTGCTGCACTCTTGACGGTGGTTTCGCCGCTCCACAAGTACATCAGGTAGACCAATTTGGCGAGTGGAAGTCGTGATCATTCAAAGAATGAGCCTGCTCTGATTGTTTCGGTAGTAAGTCTTTTTGGACATTGACCAAAGATGCATTGCCATCCATAGCCATCTGTCGTATCACCAGGAACATGAAGACCCGAGAATCGAAAAAGCTTTGAATGTAAAGAATGTAATGCAGACTATTATGAGAATGAACAAGGAAGACTTAAAGAAAACATTAGCAGAGAAGAAAGATACAATGGAAGAACTGGCAAGAAGTCAACCCATGGAGGTTAAAACTATCGACAACATGAGGCTTTCTTTACTAGCAATATAAGTATATGAACGTTTGTAGTGACTTAATGTAATAATTATTTATTTATTGTTACTTGTAACATATGTGCTCATATCTTGAAAATATTAATAAAAATGTTATATAGTTTTATATTCTTTCACACTACAATACAGGTAAATGACCCCGAGGCATCATTGTCAAACATGTCAAACACAATAAACAAAAAACATTGTAAAAACACAACCCAAGCTGGCACCAATCACAAAATCTTATTAAATTCTTTTTTTTATGCAAAAATCCTAATATTTATTACTTTTTTTTACCAAAAATACATTTTCCAACTTATACAATACTAAAATATGACAAGAATACTCGTATACGAATATGGTACAATACTCGTATATTTTTTTGTACGAGTATTGTGGACAATACTCGTATACGAGCATTGTTGTCGCCAAGTTCAAATGATCTTGCAAGAGAATACAACATTTAGCTCCAAGAAGAAATATACACAAAAATAAAAAATAAAGTTAAACGTAAGGAAAACATATGCACGTAAATATGCATGACTAGTACTATGTACATATATAAGGGGTGTATCATGTCAGAACACATGATATGATATAGATACGATAACGTAACCCTCAGTCTGCTTTTGCTCCCAGCGAGGGTTACGAATCGGTCCCATTCAAGTATGGGAGCAGCGCCGGAGTGATTCACACCGGGCGGTTTTTTGTCCTAATTCCGTTGTAAATGGTTGGAAAAATTAACGGGGGTGAAAGATATGTATATTTAGGTAAATCTTGAGGTGTAAGTAAACGCTGCATCAATCCATGGTAGACTTATATCCATCTGAAAATTTGAATGCATGAAATCTTCTTTCTGTCCGACATTTTGATTACAAGTTGCTATTTCACGTGCACTTGCCTCGTTTTGGAGATATCCTTATTTGGATCAATCGTAGTAAAACATTATAGTAAAGTTTTTCATATTTGGCATTCAGATCCATATATGGATAGGCTCCGCATATCCAGAAATCATGGGTAGTTTGCTCATTTGCATATCCAAGATGGCGGTTTCTTCAAGCCAGAAATTTTTACAAAAATTTCTTAAAGAAATATTTTGTTCAGGGGTGCGGGCATTTTTCTGAGGTGAAATATTTGACATTACACCGGTAGAAACAAGCACATCAAATTTTAGCTAGATGTATAAATTATTCGCGGTTCCCACACTATTTTAAAAACAAGGCATATTTCTGTGAATTCTAATATGGATATCACTGCAGAATTAAAATCTTAGTCGACTTCTGACCATTTTTTTAATTGTTTACCATGGATGCACACTATTTTCTGAACCAAATACGGAAACTTCCGGTGTAGATCTATCTCTTTTTTCACACATTATTTGAATAAAATTTGTTTCCACGGTTCCCAGGAAGATTGAAATGGTCAGATTTTGGGAAATGTCAGCTTATGTAAGGGCCACTTGAAGGGTAACGTGTGTTTTCATTAAAACTCGAATTGTTATCTGCTGAAAAATAGTCAATCATTGTCGACACTGGTTTAAATATAGAAAATAATTAAGTCGAGGCTCCATGAAAGGTGAATAAACTTTTTATAATGATACATTTGAATTCGATGAATGTTTATTACACAATATCAACAAAACATTGAATACTTGTAGTTAGCACATTCAAAAAAATTAACAATATAAAATCTATATACTAAATGATTTCAATGACATAGTTAATACTTATGTGGGGCAGATATTGAAAAAAAATGCACAATATATTTTTATTTATTTAATTGATCGTGAAAAGGGGGAGGGGGGATGAGTGCATATATGTTCGATCTTTTACACACATCATCGAGTTCCTAATGAACATATGATGACAATTAATTTTGATACGATCACAAATAATTATATGAAGTTATTTATGTGATCAAAACTGATGAAATATTATTAAAAAAAAATAGATACGAGTTTTCATCAGCGTTCATTGATCAGCGTTTTCCAAATATGGTTCAACGTTTATTTGCTGACGTCATACATGACGCGGTTTGGCTTATGAATATTCATGAGCAAAAGTACCCATGATTTCTGGCTATGGCCCATCACGAGAGTATACGTAAGGTGCCATGGCGGACAAGAAACAATTTTCGAATACTAAATCGATCGTGAAGGTAGAAACAGGTATTGTAACACTTATTTCGTATCGTCATTACTTAAAAATTGAAGGGAATAATAAATTATGACCAGATATGCAAAAAGAAAGTTGAAATATTCACTTAACGAAAATTTTAATTTGCTTCCCATACGTTGAATGGGACCGATTCGTAACCCTAACTGGAGCACAAGCGGAATGAGGGTTACGTTATCGTATCTAGATATGATACAGCAGGCCTGTTTAATGACCTGATTACCGCCATATTGGACGTTTTCCGAAAAACTAACATTTACGGACCGAAGGGGAAAAAAATCAGAATTACCAAAATATGAGGTTTGCAAATATATCGTCACGGTATGTGTTTTCGTGCGTCATCTGTTTTCGTTT
The DNA here is from genome assembly GCA_963680875.1 of Bathymodiolus brooksi. NCBI lineage: Eukaryota > Metazoa > Mollusca > Bivalvia > Mytilida > Modiolidae > Bathymodiolus > Bathymodiolus brooksi. The sequence goes on from OY804577.1 coordinate 49,214,854, forward strand.
TATCCATTTTATTTTGATTTCCACAGCGCACGCATTATTTTTGACGTGTCTTCCGGTTTCTATTTATGGAACATAAACAAGACTACAGCGTGACATCTGTAAAAAATGTTAAAGTTTGCTTTTAAAGACGTAAGTATCAAGAACAGTGAACCTACCTACTGAACCATACTTTTTGTAATGCTAAAAATTTACTTCATTTATAAAGTAGCTGGAAAAAAATCCAGAAGGGCTATATAAAATTTAACTACAGGGGCGGATCCAGGATTTCAAGATAGGGGGGGGGGCGCACTTAAAAAAATTGCGCCGAGCGGAGGGAGGCCCGAAAATTTTTGGGGTATTTCGTGTGAACAATCACGATTTTACGCCAAAAAATCATATTTTTTCCAATTGCGGAGGGAGGCACGAACATTTTTGGGGTATTTCGTGTGAAAAATCACGATTTTACGCCAAAAAATCATATTTTTTTCCAATTTTAGGGGGGGGGCGCGCGCCGGGTGCGCCCCCCCCCCCCTGAATCCGCCCCTGAACTATGTCATCTGCCTCTCAGACACCGGCTCTTCCTGTCATGTAACTGTTATGGGGTCACTGATCGTACTTGTAAACAAAAGAGCTGACTGAAATGTGCCTGTTTCTTAAATAAAATACACGTCACTTTGCAATGCATTGTGGTTTCAGCACTAAAAAAAACATCAAAAGTAAACACAATTTTGAAAGTGGTCATTTTCAAACATTCTGTTGTTTTATTTAGATGTAGTATGATTTGGTAGATGGCCAGAACCATGAAATTTTAAAACCAGCCATTTCCGGATTATATATTCGTTTCCATCCCGTATATCGGCCTTGTTTTTACTTCACACGAAAACAGATGACGCCATTTTACTGACAACAAAGTTGCCAAATAATCGAGAGTATATTAAAATACAAGAATGGCTTTAAAAACAATCTTATGTACAAAGAAATATTTAACTAGCCATTCTTTGAAAATTCCAATCGTCATATGAATGAAGGGTTAACACTGTTAATCGCTATATCTGAAAATCGATAATAGCACTTTTTTTTTTCAAAATTTTCATATAGATAAAGAGTCAAATATGTCAAGAATTTTTTTTGTCAATGTGTGACGTAAAAATATTTTTGACATTTACGTCACCGAATATGGTACTGCTTTGACAACTATTTTACCTATTTTGTTCCTGTATTTAAATACTGTTACAGTGACAGCCGGAACCTTTGAACCGTAATGAGAGCGGGAGGTTTGGCGCCTTAAAATCTGATTCAACCCACCATTTCTTTAGAAATGCCTGTACCAAGTCAGGGTCATTACGGTTTTCACAGTTTTCCGGTTGTTGACTGATTTTGTCTGTTTATATAATTATGAGTTTTGACTTTCCCTTTGTAAGATTGTTCGGAGTTCGGTAATTTTGTTATTACCTTTATTCCTTTTTTCAAAATTTTCATAATCATTCGTTTTTTCTTCATTTGACAATATCAGTAGACGTCATACATCATGAATGATACGTGTATTCTGTGTCCACAGTTTTTCGACTGATACAGTATAAGAGAGAAGGTAAGCAACTCCATTTTCATATTTCGCGCCATATCGCTCACCTCGGTTGGGAAACCCCCGTGTTTTTTTTACACTTTTTACCTTATCTACATATGGCACTGTCGTATCAAACTGTTTCTAAGACACTTACCTAATTGCCCATGTTCGAATTTCAGTCGGTACGTCGATCTTTTCCAAGAAATCTCGCCGAGAATAGCGAGGCAGCTTCGTTTCTAGGTCAAACTACATCAAATTAGACGGAAGTGCAAGAACGGGAACCCTGGGTTTTTTTGCGCTCCGAATATTTTCCCCCGGAATGTTTTGGCGGGAAATATAAACCGCTGAAAAACATAACAGCAGACGGATTATTTCGTAAAAATGGCACAACGACCATCTGAATATGGAAACATTGAAATAATTTGATGGTAAATAACTGTTCAAAAAGAAATTCAAACTGAGAAATAGATGATTGAATGGTTAGAACTGAAGTCAAAATTTCAATGAAAAAGAAATATTCAGCTTGCCTCTACTTCAAATTATTAAAATCATACCCAAACAAATACATATACAACTAAAAAAACAAAAAAATAAATAAAAAAAAAACAAAGGAAGAAGAAGCTGAGAACAGCTATTGAATGGGACTATGGCATTGTACCCCCTTCCTCAATAAAAGGGCTCCCAACTGATAAAAATGTGTAAGGGAGCCGGAGAGACCATTTAACTAAGGGGGCTATTTCTTTTTCATTTCATGTCACTGATTTTAGTTAAATGGTCCCTCCGGCTCCCTTACACATTTTCATCAGTGGGCGGTAAAAATTCAACATTGTCCGATATCATCAAAATTTGATATGTGGGTAATGATGTCCCGAATTGATTCCCGACATTGAAAAATTTCTACCGGTCGTCATTTTCAAAATGGCCGCCACAATACCGCAAAAATTCAACAGTGTCCGATATCATCAAAATTTGATATGTGGGTAGATAATGATGTCCCGAATTGATTCCCGACATTGAAAAATTTCTACAGGTCGCCATTTTCAAAATGGCCGTCACAATACCGCACAAATTCAACATTGTCCGATTTCAACGCCATTTGATATGTGGGTAGATTATGATGTCCCGAATTGATTCCCGACATTGAAAAATTTCTACCGGTCGCCATTTTCAAAATGGCCGCCACAATACCGCACAAATTCAACATTGTCCGATTTCAACGTCATTTGATATGTGGGTAGATTATGATGTCCCGAATTGATTCCTGACATCGAAAATTTTTTACCGGTCGCCATTTTCAAAATGGTCGTCACAATACCGCACAAATTCAACATTGTCCGATTTCAACGACATTTCATATGTGGGTAAATTATGATGTCCCGAAATGATTCCTGACATCGAAAAATTTCTACCGGTCGCCATTTTTAAAATGGCCACCACAATACCGCACAAATTCAACATTGTTCCAATTTCAAAGGTAGCTTTTAATTTATTTTTTAAACCGGTTGTCAGTGGCCGGTTTGGGAGACTTCATAATCGCTAGATTATAATCATATCTTATTAATTCTCCCAAACAAAGTTTGGGAGACTTATTATTTTTCCTCTGTTTCTTATTATTATTTTTATTTTTATTATTATTATTCTTATTCTTCTTCTCCTTTCTTTCCGCGGACCATGAACTTGTCCACGGCAGATCTCAAGGGGGTGGGGGTTACTATAGAATCCTATGAGAAAGTTGACATTTCGTACATTAATGTTGATAACTTCTAAATGTATAATGATAGAGACATAAAATTTGACATAGTGATAGGTCACCATTAGAGGAGCAATTCTGCGTTTTCAAAATTTCGAGATGTCTGCCATTTTCAAAATGGTTGCCAAAATACGGTTTAAAAAATGGGCGGTAAAAATTCAACATTGTCCGATATCATCAAAATTTGATATGTGGGTAGATAATGATGTCCCGAATTGATTCCCGACATTGAAAAATTTCTACCGGTCGCCATTTTCAATATGGCTGCCACAATACCGCACAAATTCAACATTGTCCGATTTCAACATCATTTGATATGTGGGTAGATTATGATGTCCCGAATTGATTCCCGACATTGAAAAATTTCTACCGGTCGCCATTTTCAAAATGGCCGCCACAATACCGCACAAATTCAACATTGTCCGATTTCAACGTCATTTGATATGTGGGTAGATTATGATGTCCCGAATTGATTCCTGACATCGAAATTTTTTTACCGGTCGCCATTTTCAAAATGGTCGTCACAATACCGCACAAATTCAACATTGTCCGATTTCAACGACATTTCATATGTGGGTAGATTATGATGTCCCGAATTGATTCCTGACATCGAAAAATTTCTACCTGTCGCCATTTTCAAAATGGCCACCACAATACCGCAAAAATTCAACATTGTCTGATATCATCAAAATTTGATATGTGGGTAGTTATGATGTCCCGAATTGATTCCCGACATTGAAAAATTTCTACCGGTCGTCATTTTCAAAATGGCCGCCACAATACCGCACAAATTCAACATTGACCGATTTCAACGTCATTTGATATGTGGGTAGATTATGATGTCCCGAATTGATTCCTGACATCGAAATATTTTTACCGGTCGCCATTTTCAAAATGGCAGTCACAATACCGCACAAATTCAACATTGTCCAATTTCAACGACATTTCATATGTGGATAAATTATGATGTCCCGAATTGATTCCTGACATCGAAAAATTTCTATCGGTCGCCATTTTCAAAATGGCCACCACAATACCGCAAAAATTCAACATTGTCTGATATCATCAAAATTTGATATGTGGGTAGATAATGATGTCCCGAATTGATTCCCGACATTGAAAAATTTCTACCGGTCGTCATTTTCACAATGGCCGCCACAATACCGCACAAATTCAACATTGTCCGATTTCAACGTCATTTGATATGTGGGTAGATTATGATGTCCCGAATTGATTCCCGACATTGAAAAATTTCTACCGGTCGCCATTTTCAAAATGGCCGCCACAATACCGCACAAATTCAACATTGTCCGATTTCAACGTCATTTGATATGTGGGTAGATTATGATGTCCCGAATTGATTCCTGACATCGAAAAATTTTTACCGGTCGCCATTTTCAAAATGGTCGTCACAATACCGCACAAATTCAACATTGTCCGATTTCAACGACATTTCATATGTGGGTAAATTATGATGTCCCGAAATGATTCCTGACATCGAAAAATTTCTACCGGTCGCCATTTTCAAAATGGCCGCCACAATACCGCACAAATTCAACATTGTTCAATTTCAAAGGTAGCTTTTAATTTAATTTTTAAACCGGTTGTCAGTGGCCGGTTTGAGAGACTTCATAATCGTTAGATTATAATCATATCTTATTATTATTCTCTTTCTTCTATTTCTCCTCTCTTTCCGCGGACCATGAACTTGTCCACGGCAGATCTCGGGAACTACTGGACAGAATTTCATGAAACTTGGTGGAGTTATAGATATATGTTTCTAGTTGGTCCTAAAGTTTTCAGCTTTGTGGTAAAGGGGTCAAAGTCATATTTTGAGGGGTTCAAAGGGGGTTGGGGTTACTATTGAATCCTATGGGAAAGTTGAAATTTTGTACATTAATGTTGATAACTTCTAAACGAATAATGATAGAGACATAAAATTTGACATAGTGATAGGTCACCATTAGAGGAGCAATTCTGCGTTTTCAAAATTTTCGAGATGTCTGCCATTTTCAAAATGGTTGCCAAAACACGGTATAAAAAATGGGCGGTAAAAATTTAACATTGTCCGATTTCAACGCCATTTCATATGTGGGTAGATTATGATGTCCCGAATTGATTCCTGACATTGAAAAATTTCTACCGGTCGCCATTTTCAAAATGGTCACCACAATACCGCACAAATTCAACATTGTCGGATTTCAGCGACATTTCATATGTGGGTAGATTATGATGTCCCGAATTGATTCCCGACATTGAAAAATTTCTACCAGTTGCCATTTTCAAAATGGCCGTCACAATACCGCACAAATTCAACATTGTCCGATTTCAACGTCATTTGATATGTGGGTAGATTATGATGTCCCGAATTGATTCCCGACATTGAAAAATTTCTACCGGTCGCCATTTTCAAAATGGCCGCCACAATACCGCACAAATTCAACATTGTTCGATTTCAACGTCATTTGTTATGTGGGTAGATTATGATGTCCCGAATTGATTCCTGACATCGAAAAATTGCTACCAGTCGCCTTTTCAAGATGGCCGTCACAATACCGCACAAATTCAGCATTGTCCGATTTCAACGACATTTCATATGTGGGTAGATTATGATGTCCCGAAATGATTCCTGACATCGAAAAATTTCTACCGGTCGTCATTTTCACAATGGCCACCACAATACCGCACAAATTCAACATTGTTCGATTTCAACGTCCTGAATTGATTCCCGACATTGAAAAATTTCTACCGGTCTCCATTTTCAAAATGGCCACCACAATACCGCAAAAATTCAACATTGTTCGATTTCAAAGGTAGCTTTTGATTTATTTTTTAAACCGGTTGTCTGTGGCCTGTTTGGGAGACTTCATAATCGTTAGATTATAATCATATCTTGTTTAATATGTATTTATACAAGATGTGGTTTCTGTTTTGACGTATGTTTCACAAGATCGGGTTGGTTTAGTTTATGGTTTTTGATGCCACTTTCAACAATATTTCACATATAATGATACATTTTGGCTGTCAGTTTTATTGGTGGAGGAAACCGGAGAAAACCACCGACCCACCGCAAGTCACTGACAAACTTTATCACAGAATGGTTGGATATCATGACAACACTTAAATAAAACATTTTAATGCAGAGAAACATCATCAAACATTACCTGTTGGAATTATAATGTATAATTGTCATTTCCTTCCTGTCCACAATGCGATTGATTTTACCTAATTATTTAGCTTATTCCGTTAACGTGGGAGAATTTGTCTACTATTTTTATACTGAAAATACTTTTAATTTCTGCAACTCAATTTTTTTCAGACTCAGATGGCACATCTACATCTACACCTGCTGAAGTGCAACAACCACATAGTATGTAAATTGTGTGTAGATGATTTTCTATATATATCTATATCTTTATTTTCTCAATAAACCATAGCAAATATATACAGTATAGGGAAAGAGAATTGGACACAGTTATTAGCCTGGAGCACACATGTCTTTTATTTTTGATCTTTGGCTTTTATAATTTAACATAACTTTAAAATGGTCTGATTTTTTCGTATCAGTCATAATGTGTTTATATGTAAGAATATTTGGCATTTTTCTAAAGCATCAGCATTATAATATATATTGGAATTCATCTCCAATGCCATTTGCGTCACAAGAGAGACAATTTCTATTGTTTCTTTCGATATTTTGTCATTATTAAAGTCTAACGGGTAACCTATGGTTAGTGGTTCTAAATTTCGTAAGATTAAAGCATTTCTTTGGTCAAAAATTGCAAAATATGGGTCAGGTATTAAATAGTTCTTCAATAATATAGTTCTGACTTTTGATGAATTTTCAATTTGGGGGTGCCATAGTTGGTTATACTGATATTCAGGTGTTTTTTTCACTAATGAAATCAGAGAGAATCAGTATCTACATTCATGAGTCCAAATTTCATCACATCTATAAGAACAATGTTGTCTTGATAATATTGTTGTGCTCCGCTCATTTTGTGAATTTCTTTGAACTCATTGAATATTGTATTACAAGATGTCAAATGAAAATAACAAATAATCTGACTTATTTATAAATAGATGACAGTCAGGAGCCACCAGCAAAAGCAAAAACATCTATACGGAAGAGGTTTGTGAATATGCTAAAGAAAGGAAAAGATAAAGGTAAAATAAAAAAAAATAAAACATGTTTTCAATTGTTTTTATTGAGAATATTAGACAGTTAGGTTATTGTCGGAGTGTACAGGTTATTCATATTCATTGAATTAAGATCATACATTAACATTATGAAGTTATAATAACCACCATGTTTACGTATTAAGAAAAGTTTGTAGATACGAAAAGGGAATTCAGAAGCCGTCTATCGAAGGATAAACAGTTAAGTAAATGGCCAGAAGGAAAAGGACAAAAAGACAAGTGGTTGATAAAACACTTCACCAGCGTTGAACGCAGGTGCTCCGGATGGGTAAGCAGTTCCTGCTCCACTGGCGACACCCGCCTTGTTGCTCTCTTTAAAAATCCAGTGAAAAGTCATGAGAGAGGAAAGAAGGATGGGTTTGTGACAGACATAACATATGTGTGGTTATCAGCTACACAGATATCCTGTTATGGTTAACCAAGTAATGTTCAACTTTACTACTAGGAACCACCGTCATCGTATGGTATATGGATTTACAAGTACCTATGCAATCAGTGCCTATCACCACTGATGTTGTGAGTTCGAATCTCGATCAGGGCGAGGTGTACAACATTATGTGATAACGTTTGTCAGTGACTTGCGACATGTCAATGGTTTTCTCAGGGTCCTTTGGTTTTCTCCAACAATAAGTCTGACCGCCACGATATAACTGAAATATTGTTGACAGTGGCATTAAACACCATCAAACAAACAAACTTAAGGTCTTGGTAGCGATGACTTCAACTTTACAACTAAGAACCCTTGGTTCATTAGTTTCTTTGTTAGCACTAGTACCATAATAGGAACCAAAAGCTCTGGAATATCGTATCGATGGAGAAATATATACTCCATATAATATATGTAGTCAATACTGCAATGCTGCTACTACATATAAATGGAAAGTTCACAATGGGAGAATTGAAAACATTAGATTACGTTATGAAGCAAAGATGATGTACATGTACAATAACATAACCTATGGTTATGATTATTCATATATCATTAAAAAAAATAAGCAAATCTTAAATAACTTGTGACCGCATCGGTACATTTATGGTTAGCGTGCTCGCCTCGAGTGCGGTAGATTATAGAGTTCGAGCCCTGGTCGGGTCAAACCAAAGACTATACAATTGGTATTTGTTGCTTCTCCGCTAAGCACACAGCATTAAGAAGAAAGAGCAAAGACTGGTCGGCTCGGAATCAGAAAAATGTGTCCGAGTGGAGCGGACATGTCTACCCGTCGACTGCTGTTTCAATGAGCTAGCACTATCAAAATCCAACTCAGAGTATTGGTCTAGAACAACAGACCTCATCATCATCTCATTGAAAATGAACTTGTTCTCGCCATGATATAGCTGAACAATTGATGAATTGACACTAAGCAACAATCACTCACTCACTAACTAAAATAACTTGTAATAATACAGTTACATCCATTTTGTATGCTCACAAGACGTTTTTTTCTCTCACAGTACTCCTCTAGATTCTCCTAGTACTCCTCTAGATTCTCCCAGTACTCCTTTATTTTCTCCATTAATCCACTATGACAATGACCACCATGATATAACTGATATTGATGAAAATTGACATAAACACTCATATTCTATTCTATAAACTTTTTTTTTCAGGAAAAAAATGGCTCAAACGACTGTTTCGTTGTAGCAACCATGTCTCTGAAACTGAAAACTTTAGGGTAAGCAACCATGCCTGATACTCATAACTTTAGCGCAAGCTACCATGCCTGTACCAAGTCAGGGATATGACAGTCACAACAGTACTTTTCCAATTGTTCTATTTTTTAATTGTGTTGAACATTTTTAGCTCGACTTTTCGAAGAAAAAAAGTCGAGCTATTGTCGTCACTCCGGCGTCAGCGTCTGGGTCGGTTAAGTTTTTGGTTGAGTTTTTTGTCAGAGTCCATTTCTCAAAAACTATCAAAGGTATCCATTTGAAACTTGGAATACTTGTTCACTATCAACAGAGGAACCAATTACAACAAGGCAGGTGATCCTGTGATTTGTATATCCAGAGTTATCTGCCCTTGTTTCGACATAGTACATAGAAATTAGGGATATTTTTTTAGTATACGGTAATTAAAATTTCTCAATAACTATCAAAGCTATTAACTTGAAACTCAATACACTTGTAGAAAGCGTTGACCCAATCTGTTGACAAGAGAAGACAACTTCATCCAGCATTTTATTTGAGTTATTCCCCCTTTTTGACTTAGAATTTCTTCAAAAAAGCAATTTCTCAATAATTATGATAGGCAGTGAAATGAAACTCGACATACCAGTTCATTATCAAATGGGGAACCCATTACAACAAGGCAGGTGACCCTGTGATTTGTATATCTAAAGTTATCTGCCCTTGTTTCGGCATAGTACATAGAAATTTGGGATATTATTTTAGTATGATTAAAATTTCTCAATAACTATCAAAGCTATTAACTTGAAACTCAATACACTTGTAGAAAGTGTTGACAAGAGAAGACAACTCTATCCAGCATTTTAAGTTATTTCATTTCCCTTTTTTTACTTGCATATTTGCTTATATGACCATCATAGTTAGAAATATGTATAACTTTGTAAATTGCTTGCAGTTTAATATCAGATACGAAAAAGTCGAGCGTCCAGCCCCCGTGGGCGGTGCTCTTGTTGACTTAATTTTAATTAGATTGACTCTGTGTTTATGGACTTTCCTTCTTCACAATTCCCATTGAGTTCAGTATGTGTGTTATTGTCTGATTTATAAATGGTACAAATTTAGTAAATTGTGAAACTATCCAATAGAATAAAAATGAATAAGAACTACAGAATTCTGTTTTAACAAAGTACAATTTTTTTTCTTTTTTATGGAGATGCATTCATTTCATTTCAGATTTGAAAATCCTTATCAGCAACATGGAAAGAAATGAACATGAAATGTGGTCAAGTGTGTCGTAACACCATGAAGCTTGGTCAAGTGTGTAGTAACAACATGAAACTTGGTCAAGTGTGTCGTAACAACATGAAACTTGGTCAAGTGTGTCGTAATAACATGAAGCTTGGTCAAGTGTGTCGTAACAACATGAAGCTTGGTCAAGTGTGTCGTAACAACATGAAGCTTGGTCAAGTGTGTCTTAACAACATGAAGCTTGGTCAAGTGTGTCGTATTAACATGAAACTTGGTCAAGTGTGTTGCAACAACATGAAGCTTGGTCAAGTGTGTCGTAACAACATGAAACTTGGTCAAGTGTGTTGTAACAATATGAAACTTGGTCAAGTGTGTCGTAACATTCTTCAGCTGGTTCATTCAGTCTCGACGTTGCCTGTGTCATCTGCAGATACTTAAAGAGTCTTTAGGACATGTGCAAATTTGATACAACACCTTGGCTTGCCGGCAGCATCTCTCACACATTTTATCATTTAATCGTAGAATGTGCTTATATAAGAATTTGACATTGACTGACTCTGTTTGAAAGCATGTCCAATGTTTGGCAGCAGTGGCATGGGAGGCCAAGAAGCCACTGACAATTGAGACGATTGATGTAATGCCACCAAGGGCTGAGGAAGATGGAATTAAAGTTTTGTATGCTGGAGTTTGTCACACATTGGATGGACATGATCAAAAAGGAAAGTTCCCTTGTGTTCTGGGACATGAAGGTGGTGGTGACCATGTTATTCCCTTGTATACAACGCAGTGTTACGAGTGCAAGTTCTGTAAGAATCCTAAGACCAACCTCTGTCAGAAGATTAGAGTTACTCAAGGACAAGGTATAATGCCAGATGGTACTAGTCATTTTACCTGTAAAGGTTAAGACCTTTTCCACTTCATTCAGTCAGTATACAGTAGCTGCTGAGATTTCTGTCAGTAAGGTAAATCCATCAGCTCTGTTAGAGAAGGTGTGCTCACTAGGATGTGGTATACTGTTATCTACAGGTTATGGTGCTGCCTTTAGCACAGCTAAGGTAGAGCCTGGCTCCACGTGTGCTGTTGGATTAGCCATTATAATGGGATGTAAAAAGACCAGAGCTTCACATTTTATTGGTGTTGACGTAAATAAAGTTATCAATTTGAAATAGCAAAACATTTTGGTATGGCAGGTGTAAACTCTAAGATTACCCAGACAAACCTACCTAACAAGTGTTAGTGGATCTTACTGATGGAGGACTAGATTTTATATTTGAATGTATCGGAAATGTTCATACAATGAGAGCTGTCATAAAGGATAGGGTGTATCCACAATTATAGCAGTTGCTGGTAGTGGACAAGAGATATTTACCAGACCATTCCAGTTAGTAACAGGAAAAGTTTGGAAAGGAACAACGATTGGAGGCGGAAGACCATAGAAAGTCTTCCTTAACTTGTTGACGAATACCTAAACAAGATCTTAAAGTGGACAAGTTTGTGTGCCATAATGTCAAGCTTATCAAAATCATTGAAGCATTTGACCTGATGCATTCTGGGAAGAGTATTCATATAGTGGTTGCTGTTTTAAGTCAACAGCACAGCTCATCATGCCATAGATGTGACAAGAGAGATAACCCATTCCAATGCAATACAATATGTTACTAATATACAGTTAATTGGTGCATTCATAATTATGTGATTAATATTTTCTCAGTTATATATGTAAAAAAGAGGCTTTAGTCTTCTGAGAAACACTAAAACTGACAAGTAAAGTATTAAAATATGAAATATTTGTTTTCATTGTGCCAACACAGCTGTCTCAGAACATCTTGAACTTGTCATGAGAGATAGTTGATGATTATAATAAGAGATAGTTGATGATTATAATAAGAGTTGAAACACGTTTTAGGGTTAGTTTTATGGTGTTTAACATATTTCAGTTATATCGTGGCGGTCAGTTTTATTGGTGGTGGAAACCTAAAGTACCCAGAGAATGCCACAGACCTACCGCAGGTCACTGATAATCTTTATTGGGTACTTTGGTTTCCTCCACCAATAAAACTGACCGCCATGATATAACTGAAATATTGTTGAAAGTGGCATTAAACATCATAAACCTAAAAACAAAAACAAAAAACAAAAAAAACGTAAATGCAAATGCATGTATCAACAGAAATGTATTTTTTTCTCAAACCACTTAAAATTGATACCCATAAATTTAAATTAATATACAGTAAATTAAATTTCATGTGTCTAACATTTATTTAACAATTTATAAAAATGACAAATGATAATATTGCTAGCAATGTATTTATGTCGATGATCACTTGAGGTGTACTTCTATTTATCAACTTAGTCCATCCAACTGTTTTTGAACTGTTTCTAACTGAAAAATAAAGTTAAAGGTATATTAATATTACCAAATTTACAGGTATTGTTGATGTTAATCTTCTAAGAAAAGTTTGAAAATATCAAAGGGTTAATTAGAAGCCATAAATAAAAAAATGCCCCAAAAAAATACAATGGCTTAAATTGTTAGGATTATGGTGTTTAATGCCACTTTCAACAATATTTCAGTTTTATTGGTGGAGGAAACCAGAGTATCCGGAGAAAACCATCGAGCTGCCACAAGTAACTGACAAACATAATGTTGGGCTAGGGTTAGGGGGTTTTAAGCCACTTTCAACAATATTTCAGCTATATCGTAGCTGTCAGTTTTATTGGTGAAGGAAACCATCAAAATGCCGCAAGTCACTGACAAACTTTATCACATAATATTGTATCAAGTACACCTCTCCATGAGCGGTATTCAAGCTCACATTAGTGGTGATACTATAGGTACTGATTGCCCAGGTAGTTGTAAATCAATAGCTAAAAGAAAAAGGACAACAGAGACAAACATTTATCTACAAAAGACTACACAGAAAACCAAGGATTGAGCAAAATGATCCACACCAGAAAAAAAACCAGGGATAAAAACAGATCTTGCAGAGTGTGAAGCAGTTTGAAAAATAACTAGTGTGTAAAACTGTTAGTGGACAGCAAACCAGGTTTATTCTGTTTGATAGTTAAACATATATTTTCATAATAACCTTTATAGATAAAGGCAAGTTTTCTTGTGTGAAAGTGAGGCTGTTGGGCATAATTTGTGAGGAAACCATTCATGGGGCAGGATATCAAAATGAGGAATTGAATTGAAACTAGAGGTACTGCTAAAACATACATCTTTTGACTCCGAAACACTATCAAAGATTATAAGAGAATCACCTGGCATTTGAATGTGAGGTGAACCCTCTCCCCCTCTAAATAATAGATAAATAGGCCTAAAGACTCTTTCAATAAGATTATCAAAGTTTGAATTCAATTATTTTAAAATCTTATTGTTTGATGCCAAAGCAATTGTGAGATATTTGAGTTTGTGTTTTTTTTCATTACTTACTCGTAACTTCTCTTGTTATATATGCCTTTAGTGCTGCACTAAATTTCATAGTTTGATGCCTATCACCACTAAAATTGTGAGTTTGAACCCATTCATGGTGAGGTGTACTTGACACAACATTATGTAATAAAGTTTGTCAGTGACTTGCGACAGGTCGGTGGTTTTCTCTGGTTTCCTCCACCAATAAAATTGACTGCCACGATATAGCTGAAATATTATTGAAAGTGGTGTTAAACATCATAAACCTAAATAAAGTAGTCTGATGATACTAATGAAAACCAAGTAAATTGGTATTCAACAAATAAGAATAAAAAAAAATAGTTAAAAATAGAATGCTATTTCTTCATATTGTTTTATATTTTACACATTCCGTCTGTAATCAATGACAAAAACTTACTTGATTATAAAATGCATATAATTCTTCATGAGTAAATTCTACCTTAATTCTCTCTTGTTCCTGTAAAGAAACATGATCAACTGAACAAAAAAAATAATATATATACATTTGTATATAACAGTTTTTTTTAATTGGAAATATGGTTAATTATGGAATTTCATTTTTTACTCTGTCAGACTTTTTTTCTTGTCGATGTCAGACTGTGCTACTTTATATATACAGCAGATGCTAATTAGATGTTTCTCTTCAAATAGTTTAAGCATGTATTAGAACTTTTGTTTTTTTGTCTTCATTTTTTTTTTACATGTATCTTGCTACACAGTAATTGTTTTTCTGTGTAGTCTTCCATTAAATATCCTGTGTGCTGCACACATCGAATCAGAAATTCCTGTGTGTTGCACAGATCTTTTCAGAGAATTTTCTGTATGCTTTGAGCTCGCAGATCTTCTCAGTGAATTTCCTGTGTGCCACCCAGAATTTTAATTTGATGTCTCTACCTGACTGTACTTGACTTGCCTATCAAAGTGATGAATACCAGTCATTTTTCTCTTGTATATCTTTACATCATGTACCCAGAACTGTATTTTTGAACTATTAGAATATTTGGATTGAGTGAGTGAATGATTGTTGTTTTATGCCAATCGAGTACTTAGTTGGCTTTTTAGTGCTGGTTCATTGAACAACTGTCCACAAGTAGACACGTCACTTCACTCTGACATATTATCCTGAATACAAACCAGCCAGTAATTGCTTATTCGAGAAGCAACAAACACCAATTTGACTTTTCTTTGGTTTGAGCATGTGTGTGTGTGTGATTGTTGTTTAACACCAAGTGAGATTTTTGTAGTGCTAGCTCACTGATTATTTACATAATCATCACTTACAGGTGTATTTTCATCAGTTACATTAAATTCAAACATAGCATTAGGAACCTTCATCTTGACTTTATTTGACTGTGCCATTTGAAGGTTTAATCTCCAATTCACACTCTCTAACTGAAAATATATATATAAGTAATTATTAAATAAAAAATATTTTAAAGAGTTTTTATCGCTACAAAAATATTATTACATAATTAGCAATCCTCCATTTTAAGTTAACTTAACTTAACTTACTGCCTTTTAAGTTATTTTTTGGCTCCGTTTGTAGGTTCTTTTAAAAAAAATTCAGGAGGATAGCATCGGTCTAGTAAGGAAATCATCTATGGACTATTACAGGCCTTTCAATAAGGGGTGATACCAGGTACTTTTACCCACTTAAAATGATATTTGGTACCTCCTAAGTTCAAAGAGTGTTGGATATGATATTCATGTAAAATGTTCAAATTTTAAGATTAAGTACTGCCTGTAAATAGGGAGTACTGGTACACTTGAACAAATATTGCCTATTAGTATGTCCTCAAGAGAAATTTAAGTTTGCCCCCAGTTTAGATGAAGTGTCCTCAATACCTATCATTGTTCATTATGCTTTTACTTGGGGCCGTCACCACTAACATTGTGAGTTTGAATCCCACTCGGGCGGGATACAACATTAAGTGATAAAGTTTGTCAGTGACTTGCGACAGGTCGTTGGTTTTTCTCTGGGTGCTCCAGTTTCCTCCACCAATAAACTGACCACCACCATTTAACTGAAATATTGTTAAAAGTGGCGTTAAACACCATAACCCTTTTTTACTTTAACATACAACTTAAAACTTACCATAATAAAACAAAAAAAATGCCCTGTGTATTGTTAAAAGTGTTATACATTTTGTACATATAAAATTAAACTTTTGTATTCAAATAGGTTTCAGAAAACTAGAGGCTCCCAGGAGCCTGTATAGCTCACCTGGGTATAATAACATCAGTCAATAAAACTTCATAACTTCGGTAAAAAACATAACAAATGTAGCCCTCGTCATTGCAGACCTCTTCTCCAAAAGAATTTGGGCAGGGGTTCCCCCTTTAATGTAAGTTAACAAAATTGCTGTAAAAAAACATGTCAATGATTCTCAAAATTTAGCTTTTGCTACTTCACATTTTGTAATTGAGTTGCTTCCCTTTGATTATTTGAGTAACCAAAAGCAGTGAGTCAACAAAAAAATGCATTTCAAGAGGAATAACTCTTCACACAGTTGTCGCACATTTTCAACTGTGGGAAAATTTTGTAGATCTTGACATGCTGAACATTTTTGCAGTTTAAACTTTCCCTCTATCTCTAATAGTTTTTGAGATATAAGATGAAAGTATTAAAATTTAGAACATTTTGATGAAAAAAGGGCAATAACTCCAAAATGGGTAATCAGATTTACTTCAAATTTGCACGGTATGTAGATCTTGACATGCTGAACATTTTTGCAATTTAAACTTAACCTTTATCTCTTATAGTTTTTGAAATATAAGACGAAAAGTATTAAAATTAAAGTTTGTTTTGCCCACAAAAACGTATGTCTCCCCCTGTAGTCAAAGGTAAAAAATCTATTTAGGTAACAAATAAAATTAAGCTTCAATAAATAACAAAAAAAACCTGTTTTTAATCCATGAAACACAAACAAAATTTGCTCAAAAGTGCTAAAGCAAGAATTACAGGTACTATTCCATATTGTCATGGCAAAGTTCCCCATTCCAGAAAATTGCTCAGCCTATGTTCCAATGATTTTAAAGGAGTTTCTAAAATCAATGGATTGGTGATGAAAAACTATTTCAGGGAAATAGTGACATTATGATAGACTCTTGTACATATATATATATACAAGTTTCAGTAAGGGATATTACACTAGAGTGTTTGCAAATAACTAACACAAAATTTAGGGGACCAAAATTTCCTGTTAATATGCACAACTACATATGGTGTCCTTACTACCTACCAAGTTTCATGAAATTCTGTTCGTTAGTTGCAGAGGAGTTGCGCTGACAAGCTGCTTCAGTAGTAAATTTCGGGAAATATCTAAGTTCAGAGGGGCATAACTCCCACAAAATTCAGGAGATCAAAATTTCCTGGTAATATGCACAACTCCATATGGTGTCCTTACTACCTACCAAGTTTCATGAAATTCTGTTCAGTAGTTTCAGAGGAGTTGCGCTGACAAACTGTGTGACGGACAGGACAAAAACAATATGTCTCCCCACCAAAGTGGGGGAGGGAGACATAATTTTACAAATTTTATGAAAAAAGGGAAATAACTGCACGATGGGTAATCAGATTTACTTCAACATTGCAGGGTATGTAGATCTTGACATGCTGAACATTTTTGCAATTTAAACTTAACCTTTATCTCTTATAGTTTTTGAAATATAAGATGAAAAGTATTAAAATTTTACAAATTTGATGAAAACAATAACTCCAATATGGGTAATCAGATTTACTTCCAAATTGCAGGGTAGGTAGATCTTGACATACTAAACATGTTTGATGTTTAAACTTAACATCTATCTCTTATAGATTTTGAAATAAAGGAAAACTATTAAAATTTAGAAAATTTGATGAAAAAAGGGCAATAACTCCAAAATGGGTAATGGGATTTACTTACAGAGTAGGTAGATCATTGTGCACATTTTTGCAATTTAAACTTAACATCTATCTCTTATAGTTTTTGAAATAAAGGACGAAAAGTATTAAAAGTTTGAAAATTTGATGAAAAAAGGGCAATAACTCCAAAATGGGTATTGAGATTTACTTCAAAATTGCAGAGTAGGTAGATCTTGACATGCTGCACATTTCTGCAATATAAACTTAACATCTATCTCTTATAGTTTTTGAAATATAAGATGAAAAGTATTAAAAAAAAAAGAAATATTTGATGAAAAAAGGGCAATAACTTCAAGATTGAGTAATCAGATTTACTTTAAAATTGCAGGGTAGGTAGATCTTGACATGTTGAACATGTTTGCAGTTTCAACTTACCATCTGTCTCTTATAGTTTTTGAAATAAAGGACGAAAAGTATTAAAATTTTGAAAATTTGATGAAAAAAGGGAAATAACTCCAAAATGGGTAATGGGATTTACTTCCAAATTGCAGGGTGGGTAGATCTTGACATGCTGCACATTTTTGCAATTTAAACTTAACCTTTATCTCTTATAGTTTTTGAAATATAAGATGAAATGTATTAAAAATTTTAAAATTTGATGAAAAAAAGGGCAATAACTCCAAGATGGGTATTCAGATTTACTTCAAAATTGCAGGGTAGGTAGATCTTGCTGTGCTGATCATTTTTAGCCCATGTCAGATTTTTGATATTATTAACGGTTTTTGAGTTATTACCCAAAACCTGCAATTTTACCATATGTTCTATTTTTAGTAACAGCGGCCATGTTGGTTGGTGCATGACATCACCGGACACAATTTTGAAACTAGACACCCTAGTGATGATTCAGACCAAGTTTAGTTTCCATTGGTGTAGTACTATCAGAGGAGAAGATTTTTGAAAAAGTTTATGACGGACGACGGACACCAAGTGATACATCTACATCTACATTTGTATTTTTGAATTCAAATGAGCAGACTTGATTTTCTAGGCCACATTTTGTTGACAGGTTTCAGTATACATGTATTGCATACATGTATCTATAAAACATCTCGTTTCAATATGGTTAAATTGAATATGAAGGTGTCCAAAACCTACAAATAGCTAATTAAAATGATAACATGTACAATACAAAATTAAATGAAATAAACGTCTCTACTTAACCTGTTTAGGGACAATTGTTCTTTGACGTAACTTGGTAATCGCATCTTTTGCACTATTTGTCCAAGCCTCTACTACAACTTGTACCTACAAATTAAATAAAATATTTCTTAAATTGCATAATATTTTATTTCATTCTACATATCAACCAATCATATTATTTCAAAGTCTTTCTGAATTTATAACCTGTTGTCATGTAATCAATCAATACGGTTGTATCGAATCATTTCCATTCCGTCAAAAAAAAAATATTTTCGTCTGCCAGATCACGTGATTTCAATGGAATGTTCAGCATTGGACTTCCAGTGTCAATGTACACGAAAACTCTAATCGATTTGTGCCGTTTTAACGTTTGATCCTCAACTTTAAAATTTTTGACATTTTCTGCTGTAAAAGACATATCAATTAAGTTATTTTATTTGTATCAAAGAATTCAATGCAGAGACAATTACTTCTTTAAAATTAAATTTGTTTTCTTTCTTTATTTGCTGCTGTCAGCATCATGAAAGAAAACAATCTGCCTTTATATATTTCTGATATCAGACAGATAGTGGGGTACCGAACACAAGTATTTATTCAGCCGTTTCCTTGGTGTCTCCATATTACATTTACTTATAATCTACCACATCTATGACTATAATATGCTGACGTTGTCACAGTAATAGCGTAAACACCGGAAGTCGTCTGCCTTATCTTTCAGACGTCAAGACACGAAAAGACAGAACATGGTCGGAATTGACATGATTCGAAACAATCGTATTGTCAATAGAATCAAATATACAGTAGAGCAAAAATCCATGATTTGAATTTGTATTTGAAACATATGCAATTTACAACTGAGATGAAAGTTTTCCTTTGATCAACGGATTTTCTCTTTTTTGAGCGAGGGGTCGTCATGGTCGTTGGAACTAGAGCTACCTATGCAATCAGTGCCTAACACCACTATATTGGTGAGTTGGAATCCTGCTCATGGCGAGGTGTACATGATACAAAATTATGCGATAAAGTTTGTCAGTGACTTGCGACAAGTTGGTGGTTGTTTCTGGGTGCTCTGGTTTCCTCCACCAATAAAACTGACAGAAACATGAAGGAGTTTGGCATTACCGGTATCACAACCAAATGCTTGGGAAATTTTGCTTCTATCTAATATGGAGGTGATGGAGAAAAGGGTGGGGGTTCATGCTCTACAACCTACAAATACTACTTTCAGGACTGGAAATAAATATGTGAAGGTTTCTCATTACTTGGCTATAATACTTGGTTACAAACACTTCGCTTCAACGTCACATGTCATAGTCTTTTTTTATGTTCAATGCCTTGAGGTTAGAGGTGGGTGTTTGTTTTGTTGATATTGCTGGAATTCTTGACTGCTTAAACTTTATTTTCATAATTGGTTGCTAGATATCTATATAACAAGAGCAAGAAGGAATAGTTTGGATCCCATTAGGTTTTACTCTGTCTCATTTTTATGGGTATCCAAAGTCTGGACTAGGTTTTCCATTGTTATCTTTTCTGTTTTGAGATTTGTCCGAGGGTAATTTCTGTTGTTGTGATTGGTGATAATGTCGACCATTAATGTGTGTGTGTGTGTGTGTGGGGGGGGGGTTATCATTATGGTGTTTAACACCACTATCAACAATATTTCAGCTATATCTTGGCGGTCAGTTTTCTTGGTGGAGGAAACTGGAGTATCTGGAGAAAACCACAGACCTGCAACTGTGTGAAAGTCATTGCCAAATGGATGTTTTAAAATAGGTGATAAATATTAATATAATAAAACCTCCTAGTGAAACTACAGATGTAAAAGAGCAATAGATCTAATTTAACTAATGTATACGATAAATTATCTTTGGGAACAAATGTTTAAATAAGTTTACCTTATCTTCATTTAATTCTATTTGTTGTAGTTGCTGTGACAACACACCTGGTTTGGCTGTGTGGTAGGCTGCCTAACAAAATATACATAGAAGTTTATAGACTTAATTAATGATACATTTTAATACAGTTTGAAATTGTGTTTCATATCACAGTATAAGGAAAAAAGCAAATAATTCACTGAAAAAATAAAATGACCATAGAGACGAAACTTGACAAAATTAGGAGCCAATATCTCCATTTTTTTTTTATATTCATACGCTCATTATAATAACATAACATATATCTCCATAACAACTAAGGTGAAAATATATGCGTCAACTGTCTAAAAATGATGTGTTTTCATACGTATCTTTCAATTATTTTTATTTTATATTTATATACAATTTTCTTGATAGGACGGTTATTTAAGCTTTACCTGTTGTAAGAAGAATTCTAGAGATTGTATAACCAGTTCTAAATCAGGACCAGTTAAACCTAAGGATGCTTGTAACTTTTCTTCTTCATCTTCACTAAACGTTCTCTCGTCCTGTAAATAACAACAATCAGTTTCAAATTAGACATTTATGAACAGAAAGTTTAATTAGTGATTGATTGGTGTTTGATGCCAACTTTAGCAGTATTTAGCATGAACAAATTTTATATGAACTTGAGACACCTACAAGACCCTTAGAAATAAAACATGCTTGTCTATAAAACAAATGGGTTATATGCAGTGACGGATTTACCTATATGCTCGACAGGCTGAAGCCTGGGGCCTCAAAATTTAGGGGGTCTCCGGCCAATTGGCAAAGTGTATAATATTTTTACACTGCTATCACACTTATGCTGTCATAACGTACTGAACTTTCTAAACAACCCTTCAGTAATTTTTCTTACACAGTTGCACTCCATTTCAGAATATTGCAGAATTTTAAACACCCCTCATCATCTTCACCTTTATTGAAATTGACTAAACACACTTCCATCTTCCTCCAGTCGTGAAGGTGGGGAATTGGGAGGGGCCTCACAAGTGGAATAGCCTAGAGTCTCTCTTTATCTAAATCAGGCACAGGTTATATGTACAAATAAATTTAATTGGTGATGTTCAACAATTACACCAATATCAACAAAACGAACAACCTGCATCTCTACCCTCAAATCATTGAACACAAATAAAAACAAACCATGACATATAGCATTTGAAATCCAGGATGTGGCATGGGACAGGCAAAAAATGTGTCTGGGTTAAAATGATGAGATCCCAACTCTTCCCTCTTGATAACTGGATCTTCAACGGCAATATAGATATTAATAAACGATAATAAACTTGCACAGATTCAGGGCTAGGATTATGGTGTCTAACGCCACTTTCAACAATAGTTCAGTTATATCGTGGCAGTCAGTTTTATTGGTGGAGGAAACTGGAGTACCTGGAGAAAATCACTGACCTGCTGCAAGTCACTGACAAACTTTACCACATAATGTTGTATCTAGTACATCTCACCAAGAGCAGGAATCGAACTCACAACATTAGTCGTGATAGGCACTGATTGCACATGTACATGTATATACAAATCCAACTACTATATGATCACAACCACGACAGCTCCTTCTTTGATACAACCATATAGTAATACAGTTTGTCCGTGTCATATGGAAGGCCTGTGGTTTTTTCAATGACTCGTAAATAATGATAACTGAAAAAAAAAAAAAAATTACATCTCTACATTTGCTCATTTTTTAATGCAGCGGCCAAGCAAAAAAAAATGAGCAAATACTGAGATATAATTTTAATTAGACTTACTGAAATATCGCTGTAAGCGGAACTAAAAACTCTTGATCATCATCCTTCTAATTCACAAAACAAAACAGGTGAACTGTAACAACTCACCTTTAAATGTAATTTCTGTAGAATTCTTGTTAACAATAAAGGAAATCTTGACGAACTCAGATTGTTTATTAATGTAACTGCTCTCTTGATTCTGTAAAAAGATGAGAACACTGATACATAGAAACATTACACCTCTAAAAACTTTATAATCTTCAAAGATTTTGTACAATTTGTAGTTGCAAACTTTCAATTGTTACCAATATCTAAACAAACACATATTTTTTTTTTATATAATTCCAAAATTGGAATGAAACACATTAAAAATGTTTGGTCAAACCATACATGGTTTTTTAAAACACGATTTTAAAAAAAATTCTATCCTGTGGGTCCAAATTTTTACATGCTATATAGCATGTAAAAATTTGGACCCACAGGACATAAAACCATTGGGCCTTCATTTGTGCAAGTTAAAATCTGCATATATATCACTGATGATTCAAGCAATCTACAATTGCATTTCTATATCATATCAATCTGTTTATTAAGAAAATCTTTTTTTTTAAAGTAAACAAGTCAATGTTAAACTTAGGACCCCTAGAGCTCAGACGAATATTCTAGGCAATTCATTTGTACAAGATTCAATCACCATTTCACTTTGGATATTTTATGTCAAATACAATAACATTTCTATTGATGGTTCTTGAGAATATTATATTTAATTTATATTCTAATCCAGCCTAGGCTATGTAAAACTTTGAACCTTAAAGGCTTTAATCCCACAGATCCTGGGTTCTTCATTTGTGCAAGGTTGAACCTGTGGATCAAAATGATGATTGATGCCATTTATACTTAATTTTTCCAATTGCAATTGGACCACAAGGCTTCATAGACCCTGAGCGAGAACAAGTTACATTTGGATGAGAGGATGATGATGTCCGCTTTGTATTAGACTAACATGCTTTAATAGTTAAATTTTTTAAATGCTAGCTCACTGAAACAACTGTTCATGAGTAAAACATATTGCTCCACTCCAACACATTATCATGATTCTGAGTCAGCCATTATTTGCTCTTACTTCTTCTTCTTCAGAAGTAGACTCTAAGGTTAGTAAGAAACATCCCTTTTTAACATTTTTAATGCTGCTTGCTTTGCAGAGAACCAGCAAATACCAACTTCATATTGTTTGGTTTGACTAGACCAAGCCTTGAATCCATGATCTACCACACTTGTAGTGAGCATGGTAACCATTACACCATCAATGCAGTTACGAATGATTGAATATCATCTCCTAATATCTTTTAGATTAGACTTTCAAAGAAAGCTTATACAAAACAAAAATACTACATAATGCTTATATGAAATTTCATAATTTATAAGCTCTAAATAATTTTTTCTTAAATTATTTACTTTCAATTTTTGATATTCTAATGTGTCCAAACATAAATTCAAATCTTTTTATAAAGATGTCATATATCAAGTCTATAAAGGGAATTGGGGAAAACAAATGTTAAAACATTCAGAAGGTAAACTATGTAGCTACAGTAAATTCAAAACATACTTTGGACTTGAAAAATATTTATGTATATTGAAATCCTTTGAGCAGAGGAGAAATTTTACTAGGTTTCGTATTTCATCACACAGATTACAAATTGAGAGGGGGCGATATCAGGGTGCTCTCCGACAAGACAGACTTTGCCTCCGTTGCACATCTGGTGAGATAGATGATGAGAAACATTTTCTAATATCATGTTCTACATGTCCTGTAACAAGAACAGAAATGTTCAGCAGGATTAATAATATCTGTCAAAACTTTCATGTCCTCAATCCAGAACAGAAATTATATTGGCTTCTTAATAATGAAAATGAGGAAATTCTAGCCAGTATTTGTAATTTGATAAAACAAAGCACAATATAATTAATAATTGCTCTTTTACACTGTGCATGGGCTGGCATGTTTAGAAAGGAGAAATATAATATAAATTGATAATATTTCTAAATAAATAGAATAAATTTAAAGAAAAACACATATTACTGGGTTTGATCTGAATTTCTTCTTGATTCATTTTAACATGCCTTTGCACTGTCGCTTGGTGCACCCTGTAATCAAGCAATAACATGATGACATATTTCCTCTAACTAGTTCTCCTGCTCTAAACACGAGGTGACACATCCGAATGGATAACAATAATAATAATAGATATAATAATTATCTATTTTTTTTTTCTTTATATATAGTATGTGATAAGTATTTAATATTATATATAATTATTTACTATATAATTGTGAGAAAATGCAATTATCAGATAGGGTGTGTCAGAAGCACCATCCCTTGGTGTTTTTAGCAGGTTTACTACTTGTTAAGGAATATGCAACATATGTAAAGTTTCACACTGGATCTGAGATATAGGGGACAAACCAGAACATGATCCACTAAATAATAATAATTATATTTATATTTTTAGAAATTTAAAAACCTTAAACTATGTCCTTTTTCTTTTTTGTGTATGTCTCATTTATCAATCATGAATGTTTGTATTGTTAATGATGCCTCATGTGGGCCCTATGATTAGGCAATAAAGTATATTCTATTCTATTCTATAGACCATGTTATGAGAACAAAATCACTCCTAATCACATTTTTGGTCACAAGTAATATTATCATTTAATAAATAATTCCTTTTCACTAAAAGATAATAATTGTCTTTTAAATAAATAAATCAATAATTGTACACATATAAATATTGAACAATATTATAAAACAATAATACGCCATCAACAAAGAACCACAAAATACACGATGCCAACATACTCGGGATCACACGTCACCTTAGAATCAGTTGAATCGGAAAAAGACATTGGAGTTACAATAGACGCAAAGCTTAACTTCGAAAAACATATCCAGACACAAGTAAACAAGGCAAATCAAATAGTTGGGATAATCAGGAGATCATTTAAATATTTGGACTTCAAAACATTCTGCTTATTATTCAAATCACTTGTCAGACCTATCCTAGAATATGCGAGTAGCGTTTGGAACCCATATAAAACTAAAGACATAGAGGCAATCGAGAATGTCCAACGTAGAGCCACAAAAATGTTACCGGATATTAAGGACCTGACCTATGAAGAGCGATTAAAGAAACTAAAACTCCCGTCACTGAGATATAGGCGATTAAGAGGCGACATGATAGAAACTTTCAAGATAGTTACTGAAATCTATGATAAGCGTGTGACAGAGGATTTATTGCCCATCAACAAGAGTACTTTTCATCAGACTCGTGGACATTCACTAAAGCTAACCAAGAACAGATCTAGATTGGACATACGTAAATATTATTTCACAAACAGAGTAGTCGATGATTGGAATAATCTACCAGAAACAGTTATCAATGCCAAAAACGTAAAGATTTTTGAAAACAGATTAGATAAGCTGTGGCAAAACCACCCTATGATGTACGACCATACATATAACGATAAACAGACAACAACCGGAAGAAGACAGTTAAACCAAATAGACAACGAAGAAGAGCCAAATATAGAGGAGCAAGCTGATCTCCTGCGTTTGGAACAGACTTAGGTAGGTAGACTTAGGTAGAGTTGTCTTAGCATACGGGCCGACTAGTCCTCACTTACGGGCCGACTTGTCCTCGCTTACGGGCCGACTTGTCCTCGCTTACGGGCCGAGTTGTCTCGATCCGAGTTGTCTGGCATTCCTTTTTCTTCTTCTATGGATAGCTGTATACCAAAAAGAAGAAGAAGACGAGTAAAGACAAGGGGCGTTTCTTCTTCTTCTATGGATAGTTGCATACCAAAAGAAGAAGAGTAAAGACAGGGGGCGTTTCTTTGTTCAATTTCTGGTATTTATATTTATAACAATACACGATTTAAAATGGTATTATCAAAGTTAAATCAATATGTCAAAATTAAAAAAATGGCATTACAATAAAACGACACAAATACAAAAACATACGCCGGAGTAGCAGTAAACATCAAAGCCATCTTTGTTGTTTTCTTTGTAAATTAAAAGTGAAAGTGATCAAGCGTCTTAACGACATTGATCAGAGATTTTTACCCTAAAATTCTGGGTTATCATCGCGCTTGCAATACTAAACTGAAAGTAGACAAACGCACAAAGCATCGACATTTTCAAAATGATTTTGTACTTTTTCCAGTTTCATCTACACAAAAATATCATATAGGTATAGCTTATTTGGTAACCCTTTTAAACAAGGAAACGAGAAACTGGAACCAGACAGTAAGAAAAGATCACGACCACGGGTGTCTGAAATTTTATCCGTATCGTTTCTGTTTCTGTTTCTGCCATATGATTGCCTCCTTCATCATATTGAAGATTATGCAATTTTGATTTGTGTGCGGCATGCCCAACGAATAGTGAAGCCAAAGTTTAAATAAGTTTCCAAATAGATGATAATAAGTAATAATAACCAAATTGAATTTACAATTAAAACTATATACAGTTGTCACTGTCGGGACTATAGCCGTATAGGGACACAATCCTTGCCTTAAAGGCCTCAGGTGTGTCCAATTCAACAATGTCTGGAGCTAGTAGGTTCCAGTCTCGTACCGTTCTTGGAAAGAATGACATTTTCCTGGTGTCAATACGGGAGGATGGTATCTGGAATGACCTGTTGTGTGATTTTCTGGTTTTTCGGCCTGTTGGAATTAGCCTGTTTTCCTTGTTGATGGCTACAAGTTCTCTATCGATTTTATATAGCATCACAAGTCTAGCGTCCTTTCTTCTGTCTGCAAGTGGTCTCCATTTTAGTCTTTGTATGATATTACTTACACTAGATCTATTTCTGTGATTGTTTGCTACATATCTAGCCGCTCTTCTCTGCACTGCCTCCACCTTGTTTATATCAGCTTGTGTATATGGGTCCCAGACTGTACTAGCATATTCTACTAGTGGACGTGCAAGAGTGAAATATGCTTGTTCTTTTATCCTGATAGATGGGATTTTCAGGTTTCTACACAGAAAGCCAAGAGTTTTATTTGCTTTGCTGGTAATATCATTTATGTGCTGGTCCCATTGTAATTTGATTGTGAACATGAAACCTAAATATTTGGCGGATGTAACTGACTCTAGCGTATGCCCGTGGAGTTGGTATTTGGCATCAATTATTTTCTTTTTGTTGGTTACTCTGAGTACTGTGCATTTATCAGGGTGGAATTTCATGCACCATTCATTTTCCCAATGTAGGGTTTCAGCATCGTTGTTATTGGATATTGTCAGGTACGCTATTGTGTCATCGGCAAAGAGTCTTACTGTTGATGTTAGTCTTGATTGCAGGTCGTTTATGTAGTAGAGGAAGAGCCCTGGACCTAGGACGGAGCCTTGGGGAACTCCTGAGTCCACACTGACTGCATCAGAGGTAGATCCATCAATTACTACAGATTGTTTTCTGTTTGCAAGCCAGTTTTGTATCCACCTGACTGATTTTCCTATGATACCATAATGCTGCAGTTTGTGTATGAGTAGGCTATGGTTGACTTTGTCAAAAGCCTTAGCAAAGTCCAATATGAGGATATCTGTTTGTTGGCCTTCTTGTAAGTTCTTGGAGATGTCATCCACGAATTCAATGAGTTGCGTTTCACAGGAGTGGCCCTTTCGAAATCCACGTTAATCATGTACAGTAAGATAAGATAAGATGAGAAAACTTTATTTGAATTCGGTTTTTGTATAACAATAAACACAAGCTCTCAGGAGCTTTTTACCGAATATATATAGTAGCACAAGATACATACAAATATTAACATAAACACACATATAAAGCACATACAGTTAGCAAATGCAACATAAAAAGCACAAAAATAAAAGACATACTAAAACATGCTGAAGCAATATCAAGCAAACATAAAATAACTAAGCAGCATTAAAACTTGGAAAAAGCACTAGAAATAAAACAGAAAGCTGAATATATTATCTGCATGCAGAACAACGACATACTGAGCCATTCCAGGACTGAATCAAACTTTTAAAGTGGTTGAAACTGTTTTCAGTTCTGAAATGGTTCGGAAGGTCGTTCCACAGAGTTGCAGCTGCAAACATGAAAGATTTTTTGCCATACCTTGTAGTTCTAACTTGAGGTACATCTAATATGTTCGAATACCTGAAAGCATATTTAGAATTCTTCACATTAACTAAATCATGAAGGCATTCAGGAGCTAATTTGTTAACGATTTTATATGTCTCCAAGGCCATTGTCCTAATACGTCTGATCTGTAAGGAGGGCACTAGAGCTTTTTCAAGAAGGTTGATATATGAACTGGTGTAGTCATCATATACAAAGCGAAGTGCTCTTTCCTGCACTTTCTCTAATTTTTTTGAATTTTTATCGGTACAAAAATGCCAAGCCAAAGGCAGAAGTTAAAGTTACTGAGAATGAAAGTGTGGAATATAGTTAATTTGCTTAATCTGTCTAAATATCGGCCCAAACATTTTAAGTATATTCAGTTGCTGTGATGCCTTCCTACAGATTGAACTGATATGAATGTCAAAATTTAATTGATAATCTATTTCAATTCCTAAAAGTTTTACTGTCTCTTCACATGAAAGTGTAGAATTCTGTATACAAATCTTCATGTTTTTGTCAAAAGTCTTCTTCCCAACCGCAAGTACCTGAAATTTATCTGGATTAGCCTGCATTTTGTTAACTTTAAACCAATTAATAAGAACATTTGACTCTGATTCTAAAACTGAGGTAAGTACATTAAAATCAGGATGACCATAAGACAAAGTATTGTCATCTGCATAATTATATAAAGTACCCTTTTTTAAAAAATAAAAAATATCATTAATAATTACATTAAAAAGTAGAGGTCCCAAGATTGACCCTTGGGGTACCCCTTTTTGGATGTCAGACCAACTGCTCAGGATACCATTAATTTTAATTTGTTGTTTCCTATTTGATAAATAATTGAAATGAAATCATAATTTTGTGTTGGATATATAAGAATTTTAACTGAAAATATGGCAAAGAAGAACAAGATTAATTGTGATGCTATTTTAATCAATAGATTAATTAATTAAGATTAGATTTAACATTTTAAGAATTTTCTTTCTCTGTAATGTGCATGTGTGTACATTTGTACATGTTAGTCATGTATTTAAGAGTTTTTGTTTTTGTTTTTCAACTTTGACAAAAATGTTATAGTTGTTCTTTTATGATACATATATTTAAAATTTTAATTTTTTTTATTTTTTAATTAAATTTATCTGTTTTTGCAGAGGAATAATATATTTAATTTGCTTTATCAATTTAATCAAATAAATGTAATCCAATTTCAAAAATATACTTGTTACTATGTTTTGATTTTTTTTTAATCCATTTTATCCAAGGTAATATTAATTTCTTTTCTTTTCATAGTTTATTTTGTGACATGTCAGGTTGGTTTTTTTTGTTATTCAGAACATTTCTTGAACATTTTTTCACATTTTTATTCTTATTTTGTTAAACATACATTCTAAACATTAAAAAAAAATATGCCAGTTGATTATAAATACATTCTTTTCAATATAAAAAATGACAAATTAAGTATTTTTTGTATATTAACACACAGATATGGTAAACATAGAAAATCTCAATCAATGAAGGATTTATGGACACTTGTAATTTGCCACTTATTCACTCTCATGTCATAAATTGACCTTGAAGAGACATACTGTCTAGGCTAATGAAAAAGAAAAACACACACACACACATATTCAACTAAATTCCTAAATTAAATACATATATTTTTTTTTATAAAATGTGAAATGTTCAATGGTTAAAATTAAATTACTATAAATTTCTTTTTCATAAATATTCATGAATTTTGAATTAAACTTTTTTAAAAATAATTTGATTATCAGTAGTTTAAATTTAATATATTGATCTTAAAATGTGATATGATTATTAAAATATGACAGCTTATATATATTCTTCTTTGTGACTCTTATGGTAAACAAATCTAATGGTGCATCATAAGAAAATAATTTGTAAATTTTACATATATTAATCATGATGTGGAGAAAAATCTCTATGCCATCAGAGCTCCAGATAATTTTCAAGTCCAAAGGGTAATTACCCCCTACTTTTGAAAATGATGCGTATTTGCATATTTCCTTTGCACTGTTGTACTCTCTACTTCAGAAAAGATTGCTTACATGTGCACTTTTAAAATTATGTTTGACACAAGTGTTATTCAATAAACACAGGATGCAAGTGAAATGTATATCTCTGTTTAATTTGACACGATTGTGTCATGTTTATTAAGAAAATGTTGTAAATATTTTGTTTTTTGCTCGTCGACTTCGGCAGTTTTCAAAGCCGTGTTGATAATGTCATCAATGATTCCTTTAACTATACTGTCACTAGGCACAGATGAAACT
This sequence comes from Bathymodiolus brooksi, assembly GCA_963680875.1. NCBI lineage: Eukaryota > Metazoa > Mollusca > Bivalvia > Mytilida > Modiolidae > Bathymodiolus > Bathymodiolus brooksi. Next base: position 49,245,799 of record OY804577.1, read on the forward strand.
GTCAGAAACTTTTAAAAAAGTATATAATTTTCCGTAGCGTGCTTATTCATGTTCTTGCTCATTTTCAACGAACAACGTGTTCCCAAATTCACTTTCGTTTTAGTTCTTAACTAAACCGCATTTATTTGTAATATTGACCACGATTGGATGATTTATCCTAAACATCCAATCAGATCTCTTTTGACATCGATGCTTAGAAAGGCAAACATTCGGTACCCCTCGGATGTATACACTTTCTCTTTCGAAAAGTATAAAGAGAAGTAATTACGGGGAATTTCTCAAAGTCAAAAATGTATTGTTTATGTACACGATGTATTATCGTCAACAGCGTACAAGTACGCTCCGAATTTGGAAAGTTTGCTTACACAGCAATATGTATGCGTAAATGTACACTCTGATCTGATAATACATGCGTTTTTACTCGTTTTCATAGCATAAAAAACGCAAATACGCAGCTTATCTGGAGCTCTGGCCATGTTTAATAAATGTAATTAAAACATATTATTCTGATTGTGCACCAAGTTTAATATCCACATTTTAGTTAGAGTTTACTTTCAAGATTTAAAACATTGATAAGACAAAGAAATTGAAGAAAATATGAAGCTTTACAGCAAAAAAAAAAAAAAAAGACAACAAACAAATGGTTAAAAAAAGAATAGATACACATCTATTGTATACATATATTTTAAAATAATTTACTTTTAAATTTTAAAATACAGATAATAATTGAAATTTTAACAAAACAAATCATTTGAAGAACAAAGAAATTTTAATTCAATTTTAGAATTATCAAAACATTACTACATTGTAAAATAGAAAATTTATTATGTAAATATTTCCACTAAATAAAAAGTCACAAGTGTAACAAATCACACATACATGTACATGCTCAGGTAAATTTTACTAACACCTATTGAATCAGGTACATCTATCTGGAAATCATTATGATCATATTGTTTATTCAATGGCTGACCATCTGTACAGGTGAGGGTAATAAAACTGATCATCAGCCCATGATTTACGACCCCCAATAAAACCTCAGCATTGAATGCTGAGCCTTTTAAATGCTCAGCATTTGTCAGTGTATGCTGTCAGCTGTACTGTAGCTGGAGGAGACATCAGGGGACGATGCTTAAGAATTGTATTTTGATTCTCCCCGTGTCTGATCCAGCAAAGCAAGCGGCTCAAGTAGTAAAACATCATGTGTTTGATGAAAGGACTGTGATTAATTACTTAGCTGGAGAATAAGAATATAAACATATAGATGCGATAACGTAACCCTAACTGGAGCACAAGCGGAATGAGGGTTACGTTATCGTATCTAATAAACATAATACAACATAAGGTAATTGCATAAAATATCAAATAAATTGTAAATACAAGAATGAGAGACGTGACTGTAGTGTTAAAATATGAGATACTAGCTATCCGAAACAGTGACTTTTTAACAGGAAATCACACATGCATAATAAAATATCTTTACTTTCTGAGTTTAAAAGCCATATAAATTTATCCCCAAATGATAATTTTTCAAAGTTAGAATGATTAATGTTATTCTTAATTGTTTCAAGAAGCTTGCACCTGGAAGTATAGTAAAAAGAACATTTTAATAGAAGGTGTTCTTCAGATTCTATTTCATCTGAAAAACATTTTTCGCAAATGCGGTTCTCTAAAGGTGTTATAGGTTTTGAATATCTGCCAGTTTCAATCTTTAATTTATGGTTACTGATTCTAAATTTGGTGAAAGATTTTCTTTGATTAAAATCTGATAAAATATGAAGATAATTTTCGAATCCGAAATTGCATCTGAGTTGTAGATAGGTTCGCAATTTGCCGTTTTCATCTAGAAGTTTATTTCTTTTAACATACCATTTATTTTTATAAAAGGCTTTTGTATAAACTTTAATTTTTCTGTTAAATGTATTATGCTTATATTTAAGCATATTGTGAATTCCTGTAGTGTTATCAAATATTTTAAAAAGTCTCTGTAGACCAGAATACCAAGTGTCACAACCCTGTGAGTGTAGGTATTTATTTTCAATGTATGCACTCTTAAGTAAAAAATTAGTAGAAGAATCTAAATGATACCAGTATTTAAAAACTGAAGTAAAGCAATCTAATGCAAATGGTATTCTTCCTAATTCACTCAATATTGCAAAGTTGGTGCTTGTTTTATTAGCAGCACTACACATACAGTTTTTTAAAAGTCACAGGAGTCTGAAATTGTATCCATTAAGGCATTATCGATTATGTTATTGTGCTAGATCGCTGGGCAATAATCTTGCAATGAGCTTTTGAAGCTAATGAACTACTGCTTGTGGTTGTTTTTTTTCAGACACAAACACAGTAAAACTAAAAGCAAGGTTTTATATTTACAATGCAGATATTTACACTTCAAGGCACTCGACCAACATTGTGTTTGGAATATCATGAGTTGTCATCCTTTTCTTAAAGGCACACTTTCTTAAACACAGCTTTTCTTAATTTACTATTCATAAGTGGTGGTGGTTTATTTAGAATATTTATCTCTTTCAGAGGTACATTTTGTACATACAATGTAGAAGAATTTAGTATTAAAATTGATAGATTGATTAATCATCATACAAATGTATTTTCAAAAATAACATTAAAACACATAATTTAAAATGGAAATTAAGATTTCATAACTCACCTCTGCATCTATAATAAATCCATATTCAAACTAAAAATTCCCATTTTATTAATTATTTTATATTATTCAGATAACCACATTGGTGGTATAATGCATGCTTGCTTCGAGTGATGTAGATCATTGGTATTTGTTGCTTCACCCCTAAGCATGTAGCACTAAGGAGTAAGACTAAGAGCAAAGACTGATTGGCTTGAATTCAGAATATTAAATCAGAATAATGTGTAAGGGTGGAGCAGCATGTCTACTCGTCGACTGATGTTTCAGTGAGCTACCACTAGAAAATTCCAACTCAAGTGTGTTGGACTAGTACAAAGCGGAAATCATCATTATCATCTCATCAAAATGTAACTTGTTCATGCTATATATATATATATATATATATATGAAATAGCAGAAAAATTGCTCACGTTAAACAATAATCACTCATTCACTATATTATTCAGGATAATTTGAATACAGTATTACCATGAAGACTACATTTGGACAAGTTGTTATTGGTCCACCAGGTTCGGGAAAGACAACCTATTGTCATGGCATGTCACAGTTTCTATCTCAGCTTGGTAGAGATGTTGCCGTTATCAACCTAGATCCAGCCAATGACAGTCTTCCTTACAAATGTGCTTTGGACATTTCGGACCTTGTGACATTATCAGATGTCATGGATACTCTAAAATTGGGTCCAAATGGTGGGCTACTTTACTGCATGGAATACCTTGAGAAAAATATAGACTGGTTTGAAACAGAATTGAAGAAACTAGAAAATAAATATCTAATTTTTGACTTTCCAGGACAAGTTGAATTATACACACATCATAACTCTGTAAAAAATATTCTGCGAAAGTTACAGAAATGGGACTGTCGCTTAGTGTCTGTTCATCTCGTGGACTCTCATTACTGCAGTGACCCATCAAAATTCATTTCAGTTTTATTAACATCATTATCAACCATGTTACAAATAGAACTGCCTCATGTTAATGTTTTATCCAAATGTGATCTAATTGAGAAGTTTGGAAAACTTTCATTTAACCTTGATTTCTACACAGAAGTACTTGACCTGCATTATCTCCTAGATGAATTTAAGGTTTGTTGTAAGAATGTGTTTTAATTATATTACAGTAGTCCCCCTCTTGTGGGGCCTCCCGTTCTGGAATGAAAAAGTGGCCTTACTAGAAGGGGGTGGCTTCTCTTAAGGGGACAGTTCAGTAGTGCAGTACAGTCAGAGACACATCGTGATAAATCACTGTGATAGATGTATCATTCTTCTTAGTAACACTGGTATATTTTTTTAACTATTTACTATTTACTTACTTTCTCATGTGTTTTGGGTGATAGCAAGTAATGCTCTAAATACAAAAGAAATTTTTGAAGATATATTAAATGGTACAAAAGATATATCCATGTCACCAACATGAGTGATACATTTATCACAGTGATTTATCATGGTATGTCTCTGACTGTGTTGTATTTTACAACTGTAGTACCTGTGCTGGATTATGATTGTTGTTGTATTTTACAACTGTAGTACCTGTGCTGGATTATGATTGTTGTTGTATTTTACAACTGTAGTACCTGTGCTGGATTATGATTGTTGTATTTTACAACTGTAGTACCTGTGCAGGATTATGATTGTTGTTGTATTTTACAACTGTAGTACCTGTGCTGGATTATGATTGTTGTTGTATTTTACAACTGTAGTACCTGTGCTGGATTATGATTGTTGTTGTATTTTACAACTGTAGTACCTGTGCTGGATTATGATTGTTGTTGTATTTTACAACTGTAGTACCTGTGCTGGATTATGATTGTTGTTGTATTTTACAACTGTAGTACCTGTGCTGGATTATGATTGTTGTTGTATTTTACAACTGTAGTACCTGTGCTGGATTATGATTGTTGTTGTATTTTACAACTGTAGTACCTGTGCTGGATTATGATTGTTGTTGTATTTTACAACTGTAGTACCTGTGCTGGATTATGATTGTTGTATTTTACAACTGTAGTACCTGTGCTGGATTATGATTGTTGTTGTATTTTACAACTGTAGTACCTGTGCTGGATTATGATTGTTGTTGTATTTTACAACTGTAGTACCTGTGCTGGATTATGATTGTTGTTGTATTTTACAACTGTAGTACCTGTGCTGGATTATGATTGTTGTTGTATTTTACAACTGTAGTATCTGTGCTGGATTATGATTGTTGTTGTATTTTACAACTGTAGTACCTGTGCTGGATTATGATTGTTGTTGTATTTTACAACTGTAGTACCTATGCTGGATTATGATTGTTGTATTTTACAACTGTAGTACCTGTGCTGGATTATGAATGTTGTTGTATTTTACAACTGTAGTACCTGTGCTGGATTATGATTGTTGTATTTTACAACTGTAGTACCTGTGCTGGATTATGATTGTTGTTGTATTTTACAACTGTAGTACCTGTGCTGGATTATGATTGTTGTTGTATTTTACAACTGTAGTACCTGTGCTGGGTTATGATTGTTGTTGTATTTTACAACTGTAGTACCTGTGCTGGATTATGATTGTTGTTGTATTTTACAACTGTAGTACCTGTGCTGGATTATGATTGTTGTTGTATTTTACAACTGTAGTACCTGTGCTGGATTATGATTGTTGTTGTATTTTACAACTGTAGTACCTGTGCTGGATTATGATTGTTGTATTTTACAACTGTAGTACCTGTGCTGGATTATGATTGTTGTTGTATTTTACAACTGTAGTACCTGTGCTGGATTATGATTGTTGTTGTATTTTACAACTGTAGTACCTGTGCTGGATTATGATTGTTGTTGTATTTTACAACTGTAGTACCTGTGCTGGATTATGATTGTTGTTGTATTTTACAACTGTAGTACCTGTGCTGGATTATGATTGTTGTTGTATTTTACAACTGTAGTACCTGTGCTGGATTATGATTGTTGTTGTATTTTACAACTGTAGTACCTGTGCTGGATTATGATTGTTGTATTTTACAACTGTAGTACCTGTGCTGGATTATGATTGTTGTTGTATTTTACAACTGTAGTACCTGTGCTGGATTATGATTGTTGTTGTATTTTACAACTGTAGTACCTGTGCTGGATTATGATTGTTGTTGTATTTTACAACTGTAGTACCTGTGCTGGATTATGATTGTTGTTGTATTTTACAACTGTAGTACCTGTGCTGGATTATGATTGTTGTATTTTACAACTGTAATACCTGTGCTGGATTATGATTGTTGTTGTATTTTACAACTGTAGTACCTGTGCTGGATTATGATTGTTGTTGTATTTTACAACTGTAGTACCTGTGCTGGATTATGATTGTTGTATTTTACAACTGTAGTACCTGTGCTGGATTATGATTGTTGTTGTATTTTACAACTGTAGTACCTGTGCTGGATTATGATTGTTGTATTTTACAACTGTAGTACCAGTGCTGGATTATGATTGTTGTTGTATTTTACAACTTTAGTACCTGTGCTCGATTATGATTGTTGTATTTTACAACTGTAGTACCTGTGCTGGATTATGATTGTTGTTGTATTTTACAACTGTAGTACCTGTGCTGGATTATGATTGTTGTTGTATTTTACAACTGTAGTACCTGTGCAGGATTATGATTGTTGTTGTATTTTACAACTGTAGTACCTGTGCTGGATTATGATTGTTGTTGTATTTTACAACTGTAGTACCTATGCTGGATTATGATTGTTGTTGTATTTTACAACTGTAGTACCTGTGCTGGATTATGATTGTTGTTGTATTTTACAACTGTAGTACCTGTGTTGGATTATGATTGTTGTATTTTACAACTGTAGTACCTGTGCTGGATTATGATTGTTGTTGTATTTTACAACTGTAGTACCTGTGCTGGATTATGATTGTTGTTGTATTTTACAACTGTAGTACCTGTGCTGGATTATGATTGTTGTATTTTACAACTGTAGTACCTGTGCTGGATTATGATTGTTGTTGTATTTTACAACTGTAGTACCTGTGCTGGATTATGATTGTTGTTGTATTTTACAACTGTAGTACCTGTGCTGGATTATGATTGTTGTTGTATTTTACAACTGTAGTACCTGTGCTGGATTATGATTGTTGTTGTATTTTACAACTGTAGTACCTGTGCTGGATTATGATTGTTGTTGTATTTTACAACTGTAGTATCTGTGCTGGATTATGATTGTTGTTGTATTTTACAACTGTAGTACCTGTGCTGGATTATGATTGTTGTATTTTACAACTGTAGTACCTGTGCTGGATTATGATTGTTGTTGTATTTTACAACTGTAGTACCTGTGCTGGATTATGATTGTTGTTGTATTTTACAACTATAGTACCTGTGCTGGATTATGATTGTTGTTGTATTTTACAACTGTAGTACCTGTGCTGGATTATGATTGTTGTTGTATTTTACAACTGTAGTACCTGTGCTGGATTATGATTGTTGTTGTATTTTACAACTGTAGTACCTGTGCTGGATTATGATTGTTGTATTTTACAACTGTAGTACCAGTGCTGGATTATGATTGTTGTTGTATTTTACAACTGTAGTACCTGTGCTGGATTATGATTGTTGTTGTATTTTACAACTGTAGTACCTGTGCTGGATTATGATTGTTGTTGTATTTTACAACTGTGGTACCTGTGCTGGATTATGATTGTTGTATTTTACAACTGTAGTACCTGTGCTGGATTATGATTGTTGTTGTATTTTACAACTGTAGTACCTGTGCTGGATTATGATTGTTGTATTTTACAACTGTAGTACCTGTGCTGGATTATGATTGTTGTTGTATTTTACAACTGTAGTACCTGTGCTGGATTATGATTGTTGTATTTTACAACTGTAGTACCTGTGCTGGATTATGATTGTTGTTGTATTTTACAACTGTAGTACCTGTGCTGGATTATGATTGTTGTTGTATTTTACAACTGTAGTACCTGTGCTGGATTATGATTGTTGTTGTATTTTACAACTGTAGTACCTGTGCTGGATTATGATTGTTGTTGTATTTTACAACTGTAGTACCTGTGCTGGATTATGATTGTTGTTGTATTTTACAACTGTAGTATCTGTGCTGGATTATGATTGTTGTTGTATTTTACAACTGTAGTACCTGTGCTGGATTATGATTGTTGTATTTTACAACTGTAGTACCTGTGCTGGATTATGATTGTTGTTGTATTTTACAACTGTAGTACCTGTGCTGGATTATGATTGTTGTTGTATTTTACAACTATAGTACCTGTGCTGGATTATGATTGTTGTTGTATTTTACAACTGTAGTACCTGTGCTGGATTATGATTGTTGTTGTATTTTACAACTGTAGTACCTGTGCTGGATTATGATTGTTGTTGTATTTTACAACTGTAGTACCTGTGCTGGATTATGATTGTTGTATTTTACAACTGTAGTACCTGTGCTGGATTATGATTGTTGTTGTATTTTACAACTGTAGTACCTGTGCTGGATTATGATTGTTGTTGTATTTTACAACTGTAGTACCTGTGCTGGATTATGATTGTTGTTGTATTTTACAACTGTAGTACCTGTGCTGGATTATGATTGTTGTTGTATTTTACAACTGTAGTACCTGTGCTGGATTATGATTGTTGTTGTATTTTACAACTGTAGTACCTGTGCTGGATTATGATTGTTGTTGTATTTTACAACTGTAGTACCTGTGCTGGATTATGATTGTTGCTGTATTTTACAACTGTAGTACCTGTGCTGGATTATGATTGTTGTATTTTACAACTGTAGTACCTGTGCTGGATTATGATTGTTGTTGTATTTTACAACTGTAGTACCTGTGCTGGATTATGATTGTTGTATTTTACAACTGTAGTACCTGTGCTGGATTATGATTGTTGTTGTATTTTACAACTGTAGTACCTGTGCTGGATTATGATTGTTGTTGTATTTTACAACTGTAGTACCTGTGCTGGATTATGATTGTTGTTGTATTTTACAACTGTAGTACCTGTGCTGGATTATGATTGTTGTTGTATTTTACAACTGTAGTACCTGTGCTGGATTATGATTGTTGTTGTATTTTACAACTGTAGTACCTGTGCTGGATTATGATTGTTGTATTTTACAACTGTAGTACCTGTGCTGGATTATGATTGTTGTATTTTACAACTGTGGTACCTGTGCTGGATTATGATTGTTGTATTTTACAACTCTAGTACCTGTGCTGGATTATGATTGTTGTTGTATTTTACAACTGTAGTACCTGTGCTGGATTATGATTGTTGTATTTTACAACTGTAGTACCTGTGCTGGATTATGATTGTTGTTGTATTTTACAACTGTAGTACCTGTGCTGGATTATGATTGTTGTTGTATTTTACAACTGTAGTACCTGTGCTGGATTATGATTGTTGTATTTTACAACTGTAGTACCTGTGCAGGATTATGATTGTTGTTGTATTTTACAACTGTAGTACCTGTGCTGGATTATGATTGTTGTTGTATTTTACAACTGTAGTACCTGTGCTGGATTATGATTGTTGTTGTATTTTACAACTGTAGTACCTGTGCTGGATTATGATTGTTGTTGTATTTTACAACTGTAGTACCTGTGCTGGATTATGATTGTTGTTGTATTTTACAACTGTAGTACCTGTGCTGTATTATGATTGTTGTTGTATTTTACAACTGTAGTACCTGTGCTGGATTATGATTGTTGTTGTATTTTACAACTGTAGTACCTGTGCTGGATTATGATTGTTGTATTTTACAACTGTAGTACCTGTGCTGGATTATGATTGTTGTTGTATTTTACAACTGTAGTACCTGTGCTGGATTATGATTGTTGTTGTATTTTACAACTGTAGTACCTGTGCTGGATTATGATTGTTGTTGTATTTTACAACTGTAGTACCTGTGCTGGATTATGATTGTTGTATTTTACAACTGTAGTACCTGTGCTGGATTATGATTGTTGTTGTATTTTACAACTGTAGTACCTGTGCTGGATTATGATTGTTGTTGTATTTTACAACTGTAGTACCTGTGCTGGATTATGATTGTTGTTGTATTTTACAACTGTAGTACCTGTGCTGGATTATGATTGTTGTATTTTACAACTGTAGTACCTGTGCTGGATTATGATTGTTGTATTTTACAACTGTAGTACCTGTGCTGGATTATGATTGTTGTTGTATTTTACAACTGTAGTACCTGTGCTGGATTATTATTGTTGTTGTATTTTACAACTGTAGTACCTGTGCTGGATTATGATTGTTGTTGTATTTTACAACTGTAGTACCTGTGCTGGATTATGATTGTTGTTGTATTTTACAACTAGTACCTGTGCTGGATTATGACTGTTGTTGTATTTTACAACTGTAGTACCTGTGCTGGATTATGATTGTTGTTGTATTTTACAACTGTAGTACCTGTGCTGGATTATGATTGTTGTTGTATTTTACAACTGTAGTACCTGTGCTGGATTATGATTGTTGTTGTATTTTACAACTGTAGTACCTGTGCTGGATTATGATTGTTGTATTTTACAACTGTAGTACCTGTGCTGGATTATGATTGTTGTTGTATTTTACAACTCTAGTACCTGTGCTGGATTATGATTGTTGTTGTATTTTACAACTGTAGTACCTGTGCTGGATTATGATTGTTGTTGTATTTTACAACTGTAGTACCTGTGCTGGATTATGATTGTTGTATTTTACAACTGTAGTACCTGTGCTGGATTATGATTGTTGTTGTATTTTACAACTGTAGTACCTGTGCTGGATTATGATTGTTGTATTTTACAACTGTAGTACCTGTGCTGGATTATGATTGTTGTATTTTACAACTGTAGTACCTGTGCTGGATTATGATTGTTGTTGTATTTTACAACTGTAGTACCTGTGCTGGATTATGATTGTTGTTGTATTTTACAACTGTAATACCTGTGCTGGATTATGATTGTTGTATTTTACAACTGTAGTACCTGTGCTGGATTATGATTGTTGTTGTATTTTGCAACTGTAGTACCTGTGCTGGATTATGATTGTTGTTGTATTTTACAACTGTAGTACCTGTGCTGGATTATGATTGTTGTTGTATTTTACAACTGTAGTACCTGTGCTGGATTATGATTGTTGTTGTATTTTACAACTGTAGTACCTGTGCTGGATTATGATTGTTGTTGTATTTTACAACTGTAGTACCTGTGCTGGATTATGATTGTTGTTGTATTTTACAACTGTAGTACCTGTGCTGGATTATGATTGTTGTTGTATTTTACAACTGTAGTACCTGTGCTGGATTATGATTGTTGTTGTATTTTACAACTGTAGTACCTGTGCTGGATTATGATTGTTGTATTTTACAACTGTAGTACCTGTGCTGGATTATGATTGTTGTTGTATTTTACAACTGTAGTACCTGTGCTGGATTATGATTGTTGTTGTATTTTACAACTGTAGTACCTGTGCTGGATTATGATTGTTGTTGTATTTTACAACTGTAGTACCTGTGCTGGATTATGATTGTTGTTGTATTTTACAACTGTAGTACCTGTGCTGGATTATGATTGTTGTATTTTACAACTGTAGTACCTGTGCTGGATTATGATTGTTGTATTTTACAACTGTAGTACCTGTGCTGGATTATGATTGTTGTTGTATTTTACAACTGTAGTACCTGTGCTGGATTATGATTGTTGTTGTATTTTACAACTGTAGTACCTGTGCTGGATTATGATTGTTGTTGTATTTTACAACTGTAGTACCTGTGCTGGATTATGATTGTTGTTGTATTTTACCACTGTAGTACCTATGCTGGATTATGATTGTTGTTGTATTTTACAACTGTAGTACCTGTGCTGGATTATGATTGTTGTCGTATTTTACAACTGTAGTACCTATGCTGAATTATGATTGTTGTTGTATTTTACAACTGTAGTACCTGTGCTGGATTATGATTGTTGTTGTATTTTACAACTGTAGTACCTGTGCTGGATTATGATTGTTTATTGTCATTTTAGCAATGTTTCTTATATACAAAATGTATTATGTCAGTCAATTTTATTAGTAGAGGAAACCAGGAGAAAAGGATCAACCTGTCGCTAGTCATTGACAAATTTTATTGCACAAAGTTGTATCAACTACACCTTGCCACAGGGGGAAATAAACTCACAACTTCAGTAGGAATAGGTTGATGTAAAATTTAACTAAAATACTTTTGTGGCCACAACTGATCCTTGGTGAATCTCTACAAAGAGATTTAAATAGTTTGATAATATGTAACGATTATCAATAGATTAGGAGTTCATTAAATTAAATTAATGACGTTTAAACCACTTTCAACAATATTTCAGCAAATATCATTGCAATTGGATTTTTTTTGTGGAGGGGGTTAGGGGGATTATGGTGTTTAACGCCACTTTCAACAATATTTCAGTTATATCGTGATACTAAGTTTTGCTGGTGGAGAAAACTAGTCTATAGACCTGCTGCAAGTCACTGACAACATTTATTACATAGTGTTGTATCGAGTATACCTCGTCTGAGCGGGATTTGAACTCACATCGTTAGTGGTGATAGGTGCTGATTGCATCAATAGATTATGAGTTGATTAAATTAGATTAATGACGTTTAATGTCACTTTCAACAATATTTCGGCAAATATCATGGCAATTAGATTTTTTGTGTGTAGAGGAACCCAGAGAATGCCACAACTTGTCTCATGTAGTTGAAAATCTTGATCCCATGTGATAAGGGACCGACCGTTTAACTTTTTGAGGGGCATGTTTTTTCCCTCAGCGCCAGAAATTATTTTTTGCATGAAATAAAAATAAGATTTTTTTCTGTTTTGACATGAAAAGTCAGTAATTTTTCATCAATTTTTCACAATTTCTTGTTGAAAACTGCAATGTCATTATTAATTGGGTTTTTTTTTATATAAACAGATCAAATTTAGTGACAGAAATTTTTTTCAGAAAAACAACACAAGCTTGTATAATAAAATGTAACTTTCATGTTTTTTTTCCATTTATGGAAATTGTCAGAATAACTTTCTTCATTGAATTGATTAACAAACAAACATGTATTTGATTGTAGGACAATCCTGACTTAAAGAAATATAAAAAACTAAACTCAGCTTTAATAGATATTATTGAAGAGTACAGCTTAGTGTCATTTGTACCATTATATGTACAGGTAATTGTATACTAAAATAGGACACCTCAGTGAATAGCAGTCACCAATAGGTACAAAATGTACTAGTTTCATATAAGGTTCACATTGATGATATTAAAAAAAATATTGATAAATAAAAAATATTTGTAAACTATGAATTTTACAAAACAGTAGGAAAGTATTGTCAGTTTACATAAGGTACAAATAAAAATATCAGAATAGAAAGAAAGAAATACATGTGAAAAACAAGGTTATGGTTAACACCACTTTCAACAATATTTCAGTTATTTTGTGGCGGTCAGTCTTTCTGGTGGAGGAAACCCGAAGTACCAAGAGAAAAAAACTGACCTGCCGCAAGTCACTTACAAACTTTATCACATAATGCTGTATCGAGAACACCTTACCTGAACGGTATTCGAACTCACAACGTTAGTGGTGATAGGAACTGATTGCATAGGTAGTTGTAAATCCAACTACCATAGGATCGCGACCATGACGGCCCCCACCTCCCCTTTGGCTAAATTGGTATTCTGGAAAATATGAAATGTGGGTCAAGCAAATTTCATAGTTGTAGTAGCATTTAAGTATACAGTCTGTATATTTTATTATGAAATAAATCTAAAAGTACCTCCAAGGTACGGATGTATATCGATAAATCGACAATTTACTTCAACAATAGAAAACAATTTTGCGGAAAAACGCTCATGTAGCTTGTCTTCTCAGTAAAGCCTGAGTAAGATGGGAAAACATTTTTCACTTAAATTAACTACTTTATCCAAGGAGTGAGAAACATTTTTTCCATCATTTTGTCATTAATGATTATATATGTGTCTATAAATCTGAGTTTATTATTCCACAATTTAATCAATATTATTATATAGGATAAAGAAAGTATGATGAGAATGCTACAACAGGTAGATAAAGCTAATGGCTATGTGTTTGGAGATCTAGAAGAACGTAACATTCAAACTCTCTTGTCTTGTGCAGTCGGTGCAGAGTTTGAATATGATAAAATCAAAGATATAAGAGAAAAATATATGGACACAGACTCTGACATTCAGGATCATGAAATAAATATAGATAAATCATAATAAAGACAAAATAAAAAATAGCAATGTTTTGCTCACCTGGCACATTGCTACTACATGTATATAATTTTGTATTCAGTTTGTTTCTATCATATGGAAATATTCAGAGATCATTCATATAATTGTGACAGAGTTTTTATTTTTAAGGTCTAATGTTTAATGAATACATAGCTGTCTAATGAATGAGTTTTATGGTTTTTAACGCTACTTTCAACAATATTTCAATTATATCGTGGCGGTCAGTTTTATTTGTGGAGGAAACCAGAGAAAACCAATGACCTGTCGCAAGTCACTGACAAACTTTATCATATAATGTTGTAATGAACGGGGTTCAACCTCGCAACGTTAGTTATAAAATCCAACTACCATATGATCATGACCACTACGACCCCCTAGTGTGAATGACACTCTTTTCTGGAATATATGCAATATTCATCACATACACTCAAAGTCAAAAGGTTATAAAGCAAAATAATTTTAAACATGTAGCTGTAGGGAGCAAGTAGACAAAAGGGGCTTAATTACTGAACAGGGAAAAATCGGCTAAGAATACCTATGTCTATAATTTTATTACAGGATTTCTCTAATATTTTATTCTGAAATCTTTATGTTCAAAATCAACAGGTTTTAGCTCACCTGAAATTATCATTAATTGTTGTATTGTAATCTGTTTGACATTCCTTGAATAAAATATTTCAAAATGGTGGCATGGGTTGAAACCTCCTTCTCTAGAAGCAACGTTGAGAACATTTCATTGACTGTAGAGTATGACTTAGTTGTAACAGAAAGTTTCTAAACATAAGACAGACAACTATCTTTTATTTGGTTTTCCAGGTTAGATATTCTCTCTTTGTGGAATTATGAGTTATCGTTCGTTTGTAGAGTTATCTCGCCTTTAGAGACGTCTTCCGGTCTAATATGTATATACACTGTAAATCATTGAAACGGAACATTTATTCACCAAATATGTGTTCAAAAATTATATAATCCAAGTTAAAGAATTAAAGTGTTAATTTTGTAAATTTTAAATTCAATCAATCAGAGATATGATGCCCTGCATTATATAACACCCCCCTTTTTCATACAGACGAGCCCTATTATGTGATTGGGTATGGCGGGCGGGCGGGAGTCCACACAGGTTTCCTCACAATAACTTTAGTTCTGTATATTGGATTTTTACCAAACTTGGCCACATGATTTCCCTGTGGAAGTGAAAGAACCCTATTTATTTTGGGGGCATTAGGTCAAAGATCAAGGTCACCATTACTATAAATAGAATTTTTGACAACAGAGTCGTTTCTGCACGATAACTTCAGTTCTGTATATTGGATCTTTAACAAATTAGGCCACATGATTCTCCTGTGGAAGGGGAAGAACCCTATTTATTTTGGGGTCAAAGGTCAAGGTCACCATTACTATAAATATAATTTTTGACAACAGGGTCATTTCCACATGATAACTTTAGTTCTGTTTATTGGATCTTTACCAAACTTGACCACATGATTGCCCTGTGGAAGGGGAAGAATCCTATTTATTTTGGGGTCATTAGGTCAAAGGTCACTGTTACTATAAATAGAATTTTTGACAGTGGGGTCGTTTCTGCATGATAACTTTAGTTCTGTATATTGGATCTTTACCAAACTTGACCACATGATTCCCATTTGGAAGGGGAAGAACTCAATTTATTTTGGGTCATTAGGTCAAAGGTCAAGGTCACTGTTACTATAAATATAATTTTTGACAACAGGGTCGTTTCCGCATGATAACTTTAGTTCTGTATATTGGATCTTTAACAAACTTGGCCACATGATTCCCCTGTGGAAGGGAAAGAACCCTATTTATGTTGGGGTCATTAGGTCAAAGGTCAAGGTCACCATTACTATAAATAGAATTTTTGACAACAGGGTCGTTTCTGCACGATAACTTCAGTTCTGTATATTGGATCTTTAACAAATTAGGCCACATGATTCTCCTGTGGAAGGGGAAGAACCCTATTTATTTTGGGGTCATTAGGTCAAAGGTCAAGGTCACTTACTATAAATAGAATTTTTGACAACAGGGTCGTTTCTGCATGATAACTTTAGTTCTGTATATTGGATCTTTACCAAACTTGACCACATGATTGCTCTGTGGAAGAGGAAGAATCCTATTGATTTTGGGGTCATTAGGTCAAAGGTCAAGGTCACTGTTACTATAAATAGAATTTTTGATAGCGGGGTCGTTTCCGCATGATAACTTTAGTTCTGTATATTGGATCTTTACCAAACTTGACCACATGATTTCCATTTGGAAGGGGAAGAACTCTATTTATTTTGGGTCATTAGGTCAAAGGTCAAGGTCACTTACTATAAATATAAATTTTGACAACAGGGTCGTTTCCGCACGATAACTTTAGTTTTGTATATTGGATCTTTAACAAACTTGGCCACATGATTCCCCTGTGGAAGGGAAGAACCCTATTTATGTTGGGGTCATTAGGTCAAAGGTCAAGGTCACCATTACTATGAATAGAATTTTTGACAACAGGATCGTTTCCGCATGATAACTTTAGTTCTGTATATTGGATCTTTACCAAACTTGGCCACATGATTCCCCTGTGGAAGGGGAAGAACCCTATACATTTTGGGGTCATTACCATTAAATACCGTTTGATAATTTATTTAGACGGGCGTATTTTGTGATGCACACATTTCTTGTTAACATTTATTTTTACGTTAATTGATATATGTTGACCTTAACAGTGATTGTTAAAACACTTCAACAACCAAAACATTTGGGTAGGGGCCTAAAAATAATATCGGTCGAGCGACAGTAAGCATACATATATGTTTTTGCCATAAAATAGAATCACTATGAGGGGTTGTTATGTGCTACATGTATGTTTGAGTCTCATAAACACTGCCTATGCAGCGACACAGCATTGAAAGGAGGAGCAGGTGGTGTATTACTGTATGGACCATTAATATATTGCCATATATATGATGGGGTGTGCATGGCCGTAACTACATTGAGGCAAATGCCTCATACCGAAATTGACGACTTTTCTTATACAAAGATTTTATTTTACAAAAATATAAAATCTAAATCTTTATTTCGGTGTCTTATATTGTTTGGTCCATAGAAATGTCTGACTGAAATTCAGCGTGGCTCATATTTTCTACAGGAATTATGTCCAATTTATTTTTAAGTTCAAAATTTCGATGGCGTTTACGCTATATAAGCTGTCGTTAAAGCTGCTAAGTTCAGTGGCGGATCCAGAATTTTCAAAAAGGGGGGCCTGAACTCGAATACTAAGTATTTTTTATTTTCCGTATATTTTGCAAGTTGACAAAAAAAAAGCTCCAACCCTGGATCCTCCCCTGAAGTTCTTCTGAATTATTTCATATAACTAAATAAATGGATTATGGGAGATTTTAAAATATACATATTCGCTATATGGAAGATTTCAAAATATACATATTCGTTATACAAAAATCATTTCTGTACAGTTTAGGGGAAATATCTTTATAGTGTATAATTTACATATAGAAAAAAAATGGGGTATTTCTTTGATGATTTTTGTTCAAATTCAATGCACTGTCCTTTCGATGTTTTGTAGACACTTTTGATGTTCTATCTACAAAAGAACAGCTGGTTGATGAAAGTCTTGGATAGGCGTTCTTAGGCGGCACCAAGACCCCTCGCCCAATTTTTTTCGCCTCCCTCCGCTCAGAGATGTAAGTGTTTTTGCCTCATTTAAAAAAAAATTTCGGCCATGGTGTAACTCTCCCCCTCTGAATCATGAATCCTGAATACCAGTAAAATTAGTCTTGAATACCAAATTCGTTCGCAGAAGTTTTTATAGTTCGCACACAAATTTATTCCACCTCTAAATATTTTTTCATTTTATATTTCTACAATATTTATAGATAAAGTCTTTTCTTCTTGATCATTCTTTTCTTGAGAAACACATTATTTCAGATGGTTTTTTTTTAAATTTGATTGCACGAGAATACAGTTATAATTTGTTATTTGTTTGTTTTTCTGTTTCATTCATATATTTACCTGGTATTTATTTTTATATTACTAAATAATTTGTATTCGATGATAACAAAACTCGTACCACTAGCTAGTAAGCGAATTTACGGTAGTTTGATGGTTTATCATTTGTCTCATTATCCTGGGGGTTGTTTTCTTTTTGTTTTTGTTTTGTTTTGTTACAAAAGTGCTGCACACTCTAATGTGTTTTACATAGTATACATAGAATGCATTACCGTCACTTACCTTAGGGTTCTTTTCTAATTATGCTAAACCTTACGGCTTAACTAACTCTCCTGTCCATGAATGGCATTATAATACCCCAAAATTGGTTGGTGAAACATATCTTTTGCTCATCAATGTTCATTGAAATCAGAGTCCACTAAATCACCACTAATGCTGTGAGTTTGTATCCCGCTCATATTGAGATGTCTAATTGAAATAACATTATAGTTTGTCTGTGACTTACGGCAGATTTGTGGTTTTCTCTTCTCTGAGTATTCTGGTTTCCTCCAATAAAACTGACTGCTATGATATAGCTGACATATTGTTGAAAATAGCGTTAAACATCATAGCACTAACTGTAACCCCATGTTCCTTGTTTTACATTTGTATTGCTGCTTGATTTTGTATACATATACATATAGTTCCTTCAATTGATAATCTATTTGATTTAAACAGTATTTTAAAGTAAATACACACAATTACAATATTACACAAACAATTGTAGTGGTGTCCATTTTTGATTTTCGATCAACACAAAAACAAACATTTTGTAAAGGACCAGCCAAATGTGTTAGAAGAGTTTGAAGATACCAAAGGGACAATCAGAATCCGTATATAGAAGAAGAACAGACAATACAATGTCCAAAAGGAAAAGTTCACAACGACAAACAATGATCAACAAAACATACATATAAAACTAAAGATCGAATAACACGAACCCCACTAAAAACCGGGGGTGAACTCAGGTGCTCCGGAATGGTAGGCAGTTCCTGCTTCACTAGTGACACCCGTCGTGTTA
Organism: Bathymodiolus brooksi; assembly: GCA_963680875.1. Classification (NCBI taxonomy): domain Eukaryota; kingdom Metazoa; phylum Mollusca; class Bivalvia; order Mytilida; family Modiolidae; genus Bathymodiolus; species Bathymodiolus brooksi. The sequence goes on from OY804577.1 coordinate 49,264,764, forward strand.
ATCTAGTTACAAATCCAGTGATAAGTCATGAACGAGGAAAGGACCGGGAAGTGTTTATGACAAGTGGAACATATCCGTGGTCATTTGTGACAGATATTCCATAACGGTCAACCAAGTCGTGGTGACCGCAAAACTTTAAGTTTGCCCTGTGGTGGTAGTCATCTTGGAAGAAACCAACCAATTATTATTTATGTAGAGTTAGGGTTCAATCAAATGTATAGTTTCTGTGCAATTTTTTTAGGGTCATTTTCCCATAGTGCCTTCTGTTAAAGCTATGCCCTGGGGTGGTGGCCATCTTAGATTTCTGATTTACAGAAAAACATAATTTTCTAAGGGACTATCCAAAGATTATATATGTTCAGTTTTGGTTCAATCAAATTTATAGTTTCTCTTCAAAAAATATCTTTTCATAGGGTTCTAGGTGCACAGCAGTAAAGAGTAAGAGGAAAAACTGTTTGGCTCCGAATCAGAATAATGTGTCTGAGTGGAGCCACATTTCTACACATGATATGCTCTTTCACTTCACTATGTTCTCTCCATGATATAGCTGAAAAATTGCTCATTTGGTGTTAAACAACAATCACTCACTTGCCCCCATAGGGTCCTGTGTTAAATTTGCTCTGTGTTAGTGTTCATTTTGGCGTTCAAACTGACACAATAAATAAGAACTTTATACCAGACATCCGATGATTACTTTCATGTACAATTTGGTTCGATTTAATTTATAGTTTCTGAGCAAAAATGTTGTGTCTTTTCATTTTCCATAGGACCCTATGCTAATGCTATGCCCTGCATTGTGGTCATCTTGGATCTTGGATTACCAATAGACACAAATAAAAACAAACATTTGATAAAATGCACATTCCAGCTAAGTTTGCTGTCAAATGGAAATGGTTCAATGGATCAATGATTTCAGATAAGGGAAATATTTGAAAAATTTCCCCTTAGGACCTATGTTAAATTTGCCCTGTGGTAGCTACCATTTTAGATTTCTGATCAACACAAAAAACACACATTTTGCTTCCAAGAACACTACAGGAAGTTTGCTGCCAAATGGTTTAGTGGTTTCAGATAAGAATTGTAGTGGAGAGGACCCTTGTAAGTTGATATAACTTGTATCCAATCCAATAGTTAAAATAGTTATCAATAAAATATTAAAATATCTCTCCAATATGGCCCTCTGTTAACTTTGTCCTGTGGTAGTAGCCATCTTTAATTTATTATTGAAACAAGAAAAAAACTAAATGTTGTCACGAAACATAACCAGCGATTATTCATGTACTGTATAGGTTCAATTAAATTTGTCAGTTTCCCATATGGTTTAATCGGGTAATCCTTTGTCTTGTGATGGTGACCATCTTGGAAAATATGCTTTTTAGGGCCATATGAACAATTCCATCAATTCCATCAAACGTGCAGTTTCCTAGAAGAATTTTTTGAAACTTAAGAAAGCATAATTGACTCTAGCTGTCGTGTTGAATTTTGGAATAAAAAGAAATATCAAAGTAACATTTCTATCAAGTTTGTTTCCACCCGGGCTAGTGGTTTATGTAAGATTTATTGAAATGTTAAGAGTTTACAGACGACGGAGCATGACAACATAGAAATGTTGTATCGAGTACACCACAACGCTCGAGCTGTAATCGAGCAACTCGCACATAACAGCCACCGCATATCCAGAAATTGAGGGTACTTTCCTCATAAATATTCATCATATTTAAATTAGATTTTGATCACGTGACTGCAGTTTCAAGCTTGATGGATCGTTTATTAGATTTGTCAAAAAATAGCCTATAGTACGGAAATTCAGTGTGTCCGTCAATGATTCGAAAATTAAAAGTTATTGTTTATTTCCGCAAAGTTTTTCTTCTGTCAAAATTCAAATATTTTTGTTTTGTAACGATTTTAGACATGTCTTTGATATCGCGATCATGCAAAAATGATCATATTATATTTAATGTGGGAACCATGAGTTTAGAAGCTAGAAATATAAGGTTAGTTAATATAATTACATATATTATTGAGGAATCTAAATTAATTTCAGAAAATATGTCACCAAATGTCATTCATTGTTAAATTTTGTGTCACACGCCACCAGTTTCATGTATTTCAGACATTTTTACATAGACTCTTAAGGCCAAAAAAGGGTTCGTCGCCTCGGATTTTCATTTAGTCCAGGAACCTCGAATATTTAATTGTTTTAATTAATTTGTATTTCATTTAATTCAGCTTGATTCAATGTATCATTTTCAAGTTCAGAAAATGACATACATGCAATTATGAATGATATCGTCTTTATAGATCATATGAAAATTGCAGACGTCCCGGCGTCGCCATCTTAGATATGCAAATGAGCAAAGTACCCATCATTTCTGGCTACGCGTACATGGGTACCACATGAATGTGGCCACGGTGACCCCATGATCATCAGTAATATAAAATGTGTTTAAAATACTTCATTTGTTTCCATTTCCTGTCGGATTGTTTTTCTTTTAAAAAGTTTAAGAATGTCGAAATTTGTAGATTCTCATTTGAAAAGTCAGAGGCATAGCCATGTTTTCCCAAAAGGAGAAAGAGGGTTATATTTTGGTCTTTGTAGGAAATATTTAACTTTTTATGAGAGGGATGTGCGTCATAAACGATTGTCTGAAAACCCCCACCACTAGGCTCTACACTGTCCCACGTGTATGGGAACATCTCCATATTCATACTAAATTAGGAAACGAACAATTAACTTGTCAGGATTTTTGATTGACAATATTTGTCGCCATGTTTTATAGAACAAAAATATTTGACCTGAAAGATGCAAAAATCTTACCAGACGCTGCAGTTTTTAATAAGAATGTGTTGTCCCATTTGATATGGAAATGTCTTTTTTCATGTTTAAAAAAATTAAATATTATGTTTTTATTTCGCTTGAAAAAAACATCGTCAAAAGTTATAAGTTATAATAAATGGTCGATCCCTTAAAGCAGACGATGTCAAAGATTTCAAAATGTTCATACTACAAAATCAGGATTAGAATATCTGGAATTGTTTTGCTCAGTGCCGACTTAACCAAATAGCTAAAATAGTATATGCTACGGGCCCTACATTTTCGAGGGTCTCGCACTATCTATTTGGAAGCTATCTGGTAATATAAGGTATATGGTATATATATTTTTACAGAAACAAATGCCTGTAGGTACTGACCTGGTTACAATTAAAGACTACCCCAAATCCCTTAGAACAACGACTGTATTCCGGATGTGACTATTACCCTATAGGAGCCCTTGTGTTTAGGATTTCTAATATTGTCCCATAATGACGGACACATGGGAATTTTCAAAATTAACAATTATCATCAAATTACTGTTCCAGATTGTAGACGGAATTTTTCGAGTTGTTCCCCTTTGAATGTCATTTGATTTATTATTATGGTCTTTGAATCATGTTTCAATGTCCCAAGATACAATATATTTATTAGTAAACACGCAAAAAGATTATTTCCACTTAATTGTTTATTTCACAGCTCATTTTAATCATACAATTGCGGCAATCAAACGATAATGACTTTCATGTTAGGATCATCTTTTGAATTCCGTCCGGGGGAATAAATTGGCAGAAAAATGCTATTTCAAATCAGATAGCAAAATTACTGCAGTTATTCGCTCGATTTTCCTTGATATTTTCATATGAATAATAGGCCTACTAAAATCGTAAAAATCTCCAAGGAGCATCGGTGATTTACCAAGTTTATTTCAATTCTGACAAATGGATGCAATGTTTAATCAAAAGCAACACGACCAAATAAGGACATTTACATGGTTTATTCTATGGGACATGTTTAATTGCCGAGAACTGATCGCGACACAATGCTATAAAGACTCTTGTCATTATAAAACTTGCATAAATATTTTCCATATTAAGATTTTCATTGTAATTTATCTTTGTCTTACGAAAATGTTGCATGCGTAGTTAATGAAAAATATGACTGAAATACATTCGGGTTTTTGTTCTGAAAAAAATAATGAAATACACAATTAACTCATGTAGTCTCTGGTACAAATATTACTTGTATTTGAATTGTTGCATGCTGCACAATATTAAAACCCGCCAAAAACTGATTAAAACATCAAAATAAAGAAAAATCAAACAATTAATTCAGGTCCCCCTATAACATAGTTGCGGAATTGTAGCTCTTATGAACTTTTTTGTGTGACCATCTACGATGCTGCAGCTACCCTACAACATGTCTGGAACCAGCTAAAGGCTAAGAATTTATTGAAGATTGGATTTATGGTGTTTAACGTCACTTTCAACAATATTTCAGTTATAACGTGGCGGGTCAGTTTTATTGGTGGAGAAACCGGATCCCCTGGAGAACCCAGAGAAAACCACCGACCTGTCGCAAGTCACTGACAAACTTTATCACATAAAGAATTTATTGAAGATTATTCATTTTCTTACCATATTTATAGAATAATCATATAATATGGGTTTTAATTTGTTTGATGGTGTGTAACATGTTAATCTGCATCGATACATTCCATAGGTATTAGTCAGAAGTTGATCAATTTTATATCAAACATTTTTTCCTGATGTTATCTTAAAGTTACAATTAGCGTTAATTATGCACGTAAGAAAACTTCTTAAAAGGAAAATTTTTAAAATTGGTGTAAAATTTCACAAAAATTTAAAATGACCTTGTTAGAAAAAAACCAATCTAAATTCTCCGACAATAAGTCAGAAAATTATCCTGTTTAATACGAGGTTGGGACAATTAATACAGTTTTTGCAATAATTTTATCACATAATTTTTGTGTAATTTTTCTGAAATGCATTAATTAAGAACGATTAAAATCAATCTAATCACGCTGATCAAGAGTTGAGAAGTTAAAAAGTAAATCGATCCGAAAGACGATTTTTTTTTTAAATTAAAAATATAAAAGCGTATATACAGGACATTCATATAAAAAAGATAGTCAAAATTTCGACTCAATCTTAAAATTTAGATTTGTTAAAATCTGAAAATTTCGACTATTTGAATCTTATAATTTCGACTTTTTAAATATTGAAATGTTGACTACTTAAAACTCGAAATTTCTACTTCTAAAAGATTGGGTGTTGGACCCTTTGAGCCTTTTTTGAACACTTTTATTTCGGAAACCGTAAGTGCTGGGTGAAATGTGTTTGAAAAACGTAGTCAGGAAATTTTATAAGGAATCTAACGAAAAACACCTAACAAAATTAGACTTTAAATTAAAATTCAAAATTTTGGACCCTCTTTTATATGTGAAATGGTAAGAGGTACAACAAATCTGTGGATATACTCCAGACACGAATTTATCAAAGGAATTCAGTTTTTTTTAATGCATACAAATCGGACTACAAATTAATATGTTAACAGTTACTATTTTTCTCTGAAACCATAAGAATTAGGTCAAATATGTTTAACACACACAGGGAGTAAATTTCATTAAATTTTTTTTTTAAAAACTCGGACTTCAAATAAAAGTTCAAAATATTGGGTGTTGGTTTCTTTTTTGCCCCTTGATATCTGGAAAACGAAAAAGCTCATACAAAATATATTATCATATTCATAAAAGGATTTTGATAAGGAGCATAAATAAAACAAAATCATCAAAATTGGTTGAAAACTAAATGCTACACGTTTGATCCTCTTGTTTCTTTTGTGAGCTTCAGATCAAGAAAAACATAATTTTTGTAGAGGACCACCTACTGAACATTCCTACCAAGTTTAGTTCCAATTGATCCAGTGGTTTCGGAGAAGGTTGAAACATGAAAAGGAATACAGAAAACAGACGATGACGGACACAGAGTGATGGAAATATCTCACATGATCCTTTTGGGTCAGGTGAACTAAAAAGGGAATTAATTGCTTGATTCATTTACAAATGCTTTTTTTAATATAGTTTTCGTGTTTTTATATATATTGTATTTGTTTTATAAAACTGTTAAATTGGACAACAACGTGGATCGTCAACGAAAAGAGGAGAACAATGAGGATATGTAATTTTAATTACATTGGTCCACAGGTAGGCATGTAGATTCATACACATTATCAAGACTTCAAGCCAACCAGTCTTTGGTCTTTCTTCATAATGCTAATCTGCTTAGCGGAGAAACAGCAAATACAATTGTTTATAGTCTTTGGTTTGATCTGTCCGTGGATAGACCTCACGACCAACGACAACCCATCATTACACCACAGAGAGACGGTGTCATTATTATCACTGACACAACCTGCACCTCCCAAATGCAACACGGTTAGTTAATCTGAGAAAAGCTAAATGCACACACAGAATACTTATACTTGGCCTTACAACGGTAACCTATCCTTCTCGACTTTTGGAGTGTTAAACATGAATTCAAATCGACATTTGACATTTTTTATTTCAATCAGATCACTATCAATTCTTTGATGTGTCTAAATCTTTAAATGTGTCTATTCAAGGTTTGTCAGGCATTTAACAACTTAATATTATGGGAAATTATTAATAACATAATCATATTATAAATAACACGTATCTCAAATTTCACTGTACTTTTATATAAACTACATACACAAGTCGAACATTCAATACGGGTACAAAAGAGTTTTCCTTTAATTATTTGAATGTATTTGATTTATATTTATAATACTCGGTAATCGGTATATGGTTGTAAGATACGACCTGAGAAAGTAATTATGCTGTCCTTGTATACAAAGCAAACGTTTCCCGGGATCCTGTAGTTAATCTGGTTTACAAATGGCCTCCAATCCGTTGAAAGCGTAGAAACAATTATTAAAAACAAACCGAAAGGTGAACACATATGCAATTTTTTTTATCTAGTTTCAGAAAATAATATTGTTTTATGATTTTAATAAACTGGATTCAATTTTGTTAGTCGATAAAGGTTTAAAGGGTTGGGGTTATGGTGTTTAGCGCCCCTTGGCCCTTTCAACAATATTTCGGTTATATCGTGGCGGTTGTTTTATTGGTGGAGGAAACCAGAGTACCCGGAGAAAACCACCGACCTGTCGCAAGCCACTGACAAACTTTATCACATAATGTTGTATCAAGTACACATCACCTGAGCGGGATTCGAACTCATAACGTTAGTACCGATATGCACTAATGGCATAAGTAGTTCTAATTCCAACTATACCATACGATCACGACCACGACGACCCGTTAAAAGTTATCATCAAACATTGCAGTATATGCAAAACGACTTATCATCATGTAGATGTAGGTCGTTTAAATCAATCCAAGTCAGAGAAAGTTGTAATAACAATAGACGAACAGATGGACGGACACTGAAGTAATGTTATTTCTCAATGATTATGTCTGAAAAGGGAGTACAAATTACCCATGCAAATCTTAAGCTTTATGCGACTTATCGACTTCTCGCTTAAAACACATATGACTCCGTAATGAAAGCGGGAGGTTTGGCGCTTTAAAATCTGATTCAACCCACCATTTCTTTAGAAATGCCTATACCAAGTCAGGGTCATTATGGTTTTCACAGTTTTCCGGTTGTTGACTGATTTTGTCTGTTTAAATACTTATGAGTTTTGACTTTCCCTTTGTAAGATTGTTCGGAGTTCGGTAATTTTGTTATTACCCTTATTCATCTTTGTGTACGTATGTGTATATACCAACATTTAGACACCCAGCCAATGAAAATAACGATTCATTGTTCATTTTTGGAACTACATAGAAATGTATCTAGTTGGTTGGTTTATGGTGTTTAACGCCACCTTCAACAATATTTCAGTTATATCTTGGCGGTCAGTTTTATTGATGGAGGAAACCAGAGTACCAAGAGAAAATCACAGATCTGTGGCAAGTCACTGACAAATTTTATCACATAATGTTGTCTCGAGTATACATCATGGACGGGATTCGAACTCACAACCTTAGTAGTGATACCTAGGAATGTACACACCACCGCTGGAACCGATACTTCTTATGGTTTAAAAAAAAAAGATTTCTCAATTCTGTAAACTGATATGTTGAAGTTAATGGTGAACACAGTCAATGTTATCATTATTCTAAAGTAAGATGTATTCCACATATCAGACCTACATAATTATTCTTATCTGTTTGATGTTTGAATGTTTTTTTTTTGTTATTTGACAATAACCTAGTTTTGTCAACAAGATAGCGATACTCTAAAAATTAAATTTTTCCGATGGTTACAAATTACTATTTGCATGCAAAAATCATACAAACCGTTATTGCGGTTCTTAATTTCAGTCACGATGAGTACATATCATACGTGTACATAAGAGGCGGTCGTGGTCGTGATCGTATGGTAGCTGGATTTACAACTATACCTATGCAATCAGTGCATATCACCACTAATATTGCGAGTTCGAATCCCTCTCATGGCGACGAGTACCCAATACACCATTATGGGATAAAGTTTGTAAGTGAATTGCAACAGGCTTTGATTTCCTCCACCAATAATACTGTTGAAAGTGGCGTTAAACACCATAGCCCTAACCCTTACATGCACATGTATAAAGGCCATGTTAAACATTAACTGTACAAATCTAGAGAGTATTAAACCTTTATGACATTAATTTTTCATTGAGGAAAAGCAGTTTAAATTCCATCAACTTTGACTGAATATTTTCTTTTTAAATTATTTTATTAAATACAGTGACTTTTGCCACACACACGCTCCTCAGTGCTTTAATATCATCAATTATATTAATTGTTATCATTTGATCAAAACTTGGTATGAAAAGTTGAAAACCCCGAAATACAAGATAGAGTTGATTTATGTCAACCTTTTTTCCGTATGTTTCTTTTCATCCAAACTTTGCCTTTGTCATTAAAGAATTATCGGTATTGTTGTTAACAAGTTTATAATTTGATCATTTAATACATTCAACTTAATCTTAACCTCAAATTATTGATGAGCAGAACGGCTACTTGATGTCGCTAGATAAGCCAATCAAATTACACCCTTAACTGAACGGATAAATCTATCAGATGTGACAACTAATCATTATTTAGCTAATATTTTTGAAATAGATGTATTCAATCAGTGACACAGAGCCATATGGATGTACAGTAACAGTACGTCTTTTGTCAATTTCTGCAACTTAAAACCAAAAACCCCATTAGTATTGTATTGACATAGACAAGATGATGGTTGCTGATCATCATGAAGACAAATTTAATTTAAAATATATGGAAAGAAATTTGATATAAATTACATTAGGATATATTTTTATTATAAAGCTGAAGTCTGGCAAGTAAACGTGAAAACTAACCTCAAGAGAGGAGAGAACAAATTAAAATATCTTCACCACATACTGTGTTACGTCTTTTATTTTAGAAATAGAAACATTCCAGATACAGAATTGCATATTGAGGCGGGTGGGGTTGTGGTCGTGATCAGCAACCACTGCCCACTGCTAGCTAAAAGTTGTCGGTTTGATTCCATTCCGTTTCGATGCAACACAAATTGTCAGATATTGTGATTTTTCGCTGATTACTCCGTTTCCCTCCATCAATAAAACAGGCCGACATGATACAACCGAAATATTGTTGGAGAACACAATTGAATATGTAAGATTAAAGGAACATAAAAAGAAAGGACTATGACGGGCGCAATAAATCGACAACTTCTTCCTGTATACCAGTTTTGCTGCAATCAAGTACAATTCGAAGCTCATAACTGACGGAGGAAATCGCTGGAATACTATTTGAAGACATTGTCACAATCAATTCAAAGAAAAAACAATGCATAAAAAATGAAAGCAAGATCTCAACACAATGAATTTAAAGATTTAATCCGCATTAAAATTGGATGCAAATTAAAAATGATGTATATCTTCCAAATATGTGAAATTTCGGAGTACCTTTGGTTTTTATGGTGCTAGCTCCCTGAAACAACCAAAGGATTGTTGCTCAACTCGGACATACTTACTCCTTAATTATGTGTGAGTAGTGGAGAAAACAACAAATACAAATTTCAGTCTTGGTTCGACTTGACCCGGACTCGAACCCAAGAGCTACCCCACTCGAGACAAGCACGCCAACCATTAAGCATAATTAATTACATTACAAGAACAAGTTACCATTCGATTGGATGATGCAGATGTCAGCTTGGTACATCAACAGCAGTTTGGTAGTTTTTTTGTGCAGTGCCATCTCATTGAAACAACAGTCAATAAATAGACATGGGCCCAACTAGGATACATTGTCCCGTCTCTGATGTCTTTAGGTTAGGTTAGGGGTTATGGTATTAAACGCCATTTTCAACAGTAATTCAGTTATATCGTGGTGGTCAGTTTTATTGGTGGAGGAAACCGTAGTACCGGAGAAAACCACCGAACTGTCGCAAGTCATTGATAAATTTGATCACATAATGTTGTATCGAGAACACCTCGGCTGAACGGGATTCAAACTCACAACGTTAATGGTGATATGCACTGATTGCATAGGCTGTTTTAATTACAACTATCATACGATATCGACCATCCCTCCGATGCCTTTGGCAAATAGTGGCAATCTAAGATGCAGGCAATATGAAAGTGAGTGATAATATAGTAGGAACTTGTAAAATATACACTAATACAGGCCAAGTGAAAATTACCATAATGTCCTTAGTCAATAAGTTTTTTGGGGCAGGATAAGTTGACACACAGGGATATCCAATGACCATTGTAACATGCTTAGATACAATTGGTTGATTGATTGGTTCGTGTTTAACACCAACTGAAGCAGTATTTCAGCTATTGGGAAATTTCTAGTGTGAATAAGGGTAGTTGATGCTGAAAGTGACCGATGCCTAGTGATAACATTTGGTGGGTGAAAATTTAAACAGGAAATGACCAGACTGCCTGGTATAATCAGAATGAACTGGACCAAGATTTTCTTTAAATTGAAAGTTTATTTTAGTTAAAATGACACAGTTCTTGTTTACCAAAGACACTTCTAATTTCATAAAGTGCACTGAATCAAATTAACCATTAAAAATCAGGTGGAAAAATTAAAAGTGTAAACCATATGCACCTTTTCAAAATGTGCAGTCATTTCTATCGAGGTATATGGGTACAATATAGCGTGGGGGACAACATTACACTGAAGATGATATCAGTCAAATAACAGAACACTCTTAAGGTGTAATCATTGATAGATTTTTAACCTGATAAAAATAAAAGGTAGAAAATAAGAGAATATCAGATGTCAAAGAGACTTGATTGTTAAATACCTGTAATCAAGGTGTTCAGGACAAATGGGGTAGAATTGCAAGTATTGAAATGTGGACAGAAATTGATTAAGATTTTATTTTTTTTAGAAATAAATGTGCATACAATGAAATGTATTACAGTAATGGATGAACTATGAAATGAAATATAAATGTACTTAAGCAAAAACTGACTTTTTTTGGAAAATTACTACAAATTGAAATTGTGACAAAATCTACTAGTCTCTGTTTGAATAAAACATCTTTGATTTATAATTTTCAAAGTTTGGAAAATAAAGTTTAATCTAAAATTCTGTTAGAGCGACTTTGGACAAATTCTGGTTACATACTCTTTGGGAACCAGATTGGAGGTAAAAAAAAATCGAAGAACATAGGACACAGAGGTGCCCACTTTAAGCTAAAGAAAACAGGCCATATCACCAGAATGGAAAAAGAATTAAAGTCCTAAATCCTTCCTTTTATAGTTCCTGACGTTGTGTATAAATTTTAAATAATTTGCTAAGGGACACCAAGCAAAATGTACATACAGGTTCTGGTGTTCCATATAGAATTTTAGAATAGGTTGAAATGATATTTTAATCTACCTCAATGATCAACTTTTTTCAAAAATTTATCTATACTAATAAAATCATTTATTGTAATAAATTAAAAATATTTTTCCAAAGTGGTCCTTAACTTTTTCTGTCGAGTATAGACAACTCCTCGCAAGTTTCAGTTCAGTTCGATGGTAAACTTGGGGAAAATGTTTCTTTAATTGAGACAAACAGAAAGTATTATGTTCCAGAGCATCTATACTGAATGAGATTTTTATATGATTCAGCCCAATTTTTGCTTAACTTGACCAAGAGGTTTCAGAGAAGAAGATTTTGAAAAAGATTACGAGGACAGATGCCAAATGATGGCAAAAGCTCATATGACGAAATTAATTTGAAGAAAATGAGAATGTCCTAGTGTTAAGAAAACAATTACTTGATATGTATTCCATACAATAATATAGCATTGCTAAATGAATAAACAATTGTATAATTTTTTAAACAGCAATAATGATCAAGGGAGAAAATTGCAGATATTTTTATAAAGTAGCAATTCAATTATAACAAAGTAGGAAATATTCTTAATGTACGTTAAACAGCTTGATAGCTACAAACTGATCGTTTTGTAGACAGACGCTAAAGATAGACTTTACATGAAACCATCAACTGTATTTCATTCAACTCATTGTCAGAAAGCAACAGCTCAAATTTCAGTCGGGTGTCACCGTGGTCGTATGGTAGTTGGATTTACAACTACCTATGTAATCAGTGCCTATCACCACTAACGTTGTGAGTTCGAATCCCATTCAGACAAGGTGTACTCGATACAACATTAAGTGATAAAGTTTTCCAGTGACTTGCGGCAGGGTACTCTGGTTTCCACCACCAATAAAACTGACTGCCAGGATATAACTGAAATATTATTGAAAGTGGCATGAAACACCATACCCCTAACCCTAACCTAAATTTCAGTTTATTCAAGCAGAACATGTAGCCATTTTAGGCATTTGGCAATCTAATCAAAATTAGACGTTTGTTGTATCTATTTTTTTTTAATTTGTCAACACACTTACATCTAACAACATCCTGTTTCAGGTCATGTCAGATAACCATTCATTCATTCATCTTTGACCATCCAATCATATGTAAGACAGTTGACTTTATTGACCAATCGGACAACAGCTCTTTGCATGTACTCGAATTTAAAAACTATGGTCAACACTGATTGGTTATTTGAAAATATGAACCCTGACATTGACCCCAAATGGGATGTTGTTAGATGTTAGTGCATCACCATTTAAAGAAAATAAGATACAACAAACATTTAGTTTTATTTAGATTGGGAATTTAATGAACTTATTTTAGTAACTGTGTCCATTTTGGATGCAGGTTAGATCTATCAGATGTAAATATTTTTAGAGGGGGCTACCGCCCATTTTTTATGCCGTGTTTTGGCAGCCATTTTGAAAATGGCAGACATCTCGAAAATTTTGAAAACGCAGAATTGCTCCTCTAATGGTGACCTATCACTATGTCAAATTTTATGTCTCTATCATTATCTATTTAGAAGTTATCAACATTAATGTACGAAATTTCAACTTTCCCATAGGATTCTATAGTAACCCCCGCCCCCTTTGAACCCCTCAAAATATGACTTTGACCCCCTTTACCACAAAGCTGAAAACTTTAGGACCAACTAGAAACATATATCTATAACTCCACCAAGTTTCAGGAAATTCTGTCCAGTAGTTCCTGAGATCTGCTGTGGACAAGATCATGGTCCACGGAAAGAAAGAGAGGAGAATAATAATAATAATAAGAAACGGAGCAAAAACAATAAGTCTCCCAAACTTTGCTTGGGAGACTTAATAATAATAAGAAATGGAGCAAAAACAATAAGTCTCCAAACATTGTTTGGGAGACTTAATAATAAGAAACGGAGCAAAAACAATAAGTCTCCCAAACTTTGTTTGGGAGACTTAATTATGACGTCTCAGCAGAGGTTATCAAGAATTGTGTAAAGTACATTTTTGTAGGACGATGTTTGTTGATATTTCTAACACGACAGTTCCTAATTTGATATATGTTTAAAAAAAATAATGTTAACTAGCTAATGGTGGCGATGAATTTTATTTATTTTTGCCATCTTCACAGGAATTATCGTTTAAATGTTAGGAGACTGTTGATAAGTTCTGCTCAGCTCACGCGGACTTTGATACAAGTTTTGCTTATGGAGCCAGCAGGTAGATATGGCCAGAGGGAAGGATGATAATGGTCAATTTTATCCTTCGCCTCTGGCTTGGGATAAAATACTAATATCCGCCAATCCATGTTAAAACTCCCAACACATTCTGGCTTCCATGATTTATTTCTTAATTAGATTGCATTATATCTTAAATTACCATCTTCCAATCAAAGTATACTACCGTATTTGTACTCTTAGACATATCAGAACCGAACTAAATCATGGAAGCCAGAATGTTGCCTGATATTAGTAAATTTTATCCCTCGCCTCTGGCTCGGGATAAAACACTAATATCCGCCAATCCATGTTGAAACTCCCAACACATTCTGGCTTCCATGATTTATTTCTTAATTAGATTGCATTATATCTTGACAAAACTTCCTTTCTAACTGAATCCCTTAAAATTCATGTTTGGAATTATCAGAGAACTTTTTTTCTTAATCAAGAAGAAGTGTATGTCTGTGCAGGCAAGTGAAGCATTTCATGAACAAGATGTTGCACGCTACGTCGTGCTAAGAATACACCCACTCATTCATTTGTAAGTCGCACGGTAAACAGGAAATAGATGTGCGGTAAACCTGGAAAGGGGAGACACGGTACAAGTCACCATGCCAAAGCCATATATCAAATATAAAATCATTTCTTCCAGCAGAAGCTGAGATATCTGTTACGAAAGTGTGAACGGACGGACGGACGAACAAGGTGATTGCAATATAGCCCCCACTCTATGAGTGGGGGTATAATATGGATGATATAATGTAGTGATGACAGAAACAATTTTTGGTTGATATTTCCATGAAATTAATCAAGAAAAGTTTAATTTTATATTTTGAAAACAGTCTATTTGGTGTTTATTCATTTTTCTAATATATTCCTTGCTAAAATATCTTGGGGTGGGTTATGGTGTTGAACTCCACTTTCAACAATATTTCAGTTATTTTGTGGCGGTTAAAATATTTAGGTTATTAAAAAACTTGCACAGCAGACACAGGTCTAGGACAATAGCCCCCCGGACAATTGCCCTCCACCATCCAATTTTTTCATTTTATTTTATTTTTTTATTTGACAACATTTTTTTTTTAAATGAGAAATAAATATGCATAAACTCAGATTAAATTATTCAAATTACCTTTAAGTTGGATTTTTTCCTTTGCATATTAATCATCAAAAGGATTATACAGCTTGGACAAGCTATGATAAAAATAACTTTCTCTTATTATTTTTAGATAGAGTTTAATGATTTTCCAATTAAGTTTAATTACCTTACAAAATTGGTCTTCAAAGAAAAATTATAAATAGGAATTTGATTAAACAATGATCAAAGCTAAGTACAAAGGTTAATAATTAAAAAGAATTTTGAGAAAAAATGATTCCAAGATTAGAACTGGCTTAAATAGGAGTGTTTAACCAGAGGCTCTCAAGAGCCTGTATCGTTCACCTGGTTATAAAAAAAACCAATTGGTCCTATGTAAAAACTATGTCCTGCAGTGGTAGTCATCTTGAAATTACGATCAACATAAAAAACACAAAGTTTGTAAAGGACCTTCCAATGATTGATGCACAGTTTAGGTTCAATCAGTGCAATAGCTTCAGAGAAGAATATATTTCTGTATTTTCCCCATATGGTCCTGTGTTAATACTATGACCTGTGGTGGCAGCCATCTTGGATTTCCGATCGGCATAACAAACAGAAACTTTGTAGAGGACCTTCCAATGATCATTCCTGGGCAGTTTGGTTTCAACTGTCCAAGTGATTTCAGAGAAGAAGCGTTTTGAAACATTTTCCCCATAAGGTCCAATGTTAAACTAAGTCCTGCCGTAGCTGCCATTTTGAATTTCATATCAGAACAAAAAACGTAAAGTTTGTAGAGGACCATCCAATGAACATTCATGTACAGTTTGGCTTTAATCATATTTGTAGTTTCTGAGTAGAAGGCATTTGAACATTTTCCCATAGGGTCCAATGTTAATCTATGTCCTGCGGTGGTGGCCATCTTGGATTTCCGATCGGCATAAAAAACACACACCGTGTAGAGGACCTTCCAATGATCATTCCTGGGCAGTTTGGTTTCAATTATCCAAGTGGTTTCAGAGAAGAAGCGTTTTGAAACATTTTTCCAATAGGGTCCAATGTTAAACTAAGTCCTGCCGTAGCCGCCATTTTGAATTTCATATCGGAATAAAAAACGTAAAGTTTGTAGAGGACCATTCAATGAACATTCATGTAGTTTTGCTTTAATCATATTTGTAGTTTCTGAGAAGAAGGCATTTGAACATTTTCCCATAGGGTCCAATGTTAATCTATGTCCTGCGTTAGCGGCCATCTTGAATTTTCAATCGGCATAAAAAACAGATACTTTGTAGAGGACCTTCCAATGATCATTCCTGGGCAGTTTGGTTTCAACTGTCCAAGTGGTTTCAGAGAAGAAGCGTTTTGAAACATTTTTTCCATAGGGTCCAATGTTAAACTAAGTCCTACCATAGCCGCCATTTTCAATTTCATATCGGAACAAAAAACGTAAAGTTTGTAGAGGACCATCCAATGAACATTCATGTACATATTGGCTTTACTAATATTTCTAGTTTCTGAGAAGAAGGCATTTGAACATTTTCCCATAGGGTCCAATGTTAATCTATGTATTGCGGTGGCAGCCATCTTGGATTTCCAATCGGCATAAAAAACATAAAATTTGTAGAGGACCTTCCAATGATCATTCCTGGGCAGTTTGGTTTCAACTGTCCTAGTGGTTCAAGAGAAGAAGCGTTTTGAAACATTTTCCTCATAGGGTCCAATGTTAAACTAGGTCCTGCCGTAGCCGCCATTTTGAATTTCATATCGGAACAAAAAACGTAAAGTTTGTAGAGGACCATCCAATGAACATTCATGTACAGTTTGGCTTTAATCATATTTGTAGTTTCTGAGAAGAAGGCATTGAATATTTTCCCATAGGGTCCAATGTTAATCTATGTCCTGCGGTGGCGGCCATCTTGGATTTCCGATCGGCATAAAAAACAGGAACGTTGTAGAGGACCTACCAATGATCATTCCTGGGCAGTTTGGTTTCAACTGTCCAAGTGGTTTCAGAGAAGAAGCATTTTGAAACATTTTTCCCATAGGGTCCAATGTTAAACTAAGTCCTGTTGTAGCCGCCATTTTGAATTTCATATCGGAACAAAAAACCTTGAGATTGTAGAGGACCATCCAATGAACATTCATGTACAGTTTGGCTTTAATCATATTTGTAGTTTCTGAGAAGAAGGCATTTGAATATTTTCCCATAGGGTCCAATGTTAATCTATGTATTGCGGTGGCGGCCATCTTGGATTTCCGATCGGCATAAAAAACAGAAATTTGTAGAGGACCTTCCAATGATCATTCCTAGGCAGTTTGGTTTCAACTGTCCAATTGGTTTCAGAGAAGAAGCATTTTGAAACATTTTCCCCATAGGGTCCAATGTAAAACTAAGTCCTGCCGTAGCCGCCATTTTGAATTTCATATCGGAACAAAAAACCTAAAGTTTGTAGAGGACCATCTAATGAACATTCATGTACAGTTTGGCTTTAATCATATTGGTAGTTTCTGAGAAGAAGGCATTTGAATATTTTCCCATAGGGTCCAATGTTAATCTATGTCCTGCGGTGGCGGCCATCTTGGATTTCCGATCGGCATAAAAAACAGAAAATTTGTAGAGGACCTTCCAATGATCATTCCTGGGCAGTTTGGTTTCAACTGTCCAAGTGGTTTCAGAGAAGAAGCATTTTGAAACATTTTCCCCATAGGGTCCAATGTTAAACTAAGTCCTGTTGTAGCCGCCATTTTGAATTTCATATCGGAACAAAAAACCTTAAGATTGTAGAGGACCATCCAATGAACATTCATGTACAGTTTGGCTTTAATCATATTTGCAGTTTCTGAGAAGAAGGCATTTGAATATTTTCCCATAGGGTCCAATGTTAATCTATGTATTGCGGTGGCGGCCATCTTGGATTTCCGATCGGCATAAAAAACAGAAAATTTGTAGAGGACCTTCCAATGATCATTCCTGGGCAGTTTGGTTTCAACTGTCCAAGTGGTTTCAGAGAAGAAGCATTTTGAAACATTTTTCCCATAGGGTCCAATGTTAAACTAAGTCCTGCCGTAGCCACCATTTTGAATTTCATACCGGAACAAAAAACCTAAAGTTTGTAGAGGACCATCTAATGAACATTCATGTACAGTTTGGCTTTAATCATATTTGTAGTTTCTGAGAAGAAGGCATTTGAATATTTTCCCATAGGGTCCAATGTTAATCTATGTCCTGCGGTGGCAGCCATCTTGGATTTCCGATCGGCATAAAAAACACACACCGTGTAGAGGACCTACCAATGATCATTCCTGGGCAGTTTGGTTTCAACTGTCCAAGTGGTTTCAGAGAAGAAGCATTTTGAAACATTTTTCCCATAGGGTCCAATGTTAAACTAAGTCCTGCCGTAGCCGCCATTTTGAATTTCATATCGGAACAAAAAACCTTAAGATTGTAGAGGACCATCCAATGAACATTCATGTACAGTTTGACTTTAATCATATTTGTAGTTTCTGAGAAGAAGGCATTTGAATATTTTCCCATAGGGTCCAATGTTAATCTATGTCCTGCGGTGGCAGCCATCTTGGATTTCCGATCGGCATAAAAAACATAAAATTTGTAGAGGACCTTCCAATGATCATTCCTGGGCAGTTTGGTTTCAACTGTCCAAGTGGTTTCAGAGAAGAAGCATTTTGAAACATTTTCCCATAGGGTCCAATGTTAAACTAAGTCCTGCCATAGCCGCCATTTTGAATTTCATATCGGAACAAAAAACCTTAAGATTGTAGAGGACCATCCAATGAACATTCATGTACAGTTTGGCTTTAATCATATTTGTAGTTTCTGAGAAGAAGGCATTTGAATATTTTCCCATAGGGTCCAATGTTAATCTATGTCCTGCGGTGGCGGCCATCTTGGATTTCCGATCGGCATAAAAAACATAAAATTTGTAGAGGACCTTCCAATGATCATTCCTGGGCAGTTTGGTTTCAACTGTCCAAGTGGTTTCAGAGAAGAAGCATTTTGAAACATTTTTCCCATAGGGTCCAATGTTAAACTAAGTCCTGTTGTAGCCGCCATTTTGAATTTCATATCGGAACAAAAAACCTTGAGATTGTAGAGGACCATCCAATGAACATTCATGTACAGTTTGGCTTTAATCATATTTGTAGTTTCTGAGAAGAAGGCATTTGAATATTTTCCCATAGGGTCCAATGTTAATCTATGTATTGCGGTGGCGGCCATCTTGGATTTCCGATCGGCATAAAAAACAGAAATTTGTAGAGGACCTTCCAATGATCATTCCTAGGCAGTTTGGTTTCAACTGTCCAATTGGTTTCAGAGAAGAAGCATTTTGAAACATTTTCCCCATAGGGTCCAATGTAAAACTAAGTCCTGCCGTAGCCGCCATTTTGAATTTCATATCGGAACAAAAAACCTAAAGTTTGTAGAGGACCATCTAATGAACATTCATGTACAGTTTGGCTTTAATCATATTGGTAGTTTCTGAGAAGAAGGCATTTGAATATTTTCCCATAGGGTCCAATGTTAATCTATGTCCTGCGGTGGCGGCCATCTTGGATTTCCGATCGGCATAAAAAACAGTAACTTTGTAGAGGACCTTCCAATGATCATTCCTGGGCAGTTTGGTTTCAACTGTCCAAGTGGTTTCAGAGAAGAAGCATTTTGAAACATTTTCCCCATAGGGTCCAATGTTAAACTAAGTCCTGTTGTAGCCGCCATTTTGAATTTCATATCGGAACAAAAAACCTTAAGATTGTAGAGGACCATCCAATGAACATTCATGTACAGTTTGGCTTTAATCATATTTGCAGTTTCTGAGAAGAAGGCATTTGAATATTTTCCCATAGGGTCCAATGTTAATCTATGTATTGCGGTGGCGGCCATCTTGGATTTCCGATCGGCATAAAAAACAGAAAATTTGTAGAGGACCTTCCAATGATCATTCCTGGGCAGTTTGGTTTCAACTGTCCAAGTGGTTTCAGAGAAGAAGCATTTTGAAACATTTTTCCCATAGGGTCCAATGTTAAACTAAGTCCTGCCGTAGCCACCATTTTGAATTTCATACCGGAACAAAAAACCTAAAGTTTGTAGAGGACCATCTAATGAACATTCATGTACAGTTTGGCTTTAATCATATTTGTAGTTTCTGAGAAGAAGGCATTTGAATATTTTCCCATAGGGTCCAATGTTAATCTATGTCCTGCGGTGGCAGCCATCTTGGATTTCCGATCGGCATAAAAAACACACACCGTGTAGAGGACCTACCAATGATCATTCCTGGGCAGTTTGGTTTCAACTGTCCAAGTGGTTTCAGAGAAGAAGCATTTTGAAACATTTTTCCCATAGGGTCCAATGTTAAACTAAGTCCTGCCGTAGCCGCCATTTTGAATTTCATATCGGAACAAAAAACCTTAAGATTGTAGAGGACCATCCAATGAACATTCATGTACAGTTTGACTTTAATCATATTTGTAGTTTCTGAGAAGAAGGCATTTGAATATTTTCCCATAGGGTCCAATGTTAATCTATGTCCTGCGGTGGCAGCCATCTTGGATTTCCGATCGGCATAAAAAACATAAAATTTGTAGAGGACCTTCCAATGATCATTCCTGGGCAGTTTGGTTTCAACTGTCCAAGTGGTTTCAGAGAAGAAGCATTTTGAAACATTTTCCCATAGGGTCCAATGTTAAACTAAGTCCTGCCATAGCCGCCATTTTGAATTTCATATCGGAACAAAAAACCTTGAGATTGTAGAGGACCATCCAATGAACATTCATGTACAGTTTGGCTTTAATCATATTTGTAGTTTCTGAGAAGAAGGCATTTGAATATTTTCCCATAGGGTCCAATGTTAATCTATGTCCTGCGGTGGCGGCCATCTTGGATTTCCGATCGGCATAAAAAACATAAAATTTGTAGAGGACCTTCCAATGATCATTCCTGGGCAGTTTGGTTTCAACTGTCCAAGTGGTTTCAGAGAAGAAGCATTTTGAAACATTTTTCCAATAGGGTCCAATGTTAAACTAAGTCCTGTTGTAGCCGCCATTTTGAATTTCATATCGGAACAAAAAACCTTAAGATTGTAGAGGACCATCCAATGAACATTCATGTACAGTTTGGCTTTAATCATATTTGTAGTTTCTGAGAAGAAGGCATTTGAATATTTTCCCATAGGGTCCAATGTTAATCTATGTATTGCGGTGGCGGCCATCTTGGATTTCCGATCGGCATAAAAAACAGAAAATTTGTAGAGGACCTTCCAATGATCATTCCTGGGCAGTTTGGTTTCAACTGTCCAAGTGGTTTCAGAGAAGAAGCATTTTGAAACATTTTTCCCATAGGGTCCAATGTTAAACTAAGTCCTGCCGTAGCCGCCATTTTGAATTTCATATCGGAACAAAAAACCTTAAGATTGTAGAGGACCATCCAATGAACATTCATGTACAGTTTGGCTTTAATCATATTTGTAGTTTCTGAGAAGAAGGCATTTGAATATTTTCCCATAGGGTCCAATGTTAATCTATGTCCTGCGGTGGCGGCCATCTTGGATTTCCGATCGGCATAAAAAACAGAAAATTTGTAAAGGACCTTCCAATGATCATTCCTGGGCAGTTTGGTTTCAACTGTCCAAGTGGTTTCAGAGAAGAAGCATTTTGAAACATTTTTCCCATAGGGTCCAATGTTAAACTAAGTCCTGTTGTAGCCGCCATTTTGAATTTCATATCGGAACAAAAAACCTTGAGATTGTAGAGGACCATCCAATGAACATTCATGTACAGTTTGGCTTTAATCATATTTGTAGTTTCTGAGAAGAAGGCATTTGAATATTTTCCCATAGGGTCCAATGTTAATCTATGTATTGCGGTGGCGGCCATCTTGGATTTCCGATCGGCATAAAAAACAGAAATTTGTAGAGGACCTTCCAATGATCATTCCTAGGCAGTTTGGTTTCAACTGTCCAAGTGGTTTCAGAGAAGAAGCATTTTGAAACATTTTCCCATAGGGTCCAATGTTAAACTAAGTCCTGCCATAGCCGCCATTTTGAATTTCATATCGGAACAAAAAACCTTAAGATTGTAGAGGACCATCCAATGAACATTCATGTACAGTTTGGCTTTAATCATATTTGTAGTTTCTGAGAAGAAGGCATTTGAATATTTTCCCATAGGGTCCAATGTTAATCTATGTCCTGCGGTGGCGGCCATCTTGGATTTCCGATCGGCATAAAAAACATAAAATTTGTAGAGGACCTTCCAATGATCATTCCTGGGCAGTTTGGTTTCAACTGTCCAAGTGGTTTCAGAGAAGAAGCATTTTGAAACATTTTTCCCATAGGGTCCAATGTTAAACTAAGTCCTGTTGTAGCCGCCATTTTGAATTTCATATCGGAACAAAAAACCTTGAGATTGTAGAGGACCATCCAATGAACATTCATGTACAGTTTGGCTTTAATCATATTTGTAGTTTCTGAGAAGAAGGCATTTGAATATTTTCCCATAGGGTCCAATGTTAATCTATGTATTGCGGTGGCGGCCATCTTGGATTTCCGATCGGCATAAAAAACAGAAATTTGTAGAGGACCTTCCAATGATCATTCCTAGGCAGTTTGGTTTCAACTGTCCAATTGGTTTCAGAGAAGAAGCATTTTGAAACATTTTCCCCATAGGGTCCAATGTAAAACTAAGTCCTGCCGTAGCCGCCATTTTGAATTTCATATCGGAACAAAAAACCTAAAGTTTGTAGAGGACCATCTAATGAACATTCATGTACAGTTTGGCTTTAATCATATTGGTAGTTTCTGAGAAGAAGGCATTTGAATATTTTCCCATAGGGTCCAATGTTAATCTATGTCCTGCGGTGGCGGCCATCTTGGATTTCCGATCGGCATAAAAAACAGTAACTTTGTAGAGGACCTTCCAATGATCATTCCTGGGCAGTTTGGTTTCAACTGTCCAAGTGGTTTCAGAGAAGAAGCATTTTGAAACATTTTCCCCATAGGGTCCAATGTTAAACTAAGTCCTGTTGTAGCCGCCATTTTGAATTTCATATCGGAACAAAAAACCTTAAGATTGTAGAGGACCATCCAATGAACATTCATGTACAGTTTGGCTTTAATCATATTTGCAGTTTCTGAGAAGAAGGCATTTGAATATTTTCCCATAGGGTCCAATGTTAATCTATGTCCTGCGGTGGCAGCCATCTTGGATTTCCGATCGGCATAATAAACACACACCGTGTAGAGGACCTACCAATGATCATTCCTGGGCAGTTTGGTTTCAACTGTCCAAGTGGTTTCAGAGAAGAAGCATTTTGAAACATTTTTCCCATAGGGTCCAATGTTAAACTAAGTCCTGCCGTAGCCGCCATTTTGAATTTCATATCGGAACAAAAAACCTTAAGATTGTAGAGGACCATCCAATGAACATTCATGTACAGTTTGACTTTAATCATATTTGTAGTTTCTGAGAAGAAGGCATTTGAATATTTTCCCATAGGGTCCAATGTTAATCTATGTCCTGCGGTGGCAGCCATCTTGGATTTCCGATCGGCATAAAAAACATAAAATTTGTAGAGGACCTTCCAATGATCATTCCTGGGCAGTTTGGTTTCAACTGTCCAAGTGGTTTCAGAGAAGAAGCATTTTGAAACATTTTCCCATAGGGTCCAATGTTAAACTAAGTCCTGCCATAGCCGCCATTTTGAATTTCATATCGGAACAAAAAACCTTGAGATTGTAGAGGACCATCCAATGAACATTCATGTACAGTTTGGCTTTAATCATATTTGTAGTTTCTGAGAAGAAGGCATTTGAATATTTTCCCATAGGGTCCAATGTTAATCTATGTCCTGCGGTGGCGGCCATCTTGGATTTCCGATCGGCATAAAAAACATAAAATTTGTAGAGGACCTTCCAATGATCATTCCTGGGCAGTTTGGTTTCAACTGTCCAAGTGGTTTCAGAGAAGAAGCATTTTGAAACATTTTTCCAATAGGGTCCAATGTTAAACTAAGTCCTGTTGTAGCCGCCATTTTGAATTTCATATCGGAACAAAAAACCTTAAGATTGTAGAGGACCATCCAATGAACATTCATGTACAGTTTGGCTTTAATCATATTTGTAGTTTCTGAGAAGAAGGCATTTGAATATTTTCCCATAGGGTCCAATGTTAATCTATGTATTGCGGTGGCGGCCATCTTGGATTTCCGATCGGCATAAAAAACAGAAAATTTGTAGAGGACCTTCCAATGATCATTCCTGGGCAGTTTGGTTTCAACTGTCCAAGTGGTTTCAGAGAAGAAGCATTTTGAAACATTTTTCCCATAGGGTCCAATGTTAAACTAAGTCCTGCCGTAGCCGCCATTTTGAATTTCATATCGGAACAAAAAACCTTAAGATTGTAGAGGACCATCCAATGAACATTCATGTACAGTTTGGCTTTAATCATATTTGTAGTTTCTGAGAAGAAGGCATTTGAATATTTTCCCATAGGGTCCAATGTTAATCTATGTCCTGCGGTGGCGGCCATCTTGGATTTCCGATCGGCATAAAAAACAGAAAATTTGTAAAGGACCTTCCAATGATCATTCCTGGGCAGTTTGGTTTCAACTGTCCAAGTGGTTTCAGAGAAGAAGCATTTTGAAACATTTTTCCCATAGGGTCCAATGTTAAACTAAGTTCTGTTGTAGCCGCCATTTTGAATTTCATATCGGAACAAAAAACCTTGAGATTGTAGAGGACCATCCAATGAACATTCATGTACAGTTTGGCTTTAATCATATTTGTAGTTTCTGAGAAGAAGGCATTTGAATATTTTCCCATAGGGTCCAATGTTAATCTATGTATTGCGGTGGCGGCCATCTTGGATTTCCGATCGGCATAAAAAACAGAAATTTGTAGAGGACCTTCCAATGATCATTCCTAGGCAGTTTGGTTTCAACTGTCCAATTGGTTTCAGAGAAGAAGCATTTTGAAACATTTTTCCCATAGGGTCCAATGTTAAACTAAGTCCTGCCGTAGCCGCCATTTTGAATTTCATACCGGAACAAAAAACCTAAAGTTTGTAGAGAACCATCTAATGAACATTCATGTACAGTTTGGCTTTAATCATATTTGTAGTTTCTGAGAAGAAGGCATTTGAATATTTTCCCATAGGGTCCAATGTTAATCTATGTCCTGCGGTGGCAGCCATCTTGGATTTCCGATCGACATAAAAAACACACACCGTGTAGAGGACCTTCCAATGATCATTCCTGGGCAGTTTGGTTTCAACTGTCCAAGTGGTTTCAGAGAAGAAGCATTTTGAAACATTTTTCCCATAGGGTCCAATGTTAAACTAAGTCCTGCCGTAGCCGCCATTTTGAATTTCATATCGGAACAAAAAACCTTAAGATTGTAGAGGACCATCCAATGAACATTCATGTACAGTTTGGCTTTAATCATATTTGTAGTTTCTGAGAAGAAGGCATTTGAATATTTTCCCATAGGGTCCAATGTTAATCTATGTCCTGCGGTGGCGGCCATCTTGGATTTCCGATCGGCATAAAAAACAGAAACTTTGTAGAGGACCTTCCAATGATCATTCCTGGGCAGTTTGGTTTCAACTGTGCAAGTGGTTTCAGAGAAGAAGCATTTTGAAACATTTTTCCCATAGGGTCCAATGTTAAACTAAGTCCTGCCGTAGCCGCCATTTTGAATTTCATACCGGAACAAAAAACCTAAAGTTTGTAGAGGACCATCTAATGAACATTCATGCACAGTTTGGCTTTAATCATAATTGTAGTTTCTGAGAAGAAGGCATTTGAATATTTTCCCATAGGGTCCAATGTTAATCTATGTATTGCGGTGGCAGCCATCTTGGATTTCCGATCGGCATAAAAAACACACACCGTGTAGAGGACCTTCCAATGATCATTCCTAGGCAGTTTGGTTTCAACTGTCCAATTGGTTTCAGAGAAGAAGCATTTTGAAACATTTTTCCCATAGGGTCCAATGTTAAACTAAGTCCTGCCGTAGCCGCCATTTTGAATTTCATATCGGAACAAAAAACCTTAAGATTGTAGAGGACCATCCAATGAACATTCATGTACAGTTTGGCTTTAATCATATTTGTAGTTTCTGAGAAGAAGGCATTTGAATATTTTCCCATAGGATCCAATGTTAATCTATGTCCTGCGGTGGCGGCCATCTTGGATTTCCGATCGGCATAAAAAGCATAAAATTTGTAAAGGACCTTCCAATGATCATTCCTGAGCAGTTTGGTTTCAACTGTCCAAGTGGTTTCAGAGAAGAAGCATTTTGAAACATTTTTCCCATAGGGTCCAATGTTAAACTAAGTCCTGTTGTAGCCGCCATTTTGAATTTCATATCGGAACAAAAAACCTTGAGATTGTAGAGGACCATCCAATGAACATTCATGTACAGTTTGGCTTTAATCATATTTGTAGTTTCTGAGAAGAAGGCATTTGAATATTTTCCCATAGGGTCCAATGTTAATCTATGTATTGCGGTGGCGGCCATCTTGGATTTCCGATCGGCATAAAAAACAGAAAATTTGTAGAGGACCTTCCAATGATCATTCCTGGGCAGTTTGGTTTCAACTGTCCAATTGGTTTCAGAGAAGAAGCATTTTGAAACATTTTCCCCATAGGGTCCAATGTTAAACTAAGTCCTGCCGTAGCCGCCATTTTGAATTTCATACCGGAACAAAAAACCTAAAGTTTGTAGAGAACCATCTAATGAACATTCATGTACAGTTTGGCTTTAATCATATTTGTAGTTTCTGAGAAGAAGGCATTTGAATATTTTCCCATAGGGTCCAATGTTAATCTATGTCCTGCGGTGGCAGCCATCTTGGATTTCCGATCGACATAAAAAACACACACCGTGTAGAGGACCTTCCAATGATCATTCCTGGGCAGTTTGGTTTCAACTGTCCAAGTGGTTTCAGAGAAGAAGCATTTTGAAACATTTTTCCCATAGGGTCCAATGTTAAACTAAGTCCTGCCGTAGCCGCCATTTTGAATTTCATATCGGAACAAAAAACCTTGAGATTGTAGAGGACCATCCAATGAACATTCATGTACAGTTTGGCTTTAATCATATTTGTAGTTTCTGAGAAGAAGGCATTTGAATATTTTCCCATAGGATCCAATGTTAATCTATGTCCTGCGGTGGTGGCCATCTTGGATTTCCGATCGGCATAAAAAACAGAAACTTTGTAGAGGACCTTCCAATGATCATTCCTGGGCAGTTTGGTTTCAACTGTCCAAGTGGTTTCAGAGAAGAAGCATTTTGAAACATTTTTCCCATAGGGTCCAATGTTAAACTAAGTCCTGCCGTAGCCACCATTTTGAATTTCATATCGGAACAAAAAACCTTGAGATTGTAGAGGACCATCCAATGAACATTCATGTACAGTTTGGCTTTAATCATATTTGTAGTTTCTGAGAAGAAGGCATTTGAATATTTTCCCATAGGGTCCAATGTTAATCTATGTCCTGCGTGGCGGCCATCTTGGATTTTCGATCGGCATAAAAAACAGAAAATTTGTAGAGGACTTTCCAATGATCATTCCTGGGCAGTTTGGTTTCAACTGTCCAAGTGGTTTCAGAGAAGAAGCATTTTGAAACATTTTCACCATAGGGTCCAATGTTAAACTAAGTCCTGTTGTAGCCGCCATTTTGAATTTCATATCGGAACAAAAAACCTTGAGATTGTAGAGGACCATCCAATGAACATTCATGTACAGTTTGGCTTTAATCATATTTGTAGTTTCTGAGAAGAAGGCATTTGAATATTTTCCCTTAGGGTCCAATGTTAATCTATGTCCTGCGGTGGCAGCCATCTTGGATTTCCGATCGGCATAAAAAACAAACACCGTGTAGAGCACCTTCCAATGATCATTCCTGGGCAGTTTGGTTTCAACTGTCCAAGTGGTTTCAGAGAAGAAGCATTTTGAAACATTTTTCCCATAGGGTCCAATGTTAAACTAAGTCCTGCCGTAGCCGCCATTTGGATTTCATACCGGAACAAAAAACCTAAAGTTTGTAGAGGGCCATCTAATGAACATTCATGTACAGTTTGGCTTTAATCATATTTGTAGTTTCTGAGAAGAAGGCATTTGAATATTTTCCCATAGGGTCCAATGTTAATCTATGTCCTGCGGTGGCGGCCATCTTGGATTTCCGATCGGCATAAAAAACATAAAATTTGTAGAGGAACTTCCAATGATCATTCCTGGGCAGTTTGGTTTCAACTGTCCAAGTGGTTTCAGAGAAGAAGCATTTTGAAACATTTTTCCCATAGGGTCCAATGTTAAACTAAGTCCTGTTGTAGCCGCCATTTTGAATTTCATATCGGAACAAAAAACCTTAAGATTGTAGAGGACCATCCAATGAACATTCATGTACAGTTTGGCTTTAATCATATTTGTAGTTTCTGAGAAGAAGGCATTTGAATATTTTCCCATAGGGTCCAATGTTAATCTATGTCCTGCGGTGGCAGCCATCTTGGATTTCCGATCGGCATGAAAAACAGAAAATTTGTAGAGGACCTTCCAATGATCATTCCTGGGCAGTTTGGTTTCAACTGTCCAACTGGTTTCAGAAAAGAAGCATTTTGAAACATTTTTCCCATAGGGTCCAATGTTAAACTAAGTCCTGCCGTAGCCGCCATTTTGAATTTCATACCGGAACAAAAAACCTAAAGTTTGTAGAGGACCATCTAATGAACATTCATGTACAGTTTGGCTTTAATCATATTTGTAGTTTCTGAGAAGAAGGCATTTGAATATTTTCCCATAGGGTCCAATGTTAATCTATGTCCTGCGGTGGCAGCCATCTTGGATTTCCGATCGGCATAAAAAACAGAAAATTTGTAGAGGACCTTCCAATGATCATTCCTGGGCAGTTTGGTTTCAACTGTCCAAGTGGTTTCAGAGAAGAAGCATTTTGAAACATTTTCCCATAGGGTCCAATGTTAAACTAAGTCCTGCCATAGCCGCCATTTTGAATTTCATATCGGAACAAAAAACCTTAAGATTGTAGAGGACCATCCAATGAACATTCATGTACAGTTTGGCTTTAATCATATTTGTAGTTTCTGAGAAGAAGGCATTTGAATATTTTCCCATAGGGTCCAATGTTAATCTATGTCCTGCGGTGACGGCCATCTTGGATTTCCGATCGGCATAAAAAACAGAAAATTTGTAGAGGACCTTCCAATGATCATTCCTGGGCAGTTTGGTTTCAACTGTCCAAGTGGTTTCAGAGAAGAAGCATTTTGAAACATTTTTCCCATAGGGTCCAATGTTAAACTAAGTCCTGCCGTAGCCGCCATTTTGAATTTCATATCGGAACAAAAAACCTTAAGATTGTAGAGGACCATCCAATGAACATTCATGTACAGTTTGGCTTTAATCATATTTGTAGTTTCTGAGAAGAAGGCATTTGAATATTTTCCCATAGGGTCCAATGTTAATCTATGTCCTGCGGTGGCGGCCATCCTGGATTTCCGATCGGCATAAAAAACAGAAAATTTGTAGAGGACCTTCCAATGATCATTCCTGGGCAGTTTGGTTTCAACTGTCCAACTGGTTTCAGAGAAGAAGCATTTTGAAACATTTTTCCCATAGGGTCCAATGTTAAACTAAGTCCTGCCGTAGCCGCCATTTTGAATTTCATACCGGAACAAAAAACCTAAAGTTTGTAGAGGACCATCTAATGAACATTCATGTACAGTTTGGCTTTAATCATATTTGTAGTTTCTGAGAAGAAGGCATTTGAATATTTTCCCATAGGGTCCAATGTTAATCTATGTCCTGCGGTGGCAGCCATCTTGGATTTCCGATCGGCATAAAAAACAGAAAATTTGTAGAGGACCTTCCAATGATCATTCCTGGGCAGTTTGGTTTCAACTGTCCAAGTGGTTTCAGAGAAGAAGCATTTTGAAACATTTTCCCATAGGGTCCAATGTTAAACTAAGTCCTGCCATAGCCGCCATTTTGAATTTCATATCGGAACAAAAAACCTTAAGATTGTAGAGGACCATCCAATGAACATTCATGTACAGTTTGGCTTTAATCATATTTGTAGTTTCTGAGAAGAAGGCATTTGAATATTTTCCCATAGGGTCCAATGTTAATCTATGTCCTGCGGTGGCAGCCATCTTGGATTTCCGATCGGCATAAAAAACAGAAAATATGTAGAGGACCTTCCAATGATCATTCCTGGGCAGTTTGGTTTCAACTGTCCAAGTGGTTTCAGAGAAGAAGCATTTTGAAACATTTTTCCCATAGGGTCCAATGTTAAACTAAGTCCTGTTGTAGCCGCCATTTTGAATTTCATATCGGAACAAAAAACCTTGAGATTGTAGAGGACCATCCAATGAACATTCATGTACAGTTTGGCTTTAATCATATTTGTAGTTTCTGAGAAGAAGGCATTTGAATATTTTCCCATAGGGTCCAATGTTAATCTATGTCCTGCGGTGGCGGCCATCCTGGATTTCCGATCGGCATAAAAAACATAAAATTTGTAGAGGACCTTCCAATGATCATTCCTGGGCAGTTTGGTTTCAACTGTCCAAGTGGTTTCAGAGAAGAAGCATTTTGAAACATTTTTCCCATAGGGTCCAATGTTAAACTAAGTCCTGCCGTAGCCGCCATTTTGAATTTCATATCGGAACAAAAAACCTTAAGATTGTAGAGGACCATCCAATGAACATTCATGTACAGTTTGGCTTTAATCATATTTGTAGTTTCTGAGAAGAAGGCATTTGAATATTTTCCCATAGGATCCAATGTTAATCTATGTCCTGCGGTGGTGGCCATCTTGGATTTCCGATCGGCATAAAAAACAGAAACTTTGTAGAGGACCTTCCAATGATCATTCCTGGGCAGTTTGGTTTCAACTGTCCAAGTGGTTTCAGAGAAGAAGCATTTTGAAACATTTTTCCCATAGGGTCCAATGTTAAACTAAGTCCTGCCGTAGCCACCATTTTGAATTTCATATCGGAACAAAAAACCTTGAGATTGTAGAGGACCATCCAATGAACATTCATGTACAGTTTGGCTTTAATCATATTTGTAGTTTCTGAGAAGAAGGCATTTGAATATTTTCCCATAGGGTCCAATGTTAATCTATGTCCTGCGTGGCGGCCATCTTGGATTTTCGATCGGCATAAAAAACAGAAAATTTGTAGAGGACTTTCCAATGATCATTCCTGGGCAGTTTGGTTTCAACTGTCCAAGTGGTTTCAGAGAAGAAGCATTTTGAAACATTTTCACCATAGGGTCCAATGTTAAACTAAGTCCTGTTGTAGCCGCCATTTTGAATTTCATATCGGAACAAAAAACCTTGAGATTGTAGAGGACCATCCAATGAACATTCATGTACAGTTTGGCTTTAATCATATTTGTAGTTTCTGAGAAGAAGGCATTTGAATATTTTCCCTTAGGGTCCAATGTTAATCTATGTCCTGCGGTGGCAGCCATCTTGGATTTCCGATCGGCATAAAAAACAAACACCGTGTAGAGCACCTTCCAATGATCATTCCTGGGCAGTTTGGTTTCAACTGTCCAAGTGGTTTCAGAGAAGAAGCATTTTGAAACATTTTTCCCATAGGGTCCAATGTTAAACTAAGTCCTGCCGTAGCCGCCATTTTGAATTTCATACCGGAACAAAAAACCTAAAGTTTGTAGAGGGCCACCTAATGAACATTCATGTACAGTTTGGCTTTAATCATATTTGTAGTTTCTGAGAAGAAGGCATTTGAATATTTTCCCATAGGGTCCAATGTTAATCTATGTCCTGTGGTGGCGGCCATCTTGGATTTCCGATCGGCATAAAAAACATAAAATTTGTAGAGGAACTTCCAATGATCATTCCTGGGCAGTTTGGTTTCAACTGTCCAAGTGGTTTCAGAGAAGAAGCATTTTGAAACATTTTTCCCATAGGGTCCAATGTTAAACTAAGTCCTGTTGTAGCCGCCATTTTGAATTTCATATCGGAACAAAAAACCTTAAGATTGTAGAGGACCATCCAATGAACATTCATGTACAGTTTGGCTTTAATCATATTTGTAGTTTCTGAGAAGAAGGCATTTGAATATTTTCCCATAGGGTCCAATGTTAATCTATGTCCTGCGGTGGCAGCCATCTTGGATTTCCGATCGGCATGAAAAACAGAAAATTTGTAGAGGACCTTCCAATGATCATTCCTGGGCAGTTTGGTTTCAACTGTCCAACTGGTTTCAGAGAAGAAGCATTTTGAAACATTTTTCCCATAGGGTCCAATGTTAAACTAAGTCCTGCCGTAGCCGCCATTTTGAATTTCATACCGGAACAAAAAACCTAAAGTTTGTAGAGGACCATCTAATGAACATTCATGTACAGTTTGGCTTTAATCATATTTGTAGTTTCTGAGAAGAAGGCATTTGAATATTTTCCCATAGGGTCCAATGTTAATCTATGTCCTGCGGTGGCAGCCATCTTGGATTTCCGATCGGCATAAAAAACAGAAAATTTGTAGAGGACCTTCCAATGATCATTCCTGGGCAGTTTGGTTTCAACTGTCCAAGTGGTTTCAGAGAAGAAGCATTTTGAAACATTTTCCCATAGGGTCCAATGTTAAACTAAGTCCTGCCATAGCCGCCATTTTGAATTTCATATCGGAACAAAAAACCTTAAGATTGTAGAGGACCATCCAATGAACATTCATGTACAGTTTGGCTTTAATCATATTTGTAGTTTCTGAGAAGAAGGCATTTGAATATTTTCCCATAGGGTCCAATGTTAATCTATGTCCTGCGGTGACGGCCATCTTGGATTTCCGATCGGCATAAAAAACAGAAAATTTGTAGAGGACCTTCCAATGATCATTCCTGGGCAGTTTGGTTTCAACTGTCCAAGTGGTTTCAGAGAAGAAGCATTTTGAAACATTTTTCCCATAGGGTCCAATGTTAAACTAAGTCCTGCCGTAGCCGCCATTTTGAATTTCATATCGGAACAAAAAACCTTAAGATTGTAGAGGACCATCCAATGAACATTCATGTACAGTTTGGCTTTAATCATATTTGTAGTTTCTGAGAAGAAGGCATTTGAATATTTTCCCATAGGGTCCAATGCTAATCTATGTCCTGCGGTGGCGGCCATCCTGGATTTCCGATCGGCATAAAAAACAGAAAATTTGTAGAGGACCTTCCAATGATCATTCCTGGGCAGTTTGGTTTCAACTGTGCAAGTGGTTTCAGAGAAGAAGCATTTTGAAACATTTTTCCCATAGGGTCCAATGTTAAACTAAGTCCTGCCGTAGCCGCCATTTTGAATTTCATACCGGAACAAAAAACCTTGAGATTGTAGAGGACCATCCAATGAACATTCATGTACAGTTTGGCTTTAATCATATTTGTAGTTTCTGAGAAGAAGGCATTTGAATATTTTCCCATAGGGTCCAATGTTAATCTATGTCCTGCGGTGGCGGCCATCTTGGATTTCCGATCGGCATGAAAAACAGAAAATTTGTAGAGGACCTTCCAATGATCATTCCTGGGCAGTTTGGTTTCAACTGTCCAACTGGTTTCAGAGAAGAAGCATTTTGAAACATTTTTCCCATAGGGTCCAATGTTAAACTAAGTCCTGCCGTAGCCGCCATTTTGAATTTCATACCGGAACAAAAAACCTAAAGTTTGTAGAGGACCATCTAATGAACATTCATGTACAGTTTGGCTTTAATCATATTTGTAGTTTCTGAGAAGAAGGCATTTGAATATTTTCCCATAGGGTCCAATGTTAATCTATGTCCTGCGGTGGCAGCCATCTTGGATTTCCGATCGGCATAAAAAACATAAAATTTGTAGAGGACCTTCCAATGATCATTCCTGGGCAGTTTGGTTTCAACTGTCCAAGTGGTTTCAGAGAAGAAGCATTTTGAAACATTTTCCCATAGGGTCCAATGTTAAACTAAGTCCTGCCATAGCCGCCATTTTGAATTTCATATCGGAACAAAAAACCTTAAGATTGTAGAGGACCATCCAATGAACATTCATGTACAGTTTGGCTTTAATCATATTTGTAGTTTCTGAGAAGAAGGCATTTGAATATTTTCCCATAGGGTCCAATGTTAATCTATGTCCTGCGGTGTCGGCCATCTTGGATTTCCGATCAGCATAAAAAACACACACCGTGTAGAGGACCTTCCAATGATCATTCCTGGGCAGTTTGGTTTCAACTGTCCTAGTGGTTTCAGAGAAGAAGCATTTTGAAACATTTTTCCAATAGGGTCCAATGTTAAACTAAGTCCTGCCGTAGCCGCCATTTTGAATTTCATATCGGAACAAAAAACCTTAAGATTGTAGAGGACCATCTAATGAACATTCATGTACAGTTTGGCTTTAATCATATTTGTAGTTTCTGAGAAGAAGGCATTTGAATATTTTCCCATAGGGTCCAATGTTAATCTATGTCCTGCGGTGGCAGCCATCTTGGATTTCCGATCGGCATAAAAAACAGAAAATTTGTAGAGGACCTTCCAATGATCATTCCTGGGCAGTTTGGTTTCAACTGTCCAAGTGGTTTCAGAGAAGAAGCATTTTGAAACATTTTCCCATAGGGTCCAATGTTAAACTAAGTCCTGCCATAGCCGCCATTTTGAATTTCATATCGGAACAAAAAACCTTAAGATTGTAGAGGACCATCCAATGAACATTCATGTACAGTTTGGCTTTAATCATATTTGTAGTTTCTGAGAAGAAGGCATTTGAATATTTTCCCATAGGGTCCAATGTTAATTTATGTCCTGCGGTGACGGCCATCTTGGATTTCCGATCGGCATAAAAAACAGAAAATTTGTAGAGGACCTTCCAATGATCATTCCTGGGCAGTTTGGTTTCAACTGTCCGAGTGGTTTCAGAGAAGAAGCATTTTGAAACATTTTTCCCATAGGGTCCAATGTTAAACTAAGTCCTGCCGTAGCCGCCATTTTGAACTTCATATCGGAACAAAAAACCTTAAGATTGTAGAGGACCATCCAATGAACATTCATGTACAGTTTGGCTTTAATCATATTTGTAGTTTCTGAGAAGAAGGCATTTGAATATTTTCCCATAGGGTCCAATGTTAATCTATGTCCTGCGGTGGCGGCCATCTTGGATTTCCGATCGGCATAAAAAACAAAAAATTTGTAGAGCACCTTCCAATGATCATTCCTGGGCAGTTTGGTTTCAACTGTCCAATTGGTTTCAGAGAAGAAGCATTTTGAAACATTTTTCCCATAGGGTCCAATGTTAAACTAAGTCCTGCCGTAGCCGCCATTTTGAATTTCATACCGGAACAAAAAACCTAAAGTTTGTAGAGGACCATCTAATGAACATTCATGTACAGTTTGGCTTTAATCATATTTGTAGTTTCTGAGAAGAAGGCATTTGAATATTTTCCCATAGGGTCCAATGTTAATCTATGTCCTGCGGTGGCAGCCATCTTGGATTTCCGATCGGCATAAAAAACAGAAAATATGTAGAGGACCTTCCAATGATCATTCCTGGGCAGTTTGGTTTCAACTGTCCAAGTGGTTTCAGAGAAGAAGCATTTTGAAACATTTTTCCCATAGGGTCCAATGTTAAACTAAGTCCTGTTGTAGCCGCCATTTTGAATTTCATATCGGAACAAAAAACCTTGAGATTGTAGAGGACCATCCAATGAACATTCATGTACAGTTTGGCTTTAATCATATTTGTAGTTTCTGAGAAGAAGGCATTTGAATATTTTCCCATAGGGTCCAATGTTAATCTATGTCCTGCGGTGGCGGCCATCCTGGATTTCCGATCGGCATAAAAAACATAAAATTTGTAGAGGACCTTCCAATGATCATTCCTGGGCAGTTTGGTTTCAACTGTGCAAGTGGTTTCAGAGAAGAAGCATTTTGAAACATTTTTCCCATAGGGTCCAATGTTAAACTAAGTCCTGCCGTAGCCGCCATTTTGAATTTCATACCGGAACAAAAAACCTAAAGTTTGTAGAGGACCATCTAATGAACATTCATGCACAGTTTGGCTTTAATCATAATTGTAGTTTCTGAGAAGAAGGCATTTGAATATTTTCCCATAGGGTCCAATGTTAATCTATGTATTGCGGTGGCAGCCATCTTGGATTTCCGATCGGCATAAAAAACACACACCGTGTAGAGGACCTTCCAATGATCATTCCTGGGCAGTTTGGTTTCAACTGTCCTAGTGGTTTCAGAGAAGAAGCATTTTGAAACATTTTTCCAATAGGGTCCAATGTTAAACTAAGTCCTGCCGTAGCCGCCATTTTGAATTTCATATCGGAACAAAAAACCTTAAGATTGTAGAGGACCATCCAATGAACATTCATGTACAGTTTGGCTTTAATCATATTTGTAGTTTCTGAGAAGAAGGCATTTGAATATTTTCCCATAGGATCCAATGTTAATCTATGTCCTGCGGTGGCGGCCATCTTGGATTTCCGATCGGCATAAAAAACAGAAAATTTGTAGAGGACCTTCCAATGATCATTCCTGGGCAGTTTGGTTTCAACTGTCCAAGTGGTTTCAGAGAAGAAGCATTTTGAAACATTTTTCCCATAGGGTCCAATGTTAAACTAAGTCCTGCCGTAGCCGCCATTTTGAATTTCATATCGGAACAAAAAACCTTAAGATTGTAGAGGACCATCCAATGAACATTCATGTACAGTTTGGCTTTAATCATATTTGTAGTTTCTGAGAAGAAGGCATTTGAATATTTTCCCATAGGGTCCAATGTTAATCTATGTCCTGCGGTGGCGGCCATCTTGGATTTCCGATCGGCATAAAAAACACACACCGTGTAGAGGACCTTCCAATGATCATTCCTGGGCAGTTTGGTTTCAACTGTCCAAGTGGTTTCAGAGAAGAAGCATTTTGAAACATTTTTCCCATAGGGTCCAATGTTAAACTAAGTCCTGTTGTAGCCGCCATTTTGAATTTCATATCGGAAGAAAAAACCTTGAGATTGTAGAGGACCATCCAATGAACATTCATGTACAGTTTGGCTTTAATCATATTTGTAGTTTCTGAGAAGAAGGCATTTGAATATTTTCCCATAGGGTCCAATGTTAATCTATGTATTGCGGTGGCGGCCATCTTGGATTTCCGATCGGCATAAAAAACAGAAAATTTGTAGAGGACCTTCCAATGATCATTCCTGGGCAGTTTGGTTTCAACTGTCCAACTGGTTTCAGAGAAGAAGCATTTTGAAACATTTTTCCCATAGGGTCCAATGTTAAACTAAGTCCTGCCGTAGCCGCCATTTTGATATTCATACCGGAACAAAAAACGTAAAGTTTGTAGAGAACCATCTAATGAACATTCATGTACAGTTTGGCTTTAATCATATTTGTAGTTTCTGAGAAGAAGGCATTTGAATATTTTCCCATAGGGTCCAATGTTAATTTATGTCCTGCGGTGGCGGCCATCTTGGATTTCCGATCGGCATAAAAAACAAAAATTTGTAGAGGACCTTCCAATGATCATTCCTGGGCAGTTTGGTTTCAACTGTCCAAGTGGTTTCAGAGAAGAAGCATTTTGAAACATTTTTCCCATAGGGTCCAATGTTAAACTAAGTCCTGCCGTAGCCGCCATTTTGAATTTCATATCGGAACAAAAAACCTTAAGATTGTAGAGGACCATCCAATGAACATTCATGTACAGTTTGGCTTTAATCATATTTGTAGTTTCTGAGAAGAAGGCATTTGAATATTTTCCCATAGGGTCCAATGTTAATCTATGTATTGCGGTGGCGGCCATCTTGGATTTCCGATCGGCATAAAAAACAGAAAATTTGTAGAGGACCTTCCAATGATCATTCCTAGGCAGTTTGGTTTCAACTGTCCAATTGGTTTCAGAGAAGAAGCATTTTGAAACATTTTTCCCATAGGGTCCAATGTTAAACTAAGTCCTGCCGTAGCCGCCATTTTGAATTTCATACCGGAACAAAAAACCTAAAGTTTGTAGAGAACCATCTAATGAACATTCATGTACAGTTTGGCTTTAATCATATTTGTAGTTTCTGAGAAGAAGGCATTTGAATATTTTCCCATAGGGTCCAATGTTAATCTATGTCCTGCGGTGGCAGCCATCTTGGATTTCCGATCGACATAAAAAACACACACCGTGTAGAGGACCTTCCAATGATCATTCCTGGGCAGTTTGGTTTCAACTGTCCAAGTGGTTTCAGAGAAGAAGCATTTTGAAACATTTTTCCCATAGGGTCCAATGTTAAACTAAGTCCTGCCGTAGCCGCCATTTTGAATTTCATATCGGAACAAAAAACCTTAAGATTGTAGAGGACCATCCAATGAACATTCATGTACAGTTTGGCTTTAATCATATTTGTAGTTTCTGAGAAGAAGGCATTTGAATATTTTCCCATAGGATCCAATGTTAATCTATGTCCTGCGGTGGCGGCCATCTTGGATTTCCGATCGGCATAAAAAACAGAAAATTTGTAAAGGACCTTCCAATGATCATTCCTGAGCAGTTTGGTTTCAACTGTCCAAGTGGTTTCAGAGAAGAAGCATTTTGAAACATTTTTCCCATAGGGTCCAATGTTAAACTAAGTCCTGTTGTAGCCGCCATTTTGAATTTCATATCGGAACAAAAAACCTTGAGATTGTAGAGGACCATCCAATGAACATTCATGTACAGTTTGGCTTTAATCATATTTGTAGTTTCTGAGAAGAAGGCATTTGAATATTTTCCCTTAGGGTCCAATGTTAATCTATGTATTGCGGTGGCGGCCATCTTGGATTTCCGATCGGCATAAAAAACAGAAAATTTGTAGAGGACCTTCCAATGATCATTCCTAGGCAGTTTGGTTTCATCTGTCCAATTGGTTTCAGAGAAGAAGCATTTTGAAACATTTTTCCCATAGGGTCCAATGTTAAACTAAGTCCTGCCGTAGCCGCCATTTTGAATTTCATACCGGAACAAAAAACCTAAAGTTTGTAGAGAACCATCTAATGAACATTCATGTACAGTTTGGCTTTAATCATATTTGTAGTTTCTGAGAAGAAGGCATTTGAATATTTTCCCATAGGGTCCAATGTTAATCTATGTCCTGCGGTGGCAGCCATCTTGGATTTCCGATCGACATAAAAAACACACACCGTGTAGAGGACCTTCAAATGATCATTCCTGGGCAGTTTGGTTTCAACTGTCCAAGTGGTTTCAGAGAAGAAGCATTTTGAAACATTTTTCCCATAGGGTCCAATGTTAAACTAAGTCCTGCCGTAGCCGCCATTTTGAATTTCATATCGGAACAAAAAACCTTAAGATTGTAGAGGACCATCCAATGAACATTCATGTACAGTTTGGCTTTAATCATATTTGTAGTTTCTGAGAAGAAGGCATTTGAATATTTTCCCATAGGATCCAATGTTAATCTATGTCCTGCGGTGGTGGCCATCTTGGATTTCCGATTGGCATAAAAAACATAAAATTTGTAGAGGACCTTCCAATGATCATTCCTGGGCAGTTTGGTTTCAACTGTCCAAGTGGTTTCAGAGAAGAAGCATTTTGAAACATTTTTCCCATAGGGTCCAATGTTAAACTAAGTCCTGCCGTAGCCGCCATTTTGAATTTCATATCGGAACAAAAAACCTTGAGATTGTAGAGGACCATCCAATGAACATTCATGTACAGTTTGGCTTTAATCATATTTGTAGTTTCTGAGAAGAAGGCATTTGAATATTTTCCCATAGGGTCCAATGTTAATCTATGTCCTGCGTGGCGGCCATCTTGGATTTTCGATCGGCATAAAAAACAGAAAATTTGTAGAGGACTTTCCAATGATCATTCCTGGGCAGTTTGGTTTCAACTGTCCAAGTGGTTTCAGAGAAGAAGCATTTTGAAACATTTTCCCCATAGGGTCCAATGTTAAACTAAGTCCTGTTGTAGCCGCCATTTTGAATTTCATATCGGAACAAAAAACCTTGAGATTGTAGAGGACCATCCAATGAACATTCATGTACAGTTTGGCTTTAATCATATTTGCAGTTTCTGAGAAGAAGGCATTTGAATATTTTCCCATAGGGTCCAATGTTAATCTATGTCCTGCGGTGGCAGCCATCTTGGATTTCCGATCGGCATAAAAAACAAACACCGTGTAGAGGACCTTCCAATGATCATTCCTGGGCAGTATGGTTTCAACTGTCCAAGTGGTTTCAGAGAAGAAGCATTTTGAAACATTTTTCCCATAGGGTCCAATGTTAAACTAAGTCCTGCCGTAGCCGCCATTTTGAATTTCATACCGGAACAAAAAACCTTTAGTTTGTAGAGGGCCATCTAATGAACATTCATGTACAGTTTGGCTTTAATCATATTTGTAGTTTCTGAGAAGAAGGCATTTGAATATTTTCCCATAGGGTCCAATGTTAATCTATGTCCTGCGGTGGCGGCCATCTTGGATTTCCGATCGGCATGAAAAACAGAAAATTTGTAGAGGACCTTCCAATGATCATTCCTGGGCAGTTTGGTTTCAACTGTCCAACTGGTTTCAGAGAAGAAGCATTTTGAAACATTTTTCCCATAGGGTCCAATGTTAAACTAAGTCCTGCCGTAGCCGCCATTTTGAATTTCATACCGGAACAAAAAACCTAAAGTTTGTAGAGGACCATCTAATGAACATTCATGTACAGTTTGGCTTTAATCATATTTGTAGTTTCTGAGAAGAAGGCATTTGAATATTTTCCCATAGGGTCCAATGTTAATCTATGTCCTGCGGTGGCGGCCATCTTGGATTTCCGATCGGCATAAAAAACAAAACATTTGTAGAGGACCTTCCAATGATCATTCCTGGGCAGTTTGGTTTCAACTGTCCAAGTGGTTTCAGAGAAGAAGCATTTTGAAACATTTTTCCCATAGGGTCCAATGTTAAACTAAGTCCTGCCGTAGCCGCCATTTTGAATTTCATATCGGAACAAAAAACCTTGAGATTGTAGAGGACCATCCAATGAACATTCATGTACAGTTTGGCTTTAATCATATTTGTAGTTTCTGAGAAGAAGGCATTTGAATATTTTCCCATAGGGTCCAATGTTAATCTATGTCCTGCGGTGGCAGCCATCTTGGATTTCCGATCGGCATAAAAAACAGAAAATTTGTAGAGGACCTTCAAAATGATCATTCCTGGGCAGTTTGGTTTCAACTGTCCGAGTGGTTTCAGAGAAGAAGCATTTTGAAACATTTTTCCCATAGGGTCCAATGTTAAACTAAGTCCTGTTGTAGCCGCCATTTTGAATTTCATATCGGAACAAAAAACCTTGATATTGTAGAGGACCATCCAATGAACATTCATGTACAGTTTGGCTTTAATCATATTAGTAGTTTCTGAGAAGAAGGCATTTGAATATTTTCCCATAGGGTCCAATGTTAATCTATGTCCTGCGGTGGCGGCCATCTTGGATTTCCGATCGGCATAAAAAACAGAAACTTTGTAGAGGACCTTCCAATGATCATTCCTGGGCAGTTTGGTTTCAACTGTCCAAGTGGTTTCAGAGAAGAAGCATTTTGAAACATTTTCCCCATAGGGTCCAATGTTAAACTAAGTCCTGCCGTAGCCGCCATTTTGAATTTCATACCGGAACAAAAAACGTAAAGTTTGTAGAGGACCATCTAATGAACATTCATGTACAGTTTGGCTTTAATCATATTTG
Organism: Bathymodiolus brooksi; assembly: GCA_963680875.1. Classification (NCBI taxonomy): domain Eukaryota; kingdom Metazoa; phylum Mollusca; class Bivalvia; order Mytilida; family Modiolidae; genus Bathymodiolus; species Bathymodiolus brooksi. Next base: position 49,306,552 of record OY804577.1, read on the forward strand.
TAGTTTCTGAGAAGAAGGCATTTGAATATTTTCCCATAGGGTCCAATGTTAATCTATGTCCTGCGGTGGCAGCCATCTTGGATTTCCGATCGGCATAAAAAACACACACCGTGTAGAGGACCTTCCAATGATCATTCCTGGGCAGATTGGTTTCAACTGTCCAAGTGGTTTCAGAGAAGAAGCATTTTGAAACATTTTCCCATAGGGTCCAATGTTAAACTAAGTCCTGCCATAGCCGCCATTTTGAATTTCATATCGGAACAAAAAACCTTAAGATTGTAGAGGACCATCCAATGAACATTCATGTACAGTTTGGCTTTAATCATATTTGTAGTTTCTGAGAAGAAGGCATTTGAATATTTTCCCATAGGGTCCAATGTTAATCTATGTCCTGCGGTGGCGGCCATCTTGGATTTCCGATCGGCATAAAAAACAGAAACTTTGTAGAGGACCTTCCAATGATCATTCCTGGGCAGTTTGGTTTCAACTGTCCAAGTGGTTTCAGAGAAGAAGCATTTTGAAACATTTTTCCCATAGGGTCCAATGTTAAACTAAGTCCTGCCGTAGCCGCCATTTTGAATTTCATACCGGAACAAAAAACGTAAAGTTTGTAGAGGGCCATCCAATGAACATTCATGTACAGTTTGGCTTTAATCATATTTGTAGTTTCTGAGAAGAAGGCATTTGAATATTTTCCCATAGGGTCCAATGTTAATCTATGTATTGCGGTGGCGGCCATCTTGGATTTCCGATCGGCATAAAAAACAGAAAATTTGTAGAGGACCTTCCAATGATCATTCCTGGGCAGTTTGGTTTCAACTGTCTAATTGGTTTCAGAGAAGAAGCATTTTGAAACATTTTCCCCATAGGGTCCAATGTTAAACTAAGTCCTGCCGTAGCCGCCATTTTGAATTTCATACCGGAACAAAAAACCTAATATTTGTAGAGGACCATCTAATGAACATTCATGTACAGTTTGGCTTTAATCATATTTGTAGTTTCTGAGAAGAAGGCATTTGAATATTTTCCCATAGGGTCCAATGTTAATCTATGTCCTGCGGTGGCAGCCATCTTGGATTTCCGATCGGCATAAAAAACACACACCGTGTAGAGGACCTTCCAATGATCATTCCTGGGCAGTTTGGTTTCAACTGTCCAAGTGGTTTCAGAGAAGAAGCATTTTGAAACATTTTCCCCATAGGGTCCAATGTTAAACTAAGTCCTGCCGTAGCCGCCATTTTGAATTTCATATCGGAACAAAAAACCTTAAGATTGTAGAGGACCATCCAATGAACATTCATGTACAGTTTGGCTTTAATCATATTTGTAGTTTCTGAGAAGAAGGCATTTGAATATTTTCCCATAGGGTCCAATGTTAATCTATGTCGTGCGGTGGCAGCCATCTTGGATTTTCGATCGGCATAAAAAACATAAAATTTGTAGAGGACCTTCCAATGATCATTCCTGGGCAGTTTGGTTTCAATTGTCCAAGTGGTTTCAGAGAAGAAGCATTTTGAAACATTTTTCCCATAGGGTCCAATGTTAAACTAAGTCCTGTTGTAGCCGCCATTTTGAATTTCATATCGGAACAAAAAACCTTGAGATTGTAGAGGACCATCCAATGAACATTCATGTACAGTTTGGCTTTAATCATATTTGTAGTTTCTGAGAAGAAGGCATTTGAATATTTTCCCATAGGGTCCAATGTTAATCTATGTATTGCGGTGGCGGCCATCTTGGATTTCCGATCGGCATAAAAAACAGAAAATTTGTAGAGGACCTTCCAATGATCATTCTTGGGCAGATTGGTTTCAACTGTCCAAGTGGTTTCAGAGAAGAAGCATTTTGAAACATTTTTCCCATAGGGTCCAATGTTAAACTAAGTCCTGCCATAGCCGCCATTTTGAATTTCATACCGAAACAAAAAACCTAAAGTTTGTAGAGGACCATCTAATGAACATTCATGTACAGTTTGGCTTTAATCATATTTGTAGTTTCTGAGAAGAAGGCATTTGAATATTTTCCCATAGGGTCCAATGTTAATCTATGTCCTGCGGTGGCAGCCATCTTGGATTTCCGATCGGCATGAAAAACAGAAAATTTGTAGAGGACCTTCCAATGATCATTCCTGGGCAGTTTGGTTTCAACTGTCCAACTGGTTTCAGAGAAGAAGCATTTTGAAACATTTTTCCCATAGGGTCCAATGTTAAACTAAGTCCTGCCGTAGCCGCCATTTTGAATTTCATACCGGAACAAAAAACCTAAAGTTTGTAGAGGACCATCTAATGAACATTCATGTACAGTTTGGCTTTAATCATATTTGTAGTTTCTGAGAAGAAGGCATTTGAATATTTTCCCATAGGGTCCAATGTTAATCTATGTCCTGCGGTGGCGGCCATCTTGGATTTCCGATCGGCATAAAAAAGCAGAAAATTTGTAGAGGACCTTCCAATGATCATTCCTGGGCAGTTTGGTTTCAACTGTCCAAGTGGTTTCAGAGAAGAAGCATTTTGAAACATTTTTCCCATAGGGTCCAATGTTAAACTAAGTCCTGCCGTAGCCGCCATTTTGAATTTCATATCGGAACAAAAAACCTTAAGATTGTAGAGGACCATCCAATGAACATTCATGTACAGTTTGGCTTTAATCATATTTGTAGTTTCTGAGAAGAAGGCATTTGAATATTTTCCCATAGGGTCCAATGTTAATCTATGTCCTGCGGTGGCAGCCATCTTGGATTTTCGATCGGCATAAAAAACACACACCGTGTAGAGGACCTTCCAATGATCATTCCTGGGCAGTTTGGTTTCAACTGTCCAAGTGGTTTCAGAGAAGAAGCATTTTGAAACATTTTTCCCATAGGGTCCAATGTTAAACTAAGTCCTGTTGTAGCCGCCATTTTGAATTTCATATCGGAACAAAAAACCTTGATATTGTAGAGGACCATCCAATGAACATTCATGTATAGTTTGGCTTTAATCATATTTGTAGTTTCTGAGAAGAAGGCATTTGAATATTTTCCCATAGGGTCCAATGTTAATCTATGTATTGCGGTGGCGGCCATCTTGGATTTCCGATCGACATAAAAAACACACACCGTGTAGAGGACCTTCCAATGATCATTCCTGGGCAGTTTGGTTTCAACTGTCCAAGTGGTTTCAGAGAAGAAGCATTTTGAAACATTTTTCCCATAGGGTCCAATGTTAAACTAAGTCCTGCCGTAACCGCCATTTTGAATTTCATATCGGAACAAAAAACCTTAAGATTGTAGAGGACCATCCAATGAACATTCATGTACAGTTTGGCTTTAATCATATTTGTAGTTTCTGAGAAGAAGGCATTTGAATATTTTCCCATAGGGTCCAATGTTAATCTATGTCCTGCGGTGGCGGCCATCTTGGATTTTCGATCGGCATAAAAAACAGAAAATTTGTAGAGGACCTTCCAATGATCATTCCTGGGCAGTTTGGTTTCAACTGTCCAAGTGGTTTCAGAGAAGAAGCATTTTGAAACATTTTTCCCATAGGGTCCTATGTTAAACTAAGTCCTGTTGTAGCCGCCATTTTGAATTTCATATCGGAACAAAAAACCTTAAGATTGTAGAGGACCATCCAATGAACATTCATGTACAGTTTGGCTTTAATCATATTTGTAGTTTCTGAGAAGAAGGCATTTGAATATTTTCCCATAGGGTCCAATGTTAATCTATGTATTGCGGTGGCGGCCATCTTGGATTTCCGATCGGCATAAAAAACAGAAAATTTGTAGAGGACCTTCCAATGATCATTCCTGGGCAGATTGGTTTCAACTGTCCAAGTGGTTTCAGAGAAGAAGCATTTTGAAACATTTTTCCCATAGGGTCCAATGTTAAACTAAGTCCTGCCGTAGCCGCCATTTTGAATTTCATACCGGAACAAAAAACCTTGAGTTTGTAGAGGGCCATCTAATGAACATTCATGTACAGTTTGGCTTTAATCATATTTGTAGTTTCTGAGAAGAAGGCATTTGAATATTTTCCCATAGGGTCCAATGTTAATCTATGTCCTGCGGTGGCGGCCATCTTGGATTTCTGATCGGCATAAAAAACAGAAACTTTGTAGAGGACCTTCCAATGATCATTCCTGGGCAGTTTGGTTTCAACTGTCCAAGTGGTTTCAGAGAAGAAGCATTTTGAAACATTTTTCCCTTAGGGTCCAATGTTAAACTAAGTCCTGCCGTAGCCGCCATTTTGAATTTCATATCGGAACAAAAAACCTTAAGATTATAGAGGACCATCCAATGAACATTCATGTACAGTTTGGCTTTAATCATATTTGTAGTTTCTGAGAAGAAGGCATTTGAATATTTTCCCATAGGGTCCAATGTTAATCTATGTCCTGCGGTGGCGGCCATCTTGGATTTCCGATCGGCATAAAAAACACACACCGTGTAGAGGACCTTCCAATGATCATTCCTGGGCAGTTTGGTTTTAACTGTCCAAGTGGTTTCAGAGAAGAAGCATTTTGAAACATTTTTCCCATAGGGTCCTATGTTAAACTAAGTCCTGCCGTAGCCGCCATTTTGAATTTCATATCGGAACAAAAAACCTTAAGATTATAGAGGACCATCCAATGAACATTCATGTACAGTTTGGCTTTAATCATATTTGTAGTTTTTGAGAAGAAGGCATTTGAATATTTTCCCATAGGGTCCAATGTTAATCTATGTCCTGCGGTGGCGGCCATCCTGGATTTCCGATCGGCATAAAAAACAGAAAATTTGTAGAGGACCTTCCAATGATCATTCCTGGGCAGATTGGTTTCAACTGTCCAAGTGGTTTCAGAGAAGAAGCATTTTGAAACATTTTTCCCATAGGGTCCAATGTTAAACTAAGTCCTGCCGTAGCCGCCATTTTGAATTTCATACCGGAACAAAAAACCTAAAGTTTGTAGAGGGCCATCCAATGAACATTCATGTACAGTTTGGCTTTAATCATATTTGTAGTTTCTGAGAAGAAGGCATTTGAATATTTTCCCATAGGGTCCAATGTTAATCTATGTATTGTGGTGGCGGCCATCTTGGATTTCCGATCGGCATAAAAAATAGAAAATTTGTAGAGGACCTTCCAATGATCATTCCTGGGCAGATTGGTTTCAACTGTCCAAGTGGTTTCAGAGAAGAAGCATTTTGAAACATTTTTCCCATAGGGTCCAATGTTAAACTAAGTCCTGCCGTAGCCGCCATTTTGAATTTCATACCGGAACAAAAAACCTTAAGATTGTAGAGGACCATCCAATGAACATTCATGTACAGTTTGGCTTTAATCATATTTGTAGTTTCTGAGAAGAAGGCATTTGAATATTTTCCCATAGGGTCCAATGTTAATCTATGTCCTGCGGTGGCGGCCATCTTGGATTTCCGATCGGCATAAAAAACAGAAACTTTGTAGAGGACCTTCCAATGATCATTCCTGGGCAGTTTGGTTTCAACTGTCCAAGTGGTTTCAGAGAAGAAGCATTTTGAAACATTTTTCCCATAGGGTCCAATGTTAAACTAAGTCCTGCCGTAGCCGCCATTTTGAATTTCATACCGGAACAAAAAACGTAAAGTTTGTAGAGGGCCATCCAATGAACATTCATGTACAGTTTGGCTTTAATCATATTTGTAGTTTCTGAGAAGAAGGCATTTGAATATTTTCCCATAGGGTCCAATGTTAATCTATGTCCTGCGGTGGCGGCCATCTTGGATTTCCGATCGGCATAAAAAAACAGAAACTTTGTAGAGGACCTTCCAATGATCATTCCTGGGCAGTTTGGTTTCAACTGTCCAAGTGGTTTCAGAGAAGAAGCATTTTGAAACATTTTCCCCATATGGTCCAATGTTAAACTAAGTCCTGCCGTAGCCGCCATTTTGAATTTCATACCGGAACAAAAAACCTAAAGTTTGTAGAGGACCATCTAATGAACATTCATGTACAGTTTGGCTTTAATCATATTTGTAGTTTCTGAGAAGAAGGCATTTGAATATTTTCCCATAGGGTCCAATGTTAATCTATGTCCTGCGGTGGCAGCCATCTTGGATTTCCGATCGGCATAAAAAACACACACCGTGTAGAGGACCTTCCAATGATCATTCCTGGGCAGATTGGTTTCAACTGTCCAAGTGGTTTCAGAGAAGAAGCATTTTGAAACATTTTCCCATAGGGTCCAATGTTAAACTAAGTCCTGCCATAGCCGCCATTTTGAATTTCATATCGGAACAAAAAACCTTAAGATTGTAGAGGACCATCCAATGAACATTCATGTACAGTTTGGCTTTAATCATATTTGTAGTTTCTGAGAAGAAGGCATTTGAATATTTTCCCATAGGGTCCAATGTTAATCTATGTCCTGCGGTGGCGGCCATCTTGGATTTCCGATCGGCATAAAAAACAGAAACTTTGTAGAGGACCTTCCAATGATCATTCCTGGGCAGTTTGGTTTCAACTGTCCAAGTGGTTTCAGAGAAGAAGCATTTTGAAACATTTTTCCCATAGGGTCCAATGTTAAACTAAGTCCTGCCGTAGCCGCCATTTTGAATTTCATACCGGAACAAAAAACGTAAAGTTTGTAGAGGGCCATCCAATGAACATTCATGTACAGTTTGGCTTTAATCATATTTGTAGTTTCTGAGAAGAAGGCATTTGAATATTTTCCCATAGGGTCCAATGTTAATCTATGTATTGCGGTGGCGGCCATCTTGGATTTCCGATCGGCATAAAAAACAGAAAATTTGTAGAGGACCTTCCAATGATCATTCCTGGGCAGTTTGGTTTCAACTGTTCAATTGGTTTCAGAGAAGAAGCATTTTGAAAAATTTTTCCCATAGGGTCCAATGTTAAACTAAGTCCTGCCGTAGCCGCCATTTTGAATTTCATACCGGAACAAAAAACCTAATATTTGTAGAGGACCATCTAATGAACATTCATGTACAGTTTGGCTTTAATCATATTTGTAGTTTCTGAGAAGAAGGCATTTGAATATTTTCCCATAGGGTCCAATGTTAATCTATGTCCTGCGGTGGCAGCCATCTTGGATTTCCGATCGGCATAAAAAACACACACCGTGTAGAGGACCTTCCAATGATCATTCCTGGGCAGTTTGGTTTCAACTGTCCAAGTGGTTTCAGAGAAGAAGCATTTTGAAACATTTTCCCCATAGGGTCCAATGTTAAACTAAGTCCTGCCGTAGCCGCCATTTTGAATTTCATATCGGAACAAAAAACCTTAAGATTGTAGAGGACCATCCAATGAACATTCATGTACAGTTTGGCTTTAATCATATTTGTAGTTTCTGAGAAGAAGGCATTTGAATATTTTCCCATAGGGTCCAATGTTAATCTATGTCGTGCGGTGGCAGCCATCTTGGATTTTCGATCGGCATAAAAAACAGAAAATTTGTAGAGGACCTTCCAATGATCATTCCTGGGCAGTTTGGTTTCAACTGTCCAAGTGGTTTCAGAGAAGAAGCATTTTGAAACATTTTTCCCATAGGGTCCAATGTTAAACTAAGTCCTGTTGTAGCCGCCATTTTGAATTTCATATCGGAACAAAAAACCTTAAGATTGTAGAGGACCATCCAATGAACATTCATGTACAGTTTGGCTTTAATCATATTTGTAGTTTCTGAGAAGAAGGCATTTGAATATTTTCCCATAGGGTCCAATGTTAATCTATGTATTGCGGTGGCGGCCATCTTGGATTTCCGATCGGCATAAAAAACAGAAAATTTGTAGAGGACCTTCCAATGATCATTCCTGGGCAGATTGGTTTCAACTGTCCAACTGGTTTCAGAGAAGAAACATTTTGAAACATTTTTCCCATAGGGTCCAATGTTAAACTAAGTCCTGCCGTAGCCGCCATTTTGAATTTCATACCGGAACAAAAAACGTAAAGTTTGTAGAGGACCATCTAATGAACATTCATGTACAGTTTGGCTTTAATCATATTTGTAGTTTCTGAGAAGAAGGCATTTGAATATTTTCCCATAGGGTCCAATGTTAATCTATGTCCTGCGGTGGCGGCCATCTTGGATTTCCGATCGGCATAAAAAACAGAAAATTTGTAGAGGACCTTCCAATGATCATTCCTGGGCAGTTTGGTTTCAACTGTCCAAGTGGTTTCAGAGAAGAAGCATTTTGAAACATTTTTCCCATAGGGTCCAATGTTAAACTAAGTCCTGCCGTAGCCGCCATTTTGAATTTCATATCGGAACAAAAAACCTTAAGATTGTAGAGGACCATCCAATGAACATTCATGTACAGTTTGGCTTTAATCATATTTGTAGTTTCTGAGAAGAAGGCATTTGAATATTTTCCCATAGGGTCCAATGTTAATCTATGTCCTGCGGTGGCAGCCATCTTGGATTTTCGATCGGCATAAAAAACACACACCGTGTAGAGGACCTTCCAATGATCATTCCTGGGCAGTTTGGTTTCAACTGTCCAAGTGGTTTCAGAGAAGAAGCATTTTGAAACATTTTTCCCATAGGGTCCAATGTTAAACTAAGTCCTGTTGTAGCCGCCATTTTGAATTTCATATCGGAACAAAAAACCTTGATATTGTAGAGGACCATCCAATGAACATTCATGTACAGTTTGGCTTTAATCATATTTGTAGTTTCTGAGAAGAAGGCATTTGAATATTTTCCCATAGGGTCCAATGTTAATCTATGTATTGCGGTGGCGGCCATCTTGGATTTCCGATCGACATAAAAAACACACACCGTGTAGAGGACCTTCCAATGATCATTCCTGGGCAGTTTGGTTTCAACTGTCCAAGTGGTTTCAGAGAAGAAGCATTTTGAAACATTTTTCCCATAGGGTCCAATGTTAAACTAAGTCCTGCCGTAGCCGCCATTTTGAATTTCATATCGGAACAAAAAACCTTAAGATTGTAGAGGACCATCCAATGAACATTCATGTACAGTTTGGCTTTAATCATATTTGTAGTTTCTGAGAAGAAGGCATTTGAATATTTTCCCATAGGGTCCAATGTTAATCTATGTCCTGCGGTGGCGGCCATCTTGGATTTTCGATCGGCATAAAAAACAGAAAATTTGTAGAGGACCTTCCAATGATCATTCCTGGGCAGTTTGGTTTCAACTGTCCAAGTGGTTTCAGAGAAGAAGCATTTTGAAACATTTTTCCCATAGGGTCCTATGTTAAACTAAGTCCTGTTGTAGCCGCCATTTTGAATTTCATATCGGAACAAAAAACCTTAAGATTGTAGAGGACCATCCAATGAACATTCATGTACAGTTTGGCTTTAATCATATTTGTAGTTTCTGAGAAGAAGGCATTTGAATATTTTCCCATAGGGTCCAATGTTAATCTATGTCCTGCGGTGGCGGCCATCTTGGATGTCCGATCGGCATAAAAAACACACACCGTGTAGAGGACCTTCCAATGATCATTCCTGGGCAGTTTGGTTTTAACTGTCCAAGTGGTTTCAGAGAAGAAGCATTTTGAAACATTTTTCCCATAGGGTCCTATGTTAAACTAAGTCCTGCCGTAGCCGCCATTTTGAATTTCATATCGGAACAAAAAACCTTAAGATTATAGAGTACCATCCAATGAACATTCATGTACAGTTTGGCTTTAATCATATTTGTAGTTTTTGAGAAGAAGGCATTTGAATATTTTCCCATAGGGTCCAATGTTAATCTATGTCCTGCGGTGGCGGCCATCCTGGATTTCCGATCGGCATAAAAAACAGAAAATTTGTAGAGGACCTTCCAATGATCATTCCTGGGCAGTTTGGTTTCAACTGTCCAAGTGGTTTCAGAGAAGAAGCATTTTGAAACATTTTTCCCATAGGGTCCAATGTTAAACTAAGTCCTGCCGTAGCCGCCATTTTGAATTTCATACCGGAACAAAAAACCTAAAGTTTGTAGAGGGCCATCCAATGAACATTCATGTACAGTTTGGCTTTAATCATATTTGTAGTTTCTGAGAAGAAGGCATTTGAATATTTTCCCATAGGGTCCAATGTTAATCTATGTATTGTGGTGGCGGCCATCTTGGATTTCCGATCGGCATAAAAAACAGAAAATTTGTAGAGGACCTTCCAATGATCATTCCTGGGCAGATTGGTTTCAACTGTCCAAGTGGTTTCAGAGAAGAAGCATTTTGAAACATTTTTCCCATAGGGTCCAATGTTAAACTAAGTCCTGCCGTAGCCGCCATTTTGAATTTCATACCGGAACAAAAAACCTTAAGATTGTAGAGGACCATCCAATGAACATTCATGTACAGTTTGGCTTTAATCATATTTGTAGTTTCTGAGAAGAAGGCATTTGAATATTTTCCCATAGGGTCCAATGTTAATCTATGTCCTGCGGTGGCGGCCATCTTGGATTTCCGATCGGCATAAAAAACAGAAACTTTGTAGAGGACCTTCCAATGATCATTCCTGGGCAGATTGGTTTCAACTGTCCAAGTGGTTTCAGAGAAGAAGCATTTTGAAACATTTTTCCCATAGGGTCCAATGTTAAACTAAGTCCTGCCGTAGCCGCCATTTTGAATTTCATACCGGAACAAAAAACATAAAGTTTGTAGAGGGCCATCCAATGAACATTCATGTACAGTTTGGCTTTAATCATATTTGTAGTTTCTGAGAAGAAGGCATTTGAATATTTTCCCATAGGGTCCAATGTTAATCTATGTATTGCGGTGGCGGCCATCTTGGATTTCCGATCGGCATAAAAAACAGAAAATTTGTAGAGGACCTTCCAATGATCATTCCTGGGCAGTTTGGTTTCAACTGTCCAATTGGTTTCAGAGAAGAAGCATTTTGAAACATTTTCCCCATAGGGTCCAATGTTAAACTAAGTCCTGCCGTAGCCGCCATTTTGAATTTCATACCGGAACAAAAAACCTAATATTTGTAGAGGACCATCTAATGAACATTCATGTACAGTTTGGCTTTAATCATATTTGTAGTTTCTGAGAAGAAGGCATTTGAATATTTTCCCATAGGGTCCAATGTTAATCTATGTCCTGCGGTGGCAGCCATCTTGGATTTCCGATCAGCATAAAAAACACACACCGTATAGAGGACCTTCCAATGATCATTCCTGGGCAGTTTGGTTTCAACTGTCCAAGTGGTTTCAGAGAAGAAGCATTTTGAAACATTTTTCCCATAGGGTCCAATGTTAAACTAAGTCCTGTTGTAGCCGCCATTTTGAATTTCATATCGGAACAAAAAACCTTAAGATTGTAGAGGATCATCCAATGAACATTCATGTACAGTTTGGCTTTAATCATATTTGTAGTTTCTGAGAAGAAGGCATTTGAATATTTTCCCATAGGGTCCAATTTTAATCTATGTATTGCGGTGGCGGCCATCTTGGATTTCCGATCGGCATAAAAAACAGAAAATTTGTAGAGGACCTTCCAATGATCATTCCTGGGCAGATTGGTTTCAACTGTCCAAGTGGTTTCAGAGAAGAAGCATTTTGAAACATTTTTCCCATAGGGTCCAATGTTAAACTAAGTCCTGCCGTAGCCGCCATTTTGAATTTCATACCGGAACAAAAAACCTAAATTTGTAGAGGACCATCTAATGAACATTCATGTACAATTTGGCTTTAATCATATTTGTAGTTTCTGAGAAGAAGGCATTTGAATATTTTCCCATAGGGTCCAATGTTAATCTATGTCCTGCGGTGGCAGCCATCTTGGATTTCCGATCGGCATAAAAAACATAAAATTTGTAGAGGACCTTCCAATGAGCATTCCTGGGCAGATTGGTTTCAACTGTCCAAGTGGTTTCAGAGAAGAAGCATTTTGAAACATTTTCCCATAGGGTCCAATGTTAAACTAAGTCCTGCCATAGCCGCCATTTTGAATTTCATATCGGAACAAAAAACCTTAAGATTGTAGAGGACCATCCAATGAACATTCATGTACAGTTTGGCTTTAATCATATTTGTAGTTTCTGAGAAGAAGGCATTTGAATATTTTCCCATAGGGTCCAATGTTAATCTATGTATTGCGGTGGCGGCCATCTTGGATTTCCGATCGGCATAAAAAACAGAAAATTTGTAGAGGACCTTCCAATGATCATTCCTGGGCAGTTTGGTTTCAACTGTCCAATTGGTTTCAGAGAAGAAGCATTTTGAAACATTTTTCCCATAGGGTCCAATGTTAAACTAAGTCCTGCCGTAGCCGCCATTTTGAATTTCATACCGGAACAAAAAACCTAATATTTGTAGAGGACCATCTAATGAACATTCATGTACAGTTTGGCTTTAATCATATTTGTAGTTTCTGAGAAGAAGGCATTTGAATATTTTCCCATAGGGTCCAATGTTAATCTATGTCCTGCGGTGGCAGCCATCTTGGATTTCCGATCGGCATAAAAAACACACACCGTGTAGAGGACCTTCCAATGATCATTCCTGGGCAGATTGGTTTCAACTGTCCAAGTGGTTTCAGAGAAGAAGCATTTTGAAACATTTTTCCCATAGGGTCCAATGTTAAACTAAGTCCTGCCGTAGCCGCCATTTTGAATTTCATACCGGAACAAAAAACCTAAAGTTTGTAGAGGGCCATCTAATGAACATTCATGTACAGTTTGGCTTTAATCATATTTGTAGTTTCTGAGAAGAAGGCATTTGATTATTTTCCCATAGGGTCCAATGTTAATCTATGTCCTGCGGTGGCGGCCATCTTGGATTTCTGATCGGCATAAAAAACAGAAACGTTATAGAGGACCTTCCAATGATCATTCCTGGGCAGTTTGGTTTCAACTGTCCAAGTGGTTTCAGAGAAGAAGCATTTTGAAACATTTTTCCCATAGGGTCCAATGTTAAACTAAGTCCTGCCGTAGCCGCCATTTTGAATTTCATATCGGAACAAAAAACCTTAAGATTATAGAGGACCATCCAATGAACATTCATGTACAGTTTGGCTTTAATCATATTTGTAGTTTCTGAGAAGAAGGCATTTGAATATTTTCCCATAGGGTCCAATGTTAATCTATGTCCTGCGGTGGCGGCCATCTTGGATTTCCGATCGGCATAAAAAAAACCACACCGTGTAGAGGACCTTCCAATGATCATTCCTGGGCAGTTTGGTTTTAACTGTCCAAGTGGTTTCAGAGAAGAAGCATTTTGAAACATTTTTCCCATAGGGTCCTATGTTAAACTAAGTCCTGCCGTAGCCGCCATTTTGAATTTCATATCGGAACAAAAAACCTTAAGATTATAGAGGACCATCCAATGAACATTCATGTACAGTTTGGCTTTAATCATATTTGTAGTTTCTGAGAAGAAGGCATTTGAATATTTTCCCATAGGGTCCAATGTTAATCTATGTCCTGCGGTGGCGGCCATCTTGGATTTCCGATCGGCATAAAAAACAGAAACTTTGTAGAGGACCTTCCAATGATCATTCCTGGGCAGTTTGGTTTCAACTGTCCAAGTGGTTTCAGAGAAGAAGCATTTTGAAACATTTTCCCCATAGGGTCCAATGTTAAACTAAGTCCTGCCGTAGCCGCCATTTTGGATTTCATACCGGAACAAAAAACATAAAGTTTGTAGAGGGCCATCCAATGAACATTCATGTACAGTTTGGCTTTAATCATATTTGTAGTTTCTGAGAAGAAGGCATTTGAATATTTTCCCATAGGGTCCAATGTTAATCTATGTATTGCGGTGGCGGCCATCTTGGATTTCCGATCGGCATAAAAAACAGAAAATTTGTAGAGGACCTTCCAATGATCATTCCTGGGCAGTTTGGTTTCAACTGTCCAATTGGTTTCAGAGAAGAAGCATTTTGAAACATTTTTCCCATAGGGTCCAATGTTAAACTAAGTCCTGCCGTAGCCGCCATTTTGAATTTCATACCGGAACAAAAAACCTAATATTTGTAGAGGACCATCTAATGAACATTCATGTACAGTTTGGCTTTAATCATATTTGTAGTTTCTGAGAAGAAGGCATTTGAATATTTTCCCATAGGGTCCAATGTTAATCTATGTCCTGCGGTGGCAGCCATCTTGGATTTCCGATCGGCATAAAAAACACACACCGTGTAGAGGACCTTCCAATGATCATTCCTGGGCAGATTGGTTTCAACTGTCCAAGTGGTTTCAGAGAAGAAGCATTTTGAAACATTTTTCCCATAGGGTCCAATGTTAAACTAAGTCCTGCCGTAGCCGCCATTTTGAATTTCATACCGGAACAAAAAACCTAAAGTTTGTAGAGGGCCATCTAATGAACATTCATGTACAGTTTGGCTTTAATCATATTTGTAGTTTCTGAGAAGAAGGCATTTGATTATTTTCCCATAGGGTCCAATGTTAATCTATGTCCTGCGGTGGCGGCCATCTTGGATTTCTGATCGGCATAAAAAACAGAAACGTTATAGAGGACCTTCCAATGATCATTCCTGGGCAGTTTGGTTTCAACTGTCCAAGTGGTTTCAGAGAAGAAGCATTTTGAAACATTTTTCCCATAGGGTCCAATGTTAAACTAAGTCCTGCCGTAGCCGCCATTTTGAATTTCATATCGGAACAAAAAACCTTAAGATTATAGAGGACCATCCAATGAACATTCATGTACAGTTTGGCTTTAATCATATTTGTAGTTTCTGAGAAGAAGGCATTTGAATATTTTCCCATAGGGTCCAATGTTAATCTATGTCCTGCGGTGGCGGCCATCTTGGATTTCCGATCGGCATAAAAAACACACACCGTGTAGAGGACCTTCCAATGATCATTCCTGGGCAGTTTGGTTTTAACTGTCCAAGTGGTTTCAGAGAAGAAGCATTTTGAAACATTTTTCCCATAGGGTCCTATGTTAAACTAAGTCCTGCCGTAGCCGCCATTTTGAATTTCATATCGGAACAAAAAACCTTAAGATTATAGAGGACCATCCAATGAACATTCATGTACAGTTTGGCTTTAATCATATTTGTAGTTTCTGAGAAGAAGGCATTTGAATATTTTTCCATAGGGTCCAATGTTAATCTATGTCCTGCGGTGGCGGCCATCTTGGATTTCCGATCGGCATAAAAAACAGAAACTTTGTAGAGGACCTTCCAATGATCATTCCTGGGCAGTTTGGTTTCAACTGTCCAAGTGGTTTCAGAGAAGAAGCATTTTGAAACATTTTCCCCATAGGGTCCAATGTTAAACTAAGTCCTGCCGTAGCCGCCATTTTGAATTTCATACCGGAACAAAAAACATAAAGTTTGTAGAGGGCCATCCAATGAACATTCATGTACAGTTTGGCTTTAATCATATTTGTAGTTTCTGAGAAGAAGGCATTTGAATATTTTCCCATAGGGTCCAATGTTAATCTATGTATTGCGGTGGCGGCCATCTTGGATTTCCGATCGGCATAAAAAACAGAAAATTTGTAGAGAACCTTCCAATGATCATTCCTGGGCAGTTTGGTTTCAACTGTCCAATTGGTTTCAGAGAAGAAGCATTTTGAAACATTTTTCCCATAGGGTCCAATGTTAAACTAAGTCCTGCCGTAGCCGCCATTTTGAATTTCATACCGGAACAAAAAACCTAATATTTGTAGAGGACCATCTAATGAACATTCATGTACAGTTTGGCTTTAATCATATTTGTAGTTTCTGAGAAGAAGGCATTTGAATATTTTCCCATAGGGTCCAATGTTAATCTATGTCCTGCGGTGGCAGCCATCTTGGATTTCCGATCGGCATAAAAAACACACACCGTGTAGAGGACCTTCCAATGATCATTCCTGGGCAGTTTGGTTTCAACTGTCCAAGTGGTTTCAGAGAAGAAGCATTTTTAAACATTTTCCCCATAGGGTCCAATGTTAAACTAAGTCCTGCCGTAGCCGCCATTTTGAATTTCATATCGGAACAAAAAACCTTAAGATTGTAGAGGACCATCCAATGAACATTCATGTACAGTTTGGCTTTAATCATATTTGTAGTTTCTGAGAAGAAGGCATTTGAATATTTTCCCATAGGGTCCAATGTTAATCTATGTCCTGCGGTGGCGGCCATCTTGGATTTTCGATCGGCATAAAAAACAGAAAATTTGTAGAGGACCTTCCAATGATCATTCCTGGGCAGTTTGGTTTCAACTGTCCAAGTGGTTTCAGAGAAGAAGCATTTTGAAACATTTTTCCCATAGGGTCCAATGTTAAACTAAGTCCTGTTGTAGCCGCCATTTTGAATTTCATATCGGAACAAAAAACCTTAAGATTGTAGAGGACCATCCAATGAACATTCATGTACAGTTTGGCTTTAATCATATTTGTAGTTTCTGAGAAGAAGGCATTTGAATATTTTCCCATAGGGTCCAATGTTAATCTATGTATTGCGGTGGCGGCCATCTTGGATTTCCGATCGGCATAAAAAACAGAAAATTTGTAGAGGACCTTCCAATGATCATTCCTGGGCAGATTGGTTTCAACTGTCCAAGTGGTTTCAGAGAAGAAGCATTTTGAAACATTTTTCCCATAGGGTCCAATGTTAAACTAAGTCCTGCCGTAGCCGCCATTTTGAATTTCATACCGGAACAAAAAACCTAAAGTTTGTAGAGGACCATCTAATGAACATTCATGTACAGTTTGGCTTTAATCATATTTGTAGTTTCTGAGAAGAAGGCATTTGAATATTTTCCCATAGGGTCCAATGTTAATCTATGTCCTGCGGTGGCAGCCATCTTGGATTTCCGATCGGCATAAAAAACAGAATATTTGTAGAGGACCTTCCAATGATCATTCCTGGGCAGTTTGGTTTCAACTGTCCAAGTGGTTTCAGAGAAGAAGCATTTTGAAACATTTTCCCATAGTGTCCAATGTTAAACTAAGTCCTGCCATAGCCGCCATTTTGAATTTCATATCGGAACAAAAAACCTTAAGATTGTAGAGGACCATCCAATGAACATTCATGTACAGTTTGGCTTTAATCATATTTGTAGTTTCTGAGAAGAAGGCATTTGAATATTTTCCCATAGGGTCCAATGTTAATCTATGTCCTGCGGTGGCGGCCATCTTGGATTTCCGATCGGCATAAAAAACAGAAACTTTGTAGAGGACCTTCCAATGATCATTCCTGGGCAGTTTGGTTTCAACTGTCCAAGTGGTTTCAGAGAAGAAGCATTTTGAAACATTTTCCCCATAGGGTCCAATGTTAAACTAAGTCCTGCCGTAGCCGCCATTTTGAATTTCATACCGGAACAAAAAACCTAAAGTTTGTAGAGGACCATCTAATGAACATTCATGTACAGTTTGGCTTTAATCATATTTGTAGTTTCTGAGAAGAAGGCATTTGAATATTTTCCCAAAGGGTCCAATGTTAATCTATGTCCTGCGGTGGCAGCCATCTTGGATTTCCGATCGGCATAAAAAACATAAAATTTGTAGAGGACCTTCCAATGATCATTCCTGGGCAGTTTGGTTTCAACTGTCCAAGTGGTTTCAGAGAAGAAGCATTTTTAAACATTTTCCCCATAGGGTCCAATGTTAAACTAAGTCCTGCCGTAGCCGCCATTTTGAATTTCATATCGGAACAAAAAACCTTAAGATTGTAGAGGACCATCCAATGAACATTCATGTACAGTTTGGCTTTAATCATATTTGTAGTTTCTGAGAAGAAGGCATTTGAATATTTTCCCATAGGGTCCAATGTTAATCTATGTCCTGCGGTGGCGGCCATCTTGGATTTTCGATCGGCATAAAAAACAGAAAATTTGTAGAGGACCTTCCAATGATCATTCCTGGGCAGTTTGGTTTCAACTGTCCAAGTGGTTTCAGAGAAGAAGCATTTTGAAACATTTTTCCCATAGGGTCCAATGTTAAACTAAGTCCTGTTGTAGCCGCCATTTTGAATTTCATATCGGAACAAAAAACCTTAAGATTGTAGAGGACCATCCAATGAACATTCATGTACAGTTTGGCTTTAATCATATTTGTAGTTTCTGAGAAGAAGGCATTTGAATATTTTCCCATAGGGTCCAATGTTAATCTATGTATTGCGGTGGCGGCCATCTTGGATTTCCGATCGGCATAAAAAACAGAAAATTTGTAGAGGACCTTCCAATGATCATTCCTGGGCAGATTGGTTTCAACTGTCCAAGTGGTTTCAGAGAAGAAGCATTTTGAAACATTTTTCCCATAGGGTCCAATGTTAAACTAAGTCCTGCCGTAGCCGCCATTTTGAATTTCATACCGGAACAAAAAACCTAAAGTTTGTAGAGGACCATCTAATGAACATTCATGTACAGTTTGGCTTTAATCATATTTGTAGTTTCTGAGAAGAAGGCATTTGAATATTTTCCCATAGGGTCCAATGTTAATCTATGTCCTGCGGTGGCAGCCATCTTGGATTTCCGATCGGCATAAAAAACAGAATATTTGTAGAGGACCTTCCAATGATCATTCCTGGGCAGTTTGGTTTCAACTGTCCAAGTGGTTTCAGAGAAGAAGCATTTTGAAACATTTTCCCATAGTGTCCAATGTTAAACTAAGTCCTGCCATAGCCGCCATTTTGAATTTCATATCGGAACAAAAAACCTTAAGATTGTAGAGGACCATCCAATGAACATTCATGTACAGTTTGGCTTTAATCATATTTGTAGTTTCTGAGAAGAAGGCATTTGAATATTTTCCCATAGGGTCCAATGTTAATCTATGTCCTGCGGTGGCGGCCATCTTGGATTTCCGATCGGCATAAAAAACAGAAACTTTGTAGAGGACCTTCCAATGATCATTCCTGGGCAGTTTGGTTTCAACTGTCCAAGTGGTTTCAGAGAAGAAGCATTTTGAAACATTTTCCCCATAGGGTCCAATGTTAAACTAAGTCCTGCCGTAGCCGCCATTTTGAATTTCATACCGGAACAAAAAACCTAAAGTTTGTAGAGGACCATCTAATGAACATTCATGTACAGTTTGGCTTTAATCATATTTGTAGTTTCTGAGAAGAAGGCATTTGAATATTTTCCCAAAGGGTCCAATGTTAATCTATGTCCTGCGGTGGCAGCCATCTTGGATTTCCGATCGGCATAAAAAACATAAAATTTGTAGAGGACCTTCCAATGATCATTCCTGGGCAGATTGGCTTCAACTGTCCAAGTGGTTTCAGAGAAGAAGCATTTTGAAACATTTTCCCATAGGGTCCAATGTTAAACTAAGTCCTGCCATAGCCGCCATTTTGAATTTCATATCGGAACAAAAAACCTTAAGATTGTAGAGGACCATCCAATGAACATTCATGTACAGTTTGGCTTTAATCATATTTGTAGTTTCTGAGAAGAAGGCATTTGAATATTTTCCCATAGGGTCCAATGTTAATCTATGTCCTGCGGTGGCGGCCATCTTGGATTTCCGATCGGCATAAAAAACAGAAACTTTGTAGAGGACCTTCCAATGATCATTCCTGGGCAGTTTGGTTTCAACTGTCCAAGTGGTTTCAGAGAAGAAGCATTTTGAAACATTTTTCCCATAGGGTCCAATGTTAAACTAAGTCCTGCCGTAGCCGCCATTTTGAATTTCATACCGGAACAAAAAACCTAAAGTTTGTAGAGGGCCATCCAATGAACATTCATGTACAGTTTGGCTTTAATCATATTTGTAGTTTCTGAGAAGAAGGCATTTGAATATTTTCCCATAGGGTCCAATGTTAATCTATGTATTGCGGTGGCGGCCATCTTGGATTTCCGATCGGCATAAAAAACAGAAAATTTGTAGAGGACCTTCCAATGATCATTCCTGGGCAGTTTGGTTTCAACTGTCCAATTGGTTTCAGAGAAGAAGCATTTTGAAACATTTTTCCCATAGGGTCCAATGTTAAACTAAGTCCTGCCGTAGCCGCCATTTTGAATTTCATACCGGAACAAAAAACCTAATATTTGTAGAGGACCATCTAATGAACATTCATGTACAGTTTGGCTTTAATCATATTTGTAGTTTCTGAGAAGAAGGCATTTGAATATTTTCCCATAGGGTCCAATGTTAATCTATGTCCTGCGGTGGCAGCCATCTTGGATTTCCGATCGGCATAAAAAACACACACCGTGTAGAGGACCTTCCAATGATCATTCCTGGGCAGTTTGGTTTCAACTGTCCAAGTGGTTTCAGAGAAGAAGCATTTTGAAACATTTTTCCCATAGGGTCCAATGTTAAACTAAGTCCTGCCGTAGCCGCCATTTTGAATTTCATATCGGAACAAAAAACCTTAAGATTGTAGAGGACCATCCAATGAACATTCATGTACAGTTTGGCTTTAATCATATTTGTAGTTTCTGAGAAGAAGGCATTTGAATATTTTCCCATAGGGTCCAATGTTAATCTATGTATTGCGGTGGCGGCCATCTTGGATTTCCGATCGGCATAAAAAACATAAAATTTGTAGAGGACCTTCCAATGATCATTCCTGGGCAGATTGGTTTCAACTGTCCAAGTGGTTTCAGAGAAGAAGCATTTTGAAACATTTTTCCCATAGGGTCCAATGTTAAACTAAGTCCTGCCGTAGCCGCCATTTTGAATTTCATACCGGAACAAAAAACCTAAAGTTTGTAGAGGGCCATCTAATGAACATTCATGTACAGTTTGGCTTTAATCATATTTGTAGTTTCTGAGAAGAAGGCATTTGATTATTTTCCCATAGGGTCCAATGTTAATCTATGTCCTGCGGTGGCGGCCATCTTGGATTTCTGATCGGCATAAAAAACAGAAACGTTATAGAGGACCTTCCAATGATCATTCCTGGGCAGTTTGGTTTCAACTGTCCAAGTGGTTTCAGAGAAGAAGCATTTTGAAACATTTTTCCCATAGGGTCCAATGTTAAACTAAGTCCTGCCGTAGCCGCCATTTTGAATTTCATATCGGAACAAAAAACCTTAAGATTATAGAGGACCATCCAATGAACATTCATGTACAGTTTGGCTTTAATCATATTTGTAGTTTCTGAGAAGAAGGCATTTGAATATTTTCCCATAGGGTCCAATGTTAATCTATGTCCTGCGGTGGCGGCCATCTTGGATTTCCGATCGGCATAAAAAACACACACCGTGTAGAGGACCTTCCAATGATCATTCCTGGGCAGTTTGGTTTTAACTGTCCAAGTGGTTTCAGAGAAGAAGCATTTTGAAACATTTTTCCCATAGGGTCCTATGTTAAACTAAGTCCTGCCGTAGCCGCCATTTTGAATTTCATATCGGAACAAAAAACCTTAAGATTATAGAGGACCATCCAATGAACATTCATGTACAGTTTGGCTTTAATCATATTTGTAGTTTCTGAGAAGAAGGCATTTGAATATTTTCCCATAGGGTCCAATGTTAATCTATGTCCTGCGGTGGCGGCCATCTTGGATTTCCGATCGGCATAAAAAACAGAAACTTTGTAGAGGACCTTCCAATGATCATTCCTGGGCAGTTTGGTTTCAACTGTCCAAGTGGTTTCAGAGAAGAAGCATTTTGAAACATTTTCCCCATAGGGTCCAATGTTAAACTAAGTCCTGCCGTAGCCGCCATTTTGAATTTCATACCGGAACAAAAAACATAAAGTTTGTAGAGGGCCATCCAATGAACATTCATGTACAGTTTGGCTTTAATCATATTTGTAGTTTCTGAGAAGAAGGCATTTGAATATTTTCCCATAGGGTCCAATGTTAATCTATGTATTGCGGTGGCGGTCATCTTGGATTTCCGATCGGCATAAAAAACAGAAAATTTGTAGAGAACCTTCCAATGATCATTCCTGGGCAGTTTGGTTTCAACTGTCCAATTGGTTTCAGAGAAGAAGCATTTTGAAACATTTTTCCCATAGGGTCCAATGTTAAACTAAGTCCTGCCGTAGCCGCCATTTTGAATTTCATACCGGAACAAAAAACCTAATATTTGTAGAGGACCATCTAATGAACATTCATGTACAGTTTGGCTTTAATCATATTTGTAGTTTCTGAGAAGAAGGCATTTGAATATTTTCCCATAGGGTCCAATGTTAATCTATGTCCTGCGGTGGCAGCCATCTTGGATTTCCGATCGGCATAAAAAACACACACCGTGTAGAGGACCTTCCAATGATCATTCCTGGGCAGTTTGGTTTCAACTGTCCAAGTGGTTTCAGAGAAGAAGCATTTTTAAACATTTTCCCCATAGGGTCCAATGTTAAACTAAGTCCTGCCGTAGCCGCCATTTTGAATTTCATATCGGAACAAAAAACCTTAAGATTGTAGAGGACCATCCAATGAACATTCATGTACAGTTTGGCTTTAATCATATTTGTAGTTTCTGAGAAGAAGGCATTTGAATATTTTCCCATAGGGTCCAATGTTAATCTATGTCCTGCGGTGGCGGCCATCTTGGATTTTCGATCGGCATAAAAAACAAAAAATTTGTAGAGGACCTTCCAATGATCATTCCTGGGCAGTTTGGTTTCAACTGTCCAAGTGGTTTCAGAGAAGAAGCATTTTGAAACATTTTTCCCATAGGGTCCAATGTTAAACTAAGTCCTGTTGTAGCCGCCATTTTGAATTTCATATCGGAACAAAAAACCTTAAGATTGTAGAGGACCATCCAATGAACATTCATGTACAGTTTGGCTTTAATCATATTTGTAGTTTCTGAGAAGAAGGCATTTGAATATTTTCCCATAGGGTCCAATGTTAATCTATGTATTGCGGTGGCGGCCATCTTGGATTTCCGATCGGCATAAAAAACAGAAAATTTGTAGAGGACCTTCCAATGATCATTCCTGGGCAGATTGGTTTCAACTGTCCAAGTGGTTTCAGAGAAGAAGCATTTTGAAACATTTTTCCCATAGGGTCCAATGTTAAACTAAGTCCTGCCGTAGCCGCCATTTTGAATTTCATACCGGAACAAAAAACCTAAAGTTTGTAGAGGACCATCTAATGAACATTCATGTACAGTTTGGCTTTAATCATATTTGTAGTTTCTGAGAAGAAGGCATTTGAATATTTTCCCATAGGGTCCAATGTTAATCTATGTCCTGCGGTGGCAGCCATCTTGGATTTCCGATCGGCATAAAAAACAGAATATTTGTAGAGGACCTTCCAATGATCATTCCTGGGCAGTTTGGTTTCAACTGTCCAAGTGGTTTCAGAGAAGAAGCATTTTGAAACATTTTCCCATAGTGTCCAATGTTAAACTAAGTCCTGCCATAGCCGCCATTTTGAATTTCATATCGGAACAAAAAACCTTAAGATTGTAGAGGACCATCCAATGAACATTCATGTACAGTTTGGCTTTAATCATATTTGTAGTTTCTGAGAAGAAGGCATTTGAATATTTTCCCATAGGGTCCAATGTTAATCTATGTCCTGCGGTGGCGGCCATCTTGGATTTCCGATCGGCATAAAAAACAGAAACTTTGTAGAGGACCTTCCAATGATCATTCCTGGGCAGTTTGGTTTCAACTGTCCAAGTGGTTTCAGAGAAGAAGCATTTTGAAACATTTTTCCCATAGGGTCCAATGTTAAACTAAGTCCTGCCGTAGCCGCCATTTTGAATTTCATACCGGAACAAAAAACCTAAAGTTTGTAGAGGACCATCTAATGAACATTCATGTACAGTTTGGCTTTAATCATATTTGTAGTTTCTGAGAAGAAGGCATTTGAATATTTTCCCAAAGGGTCCAATGTTAATCTATGTCCTGCGGTGGCAGCCATCTTGGATTTCCGATCGGCATAAAAAACATAAAATTTGTAGAGGACCTTCCAATGATCATTCCTGGGCAGATTGGCTTCAACTGTCCAAGTGGTTTCAGAGAAGAAGCATTTTGAAACATTTTCCCATAGGGTCCAATGTTAAACTAAGTCCTGCCATAGCCGCCATTTTGAATTTCATATCGGAACAAAAAACCTTAAGATTGTAGAGGACCATCCAATGAACATTCATGTACAGTTTGGCTTTAATCATATTTGTAGTTTCTGAGAAGAAGGCATTTGAATATTTTCCCATAGGGTCCAATGTTAATCTATGTCCTGCGGTGGCGGCCATCTTGGATTTCCGATCGGCATAAAAAACAGAAACTTTGTAGAGGACCTTCCAATGATCATTCCTGGGCAGTTTGGTTTCAACTGTCCAAGTGGTTTCAGAGAAGAAGCATTTTGAAACATTTTTCCCATAGGGTCCAATGTTAAACTAAGTCCTGCCGTAGCCGCCATTTTGAATTTCATACCGGAACAAAAAACCTAAAGTTTGTAGAGGGCCATCCAATGAACATTCATGTACAGTTTGGCTTTAATCATATTTGTAGTTTCTGAGAAGAAGGCATTTGAATATTTTCCCATAGGGTCCAATGTTAATCTATGTATTGCGGTGGCGGCCATCTTGGATTTCCGATCGGCATAAAAAACAGAAAATTTGTAGAGGACCTTCCAATGATCATTCCTGGGCAGTTTGGTTTCAACTGTCCAATTGGTTTCAGAGAAGAAGCATTTTGAAACATTTTTCCCATAGGGTCCAATGTTAAACTAAGTCCTGCCGTAGCCGCCATTTTGAATTTCATACCGGAACAAAAAACCTAATATTTGTAGAGGACCATCTAATGAACATTCATGTACAGTTTGGCTTTAATCATATTTGTAGTTTCTGAGAAGAAGGCATTTGAATATTTTCCCATAGGGTCCAATGTTAATCTATGTCCTGCGGTGGCAGCCATCTTGGATTTCCGATCGGCATAAAAAACACACACCGTGTAGAGGACCTTCCAATGATCATTCCTGGGCAGTTTGGTTTCAACTGTCCAAGTGGTTTCAGAGAAGAAGCATTTTGAAACATTTTTCCCATAGGGTCCAATGTTAAACTAAGTCCTGCCGTAGCCGCCATTTTGAATTTCATATCGGAACAAAAAACCTTAAGATTGTAGAGGACCATCCAATGAACATTCATGTACAGTTTGGCTTTAATCATATTTGTAGTTTCTGAGAAGAAGGCATTTGAATATTTTCCCATAGGGTCCAATGTTAATCTATGTATTGCGGTGGCGGCCATCTTGGATTTCCGATCGGCATAAAAAACATAAAATTTGTAGAGGACCTTCCAATGATCATTCCTGGGCAGATTGGTTTCAACTGTCCAAGTGGTTTCAGAGAAGAAGCATTTTGAAACATTTTTCCCATAGGGTCCAATGTTAAACTAAGTCCTGCCGTAGCCGCCATTTTGAATTTCATACCGGAACAAAAAACCTAAAGTTTGTAGAGGACCATCTAATGAACATTCATGTACAGTTTGGCTTTAATCATATTTGTAGTTTCTGAGAAGAAGGCATTTGAATATTTTCCCATAGGGTCCAATGTTAATCTATGTCCTGCGGTGGCAGCCATCTTGGATTTCCGATCGGCATAAAAAACATAAAATTTGTAGAGGACCTTCCAATGATCATTCCTGGGCAGTTTGGTTTCAACTGTCCAAGTGGTTTCAGAGAAGAAGCATTTTGAAACATTTTCCCATAGGGTCCAATGTTAAACTAAGTCCTGCCATAGCCGCCATTTTGAATTTCATATCGGAACAAAAAACCTTAAGATTGTAGAGGACCATCCAATGAACATTCATGTACAGTTTGGCTTTAATCATATTTGTAGTTTCTGAGAAGAAGGCATTTGAATATTTTCCCATAGGGTCCAATGTTAATCTATGTCCTGCGGTGGCGGCCATCTTGGATTTCCGATCGGCATAAAAAACAGAAACTTTGTAGAGGACCTTCCAATGATCATTCCTGGGCAGTTTGGTTTCAACTGTCCAAGTGGTTTCAGAGAAGAAGCATTTTGAAACATTTTCCCCATAGGGTCCAATGTTAAACTAAGTCCTGCCGTAGCCGCCATTTTGAATTTCATACCGGAACAAAAAACCTAAAGTTTGTAGAGGGCCATCCAATGAACATTCATGTACAGTTTGGCTTTAATCATATTTGTAGTTTCTGAGAAGAAGGCATTTGAATATTTTCCCATAGGGTCCAATGTTAATCTATGTATTGTGGTGGCGGCCATCTTGGATTTCCGATCGGCATAAAAAGCAGAAAATTTGTAGAGGACCTTTCAATGATCATTCCTGGGCAGATTGGTTTCAACTGTCCAAGTGGTTTCAGAGAAGAAGCATTTTGAAACATTTTTCCCATAGGGTCCAATGTTAAATTAAGTCCTGCCGTAGCCGCCATTTTGAATTTCATACCGGAACAAAAAACCTAAAGTTTGTAGAGGACCATCTAATGAACATTCATGTACAGTTTGGCTTTAATCATATTTGTAGTTTCTGAGAAGAAGGCATTTGAATATTTTCCCATAGGGTCCAATGTTAATCTATGTCCTGCGGTGGCAGCCATCTTGGATTTCTGATCGGCATAAAAAACATAAAATTTGTAGAGGACCTTCCAATGATCATTCCTGGGCAGTTTGGTTTCAACTGTCCAAGTGGTTTCAGAGAAGAAGCATTTTGAAACATTTTCCCATAGGGTCCAATGTTAAACTAAGTCCTGCCATAGCCGCCATTTTGAATTTCATATCGGAACAAAAAACCTTAAGATTGTAGAGGACCATCCAATGAACATTCATGTACAGTTTGGCTTTAATCATATTTGTAGTTTCTGAGAAGAAGGCATTTGAATATTTTCCCATAGGGTCCAATGTTAATCTATGTCCTGCGGTGGCGGCCATCTTGGATTTCCGATCGGCATAAAAAACAGAAACTTTGTAGAGGACCTTCCAATGATCATTCCTGGGCAGTTTGGTTTCAACTGTCCAAGTGGTTTCAGAGAAGAAGCATTTTGAAACATTTTTACCATAGGGTCCAATGTTAAACTAAGTCCTGCCGTAGCCGCCATTTTGAATTTCATACCGGAACAAAAAACCTAAAGTTTGTAGAGGGCCATCCAATGAACATTCATGTACAGTTTGGCTTTAATCATATTTGTAGTTTCTGAGAAGAAGGCATTTGAATATTTTCCCATAGGGTCCAATGTTAATCTATGTATTGCGGTGGCGGCCATCTTGGATTTCCGATCGGCATAAAAAACAGAAAATTTGTAGAGGACCTTCCAATGATCATTCCTGGGCAGTTTGGTTTCAACTGTCCAAGTGGTTTCAGAGAAGAAGCATTTTGAAACATTTTTACCATAGGGTCCAATGTTAAACTAAGTCCTGCCGTAGCCGCCATTTTGAATTTCATACCGGAACAAAAAACCTAAAGTTTGTAGAGGGCCATCCAATGAACATTCATGTACAGTTTGGCTTTAATCATATTTGTAGTTTCTGAGAAGAAGGCATTTGAATATTTTCCCATAGGGTCCAATGTTAATCTATGTATTGCGGTGGCGGCCATCTTGGATTTCCTATCGGCATAAAAAACATAAAATTTGTAGAGGACCTTCCAATGATCATTCCTGGGCAGTTTGGTTTCAACTGTCCAAGTGGTTTCAGAGAAGAAGCATTTTGAAACATTTTTCCCATAGGGTCCAATGTTAAACTAAGTCCTGCCGTAGCCGCCATTTTGAATTTCATACCGGAACAAAAAACCTAAAGTTTGTAGAGGGCCATCCAATGAACATTCATGTACAGTTTGGCTTTAATCATATTTGTAGTTTCTGAGAAGAAGGCATTTGAATATTTTCCCATAGGGTCCAATGTTAATCTATGTCCTGCGGTGGCGGCCATCTTGGATTTTCGATCGGCATAAAAAACAGAAAATTTGTAGAGGGCCTTCCAATGATCATTCCTGGGCAGTTTGGTTTCAACTGTCCAAGTGGTTTCAGAGAAGAAGCATTTTGAAACATTTTTCCCATAGGGTCCAATGTTAAACTAAGTCCTGTTGTAGCCGCCATTTTGAATTTCATATCGGAAGAAAAAACCTTAAGATTGTAGAGGACCATCCAATGAACATTCATGTACAGTTTGGCTTTAATCATATTTGTAGTTTCTGAGAAGAAGGCATTTGAATATTTTCCCATAGGGTCCAATGTTAATCTATGTCCTGCGGTGGCGGCCATCCTGGATTTCCGATCGGCATAAAAAACAGATAATTTGTAGAGGACCTTCCAATGATCATTCCTGGGCAGTTTGGTTTCAACTGTCCAAGTGGTTTCAGAGAAGAAGTATTTTGAAACATTTTTCCCATAGGGTCCAATGTTAAACTAAGTCCTGCCGTAGCCGCCATTTTGAATTTCATACCGGAATAAAAAACCTAAAGTTTGTAGAGGGCCATCCAATGAACATTCATGTACAGTTTGGCTTTAATCATATTTGTAGTTTCTGAGAAGAAGGCATTTGAATATTTTCCCATAGGGTCCAATGTTAATCTATGTATTGCGGTGGCGGCCATCTTTTATTTCCGATCGGCATAAAAAACAGAAAATTTGTAGAGGACCTTCCAATGATCATTCCTGGGCAGTTTGGTTTCAACTGTCCAAGTGGTTTCAGAGAAGAAGCATTTTGAAACATTTTTCCCATAGGGTCCAATGTTAAACTAAGTCCTGCCGTAGCCGCCATTTTGAATTTCATATCGGAACAAAAAACCTTAAGATTGTAGAGGACCATCCAATGAACATTCATGTACAGTTTGGCTTTAATCATATTTGTAGTTTCTGAGAAGAAGGCATTTGAATATTTTCCCATAGGGTCCAATGTTAATCTATGTCCTGCGGTGGCGGCCATCTTGGATTTCCGATCGGCATAAAAAACAGAAAATTTGTAGAGGACCTTCCAATGATCATTCCTGGGCAGTTTGGTTTCAACTGTCCAAGTGGTTTCAGAGAAGAAGCATTTTGAAACATTTTCCCCATAGGGTCCAATGTTAAACTAAGTCCTGCCGTAGCCGCCATTTTGAATTTCATACCGGAACAAAAAACCTAAAGTTTGTAGAGGGCCATCCAATGAACATTCATGTACAGTTTGGCTTTAATCATATTTGTAGTTTCTGAGAAGAAGGCATTTGAATATTTTCCCATAGGGTCCAATGTTAATCTATGTCCTGCGGTGGCGGCCATCTTGGATTTCCGATCGGCATAATAAACAGAGACTTTGTAGAGGACCTTCCAATGATCATTGCTGGGCAGTTTGGTTTCAACTGTCCAAGTGGTTTCAGAGAAGAAGCATTTTGAAACATTTTTCCCATAGGGTCCAATGTTAAACTAAGTCCTGCCGTAGCCGCCATTTTGAATTTCATATCGGAACATAAAACCTTAAGATTGTAGAGGACCATCCAATGAACATTCATGTACAGTTTGGCTTTAATCATATTTGTAGTTTCTGAGAAGAAGGCATTTGAATATTTTCCCATAGGGTCCAATGTTAATCTATGTCCTGCGGTGGCGGCCATCTTGGATTTTCGATCGGCATAAAAAACAGAAAATTTGTAGAGGACCTTCCAATGATCATTCCTGGGCAGTTTGGTTTCAACTGTCCAAGTGGTTTCAGAGAAGAAGCATTTTGAAACATTTTTCCCATAGGGTCCAATGTTAAACTAAGTCCTGTTGTAGCCGCCATTTTGAATTTCATATCGGAACAAAAAACCTTGAGATTGTAGAGGACCATCCAATGAACATTCATGTACAGTTTGGCTTTAATCATATTTGTAGTTTCTGAGAAGAAGGCATTTGAATATTTTCCCATAGGGTCCAATGTTAATCTATGTCCTGCGGTGGCGGCCATCTTGGATTTCCGATCGGCATAAAAAACAGAAAATTTGTAGAGGACCTTCCAATGATCATTCCTGGGCAGTTTGGTTTCAACTGTCCAATTGGTTTCAGAGAAGAAGCATTTTGAAACATTTTTCCCATAGGATCCAATGTTAAACTAAGTCCTGCCGTAGCCGCCATTTTGAATTTCATACCGGAATAAAAAAACCTAAAGTTTGTAGAGGACCATCTAATGAACATTCATGTACAGTTTGGCTTTAATCATATTTGTAGTTTCTGAGAAGAAGGCATTTGAATATTTTCCCATAGGGTCCAATGTTAATTTATGTCCTGCGGTGGCAGCCATCTTGGATTTCCGATCGGCATAAAAAACACACACCGTGTAGAGGACCTTCCAATGATCATTCCTGGGCAGTTTGGTTTTAACTGTCCAAGTGGTTTCAGAGAAGAAGCATTTTGAAACATTTTTCCCATAGGGTCCAATGTTAAACTAAGTCCTGCCGTAGCCGCCATTTTGAATTTCATATCGGAAGAAAAAACCTTAAGATGGTAGAGGACCATCCAATGAACATTCATGTACAGTTTGGCTTTAATCATATTTGTAGTTTCTGAGAAGAAGGCATTTGAATATTTTCCCATAGGGTCCAATGTTAATCTATGTCCTGCGGTGGCGGCCATCCTGGATTTTCGATCGGCATAAAAAACAGAAAATTTGTAGAGGACCTTCCAATGATCATTCCTGGGCAGTTTGGTTTCAACTGTCCAAGTGGTTTCAGAGAAGAAGCATTTTGAAACATTTTTCCCATAGGGTCCAATGTTAAACTAAGTCCTGCCGTAGCCGCCATTTTGAATTTCATACCGGAACAAAAAACCTAAAGTTTGTAGAGGGCCATCCGATGAACATTCATGTACAGTTTGGCTTTAATCATATTTGTAGTTTCTGAGAAGAAGGCATTTGAATAT
Source organism: Bathymodiolus brooksi (assembly GCA_963680875.1). Taxonomy (NCBI): domain Eukaryota; kingdom Metazoa; phylum Mollusca; class Bivalvia; order Mytilida; family Modiolidae; genus Bathymodiolus; species Bathymodiolus brooksi. The sequence goes on from OY804577.1 coordinate 49,337,118, forward strand.
TTTCCCATAGGGTCCAATGTTAATCTATGTATTGCGGTGGCGGCCATCTTGGATTTCCGATCGGCATAAAAAACAGAAAATTTGTAGAGAACCTTCCAATGATCATTCCTGGGCAGTTTGGTTTCAACTGTCCAAGTGGTTTCAGAGAAGAAGCATTTTGAAACATTTTTCCCATAGGGTCCAATGTTAAACTAAGTCCTGCCGTAGCCGCCATTTTGAATTTCATACCGGAACAAAAAACCTAAAGTTTGTAGAGGACCATCTAATGAACATTCATGTACAGTTTGGCTTTAATCATATTTGTAGTTTCTGAGAAGAAGGCATTTGAATATTTTCCCATAGGGTCCAATGTTAATCTATGTCCTGCGGTGGCAGCCATCTTGGATTTCCGATCGGCATAAAAAACAGAATATTTGTAGAGGACCTTCCAATGATCATTCCTGGGCAGTTTGGTTTTAACTGTCCAAGTGGTTTCAGAGAAGAAGCATTTTGAAACATTTTTCCCATAGGGTCCAATGTTAAACTAAGTCCTGTTGTAGCCGCCATTTTGAATTTCATATCGGAACAAAAAACCTTGAGATTGTAGAGGACCATCCAATGAACATTCATGTACAGTTTGGCTTTAATCATATTTGTAGTTTCTGAGAAGAAGGCATTTGAATATTTTCCCATAGGGTCCAATGTTAATCTATGTCCTGCGGTGGCGGCCATCTTGGATTTCCGATCGGCATAAAAAACAGAAAATTTGTAGAGGACCTTCCAATGATCATTCCTGGGCAGTTTGGTTTCAACTGTCCAATTGGTTTCAGAGAAGAAGCATTTTGAAACATTTTTCCCATAGGATCCAATGTTAAACTAAGTCCTGCCGTAGCCGCCATTTTGAATTTCATACCGGAATAAAAAAACCTAAAGTTTGTAGAGGACCATCTAATGAACATTCATGTACAGTTTGGCTTTAATCATATTTGTAGTTTCTGAGAAGAAGGCATTTGAATATTTTCCCATAGGGTCCAATGTTAATTTATGTCCTGCGGTGGCAGCCATCTTGGATTTCCGATCGGCATAAAAAACACACACCGTGTAGAGGACCTTCCAATGATCATTCCTGGGCAGTTTGGTTTTAACTGTCCAAGTGGTTTCAGAGAAGAAGCATTTTGAAACATTTTTCCCATAGGGTCCAATGTTAAACTAAGTCCTGCCGTAGCCGCCATTTTGAATTTCATATCGGAAGAAAAAACCTTAAGATGGTAGAGGACCATCCAATGAACATTCATGTACAGTTTGGCTTTAATCATATTTGTAGTTTCTGAGAAGAAGGCATTTGAATATTTTCCCATAGGGTCCAATGTTAATCTATGTCCTGCGGTGGCGGCCATCCTGGATTTTCGATCGGCATAAAAAACATAAAATTTGTAGAGGACCTTCCAATGATCATTCCTGGGCAGTTTGGTTTCAACTGTCCAAGTGGTTTCAGAGAAGAAGCATTTTGAAACATTTTTCCCATAGGGTCCAATGTTAAACTAAGTCCTGCCGTAGCCGCCATTTTGAATTTCATACCGGAACAAAAAACCTAAAGTTTGTAGAGGGCCATCCGATGAACATTCATGTACAGTTTGGCTTTAATCATATTTGTAGTTTCTGAGAAGAAGGCATTTGAATATTTTCCCATAGGGTCCAATGTTAATCTATGTATTGCGGTGGCGGCCATCTTGGATTTCCGATCGGCATAAAAAACATAAAATTTGTAGAGGACCTGCCAATGATCATTCCTGGGTAGTTTGGTTTCAACTGTCCAAGTGGTTTCAGAGAAGAAGCATTTTGAAACATTTTTCCCATAGGGTCCAATGTTAAACTAAGTCCTGCCGTAGCCGCCATTTTGAATTTCATACCGGAACAAAAAACCTAAAGTTTGTAGAGGACCATCTAATGAACATTCATGTACAGTTTGGCTTTAATCATATTTGTAGTTTCTGAGAAGAAGGCATTTGAATATTTTCCCATAGGGTCCAATGTTAATCTATGTCCTGCGGTGGCAGCCATCTTGGATTTCCGATCGGCATAAAAAACAGAATATTTGTAGAGGACCTTCCAATGATCATTCCTGGGCAGTTTGGTTTTAACTGTCCAAGTGGTTTCAGAGAAGAAGCATTTTGAAACATTTTTCCCATAGGGTCCAATGTTAAACTAAGTCCTGCCGTAGCCGCCATTTTGAATTTCATATCGGAAGAAAAACCTTAAGATTGTAGAGGACCATCCAATGAACATTCATGTACAGTTTGGCTTTAATCATATTTGTAGTTTCTGAGAAGAAGGCATTTGAATATTTTCCCATAGGGTCCAATGTTAATCTATGTCCTGCGGTGGCGGCCATCCTGGATTTCCGATCGGCATAAAAAACAGAAAATTTGTAGAGGACCTTCCAATGATCATTCCTGGGCAGTTTGGTTTCAACTGTCCAAGTGGTTTCAGAGAAGAAGCATTTTGAAACATTTTTCCCATAGGATCCAATGTTAAACTAAGTCCTGCCGTAGCCGCCATTTTGAATTTCATACCGGAATAAAAAAACCTAAAGTTTGTAGAGGACCATCTAATGAACATTCATGTACAGTTTGGCTTTAATCATATTTGTAGTTTCTGAGAAGAAGGCATTTGAATATTTTCCCATAGGGTCCAATGTTAATTTATGTCCTGCGGTGGCAGCCATCTTGGATTTCCGATCGGCATAAAAAACACACACCGTGTAGAGGACCTTCCAATGATCATTCCTGGGCAGTTTGGTTTTAACTGTCCAAGTGGTTTCAGAGAAGAAGCATTTTGAAACATTTTTCCCATAGGGTCCAATGTTAAACTAAGTCCTGCCGTAGCCGCCATTTTGAATTTCATATCGGAAGAAAAAACCTTAAGATGGTAGAGGACCATCCAATGAACATTCATGTACAGTTTGGCTTTAATCATATTTGTAGTTTCTGAGAAGAAGGCATTTGAATATTTTCCCATAGGGTCCAATGTTAATCTATGTCCTGCGGTGGCGGCCATCCTGGATTTTCGATCGGCATAAAAAACAGAAAATTTGTAGAGGACCTTCCAATGATCATTCCTGGGCAGTTTGGTTTCAACTGTCCAAGTGGTTTCAGAGAAGAAGCATTTTGAAACATTTTTCCCATAGGGTCCAATGTTAAACTAAGTCCTGCCGTAGCCGCCATTTTGAATTTCATACCGGAACAAAAAACCTAAAGTTTGTAGAGGGCCATCCGATGAACATTCATGTACAGTTTGGCTTTAATCATATTTGTAGTTTCTGAGAAGAAGGCATTTGAATATTTTCCCATAGGGTCCAATGTTAATCTATGTATTGCGGTGGCGGCCATCTTGGATTTCCGATCGGCATAAAAAACATAAAATTTGTAGAGGACCTGCCAATGATCATTCCTGGGTAGTTTGGTTTCAACTGTCCAAGTGGTTTCAGAGAAGAAGCATTTTGAAACATTTTTCCCATAGGGTCCAATGTTAAACTAAGTCCTGCCGTAGCCGCCATTTTGAATTTCATACCGGAACAAAAAACCTAAAGTTTGTAGAGGACCATCTAATGAACATTCATGTACAGTTTGGCTTTAATCATATTTGTAGTTTCTGAGAAGAAGGCATTTGAATATTTTCCCATAGGGTCCAATGTTAATCTATGTCCTGCGGTGGCAGCCATCTTGGATTTCCGATCGGCATAAAAAACAGAATATTTGTAGAGGACCTTCCAATGATCATTCCTGGGCAGTTTGGTTTTAACTGTCCAAGTGGTTTCAGAGAAGAAGCATTTTGAAACATTTTTCCCATAGGGTCCAATGTTAAACTAAGTCCTGCCGTAGCCGCCATTTTGAATTTCATATCGGAAGAAAAACCTTAAGATTGTAGAGGACCATCCAATGAACATTCATGTACAGTTTGGCTTTAATCATATTTGTAGTTTCTGAGAAGAAGGCATTTGAATATTTTCCCATAGGGTCCAATGTTAATCTATGTCCTGCGGTGGCGGCCATCCTGGATTTCCGATCGGCATAAAAAACAGAAAATTTGTAGAGGACCTTCCAATGATCATTCCTGGGCAGTTTGGTTTCAACTGTCCAAGTGGTTTCAGAGAAGAAGCATTTTGAAACATTTTTCCCATAGGGTCCAATGTTAAACTAAGTCCTGCCGTAGCCGCCATTTTGAATTTCATACCGGAACAAAAAACCTAAAGTTTGTAGAGGACCATCTAATGAACATTCATGTACAGTTTGGCTTTAATCATATTTGTAGTTTCTGAGAAGAAGGCATTTGAATATTTTCCCATAGGGTCCAATGTTAATCTATGTCCTGCGGTGGCAGCCATCTTGGATTTCCGATCGGCATAAAAAACACACACCGTGTAGAGGACCTTCCAATGATCATTCCTGGGCAGTTTGGTTTTAACTGTCCAAGTGGTTTCAGAGAAGAAGCATTTTGAAACATTTTTCCCATAGGGTTCAATGTTAAACTAAGTCCTGCCGTAGCCGCCATTTTGAATTTCATATCGGAAGAAAAAACTTTAAGATTGTAGAGGACCATCCAATGAACATTCATGTACAGTTTGGCTTTAATCATATTTGTAGTTTCTGAGAAGAAGGCATTTGAATATTTTCCCATAGGGTCCAATGTTAATCTATGTCCTGCGGTGGCGGCCATCCTGGATTTCCGATCGGCATAAAAAACATAAAATTTGTAGAGGACCTTCCAATGATCCTTCCTGGGCAGTTTGGTTTCAACTGTCCAAGTGGTTTCAGAGAAGAAGCATTTTGAAACATTTTCCCCATAGGGTCCAATGTTAAACTAAGTCCTGCCGTAGCCGCCATTTTGAATTTCATACCGGAACAAAAAACCTAAAGTTTGTAGAGGGCCATCCAATGAACATTCATGTACAGTTTGGCTTTAATCATATTTGTAGTTTCTGAGAAGAAGGCATTTGAATATTTTCATATAGGGTCCAATGTTAATATATGTATTGCGGTGGCGGCCATCTTGGATTTCCGATCGGCATAAAAAACATAAAATTTGTAGAGGACCTTCCAATGATCATTCCTGGGCAGTTTGGTTTCAACTGTCCAAGTGGTTTCAGAGAAGAAGCATTTTGAAACATTTTTCCCATAGGGTCCAATGTTAAACTAAGTCCTGCCGTAGCCGCCATTTTGAATTTCATATCGGAACAAAAAACCTTAAGATTGTAGAGGACCATCCATTGAACATTCATGTACAGTTTGGCTTTAATCATATTTGTAGTTTCTGAGAAGAAGGCATTTGAATATTTTCCCATAGGGTCCAATGTTAATCTATGTCCTGCGGTGGCGGCCATCCTGGATTTCCGATCGGCATAAAAAACAGAAAATTTGTAGAGGACCTTCCAATGATCATTCCTGGGCAGTTTGGTTTCAACTGTCCAAGTGGTTTCAGAGAAGAAGCATTTTGAAACATTTTTCCCATAGGGTCCAATGTTAAACTAAGTCCTGTTGTAGCCGCCATTTTGAATTTCATATCGGAAAAAAAACCTTAAGATTGTAGAGGACCTTCCAATGATCATTCCTGGGCAGTTTGGTTTCAACTGTCCAAGTGGTTTCAGAGAAGAAGCATTTTGAAACATTTTTCCCATAGGGTCCAATGTTAAACTAAGTCCTGCCGTAGCCGCCATTTTGAATTTCATACCGGAACAAAAAACCTAAAGTTTGTAGAGGGCCATCCAATGAACATTCATGTACAGTTTGGCTTTAATCATATTTGTAGTTTCTGAGAAGAAGGCATTTGAATATTTTCCCATAGGGTCCAATGTTAATCTATGTATTGTGGTGGCGGCCATCTTGGATTTCCGATCGGCATAAAAAGCAGAAAATTTGTAGAGGACCTTCCAATGATCATTCCTGGGCAGATTGGTTTCAACTGTCCAAGTGGTTTCAGAGAAGAAGCATTTTGAAACATTTTTCCCATAGGGTCCAATGTTAAACTAAGTCCTGCCGTAGCCGCCATTTTGAATTTCATACCGGAACAAAAAACCTAAAGTTTGTAGAGGACCATCTAATGAACATTCATGTACAGTTTGGCTTTAATCATATTTGTAGTTTCTGAGAAGAAGGCATTTGAATATTTTCCCATAGGGTCCAATGTTAATCTATGTCCTGCGGTGGCAGCCATCTTGGATTTCTGATCGGCATAAAAAACAGAAAATTTGTAGAGGACCTTCCAATGATCATTCCTGGGCAGTTTGGTTTCAACTGTCCAAGTGGTTTCAGAGAAGAAGCATTTTGAAACATTTTCCCATAGGGTCCAATGTTAAACTAAGTCCTGCCATAGCCGCCATTTTGAATTTCATATCGGAACAAAAAACCTTAAGATTGTAGAGGACCATCCAATGAACATTCATGTACAGTTTGGCTTTAATCATATTTGTAGTTTCTGAGAAGAAGGCATTTGAATATTTTCCCATAGGGTCCAATGTTAATCTATGTATTGCGGTGGCGGCCATCTTGGATTTCCGATCGGCATAAAAAACAGAAAATTTGTAGAGGACCTTCCAATGATCATTCCTGGGCAGTTTGGTTTCAACTGTCCAAGTGGTTTCAGAGAAGAAGCATTTTGAAACATTTTTCCCATAGGGTCCAATGTTAAACTAAGTCCTGCCGTAGCCGCCATTTTGAATTTCATACCGGAACAAAAAACCTAAAGTTTGTAGAGGGCCATCCAATGAACATTCATGTACAGTTTGGCTTTAATCATATTTGTAGTTTCTGAGAAGAAGGCATTTGAATATTTTCCCATAGGGTCCAATGTTAATCTATGTCCTGCGGTGGCGGCCATCTTGGATTTTCGATCGGCATAAAAAACAGAAAATTTGTAGAGGGCCTTCCAATGATCATTCCTGGGCAGTTTGGTTTCAACTGTCCAAGTGGTTTCAGAGAAGAAGCATTTTGAAACATTTTTCCCATAGGGTCCAATGTTAAACTAAGTCCTGTTGTAGCCGCCATTTTGAATTTCATATCGGAAGAAAAAACCTTAAGATTGTAGAGGACCATCCAATGAACATTCATGTACAGTTTGGCTTTAATCATATTTGTAGTTTCTGAGAAGAAGGCATTTGAATATTTTCCCATATGGTCCAATGTTAATCTATGTCCTGCGGTGGCGGCCATCCTGGATTTCCGATCGGCATAAAAAACAGATAATTTGTAGAGGACCTTCCAATGATCATTCCTGGGCAGTTTGGTTTCAACTGTCCAAGTGGTTTCAGAGAAGAAGTATTTTGAAACATTTTTCCCATAGGGTCCAATGTTAAACTAAGTCCTGCCGTAGCCGCCATTTTGAATTTCATACCGGAATAAAAAACCTAAAGTTTGTAGAGGGCCATCCAATGAACATTCATGTACAGTTTGGCTTTAATCATATTTGTAGTTTCTGAGAAGAAGGCATTTGAATATTTTCCCATAGGGTCCAATGTTAATCTATGTATTGCGGTGGCGGCCATCTTGGATTTCCGATCGGCATAAAAAACAGAAAATTTGTAGAGGACCTTCCAATGATCATTCCTGGACAGTTTGGTTTCAACTGTCAAGGTGGTTTCAGAGAAGAAGCATTTTGAAACATTTTTCCCATAGGGTCCAATGTTAAACTAAGTCCTGCCGTAGCCGCCATTTTGAATTTCATATCGGAACAAAAAACCTTAAGATTGTAGAGGACCATCCAATGAACATTCATGTACAGTTTGGCTTTAATCATATTTGTAGTTTCTGAGAAGAAGGCATTTGAATATTTTCCCATAGGGTCCAATGTTAATCTATGTCCTGCGGTGGCGGCCATCTTGGATTTCCGATCGGCATAAAAAACAGAAAATTTGTAGAGGACCTTCCAATGATCATTCCTGGGCAGTTTGGTTTCAACTGTCCAAGTGGTTTCAGAGAAGAAGCATTTTGAAACATTTTCCCCATAGGGTCCAATGTTAAACTAAGTCCTGCCGTAGCCGCCATTTTGAATTTCATACCGGAACAAAAAACCTAAAGTTTGTAGAGGGCCATCCAATGAACATTCATGTACAGTTTGGCTTTAATCATATTTGTAGTTTCTGAGAAGAAGGCATTTGAATATTTTCCCATAGGGTCCAATGTTAATCTATGTCCTGCGGTGGCGGCCATCTTGGATTTCCGATCGGCATAATAAACAGAGACTTTGTAGAGGACCTTCCAATGATCATTCCTGGGCAGTTTGGTTTCAACTGTCCAAGTGGTTTCAGAGAAGAAGCATTTTGAAACATTTTTCCCATAGGGTCCAATGTTAAACTAAGTCCTGCCGTAGCCGCCATTTTGAATTTCATATCGGAACATAAAACCTTAAGATTGTAGAGGACCATCCAATGAACATTCATGTACAGTTTGGCTTTAATCATATTTGTAGTTTCTGAGAAGAAGGCATTTGAATATTTTCCCATAGGGTCCAATGTTAATCTATGTCCTGCGGTGGCGGCCATCTTGGATTTTCGATCGGCATAAAAAACAGAAAATTTGTAGAGGACCTTCCAATGATCATTCCTGGGCAGTTTGGTTTCAACTGTCCAAGTGGTTTCAGAGAAGAAGCATTTTGAAACATTTTTCCCATAGGGTCCAATGTTAAACTAAGTCCTGTTGTAGCCGCCATTTTGAATTTCATATCGGAACAAAAAACCTTGAGATTGTAGAGGACCATCCAATGAACATTCATGTACAGTTTGGCTTTAATCATATTTGTAGTTTCTGAGAAGAAGGCATTTGAATATTTTCCCATAGGGTCCAATGTTAATCTATGTCCTGCGGTGGCGGCCATCTTGGATTTCCGATCGGCATAAAAAACAGAAAATTTGTAGAGGACCTTCCAATGATCATTCCTGGGCAGTTTGGTTTCAACTGTCCAATTGGTTTCAGAGAAGAAGCATTTTGAAACATTTTTCCCATAGGATCCAATGTTAAACTAAGTCCTGCCGTAGCCGCCATTTTGAATTTCATACCGGAATAAAAAAACCTAAAGTTTGTAGAGGACCATCTAATGAACATTCATGTACAGTTTGGCTTTAATCATATTTGTAGTTTCTGAGAAGAAGGCATTTGAATATTTTCCCATAGGGTCCAATGTTAATTTATGTCCTGCGGTGGCAGCCATCTTGGATTTCCGATCGGCATAAAAAACACACACCGTGTAGAGGACCTTCCAATGATCATTCCTGGGCAGTTTGGTTTTAACTGTCCAAGTGGTTTCTGAGAAGAAGCATTTTGAAACATTTTTCCCATAGGGTCCAATGTTAAACTAAGTCCTGCCGTAGCCGCCATTTTGAATTTCATATCGGAAGAAAAAACCTTAAGATGGTAGAGGACCATCCAATGAACATTCATGTACAGTTTGGCTTTAATCATATTTGTAGTTTCTGAGAAGGCATTTGAATATTTTCCCATAGGGTCCAATGTTAATCTATGTCCTGCGGTGGCGGCCATCCTGGATTTCCGATCGGCATAAAAAACAGAAAATTTGTAGAGGACCTTCCAATGATCATTCCTGGGCAGTTTGGTTTCAACTGTCCAAGTGGTTTCAGAGAAGAAGCATTTTGAAACATTTTTCCCATAGGGTCCAATGTTAAACTAAGTCCTGCCGTAGCCGCCATTTTGAATTTCATACCGGAACAAAAAACCTAAAGTTTGTAGAGGGCCATCCGATGAACATTCATGTACAGTTTGGCTTTAATCATATTTGTAGTTTCTGAGAAGAAGGCATTTGAATATTTTCCCATAGGGTCCAATGTTAATCTATGTATTGCGGTGGCGGCCATCTTGGATTTCCGATCGGCATAAAAAACATAAAATTTGTAGAGGACCTGCCAATGATCATTCCTGGGTAGTTTGGTTTCAACTGTCCAAGTGGTTTCAGAGAAGAAGCATTTTGAAACATTTTTCCCATAGGGTCCAATGTTAAACTAAGTCCTGCCGTAGCCGCCATTTTGAATTTCATACCGGAACAAAAAACCTAAAGTTTGTAGAGGACCATCTAATGAACATTCATGTACAGTTTGGCTTTAATCATATTTGTAGTTTCTGAGAAGAAGGCATTTGAATATTTTCCCATAGGGTCCAATGTTAATCTATGTCCTGCGGTGGCAGCCATCTTGGATTTCCGATCGGCATAAAAAACAGAATATTTGTAGAGGACCTTCCCATGATCATTCCTGGGCAGTTTGGTTTTAACTGTCCAAGTGGTTTCAGAGAAGAAGCATTTTGAAACATTTTTCCCATAGGGTCCAATGTTAAACTAAGTCCTGCCGTAGCCGCCATTTTGAATTTCATATCGGAAGAAAAACCTTAAGATTGTAGAGGACCATCCAATGAACATTCATGTACAGTTTGGCTTTAATCATATTTGTAGTTTCTGAGAAGAAGGCATTTGAATATTTTCCCATAGGGTCCAATGTTAATCTATGTCCTGCGGTGGCGGCCATCCTGGATTTCCGATCGGCATAAAAAACAGAAAATTTGTAGAGGACCTTCCAATGATCATTCCTGGGCAGTTTGGTTTCAACTGTCCAAGTGGTTTCAGAGAAGAAGCATTTTGAAACATTTTTCCCATAGGGTCCAATGTTAAACTAAGTCCTGCCGTAGCCGCCATTTTGAATTTCATACCGGAACAAAAAACCTAAAGTTTGTAGAGGACCATCTAATGAACATTCATGTACAGTTTGGCTTTAATCATATTTGTAGTTTCTGAGAAGAAGGCATTTGAATATTTTCCCATAGGGTCCAATGTTAATCTATGTCCTGCGGTGGCAGCCATCTTGGATTTCCGATCGGCATAAAAAACACACACCGTGTAGAGGACCTTCCAATGATCATTCCTGGGCAGTTTGGTTTTAACTGTCCAAGTGGTTTCAGAGAAGAAGCATTTTGAAACATTTTTCCCATAGGGTTCAATGTTAAACTAAGTCCTGCCGTAGCCGCCATTTTGAATTTCATATCGGAAGAAAAAACTTTAAGATTGTAGAGGACCATCCAATGAACATTCATGTACAGTTTGGCTTTAATCATATTTGTAGTTTCTGAGAAGAAGGCATTTGAATATTTTCCCATAGGGTCCAATGTTAATCTATGTCCTGCGGTGGCGGCCATCCTGGATTTCCGATCGGCATAAAAAACATAAAATTTGTAGAGGACCTTCCAATGATCCTTCCTGGGCAGTTTGGTTTCAACTGTCCAAGTGGTTTCAGAGAAGAAGCATTTTGAAACATTTTCCCCATAGGGTCCAATGTTAAACTAAGTCCTGCCGTAGCCGCCATTTTGAATTTCATACCGGAACAAAAAACCTAAAGTTTGTAGAGGGCCATCCAATGAACATTCATGTACAGTTTGGCTTAAATCATATTTGTAGTTTCTGAGAAGAAGGCATTTGAATATTTTCCCATAGGGTCCAATGTTAATATATGTATTGCGGTGGCGGCCATCTTGGATTTCCGATCGGCATAAAAAACATAAAATTTGTAGAGGACCTTCCAATGATCATTCCTGGGCAGTTTGGTTTCAACTGTCCAAGTGGTTTCAGAGAAGAAGCATTTTGAAACATTTTTCCCATAGGGTCCAATGTTAAACTAAGTCCTGCCGTAGCCGCCATTTTGAATTTCATATCGGAACAAAAAACCTTAAGATTGTAGAGGACCATCCATTGAACATTCATGTACAGTTTGGCTTTAATCATATTTGTAGTTTCTGAGAAGAAGGCATTTGAATATTTTCCCATAGGGTCCAATGTTAATCTATGTCCTGCGGTGGCGGCCATCCTGGATTTCCGATCGGCATAAAAAACAGAAAATTTGTAGAGGACCTTCCAATGATCATTCCTGGGCAGTTTGGTTTCAACTGTCCAAGTGGTTTCAGAGAAGAAGCATTTTGAAACATTTTTCCCATAGGGTCCAATGTTAAACTAAGTCCTGTTGTAGCCGCCATTTTGAATTTCATATCGGAAAAAAAACCTTAAGATTGTAGAGGACCTTCCAATGATCATTCCTGGGCAGTTTGGTTTCAACTGTCCAAGTGGTTTCAGAGAAGAAGCATTTTGAAACATTTTTCCCATAGGGTCCAATGTTAAACTAAGTCCTGCCGTAGCCGCCATTTTGAATTTCATATCGGAACAAAAAACCTTTAGATTGTAGAGGACCATCCAATGAACATTCATGTACAGTTTGGCTTTAATCATATTTGTAGTTTCTGAGAAGAAGGCATTTGAATATTTTCCCATAGGGTCCAATGTTAATCTATGTCCTGCGGTGGTGGCCATCTTGGATTTCCGATCGGCATAAAAAACAGAAAATTTGTAGAGGACCTTCCAATGATCATTCCTGGGCAGTTTGGTTTCAACTGTCCAATTGGTTTCAGAGAAGAAGCATTTTGAAACATTTTTCCCATAGGGTCCAATGTTAAACTAAGTCCTGCCGTAGCCGCCATTTTGAATTTCATACCGGAACAAAAAACCTAAAGTTTGTAGAGGGCCATCTAATGAACATTCATGTACAGTTTGGCTTTAATCATATTTGTAGTTTCTGAGAAGAAGGCATTTGAATATTTTCCCATAGGGTCCAATGTTAATCTATGTCCTGCGGTGGCGGCCATCTTGGAATTCCGATCGGCATAAAAAACAGAAAATTTGTAGAGGACCTTCCAATGATCAGTCCTGGGCAGTTTGGTTTCAACTGTCCAAGTGGTTTCAGAGAAGAAGCATTTTGAAACATTTTTCCCATAGGGTCCAATGTTAAACTAAGTCCTGTTGTAGCCGCCATTTTGAATTTCATATCGGAACAAAAAACCTTAAGATTGTAGAGGACCATCCAATGAACATTCATGTACAGTTTGGCTTTAATCATATTTGTAGTTTCTGAGAAGAAGGCATTTGAATATTTTCCCATAGGGTCCAATGTTAATCTATGTATTGCGGTGGCGGCCATCTTGGATTTCCGATCGGCATAAAAAACAGAAAATTTGTAGAGGACCTTCCAATGATCATTCCTGGGCAGTTTGGTTTCAACTGTCCAAGTGGTTTCAGAGAAGAAGCATTTTGAAACATTTTTCCCATAGGGTCCAATGTTAAACTAAGTCCTGCCGTAGCCGCCATTTTGAATTTCATACCGGAACAAAAAACGTAAAGTTTGTAGAGGACCATCTAATGAACATTCATGTACAGTTTGGCTTTAATCATATTTGTAGTTTCTGAGAAGAAGGCATTTGAATATTTTCCCATAGGGTCCAATGTTAATCTATGTCCTGCGGTGGCGGCCATCTTGGATTTCCGATCGGCATAAAAAACATAAAATTTGTAGAGGACCTTCCAATGATCATTCCTGAACAGTTTGGTTTCAACTGTCCAAGTGGTTTCAGAGAAGAAGCATTTTGAAACATTTTCCCCATAGGGTCCAATGTTAAACTAAGTCCTGTTGTAGCCGCCATTTTGAATTTCATATCGGAACAAAAAACCTTGAGATTGTAGAGGACCATCCAATGAACATTCATGTACAGTTTGGCTTTAATCATATTTGTAGTTTCTGAGAAGAAGGCATTTGAATATTTTCCCATAGGGTCCAATGTTAATATATGTATTGCGGTGGCGGCCATCTTGGATTTCCGATCGGCATAAAAAACATAAAATTTGTAGAGGACCTTCCAATGATCATTCCTGGGCAGTTTGGTTTCAACTGTCCAAGTGGTTTCAGAGAAGAAGCATTTTGAAACATTTTTCCCATAGGGTCCAATGTTAAACTAAGTCCTGCCGTAGCCGCCATTTTGAATTTCATATCGGAACAAAAAACCTTAAGATTGTAGAGGACCATCCATTGAACATTCATGTACAGTTTGGCTTTAATCATATTTGTAGTTTCTGAGAAGAAGGCATTTGAATATTTTCCCATAGGGTCCAATGTTAATCTATGTCCTGCGGTGGCGGCCATCCTGGATTTCCGATCGGCATAAAAAACAGAAAATTTGTAGAGGACCTTCCAATGATCATTCCTGGGCAGTTTGGTTTCAACTGTCCAAGTGGTTTCAGAGAAGAAGCATTTTGAAACATTTTTCCCATAGGGTCCAATGTTAAACTAAGTCCTGTTGTAGCCGCCATTTTGAATTTCATATCGGAAAAAAAACCTTAAGATTGTAGAGGACCTTCCAATGATCATTCCTGGGCAGTTTGGTTTCAACTGTCCAAGTGGTTTCAGAGAAGAAGCATTTTGAAACATTTTTCCCATAGGGTCCAATGTTAAACTAAGTCCTGCCGTAGCCGCCATTTTGAATTTCATATCGGAACAAAAAACCTTTAGATTGTAGAGGACCATCCAATGAACATTCATGTACAGTTTGGCTTTAATCATATTTGTAGTTTCTGAGAAGAAGGCATTTGAATATTTTCCCATAGGGTCCAATGTTAATCTATGTCCTGCGGTGGTGGCCATCTTGGATTTCCGATCGGCATAAAAAACAGAAAATTTGTAGAGGACCTTCCAATGATCATTCCTGGGCAGTTTGGTTTCAACTGTCCAATTGGTTTCAGAGAAGAAGCATTTTGAAACATTTTTCCCATAGGGTCCAATGTTAAACTAAGTCCTGCCGTAGCCGCCATTTTGAATTTCATACCGGAACAAAAAACCTAAAGTTTGTAGAGGGCCATCTAATGAACATTCATGTACAGTTTGGCTTTAATCATATTTGTAGTTTCTGAGAAGAAGGCATTTGAATATTTTCCCATAGGGTCCAATGTTAATCTATGTCCTGCGGTGGCGGCCATCTTGGAATTCCGATCGGCATAAAAAACAGAAAATTTGTAGAGGACCTTCCAATGATCAGTCCTGGGCAGTTTGGTTTCAACTGTCCAAGTGGTTTCAGAGAAGAAGCATTTTGAAACATTTTTCCCATAGGGTCCAATGTTAAACTAAGTCCTGTTGTAGCCGCCATTTTGAATTTCATATCGGAACAAAAAACCTTAAGATTGTAGAGGACCATCCAATGAACATTCATGTACAGTTTGGCTTTAATCATATTTGTAGTTTCTGAGAAGAAGGCATTTGAATATTTTCCCATAGGGTCCAATGTTAATCTATGTATTGCGGTGGCGGCCATCTTGGATTTCCGATCGGCATAAAAAACAGAAAATTTGTAGAGGACCTTCCAATGATCATTCCTGGGCAGTTTGGTTTCAACTGTCCAAGTGGTTTCAGAGAAGAAGCATTTTGAAACATTTTTCCCATAGGGTCCAATGTTAAACTAAGTCCTGCCGTAGCCGCCATTTTGAATTTCATACCGGAACAAAAAACGTAAAGTTTGTAGAGGACCATCTAATGAACATTCATGTACAGTTTGGCTTTAATCATATTTGTAGTTTCTGAGAAGAAGGCATTTGAATATTTTCCCATAGGGTCCAATGTTAATCTATGTCCTGCGGTGGCGGCCATCTTGGATTTCCGATCGGCATAAAAAACATAAAATTTGTAGAGGACCTTCCAATGATCATTCCTGAACAGTTTGGTTTCAACTGTCCAAGTGGTTTCAGAGAAGAAGCATTTTGAAACATTTTCCCCATAGGGTCCAATGTTAAACTAAGTCCTGTTGTAGCCGCCATTTTGAATTTCATATCGGAACAAAAAACCTTGAGATTGTAGAGGACCATCCAATGAACATTCATGTACAGTTTGGCTTTAATCATATTTGTAGTTTCTGAGAAGAAGGCATTTGAATATTTTCCCATAGGGTCCAATGTTAATCTATGTATTGCGGTGGCGGCCATCTTGGATTTCCGATCGGCATAAAAAACAGAAAATTTGTAGAGGACCTTCCAATGATCATTCCTGGGCAGTTTGGTTTCAACTGTCCAAGTGGTTTCAGAGACGAAGCATTTTGAAACATTTTTCCCATAGGGTCCAATGTTAAACTAAGTCCTGTTGTAGCCGCCATTTTGAATTTCATATCGGAAAAAAAACCTTAAGATTGTAGAGGACCTTCCAATGATCATTCCTGGGCAGTTTGGTTTCAACTGTCCAAGTGGTTTCAGAGAAGAAGCATTTTGAAACATTTTTCCCATAGGGTCCAATATTAAACTAAGTCCTGCCGTAGCCGCCATTTTGAATTTCATATCGGAACAAAAAACCTTTAGATTGTAGAGGACCATCCAATGAACATTCATGTACAGTTTGGCTTTAATCATATTTGTAGTTTCTGAGAAGAAGGCATTTGAATATTTTCCCATAGGGTCCAATGTTAATCTATGTCCTGCGGTGGCGGCCATCTTGGATTTCCGATCGGCATAAAAAACAGAAAATTTGTAGAGGACCTTCCAATGATCATTCCTGGGCAGTTTGGTTTCAACTGTCCAAGTGGTTTCAGAGAAGAAGCATTTTGAAACATTTTTCCCATAGGGTCCAATGTTAAACTAAGTCCTGTTGTAGCCGCCATTTTGAATTTCATATCGGAAAAAAAACCTTAAGATTGTAGAGGACCTTCCAATGATCATTCCTGGGCAGTTTGGTTTCAACTGTCCAAGTGGTTTCAGAGAAGAAGCATTTTGAAACATTTTTCCCATAGGGTCCAATGTTAAACTAAGTCCTGCCGTAGCCGCCATTTTGAATTTCATATCGGAACAAAAAACCTTTAGATTGTAGAGGACCATCCAATGAACATTCATGTACAGTTTGGCTTTAATCATATTTGTAGTTTCTGAGAAGAAGGCATTTGAATATTTTCCCATAGGGTCCAATGTTAATCTATGTCCTGCGGTGGCAGCCATCTTGGATTTCCGATCGGCATAAAAAACAGACACCGTGTAGAGGACCTTCCCATGATCATTCCTGGGCAGTTTGGTTTCAACTGTCCAAGTGGTTTCAGAGAAGAAGCATTTTGAAACATTTTTCCCATAGGGTCCAATGTTAAACTAAGTCCTGCCGTAGCCGCCATTTTGAATTTCATATCGGAACAAAAAACCTTAAGATTGTAGAGGACCATCCAATGAACATTTATGTACAGTTTGGCTTTAATCATATTTGTAGTTTCTGAGAAGAAGGCATTTGAATATTTTCCCATAGGGTCCAATGTTAATCTATGTCCTGCGGTGGCGGCCATCCTGGATTTCCGATCGGCATAAAAAACATAAAATTTGTTGAGGACCTTCCAATGATCATTCTTGGGCAGTTTGGTTTCAACTGTCCAAGTGGTTTCAGAGAAGAAGCATTTTGAAACATTTTTCCCATAGGGTCCAATGTTAAACTAAGTCCTGTTGTAGCCGCCATTTTGAATTTCATATCGGAAAAAAAACATTAAGATTGTAGAGGACCTTCCAATGATCATTCCTGGGCAGTTTGGTTTCAACTGTCCAAGTGGTTTCAGAGAAGAAGCATTTTGAAACATTTTTCCCATAGGGTCCAATGTTAAACTAAGTCCTGCCGTAGCCGCCATTTTGAATTTTTATATCGGAACAAAAAATCTTTAGATTGTAGAGGACCATCCAATGAACATTCATGTACAGTTTGGCTTTAATCATATTTGTAGTTTCTGAGAAGAAGGCATTTGAATATTTTCCCATAGGGTCCAATGTTAATCTATGTATTGCGGTGGCGGCCATCTTGGATTTCCGATCGGCATAAAAAACAGAAAATTTGTAGAGGACCTTCCAATGATCATTCCTGGGCAGTTTGGTTTCAACTGTCCAATTGGTTTCAGAGAAGAAGCATTTTGAAACATTTTTCCCATAGGGTCCAATGTTAAACTAAGTCCTGCCGTAGCCGCAATTTTGAATTTCATACCGGAACAAAAAACCTAAAGTTTGTAGAGGACCATCTAATGAACATTCATGTACAGTTTGGCTTTAATCATATTTGTAGTTTCTGAGAAGAAGGCATTTGAATATTTTCCCATAGGGTCCAATGTTAATCTATGTATTGCGGTGGCAGCCATCTTGGATTTCCGATCGGCATAAAAAACACACACCGTGTAGAGGACCTTCCAATGATCATTCCTGGGCAGTTTGGTTTCAACTGTCCAAGTGGTTTCAGAGAAGAAGCATTTTGAAACATTTTTCCCATAGGGTCCAATGTTAAACTAAGTCCTGCCATAGCCGCCATTTTGAATTTCATACCGAAACAAAAAACCTAAAGTTTGTAGAGGACCATCTAATGAACATTCATGTACAGTTTGGCTTTAATCATATTTGTAGTTTCTGAGAAGAAGGCATTTGAATATTTTCCCATAGGGTCCAATGTTAATCTATGTATTGCGGTGGCGGCCATCTTGGATTTCCGATCGGCATAAAAAACAGAAAATATGTAGAGGACCTTCCAATGATCATTCCTGGGCAGTTTGGTTTCAACTGTCCAATTGGTTTCAGAGAAGAAGCATTTTGAAACATTTTTCCCATAGGGTCCAATGTTAAACTAAGTCCTGCCGTAGCCGCAATTTTGAATTTCATACCGGAACAAAAAACGTAAAGTTTGTAGAGGACCATCTAATGAACATTCATGTACAGTTTGGCTTTAATCATATTTGTAGTTTCTGAGAAGAAGGCATTTGAATATTTTCCCATAGGGTCCAATGTTAATCTATGTCCTGCGGTGGCAGCCATCTTGGATTTCCGATCGGCATAAAAAACACACACCGTGTAGAGGACCTTCCAATGATCATTCCTGGGCAGTTTGGTTTCAACTGTCCAAGTGGTTTCAGAGAAGAAGCATTTTGAAACATTTTCCCCATAGGGTCCAATGTTAAACTAAGTCCTGTCGTAGCCGCCATTTTGAATTTCATATCGGAACAAAAAACCTTAAGATTGTAGAGGACCATCCAATGAACATTCATGTACAGTTTGGCTTTAATCATATTTGTAGTTTCTGAGAAGAAGGCATTTGAATATTTTCCCATAGGGTCCAATGTTAATCTATGTCCTGCGGTGGCGGCCATCCTGGATTTCCGATCGGCATAAAAAACATAAAATTTGTAGAGGACCTTCCAATGATCATTCCTGGGCAGTTTGGTTTCAACTGTCCAAGTGGTTTCAGAGAAGAAGCATTTTGAAACATTTTCCCCATAGGGTCCAATGTTAAACTAAGTCCTGCCGTAGCCGCCATTATGAATTTCATACCGGAACAAAAAACGTAAAGTTTGTAGAGGACCATCTAATGAACATTCATGTACAGTTTGGCTTTAATCATATTTGTAGTTTCTGAGAAGAAGGCATTTGAATATTTTCCCATAGGGTCCAATGTTAATCTATGTCCTGCGGTGGCGGCCATCTTGGATTTCCGATCGGCATAAAAAACACACACCGTGTAGAGGACCGTCCAATGATCATTCCTGGGCAGTATGGTTTCAACTGTCCAAGTGGTTTCAGAGAAGAAGCATTTTGAAACATTTTTCCCATAGGGTCCAATGTTAAACTAAGTCCTGCCGTAGCCGCCATTTTGAATTTCATATCGGAACAAAAAACCTTTAGATTGTAGAGGACCATCCAATGAACATTCATGTACAGTTTGGCTTTAATCATATTTGTAGTTTCTGAGAAGAAGGCATTTGAATATTTTCCCATAGGGTCCAATGTTAATCTATGTCCTGCGGTGGCAGCCATCTTGGATTTCCGATCGGCATAAAAAACAGACACCGTGTAGAGGACCTTCCCATGATCATTCCTGGGCAGTTTGGTTTCAACTGTCCAAGTGGTTTCAGAGAAGAAGCATTTTGAAACATTTTTCCCATAGGGTCCAATGTTAAACTAAGTCCTGCCGTAGCCGCCATTTTGAATTTCATATCGGAACAAAAAACCTTAAGATTGTAGAGGACCATCCAATGAACATTCATGTACAGTTTGGCTTTAATCATATTTGTAGTTTCTGAGAAGAAGGCATTTGAATATTTTCCCATAGGGTCCAATGTTAATCTATGTCCTGCGGTGGCGGCCATCCTGGATTTCCGATCGGCATAAAAAACATAAAATTTGTAGAGGACCTTCCAATGATCATTCTTGGGCAGTTTGGTTTCAACTGTCCAATTGGTTTCAGAGAAGAAGCATTTTGAAACATTTTTCCCATAGGGTCCAATGTTAAACTAAGTCCTGCCGTAGCCGCAATTTTGAATTTCATACCGGAACAAAAAACCTAAAGTTTGTAGAGGACCATCTAATGAACATTCATGTACAGTTTGGCTTTAATCATATTTGTAGTTTCTGAGAAGAAGGCATTTGAATATTTTCCCATAGGGTCCAATGTTAATCTATGTCCTGCGGTGGCAGCCATCTTGGATTTCCGATCGGCATAAAAAACACACACCGTGTAGAGGACCTTCCAATGATCATTCCTGGGCAGTTTGGTTTCAACTGTCCAAGTGGTTTCAGAGAAGAAGCATTTTGAAACATTTTTCCCATAGGGTCCAATGTTAAACTAAGTCCTGCCATAGCCGCCATTTTGAATTTCATACCGAAACAAAAAACCTAAAGTTTGTAGAGGACCATCTAATGAACATTCATGTACAGTTTGGCTTTAATCATATTTGTAGTTTCTGAGAAGAAGGCATTTGAATATTTTCCCATAGGGTCCAATGTTAATCTATGTCCTGCGGTGGCGGCCATCCTGGATTTCCGATCGGCATAAAAAACATAAAATTTGTAGAGGACCTTCCAATGATCATTCCTGGGCAGTTTGGTTTCAACTGTCCAAGTGGTTTCAGAGAAGAAGCATTTTGAAACATTTTCCCCATAGGGTCCAATGTTAAACTAAGTCCTGCCGTAGCCGCCATTTTGAATTTCATATCGGAACAAAAAACCTTAAGATTGTAGAGGACCATCCAATGAACATTCATGTACAGTTTGGCTTTAATCATATTTGTAGTTTCTGAGAAGAAGGCATTTGAATATTTTCCCATAGGGTCCAATGTTAATCTATGTCCTGCGGTGGCGGCCATCCTGGATTTCCGATCGGCATAAAAAACAGATAATTTGTAGAGGACCTTCCAATGATCATTCCTGGGCAGTTTGGTTTCAACTGTCCAAGTGGTTTCAGAGAAGAAGCATTTTGAAACATTTTCCCCATAGGGTCCAATGTTAAACTAAGTCCTGCCGTAGCCGCCATTTTGAATTTCATATCGGAACAAAAAACCTTAAGATTGTAGAGGACCATCCAATGAACATTCATGTACAGTTTGGCTTTAATAATATTTGTAGTTTCTGAGAAGAAGGCATTTGAATATTTTCCCATAGGGTCCAATGTTAATCTATGTATTGCGGTGGCGGCCATCCTGGATTTCCGATCGGCATAAAAAACATAAAATTTGTAGAGGACCTTCCAATGATCATTCCTGGGCAGTTTGGTTTCAACTGTCAAAGTGGTTTCAGAGAAGAAGCATTTTGAAACATTTTTCCCATAGGGTCCAATGTTAAACTAAGTCCTGCCGTAGCCGCCATTATGAATTTCATACCGGAACAAAAAACGTAAAGTTTGTAGAGGACCATCTAATGAACATTCATGTACAGTTTGGCTTTAATCATATTTGTAGTTTCTGAGAAGAAGGCATTTGAATATTTTCCCATAGGGTCCAATGTTAATCTATGTCCTGCGGTGGCGGCCATCTTGGATTTCCGATCGGCATAAAACACACACACCGTGTAGAGGACCGTCCAATGATCATTCCTGGGCAGTATGGTTTCAACTGTCCAAGTGGTTTCAGAGAAGAAGCATTTTGAAACATTTTTCCCATAGGGTCCAATGTTAAACTAAGTCCTGCCGTAGCCGCCATTTTGAATTTCATATCGGAACAAAAAACCTTTAGATTGTAGAGGACCATCCAATGAACATTCATGTACAGTTTGGCTTTAATCATATTTGTAGTTTCTGAGAAGAAGGCATTTGAATATTTTCCCATAGGGTCCAATGTTAATCTATGTCCTGCGGTGGCGGCCATCCTGGATTTCCGATCGGCATAAAAAACATAAAATTTGTAGAGGACCTTCCAATGATCATTCCTGGGCAGTTTGATTTCAACTGTCCAATTGGTTTCAGAGAAGAAGCATTTTGAAACATTTTTCCCATAGGGTCCAATGCTAAACTAAGTCCTGCCGTAGCCGCCATTTGGAATTTCATACCGGAACAAAAAACCTAAAGTTTGTAGAGGACCATCTAATGAACATTCATGTACAGTTTGGCTTTAATCATATTTGTAGTTTCTGAGAAGAAGGCATTTGAATATTTTCCCATAGGGTCCAATGTTAATCTATGTCCTGCGGTGGCAGCCATCTTGGATTTCCGATCGGCATAAAAAACAGACACCGTGTAGAGGACCTTCCCATGATCATTCCTGGGCAGTTTGGTTTCAACTGTCCAAGTGGTTTCAGAGAAGAAGCATTTTGAAACATTTTTCCCATAGGGTCCAATGTTAAACTAAGTCCTGCCGTAGCCGCCATTTTGAATTTCATATCGGAACAAAAAACCTTAAGATTGTAGAGGACCATCCAATGAACATTCATGTACAGTTTGGCTTTAATCATATTTGTAGTTTCTGAGAAGAAGGCATTTGAATATTTTCCCATAGGGTCCAATGTTAATCTATGTCCTGCGGTGGCGGCCATCCTGGATTTCCGATCGGCATAAAAAACATAAAATTTGTAGAGGACCTTCCAATGATCATTCTTGGGCAGTTTGGTTTCAACTGTCCAAGTGGTTTCAGAGAAGAAGCATTTTGAAACATTTTTCCCATAGGGTCCAATGTTAAACTAAGTCCTGCCGTAGCCGCCATTATGAATTTCATACCGGAACAAAAAACCTAAAGTTTGTAGAGGACCATCTAATCAACATTCATGTACAGTTTGGCTTTAATCATATTTGTAGTTTCTGAGAAGAAGGCATTTGAATATTTTCCCATAGGGTCCAATGTTAATCTATGTCCTGCGGTGGCGGCCATCTTGGATTTCCGATCGGCATAAAAAAACAGAAAATTTGTAGAGGACCTTCCAATGATCATTCCTGGGCAGTTTGGTTTCAACTGTCCAAGTGGTTTCAGAGAAGAAGCATTTTGAAACATTTTTCCCATAGGGTCCAATGTTAAACTAAGTCCTGCCGTAGCCGCCATTTTGAATTTCATATCGGAACAAAAAACCTTAAGATTGTAGAGGACCATCCAATGAACATTCATGTACAGTTTGGCTTTAATAATATTTGTAGTTTCTGAGAAGAAGGCATTTGAATATTTTCCCATAGGGTCCAATGTTAATCTATGTCCTGCGGTGGCGGCCATCTTGGATTTTCGATCGGCATAAAAAACAGAAAATTTGTAGAGGACCTTCCAATGATCATTCCTGGGCAGTTTGGTTTCAACTCTCCAAGTGGTTTCAGAGAAGAAGCATTTTGAAACATTTTTCCCATAGGGTCCAATGTTAAACTAAGTCCTGTTGTAGCCGCCATTTTGAATTTCATATCGGAACAAAAAACCTTAAGATTGTAGAGGACCATCCAATGAACATTCATGTACAGTTTGGCTTTAATCATATTTGTAGTTTCTGAGAAGAAGGCATTTGAATATTTTCCCATAGGGTCCAATGTTAATCTATGTATTGCGGTGGCGGCCATCTTGGATTTCCGATCGGCATAAAAAACACACACCGTGTAGAGGACCTTCCAATGATCATTCCTGGGCAGTTTGGTTTCAACTGTCCAAGTGGTTTCAGAGAAGAAGCATTTTGAAACATTTTTCCCATAGGGTCCAATGTTAAACTAAGTCCTGCCGTAGCCGCCATTTTGAATTTCATATCGGAACAAAAAACCTTAAGATTGTAGAGGACCATCCAATGAACATTCATGTACAGTTTGGCTTTAATCATATTTGTAGTTTCTGAGAAGAAGGCATTTGAATATTTTCCCATAGGGTCCAATGTTAATCTATGTCCTGCGGTGGTGGCCATCTTGGATTTCCGATCGGCATAAAAAACACAAAATTTGTAGAGGACCTTCCAATGATCATTCATGGGCAGTTTGGTTTCAACTGTCCAAGTGGTTTCAGAGAAGAAGCATTTTGAAACATTTTTCCCATAGGGTCCAATGTTAAACTAAGTCCTGCCGTAGCCGCCATTTTGAATTTCATACCGGAACAAAAAACCTAAAGTTTGTAGAGGGCCATCTAATGAACATTCATGTACAGTTTGGCTTTAATCATATTTGTAGTTTCTGAGAAGAAGGCATTTGAATATTTTCCCATAGGGTCCAATGTTAATCTATGTCCTGCGATGGTGGCCATCTTGGATTTCCGATCGGCATAAAAAACAGTAACTTGGTAAAGGACATTCCAATGATCATTCCTGTACAGTTTGGGTTCAGTCAGTTCATTAGTTTCAGAGAAGAAGATCTTTGAAATTTCGGCCAATCAGAGCATATTATTGGCCTTGGCAGCCATATTGAATATCCGACTGGAACGAAAAACAGTAACTTTGTAGAGGACCATCCAAGGAACATTCCTGCTAAGTTTGGTTCCAATCGGCCCAGTGGTTTCGAAGAAGAAGCTTGAAATGTGAAAAGTTTACAGACGACAGACAACAGACGACAGACGACGGACGCCAAGTGATGGCAATAGTTCACCTGGACCTTTGGTCCAGGTGAACTAAAAAATGACTAAGTCCAACTACCTGTCATTATCAAATATTTGATGAAAATCAAATTCCTGTGAACATGCACACCTCCATTATGTGTATAATCATCATACAAAATATTAAAGCTGTAGCTCCAAAACTGTAGGAGGAGATAGCCGGACAAACCATGTATCTATATCCAGACGGACGAACAAAATGACTAAGTCCAACTACCTGTCATTTTGAGAATATTTGAAGAAAATCAAAATCCTGTGGACATGCACACCTCCATTATGTGTATAAACATTATGCAAAATATTAAAGCTGTAGCTCTAAAACTGTAGGAGGAGTTAGCCGGACAAACCATGTTCCCTTTATACAGCTAGTACGAAAAAAATGACTAAGTCCAACTACCTGTCATTTTGAGAATATTTGAAGAAAATCAAAATCCTGTGGACATGCACACCGCCATTATGTGTATAAACATCATAGAAAATATTAAAGCTGTAGCTCCAAAACTGTAGGAGGAGATAGCCGGACAAACCATGCATCTATATCCGGACGGACGAACAGGGGTAAATTAATATGCCCCCCCTCCCCCCCGACTCTTCGTCGTGGGGGCATAACAAATTTGTAGGAGGCAATTTTCTGGGGGGCTATTGTCCTGTTCGCAGCAGACACATAACCATTAAATAATCAAGACTGTTGAACACATAAGATTTAATGATTACTTATGATCTGTTTTCATATTTTATTTGCAGTAACAATACTCTGAAATTAATCATAATCATGCTCGTGTCATTCCAAATCTCAATTCTAACAGAAATGGTTGTCTGCAGCAGGACTGCAACTTGAGCAAAACCATCCTGTTAATTCTATTCAATTTTGGACATGCGAAATGAAAATGATCAATGCTGCCTTCATCATTCCTACATAAAATGGATATAAATTTTGTAACTTCCTGAATGAAACATTTTTTATCAAGAGGTATGTGCCCCTACTGAAGGAGTTAATATATCTGTAGTAATAGAATTTGATTCTCTATTCTGATTTGCTGATGTAGCAGCAAACAACATGTCCATGGTTCCCATGGCTTCCATCAATTGTTTCAAATAATCTACTTCCTGTTTGACAGTTGTTCTTAATCTCTGTAACAGAGAATCCACTTCAGCACACTGTCCAATATGAGAACTGTACATATCTGTAATAACATTAAATATTTTAATTATGAAAACATGCCCATGAAAATATATCTATTAAAACTAAAATTCAACCATTTAAAAAATTACTGAGGTCTGTGATAGACAATTAAGACATCCTGGTTTTTTGCTATTTTTATATACATTTATCATATATTTAGTGGTAAATACAGTAGTTTTGAATATTTGATAAAGTGCCAGATGCATACCCCTACCCTTTATCATACCCCTACCCTTTATCATAACCCAACCCTTTATCGTACTCCTACCCTGTATACTCTCCTGTTTAAATATATGATAAAGTGTATAAAACATGGCAAAATCCGTATCATATGCCATATCACCCTTGACCAATATCATCTCTCTGGCCTAAAGGCCCTCTGGATGATATTGGTTTCTCGGGATGATACAGCATATGATACAGATTTTGCCATGTAATATTCTCTAAATATCATATATATTTTTATTCGTAATGTGGAGATTTTTCTTTAATCTCACTGAATGATATCGCTTATATCAATGGACTGACTCAGATACTGAAAGTTATCCATCCATTTTTGGAAAGAATTTCATCAAGAATTGACTTTGGAATAATTTAAAAAAAAAATGTGGTTTTATATGAAATACATATTAAATAAACAGCTGCGCTAAGAGCGCATGATACGCCCGTCGTCAACATTCATACAATATTTGTAAAGACTTTCTTTCCCATAACTCTTGATTGAAAAATCTAAATTTCACCAAAAAGTATACATACCGTAAGACTATTAATTCCAATAACTGTGCGAAGTTTGAAGTGAATTGGCCAAGGGGTTCTCAATTTACAGCGCGACATACGAAAAATCGCCTACAATTTGATGAATAAAGTCCCATAACTCAGGAATGAAAAAAAAATCAAAATTTCACCATAAAGTATACAGACCGTAAGACCATCAATTCCAATAACTCTGTGAAATTTGAAGTGAATTGGCCAAGGGGTTCTTAAGTAAGAGCGCGACATGTGAAACGGATGGACGGACGGATGGACAGTGGTATACCATAATATGTTCTGCCTTAAAGACAGGCGTATAAAAACAAGATGAACTGTGAGCTTATGCTCATTTATGATACCCCCGCTCTTCGGCAAACAGGAAGTAGGAATCTGACAGGTCAAAAAACGCTTCCCACGATATGGGGTACCTATATGAAGCTTGTGACCAAATATCAGATTTCTGCCATCAATAGTTGCTGAGAAAAATGTGACTAAAAATGGGCATATACAAAATGTATGTTCAATGTGTATAAAAATCAACAAAGTCGGCAAACATGAAATAGGAATCTGATGGGTCCAAAAACGCTTCCCACGATATGGGGTACCTATATGAAGCTTGTGACCAAATATCAGATCTGTACCATCAATAGTTGCTGAGAAAAATGTGACGAAAAATGGGCCTATATGTTCAATGTGTATAAAAACCAACTAAGTCGGCAAACAGGAAGTAGGAATCTGACGGGTCCAAAAACGCTTCCCACAATATGGCATACCTATATGAAGCTTGTGACCAAATATCAGATTCCTGTCGTCAATAGTTGCTTAGAAAAATGCGACAAAAAATGTGCATATACAAATGTATGTTAAATGTGTATAAAAATCAACAAAGTCAGCAAACAGGAAGTCGGAATCTGACGGGTCCAAAAACGCTACCCACAATATGGCATACCTATATGAAGCTTGTGACCAAATATCAGATTTCTGCCATCAATAGTTGCTGAGAAAAATGAGCATATATGTTCAATGTGTATAAAAATCAACAAAGTCGGCAAACAGGAAGCAGGAATCAGTTGGGTCCAAAAACGCTTCCCACGATATGGGGTACCTATATGAAGCTTGTGACCAAATATCAGATTTCTGCCATCAATAATTGCTGAGAACAATGTGACGAAAAATGTGTATATATGTTCAATGTGTATAAAAACCAACTAAGTCGGCAAACAGGAAGTCGGAATCTGACGGGTCCAAAAACGCTACCCACAATATAGTATACATATATGACACTTGTGACCAAATATCAGATTTCTGCCATCAACAGTTACTGAGAAAAATGCGACGAAAAATATCTTGGATGGACGGAAGGACGGACGGACAGAGTTAAAACAGTATACCCCCCTCCTCCTTTGGGGAGCAGGGGTATAATAATTACAGTGACCCAATACTTTTTGCACGTCTCTGTATATAAAAACCTACCTAAAAGTAAACTGGCTATATCTGTTAATGTTGCTGTAAATCTTGGATTACTTATATTCCTGATAAAATAAATAGGTTACATCCATTATAGGAATATGTATGAGTTTATCAATGTGTAAACTCAGTCGAGCTAATTACACACAAACTAAATAAAGTTTAAAAGACATTATGTAAAGTTTCTTCGTAAAAGGCCAAGCTTACACATCAATAAACTCATACAAAATAGTATTAAATTCTTATAATTCAATTTAAGAGTAACAATAACACTCTTTCCTAAAACTTAAAACAATCATTGTATGGCAATGTTCAAGAGTCAGCCATTTTGGTTCCAGTACTATTTATTGCAAGCATTTGATTCAGATAAAATAATAATCGTGTTTTAATTGAAGTGATTTATTCAAGATTTGAAGAGTGTGATATGTTTAAAAATGCAAGCTAACAATACCAACGGTATAAGTATCTGGTTGACTGTGCAGGTTTTTACTTGAGTGACGTTGTAAATTTGTCTATGACGTCAACATTCCATTTTTTTCACGGAATATCAACTCCTGGTAATTACAATGGTAACAACAGACATAAATTCTGATTTCATTATTGGGGTAAGGATTATGGTGTTTAACGTCACTTTCAACAATATTTCAGTTATATTGTGGCGGTCAGTTTTATTTGTGGAGGAAACCAGAGTACCCTAAGAAAACCACCTCTTCATCAGCAGGATTTGAACTCACTATGTAAGTGGTGATAGGCACTGATTGCATAGGTAGTTATAAATTCAACTACCATAAGATCACGACGGCCCCTTCTGTTTTCAAGCTGCAGTACAATAAAACAAAACCAATCCCTGAGAAGGGAACTATGAAATCTTTTACTATCGTTCACCTACATTCTGTGTAAGAATTATATTTACCTTTGTATAAACTTAATAATGTGACCTAATGATTTGTCATCTCTGGCTGCCAGTGCTGGTTTTAACCCATCCCGTCGTATCAGTTCTTGTATCACACTGACGGTTACCTCTGGTTCAATTCTACGAACATGCACCTAAATATAACAGGAATATTGTGCTAAGTAAATTCTTTGAACATGTACCTAAATATAACAGGAATATTTTGTAAAGTAAATTCTATGAACATGTACCTAAACATAACAGGAATATTGTGCTAAGTAAATTCTATGAACATGTACCTAAACATAACAGGAATATTGTGCTAAGTAAATTCTATGAACATGTACCTAAACATAACAGGAATATTGTGCTAAGTAAATTCTATGAACATGTACCTAAACATAACAGGAATATTGTGCTAAGTAAATTCTATGAACATGTACCTAAACATAACAGGAATATTTTGTAAAGTTAATTCTATGAACATGTACCTAAACATAACAAGAATATTTTGTAAAGTTAATTCTATGAACATGTATCTAAACATAACAGGAATATTTTGTAAAGTTAATTCTATGAACATGTACCTAAACATAACAGGAATGTAAAGTTAACATGATATTATAGAAGGATTAAATATTGTATAAGTGAGCATACTGTCAGTTATAAAGGGTGGAGAAGATTCATTATACAATCGCAGCATGTCGGCAAGGGAAAGTTGAACAAGTTTATAATTAAAAGCAATTGTGGACACAGTATTTTGCTTGATACAATAATGTGTATGGCACAGTAATACAATCACAGCATGTCAGCAAGGAAAAGAGGAACAAATTTATATTAAAAGCAATATTGTGGACATAGTATTTTGCTTGACAAAGGAAATTGTTTGATACAATAAAGTGTAGGGCACAGTAATATACTGGACATTTGTCTTGTTTTACTACTTCAAGTGTTAAGTATGCCTTCCAAATATGTGAAATTTCTGAATTGTTTTATGGTCCATCAATAGCTCATCTCCTAAACAGTAAAAGATGGAGGAAATCTGTTGACATACTGCCAAAAGTTCTCGGCACAATCAATTCAAAGAAAAAATTTCATCAAAATTGGATGAAAAATAAAAATACTATATACCTTCCAAATATGCAAAATATTGCACTATTAGACTTTTTTTTTTTTTTTTTTTTTTTTATAAGATAGCAATCTTTTTGGCCCATCAATAACCTATTAAGATGATCATTTTGTCAAAACCTGTATCAAAATTGGATGAAAAACCAGAGGCTCTCAAGAGCCTGTATCGTTCACCTGGTTATAAAAAAAACCAATTGGTCCTATGTAAAAACTATGTCCTGCAGTGGTAGTCATCTTGGAATTACGATCAACATAAAAAACACAAAGTTTGTAAAGGACCTTCCAATGATTGATGCACAGTTTAGGTTCAATCAGTGCAATAGCTTCAGAGAAGAAGATATTTCTGTATTTTCCCGATATGGTCCTGTGTTAATACTATGACCTGTGGTGGCAGCCATCTTGGATTTCCGATCGACATAAAAAACAGAGGACCTTCCAATGATCATTCCTGGGCAGTTTGGTTTCAGAGAAGAAGCGTTTTGAAACATTTTTCCCAAAGGGTCCAATATTAAACAAGTCCTGTTGTAGCCGCCATTTTGAATTTCATATCAGAACAAAAAACGTAAAGTTTGTAGAGGACCACCCAATGAACATTCATGTACAGTTTGGTTTTAATCATATTTGTAGTTTCTGAGAAGAAGGCATTTGAACATTTTCCCATAGGGTTCAATGCTAATCTATGTCCTGCGGTGGTGGCCATCTTGGATATCCGATCGGCATAAAAAACACACATTGTAGAGGACCTTCCAATGAACATTCCTGGGCAGTTTGGTTTCAATTATCCAAGTGGTTTCAGAGAAGAAGCGTTTTGAAACATTTTTCCCATAGGGTCCAATGTTAAACTAAGTCCTGCCGTAGCCGCCATTTGGAATTTCATATCGGAACAAAAAACGTAAAGTTCGTAGAGGACCATCCAATGAACATTCATGTACAGTTTGGCTTTAATAATATTTGTAGTTTCTGAGAAGGCATTTGAACATTTTCCCATAGGGTCCAATGTTAATCTATGTATTGCGGTGGTGGCCATCTTGGATTTCCAATCGACATAAAAAACATAAATTTTGTAGAGGACCTTCCAATGATCATTCCTGGACAGTTTGGTTTCAATTGTCCAAGTGCTTTCAGAGAAGAAGCGTTTTGAAACATTTTTCCCATAGGGTCCAATGTTAAACTAAGTCCTGCCGTAGCAGCCATTTTGAATCTCATACCGGAACAAAAAACGTAAAGTTTGTAGAGGACCATCCAATGAACATTCATGTACAGTTTGGCTTTAATAATATTTGTAGTTTCTGAGAAGAAGGCATTTGAATATTTTCCCATAGGGTCCAATGTTAATGTATGTCCTGCGGTGGCAGCCATCTTGAATTTTCGATCGGCATAAAAAAAACATAAACTTTGTAGAGGACCTTCCAATGATCATTCCTGGGCAGTTTGGTTTCAATTGTCCAAGTGGTTTCAGAGAAGAAGCGTTTTGAAACATTTTCCTCATAGGGTTCAATGTTAAACTAAGTCCTGCCGTAGCCGCCATTTGGAATTTAATATCGGAACAAAAAACGTAAAGTTTGTAGAGGACCATCCAATGAACATTCATGTACAGTTTGGCTTTAATCATATTTGTAGTTTCTGAGAAGAAGGCATTTGAATATTTTCCCATAGGGTCCAATGTTAATCTATGTATTGCGGTGGCGGCCATCTTGGATTTCCGATCGGTATAAAAAACAAAAAATTTGTAGAGGACCTTCCAATGATCATTCCTGGGCAGTTTGGTTTCAACTGTCCAAGTGGTTTCAGAGAAGAAGCGTTTTGAAACATTTTCCCCATAGGGTCCAATGTTAAACTAAGTCCTGCCGTAGCCGCCATTTGGAATTTCAATCCGGAACAAAAAACGTAAAGTTTGTAGAGGACCATCCAATGAACATTCATGTACAGTTTGGCTTTAATCATATTTGTAGTTTCTGAGAAGAAGGCATTTGAACATTTTCCCATAGGGTCCAATGTTAATCTATGTATTGCGGTGGTGGCCATCTTGGATTTCCGATCGACATAAAAAACATAAATTTTGTAGAGGACCTTCCAATGATCATTCCTGGGCAGTTTGGTTTCAATTGTCCAAGTGGTTTCAGAGAAGAAGCGTTTTGAAACATTTTTCCCATAGGGTCCAATGTTAAACTAAGTCCTGCCGTAGCCGCCATTTGGAATTTCATACCGGAACAAAAAACCTACAGTTTGTAGAGGACCATCCAATGAACATTCATGTACAGTTTGGCTTTAATAATATTTGTAGTTTCTGAGAAGAAGGTATTTGAACATTTTCACATAGGGTCCAATGTTAATCTATGTATTGCGGTGGCGGCCATCTTGGATTTCCGATCGGCATAAAAAACATAAAATTTGTAGAGGACCTTCCAATGATCATTCCTGGGCAGTTTGGTTTCAACTGTCCTAGTGGTTTCAGAGAAGAAGCGTTTTGAAACATTTTCCCCATAGGGTCCAATGTTAAACTAAGTCCTGCCGTAGCCGCCATTTTGATTTTCAAATCGGAACAAAAAACGTAAAGTTTGTAGAGGACCATCCAATGAACATTCATGTACAGTTTGGTTTTAATCATATTTGTAGTTTCTGAGAAGAAGGCATTTGAACATTTTCCCATAGGGTCCAATGTTAATCTATGTATTGCGGTGGCGGCCATCTTGGATTTCCGATCGACATAAAAAACATAAAATTTGTAGAGGACCTTCCAATGATCATTCCTGGGCAGTTTGGTTTGAATTGTCCAAGTGGTTTCAGAGAAGAAGCGTTTTGAAACATTTTTCCCATAGGGTCCAATGTTAAACTAAGTCCTGCCGTAGCCACCATTTGGAATTTCATACCGGAACAAAAAACGTAAAGTTTGTAGAGTACCATCCAATGAACATTCATGTACAGTTTGGCTTTAATAATATTTGTAGTTTCTGAGAAGAAAGCATTTGAACATTTTCCCTTAGGGTCCAATGTTAATCTATGTATTGCGGTGGCGGCCATCTTGGATTTCCGATCGACATAAAAAACATAAAATTTGTAGAGGACCTTCCAATGATCATTCCTGGGCAGTTTGGTTTGAATTGTCCAAGTGGTTTCAGAGAAGAAGCGTTTTGAAACATTTTCCCCATAGGGTCCAATATTAAACTAAGTCCTGCCGTAGCCGCCATTTGGAATTTCATATCGGAACAAAAAACGTAAAGTTTGTAGAGGACCATCCAATGAACATTCATGTACAGTTTGGCTTTAATAATATTTGTAGTTTCTGAGAAGAAAGCATTTGAACATTTTCCCATAGGGTCCAATGTTAATCTATGTATTGCGGTGGCGGCCATCTTGGATTTCCGATCGACATAAAAAACATAAATTTTGTAGAGGACCTTCCAATGATCATTCCTGGGCAGTTTGGTTTGAATTGTCAAAGTGGTTTCAGAGAAGAAGCGTTTTGAAACATTTTCCCCATAGGGTCCAATGTTAAACTAAGTCCTGCCGTAGCCGCCATTTGGAATTTCATACCGGAACAAAAAACGTAAAGTTTGTAGAGGACCATCCAATGAACATTCATGTACAGTTTGGCTTTAATAATATTTGTAGTTTCTGAGAAGAAGGCATTTAAACATTTTCCCTTAGGGTCCAATGTTAATCTATGTATTGCGGTGGCGGCCATCTTGGATTTCCGATCGACATAAAAAACATAAATTTGTAGAGGACCTTCCAATGATCATTCCTGGGCAGTTTGGTTTGAATTGTCCAAGTGGTTTCAGAGAAGAAGCGTTTTGAAACATTTTCCCCATAGGGTCCAATGTTAAACTAAGTCCTGCCGTAGCCGCCATTTGGAATTTCATACCGGAACAAAAAACGTAAAGTTTGTAGAGGACCATCCAATGAACATTCATGTACAGTTTGGCTTTAATAATACTTGTAGTTTCTGAGAAGAAAGCATTTGAACATTTTCCCATAGGGTCCAATGTTAATCTATGTATTGCGGTGGCGGCCATCTTGGATTTCCAATCGACATAAAAAACATAAATTTTGTAGAGACCCTTCCAATGATCATTCCCGGGCAGTTTTGTTTGAATTGTCCAAGTGGTTTCAGTGAAGAAGCGTTTTGAAACATTTTTCCCATAGGGTCCAATGTTAAACTAAGTCCTGCCGTAGCCGCCATTTTGAATTTCATATCGGAACAAAAAACGTAAAGTTTGTAGAGGACCATCCAATGAACATTCATGTACAGTTTGGCTTTAATAATATTTGTAGTTTCTGAGAAGAAGGCATTTGAACATTTTCCCATAGGGTCCAATGTTAATCTATGTATTGCGGTGGTGGCCATCTTGGATTTCCGATCAACATAAAAAACAAAAATTTGTAGAGGACCTGCCAATGATCATTCCTGGGCAGTTTGGTTTCAACTGTACTAGTGGTTTCAGAGAAGAAGCGTTTTGAAACATTTTCCCCATAGGGTCCAATGTTAAACTAAGTCCTGCCGTAGCCGCCATTTTGAATTTCATATCGGAACAAAAAACGTAAAGTTTGTAGAGGACCATCCAATGAACATTCATGTACAGTTTGGCTTTAATAATATTTGTAGTTTCTGAGAAGAAGGCATTTGAACATTTTCCCATAGGGTCCAATGTTAATCTATGTCCTGCGGTGGCGGCCATCTTGGATTTCCGATCGGCATAAAAAACATATTATTTGTAGAGGACCTTCCAATGATCATTCCTGGGCAGTTTGGTTTCAACTGTCCTAGTGGTTTCAGAGAAGAAGCGTTTTGAAACATTTTCCCCATAGGGTCCAATGTTAAACTAAGTCCTGCCGTAGCCGCCATTTTGAATTTCATATCGGAACAAAAAACGTAAAGTTTGTAGAGGACCATCCAATGAACATTCATGTACAGTTTGGCTTTAATAATATTTGTAGTTTCTGAGAAGAAGGCATTTGAACATTTTCCCATAGGGTCCAATGTTAATCTATGTATTGCGGTGGCGGCCATCTTGGATTTCCGATCGACATAAAAAACACAAATTTTGTAGAGGACCTTCCAATGATCATTCCTGGGCAGTTTGGTTTCAATTGTCCAAGTGGTTTCAGAGAAGAAGCGTTTTGAAACATTTTTCCCATAGGGTCCAATGTTAAACTAAGTCCTGCCGTAGCCGCCATTTGGAATTTCATATCGGAACAAAAAACCTAAAGTTTGTAGAGGACCATCCAATGAACATTCATGTACAGTTTGGCTTTAATAATATTTGTAGTTTCTGAGAAGAAGGCATTTGAACATTTTCCCATAGGGTCCAATGTTAATCTATGTCCTGTGGTGGCGGCCATCTTAGATTTCCGATCGGCATAAAAAACATATTATTTGTAGAGGACCTTCCAATGATCATTCCTGGGCAGTTTGGTTTCAACTGTCCTAGTGGTTTCAGAGAAGAAGCGTTTTGAAACATTTTCCCCATAGGGTCCAATGTTAAACTAAGTCCTGCCGTAGCCGCCATTTGGAATTTCATATCGGAACAAAAAACGTAAATTTGTAGAGGACCATCCAATGAACATTCATGTACAGTTTGGCTTTAATAATATTTGTAGTTTCTGAGAAGAAGGCATTTGAACATTTTCCCATAGGGTCCAATGTTAATCTATGTATTGCGGTGGTGGCCATCTTGGATTTCCGATCAACATAAAAAACAAAATTTGTAGAGGACCTGCCAATGATCATTCCTGGGCAGTTTGGTTTCAACTGTACTAGTGGTTTCAGAGAAGAAGCGTTTTGAAACATTTTCCCCATAGGGTCCAATGTTAAATTAAGTCCTGCCGTAGCCGCCATTTTGAATTTCATATCGGAACAAAAAACGTAAAGTTTGTAGAGGACCATCCAATGAACATTCATGTACAGTTTGGCTTTAATAATATTTGTAGTTTCTGAGAAGAAGGCATTTGAACATTTTCCCATAGGGTCCAATGTTAATCTATGTATTGCGGTGGTGGCCATCTTGGATTTCCGATCGACATAAAAAACACAAATATTGTAGAGGACCTTCCAATGATCATTCCTGGGCAGTTTGGTTTCAATTGTCCAAGTGGTTTCAGAGAAGAAGCGTTTTGAAACATTTCCCCCATAGGGTCCAATGTTAAACTAAGTCCTGCCGTAGCCGCCATTTGGAATTTCATATCGAAACAAAAAACGTAAAGTTTGTAGAGGACCATCCAATGAACATTCATGTACAGTTTGGCTTTAATAATATTTGTAGTTTCTGAGAAGAAGGCATTTGAACATTTTCCCATAGGGTCCAATGTTAATCTATGTATTGTGGTGGTGGCCATCTTGGATTTCCGATCAACATAAAAAACGAAAATTTGTAGAGGACCTGCCAATGATCATTCCTGGGCAGTTTGGTTTCAACTGTCCTAGTGGTTTCAGAGAAGAAGCGTTTTGAAACATTTTCCCCATAGGGTCCAATGTTAAACTAAGTCCTGCCGTAGCCGCCATTTTGAATTTCATATCGGAACAAAAAACGTAAAGTTTGTAGAGGACCATCCAATGAACATTCATGTACAGTTTGGCTTTAATAATATTTGTAGTTTCTGAGAAGATGGCATTTGAACATTTTCCCATAGGGTCCAATGTTAATCTATGTATTGCGGTGGCGGCCATCTTGGATTTCCGATCGACATAAAAAACAAAAATTTTGTAGAGGACCTTCCAATGATCATTCCTGGGCAGTTTGGTTTCAATTGTCCAAGTGGTTTCAGAGAAGAAGCATTTTGAAACATTTTCCCCATAGGGTCCAATGTTAAACTAAGTCCTGCCGTAGCCGCCATTTGGAATTTCATATCGGAACAAAAAACGTAAAGTTTGTAGAGGATCATCCAATGAACATTCATGTACAGTTTGGCTTTAATAATATTTGTAGTTTCTGAGAAGAAGGCATTTGAACATTTTCCCATAGGGTCCAATGTTAATCTATGTCCTGCGGTGGTGGCCATCTTGGATTTCCGATCGGCATAAAAAACATATTATTTGTAGAGGACCTTCCAATGATCATTCCTGGGCAGTTTGGTTTCAACTGTCCTAGTGGTTTCAGAGAAGCGTTTTGAAACATTTTCCCCATAGGGTCCAATGTTAAACTAAGTCCTGCCGTAGCCGCCATTTTGAATTTCATATCGGAACAAAAAACGTAAAGTTTGTAGAGGACCATCCAATGAACATTCATGTACAGTTTGGCTTTAATAATATTTGTAGTTTCTGAGAAGAAGGCATTTGAACATTTTCCCATAGGGTCCAATGTTAATCTATGTCCTGCGGTGGCGGCCATCTTGGATTTCCGATCGGCATAAAAAACATATTATTTGTAGAGGACCTTCCAATGATCATTCCTGGGCAGTTTGGTTTCAACTGTCCTAGTGGTTTCAGAGAAGAAGCGTTTTGAAACATTTTCCCCATAGGGTCCAATGTTAAACTAAGTCCTGCCGTAGCCGCCATTTTGAATTTCATATCGGAACAAAAAACGTAAAGTTTGTAGAGGACCATCCAATGAACATTCATGTACAGTTTGGCTTTATTAATATTTGTAGTTTCTGAGAAGAAGGCATTTGAACATTTTCCCATAGGGTCCAATGTTAATCTATGTATTGCGGTGGCGGCCATCTTGGATTTCCGATCGACATAAAAAACACAAATTTTGTAGAGGACCTTCCAATGATCATTCCTGGGCAGTTTGGTTTCAATTGTCCAAGTGGTTTCAGAGAAGACGCGTTTTGAAACATTTTTCCCATAGGGTCCAATGTTAAACTAAGTCCTGCCGTAGCCGCCATTTGGAATTTCATATCGGAACAAAAAACCTAAAGTTTGTAGAGGACCATCCAATGAACATTCATGTACAGTTTGGCTTTAATAATATTTGTAGTTTCTGAGAAGAAGGCATTTGAACATTTTCCCATAGGGTCCAATGTTAATCTATGTCCTGTGGTGGCGGCCATCTTAGATTTCCGATCGGCATAAAAAACATATTATTTGTAGAGGACCTTCCAATGATCATTCCTGGGCAGTTTGGTTTCAACTGTCCTAGTGGTTTCAGAGAAGAAGCGTTTTGAAACATTTTCCCCATAGGGTCCAATGTTAAACTAAGTCCTGCCGTAGCCGCCATTTGGAATTTCATATCGGAACAAAAAACGTAAATTTGTAGAGGACCATCCAATGAACATTCATGTACAGTTTGGCTTTAATAATATTTGTAGTTTCTGAGAAGAAGGCATTTGAACATTTTCCCATAGGGTCCAATGTTAATCTATGTATTGCGGTGGTGGCCATCTTGGATTTCCGATCAACATAAAAAACAAAATTTGTAGAGGACCTGCCAATGATCATTCCTGGGCAGTTTGGTTTCAACTGTACTAGTGGTTTCAGAGAAGAAGCGTTTTGAAACATTTTCCCCATAGGGTCCAATGTTAAATTAAGTCCTGCCGTAGCCGCCATTTTGAATTTCATATCGGAACAAAAAACGTAAAGTTTGTAGAGGACCATCCAATGAACATTCATGTACAGTTTGGCTTTAATAATATTTGTAGTTTCTGAGAAGAAGGCATTTGAACATTTTCCCATAGGGTCCAATGTTAATCTATGTATTGCGGTGGTGGCCATCTTGGATTTCCGATCGACATAAAAAACACAAATATTGTAGAGGACCTTCCAATGATCATTCCTGGGCAGTTTGGTTTCAATTGTCCAAGTGGTTTCAGAGAAGAAGCGTTTTGAAACATTTCCCCCATAGGGTCCAATGTTAAACTAAGTCCTGCCGTAGCCGCCATTTGGAATTTCATATCGAAACAAAAAACGTAAAGTTTGTAGAGGACCATCCAATGAACATTCATGTACAGTTTGGCTTTAATAATATTTGTAGTTTCTGAGAAGAAGGCATTTGAACATTTTCCCATAGGGTCCAATGTTAATCTATGTATTGTGGTGGTGGCCATCTTGGATTTCCGATCAACATAAAAAACGAAAATTTGTAGAGGACCTGCCAATGATCATTCCTGGGCAGTTTGGTTTCAACTGTCCTAGTGGTTTCAGAGAAGAAGCGTTTTGAAACATTTTCCCCATAGGGTCCAATGTTAAACTAAGTCCTGCCGTAGCCGCCATTTTGAATTTCATATCGGAACAAAAAACGTAAAGTTTGTAGAGGACCATCCAATGAACATTCATGTACAGTTTGGCTTTAATAATATTTGTAGTTTCTGAGAAGATGGCATTTGAACATTTTCCCATAGGGTCCAATGTTAATCTATGTATTGCGGTGGCGGCCATCTTGGATTTCCGATCGACATAAAAAACACAAATTTTGTAGAGGACCTTCCAATGATCATTCCTGGGCAGTTTGGTTTCAATTGTCCAAGTGGTTTCAGAGAAGAAGCATTTTGAAACATTTTCCCCATAGGGTCCAATGTTAAACTAAGTCCTGCCGTAGCCGCCATTTGGAATTTCATATCGGAACAAAAAACGTAAAGTTTGTAGAGGATCATCCAATGAACATTCATGTACAGTTTGGCTTTAATAATATTTGTAGTTTCTGAGAAGAAGGCATTTGAACATTTTCCCATAGGGTCCAATGTTAATCTATGTCCTGCGGTGGTGGCCATCTTGGATTTCCGATCGGCATAAAAAACATATTATTTGTAGAGGACCTTCCAATGATCATTCCTGGGCAGTTTGGTTTCAACTGTCCTAGTGGTTTCAGAGAAGCGTTTTGAAACATTTTCCCCATAGGGTCCAATGTTAAACTAAGTCCTGCCGTAGCCGCCATTTTGAATTTCATATCGGAACAAAAAACGTAAAGTTTGTAGAGGACCATCCAATGAACATTCATGTACAGTTTGGCTTTAATAATATTTGTAGTTTCTGAGAAGAAGGCATTTGAACATTTTCCCATAGGGTCCAATGTTAATCTATGTCCTGCGGTGGCGGCCATCTTGGATTTCCGATCGGCATAAAAAACATATTATTTGTAGAGGACCTTCCAATGATCATTCCTGGGCAGTTTGGTTTCAACTGTCCTAGTGGTTTCAGAGAAGAAGCGTTTTGAAACATTTTCCCCATAGGGTCCAATGTTAAACTAAGTCCTGCCGTAGCCGCCATTTTGAATTTCATATCGGAACAAAAAACGTAAAGTTTGTAGAGGACCATCCAATGAACATTCATGTACAGTTTGGCTTTAATAATATTTGTAGTTTCTGAGAAGAAGGCATTTGAACATTTTCCCATAGGGTCCAATGTTAATCTATGTATTGTGGTGGTGGCCATCTTGGATTTCCGATCAACATAAAAAACAAAAATTTGTAGAGGACCTGCCAATGATCATTCCTGGGCAGTTTGGTTTCAACTGTCCTAGTGGTTTCAGAGAAGAAGCGTTTTGAAACATTTTCCCCATAGGGTCCAATGTTAAACTAAGTCCTGCCGTAGCCGCCATTTGGAATTTCATATCGGAACAAAAAACCTAAAGTTTGTAGAGGACCATCCAATGAACATTCATGTACAGTTTGGCTTTAATAATATTTGTAGTTTCTGAGAAGAAGGCATTTGAACATTTTCCCATAGGGTCCAATGTTAATCTATGTCCTGTGGTGGCGGCCATCTTAGATTTCCGATCGGCATAAAAAACATAATATTTGTAGAGGACCTTCCAATGATCATTCCTGGGCAGTTTGGTTTCAACTGTCCTAGTGGTTTCAGAGAAGAAGCGTTTTGAAACATTTTCCCCATAGGGTCCAATGTTAAACTAAGTCCTGCCGTAGCCGCCATTTGGAATTTCATATCGGAACAAAAAACGTAAATTTGTAGAGGACCATCCAATGAACATTCATGTACAGTTTGGCTTTAATAATATTTGTAGTTTCTGAGAAGAAGGCATTTGAACATTTTCCCATAGGGTCCAATGTTAATCTATGTATTGCGGTGGTGGCCATCTTGGATTTCCGATCAACATAAAAAACAAAAATTTGTAGAGGACCTGCCAATGATCATTCCTGGGCAGTTTGGTTTCAACTGTACTAGTGGTTTCAGAGAAGAAGCGTTTTGAAACATTTTCCCCATAGGGTCCAATGTTAAACTAAGTCCTGCCGTAGCCGCCATTTTGAATTTCATATCGGAACAAAAAACGTAAAGTTTGTAGAGGACCATCCAATGAACATTCATGTACAGTTTGGCTTTAATAATATTTGTAGTTTCTGAGAAGAAGGCATTTGAACATTTTCCCATAGGGTCCAATGTTAATCTATGTATTGCGGTGGTGGCCATCTTGGATTTCCGATCGACATAAAAAACACAAATTTTGTAGAGGACCTTCCAATGATCATTCCTGGGCAGTTTGGTTTCAATTGTCCAAGTGGTTTCAGAGAAGAAGCGTTTTGAAACATTTCCCCCATAGGGTCCAATGTTAAACTAAGTCCTGCCGTAGCCGCCATTTGGAATTTCATATCGAAACAAAAAACGTAAAGTTTGTAGAGGACCATCCAATGAACATTCATGTACAGTTTGGCTTTAATAATATTTGTAGTTTCTGAGAAGAAGGCATTTGAACATTTTCCCATAGGGTCCAATGTTAATCTATGTATTGTGGTGGTGGCCATCTTGGATTTCCGATCAACATAAAAAACGAAAATTTGTAGAGGACCTGCCAATGATCATTCCTGGGCAGTTTGGTTTCAACTGTCCTAGTGGTTTCAGAGAAGAAGCGTTTTGAAACATTTTCCCCATAGGGTCCAATGTTAAACTAAGTCCTGCCGTAGCCGCCATTTGGAATTTCATATCGGAACAAAAAACGTAAAGTTTGTAGAGGACCATCCAATGAACATTCATGTACAGTTTGGCTTTAATAATATTTGTAGTTTCTGAGAAGATGGCATTTGAACATTTTCCCATAGGGTCCAATGTTAATCTATGTATTGCGGTGGCGGCCATCTTGGATTTCCGATCGACATAAAAAACACAAATTTTGTAGAGGACCTTCCAATGATCATTCCTGGGCAGTTTGGTTTCAATTGTCCAAGTGGTTTCAGAGAAGAAGCGTTTTGAAACATTTTTCCCATAGGGTCCAATGTTAAACTAAGTCCTGCCGTAGCCGCCATTTGGAATTTCATATCGGAACAAAAAACGTAAAGTTTGTAGAGGATCATCCAATGAACATTCATGTACAGTTTGGCTTTAATAATATTTGTAGTTTCTGAGAAGAAGGCATTTGAACATTTTCCCATAGGGTCCAATGTTAATCTATGTCCTGCGGTGGTGGCCATCTTGGATTTCCGATCGGCATAAAAAACATATTATTTGTAGAGGACCTTCCAATGATCATTCCTGGGCAGTTTGGTTTCAACTGTCCTAGTGGTTTCAGAGAAGCGTTTTGAAACATTTTCCCCATAGGGTCCAATGTTAAACTAAGTCCTGCCGTAGCCGCCATTTTGAATTTCATATCGGAACAAAAAACGTAAAGTTTGTAGAGGACCATCCAATGAACATTCATGTACAGTTTGGCTTTAATAATATTTGTAGTTTCTGAGAAGAAGGCATTTGAACATTTTCCCATAGGGTCCAATGTTAATCTATGTATTGTGGTGGTGGCCATCTTGGATTTCCGATCAACATAAAAAACAAAAATTTGTAGAGGACCTGCCAATGATCATTCCTGGGCAGTTTGGTTTCAACTGTACTAGTGGTTTCAGAGAAGAAGCGTTTTGAAACATTTTCCCCATAGGGTCCAATGTTAAACTAAGTCCTGCCGTAGCCGCCATTTTGAATTTCATATCGGAACAAAAAACGTAAAGTTTGTAGAGGACCATCCAATGAACATTCATGTACAGTTTGGCTTTAATAATATTTGTAGTTTCTGAGAAGAAGGCATTTGAACATTTTCCCATAGGGTCCAATGTTAATCTATGTATTGCGGTGGTGGCCATCTTGGATTTCCGATCGACATAAAAAACACAAATTTTGTAGAGGACCTTCCAATGATCATTCCTGGGCAGTTTGGTTTCAATTGTCCAAGTGGTTTCAGAGAAGAAGCGTTTTGAAACATTTCCCCCATAGGGTCCAATGTTAAACTAAGTCCTGCCGTAGCCGCCATTTGGAATTTCATATCGAAACAAAAAACGTAAAGTTTGTAGAGGACCATCCAATGAACATTCATGTACAGTTTGGCTTTAATAATATTTGTAGTTTCTGAGAAGAAGGCATTTGAACATTTTCCCATAGGGTCCAATGTTAATCTATGTATTGTGGTGGTGGCCATCTTGGATTTCCGATCAACATAAAAAACGAAAATTTGTAGAGGACCTGCCAATGATCATTCCTGGGCAGTTTGGTTTCAACTGTCCTAGTGGTTTCAGAGAAGAAGCGTTTTGAAACATTTTCCCCATAGGGTCCAATGTTAAACTAAGTCCTGCCGTAGCCGCCATTTGGAATTTCATATCGGAACAAAAAACGTAAAGTTTGTAGAGGACCATCCAATGAACATTCATGTACAGTTTGGCTTTAATAATATTTGTAGTTTCTGAGAAGATGGCATTTGAACATTTTCCCATAGGGTCCAATGTTAATCTATGTATTGCGGTGGCGGCCATCTTGGATTTCCGATCGACATAAAAAACACAAATTTTGTAGAGGACCTTCCAATGATCATTCCTGGGCAGTTTGGTTTCAATTGTCCAAGTGGTTTCAGAGAAGAAGCGTTTTGAAACATTTTTCCCATAGGGTCCAATGTTAAACTAAGTCCTGCCGTAGCCGCCATTTGGAATTTCATATCGGAACAAAAAACGTAAAGTTTGTAGAGGATCATCCAATGAACATTCATGTACAGTTTGGCTTTAATAATATTTGTAGTTTCTGAGAAGAAGGCATTTGAACATTTTCCCATAGGGTCCAATGTTAATCTATGTCCTGCGGTGGTGGCCATCTTGGATTTCCGATCGGCATAAAAAACATATTATTTGTAGAGGACCTTCCAATGATCATTCCTGGGCAGTTTGGTTTCAACTGTCCTAGTGGTTTCAGAGAAGCGTTTTGAAACATTTTCCCCATAGGGTCCAATGTTAAACTAAGTCCTGCCGTAGCCGCCATT
The DNA here is from genome assembly GCA_963680875.1 of Bathymodiolus brooksi. Classification (NCBI taxonomy): domain Eukaryota; kingdom Metazoa; phylum Mollusca; class Bivalvia; order Mytilida; family Modiolidae; genus Bathymodiolus; species Bathymodiolus brooksi. The sequence continues at coordinate 49,381,281 of OY804577.1, forward strand.
TTGAATTTCATATCGGAACAAAAAACGTAAAGTTTGTAGAGGACCATCCAATGAACATTCATGTACAGTTTGGCTTTAATAATATTTGTAGTTTCTGAGAAGAAGGCATTTGAACATTTTCCCATAGGGTCCAATGTTAATCTATGTCCTGCGGTGGCGGCCATCTTGGATTTCCGATCGGCATAAAAAACATATTATTTGTAGAGGACCTTCCAATGATCATTCCTGGGCAGTTTGGTTTCAACTGTCCTAGTGGTTTCAGAGAAGAAGCGTTTTGAAACATTTTCCCCATAGGGTCCAATGTTAAACTAAGTCCTGCCGTAGCCGCCATTTTGAATTTCATATCGGAACAAAAAACGTAAAGTTTGTAGAGGACCATCCAATGAACATTCATGTACAGTTTGGCTTTAATAATATTTGTAGTTTCTGAGAAGAAGGCATTTGAACATTTTCCCATAGGGTCCAATGTTAATCTATGTATTGTGGTGGTGGCCATCTTGGATTTCCGATCAACATAAAAAACAAAAATTTGTAGAGGACCTGCCAATGATCATTCCTGGGCAGTTTGGTTTCAACTGTCCTAGTGGTTTCAGAGAAGAAGCGTTTTGAAACATTTTCCCCATAGGGTCCAATGTTAAACTAAGTCCTGCCGTAGCCGCCATTTTGAATTTCATATCGGAACAAAAAACGTAAAGTTTGTAGAGGACCATCCAATGAACATTCATGTACAGTTTGGCTTTAATAATATTTGTAGTTTCTGAGAAGAAGGCATTTGAACATTTTCCCATAGGGTCCAATGTTAATCTATGTATTGTGGTGGCGGCCATCTTGGATTTCCGATCGACATAAAAAACACAAATTTTGTAGAGGACCTTCCAATGATCATTCCTGGGCAGTTTGGTTTCAATTGTCCAAGTGGTTTCAGAGAAGAAGCGTTTTGAAACATTTCCCCCATAGGGTCCAATGTTAAACTAAGTCCTGCCGTAGCCGCCATTTGGAATTTCATATCGGAACAAAAAACTTAAGTTTGTAGAGGACCATCCAATGAACATTCATGTACAGTTTGGCTTTAATAATATTTGTAGTTTCTGAGAAGAAGGCATTTGAACATTTTCCCATAGGGTCCAATGTTAATCTATGTCCTGCGGTGGCGGCCATCTTGGATTTCCGATCGGCATAAAAAACATATTATTTGTAGAGGACCTGCCAATGATCATTCCTGGGCAGTTTGGTTTCAACTGTCCTAGTGGTTTCAGAGAAGAAGCGTTTTGAAACATTTTCCCCATAGGGTCCAATGTTAAACTAAGTCCTGCCGTAGCAGCCATTTGGAATTTCATATCGGAACAAAAAACGTAAAGTTTGTAGAGGACCATCCAATGAACATTCATGTACAGTTTGGCTTTAATAATATTTGTAGTTTCTGAGAAGAAGGCATTTGAACATTTTCCCATAGGGTCCAATGTTAATCTATGTATTGCGGTGGCAGCCATCTTGGATTTCCGATCGACATAAAAAACAAAATTTTGTAGAGGACCTTCCAATGATCATTCCTGGGCAGTTTGGTTTCAATTGTCCAAGTGGTTTCAGAGAAGAAGCGTTTTGAAATTTTTTTTCCATAGGGTCCAATGTTAAACTAAGTCCTGTTGTAGCCGCCATTTGGAATTTCATATCGGAACAAAAAACGTAAAGTTTGTAGAGGACCATCCAATGAACATTCATGTACAGTTTGGCTTTAATAATATTTGTAGTTTCTGAGAAGAAGGCATTTGAACATTTTCCCATAGGGTCCAATGTTAATCTATGTATTGCGGTGGCAGCCATCTTGGATTTCCGATCGGCATAAAAAACATAAAATTTGTAGAGGACCTTCCAATGATCATTCCTGGGCAGTTTGGTTTCAACTGTCCTAGTGGTTTCAGAGAAGAAGCGTTTTGAAACATTTTCCCCATAGGGTCCAATGTTAAACTAAGTCTAGCTGCAATAATGTAGCTCCTGTGACAAACTTGTGTCTCGACAGAGCTACAACGTGGTCCCATTTGTCACAATGGAGCAAAAAAAAAGTTGCAGTTGAAACATAAAAACTCACTATTTATGCTTCAAATATTTCATTATAACAATTACTGATGATCCCAGTCCTTGTTAAATCGGTTTGGCTGAGAAATATATGCTTTTCAAAGTTAGCAACAACCTTGTTCAAATTTATCGATCGTTTTCCATAACCGGAAACTACGGAAGGCGGAGCTTTTCTAAATATGGTATTTCTTATTACAACCTGATGTAAACATTCCAATCGTAACTACTCTGCCATTCTCGCTACCCTGTTATTTGCAGGGTAGCGAGAATGGCCGAGTAGTTACGATTGGTAAACATTCACGCCTAAATCGCCAAATATGGTATCGACATCCAAATAGTGAGGCCGGAAATGACGAAATTCAAAATTTTCAAAGAGAAGATTTTATTTTGTGGGAATTACATTCTAAAATACTGGTAGGTGATAAAAACTTGTTATAATAATGGACAAAAGGAAAGGTTATGTCTTATTATTGATAAATGCAGGCGTCAGAAGTTCTGTAAGCGAGCGCAAAAAATCTCGGCGGCTGCTCCATTACGTGTAATGGCATCCCGTTATAACCCTTGCGAGTAAGCGAGCATTTAGGGTTTTATTATTAGAACTAAACTAAGTCCTGCCGTAGCCGCCATTTGGAATTTCATATCGGAACAAAAAACGTAAAGTTTGTAGAGGACCATCCAATGAACATTCATGTACAGTTTGGCTTTAATCATATTTGTAGTTTCTGAGAAGAAGGCATTTGAACATTTTCCCATAGGGTCCAATGTTAATCTATGTATTGTGGTGGCGGCCATCTTGGATTTCCGATCGGCATAAAAAACATAAAATTTGTAGAGGACCTTCCAATGATCATTTCTGGGCAGTTTGGTTTCAATTGTCCAAGTGGTTTCAGAGAAGAAGCATTTTGAAACATTTTCCCCATAGGGTCCAATGTTAAACTAAGTCCTGCCGTAGCCGCCATTTGGAATTTCATATCGGAACAAAAAACGTAAAGTTTGTAGAGGACCATCCAATGAACATTCATGTACAGTTTGGCTTTAATCATATTTGTAGTTTCTGAAAAGAAGGCATTTGAATATTTCCCCATAGGGTCCAATGTTAATCTATGTATTGCGGTGGCGGCCATCTTGGATTTCCGATCGGCATAAAAAACAAAAAATTTGTAGAGGACCTTCCAATGATCATTCCTGGGCAGTTTGGTTTCAACTGTCCAAGTGGTTTCAGAGAAGAAGCGTTTTGAAACATTTTTCCCATAGGGTCCAATGTTAAACTAAGTCCTGCTGTAGCCGCCATTTGGAATTTCATATCGGAACAAAAAACGTAAAGTTTGTAGAGGACCATCCAATGAACATTCATGTACAGTTTGGCTTTAATAATATTTGTAGTTTCTGAGAAGAAGGCATTTGAACATTTTCCCATAGGGTCCAATGTTAATCTATGTATTGCGGTGGTGGCCATCTTGGATTTCCGATCGACATAAAAAACAGAAACTTTGTAGAGGACCTTCCAATGATCATTCCTGGGCAGTTTGGTTTCAATTGTCCAAGTGGTTTCAGAGAAGAAGCGTTTTGAAACATTTTTCCCATAGGGTCCAATGTTAAACTAAGTCCTGCTGTAGCCGCCATTTGGAATTTCATATCGGAACAAAAAACGTAAAGTTTGTAGAGGACCATCCAATGAACATTCATGTACAGTTTGGCTTTAATAATATTTGTAGTTTCTGAGAAGAAGGCATTTGAACATTTTCCCATAGGGTCCAATGTTAATCTATGTATTGCGGTGGTGGCCATCTTGGATTTCCGATCGACATAAAAAACAGAAACTTTGTAGAGGACCTTCCAATGATCATTCCTGGGCAGTTTGGTTTCAATTGTCCAAGTGGTTTCAGAGAAGAAGCGTTTTGAAACATTTTTCCCATAGGGTCCAATGTTAAACTAAGTCCTGCTGTAGCCGCCATTTGGAATTTCATACCGGAAGAAAAAACGTAAAGTTTGTAGAGGACCATCTAATGAACATTCATGTACAGTTTGGCTTTAATCATATTTGTAGTTTCTGAGAAGAAGGCATTTGAATATTTTCCCATAGGGTCCAATGTTAATCTATGTCCTGCGGTGGCGGCCATCTTGGATTTCCGATCGGCATAAAAAACAGAAACTTTGTAGAGGACCTTCTAATGATCATTCCTGGGCAGTTTGGTTTCAACTGTCCAAGTGGTTTCAGAGAAGAAGCATTTTGAAACATTTTCCCCATAGGGTCCAATGTTAAACTAAGTCCTGTCGTAGCCGCCATTTTGAATTTCATATCGGAACAAAAAACCTTGAGATTGTAGAGGACCATCCAATGAACATTCATGTACAGTTTGGCTTTAATCATATTTGTAGTTTCTGAGAAGAAGGCATTTGAACATTTTCCCATAGGGTCCAATGTTAATCTATGTCCTGCGATGGCGGCCATCTTGGATTTCCGATCGGCATAAAAAACAGACACTTGGTAAAGGACATTCCAGTGATCATTCATTTACAGTTTGGGTTCAGTCAGTTCATTAGTTTCAGAGAAGAAGATCTTTGAAATTTCAGCCAATCAGAGCATATTATTGGCCTTGGCAGCCATATTGAATATCCGACTGGAATGAAAAACAGTAACTTTGTAGAGGACCATCCAAGGAACATTCCTGCTAAGTTTGGTTCCAATCGGGCCGGTGGTTTCGGAGAAGAAGCTTGAAATGTGAAAAAATTACAGACGACAGACGCCAAGTGATGGCAATAGTTCACCTGGACCTTTGGTCCAGGTGAACTAATAAAAAGTAAAAAAATTTGAAATTCCCCCCTTTTATGTCAACAACAGTAATAGTTTCTTAATAACGTTATGCATTTTTGAGAAAGGGATTTTTCTAAGGAATTAATTCTTTAAAAACAAAAAACCCATCAAAATCAGGTGAAAAATAACATCTCTGTGTACAAATAACAGAAATATCTATTTTTGCACCTTAAGGCCTCTTGTTTGGAAATTGGTAGGGTTACAATACCCCAAATCAATACCAACCTTTATTAAGTGCAAATGATCATTGCGTTCAAAATTCAGTAGGATCTGTCAACTACAACTTTACGCTATTGCACGGCAACAATTCTGTCTACAGACGAACAATGACAACAGCGCCATAAGATAATACAAATGCAAAATTTTTGCGATCTTATAATAAAAATAGGTTAGGTAGGTAGACAAAACCTTTCATTAATTTTTTTTTTATCTAGGTTATACAGGATAAGGATCTGACTTTTAATAACTTGCTCATCCAATAAAAACGTAGATATCAAATTTAGTGCGCACAACACGTTTCTGGAATAACCATAATCAGGTACGCTCAAAATCGAAAGATTGGAAAGCCAAATAATTTAAAGTCTTGAGAGCAATAAAACCGAAGTGCCTAAACAGGAGAGCCAAAATCTGCTAAGGTCACTTATGCCTGAGGGAGGAGAACCTTAGTTTTATTAATAATTACATGATTTAGGAACTTTAAATTTCAGTAATAAATATATCTAATAAACCAGGTTAGTGCCGAAATACTGACTACTGGGTGGATGATACCCTTGGGATTAATAGTCCACCACAGCAGAGGTATTGACCCAGTGATAGTAATAAAAACAGCAATAAAAACTTTAGGGTAGACACAGTTATTTTGTGTTGGTCTTTCTTGTTGATACTTACTGCTTCATCTAATGCTTTACTATAATTAAACTTTTTGAAGAATTTGTCATATTTCTGTAATTTTTCTTTTCTTTTGTGTTCAAATATCTCATCTCCCTAAAATTACATGTATATAAGTCAATCATAATACATAGTATAAAATAAATGATTCTATTTATCATAATAGAAAGAAAAGATACCAGAGGCTATTAAAAGCCAAGCCTGAATCTCTCATATATTCATTTAAACCACAATTTATCTTATTTTACCATCCTGGTGACGTAATAACTACAGCATTCTTTACAAAAAGTACCAAATTTCATATCATAAATATTGGAAATGATTTTTAGAATGTGAACATTCTTCTAGCTAAAATTTTTTTCTACCTTTACAGGTCAAAAGCTAATTTCAAAATAGAAATTTTACTTTATTATTACATTGTACTTTAATTTACATTTAACCAAAATTAATTTGCATTTAACCAATGTTAATTTGCATTTAACCAATGTTAATTTGCATTTAACCAATGTTAATTTGCATTTAACCAATGTTAATTTGTATTTAACCAATATTAATTTGCATGTAACCAATATAAATTTGCATTTAACCAATATTAATTTGCATTTACCAATATTAATTTGCATTTAACCAATAAGAAGCATCTTTTTATAGAAATGTAATTTGAATGAACATAATAACTACATTTTGACCTTTGAACTATAACAAGATTGTTACAATATTAACCTGTGCTGGTGTATAGTTTTGTCCTTTGAGATGAAACCTATATGTGGCTGGTCTCTTTTTCATGCGACCTTCTTGGTCTTCAGATTTCCTTCTCTGCATCGATAGCAGGCCTTCTGCTGTACCCACGACTAACAAACTATTGTCTGCCTGTTAAATCAATCAAATGGTTATGTATCATTGTCTCATTTTATTGAAATGTTCATTTTTTTCTACACTAATCTGTTACCTGCACATCAAACTGACTTTTACTGAATTTACTTTGCTTAGAGATTATGAATTTATTTACCGGGCAGACTAGAGATCATGAATTTACCTAAGTCTAGAGATTATGAATTTACTTAGTCTAGAGATTATCAATTTATCTAGTCTAGAGATCATGAATTTACTTAATCTGGAGATTATTAATTTACTTAGTCTAGAGATTATAAATTTAGTTCATCTAGAGTTATGAATTTACTTGGTCTAGAGAGTATGAATTTACTTAGTCTAGAGATTATGAATTTACTTAGTTTAGAGATTATAAATTTAGTTTGTCTAGAGCTATGAATTTACTTAGTCTAGAGATTATGAATTTACTTAGTCTAGAGATTATGAATTTACTTAGTCTAGAGATTATGAATTTACTTAATCTAGAGATTATGAATTTACTTAGTCTAGAGATTATAAATTTAATTATTCTAGAGATTATGAATTTGCTTAGTCTAGAGATTATGAATTTAATTAGTCTAGAGATTATGAATTTAGTAAAATCATGATCTCTAGACTAAGTAAATTTATGATCTATAAATTTACTTAGTCTAGAGATCATGATTTTACTTCGTCTAGAGATTATGAATTTACTTTGTCTAGAGATTATGAATTTACTTGGTCTAGATATTATGAATTTACTTGGTCTAGAGAGTAAGAATTTACTTAGTCTAGAGATTATGAATTTAGTTTGTCTACAGTTATAAATTTAGTTAATCTAGAGATTATAAATTTACTTAGTCTAGAAATCATTAATTTACTTAGTTTAGAGATCATGAATTTACTTAGTCTAGAGATTATGAATTTACTTAGTATAGAGATTATGAATTTACTTAGTCTACAGATCATGTATTCACTTAGTCTAGAGATTATTAATTTACTTAATCTAGAGATTATGAATTTACTTAGTCTAGAGATTATAAATTTACTTATTCTAGAGATCATGAATTTGCTTAGTCTAGAGATCATAAATTTAATTAGTCTAGAGATCATGATTTTACTTCGTCTAGAGATTATGAATTTACTTGGTCTAGATATTATGAATTTACTTGGTCTAGAGAGTAAGAATTTACTTAGTCTAGAGATTATGAATTTAGTTTGTCTACAGTTATGAATTTACTTAATCTAGAGATTATACATTTACTTAGTCTAGAAATCATTAATTTACTTACTCTAAGTCTAAAGATCATGAATTTACTTAGTCTAGAGATTATGAATTTACTTGGACTATTCCACTAAAGTTTGGTTGCAATTGGTCCAGTGGTTTCTGAGAAGAAGATATTTATGTGAATTTCCCATAGGGTTCTATGTTAAGCTAAGTTCGGCTGTCAGGGGCTGAACCGCCTGACATATTTTTGGAAGAGAACCATCCAATGACTATTTCATCAACATTTAGTTCTTATTGAGCAAATGGTTTCAGACAAGAAGATTTTTATGGAAATTTCACATAGGGTTCCATGTTAAATTAAGTTCGGCTGTGGCAGCCATCTTGGTCGGAGGTATGAAATGCCGGACACAATTTTGGAAGGGGAACACCCAAGGATCATTTCAGCAAAGTTTGGTTGAGATTGGCTCAATAGTTTCAGAGGAGAAGATTTTATTTCAAATTTCATCCCCCCTTTTTTCTATTTTTAGCTTGGCGGCCAGCTTGGTTGGAAGTCGGGATCACCGGACACAATTTTGAAAGGGGGCCATCCAAGGATCATTCCACCAAAGTTTTGCTGCAATTGGCCCAGTGGTTTCTGAGGAGAAGATTTTTATGTAAATTTCCCATAGGGTCCTATGTTAAACTAAGTTCGCCTGTGGGGGCCATCTTGGTCGAAGGGCCGAATCGCCGGACATATTTTTGGAAGAGAACCATCCAATGACTATTTCATCAAAATTTTGTTGTTATTGAGCAAATGGTTTCAGACAAGAAAAGATTTTTATGGGAATTTCCCATAGGGTCCTATGTTAAATTAACTTCGGCTGTGGTGGCCATCTTGGTCAGAGTTCTGAAATGCTGGACACAATTTTGGAAGAGGACCACCCAAGAATCATTTCAGCAAAGTTTGGTTGAGATTGGCTCAGTAGTTTCAGAGGAGAAGATTTTTTTTTAAATTTCATCCCCCCTTTTTTCTAATTTGCATAATCGGTCAAAATCGGCAAAAGTTCAAAGTTCATAAAAAATCCAGTAATATATGTTAAAAAGCTCATCCTTATGCTTCTACAGTTCAAATTTGGGCACATTCTGGCTTAAAATAGAGCAGTTTTAGCCATTTGAAGAAATTTATATTTTTAGTAACGGTGGCCATCTTAGATACAGGACGGCGCTGACAGACACAAATTTGAAAGGGACCCACCCAGTGACCATCCCTGCCAGGTTTGGTTTAATTTGGTTCAGCGGTTTAAGAGGAGAAGATTTAAATGTGATCTTTTATCAAAATATACCTAATTTGCATAATCGGTATAAATCGGCTGAAAGAAAAATTTCAAACAAAAACCCCAAACATATGCTAAACTACTCCTTGCCATGTAGCTGCAGTTAAAATTTGAGCTCATTTTGACTTATACTAAAGCAGCAATGGACAATTGAAGAAATTTCTATTTTTAGTAACAGCAGCCATCTTGAATGGAGGGCGGGGCTGTTGGACACAACTTTGAAAGGGACCCACCCTGCCAGGTTTGGTTTAATTTAGTTCAGCGGTTTCAGAGAAGAAAATTTAAATGTGATCTTTTATCAAAATATGCCTAATTTGCATAATCGGTATATATCGGCTGAAAGAAAAATTTCAGAAAAAAACCCAGAATATATGTTAAACTACTCCTTGCCATGTAGCTGCAGTTAAAATTTGAGCTCATTTTGACTTACACTAAAGCAGCAATGGACAATTAAAATTTCATCCCCCCTTTTTCTATTTTTAGCTTGGCGGCAATCTTGGTTGGAAGTCGGGATCACCGGACATCATTTTGGAAGGGGGCCATCCAAGGACCATTCCACCAAAGTTTGGTTGCAATTGGCCCAGTGGTTTCTGAGGAGAAGATTAAAATGTGAAATGTTGACGGACGGACGACGGACGAAAAGTGATGACAATAGCTCACATGGCCTAAAGGCCAGGTGAGCTAAAAAGTCTTTTTTTTTTAATTGTACAGGTATATGATTATTTGAATGTTTAAATAATATGCAAAAGTGATTTTATTCATTGATTTTTTTAAATTGAAAGCAATTAGTAAAATTAAAACTATATCACTGAAATACGGAGATATGGCAGGGGAGATAATAATTTTATTGACTTAATTTTCTTTTATCAATCCTCTTGTAATTTTTGCTACAACAATTTAGACTCTTTTTGAAATATTTTGGTAGCCCTTAAAAGGGCTGTTTAGATGTTTAGATGAAATTGGTGTAAATGTTTTGGCAATTTTTTTACAATGACCTAGGGACATATTTCACTGATCAGGATTACCGAAGTCATAAACTGATCACTTGGTGAGCGCAGGAAATTACTAATTAGCGGACAACAGGTGATTGTTATTAAAAGCATTACACCTGCCACGCTTTAACACCTGTACACATTTAATTAGAAATTAATTGGATAAGTTTTGAGACAATGTCACGAGTGGACAACACAAGAGTAAACGTTTGGGATTCATGTACGGCATGAAAAGGGCAGAGGGGCGCAAGGGAAGGGTAGAAAGGGCAGAGGGGCGCAAGGGATGGCTAAAAAGGGCAGAGGAGCATAAAATTTCGGGGGCGGGGCGCAGCGCCCCTCTATTTTGGTCTAGCTGGAACACTGGTCTAGAGATTATGAATTTACTTAGTCTAGAGATTAATGGTCATTGGGTACTATGATGATAGTATATACTGTAGAATAAATAGACAATTTTAATAAAAACAATTACTATATACCAAATGTAACAATATATTCAAAGCCAGCCAAAATGTAGCTTTTGTTGACAGAAAGTAAAGAATGATAATATTTTATGGTAGGCCTTATATTTTCACTTAATATGTCACTTAATTTTAACTAAAATCAACTGCATAACATTAAAAATCTGCTCAAAAGCAGATTTTAAGAGCAAATCACAAAATATTTGAGAGCAGATAATTCTGTTTTCCAGTACAGTAATACAAATGATATGCATGTGACACAAGATTTGAACTCTTTCGGGGAGATTATCGCTCATCCGCAATGTTCAGTTGATGAAAAAAAAAAAAAAAATTCCGTGTGTACCACATAAGAATAATTGCAAAAAAAAATTGGTTCACACGACATGAAACAGACAGATTCCTCAATAATCATTGTCAGGAATGTGTGCATGCTTACCTCAGCATCCATGATTGTTTATCTTTTCTTCACGAGGTCATGATCGGCAATCATCGGACCAAAACGTTTCTTCACGAGGTCATAATCGGCAATCATCGGAACAAAACAACCGAAAGTTAATCAGTCTCCACAACAATGGCGAGGATGATAAACATGCACACGGATTTGCAGATTTCTAGTTGTTGGGAACATATTTCGACTTGAAACATGCATGAATAGCTTAGTAAAGGTACCGCCGTATTCCAAATTGAATTTTCAGAGAACAATTTTCTTCACCCAAAACTGGTGTAATATTACTTTAAGTCTTACTAATCATGAAATGACCTTATTAATGGATGACAATATTTTCCAAAGCCACTTAAAAATGCTATATAATAAATCTGATTACTATTATATATAGCTCTTTTTATTAACAGACCACTTTTCTTGCAGTAATACTTTTTTACTGATAACTAGAGGCTCCCAGGAGCCTGTAATCGATCACCTGGTTTTCAATTTGACATCTAAAGTTGATAGAAAATGGGGGTGTTACACATAATTTTGAAAGTGGGCCACCCAAAGATCATTTCAACTCAAATTTCTGAGCAAAAGATTTTGATGTGATTTTTATCTCATAATATTCCTAAACAGAATAAACTGGCTGAAAAAATCTTACAGAAAAACCCAGAATATATGTTAAACTACTCATTGCCATGTAGCTGCAGTTAAATTTCGAGTTCATTTTGATTTGTAATAAAGCAGAAATTGGCAACTAAAGTAATTTCTATTTTTAGTAACAGCAACCATTTTGAATGGAGGGCAGGGCTGTTGGACACAATATTGAAAGGCGACCACCCAAGGACCATCCCAGCCAAATTTGCTTTAATTTGGTTCAGCGGTTTCAGAGGAGAAGATTTAAATGTGATCTTTTATCAAAGTATGTCTAATTTGTATTATCGGTATAAATTGGTTGAAAGAAAAATTTCACAGAAAAACCCAGAATATATGTTAATCTACTCATTATCATGTAGCTGCAGTTAAAATTTGAGCTCATTTTGATTTATAATAAAGCAGCCATGGACAATTGAAGAAATGTCTATTTTTAGTAACAGTAGCCATCTTGAATGGAGGGTGGAGCTGTCGGACACAATTTTGAAATGGGACTACCCAAGGACTATCCCAGCCAAATTTGGTTTAATTTGGTTCAGTGGTTTCAGAGATGAAAATTTAAATGTGATCTTTTATCAAAATATGCCTAATTAGCATAATCTGTTTAAATCAGCAGAACGAAAATTCCACAGAAAAACTCGGATTATATGTTAAACTACTCTGCCATGTAGCCGCAGTTAAAATTTGAGCTCATCTTGGTTTATACTAAAGCAGCAATGGACAATTGAAAAATTCTATTTTTAGTAACAACAGCCATCTTGAATGGAGGGCGGGGCTGTTGGACACAATTTTGAAATATGCCTAATTTGCATAATCGGTATAAATTGGCTGAAAGAAAAATTTCACAGATAAGCCTGGAATATATGTTAAACTACTCATTGCCATGTAGCTGCAGTTAAAATTTGAGCTCATTTTGGTTTATACTAAAGCAGCAATGGACAATTGAAAAAAATTCTATTTTTAGTAACAGCAGCCATCTTGAATGGAGGGCGGGGCTGTCAGACACAATTTTGAAAGGGACCCACCCAAGTACCATCCCTGCCAGGTTTGGTGTAATTTGGTTCAGCGGTTTCAGAGGAGAAGATTTAAATGTGATCTTTTATCAAAATATACCTAATTTGCATAATCGATATAAATCGGGTGAAAGAAAAATTTCACAGAAAAACCAGGAATATATGTTAAACTACTCCTTGCCATGTAGCTGCAGTTAAAATTTGAGCTCATTTTAACTTATACTAAAGGAGCAATGGACAATTGAAGAAATTTCTATTTTTAGTAATAGCAGCCATCTTGAATGGAGGGCAGGGCTGTCAGACACAATTTTGAAAGGGACCCACCCAAGTACCATCCTTGCCAGGTTTGGTGTAATTTGGTTCAGCGGTTTCAGAGGAGAAGATTTAAATGTGATCTTTTATCAAAATATACCTAATTTGCATAATCGGTATAAATCGGGTGAAAGAAAAATTTCACAGAAAAATCAGGAATATATGTTAAACTACTCCTTGCCATGTAGCTGCAGTTAAAATTTGAGCTCATTTTAACTTATACTAAAGGAGCAATGGACAATTGAAGAAATTTCTATTTTTAGTAACAGCAGCCATCTTGAATGGAGGGCAGGGCTGTCAGACACAGTTTTGAAAGGGACCCACCCAAGTACCATCCCTGCCAGGTTTGGTGTAATTTGGTTCAGCGGTTTCAGAGGAGAAGATTTAAATGTGATCTTTTATCAAAATATGCCTAATTTGCATAATTGGTATAAATCGGCTGAAAGAAAAATTTCACAGAAAAACCAAGAATATATGTTAAACTACTCCTTGTCATGTAGCTGCAGTTAAAATTTGAGCTCATTTTGGTTTATACTAAAGCAGCAATGGACAATTGAAGAAATTTCTATTTTTAGTAACAGCAGCCATCTTGAATGGAGGGCGGGGCTGTCAGACACAATTTTGAAAGGGACCCACCCAGGTACCATCCCTGCCAGGTTTGGTGTAATTTGGTTCAGCGGTTTCAGAGGAGAAGATTTAAATGTGATCTCTTATCAAAATATACCTAATTTGCATAATCGATATAAATCGGCTGAAAGAAAAATTTCACAGAAAAACCAGGAATATATGTTAAACTACTCCTTGCCATGTAGCTGCAGTTAAAATTTGAGCTCATTTTAACTTATACTAAAGGAGCAATGGACAATTGAAGAAATTTCTATTTTTAGTAACAGCAGCCATCTTGAATGGAGGGCAGGGCTGTCAGACACAGTTTTGAAAGGGACCCACCCAAGTACCATCCCTGCCAGGTTTGGTGTAATTTGGTTCAGCGGTTTCAGAGGAGAAGATTTAAATGTGATCTTTTATCAAAATATACCTAATTTGCATAATCGGTATAAATCGGCTGAAAGAAAAATTTCACAGAAAAACCCAGAATATATGTTAAACTACTCCTTGTCATGTAGCTGCAGTTAAAATTTGAGCTCATTTTGGTTTATACTAAAGCAGCAATGGACAATTGAAGAAATTTCTATTTTTAGTAACAGCAGCCATCTTGAATGGAGGGCAGGGCTGTCAGACACAGTTTTGAAAGGGACCCACCCAAGTACCATCCCTGCCAGGTTTGGTGTAATTTGGTTCAGCGGTTTCAGAGGAGAAGATTTAAATGTGATCTTTTATCAAAATATACCTAATTTGCATAATCGGTATAAATCGGCTGAAAGAAAAATTTCACAGAAAAACCCAGAATATATGTTAAACTACTCCTTGTCATGTAGCTGCAGTTAAAATTTGAGCTCATTTTGGTTTATACTAAAGCAGCAATGGACAATTGAAGAAATTTCTATTTTTAGTAACAGCAGCCATCTTGAATTGAGGGCGGGGCTGTCAGACACAGTTTTGAAAGGGACCTACCCAAGTACCATCCCTGCCAGGTTTGGTGTAATTTGGTTCAGCGGTTTCAGAGGAGAAGATTTAAATGTGATCTTTTATCAAAATATGCCTAATTTGCATAATTGGTATAAATCGGCTGAAAGAAAATTTTCACAGAAAAACCAAGAATATATGTTAAACTACTCCTTGTCATGTAGCTGCAGTTAAAATTTGAGCTCATTTTGGTTTATACTAAAGCAGCAATGGACAATTGAAGAAATTTCTATTTTTAGTAACAGCAGCCATCTTGAATGGAGGGCGGGGCTGTCAGACACAATTTTGAAAGGGACCCACCCAGGTACCATCCCTGCCAGGTTTGGTGTAATTTGGTTCAGCGGTTTCAGAGGAGAAGATTTAAATGTGATCTCTTATCAAAATATACCTAATTTGCATAATCGATATAAATCGGCTGAAAGAAAAATTTCACAGAAAAACCAGGAATATATGTTAAACTACTCCTTGCCATGTAGCTGCAGTTAAAATTTGAGCTCATTTTAACTTATACTAAAGGAGCAATGGACAATTGAAGAAATTTCTATTTTTAGTAACAGCAGCCATCTTGAATTGAGGGCGGGGCTGTCAGACACAGTTTTGAAAGGGACCCACCCAAGTACCATCCCTGCCAGGTTTGGTGTAATTTGGTTCAGCGGTTTCAGAGGAGAAGATTTAAATGTGATCTTTTATCAAAATATGCCTAATTTGCATAATCGGTATAAATCGGCTGAAAGAAAAATTTCACAGAAAAACCAAGAATATATGTTAAACTACTCCTTGTCATGTAGCTGCAGTTAAAATTTGAGCTCATTTTGGTTTATACTAAAGCAGCAATGGACAATTGAAGAAATTTCTATTTTTAGTAACAGCAGCCATCTTGAATGGAGGGCGGGACTGTCAGACACAATTTTGAAAGGGACCCACCCAGGTACCATCCCTGCCAGGTTTGGTGTAATTTGGCTCAGCGGTTTCAGAGGAGAAGATTTAAATGTGATCTTTTATCAAAATATACCTAATTTGCATAATCGATATAAATCGGGTGAAAGAAAAATTTCACAGAAAAACCAGGAATATATGTTAAACTACTCCTTGCCATGTAGCTGCAGTTAAAATTTGAGCTCATTTTAACTTATACTAAAGGAGCAATGGACAATTGAAGAAATTTCTATTTTTAGTAACAGCAGCCATCTTGAATGGAGGGCAGGGCTGTCAGACACAGTTTTGAAAGGGACCCACCCAAGTACCATCCCTGCCAGGTTTGGTGTAATTTGGTTCAGCGGTTTCAGAGGAGAAGATTTAAATGTGATCTTTTATCAAAATATACCTAATTTGCATAATAGGTATAAATCGGCTGAAAGAAAAATTTCACAGAAAAACCAAGAATATATGTTAAACTACTCCTTGTCATGTAGCTGCAGTTAAAATTTGAGCTCATTTTGGTTTATACTAAAGCAGCAATGGACAATTGAAGAAATTTCTATTTTTAGTAACAGCAGCCATCTTGAATTGAGGGCGGGGCTGTCAGACACAGTTTTGAAAGGGACCCACCCAAGTACCATCCCTGCCAGGTTTGGTGTAATTTGGTTCAGCGGTTTCAGAGGAGAAGATTTAAATGTGATCTTTTATCAAAATATGCCTAATTTGCATAATTGGTATAAATCGGCTGAAAGAAAAATTTCACAGAAAAACCAAGAATATATGTTAAACTACTCCTTGTCATGTAGCTGCAGTTAAAATTTGAGCTCATTTTGGTTTATACTAAAGCAGCAATGGACAATTGAAGAAATTTCTATTTTTAGTAACAGCAGCCATCTTGAATGGAGGGCGGGGCTGTCAGACACAATTTTGAAAGGGACCCACCCAGGTACCATCCCTGCCAGGTTTGGTGTAATTTGGTTCAGCGGTTTCAGAGGAGAAGATTTAAATGTGATCTCTTATCAAAATATACCTAATTTGCATAATCGATATAAATCGGCTGAAAGAAAAATTTCACAGAAAAATCAGGAATATATGTTAAACTACTCCTTGTCATGTAGCTGCAGTTAAAATTTGAGCTCATTTTGGTTTATACTAAAGCAGCAATGGACAATTGAAGAAATTTCTATTTTTAGTAACAGCAGCCATCTTGAATGGAGGGCGGGGCTGTCAGACACAATTTTGAAAGGGACCCACCCAGGTACCATCCCTGCCAGGTTTGGTGTAATTTGGCTCAGCGGTTTCAGAGGAGAAGATTTAAATGTGATCTTTTATCAAAATATACCTAATTTGCATAATCGATATAAATCGGGTGAAAGAAAAATTTCACAGGAAAACCAGGAATATATGTTAAACTACTCCTTGCCATGTAGCTGCAGTTAAAATTTGAGCTCATTTTAACTTATACTAAAGGAGCAATGGACAATTGAAGAAATTTCTATTTCTAGTAACAGCAGCCATCTTGAATGGAGGGCAGGGCTGTCAGACACAGTTTTGAAAGGGACCCACCCAAGTACCATCCCTGCCAGGTTTGGTGTAATTTGGTTCAGCGGTTTCAGAGGAGAAGATTTAAATGTGATCTTTTATCAAAATATACCTAATTTGCATAATCGATATAAATCGGGTGAAAGAAAAATTTCACAGAAAAATCAGGAATATATGTTAAACTACTCCTTGCCATGTAGCTGCAGTTAAAATTTGAGCTCATTTTAACTTATACTAAAGGAGCAATGGACAATTGAAGAAATTTCTATTTCTAGTAACAGCAGCCATCTTGAATGGAGAGCAGGGCTGTCAGACACAGTTTTGAAAGGGACCCACCCAAGTACCATCCCTGCCAGGTTTGGTGTAATTTGGTTCAGCGGTTTCAGAGGAGAAGATTTAAATGTGATCTTTTATCAAAATATACCTAATTTGCATAATCGGTAAAAATCGGGTGAAAGAAAAATTTCACAGAAAAATCAAGAATATATGTTAAACTACTCCTTGTCATGTAGCTGCAGTTAAAATTTGAGCTCATTTTGGTTTATACTAAAGCAGCAATGGACAATTGAAGAAATTTCTATTTTTAGTAACAGCAGCCATCTTGAATTGAGGGCGGGGCTGTCAGACACAGTTTTGAAAGGGACCCACCCAAGTACCATCCCTGCCAGGTTTGGTGTAATTTGGTTCAGCGGTTTCAGAGGAGAAGATTTAAATGTGATCTTTTATCAAAATATGCCTAATTTGCATAATCGGTATAAATCGGCTGAAAGAAAAATTTCACAGAAAAACCAAGAATATATGTTAAACTACTCCTTGTCATGTAGCTGCAGTTAAAATTTGAGCTCATTTTGGTTTATACTAAAGCAGCAATGGACAATTGAAGAAATTTCTATTTTTAGTAACAGCAGCCATCTTGAATGGAGGGCGGGGCTGTCAGACACAGTTTTGAAAGGGACCCACCCAAGTACCATCCCTGCCAGGTTTGGTGTAATTTGGTTCAGCGGTTTCAGAGGAGAAGATTTAAATGTGATCTTTTATCAAAATATGCCTAATTTGCATAATCGGTATAAATCGGCTGAAAGAAAAATTTCACAGAAAAACCCAGAATATATGTTAAACTACTCCTTGTCATGTAGCTGCAGTTAAAATTTGAGCTCATTTTGGTTTATACTAAAGCAGCAATGGACAATTGAAGAAATTTCTATTTTTAGTAACAGCAGCCATCTTGAATTGAGGGCGGGGCTGTCAGACACAGTTTTGAAAGGGACCCACCCAAGTACCATCCCTGCCAGGTTTGGTGTAATTTGGTTCAGCGGTTTCAGAGGAGAAGATTTAAATGTGATCTTTTATCAAAATATACCTAATTTGCATAATAGGTATAAATCGGCTGAAAGAAATATTTCACAGAAAAACCAAGAATATATGTTAAACTACTCCTTGTCATGTAGCTGCAGTTAAAATTTGAGCTCATTTTGGTTTATACTAAAGGAGCAATGGACAATTGAAGAAATTTCTATTTTTAGTAACAGCAGCCATCTTGAATTGAGGGCGGGGCTGTCAGACACAGTTTTGAAAGGGACCCACCCAAGTACCATCCCTGCCAGGTTTGGTGTAATTTGGTTCAGCGGTTTCAGAGGAGAAGATTTAAATGTGATCTTTTATCAAAATATGCCTAATTTGAATAATTGGTATAAATCGGCTGAAAGAAAAATTTCACAGAAAAACCCAGAATATATGTTAAACTACTCCTTGTCATGTAGCTGCAGTTAAAATTTGAGCTCATTTTGGTTTATACTAAAGCAGCAATGGACAATTGAAGAAATTTCTATTTTTAGTAACAGCAGCCATCTTGAATGGAGGGCGGGGCTGTCAGACACAATTTTGAAAGGGACCCACCCAGGTACCATCCCTGCCAGGTTTGGTGTAATTTGGTTCAGCGGTTTCAGAGGAGAAGATTTAAATGTGATCTCTTATCAAAATATACCTAATGTGCATAATCGATATAAATCGGCTGAAAGAAAAATTTCACAGAAAAACCAGGAATATATGTTAAACTACTCCTTGCCATGTAGCTGCAGTTAAAATTTGAGCTCATTTTAACTTATACTAAAGGAGCAATGGACAATTGAAGAAATTTCTATTTTTAGTAACAGCAGCCATCTTGAATTGAGGGCGGGGCTGTCAGACACAGTTTTGAAAGGGACCCACCCAAGTACCATCCCTGCCAGGTTTGGTGTAATTTGGTTCAGCGGTTTCAGAGGAGAAGATTTAAATGTGATCTTTTATCAAAATATACCTAATTTGCATAATAGGTATAAATCGGCTGAAAGAAATATTTCACAGAAAAACCCAGAATAAATGTTAAACTACTCCTTGTCATGTAGCTGCAGTTAAAATTTGAGTTCATTTTGGTTTATACTAAAGCAGCAATGGACAATTGAAGAAATTTCTATTTCTAGTAACATCAGCCATCTTGAATGGAGAGCAGGGCTGTCAGACACAGTTTTGAAAGGGACCCACCCAAGTACCATCCCTGCCAGGTTTGGTGTAATTTGGTTCAGCGGTTTCAGAGGAGAAGATTTAAATGTGATCTTTTATCAAAATATACCTAATTTGCATAATCGGTAAAAATCGGGTGAAAGAAAAATTTCACAGAAAAACCCAGAATATATGTTAAACTACTCCTTGTCATGTAGCTGCAGTTAAAATTTGAGCTCATTTTGGTTTATACTAAAGCAGCAATGGACAATTGAAGAAATTTCTATTTTTAGTAACAGCAGCCATCTTGAATTGAGGGCGGGGCTGTCAGACACAGTTTTGAAAGGGACCCACCCAAGTACCATCCCTGCCAGGTTTGGTGTAATTTGGTTCAGCGGTTTCAGAGGAGAAGATTTAAATGTGATCTTTTATCAAAATATACCTAATTTGCATAATAGGTATAAATCGGCTGAAAGAAATATTTCACAGAAAAACCAAGAATATATGTTAAACTACTCCTTGTCATGTAGCTGCAGTTAAAATTTGAGCTCATTTTGGTTTATACTAAAGGAGCAATGGACAATTGAAGAAATTTCTATTTTTAGTAACAGCAGCCATCTTGAATTGAGGGCGGGGCTGTCAGACACAGTTTTGAAAGGGACCCAACCAAGTACCATCCCTGCCAGGTTTGGTGTAATTTGGTTCAGCGGTTTCAGAGGAGAAGATTTAAATGTGATCTTTTATCAAAATATGCCTAATTTGAATAATTGGTATAAATCGGCTGAAAGAAAAATTTCACAGAAAAACCAAGAATATATGTTAAACTACTCCTTGTCATGTAGCTGCAGTTAAAATTTGAGCTCATTTTGGTTTATACTAAAGCAGCAATGGACAATTGAAGAAATTTCTATTTTTAGTAACAGCAGCCATCTTGAATGGAGGGCGGGGCTGTCAGACACAATTTTGAAAGGGACCCACCCAGGTACCATCCCTGCCAGGTTTGGTGTAATTTGGTTCAGCGGTTTCAGAGGAGAAGATTTAAATGTGATCTCTTATCAAAATATACCTAATGTGCATAATCGATATAAATCGGCTGAAAGAAAAATTTCACAGAAAAACCAGGAATATATGTTAAACTACTCCTTGCCATGTAGCTGCAGTTAAAATTTGAGCTCATTTTAACTTATACTAAAGGAGCAATGGACAATTGAAGAAATTTCTATTTTTAGTAACAGCAGCCATCTTGAATTGAGGGCGGGGCTGTCAGACACAGTTTTGAAAGGGACCCACCCAAGTACCATCCCTGCCAGGTTTGGTGTAATTTGGTTCAGCGGTTTCAGAGGAGAAGATTTAAATGTGATCTTTTATCAAAATATACCTAATTTGCATAATAGGTATAAATCGGCTGAAAGAAATATTTCACAGAAAAACCCAGAATAAATGTTAAACTACTCCTTGTCATGTAGCTGCAGTTAAAATTTGAGTTCATTTTGGTTTATACTAAAGCAGCAATGGACAATTGAAGAAATTTCTATTTCTAGTAACATCAGCCATCTTGAATGGAGAGCAGGGCTGTCAGACACAGTTTTGAAAGGGACCCACCCAAGTACCATCCCTGCCAGGTTTGGTGTAATTTGGTTCAGCGGTTTCAGAGGAGAAGATTTAAATGTGATCTTTTATCAAAATATACCTAATTTGCATAATCGGTAAAAATCGGGTGAAAGAAAAATTTCACAGAAAAATCAAGAATATATGTTAAACTACTCCTTGTCATGTAGCTGCAGTTAAAATTTGAGCTCATTTTGGTTTATACTAAAGCAGCAATGGACAATTGAAGAAATTTCTATTTTTAGTAACAGCAGCCATCTTGAATTGAGGGCGGGGCTGTCAGACACAGTTTTGAAAGGGACCCACCCAAGTACCATCCCTGCCAGGTTTGGTGTAATTTGGTTCAGCGGTTTCAGAGGAGAAGATTTAAATGTGATCTTTTATCAAAATATGCCTAATTTGCATAATCGGTATAAATCGGCTGAAAGAAAAATTTCACAGAAAAACCCAGAATATATGTTAAACTACTCCTTGTCATGTAGCTGCAGTTAAAATTTGAGCTCATTTTGGTTTATACTAAAGCAGCAATGGACAATTGAAGAAATTTCTATTTTTAGTAACAGCAGCCATCTTGAATGGAGAGCAGGGCTGTCAGACACAGTTTTGAAAGGGACCCACCCAAGTACCATCCCTGCCAGGTTTGGTGTAATTTGGTTCAGCGGTTTCAGAGGAGAAGATTTAAATGTGATCTTTTATCAAAATATACCTAATTTGCATAATCGATATAAATCGGGTGAAAGAAAAATTTCACAGAAAAATCAGGAATATATGTTAAACTACTCCTTGCCATGTAGCTGCAGTTAAAATTTGAGCTCATTTTAACTTATACTAAAGGAGCAATGGACAATTGAAGAAATTTCTATTTCTAGTAACAGCAGCCATCTTGAATGGAGGGCAGGGCTGTCAGACACAGTTTTGAAAGGGACCCACCCAAGTACCATCCCTGCCAGGTTTGGTGTAATTTGGTTCAGCGGTTTCAGAGGAGAAGATTTAAATGTGATCTTTTATCAAAATATACCTAATTTGCATAATAGGTATAAATCGGCTGAAAGAAAAATTTCACAGAAAAACCAAGAATATATGTTAAACTACTCCTTGTCATGTAGCTGCAGTTAAAATTTGAGCTCATTTTGGTTTATACTAAAGCAGCAATGGACAATTGAAGAAATTTCTATTTTTAGTAACAGCAGCCATCTTGAATGGAGGGCGGGGCTGTCAGACACAATTTTGAAAGGGACCCACCCAGGTACCATCCCTGCCAGGTTTGGTGTAATTTGGTTCAGCGGTTTCAGAGGAGAAGATTTAAATGTGATCTCTTATCAAAATATACCTAATTTGCATAATCGATATAAATCGGCTGAAAGAAAAATTTCACAGAAAAATCAGGAATATATGTTAAACTACTCCTTGTCATGTAGCTGCAGTTAAAATTTGAGCTCATTTTGGTTTATACTAAAGCAGCAATGGACAATTGAAGAAATTTCTATTTTTAGTAACAGCAGCCATCTTGAATGGAGGGCGGGGCTGTCAGACACAATTTTGAAAGGGACCCACCCAGGTACCATCCCTGCCAGGTTTGGTGTAATTTGGCTCAGCGGTTTCAGAGGAGAAGATTTAAATGTGATCTTTTATCAAAATATACCTAATTTGCATAATCGATATAAATCGGGTGAAAGAAAAATTTCACAGGAAAACCAGGAATATATGTTAAACTACTCCTTGCCATGTAGCTGCAGTTAAAATTTGAGCTCATTTTAACTTATACTAAAGGAGCAATGGACAATTGAAGAAATTTCTATTTCTAGTAACAGCAGCCATCTTGAATGGAGGGCAGGGCTGTCAGACACAGTTTTGAAAGGGACCCACCCAAGTACCATCCCTGCCAGGTTTGGTGTAATTTGGTTCAGCGGTTTCAGAGGAGAAGATTTAAATGTGATCTTTTATCAAAATATACCTAATTTGCATAATCGGTAAAAATCGGCTGAAAGAAAAATTTCACAGAAAAACCCAGAATATATGTTAAACTACTCCTTGTCATGTAGCTGCAGTTAAAATTTGAGCTCATTTTGGTTTATACTAAAGCAGCAATGGACAATTGAAGAAATTTCTATTTTTAGTAACAGCAGCCATCTTGAATTGAGGGCGGGGCTGTCAGACACAGTTTTGAAAGGGACCCACCCAAGTACCATCCCTGCCAGGTTTGGTGTAATTTGGTTCAGCGGTTTCAGAGGAGAAGATTTAAATGTGATCTTTTATCAAAATATACCTAATTTGCATAATCGATATAAATCGGGTGAAAGAAAAATTTCACAGAAAAATCAGGAATATATGTTAAACTACTCCTTGCCATGTAGCTGCAGTTAAAATTTGAGCTCATTTTAACTTATACTAAAGGAGCAATGGACAATTGAAGAAATTTCTATTTCTAGTAACAGCAGCCATCTTGAATGGAGAGCAGGGCTGTCAGACACAGTTTTGAAAGGGACCCACCCAAGTACCATCCCTGCCAGGTTTGGTGTAATTTGGTTCAGCGGTTTCAGAGGAGAAGATTTAAATGTGATCTTTTATCAAAATATACCTAATTTGCATAATCGGTAAAAATCGGGTGAAAGAAAAATTTCACAGAAAAATCAAGAATATATGTTAAACTACTCCTTGTCATGTAGCTGCAGTTAAAATTTGAGCTCATTTTGGTTTATACTAAAGCAGCAATGGACAATTGAAGAAATTTCTATTTTTAGTAACAGCAGCCATCTTGAATTGAGGGCGGGGCTGTCAGACACAGTTTTGAAAGGGACCCACCCAAGTACCATCCCTGCCAGGTTTGGTGTAATTTGGTTCAGCGGTTTCAGAGGAGAAGATTTAAATGTGATCTTTTATCAAAATATGCCTAATTTGCATAATCGGTATAAATCGGCTGAAAGAAAAATTTCACAGAAAAACCCAGAATATATGTTAAACTACTCCTTGTCATGTAGCTGCAGTTAAAATTTGAGCTCATTTTGGTTTATACTAAAGCAGCAATGGACAATTGAAGAAATTTCTATTTTTAGTAACAGCAGCCATCTTGAATGGAGGGCGGGGCTGTCAGACACAGTTTTGAAAGGGACCCACCCAAGTACCATCCCTGCCAGGTTTGGTGTAATTTGGTTCAGCGGTTTCAGAGGAGAAGATTTAAATGTGATCTTTTATCAAAATATGCCTAATTTGCATAATCGGTATAAATCGGCTGAAAGAAAAATTTCACAGAAAAACCAAGAATATATGTTAAACTACTCCTTGTCATGTAGCTGCAGTTAAAATTTGAGCTCATTTTGGTTTATACTAAAGCAGCAATGGACAATTGAAGAAATTTCTATTTTTAGTAACAGCAGCCATCTTGAATTGAGGGCGGGGCTGTCAGACACAGTTTTGAAAGGGACCCACCCAAGTACCATCCCTGCCAGGTTTGGTGTAATTTGGTTCAGCGGTTTCAGAGGAGAAGATTTAAATGTGATCTTTTATCAAAATATACCTAATTTGCATAATAGGTATAAATCGGCTGAAAGAAAAATTTCACAGAAAAACCAAGAATATATGTTAAACTACTCCTTGTCATGTAGCTGCAGTTAAAATTTGAGCTCATTTTGGTTTATACTAAAGGAGCAATGGACAATTGAAGAAATTTCTATTTTTAGTAACAGCAGCCATCTTGAATTGAGGGCGGGGCTGTCAGACACAGTTTTGAAAGGGACCCACCCAAGTACCATCCCTGCCAGGTTTGGTGTAATTTGGTTCAGCGGTTTCAGAGGAGAAGATTTAAATGTGATCTTTTATCAAAATATGCCTAATTTGAATAATCGATATAAATCGGGTGAAAAAAAAATTTCACAGAAAAACCAGGAATATATGTTAAACTACTCCTTGCCATGTAGCTGCAGTTAAAATTTGAGCTCATTTTGGTTTATACTAAAGCAGCAATGGACAATTGAAGAAATTTCTATTTTTAGTAACAGCAGCCATCTTGAATAGAGGGCGGGGCTGTCAGACACAATTTTGAAAGGGACCCACCCAAGTACCATCCCTGCCAGGTTTGGTGTAATTTGGTTCAGCGGTTTCAGAGGAGAAGATTTAAATGTGATCTTTTATCAAAATATACCTAATTTGCATAATCGGTATAAATCGGCTGAAAGAAAAATTTCACAGAAAAACCCGGAATATATGTAAAACTACTCCTTGTCATGTAGCTGCAGTTAAAATTTGGGCACATTCTGGCTTAAAATAGAGCAGTTTTGGCCATTTGAAGAAATTTATATTTTTAGTAACGTTGGCCATCTTAGATACAGGACGGCGCTGACGAACACAATTTTGAAAGGGACCCACCCAGGGACCATCCCTGCCAGGTTTGGTTTAATTTGGTTCAGCGGTTTTAGAGGAAAAGATTTAAATGTGATCTTTTATCAAAATATGCCTAATTTGCATAATCGGAATAAATTGGCTGAAAGAAAAATTTCACAGATAAGCCAGGGGTTTCAAAGTGGGCCGGTACCCGGTACTTTTACCCGTCTGAGATCGTGTATAGTACCGGCAGAAATTACTGAACCCCCCAAAATTAGCGGTGGTGAAAACGACAAGTACGATGATCGCTAGGCTTGTAGAATATTTTTCATAAAAAATTAATGATCACGTCAATTGCTGAATTTTCGCATTCAAATCGAACAACTGCGTCACGACAAAGTTGATGGGATATTCCCTGTTTTAAAAATAACTTGACCTTAGAATCGTAAATAGCAGTTTGCGCATGCGGTAAATAGATATGTTTTCGCCCCAATATCTTTTCATCCTCGTGTAAAACTCGGACCGGAACAAAGCTGACATCATTTCAAAATAAAAAAATGACCGATTACAAATTATGTTCAAACACAATTTAGTGTAATCTTCAGTAATGTAAGTATGATCATTATGTATTATGAATATATGACTACACAATATTTTGTGCGATTTGTTTTATCCATTTAAAACCCAGGTTCGAATTATTCTGGGGCGTACTGTCTTGTTGCTTAACTCCGTCCATATTGCTTAACTTCCGGTATCCAAAAATAAAAAACTATGGTTAATTTATTTACATATTTTGACGGGGCCCTACCGCGGTTGTTCACAGAATTGAAAGTGTGCTGAAAAACATTTTTAAAAGGGGGTACAAGGAGATAAGGGATAGAAAATTACTAGAAATCTTGAAAAAGGATTTGACATGGCTCAAATACGAATTACATTGTAATGTCAAAACGCCGGCCACACTTTTTTTTCAAAATAATTTAACTTTTGTGATTCAAATGTTAATAAATGTCTTCCCGCGAATCGTTTTCGTTCGAACATTTTTTTTGCACATAAGTCGTGAAAGTAACAATATATATATTGTTTTTGTTTAATTATATTTGTATTGATCTATTAAAATTATAAATTTTATTAAAGATTGATGATTGCAAATTAAATTTATATGTTTCATTAATTATGACACTTATATGTCTTGATCCGTGCCAATGGTCTTTGATGAGTTTAATTACTGGTAATAAAGTAAAAAAAAACACACAAGCCAAGGTATTGTGAAAAAGAAAAGGACAAAGCCAACAAAAGAATTTTGAAAAGTTTAAGCTTTGATAACAATGGCTTGGTCAAGCCTAGCTGTGGAACCGTAGCTCTTTATGGTTCTTTTGGTTTTTTTTAAGATATGGCGGACTATCTATGAATAATCTTGGCTGAAGTCTGTAAACTGAAATATTCAATAAAGAAATTGGAGGAAAAAATCCAGGCATTATGCATGGTCTTCACTCTTGGTGATTTTTCTTTCAAAAACACTTAATGTTTTGCAGTCTCTGAAGTACATTTTTTGGTCCACAAAATGCTAGATTTCAGGAGCTTCCATCCCGCTGGACCTCTTACGGCCCTCAGCCTAATTTTTTAGGTACCTCCTAAAATTTAAGAAGTACCTCCTATTATAAAAAACTTTGAAACCCCTGATAAGCCTGGAATATATGTTAAACTACTCATTGCCATGTAGCTGCAGTTAAAATTTGAGCTCATTTTGGTTTATACTAAAGCAGCAATGGACAATTGAAGAAATTTCTATTTTTAGTAACAGCAGCCATCTTGAATGGAGGGCGGGGCTGTCAGACACAATTTTGAAAGGTACCCACCCAAGTACCATCCTTGCCAGGTTTGGTGTAATTTGGTTCAGCGGTTTCAGAGGAGATTTAAATGTGATCTTTTATCAAAATTTACCTAATTTGCATAATCGGTATAAATCGGCTGAAAGAAAAATTTCACAGAAAAACCAGGAATATATGTTAAACTACTCCTTGCCATGTAGCTGCAGCTAAAATTTGAGCTCATTTTAACTTATACTAAAGGAGCAATGGACAATTGAAGAAATTTCTATTTTTAGTAACAGCAGCCATCTTGAATGGAGGGCGGGGCTGTCGGACACAATTTATAAAGGGACCCACCCAAGTACCATCCCTGCCAGGTTTGGTGTAATTTGGTTCAGCGGTTTCAGAGGAGAAGATTTAAATGTGATCTTTTATCAAAATATACCTAATTTGCATAATCGGTATAAATCGGCTGAAAGAAAAATTTCACAGAAAAACCCGGAATATATGTAAAACTACTCCTTGTCATGTAGCTGCAGTTAAAATTTGGGCACATTCTGGCTTAAAATAGAGCAGTTTTGGCCATTTGAAGAAATATATATTTTTAGTAACGTTGGCCATCTTAGATACAGGACGGCGCTGACAGACACAATTTTGAAAGGGACCCACCCAGGGACCATCCCTGCCAGGTTTGGTTTAATTTGGTTCAGCGGTTTTAGAGGAAAAGATTTAAATGTGATCTTTTATCAAAATATGCCTAATTTGCATAATCAGAATAAATTGGCTGAAAGAAAAATTTCACAGATAAGCCAGGGGTTTCAAAGTGGGCCGGTACCCGGTACTTTTACCCGTCTGAGATCGTGTATAGTACCGACAGAAATTACTGAACCCCCCAAAATTAGCGGTGGTGAAAACCACAAGTACGATGATCGATAGGCTTGTAGAATATTTTTCATAAAAAATTAATGATCACGTCAATTGCTGAATTTTCGCATTCAAATCGAACAACTGCGTCACGACAAAGTTGATGGGATATTCCCTGTTTTAAAAATAACTTGACCTTAGAATCGTAAATAGCAGTTTGCGCATGCGGTAAATAGATATGTTTTCGCCCCAATATCTTTTCATCCTCGTGTAAAACTCGGACCGGAACAAAGCTGACATCATTTCAAAATAAAAAAATGACCGATTACAAATTATGTTCAAACACAATTTAGTGTAATCTTCAGTAATGTAAGTATGATCATTATGTATTATGAATATATGACTACACAATATTTTGTGCGATTTGTTTTATCCATTTAAAACCCAGGTTCGAATTATTCTGGGGCGTACTGTCTTGTTGCTTAACTCCATCCATATTGCTTAACTTCCGGTATCCAAAAATAAAAAACTATGGTTAATCTATTTACATACTTTGATGGGGCCCTACCGCGGTTGTTCACAGAATTGAAAGTGTGCTGAAAAACATTTTTAAAAGGGGGTACAAGGAGATAAGGGATAGAAAATTACTAGAAATCTTGAAAAAGGATTTGACATGGCTCAAATACGAATTACATTGTAATGTCAAAACGCCGGCCACACTTTTTTTCCAAAATAATTTAACTTTTGTGATTCAAATGTTAATAAATGTCTTCCCGCGAATCGTTTTCGTTCGAACATTTTTTTTGCACATAAGTCGTGAAAGTAACAATATATATATTGTTTTTGTTTAATTATATTTGTATTGATCTATTAAAATTATAAATTTTATTAAAGATTGATGATTGCAAATTAAATTTATATGTTTCATTTATTATGACACTTATATGTCTTGATCCATGCCAATGGTCTTTGATGAGTTTAATTACTGGTAATAAAGTAAAAAAAAAAAACACAAGCCAAGGTATTGTGAAAAAGAAAAGGACAAAGCCAACAAAAGAATTTTGAGAAGTTTAAGCTTTGATAACAATGGCTTGGTCAAGCCTAGCTGCGGAACCGTAGCTCTTTATGGTCCTTTTGGGTTTTTTTAAGATATGGCGGACTATCTATGAATAATCTTGGCTGAAGTCTGTAAACTGAAATATTCAATAAAGAAATTGGAGGAAAAAATCCAGGCATTATGCATGGTCTTCACTCTTGGTGAAATCTGAACTCTAAAGTTAATGGGATTTTTCTTTCAAAAACACTTAATGTTTTGCACTCTGAAGTACATTTTTTGGTCCACAAAATGCTAGATTTCAGGAGCTTCCATCCCGCTGGACCTCTTACGGCCCTCAGCCTAATTTTTTAGGTACCTCCTAAAATTTAAGAAGTACCTCCTATTATAAAAAACTTTGAAACCCCTGATAAGCCTGGAATATATGTTAAACTACTCATTGCCATGTAGCTGCAGTTAAAATTTGAGCTCATTTTGGTTTATACTAAAGCAGCAATGGACAATTGAAGAAATTTCTATTTTTAGTAACAGCAGCCATCTTAAATGGAGGGCGGGGCTGTCAGACACAATTTTGAAAGGGACCCACCCAAGTACCATCCCTGCCAGGTTTGGTGTAATTTGGTTCAGCGGTTTCAGAGGAGAAGATTTAAATGTGATCTTTTATCAAAATATACCTAATTTGCATAATCGGTATAAATCGGCTGAAAGAAAAATTTCACAAAAAAACCAGGAATATATGTTAAACTACTCTTTGCCATGTAGCTGCAGTTAAAATTTGAGATCATTTTGACTTATACTAAAGCAGCAATGGACATTTGAAGAAATTTCTATTTTTAGTAACAGCAGCCATCTTGAATGTAGGGCGGGGCTGTCGGACACAATTATGAAAGGGACCCACCCAGGGACCATCCCTGCCAGGTTTGGTTTAATTTGGTTCAGCGGTTTCAGAGGAGAAGATTTAAATGTGATCTTTTATCAAATATGCCTAATTTGCATAATACTAATACTAAAGCAGCAATGGACAATTAAAATTTCATCCCCCTTTTTTTTCTATTTTTAGCTTGGCAGCCATCTTGGTTGGAAGTCGGGATCACCGGACACAATTTTGGAAGGGGGCCATCCAAGGACCATCCCACCAAAGTTTGGTTCAAATTGGCCCTGTGGCTTCAGAGGAGTTGATTAAAATGTGAACAATTAATGGACGGACAGACGATGGACGCTCAGTGGTGACAATAGCTCACAGGTCAGGTGAGCTAAAAATGAGTCGTTCCTTCCTTCAAGACAAACATTTTCACTGTACAATCTGGCTTTCATCAAATCTTGAAAATTGACCCCTTTTAATTAAAAACAACTGATAGTCAGAAACAGTAAGAGTTATTTCAATCTGTACTGAAGTATCACTTAATTTAAACTTCAAGCTATAGCTAAAGTTCTTGAAAAATTCCTACCCACTCTGGTTACTTAAAGTATAACAAGTTACAAGTCAGATCAATCAATATGACCCCATTATAGGAGGCTCATCATCACTAACCAAGGGTTACGATCTGACTCTCCTTCTCCTATTCATCTATGATAGCAATAGCTGGAATTTTGTTATTTCTGCTCACTGCCATTTGCTGGATTTTGTCATTTTGTCCGTTATAATGATATCATTTCCAGCCAATCAGCAGAAGGCATTTATTCACCTCATGTCAAAATATGTATGCAGTTTACTAAAAACATTAAATGTGTCCCCAAAAATTGTTCTGAACTTTTTGGTATTTCCTCATGGAAAAGCCTAAACATGTCCATTCTATGATTTCATTACATTTTTTTCTACAATATTCAAGTTTCTCCAACACATATTCTGATTGCTTGCAGCTATAGCTGGCTGCATACAGTTATAACCATCATCATCATGTAACCATGATAATCTGGCTAACACTGCCAAGAGTGAAAAGGAGGGGAGGAGGATCATAAAACATGGTTAGTAAATATGTTGTAGGATGCAGTATGACAAGAATTCCGCAAAAAAAGGAATGAAAAGAGAAATTCTCAATACTGCAGAGCATTGTAATTACTAACTTGAATAACTTGCTTCTTTAAAAAACTCCCCCCAAAAAAGTAGATATTAGTTCTACATAAAATTTACTCAGAACAACTTACATATTCTCCTACTTTAAAACTGCTCACTTGGCATTAAACAATCACTCACTCACTCATTTTCTCCTACTGTCACCAATCGTGTGCAATACTCATATATTTTTTTTCATCAGAAAATAATTTAACAAACCCCTGTGGGTATTACACACAATAAAATAAGAATAATTATATATAAACATTTAAATATGATCAGTTGAGAGGATGTATGCATACTATACATCAATGCACACTATACAAAGTCAACTATGGTAATTCAAACATAAACTTAGTCCATTTGTCTTTGACAAAACAGATACTTACTGGAACTCCAATGCCGAGTACAGACCCTGGAACATCTAATGTATGGACAACTTGA
Source organism: Bathymodiolus brooksi (assembly GCA_963680875.1). Taxonomy (NCBI): domain Eukaryota; kingdom Metazoa; phylum Mollusca; class Bivalvia; order Mytilida; family Modiolidae; genus Bathymodiolus; species Bathymodiolus brooksi. The sequence continues at coordinate 49,412,976 of OY804577.1, forward strand.
TAGGAGCTGACATCATATATCTTTATGTGTCTAAAAAAAATGACAAAATTTGAATTGGTAAAACTTAAAGGGGCATTATCTGCCATAATCGTAAATTGTTGTTACCCATAAAAACTATCAGATATGATTGATGCCTTAATAAAACGTGTTTCTGTAACTTATAAATGTTATGAAATGTACGCTCATCGGGAAAAAAACGTGCAACTGCTCGTGCTTTGAGATCGATCAAGAAATGGACGCCATCTGATTAATTATCGACATTTTTTACGGAGTTTGTCGAATCGTCATTAAATCAATACAACAATGCAGATATTTCTTATTTTTTGTGAATCTGCTTTTAGTCTGTGTTAATTACGGACAAAGAACCATGCAAGTTTGCAGTTAATAAGCGACAAAATACAAATTATTCATTTTTATCTGTCACTAGTAAGGTCAGTTGCATACGGAAAAAGCGAAGTCAAATTATTTGCTTGCAAGGAAATAATTAATCAATGGTAATTTTTGTTCTCAAAAGGCGAAAAGTGGTTCGATAAGCTGTTTAATGTGAAATATTTACCGTTATTTCATCATTTTAAAGCTATTTACCAATTTCCAAAACATATAATTTTTTTTGTCAAAATCGTAGCAAAAGATTGAGAAACAAAAATAGATGGATAAATATATACCCATTCAATTAGATGATACAAATATTGTCAAATGGCTATAGAACATTGAGGCGAGAAATGTTTTTCTTCATTTTAGACGTTCTTTGAGATATTTTTTTCTATAGTTTTTTTAAGGATTACATGTATATATTTTAGGTGGAGGTTTCTACCTAAAGTGATAAAGGAAAATTAAATATTCGTTGTTCTAGTAATGAAATGATACTAAGGTCAGAATAAAAAGCACAATTACTTTCAAAATAAAACTAGACTTAAAAGGTGTAATGCCACTAAAGAATTCTCCATAGCCTTCTATGTAAAATAAAAAAAAATTGAGCTTTCATACAGGATTCATCTTAAGTTTATTCTAAGTGACACTCATATCTCATGAAAGCGGTACCTAATTGGAAGCTTAACTCCGAAAATCAACATACATTTAATGGCATATAAGAAAAAACAGACAGTCTGAAGATGTCTACCCTCAAAAATCCTACTTTCACTTTCGATTTAACACAAATTCAGGTGGCTTCTTTCCAATGCAATCATTTTTTTATTTAAAACCACAAGGACATCAAATATGGGCTTAAAATTATCCTAAAATATGTAGGTTTCTGCTGACATTCAATATTTTGCAGTATCTAATAGGGATTATTTTTTATCCAACAATGTAGGAATCCATTTTGTGTTTACATACTACTTTCCCATACGTTCTTTTCGACTGGTACCCATGTTTAGTGGTATTACACCTTAACTGATCTCTCTCCTCTCTCTCGGCTATTCATGTACTGTTTGGGTTCAAGTAAATTTGTGGTTTCTTAAATAGAAACTTGTACTAAGTTATAAATCCTTTGGGGGGTCGTCATGCTCGTGATCGTATGGTACTTGGATTTACAACTACCTGTACAATCAGTGCCTATTACCACTAAAGTTGTGAGTTCGAACCACGTTCATGGCGAGATGTATTCAATATGTAACATTATGTGAAAAAGTTTATCAGTGACTTGCGACAGTTCGTTTTTTCCCCCGGGTACTCTAGTTTCCTCCATCAATAAAACTGAAATATTGTTGAAAGTGGCTTTAAACACCATAAACCAACCAACCAACCAAATCCTTTGGACTTTCATTGGAGAAGATTTTTAAAGTATCAGGATATTAGAAACAAGAATTGCCAATGTGGGGTCATGTTTTTCGCCAGATCCATACGAAATGAGGAATTTCTATGCAGGAAATAATAACTGAATGACAACAACAGGCAACAGATGCAACGTGATGGCAATAACTTACTTAACCCTTTGGGTTAGGCAAGTAAAAAAAAAATTATATTAAGTTCTTGGTTGTGGTTCACAGTGTGTGATTTGATTTGATTTATTGTGTTTAACTCCACTTTCAGCAATATTTCAGCTATATCATGGCGACCAGGTTTAGTGGTGGAAGAAGCCGGAGTACCCGGAGAGAACCTCTGACCATGGGCAAGCAACTGGTAAACTTTATCACTTGCGGCTGCGAGTCGAATGCACCCTTTTTTGTAATTTACAAAGCCGGGTGCGAACCCACGCCGTATTGGTGATAGGCTTGTATGAGTTGTTAGGTAATCCAACTACCTAACCCATTGAGCCACTCAGGCCGTGGTTCACAGTGTAAGTAAATTGAAACTTATAAATCACACAATCTGAATCAGCTTCAAAATATTTGAATTTTTACATGTAACCAAATATTTAACAAAGAACTGACTACAAAGTAAGTGAGTATTAATTAATTACTGGCTAAAATCATATATATTTTTTTCTAATTAATAAATTTATCCCAGTCTACAGAAAAGAAATGTCCTCATTTGTGAACACCTAGAATGAGAGCAACACTAGCACTGTCTGCACTTAATAATTACTTAGACGAATTTTGTTAATTAAATGATTAATTACTGTATTAAAAGATTCCTCCCTTCATTCATTGCTTCATAACAGTATTTAATAATAATCTACAATCTATATGTATCTACAAGAATGTCGTATCAAAATGACTCGTAACCCGTCTCACTTCTCGTCTTGTCTCCCGTTACGATTCTTTTCATTCCGTTCAATTCTGGTAATCCATGTCCTACCTCTAATAAACTCATATTTTTTCCAATACATCAGTTTTCATTCTATTTTATTATCAATTACATAAAGCATGAGCATTCCGTAGCTGACATGTGCATGCTTGTTGACTCCACGTGTGACGTAACCTGCACTGCATTATGATCTCCCTTAAGATCTTTTTTAATTCGGGAGTATTATGACATTTATTAGCTACAAAACATTTCTAATGCTGATTTCATTAAATAATTAGAAACAGAATAACATTTTTACATGCAAACAAAAACATCACTGATAAAATGCTGAGACCACCTTCCTCGCAGAATTAATTTCTACGGAGGGTACAAGATTCAATGAGGGGATGAAGCATTAAACAATTGTCCATAAAAATAAATAAAAGTTATGACATGCACAGAATGTTTTCAATCATGGCAGTCCTTAACAAATCAGCACGTTACATAAGTGCCTGAATTGATTTTACTTGTTCAATAAATTCTTCTTCAGTTAAAAAAATTAATTACCGCTGGCATAAATCAGTTTATTAATGAGTACAAAAATTACGTGGCAATTTATAACGTAATTTCAAGATTTTTTTTGTGGATTCATAATTTATTTTCTCAAAATATTTCAAGACAAAATATTTACAAAATGAATATTAAAGATGAACTGTAACACAAATATTAAAAGTAATCAACTATTTTTAAATAAGTAACTAATACATTACCAACATAATTAAACTAGAGGCTCACCTGGTTACTCTGACAGGCACAGTTTGAAATGAATCAAATTCAGATTTTGAGGGAAAAAAATAGTTTATTTGTTTTCACATGTTGTGTCCTATGTTAAACTTTAACCCATTCAAATCAGATTCAGATTTAAAAAAAAACCTGGAAATTGGTCCCTTTTGGCCCCATAATATCCCAGAAAAATAAAGACTAGTCCCTACCTATCTACAAAACACACTGAAATTAATGTCTCCCTACCTATCAATAGATCCTGAGATCAGCCTCCGATAGTTTTTACAAAATGACAGTGTTGTAATAGTCTTGTGATGATGACATAGAGTGGTCAGCAGTCTACCTCCAGCCAAGGCATCCCACACTTTTATTACATTACCACCTGAAAGTAAACCAAGCAGATATAGAAAACTAAACAGGATGTCAGTCATCATGAAATTCTAGTCCATAAAAAAATATATAAGTAAAAATAGTATACAGTAGTCCCCCTCTTTTATATAATTAAATTCTTGTCCACAAACAAATCCTTGGTAAAAAATAGTATAAAGTAGTCCCCCGCTCTGATAAGACCCTCCAACAAAAGGCCATTCCTCTTATCAGGCCAGATTTCAGATGTACTGAGATATTTAAATACTACTAAGTTGCCCAGTGTTTTCACTACAAATTTTGATAGGGGGAGATTTTAGAATTATAGACGGAGAGAAAATTTGGCCAAGAGTCAGAAGGCCCCCAGTGGGTTCAGTGTAAAGCCCTGGTAGAAGGTGGAGGTGGAAGCACCCAAGCCGATTTTTGACTTGCTTTTGAGGGCGTTTCCTAGCTTTAAAATGGTTTCTTTTTGCTTCAATTTACACTGACTAACTTTGAGAAAAAGGTATATGACAGGTATACAGGATTTTCAGGATCTTCTTGACCATTGAACAATTTTTCAATGAGAATGATTTCTCAAGATTAACAGCCATCAGTCATTTTCCATTGTTATTTCTGAGAAAGATGTCACATGGTTCTGCCATTTTTCAGGTCAAAGATAAATGTACAAGTTTGGTAGGCAGTAAGTAGAAATAAACTTGATCATTCAGAAAAGAAATATGGACTTCCCCTATGATTGTGTATCATTGAAAATAAAGATTTGATAATATTGGTGTTTGTTTCATTTCCTTGACATAGTATGAAGTTATATCAACATTCAGATTCTTTGCAGTTTTTGAATAATTAAAATAGCATCCTAGCTTATATTATTATATTAAATGCACATTTAAAGAATGTTAATTTGCTAGCCTTTTACTGTAATTTCTCTCTTAAGATTTTGAAATAAAGTATGCATTTAACTTTTTTTAATAACAGAAAAGAACTTTCAAAGGTAAATAGTATTCAAGAATCTGATTGTTAATTATGTAATCAATACAAAATGAAGAATACAAGTTGTTAAAGACTCTACATTTCAATAAACTTTTATTTTGTTGAAAACATACAATCACAAATGACCAAACCCCCATAAAATATTTTAAGGGAGAACTCAAGCATGTGCTTCAGAAGGGGATTGACAGTCATAAAACATCTGCATATAGTCTATAGTTTGACAGACTAGATACTGGTTCATGTTAATGCATATATAATACATGAATATCCCATGTCCTCAAACAGAAAATCAAAATAATTTCAGACAGGGGACTCTTGAAAATGACTAGGGACATCGAATATTTGCAATATCATTCGCGATATTCGAGTCAGAACTTTAAAAGAAACGTGGCATCTTACACCCCAACTGGCAGTCACCGAAATGAACATTTGAATTTACTAGTCCAAATCAAATTCCTGCGATTTATTTTATATAGTTCTAAATAAAAACTGAAAATATTTAGTAGTCTGAACAATTAAACTAAGTTTTACTGGTCTTGGGCAGGAGAACCGGTGTTCATCCTATTCGGTAGTATACCCATCCCCACCCCCTATTCTCCATACTGATACAACTTTATAAGATCAGACCCTGCTTACTTTAATAGAAAAACAAAAGTGGGTTATATTGCCTTCACTCTTTCAATCATCTAATTCAAATTATTTTAATAATGTTTTTGCTTTTTTGGACAAAAGTCCAAAATTGACTTCTACCGCTTCGTCGATGTTATCAATGTCATTCGGACCAAAGCTAGTCGGCCTCAAATCTTCCGTTGGAATGATAAATTTATTTATTTATTATTCCTACTGTGAATCGTAATGTTTTAACATAAAGAAATAATTAATTCTTCAATTCTACAGCCTTCAGTTATTGCATATATTTATCCTCTGAAGTAAACGAAATTAGATAAAAACCGGAAGTAATTGAAATATTATAAATGGGACGAGAATTTGAGGCCGAAAGTAACCCGAATAATCCAGTCGTTATATTATGCTCCCGCTGGTCGCTACATCCTCATCCAGCGATAGTGCCAATAGAGGGTGCAGTATTATTCAAGTTAGGCCGAAAGAAAAAAATTGGCCATCTACTCGTTTCTTTGTCACAGCAGCGCTTTTTCATACACGAAATTAAGATCAAATCGTAACCAAGCTCAAACATTAAGATTTGTTTTCAATCCCCGAATTATCATGATTATATAATTCCATGTTCACTCCGAGAGTACATGCCGACAAATGACAAACTTACATGCCGACAAATGACAAACTTACAGAATTAAAATAAAAAAGACAACTCGATTTATGTTTGAACATTTAACCCATGCATGGAAAATTCATAGCCGGGGATTTTATAGCAATAGCCGGTGAAATGCACTGGTTCCCGGCATCAAATGAAAACACTGTGTCCCCTCAAGAGATGCCACTCCTCTTAAAAGGGCATCCCCCCTTATCAGGCTAGATTTCAGATGTACTTAGAGAGTAATATACTACTAAGCTGCCCCCTTCAAGAGAGGCCACACTCTTACATAAGACATCTTTTTTCTTTGCAGAAAGGGGTGGCCATATAAGAGTGGCACATCTATATTCAAAACTAGACATGATGCATAATGAAATTCTGGTCGACAACAAAAATCCCTGGTAAAAATGCTATAACTTCCTGCTAAAATGTCCTTTATATGAAAGAAATCTTACAAAAGGTTTCCCTAGCTTGATAATTATTAAATTTGAAAAATTAAAATCTAGTTTAAATATTTTTTAATTTTCATACAAATGGAAACAAATACAATTTCTATTTCTATAAACCTACTTATATAAAGTAGATATCAATATACATCATCATGTATGTACTACAAAAGGAAGGGAGACAACTCTACTTTAAACAACACAACAAAACACAGCTCTGTTTGGTTTGGTTTAATAAGGCATTGCATAATCTAGTCGTGTAGAGTATTTACTTTGGAAATACAATGAATTACATTCTGCAGAATCTATTATCATACTAATATAGATGTAGATATCTAATTTAATGTGTATGACAGTTTCTGGAATAATCTTCCATCAGGTACACTCAGTCAAAAGATTGGAAAACTATTGATGTCTTCTCCCACTAAATTACCTAATTTATATATCTGTAATAAGTAATTTAAGTACATGCATATAACAGGAAATGTAAAGTAGAGACAAACAGACAACAAACAATAATTGTTTGTAACTGATTAAGAGCTCTAGATCTACAAAGAGATGGACATGTAGAAATGTAGGGCAATAGGCCACAAGGTGAATGAAAAAATACTGGGTTAAGCAGCAAGAGTGTTCCCATATTTTTATCACAAGTGACTTTTATTATATACAAATAAAAACTTTTTTTTATACATATATATATATAAGTGATCATTGTTATCAAATACCAGAAGGTCACACTGTATACACCTTCAACAATTCAGTAACAAGGGACGACACACTCCTGGCACAATTACAACATCTCTTCTTAATGTTGAGAGAAATGCTTCACCAAAGATCAGTCTCAGAAATGAAAATGCATAATTTCCAGCAAATTCCAATGCAAATGATCGTTTTAATCAAAAACATCATTTTTCATTAAACTGTATAATGCCAAAATCATATGTTGTTGTCATATAGTTTTACACTACGATCGTTAACCTAAGTGTGCATGAGAGGATACCACTCATACCGATTCAAGTGTTTTCAAATGTGATCTTCTGCATACCTATTAAACTACACGTAAATACCATTGTCCTTATTGCGTTTTTACGATGGGAGCATTTAATGTTCCGCTATTATTGTTTTTATATGAAGAAATTTCGCAATTTATTTGACGATTATGTTCTTTTTTCCACCAATATTGAAAACATATCTTTGATTGTTTCTGCTTTGATCATCTGTGATGAGTGAACATTTGCTATTATAGCAAGAGCTGTAACAAATGCCCGTGTGAACACTTCTGTTAAGAGTCTACAGGTAAAATAAGATAACTTCTTCAAAGACACAATACACAAGTTACGATTTTATATGTACAATAATTCTATGTAATATAAAGACGTAAAAATATTTTATTAGATTTTTACGACCGATCATCTATTTTCAAGAAATTTTCTCACAGATTTTTTTCCCACCATCAAATGAATATCAAACAATTCTAATGAATAACATCTTACTTAAAATATAATATTCCACTTGTAGGAGTTTCCTTTTTAATATGAGGAGTGGTAGCTCAAAGACCAAGAGGTCTCATCATCACATTATCTTGTCCTTACAACACTAACATAAGTTAGAAATTCTAGTTTGATTCAAGTCAAATGGGTTAAACTCAAACAAGGTGCACTAGATGATCACGACCATGATGGGTCCCTAATGTGTCGTCCCTACAGGGCAAGTTGTGTGTAGTTCATTTGACCTCTTAAGCAACAGACTCCCTATTTGAGGGGTTGTATGAGCAGTGGAGAAAGTCTCATTTCTATAAACTGAGGTAATAAAAGTTGGAGATACATGTATGGCAAAAGAAAGCATGTAACCCAAGCAAAAAATATATATTCAATTTATTGCAGGCTTCCTATTGCTCAATCACATCAAAGCCTCATTACATTCCGACACAATGAGCAAAAATGATGCATAGGAGTTACTGGGAATAGATTAATAAACCCTGCTATTTTATAAATGTGTATAATTAATAAGACTAATTAATAACTCCCTTACACCTGTAAACAATGTGACAGTGAGGTTTACTTAGTTTATTTAATATTGTAACTATAAAGTATATCTTAATGCAATCTTTGAAAATACTGCATTATACAGTAGTTGGTTTAGGCTTATGATGTTTAACGACACTTTCAACAATATTTCAGCTATATCGTGGCCGTCAGTTTTATTTGGTTTGCTGTTAAACCCTCCTCCCCACCCCAAATCAATGCTACCCCTACCCAGAAAACACTATCAGGAAATTCAATGAAACCTTAAACGACAATAGATGGCAATATCTTACATTGGCACTTCTAGCCAGATCTGAAAAAAAGACAGACGAAAGAACAAGGCCAAAAAAAAATAATATGTGTGTTTACAGTCACCCGACCGACCCTAATTTTTGCTAGCGACCCTATCAATTTTTACACAGAATTCGGATAACCATTTTTGTTGTTTAATCAGCAGCAATGTTTTATTTATTCAACCGCTAGCTTTTTGTCGAAATTGAGAGCAAAGAAGGTAGAAAAACTCTGTAACTCGTCATAAAACAGCTTCAAAACAAATGACGGCTTACCGGAAATTTCGAAAATGAAATACCGGAATCGGATTCAGGAACCGGGAACGACTATTTCCGGTTTTGCCGATAGTAAAAAAAATAAAAAAATAATAATGCCGACCGAACGACCCTAGATTTTTTTTTTACATGTGACAGTAAACACACATATATTTTTTTTGGCCCAATTAAAGGTACAATGACTTGCAGTGAATTCAAAGAAATTAAATATTAACAAGTCATTACTAAACTTGTTAATTTGTTAATTTTTAAATACATTTACATTCATAAACTGAATTAATTTGTAACACTGCAGTAATTCGGTTAAATTTTTATTTTTCACCTTGAACATGTTAATTTCATGCTCCCAGATTCTAACTTCATTTGAAATGCACACTCCTTAGTCATTTATTTTTAACCTTTTTCCCTTCCAATTGTCATTCATTCCTTGCATCACATTATTTATGTTAATATGAGATTATATTTTCTACTCATTTTGTGTTTTTGGTGTGAATAATAACTGAGTAACAGTAATATGTGAAATCTTATTTTTGAGCCATAAGAATAACTCTTCAGATATTAATTATCTACCTAGAAAATGTGGTTTTCAAAGTTAAAAATATATTTACACCATTATGGCACATGAAATATTACAATGTTACAACATCACCTATCATATTTTTCCATAACATTTGAGGAGGCAGTCATTGCCATGATCACATGGTAGTAGGCTTAATATATACCAATGCAATCAATGTCTATCAACACTAAAATTTGCGATTTAAATTTGATGCAATTTTAAGTCTGTTACTTGCGGCAGGTCGGTGGTTTTCTCCAGAACTCTGTTTTCCTCCATCAATCAAAGAGATCACCACTATATAACTGAAATTTTGTTGAAAGTGGCATTCAACACCTACAAACACAATCCTACTTTTCATTGATTAATTGATTAGTGTTTAATGCTAACTTTAGCAGTATATCACAGGGGTTTCAAAGTTTTTTATAATAGGAGGTACTTCTTAAATTTTAGGAGGTACCTAAAAAATTAGGCCGAGGGCCGTAAGGGGTCCAGGGGGCGGAAGTTCCTGAAATCTAGCATTTTGTAGACCAAAAAATGTACTTCAGAGATTGCAAAACATTAAGTGTTTTTGAAAGAAAAATCCCATTAACTTTTAGAGTTCAGATTTCACCAAGAGTGAAGACCATGCATAATGCCTGGATTCCTCCCCAATTTCTTTATTGAATATTTCAGTTTACTGACTTCAGCCAAGATTATTGCCATATCTTAAAAAAAACCAAAAGGACCATAAAGAGCTACGGTTCCGCAGCTAGGCTTGACCAAGCCATTGTTATCAAAGCTTAAACTTCTCAAAATTCTTTTGTTGGCTTTGTCCTTTTCTTTTTCACAATACCTTGGCTTGTGTGTTTTTTTTTACTTTATTACCAGTAATTAAAATCATCAAAGACCATTGGCACGGATCAAGACATATAAGTGTCATAATTAATGAAACATATAGCGATAAATTTAATTTGCAATCATCAATCTTTAATAAAATTTATAATTTTAATAGATCAATACAAATATAATTAAACAAAAACAATATATATTATTACTTTCACGACTTATGTGCAAAAAAAATGTTCGAACAAAAACGATTCGCGGGAAGACATTTATTAACATTTCAATCACAAAAGTTAAATTATTTTGGAAAAAAAATGGGGCCGGCGTTTTGACATTACAATGTATTTTGTATTTGAGCCATTTCCGGTCCTTTTTCAAGATTTCTAGTAATTTTCTATCCCTTATCTCCTCGTACCCCCTTTTAAAAATGTTTTTCAGCACACTTTCATTTCTGTTAACAACCGCGGTAGGGCCCCGTCAAAATATGTAAATAAATTAGCCATAGGTTTTTATTCTTTTTATACCGGAAGTTAAACAATATGGACGGAGATAAGCAACAAGACAGTACGCCCCAGACTGATTCTACCCTGGGTTTTAAATGGATAAAAAAAATCGCACAAAATATTGTGTAATCATATATTCATAATACATAATGATCATACTTATATTACTGAAGATTACACTAAATTGTGTTTGAACATAATTTGTAATCGGTCATTTTTTATTTTGAAATGATGTCAGCTTTGTTCCGGTCCGAGTTTTACACAAGGATGAAAAGATATTGGGGCGAAAACATATCTATTTACCGCATGCGCAAACTGCTATTTACGATTCTAAGGTCAAGTTATTTTTAAAACAGGGAATATCCCATCAACTTGGTCGTGACGCAGTTGTTCGATTTGAATGCGAGAATTCAGCAATTGACGTGATCATTAATTTTTTATGAAAAATATTCTACAAGCCTATCGACCATCATACTTGTGGTTTTGACCACCGCTAATTTTGGGGGGTTCAGTAATTTCTGCCGGTACTATACACGATCTCAGACGGGTAAAAGTACCGGGTACCGGCCCACTTTGAAACCCCTGATATCAGCTGCATCGTGGCGTCCTACTTTTCATCAAGGGTTCAAACAATATACTGTTAAACCTGTTTTATGTGACCTTCCAAAGGTTGAGTGAAATAGGGTCACTTAAGACAGGTGGTCACTAAATACAGGTGTTATTGATATGAAATGCACTATGAAAGCAAATTAAAAAATATTATTATACTTCATGTATGTAAGCTGTAATTTTATTGGATAAGACGAGGGTAACATTCTGCTCTGACACATGGCTCAGCGGGTAAATTTTTTTTTACTGTCACCCTCTCATTAAAAATGAATAGACTGAATATGAAATGAAACATTAAAATGAAAAAAAAACATTATTGCAAACGAGAAAGTGAAAACATTCAGTATAATAAATTAAACAAGGGCACTGCAAAGCATGGCATATCCCCTCGCCTAAACATTTGACCCGGTGACCTTGACCTTTGACCTTGAAAATCAATAGGGTTCCAGATTCTCTTAAGGACTAAGTATGTACCAAGCTTGGTCAAAATCCATTGAAGGATGTTGATTCTAGAGTGTTCACAAGGATGTTACGTGGTAAAAAATTTGACCCAGTGACCATAATCTTTGACCTATGACCTTGAAAATCAATAGGGTTCCAGATTCTCTTAAGGACTAAGTATGTACATGTACCTGGTTTGGTGAAAATCCATTGAAGGCTGTTGCTTCTAGTGTTCACAAGGATGTTACGTGGTACAAATTTGACCTGGTGACCTTGACCTTTGACCTTGAAAATCAATAGGGTTCCAGATTTTCTTAAGGACTAAGTATTTATCAAGTTTGGTGAAAATCCATTGAAAGATTTTGATTCTAGAGTGTTCGCAAGGATGTTATAGGGTAAAAATTAGACCCTGTGACCTTGAAAATCAATTGGGTTCCAGATTCTCCTATGGACTAAGTACATTTTGCATGTACCAAGTTTGGTCAATATCCATTGAAGGATGTTGATTTTAGAGTGTTCATAAGGATGTTACAGGGTAAAAATTAGACCCTGTGACCTTGACCGTTGACCTTGAAAATCAATAGGGTTCCAGACTCTCCCAAGGAATAAGTATGTACCAAGATTGGTCAAAATCCATTGAAGGATGTTGATTCTAGAGTGTTCACAAGGATGTTACGGAAGGACAGACGGTAGCGTTACTATATCCCTTCACAACTTCGTTGGCGAGGGGATATTAACATATAGTTGAGACGGTGATAGATCAGATTGCTACCCTTCGAAAAAGACATTGTCAACCTTGGCTTCGCCTCGGTTGACAATGTTTTTCTCAGGGTAACAATCTGATCTATCACCCTCTCAACTATATGTTATTTGTTACCCTGAGAAAAAGACATTGTCAACCTTGACTTCGCCTCGGTTGACAATGTTTTTCTCAGGGTAACAATCTGATCTATCACCCTCTCAACTATATGTTATTTATATAATGTCACATAATACAAGTTATTGCTTAATAGAGGTGGTCACTAAAGCAGTTTGACTGTATACTTTTAGTATATTCTTCTTGGCATCTTACTTGTTCATCAAGAGTGAAACAATATATATTTTTAGTATATTTTGATTCAAAACCAGAATCCTCCTAATCTGATGGTCAGTAATTTGATGTAAGTTCATATATATATTGAAAAATTTATTCAATTGAAAAAGAAGCGAGTGGATGGATTCTTTGGAAAATGAATCATAAAATACCTACATCGTGTACTTTCCATTAATTATCGTAAGTAAAAAGTACACTCATTTGGAGCCCCGACTTTTTTTAACTATTGGATTAATCATTAAATACATATTAAATATGCACATTAAGAGCCCCAAAATGTATTTACAAATTGATACAGATGCTTTTTATATTAATGTAATACTGGAAAAAACACGACATAATGAAGTAAGAAATAAACAGATGTAATGGACGCAGGAGATCTGAAGTTTGTAATCTGCCATAACGTGATATCACGTAAATATACAATAATAATGTTTTTTTCTCATTGGCAATGTCAGTTGACATATGGTATATAAATTGCCATTTTTCCATCGATGATGGCTATAATGTATTCCGCAGGATAGATTACACCAAATATAACAATATACCGTAATTATAAGACAGGAATTGCGTCTTCTTGCCTCATTGCCAAACAACTGGTGAATGTGAATTTGAGATTAATGATACATATCAAAGCTAGATGTTGAAAGATATAATTATACTCAACAACTATAAGGCTGCAACAAATCTCAGAGTATACAAGAATTGTCAAACCAGCTTAGTACCTGCTACATAGTCTTAGGCTTGATAAACAGGCAACAGTTAATAAAGAGTTACCAGAATATAATACTACAGTAAAATGGTATTAAGATATTGTCTGATGTTCATATTTTTAACAACTTTTATATTCGAAAAATCAAGAAAAATGGTATACTAGTATAAAATAAAATTATAAACGAAAACTCAAGATGATACTTGGAAACCATGATAAACAAACACAATCTTTCATGAAACCATGAACAACAAAACATACCATGAAACCATGATTATCAAACATTTTTTCTTGAAAGTATGATTAAATAACAGACACACTTTTTCATGAAACCATGACTAACAAACATAATGTTTCACAAAGTCATTGTAAAATTGTGAAATCTGTATTTCCTAATTGACTAATTTATTGACAACATTCATACATGTTTGACAGATCTTCTGGTTGCAAAATGACCTCACAATTTACCTCTATTTCATCCATATTCCGAACTTTCTGAGAAAAAAAATAGATGACCATTTTGTAAAATACCAGAATGTCAAATAATATTTTTTCCAGGTATAGCCCGTCATATGTGGACATTTTAGAATCCATGTACTACATCTTTAGTTTAAAAAAAAAACTTCTGTTATGTCGTGACTACCAAACTTAGGTGTGGAGGAAAGCTTGGGCAGTAATAATAAGCTGTCCAGTGAAACCTAAAGTTTAGAATAGTTGTCTCAAACCTTATTACACTTCAGGTGGGTATTTTGGGGGCGAAACTTCCGTCAGTGAAGTGATATGTTTGTGATCAGAAGTCAACAACCTAATTATCCACACACCTACCCAGACCCGTTATGGATTACAAGTATCAAATTCATACTAAAACCTTCTTCAATGAACGTAAGACCAGAATTACAGATAATCCCCAATAAACAGATGGTGCATTTCTATCCTTGTTCATTGTAGAGTAAAAAAACATTGTTGATTAATCTTGTTTATAACTCACCTTTTTTATTTTTGTTCCTGTCTTCAAATAATTACTTCAACAACTGACTTCAATTAGACTTGATGTCTGATCCATCTATTTAAATTCTATTAATTTAACAAAAAAAATAAACTTTTTATGTCAAACGTTTTGTCTGTTATTTCCTCTTCATTAAAATTAAAGCCAATTACATCTGTTCATTAATGAACTATGTCATTATTGTCACCTCCATGACACCTCTGACTGTCTTCCTCCTGTAACAGGTCAATCTTAATTTTAATTTGAGCCTTTAATGAAATTTTGAAGATTCAAATCTAACCCAGAAATGAGTTGGAAACAGAACTTGAATTGCGATGATGTCATGTTACCAGTATTTTTTTCAAGATAGATGTAATATTTCCTATAGAACAATTCTCTCTATTATGTGGATAGCTTTCATCTGTACATCCACTATCTCCTCTATGTGGATATATTGCATTTTTACATCCACTCTCCTCTATGTGGATTGATTTCATTTATACATTCACTCTCTTCTCTATGTGGATGGGTTTCATTTATAGTGTACATCCACTCTGCATCCTTTAGAATCAATTAATTTTAATGTTTTGAAATTCTGGCTGTTTGACAGAATATCTATATAGCTACTATTAGTAACAGCAGCCATTCTTGTATGGACAGTGGATCTTAAAGAGGTACATTAAAGTTTGGGTCAAATTGGCTCAGTAGTTGAAAGAGGAGAAGATAACAACTATTAGCTCACAAAAACATGTAATAACTCATTTGCAGACAGCATTTGACATCAAATTGTTCAATTTAAGATATTTCTAGTATAAAGATATTCTAAATAAAAAATAAAAAAAATTAAAATAGAAAATACAAATGATTCTTTTTACACTTATTTTAAAACAAAACCAATATATTTTGGTCAAACAAAATCGTTACTTATGTCCTAAATGTTGTACCACAAAAGAAAATACTTAATTTTTTTTTAAAGTAGCTATAGAGGTATTTTTATGTCCTTTATAAATAGCATATTTGTTGATACATATAAACTGCTCATTCTTAAGACAGCTGTCAAGGGATGAGTTTATATGAAACCATAAATAATACATTATACAAATAATTATCAAAAATCAACATTACACATTTCAGTCCATTCAAGCAAAGCATGCATACATCTTAGTAATTTGGAGACATTAATTTCTTCTTCTAGTCTGGTGCATTTCAATCAGATATCAAAATGCTAAAAGTTAAGGAAGACAGAAACTAGAGGCTCAGTTGTCTGAGCCTGTGCCGCTCACCTGTCATTCTGTTTTGAGGAAACTTTATACAGAGCCTTGTAACACAGGTGTTTTCTACTAAATTTCAATTAATTTGGCCAAATGGGTTCAGAGAAAAAAAAATTGAATTGGTCAATCACAAGCAAGAACTTCCTATAGCAGCCATGGACATTTTGTACAGGCTCAGCAGTTTCTGAGAAGATTTTTTAGAAATTGACCAACTAGAAAAAAGAATTGTCTATGGTGGCCATGTTTGTGAAAGGATTGGTACAAAATTAGCAATCTTAATAGAGGACCTTCCATGATGCTTTCTACCAAGTTTCGGTTCATTTGGCCAAGCGATTTCAGAGGAGAAGATTAAAATGTGAAAAGTTAACGGACGACAGATGACGGACACCATGTGATGGCAAAAGCTCACATTACCTATGGCAAGGTGAGCTTAAAATAACTCTGCCTGATGGCGATAGCTCTGATGACCTTTGAAAAAACCCAAGTAGGAATGGTATATGGCTACATTGACCATTGTGGAGTTAAATAGAATAGATAATCAGAAACTGTCTGTTTAATGAAAGGGGTTCATATCTGGTCCTAATGTAGATTTAATGAGTTATTACTTATGTGTTTGTTATGTGATGAATCTAGACAAACGGTATATAAACAATACAAAAACAGACAATCCTTAACACAATAAAAAGTCAAAAGAACACAATGATATGAATATACTTTGATATCTTGTATAATTATGAAAATAAAACCATTTATTTCTCACTAATTCAAAAATAATGACATCTATCTTCTTCAAAATTGACAAGAAAACCAGAATGAAAAATATTTACATATATTCTTTTTCCTGTTGAACATCAAAATATTTGTACATTTCTTTTATGTTGTACATCAAACAGTCTTTTTGGTTCTCAGATAAATTAGATCATTAACATTAATTGCATAATGAAGTATGAAATCTCTAAAACATATAATCGACAGTTGTTAATTTGATCAAATTAAGCGATAGCAAAGTGTCAGCAGCAGACGTAATTTTTTTTATGGTTGGCAGCAAATAATTTTGGAAACTCTTTTTTTCTCAAATGTTATAATATAGGAGAATTTTATGACTTTTCTTTTTCATTATGAAAGATGAAATTCACATAAAAGAATGAAAATAAATATACATTTATAGGTAATTTATCTGTCTTAATAATAAAATACCTCAAAAATAAAATAAAATCAGAGACAGCTACAACATTGTATACTGTATATTGAATAATTTATTTCCCACTAACAGGCCCAACAGTCATAAATTTTCTCTAAGTCAGAAACAAAATCCTGAACCAATCAAAGAACTCGATTTTTCTAAACTAAACCAGAGGTTCAATAGGGCCTGTAATTGCTCACCTGGATAATTTATAAATCTTGATTTGTTGATATTCAACGACACTCACAAAAATCTACTTGGTATCACATAAGCATTGTGAAACATCAAAAATACAACTTTTACAGAAAACCTGGAAATTCTGAATATATGTTAAACAACTCATTAGAAATTAAATTTCAGCCCATTCCATTGAAAAATGTTCAACATTTGGTCATTTTAAGATATTTCTATTTTCAGTAACAGTAGGCATCTTTGACTTGGCACAAGAGTGTCCAATAACATTTCAAATTTCAGTTCATTTGAAGGAAAAAATGTTGCTTTATTGGCTCTGTAGGTGTGCTTTACCCCTATGGTATATTAATAGTAACTGAAATAATGTTGGATAATTAGCAGGATCAATTGATATAATTTTGAAAGTAGACAACTTGAGGATGGTTCAGTCCAACTTGTGTTCAAATTGGCTCAGTGGTTTCTGGGGTGAAGATTTTGAAAAGGTTAAACAAAACGGACAAGGACAGATACCAAGTGATAGCAAAAGATCACACGACCCTTCACAGATTAGGTCTGCTAAAAACGATTTTTTTTCTAAATATATGTACCATCTAACAAGCGGACATTGTCCAATAAGAGCAATGTAGAAAGTAATGAAAGTAAAGTAAATAGTGACCACTAATGAGTAAGAACAATTTACCGGTAATTCGCCTGTTAGAAACAAATAATGATATCACCCATGTAATGACCAGTAATATGTAAGAACAATATAATTAAACAGTTTGTAACAAATAATTAATTACTTGAGGCAAACTCAAAGAAATTAAGCTGGACGATAAATTAAATTTAAGTTTCAATTTAAACCTTAAGTTTAAATAAATATCATATAAATATTAAATTTTATTCAGGTTTGTGTAATTCATTCATGAAAAATAAATTCCATTGTTTTTATCATTATTGACATCTCTGATTATTCAATCAGCACAAGAAGAAATACCATTTCACCTTGCCTAGTGTCAGTAACTAATTATATGTCAGTTACAAAAAAACTTGATGACCAAATTGACCTTTCAACCCTGGCTAAACATGTCAGTCAAATAGTTAAACAGTAGGTAGAATGATTAGCTGCTGCTAAGTCCAGTGTGAATGTTGTTATCAACTTAATTATAATATTGTATGGTAATTGAAAGTGAAGCTTTATTCTGTTGCACTTTTTCAGGGTGCAGCATCTAATCACGATTTATAGTCAGATAGTCTCAGCTATTTTTCTATGACCATACTTTCAGACAGAATAAATATTTTGCTTAATAATAGCAGAAAATTAAGCGGAAAATAAAATTTATTTTATTAGCTGATTGTGTCTGTTTTTCTCTTTTTGATTTATGGAGCTTTCAACGGCAGTTAAATTTCGGCAATCATTTTCATGACCTATGTATATTGCCACATTAAATGAAAAGATTTATATTTCAAATTATATGCTCTTTCCCTTAAGCAATTTTCTAAGAATGAAAAAACAACATTTCAAAAAAAAATTTCTAAACCAGCAAGGTTCCAAAGAAGCATTTCTGTCTTAATGTGAACATATATTTGATTTAAGAATGAAATGATCAATTGGCCTGCCATTTCTCAGTGAGAAGTCAAACTCTAGAGGAATATGGCAAAACTTCAGATTCTCATTTTTAATCAAAAATAAATGCAGAACAAATTCTGGACTGCACGATAAAATAACAAAAATGTGCATTTTCCAATGTAAATTTATCAAAATCCATTAAATTTTGTTGATTATAAAACTCAACATATATCATATGCCATCATGTGTCATATATATATAAACTACATGTAATTTATAATTGTATTGTAAAAAAATCTTTTTGATAATATGGCATAACTGTAACTCGTACGAAAGGGATGAATGGGTAGGAATTCTATGAAACACAAACAAATTCATTTTAAGAAAGGGTGATGTGTGTTCTAGCAAAATATCACACAAATTGTTTAAACAAAC
This sequence comes from Bathymodiolus brooksi, assembly GCA_963680875.1. Classification (NCBI taxonomy): domain Eukaryota; kingdom Metazoa; phylum Mollusca; class Bivalvia; order Mytilida; family Modiolidae; genus Bathymodiolus; species Bathymodiolus brooksi. The sequence continues at coordinate 49,432,442 of OY804577.1, forward strand.
AAAGCCTGTTTATTTTTCTTCAAAATGTGATGTCGATTTTGATAGTGAACACACATACCCCTTTGATTTGTCTTTTTCTATAACATTTATTGGGCTGGACTAGCACTGGATTTCAGTGAGTGATTGAAGTTAAACAATTTTTATGTTATTTCTGCATGATGAGAACAAGTTAGTCTTTGACGAGATGATAGCGTTTACTTTTTTGAACCAACATATTGAGCTGGGTTATCATAGTACGGGAACGATTCTAGAAAAGACGCGTACTTTCTGAGTTTAATGGACCGACATACCTCACGGCTGATATTTTGCAAAATGATTAGATATACATTATATTATCATTTAAGCCCTGTCATAGAATTTTCCTATGGTGCATTTTTTTGTTAGAGCTCTTGAAAGTGAAATTTCGTAGATTTTTCAAATTACAACTTCAATTACAAAAAGGCTGTAAGAACATTAAACAAAGTAAATAGTTGACACACAAAAGTTATTGTCAGATTTTCAAAGAACAAGCAAACATTTTAACATAGAAGATTTAGCATCTGACGGATAGCTAAATAATTATTGAACATTTCTCGGAAGAATGTGAAAGCTTTTTCCGATTGCAGTACCTGTCATTGTTAATATAATTTAATGAATTACGCGTAGATAGTTTTTTGGTGAATAAATTTGTATATTTATCAGTTCTTTCACACTCTATAATTACAAATCACTCAAAAAGGTACAAATTTAACCTTAAAATAGCAATTTTCGAAACCACTGACTCATTAAATTTATGAACGCTTTCGTTCTCGTTACTTTCCCCTGTATTAATTTCACCCTTATTCATGACAATATGCGTGTCGTGAAGTCTTGAAGTTTTGACATTATCGTTCGAATACGTTTGTGAAATACATAAATCATTGTTTATTTTTTAGTTTAAAAGTGTTTTGTGCAAGTTTTTTTTTTAAATGTATGGTTTTTTAAGTGGGTTTTACTTTTTTGTTTTGGTGGTTTAGTTAGCATTTTAGTACCGATCGGAATAGACATGAAATGTTCCGGAAAAAGTTTCGTCCTGTATATATAGTCCTGAACACTTGAAGTTTTATATTGTTTAAATTTGTTTTATGATATACCTTATTTTTGTTTTGTGTTGAATTTAAGATTGTTTTGTACCAGTTTTTATACCGATGTGGTCATTTTAATTTGTCACTTATTGCCAATCAGACTATATCTGATTCGTTCTTGGAAATGTGTAGTCCCGTAAAGTTTGCTCACTCACTATCCAAAAAGAGTCGAACGGTCAGCAATTGGGAATTATGCATAATTTGTCAGATCTCTTGCGATGATACTCTATCTAAGGCAAGCGAAAAGGGGAAATATACCTTATTTAAAGCTGTTGGCTTAAGGAAAGATGATGTCCATCGCCGACTTCATGACGAATTTGATTCATTTGATTTGATTCCAACTGATAGGATACAGTATCATAGATCCTGCTATAAAAGCTACACAAGCAAATTAAATTTAGAAAAATTTGAACCAGTTGAAGCACAAATGAATGCCTCTGCCTGTGGCTCGGTGAGAACATCAGAATCTATTTGTGTAAAGACCCGCTCAATGACTGCTCCATTTGATTGGTTTCAATGCATATTTTGTAAACAGAAAAGTTACAAAAAAGATAGGAATTTAAAGCGCGTCGAATCTAAAGATCGAGTCAAAAACATACTCCATGCTGCGAATAACAAGTCCGATTTCGATATGGTTAGTTTAATTCAGTCAGTTTACAATTTCTTGGAAAATGCATTGTATCACTCGTCATGCATAGCGAACTCCCTTTTAAACATGAAATCAGACACTGTACCAGTCGAAAAAGAGTCTGAGCATGCAAGTGCTTTTCAGCAATTCATAGATAGCATACGAGATGATTTTTTTGTTAATAAAAAGGCATTTTCTATGTCTTTCTTGCTTGAAAAGTTCTGTTCCTTTCTCCCACCAAACATTGCTAGCAAATATACAACTTCAAAATTGCAGCAAAAGTTACTCAACTATTTTGGAAATGCCATTATTGTTGAAAAGCAACGTGGACAGGGCAAATCTAATACAGTATTCAGTAGTTCAATCACTGTGTCTGAGGCTATTCACGCTGCAAACAATCTAAAAGCCGAACTGAGATTTACAAAGTTGGAGACAAGTTTTGAAAACATTCAGTCGAAACTTGACGAAGAACAAACACTGCATGATGCGGCAAAAAGTTTACGCAGTAGCTTACAATCGTTAGAAATGTCTAATGAATATTACCCTTTGCCCTCAGAAGTTTCTATCACCGAATCTTGTAAATTTATTCCACATTGCCTGCTTAATTTTATCGTTTGGTTGGTTAATGATAGTTGTTTCTATCAGGAAAATAATTACGAAGGGACTTCAAATGATATCTTACGAAAATGTATCTCTATCGCTGAATGTGTAATTTCATTACACAAAAAACAGTTTACACCTTTCAGCGTAGGTCTTGCACTTCAGTTTCGTCACGAGTATGGTTCGAAACAGCTAATTGAAACTTTGAATTCTTATGGGTTTTGTGCTAATTACACCGAGGTCAGACGGTTTTTGACAAGTGCAGCAAATCATGAAATCTCTAAATCACAATCTGGGTTGTTTATACCAAACGGCATTTGCCTAAAAATTTCTGGTGGTGGCTTCATTCAAGAAGGGTCAGACAATGTTGATTTCAACACTGAAACCATTGATGGGAAAAATACATTCCATTCAATGGCAAGAGCAGTATTTCAAGTGATTTCAAACCAACCGGCCGATTTAATCAAGATAAAACGCGGCCAAGAAAAATGTCTTCCAATAAATGAAGACACTACTGCAATGATGGCATGTTTGCCTTTCAAAAAGCCAAAGGAAAGATTTGGTCCACTTAGATATGATGACCCATACTCCAACATTAGTGTATATTCAAAGACAAAAAATGAGGTAACAGATATGATATGGGTACTACTCCGATCTCTCACTCGTCCCATGGTTGAAGTTCCACTTAAAACAAATGTTATGGAACAGGTTGTTCCTTTCTGGACAGGGTTCAATAAAATACTGTCAGACCGTCAGCCAGACCACGTTGTCGTTGCCTATCCTCCAATCATAGACCCAAAACCCGCTGATATGGCAACAGTATACACAACAATGTGCAAGTGCATGGAGATGTCCACAGCAGTGGGTCAAGGATGCTCAGTTCAGACATTTGACCAACAACTGTATGCCATTGCACAACAGGTGAAGTGGTCTATGCCTGAAAAGTTTGAATCTCATGTCCTGCGACTCGGTGGCTTTCATACTTTGTCTTGTTTTATGTCAGCACTTGGTAAAATCTGGGCTACGGCTGGACTTCGTGATTTATTAGTGGATTCAGGAGTTTATGCTGGATGCACTGTGGATCAAATACTGCAAGGTAAGCAGTTTAATCGAGGCGTAAGAGCGTATACACTAGCGTATGAAGCTTTAACAGCTTTAAATTTCCATGCATTCTTTCAATGGTGTTCGAACGAAGACGGTGTAGCTAATGTGGACGAAAGGTTCTGGCAGGAACTTGCTGATACCCATGCCGCTTTTTACAATCACAACAATGCAGTTGATTTATCAAAGCTGTCAATCCTGTTCCGTGAGCAACTTTCTCCTTTGTTTACTGCTTTCAGTGAGTTCTGCTGTAAGACTTCTCCAACTTTTAGATTTTGGGAAATGTTTTTACGAGCAGTTGAAATTATTCTTATGAATGTCAGGGCAGAACGTGACGGAAATTGGCTTTTACATCTACAATCCGTGTCTTCAATGTTGCCATATTTCTTTGTTGGAAATAAAACAAACTATGCTAGGTGGACACCAGTTTACTTAATGGATATGATGAACCTACCAGATGACATTCAGGAAGAATTCATGTCTGGCAAATTTGCCATCAAACAGACAGCTGGCGTGTTCAATGGGCAATGGAGTGATATTGCGACCGAAAAAACCGTCATTAAAGACCTGAAGGGAAGCGGGGGTATTATTGGCTTGACAAATCAAAAGTCAGCACTTCTTCGTTGGACTTTTACCAGGTTTTCATCAGAAATGAAAACAAGGTCAGGGTTGTCGTCGTCAACAGAAAAAGACCACGAGGAAAATAGACCAACAGCTATGAAACGCGACGAAGAACACGTGCGCAGTCTAATAGACCATGTCAAGAACAACATGACTGACCCATTCGATGTTGAAGCATGCCCTAAAGATCTTATTAACATCGCGACAGGTTTGCATGCAAAAAAAGAGGTAGAAGATTCGCTCCTGAACTGTGTTGATCAAGGACAAAAATATTTGCAATCTTTTGTTGCTGGATGTTTAAAAGAAAATGAAAATCGTTATTTCTATTCTCCGATATCTAGATCTTCTCTCAAAACGTTTGAGGACATGACAAAGCAGAGTAATCTTAAATGTCGAACTGGTGACGTTGTCAAAGCTCATATTCATCCTGAGCTTGTCTTTCGAAGAGCTTTAGCTCTTGCAAACGTGCGTGAAGAGGTCAGTGTAGAAAAGGTTTTGGCATATCCTGTTGGTCCAATACCTACTGCTATTTTCCATGATGATGGATCAATGTGCAAGTGCTGCAAATCAGATCTGATTCATTTGCTTGAAAAAGAAATTTCTACCTCATTCATTCTTCCATCATATGATAAAAACAAATCGACCCTGATAAGAGATGGAATGGGAATTATTCAAAGCTTAAATGCTAAAAGATATAATACATTTGGCGAGCTAGCTAAAGATTACTTTGACAACATGGTTGCATGTTTTCAACACTACGGTTGTGTGGTTGATGTGTTTGACCGTTATGACAAAAAGGATTCAACGAAATCTGCAGAAAGAGAAAGGCGATCATCTTCAAATCCTGGCAAGGTCTTTCAGATAATTGAGCGTAGATCTATTCCAGAATGAAGGAAATTTTTATGCACATCAGAGAACAAACAAGGGTTGGTTAAGTTTCTTGGTGAATACGCTCTCAAACACTTCCATGAGTTCATGAAAGACAGAAGTGAAATTTTCCTGGCTGGTTGTTTTGAAAACCAAGAGGCGGTGATGAAGTTTTCCAAAGACAATGTCAGTGATTGTGAAGAGATTTTTAGCACCCAGGAGGTACTCGAATTATCCTCCAGTCTATGTTTGTCAATCAACAAATGGTTAAAAGAAACAGTAATGGGCGGATCGTGATTAAATCTTCTGATACTGATGTTTTACTGCTTTCTCTCCACTTCTATTCCAAAATGACCAATATCGACAAGCTTTGGTTTCAAACGGGTAGCATAACGTCAGTAAAAGACGGTCGGCGATTTATACCAGTGCATGACCTATATAACTCACTTGGAGCTGAAATGGCAAACATTTTACCAGTAGCTCACTCCCTTACTGGGTGCGACACAACGTCATCCTTTTTTGGTATTGGCAAGAAAACAGTTTATAAAATTCTTAAACAAAATACCAAAGTTTGACAAATCTAGCTAGTTCTGATGTTGATACATGTGTTGAAGCAGGCAGGCTGTTGGTAGCTGATCTGTATGACCCAAAAGGTAGTGCTAAGTCTGTTCACAGAGACCTAAATAAACTCAGAGTAAAATTAGCTTTGTCAAAAGATTCCTCTCTTGTCAAACTTCCTCCATCTGAAGCAGCATTTAGACAACACATACTTCGTGTTGCATTCCAAGTGTATGTATGGACACATGCTAATGAAGCTAAACCACCGCCTAGGTCACCTTTAGAGTATGGATGGAGATATGAGAACAAATACTTAATGCCAACATACTTTGAAGGACCCATGACGTCTGACTTCTTGCAAGACCTTGTATGTATTTGTAAAGGCAAGTCCATTTGCAGCAAAAATTGTGTTTGCGCTGAACAAAATTTATCGTGTACGAGCATCTGCGGTTGTCAAGGAAATGAAGAATGTAGTAATCAGCTGTCACACCAATTGTCGGTAGCTGAAAATATGGGAAACGACGAGGATTGTCCAAGCGACATCTAAAACAGATACCTGACTGAAAAAAAAACCCAAAACCCCCCCCCCAAAAAAAAAAAAACAAAAAAAACAACCTGCCATTGGTCTCAGACCTTGACGCGGTTGGTGGGCTTTCAACTAACATGAGACCTCTGTAAAAGGCATAGTATACTTTTTACCATTGTAGTTATGCTCTTTTATTAAAAGTAAATCAATTGTTGTCCTACTTTTAGGTTGGTGTATCATACACCCCGTTATTTCTCGTAAGATTTTTATGAAACTTTCCAGGAAATATCTTCATATACTATTTTTTCTATGATTAAGCTCCATTTGTAATTTCTGTATTTTCTTTTTCAATTTTGATGCACAAATTTTAAAAATACATTTTTTGTACTTCCCGACGGCAGGGGCATATATCACCAACCTTTACCCGATATTTTCAAAGAAAAAAATTGTATTTGATCAAAAACATAACACTACATAATGCCAGCATTTTTTAATTGTAATAGTAAACTGTTTTCAAGGAAAATATCCATTATATAAAAAAAAATTCGATTTTCGACTTTTTCCACATATGACCTTTAACCCCAATATTGCAAAAACTGCACCATAGTGGAACTCTACGACAGGGCTTCATCGAAGTACCTCGGTAATATCTTTTAAATAAGACCAAAAGTAGCCGTGAGGTATTCCGGTCCATTAAATTTTCGATTTTTACTTGATTTTTCCTCCACTATCAGCTCATTGGAACAACAGTCTCCAAGTAGAACATTTTATTGCAATAGGACACATCATTCCCCTTCCCCTTCTTGCAATTAGCAAGAAAGGGTTAGAGTTATGATGTTTAATGCCACTTTCAACAATATTTCAGTTATATCATGGCGGTCAGTTTTATTGGTGGAGGAAACTGGAGTACTTTGTTGCAAGTCACTGAGAAACTTTATCACAAAATGTTGTATCGAGCACACCTCACCTGAGCGGGATTCAAACTTTCAACGTTAGTGGTGATAGGCACTGATTGCATGGGTAGTTGTAAATCCAACTACCATACTATCACAACCACGACAGCCTTTTAGCAAGAAAGTATATGGATGTAAATGAACATGAGAGACTATCCAACTTAGACACAAATTAAAGAAACGGAACAGTGCTTTTATTGCTGTTCTACATTTCACAGTTACAGTGGAGTCTTCAACAATGAGCATAAAACATACCCTAATATGAGTGTGAAATGGCCCCTAGCCTGCATGCTTATTGGAGAACCAGCAAATGACATTCATTAGTTAGTCTTTGGTTTGACCAGACCAAGGATTGTTACCCCTGATGTGAGGACACTAACCATTAAAACTGAATTACAAGATTCCTACCAAGACCATCTATAAAAAAAAATACTGGTTATCTGTAACCAGACTTTCAATTTGGTAGGTATGGCAGACAAGTAATTTTTTTTTTCAAATATCTGTGAAAAACACTTGTCTTAATGACAAGTTTCTAAAAAAAAATAGTTCAAAAAAATTATTTGGAATTCCAAATAAAAATTATGGGTGGTGTCGGTCTGGTTACACCAAACGAAGAATTTTTTTTTTTTTAAGATGGCCTCAAGAAACAAAGCACCTTTAAAGTTATACATTCAACATAATTGTTTCTATTTATTCAAGTACAAACTTCTTATAAACAAATTATTTACAAGGTATAAAATTATAGATGATAATTCTACCAAAGGAAAAATGCATTTCTTTAAACTTGAAAACTTTTCCTTGGTACTACCTGCATCTCCTAGTGTAACGTTTCATTCCAACCCATTAATGCTTGTTACAGTCTGAGTGTTGTGTAACTATAGGTTAAATGAGTGTTAATACTATGGAGGAGTTTGATGCTTGATTTCAAGTCATATATCACTGTTGAACTACAGTCAAAACTGTCTTAAACGTCAAACAAATCACTGTCTATAAAGGACAGCCTCATTTTTTTTCCATTAATGAATAGTGCATATAATTTTAACCTGTATATAAAGGGCAACTGCTCATAAAGGGTACATTTTCAGGTTCTCTAGAGTGCACTTTATATACAAGTTTGATTATATTTCAGAATTTACATAACAGTCTAGAAGTGTTGGAAAATTTGGGTTTACGACATCATGTGCTACAACACACATTCAGCCAACTGATTTGTAGGGTTAGGGGTTATAATGTTTAATGCCACTTTCAACAATATTTCAGTTATATCGTGGTGGTCAGTTTTATTGGTGGAGGAAACCAGAGTACCCAGGAATAAACCACAGATTAGCTGCAAGTCAATGACAATCTATATCACATAAGGTTGTATCAAGTACACATCACCCTGAGCGGGATGTAAAATCACAACTATAGTGGTTCTGGGCACTAATTGCATAGGTAGTTGGATTTCTACCAAATGATCACGACCATGAAGGCCCCCAACTGATTTGTAGGACCTGGTCATTCCCTTGTAATATGGCCCAAACTGTTAATACTTCAGGCAATTAGAAAACATTATATCTCATTGGTGGTTATAATATTGAACATCAGATTAAAATAAAGTGAAGAAACATTTTTTGTAAATTATCCATATATTTACAGCAAGTGGTTTTAGAAAAGATTTTACCTATTTCAGCCCATTATAAAGTAGTATGTTTTATGGTGGCCATATTATCAGATTCTAATTTCAGACTTTTTTTGAGGACTATCCATAGATTATTTTTGAAAAGTTTCAGTTCAAATAATTCAGCAGTTTCAAAGTAAAGAACCTTTTTTTTTATATTTCAAACTACCAGAAACACTTATTCCAATGGTAAACATATGTTATTGGTTATTGATACCTGTGGACCAAAATAAGGACTTGTTTTTCATGGCTATATATTTATCATTTCTGTGAAGTTTCAGTTCAGTTCAAATGACCAAGAGGTTTTTGACAACTTTTGTTGTATCAGGTACACCTCACTATGAACGGGATTCGAACTCACAACTTTAGTGATAATAGGCACCGATTTGGATGTATGGACCAATAAATGTCAATCAATGATAAAAAACTAGAGCCCTCTTAAGAATGTCTGCATGCCGAATACATCTAAATTACTATTCAAATCCCATAGGGTTCTATGTTAAAACTATGTCTGCTGACGGCAGCCATTTTGGACCGAGATCGGGGTCACTGAACATCGATGACATGTTTGTTATATTGGCTTACTGGTTTTAGAGGAGAAGATTTTAAAACATTTTCTCCCATAGGGTCCTATGTTAAAACTGTCCGCTGAAGGTGGCCATCTTGGATGGAGGTCAGGGTCACCGGACACAATTTTGAAAATTGACCACTTAAGGACCATTCATGCCATGTTTGCTTTAGATTGGCTTACTGGTTTCAGAGGAGAAGATTTTTAAACATATTTCCCATAGGGTCCTATGTTAAAACTATGTCTGCTGATGGCGGCCATCTTGGCTGGAGATCTGGGTCACTGGATATCATTTTGAAAGTTGGCCATTTAAGGACCATTCATGCCATGTTTGCTTTAAATTGGCTTACTGGTTTCAGAGGAAAAAATTTGTAAACATTTTTCCCATAGGGTCCTATGTTAAAACTATGTCCGCTAATGGTGGCCATCTTGGATGGAGGTCGGGGTTACAGGACATAATTTTGAAAGTTGATCATCTAAGGACCATTCATGCCATGTCTGCTTTAAATTGACTTACTGGTTTCAGAGAAGACTTTTAAACATTTTTTCCATAGGGTCCTATGTTAAAACTAAGTCGAGTCATGGTGGCCATCTTGAATTTCCGATCGGCAAACAATTCACAAGTTTAGTACAGGACCACCCAATGATCATTCCTGCAAAGTAACAATTCAATTGGCCCGGTGGTTTCTGACAAGAAGATTTTTTAAATTTCAGCCAATGAGAACACATTATGGACCCTGGCAACCATGTTGAATTTCAGATCAATGCCAAAAACACAAATCTGGTAGAGGACCAACCAATGAACATTTCTGGAAAGTTTGGTTCAAATCTGTTCTGTGGTTTCAGAGAAGAAGATTTAAATGTGAAAAGCCAACAGACGGATGCTCACATGGCCTATGGCCTGGTGAGCTAAAAATGATATGGTCATTGGCCAAGATGTGACCTGTAAAAAAAATTCCATACATTTTAATAAAGTTTCCTAAGAAAATTTGACGATTTCTGATAATACATACATTTCCAAATTATGAAAAACTGGTAACATAATTATCACCAAGACAGACAGATTTCTTCTGATTTCTCCAAAAATATTGGCAGTTGATATGGCAATGGCATGGAGGATAATTAATTATAATTTAGTTGGTATATAATGACAAGGGTTGATGTTTGACAAGTTCTGGATAACTGATTAACACTAGTATATATGTCAGATTGTAAAAATCTCCACCACGATAATTAATGTAGCATATTGAGAAGGTATGTTGATTTAAGACCAAATAAATTTTCTATTTAATATACTTGAGATGACAGACAGTATGGAATCAGTCTTTGTAATATAAGAATTAATTATAATTCCAGTCATGTGTTGAATTGTCTCCCCTTGTTGTGATACCCAAAGAAAGAGTCATGTGATGCAAAAGATAAATAAGACAAGCATGGGTGTTGACAAACTTAATAAATAAACAAACAAATATTAGTGTTATTATCACTTTTGAGAAAAGAGACATTTGTTCATTTTTTGCTTTATTTGTTTATTTAATTTTTGGGCTTAAAAAACTTTTAGCGTTGCAAGACAATAAAAAAAAACTTTATACAAATCTTGCTTTTTTTAATTTATTGGTAAGTTTTTGATTTATTAGACATTATTTAATCATTACCATTATAAAAAAAATTGTCTTTAATTCTTCAAAATTAATTTGACATCTCACATTCCGATCCACGTAATTATACGTAATTTTTTTAAATATCTTGGTAATTTAAAAGTTTTTAGTTTATTAGGTATTATTTAATCATTACCACTTTAAAAAATGCCTTTAATTCTTCTAAATTATCTTTATCCAATCCCCCACCCCAACACATACTAGACAAAACCCTGCAGAAGTGTGGGATACGTAATCAACAGATACATTCATATTTAACAAGGAAGAACTGTTTTAGATACCTAAAACGTATGTCTCCCCTTAATGCGGCCATCTGTACAACAATAAGTTACACATTATGAGTTGAATGATACTATTTAAAAAACAATTATTTGACCTTGTGGTCAAAGGTCAAGGTCCCACAAAGGTCATTACAGTACGCGACACACCGCCTTATGGTCATACACCCACATACCAAATATCATTGACCTATCTCGAAAGACAAAAATGTTATGGCCCGTACAAGAAAATACTATTTAAAAAACATTTATTTGACCTTGATGTCAAAGGTCATTACGGTATATGACACACCGCCTTATGGTCATGCACCCACATACTTGAATGATACTATTTAAAAAATAATTATTTGACCTTGAGGTCAAAGGTCAAGGTCCCACGAAGGTCATTACAGTACGCGACACACTGCCTTATGGTCATGCACCCACATACCAAATATCATTGACCTATATCGAAAGACAAACAATTATGGTCCGGACAAGCTTCGCTGAGAAGAAGCAGAAGAAGTGGAAGCGGTAGAAAAAATCAGACTAAAACAATATGTCTCCCTTCGTTCGAAGGGGCGACATAATTAGTAACTCATATGCTTGCAACAAACACCACTAGTTTACACCAAACAATACAAAATCCCTTCAAATTATGAGATGAAATATTTCAGTGAAATGACAGCCCTATGAGGGTCAAAAATCATTTGGCCAACAGATTGTGTAACTCAATTGAGCAATTGATGATATTGTGGTTGTCCATTTCAGAAAGAATGTTTAAACAAAATGTGTCAATGACTCATATATGGTCAGGCTCCATTTTCAACAACACCTCTAAAAAGAAGTGGACAACTGTCCCATGTGTGAAAACATTTTGTAAACTATCAAGGAATTGGGATGAAATATGACTACATTAAAGGTGTGCTTAATTACATGACAGGACTTCCTATCCGATCTTAAACAAATCGGCAACATTCGTTCAGGTAAATCTTTTAGCCAAGTATTAACAAAGCATTATTTTCCTCTAATTTTTTTAACTGTTTACATGTGGTTTTTACATGGAACATTATGTCGTTTATGAGTTTACACCAAACAATTAGACATTTAATTGAATCAATATATAAGGGAAGGAACTGATTTTGAAACAACGTTTCAACAAAGAACATCCGATTTTCCAGATTACTTTTGCAGACTTAAATCTTAAGGTTCAAATAAACTGCATAAACATAGGCAGGGCAGGTATGCTTCAGGGGAAATAACTCTTTAATTGATAGCAAAACCCTGTCACTTAACTGATTCCATATACCTCCCTGTCTTTTCATCAATTAAAGTACAAGATAAGTGTGCATCTTGTCAAATATTTTGCACCTTTGGTGAACAATAAACCATTGGTGGTCTCAGATACACCATCAAGTTATTATATACTTTGGCATATGTAAAAACTACAGAATGATTAATTATATATTTTTTTCTCCCTGGCAACAATGTTATAAAGTTATTATATCTGTTTTGTAATTAAATAGTAATTAACGTGTGTTAATCTCTCTTACATATTGTGACAACAAAGGAGAATGTATGGAATTCTTCATTATGTTAGATATTCATTAGAAATCTTCACTGATACAAGAACAAAAAAATTAGGTGAATTAGAAGATATGACGTCACATGACATTTAAAAAGAAAATTATAAGAGTTACTTCCTTTGTTCATAATTTTCTCCTGTTTTTCTTAGACTGTAGGGTTAGGGTTATGGTGTTTAACACCACTTTCAACAATATTTCAGTTATATCATGGCGGTCAGTTTTATTGGTGGAGGAGTTCCCAGAGAAAACCACCGACCTGTCGCAAGTCACTCATTGCTTAATGAACTTGAAATTTCATAATAAAAAAATTCACTTTCTCTTAAAATAATAATTTATATATTTTTTTTATTTACATTTTCAAAGACCATGGAGTTATTTCCCTTTGAGAAATAGACCTAATATATATTATTATGAGTAAACACAGGTACTTGTGGACAGGACACAGCATCCCCCCTTTTTACACCCTACCCCCCCCCCCTTTTTTTTTTTCTTCATTTCCATGCCTTAGAAATATGTAAAACAGCAATAATATGCCGTTTTCTGATTGCATAAGTCGAATGATATGTATATAGAGATGCCGTTTTCTGATTGCATCAGTCGACTGATATGTATATATAGAGAAGGTATCTCACTTCCACATAATTTTCACGAAAACTATGCTACCTGCTCGGGGAATCCCATGTCTAAGTCAATAAAAATGCATCTACCTTTGAGTTGGTGAGCATGCTTCGTCTCCGCTAATATTCCTTTTTTCAAACGGTCGGCATTTTTCACGAAAATTTTCCTCTGAAACAAGAAATCCGACGAACTTTACATCGTATCTACAATTTTGGATTTCTAATCAACGGAAGTCTACTATGGACGATAACTCTAATATGGCGCCAAATACGGTTCCCTGAAACAAAAGTTCCGAATGTTACTGCAGTCACGATAAGGTAAGAGAATTTCATTTAACAGTCGAATAAAGTTCGGGGAAAACATCAAAACATCAAAAAGTAAACATGCTTGATGAAGATCAGCAAACTGCGTTCGATTTGGCCAAGGATGGCCACAATTTAGTTGTTATTGTACAAGGCGGTTGTGGGAAAACATTTCTTATCAAACAAATCGTGAATTATTTACGTTCAAAGGGAAAAACTGTTACTATAGCGTGTTCAACTGCTTAGCTTCCACCCATTACGGCAAGTTAGGGGGTACCACGTTACATAAGTGGTCCGGAATTGGATGACCGATACTTAAATGAAGAGATAGTTCATTTAACAAAAACCGATGAAAGGTTTAATGATGTAAAGGACAATGTGCAGTCCACTAATACTTTGATCATAGACGAGATATCAATGATAAGTTCAAAAGTTTTAGGACAAGTGCAATTTATTTATCAGAAAGTCAGGAGTTCGTCAGTTTTATTTGGAAATTTGCAAGTAATTTTAGCCAGTGATTTTTTACAGCTGCTTCCAGTGGCAAATGAGCTTGTGGGTGATCATGGTTTACATTGCTTTAATGTACCATGGTTTAACAGATGTTTCCCCCACAAAATTAAATTAAGTTTTGTACACAGGAAAAGTGACACTACTTTAATTAAATGTATAAATGCTTTGGAAAAAGGAAATGTGTCAGATGAAGATGTGGCATTTATTAATTCCTTGTCAAGGTCTCTTGAAAATGAGGAAAATTGTGTTTTCAGAAATATTGATGTGGATATACATAATTACACAAAAATACAAACTGTTGCAGGTGAATTAAAAATATACAAATGGCACCGAAAAATTTAGGTTTGAAAGTGGGTTGTTTCACTGAAAATATTTATTTCAATCATAGCCCTGTTACCATTTACAAGATAACCAGTGAAATATCCCACAATAATATTGTTTGAGGTATTTGAAATAACAAAAAAATCAGGTGGTAAAAATGAGGCCAGATTGTTAAAATTAATAATTGCATTGTCACAGGGTTCTTTGCACCAAGAAAGACCATAATATCTCTGTGTAGATTTAGCCCAGTTATCCTTGCAACGACCAGGTTTTATTTTCACACCATGGAATAATTTTGTAATTAAATTTCCAATTGTTCTAGAACTTGGAAATTCAACCAAGACATCAGACTGAAATTTGCTCTTAATTTCTGTCAAATCTATAAAATTTGTTTCACTCGACTCTTCCACATATTGTATTAACCATAATGTCAGTGGGAATTGGTCACTTCGAATTGAAGCCATTTCCAATAATTGCTAGCCCGTTTACACTTTCGGTGATTTTTTTTCAGTTTGTATAAAACAGTGCTAACTTTATACGACTGTTAAATGAAATTCTCTTACCTTATCGTAACTGCAGTAACATTCAGAACTTTTGTTTCAGGGAACCGTATTTGGCGCCATATTAGAGTTATCGTCGATAGTAGACTTCCGTTGATTAGAAATCCAAAATTGTAGATACGATGTAAAGTTCGTCGGATTTCTTGTTTCAGAGGAAAATTTTCGTGAAAAATGCCGACCGTTTGAAAAAAGGAATATTAGCGGAGACGAAGCATGCTCACCAACTCAAAGGTAGATGCATTTTTATTGACTTAGACATGGGATTCCCCGAGCAGGTAGCATAGTTTTCGTGAAAATTATGTGGAAGTGAGATACCTTCTCTATATATACATATCAGTCAACTGATGCAATCAGAAAACGGCATCTCTATATACATATCATTCGACTTATGCAATTAGAAAACGGCATATTATTACTGTTTTACATATTTCTAAGGCATGGAAATGAAAAAAGAAAAAAGAAAAAAAGGGGGGTAGGGTGTAAAAAGGGGGGATGCTGTGTCCTGTCCACAAGTACCTGTGTGAGTAAACTGTTTAAAGATTCATAACTAGGACCTTTAAATAGAATGTTTCTTCTACAATTCTTTTATTCTAAATTATACACATTACGATTACAATAAAAATGTTTTTGTAATTTGACACACACTGCAGCGAAGAAGAAAATAATATTTTTTTTTGCTTAAAAATAATAAGAAAATAATTAAGAAAATATAAAAAATAATCAATTAAAACTAAGTAATTTCATAACAAACAAATCTTTTCTTCAAATTGAAAGTTGTTCAACCCAAACAAATTATATTACTAATAAAATATTTGATTGTTTTTCTATAACAAAATCTATATGATGATATATGTATGTTTCAAAGATTCTCAAAGACTGTCTGCTGAAATAAAAGACTAAATTCCATGTTTTTGATCACAGCATGTAAATAAAGAGGGAATTAATGGTTTATTTATTGACCTAATCACTGTTATAAAGAACTATTATTATCGCTCACCCCTAACTAATATACCAGTTACTATCAAATCATTATATTTTATGTGTGGTTAGTGAACCTACGAGCTATCAAACATGCTTTTTGATGGGACCTTAAGTGACCCTTACCCTCGTATAACATCAGGTGGCTATTACCCATCCCCCCAGGGCACTTTTATCCCTAGACAAGCTCCTGTAAAACTCATTGCCATTGGGAATTGCGGCAGAGAAAGGCGTTGATCTATTACTAATTAGCTTTTATGCTAACATATATCCCGCTGTGATTTCTAATTCCGACCAATAGTCACGGCAAATTTCCATCTTAGACTGTTCCCGATGTTGATTAATGTCATTGCTTTGTTTAATTCCTGTTATTTCTGTGTAATTGAAAGACAATGTGATTGCTTTACCACATGTATAAATCTCTATAGTTTACTATGATGTTCACACGTCTAATGTTGAAATAATAACCAGAAAAAGGTTTCTTAATTTACTTTGTAAATACCCTCCTTTCCTTTTCATTAATAAGTCATCATATATCCAAGATCAATCAAAGATACCTAATTACAAATGTTTAATTCACAGCTTCTGTAAATAAAAATGAAAAGTACATTTGTCTTTTTTTTTGTCTTTGTGTATATTCGCAATATTAATAAAACATAACCAGAAAAATTAAACATTGCATTGCAAAATGCAAAAAACATCACTTTTGTTTTGACTATATATACCACTATTTGGAAATGATACTGTGATTTTTCTATAAATTATAAAATGAATCTTAGTTATTTTGAAAAGAAGGTGAAAACTTGTGGGTTATTTTGCTGAGAACAATTTTGATATGAAATAGCCTTTTAACTAACTATTTATTCAAAAATAATCCCCAACTTCCCAAAGTTCAAGCTATACATTACATATTTGGTTGATTTTTGAATTTTTGTGTGTGTGTTTTAATGCCACTTTCAACAATATTTCAGCTATTTCATGGCAACCAGTTTTAGTGGTGGAGGAATCCGGAGTACCCGGAGAGAACCACCGACCATGGGCAAGCAACTGGTAAACTTTATCACTTGTGGCCGAGAGTCGAGTGCACCCTTTTTTGTAATTTACAAAGCTGGGTGCAAACCCATGTCGTATTGGTGATAGGCTTGTATGAGTTTTTAGATCCAACGACCTAACTCATTGAGCCACCCAGGCCCCCTACATATTTGGTAAAGACATCACTATGAAATGGTTGGTTAGATGTTTTTTTTCCCCTTCATAATTCAAAATATCTTGTGACCAGGGCAAATTTAACTGACAATTACTATGAATGAAACATACTCTTACTTCGAATTATTCAAGAAAAAACAAAAAAACTTATTCCAGTTTGAGATCAAACTGGTTTAAGATGGAAGAAACGATGATGTAGAAACAAAATTAATAAATTTATACAAACTTCAATTTAAGGATAATTAAAGAAAATTTACTCTGTCATAGAAATTGCAATAGGATACTGTTTTTTTTTTACCCCTGGTGTCTAAACATTATATAATAAACACAGTTTCAATAAAAACTTACCAAGCTAAAAACACATCACTGTTTCAGAAAAGAGAAAGAGGTATTTGATTCAACAATGCTTTTTTTTTTACAACAAATTTCATTTTTTTATGATCTATAAAAAATTCAACAAAAATTCCCAACGCATCTTGTTAGAAAATTAATTTATCGAAAAATGATATAAAAATGCTATTTTATCGTAATTTCTTTTTTATTTATATCATTTTATTCGTTCACCATACTGTGGCCCACCGGCAAAGGACAATCACTTGGGATCTTACCTACATATATATATTAAAGATTAATCTCTCTACCTTTTTATTTATTTCACATATTCATTGAAATATTTACAGACGATAAGAAATCACACACGGCAAGGCACTTTGCCCTTAGTTTTGTTCTAAATTATAATACCATGTATTTTCACTTGGGTATTATGACAGATTTTTATTCTAAATTATAACTCCTACGAACGTAATGCTATGGGCGTTCTGCTACAAGAAATCGGATCCTTATCAAATATTTTGAATTAAAACTTAGAAATGCCAGGAAATTCACGTTATTTCAATGATAATGTCAATGAAAAATTATAAATCGTAATAAAATTTCAACATAGAAACTAATATTTCATTTAATTTTGATAGTAGAACTTCATATTTTGTAATACTAGATAATTATCTACACAAATCAAACATTATTCCCACACATAAATAAAAAAAAAACTTCCTCTTATCCATACCTTATCTCCTTAATAAATTTTAAGATATCTTAAAACATTAGCTTGTTTTAATATAAAAGATTATATGGAATCCAACAGGCTGTATAATAGCTGTACAGTTAAATCTAATTATCTTGTACAATAGCCCCCCACCCCCCCCCTATAAGGCCATTCCTTCTGCAATGAAAAAGTGGCTTTATAAGAGGGTGGTCTCTCTTTAGAGGAACAACTAACTACCGGTAGTATATTACTATCTTAGTGTAGCTGAAATCTGGCCTGATAAGAAGGGTGGCCTATGGCAAGAGTAGCCTTATATAACAAGGGCACTACTGCAAACTTGGATAAAGCATGAAGTCCCTTATTAGTAGTTTTACTTACCTATATACCTCAGATAATTTACATACCTTCATCGTCCTTGTAATTAGTAAGATATGGATGTAAATTAACATGAGAGACTGTTCAATTTTACACTTAGACACAACCTAAAGTTCTACAATTCACAGTCACAGTAGGGTCCTCAATAATAAGTATAACTCATATCCTAAAATTATTGTGAAACAGCCCCATAGCCTGCAGTTGAGCATTACTTTTTTATTCTGTTGATAAATGCTTCATCTGGTGATCTTTGTCATTTTGATTTTACTTGGAGTATAGAATTATATTTTACTTGGAGTATAGAATTATATTTTACTTGGGAGTATAGAATTATATTTTACTTGGAGTATAGAATTATATTTTACTTGGAGTATAGAATTATATTTTACTTGGAGTATAGAATTATATTTTACTTGGAGTATAGAATTATATTTTACTTGGAGTATAGAATTATATTTCCCAGATGCAGGATTATCAACAAGAAAACAATATATGTTAGAAGTAATCTTACAAATACTGTCATCATTGTGTAAACACAGTCTGCGAATTTAGCCACAAGTCCGACGCCAATGGCTTGTGAAATTTATTAGGGACTTGTGAAATTTGACATATGAGAAGTCCTACTGGCTTGTGACAATTTTTTCAGCTGTGGCTACTATTCTTGTGTATCTCTGATCTCGTTTTCCGTGGTCTGTCGAGACCGTTGCGATTGGTCAAAAAAGCGTGTTGCATTGCCTAGCAACAAAAGTCTAGCACGATATATAGTTCGGGTTTTTTACGAGTCTTGTCAGTCAAAATATTTCTTTTTTGTTTCCGCTATGCTGATTCAGTGATTTTTTGATGGAATATTATGTATCGGAATTTTTGATTGGTCGAAACTGTATAATAAGATAAATAATATAATAAAAGTGTCAAGTCATGGTAAACAACAAGTCTGGCTAAGTAAATCTCAGCCATGAGCTTTCTACGATATGTCGAGGGGTCTATCCCCAGCAAAAAATTTAAAAGACTGGCATCGGCGGACGAAAGACAGGTGGCAAAAAAAAAGTATGATAAAGAATCCAGGGAAAGAAAATTTCTTCCTCAATGGACGAAAGATCGTTCTTGGCTGGCCTACGAGGAATACAAGCAATTGATGTTCTGCAACTGGTGCAGAAATCATTAAGTCGACAGAGTGTTTGTCAAAGGAACAAATAAGTTCAAACTTGATGGTGTCAAACAGCACGAAAGTAGTAAGCCACACCAGTATTATTAATCTAGGTACAACCGTACATCTCAAACCCAACTGAACCTATTTATTTCAGTCGTTGATCTAAACCTTGGACAAAATTGTCTTGATATGGGGGACTTGTAAATTTCAGGGGGGGACTTGTAAAAATTCCATTGGCACAAGTCCCCCTGGCTGGTAAGTTAAAAAGTTTAATGTGAAGACTGTAAACACGAGTGCTCTTCGGCAAACAGGAAGTAGGAATCTAACGGGTCAAAAAACACTTCCCACGATATGGGGTACCTATATGAAGCTTGTGACCAAATATCAGATTTCTGCCATCAATAGTTGCTGAGAAAAATGCGACTAAAAATGGGCATATACAAAATGTATGTTCAATGTGTATAAAAATCAACAAAGTCGGCAAACAGGAAGTAGGAATCTAACAGGTCAAAAAACACTTCCCACAATATGGGGTACCTATATGAAGCTTGTGACCAAATATCAGATCTCTGCCATCAATAGTTGCTGAGAAAAATGTGACGAAAAATGTGCATATATGTTCAATGTGTATAAAAACCAACTGAGTCGGCAAACAGGAAGCAGGAATCTGACGGGACCAAATACGCTTCCCACATTATGGAATACCTATATGAAGCTTGTGATCAAATATCAGATTTCTGTCATCAATAGTTGCTTAGAAAAATGTGACGAAAAATGTGCATATACAAATGTATGTTAAATGTGTATAAAAATCAACAAAATTGGCAAACAGGAAGTAGGAATCTGATGGGTCCAAAAACGCTTCCCAAGATATGGGGTACCTATATGAAGCTTGTGACCAAATATCAGATTTCTGCCATCAATAGTTGCTGAGAAAAATGCGACAAAACATGAGCATATATGTTCAATGTATATAAAAATCAACAAAGTCGGCAAACAGGAAGTAGGAATCTGATGGGTCCAAAAAACGCTTCCCACAATATGGTATACCCAGGGGTTTCAAAGTTTTTTATAATAGGAGGTACTTCTTAAATTTTAGGAGGTACCTAAAAAATTAGGCTGAGGGCCGTAAGAGGTCCAGGGGGGGCGGAAGCTCCTGAAATCTAGCATTTTGTGGACCAAAAAATGTACTTCTGAGACTGCAAAACATTAAGTGTTTTTGAAAGAAAAATCCCATAATGCCTGGATTTTTTACCCCAATTTCTTTATTGAATATTTCAGTTTACAGACTTCAGCCAAGATTATTCATAGATAGTCCGCCATATCTTAAAAAACCCAAAAGGACCATAAAGAGCTATGGCTCCGCAGCTAGGCTTGACCAAGCCATTGTTATCAAAGCTTAAACTTCTCAAAATTCTTTTGTTGGCTTTGTCCTTTTCTTTTTCACAATACCTTGGCTTGTGTAATTTTTTTTACCTTATTACCAGTAATTAAACTCATCAAAGACCATTGGCACGGATCAAGACATAGAAGTGTCATAATTACTGAAACATATAAATTTAATTTGCAATCATCAATCTTTAATAAAATTTATAATTTTAATAGATCAATACAAATATAATTAAACAAAAACAATATATATATTGTTACTTTCACGATTTATGTGCAAAAAAAATGTTCAAATAAAAACGATTCGCGGGAAGACATTTATTAACATTTGAATCACAAAAGTTAAATTATTTTGGAAAAAAAGTGGGGCCGGCGTTTTGACATTACAATGTAATTCGTATTTGAGCCATGTCCGGTCCTTTTTCAAGATTTCTAGTAATTTTCTATCCCTTATCTCCTTGTACCCCCTTTTAAAAATGTTTTTCAGCACACTTTCATTTCTGTGAACAACCGCGGTAGGGCCCCGTCAAAATATGCAAATAAATTAACCATAGGTTTTTATTTTTGTATACCGGAAGTTAAGCAATATGGACGGAGTTAAGCCACTCGTAGCAACTTCGGCTGATTCCGTACCTTCATCATATCTCGTCCGTATTATGATAGCTCCCATTGGAACTACTTTCAGAAATCTTCAATGAAGGAGGTATTAAAATAATTTCACTTTCGAATATTCGTCCAATAATAATATATTTTCATTCGTCGCAATGTTGGCTGATTCCGTACCTTCATCAAAGACCAATATTTTTCAAAGCAAACTCATCTATTGTCGCCATTTTAGAACTTATTCACGGTGCGCAATGTTTGATTGAAGTGATACGGTCTTCCGGCGAAGAAATGTGACGCGTAGACGCATATCAAATACCGTATTACAGCCGAGTTATTGCCGATTGGGAGTTAAGCAACAAGACAGTACGCCCCAGAATGATTCGAACCTGGGTTTTAAATGGATAAAGCAAATCGCAAAAAATTTTGTGTAGTCATATATTCATAATACATAATGATCATACTTACATTACTGAAGATTACATTAAATTGTGTTTGAACATAATTTGTAATCGGTCATTTTTTTATTTTGAAATGATGTCAGCTTTGTTCCGGTCCGAGTTTTACACAAGGATGAAAAGATATTGGGGCGAAAACATATCTATTTACCGCATGCGCAAACTGCTATTTACGATTCTAAGGTAAAGTTATTTTTAAAACAGGGAATATCCCATCAACTTGGTCGTGTCGCAGTTGTTCGATTTGAATGCGAGAATTCAGCAATTGACGTGATCATTAATTTTTTATGAAAAATATTCTACAAGCCTATCGACCATCGTACTTGTGGTTTTCACCATCGCTAATTTTGGGGGGTTCAGTAATTTCTGCCGGTACTATACACGATCTCAGACGGGTAAAAGTACCGGGTACTGGCCCACTTTG
Source organism: Bathymodiolus brooksi (assembly GCA_963680875.1). Classification (NCBI taxonomy): domain Eukaryota; kingdom Metazoa; phylum Mollusca; class Bivalvia; order Mytilida; family Modiolidae; genus Bathymodiolus; species Bathymodiolus brooksi. Next base: position 49,455,067 of record OY804577.1, read on the forward strand.
AAACCCCTGATTATACCTATATGACGCTTGTGACCTAATATCAGATTTCTGCCATCAACAGTTACTGAGAAAAATGCGACAAAAAATATCTTGGACGGACGGATGGAAGGACGAACGGACAGACAGACAGAGGTAAAACAGTATACCCCCTCCCCCTTCGGGTAGCGGGGGTATAAAAACATTGGTTCATTCTATTTATACATAACAAGATTTGACTGCACTTTTCTTCATTGGTATGCGCAATTTTAATTTTTGCTTATTTTTTGTTTAGAAGAGGGGGGGGGGAATGGGGGGGGGGGTCTCACTATAGTGTGCATCTCAAGATTTTCAGTTAGTGGTGCACTGATCATTGGTAAAAGATTTAACTCAGTAGACACTAAAAATGCTCTAAAAATCTTACTCCAAAATAATTCGGCAGCCATCCATCTCAAATTTGCCAAGTTTCTTCGTTATTTTTTAAGAGAGGGCATAAACTATTTCTACAACCATATGGGAATAATTAAGAGAAATAATAGAATTTGTAATTAGAATATATATATATATAATCTTCCCATAATCCATCACTATCCTGCAATATAATCCGTGATTGCTGACAGCCAAACAAATTGGCTAGTCCTTATTTCATGCTTCAACGACTAGAGTATTTTATCATTTAATGAGAATTAACATCACTGACAATAATAGAAACAAAGTTCGGCTCCGATTTCATTTTATAATGAATGGATGACATGTTTTTTCCCTACTTGATAAATAATATCAGTCTCTCAATTGTTTATACATGTTACTTCCCATAAAATTTAAAGCAGTCCATTAATCTAATGCTGTTTCTTGCAGAAGGCAGATGTCTTGAGTTTAATATTCTATCACATACTGGTTTCATCTGCCTTGGACATAGCATTTTAATCAGTCTTATCTTAGACAATAATTCACAGAATATATGAGCAGTCTTTGAGATCTATGCATGACTTGGTCCTTACTTTTTTCTAAATTTTATTTTGGGGTGGGGGGATAAACATCCAGAGAACATCACACAAACTTAACTCTCTAAGCCTTAAACAATCTTTATAGTCCTGTGGATATTTTTTTTTCATGATTTTTCATATACAGTAAGACCTGCCCATGTGATCACCTCTATCAAGCAGTCACCTGTATTAAAAGATCACCTTTTTCTTGTCCTGTCATAGACAATTTCATATGAATAGAACCTCTTTTAAGAGGTCACATGTCTTAAAAGACCACTTCTTCTTTGTTCCAACGGTGACCTCTTAATACAGGTTTGTCTGTATTAGGTAATATTTCATTCCTAGGTCATACTTTAAACATACCATACCATGATCTCATACCACCAGTGCCTATTAAATTATTCTCATTTTCAGGTCTTTTTAAAACCAATTCTTTCTTACAAATCTTGCTACAAAATGGGAGATAATACCTGCTGATAAAAAAATCCCACCAGAGGGAAACATCAGTACACTTTCTACTGGATGTCCATGATTGACAGATATAGCACAATCTGTAGTTCTGGTATCCCACATTTTCACAGTGTGGTCATAGGCACCTACAATATATAACAACACAATCTTAAGTTCAAATATCCAATTTCTTCACATTTTTCAGCTATATCATTGTAAGAACAATGCACATATTGATGAGATGATGATGATGTCCACTTTGTACTAGACCAGCACACTTGTTTGGGCTTTTATAGTTCTAGCTCTCTGAAACAACAGTTAGTGGGTAGACATGTCAATCCACTCAGAAACATTATCCTAATTTGAAGCCAACCAGTCTTTTCTTATGCTTGTTAATGCTGCATGATACATGGAGTAACAGCAAATACCAATTGTTTAATATCTGGTTTTACCCCATCCAGACTTGAACCCATGATCTAATGCACTTGACACTAGGACCTTAACCATTACACCACTGATATGATTTAATTAGCATAGATAATGGATAATTAGTTAATTCTTCTGTAATGATTTAGCTAGATGAACTCAATTGTATCAGCATAGAAAACAGAAGGAGCAAACAAGATACACTGTTACCATGTGTAGCTCACATCTTCAAGTCGTAGGAACATGTAATCAAGTTGATTTCATGAAATGCACTACTAATGTAGTGTATTACTAGAAATGCTTAAAGTAAAACATTTTTCTATTCCTTATTTTTCCTTTGTTCAAAAAAGACTAGAACTTTTGGATGCCTTTCATGGTTTCTTTTTGCTGTTCATTGTCAGCCATTATTTTTATTCAAGCTAAAATAATGATACAAGGAACAAGATCAGATCTAACATTTTATTTCTTACATTTAAATAGTGTATCACAATGTACTAACCAGTCAATATTATATCTTTACTTGCCATGCTAGCGACACCACAACGGACATAATCCTGCAACAGAAAAAAAATTCATAGAATTTACTTGCCATGCTAGTAACACCACAAAGGACATAATCCTGCAACAGAAAAAAATTTCATAGAATTTACTTGCCATGCTAGTAACACCACAAAGGACATAATCCTGCAACAGAAAAAAAATTCATAGAATTTACTTGCCATGCTAGTAACACCACAAAGGACATAATCCTGCAACAGAAAAAAAATTCATAGAATTTACTTGCCATGCTAGCAACACCACAAAGGACATAATCCTGCAACAGAAAAAAAATTCATAGAATTTACTTGCCATGCTAGCAACACCACAACGGACATAATCCTGCAACAGAAAAAAAATTCATAGAATTTACTTGCCATGCTAGCGACACCACAACGGACATAATCCTGCAACAGAAAAAAAATTCATAGAATTTACTTGCCATGCTAGTAACACCACAAAGGACATAATCCTGCAACAGAAAAAAAATTCATATAATTTACTTGCCATGCTAGCGACACCACAACGGACATAATCCTGCAACAGAAAAAAAATTCATAGAATTTACTTGCCATGCTAACGACACCACACCGGACATAATCCTGCAACAGAAAAAAAATTCATAGAATTTACTTGCCATGCTAGTAACACCACAAAGGACATAATCCTGCAACAGAAAAAAAATTCATAGAATTTACTTGCCATGCTAGTAACACCACAAAGGACATAGAAAAAATATTATAAATCATAATAAAGCTTTCCTCAATATAGCTGTGAAATCGTAGCTCTTATGGACGGACATTTGTTTTTCTATGGTCTCAAAATAAAAAGAAGCTATGATTCCACGGCTATCCTAACTAGAGATCACACTGACAGTACTTTGCATTTTACAAGGCAAGTTCGAAGATATTAAAGGGGTAATCAGAAGCCGTAAATAAAAGGACAGACAATACAATGACCAAAAGAAAAAAGACAAACAATGATCTACAAAACACTACACAGTTTACAAGTGAAATCAAGACACCATTAGCAACTTGTCGATTCTTTAATAATTTTATTCATTTCTTAAGGCTTTAACCTTGTTGGTCAATGACATGCATGAACCAGACCTGTATCTTTCAATTCAGATCAAAATATTATTAAACAAATTCTTAACTAAATGAAACTATTTGACAAAACTTTCTCGGTTTTCTTACTCATTTACGATTTTCGTTTTATCTGTTAATGAGAAGATGTACCGGGAGATTCAACATGATTACCAAATTGAATTAAAGACTGAACCACCTCTGCCAAATATTATTGCCCGTGATGTGTTAACAATATCAGTTATGTTTCCTTGTCTGACATAGACAAAAATTTAATTATCTTGATATCCACAAATATGTTAATCTTATCTTGGATAATTTAACTAATATCATAATGGCTTCCCTTAATCTAGTTAAGAATTAAGCTTTCACCAGATGAAAATTGTTCTGTATTAGATTGTATGATTAATCGTCTCGTGTTTTCCCCCACTACCTGGTAGCTGGAAGTTTCTGTTGCAATGAGAAGGGAGAAAACAGCAGACCATCTACATTTGAAAATTTGAAACAACTGACAAGATGGAGATGTGAGGGTTTGGATTCCATTAACCGGTTTAATCCCTGTCACATTTTTGTGCCTGTCCCAAAGTCAGGACCTGTATCTTCAGTGCAATATCTTGTGGTCTTTTTTTTGTGTTCAATGAATTGAGGTGAGAGGTGGTAATTAGCTTTGTTGATATTGGTGGAATAGTTGACCATCACTGGTTGAACTTTCTTTTCACGATGCAATGCTACAATAAAATACCAAGGTTGAATAGAGGGGGGTTATGGTGTTTAACACCACTTTCAACAATATTTCAGTTATATTGCGGCAGTCAATTTTATTGGTGGAGGAAACCTGAGTATCCGGAGAAAACGGATTACCTGCCGCAAGTCACCTACAAACTTTATCACATAATGTTGTATCGAGTACACCTTGCCTGAGTGGTGGTTGAATAGATAAGGGTATCAGATTTAGACCTTGATTATCAAAATGGTTCATATGACAAGGAACCTGTGAATTTGAGAAGTTCATCAAATTTTAATTTTACCACAATACTTTACTTCATCAATCAATAAAAGTCCACAAAACCAGAAAGAAAGAATTTTTTTTTTAAAACGAAGGAAAAAAAAATAAAAAAAAATCAAGCACAAACAAAGACACAAATTATAGAGACCTAATGACTTTATCTTGTAGAATCTTGATATGTAATTATCCCTAAGAAAATAACAATAGATAATGTAAAAATCAGGCAGGAAATTTCTACACTATCACCAAATTATTTGTTTATTATTGACAGACATAAAATAAGATTTGTTGATTAATGAACAGGCTGGCAGAGGTTAATTCTCAAAATCATAAGGTGCTGATACCTCTCCTCCTTATATTCATTACTCAATGTCATCAAGATACTTTAGATTAATCAAAAACAGTTACACGAACATTTTTTTATCCATTTACAAAATGTTCTTGACTATAAAATGGTTACTGCATCATACACTTACCGGTACCACTTAAATTCTAGTGGTTCATATTTTATAAACTATTATGTATCTTTTCTGCCATAGAGATTATTAACTAGAGGCTCCCAGGAGCCTGTATAGCTCACCTCGGTAAAATAACAACATCAGTCAATAAAACTTGATAACTTTGGTAAAAAAAATTAACAAATGTAGCCTTCGTCATTGCAGACCCCTTCTACAAAAAGATTTGGGCAGGGGTTCCCCCTTTAATGTAAGTTATCAAAATTGCTGTAAAAAAACATATATGTCAATGATTCTCAAAATTTAGCTTTTCCTACTTCACATTTTGTAATAGAGTTGCTTTCCTTTGATTATTTGAGTAACCAAAAGCAGTGAGTCAACAAAAAAATGCATTTCAAGAGGAATAACTCTTCACACAGTTGTCGCACATTTTTAACTGTGGGAAAATTTTTGTAGATCTTGACATGCTGAACATTTTTGCAGTTCAAACTTTCCCTCTATCTCTAATAGTTTTTGAGATATAAGATGATAGTATTAAAATTGAGAACATTTTGATGAAAAAAGGGAAAAAATGGGATTTACTTCAAAATTGCAGGGTAGGAAGATCTTGACATGCTGCAAATTTTTGCAATTTAAACTTAACCTTATCTCTTATAGTTTTTGAAATATAAGACGAAAAGTATTAATTTAAAAAAAAAAATTGATGAAAAAAGGGCAAGAACTCCAAGATGGGTAATCAGATTTACTTCAAAATTGCAGGGTAGGTAGATCTCGACATGGTGCACAATTTTGCAATTTAAACTTAACATCTATCTCTTATAGTTTTAGAAATATAACACGAAAAGTATTAAAATTTAAAAAAAAATTGATCGAAGGGCCGAACCGCCAGACACATTTTTGGAAGAGAACCATCCAATGATTATTTCATCAAAATTTTGTTCTTATTGAGCAAATGGTTTCAGACAAGAAGATTCTTATGGGAATTTCCCATAGGGTCCTATGTTAAATTAAGTTCGGCTGTGGCGGCCATCTTGGTCTGTGTTCTGAAATGCCGGACACATTTTTGGAAGAGGACCACCCAAGAATCATTTCAGCAAAGTTTGGTTGAGATTGGCTCAGTAGTTTCAGAGGAGAAGATTTTTTTTAATTTCATCCCCCCCTTTTTTCTAATTTGCATAATCGGTCAAAATAGGCAAAAGTTCAAAGTTCATAAAAAATCCTGTAATATATGTTAAAAAGCTCATCATTATGCTTATACAGTTCAAATTTGGGCACTTTCTGGCTTAAAATAGAGCAGTTTTGGCCATTTGAAGAAATTTCTATTTTTAGTCATGGCGGCCATCTTGGATATAGGACGGCGCTGACGGACACAATTTTGAAAGGGGACCACCTAAGGATCATTTCAGCAAAGTTTGGTTGAGATTGGCTCAGTAGTTTCAGAGGAGAAGATTTTTTTTAATTTCATCCCCCCTTTTTTCTAATTTGCATAATCGGTCAAAATGGGTAATGGAATTTACTTCAAAATTGCAGGGTGGGTAGATCTTGATATGCCGCACATTTTTGCAATTTAAAGTTAACCTTTATCTCTTATAGTTTTTGAAATATAAGACGAACAGTATTAAAATTTTACAAATTTGATGAAAAAAGGGCAATAACTCCAAGATGGGTAATCAGATTTACTTCAAAATTGCAGGGTAGGTAGATCTTGATGTGCTGATCATTTTTATCCCATGTCAGATTTTTTTATATTATTAACGGTTTTTGAGTTATTACCAAAAACCTGCAATTTTACCATATGTTCTAATTTTAGTAACAGTGGCCATGTTGGTTGGTGCACGGCATCACCGGACACAATTTTGAAACTAGACACCCTAGTGATGATTCAGACCAAGTTTGGTTTCCATTGGTCTAGTACTTTCATAGGAGAAGATTTTTGAAAAAGTTTACGACGTACGACGGACTGACGATGGACGGACGACGGACGCCAAGTGATGGCAATAGCTCACCCAAACTTTGGGTCAGGTGAGCTAAAAATACATAATTTTTTTAAGAATATTTTTGTTTAAATGTCCATATAACCATTTGTCAAGAGAAAATTTTAAACCTGCATTTCACTTTAATATAAACTGCTATAAAAGTCATTACAATTTATAAAAACTATTATATGGTTAATATATAATCACTTGGTGAGATTTAGAATCCCACTGTATAAAGCTATTTTCATGATTCACTTGGTTATTGGAAAACAGCCTTTTGTCTTGTGTTTGGTTTATAAATAAACCTAGTGAGGCCCATAATAGCCTTCACTAGTATTGGATGGAAGGCTTACCTGCATTGGGTCTTAAAAGCCTTAGCTGACATTGGCTAAAGGTATATTTGTCTTTGGCCTTAAAAGCCTTACCTGACATTGACAATAGGTATACCTGTCTTGGGCCTTAAAGCCTTAGCTGACATTGGCTATTGGTATATCTGTATAGTGCCTTAAAAGCATAAGCTGACATTGGCTATTAGTATATGTGTCTTGGGCCTTAAAGCCTTAGCTGACATTGGCTATTGGTGTATCTGTCTTGGGCCTTAAAAGCCTTAGCTGACATTGACCATAGGTATATCTGTCTAGTGCCTTAAAAGCCTTAGCTGACATTGGCTATTGGTATATCTGTCTTGGGCCTTAAATGCCTTAGCTGATATTGGTATATCTGTCTGGTGCCTTAAAAGTCTTAGCTGACATTCGTTATTGGTATATCTGTCTTGGGCCTTAAAAGCCTTAGCTGACGTTGGCTATTGGTATATCTGTCTTGGGCCTTAAAGCCTTAGCTGACATTGGCTAATGGTATATCTGTCTTGGGCCTTAAAGCCTTAGCTGACATTGGCTATTGGTATTTCTATCTTCGGCCTTAAAAGCCTTAGCTGACATTGGCTATTGGTATATCTATCTTGGACCTTAAAAGCCTTAGCTGACATTGGCTATTGGTATATCTATCTTGTGCCTTAAAGCCTTAGCTGACATTGGCTATTGGTATATCTGTCTTGGGTCTTAAAGCCTTAGCTGACATTGGCTATTGGTATTTCTGTCTTGGGCCTTAAAAGCCTTAGCTGGCATTGGCTATTGATATATCTGTCTTGGCCCTTAAAAGCCTTAGCTGACATTGGCTATAGGTATATCTGTCTGGTGCTTTAAAAGCCTTAGCTGACATTAGCTATTGGTATATCTACCTTTGGCCTTAAAAGCCTTAGCTGACATTGGGCATAAGTATATCATTCTGGTGCCTTAAAAACCTTAGCTGACATTGGGCATAAGTATATCTTTCTGGTGCCTTAAAAGCTTTAGCTGACATTGGCTATTGGTATATCTGTCTTGGGCCTTAATAGCCTTTGCTGGCATTGGCTGTAGGTTTATCTACCCTGGGCCTCAATATATGCATTTTTTCAGCTCTATAATAATTTGGTTTCCTACTGTTTGGGAGTCAAGTATTATGCAGATTTCAATACAGAAATATGCATTTGGTGCACTTTATAAATATTCGTATCTTTGATGTTTATAGTACATCTTCATAAAACTATAAAAAAAAATTACTTTAAAATACATTATTTGTTCTGTTATCATTAATTACAAGTGCCATCATTTCTTTAACAACAAATTTTAAATGAAAAAAACAATATTAAAAACTTGTTCATTTCCAAAAACTTTGCAATAGACATTCTTAGACTTCATTAAACTATCTCTTTGTGTTCATTTCATGATCTTGTTAAAATTTCTACTTCACCATAAAACTACGTACAACAAGAGATTACTACGTATAAAACTTTGGCCCCCATCATTTCCAATTTGCTACCAGTCTTATAAATGTAAGTCAACTAGTTTGTCGATTAGATATCTAACAGAAATTGATCATTTCTGCAGCAAATATTTGTTTCAATTAGTATTTACTGATACGACATCCAGATAAAAGTGATACATCGTTTTTCTTTTTCTCTCTCTTTATTTCAAATCATTTTTTTTTATTTGTGAAGTTAATGAATATTGGAAGATTGATGAAATGGATATGAAATATGAAATTTGGTAGAAAGGTGTTACAAGCCATCAAAAAACATTCCATCCTTTTAATTACTATAAAACATTCTATCGTATTAATTACTATACTATAGATCCCCGTTTTTTTTCTATTTGATATAAAGACACTTCAGCGAGTCCACCAACGGAAAATTTCATTGAACATTAATTACATAAATGGAATATTGAAACATTTTGTCACTGATCTCTAGCAGAAAAAACAAATAGTGTTAAATTGAGACAGTATAGTTCACACGATAACAACTGAGCTTAAGCTAAAAGTATGCTTATCAAAGTCAGTAGTAAATATAGCTACACAGCCTAGGGACAATTTTTGTTAGTTTGTAATAAACAGCTGTTCTGATTACACAGGTTAAATTTACTGGTACTATGATTGATTGGGAGACTTCAATGATTTGAAACAATTAAAATTATTTTTGCAGTAATTAAAATCAAGGGGCATAATTTCTCTATTGGTTGGTTTGGTTTTATGATGTTTAACCCCACTTTCTACAATATTTCAGTTATATCGTGGCGGTTAACTTTATTGGTGGAGGAAACCAAAGACCTGCCGCAAGTCATTGACAAACTTTATCCCATAATGTCGTACACCTCGCCCTGATCGAGATTCGAACTCACAACATCAGTGGTGATAGGTTACCATACGATCACAGCCATGACGGCCCCAGTAAAACAAATAAATCAAATATATATACAATTGTTAATGGACAAGGTCCCACATGCTAGCACCTCCACCATAATTTAAATTGCCCTTCCCCCTCTTCAGGGGGGGCTTGCATTTTTTACCACTGTAATAATTTATGTCAATTTAAGCATTCCATCTGTACCCTATTAAAATCAGATCAAGAAAGATGTAATTAATTTTTTTTCTTCATCCAAGAAAATTTCAACAATAATTATTTGATAGAAAGGCAAAGTTTTCAACAATAATTATTTAATAGAAAACAAGGCTATAACTGACATCCCAAAAACCCATAATAATTTTATAGTTAATAACTAGGAATATCTGGCTTAATTCAGCTTAATGCTATTTGATTGAAGCAAATGTTGAAGGTATGTTAATTTCAACATGTGGCACACAATTTTGATATCTATTTATATCCGAGGCAATTAAAGGTACATTTCTTATAATTACAGCAAATTTATGTAATCAATTTAAAGGTTTGTTAATGGTAAATTATGCTTTTGATAAAGCTACTTCACTGCCTTTTTGTTGGTCTAACTCTTACATACATTCTAGCTACTTGGGGAAACTGTAAGATGTTGGTGGTAGTCTTTTAAGTATATAATATGTCTTGAACTTTCTTATTAATTAAGAGAGTATCCCAAAACATATCACTCATTAATAGAGAAGTCTTGTTGTACAAATCTTTGATGTCTCTCATAGAAATGATAATAAACATATATTCTTCTATGTAATATATCATTAGAGTTACATAGAGATCAGAAAACTTAAGTAAATTCTATGCTATTTTTTTTTAATTTATATCACTGATGAAAATTATAGAACCACTTTATCAAGATGTCACAGTATGAATCTGTGCAAATTCTAAATTTTTAGAGAAATAGCTGTTAATATTGAGATCTCTACTTTATGCCCCCCTTTTTAAAATAACCAAAAAAAAAGCATTCCCAAAGGAGAGAAAAATTCTCTCAGAATAAAATAAAAAAGACTAAACTAGTATCCTTTTAGCTACTAAAGAAAATTAGACCCTTTTAGTACTAAATCCTCAACAGTATACATGATCATAACTAAATAGTCCAAAATAATAACAATGTCCTACAATGACAGAGCTTTACCGTATTTCTGACTGTGAAACAAAATTAGACCCTGTTTAGTACTAAATCCTCAACAGTATTCAGTCAAGCTTGTATATAAAGTGCACTCAAGAGAACCTGAAAATGTACCCTTTATGAGCAGTTGCCCTTTATATACAGGTTAAAATTATATGCACTATTCATTAATGGGGAAAAATGAGATTGCTCTTTATAGACAGTGATTTGTTATACAGGGGTGCCATTTATGGCAGATTTGACTGTATAAATAAATAGTCCAAAAATAGCAATGTCAACTATGACAGGGGCTGTGGTGGTCGTGGATTTACAACTACCTATGCAATCAGTGCCTATCACCACTAATGTTGTGAGTTTGAACCCCCTTCATGCGAGGTGTACTCAATATAACATTGTGATAATCAGTGACTTGTGGCACGTTGGTGGTTTTCTCCAGGTAGGTACTCCAGTTTCCTCCACCAGTAAAACTGACCGGGACGATATAACTTAAATATTGTTGAAAGTTGAGTTAAACACCCTTACCCTAACTCTAATCCCCAACAATGACAGAGCGTTACCATATTTCTGATTTTGAAACTTTTTTTCTCAGATCATTAATAAAAAATACTTTCCCAAATGAAGCCTCTTAGATTAATAAAGTTCCCTGTCAAGGGCGGAATCTTAATACAAAAAAAATCTAATCACAGGAAGCTGCCGTCTATTAAAGTGTATCAAAACTTTGTTTTATTAAAACACTGTCAGATTGACTTAGTCTAAGTGGGCGTCATGCTGTGAGAAAAATCGCTTCCAAAAGTGAAAACACTTGAAAACAAAACATTATTTCCTGCATATATCAAAAAATAAAACAATCATCTTAGTACCTTGCTGACCTGGGGAAAATTATGGTTTTGTTTTAATATCAAAATGAATTTGAAAGATCTAAGACTGAGTCTCACATAGAGCTTACATTAAGCTAAATGGAAAGTTTATGAGATAGGTTAAAAACAATTTAAATATATATATATAACCCAAGCAAAACATCTGACAGAAAATTTACTACAATACTTATGAGAAAATGCCACAATCTTTTTGATTGGATGATGATTAAAAGAAACACAGGGGTATAATAAATGATTAACTTGTCATAGCATTGGGTACAATCACATTTAAGTATGATGTGATCTGTATTCTACAATTCCGTAAGTGAGGGGAGTAGGGTTAAGGTTATGGTGTTTAATGCCACTTTCAACAATTTGTCAGTTATATTGTGGCGGTCAGTTTTATTGATGGAGGAAACCGGAGTATCCGGAGAAAACTACCAACCTGCTGAAGTCACTAACAAACTTTATCACATAATGTATCGAGTACACCTCGATATGAGAGGGATTTAAACTCACAACTTTAGTGGTGATAGGCTCTGATTGCACTGGTAGTTGTAAATCCAACTACCATACGACCACAACAGCCCCTCCTTAAGTGAGGTACCATATAATGTTGTCATATATCAACACCAATATCACTGTAAAGCAACTAAATCTTATTTTCCTGCAATAAAATAACAGATAGACGTTGTCAAATATCTAAACCTCATCATGAATAAAACAGAATCCTGTATAAACCAAACTTTGAATAAAGTCGCAATGTAGGTAATATGTTAATTGAACCTGTATGAACAAAAAATCTCTGTCTATTCCAAAGAAAAAAGTTGGTCCCAAGGAAGTTCGGTTTAGACAGGGTTTACTGTTTAAATCAACTATAACCAAGATAAACAAACTTAAAAACAAATTTTTAAACTAGAGGCTCCTGTAATCGCTCACCTGGTTTTCAATTTAATTTCTAAAGTTTAGAGAAAATGGGGGAGTCCCAAATAATTTTAAAAGTGGGCCAACCAAAGATCACTTCAGCTCAAATTTATGAGCAGCAGATTTTAAGGTGCTTTTATTTCTCCTCATAACATGCCTAATCAGTGTAAATTGAGTTCATTTTCACTTATAACTAGAGGTACTGCTGGACACAGGAGTCCCGCATTGATACATAAATGGAATAACTTAACTGTCCGCTACGTGGGACTAATACCCCCTGCGTCCCCATCATCTTAATTGAGCCAAAACATATTTGGAACACAACTTTTAGACTCATGATTCTGGGAAAACTTGATGGACCAGGATATACTACTAATGTACACATCTTCATATTAGGATCTTGCAATGTACAAAGTTTCATGAACTTCTGATTAATCATGTAGGAGAATTTGAGATGACAAAGTGCATACTGAATTGTCTCAAAATTTCTAAGTCCAAAGAAGCATAACAGGGGTAAAACTCAATGGACCGGGATATCCTACTAATGTGCACATCTTCATATTAGGATCTTGCAATGGAAAAAGTTTCAAGAACTTCTGATTAATCATGTAGGAGAATTTGCAATGACAAAGTGCATACTGAATTGTCCAAAGAGGCATAACAGGGGTAAAACTCAATGGACAATAAAAATCCTTTATACTGCAAAGTTCACACATCATGATCTTAAATTCCACAAAGTTTGGTGGAAATCGAACAAAAGACAGGCGGATTCCTATATACCCCCCCAAACTATGTTTGCGAGGGATATAATAAAGCTAAGAATAGACAATTAAAGAAATTTCTATTTTTAGTAACAGCAGCCATCTTGAATAGAGGCTATCAGAAACAATTTCGAAAGGGGACCACCCAAGGACAATCCCAGCCAAGTTTGGTTGAATTTGGTTCAGTGGTTTCAGAGGAGATCTAAATATGAAAGTTTACAAATTACGCCGCATGCCGAACGGACGCCAAGTGAAGGCAAAAGGTCACTTGGACTTCAGCCAAGTTAGCTAAAAAAAAATCCTTTTTTGCACTATAATTTGATATTTTAGAGTATTACCTCATGATCTTTGTAGGAAATGAGTTCTTTTTCACTAGGAATGTCCCAAACGCACACCCTGTTGTCATCAGAACCAGAAAAAAGATGAACTCTGTCTGCCAGGAATTTGGTTACATGGACGGAACTATAATTAGAACATCAAAACATTAATGGTTAAATTCATACATGTGGATGTACCTGTTATAGCTGCAATAATGTAGCTCCTGTGACAAACTTGTGTCTCGGCAGAGCTACAACGCGGTCCCATTCGTCACAATGGAGCAAAAAAAAAGTTGCAGTTGAAACATAAAAACTCACTATTTACGCTTCAAACATTTCATTATAACTATTACTGATGATCCCAGTCCTTGTTAAATCGGTTTGGCTGAGAAATATATGCTTTTCAAAGTTAGCAACAACCTTGTTCAAATTTATCGATCGTTTTCCATAACCGGAAACTACGGAAGGCGGAGCTTTTCTAAATATGGTATTTCTTACTACAAGCTGATGTAAACATTCCAATCGTAACTACTCGGCCATTCTCGCTACCCTGTTATTTGCAGGGTAGCGAGAATGGCCGAGTAGTTACGATTGGTAAACATTCACGCCTAAATCGCCAAATATGGTATCAACATCCAAATAGTGAGGCCGGAAATGACGAAATTCAAAATGTAAACATGGATTTTTATTTTGTGGGAATTACATTCTAAAATACTGGTAGGTGATATAAACTTGTTATAATAATGGACAAAAGGAAAGGTTATGTCTTATTATTGATAAATGCAGGCGTCAGAAGCTCTGTAAGCGAGTGCAAAAAATCTTGGCGGCTGCTCCATTACGTGTAATGGCATCCCGTTATAACCCTTGCGAGTAAGCGAGCATTTAGGGTTTTATTATTAGAACTATACCTGTTACTGTGTCAATTTCATTCATGTGGATCGACAGGAAGGATTCAATATTTCAAATATATAGATATGCCTTAATAGAACGTGATACGGCCACACCACGTTAAGCATTATAGGACATAAAACAAATGGAAGATGCACCTATAGGATGTGGCTGCACACGCTTTCAGGTAAAATAAACAGCAGCATAATTTCATAATTGGAAAAAGTGGTAAAGTCTGAAATCGAAAATGGCCTTCATTTTTGTCACTGACCTTGTGTATAAATTTCAAAACTTAATGCTCTTGATGCCTTAGCAGTGGGGACATAAAAATAAATGAAACTGCATGCGTTGTCGTGCTGTGATACCCCCACTTGCTCTACATAAGTTGATGTGTAGTAAAGTATTAGATTATAGTGAGACTTAACGTGGTGGAGAGGCATAAAGGAGTGTAAAAAGTGTTGGAATCAAGAGATGTGTATCCTCCCAGGGCAGTTGGCTAGTAAACGTTTGGAATGATGAACCAGGAGCCTGTAATCGCTCACCTGGTTTTCAATTTGACATCTAAAGTTGATAGAAAATGGGGGTGTTACACATCATTTTGAAAGTGGGCCACCCAAAGATCATTTCAACTCAAATTTCTGAGCAAAAGATTTTGATGTGATTTTTATCTCATAATATTCCTAAACGGAATAAACTGGCTGAAAAAATCTCACAGAAAAACCCAGAATATATGTTAAACTACTCATTGCCATACATTGTATAGCTGCAGTTAAAATTTGAGTTCATTTTGATTTGTAATAAAGTGGAAATTGACAACTAAAGAAATTTCTATTTTTAGTAACAGCAGCCATTTTGAATGGAGGGCTGGGCTGTCGGACACAAAATTGAAAGGGAACCACCCAAGGACCATCCCAGCCAAATTTGCTTTAATTTGGTTCAGCGGTTTCAGAGGAGAAGATTTAAATGTGATCTTTTATCAAAATATGTCTAATTTGTATAATCAGTATAAATCGGTTGAAAGAAAAAAATTCACAGAAAAACCCAGAATATATGTTAATCTACTCATTGTCATGTAGCTGCAGCTAAAATTTGAGCTCATTTTGATTTATAATAAAGCAGCAATGGACAATTGAAGAAATTTCTATTTTTAGTAACAGCAGCCATCTTGAATGGAGGGTGGAGCTGTCGGACACAATATTGAAATGGGACTACCCAAGGACTATCCCTGCCAGGTTTGGTTTAATTTGGTTCAGCGGTTTCAGAGGAAAAGATTTAAATGTGATCTTTTATCAAAATATGCCTAATTTGCATAATCGGTATAAATCGGCTGAAAGAAAAATTTCACAGAAAAACCCAGAATATATGTTAAACTACTCCTTGCCATGTAGCAGAAGTTAAAATTTGAGCTCATTTTGACTTATACTAAAGCAGCAATGGACAATTGAAGAAATTTCTATTTTTAGTAACAGCAGCCATCTTGAATGGAGGGCGGGGCTGTCAGACACAATTTTGAAAGGGAACCACCCAAGGACCATCCCAGCCAAATTTGCTTTAATTTGGTTCAGCGGTTTCAGAGGAGAAGATTTAAATGTGATCTTTTATCAAAATATGTCTAATTTGTATAATCGGTATAAATCGGTTGAAAGAAAAATTTCACAGAAAAACCCAGAATATATGTTAAACTACTCCTTGCCATGTAGCTGCAGTTAAAATTTGAGCTCATTTTGACTTATACTAAAGCAGCAATGGACAATTGAAGAAATTTCTATTTTTAGTAACAGCAGCCATCTTGAATGGAGGGCGGGGCTGTCGGACACAATTTTGAAAGGGAACCACCCAAGGACCATCCCAGCCAAATTTGCTTTAATTTGGTTCAGCAGTTTCAGAGGAGAAGATTTAAATGTGATCTTTTATCAAAATATGTCTAATTTGTATAATCGGTATAAATCGGTTGAAAGAAAAATTTCACAGAAAAACCCAGAATATATGTTAAACTACTCCTTGCCATGTAGCTGCAGTTAAAATTTGAGCTCATTTTGACTTATACTAAAGCAGCAATGGACAATTGAAGAAATTTCTATTTTTATTAACAGCAGCCATCTTGAATGGAGGGCGGGGCTGTCGGACACAATTTTGAAAGGGACCCACCCAGGGACCATCCCTGCCAGGTTTGGTTTAATTTGGTTCAGCTGTTTCAGAGGAGAAGATTTAAATGTGATCTTTTATCAAAATATGCCTAATTTGCATAATCGGTATATATCGGCTGAAAGAAAAATTGCACAGAAAAACCTGGAATATATGTTAAACTACTCCTTGCCATGTAGCTGCAGTTAAAATTTGAGCTCATTTTGACTTATACTAAAGCAGCAATGAACAATCAAAATTTCATCCCCCCTTTTTTCTATTTTCAGCTTGGCGGCCATCTTGGTTGGAAGTCGGGATCACCGGACACAATTTTGGAAGGGGGCCATCCAAGGACCATTCCACCAAAGTTTGGTTCAAATTGGCCCAGTGGCTTCAGAGGAGTTGATTAAAATGTGAAAAGTTAACGGACGGACGACGGACGCTCAGTGGTGACAATAGCTCACCTGACCCTTTGGGTTGGGTCAGGTGAGCTAAAAATGATGTATTACAGATTATTAGATATAAATATTATACATAACTAATTAAGGAAATAATTTATAGCAGTAGCTCTTAAGGGATGGATGATGTTGTAGCAAAATGATCTGAATAATGCAGTGGTACTGTTGAAATGAATGAATTGTTGATGATGTCTTTGTTGATGTAGATGTGGTTTAGTGCTCCACCAGCTCTGTGTGTTACAGTATTGTGAGTGGAAAGGAATCCATGATACTGAACAACTTTAAGCAAAGAGTCACTTTGTTTGTCTCTTTTCTTGACATTTACATTAAAGTCTCCACTGAGAATAGTTATAAGTGCATCTGTAGTAAGTTTACATAATAGTCTGTCCAAGTCAGCAATGAAGTCAGCAAATATATTGCTGGGCTTATTGTAAAGTGTAATCGGCAGAAGTTTCATTTGTGGATTTGCTCTATACTGGACAATAATTGCTGTGTTTTCAAAAATGGTATGAATTTCAAATTGAACCAAAACATGGAACATTGTATGAATTTGTACAGCAACACCTCCACGATGCAATGGAGAAGCAGATGATCGATCTTTTCTATGCATGTGATAGTCTGAGGATATTGTGTACTTGTAACTAGGATCCTGGTTTGTAAGCCACGTTTCTGTAAGTGCAATGATATGTGACTGTGAAATCCATGGGTCTTTTTGGAGGCATTTGAAATGAAAACGCAGTGAACTTATATTTAGAAGTGTGAATTTCATGAATACTGTGTCTGGTAATGAAACAACACATGGTGTCTCCAGTCTGAACTGTTTTTATCTTCTTAGTCTGGTCATTTCATTTAGAGATCGAATGTCACATTTGAGATGCTTTTTATCAAAGCCGTTGAGAATGTATAGCCCATCTAAGGTTTTCACTCGACTTAATGTTGTATACATTTGTCCTGCTCGAAAGTTCCCTGTGGTGTCTATGACTAATTGATCTACAGTTTTCCCTTGAGCCTTGTGAATAGTTGTTGCCCATGCAAGAACTAAGGGGAATTGTTTACGTGTTGCAGTTACAGGTCCATGTTTGACGTGTACCTCCTGTAATTCAATGGGAGTGGAATTGTCGTCAGGAGAAATATTTGTAAACTGGGCTCTCCTCTGTGTACCTATGATTTCTTGATCAAAAAGTACCCAAATTTATTTTGGAACAAAGCTGTCAAAAGTCTGGTGAAGTAGTTGGTGGAAGTGTTGGAGTAAAGTGCATAACTGTTCCAGTGGCAGAATTGACTAATCCGTCTTGTACAGATATGTTACTTGTTAACATAACTTTAGCACATAAGCAAATTTTGAGTTCTGAGAGCAAACCACCATCTTTCTTCTTGAGGGAGATGGTTGTTATATGTCCAGTCTCCTTGTCTTTCTTTGTGTCCTGTACAAGTATTGTAAGAATGGGTTGACCAAGGTGTTCCAAGACGGAGGTATTGTGCTTATCAACAAGTTTGTTCGTTGCAAATATAATGACTAGTTGCATACACAAGATGTGCGGACGGACAGACGTATGGTCAAACAAACATGAAAAGGGCTATAACTCTCGCAAAAATCAACCATCCGTGAAATCGGTATAATATGCGCATGCTCAGATCATGGCCAATCAAGATACCAAATATGAATAAAATGCGACAAAAGACAAATGACTAGTTGCGTACACAAGATGTGCGAACGGACGTATGGTCAAACAAACATGAAAAGGGCTGTGAAATCGGTATAATATGCGCATGCTCAGATCATGGCCAACCAAGATACCAAATATGAATAAAAATGTGACAAAAGACAAATGACTAGTTGCGTACACAAGATGTGCGGACGGACGTATGGTCAAACAAACATGAAAAGGGCTATAACTCTCGCAAAAATCAACCATCCGTGAAATAGGTATAATATGCGCATGCTCAGATCATGGCCAACCAAGATACCAAATATGAATAAAATCCAACAAGACAAATGACTAGTTACGTACACAAGGTTTAGGGACGGACGAACGGACGGACGGACAAGGGTATTCCAGTATACCCACCACTCTGCGAGTGGGGGTATAATAAGAAGGTTAGGTATGAAAGTTCCTGCCACAATAATAAATCTCCATACGGTAACTAGCATACAAAAATAGTTATCAAAAATATCTGATTTTAAAATGCAGGAGTAACAGGCAAGCGTTTGTGACAGATGAGTTATATCAAAATTCATATTCGGTAACTTATGACTGCCATCTATATCAACTAAAATATAACCTACCCACTATGACCTTTAAACACCCTTAACAATGACTTTCCATCCACATCGAACAGTTTGACATCCCCTTCATCGCCTCCAGCCACCAGTAGTCTACCATCATCACGGAAACTACCACAATGTGCTTGTTCCTTAAATCGGCTGATTACCTTTAAAACTTGCAGTGATTTTGGACTGTATATTTGTACCTATAATAGAAAATAAATTCTTCCATGAACAAAATATATTGTGTTTAATTTTTACATGATCATCAAAATTTTATCCTATTTCTATAGAATCAATATAAAAAATCACAGAGCACTGGAATGTCATTGTTGCAATAAGACATTTTAAAAAACTTTTTAAGAAAAAAACAAAAAAAAAACAAACAAATGACAGCACTTAATTTAAGTTTGATTTCTTTTAACTGTTTCATTTTAAATTATAAATGAAAAATGTCTTATAATGACTTAAAAGTATGAATGAGGATATGAAATATGTAATATTGTATATTAATTTAAAGAATTGAATTAATTTAAAACACCAGATGAGCTTGTTTTCCATTGGTTTGTGTCATTATTATTTCTGTGCTTAGGGTGAGGGTTATGGTGTTTAATGCCACTATCAACAATAATTCAGTTAAATCGTGGTGGCCAGTTTTATTGGTGGAGGAAACCGTAGTATCCAGAGAAAACCACTGACCTGTCACAAGTCACTGACAAACTTGATCACATAATGTTATATCAAGTACTCCTCGCCATGAGTGGGATTCAAACTTACAACTTTAATGGTGATAGGCAGATTGCATAGGTAGTTGGATTTGTAGTTGTAAATCCAACTACCATATGATCATGACCATGACAGCCCCTTCTGTGCTTAGAAGGTTGAGGTTTGACAGTGGAGTACTTCATATTGTTGTGGTTGATTATAGATTCGCTGAGAAGAAGATAATTCTCTCATTGGCTGTTGTTAAACTTATTTTCTTCCAGTGGTTTCTCATCAACATAGTGTAAAGAAAACTTTTTTAATGGAACAAGAAACATTTCAGCTTTGCTCTCAATTTGTGTAGAAGTTTCACTCAAAGGGTACTTCCTTAATTTTTTTTGTTATGATGGCAGCCATCTTTAATTTTCATTCTACATAAAAAATGCATTACACAAAAGTACATATCTCTGGTCAAATGAAGAAGAACACTGATCTGATGAAGCCTTAAGACCCTAAATTGAATACCAGTAAGGTGAGAGAAATGGGGGTATAGAGGTAAGGAAACAGGAGTCATGGGTGAGGGAATCTGAAGTCAAGAGTCGCCTATTGTCCACCCCCTCTAATCTATTTTGTATACAACCAAGAAGCATGGCTGTGTATACATGTCAAAAATATATACTTAAGAAATAAATCATGGAAGCCAGAATGTGTTGGGAGTTTTAACATGGATTGGCGGATATCAGTATTTTATCCCGAGCCAGAAGCAAGGGATAAAATTTACTAATACCCGCCAATCCATGTTAAAACTCAAAACACATTCTGGCTTCCATGATTTATTTCGATTCTGATATGTCTAAGAGTACAAATATGGTAGTATATTTTGATTGGAAGACGGTAGTTTATATTTACGCTTGCGGAAAATGTCGCACACAATTTATGTAAATTTAAATATATGTAAAATAATACTGCGCCCTCTATCGGCATTATTCGGGTTACAATTTATGCTGCCAATGGAAAAGTCAGTCACATTCACCGACGCATGTGTTAATGAGATTATACCGAATGGATAACTCGCTCGTTTATTAACAAAGCGAAAGAAGGAGGTCATGTTAGAATCTCCTATAGCACCTGGAAATTTCAATTAATTATAAAAAAAAAACAAGAAGAAGAAACTAGAGGCTCAGTGGGCAGTGGGCTGAGCCTGTGTCGCTCACCTTTCATTCTGCTTTGAGGAAACTTAATACAGAACCTTCCATAGGTGCTTCCCACCAACTTTCGGTTCATTTGGCTAAGCAGTTTCAGAGAAGAAGATTTTTAGAAATCAACCAACCAGAAACAAGAATTGCCTATGGCAGCCATGTTTGTTAACAGATCGGGATGAAATTAGCATTCTTTATAGAGGACCTTCCATAGATGCTTCCTACCAAGTTTCGGTTCAATTGGATAAGCAGTTTCAGGGAAGAAGATTTCTAGAAATCGGCCAATCTGAAACAAGAATTGTCTGTGGCAGTCATCTTTGCTACTGAATCGGGATGAAATGAGCAATCTTTATAGAGGACTTTCCATAGATGCTTCCTACCAAGCTTCGGTTCATTTGAACAAGCGGTTTCAGAGGAGAAGATTTTTAAAAATCGCCCAATCAGAAACAAGAATTGCTTGTGGCGGCCATGTTTGTCAATGGATCGGGACAAAATGAGCAATCTTCATAGAGGACCTTCCATAGATGCTTCCTACCAAATGTCAGTTCATTTGGGAAAGCGGTTTCAGGGAAGATTTTTTAGAATCAACCAATTAAAAACAAGAATGGCTTGTGGCGGCCATGTTTGTTAACGGATCGGAAATAAATGAGCATTCTTTATAGAGAACCTTCCAAGGATGCTTCCTCCCAAGTTTTGATTCATTTGGCCAGGCAGTTTCATAGGAGAAGATTTTTTAGAAATCAACCAATCAGAAACAAGAATGACCTGTGGCGGCCATATTTGTTAACGGATCAGGATGAAATGAGCAAGCTTTATAGAGGACCTTCCATAGATGCTTCCTCACAAGTTTCGGTTCATTTGGGCAAGCTGTTTCAGAGGAGAAGATTTTTAAAAATCGGCCCATCAGAAACAAGAATTGCCTGTGGCGTCCATGTTTGTTAATGGATAGGGACAAAATGAGCAATCTTTATAAAGGATCTTCCATAGATGCTTCATACCAAGTTTCAGTTTATTTGGCTGAGGGGTTTCAGAGGAGAAGATTAAAATGTGAAAAGTTAACGGACGCCAAGTGATGGCAAAAGCTCACATTGCCTTTGGCAAGGTGAGCTAAAAATGACATATTTTGTCAGACATTTTGGATCAGCCATTATTCATACTGATTCATACATCAAAACCAGTCATTTTTAACTATCTAAGGCATTCTCCCTAAAATAATTGGTTCCCACCCCCTTATAACACTAATTAATTACTGCACTTCCTAACTGTAATTCAATCAGCACATGAATAAAAGCACAAGCAAATAATTTGCCATAAAAAATCGGTACCGCCACATGTAGATGTTGTAATAAAACACAAAAGAGGATGATTTTAATTAAAGACGAAGATTCCGATCCTTGACAAGAATTTGGTTTGATTGTCTTTATGCCGTACAATAATGCCATTAATAAAGAATGATATCAAAATATACCAGTCATTATGTATTATATATATATGTAAGCTCGTCTTACAGATTAGGTGCATATTTTATTATAGTACTACATTATTCGCCTGGGAAAAAAAAATATATTTATTGTTTCTTGACGTGGAAATCAAGTAGATTTCAAAAGAATAGAATATTCTTCTTGTTATTTTCTGAATAGCTTATTAACATGTTTTAGAAACCATTTTTTTTTCTTAATATATATTATAACTACAGCTTTAAGTGCAGTAAGATCAGTGCATTGTATTTGCTTGCATTACCAATAAATTTGTGCACAAAAAAAATATTACATTTGTGCACATTTCTTTAGAGGTCAGGGATAATACTTAAAGGGGGTCCAGTAGCCCAAAACTACTCAAATTTGGTCTGGGCCCTGAAAATTTTCAGACAGATAGTAGCCCAGCTGACTACTAAAATTTGAATATATATTTCATGTGCAAAGTCAGTTGCTGTGCCCTCAGTATTTTTTCTTGTCTACTAAAATTGAGTCTAGCTGCCAAATACAGCCATAATGCTAAGTTTTGTCACAGGTTAAGTATATCAATTTTATTCAATAATTTTTTTTTAATGCACTGTATTCATCTGCTTGTCAATAAAGCTCCCTTTTCACCAACTGGGATTAATCAGGTAGTTAAGATTTGGAGCAGAATAAGTCTAAGAGCACAATTAAAACAATCACTGGACTTAAACTGAAAACAGACAAAAACTGTTTCAAACAAGCACTATGCAGGTTAAAGCAGTGACCTAAGTCATTCAGAGCATGTTGTCCATACCACAGTTTTTAATCTGTAAAATTTATTCATGCCACGATATAGCTGAAATACTGCTAAAGTTGGCATTAAACATCAATCAATCAACCAGTACTGCAGTTTTCTGAATTGTTCCATCAAGTAATCCTATTTTTCATAATTTGCTACCACCTGAACACTCTTCTTATTAATACAAACTTTATTTAAGAATTGCAATAAAATCAAATTACATAACATCTGAATTAATTAACTATAATTGTATCTTACATGGATTTCTCAAATTAATACGCAGACAAATTAGCTAGCAATCAATTGTAACATTCTTAAAATCTCAAAATGCATGCAATTGTAATGTGTCCTAGTCAGATTACAATTTGAGACAGACTATGGCTTTGGAAATTGTAAGCTTAAGCCTTCAAGATGATGTGCTTAACTTGAGGCTCTCAAGAGCAAGTATCACTCGCCCACTAGCAATACTATGATGTTCAAACTTTGGAATACAGGTATATTAGCAAGCTACCTATGAAAAATGAACAGATATGGAGTTATGTCAAGGAGACAACATCCCATCTCCAAAATAAACTAACCAAGAACATACATCTAGGGGTCGCCACAAGTACACAACCCCCCCTTTTCGTGAAAGTATAAGTTGAATTATCTCCCCTTCTAAATCTTAGACAGCAACAGTATTCCTTCATGCACATCTGCAGGTTGTGTACTACAACTGTGTAAAGTTTCATAAAAATTCAATAAGCAGTTTAGTAGGAGTTGCGCTTACAAGGTACATGTCCCCCCCCCTTTTCGTGAAAGTATAAGTTGAATTATCTCCCCTTTTAAATTTTGGACAGCAACCATATTCTTTCATGCACATCTGCAGGTAGTGTACTACAACTGTGTAAAGTTTCACAAAACTCCAATAAGCCGCTTAGGAGGAGTTGCACTTACAAGGTACACGGCCCCCCTTTTCGTGAAAGTATAAGTTGAATTATCTCCCCTTCTAAATTTTAGACAGCAACGGTATTCCTTCATGCACATCTGCAGGTTGTGTACTACAACTGTGTAAAGTTTCATAAAAATTCAATAAGCAGTTTAGTAGGAGTTGTGCTTACAAGGTACATGCCCCCCCCCCCTTTTCGTGAAAGTATAAGTTGAATTATCTCCCCTTCTAAATCTTAGACAGCAACGGTATTCCTTCATGCACATCTGCAGGTTGTGTACTACAACTGTGTAAAGTTTCATAAAAATTCAATAAGCAGTTTAGTAGGAGTTGCGCTTACAAGGTAGATGTCCCCCCTACTTTTCATGAAAGTATAAGTTGAATTATCTCCCCTTTTAAATTTTGGACAGCAACCATATTCCTTCATGCACATCTGCAGGTAGTGTACTACAAATGTGTAAAGTTTCATAAAAATCAAATAAGCGGTTTAGGAGGAGTTGCGCTTACAAGGTACATGGACGGACGGACAGGGTGATTCCTATATACCCCCCTCAACTTTGCGGGGGGTATAATAATACACGAAAAACAAAGAAACAAATTTATAGATTTAGGTTTACTGTGTTTAACACCACTTTCAATAATAATTCAGTTATGTCAGTCATTTTTTTGGTGGAGGAAACCGCAGTACCTGGAGAAAACCATCGACATGTCGCAAGTCACTGACAAACTTTATCACATAATGTTGTATCAAGTACACCTTGCCATTAATGGGGTTCGAACTCACAACTTCAGTGTTGATAGGCACTGATTACACAGGTAGTTGTAACTTACGACCACGGCCACGAGGGCCACCAAAATTTATAATAAACAGTATGGATAGATTGTTGTCAAATAGTTTACTGTATGATTCTGTAACTTTTTTATACCCGGTATATATTTCTAAGAACAGTTTGAAGTTACCAAAGGGGTGATTAGAATCTGTAAATCGAAGAACAGATAACACAATGGCCAAAAGGACAAACAACGATCTACAAAACATACACATAAAACAAAAGATCAAGTAACACGAACCCCACCTAAAATCCAGGGGTGAACTCAGGTGCTTCGGAAGTGTAAGGCACCGTAATCAGTTCCTGCTTCACTAGAGGCACTCTTCATATCAATCTAGTTTATCTTTATGTTAATAAAAACGTAGATATCTAATCTAGTGAAACCGTCTTCTATAGTGGTCACCACATAAAATGAAACAAAAAGTACAACTTGGAAAAGAACCACACTACTGTATGACTATTTATATACTGTTTGGGTTCAAACAGAACGATGGTCTTTGAAAAGAAGATCTAGACTTAAATATAATGTCAATAGAGTGCTGTGTCAAACTATATTCCAGTATGGTGGCCATAGCTAAACATTGAATATCCAACAGACACCAAAAACAACATTCTTAGAGGACTACAGTGCTATGTCAAACTATATTCCACTATGGTGGCCATTTTGAATATCCAACAGACACCAAAAACAACATTTTAAGAGGACTATCAAAGAAGAGAATTCTTTTTTTAGTTTCAGAAAGTGTATTTAGCTGTTGGTAACATTGTGGAATGTAGGCCTGCAGCAAACTCATATACATGTACAATGTACATACATGTATTTGAAAAAGGCTCATCCAATGGACATTCCAACCAAGTGTTGTCTTATCCAGCTTAGTGGTTTCAGAAAAGCACGTTGAAATATGACAAGGTTACCAGTGCCAAAAAAAAAACACAAAAAAATAGGTCAAGAAAACTTGTAACGAATAGTGCCAAGCAGATGTGGGGAGTTGAGGGGCAGAAGTGCTTAGATGTGGGGAGTTGAGGGGCAGAAGTGCTTAGATGTGGGGAGTTGAGGGGCAGAAGTGTTTAGATGTGGGGAGTTGAGGGGCAGAAGTGCTTAGATGTGGGGAGTTGAGGGGCAGAAGTGCTTAGATGTGGGGAGTTGAGGGGCAGAAGTGCTTAGATGTGGAGAGTTGAGGGGCAGAAGTGTTTAGATGTGGGCAGTTGAGGGGCAGAAGTGTTTAGATGTGGGCAGTTGAGTGGCAGAAGTGTTTAGATGTGGGCAGTTGAGGGGCAGAAGTGTTTAGCTATGAAACCTGTAAATGGAGTTAAGCTGCTCTTGGTGGAGATGCTTGACACATGAACAGGTCTAGGTTTGGTTTATGGTGTTTAATGCCACTTTCAAAAATATTTCAGCTATATCATGGCGGTCAGTTTTATTGGTGGAGGAAACCGGAGAACACTGACAAAACCACTGACCTGTTCCAAGTCACTGACAAACTTTATCACATAATGTTGTATCAAGTACACCTCGCCATGAACGGGGTTCACAATGTACGTATATTTTGTATATCCTGCAATGTCAAAAAGTCCAAAAGAGCAGAAACAGTTCTGACAGTTTTCAAGGGTGTTCTCTATCACATCTGCACTTATACTGTTACAGTTTCTTATCATTCGTTCTACATGAATCAGGTTTCAGAAAAGATTATTATTAGGTGGTCTATGACTAAATATCACTGAAGGTTATTTGATACCCTTCCTAAGTACTCAAAATCCTAGGATTGCAGGATCAGATACCATTATACTACTCGTGTAAATAAAATACTGATATGATATTATATTTACTGAGTTATTACTCTATTGATATTTATAATTCTACAATATTATTAAAAATTACACATTTCTTGGATCTTTGTTTATCTAATGTCAGATAAAAGAAATTCTCAAAAGATCTAATGCACATCTCATTTTAATTAAATCGTGGGTAGAGTTGAATTTAAATTTCCACTAAAAAAGAGCTGGACTTTCCTTCAAACTGGAAGTGTGATTAATAGTATACAGGTATACATTATTATTACTACATGTACTACACTCACCTGCACAAATTATTTTCATTATTATGGTATTTAGACAAGTTGCATAAATTATATTACTGCGACACTTAATTGCATAAAATATAGTATTGCTATGACACTTAATTGCATAAAATATAGTATTGCTATGGCACTTAATTGCATAAAATATAGTATCGCTATGACACTTAATTGCATAAAATATAAAACTGCTAAGACACTTAATTGCATAAAATATAGTATTGCTATGACACTTAATTGCATAAAATATAGTATTGATATGACGCTTAATTGCATAAAATATAGTATTGCTATGACACTTAATTGCATAAAATATATTATTGATATGACACTAAATTGCATAAAATATAGTACTGTTACGACACTTAGCTGCATAATATTTTACTCCTATGATGCTTATTTGCATAAAATCATTTTACTGCTACAATATTTATTTGCATAGAATATCTGTATGCTATCACACTTATTTACAGAGTATTTTACTGCAATTGCACTTAATTCCATAGAATATTTAATGCTATCACACTTAACTGCACAGAACATTTACTGCTATCACACTTAGTTGCAGACTCTTCTACTGCTATCACCCATAGTTCCATCGTGTATTTTACTGCTATCACACTTGCTAAGTAAATAAAACGTTAGAGAATACTGAAGGGGCAACCTCTCTCCAGCACAGGCGACCTAAGCCAATTTTGATTAAAATTATTTGGCTTTCAATCTTTAAAGTTTGAGTGTACCTGAGGAAGGTTATACCAGAAAAGTGACGTTCACGCTAAATTTGATATCTACATTTTTATTGCAAAGAGTATTTTACAGCTATCACACTTAATTGCAATAACATGTTTTATTGCTGCTATCACATTTAGCTACATAGAGTAGAGTTTGCTACTGCTAAGACATTTCTCCTTGTACAATTTGTTACTGTTAAGACACTTGCCCTTGTACAGTTTGTTACTGTTAAGACACAGGGTTTTTGCTGGTTCTTTTGGGAATTGCCACCTAACTTGGGAAATTTTATCGATAAATATGAATCTGAAATGAACTTAGGCAATAATAAACCGGCCACTGACAACAGGTTTAAATGAAACTGCACGCGTTGTCGTGCTGTGATACCCCCACTCGCTCTACATAAGTTGATGTGTAGTAAAGTATTAGATTATAGTGGAACTTAACGTGGTGGAGAGGCATAAAGGAGTGTAAAGAGTATTGGAATCAAGAGATGTGTATCCTCCCAGGGCAGTTGGCTAGTAAATGTTTGGAATGATGAAAAATGATGTATTACAGATTATTAGATATAAATATTATACATAGCTAATTAAGGAAATAATTTATAGCAGCAGCTCGTAAGGGAACATGAAAAGGGCTATAACTCTCGCAAAAATCAACCATCCGAGAAATCGGTATAAAATGTGCATGCTCAAATCATGGCCAACCAAGATACCAAATATGAATAAAATGCGACAAAAGACAAATGACTAGTTGCGTACACAAGATATGCGGACGGACGTATGGTCAAACAAACATGAGAAGGGCTATAACTCTCGCAAAAATCAACCATCCGTGAAATTGGTATAATATGTGCATGCTCAGATCATGGCCAATCAAGATACCAAATATGAATAAAATGCGACAAAAGACAAATGACTAGTTGCGTACACAAGATGTGCGAACGGACATATGGTCAAACATGAAAAGGGCTATAACTCTCGCAAAAATCAATCATCCGTGAAATCGGTATAATATGCGCATGCTCAAATCATGGCCAACTAAGATACCAAATATGAATAAAATGCGACAAAAGACAAATGACTAGTTGCGTACACAAGATGTGCGAACGGACATATGGTCAAACAAACATGAAAAGGGCAATAACTCTTGCAAAAATCAACCATCTGTGAAATCGGTATAATATGTGCATGCTCAGATCATGGCCAACCAAGATACCAGATTTGAATAAAATCCAACAAAAGACAAATGACTAGTTACGTACACAAGGTTTAGGGACGGACGGACAAGGGTATTCCAGTATACCCACCACTCTACGAGTGGGGGTATAAAAATAAATCAAAACCTACCTTTGAAATCGAACAATGTTGAAATTTTGCGGTATTGTGGAGGGCATTTTGAAAATGGAGACCGGTAGAAATTTTTCGATGTCGGAAATCAATTCAGGACATCATAATCTACCTACATATGCAGTCTGCGAATTTAGCCACAAGTCCGACGCCAATGGCTTGTGAAATTTATTAGGGACTTGTGAAATTTGACATATGAGAAGTCCTACTGGCTTGTGACAATTTTTTCAGCTGTGGCTACTATTCTTGTGTATCTCTGATCTCGTTTTCCGTGGTCTGTCGAGACCGTTGCGATTGGTCAAAAAAGCGTGTTGCATTGCCTAGCAACAAAAGTCTAGCACGATATATAGTTCGGGTTTTTTACGAGTCTTGTCAGTCAAAATATTTCTTTTTTGTTTCCGCTATGCTGATTCAGTGATTTTTTGATGGAATATTATGTATCGGAATTTTTGATTGGTCGAAACTGTATAATAAGATAAATAATATAATAAAAGTGTCAAGTCATGGTAAACAACAAGTCTGGCTAAGTAAATCTCAGCCATGAGCTTTCTACGATATGTCGAGGGGTCTATCCCCAGCAAAAAATTTAAAAGACTGGCATCGGCGGACGAAAGACAGGTGGCAAAAAAAAAGTATGATAAAGAATCCAGGGAAAGAAAATTTCTTCCTCAATGGACGAAAGATCGTTCTTGGCTGGCCTACGAGGAATACAAGCAATTGATGTTCTGCAACTGGTGCAGAAATCATTAAGTCGACAGAGTGTTTGTCAAAGGAACAAATAAGTTCAAACTTGATGGTGTCAAACAGCACGAAAGTAGTAAGCCACACCAGTATTATTAATCTAGGTACAACCGTACATCTCAAACCCAACTGAACCTATTTATTTCAGTCGTTGATCTAAACCTTGGACAAAATTGTCTTGATATGGGGGACTTGTAAATTTCAGGGGGGACTTGTAAAAATTCCATTGGCACAAGTCCCCCTGGCTGGTAAGTTAAAAAGTTTAATGTGAAGACTGCATATGAAATTTCGTTGAAATCGAACAATGTTGAATTTGTGTGGTATTGTGGCGGCCATTTTCAAAATGGCGATCGGTAGAAATTTTTCGATGTCAGGAATCAATTCGGGACATCATAAGGCCAAAAAAAATATGTACGTTTCCGATCGACCGACCGACCATAAAATTTTACCGCAGACCCTAACACTTTTTATGCCAAAAAAAAAATAGATGGGCAAAATCCGGAAATTCATTTCCGATTCCGTGTTTGTTTCCGACTTCAACAATTTTCTTCATTTCCTTGTATATTTGATCGTTGTTTGGAACCAAAACATTACACTACATGTCAAATAATTAATAAGCTGTAGTAAGAAAGAAACAAACAAGCTTGTGTGATTTTAGAGGAAGGAGCATACTTGTAGGTTTCCAAAAAAAAAATAATCAAAAATTCAAAAAAAAAAAAAAATCCCGTTCTACCGACTCTAATTCTGAAAACCATGCAATCGGAAAACACACCTTTTTTTTTTTGGCCTAATCTACCCACATATGAAATGTCGTTGAAATCAGACAATGTTGAATTTGTGCGGTATTGTGGCAACCATTTTGAAAATGGCAAACTGTAGAAATTTGTCAATCTCGGGAATCAATTCGGGACATCATTATCTACCCACATATCAAATTTTGAAGATATCGGACAATGTTGAATTTTTGCGGTATTGTGGTGGCCATTTTGAAAATGGCGACCGGTAGAAATTTTTCAATGTCAGGAATCAATTTGGGACATCATTATCTACCCACATATCAAAATTGGAATGTTGAATTTTTACTGCCCATATTTTGGTAGACATTTTGAAAATGCAGAATTGCTCCTCTAATGGTGACCTATCACAATGTCAAATTTTATATCTCTATCATTATCCATTTAGAAGCTATCAACATTAATGTACGAAATTTCAACTTTCCCATAGGATTCTATAGTAACCCCCACCCCCTTTGAACCCCTAAAAATATGGCTTTGTCCCCCTTTACCACAAATCTGAAAACTTTAGGATCAACTAGAAACATATATCTATAACTCCACCAAGTTTCATGAAATTCTGTCCAGTAGTTTCTGAGATCTGTCGCGGACACGTTCATGTCACACGGAAAGAAAGAAGAAGAATAATAAAACAAGATATGATTATAATATCTATAACCTCACCAAGTTTCATGAAATTCTGTCCAGTAGTTCCCGAGATCTGACGTGGACAAGTTCATGGTCCACGGAAAGAAAGAAAGAGGAGAATAATAATAATAATAATAATAAGAAGATATGATTATAATCTAACGATTATGAAGTTTCCCAAACCGGCCACTGACAACAGGTTTAAAAAATAAATCAAAAGCTACCTTTGAAATTGAACAATGTTGAATTTTTGCGGTATTGTGGTGGTCATTTTGAAAATGGCGACCGGTAGAAATTTGTCAATGTCGGGAATCAATTCAGGACATCATAATCTACCTACATATGAAATGTCGTTGAAATCGAACAATGTTGAATTTGTGCGGTATTGTGGTGGCCATTTTGAAAATGGCGACCGGTAGAAATTTTTCAATGTCAGGAATCAATTCGGGACATCATAATCTACCCACATATGAAATGTCGTTGAAATCGGACAAAGTTGAATTTGTGCAGTATTGTGGCGGCCATTTTGAAAATGGCGACTGACAGAAATTTTTCGATCTCAGTAATCATTTTGGGACATCATAATCTACCCACATATCAAATGTCGTTGAAATCGGACAATGTTGAATTTGTGCGATATATTGGTGGCCATTTTGAAAATGGCGACCGTTAGAAATTTTTCAATGTCAGGAATCAATTCGGGACATCATTATCTACCCACATATCAAATTTGGATGACATCGGACAATGTTGAATTTTTACCACCCATTTTTTATGCCGTTGTTTTGGTAGCCATTTTGAAAATGGCAGACATCACTATGTCAAATTTTATGTCTCTATCATTATCTATTTAGAAGTTATCAACATTAATGTACGAAATTTCAAGTTTCCCATAGGATTCTATAGTAACCCCCACCCCCTTTGAACCCCTAAAAATATGGCTTTGACTCCGATTACCACAAATCTGAAAACTTTAGGATCAACTAAAAACATATATCTATAACTCCACCAAGTTTCATGAAATTCTGTCCAGTAGTTCCCGAGATCTGCCGTGGACAAGTTCATGGTCCGCGGAAAGAAAGAAAGGAGAATTATAATAATAATAATAATAATAATAATAACAAGATATGATTATAATCTAACGATTATGAAGTCTCCCAAACCGGCCACTGACACTATCTACCCACATATCAAATTTTGATGATATCGGACAATGTTGAATTTTTACCACCCATTTTTATGCCGTGTTTTGGCAGCCATTTTGAAAATGGCAGACATCTTGAAAATTTTGAAAACGCAGAATTGCTCCTCTAATGGTGACCTATCACTATGTCAAATTTTATGTCTCTATCATTATCCAGTTAGAAGTTATCAACATTAATGTACAAAATTTCAAGTTTCCCATAGGATTCTATAGTAACCCCCACCCTCTTTGAACTGCCAAAATTATGGCTTTGACCCCTTTACCACAAATCTGAAAACTTTAGGATCAACTAGAAACATATAGTTTCATGAAATTCTGTCCTGTAGTTCCTGAGATCTGCTGTGGACAAGTTCATGGTGCACGGAAAGAAAGAAGAAGAATAAGAATAATAATAATAATAATAAGAAACGGAGCAAAAACAATAAGTCTCCAAACGTTGTTTGGGAGATTTAATAATAATAATAATAATAATAATAAGAAACGGAGCAAAAACAATAAGTCTCCAAACGTTGTTTGGGAGACTTAACTAGAATTGCCATTGCAAAGCAATGGCGGACATCACCCCACCCCATTATTTTGGTACCTCGGTTTCCATGGTAATGCCATTTTGAATTTTATCAACACGCCAAAAGTTTCCACACACTACAGTGAATATTCCTACGATGTTTCATGAAGTTTGATGAAAGAAATAAAAGATTAAAAAAAAATCCCCCCTTTTTTTTATTTCCATGGCAACTGCGGCAAAGTTTGTCCAACCGATTGCGATTTGTTTGGCTTATCTCATTCAACTAGATGTGGATGTGACAGGAAACATTACTGCAAAACTTTGTGAAGTTTGGAGTGAACTTAACATTTTTTGCACCTTGGTTACCATGGCAACGTCCGCCATTTTGAATTTTTTCAACCCCCAACAGCTACCACACACTACAGTGGATATTCCTACAAAGTTTCATGAAGTTTGATGAAAGGAATCCAAAATTATTTTAAATCCCCCCTTTTTTGTTTCCATGGCAACTGCAGCAAAGTTTGTCCAACCGATTCCGATTTTTTTGGCTTATCTCATTCCACTAGCTGTGGATGTTGTTCTTATTAAGTTTCATCAATTTCTGTTTGGCGAGTAACCTGCTATGATCATTTTTGTGTTTTTCAATTTTTTAGCATTTTGACCGTTTCCATGGCAACGGCAGCCATTTTGAAAAAAATCAACCCTATACAGCACAACTTCACATGGCATATGATATTCCTACAAGGTTTCATAAAGTTTGATCAAGGCATCTCCGAGAAATAGAGCGGACAAAAATGTGTGGAAGAATAATAATAAGAATAATAATAATAGTGAAAAAGAAACGTAGAATAGCAATACGTCACCCGACTGCGTTCGGGGTGAAGTAATAACTAGAATTGCCATTGCAAAGCAATAGCGAACGTCACCCCACCCCATTATTTTGGTACCTTGGTTTCAATGGTAACTTCATATTGAATTTTATCAACACGCCAAATGCTTCCACACACTACGGTAAATATTCCTATGATGTTTCATGAAGTTTGATGAAAAATCTAATTTTTTTTTAAATCCCCCCCTTTTTTTATTTCCATGGCAACTGCGGCAAAGTTTGTCCAACCGATTGCGATTTGTTTGGCTTATCTCATTCAACTAGATGTGGATGTGACAGGAAACATTACTGCAAAACTTTGTGAAGTTGGAAGTGAATTTAACATTTTTTGCCTCTTGGTTACCATGGCAACGGCCACCATTTTGAATTTGTTCAACCCCCCAACAGCTGCCACACACTACAGTGGATATTCCTACAAAGTTTCATGAAATTTGATGAAAGGAATCCAAAATTATTTTAAATCCCCCCTTTTTTGTTTCCATGGCAACTGCGGCAAAGTTTGTCTAACCGATTCCGATTTTTTGGGCTTACCTCATTCCACTAGCTGTGGATGTTGTTCCTATCAAGTTTCATCAATTTCTGTTTGGCGAGTAACCTGCTATGATCATTTTTGTGTTTTTCAATTTTTTAGCATTTTGGTCGTTTCCATGGCAATGGCAGCCATTTTGAAAAAAATCAACCCTATACAGCACAACTTCACATGGCATATGATATTCCTACAAGGTTTCATAAAGTTTGATCAAGGCATCTCCGAGAAATAGAGCGGACAAAAATGTGTGGAAGAATAATAATAATAACTAGAATTGCAATTGCAAAGCAATAGCGAACGTCACCCCACCCCATTATTTTGGTACCTCGGTTTCCATGGTAACTTCATTTTGAATTTTATCAACACGTCAAAAGCTTCCACACACTACGGTGAATATTCCTATGATGATTCATGAAGTTTGATGAAAAATCAAATTTTTTTTTAAATCCCCCCTTGTTTTATTTCCATGGCAACTGCGGCAAAGTTTGTCCAACCGATTGCGATTTTTTTGGCTTATCTCATTCAACTAGATGTGGATGTGACAGGAAACATTACTGCAAAACTTTGTGAAGTTGGAAGTGAATTTAACATTTTTTGCACATTGGTTACCATGGCAACGGCCACCATTTTGAATTTGTTCAACCCCCCCCCCCCCCCAACAGCTGCCACACACTACAGTGGATATTCCTACAAAGTTTCATGAAGTTTGATGAAAGGAATCCAAAATTATTTTAAATCCCCCCTTTTTTGTTTCCATGGCAACTGCGGCAAAGTTTGTCCAACTGATTCCGATTTGCTTGGCTTATCTCGTTCCACTAGATGTGGATGTTGTTCCTATCAAGTTTCATCAATTTCTGTTTGGCGAGTAACCTTGCTATGATCATTTTTGTGTTTTTTCAATTTTTTTAGCATTTTGGCCATTTCCATAGCAACGGCAGCCATTTTGAAAAAATCAACACTTAAAAACCCAACTTCACATGGCATATGATATTCCTACAAGGTTTCATAAAGTTTGATCAAGGCAGCTCCGAGAAAAGTGACGGACAAATTTGTGCGGAAAGTGGAATAATAAGAATAATAATAATAATAAGAAAAAACAGAGCAAAAGTAATATGTCTCCCAAACTAACTA
The DNA here is from genome assembly GCA_963680875.1 of Bathymodiolus brooksi. NCBI lineage: Eukaryota > Metazoa > Mollusca > Bivalvia > Mytilida > Modiolidae > Bathymodiolus > Bathymodiolus brooksi. The sequence continues at coordinate 49,490,919 of OY804577.1, forward strand.
CGTTTGGGAGCCATAATAATAATAATAATATTAGACTTTTCGAAAACTATTATAGTTAAAGTGATACTCTTATTCATACCTATACAAGAAAAATCGATAATAGGGATAATCTCAAAACATGTATTAAGGTTTATGACGTTTATGGACATTTAAAAGGCTTATACATTGTTAGATAGATCGTTTTAATATATCAATAGAACAGAGTTTGACGCCGACAAACAAATGCACCAAACAATTCAACAATTTTCTTTAACTTTCGCAGGCAGAGGGCGAGCTATAACAAAGACAACCTGTATAAGTATTCTAAGAAAATTGACTTCATCTGGGGGGACACGAATTAGTGCAGGTAAAGCTCTCAGGACAACTCTTCTCTTATCTTCAGCCATTGTAAGCTGTAAAATACAGAAACATTGGTCCAGCCTCACTTAAAACTATAATACAATGGAGTTAACGTATTTCAGTGTGATTTGATACATTGTTGTTAAAAGGGGAAACATAAAAAACATAAAAAGCATCCCGCAAAATAAACATACCACCCTTAGTCAGAATACATGATAAATCAATGTCTGTTGACAGGAAATGAATGTGGGTGTATCCCCTCCCCTCTCCTATGCCATATTTGGTGCATTTTAGAGCGTATATATCTGAAACTCGTACTTGTATATTACAAAATTTGGTATTCGGTATTCCATTCTAAAATTAACACTATTCTGTACTCTTGCTTAATTTAGCTGGTAATACGTATTTCAGGGAGGGGGTAGTGGGGTTGACACCCCATGAATATGTGATTTTCTCTTGAAAATTTCCCGCATGTTCTTTGTGCACGGACATGCGCTATAATGTCATTTATGCCAAAAACGATATCAAAATGAATATACCGTATATACTTAAGAGCAGGGGCGGATAAAAGTACAACTGGTAAGCTTTATCATTTGTGAATCCGCCCCTTAAGACGACGTAGGAATAAATGTTAATTTAAATAACAGAAGTCATGCGACAAGTTCGTGTTGTTTTCTATTAGAGCACACCGCATTCAACTACATTTATAAATTGTGGAAATTTTGGTAGTTTTCACGCAGTGCGAGTCCAATAGCCTAATTGAGAAGATGGGACAAGCTACTAATCATGCACAAGCAGGTAAGTGTGAAACCTTTTAGCACAAAGTTATTTTTAGGTAAACTGTAAATACTAGAGGCTCCCAGGAGCCTGTATAGCTCACCTGAGTATAATAAAACTTAATAACTTCGGTAAAAAAATTTAACAAATGTAGCCTTCGTCATTGCAGACCCCTTCTACAAAAAAATTTGGGCAGGGGTTCCCCCTTTAATGTAAGTTATCAAAATTGCTGTAAAAAAACATATATGTCAATGATTCTCAAAATTTAGCTTTTCCTACTTCACATTTCGTAATAGAGTTGCTTCCCTTTGATTATTTGAGTAACCAAAAGCAGTGAGTCAACAAAAAAATGCATTTCAAGAGGAATAATTTCACCCCCCCCCCCTTTTTTCTATTTTTAGCTTGGCGGCCATCTTGGTTGGAAGTCGGGATCACCGGACACAATTTTGGATCATTCCACAAAAGTTTGGTTGCAATTGGCCCAGTGGTTTCTGAGGAGAAGATTGTTATGTGAATTTCCCATAGGGTCCTATGTTAAGCTAAGTTCGGCTGTGGGGGCCATCTTGGTCGAAGGGCCGAACCGCCGGACACATTTTTGGAAGAGAATCACCCAATGATTATTTCATCAAAATTTTGTTCTTATTGAGCAAATGGTTTCAGACAAGAAGATTTTTATGGGAATTTCCCATAGGGTCCTATGTTAAATTAAGTTCGGCTGTGGTGGCCATCTTGGTCGGTGTTCTGAAATGCCGGACACAATTTTGGAAGAGGACCACCCAAGAATCATTTCAACAAAGTTTGGTTGAGATTGGCTCAGTAGTTTCAGAGGAGAAGATTTTTTTTAAATTTCATCCCCCCTTTTTTCTAATTTGCATAATCGGTCAAAATCGGCAAAAGTTCAAAGTTCATTAAAAATCCCGTAATATATGTTAAAAAGCTCATCATTATGCTTATACAGTTCAAATTTGGGCACTTTCTGGCTTAAAATGGAGCAGTTTTGGCCATTTGAAGAAATTTCTATCTTTAGTAATGGCGGCCATCTTGGATACAGGACGGTGCTGACGGACACAATTTTGAAAGGGGACCACCTAAGGATCATTTCAGCAAAGTTTGGTTGAAATTGGCTCAGTAGTTTCAGAGGAGAAGATTTTTTTTCAATGTCATCCCCCCTTTTTTCTAATTTGCATAATCGGTCAAAATGGGTAATGGGATTTACTTCAAAATTGCAGGGTAGGTAGATCTTGACATGCTGCACATTTTTGCAATTTAAACTTAACATCTATCTCTAAATAGTTTTGAAATATAAGACGAAAAGTAATATAATTTAAAAAAAAAAATTGATGAAAAAAGGGCAATAACTCCAAGATGGGTAATCAAATTTACTTCAAAATTGCAGGGTATGTAGATCTTGACATGCCGAACATGTTTGCAGTTTCAACTTACCATCTGTCTCATAGTTTTTGAAATAAAGGACGAAAAGTATTAAAATTTTGAAAATTTGATGAAAAAAGGGAAATAACTCCAAAATGGGTAATGGGATTTACTTCAAAATTGCAGGGTGGGTAGATCTTGATATACCGCACATTTTTGCAATTTAAAGTTAACCTTTATCTCTTATAGTTTTTGAAATATAAGACGAAAAGTATTAAAATTTTACAAATTTGATGAAAAAAGGGCAATAACTCCAAGATGGGTGATCAGATTTACTTCAAAATTGCAGGGTAGGTAGATCTTGATGTGCTGATCATTTTTATCCCATGTCAGATTTTTTTATATTATTAACGGTTTTTGAGTTATTACCCAAAACCTGCAATTTTACCATATGTTCTATTTTTAGTAACAGCAGCCATGTTGGTTGGTGCACGGCATCACCGGACACAATTTTGAAACTAGACACCCTAGTGATGATTCAGACCAAGTTTGGTTTCCATTGGTCTAGTACTTTCAGAGGAGAAGATTTTTGAAAAAGTTTACGACGTACGACGATGACACACGCCAAGTGATGGCAATAGCTCACATGACACTTTGGGTCAGGTGAGCTAAAAGGGGGGGGGGGGTTATTATCTAAAAACCTAAATTTAAATTGAATGAGATTCAATCCATAGTTAAAATTGTTCAAACGGGACTCACCACTTTGTGTGAAATTCGCATATCAAAGACCTTGTGATGACCCCTGGATTATTGATTCAATCGTAACTGTAATATTGATGCGCATTTAGTTATTTATATCATTGCACCGTATCCGTTCTTTTCCAGATGTTAAAAGCATTTAATCCATGTAGCTATACAATTGTTTATATTTCACATACTTTTTAAGAAATACACATACTTACCACTTTGCTAAGAAAATACACTTCGTGACATTGAAATATCCTTCACAGTGGTGAGTCAAGAACTTCCGAAAAGGAGGACCCGCTAACGTTGTGTTTCATTTACAATCTGATATGTTGTTATCATTTCATATTGTTTTCAGATACAACAATTATTCAACAAAAGAAAAAAATTACACATGTGTCCATCTCCGACGCAGAAATTGAGCTCCTTCTTAAAGGCTACCAGCTTCACCCATGTTCATGGGATCGCCTTTTAAACTATGTGACAGAAAGATGTGAAAATGTACCAGATGAAGCTCTCAAATATTATATAGTGGCAACCAAAAAGCAACTCTAATCCAGACTTTCCGTCAAACTTGGGAAGCTTGAACAGACACCACTTTCAAGCATAGCAAATGAGTCAATTAGGTAAGGCAATAAATTCTACATTTTTTAAATTAAAATGCCTTTTCTATACATTTTACAAAAAAAAAAACAATAAGTTTTAAACCTGTTCAAAAACACAAAAACTACTAAAGAATCCATATTCGTCTTTTGTTCGCCACAACAAGGATTTGATTTGATTTTATTTGATTTTTGGTGCTTAATGCCACTTTCAACAATATTTCAGCTATATTATGGCGACCAGTTTTAGTGGTGGAGGAAGCCGGAGTACCCGGTTAGAACCATGCACCGACCATGGGCAAGCAACTGGTATACTTTATCGCATGCGGCTGCAAGTCGAGTGCACCCTTTTTGTAAATTACAAAGCCGGGCGCGAACCCACGCCGTAGTGGTGATAGGCTTGTATGAGTTGTTAGATCCAACGACCTAAGTCATTGAGCCACCCGGGCCCCTTGCCACAATAAGGAGCGGGGAAAATAGAAAAAATAGAATACCCTCGTCGCTTTAAGTGGAGTTGATATACTGGGATGCACATGTCTATCAGTCCGTCCGTCCAAACATCCGTCACACATTTGATTTGACGACCTGATCAAACAAAGTGAAATTATTATGGAATTTGTAAAACCACTAAATACAGCGTAGGATTGAATTTTATATACATTTGTATTTTGCATTTACGGTTTACGACGGTAAAAACCGCATTATTTAAACACGGTATTCAGTCAAAGCATAAGTGCAACAAATGCAAATAAAGTCGTTATAGCTTTGTATCAAATTGAAAGTGTGAAAAGTTGAATATTTTTTTAACGTTGTAGGGAGGAACTGACTAAAGTAATGTCCTTGGAGAATAAGCTTAGAAAGCCCACTCAAGATCAGATGCCTGCAGCAGTTGTGGATGAACTAGCGGTCCAACCACCGCAAGAACCAGAGAATGTTGCTGACGACCATCGGGAGCAGATTATCAATAACCTGTCCGACGAAGATATTCCTTTTCCGGCTGCGCCTCAAATTCCCGGACAAAATACCCCAAAGCCTTCAACTTCCATCTGCATCTGAGAGAAAAAGACAGATCGGCAATGAGTTACAAAACATCGAAGCTCCAAAGGCAAATAAACCCAAATCAACGTCTCTTATAGACACAATTAAACAAAATCACATGGATTACAGAAAATACATAACCAAAAAAATGCCCAAGATCCTAAGGGCAATTGGAATAATTTCTTCTTCGGAATCAGAAGACGAGTGAAATAATTCAAATCTTATAAAAATGTTAACACAGTGTAAATTAGTTTGTTGAATAAATATGACTGCCCAAAAATTAATATTTATTTCCATATGAATTAGTTCTTCCTTGTAATGAACGAGTGGTGGTTGATTTTTGATTTGTGATGTTTCATTTTTAACATGCAATGGCTACATGTATATATGACGATCAGTTTTACTAGTGGAGGAAGCCCGCAGTAAAAAATCGTCCTTCGACGAGTAACTGACAAACTATATCACATAAGATAAGCACGGGTCGTCACAGTGTATGACGTTTCTCTATGATGATTTCAGCTCCAAGTTTTCAAGGGACAGATCATTTTATTTTCATGGGGATTTGTTTTTTTGAAACAAAATGGCATGGTTGTGAATTTTTCATGAAAATAATCTGACTATGTTGCACATGAACAAAATTTTGTCCAAAACATTTTTCTATCAAAGTGTCTGGCAGATTGATTGATTGATTGGTGGTGTCTAACAGCATTTTTAACACGCAATGGCTATATATATGATGGTCAGTTTTAGTGGCGGAGTGGTCGGAGTGAAGCACCGACCTACGGCGAGTAACTGACAAACTCTACCATATAAATATGGGCGACGATGCATCACAGTAACCTTTAAGAGAGAAAAAATCTGAATTGTCTATAAAAATCTATCGAACGAATTCCGTAAACAAATTTGGCTGGGACAAAAATCAGCAAAATGAAATCAAATAGAACATGCATTAGGTAGAAAAATTTAATTTTCTGGATTTCTATGAAGTTTGGAAGATGCATCATTAATTTTGAATTTGTCGTATGTAACTGCAACACGTATACTGATCGGCATTGCTTTAATATGCAGTCAGTGGCAGATTCAATGAGGGAGCTGATGGCTGGGTTTCAACCTATATAAATATTTTGAAACAATAGAAAACCACTGGAGAGTGACCAGAGCGAGTCCCCTCTTAGTGTTAGTCCCCCGCCCCTCACATTCAAAAGTCCTAGATCCGTTTCTTTTTGGTAGTTGAGTATTTTTAAAACAATACAGAATTATAGAATTTATTTAGCCTGAAATATTATACATGTGAAATAATCCAAAATGCATCCGAGTACACATGTCTTATATATTTGGTTTTATCTTTTACGTTTTGAAATGTTCCCTACTATAAATTTACCTCTACGAGTATAACTTCATGTATGACTACGACTATGAGTATGCCTATAATAGTTTTCGAAAAATTAATAATAATAATACCGGTAATAATAATAATAAGAAACAGAGCAAAAACAATATGTCTCACAAACTTCGTTTGGGAGCCATAATAAGAATAAAAATAGTGAAAAAGAAACGTAGAATAGCAATACATCACCCGACAACAGTCGGGGTGATGTAATAATAAAAAAAATAATAATAATAAGAAACGGAGCAAAAACAATAAGTCTCCAAATGTTGTTTGGGAGACTTAATAACTTTGCAGTAGAATTTATTTCACTCAATTACAGCATCAGTATCTGTCCTTTTTATTTTTGAATTTGTCTACCAAAGTGTCAAGATCACTATCTGACAGTTTGTCCTTTCCTTCCATGGATATTCTCATAAGAGCTTCCAAATTCCTTTGGGTCAATCTTGATTTAATACAACTATAATATAACCAGAGAAAACTTTGCTCATACATATAAAGTGAACTAAACCTTCTCATATCCTGCATAACGAATGTTGGATGATTTTCATCCAACTCTGAATTTTTAACGTTATTTGTGCTGTCTGTAATAGAAGATGAACACAATGGTTCCGTTTCACAACTTTCAATAAGAGTAGCAACACAATCAGTATCGTCACCATGAGTTTGACATTCGACTTCACAAATGCTGATTTCATCATCATTTTCATTGGGTTTCTTCTTTTTCGTTGTCACAAACAAAGAATCAATTGTCCTTGTGAGAGTTCTTGAATTTCTTTTTCTTGTGTCAGTCATTAGCTCTGAAACTCTTCAGAATTTTGTCAGTCCGAAATAACTTTTAAAAATAAAATTTTGAAAATCAGAATTGAATAAGTAAACACATCAGTTGTATTATGTTTTAATTATACTCCATTTCATATTCTATTTCAGCAAATTTGTTAACATTTCTAAAAGATTCATCTTCACTCTGCTCACTGATTCACCACAGGAATCGGAAATTCTATCAATTAATAATAAGGTATAGGGGCACCTCAAAGATCAATGGGCAACTATAAAAAACCAGAGGCTCTCAAGAGCCTGTATCGTTCACCTGGTTATAAAAAAAAACCAATTGGTCCTATGTAAAAACTATGTCCTGTAGTGGTAGTCATCTTGGAATTACGATCAACATAAAAAACACAAAGTTTGTAAAGGACCTTCCAATGATTGATGCACAATAGGTTCAATCAGTGCAATAGCTTCAGAGAAGAATATATTTCTGTATTTTCCCCATATGGTCCTGTGTTAATACTATGACCTGTGGTGGCAGCCATCTTGGATTTCCGATCGGCATAAAAAACAGAAAATTTGTAGAGGACCTTCCAATGATCATTCCTGGGCAGTTTGGTTTCAACTGTCCAAGTGGTTTCAGAGAAGAAGCGTTTTGAAACATTTTTCCCATAGGGTCCAATGTTAAACTAAGTCCTGCCGTAGCCGCCATTTTGAATTTCATATCAGAACAAAAAACCTAAAGTTTGTAGAGGACCATCCAATGAACATTCATGTACAGTTTGGCTTTAATCATATTTGTAGTTTCTGAGTAGAAGGCATTTGAACATTTTCCCATAGGGTCCAATGTTAATCTATGTATTGCGGTGGTGACCATCTTGGACTTCCGATCGGCATAAAAATCACACACCTTGTAGAGGACCTTCCAATGATCATTCCTGGGCAGTTTGGTTTCAATTATCCAAGTGGTTTCAGAGAAGAAGCGTTTTGAAACATTTTTCCCATAGGGTCCAATGTTAAACTAAGTCCTGCCGTAGCCGCCATTTTGAATTTCATATCGGAATAAAAAACGTAAAGTTTGTAGAGGACCATTCAATGAACATTCATGTACAGTTTGGCTTTAATCATATTTGTAGTTTCTGAGAAGAAGGCATTTGAACATTTTCCCATAAGGTCCAATGTTAATCTATGTCCTGCGGTGGCGGCCATCTTGAATTTTCGATCGGCATAAAAAAACAGAAACTTTGTAGAGGACCTTCCAATGATCATTCCTGGGCAGTTTGGTTTCAATTGTCCAAGTGGTTTCAGAGAAGAAGCGTTTTGAAACATTTTTCCCATAGGGTCCAATGTTAAACTAAGTCCTGCCGTAGCCGCCATTTTGAATTTCATATCGGAACAAAAAACGTAAAGTTTGTAGAGGACCATCCAATGAACATTCATGTACAGTTTGGCTTTAATAATATTTGTAGTTTCTGAGAAGAAGGCATTTGAACATTTTCCCATAGAGTCCAATGTTAATCTATGTATTGCGGTGGCAGCCATCTTGGATTTCAGATCGGCATAAAAAACATAAAATTTGTAGAGGACCTTCCAATGATCATTCCTGGGCAGTTTGGTTTCAACTGTCCTAGTGGTTTCAGAGAAGAAGCGTTTTGAAACATTTTCCCCATAGGGTCCAATGTTAAACTAGGTCCTGCCGTAGACGCCATTTTGAATTTCATATCGGAACAAAAAACGTAAAGTTTGTAGAGGACCATCCAATGAACATTCATGCACAGTTTGGCTTTAATCATATTTGTAGTTTCTGAGAAGAAGGCATTTGAATATTTTCCCATAGGGTCCAATGTTAATCTATATCCTGCGGTGGCGGCCATCTTGGATTTCCGATCGGCATAAAAAACAAAAAATTTGTAGAGGACCTTCCAATGATCATTCCTGGGCAGTTTGGTTTCAACTGTCCAAGTGGTTTCAGAGAAGAAGCATTTTGAAACATTTTTCCCATAGGGTCCAATGTTAAACTAAGTCCTGCCGTAGCCGCCATTTTGAATTTCATATCGGAACAAAAAACCTTAAGATTGTAGAGGACCATCCAATGAACATTCATGTACAGTTTGGCTTTAATCATATTTGTAGTTTCTGAGAAGAAGGCATTTGAATATTTTCCCATAGGGTCCAATGTTAATCTATGTCCTGCGGAGGCGGCCATCTTGGATTTCCAATCGGCATAAAAAACAGAAACTTTGTAGAGGACCTTCCAATGATCATTCCTGGGCAGTTTGGTTTCAACTGTCCAAGTGATTTCAGAGAAGAAGCATTTTGAAACATTTTTCCCATAGGGTCCAATGTTAAACTAAGTTCTGCCGTAGCCGCCATTTTGAATTTCATACCGGAACAAAAAACCTAAAGTTTGTAGAGGGCCATCTAATGAACATTCATGTACAGTTTGGCTTTAATCATATTTGTAGTTTCTGAGAAGAAGGCATTTGAATATTTTCCCATAGGGTCCAATGTTAATCTATGTCCTGCGGTGGCGGCCATCTTGGATTTCCGATCGGCATAAAAAACAAAAATTTGTAGAGGACCTTCTAATGATCATTCCTGGGCAGTTTGGTTTCAACTGTCCAAGTGGTTTCAGAGAAGAAGCATTTTGAAACATTTTTCCCATAGGGTCCAATGTTAAACTAAGTCCTGCCGTAGCCACCATTTTGAATTTCATATCGGAACAAAAAACCTTAAGATTGTAGAGGACCATCCAATGAACATTCATGTACAGTTTGGCTTTAATCATATTTGTAGTTTCTGAGAAGAAGGCATTTGAATATTTTCCCATAGGGTCCAATGTTAATCTATGTATTGCGGTGGTGGCCATCTTGGATTTCCGATCGGCATAAAAAACAGAAACTTTGTAGAGGACCTTCCAATGATCATTCCTGGGCAGTTTGGTTTCAACTGTCCAAGTGGTTTCAGAGAAAAAGCATTTTGAAACATTTTTCCCATAGGGTCCAATGTTAAACTAAGTCCTGCGGTAGCCGCCATTTTGATATTTCATACCGGAACAAAAAACGTAAAGTTTGTAGAGGACCATCTAATGAACATTCATGTACAGTTTGGCTTTAATCATATTTGTAGTTTCTGAGAAGAAGGCATTTGAATATTTTCCCATAGGGTCCAATGTTAATCTATGTCCTGCGGTGGCAGCCATCTTGGATTTCCGATCGGCATAAAAAACAGTAACTTTATAAAGGACATTCCAATGATCATTCATGTACAGTTTAGGTTCAGTCAGTTCATTAGTTTCAGAGAAGAAGATCTTTGAAATTTCAGCCAATCAGAGCATATTATTGGCCTTGGCAGCCATATTGAATATCCGACTGGAACGAAAAACAGTAACTAAGTTTGGTTCCAATCGGCCCAGTGGTTTCGGAGAAGAAGCTTGAAATGTGAAAAGTTTACAGACGACAGACGACGGACGCCAAGTGATGGCAATAGTTCACCTGGACCTTAGATCGCTGGGCAACTATAAAAAAAACACTTTTATAGTTGCCCAGCGATCTTTGAGGTGCCCCTATACCTTATTATTGATAGAATTTCCAATTCCTGTGGATTCACTATTAATCTCACCATCGCTGTCTACATCACACTCTCGTCAATGGGTTTTTCCCTCTCTGTGAGGAAAATAAATTTCATAAAACAAGTCGCTGCAGTCATATTGTCATAGGTTTTACTATGATCTGGTCTCTTAAACTTTGCCCTGTTTAACTGGTTAAGCCATGTAATGTCAGATATTGGCCATTTTTTTAATTAAGGCATGAACATTACTAAATTTTAAGTTAAGGTATTTTCTAGTGTGCTCTTTAAGAGCCATGACAGTTTTATGAGCTGTTGTTTGTTGTGTCAATGCCTGTTTTTGTGATTCTATTACTCTAACTGCATCAGTATGTACACAAGATTTCTCATGGTCAGATACAGTACTGATTTTATAATTTTTGGAATCTGCGATGAAAAGATGTTTTTACTCGAGCGCAGTTAATTTAACATATCCCGTAATGTTAAACACAAATTTTGCAAGTCATTCCTTTTTCGTCGTCATTTTGCAGCCAATGTCTTTCTGTAGCCCGGCTACTTAAAAATAATCGCTTCCTATTGGCTTCGTACTTTTCATTATTTTTATTCTGAGCATCATTGTCACTCTTCCTCTTCACACCCAGCTTAGCTGCGGTGTGAAATTTAATCGGACATGATGTTGCCATGCTTGCTTGTTATGGTACAGAAGCTCTCGGGTTTCATCCTGCCATCGGAAAGAAGAATCAGAATTCCGAATGGTTCTACATTATAATATGAGAACCATTTTGCAGAACAGTAAAGAAATTCCGAAAAAAAGGAAAACATCGATTTTTTTTTCAATCGGACATCTGGGCCGATATTTATGTTGTTTTTATCGGACATTCACATTTTTTATCGGACAAACCGATAAAACCGACAGTTTTCAAGAACTCTGCCATGTTGTTTGTTTTGCCTCTTTCGGTTTTATTTTTTTCAGGTAATATTTACTGTTGTGAGACATGTTTATGTCAAAAAAGAACGACGACCGAGTGTACATAAATCTGAGATGAAAAGCACACAGATGACCGGATATGTAATCACGTAATATAAAAAAAACTTTTCCGGGAACAGTTACTAAATCCGGATTTTTACCGACAATAATTCCGATCAGTTTGGGAATTATCTGACCGATTTTGGGAGAAAAGGACCCTATTTTTCATTGGGAATGGACACTTATCCTTGTAGAGTTTGTTACTGTTTGGACACTTACCCTTGTAGAGTTTGTTACTGATAAGACACTTACCCTTGTAGAGTTTGTTACTGATAAGACACTTACCCTTGCATAATTTGTTACTGCTAAGATGCTTACCCTTGTAAGAGTTTGCTACTATTCAGACACTTACCCTAGTAGAGTTTGTTACTGTTAAGACACTTACCCTTGTAGAGTTTGTTACTGTTAAGACACTTACCCTTGTAGAGTTTGTTACTGTTTGGACACTTACCCTAGTAGAGTTTGTTACTGTTAAGACACCTACCCTTGTAGAGTTTGTTACTGTTAAGACACCTACCCTTGTAGAGTTTGTTACTGTTAAGACACTTACCCTTGTAGAGTTTGTTACTGTTTGGACACTTACCCTAGTAGAGTTTGTTACTGTTAAGACACCTACCCTTGTAGAGTTTGTTACTGTTAAGACACTTATCCTAGTAGAGTTTGTTACTGTTAAGACACTTATCCTAGTAGAGTTTGTTACTGTTCAGACACTTACCCTTGTAGAGTTTGCTACTGTTAAGACACTTACTCTTGTAGAGTTTGTTACTGTTTGGACACTTACCCTAGTAGAGTTTGTTACTGTTAAGACACTTATCCTAGTAGAGTTTGTTACTGTTCAGACACTTACCCATGTAGAGTTTGCTACTGTTAAGACACTTACCCTTGTAGAGTTTGTTACTGTTTGGACACTTACCCTTGTAGAGTTTGCTACTGTTAAGACACTTACTCTTGTAGAGTTTGTTACTGTTAAGACACCTACCCTTGTAGAGTTTGTTACTGTTTGGACACTTACCCTTGTAGAGTTTGCTACTGTTAAGACACTTACTCTTGTAGAGTTTGTTACTGTTAAGACACCTACCCTTGTAGAGTTTGTTACTGTTTGGACACTTACCCTTGTAGAGTTTGTTACTGTTAAAACACTTACCCTTGTAGAGTTTGTTACTGTTTGGACACTTACCCTAGTAGAGTTTGTTACTGTTTGGACACTTACCCTTGTAGAGTTTGCTACTGTTTGGACACTTACCCTTGTAGAGTTTGTTACTGTTAAGACACTTACCCTTGTAGAGTTTGTTACTGTTAAGACACCTACCCTTGTAGAGTTTGTTACTGTTTGGACACTTACCCTTGTAGAGTTTGTTACTGTTAAGACACTTATCCTTGTAGAGTTTACTACTGATAAGACACCTACCCTTGTAGAGTTTGCTACTGTTAAGACACTTATCCTTGTAGAGTTTGTTACTGTTTGGACACTTACCCTTGTAGAGTTTGTTACTGTTAAGACACTTACTCTTGTAGAGTTTGTTACTGTTAAGACACCTACCCTTGTAGAGTTTGTTACTGTTTGGACACTTACCCTTGTAGAGTTTGTTACTGTTAAAACACTTACCCTTGTAGAGTTTGCTACTGTTAAGACACTTACCCTAGTAGAGTTTGTTACTGTTTGGACACTTACCCTTGTAGAGTTTGCTACTGTTTAGACACTTACCCTTGTAGAGTTTGTTACTGTTAAGACACTTATCCTTGTAGAGTTTACTACTGCTAAGACACTTACCCTTGTAGAGTTTGCTACTGTTAAGACACTTATCCTTGTAGAGTTTGTTACTGTTTGGACACTTACCCTTGTAGAGTTTGCTACTGTTAAGACACTTACTCTTGTAGAGTTTGTTACTGTTAAGACACCTACCCTTGTAGAGTTTGTTACTGTTTGGACACTTACCCTTGTAGAGTTTGTTACTGTTAAAACACTTACCCTTGTAGAGTTTGCTACTGTTAAGACACTTACCCTAGTAGAGTTTGTTACTGTTTGGACACTTACCCTTGTAGAGTTTGTTACTGTTTGGACACTTACCCTTGTAGAGTTTGTTACTGTTAAAACACTTACCCTTGTAGAGTTTGTTACTGTTAAGACACCTACCCTTGTAGAGTTTACTACTGTTTGGACACTTACCCTTGTAGAGTTTGCTACTGTTAAGACACTTACTCTTGTAGAGTTTGCTACTGTTAAGACACTTACCCTTGTAGAGTTTGTTACTGTTAAAACACTTACCCTTGTAGAGTTTGTTACTGTTAAGACACCTACCCTTGTATAGTTTACTACTGTTAAAACACTTACCCTTGTAGAGTTTGTTACTGTTAAGACACTTACCCTTGTAGAGTTTGTTACTGTTAAGACACCTACCCTTGTAGAGTTTACTACTGTTAAAACACTTACCCTTGTAGAGTTTGTTACCGTTAAGACACTTACCCTTGTAGAGCTTGTTACTGTTAAGACACCTACCATTGTAGAGTTTGCTACTGCTAAGACACTTACCCTTGTAGAGTTTGTTACTGTTTGGACACTTACCCTAGTAGAGTTTGTTACTGTTCAGACACTTACCCTTGTAGAGTTTACTACTGTTAAAACACTTACCCTTGTAGAGTTTGTTACTGTTAAGACACTTACCCTTGTAGAGTTTGTTACTGTTAAGACACCTACCCTTGTAGAATTTACTACTGTTAAAACACTTACCCTTGTAGAGTTTGCTACTGTTAAGACACTTACCCTTGTAGAGTTTGTTACTGTTAAAACACTTACCCTTGTAGAGTTTGTTACTGTTAAGACACCTACCCTTGTAGAGTTTACTACTGTTAAAACACTTACCCTTGTAGAGTTTGTTACTGTTTAGACACTTACCCTTGTAGAGTTTGTTACTGTTTGGACACTTACCCTTGTAGAGTTTGTTACTGTTAAAACACTTACCCTTGTAGAGTTTGTTACTGTTAAGACACCTACCCTTGTAGAGTTTACTACTGTTTGGACACTTACCCTTGTAGAGTTTGTTACTGTTAAGACACTTACTCTTGTAGAGTTTGCTACTGTTAAGACACTTACCCTTGTAGAGTTTGTTACTGTTAAAACACTTACCCTTGTAGAGTTTGTTACTGTTAAGACACCTACCCTTGTATAGTTTACTACTGTTAAAACACTTACCCTTGTAGAGTTTGTTACTGTTAAGACACTTACCCTTGTAGAGTTTGTTACTGTTAAGACACCTACCCTTGTAGAGTTTACTACTGTTAAAACACTTACCCTTGTAGAGTTTGTTACCGTTAAGACACTTACCCTTGTAGAGCTTGTTACTGTTAAGACACCTACCATTGTAGAGTTTGCTACTGCTAAGACACTTACCCTTGTAGAGTTTATTACTGTTTGGACACTTACCCTAGTAGAGTTTGTTACTGTTCAGACACTTACCCTTGTAGAGTTTACTACTGTTAAAACACTTACCCTTGTAAAGTTTGTTACTGTTAAGACACTTACCCTTGTAGAGTTTGTTACTGTTAAGACACCTACCCTTGTAGAATTTACTACTGTTAAAACACTTACCCTTGTAGAGTTTGCTACTGTTAAGACACTTACCCTTGTAGAGTTTGTTACTGTTAAAACACTTACCCTTGTAGAGTTTGTTACTGTTAAGACACCTACCCTTGTAGAGTTTACTACTGTTAAAACACTTACCCTTGTAGAGCTTGTTACTGTTAAGACACTTACCCTTGTAGAGTTTGTTACTGTTAAGACACCTACTCTTGTAGAGTTTACTACTGTTAAAACACTTACCCTTGTAGAGTTTGTTACTGTTAAGACACTTACCCTTGTAGAGCTTGTTACTGTTAAGACACTTACCATTGTAGAGTTTGCTACTGCTAAGACACTTACCCTTGTAGAGTTTGTTACTGTTTGGACACTTACCCTAGTAGAGTTTGTTACTGTTCAGACACTTACCCTTGTAGAGTTTACTACTGTTAAAACACTTACCCTTGTAGAGTTTGTTACTGTTAAGACACTTACCCTTGTAGAGTTTGTTACTGTTAAGACACCTACCCTTGTAGAATTTACTACTGTTAAAACACTTACCCTTGTAGAGTTTGTTACTGTTAAGACACTTACCATTGTAGAGTTTGCTACTGCTAAGACACTTACCCTTGTAGAGTTTGTTACCGTTAAGACACTTACCCTTGCATAATTAGTTACTGCTAAGATGCTTACCCTTGTAAGAGTTTGCTACTGTTAAGACACCTACCCTTGCAGAGTTTGTTACTGTTAAGACACTTATCCTTGTAGAGTTTGTTACTGTTTGGACACTTACCCTTGTAGAGTTTGTTACTGTTAAGACACTTACTCTTGTAGAGTTTGTTACTGTTAAGACACTTACCCTTGTAGAGTTTGTTACTGTTAAGACACCTACCCTTGTAGAGTTTACTACTGTTAAAACACTTACCCTTGTAGAGTTTGTTACTGTTCAGACACTTACCCTTGTAAAGTTTGTTACTGTTCAGACACCTACCCTTGTAGAGTTTGTAACTGTTAAGATGCTTACTCTTGTAGAGTTTGTTACTGTTTAGACACTTACCCTTGTAGAGTTTGTTACTGTGTAGACACCTACCCTTGTAGTTTATTACTGTTAAAACACTTACCCTTGTAGAGTGTTACTGTTAAGACACTTACCCTTGTAGAGTTTATTACCGTGAAGATACTTACCCTTGTAGAGTTTGTTACTGCAAAATTATGAGGTTCAACAGGACTGAAATCAATATGTGTTATTGGTCCGTACTCTTTCTTTGTAACAGGCACCTGCAATGTTTGATTGAAAAATAATCTACATTGCAACAAAATTGATGTGCTTTGTTTTTTGCTCTCCAAAATATTTAAACTAATATTACTGGAACTGCATGGTATAATATTCACCAACTTAAGGTTTTCAGGATCTTGTAATTGCAAACATGACAACATCTGGATCAAATTATATTGTGTTAGGGCTATGGTGTTTAATGCCACTTTCAACAATATTTCAGTTTTATTGTGGCGGTCAGTTTTATTGGTGGAGGAAACCGGATTACCCGGAGAAAACCCCTGACCTGCCTCAAGTCACTGACAAACTTTATCACATAATGTTGTATCAAGTACACCTCGCCATGAGCAGACCAGGTCTTATAAGAAACAGGAACTGCGGTAACCTCAGGCCTCGACATTAACGTTTGTCCGATTGTCCTGTACCAGTGAAAACTGACGTCGGACAAGTAGATCTTGTACCACGGGGACAAGTGAAAAAAATGAATGTCCTACCTTTTGAAATTTATTTTCTACAAAAAAAAATTGTTGCTTTGTCAATAATTATTTTAATGTGTGTAAAAATATTGGTTTTCATTGAAGTACACTATCGCTAATTACAAGGGTGAACCAAGAGATATTCCGAATTATATACTTGATCCGTATATTTTTAGCGATTTGATTAAAAGACAACTGGCATTTAGTAATAATGATGAAATAGAAATAGATTTGTTTATAGTGTTTCCTTCCCCTATACTATAATTCCCTGGAAACGTCAATGCAGTGCATGCCCATCGGCATGGATCTATGATATCCCCTGAAAATACGGATTTACAACAAGCGGCTGAGCTCAATTCGACCAGAAATGTTAAGGAGTCTGATGTATATTTCCATTGAGGGACATTCAGTAACTGATTTTGATACACAATCTATATACATGTAGCTACATTCAATAGATGGTGAACAACAACGTCAAAAGCATACTGGATTCAATCCATATTATATGATTACCGCTTAAATGTGTCTGCTATTCGAGAACCAAACTTGGAAATTGATGATTAGACACTCATGCCATGATGGCATTGTTGATACCAATGACTTTATGTCCAAGTGATATGTGTTAATTTGCTGATTAAAGATGGCATAATCATAATGTCTATTGTAGTATTAGTATTAATAATGACAGAATGTGATAATGTTTGTGAGACATTAACAAAAACATTTTACACAAATTGCTGATAACTGTTCTCTGTTTTTTATTATTTTTATGAATTTATTTTGGACAACTAATAAATTGATTTGGACAAGTACTTTTTTAAGTTAGTTGTCCGAAGGGACAAGTTAAAATATATGTTATTATTATGATAGATTTTGCTTGGATTAAATTAGTCATGTGATAATAAAATAATTGAGATGTTTTGCCAAAATTTGCACTGCTGGGAAACAACCATATTGTTCCCTGCCAAACAACCCAATTTCCCCCCACAAGGGAGATACATGTAACATATAAAACATTGGCAAAAATTTGCGCTGCCAGGAAACAACCCTATTGTTCCCTGCCGAACTACCCTATTGTTCCTTGCCGAACAACCCAATTTTCCCCCACAAGGGAGATAACCTATAAAACATTGGCAAAAATATAATAAAACAAATACGGCCCTCTGTGTAGGGAAACATCCAGATTTGTCAACCCTCAAGGGGTTGTTTTCCCCCTCAGGTTGACAAATCTGGATGTTTCCCTACACAGAGGGCCGTAATTGTATAATGTAGAGGCCTGTTACCCTTCGTGAGAATCTGAGTTTATCCCCGTTTTTTTGGTGGGGTCTGTGGCTCATGTTTTTAGTTTTCTGTGTTGTCCAGTTGTTTGTAGGATGACTCAAATCTTATTTATGTTATTTGCATTCGTTGGGTATAGTGGTGTCCAACACGTATTGACTATATGAGTAACATGGCAGGTGTCTTATAAGAGACAGGAACTACTTACCTTTCGCGAGCACCCGAGTTCACCACCTGTTTTTTGGTGGGATCTGTGTTGCTCATTTTTTAGCTTTTTGAGTTGTCCTATTATGTGTCTACATTCTGAGTTCCGTGTTGTGATGTCTCATCATAACAACCTCCAGTTGTTTGTAGGAGGGCTCATGGCTTATTTATGTTGTGTTTGCTTACGCATAGTGGTGTCAAACACATATTGTGTTATGTTTTTGTTTTGTTTTTCTTTATCTTGTGTACCCTACATTTGTATGTTGCCAGTTTCTCTGGATTGTCCATTTTTGATTGTCCCTTCTGTATTCTCTGTTGATTTAAATCTCCATAGAGAAAGTGAAGGTTGCATTCATTCATTTGAGTAGTCAACGGAGAATATAAAACATGGATCATTTACCTTGAGATGGAGAATAGTATTTGATTTTCAATGCAAAAGGGAAATGAATGGGCATATGATTATGAATAAGTACCATATATTGGGAAAATATGGATCATTTGACACAGAGACCACAATTTTAAAGTTAAAACGATTCACAAGGAAATAAACTGATTTTTTTAAATTATATTTAATGACAATTTATGATTGATTGCTTGATTGATTGATTGTGTTTAACGCCACTTTCAACAATATTTCAGCTATATCATGATGACCAGTTTTAGTGGTGGAGGAAGCCGGAATACCCGGATAGAACCACCTACCATGGGCAAGCAACTGGTAAACTTTATCACTTGCGGCTGCGAGTCGAGTGCACCCTTTTTGGTAATTTATAAATCCGGGCGCTAACCCATGCCATATTGGTGTTAGGCTTGTATGAGTTGTTAGGTAATCCAACTACATAACTCATTAAGCCACCCGGGCCCCTGACAATTTATGAGCATGAAACATATTTTTAGTGAAGTTTTAGAATTTTACATGTACTGTGCTATAGTCTTGTAGGTAATAAAAATAACAACAAATAAGAAGAGGAGGTCGGCCCTTTCCTCATGTACTTGACCAATTGTCAATATAGAATAATCAGCATTGGTAGCTTATCATGGAAGTTTGATATCAAAACATTCACAATATTATACAGGTACTATTCCTTCTCGGTTTATTTTAAAAAACTTTATTTATTTAATGGCAGTAACTTTACTTCACTTAATTTTTAAATACCAGAAAGAATGCAAAAGACACCTACGGAAAGCAGAGTACGAATATATTAACCAAAAACATCTTCGAGGGGCTAAAAAACAACAACACCAAAACATTTTGGAAATATATAAAATCAAAACGACAAGATGCAGAAGGAATTGCACCTCTGAAAAAGGGAGCAAATTTGATCAGCGACAGCAAAGGGAAAGAAGAACTCACATTAGACCAATTCAAGTCAGTCTTTACTAAAACAACAGATAACACCCTACCAAAGACAAGGATTCAAGCAAAAACAGACATCACCCCAATTAAGATAGAGCAGAAGGGTCTAGAAAAACTATTGAGACAAGTCAACCCTAATAAAGCTTCTGGACCAGATACTATACCAAATGGTATTCTCAAGGAATGTGCCGAACCTATAGCACCAATATTACAAATAATATTGCAGCAGTCCCTCGATACGGGTGATCTTCCAAAAGACTGGAGGGATGCAAATACAAATGTGTATCAAGCATATTCAAAAAAGGGGACAAACACCTTCCAGAGAACTACAGACTGGTTTTATTAACATCTGTCACCAGTAAAATCCTAGAACATATCATCTGTAGACATATGCTTAAACATTTGGAAAAGAACAAGATCTTGACAAACTTAAACCATGGATTTAGATCAGGCTACTCCTGTAAAACACAACTTCTAACAACAATAAATGACTTCCTACAAGAACACGACAAAGGACACCAAATAGATTTTGCAATATTAGATTTCTCAAAAGCTTTCAACACAGTTCCACATAACAAACTCCTCCATAAATTACACCAATATGGAATAAAAGGCAAAATCCACAAGTGGCTGATAAACTTCCTGACAGCCACATCAATGTGAACAATCGTAGAAGGAGAAAAATCAAATGAAACCACTGTCGACTCTGGAGTACCCCAAGGCACTGTGATAGGACCAATACTATTCCTCTGCCACATAAACGATCTACCGGATAGTGCTACATCCTCTGTTAGACTGTTTGCTATACAGCCACAGGACAATCAAAACAGCAAAAGACCACCAAAAACTGAAAGCAGACTTGGAACAACTTGAAATATGGGCAAAAGACTGGGGCGTGAGATTTAACGCCAAAAAATGCTATATATTATCCATCAACAAAAAATCGAATAAATTCTACTTTCTTGATAATCACATCCTTCAAGAAGTTCAAGACAATCCATACCTAGGTCTACAGATATCAAACGATCTTAAATGGAGCATGCACATAAACAACATCAGTAAGAAAGCAAATGCCACCTTGGGCTTTCTAAGAAGGAATCTAAGAAATGTTCCAGAAACATGTAGAAAGACAGCCTATATATCCCTCGTAAGATCAACTATGGAGTATGGAGCAACCATCTGGAACCCATACCTAAAAGGAGATATAGATAAATTAGAAAGAATCCAAAACAGAGGAATACGTTTCATAAGAAAGGACAATAGGAGACGGGGGCCAGGATCAATCACCACCATGAAACGACAATTAGAGCTCGAGACGCTAGAAGAAAGACGACACAGTCTCCGCCTGATCCTGCTGTATAAGGTGGTTGAGGGGTTGGTGCCAGCACTACCAACTGCTGACTTCGTCACAACAGCCAAACCTAAGAGGAACATTAAAGCCAAAGTGTATAAAGACTGTGAAACGACAAATATCATAGAAAGACGCTTAATAAAGAACTCAAAGGGCCTCAAGGTCCCAGACTATAATACAAATGTACAGAACAATCTAAACATTCATTCTTCGTGGAAACAATTGTCCACTGGAACCAACTGCTAGACAAAGTCGTGTGTGCAGATTCCGTAGAGGCTTTCAAGACCGCCCTGCAGGAATACAGCCCATAAAACCAGCGCTCTCTCTTACCGTGTATAAAAGCCTTTTTGGGATTCTACATGTCTAATGCAGCAAAAAAGTACAATACACCAGAGAACTGGAAAAAATACAGAAACGCCAGAGATTTTGTCAAAAAGACCATGACAGAAGCCCATGACAACTACATCAGTGGCATACTGAACTCGAAAGATACAACTGTTAATGAGCAGAAAAAACCTACCATGGGTAAGAAATTCTGGCAGTAAATGTACATCAAGTCAAGAAAGAAAGATACAATCAACATAGCAGCTTTGATCAACAGCTCAGGAGAAGAAGTTATAGATAGTAAGGGAAAGTAGATATATTAAACCAGCAATACGACAGTGTATTCACAGATGAAAACATGCTTGAAATGCCAGAACTAGGTGACAGCTCCATATCAGATATAGGAAAGCTCACAGTAACAGAGAATGGGGTGAACAAACTTTTGAAGAATTTGGACATAACAAAGGCCATAGGGCCGGATCTGATACCATCAAGGGTACTGAAAGAAGCAGCTGACCAGATAAAACCATTCCTCACACGCATATTTAACTAGACTCTTGAATCAGGGGAAGCACCAGCAGACTGGAGACAAGCAAACATCACAGCCATCTACAAAAAGGGATTATGCACCCAGGCAGTCAACTACAGACCAGTGTCGCTCACGTCGGTATGCTGCAAGATGATGGAACATATTATCTTCCATCACATAATGTCTCATTTAGATGAACATAACATCCTAGTAGACCACCAACATGGCTTCAGACAACATCGCTCGTGTGAAACCCAACTGGTGAACACTATAGAATCGGTCGCACAGTCACTAGATCAGCGGGAACAATTGGACATGTTGGTGTTAGATTTCTCAAAGGCATTTCTTTGACACCGTACCACATCAGCGACTTCTCAGAAAGATGAGATACTATGGAATCAATGGAGAAGTCCTGAATTGGATCAGTGCCTGGCTCACCCAAAGAAATCAACGGGTATGTGTCGACAGTGAAATGAGTGGAACGAAACCAGTACGATCCAGTGTACCCCAGGGAACGGTGTTAGGACCTTTGTGTTTCCTGTTGTACATCAATGACATAGGCGATTTAATATTGCCATTTTCTAGTATTCGACTGTTTGCTGATGATTCCCTGCTCTATCAAACCGTCAACGGCACAGAATCTTGTCAACAACTACAGAATGACTTGACACGACTTGTTGAATGGTCTAAACAATGGCAGATGACTTTCCATCCAGCAAAGTGTTTTATACTGAGGGTAACCAAAATACGAAACCCAGTCATTTACAACTACAAAATGATGGGTCATCAACTAGAAACTGTCCATCACTATCCTTACCTTGGAGTAGAATTATCAGAAGATATGAATTGGGATCCTCATATATCCAAAGCAACATCAAAGGCCAACAAGACACTTGGATTCCTAAGGAGAAACTTAAACAAGTGCCCACAGGATATTAAGGAAAGTCACTCGTACGACCCCACCTTGAGTACGCTTCTGCGGTACAGACAGTGCCACATCAACAAGATCGAAATGGTACAAAGAAGAGCCGCCCATTTAATATGCGACATCAAACTATAGTCGGGAACCAGGAACTGTCACTAGCATCTTACAGAACCTTGGTTGGCCAACACTTGAAACACACAGACAAGGAGCCCGGCTCATACTATTATACAAGATAATACATGGAGAAGCAGCAGTAAACATCCCGGATTACATTATGAGACCTTCAGTACTAACTAGACAATAGTATCATCAAGACTAGTCCGAGATTCCTTTGCCGTCCGACAGCATTATTTTTTTTTGCTAGAGCCGTGGGACGTCAGAGAGCTCTACAGCGGATTTTCCCTCCAACTCTGGGTCAGCACATTTCCACGTTTCGTGGCTATTTGATTTTATTTTCTATCAGAAACCATTATATAAATCGCTTCACCAATCATTTTTCTATTCATTCATAACCATCTTACCCTCAGAAAGTGGAGTTACACTCCATTACAGCACGATTTTCCCTTAGACCCTATGATTTCGTCATTTCACATCCATTTTGGAACATTTGTCACGTGAGTTCGAGAAAACTACGATTACCGCAATGTATCATGGGAGATGATTTGCATATAAACAAACAAACAAATATTTTTATTGCCAATCATAGGCACCTGTTAAGGCAGAACAATCAACATAAGATTTAATACAGTTGATTATATTGATTGGTAATGATTTTAAACAGCAATAGTGAATTACAGATAACCATAAGAAAAAAAATATGATGTAGTACCTTGTCCAAAAAGGGGGGACGTAACACATGCTCTTTCCGAAGCCCGTTGGTAACACTCTGCCATTGAATCTTTTCTTTCCAACACATTCTGTATTATTTCCTTCTGCTTTGCTTTGATCTGTAGATGGAACTGTTTGTCCTGCAGAATACGCTTAAATGTATCGTCTTCCATGTGATTTGAATGTTGTTTACGTATGCATATAATGGCATGCTGCATTAATTAGCTCCCATCATGCAATGCGCTGCTGTCATCATTCAGTTAGTATCGCGAGATCACGTTTACTAGATTCGAAAATGGAAGTCAAATGGCGGAATAATAGGATCTAAGGCAAAATCATGCTGTAATGGAGTGCAACTCCACTTTCTGCGGGTAAGATGGTTATGAATGAATAGAAAAATGATTGGTGAAGCGATTTATATTAGGGTTTCTGATAGAAAATAAAATCTGATAGCCACGAAACATGGAAATGTGCCGACCAAGAGTTGGAGAGGCAAATCCGCTGTTTTCCGTATGTAGAGCTCTCTGACGTCCCACGGCTCTAGCAAAAAAAATAATGCCGTCGGACGGCAGAGGAATCTCGGACTACATCAAGACAGGTTCTCCAGAGTAAGCACATCAACAGATGCCTATAAGTACAGCTTCATTCCAAGAACGATCACAGTCTGGAACCGGCTTCCGCAAGGCATCATCCAAACCGCTTGGTATTTAAAAACGAGTGTTATTCCACTGTAGTCTGTACACCAGTCAATCAGCAAAAAACATAGATATTTGCATTAAATTTATGGGAAGAACAAAGACTAAACCGTTTTTGAAGCGAAAAAAAGTGCCGAAACTCTACTTACACTTTTGGCCCCCCCAAAAAGTGTCCTCCCTTTTTCTTTTTAATACATACCTGGTGATGTGAAAATATAACTGCGAGCCCCTGTGGCTGTAGTGTGGGAACCTGATTTTTAACCTGTACAGTACTGTTTGTTTGTTTAATTTTAACTGTAAATGCGTAGGCTGGTTGACGCACACGCTTTTAACAGTATCTGCGAAATGGATGTTCCGACTGCAGATTACCCACGTAGAAGTAGAAGTAGAAGTCGTACCAGAAACAGAAACTAGTCTACGACATACAATGAATGTACAATAAGTTTTAACAGACAGAATGATAATGAAACTAATGGCAAAGTATTTGAAGACATGGGAGTAATGTCAAATAATAACTCTAACCTCTAAATTTTTCCAAAACAAAGTGTCAGTGGTAACAATTTCTCCAACACGTGGTATTGTTTTGATTGCAGTTTTCTTGAAGGAGGCTGCCATTTTTATTTCAGTCGGCCATCATCGGTAAATTCCGGTGTTCTACGGTGATAGGATAAAAATAGCAAAGATCAACAAAGGTCATAGGCTAAGGGTCATCACGTGTTAACACTAAATTATTTTGTTCGTTGAGGGATTTTATTCATTGATACGTTAACTATACACTAAATTTGTTCGAGTCATCAGAAGAATATAAACTTTTGTGCATTTAACTGCTTTTGTTTATTAAAAGTATAATGTCTAACGGAGAAATTAGTCCACGAGAAAGCTTGGTAAGATACAACAATTTTTTTTATTACATTATTTAAAGATAATTCTTTTTTTTTACATTTATTTATATTAAAAAATAATATTTTAATAAAGATTAAAGGTGAATTTAATTTTAAATTTTAGCAATATTTCAATGAAGATTGTGTAATTATTATCATTATTTTTTTTTTTAAATTTGTGTTTTTTGTTTTTCACATTTGCATGTCTTTTTAATTATTTTTTGTTTGTTATGTTTTGTGGTTTTTTTTAACCTGTTTTATTTTTGTTTATGTTTTTTGCCTTTGTTTTATTTTTTATACATGCATTTATTTTTTGGAATTTCAAATTTAGATTGTGCTGGAATATTAATAATAATATCATCAAAAAAACTTGTCGAAATGTTGTGAAAAAAATAGCATGAATATTAATTATCAGTTTTGTTAAATGAAAAGTTTCCTAATTGTCCTTTATTCCATGTTGGAATTGAATCATATTATTAACTTTTACAGACAAATGGAGAATTAAACGAATCAGAATTAGACTCAGAAAATGGTAGCGACAAAGATGTTGATGATGTAAACAGGGAAAAATTAGACCCCGCTGACAGAGAATTGTACGAAAAAATGAAGAGACAAGAAAGAGAAGAAAGAATGGAGATAGATAGAGAATTAAAAAGAGCTCACGAAGAAGCTTTAGTAAGGAGAAGACACGAAGAACTACGTGCAAAGGAATCTTTGAGACTTCATGCTGAAAGAAGACACTCGGAGGAACGAGGAGAGGATCTGAGGATAAATAAACACCATGATGATTACAGGTCACTCCGTGAGAGCCACCTGCTTAAATCGGACAGTGACCCTCGTTTGGACCTTCTGAACCAAGCATACCTCGAAAGATATAGAAACAATCATTCTCCTATGAGTGCTACTTCAATTAGTCCAACCAATGTAGACGGACCATCTCACCACTGGACCTTTGAAGAACAATTCAAGCAGGTATATTGATATTATAAGATTGGGACTACTGGGGGAATTACATAATGGATTTCTAAGACTTTTATGTAAAAAATATTTTTTTAATTCATAATTTTATATAAATTAGAAAAACTCAATTCTTTCACATTCAGCTTTTCTTCATATGTTAAATGAACTATTTCAATTAATAATTCATATAAATGACAGATGACATTGGGGAGAATGATATTCTCAGATGCTGTGACAAAGTGAATACTTTATTTCTAGTATATTAAGACTTGGTGTTGCATTAATTTAATTATGTATATGTGTTTTAATTGTCATTTACAGTCATATATTTTTAAACATATTTTTATCATTTTCTTTCATCATTTAAACTGGAACGATATACCCAGATTTCAAGCCCATATAAGAAAATAATTTTTCTGTTTTATTTCCGTCATGCACATTGATTTTAATTTTTATATTCATTATTAATTAATCGTAGTTCATTTTTATAAGAGAAACATTTGAAGTTCAATATACATGTATTGGCTCAGAGGGCAATATTAAACAAATCCACGCTTCAGAGAAAAAACAAAAGGTGTCAAGCGATTCAAGGATCGTCGGTACAAGGATATTAATAATATATATTATCTAAAGAAATAGATATATCTACAATTATTTTCAAAATGGAAAATTAATCTTTGAATAATTAATGTTGAAACATTCTTTTCTGTGAAAAAAGGGTTTTGTGGTGATTAGTAATTACCTTTGGTATTGTAGCGTTCTATTTCATAACATAAATATCTAAATGAAAAATCGACATAGTTAATCTAAATGATTCGGTTTTATCAATTATGCATTTTATAATAATTTTTATAGCATGTAATTGCTCCAAATTTTTAGGACAAAAGATTCTAAGAACTAACTAATATTGCAACCATATGTCGAATTTCCCACTTGGTTATAAAATTAGTATTGCCGACAATAAAAATGTTCGTTTTCTTTAAGCTATTGTAAAATTATTGACTTTTTGTAAAAATGTCATTTTAATTTAATATAACCCCGGTATTAAAAGAATCATTTTAATGATTTGGGGAATTATTTAGATATAATATTTAATCGACAGTTTTTAAAAAGTCGAATAATTTTATTATCATTTCAACGATCAAACAATTTGTTTTTCCTGTGGTTCTAATATCAAAATTGATCGTAATTATTTAGAATATAAATATTTCCGCAATGTTGTAATATTTAATCAAATGTTGTTGGCTTAGAGTAAGTAAAATCGACAAGACAGTTATATGCCAATTACAACTAAAGATTACGTAAGAAAAATTGCAATTTGAAACGGAAAAAACATTCGTTTCATTTACGGAATCACATTTGGGTATTATAAATTTGCGCGGGAAATGATATAATAGGCGACAGACGGTCGTCTATGAGTAAATGCTGAATCAACCATAAAAACTTTATATTTTACTACAGTTAGTTAAAACAATAGAATAAGTTACCCTTTAATGATATATACCTATGTTACAGAAATAAAAACTAAGAGTACAGTCAACCTTTAGACATGACCACACAAGTGTGTGTGTGTATTTTTAATACGTCAGCCAATGTTTCACATAATTTTTGATTTGATAGAATTAATTAAATTTGGACCGTGATAAACTGTTTTCGGTCTGTGTACTTTAAACATTAAATTATTGTATTCATGACGATGATCCCTTTTTGTGTACATTTTGAAAGTTTTTTCCTTTCCTTTTTTAATTGAGGTGCTGATTTAAACAAAAATACTTGAATGTTTCTGGAGATTTCAATGTCATAAAACTTCATTTTTAAGTATTTTTATAAACATCTAAAATAAACATCACAGTTCTAAGTTTTTCAGTTTGATAATATTTATTAATACACTACATCAGAGATGTGTACTGATGTCTTCATTGTATGGTTACCAAAGTGGCAACATTCTGCTGTTCTGCATTATTTTGATATTTTGATTATTTTCAAATAATTAATGAAATGTTAGGTTTAGAAATTCCAGCTTCCAGAACATAGAGTGCCAACATTAAAAACTTTTAATTTATATATAAAAAATTACATCTAATAATGAATACCCAAAATTCCAACATCAAGCTCTATGTAAGTGTTGGGTCTTTATGTTCTATTTTAAAAAGTAGAAATACAAGCTAGGTGTGTACATGTGAGGAGATAATAAAAGAAAACTTGTATATTGTACAATCAAATTTTTGTTTTAATTTGCTGTTTTGGCTGAGAGACCAGTTATGCTGTGAGAATCATTCATTTTACATATTAATTGAATACTGTGTATTTTTGTCTGAAAGCAGGAGACATGTAATAGACTAGTAAAGCAAAATAAGCATATACAAAATATATATACAATAAGGACCAACCATTTATCAAGACTTTTAATATATATATTAATTATGAATTGTAACTTAGACCAAGGACCAATATTTTTTATATCAAGAAAGTCTTTTCTGACCTAAGTGCCATAAGACATTGAATTAATAAACTGAAATGGGTGATTTTCTTTCTTTTAAATAAAAATAATTGTTAAATAAGTAGTGAAAACATCAGAGATTTTTTTCCCGTTGGACTGTCCATGAATTTGATATACCCAATTTTCTGACTTCTCAAAAAAGTTCTATTTGGCAACCAAATTAAACATTAAAAAATTGTATCAAAAGTTTCCAAGAAATGTTCTTTATATTATGTTTAAGTTGGTGTGATGAATCTGTAGCATGCATTAAGCTGAAACAAGACCAAAATGAACCCTGCAGAAAATAACAACAACATTATTTATCTTTTTACTATACCTTTCTGAAGTTTTATCAGATATCTTGATGTTAAAAGATATATATATATATATATTTTTTTAATAAATTCAATAAGATATGGATTAAATTAAAACTTCTTCACATAAAACATTAAATTGATTTTATTATATGTAATTTTGTTATCTTCAATGGACCATAGAGACAGGAAGTCCTCAAACAAACAGTAAAAATTTCGAGGGACCAAATAGAACTTTTATTTAAATGTTTTCAAACCACCGATTTGATCAAGTCTTTATTTTGGGTGTATTTATGCAATTTTATATACTTTAGATTCTGTCATTTAAAAAAAGGTTATTGATTTGTATTAATTAGATAATGCACATATAATTTATTACCAAATGCTACACAATAGTTAAGAAAAGATTTCTTATGTTATCTTAAGATTTAACCAAATATAATATTCCTTCTACAGTCCTAGAAATGAACATTTGAATTTACTGGTCTGAAGTAAATTATTGAATTTATTTTTAAATAGTTCAACATCTAAATAAAAACTTTAAAATTTACTGGTCCGAACAAAGTTTTACTGGTCTTGGGTCGGAGGGCCGTTGCTCATTGTGAGGACTGCTTCTATTTGATAGTATATAAATACATTTTTAAGTCTGACTTTTTTTCCTATTAATTCAGTCTTGTGTTGGAGTTTATTGTCATTCTTTGTTGACTACCATTACTGTGCCTTATTTTCAAAACTTATAAATTTCCTCCACTGCTTATTTAGAAATTGCTTAAAATAAAATGCCAAGGCTTACAAGTCTTTAACAACATTGGGCTAATCACACTAAAATAAACTGCCTTTTAGACAATTAATATGCAAAAGAGTACAATTGTATATGCTCTTTTTCAGTTGTATGAATTAAGCGATGAACCCAAAAGAAGAGAATTCCTGGATGATCTTTTCCAGTTCATGCAAAAGAGAGGTAAGTTTTTGTTTCTTCCATTAAGAAATGCTTTAAGAGGTCTTAATTTATAAGGACTAAGGCCCCAAAAAAATTATACCTGTGTTTTCAGATAACCATACTGACTCTTAATTTATAGTGCCTACCATAATGTTTTTATTGGTCTTTTGGACAATCACTGTTAAAGACAGATTCTCACCCTGCATAAAACATAAATAAAAATGTTTTGTTTACCTACATTCCCCATTTTTTCTCTCAATAACACCAGCAGAAACAAAAGTATTTTTTTTATTTGGCCTAAACTAGATTTTCTCTCTTTTCAATAATTTCCACTTTATTTAGAAAGTCCAAACAAGACTATCTTCTAGTTTTATTAGAAAGAATTTGCTGAAAAAATACTTGTTGGAAGATGCTTAGATATTTAAGCAAACAATAGTTAGTGTACATCATTTCAAGTATCTCATATCCCCCTTTGTTTTTGGCTTAGATAAAAAATTTTTGGTTTAACAAGATACATTTTTTAATATTTCCACTCTTAATTTCTCAAAAAGGGAAGAATTTTCTTTTTGATATTAACAGTACCCTATTATTATCTGTACATATTGGTTGATTTGATTTTTGGTGTTTTAATGCCACTTTCAACAATATTTCAGCTATATCATGGTGACCAGTTTTAGTGGTGGAGGAAGCCGGAGTACCCGGAGAGAACCACCGACCATGGGCAAGCAACTGGTAAACTTTATCACATGCAGCTGCGAGTCGAGTGCACCCTTTTTTGTAATTTACAAAGCCGGACGCGAACCCATGCCGTATTGGTGATAGGCTTTGTATGAGTTGTTAGATCCAACAACCTAACATATTGGTGGTCAGCTTTTCTCACAAAGGGACAATATTCTTCTATAAATAAGTATTAGGGCTCCACACAGGCTGGTCACAGAATGAAATGCAAAAATGTTACAAAAAACTTATATTTGTGAATGGGATAAGGTAGGAAATAAATTATAATAAAGTATAGAGAATATTGATCCTCAAAGGAGACCTGTTTCCCACCAAGTCATAATGACCACCCATTTCAAGTTTAGTTGACAAAGTGTCAATATCATTTATCAAACATAGAAGAAACTAGGTGCATAAAAATCTTTCATTTTCAAATGTGATATTATTTGGCAAAAGAGGATACCACCTTATATGAAATATTACAAGGAAATTCTAGCAGGAACCATTAATTTCTTACTAAGACTTATTCATCTAATGAAATTGCACCACATGACCTCTTAATTTTAATATAAAAGTATAAAATACATCATTTATAAAATAACATGGGTGTAGGTTTGTAATTAAGCTATAGATAAATACTAGTTGTATCACAAAGAAACTTTAACTTAACATCAATCAAAATTTTCGTTGGTGGGATAATTCTACAAAAAGCATTGTAGTTTTTGAGATCCTTTTATTTTGTTTGTGTTTTATTTAAGAAATGAAATTTAATATTTAAAACAGCAGCTATGGTATAAATACGATATTGATATTGGTACAATTTTTTTTCTCAAGTATTTGAAATTGTTGTCTCCCTTTAATAAATGGAAAAACCAATAAAACACAATTAAAAAAATCTTTATTGAATTTGAAAATTGGTAAAATTAATTGTTTTAGAAGTATTTGTAAGATGAAATATAGTGTTTAATAATTCAGTTCGGTATGACTCAATAACCCCATTTTATAAACGAGTTAAAAGGAATTGGGGAAAGAAAATTCCATGGTCCCTTAATTTGGGTTTATTGAGAAGCCCAATTTTGAAATTTAAGTAGATATCATAATTCTTTCATTTAATTTAGCATGATTATTCAAAACCAAGGGCATTTGTTCTTGGTAGCTTGAGTGACAACACTATGGTTTTATTTCTTTGTGGCCTAATTTATAAAAGATCTAATCAAAATTAGATGTATCTTTTTTTTTTCTTTGAGGATACACCAACATATAGCTACATCCAACTTGGGGTCATGTCATGTAACTTTTCATTTATCTTTGACTGTCCAATTTTATGCAAGATAGTTTCATTCATCTTTGACAGTCCTATCATATGCAAAACAGTTAATTATACTGACCAATCGTACAACAGCTTTTGGTGTGTATTCGGTTTTGACACCTACAGTTTTTGTAGGCTCATTGCTGATTGGCCAGTTGAAAATATGAACCCTGATATAACACCAAATGGAATGTCGTTAGATGTTAGTATATCTCAAAAAAAAAATCTTATTTTAATTGGATTGATTTACAAAACTATGGGTTTTCGTTACGTGTAGCCTGCTTAAGAAAACAATGGGTTTTTTTTTTTTTTTTTTGCCTGGTTTGACAATGATACAGGTTGTGACCTGTGTTGCCAGTGGGAAGTGCACTTTTAGAAACTGCACAACTCCATCTGTCTGAAACACTGTGAGGGTATTTTTATGTACTGTGTAGCCTGCTTTACAAAACTAGCAGGCCTAATTTACAAAACTGGTGGGTTTTGTTCTTGTACTGTAGCCTTATTTACAAAACTCATTTTTCTCAATCTTCATTTATGCACTTGACATTAAAAAAGAACAGGAAGCTTTTCTGTTTGGTTTTTTGTTCAAATATAAACCTACCTGAAACGTACAGATGACAATTTTTCCATGTTTCAATGTTACTTTGTATAAAGCGTTATTTACCTTTTTTTTTCTTTTTTTTTTCTTTTTTTTATATGAAATCTTCTTTAACCACTTTTTAACAAGTGAAGAAAGGATAATTCCTCCCAGAATAATATTACTACTCATAAAATGGTAAATATCTTTATCTGTGTATATAAAACAATAGTATCTTATTTGATAAGTACATTTATATATTTATCTGTAAACTGATCAGATTCAGCAGCTGACTACTATAGTGTACATTTCAGTGAAGAATTCCACTAAAACTTTAATATCTGACATATTTATATGATATAATCATATAGGTATACATAATTAAGAGAGGAGGCCTTTGATGGATGTCTTGGAACTCCATTTTAATATTCTGTTAGGTTTTGTTATGAGACATATTAAACATTTACTGTCATTTTGATTACTTGAAACATATTTTACTGTTCAAAAAGACAAAAGGATAAGACACAGGTTAAACAACTCAGACAGTATTCTTCCATTTTTTATGTTATTTGATGCATACCTAATTTAGAGTTGTCTCCCCTTGATCAACATCCTTTGTGGAATCAAAAGAAAAAATTTCTTTGACCTTCTTCAGTGTTCGTTTTCACTGTTAGATAGCATATACACTATTTTTAATAGAAATATGAAAAATATGTAATGTGATTTAAAAGCAAATTGTTTTCATGCATCAGTTTCATGATGATTGTACCTCTAGTATGAATTTTTGTGATTTTTGATAAATTTCTTTATTGTAAAAAAAACCACCAAGGAAATAGCACTATAGAGGGTTGCTATGAGTTGTTATATTTTTACCTTTTTGATGTTCAGAAAGCTAAATAAGCCACAATTAACAAAAATTAAACAACAAAATTGTATCGGCATTCATGCTTTCGATTCTCGTTTATATTTAGATATTTCAAGGTCTTTCAAGGGAAAAAAATCTTTTATATTTAGATATTTCAAGATCTTTCAGTTGTCCCAAATGTTCACCTGTGGTCTGTCTGATTTGTTATTACTTGCGGTCGGTTCGTTAGTTGTTTTTGTATTGTGAGAATACATTTTAAAAGTTCACATACTCGTCAGTTCTGAACATAAATTATGCCAGACCTGAAATACTTGTCTTGTGTCTTGTATATATTGATCAATTGCTTCTTTAAACAAATTGTTGATATATTTTTTAACAAAGCTTACTATCAAGAGTCATATATACTAATTATAGAATATAGTAGTGTGGTCACCGTAGCCGAGTGGTTAGATGGAAGTTTTGAAAGTCAAAGTAGACTTTAAAAAGCCCAGCAGTGGTTCGATACCCGAAAGTCCCAAAATATGTATAACACGTTTTTAAGCCTAAAACAGTAAACGGTTAAAGTTCATATATTCAAGAACAAAAGAATAAACTAGATTCTTAAAAATAATCCACTGTTCGAACAATAATGTGACGTCAGAGAAATGTATTATTAATAAATATGTGTTGAAACCTTTGTTTCAAAGTCAGATTCAAGACCCTCATTAATAGGGGACTTCTTTTAGGGAGGTAATCTTTCTAGTCTGTACTTATCAATATGTGTTGAAACCTTTGTTTCAAAGTCAGATTCATCATGACCCTCATTAATAGGGGACTTCTTTTAGGGTGGTAATCTTTCTAATGGATTAATACCCATTTTATCAGTGTATATTTTGATACCAAGTTACAATTAGATCTTATCATTAGCTATTTCTCCTCTGTAACTGTATCACATAGTTTTTCAACAAGGTGATAAGATTGAACCAGTGTTTATAAGACATTACTAAGATATTATACCATAATCTTTTATCTAGTTATCAACACAAACTGAATAAAGGTTATAATGATCTCAGCGGGGAGGGGTAAATAAAATCCTCCCCAAAGATCCTATCAAATGCATACCAGCAGTGTAAATCTGACATCATTCAATTAAAGCTTAGAAAATTTGACTTTTTGGAATGAAGGTTATGATGATTAAAATTATACTGTGGGGGAAAATAATATCATTCTTTAAGATTGTGTACTTTAGATCAATATCCTAATAATTTAATAATTTTTTTTTTTTTTTTTGTAATTTACGAATTTGATTTAGAATAATCAATCTTGTTAAAATAAGATGTTTGTTGTATCTTTTTAAAAAAAAAAATTCTTTGATGATGCACTTGCATCTAAAGACATAGATTTGTATAGGGTCACATGGTCAGGGTTCATATTTTCAATCGACAAATCATTGATTTGCCTACTAAATCTTTAGGCATCAAAAGAGAGTACATGCCAAGAGCTGTTGTCTGATTGGACACTACATGTATATTTAACTGTCTTGCATATGATTGGACTGTTAAAGTGATTGAAAGGTTACATGACGTGACCCCATATGGGATGCTGTTAGATGCTAGTGTATCACAATAAGAAAAAAGATACAACAAACCTATAATTTTAATTTATCACCTAAAGCAATGTGTCAAAATTATAACAGGTGTGAGGACTTATTTTTTCATTATAAGGTGCTTGTCTATCTGTGGTCATATGAATGAATGAATGAATTCTTTATTTGCTAAAAGCAACACAATGCTAAAGTTACTAAATTACATACACATATATACCGGTAGTGACAAAATGACACAGAGAACAATACTTAATAATTCCAGATCTGATTTTCCAAGTGGAATTCAAATAGTTACAAAATTTCTTTGTAAGATTCAAAGACTTCGCTTGTAATAAAAAAACAAGTTTTCGTGCATTTGGCCATGAACAAAAGTACTTAGCTATAGGCAAAAAATTACACCTTATAGATTTGTATGCTGGACAAACAAGAGCAACTCATATTACAACATATACAAAAAAACATATATTTATTGTATGATGTATTTTACAATGTATAATTTGAATTAGCACTTAAATTGTGACAATCATCAAGGTTTCATTTCGTATCCATCATCTGTTTCAGTTATTATTTATGTATGATGTCAAAGAATGGACTTTTCAAAATTTTGAATATATTCTTTTAATTTAATTCCTATGAGTGCATTTATTTATTTGATAATTAAGTACTGATATTTATATATGGTTTCAAATTTATATAACATTTCATTAACACATTGTGAAATTGCATGAAACTATATTAATTTTAGTTTAAATTCATTTTATTATATCAATATAAATATGAAATGAAAATCACAAAATGAACATTTCATTTATAATTTAAGATATTGTGAGAAGGAACAATATTAAAACATATTAAATGCTTTGTATTTGATAGTTTTAACAAAATTTGAAGTAAAATTTCCATCAGACAATAATATTACGATAATTATTCAAATTCATACCTGTGAATTATGACAGTTCCCAAATAAAAGTTGTTTATTTTATTATTGTTATTAGTCATATCTTTATTTATTTAACATTAATTATATAAATTATATAAAATATACAAAGAATGTAAAACTACTGTTATCTGAGTAAGCCTTCTTTTCAAATTACTAGAAAAGTATTTTAACAAATTAAAGCAAAATTGAAGAGCATGCATGTAAGTTTTCATTTGAAATCATAGTTGTCTCCCTTTACAGGACTCAAACTTGGCTTCAAGGGAGATAATTTACCAATAAGTTTATTCTCTCATTATTGAGCATTTTAAAGTGAAATTTATCTCTCCTATTTGAGAAGAAGGCTATCAAATCAATAAAGGAGTTGAAACTTTTAACAATTTATTTAATTCTAGATTTATAGAAAAGTAAATGAGTTGTCAAGATATTTCAATTGAAAATTAAGTATACACAATGCATTCTGCACTATTCAAGTTTTAAAACTAAATCAAAGAACAAGACAAAATTATTTTCTGAACACAAAGAAATGAAACAAAGATATGATAACCTGATTATTTGTAACAACCTTGGCCAAACAATACTTACATGACGATGAAAACAGACACCAATAGTAAAAATATTAATTTTTCAGGAATTCAGTCAGCTACCAAAAAAACTAAGACAGAAAAAATTATATTGCAGTTTATGTGCCTGTTTGCCATCAATAAATTTATTAATGTTGTAAATAACAGTATGCTTGACAGATTGTACTTCAACTTGGCAGGAGTCTAATGCAGGCCATGTTTTCCTCTTACTGGCCTCCTGGATAGGGACACAGACTGGGCCGTAGTTCTGGAATGAAATTCATCCTATATATCACGAAATCTCATATGTATATCATTATACATCAGCACGGTCTTGTTGTAAAAAAATATCACTGCACGATTTATAACAGTTGATTCAAATTAAGTTTTCTTTTTGCTTTTGTTTCTGAGTTGTTTTTTTAACCATAAAAAATGTATTAAACATTATGGTTTTTTTAATGTTAGGTGTCCATTTGCTGGGCAATACGGTACATCTTTTTATTATTAAGTTTAAAATTGTAGAAGAATATTAAAATTTTCTTGGATTTTGGGCATATCATGTACTCATATGACAAAAACAAGTTTGTTATAACTGGTGGATTTATCTTGAGTTTAGTTAAATCTTATTGTTTTGTGATGAATACTTAATGTTAATGAGGGGGGATTGAACCAGCTTTTAATGGAAAAAATCTTGAAATTTGAGAATTACATTTAAAAGCTTAGCATCCACTATTTGTATGAAATTTAGATGCATAAAGTTTTCTGGTGATGTCATTGGAACCATATTTTAATGAATTTAAACATAATTTTTCCTTTTCAATTTTGCTGCTACTGATTTTGTTAATTTAAATTTCAACATATTTTTTTTTGTCTAAATAATGACAAAAAGGGTTAGGGTTATGGTGATTAATGCTACTTTCAACAATATTACAGTTATATCATGGCGACCAGTTCTATTGGTAGAGGAAACCGGAGTACCAGGAGAAACCCACTGACCTGCAGCAGGTCACTGACAAACTTTATCACACAATGTTGTATCGAGTACACCTCGCCATAAGTGGGATTCAAACTCACAACTTTAGTAATGATAGGTGCTGATTGGATAGGTAGTTGTAAATCCAACTATCATACAATCAGGACCATGACAGTCCCTCAATGACAAAAGGATTGTTTTCTTCTTTGATTTTGTTATGATAGATAATAAGATGAAATATTGTTTTGGGGTAAAAACATCTTTGTGTCTTAAAAAAATATGGAACTGACCTATTTAGTTGAAATGCTCATATATTGATTATGAAAAGAAAGTTTAAACAGTGATGATCACCAATTCCACCAATATCAACAAAACGAACAAGGTTTGAAATGGGTATACCTAAAATATTTGACATTTGAAAAAAAAATATGGTATGTAACATAATTAACTCGTATATATTTTTCTAATAAAATATCCCTCATTACCAAATGGTTAATATATAAACTTTTCCTTACCGTTTTACTGGCTTATATATAATTTAAAGTCATACATTCTTTGCAAATGTAGTTAAAATACTGCTAGTATAATGAATAACAATTTGTATTTTACTAGTACTTTACTTTGAACATATTTTATTGTCATACAAAACAAGACAAATGGATAAGACACAAGTTGTAAACTTACGAAGCCTTCTCCAGTATTTTACTACATGTAGTATTTACTGGTATATGTAGAAACAGAAAAAAATATTTGTGTTAGTATTCAATAAAAATGATTTAGAAGTAATATTAAACATATCTTGCCACTTGTATAAAAGGTGTAGCATGTTAAAACACATATGTTAAGTACATATAAAATATACAAAATATTGTTTTATTGTTATATTTACTGTCATCCTTGTATATTATTTGAACAGTAGATGACAAACTAGGGCCAATATTATACCCTGACACTCCAGTGATTCCCTTTGTAATAACAAGAGGTTCTTCTCTTCCATATTAATTTTTCATTTTCGCTCAAGTGTCTACCATTTCAATCCAGCTGTTTCTCTTCGTTATATACTTGAGGGTTTGAAATGGACAAAGAGCTAATCATAAATAAACTCTTAATGAATAAAAGCAAAAATCAGAAAATATGGGTTTTTATTTCCTGCGTTGGAAGATCTCAAGTATAATTGAATTAAACAGATAAATCGGGTTTGAGATGGTACTATAAGAATACCTCTCCTGCAAATTAAACTTGTAAGTGAAAAGTAAATTTAAGTAATTTATATGTTATTTACTTGTCTTAAAAAGAAATATCATATTTTATGTCCTATTGCCGTCATTATGCTACTTTTCGCTAAAAAGAATGTTAATTTTCAAAAACCAAGTATCGGTACAGAATATTGGGGTAAAAAAAGTCATAAAATATTGTACTGTAGTAAGTATAATTTTAAAATTTCTTTAATTCTTGGAACTTCAGAATTCTAATTGCCCATTATTCACATTAGAAAAAGAAATTGTAGTCGGTTATACGAGATATTCCATAACTTCTGAATTAAGACGTTAAAATCATTTGGTATTTTAAATTTATAGATTGAAGATGGTTTATTCAAACATTTTTATTAGTTACTCACTATGCAGTAGCTAATTTTTTTTTTTTTCTGAGGAGAAAAATGAGTTTTTTTTGTGATTTGTTTAGTTATTGCAATGACTTTAAAATATCTAGATACAGGTATTGAAAAAAAATCAGTGGAATGAAAGTGAACGTACCAGTTTTATCATTTTAAATGACATTTACAGCGTAGTTTTAATTATAGTTATAGAGAACTCACTATCAGTAAGGATTTGTCTTCTTATACAGTGACACCATGATATACCTGAAATATTACTAAAGTTGGCATTAAATACCAAGCAATCTATCTTATTCAGTGTAATAGCAAAAGAAATATGTTTTTTTTCTGGTTTATGGTGTTTAACGCCACTTTCAGCAATAGTTCAGTTATATTGTGGCACTTAACAGAACATGCCTTCAGTGTTATGTAAAATGATAAAAGTCATAAATGAAGGTGTGTGTGCTCCGGGCTATTCACTGTCCATTTCTGTTTCTCTGTAATTGTACATGTATATATTTGTAAATAGTTTTGTAATTCTCTATACCTTTGTATTGCAATGGTTTATTGAGAAAATAAAGATATATATATATCTATACATTGTATAGATATATATAATGACATTTATTCAATATTTAACAAAAAATATTGAAAAATATATTCAGAAATTCACGATTTCTATGCTAATAAATTCATATTTTAAAGCTAAAAATTAATAACCTGTCAATCAAAAGTATCATATAAAGTTGTTTGAAATTCAATATATATTTAATATTAAAACAAAAATTTTTTTTTTATATATATTTGAACAATCCATAATGTCTAGGAGCAATATTGATTATTTAAGGAGATCAAATTATACTAATTTCAATTGAAATCATTGATCAAATCAAGGCATTCTTTTATACCAGTAATTTGTCGTTTGATATAAATGTTTTACACGAGTTTGTCACAATGAGACTCCACGACTCGTGATCCAGCCTCCTTAAATGTTAGACAACTTGTCAATATAAAGTCAATTGGAATGAATTACGCAGATTACATAGAAAGGATAGCAAAAGGAAATAACCCTAATTATTTCATGCTTAAACTAGATTATGATAAATAAAAATATATCCCTATACCAATTATTGTAATCAGGTCTGATTTATAAACGGGCATAAATATAAGGGGCCGGTATTGACCTTTTATGGTAACTGATGTAAAGTATGCATAGATCAATTAGTTATAATCAAACAACAATTAAAGGCTATTAGTTAAAAATTACCTGAATTGATTCTGATTTTTGCATGTAGAAATTTGATATATTACTCCACATAAAGTCATTGATTTTTGGTAATTATCAAACCATCCACGTCTATAAAGTAATAAATTATATTGTGTAATTAAGTTTGACTTTATATAAATGTAAAATAATTAAACTATGTCAAAAAACATTTTTTTATCCACTTAATTATATACCAGTTCAAACTGGTTTTCTGATATTTCTCATCTTGGTAAGTGGTGAAGCCATATTTGATTTTCAGTTTTTTGTAATATTTTGAAGTTTATTATGTTTGTTATTTTCCCTGACAGTAATGTATCTTTTTTCTGTAGGCAAAGTTTCTTAAAATGCACCTTTTAGATGCATTATCTCCCTTTAATGGTATTGCATGTACTTGAAACCATACATACAGTTCAAATTTCTTTTCTCCTGCACACAACCTTTGAACTTCATCATGTTTGTTATCTCCCCTGATAGTAATTGTATTTTTTACATTATTATCTCCCTTAAAGGGTATTACTTTAAACCATATATATGCTTCAAATTTTGAATTTCCTGTAGCAGTTTAAACTTCTGCCCTTAAAGTCCATCCCGATAACAACATGGCCTTGTTCTGATCATGAATATATCTGATAAACTGCTCACTTGACATTAAACAACAATCAATCAATCAATAAATCAATTGATTCTTTATCATATACTATGTTGACTATCAAGATCTTATATAACTTTTTTTTATTACATTTTATAAAATCAAACACTGTAAAAACATGCTTTAAAGTAAGAGTACATCTATCATATCTCCTGGCAAACCACTTCATCAAGTCTAAGGAGTGTTCAATTTATTAAATAACCAGACATTTTACAGTATTAAGTTATTAACAATTACTGTAATGCTCTATTTATCAAAATTTCAACTTTATTTCTTTATTTTCATATAAATAAATAAAATGAACAATATATATGCAGTAATTGGGTATTATAAAATATTGAATTTCCATGTTAGTCAATAGTAAAAATATTACTAATGTTTATAAATGTTTTGATTTGGTTTAATATTCCATGTATATAAGACAATAATATAAGACTACATATGATGCAAGAGATCTTTCCATGTTAATGATGCATATTATCATCTCTTACTTCACAAATTTTCAATTTTCATCAAATTTCAATCCATTTTTATGTGGAAAATGAATGAAAAGAAAATATTAAAATATTAGATATAGATTTAAGGGCATGATTTAAGATGAGGTGGTATTAGGTTTGATCATATAATTTACTGGCAAACAATAACGGAATATTTTCATGACAAACTCTCGTCAAGCTATGATATCTAAATATGATTTAAAAGATTATACAAATTAAAGTGCATTTACATTGAGTAATTAATTGCCTTTTATTACGATTTTGGCATTGGATTTTTGATTTCGTATTTTATCCGATTATCAAGGATATAACCTATTGAAAATATTTCTTTTTTAATTTGTGGATATCGACAAGGAAAAAATTATTTAAGTCATTTGCTCTCTAATGATAATTATTCGCTATTCAGCGTTTTAGCAAATTTATCTGAAGAGTTATTTAGAATATTAAGTGAAACATGATATAAAGTCTAATTTATCAAAATATGATATTGTTCAAAGCTACACTACAAAAAAACCCAGATTATTTATAGAAATTTTGTCATTTGTTCTATAATCAAAATTTTGAAGAAGAAAAAAATTTAGCTTCATCATGCAGATGTTTTGTCAACAAAATATTCTTTACCATATTTCTTGTATAATATTTGTAAAATAAAAAGAAATATGAATGGAAAAAGTAGGACACGGTCAAAGTATAAATTCAGTTATTCTTCATTTAAAGATTTTGAGAAAGATAATTGGAGTTTCGTCATGGAGGTGTTTAAAAATAAGTGTAATATTTGTCAACAAAAAAACTATTCTGTATTGTGTTTCATATACAGTTAAGCCTGTCTAAACCAAACCCCCTTGTATTCTGTATTGTGTTTCATGTACAGTTAAGCCTGTCTAAACCAAACCTCCTTGTATTCTGTATTGTGTTTCATGTACAGTTAAGCCTGTCTAAACCAAACCTCCTTGGAAACAACTTCTTTATTCGAAATAGACAGTCATATGGATTATACAGATTGAATTAACAAGGATTTCTTGCATTGAAGTTTGAAGAAAGAAGGTTTAGTGTCAAGTTAAAGTAAAAACCAATTCCCCAAAATGGAAATGGTCCCACTTCAGTTATTATATAATACACCTATAGTGTACCAACGATATATTCTGTTTATTGGTTGTCAAACTTTGAGCCAACACAAGTTATCATTTAAATGGACATGTGAGACATAGAACATACTATAGAAGAATTGTTCCTTAACTTTTTATTTTTTACCTTAGATTCATCTCAATCTCTGTCATGTTAAATCTATCTGCATATTAGGGGGAAAAGAAAATTTACTGAATGACAAGTATATTGAAATATCTACTTTAAAATAAAACAATTATTCAAGTAATTAATTAAAACAATTTACAAAGTTTGCAACAAATGTATATACAGACTGTGGTAGGAATAGTTTAAATTTACAGTTCCTAAATAATGTAATTATTAATAAAACTAAGATTCTCCTCCCTCAGGTATAGGTGACCATAGCTGATTTAGGCCCTTTGGTTTTATTGCTCCCAAAACTTTAAGGTATTTGGCTTTCCAATCTTTTGATTTTGAGTGTACCTGATGAAGGTTATTCCAGAAATGCATTGTGCCCACTAAATTTGATATCAATTTTTTGTTGGGTTTCTTTGGTTTTGTTTGTTTGTTTGTTGGGTTTTTTTTTTACTATATTATTTTTGCATGATGACCATGAACTAATGATTTAAATGATGTTCTTATTAAATATTATATGAGAAATAAGTTTTCCAAATTATGCATAATTTAAGAGTTAATTACAGGATTATTTTTGTTATTTGAAGTTAAGATATCTGGAAGAAAAAATAATTTAATTTGTACCATATTTTTGTCTAGTCAAATTAATATTTAAATAAATGTATAATCTAAAATCTCTTAATTTTAATGTTGAACAATTTTCTTTATAATCATGGCCTTGGCTGTTTATTTTAGATATCTGTAAAAAAAAAAAACGTAAACAAATAAATGTAGTTAGGTGGTTCAGGATTTTAGATGTTAGCCTATTAAAGTAATAATGAATATCAAAAGCTAGGAAACAATTCTGTTTCACAGTTTCTTTTAGGTATCTTTAACAATGATTGAATGAATACATGTATAACATAGACCACAGTGACTGTGAGATGACCCTTAACCTACAGTCACTATGAAATGCCCTCTAGCCTGCATAAACTGTGGGATCCCCCTAACCTGCATAAACTGGGATACCCCTAACCTGCACAAACTGTGGGATCCCCCTAACCTGCATAATCTGTGGGATCCCCCTAACCTGCATA
The DNA here is from genome assembly GCA_963680875.1 of Bathymodiolus brooksi. Classification (NCBI taxonomy): domain Eukaryota; kingdom Metazoa; phylum Mollusca; class Bivalvia; order Mytilida; family Modiolidae; genus Bathymodiolus; species Bathymodiolus brooksi. Next base: position 49,534,757 of record OY804577.1, read on the forward strand.
AACTGTGGGATCCCCCTAACCTACAGTCACTGTGAAATGCCCACTAGCCTGCATAAACTGTGGGATCCCCCTAACCTACAGTAACTGTGAGATAACCTTCTAAACAACAGTGATTGTGAGATGACCCTTACCCAACAATGACTGTGAGATGACCCCTAACCAACGATGACTATGGGATGCTCCCTAATATAGTCACTGAGATGCCCCATAACCTACAGTAACTGTGACATTTCCCTTAATCTACAGTGCCTGTGAGATGGCCCCTAACCTACAGTGACTTGTAAGATGCCCCAAAGCCTACAATGACTGAGATGTCCCCTAGCCAACAGTGACTGTAAGATGCCCCTCCCCCCTCAACAAGATCCAAAATGAAAATCAGAAATACATTATAATATCGTCATAAAAAAGTCTTAATTTTTCCAAGAATGATCTTGAACACAGAATTGCTATAATTAGAAATCATTCCTGATTGTGAAACAAGTAAACAGCAACCCTTCACTGAACCATGAAATAAATAAAATTGGGTAATGATATGGGTACCTTTGATTAATTTCTATAGAATGTAATTTTATCATGTTATATCAACACCATGTATACATACATGTAGTCAGGAGGGGATACAATGATATAAGAAACAGCTGGTGAAGTAACAAGTTCTCATACACCATTATTTCCTTGTATCAAAAGAAGATATTAACAACTATATAATTAGTCATTGTTTTGCATCACAACACATGTTTTTTTGTAGTAGATTTTCACAGATTTTCAGAGCATGTATCGTTACGGTACACTCACTGACTTGATTTCTTCACATCATAACCAGTGTTGTCATTAATTAAAGAGTTGGCAGATTTATTTTGTTTTTGTTGTTGTTTTCTTGTATTGTTTTGTTTTTAATCTAAATTTCCCTTTCTGGGGCATTTGGTGGTTTTTTTTGTATGCTAATCTAAAATTAAAGGGAGATAACTCACACACAAATTACCTTAAAAGTTTATTGTTATCTCTGAGAAATTAAGAATGAATTTGTAATTATTACGTTGAATTACTTTAAAATCCAAAGCAATTATTTCATTGATGTGAATCTTTCCTTTAATAGACTGTTTTCAAAAACTTCTAAATTCCAAAGTTTCCATCTGTGATTTTCAGAAAAAATATAACCCAATGTAACAATAACATTCAGAACAAAACATTTTTTTTTTAAGGGAACAACCATTTCACTTTTAATGGGGGGTGGGGGTACAAAAAATAAACTTGACATCAGACCTTGCAGTTTTCAACAAGAAATTTTTGTACAATTTGAAGAAAAAGTATGGATTTTTCATGTCAAGTAAAAATTATCAGATTTTTGTTTTGTGTTTAAAAAAAAATTCTGGCTCAGGGGAAATGACCCCCCTTTTCCCCTAAAAGTTAAATTTTTGGTCCCTAAACCTATTTTTAGATGAGACTTGCATCTATTATTTTTCTTTATAAAATACATAAAATGTGGTTTTGTATATAAGAACTGCTTCCATCTATCTCTCAATATTATACATATGTATAAAATTGAACTCGATAAAACCTTTGATTATAATCAGAAGTCCCGCTGGGGTAATATCATGGCTGTTTTGAAACTTTATAATCCCTAGCATCCAGCTAATTATATTAATATCTGATAATGTGTCAAATCCTGACCATTGAACTAATACTGTTTTGACCAGCATGCTTTAGATGTTGATTAAATATTAATACAATAAAAATATCTTTTACCTTGCACCACCAATAAAATGAAAATATAATATAGTTTTAGTACAAAGGTGAACCAGTGTTATTTCTATCATATCCTAGTCTTTATAATTCAAAGGATGATGATAGAAAAGTTAATAATATGTAATGCCTTAATTCTAGTACAGTGATCAGAATAGACAGTTGTTCGATTTATACAAGTAAACTGGGTCCATCATGGTCGTGATCGTATGGTAGTTGGATTTACAACTACCTATGCAATAAGTGTCTATCACCACTAACGTTGTAAGTTTGATTCCCACTCAGGCAAGGTGTACTTGATACAACATTATGTGATAAAGTTTGTCAGTGACTTGTGGCAGGTCGATGTTTTTCTCCGGGCACTCCAGTTTCCTCCACTAATAAAACTGACCGCCACGATATAACTGAAAGATATATTATTATACCCCCAGCAAACAAAGTTTGGGGGGTATATAGGAATCACCCTGTCCGTCCATCTGTCCGTCCGTCCATGTATCTTGTAAGCGCAACTCCTCCTAAATGGCTTATTGGAGTTTTGTGAAACTTTACACAGTTGTAGTACACTACCTGCAGATGTGCATGAAGGAATATGGTTGCTGTCCAAAATTTAAAAGGGGAGATAATTCAACTTATACTTTCACGAAAAGGGGTGGGCATGTACCTTGTAAGCACAACTCCTACTAAACTGCTTATTGAATTTTTATGAAACTTTACACAGTTGTAGTATGCAACCTGCAGATGTGCATGAAGGAATACCATTGCTGTCTAAAATTTAGAAGGGGAGATCATTCAACTTATACTTTCACGAAAAGGGGGGCCGTGTACCTTGTAAGTGCAACTCCTACTAAACTGCTTATTGAATTTTTATGAAACTTTACACAGTTGTAGTACACAACCTGCAGATGTGCATGAAGGAATACCGTTGCTGTCTAAAATTTAGAAGGAGAGATAATTAACTTGCTAATATACCTGTATTCCAAAGTTTGAACATCATAGTATTGCAAGCGGGGGGTATCACTCAGTGAGGTCACTCACAGTTCTAGTTGAATGTGGCATTAAATACCATAAACCTAAGCTTAACCTATTCTCATTATTTTACTAATTGGAATGTTTAATTTCTTATAATATATGGTACACATACTATGTGATCAAGCAAATGATATACAAATATCTTATAAATGTACACATGTTATATATTAAGATGCAGTTGGGGGATATTTATTGTAATAAATCAAGCAGACGTTAAGAAATCCATTGACTACTTTTTGTTTTCTGCCATCATTACAAATGTTTCTATTTGCCAGGTTTAATGAATAATGTCCTATTAATATTATACCATCAAGCAGAATTCTTGAAGGGTTATGGTCTTCAAATATGAAATTATACAGAATATTAGAATATGATAGTCTAATTTAAAGTGCGTAGCATGCTATGTTGAATATTTGTAATAAAAAAGTTTAAGGAGGGGGGGTAATGGCAAATGCTTGAAATTTTGTGGGAACATCCATTTCAGTTGAATGCGTAATAAGACAATCTCATATGTGAAGTTTGCTAATGAACTTAATTTTCTCAAGAATATTTTTTTAATTGTTTATATATTATAGACATTTGTACCTGTACATTTCTGGATTCGATTCTGAAATTAAACATTTTTAAAGTAGTTATGTGCCTTAATTTTCTCAAGAATACGTTTTTTATTGTTTATATATAGACCATTTGTACCTGTACATTTCCGGATTCGATTCTGAAATTTAACATTTTTTAAAGGAGTGATGTTCCTTACAGCATGCAAAGTGGTACTGATGTTCCATACAACATCAATGGAAAGTACAAAGAATTTGATTATAGTTTTCTTATAATTTGTATGTAGATAATTGAATCTTGTAAAATAAAAATAAATCAGAGGATAGTTTTATAACAAAGATGATATTCACAAGTCAATACAGCAGATAAATTGTGTACTGATTATAAAAAAAATATTTTGTATTTCATTAATCTTTGCATGAACAGCGAACATGTATGCCAACATTAAAGGGAAATAACTCATTAAAATGTATAATTTTAAAATCAAGTCGGAAATGTGCAAACGGTCTATATTGACTTGGGTTAGGGTGGGGGTTATGGTGTTTAATGCCACTTTCAACAATATTTCAGCTATATCATGGCAGTCAGTTTTATTGGTGGAGGAAACCGGAGTATATATAGGACTTGAAAAATTATAAATTCAATAAAGACATTACTAACATTTAATATTGTACTGAATGTCTGTAAGGAGAAATAAAAACTTTTAATTTTTATGTAATCACAAAATTCATTCTGGATCAAAATTGAGCTGCAGACATTTATTTCATTAAAAATTAATGAGGAGAGCAGTTGTCTGGTCAATATAACATGTCTGTTGGGATGAATTGACCAATGGTCAGTTAATTATAATTTGTTTTGATTGACCGCACACCATTTACATCCATGATAAGAAATTATTTGTAGTATTAAAATATTTACTTCTATATAGAAGAGTGTTCATAAAACTCCAAAAAAGTAATAGAAAATATAATTGTTTGACAGTATGATTCAATATTAAAAAAAAAATAATGGGGGGGGGGGGGGGATTTAGTGTTAATAAAACTGTGGAATTTAGTGTTAATAAAACTCAGAAAGTATTAGAAAATAAAATAGTTTGACAGTATGATTCAATATAAGAGAAAATATTTAATGGGGTTTTTTTGTGGGGGGGGGGGGGGGGGGGGAGGTTGATACTGAGGAATTTATCCTGCTTGTATCAATAGCGGTCATTAATAAGATATCTAATATGATTGTTGAAGTGGACAGGAGCATTCTGGGAATCATTAGAGACATCTTCATTAAGATGTCAATAGAAATATTTCTGTGGTTAACTCTAAGGATAAATGTCAACGGTGTCAATCGACTGACACACTCCAACAAACATTAAATATTCCTTAAATAAATGAAGTAGAAAATTGATATAGTCTATGAGAATAAAAATGGCTTAACAGGACTCTAGACATTCTAATAGAAGTATATAATGATGTTACAATCAAGGATATCGGTATTTATGTTCAATTAAAAATTTCATTTGTGAATAAGGTAGATTTTTCTCTGGTTATTAGGGACCCACATGTACATTTTATCTTTTAAGGGGAGGGACTATGTTTTATCCCCCTGAATCAGGTTACCGTTATTTAACTCTTAAACTTGTAAATCAGATTATTTATTTTTTAAACTTTTCGAGTCAATTATTTTTTCCTATAAAAGTTTTTCGACAAAGAATTTGGTTAAGAAAAAAAAAACATGCCCCCCCCCCCCCCCCCCTCTTAAAGTTAAATGGTCATTCCCTAAGAAAAAGTTAATATTCATATGCTATCAGATAGTATCCCTCAACCCTACCCTTTTTTCTACAGTTATCTTCAAAATATCTGTCAACTTTTGATCACTGACAATGTGGTGGAGAAGAAAACACGAAATAGACACTCTTTATGATCAACTGAGAAAATAATTATAGTTAGAAGAATAATAATTAAATGAAAGGTTAATTAAAGTCTTAATATTTTCATCATTGGAATTGCTTTTTACCAAAGTGTTAAGTGATTTGCGATAAGTTGATAAGAAGAGACAATTTAATATCTGCCCCTGTCATGCTACTTGTTTCCCATGAGAACCTCCAAGACAGGAGAACTCCACTGATAAGCCATGTTGTAATTGTGTTTTATGAGATGATTAGAATGGTTTGGAACTCCTATGTCATGACTGAGTGGCAAAAACGTCCCATATTAGTTTGTGTTTTTAAAAAATATCTAAGCAGCTTGGTATCATATCTGTTGAAGGTGTGAAGAGGCTTGACATTGTGATCTATAGCATTTTAATTGATTATTTTAATTGCCTAATAAGTTCCTTTTTTCGTTGACAGGCAAATTGTATAATATCTCATGTGTATTTCTTCATCTCCAATAGATTTTCACACATATCTATAATTATAGAGAAATAAGTTACTTTAATATGAACAGTGAAATACAGTAATTTGCTGTCAAACTATGGGACAAAAACTACAAATTCTTATGTCTAAGACTCTTGTCGTCAAGTATAATTCTATTACACAAAATAAGTCGGAAGTAGCCTTGAAATAGAGGTATATTATTGGTGGTTAATCTTCCTGCTTTAACCATAAAAATGGATTTACTGTTGGAAATAAAACCATTGATATGAACAAATTTTCTAAAAATAGAATCATATTTACCATTACCACAATACAAGGAACATACTTTAGATTAAATTAATTTGGTGGTGTTGATTTTCAACTGAATCTTTTTTACACAGTTTTGCAAAACTATATTGCAAAACAACAAGACAACATGAATTATCACAAAAAACAGGGAGTGCTCTGGAATGGTATATTTACTGTAAGAATCTCCTGCACCATTATTGGCACCCATTGTGACATTCCAATACTAATAAGAAAAATTCCATGAATTATACAGTCAAAATTTGTGACAAAGTCAAACAGACCATTGAATTCACTTCTAAATGACAGAGTATTCTAGTTATCTGAGATGAATTAAGCTCAATCCTCACGATGAGAACTGGTCCTCCGGTCCAAGACCAGTAAAACTTTGTTCCGACCAGTAATTTTTTCAGTTTTTATCTAGAAATATATAAAGATAAATTCAAGAATTTGATTCGGACCAGTAAATTCAAATTTTTATTTCGAGGACTGTAAGCTGAAGGCAAGCAAGACTGACTGCAAACAGACAAACATTTTAGTTTGAGATAATAAGATTTAACTGTACAAAGTGTAGTTAACTTACCTTAGAAAAAAAAAATATTTTAAACAAAACATTAAGAAAGTTAACAAAGTGGGAGTTTTAATTCCTTAATCTCTTTATCAGACTTCTCATTTGTTACATTTGGTAAATTCTACAAATAAAATCTTGTAGTACTAAATAATACATTTATTTTTGTAAAAGTTCAAAATCATTAAGTTACCAACTAAATTTTTTTGTTTAATTAATTCTTTTCTAAGATCAAGATGATGATGATCATGTAATCTGTTTTTATTGCATAGCCCAAAAAAAATATCTCATTAAATGGGCAGTTTTTTTTTGTAATTATCTGAATGGGTCTCATCCCGTTTCAGCCACAAATTAGATTTATATTCACGTTAATATACCTTGTATATGACACTAAGACGATTATTGATCATGGAATATTAGTTTGATTTGATTAAGAAATCATTTGATCATTGGTTAATTCAATTGAATTGTGTCGTACTTAACAGGTCGTCCGATAAGTCGAAAAATTTTGGCGTAATAACGGGATAAGGTGTTTGATGTCCGATCGCAAAAGAAATGATGACACCTTAGACTTAGTTTAGTCTTGCAATAAATATCCATTTGGACTGACGGTTTCGTCTTTATGTCAGATCAATGTTAATTTTTTCTTATTTAACATGAAAGGTGAATTGGTCGTTGCTAATATTGTAACCTCCTTTTCATATGGAGTCTCTTCAGTGTAATTTTGTATTGTGAGTAAATTAAATAACAATTCTTTAAGTAGGAACAATAAAAAAGTCTGTCTCTAGATTAAATCTTTAATTAATGGTAGTTTCTCCTAGACGAAAATGTTAGAAAACGCTAAAAAACATCGAAGTATTTGAAAAATAAAAAAGCACAATTATGATGTTTCAAATTTTAAAGTAGACAGCTATTGATAGTTAACTTCTAAAATGTAAAAGTGTTATTGCCAGTCAGCTTTTTAAGTTTCTTTTTTTTTTCTTGAACAATACATAAAGTGAAATGTAATCAGAAATTGTTTGAAGATTAAGACAAGTGCAGATAAATTTAAATTAAGAACAAAAATTGAGAACATGTCAAGTGATTGTTGTTTAACACACAGTGATAAATTTTTCCGTCTATATCATGGGGAGAAGAAAGTTACATTTTTGATGAGATGATGTGTACTTTATATTAGACCAACCCATGGATGGAGCTGGATTTTTTGATGGTGCCAACTCATTGAGAAAAAAACAGACTTGTATCCATTCCACTCCTACACATTATCTGGAGACTGAGCCAACAAGCCTCCATGCTCTAACTCCTCCATGCTGCATGTTTTGTAGAGAAAAATAAAATACATGTACCAATTTTGTAGTGTTGAATTGACCAATCCATAAGGAAGCAAATCCCTTGTCTTACCTTTCGATGCAAGTATTTTCACCATTGAAGCAATTAGATAAAACTAAAAGATAAAAAGTAAACAATTATTAGTATTATTAGTATTATTAGTATTATTAGTATTATTAGTATTATTAGTACTCAATAAAAAATTATATAATGTCCTTAAAGAAATGTTGAGTACAAAATTAAATTATGAAAAAAAAGTTTAAACAATAATGGTCAACTATTCTACCAATATCAACAAAATGAACAATGACCTCTCACCCTAAAAAGTTTAAACATTAATGGTCAACTATTCTACCAATATCAACAAAATGAACAATGACCTCTCACATAAAAGAACCACAACATACATGTATGCTAGGATTTTTTCTCTCCAATTTCTGTGTTCTTTAAAAATTTAATTTGAAATATGAAATATCCAAGATGATTTTCGTCGAAACATTTTTTGAAATACTATGGTATTAAGCAAAAAATCTTTTTCAGCGCAATAATATGTATCAAACATTAATATTCTTTCCCCCAATGGAAGATTACTTTTTTATTTTCATTTTGACGGACAGTGTATATATAAACCATTGACAAAAAGACTCCGATATATTTCCTTTAAAGGAGAACGAGACAATTAATGGTGTTTAATCATGGATTCCTTATCTGGTCACTATGTTGATACAATTACCAAAGATTAATTCAGCTATTATCCCAGTGTAACAGGGCATCAATTATAAAACTCTTGAGGGATATCATCTTCTGAAATTTTCACTACAATAAGGAACAGTTTTGTCACCTTTCTAAAGTATTCTCTGATAGAATAGCAAACATCAGATGATATCAGAAACAATGGGGGCAGAAAATGGATTGTAACATACTGGTCGTATTTAATATAACCGGATAAATAATATCATACGTGCAATATTGGTCCTAACACTTTCAGGATTTTTTTTATCATTTGAGTAGGATAAATTTCAATATGGAACAGGGTCATATTGGGGTGATAAAGCTAGCTGACAGAGTATGAAAAAAGAGAATTGCTTTTTCTTTTATTAACAAAAAATCTTGGTTGCAATCTTTTTTTTTTAAGGAAGTTTGAATTTAACAGTAAAGCATTTATTTCCAAATAGGGATGATTTGACTATGAGGGTTCCTGATGAAGGTTATTCTAGAAACACATTTTTTACACTAAATTACAAAAAATGAAGATATGTACATTTTATTATTTAAACTAATATTGTGTAGAATTGTTTGTCTTTTTATATTTTTGTGTTTTTAATCGCAAAGTTTAAAAATCTTTGGAAAAAAATTCATAAATTTAATACAGTTAATTGTGAAAAAAATTTAAAATAAGCTAAACAAGTTTTGTTTCTTCTTAGTTATGCCCATTTAAATAATACCCATATAGCCCATTACAGAGTGGTGAGGAACTTTCAGTGAACTCTTTTGATTGATTGCATGTTGATAAAAGAAATAGAAACTTCATCTGTAAGTAAATTTTCTACATAAATGTTTATTTAATTTGATATAAAGGTTTTGACAGGCATTAAGAGTTTATTTTTACAATTTTATGTAAATTGGAATCCAATTTCCATTAATACCTTACAATCTAACCATAATATCAGTGAAGATTATTAAAGAAGTGTGGCTAGAATTAACTTTATCTTATCTAAATAACTTTACTGTATCCTGGAAGTCAGCACAATATTGTATTTCAATAGATACAAATCAGCAAAATGTCATTTATTTTATACTATTAAAAATGCTACTTTAATATTTGTTTTGCAGAATAATGAAAAATAACTTTCAATCTTTTAATTTATTGATGCCAGCTGATATAGCTGAAATACTGCTAAGGTTGATGCTAAACACCAATCAATCAAGCAATCAATTCAATTTATTGATATGAGGCCGAGTGTTTATAAAAAGTTGTTTATAAAAATTTGTAGCATGGTGCCTGTCAAATAGAAAGAGTAAATATAGAAAGAACAATAACTTTCAATGTTTTTTTTTTTTTAATTACATGTAGATGCATTTCGTTTCGTTCGTACTAAAAATTTTCTTATTATTTAATTATATTCTGTGCTGCTACTGAATGGCATAAACAAAAACATCACCAAAATGATTAAAAATATAAAAAAAATCAACAAAACAAAAATACATATGGGTGACTGAATTACAAAATTTTATTTACTTAATCATCGTGATCTTAATTTATTTCATAATTACGAAAAAAAATTAAACTATAAGGTTAAACCTATTGACACTGGGCTTTCATAGCCACATTTTGACTTGATGTAGATCTAATGGCTCTTTTGTAAGAGTGTGGTTTAACTGAAGCTTTCACTAGATTTGTTTAGAGATAAAATTGACACTTTTTAGATATTAACCCAGGATAACGAAAAAACTTTCAATAATTGGAGATATTAACCACTGATATCTTGGAATATTATGTTATTTTCAATTTGAACAGAACGTGAAACATACCACACTGGCAGAATCAATTTCGTGATGTCAAAACTTGAAATTTACTTATTTAGTTTATTAAGCTTGAATGATTATTGAATTGATGAAATATTCATTTTAATCTATTGCAGATTACCGTAAGCAATTTCAAATATGATTTAATTTTTTTTACGGACATTAAGTGACAAAAATATGTATTCTTCTCAACTTTTAAGAATTTAATTAGTGCAGTATGAAAAAAATTCTGGGTTACATTACTCATGCATGATGTAGTGCAACTAATAAAATGCATGAAAAAGAATAAGAAACTTTCGATTTCAAATAAGTTTTAATATTTGAGACATTTAAGTAAGAGAAGAAAAATATGTATTTTCAACTTTAAAGAATTTAATTAGTGCAGTATGAAAAAAAAATCTGGGTTACATTACTCATGCATGATGTAGTGCAACTAACTAATAAAATGCATGAAAAAGAAAGAAAAAAACCTTTTTATTTTGATGGACAAAGGGAGAGAACCCATCATTAATTGCATCCTTCAAATTCTTATTCAGTATACCAGGACGATAGTACCAGTATTAGCTGGTGAAAATTGATGACATTGTTTATAGAATCGGTATATTATGGAAATGACAGATGAATTGGCGGGTTTTTAAAGTCCCATGATAGCTTGTATAAATTACAAGTTTGATATTGATCTTATTGTTCAATTTGATTCCAACGATTAGCCAATTATTCTGGGAGATTGTGTTAATAATGTCCATCTTAATGATATTGATACAAATATCACAATTAATTTACCATTCCCAGCGGTAAAGCCTGCCTTATGTTTATGGCGATTTATTCTTTATAGATTTTTTTCTCGCCATATAATGATGGCAATGGGGATAATGGTTCATGTCAGGTTCTCTATACTTGTAAACAAACAAACAACAATTGTTAGTTTTGTGTGTGCAAGATTGCTTCACAAATATGATATGATTTTGTTATTATTAATAAAAAAAAGAGTATTAGTATCAGTCTTTCAGATTTTATGAAATCTTTTTAGCTGAAATCAGAAATATAACAGTTCCTGACAGTCAAAATGAAGAATATGTATACAATATGTTTAAACTGAACTTTAATTTTGTTGTTGTTGTGCAATACATATGAATAGCATGTTTTACAAAGCTAAAAAAAATGACAAATATTAGTTGTTTAAAAATACAAACTGTCCTGAAAAAAAAATTAAAGAAAAAAACTATGTTTTATTATACAGTCCAACATTGTATTAAGAGGTCACCTTAGGAACAAAGAAAACAAATGGCCTTATAAGACAGGTGACTTCTTAAAAGAGGTTCAATTCATATGAAATTTTCTGTGATTGGACAAGAAAAAGATGACATTTTAATACAGGTGACTGCTTAATAGAGGTGACCACATGGGCACATTTTACTGTATTTATTTTAAACAATGCAAACTGTTGGTTTTGGAAGACTATGTAAAAATAAAAAATCTTGCCATATAGGTTTGTGTATGATAAGACTATATAAGTACTGGCTTGATCTAATGTAATATGGGTTAATTTCTTAATAATACAAGTCTATCCCTTCATACCAATAGTCCTATAAAATCTGAATTATTCATTAATTATCGTTGATTATACTTTACTGTTATTTTCTTAATCATAAAACCTTGAAGTAAGTTTATTGCATAATCATAAATAATTAACAGTGTAACGGATGGTATTGCTTTATTTTGTCTTAATAAGTAAATTTATAATTTCTTTCCTTTTAATGATTTTCACATTATTTTCTTTTATGGAAATTATCTTGGTGATAGAATTATACATTGAAATTAATAATTAATTATTTTGCTTGATTTTTTCTTGACTTTAAAACATAAGTTCGGGTTCGGTAATTTTAATTGTACTTTATATCTGTTAATGATTTGGGATAGTTGAAAGTCATCTCCGCTTAATAAGCACAAATGAAAATTATTCAGGTTAATTAAGGAATCTAATAGAATATGACTTTAAACATTCCGTTTTGTATTAAAGCCACACTCCCTTGATAAAGACAGCTGGGGATGTCAATTTCTGTGTGCATCGAATTGTAGCAGATCATACTATGATCCAAATTAATTTGCGATTTATATTTAATAACCTTAATAGAGTTGAATAAGCAAAAGGAATTTAGTTACGTAAATAATTAATTTTTTTCGCATTCCAGATATCCAAGTTTCTAGATATAGTATTAATACTAATTTTCCTCAGTTTAGAAATCTATCTTTTTGCACAATTTATTATTATAAGTATTATATTTATTATTATAAGTATTATATTTCTATAAGGGCAAAATAAAGAATAAAAACGTAGATATTAAATTTAGTGCACACAACACGTTTCTGTGGTAACCGTCATCAGGTACACTCACAATCAAAAGATTGGAAAACCAATTAATCTAAAGCTTTGGGTGAAATAAAACCTTAGTGCCTAAACAGGATATCTAAAATTGTCTAAGGTCAACTATGCCGTAGGGAGGAGAACCTGAGTTTTATTAATAAATACATTATTTAGGAACTGTAAATTTCAGTAACAAATATATCAAATAAACCATGTTAATAATAATTATCAGCTTAGAAATCTATCTTTTTGCAAAATTGATTGGAATAAGTATTATATTTCTATGGGGGCAAAATAAAGAAAAAAAATGGAAAAATTGCTCTTAAGGAAAAATAAAACAAACACTGCTTTCTGATATCAACCAGTCCAGTACCTGCAAGTTGGCTGGGTTTACATAAATGTATGGTAATCCTCATTTATGAATGGTTAAATAATTTTCTCCTGTGTCACAATTTTTCCTCCATGGTTTATTATTTATAAACTGGTTCAGGACTAGAGCTGAAATACTGCTTACTTGATGTTAAGCAACAATCAATCACTCAATATTAATTTGTTAAAGTTTGTCAGAAACTTACGACAGGTCGATGGTTTTCTCTGGACACTCCAGTTTCCTCCACCAATAAAACTGACTGCTACGATATAACTGAAATATTGTTGGAAGTGGTGTTAAACACCATAACCTACCACTTCAATTTTAATTTCCTGGTTTCATTTTTCATGCAACAAATAATAAGAGACATATAGTGTCTCTGAACAAAGTAAAAACTGGTTGTTACGTGAGGGAATATAATTTCTGCACTTCCATATGTTCCGACTGGAACAAATATTACATTATTTCTATTCCAATGGAAAAAATATTATAATTTATTAATAACGGAATAACAGTCTGACAAAAATATTTTGACAAATTAACCCGAACAGCATTTTAGACAAATTTTTTCCATTTTATTAAGCAATTTTTACTAGACTTGGGCTAAGGGCTTGTGGTTTTTGGCACAGGCTGCAATAAACAGTATATAGAATAAATGTCCTTCAAGGAAGAAACAATGACGGAATAATGAAAATTACGATTTTTTTTTTATAAAGTTTTGATGATCAACGATAACTATAAATTTGCAATATAAATATTTCTTTTTACAGGAACTCCAGTCAACAGAATCCCCATCATGGCCAAGCAGACACTTGATCTGTATGAACTGTTCAGATTAGTGGTATCTAAAGGGGGTTTGGTAGAGGTCATCAACAAGAAATTGTGGAGGGAAATAACTAAAGGACTTAATTTACCATCATCTATTACCAGTGCTGCATTTACCCTCAGAACACAGTAAGATGTCATTATATAATACAGTAGTCCCCCCTCTTATAAGGCCACTCCCTTCTGTAATAAAGGACTTAATTTACCATCATCTATTACCAGTGCTGTGTTTACCCTTAGAACACAGTAAGATGTCATTATATAATACAGTAGTCTCCCCTCTTATAAGGCCACTCCCTTCTGTAATAAAGGACTTAATTTACCATCATCTATTACCAGTGCTGCATTTACACCTAGAACACAGTAAGATGTCATTACATAATACAGTAGCCCTCCCCCTCTTATAAGGTCACTCCCTTCTGTAATAAAGGACTTAATTTACCATCATCTATTACCAGTGCTGTGTTTATCCTTAGAACACAGTAAGATGTCATTACATAATATAGTAGCCCCCCTGTTATAAGGCCACCCCTTCTGTAATAAAGGACTTAATTTACCATCTTCTATTACCAGTGCTGTGTTTATCCTTAGAACACAGTAAGATGCCATTACATAATACAGTGGACCCCCTTCTGTAATAAAGGACTTAATTTACCATCTTCTATTACCAGTCTGCGTTTACACCTAGAACACAGTAAGATGTCATTGCATAATACAGTAGCCAGGGCCAGATCCAGGGGGGTGCATCTGGCACACGCCCCCCCTAAAATTGGAAAAAGTATGATTTTTCACACGAAATACCCCAAAATATTTCGCGCCTCCCTCCGCTCGGTGCAAATTTTTTAAGTGCCACCCCCTAACTTGAAATCCTGGATCCGCCCCTGGTAGCCACCCCCTTCTGTAATGAAAAAAATGTCCTTATTAAGAGGGGTGACCCCTCTCTCTCTCTCTTCAGTAGTATTTTACTATCTCTCTGCATCTGAAATCTGGCCTGATAAAAGGGATAGCCTATAAGAGGGGGACTAACTGTAGCTGTGTTTATTTTTAAACAAATACATGTATTGCAATTAATATTTTATACCAAGTATAACATTGATTAAAAATGCATATGAATGGTTATCAACTACAATCATATTCATATTTTGAATTTTTTTGATATAAATTTATTAATATATCTAAAATATTGTTCCCTTTATGTTAAATACAAATAAATCAATCAATCAATTCATAAATATTTGTTTCTAATCTTTATCACCAACATTCCTTTGTTGTAGTTTTTCTTAATTTGGTTTACCATAATAAAAAATGTGAAACAGGGAACGTTTTTTCTCAAATAAAAATATATCCTTGATTTTATAGATATATGAAATATTTATACCCATACGAGTGTGAAAAATTGAAGTTAAGTTCACCTCAGGAACTGCAGGCAGCCATTGATGGAAATCGTCGTGAGGGAAGACGTTCTAGCTATGGTTACGATCTGTCTCCAGGTCCAACCCTGATTCCTACGGCACATCACCCTGCCCTAAATGGTGGACTAATGAATGGAAAATTTGGACCTGGGTCATCAGGTAGGTCCAGATTTAGACTTTACAAGACCACTTGATAATCAGTATTCTCCCCATGTTCCGGCTAAGGGAACGACCATTTAACTTGAAGGGGGGGGGGGGTTATGGTTTTTTTCTAAAAAAATATTCTGATTCCCAATGTTGCTGAAAAAAATATTCTGATTTTGGTGGAGGAAAAAAAAATATAATCTGATTCAGAGTTTTTGTCATATAGCCTAATGTTGAAATCTGGAAAAAAAAATTGCACTTTGTGCGACAAGAAAAATAAATATTCTAACTCTCGTGTTGTTCGAAAAAAAAATTCTGAACGAAACAAAAAACCATAACCCCCCCCCCCCCCCCCCCCCCCAAGTTAAATGGTCAGCCCCTAATGTCATTCCGAAATTAGAACTTAGAAGCATCACAATCGGCCCAAATCACATTTTTGTATGAAAATTTATCATAAATTAATTTTGACAGTTTTGAAAATGAATGGCATTGTTATAATGAAGTCTGGGAGAATACTGTCTAAATATAGACAGCTAGGAAAATCTGAAATAGGAGTAAGATATTTTTGATAAGGGAAGATAATATTCTTAGAGCAGATTTCAAGAAATTTGACAATTGGTGACAAGAATTCATAGAGGAGTGAATATAGACACTGGAACTGTGAAATATGCGATCTTGATCAAATTCATTTCACTTACTGTATGATTAATATCTATATTATAAGTATGAATATGCTGATTTTGTATTGCTTTTTAACAATATTGAATTAACCAGATTGAAATTAAAAACGTAGATATCAAATTTAGTGTGCACGACACGTTTCTGGAATAACCTTCATCAGGTATGCTGAAAATCGAAAGATTGGTAGCCAAATAATTTAAAGTTTGTGAGCAATAAAAGCCAGGGCCTAAACAGGATAGCCAAAATCTGCTATGGTCACGCCTGAGAGAGAAGAACCTTAATTTTATTAATAATTACATTATTTAGCAACTGTAAATTTCAGTAATAAATATATCTACCAATATAACTGTACCAATATATTTTCACACAAATTGACGAATTACATTAATTTATGTTATGCTCTTCAATTTTCACCTTACACGAAAGGATATGGATGTAAATATACACAGAAGAAGATCTTATTTACCACAAAATGGGAACAAATTAATGTACCGAATTACTGATACATCTATTACTGTTTTTCAATTACATAATTTGATAAAAAAAATAATAAAAAAACAAAAAAGAAAACTTGTAAATATTTTGTGATACAAATGTAGGGCTGACAAAAAGCAAAAAATATGAACATTGCTCAAATTCATACTGAAGTCTATAGAATAAAGAATAAAAGCAATTTTTGATTCGAAGCTTCTGATTTTGGTTTTGTTATTCCATTCAGATCGCCGTTCACCACTAACTAGTTTACAAAGACTTTGGCAATTACAGGCTCAACAATTAGGTAAGCATACCTTGTCAAAAATCACAAGAACCAATTTACAAAGGGCCAAACAATGCTGTATATATCAAATATATATACTTAAAGATTCTCAAATTCTTAATTCTTAAATGGCATTCAGTGTATTGGAATTTTTAAACGATTTTCAAATTCTCAATTCTGAAATGAATTCAATGCATTGGGATATTGTAAAACGATTCTCAAATTCTTAATTCTTAAATGGCATTCAATTTGATTGTTCAAACCTGATTATATTTTTAGAATTGAAACAGTAACAAAATATTTTAGAAAACATTATCAATATTTAGCTATTTTTTATTATCGCTAGTTTGAAACAGCAATTTTTCCTTTTGTAAAATTGGTGGCTTTTTTTTAAGATAAGACTTAAGTTAAAAATCAGACTTTTAGTTTGAGTATTATGCAAATGCTCCCACTCAAACTTGAGTCTAATTTTTAATTTAAATCCTTTACAAATTAACATTTTAGCTTTATTATCTTTCTTTAATTTCAGATGGCTTTAGGTGGCAAGGTTTTACATTCTATTTTATTATTCCTTTCCAGATCGTCAGTCACCAATGGCCAGTTTACAAAGACTTTGGCAAATTCAAGCTCAGCAGCTAGGTTAGCATCTCAAATGACTGACATTATATATTTATCATATATATAAACTCCACGATATAACTGAAATATTGTTGCATTAAACACCATAACCCTAACCCATATATCTAAAAACTCTATATAGATAATTAGATGAGGTTTTTTTTTAATCTAAAAAAAATTTACTTGTGTTTTCTTTATTTATTTATTATAATAAAAATGGTCCAACCATTTTTTTCCCTTGTCAAAACTTTGGCACGTTGGCTTTTGACCTTATTTAGGTGATGCATGCCGTGATTTAATAGAAAATGAAAGTGGCATGTTTCGTGATGAAAGTCCCCCTCTATGATTTTGTTGTCTGTCATATAAAATCTACGATTAATTAAACGATTTGATAAAAAAAAAGTCAACAAGTACATTATGTTGTTCACAGCTAGTTAATTTGCCAATAGCATGATCATACAACATCATTCAAAAAGCTTCTCAAACTTATCTTATGGCAAATCTTATTTCCGTTAATTGTCGAGAATTATATATCTCGATGGTTGTGAATTGAAATTAAAAAGCAAGACAAATTATGTCCCGTGATTAAATATCGTCAATGATAATAATATATGTATAAATCTAATGATGAATCGGAGAGTTCAAGATGAGAGTTTATAATTCAAGAAATTATTTAAACACAGTAATTTTATATGCTCTTCACATTCTTAACACTCTCAATTAGTCAGAGTCAAACAAAGGTTTAATAACATTGATCAGGTTACATCGGGAGCTTGTATGTTTAATACGTTTACGCTTTGGATGTTTACGAGTTTAATACTTTAATCATGCACACAGTCAATTGGAGAAATCTTGAAGTAATCCTTTGGATAGTACAAATAAGCATTGATAATTACACCCTCCGATCCAAACACTAGGGACAAGATGTCTAGCAGGGAGTCGACTTTAAAAAAAAGGCTGTGTTTGACCTGTGGCTGGTTCATTACACATCCATTGTATGTTAATAACTTGATATCGTGTTAAGGGCTTTGAAAAACCATTTATCACATAGCGCTTGAAGAGGCAAACATTTGTTCGGAAAATGATACAATAAAATACTGCTCTGAAACATCCTCTGCCGACAAAAGAAAATTTAAATCGATCATTGATATGACTGATGCAATTTATCAATAGCTGAATTTAATTTATAAACATTATATTTGTTTTGAGGAGTGTTTGTAAATCAGTCAGATTTATAGTTATTGATTTTGTGGCAAATTCTTACGGAAGAAAATTATTATGACTTTGTACTTAACATGTATAGAACATGTATTAATTATTACGTTGGATATTTGACCACTTTGTTTTAAAGATATTTTTTCTGATTTATTTTTTAGCGGAAAATTAATTTCATATTTCATTTGCACTGTTCTGGAAAATGATATGCTTTTAGTAAACAATTCAACATCTTTATATTCAGTATTGAAGGAAAAGTATTAAAGAAATTGAAAAAAAAAATTGAATTTCATTTGTAATTATTTCCAAATATATCAAATTGCTTTAAAAGTATATAAAAAAAAGTCTTTAAATTAATTTTGTTGAATTTACTACAAATTGGAACAAATTTGATGTACAGAATTACTGATACATCTATTACTGTTTTTCAATTACATATATATTTACTCTATAAGACCGTGTTTACACTTGGTGAAAAAAAGATCAATCTTTAATTGAATCGATCTAATCAGAACCGTTTGCGTTTACACTTATAACGGGTAAATCGATCACGATCGAACTAAATAAAACCGATGCGCTTACACTACATCTGCACCAATAACAAATATGACGTAAATAACTATTTATGTAAACAAATGTTCCTATTTTTATCTACACAGCGTGTGTTTTTCCCGCCTTTATAGAAATATCATTCCTCGTGGTTAAACAATGAACAAACTTATTTAAAATGTGCACTTATGGTTGCAAACTTTTATGTTTTTCCTTGTGTTTCTTTCGTGGTTAATTAATTAGAAATCAATTGAAATGAAAAGAAATCGCGATAGAAGAAGATTCGTGAGAATGAAAATTAGACAGTGGGTGAAAAGGTTACGTCTGTAAATTCCGCAAGATGATTGAAACAAAGGCGAAGGCAACTATTTATGCTTTTAATAATGAGTTTCTCAACACTATCAACAAAAATGTTTCGTCGTGAGTCCATGAATCTCCTCTGGCCGCCATTGTTTTCCTAATTATAAATAGTCTTAATGATAATAATGCACGTGTATTTTTCAAACCAAGCATATGAAGTTTCACTTTATTTGATTCGATCGCGATCTATTTAGTGCGTTTACACTGAATGTTAGATTGATGCAAACAAGATAAATCTTTTTTAAGTCTACCTCTGGAGCTGGACTTTTTTAGATCGATGTTAGATCGATCTAAACCATTTACACTAGACAAAGATCGATCTTTTTTAAATCGATCTATTTGTGCAAGTGTAAATGGGGTCTAAGACTATTTGTTCTGTATTACAAGATAACTGCATAAAATATATCAATAGAAGATGATACAAGTACTGTCTCAAGTTTCTCTGAAGATTATTTTATTAATTTTAGATTTAAAATGTCATTTAAAAAAAAATAAAAATAAACAGGTGTTCCTGTTAAAAATTGTACATTACCACCAGTATATCATGGATTATATCGTTCTATATCCTGTATATGAACACAATTTTTTAATTATTTTTTTTATTTAGTTATAATTGCATCCTGATAAAAGAATCGTTGCAAAAGGAACAGCTTGGTACCAGAAAATTCTTCTAATTTAATTGCCCAGTTTAATTCACTTTATATGGTATAATAATGAATTTATTTCTGGTGTTCATCAAAGCTTGGTACAAAATCACTAGATGAAGATTTGATGTAATTTTCCTCATAAAATAATAAAAATATTAAATCAAAATTCCCTTGCACTGTAGTCTCCAAAATGAATCAGTTTCTTGAACATTTAAAATGCGGTTTAGACAAACTTTGAACATGTGTGTGAAGAAAATGAAAAGAAACAATACTGAATCATCTGGGCTTGATTTCATTTTTTTTTTAAACTTGTTAATATTTTTCTGATGTACAATTTTTAGAGGAAAAAAAGCCACAAAAATAATTGTTACCTCCCAAAAAAGGATCTTAATTCGTTTGCATGTTTGATTCTTTAGAAATTACTTAAAACTTAAATGCAAAATATCTACATGTAAATCAGTGATAACTGAAAAAAAATCTTCTGTACAGTGATGGGATATTTTGGAAATGCTTTAATTTAAATACTACCGGTAATTTAATTCTTTTTTCAAATAAGGAAAATAATAAGATAAATGTTCAATATTCTTTAAGTCTATAACGAAATCATATTCTGGCATTCACACACTTTACACTCTGGGATGAACCTGATTAGAAATTAAAATAACTGAAATCAGTGAAAAATAGCTGAAACCTTCTAACACCCCCTTTCAAAATAATCATTTTTGACCTGTTCTGACCATGTCCAGGAACTTTCGGAAGACAATTTTTAAAGGAAAATAGCTGAATTCAGTTAAATAACTGAAAAAAATCATCCCTGGACACTTAAAAAAAAATTCTTGATTAAATTATTTAGACTTATCCTTGATAAAGGCCTGATGGCCGAAACATTGGATAAATAGATAGAAATTGAACATTTATTATTTTTTTATTTTACAGTTTAACGAATTTTCAGCGGTTCAAAATGTTTTATTTCTATTTTTAGCAGCAGGTGAGGAAGAAGATAGTATGCCTCCTGCACATCCACACCACAGAAGTCTTGCTGAACATTTCACAGAGAGAGACGCCATTGCTATGGAAGCCGCCTCTCGTGTTATGGAACATGCCACAAGGAAAATGGAAGAAGCTTCGCGGGCAGCTGCAATGGCAGCGGAAGAACCACCACGTAAACGGTTACTGACGTCAGAAGAAGAACGTCTCATTTCACATGTGGGCATGCCCAGCACACATATAAAAATCACAAGCAGAAGTACGTTTTCAAGTAAAAATTTTAATGAAATATTGAGAAATATCTTCTTTCTTTTATTTTTATTGATCTGCCATAATATGATATTTTAAATCTTTGTTTATTAAATAATTTTTTTTTTTTTTAGAATTCTCATGTGGGAGTCAAATCTAACAGAACACAAAGGTTGAATAGGACGACATAAAAAATGAAACTGACCGATTTCTTGCATTTGAAATTTGCATAGTTGCACATTAGTATTTGAAGTGCTAAATGAGTTTTGTATAAAAGTGTATGATATTGTTGTACACAATATTAAACAGAAAATTACCATTTTCCTGATATTTTCATATTATTAGTATTGTATAAAATTTATTCTTTTTGATGTTCATTTTTCATCAAATAGTAAAAAAGACAATAAAAATAAAATCTCATTATCCAGTGATGAAAGAAATGAATATCGGTGCCTTTTGCCGGACAGAAATGTATTTCTCTAACTTTTTAACTTCTCCAGTCTGCGTAAAAACTTCAAATACAACCATTAATGTCTTGTGTCATTGGGAAGGGGGTGTGTCCATGTGGTAAAACTGTTACGGGGGAAAAAAGGCTCCATAGAATGGTACAACGATCGTGAATGGGTTCGAGATTATTTTTGACAAGTGAATTACCTTTTTGATGTCTCATTTGCCATTCAAACCTAATTGATACATTTAATATAACGGTGAATTAAACTGAGGCCAAAATTTAGGGTTTTGGTTCTTTGATCGTTAAATTCGGAGACAATTTTCATGCCTGTTTAACTGCTTATTTCATGTTTCTTAATTTTATAGCTTTTAACCAGGAGATTGAAAAATATTAAGATTTCAATTTATTATTTTTGAATAAATTAATGTTTTTATAAAATTATTGAAATATATATATCAAAGGAGCATAAAAAAAACCTACTTGTAATCAAATTACCATGGTTTTTTGATTCTAATGAATACAGATTCTATAATAATACAACAAACAGTTTATAAACATTTTGATGCCTCTTTTTCAAACAAAGTCTTCAAAGCATTGAGTCTATTTAGAAGCATTTAATGGTTAGTATTTTAATACTCTTAAACATGATTCCGTCAAATTGGGAGAAGTCATTTCAAATTTAAATTGATTTTTAATCTAACATGGCTTATTAACCGAATGTAATATGTTCCACTCTGAATGAAATTTGTTTGAAAAATTTATAAGAAAACATTTACTCTCAAATGTTGGGTAATGACAAAATAATATGCTGAACTCTGTAAAGAAGTATTTTTTTCCTTACATCGTATTTTTAAGTGCAAGTACATTTATTTTAAATTTATATATAGTACATTAAGTTAAATTAAGAAAATATAGATCTTGGTAGGTATATATACATGCGATAACAAATTACATGTATATTTCAAAGGAAAAAAGGGAGTTCTATTTTTCTCATTTGCCTATTTTGACTTTATATCTGAAAATGAAGAGCTGTTTGACACGAAATTTTAATCTAGTCCAAAACCTCACTATATTATCATTATTTATTTAAAAAGATTTAAAGATTATGATTGGATTTTGTGATATTGAAAAAAAGGGGGAAAACTTTGAAATTAAGACTCGCAGTAACTCAAAAAATACATTTGAGATAAAGAGAATAAAAAAAGTAATTTCAAACTCATGTAGCAAATATGAGATGAAAAGATTTAGAAAAAATAATTTCATCAAAATATTTTGCATAAAATTATGCATTAGATGAGAAATCTTTGCAATTATAGGAATTGCTGAAAAACATAAAATTTCGATTTCATTGTAAAGGGAAATTAAGAAAATTAAAATAAAGCCGCCATTTTGTGAATTTACAAATAAAGCATGTCTTAATATAGACAAAACTGTTTTAAAACAATTAAATATAATAGAATATTTTATCTGATTATTTAAATTTTGAAAAGAGCTATTGAGATATGCCTTTGTGATACACAACTATTAAAAATAAAGAAGACACATTTAACATGATTGCATTGGGGTTTTTTGTAAATGCCAAAAAAAATAAGTTTCTCTGATAGAAAAAAAATTTGTATTAATTAAATTCTCCAATAAGTAATATCGCATTATAATTCATTGTAAAAAATAATCTGTCAAATTTTGAATTTTTGAATTTTTTTCAAAAATTATCAACAAAAAACAAATTAAAAGATTTAACTGAAATTTCAAGTGTAAAATTGTAAATAAAATCCCCTTAACAAAAATCATCAAAAAAGATTTTAAAATGAAAATGACAGGGTAAAAATTTTGTTTGATGATAGAAAATTGAAAAAATTTTGTTGATGAAATTTTCTTTTTACCTTATTATAGACTTAAACTGATAATGCAATATAAAAATATAAAAAGAAATCAATTTGTAACAATATTAAAAACATCTTCAGATAAAAAACCTTTTAGATCCAAGATACCAAATGGATTTAATCAATGTTCCATGAAATTAAGGAGTTGTGTAAGTTTGTAACATTCAGTGCAAGAGACATGGAACAGTCCAGGAATATTATAGATGATTTAATTGGCGAGACAACACTTGATATCAAACAATTTATATAAAAAATTATACCTAATTGATGATTCTATCTTAAAGTAAAAATATGTATGCCCTGTAGTATTCTTTTAAAAATTGTTTTGATCGAAAAATTAAATTGCATCAAAACATGCATTAATATAAATTTGAGAAATCAGTTTTTTTATATAAAGAAATTTCTTTTTCTTTTTAAAATAAATTTTTAGTTGGAGGAGTTGTATCAGTTAGAGATTTGTATTCAAAATTTAATATATTTATAAAAATGAGGCTCAAAATGGGGTGATAAAAAATGCAGGTATTTTATTGAAATAAAATGTAATTAAACTAAGAAAAAAAAACTTACATCAAGTTAACTGGGAGATGTACATGACCTATTCTACCTAGCCTTGTTAGATTTTAACCAAATTTTATAGGAACTTCAATATACGAAAAGCCAAATATATGGAGGGAAAAATGTCATTGTTTTCATTGACAAATGAAGACTTGCTATGAAAAGTTAATAAATTTAACTATATTTCTGTTATTAATATACTTATATTTTGTTTTGCAGATGATGGACGTTCAGACATAGACAATTCATTGGTAGTAAGTATGGAAATAAATGGAATCATGTACCAAGGTGTTTTATTTGCACATAACCCAAGACGACTGTAACTTAGCAACATAATTGCAACATTAATAATCAACTCTAATGTGACCAATCTTGAAGACTTGCCATGACAAGATGTAAAACTGCATAGAAATTATTGGCATTTATTTTAGCCAATCAGTGTAGACTTGCCATGACAACATTGTATGCAAAAAATGATTGGTTCCTCAAAGAGTCATGTAGCATGACATGAAATGGCTGAAATGTTCTGTGGGGCCAACTTGTGGTCCAATTAATTTACACACAACTCCAGCCTTGAAGAGCTAGCAGACCAGCGGTCAATAGTAATGGAAGTCCCTTCTTCTTCCATTTGTATCTTGAATCAAGATATTCTGCAGAATATAAACTGTGAAAAAGCCTGTTATTTTTTTGTATTTGGATGAATGGAAGGATTGAATGAATGAGTGAGTGTACATGCTAAAATACTGTTTTCTGTTTCAACTCAAAAGCCACATAGAACCCTGTTAAATAAAGTTCTGAAAATATGCACCACCAATAATATAAAACATGCTGGTACAGAGATCCTTACAACCCACCTAGATGGGTCTTGGACTCACCATTTTCAGTTAGGACTCACCAAAATTTTCAAATTTAAGATTCTTACAATGGTGGGACTCTCCAAGCTTTTCAGAAATGTCTTCTGGACTCGTCAAAATAAATGGCTACAAGTATCCCTGTGGTATACTGGTATGAAAATAATTTATGTAATGTTAAAAAGAAATATTGGAACAATTCCCAGAGAAGAGATTGAAAAAACAAAAAAACAAATTAAAAAAAGAATGATTAAGTTGTTCTCTCCTTAGGTTTTTTGCTGCATATTATATCTCTAGTG
Organism: Bathymodiolus brooksi; assembly: GCA_963680875.1. Lineage (NCBI taxonomy): Eukaryota > Metazoa > Mollusca > Bivalvia > Mytilida > Modiolidae > Bathymodiolus > Bathymodiolus brooksi. The sequence continues at coordinate 49,560,378 of OY804577.1, forward strand.
TAATACTGGTCACCAAAATGTTTGAATGAAGACAATGATTTTATTATAATTTTGTCCTAAAAAAAGAATTGATATGAAACTGAATAATACATAACTGGCAATGATTTTGACCAATCAAATTAAAGTTTGAATACTGTAATAATAGAAACACAGTTTAAAATGGACTGAAGTTACACAACTTTACCAGTGGATGTATGTGTGTAAGTGTGTGTTGTTGCATGGACCAAATAATTTTGATTGGATGAATGAAACTTTAAATGGTAATACATGTACATGTAATGACAATTTGTGTTGTGATTGAGGATAGAATCTCAAAAACATTTGTTTGTTAGATAAAGTTCAAGATCTGTAGTTCATGATATAATACAAATATTCAATATACAGATATAGATTCAGTGTTTTAGCTCTATATACATGTTTCTTAATACCAGTTATAGGTGTTATTTTAATGTATCATTAGATATAGGGCCAAAAGATCGAGAAGAAAGTTGAAAAAAATGAGAGTCGCTTTCATAACTAACTATATTTCACCTGTAACCAGGATTCAGAAAAATATGTAACAGAGAAATTTGTAAAATGTAGAAAATTTATTGTTTACGTTTAAACTAAATGAAAAGGTTTAAAGAAACCATGAGTAATATATGGTGAAACTATATTTCACTATGATGTCTAGGAAGTATGTTAAGGAAGAGAGGAGGTAGGGTTATGGTGTTTAACGCCACTTGTAATGGAAGATATCATTTCCTATCTTAAGACATGATTTTATTGTACAGGGTTTGGGAGAGATAGATGATAGTAGTTATTTATGGGAAGGCAATTTTTTTTTAAATGTTAGTGTAGGGGTATATGTGTTCAATTATTAGTAATTTTGTGCTCAAATGTTGCAATATATATTTTTATTGTATGAAATATAACAATACTCATCATTTTCATTGTTTCTTAGATGTCCGTTTCTACTTGTATATTTCATCTTATGCAAATTTTAGGACAAGACAGCATAAATTACATGTATGTTTCAACTGACATTTCAGGATATTATCTTGCTGTACCATTTTTTTGTCCCAGCCAATTCTCCACTAAATCTACCATGCATCGATTTTGCCTTGTGTCTGTTCTGTATATTTTTTATTCCAAATAGTGCAAAATGTTATTCAAAGATTACTAACTTTCAAAGCTACAAAGTGCTACCTTTTATAATTTTGTTTTGTTTAAGTTGCAGCATTGAGAGCTGACCAAACGTGCATTTAGTTCATGTTTAAATTTGTTATTTTGTTTGACTATAACATAGCTGTGCAAGAGTCTTGCCCAGGGTAGTTTATAGTTTTTTTTTTTTTAAGCTTAATTTTATAACTCGATTATAATTTAGTATAGTAACGACAAAACTATATTTAGTTGATGATGTTTGGCTAGAAATTTTGGGATTAGTTTATACTCAACTTTTTTTTCAGTGACCTGAATTAAGTTATTGTGAAATCATTATTAATCATAGGGCTCTAATTTTCGTGGATTTTGTGGTTCACTTAAACCACAAAAACTAAAATCAAACGAAATACAATTTTCCCATTGATTGTTAACTGTAGTGTGTGAAACCACAAATTCAAGAACACATGGATCAATGGCAAACAATGCATTTTGAAGAAACCACGAAAATTGGTGCCAACGAATAAAAGTACTTTCACAGTAATAGAAAGGAGGCACATGAAGCATCATAAATATTAGCTCAAATTAAAGTTCATCTAGTCGACTGGGAAAAAATGTATATCGTATTTCATTTTGTTTATTGTATGGACCATAATACATTCATTATTAAGATTTTTAAAAATAATATATTTTAACATTTTCATATTTAAATTAATATTTAATATTTAATTAATTTTTTTCCCCCATCTTTTTTTGCCTTGCTAAATGCAATAGTTTTCAAATCCAAAATGGAATTATATGTGAATGTGAATAACTTTTCTGCAGAAAGTATCTTGTTTGACTGATTTTGAAAAAAAATCTTCTATTTCACACAATTTAAAAAATCTAGAAATATTTGCAAATCAAAATATTGTATGTTGAATAATGAAAGTCCCATACATGAATAAGTTCAAGTTTTCTGAAGAATTTCATGTTTGCCTGATCTTGAAATTTCCTTAGAATTTCGAAAAATGGGGGGGGGGGGGGGGGATCTCCTTATAGCGGTCTTTGCCATAATTTTTTCACCTACTTGCCTGAAAGCCAAATTTAGAAAAAAATTCTATTTAGTCAAACAAATTCTTTCATAATTTTCACTTGTCTGAATCCAGCTTTACTTGTCCCGGGCTTCGGGCAAGTCGGTTAGCATGAAGACTGTTGTAGCATAAGCAAACATTTTTAAGAAATCCTGAATTGTTTACAAATTAAAATGTTGTATGTTGTATAATGAAAGTCCCATACATGAATAAGAGCAATTGTCTAAAGAATTTCTTGTTTGTCTGATCTTGAAATCTCCTTAGAATTTAGAAGGAAAAACAAACCTCTCCTTATAGCCTAAACAAGCATTTTAAGAAATCCTGAATTGTTTACAATTAAAAGTATTGTATGTTAAATAATGAAAGTCCCATTAATGTTTTATTTTGAAGAATTAATACCTCCACAAATAAATGTACATATCCAGTTTATAATGAGGTGTTTGTATTTTGAAGAAGAGTATTGAAAGTGCATAATACTTTTTTTGTTTTTGTGATCTATATGTTTATTATTGAAATGTCATTTTATTACTGAATAAATTATCTTTAAACTTTACAATTTTTCCATCTCTTGGTGTAGAATGGATCTTACACTGTGACCTCTAGGGGCCGTCGTGATCGTATGGTTGTTGGATTTACAACTACATGTGCAATCAGTGCCTATCGCCACTAAAGTTAGGAGTTCGAACTACCTTCATGGCGAGGTGTTCTTGATACAACATTATGTAATAAATTTTGTCAGTGACTTGGGTCAGGTTGATGGTTTTCTCCGAGTATTCCGGGTTTTCTCCACCAATAAAATATTGTTGAAAGTGGCGTTAAACACCATAAATCAATCAATCAATCATTTTCATCTCATGGTAAGGAATGCATCTTACATTTAGACCTGCATCAGTGATATAATGGTTTGCTGGCTGACCTCAAGTGTGGTAAAAAATCCAATAAAGCATGTTGGTCTTATCAAAATCTAACATGTTCTCACCATGATACAGCTGAAAAAAATGTGCAGTTGACATTGAACAACATGGTCTCTCAATCATCTTACATTGACCAGTTTCGACCATTCAGACCATTTCTTTTAAAATTTTATACATGTATTATTATACATTACAGTATAAAAAAGTTCAAATTTAACCATATCCACACAGGAACATTGACTGATCTAGCTCTTATTGACACATATGACCTTGGATAGGTCAAAGATGTGAGTTAATGTAATTGCTTTTTGTGGGTCAATTAAAAGAGAAATGTCCTGAAGCATTCCTTAGAATGTCCTCTACAAAATTTGTTTGATAAGCAAAAATGGACACCTCTGGAGAACCTAATTTAAAATCAAATTGGCCATATTGGAACATGTTAAATTACTAAGTATTGTAGTGGTCATCCTGATTTTTTTTTATCAGAATGAAACAATTAGGCTTGGCAAACCTAATGGTATTTTTGTACATTTTTGTTTCAAACAATTATAGTAATTAGATTCTGAAAAGTGTTGATGAATTTTCATATTTTAGTAATAATAATCATGTATGTCCCACAGTAGTGGTGGTCTTTTTGAAATTGCCATCAAACAACATAAACTACACATGGGATGTAACTTTGAGTTTAAACATAATTCCAAAGACCTAAACTGACATCAAGATAAACAACACTACAAAGACATAACCGACATCAAGATAGACATGACTACAAAGACCTACACCAACATCAAGATAAACATGACTACAAAGACATAAACCAACATCAAGATAAACATGACTATAAAGACATAAACCAACATCAAGATAAACATGACTACAAAGACATAAACCAACATCAAGATAAACAACACTACAAAGAAATAAACCAACATCAAGATAAACATGACTATAAAGACATAAACCAACATCAAAATAAACAACACTACAAAGACATAAACCAACATCAAGATAGACATGACTAAAAAGACATAAACCAACATCAAAATAAACATGAATACAAAGACATAAACCAACATCAAGATAAGCATGACTACAAAGACATAAACCAACATCAAGATAAGCATGACTACAAAGACATAAACCAACATCAAGATAAACAACACTACAAAGACATAAACTAACATCAAGATAAACATGATTACAAAGACATAAACCAACATCAAGGTAAACAACACTACAAAGACATAAACCAACATCAAGATAAACATGACTACAAACACATAAACTAACATCAAGATAAACAGGACTACAAAGACATAAACCAACATCAAGATAAACAACACTACAAAGACATAAACCAACATCAAGATAACCATGACTACAAAGACATAAACCAACATCAAGATAAACAACACTACAAAGACATAAACCAACATCAAGATAGACATGACTAAAAAGACATAAACCAACATCAAAATAAACATGAATACAAAGACATAAACCAACATCAAGATAAGCATGACTACAAAGACATAAACCAACATCAAGATAAGCATGACTACAAAGACATAAACCAACATCAAGATAAACAACACTACAAAGACATAAACTAACATCAAGATAAACATGATTACAAAGACATAAACCAACATCAAGGTAAACAACACTACAAAGACATAAACCAACATCAAGATAAACATGACTACAAACACATAAACTAACATCAAGATAAACAGGACTACAAAGACATAAACCAACATCAAGATAAACAGAACAACAAAAACATAAACCAACATCAAGATAAACATGACTACAAAGACATAAACCAACATCAAGATAAACAACACTACAAAGACATAAACCAACATCAAGATAAACATGACTACAAAGACATAAACCAACATCAAGATAAACAACACTACAAAGAAATAAACCAACATCAAGATAAACATGAATACAAACACATAAACTGACATGAAGATAAACATGACAACAAAGACATAAACAGACATCAAGATAAACAATGCTACAAAGACTTAAACAGACATCAAGATAAACAACACTACAAAGACATAAACCTACATAAAGATAAACATGACTACAAAGAAATAAACCAACATAAAGATAAACATGACTACAAAGAAATAAACCAACATCATGATAGAAATGACTACAAAGACATAAACCAACATCAAGATAAACATGACTACAAAAATATAAATCAACATCAAGATAAACAAGACTACAAAAATATAAATCAACATCAAGATAAACATGACTACAAAGACGTAAACCAACATCAAGATAAACATGACTACAAAGACATTAACCAATATCAAGATAAACTTGACTACAAAGACCTACACTGACATCAAGATAGACATAACTACAAAGACATAAACAGACATCAAGATAGACATGACTAGAAAGACATAAACTAACATCAAGATAAACATAGCTACAAAGACATAAACCAACATCAGGATAAACTTGACTACAAAGACATAAACCAACATCAAGATAAATATGACTACAAAGACATAAACCGACATCAAGATAAACATAACTACAAAGACATAAACCAACATCAAGATAAACATGACTATAAAGACATAAACCAACATCAAGACAGACATTACCACAAAGACCTACACTGACATCATGAAAAACAAAACTACGAAGACAAAAACCAACATCAAGATAAACATGACTACAAAGACCTACACTGACATCAAGATAAACATGAGTACAAAGACATAAACCAACATCAAGATAAACATGACTACAAAGACATAAAGCAACATCATGATAAACATGACTACAAAGACATAAACTAACATCAAGATAAACATGACTACAAAGACAAACCAACATCAAGATAAACATGACTACAAAGACATAAACCGACATTAAGATAAACAACACTACAAAGACATAAACCAACATTAAGATAAACAACACTACTAAAACATAAACCAACATCAAGATAAACATGACTACAAAGATATAAACCAACATAAAGATAAACATGACTATAAAGAAATAAACCATCATCAAGATAAACATGACTATAAAGACATAAACCAACATCAAGATAAACATGACTACAAAGACCTACACTGACATCAAGATAAACATGAGTACAAAGACATAAACCAACATCAAGATAAACATGACTACAAAGACATAAAGCAACATCATGATAAACATGACTACAAAGACATAAACTAACATCAAGATAAACATGACTACAAAGACATAAACCGACATTAAGATAAACAACACTACAAAGACATAAACCAACATTAAGATAAACAACACTACTAAAACATAAACCAACATCAAGATAAACATGACTACAAAGATATAAACCAACATAAAGATAAACATGACTATAAAGAAATAAACCATCATCAAGATAAACATGACTATAAAGACATAAACCAACATCAAAATAAACATAACTATCAAGACATAAACCAACATCAAGATAAACATGACTACAAAGATATAAACCAACATAAAGATAAACATGACTATAAAGAAATAAACCATCATCAAGATAAACATGACTATAAAGACATAAACCAACATCAAAATAAACATAACTATCAAGACATAAACCAACATCAAGATAAACATGACTACAAAGACATAAACCAACATCAAGATAAACATGAATACAAAGACATAAACCAACATCAAGATAAACAACACTACAAAGACATAAACCAACATCAAGATAAACATGACTACTAAGACATAAACCAACATCAAGATAAACATGACTACAAAGACATAAACCAACATCAAAATAAACATGACTACAAAGACATAAACCAACATCAAAATAAACATGACTACAAAGACATCAACCAACATCAAGATAAACAACACTACAAAGACATAAACCAACATCAAGATAAACATGACTATAAAGACCTAAACCAACATCAAGATAAACATGACTACAAAGACATAAACCAACATCAAGATAAACATGACTACAAAGACATAAACCAACATCAAGATAAACAACTCTACTAAGACATAAACCAACATCAAGATAAACATGACTACAAAGACATAAACCAACATCAAGATAAACAACACTACAAAGACATAAACCAACATCAAGATAAACATGACTATAAAGACATAAACCAACATCAAGATAAACATGACTACAAAGACATCAACCAACATCAAGATAAACAACACTACAAAGACATAAACCAACATCAAGATAAACATGACTATAAAGACATAAACCAACATCAAGATAAACATGACTACAAAGACATAAACCAACATCAAGATAAACAACTCTACTAAGACATAAACCAACATCAAGATAAACATGACTACAAAGACATAAACCAACATCAAGATAAACAACACTACAAAGACATAAACCAACATCAAGATAAACATGACTGCAAAGACATAAACCAACATCAAGATAAACATGACTATAAAGACATAAACCAACATCAAGATAAACAGGACTATAAAGACATAAACCAACATCAAGATAAACATGACTATAAAGACATAAACCAACATCAAGATAAACATGACTACAAAGACATAAACCAACATCAAGATAAACATGACTATAAAGACCTAAACCAACATCAAGATAAACAACACTACCATTGGTATCGATTGTGACCCTTCTTTCTAAGATTTACTGTTCCAATGGTGTGGCATTATTTGTTATTCATTTCATTGCTGTTAAACAATACAATTAATCATTTGTTAAGTTTTTTCTCACCACTTTCACATTCGTAAATGGTGACAATTGTTTTCCGTACGGAGAAGGCTCTTCAAATATTGGATGGGTTGTGCCCCGCACAGGAGAAACTAGGTGGTATCTTATTAACCCGGGAATTCCTCGAGGGTTCTACTCTCTCTGCCAGTGCACTAATATTGGTTCTTTAATAATACAACCCATATATACAGGACCGGATTATCCTATGAGCTAGTATAGGTTGCAGCCTTGCTAAAAGATTTTCAAATATATTAAATATATATAAATATATTCTAGTTTATTTAAAGAATTTAAGTTTACCTCAAGCTATGTAAATGTCGCCAAAATATATCACGAGTAAAATCTATTCAAAACGGGTGCCAGCGAGTTACAGGGAGGCTTCGTCTAATTTCATTAGTCTAGGGGTTCCAAAAGGTCATATTCCGGCCCTGCATATATACCAGAAGGTGTCATTTTCCCAGGAGTAAGTGATTCGACACTGTCATGATTCGTTGGTATGAAATATATAAATTATTGAAATTGACCTTTCCTATATAATGTAATTATTATTTAAATTAAGATCTCCCCAGACATAAATAAATATAAGGTATTAGGTTTTGGCGCTTTCGGTTTTATTACTTCTAATTTATTTGGATTTCCAACTTTTTGACATTGACCGCACCTGAAGGTTATTCCAGAAACTAGATGTTTCCATTTATAAATATACTCCTTAGGGAACTTTTAGAGGAAATCTATGTTTTTTCTGAAAGATGCGAAACAAGAATAATAATCTGACCCTGCAGTTTTCAAAGAGAAATTTTGGTAAACTTTGTATAAAAAGTATCGATTTTTTTCATGCAAAAATATAATCTGACTCTGACTAGGGGAAAACATTCCTCTTCCCTAATGGTTAACTGGTAGGCCCCTTACGGCAAATTGAGCATACACTTATACAAAGTTACGTCCATGGAATTGACCAACGACTTAAGGTCGTTTTTAAAAAAATTGGCATGATGCAAGGTTTCTGAAACGACCTATTAGTGAAATATATCGGAAACATTCTGAGCAAATATTATATCACTGTTATATGTGGGTTAGGGAAATATAGTACAACTAATCGTACATTTTGAATATCAAAATAAGACCACGAGTGACCGAAGTACGCATAAGGATTAAACGAGTGGGCGGAACTGTTTCGATTTCCCCAAATGGGGCCCCGTGTCATTCATTATTACCAATTTCACTGTTTTTGTCCAGTTTTTCGAATAAACTGATTAAGTCAGAATGAAATTCATTGCAGTTGATAATCTTTAAGGTAAAACATACATGAAATAATTTCTTTGCAAGGCAAGAAATGCAAGAAATTTAACTTCTTTCAAAACCAGAATGATACATGTGCTCACCTGTTTACGTTGGTGATGAAATTTCATGATCGGCAATCATCGGAACGGTGCATCCGAAAGTTAATTAGCCTCCATTGTCTTGACAAAACACGTACGAGATGGAATGATTTTCTGTCCTTAATCACAGATGATCGCGATTTTCGTCCTCAAACATGCACGAATGGTTTAGTTTTTAGGGAATGTAAACATATCAAGAATAGTTTTGAAGATGTTTATTTCACCAAAAACTCGTTTCATATTACTTTAAATCGGTTGCAATAATAATAATTACGATTGTTAAATACCATTTTGAACAGTATGCCAGCTATATAGTGGCGATATCGGTGTGTGTTATTGGTGTTGGAAACAAGAGCAATCACGTGCACAGTTCTGATGAAAACAGATAGAAATAGGTTGTGCTAGACCAAATTGATGGGCACTGTACTAATAGCATAGGTAGATATCCGTCATTGTTCTTTTTACTATCAATGCACGTATATATTTATTTTCATAATGAATTTCAATTTTTTGGGGGTCTAGTTTTTTTCACATTTACATATAAAAAAATTATCCCATTGAATTATTGAAAGTAAATACAGTCAACAGAAATAAAAACTAGTTCAAACAACCATTTAATGAAATTGTCCTCTATTATGAAAGATCAAGTTATTCAAAAAGGTCAAATTCTAGCCTTGATTAAAGTAAAAATAAACCGGCTTTTTTCAACCGAATCATGAAAATTAACAGATATCTTCCTTTAACCATTGTCTCCTTTCTAAAACAAAATGAAAAGCATTTGATATAAATTACAACACGTAACAATAAAATATCGATTTCTTTACGATTTCATCGATTAAAAACTACATTGTGATACATCGTTAGCTAGTCAACCGTTTGAAGTTAATCTTTATTAGAGATAAACATCTTTGAATTTATAGAAAGCTTTATGATGATAAGATAAAGAAATCAAAACGACAAAGGAGTTAACAAAAACGAACAAGGACCACCAACTTTCTTGCGCCTTTAATTAATAAGCTCACACAAAATCCAAATATCTTAACAATTGGTCGCAATTTAAAATTATAGAAGCACAAGAAAATGTCAAGAAAGTTGTTTGGCTTTTATCTAAATTTTATAAAATACAGTCTAAATTGATAGTGAGACTGTTATTTGATACCGTTTTAACTATCTTTCAATTTGAAGATTTGAAAAGTACTAGATAATGTATTTAATGTTGTATTTTTAAACAATTATTAAATTCAAAAAACGGCGAAAAAATGTTGATGGGTAAGGATTAAAAACGATCATGTAACCTCATTTAAGATCGAGAAAAATCAAAACAGGAGAAAACAAAGACAATCATCTATCTGAAGAAAATTATCTTTTACTTTATTTTTTCATCACATCACAGTGATCATAATACTACTCTTCACTGTCTATTCCTGGTTAGAACACCAACTTATCTGCTTATTGTAAAAAGTCATTAGGAATACTATGTACAGTGTATTCGATATTCCTGCTGGTGGACAATAAGTCGCCGATGGTATTATCTGCCCAGCAGTCAGAGCTTTTGGCACGGACATAGTTAACTATATATTTATATTCATTATTAAAATTCGCAGTTTGTGTAATTTACTAAAACTAAGGTCAGTCTCACTCAGTCAGGCGGTGCATGGTAACCTTAGTCTAATTTTGCTATCATGCTTATGCCATTTATTTTACTTAATACTTAAATACACAACTTGTTAGGATGTGTTGTAATAGCTAATCAGTATTGTAGTAAATACATAACTTGTTAGGATGTGTTGTAATAGCTAATCAGTATTGTAGTAAATACGTAGATATCTAGATTAGTACACACCACGCGTTTCTGAAATAATCTTCACCGGGTACTCTCATATTCAAAAGATTGGACAGCTAAATAAAAGCGAAAGTCTTCTGGAGCAAATAAACCAAAAGGGCATAAACAGGGTGGTCAAACGATATGACAAGGTAGTCAAAAGATATGACAAGGTAGTCAAACGATATGACAGGGTAGTCAAAAGATATGACAGGGTGGTCAAAAGATATGACAAGATAGTCAAAAGATATGACAAGGTAGTCAAACGATATGACAGGGTAGTCAAACGATATGACAGGGTAGTCAAACGATATGACAGGGTAGTCAAACGATATGACAGGGTAGTCAAAAGATATGACAGGGTAGTCAAACGATATGACAGGGTAGTCAAACGATATGACAGGGTAGTCAAAAGATATGACAAGGTAGTCAAACGATATGACAGGGTAGTCAAAAGATATGACAGGGTAGTCAAACGATATGACAGGGTAGTCAAAAGATATGACAGGGTAGTCAAACGATATGACAAGGTAGTCAAAAGATATGACAAGGTAGTCAAAAGATATGACAAGGTAGTCAAACGATATGACAGGGTAGTCAAACGATATGACAGGGTAGTCAAAAGATATGACAGGGTAGTCAAATGATATGACAGGGTAGTCAAAAGATATGACAGGGTAGTCAAAAGATATGACAGGGTAGTCAAACGATATGACAGGGTAGTCAAAAGATATGACAAGGTAGTCAAAAGATATGACAGGGTAGTCAAACGATATGACAGGGTAGTCAAAAGATATGACAGGGTAGTCAAACGATATGACAGGGTAGTCAAAAGATATGACAAGATAGTCAAAAGATATGACAGGGTAGTCAAACGATATGACAGGGTAGTCAAAAGATATGACAGGGTAGTCAAATGATATGACAGGGTAGTCAAAAGATATGACAAGGTAGTCAAAAGATATGACAGGGTAGTCAAAATGTATGACAAGGTAGCCAAAAGATATGACAGGGTAGCCAAAAGATATGACAGGGTAGTCAAACGATATGACAGGGTAGTCAAACGATATGACAAGGTAGTCAAAAGATATGACAAGGTAGTCAAAAGATATGACAAGGTAGTCAAACGATATGACAGGGTAGTCAAAAGATATGACAGGGTAGTCAAAAGATATGACAGGGTAGTCAAACGATATGACAGGGTAGTCAAAAGATATGACAGGGTAGTCAAACGATATGACAGGGTAGTCAAAAGATATGACAAGGTAGTCAAAAGATATGACAGGGTAGTCAAACGATATGACAGGGTAGTCAAACGATATGACAGGGTAGTCAAACGATATGACAGGGTAGTCAAAAGATATGACAGGGTAGTCAAACGATATGACAGGGTAGTCAAACGATATGACAGGGTAGTCAAAAGATATGACAAGGTAGTCAAACGCTATGACAGGGTAGTCAAAAGATATGACAGGGTAGTCAAACGATATGACAGGGTAGTCAAAAGATATGACAGGGTAGTCAAACGATATGACAAGGTAGTCAAAAGATATGACAAGGTAGTCAAAAGATATGACAAGGTAGTCAAACGATATGACAGGGTAGTCAAACGATATGACAGGGTAGTCAAAAGATATGACAGGGTAGTCAAATGATATGACAGGGTAGTCAAAAGATATGACAGGGTAGTCAAAAGATATGACAGGGTAGTCAAACGATATGACAGGGTAGTCAAAAGATATGACAAGGTAGTCAAAAGATATGACAGGGTAGTCAAACGATATGACAGGGTAGTCAAAAGATATGACAGGGTAGTCAAACGATATGACAGGGTAGTCAAAAGATATGACAAGATAGTCAAAAGATATGACAGGGTAGTCAAACGATATGACAGGGTAGTCAAAAGATATGACAGGGTAGTCAAACGATATGACAGGGTAGTCAAAAGATATGACAAGATAGTCAAAAGATATGACAGGGTAGTCAAACGATATGACAGGGTAGTCAAAAGATATGACAGGGTAGTCAAATGATATGACAGGGTAGTCAAAAGATATGACAAGGTAGTCAAAAGATATGACAGGGTAGTCAAAATGTATGACAAGGTAGCCAAAAGATATGACAGGGTAGCCAAAAGATATGACAGGGTAGTCAAACGATATGACAGGGTAGTCAAACGATATGACAAGGTAGTCAAAAGATATGACAAGGTAGTCAAAAGATATGACAAGGTAGTCAAAAGATATGACAGGGTAGTCAAACGATATGACAGGGTAGTCAAAAGATATGACAGGGTAGTCAAACGATATGACAGGGTAGCCAAAAGATATGACAGGGTAGCCAAAAGATATGACAGGGTAGTCAAACGATATGACAGGGTAGTCAAACGATATGACAAGGTAGTCAAAAGATATGACAAGGTAGTCAAAAGATATGACAAGGTAGTCAAACGATATGACAGGGTAGTCAAACGATATGACAGGGTAGTCAAAAGATATGACAGGGTAGTCAAACGATATGACAGGGTAGTCAAAAGATATGACAGGGTAGTCAAAAGATATGACAGGGTAGTCAAACGATATGACAGGGTAGTCAAAAGATATGACAGGGTAGTCAAACGATATGACAGGGTAGTCAAAAGATATGACAAGGTAGTCAAAAGATATGACAGGGTAGTCAAACGATATGACAGGGTAGTCAAAAGATATGACAGGGTAGTCAAACGATATGACAGGGTAGTCAAAAGATATGACAAGGTAGTCAAAAGATATGACAGGGTAGTCAAACGATATGACAGGGTAGTCAAAAGATATGACAGGGTAGTCAAACGATATGACAGGGTAGTCAAAAGATATGACAAGATAGTCAAAAGATATGACAGGGTAGTCAAACGATATGACAGGGTAGTCAAAAGATATGACAGGGTAGTCAAAAGATATGACAGGGTAGTCAAAAGATATGACAAGGTAGTCAAAAGATATGACAGGGTAGTCAAAATGTATGACAAGGTAGCCAAAAGATATGACAGGGTAGCCAAAAGATATGACAGGGTAGTCAAACGATATGACAGGGTAGTCAAAAGATATGACAGGGTAGTCAAACGATATGACAGGGTAGTCAAAAGATATGACAGGGTAGTCAAAAGATATGACAGGGTAGTCAAACGATATGACAAGGTAGTCAAAAGATATGACAGGGTAGTCAAACGATATGACAGGGTAGTCAAAAGATATGACAGGGTAGTCAAACGATATGACAAGGTAGTCAAAAGATATGACAAGGTAGTCAAACGATATGACAGGGTAGTCAAACGATATGACAGGGCAGTCAAAAGATATGACAGGGTAGTCAAACGATATGACAGGGTAGTCAAAAGATATGACAGGGTAGTCAAAAGATATGACAGGGTAGTCAAACGATATGACAGGGTAGTCAAAAGATATGACAAGATAGTCAAAAGATATGACAGGGTAGTCAAACGATATGACAGGGTAGTCAAAAGATATGACAGGGTAGTCAAAAGATATGACAAGGTAGTCAAAAGATATGACAGGGTAGTCAAAATGTATGACAAGGTAGCCAAAAGATATGACAGGGTAGCCAAAAGATATGATAGGGTAGTCAAAAGATATGCTTTTCACTGTTGCTATATGTTCCATTATTTACACATCGTCTCTTACTCAGACCATTAACTGCTTTGCATGTTTATGACTAATTGATATCAAATATTCTATTAATATTAATTTTGCTTTTTGCTTTCATCATTAGCATTATGGTCTAAAATCTTGGCTTATATTCAAGTATAGATAACTACGCACATTCACCAACTCTAATTTTGGATAGGGTTATGTTGTTTAACGCCACTTTCAACAACATTTCAGCTATGTCGTGGTGGTCGGTTTTATTGGTGAAGGAAACCGGAGTACGCAGAGAAATCCACCGCAAGTCACTGGCAAACTGTATCACTTAATGAATGTATCGAGTACATGCACCTCGCTATGAGAGGAGTACGAACTCACAACGTTAGTGGTGATAGGCACTGATTGCACAGGTAATTGTAATAAATCCAACTACCATACGATCACGACTCTCTGCTTATGTGTTTCGTAATTATCTCTGTGCACGCTTTATACTAGAATAGTGCAGAAATGCGCCAAACATCTCAATGATGCACATGTACGCAATAAAAACAACTCGTGCATGGGTCAGTAATCGTCAGTAAATTTTCATTTTCATTAGTAAACACGCGGTATATTTTATATTTCTCAATTGATTCTATAATAAACTGTAAATAAATTATGCATTTTATTGTTTTTATATGGGTTAATTAATTCTAACAATTTCACGAGTGTTTAATTGTTATTTTTATATTTTTTTCAGTAGTACTATTTAACCAGCGGCAGAGCGTTATGTAGTGTGCGTGCATGTATAGTAAGTTACTGTTGCAATATTTTAGCTATAATATCCTGCCCAGAACACATAATTCTTTAATAACGTTAGTTTATCCGTATGTAGAGTTAGGGTTAACGTCACTTTCAATAACATATTTCAGCTATATCCTGGCGGTGGACGTTATTGGAGGAGGAAACCGGAGAAAACCACCGACCTGCCACAAGTCACTGACAAACTTGATCACATAATGTTGTATCGAGTACACTTCGCCTGAGCGAGGTTCGAACTCACAACGTTATTGGTGATAGGCATGTATTCATTTGGCTCCAGTCCTGTATATATTAATCGACTCAGACCCAGCCAGTTTCCAATCTTACTTTTTAATACTGCTTGCTTGGCGGAGAAACAGAAAATACCAATTTTATAGTCCTGGATATTACCTGATAGGGAGTCGAACCCACGATTTTCAAAACTCGAATACAGCACACCAACCATTGCACCTCCTAGACTGTTGTGTTCATGTACATGTGCATTTTTATATTGCTTAAATCTTTCAGTTGAAGCGAGTCTCACTGTTTTGTTGTTGACTTATTTTTATACAGAGTTTGGAAATCTAGTTATCAAAAAGAAATTGTTTGGGGAGGAATAAACAATTAACCCCATACACATATTTTGAACATGCCACAAGGCAGGCAATATTGAAGATCTATTTATATATTGCTAACTATTGAATTGGCATACACTACAATCTGTTCACGGACAAATTTACCTCTTGGTCAGCGTGCTCGCCTCAGTTGCGGTAGATCGTTGGTTCGAACTCGAACGGGTAAAACCAAACATTATAAAATTAGTATTTCCTGCTTGTCCACTAAGAACACAACATTAAGTACAAAGAATGGTTGGCTCGGAATCAGGATAATGTGCCAAAGTGGAGCGACATGTCTATCCGCGGACTATTGGTCCAGTGAGCTAGCACAATAAACACCCAATTAAGCATGTTGGTCTAGTATAAATCGGATGCCATCACCATCTCATCTTAACTTGTTCTCGCAACGATATAACTGAAAAACTACTCACTTGGCTTTATACAATATTATCCGCTCTTCATCTAAAAATTGACATAATCTATTTATTAAACCGCTTTACAAGAAATAAGAAATAATCAAAAGACGAAACGCTTCCACAAATAGATTGGTCTGGGAGTGCACACGGACGAACACCAGTGAAGCAGGAACTGACTATCTGACTATCTGAGTTCAGTCCCGTTCTTGAGTGGGGTTTGTGTTGCTCAATCTTGAATTTTCTGTGCAGTATGCTGTTGACAATTATTTGTCCTTTTGTCATTTTTGCTTTTGGTCATTGTATTATCTGTCCTTCGAATTACGGCTTCTGATTATACCGTTGGTAACCTCAAGCTTGCCTGACTTCTCATATATAAAATAATCAAAATCTTGGATAATAGATTTTACGCTTGAAATAAACAATTTAAAATGTATGGAGCTCTATCCACTATCGAATAAATAAAATATAAATAAGGTTTCGGCATAAATGAATAAATATAAAAACAATAATGTAATTTTAAAATCGATTTCATTCCCTTATCCAACATAATAAAACGCTAATATACATATAGACATCCATATTTATACATCAGGAAAAAAATATAAAAAAATAATTTTTTTGCGAAGTTTCCCTTTAAATATCGACATATTAATATAGTTTATGATCAATCAATTAACTAATAAGCTTGTTAATGGAGAAAGGAATTTAATTCTCAAAACATAAATATTTAATCAGAAATTAAATTTTTAAATGTCATTAAATCTTCACGTGAGGTAACAAGAATACCTAAATCAGTTGTTTCTCTTCTTTAATATAGTACATTCATCTTTTTGTTTGTAATTGGGGTTGGGTTATGGTGTTTAACGCCACTTTCAACAATATTTCAGTTATATCGTGGCGATCAGATTTATTGGTGAAGGAAACCGGAGTACTCGGAGAAAACCGCCGACCTGCCACAAGTCACTGACAAACTTTATCACATACTGTTGTATCGAGTACACTTCGCCTGAGCGGGATTCGAACTCACAACGTTAGTTGTGATAGGCACTGATCGCATAGATTGTTTGTTATAAGCCCACAATAACAAACATATAAAAACAAGAAATTCAGACCCATCTTGTCTAACTACCACAAAAAAGGTCTTTTATGATAAGTAATATCGGATAGACATGTCGCTGCACTTTGGCACATTATCCTGAATCCGAGCCAACCATTCTTTGTACTTGCCCCTTAATGTTGTGTTCTTAATGGAAAAGCAGGAAATACTAATTTTATAATATTTGGTTTATGATAAGTAGTTAGTGTGGCAATTATTTACGCTGTAAGAAAATAATGCACAATAAGATTATCTAGATATATCGTTTACATTTCGGAAAAATGGGGTTTTTTTTCGTTCATAAAAATTTTTTCGGACAACACGAGAGTTAGAATATTTATATTTTTTGTCGCGCAAAGTGCGAATTTTTTTTCCAGAAAATAACATTAGGTTACCAAAACTCTGAATCAGATTATTATTTTTTTCCTCCACCAAAATCAGAATATTTTTTCAGCAACATTGGGAATCAGAATATTTTTTTATCTGGGAGTCTTTGACGTTTTAATATTATTTGGTGTATAGAGTTTTATTTCCCATGTACATTCCTTTAAAGATCATTGTGCATCTAAAAGTGATAATTACGAGTACAGGTGACACTTACATTTTTCATCAAAGGAAATACAGAAGGTATTTTTTGTTTTTTATTTAAAATTGTGCGCTTTGCAAGAAATGATTTTTTTAAAATGATATTCAGTGAATTAATAGCTTGCTAAAATATTTCCTTTTGTTGAAAACCATCACTCATTGCAAGTAAGTTGACAATAGGTAGATAATTCTGAAAGATAATGAAATATTATAGCCTAAAAATAATGCCCAATTTCCTTTCCTCTAAAAAAAAATAAATGATTGGAAAGATATCTTTTTATAAAAAAAAAATAAAACAATTGTGAAAATGTGTTTGTTCTTCTTCTGTTTTTCGGGATTATCTGTTTAAGGACATCGACATATAAACCAGATTATAATAAAACATAAAGCGATCTCATTACGGTAATTACTGATTGTTTATTTATGGGGAAGAATTTACACACAAAAATTTAAATTCCTCTTCTTCTTTACCCTAAATATCAACAAGATAAGATCTTTTTTTTTGACAACAACTTTTTTTGAATCATAATACTTTTATCTTTTAAATCATTGCAAAACAATTTACAAAAGGTGTGATCTATAGGATCGCGTGCCGAAACAAAGCCGAGAGATGTAAATATCATTAAGACATATCTTTCGGAGACTGAATGGACACGATGACTAAGTAAAATAAAAAGACAATATGACCTTTTAGTATATCCAAAAATCTCTTCTCTACCTCATTATCATTATATCAAAAATATAAGCTGATATATTACTAATATTACAAACGATTTCTAAAAACATTGAAGGATGTCATCTTTCGATAACTGAAATATCCAATATCGAAGTGCAATCAACGGATCGCTTTGTCTCACGGGGCCATCTTTCTTAAAGGAGGTGGTACATGTACACAAAACATGGAGCAGATGTACATTTTCTGAATAATAGAATTTGATAATTATTACCTATATCTTTATCATCCAAAACAAAACTTATGTTTGTATGTCTACAAATCTAAAATCATATCCTTCATGTTAGTTCGATATCATATGATATATTTATTACAAAGAAAGATTTCTCATGATAGCAATTTGTTCTCAACATCAATCTGATTTAGATCACACCAACCTGATTAATTCATATTCAGGATCAGGACATGAATTGTAACGAATAGAAGGATGCAAACTATGGCACTTCGTTTAATGAAATAACAACTGTATTAAGAAATACACTTATGTATATATGAGTATGTCATCCGCCCTGTAGTGAGTGATACGGCACTGGCATGCTTTATTAGATATATATATGTTTGAAATTCACATATACTAAATAATGTAATTCATTTAAACTAAGGCCAATATGTATCAGACATAGGACACGGACACCATACCCTGTCTAGGCCCTTTCGTTTTGGTTGACTTGTTCCAAAGGCTTAAGTTATTTAGCTTTCCAATCTGTTCACTATGATCGTATGTGATAAATATTAATTATTAGTATTTTTTTTAGCAAGACAAGGATTATCAGGTCCATATCAGATGAGCTCGAGGACCTGATAATCGAAGAGCTCATCTGATATGAACCTGATAATCCTTGTCGAGCGAAAAAAAAATACTAATAATTTTTTTATCGGTAATTTCACAATTTTAACACAGCTTTGTGATTTGTTTGTTGTGTTTTGACCTTTTTTTTTTATGCTAATAAAAAAAATTATCGGTAATTTCGGTGACGTCACGTTAGACCGCGCATGACAAATGACCAACAGCTGATAATTTCTAGTATCACGAGTCGGTGGTCAACTGAACGTTGTTACTAAATTTATCGGGTAGTAAAGATCAAAGGAAACTGTAACAAATTACCGATAACGTGACGTCACTAAACCTTTCATTCAAAAAAAAAGTTCAAAACACAACAAAAAAATCACAAAGCTGTGTTAAAATTGTGAAATTACCGATAAAAAAATTATTAGTATTAAAAAAAAAAGGTCAAAGCACAACAGAATAATCACAAAGCTGATATTGTATGATGTGACATCATCTAGCGCCACCTCCTCTCTGGGTATCATGAGTTGTATCATGCTTTCTCGTCTTTTCTATTGTCAACAGCCGTACAATATCTCATGATACCCAGAGAGGAAGTGGAGCTAGATGATGTCATATCATACAATATCTTCAATAACAAAATATACAAGATATCACCATAAAGCTTAAATACTCTCACTCAAACAGCAAAATTAAAAAAACTTTGATTGACGTCGCAAGATACAAGTCCCTTATTGAACAAAGTTACTTGTGCACCATCAGATATTTTGATAGGCCAGACTCGTTCTGCGAACCCGTCACATGGCCTACCAAAATATCTGATGATACACTCGCCTTTTTGTTCAATAAATGTAACATATTGTACGGCTGTTGACAATAGAAAAGACGAGAAAGCATGATACAATTGACTTTAGTTGACAGTCAATTGGAATACAAGAACTGCAAGAAGACTTTGAAGATACCAAAGGGGGTAATCAGAATCCGTAAATCGAAGAAGGACAGACAACACAAAGGCCAAAATAAAAAGCGCTGTTTCTTTATTTGCAATTGTATCAAAGTGTAATGTCATGTTCATCGATATACTTTCTTACACATCAAGAATAAATACCACAAGAAGGCATCAGATGTATTACTATTATCTAGATCTCTCGCACACAATGACTTCGACTGAACGAAAGGGTTATTGTTCAAAATGGGACATAACAAGCAATCTTCCAAAATGTACTTTGAGTTAATGTTATATGCGCTTAGGTCTATACTCAGTTGCAGTTACGTCATGGAAAATATTGGAATACCGAGACAATAAGAACTGGGTGTCCACAGCTCATTTACAAATTTCATCACATAAGGTTGCATCGAAGACACCTAATCAGGAGCGGGGGCCCTACTCATAAGAGGAGTTTGAAGATACTAAAGGGGTAATCAGAATCCATAATTGAAGGACAGACAACATAATAAGAAAAGGACAAAAGGACAAACTTACAAAACACTACGCAGAAAACTAAAGATCGAGAACACAAACACCACTAAAAACCGGAGTTGAACTCAGGAAGGGTAAACATACATTTATAGTTGTGATTGACACATATTACTGTCATCTGAAGTTATTATTATTTTTATTATTATTATTTTGGAAATTACATGATCTTTTACAGAAATTAGAAATCAAGAGACTTTTGTTTGTAATCTAACATGAATACTGATCTGTTGATGTACTTAGCTATAGACCAGAAACCACTTCACGTTGAATCAATGTTCCTATTGAATCTGGGTTTTTTTAACTTTACCTTTTTTTCTATATTATTAACTATGTTCAATGGTATGCAATCAACCCCGCCACTTTCTATTAAAATATCAGTACTAGGTCGGAAAAGTAAGTGGTTAGTGGTATCAATTTTGCTCTGTTTATAAGATTTTTCGATTGGTTATGGTTATGGTATTTAAGGCCACTTTCAACAATATTTTAGTTATATCGTGGCGGTTTTTTTTCGATTGAAACTGTTACCACAATGTGGTGGTTTTTTTTTCTTCGCTTGATCATTTATGAAATCAATTTGTATATTTTATAATTTGCAATTCAATTCAGTGCCTTTTATAATAGGCGGGTGGATTCTTGTTTGAAAACATAAAAACATTCTTATTCATGTCAAAATAGAATGCTAAATGCTGAATAAAATTGTACCAATCAGAACATGAATTAACACAATTAAGGTACATCATGCCATTACCATTATGACATATACAAAATATACAAAAAAAAAGATTATTGTATTGTTACTGCAAAAATGACCCATCAAATTTTTTTTTTTGAAAGTACCTTGATTATCTATTAGACATATTTGTTTTCTTACAATTCATCAAATATTTACATTCAATGAATCATAGACAAAGAACAAAATGGAAGACGTACAAGTATCACGTTTTAGCCTTGTTTTACAATGAAGACAGGTTTTATGATTCATACTTAATTGCACTATTAATCAGATAAAAAGGCAGAAATGTGAAATTTTCTTTTTAGTGCAAGAATTAAATAATTACAGGTAAAAATGCTAATTATCTTGTGATGGGTCTTCTTAAAGAGTGTAGCACTATCATAGCGGAAGATATGAAGGGCATTTTTAGCTATATCATTTATAGGATAATTTTTATCTTTATTTTAACACAATGGATTTGTCCATTTTTTGTTTAAATCATTTGTGTTTTTTCTTCCAAAAAATTATTGAAATGCGTGATTTTTTTTTCCAATTTCTGAATCATATCGATGGGACAAATTTGCTCCAAAACGGTACAGAATTAAAGATTTTTTTTTACGAGAGCCTTGGTCTATCAATTGTCTGAAGGTGTCCTAAATGGTTCACCTGACCTAAGATATCTATGACCAAGACTGTTATTGCGTATGACGCATTTCTTGAATAACCTTCATCAGGTACACTCAAAGCTAAAAGATGGAAAAGCCTAACAATTTGAACATCTTTGGGAGAAAAAAAACCAAAGGTCCTAAACATGAATTACTATAATCAGTTATGGTTACCTGTGCTTGAGGGAGATTGACCTTAATTTTAATACATTGCATTATTTAGGAACTGTAAAATTAAAAACATAAATATATCTAATAAACCATGTTATTGCCGAAACACTGACTACTGGGCGAATGATAACCTCGGGGAATAATAGTCTACTAGCAGAGGTATCAACCCAGTGATCAAAATAAAAACGTATATAATTATTTATAATCTGTTATGTGAAACACACTATGGGGTAGATGTTCAGCTGCGACATGGCAGTAACAAGTTACAGGTCAAACTTATTATCTATTAAAGCTAATAAATTAGACGGTATTAATACAATAAAAACGTAGATATCAAATTTAGGGCGCACGACGCGTTTCTGGAATAACCTTCAATATCGAAATATAGGAAAGCCAAATAATTTACAGTTTTGGGAGCAATAAAACCAAAGGGCCTAAACAGGGTAGCCATAATCGGCTATGGTCACCTATGCCTGAGGGAGGAGAATCTTAGTTTTATTAATAATTACATTATTTAAGAACTTTAAAAAATAACACATAAGGCATAATTAAGAAACTATTTTCTATGCTCTGGTAAAAGTGTAAAATGGTGTTACTACCTGAAATACTAGGACAGGAAATGTGGTGAGTAAAGCTGATTCTGTGGTGTGATAACCAGAGTGGTGTGATACTGAACATTTAAATATTTGAAATAGTGCTTTGTTGAGAATTACTGCATAATAGAAAAAAAATCTCCTTATGCACTTTTTACACAAAAAAGATATCAATCTCGGCTTTTTAACAAGTCCTAGGAATTGTTATGTTATCAGATATATTTAATTTATACCATTAAATAGTTTTAAATAATTTACAAAAAAATATATATCTAAATATCTTGAAATGGCTGTCTATTATAATAAAATAACTAGTTATAATTTTTGGACCTATAGTTTTTTTGATCATGTATATTTTGAATAGCAATAAACTATGCATAAAAAGATATATCAATTCAGTTATCTGGTCTTCCGAAGATATATATGGGAGATTGCAGAAATTCCGAATGTTTTTTTGATGATCTTAATTTGATATTATTCATATATATACAGTATAAATTAGAAAATATGTATGTTTATTCAATTAGTTTTTGGTGCAATTTATGAATTTCACAACAATTTGAGTAATTCCGATAATTTTATTCTAAAATAAGCCTATAAATTGAAAACGATAATGACAAAATAGTCATGATATTAAGAGATTGATACAATTACACCGTACGACTAATACGTCCTTACAGGATGATGATCACTCGTGGAGTAAAAGAATAGTACCTGGCGTCCTTACAGGATGATAATCACTCGTGGAGCAAAAGAATGGTACCTGGCGTCCTTACAGGATGATGATCACTCGTGGAGCAAAATAATGGTACCTGGCGTCCTTACAGAATGATGATCACTCGTGGAGTAAAACAATGGTACCTGGCGTCCTTACAGAGCGATGATCACTGGTGGAGTAATAGAATGGTACCTGGTGTCCTTACATGCTGATGATCACTCGTGGAGTAAAAGAATGGTACCTAGCGTCCTTACAGAATGATGATCACTCGTGGAGTAAAAGAATGGTACCTGGCGTCCTTACAGGATGATGATCACTCGTGGAGTAAAAGAATGGAACCTGGCGTTCTTATAGAATGATGATCACTCGTGGAGAAAAAGAATGGTATCTGGCGTGCTTACAGGATGATGATCACTGGTGGAGTAATAGAATGGTACCTGGCGTCCTTACAGAATGATGATCACTCGTGGAGTAAAAGAATGGTACCTGGCTTCCTTACAGAATGATGATCACTCGTGGAGTAAAAGAATGGTACCTGGCGTCCTTACAGAACGATGATCACTCGTGGAGAAAATGAATGGTACCTGACGTCCTTACAGAATGAGGTCACTTGTGGAGTAAAAGAATGGTACCTGGCGTCCTTACAGGATGATGATCACTCGTGGAGTAAAGAATGGTACATGGGGTCCTTACAGGATGATGATTACTCGTGGAGTAAATGAATGGTACCTGGGGTCCTTACAGGATGATGATCACTCGTGGAGTAAAAGAATGGTACCTGGCGTCCTTACAGGATGATGATTACTCGTGGAGTAAAAGAATGGTACCTGGCGTCCTTACAGAATGATGATCACTCGTGGAGTAAAAGAATAGTACCTGGAGTCCTTACAGGATGATGATCACTTATGGAGGAAAATAATGGTACCTGGCGTCCTTACAGGATGATGATCACTCGTGGAGTAAAAGAATAGTACCTGGCGACCTTACAGGATGATGATCACTCGTGGAGTAAAACAATGGTACCTGGCGTCCATACAGGATGATGATCACTCGTGGAGTAAATGAATGGTACCTGGCGTCCTAACAGAATGATGATCAGTCGTGAGGTAAAAGAATGGTATCTGGCGTCCTTACAGGATGATGATCACTCGTGGAGTAAAGGAATGGTACCTGGCGTCCTCACAGGATGATGATCACTCGTGGAGTAAAAGAATGGTACCTGGCGTCCTTACAGAATAATGATCACTCGTGGAGTAAAAGAATGGTACCTGGCGTCCTGACAGGATGATGATCACTCGTGGAGTAAAATAATGGTACATGGCGTCCTTACAGGATGATGATCACTCGTGGAGTAAAAAAATGGTACCTGCCGTCTTTACAGGATGATGATCACTCGTGGAGCAAAAGAATGTTACCTGGCATCCTTACAGGAGGATGATCACTCGTGGAGTAATAGAATGGTACCTGGCGTCCTTACAGAATGATGATCATTCGTGGAGTAAAAGAATGGTACCTGGCGCCCTTACAGAATGATGATCACTCGTGGAGTAAAAGAATGGTACCTGGCGTCCTTACAGAATGATGATCACTCGTGGAGAAAAGGAATGGTACCTGGCGT
Source organism: Bathymodiolus brooksi (assembly GCA_963680875.1). NCBI lineage: Eukaryota > Metazoa > Mollusca > Bivalvia > Mytilida > Modiolidae > Bathymodiolus > Bathymodiolus brooksi. The sequence goes on from OY804577.1 coordinate 49,586,092, forward strand.
CCTTACAGAATGATGATCACTAGTGGAGTAAAAGAATGGTACCTGGCGTCCTTACATGCTGATCATCACTCGTGGAGTAAAAGAATGGTACCTAGCGTCCTGACAGAATGATGATCACTCGTGGAGCAAAATAATGGTACCTGGCGTCCTTACAGGATGATCATCACTCATGGAGTAAAATAATGGTACTTTGCGTCCTTACAGAATGATGATCACTCGTGGAGTAAAAGAATGGTACCTGGCGTCCTTACAGGATGATGATCACTCGTGGAGTAAAAGAATGGTACTTGGCGTCCTTACAGAATGATGATCACTTGTGGAGTAAACGATTGGTACCTGGCGTCCTTACAGGATGATGATCACTCGTGGAGCAAAAGAATGGTACCTGGCGTCCTTACAGGATGATGATCACTCATAGAGTAAAAGAATGGTACCTGGCGTCCTTACAGAATGATGATCACTCGTGGAGTAAAAGAATGGTACCTGGCGTCCTTACAGAATGATGATCACTCGTGGAGAGTAAAAGAATGGTACCTGGTGTCCTTACAGGATGATGATTACTCGTGGAGTAAATGAATGGTATCTGGCGTCCTTACTGGATGATGATCACTCGTGGAGTAAAAGAATGGTACTTGGTGTCCTTACAGGATGTTGATAACTCGTGGAGTAAAATAATGGTACCTGGCGTCCTTACAGAATGATGATCACTCGTGGAGTAAAAGAATGGTACCTGGCGTCCTTACAGGATGATGATCACTCGTGGAGTAAAAGAATGGAACCTGGCGTTCTTACAGAATGATGATCACTCGTGGAGAAAAAGAATGGTATCTGGCGTCCTTACAGGATTATGATCACTCGTGAGATAAAGGAATGGTACCTGGCGTCCATACAGGATGATGATCACTCGTGGAGTAAAAGAATGATACCTGGCGTCTTTACAGGATGATGAGTACTCGTGGAGTAAAAGAATGGTACATGGCGTCCTTACATGATGATGATCACTCGTGGAGTAAAAGAATGGTACCTGGCGTCCTTATAGGATGATGATCACTCGTGGAGCAAAAGAATGGTACCTGGCGTCCTTACAGAATGATGATCACTCGTGAAGTAAAAGAAAGGTACCTGGCATCCTTAGAGGATGATGATCACTCGTGGAGGAAAATAATGGTACCTGGCGTCCTTACAGGATGATGATCACTCGTGGAGTAAAATAATGGTATCTGGCGTCCTTACAGAATGATGGTCACTCGTGGTGTAAAAGAATGGTACCTGGCGTCCTTATAGGATGATGAGTACTCGTGGAGTAAAAGAATGGTACCTGTCGTGCAAACAGGATGATGATCTCTCGTGGAGTAAAAGAATGGTACCTGGCGTCCTTACAGAATGATGATCACTCATGGAGTAAAAGAATGGTACCTGGCGTCCTTACAGAATGATGATCACTCGTGGAGTAAAACAATGGTACCTGGCGTCCTTACAGAGCGATGATCACTGGTGGAGTAATAGAATGGTACCTGGCGTCCTTACATGCTGATCATCACTCGTGGAGTAAAAGAATGGTACCTAGCGTCCTGACAGAATGATGATCACTCGTGGAGCAAAATAATGGTACCTGGCGTCCTTACAAAATGATAATCACTCGTGGAATAAAGGAATGGTACCTGGCGTCCTTACAGAATGATGATCACCCGTGGAGCAAAATAATGGTACCTGGCGTCCTTACAGGATGATCATCACTCATGGAGTAAAATAATGGTACTTTGCGTCCTTACAGAATGATGATCACTCGTGGAGTAAAAGAATGGTACCTGGCGTCCTTACAGGATGATGATCACTCGTGGAGTAAAAGAATGGTACTTGGCGTCCTTACAGAATGATGATCACTTGTGGAGTAAACGATTGGTACCTGGCGTCCTTACAGGATGATGATCACTCGTGGAGCAAAAGAATGGTACCTGGCGTCCTTACAGGATGATGATCACTCATAGAGTAAAAGAATGGTACCTGGCGTCCTTACAGAATGATGATCACTCGTGGAGTAAAAGAATGGTACCTGGCGTCCTTACAGAATGATGATCACTCGTGGAGTAAAAGAATGGTACCTGGTGTCCTTACAGGATGATGATTACTCGTGGAGTAAATGAATGGTATCTGGCGTCCTTACTGGATGATGATCACTCGTGGAGTAAAAGAATGGTACCTGGTGTCCTTACAGGATGTTGATAACTCGTGGAGTAAAATAATGGTACCTGGCGTCCTTACAGAAGGATGATCACTCGTGGAGTAAAAGAATGGTACCTGGCGTCCTTACAGGATGATGATCACTCGTGGAGTAAAAGAAAGGAACCTGGCGTTCTTACAGAATGATGATCACTCGTGGAGAAAAAGAATGGTATCTGGCGTCCTTACAGGATTATGATCACTCGTGAGATAAAGGAATGGTACCTGGCGTCCATACAGGATGATGATCACTCGTGGAGTAAAAGAATGATACCTGGCGTCTTTACAGGATGATGAGTACTCGTGGAGTAAAAGAATGGTACATGGCGTCCTTACATGATGATGATCACTCGTGGAGTAAAATAATGGTATCTGGCGTCCTTATAGGATGATGATCACTCGTGGAGCAAAAGAATGGTACCTGGCGTCCTTACAGAATGATGATCACTCGTGGAGTAAAAGAAAGGTACCTGGCATCCTTAGAGGATGATGATCACTCGTGGAGGAAAATAATGGTACCTGGCGTCCTTACAGGATGATGATCACTCGTGGAGTAAAATAATGGTATCTGGCGTCCTTACAGAATGATGGTCACTCGTGGTGTAAAAGAATGGTACCTGGCGTCCTTATAGGATGATGAGTACTCGTGGAGTTAAAGAATGGTACCTGGCGTCCTTACAGAATGATGATCACTCGTGGAGAAAAAGAATGGTACCTGGTGTCCTTACAGAATGACGATCACTCGTGGAGCAAAAGAATGGTACCTGGCGTCCTTACAGAATGATGATCACTCGTGGAGTAAAAGACAGGTACCTGGCATCCTTACAAGATGATGATCACTCGTGGAGGAAAATAATGGTACCTGGCGTCCTTACAGGATGATGATCACTCGTGGAGTAAAAGAATGGTACCTGGCGTCCTTACAGGATGATGATCACTCGTGGAGTAAAAGAATGTTACCTGGCGTGCTTACAGGATGATGATCACTGGTGGAGTAATAGAATGGTACCTGGCGTCCTTACAGAATGATGATCACTCGTGGAGTAAAAGAATGGTACCTGGCTTCCTTACAGAATGATGATCACTCGTGGAGTAAAAGAATGGTACCTGGCGTCCTTACAGAACGATGATCACTCGTGGAGAAAATGAATGGTACCTGACGTCCTTACAGAATGAGGTCACTCGTGGAGTAAAAGAATGGTACCTGGCGTCCTTACAGGATGATGATCACTCGTGGAGTAAAGAATGGTACATGGGGTCCTTACAGGATGATGATTACTCGTGGAGTAAATGAATGGTACCTGGCGTCCTTACAGGATGATGATCACTCGTGGAGTAAAAGAATGGTACCTGGCGTCCTTACAGGATGATGATTACTCGTGGAGTAAAAGAATGGTACCTGGCGTCCTTACAGAATGATGATCAGTCGTGGAGTAAAAGAATAGTACCTGGAGACCTTACAGGATGATGATCACTCATGGAGTAAAATAATGGTACCTGGCGTCCTTACAGGATGATGATCACTCGTGGAGTAAAAGAATAGTACCTGGCGACCTTACAGGATGATGATCACTCGTGGAGTAAAACAATGGTACATGGCGTCCATACAGGATGATGATCACTCGTGGAGTAAATGAATGGTACCTGGCGTCCTAACAGAATGATGATCAGTCGTGAGGTAAAAGAATGGTATCTGGCGTCCTTACAGGATGATGATCACTCGTGGAGTAAAGGAATGGTACCTGGCGTCCTCACATGATGATGATCACTCGTGGAGTAAAAGAATGGTACCTGGCGTCCTTACAGAATAATGATCACTCGTGGAGTAAAAGAATGGTACCTGGCGTCCTGACAGGATGATGAACACTCGTGGAGTAAAAGAATGGTACATGGCGTCCTTACAGGATGATGATCACTCGTGGACTAAAAAAATGGTACCTGCCGTCTTTACAGGATGATGATCACTCGTGGAGCAAAAGAATGTTACCTGGCATCCTTACAGGATGATGATCACTCGTGGAGTAATAGAATGGTACCTGGCGTTCTTACAGAATGATGATCATTCGTGGAGTAAAAGAATGGTACCTGGCACCCTTACAGAATGATGATCACTCGTGGAGTAAAAGAATGGTACCTGGCGTCCTTACAGAATGATGATCACTCGTGGAGAAAAGGAATGGTACCTGGCGTCCTTACAGAATGGTGATCACTAGTGGAGTAAAAGAATGGTACCTGGCGTCCTTACAGGATGATGATTACTCGTGGAGTAAATGAATAGTACCTGGCGTCGAAACAGGATGATGATCTCTCGTGGAGTAAAAGAATGGTACATGGCGTCCTTACAGGATGATGATCAATCGTGGAGTAAAAGAATGGTACCTGGCGTCCTTACATGATGATGATCACTCGTGGAGTAAAAGAATGGTACCTGGCGTTCTTACAGAATTATGATCACTCGTGGAGAAAAAGAATGGTACCTGGCGTCCTTACAGGATGATGATCACTCGTGGGGTAAAAGAATGGTACCTGGCGTCCTTACAGGATGATGAGTACTCGTGGAGTAAAAGAATGGTACCTGGCGTCCTTACAGGATGATGATCACTCGTGGAGTAAAAGAATAGTACCTGGAGTCCTTACAGGATGATGATCACTCATGGAGTAAAAGAATGGTATCTGGCGTCCTTACAGGATGATGATCACTCGTGGAATAAAAGAATAGTACCTGGCGACCTTACAGGATGATAATCACTCGTGGAGCAAAAGAATGGTACCTGGCGTCCTTACAGGATAATGATCACTCGTGGAGCAAAATAATGGTACCTGGCGTCCTTACAGAATGATGATCACTCGTGGAGTAAAACAATGGTACCTGGCGTCCTTACAGAGCGATGATCACTGGTGGAGTAATAGAATGGTACCTGGCGTCCTTACATGCTGATCATCACTCGTGGAGTAAAAGAATGGTACCTAGCGTCCTGACAGAATGATGATCACTCGTGAAGCAAAATAATGGTACCTGGCGTCCTTACAAAATGATAATCACTCGTGGAATAAAGGAATGGTACCTGGCGTCCTTACAGAATGATGATCACCCGTGGAGCAAAATAATGGTACCTGGCGTCCTTACAGGATGATCATCACTCATGGAGTAAAATAATGGTACTTTGCGTCCTTACAGAATGATGATCACTTGTGGAGAAAAAGAATGGTACCTGGCGTCCTTACAGGATGATGATCACTCGTGGAGTAAAAGAATGGTACTTGGCGTCCTTACAGAATGATGATCACTTGTGGAGTAAACGATTGGTACCTGGCGTCCTTACAGGATGATGATCACTCGTGGAGCAAAAGAATGGTACCTGGCGTCCTTACAGGATGATGATCACTCATAGAGTAAAAGAATGGTACCTGGCGTCCTTACAGAATGATGATCACTCGTGGAGTAAAAGAATGGTACCTGGCGTCCTTACAGAATGATGATCACTCGTGGAGTAAAAGAATGGTACCTGGTGTCCTTACAGGATGATGATTACTCGTGGAGTAAATGAATGGTATCTGGCGTCCTTACTGGATGATGATCACTCGTGGAGTAAAAGAATGGTACCTGGTGTCCTTACAGGATGTTGATAACTCGTGGAGTAAAATAATGGTACCTGGCGTCCTTACAGAATGATGATCACTCGTGGATTAAAGAATGGTACCTGGCGTCCTTACAGGATGATGATCACTCGTGGAGTAAAAGAATGGAACCTGGCGTTCTTACAGAATGATGATCACTCGTGGAGAAAAAGAATGGTATCTGGCGTCCTTACAGGATTTTGATCACTCGTGAGATAAAGGAATGGTACCTGGCGTCCATACAGGATGATGATCACTCGTGGAGTAAAAGAATTATACCTGGCGTCTTTACAGAATGATGAGTACTCGTGGAGTAAAAGAATGGTACATGGCGTCCTTACATGATGATGATCACTCGTGGAGTAAAAGAATGGTACCCGGCGTCCTTATAGGATGATGATCACTCGTGGAGCAAAAGAATGGTACCTGGCGTCCTTACAGAATGATGATCACTCGTGGAGTAAAAGAAAGGTACCTGGCATCCTTAGAGGATGATGATCACTCGTGGAGTAAAAGAATGGTATCTGGCGTCCTTACAGAATGATGGTCACTCGTGGAGTAAAAGAATGGTACCTGGCGTCCTTACAGGATGATGATCACTCGTGGAGTTAAGAATGGTACCTGGGGTCCTTACAGGATGATGATTACTCGTGGAGTAAATGAATGGTACCCGCCGTCCTTACAGGATGATGATCACTCGTGGAGCAAAACAATGGTACATGGCGTCTTTACAGGATGATGATCATTCGTGGAGTAAAAGAATGGTGCCTGGCGTCCTTACAGGATGATGATCACTCGTGGGGTAAAAGAATGTTACCTGGCGTCCTTACAGGATGATGATCACTCGTGGAGAAAAAGAATGGTACCTGGCGTCCTTACAGGATGATGATCACTCGTGGAGAAAAAGAATGGTACCTGGCGTCCTTACAGGATGAGGATCACTCGTGGAGAAAAAGAATGGTACCTGGCGTCCTTACAGAATGACGATCACTCGTGGAGTAAAAGAATGGTACCTGGCGTCCTTACAGGATGATGATCACTCGTGGAGTAAAAGAAAGGTACTGGCGTCCTTACAGGATGATGATCACTCGTGGAGCAAAAGAATGTTACCTAGCGTCCTTACAGGATGATGATCACTGGTGGAGTAATGGAATGGTACCTGGCGTCCTTACAGAATGATGATCATTCGTGGAGTAAAAGAATGGTACCTGGCGTCCTTACAGAATGATGATCACTCGTGGAGTAAAAGAATGGTACCTGGCATCCTTACAGAATGATGATCACTCGTGGAGTAAAAGAATGGTACCTGGCACCCTTAAAGGATGATGAGTACTCGTGGAGTAAAAGAATGGTACCTGGCGTCCTTACAGGATGATGATCACTCGTGGAGTAAAAGAATAGTACCTGGAGTCCTTACAGGATGATGATCACTCATGGAGTAAAAGAATGGTACCTGGCGTCCTTACAGGATGATGATCACTCGTGGAATAAAAGAATAGTACCTGGCGACCTTACAGGATGATAATCACTCGTGGAGCAAAAGAATGGTACCTGGCGTCCTTACAGGATAATGATCACTCGTGGAGCAAAATAATGGTACCTGGCGTCCTTACAGAATGATGATCACTCGTGGAGTAAAACAATGGTACCTGGCGTCCTTACAGAGCGATGATCACTGGTGGAGTAATAGAATGGTACCTGGCGTCCTTACATGCTGATCATCACTCGTGGAGTAAAAGAATGGTACCTAGCGTCCTGACAGAATGATGATCACTCGTGGAGCAAAATAATGGTACCTGGCGTCCTTACAAAATGATAATCACTCGTGGAATAAAGGAATGGTACCTGGCGTCCTTACAGAATGATGATCACCCGTGGAGCAAAATAATGGTACCTGGCGTCCTTACAGGATGATCATCACTCATGGAGTAAAATAATGGTACTTTGCGTCCTTACAGAATGATGATCACTTGTGGAGAAAAAGAATGGTACCTGGCGTCCTTACAGGATGATGATCACTCGTGGAGTAAAAGAATGGTACTTGGCGTCCTTACAGAATGATGATCACTTGTGGAGTAAACGATTGGTACCTGGCGTCCTTACAGGATGATGATCACTCGTGGAGCAAAAGAATGGTACCTGGCGTCCTTACAGGATGATGATCACTCATAGAGTAAAAGAATGGTACCTGGCGTCCTTACAGAATGATGATCACTCGTGGAGTAAAAGAATGGTACCTGGCGTCCTTACAGAATGATGATCACTCGTGGAGTAAAAGAGTGGTACCTGGTGTCCTTACAGGATGATGATTACTCGTGGAGTAAATGAATGGTATCTGGCGTCCTTACTGGATGATGATCACTCGTGGAGTAAAAGAATGGTACCTGGTGTCCTTACAGGATGATGATCACTCGTGGAGTAAAAGAATGGAACCTGGCGTTCTTACAGAATGATGATCACTCGTGGAGTAAAAGAATGGTATCTGGCGTCCTTACAGGATTATGATCACTCGTGAGATAAAGGAATGGTACCTGGCGTCCATACAGGATGATGATCACTCGTGGAGTAAAAGAATGATACCTGGCGTCTTTACAGGATGATGAGTACTCGTGGAGTAAAAGAATGGTACATGGCGTCCTTACATGATGATGATCACTCGTGGAGTAAAAGAATGGTAACCGGCGTCCTTATAGGATGATGATCACTCGTGGAGCAAAAGAATGGTACCTGGCGTCCTTACAGAATGATGATCACTCGTGGAGTAAAAGAAAGGTACCTGGCATCCTTAGAGGATGATGATCACTCGTGGAGGAAAATAATGGTACCTGGCGTCCTTACAGGATGATGATCACTCGTGGAGTAAAAGAATGGTATCTGGCGTCCTTACAGAATGATGGTCACTCGTGGAGTAAAAGAATGGTACCTGGCGTCCTTACAGGATGATGATCACTCGTGGAGTTAAGAATGGTACCTGGGGTCCTTACAGGATGATGATTACTCGTGGAGTAAATGAATGGTACCCGCCGTCCTTACAGGATGATGATCACTCGTGGAGCAAAACAATGGTACATGGCGTCTTTACAGGATGATGATCATTCGTGGAGTAAAAGAATGGTGCCTGGCGTCCTTACAGGATGATGATCACTCGTGGGGTAAAAGAATGTTACCTGGCGTCCTTACAGGATGATGATCACTCGTGGAGAAAAAGAATGGTACCTGGCGTCCTTACAGGATGATGATCACTCGTGGAGAAAAAGAATGGTACCTGGCGTCCTTACAGGATGATGATCACTCGTGGAGAAAAAGAATGGTACCTGGCGTCCTTACAGAATGACGATCACTCGTGGAGTAAAAGAATGGTACCTGGCGTCCTTACAGGATGATGATCACTCGTGGAGCAAAAGAATGGTACCTGGTGTCCTTACAGAATGATGATCACTCGTGGAGTAAAAGAAAGGTACTGGCGTCCTTACAGGATGATGATCACTCGTGGAGCAAAAGAATGTTACCTAGCGTCCTTACAGGATGATGATCACTGGTGGAGTAATGGAATGGTACCTGGCGTCCTTACAGAATGATGATCATTCGTGGAGTAAAAGAATGGTACCTGGCGTCCTTACAGAATGATGATCACTCGTGGAGTAAAAGAATGGTACCTGGCATCCTTACAGAATGATGATCACTCGTGGAGTAAAAGAATGGTACCTGGCACCCTTACAGGATGATGATTACTCGTGGAGTAAATGAATGGTACCTGTCGTCCAAACAGGATGATGATCTCTCGTGGAGTAAAAGAATGGTACCTGGCGTCCTTACAGAATGATGATCACTCGTGGAGTAAAAGAATGGTACCTGGCGTCCTTACATGAAGATGATCACTCGTGGAGTAAATGAATGGTACCTGGCGTCCTTACAGAATGATGATCACTAGTGGAGTATAAGAATGGTACCTGGCGCCCTTACAGGATGATGATTACTCGTGGAGTAAATGAATGGTACCTGTCGTCCAAACAGGATGATGATCTCTCGTGGAATAAAAGAATGGTACCTGGCGTCCTTACAGAATGATGATCACTCGTGGAGTAAAAGACAGGTACCTGGCATCTTTACAGGATGATGATCACTCATGGAGGAAAATAATGGTACCTGGCGTCCTTACAGGATGATGATCACTCGTGGAGTAAAATAATAGTACCTGGCGTCCTTACAGGATGATGATCCCTCGTGGAGTAAAAGAATGGTACCTGGCGTCTTTACAGGATGATGAGTACTCGTGAAGTAAAAGAATGGTACCTGGCGTCCTTACATGATGATGATCACTCGTGGAGTAAAAGAATGGTACCTGGCGTCCTTACAGGATGATGATCACTCGTGGAGTAAAAGAATGGAACCTGGCGTTCTTACAGAATGATGATCACTCGTGGAGAAAAAGAATGGTATCTGGCGTCTTTACAGGATTATGATCACTCGTGAGATAAAGGAATGGTACCTGGCGTCCATACAGGATGATGATCACTCATGGAGTAAAAGAATGATACCTGGCGTCTTTACAGGATGATGAGTACTCGTGGAGTAAAAGAATGGTACATGGCGTCCTTACATGATGATGATCACTCGTGGAGTAAAAGAATGGTACCCGGCGTCCTTATAGGATGATGATCACTCGTGGAGCAAAAGAATGGTACCTGGCGTCCTTACAGAATGATGATCACTCGTGGAGTAAAAGAAAGGTACCTGGCATCCTTAGAGGATGATGATCACTCGTGGAGGAAAATAATGGTACCTGGCGTCCTTACAGGATGATGATCACTCGTGGAGTAAAAGAATGGTATCTGGCGTCCTTACAGAATGATGGTCACTCGTGGAGTAAAAGAATGGTACCTGGCGTCCTTACAGGATGATGATCACTCGTGGAGTTAAGAATGGTACCTGGGGTCCTTACAGGATGATGATTACTCGTGGAGTAAATGAATGGTACCTGGCGTCCTTACAGGATGATGATCACTCGTGGAGCAAACCAATGGTACATGGCGTCTTTACAGGATGATGATCATTCGTGGAGTAAAAGAATGGTACCTGGCGTCCACACAGGATGATGATCACTCGTGGGGTAAAAGAATGTTACCTGGCGTCCTTACAGGATGATGATCACTCGTGGAGAAAAAGAATGGTACCTGGCGTCCTTACAGGATGATGATCACTCGTGGAGAAAAAGAATGGTACCTGGCGTCCTTACAGGATGATGATCACTCGTGGAGAAAAAGAATGGTACCTGGCGTCCTTACAGAATGACGATCACTCGTGGAGTAAAAGAATGGTACCTGGCGTCCTTACAGGATGATGATCACTCGTGGAGCAAAAGAATGGTACCTGGCGTCCTTACAGAATGATGATCACTCGTGGAGTAAAAGAAAGGTACTGGCGTCCTTACAGGATGATGATCACTCGTGGAGCAAAAGAATGTTACCTGGCGTCCTTACAGGATGATGATCACTGGTGGAGTAATGGAATGGTACCTGGCGTCCTTACAGAATGATGATCATTCGTGGAGTAAAAGAATGGTACCTGGCGTCCTTACAGAATGATGATCACTCGTGGAGTAAAAGAATGGTACCTGGCATCCTTACAGAATGATGATCACTCGTGGAGTAAAAGAATGGTACCTGGCACCCTTACAGGATGATGATTACTCGTGGAGTTAAGAATGGTACCTGGGGTCCTTACAGGATGATGATTACTCGTGGAGTAAATGAATGGTACCTGGCGTCCTTACAGGATGATGATCACTCGTGGAGCAAACCAATGGTACATGGCGTCTTTACAGGATGATGATCATTCGTGGAGTAAAAGAATGGTACCTGGCGTCCACACAGGATGATGATCACTCGTGGGGTAAAAGAATGTTACCTGGCGTCCTTACAGGATGATGATCACTCGTGGAGAAAAAGAATGGTACCTGGCGTCCTTACAGGATGATGATCACTCGTGGAGAAAAAGAATGGTACCTGGCGTCCTTACAGGATGATGATCACTCGTGGAGAAAAAGAATGGTACCTGGCGTCCTTACAGAATGACGATCACTCGTGGAGTAAAAGAATGGTACCTGGCGTCCTTACAGGATGATGATCACTCGTGGAGCAAAAGAATGGTACCTGGCGTCCTTACAGAATGATGATCACTCGTGGAGTAAAAGAAAGGTACTGGCGTCCTTACAGGATGATGATCACTCGTGGAGCAAAAGAATGTTACCTGGCGTCCTTACAGGATGATGATCACTGGTGGAGTAATGGAATGGTACCTGGCGTCCTTACAGAATGATGATCATTCGTGGAGTAAAAGAATGGTACCTGGCGTCCTTACAGAATGATGATCACTCGTGGAGTAAAAGAATGGTACCTGGCATCCTTACAGAATGATGATCACTCGTGGAGTAAAAGAATGGTACCTGGCACCCTTACAGGATGATGATTACTCGTGGAGTAAATGAATGGTACCTGTCGTCCAAACAGGATGATGATCTCTCGTGGAGTAAAAGAATGGTACCTGGCGTCCTTACAGAATGATGATCACTCGTGGAGTAAAAGAATGGTACCTGGCGTCCTTACATGAAGATGATCACTCGTGGAGTAAATGAATGGTACCTGGCGTCCTTACAGAATGATGATCACTAGTGGAGTATAAGAATGGTACCTGGCGCCCTTACAGGATGATGATTACTCGTGGAGTAAATGAATGGTACCTGTCGTCCAAACAGGATGATGATCTCTCGTGGAATAAAAGAATGGTACCTGGCGTCCTTACAGAATGATGATCACTCGTGGAGTAAAAGAATGGTACCTGGCATCCTTACAGGATGATGATCACTCATGGAGGAAAATAATGGTACCTGGCGTCCTTACAGGATGATGATCACTCGTGGAGTAAAATAATAGTACCTGGCGTCCTTACAGGATGATGATCCCTCGTGGGGTAAAAGAATGGTACCTGGCGTTTTTACAGGATGATGAGTATTCGTGGAGTAAAAGAATGGTACCTGGCGTCCTTACATGATGATGATCACTCGTGGAGTAAAAGAATGGTACCTGGCGTCCTTACAGGATGATGATCACTCTTGGAGCAAAAGAATGGTACCTGGCGTCCTTACAGAATGATGATCACTCGTGGAGTAAAAGAATAGTACCTGGAGTCCTTACAGGATGATGATCACTCATGGATGAAAATAATGGTACCTGGCATCCTTACAGAATGATGATCACTCGTGGAGTAAAAGAATAGTACCTGGCGTCCTAACAGAATGATGATCTGTCGTGAGGTAAATGAATGGTATCTGGCGTCCTTACAGGATGATGATCACTCGTGGAGTAAAAGAATGGTACCTGGCGTCCTCACAGGATGATGATCACTCATGGAGTAAAAGAATGGTACCTGGTGTCCTTACAGAATGATGATCACTCGTGGAGTAAAAGAATGGTACCTGGCGTCCTTATAGGAAGATGAGTACTCGTGGAGTAAAAGAATGGTAACTGGCGTCCTTACAGGATGATGATCACTCGTGGAGAAAAAGAATGGTACCTGGCGTCCTAACAGAATGACGATCACTCGTGGAGTAAAAGAATGGTACCTGGCGTCCTTACAGGATGATGATCACTCGTGGAGCAAAAAAAATGGTACCTTGCGTCCTTACAGAATGGTGATCACTCGTGGAGTAAAAGAAACGTACCTGGCATCCTTACAGGATGATGATCACTCGTGGAGGAAAATAATGGTACCTGGCGTCCTTACAGGATGATGATCACTCGTGGAGTAAATGACTGGTACATGGTGTCCTTACAGGATGATGATCACTCGTGGAGTAAAAGAATGGTACCTGGCGTCCTTACAGGATGATGATCACTCGTGGAGTAAAAGAATGGTACGTGGCGTCCTTACAGAATGATGATCACTCGTGGAGTAAAAGAATGGTACCTGGCGTCCTTACAGGATGGTAATCACTCTTGGAGTAAAAGAATGGTACCTGGCGTCCTTACAGGATGATGATCACTCGTGGAGTAAAAGAATAGTACCTGGAGTCCTTACAGGGTGATGATCACTCATGGAGGAAAATAATGGTACCTGGCGTCCTTGCAGGATGATGATCACTCGTGGAGTAAAAGAATAGTACCTGGCGTCCACACAGGATGATGACCACTCGTGGAGTAAAAGAATGGTACCTGGCATCCTAAAAGAATGATGATCAGTCGTGAGGTAAAAGAATGGCATTTGGCGTCCTTACAGGATGATGATCACTCGTGGAGTAAAAGAATGGTACCTGGCGTCCTTACAGAATGATGATCACTCGTGGAGTAAAAGAAAGGTACCTGGCATCCTTAGAGGATGATGATCACTCGTGGAGGAAAATAATGGTACCTGGCGTCCTTACAGGATGATGATCACTCGTGGAGTAAAAGAATGGTATCTGGCGTCCTTACAGAATGATGGTCACTCGTGGAGTAAAAGAATGGTACCTGGCGTCCTTACAGGATGATGATCACTCGTGGAGTTAAGAATGGTACCTGGGGTCCTTACAGGATGATGATTACTCGTGGAGTAAATGAATGGTACCTGGCGTCCTTACAGGATGATGATCACTCGTGGAGCAAACCAATGGTACATGGCGTCTTTACAGGATGATGATCATTCGTGGAGTAAAAGAATGGTACCTGGCGTCCACACAGGATGATGATCACTCGTGGGGTAAAAGAATGTTACCTGGCGTCCTTACAGGATGATGATCACTCGTGGAGAAAAAGAATGGTACCTGGCGTCCTTACAGGATGATGATCACTCGTGGAGAAAAAGAATGGTACCTGGCGTCCTTACAGGATGATGATCACTCGTGGAGAAAAAGAATGGTACCTGGCGTCCTTACAGAATGACGATCACTCGTGGAGTAAAAGAATGGTACCTGGCGTCCTTACAGGATGATGATCACTCGTGGAGCAAAAGAATGGTACCTGGCGTCCTTACAGAATGATGATCACTCGTGGAGTAAAAGAAAGGTACTGGCGTCCTTACAGGATGATGATCACTCGTGGAGCAAAAGAATGTTACCTGGCGTCCTTACAGGATGATGATCACTGGTGGAGTAATGGAATGGTACCTGGCGTCCTTACAGAATGATGATCATTCGTGGAGTAAAAGAATGGTACCTGGCGTCCTTACAGAATGATGATCACTCGTGGAGTAAAAGAATGGTACCTGGCATCCTTACAGAATGATGATCACTCGTGGAGTAAAAGAATGGTACCTGGCACCCTTACAGGATGATGATTACTCGTGGAGTAAATGAATGGTACCTGTCGTCCAAACAGGATGATGATCTCTCGTGGAGTAAAAGAATGGTACCTGGCGTCCTTACAGAATGATGATCACTCGTGGAGTAAAAGAATGGTACCTGGCGTCCTTACATGAAGATGATCACTCGTGGAGTAAATGAATGGTACCTGGCGTCCTTACAGAATGATGATCACTAGTGGAGTATAAGAATGGTACCTGGCGCCCTTACAGGATGATGATTACTCGTGGAGTAAATGAATGGTACCTGTCGTCCAAACAGGATGATGATCTCTCGTGGAATAAAAGAATGGTACCTGGCGTCCTTACAGAATGATGATCACTCGTGGAGTAAAAGACAGGTACCTGGCATCCTTACAGGATGATGATCACTCATGGAGGAAAATAATGGTACCTGGCGTCCTTACAGGATGATGATCACTCGTGGAGTAAAATAATAGTACCTGGCGTCCTTACAGGATGATGATCCCTCGTGGGGTAAAAGAATGGTACCTGGCGTCTTTACAGGATGATGAGTATTCGTGGAGTAAAATAATGGTACCTGGCGTCCTTACATGATGATGATCACTCGTGGAGTAAAAGAATGGTACCTGGCGTCCTTACAGGATGATGATCACTCTTGGAGCAAAAGAATGGTACCTGGCGTCCTTACAGAATGATGATCACTCGTGGAGTAAAAGAATAGTACCTGGAGTCCTTACAGGATGATGATCACTCATGGATGAAAATAATGGTACCTGGCATCCTTACAGAATGATGATCACTCGTGGAGTAAAAGAATAGTACCTGGCGTCCTAACAGAATGATGATCTGTCGTGAGGTAAAAGAATGGTATCTGGCGTCCTTACAGGATGATGATCACTCGTGGAGTAAAAGAATGGTACCTGGCGTCCTCACAGGATGATGATCACTCATGGAGTAAAAGAATGGTACCTGGTGTCCTTACAGAATGATGATCACTCGTAGAGTAAAAGAATGGTACCTGGCATCCTTACAGGATGATGATCACTCGTGGAGTAAAAGAATGGTACCTGGCGTCCTTATAGGAAGATGAGTACTCGTGGAGTAAAAGAATGGTAACTGGCGTCCTTACAGGATGATGATCACTCGTGGAGAAAAAGAATGGTACCTGGCGTCCTAACAGAATGACGATCACTCGTGGAGTAAAAGAATGGTACCTGGCGTCCTTACAGGATGATGATCACTCGTGGAGCAAAAAAAATGGTACCTTGCGTCCTTACAGAATGGTGATCACTCGTGGAGTAAAAGAAACGTACCTGGCATCCTTACAGGATGATGATCACTCGTGGAGGAAAATAATGGTACCTGGCGTCCTTACAGGATGATGATCACTCGTGGAGTAAATGACTGGTACATGGTGTCCTTACAGGATGATGATCACTCGTGGAGTAAAAGAATGGTACCTGGCGTCCTTACAGGATGATGATCACTCGTGGAGTAAAAGAATGGTACGTGGCGTCCTTACAGAATGATGATCACTCGTGGAGTAAAAGAATGGTACCTGGCGTCCTTACAGGATGGTAATCACTCTTGGAGTAAAAGAATGGTACCTGGCGTCCTTACAGGATGATGATCACTCGTGGAGTAAAAGAATAGTACCTGGAGTCCTTACAGGGTGATGATCACTCATGGAGGAAAATAATGGTACCTGGCGTCCTTGCAGGATGATGATCACTCGTGGAGTAAAAGAATAGTACCTGGCGTCCACACAGGATGATGACCACTCGTGGAGTAAAAGAATGGTACCTGGCATCCTAAAAGAATGATGATCAGTCGTGAGGTAAAAGAATGGCATTTGGCGTCCTTACAGGATGATGATCACTCGTGGAGTAAAAGAATGGTACCTGGCGTCCTCACAGGATGATGATTACTCGTGGAGTAAAAGAATGGTACCTGGCGTCCTTACAGAATGATGATCACTCGTGGAGTAAAAGAATGGTACCTGGCGTCCTTACAGAATGATGATCACTCGTGGAGTAAAAGAATGGTACATGGCGTCCTTACAGGATGATGATCACTCGTGGAGTAAAAAAATGGTACCTGGCGTCCTTACAGGATGATGATCACTCGTGGAGCAAAAGAATGTTACCTGGCGTCCTTACAGGATGATGATCACTGGTGGAGTAATAGAATGGTACCTGGCGTCCTTACAGAATGATGATCATTCGTGGAGTAAAAGAATGGTACCTGGCGTCCTTACAGAATGATGATCACTCGTGGAGTAAAAGAATGGTACCTGGCATCCTTACAGAATGATGATCACTCGTGGAGTAAAAGAATGGTACCTGGCGTCCTTACAGGATGATGATCACTCGTGGAGCAAAAGAATGGTACCTGGCGTCCTTACAGAATGATGATCACTCGTGGAGTAAAAGAAAGGTACTGGCGTCCTTACAGGATGATGATCACTCGTGGAGCAAAAGAATGTTACCTGGCGTCCTTACAGGATGATGATCACTGGTGGAGTAATGGAATGGTACCTGGCGTCCTTACAGAATGATGATCATTCGTGGAGTAAAAGAATGGTACCTGGCGTCCTTACAGAATGATGATCACTCGTGGAGTAAAAGAATGGTACCTGGCATCCTTACAGAATGATGATCACTCGTGGAGTAAAAGAATGGTACCTGGCACCCTTACAGGATGATGATTACTCGTGGAGTAAATGAATGGTACCTGTCGTCCAAACAGGATGATGATCTCTCGTGGAGTAAAAGAATGGTACCTGGCGTCCTTACAGAATGATGATCACTCGTGGAGTAAAAGAATGGTACCTGGCGTCCTTACATGAAGATGATCACTCGTGGAGTAAATGAATGGTACCTGGCGTCCTTACAGAATGATGATCACTAGTGGAGTATAAGAATGGTACCTGGCGCCCTTACAGGATGATGATTACTCGTGGAGTAAATGAATGGTACCTGTCGTCCAAACAGGATGATGATCTCTCGTGGAATAAAAGAATGGTACCTGGCGTCCTTACAGAATGATGATCACTCGTGGAGTAAAAGACAGGTACCTGGCATCCTTACAGGATGATGATCACTCATGGAGGAAAATAATGGTACCTGGCGTCCTTACAGGATGATGATCACTCGTGGAGTAAAATAATAGTACCTGGCGTCCTTACAGGATGATGATCCCTCGTGGGGTAAAAGAATGGTACCTGGCGTCTTTACAGGATGATGAGTATTCGTGGAGTAAAAGAATGGTACCTGGCGTCCTTACATGATGATGATCACTCGTGGAGTAAAAGAATGGTACCTGGCGTCCTTACAGGATGATGATCACTCTTGGAGCAAAAGAATGGTACCTGGCGTCCTTACAGAATGATGATCACTCGTGGAGTAAAAGAATAGTACCTGGAGTCCTTACAGGATGATGATCACTCATGGATGAAAATAATGGTACCTGGCATCCTTACAGAATGATGATCACTCGTGGAGTAAAAGAATAGTACCTGGCGTCCTAACAGAATGATGATCTGTCGTGAGGTAAAAGAATGGTATCTGGCGTCCTTACAGGATGATGATCACTCGTGGAGTAAAAGAATGGTACCTGGCGTCCTCACAGGATGATGATCACTCATGGAGTAAAAGAATGGTACCTGGTGTCCTTACAGAATGATGATCACTCGTAGAGTAAAAGAATGGTACCTGGCATCCTTACAGGATGATGATCACTCGTGGAGTAAAAGAATGGTACCTGGCGTCCTTATAGGAAGATGAGTACTCGTGGAGTAAAAGAATGGTAACTGGCGTCCTTACAGGATGATGATCACTCGTGGAGAAAAAGAATGGTACCTGGCGTCCTAACAGAATGACGATCACTCGTGGAGTAAAAGAATGGTACCTGGCGTCCTTACAGGATGATGATCACTCGTGGAGCAAAAAAAATGGTACCTTGCGTCCTTACAGAATGGTGATCACTCGTGGAGTAAAAGAAACGTACCTGGCATCCTTACAGGATGATGATCACTCGTGGAGGAAAATAATGGTACCTGGCGTCCTTACAGGATGATGATCACTCGTGGAGTAAATGACTGGTACATGGTGTCCTTACAGGATGATGATCACTCGTGGAGTAAAAGAATGGTACCTGGCGTCCTTACAGGATGATGATCACTCGTGGAGTAAAAGAATGGTACGTGGCGTCCTTACAGAATGATGATCACTCGTGGAGTAAAAGAATGGTACCTGGCGTCCTTACAGGATGGTAATCACTCTTGGAGTAAAAGAATGGTACCTGGCGTCCTTACAGGATGATGATCACTCGTGGAGTAAAAGAATAGTACCTGGAGTCCTTACAGGGTGATGATCACTCATGGAGGAAAATAATGGTACCTGGCGTCCTTGCAGGATGATGATCACTCGTGGAGTAAAAGAATAGTACCTGGCGTCCACACAGGATGATGACCACTCGTGGAGTAAAAGAATGGTACCTGGCATCCTAAAAGAATGATGATCAGTCGTGAGGTAAAAGAATGGCATTTGGCGTCCTTACAGGATGATGATCACTCGTGGAGTAAAAGAATGGTACCTGGCGTCCTCACAGGATGATGATTACTCGTGGAGTAAAAGAATGGTACCTGGCGTCCTTACAGAATGATGATCACTCGTGGAGTAAAAGAATGGTACCTGGCGTCCTTACAGAATGATGATCACTCGTGGAGTAAAAGAATGGTACATGGCGTCCTTACAGGATGATGATCACTCGTGGAGTAAAAAAATGGTACCTGGCGTCCTTACAGGATGATGATCACTCGTGGAGCAAAAGAATGTTACCTGGCGTCCTTACAGGATGATGATCACTGGTGGAGTAATAGAATGGTACCTGGCGTCCTTACAGAATGATGATCATTCGTGGAGTAAAAGAATGGTACCTGGCGTCCTTACAGAATGATGATCACTCGTGGAGTAAAAGAATGGTACCTGGCATCCTTACAGAATGATGATCACTCGTGGAGTAAAAGAATGGTACCTGGCGTCCTTACAGAATGATGATCACTAGTGGAGTAAAAAAATGGTACCTGGCGCCCTTACAGGATGATGATTACTCGTGGAGTAAATGAATGGTACCTGTCGTGCAAACAGGATGATGATCTCCCGTGGAGTAAAAGAATGGTACCTGGCGTCCTTACAGAATGATGATCACTCGTGGAGTAAAAGAATGGTACCTGGCGTCCTTACAGGATGATGATCACTCGTGGAGTAAAAGAATGGTACCTGGCGTCCTTACAGAATGATGATCTCTAGTGGAGTATAAGAATGGTAACTGGCGCCCTTACAGGATGATGATTACTCGTGGAGTAAATGAATGGTACCTGTCGTCCAAACAGGATGATGATCTCTCGTGGAGTAGAAGAATGGTACCTGGCGTCCTTACAGAATGATGATCACTCGTGGAGTAAAAGAATGGTACCTGGCGTCCTTACAGGATGATGATCACTCGTGGAGTAAAAGAATGGTACCTGGCGTCCTTACAGAATGATGATCACTCGTGGAGTAAAAGAATAGTTCCTGGAGTCCTTACAGGATGATGATCACTCGTGGAGTAAAAGAATGGTACATGGCGTCCTTACAGGATGATGATCACTCGTGGAGTAAAAGAATGGTACCTGGCGTCCTTACAGAATGATGATCACTCGTGGAGTAAAAGAATGGTACCTGGCGTCCTTACAGAATGATGATCACTCGTGGAGTAAAAGAATGGTACATGGCGTCCTTACAGGATGATGATCACTCGTGGAGTAAAAAAATGGTACCTGGCGTCCTTACAGGATGATGATCACTCGTGGAGCAAAAGAATGTTACCTGGCGTCCTTACAGGATGATGATCACTGGTGGAGTAATAGAATGGTACCTGGCGTCCTTACAGAATGATGATCATTCGTGGAGTAAAAGAATGGTACCTGGCGTCCTTACAGAATGATGATCACTCGTGGAGTAAAAGAACGGTACCTGGCATCCTTACAGAATGATGATCACTCGTGGAGTAAAAGAATGGTACCTGGCGTCCTTACAGAATGATGATCACTAGTGGAGTAAAAGAATGGTACCTGGCGCCCTTACAGGATGATGATTACTCGTGGAGTAAATGAATGGTACCTGTCGTGCAAACAGGATGATCTCTCGTGGAGTAAAAGAATGTTACCTGGCGTCCTTACAGAATGATGATCACTCGTGGAGTAAAAGAATGGTACCTGGCGTCCTTACAGGATGATGATCACTCGTGGAGTAAAAGAATGGTACCTGGCGTCCTTACAGAATGATGATCACTAGTGGAGTATAAGAATGGTAACTGGCGCCCTTACAGGATGATGATTACTCGTGGAGTAAATGAATGGTACCTGTCGTCCAAACAGGATGATGATCTCTCGTGGAGTAAAAGAATGGTACCTGGCGTCCTTACAGAATGATGATCACTCGTGGAGTAAAAGAATAGTACCTGGAGTCCTTACAGGATGATGATCACTCGTGGAGTAAAAGAATGGTACATGGCGTCCTTACAGGATGATGATCACTCGTGGAGTAAAAGAATGGTACCTGGCGTCCTTACAGAATGATGATCACTCGTGGAGTAAAAGAATGGTACCTGGCGTCCTTACAGAATGATGATCACTCGTGGAGTAAAAGAATGGTACATGGCGTCCTTACAGGATGATGATCACTCGTGGAGTAAAAAAATGGTACCTGGCGTCCTTACAGGATGATGATCACTCGTGGAGCAAAAGAATGTTACCTGGCGTCCTTACAGGATGATGATCACTGGTGGAGTAATAGAATGGTACCTGGCGTCCTTACAGAATGATGATCATTCGTGGAGTAAAAGAATGGTACCTGGCGTCCTTACAGAATGATGATCACTCGTGGAGTAAAAGAATGGTACATGGCATCCTTACAGAATGATGATCACTCGTGGAGTAAAAGAATGGTACCTGGCGCCCTTACAGGATGATGATTACTCGTGGAGTAAATGAATGGTACCTGTCGTGCAAACAGGATGATGATCTCTCGTGGAGTAAAAGAATGGTACCTGGCGTCCTTAAAAAATGATGATCACTCGTGGAGTAAAAGAATGGTACCTGGCGTCCTTACAGGATGATGATCACTCGTGGAGTAAAAGAATGGTACCTGGCGTCCTTACAGAATGATGATCACTAGTGGAGTATAAGAATGGTAACTGGCGCCCTTACAGGATGATGATTACTCGTGGAGTAAATGAATGGTACCTGTCGTCCAAACAGGATGATGATCTCTCGTGGAGTAAAAGAATGGTACCTGGCGTCCTTACAGAATGATGATCACTCGTGGAGTAAAAGAATGGTACCTGGCGTCCTTACAGGATGATGATCACTCGTGGAGTAAAAGAATGGTACCTGGCGTCCTTACAGAATGATGATCACTCGTGGAGTAAAAGAATAGTACCTGGAGTCCTTACAGGATGATGATCACTCATGGAGGAAAATAATGGTACCTGGCGTCCTTACAGGATGATGATCACTCGTGGAGTAAAATAATAGTACCTGGCGTCCTTACAGGATGATGATCCCTCGTGGAGTAAAATAATGGTACCTGGCGTCTTTACAGGATGATGAGTACTCGTGGAGTAAAAGAATGATACCTGGCGTCCTTACAGAATGATGATCACTCGTGGAGTAAAAGAATGGTACCTGGCGTCCTTACAGAATGATGATCACTCGTGGAGTAAAGGAATGGTACATGGCGTCCTTACAGGATGATGATCACTCGTGGAGTAAAAAAATGGTACCTGGCGTCCTTACAGGATGATGATCACTCGTGGAGCAAAAGAATGTTACCTGGCGTCCTTACAGGATGATGATCACTGGTGGAGTAATAGAATGGTACCTGGCGTCCTTACAGAATGATGATCATTCGTGGAGTAAAAGAATGGTACCTGGCGTCCTTACAGAATGATGATCACTCGTGGAGTAAAAGAATGGTACCTGGCATCCTTACAGAATGATGATCACTCGTGGAGTAAAAGAATGGTACCTGGCGTCCTTACAGAATGATGATCACTAGTGGAGTAAAAGAATGGTACCTGGCGCCCTTACAGGATGATGATTACTCGTGGAGTAAATGAATGGTACCTGTCGTGCAAACAGGATGATGATCTCTCGTGGAGTAAAAGAATGGTACCTGGCGTCCTTACAGAATGATGATCACTCGTGGAGTAAAAGAATGGTACCTGGCGTCCTTACAGGATGATGATCACTCGTGGAGTAAAAGAATGGTACCTTGCGTCCTTACAGAATGATGATCACTAGTGGAGTATAAGAATGGTAACTGGCGCCCTTACAGGATGATGATTACTCGTGGAGTAAATGAATGGTACCTGTCGTCCAAACAGGATGATGATCTCTCGTGGAGTAAAAGAATGGTACCTGGCGTCCTTACAGAATGATGATCACTCGTGGAGTAAAAAAATGGTACCTGGCGTCCTTACAGGATGATGATCACTCGTGGAGTAAAAGAATGGTACCTGGCGTCCTTACAGAATGATGATCACTCGTGGAGTAAAAGAATAGTACCTGGAGTCCTTACAGGATGATGATCACTCATGGAGGAAAATAATGGTACCTGGCGTCCTTACAGGATGATGATCACTCGTGGAGTAAAAGAATGGTACCTGGCGTCCTTACAGAATGATGATCACTCGTGGAGTAAAAGAATGGTACCTGGCGTCCTTACAGAATGATGATCACTCGTGGAGTAAAAGAATGGTACATGGCGTCCTTACAGGATGATGATCACTCGTGGAGTAAAAAAATGGTACCTGGCGTCCTTACAGGATGATGATCACTCGTGGAGCAAAAGAATGTTACCTGGCGTCCTTACAGGATGATGATCACTGGTGGAGTAATAGAATGGTACCTGGCGTCCTTACAGAATGATGATCATTCGTGGAGTAAAAGAATGGTACCTGGCGTCCTTACAGAATGATGATCACTCGTGGAGTAAAAGAATGGTACATGGCATCCTTACAGAATGATGATCACTCGTGGAGTAAAAGAATGGTACCTGGCGTCCTTACAGAATGATGATCACTAGTGGAGTAAAAGAATGGTACCTGGCGCCCTTACAGGATGATGATTACTCGTGGAGTAAATGAATGGTACCTGTCGTGCAAACAGGATGATGATCTCTCGTGGAGTAAAAGAATGGTACCTGGCGTCCTTAAAAAATGATGATCACTCGTGGAGTAAAAGAATGGTACCTGGCGTCCTTACAGGATGATGATCACTCGTGGAGTAAAAGAATGGTACCTGGCGTCCTTACAGAATGATGATCACTAGTGGAGTATAAGAATGGTAACTGGCGCCCTTACAGGATGATGATTACTCGTGGAGTAAATGAATGGTACCTGTCGTCCAAACAGGATGATGATCTCTCGTGGAGTAAAAGAATGGTACCTGGCGTCCTTACAGAATGATGATCACTCGTGGAGTAAAAGAATGGTACCTGGCGTCCTTACAGGATGATGATCACTCGTGGAGTAAAAGAATGGTACCTGGCGTCCTTACAGAATGATGATCACTGGTGGAGTAAAAGAATAGTACCTGGAGTCCTTACAGGATGATGATCACTCATGGAGGAAAATAATGGTACCTGGCGTCCTTACAGGATGATGATCACTCGTGGAGTAAAATAATAGTACCTGGCGTCCTTACAGGATGATGATCCCTCGTGGAGTAAAATAATGGTACCTGGCGTCTTTACAGGATGATGAGTACTCGTGGAGTAAAAGAATGATACCTGGCGTCCTTACAGAATGATGATCACTCGTGGAGTAAAAGAATGGTACCTGGCGTCCTTACAGAATGATGATCACTCGTGGAGTAAAGGAATGGTACATGGCGTCCTTACAGGATGATGATCACTCGTGGAGTAAAAAAATGGTACCTGGCGTCCTTACAGGATGATGATCACTCGTGGAGCAAAAGAATGTTACCTGGCGTCCTTACAGGATGATGATCACTGGTGGAGTAATAGAATGGTACCTGGCGTCCTTACAGAATGATGATCATTCGTGGAGTAAAAGAATGGTACCTGGCGTCCTTACAGAATGATGATCACTCGTGGAGTAAAAGAATGGTACCTGGCATCCTTACAGAATGATGATCACTCGTGGAGTAAAAGAATGGTACCTGGCGTCCTTACAGAATGATGATCACTAGTGGAGTAAAAGAATGGTACCTGGCGCCCTTACAGGATGATGATTACTCGTGGAGTAAATGAATGGTACCTGTCGTGCAAACAGGATGATGATCTCTCGTGGAGTAAAAGAATGGTACCTGGCGTCCTTACAGAATGATGATCACTCGTGGAGTAAAAGAATGGTACCTGGCGTCCTTACAGGATGATGATCACTCGTGGAGTAAAAGAATGGTACCTTGCGTCCTTACAGAATGATGATCACTAGTGGAGTATAAGAATGGTAACTGGCGCCCTTACAGGATGATGATTACTCGTGGAGTAAATGAATGGTACCTGTCGTCCAAACAGGATGATGATCTCTCGTGGAGTAAAAGAATGGTACCTGGCGTCCTTACAGAATGATGATCACTCGTGGAGTAAAAAAATGGTACCTGGCGTCCTTACAGGATGATGATCACTCGTGGAGTAAAAGAATGGTACCTGGCGTCCTTACAGAATGATGATCACTCGTGGAGTAAAAGAATAGTACCTGGAGTCCTTACAGGATGATGATCACTCATGGAGGAAAATAATGGTACCTGGCGTCCTTACAGGATGATGATCACTCGTGGAGTAAAATAATAGTACCTGGCGTCCTTACAGGATGATGATCCCTCGTGGAGTAAAATAATGGTACCTGGCGTCTTTACAGGATGATGAGTACTCGTGGAGTAAAAGAATGATACCTGGCGTCCTTACATGATGATGATCACTCGTGGAGTAAAAGAATGGTACCTGGCGTCCTTACAGGATGATGATCACTCGTGGAGAAAAAGAATGGTACCTGGCGTCCTTACAGAATGACGATCACTCGTGGAGTAAAAGAATGGTACCTGGCGTCCTTACAGGATGATGATCACTCGTGGAGCAAAGGAATGGTACCTGGCGTCCTTACAGAATGATGATCACTCGTGGAGTAAAAGAATAGTACCTGGAGTCCTTACAGGATGATGACCACTCATGGATGAAAATAATGGTACCTGGCATCCTTACAGAATGATGATCACTCGTGGAGTAAAAGAATAGTACCTGGCGTCCTAACAGAATGATGATCTGTCGTGAGGTAAAAGAATGGTATCTGGCGTCCTTACAGGATGATGATCACTCGTGAAGTAAAAGAATGGTACCTGGCGTCCTCACAGGATGATGATCACTCATGGAGTAAAAGAATGGTACCTGGTGTCCTTACAGAATGATGATCACTCGTAGAGTAAAATAATGGTACCTGGCATCCTTACAGGATGATGATCACTCGTGGAGTAAAAGAATGGTACCTGGCGTCCTTATAGGAAGATGAGTACTCGTGGAGTAAAAGAATGGTACCTGGCGTCCTTACAGGATGATGATCACTCGTGGAGAAAAAGAATGGTACCTGGCGTGCTTACAGAATGACGATCACTCGTGGAGTAAAAGAATGGTACCTGGCGTCCTTACAGGATGGTGATCACTCTTGGAGTAAAAGAATGGTACCTGGCGTCCTTACAGGATGATGATCACTCGTGGAGTAAAAGAATAGTACCTGGAGTCCTTACAGGGTGATGATCACTAATGGAGGAAAATAATGGTACCTGGCGTCCTCGCAGGATGATGATCACTCGTGGAGTAAAAGAATAGTACCTGGCGTCCTTACAGGATGATGACCACTCGTGGAGTAAAAGAATGGTACCTGGCGTCCATACAGGATGATGATCACTCGTGGAGTAAATGAATGGTACCTGGCGTCCTTACAGAATGACGATCACTCGTGGAGTAAAAGAATGGTACGTGGCGTCCTTACAGGATGATGATCACTCGTGGAGCAAAAGAATGGTACCTGGCGTCCTTACAGAATGATGATCACTCGTGGAGTAAAAGAATAGTACCTGGAGTCCTTACAGGATGATGACCACTCATGGATGAAAATAATGGTACCTGGCATCCTTACAGAATGATGATCACTCGTGGAGTAAAAGAATAGTACCTGGCGTCCTAACAGAATGATGATCTGTCGTGAGGTAAAAGAATGGTATCTGGCGTCCTTACAGGATGATGATCACTCGTGGAGTAAAAGAATGGTACCTGGCGTCCTTACAGGATGATGATCACTCATGGAGTAAAAGAATGGTACCTGGTGTCCTTACAGAATGATGATCACTCGTAGAGTAAAATAATGGTACCTGGCATCCTTACAGGATGATGATCACTCGTGGAGTAAAAGAATGGTACCTGGCGTCCTTATAGGAAGATGAGTACTCGTGGAGTAAAAGAATGGTACCTGGCGTCCTTACAGGATGATGATCACTCGTGGAGAAAAAGAATGGTACCTGGCGTGCTTACAGAATGACGATCACTCGTGGAGTAAAAGAATGGTACCTGGCGTCCTTACAGGATGGTGATCACTCTTGGAGTAAAAGAATGGTACCTGGCGTCCTTACAGGATGATGATCACTCGTGGAGTAAAAGAATAGTACCTGGAGTCCTTACAGGGTGATGATCACTCATGGAGGAAAATAATGGTACCTGGCGTCCTCGCAGGATGATGATCACTCGTGGAGTAAAAGAATAGTACCTGGCGTCCTTACAGGATGATGACCACTCGTGGAGTAAAAGAATGGTACCTGGCGTCCATACAGGATGATGATCACTCGTGGAGTAAATGAATGGTACCTGGCGTCCTTACAGAATGACGATCACTCGTGGAGTAAAAGAATGGTACGTGGCGTCCTTACAGGATGATGATCACTCGTGGAGCAAAAGAATGGTACCTGGCGTCCTTACAGAATGATGATCACTCGTGGAGTAAAAGAATAGTACCTGGAGTCCTTACAGGATGATGACCACTCATGGATGAAAATAATGGTACCTGGCATCCTTACAGAATGATGATCACTCGTGGAGTAAAAGAATAGTACCTGGCGTCCTAACAGAATGATGATCTGTCGTGAGGTAAAAGAATGGTATCTGGCGTCCTTACAGGATGATGATCACTCGTGGAGTAAAAGAATGGTACCTGGCGTCCTTACAGGATGATGATCACTCATGGAGTAAAAGAATGGTACCTGGTGTCCTTACAGAATGATGATCACTCGTAGAATAAAAGAATGGTACCTGGCATCCTTACAGGATGATGATCACTCGTGGAGTAACAGAATGGTACCTGGCGTCCTTATAGGAAGATGAGTACTCGTGGAGTAAAAGAATGGTACCTGGCGTCCTTACAGGATGATGATCACTCGTGGAGAAAAAGAATGGTACCGGGCGTGCTTACAGAATGACGATCACTCGTGGAGTAAAAGAATGGTACCTGGCGTCCTTACAGGATGATGATCACTCGTGGAGCAAAAGAATGGTACCTTGCGTCCTTACAGAATGGTGATCACTCGTGGAGTAAAAGAAAGGTACCTGGCATCCTTACAGGATGATGATCACTCGTGGAGGAAAATAATGGTACCTGGCGTCCTTACAGGATGATGATTTCTCGTGGAGTAAATGACTGGTACATGGTGTCCTTACAGGATGATGATCACTCGTGGAGTAAAAGAATGGTACCTGGCGTCCTTACAGGATGATGATCACTCGTGGAGTAAGAGAATAGTACCTGGCGTCCTTACAGAATGATGATCACTCGTGGAGTAAAAGAATGGTACCTGGCGTCCTTACAGGATGATGATCACTAGTGGAGTAAAAGAATGGTACCTGGCGTCCTTACAGGATGATGATCACTCGTGGAGTAAAAGAATAGTACCTGAAGTCCTTACAGGGTGATGATCACTCATGGAGGAAAATAATGGTACCTGGCGTCCTTGCATGATGATGATCACTCGTGGAGTAAAAGAATAGTACCTGGCGTCCTTATAGGATGATGACCACTCGTGGAGTAAAAGAATGGTACCTGGCGTCCATACAGGATGATGATCACTCGTGGAGTAAATTAATGGTACCTGGCATCCTAACAGAATGATGATCAGTCGTGAGGTAAAAGAATGGTATTTGGCGTCCTTACAGGATGATGATCACTCGTGGAGTAAAAGAATGGTACCTGGCGTCCTCACAGGATGATGATTACTCGTGGAGTAAAAGAATGGTACCTGGCGTCCTTACAGAATGATGATCACTCGTGGAGTAAAAGAATGGTACCTGGCGTCCATACAGAATCATGATCACTCGTGGAGTAAAAGAATGGTATCTGGCGTCCTTACAGGATGATGATCACTCGTGGAGTAAAAAAATGGTACCTGGCGTCCTTACAGGATGATGATCACTCGTGGAGCAAAAGAATGTTACCTGGCGTCCTTACAGGATGATGATCACTGGTGGAGTAATAGAATGGTACCTGGCGTCCTTACAGAATGATGATCATTCGTGGAGTAAAAGAATGGTACCTGTCATCCTTACAGAATGATGATCACTCGTGGAGTAAAAGAATGGTACCTGGCGTCCTTACAGAATGATGATCACTAGTGGAGTAAAAGAATGGTACCTGGCGCCCTTACAGGATGATGATTACTCGTGGAGTAAAAGAATGGTACCTGGCGTCCTTACATGATGATGATCACTCGTGGAGTAAAAGAATGGTACCTGGCGTCCTTACAGAATGATGATCACTAGTGGAGTATAAGAATGGTACCTGGCGCCCTTACAGGATGATGATTACTCGTGGAGTAAATGAATGGTACCTGTCGTCCAAACAGGATGATGATCTCTCGTGGAGTAAAAGAATGGTACCTGGCGTCCTTACAGAATGATGATCACTCGTGGAGTAAAAGAATGGTACCTGGCGTCCTTACAGGATGATGATCACTCGTGGGGTAAAAGAATGGTACCTGGCGTCCTTACAGGATGATGATCACTCTTGGAGTAAAAGAATGGTACCTGGCGTCCTTACAGGATGATGAGTACTCGTGGAGTAAAAGAATGGTACCTGGCGTCCTTACAGGATGATGATCACTCGTGAAGAAAAAGAATGGTACCTGGCGTCCTTACAGAATGATGATCACTCATGGAGTAAAAAAATGGTACCTGGCGTCCTTACAGGATGATGATCACTCGTGGAGCAAAACAATGGTACCTGGCGTCCTTACAGGATGATGATCACTCGTGGAGTAAAAGAATGGTACCCGGCGTCCTTACAGGATGATGATCACTCGTGGAGTAAAAGAATGTTACCTGGCGTCCTTACAGGATGATGATCACTGGTGGAGTAATAGAATGGTACCTGCCGTCCTTACAGAATTATGATCACTCGTGGAGTAAAAGAATGGTATCTGGCGTCCTTACAGAATGATGATCACTCGTGGAGTAAAAGAATGGTACCTGGCTTCCTTACAGAATGATGATCACTCGTGGAGTAAAAGAATGGTACCTGGCGTCCTTACAGAACGATGATCAATCGTGGTGAAAAAGAATGGTACCTGGCGTCCTTACAGAATGATGATCACTCGTGGAGTACCAGAATGGTACCTGGCGTCCTTACAGGATGATGATCACTCGTGGAGTAAAAGAATGGTACCTGGGGTCCTTACAGGATGATGATTACTCGTGGAGTAAATGAATGGTACATGGCGTCCTTACAGGATGATGATCACTCGTGGAGTAAAAGAATGGTACCTGGCGTCCTTACAGGATGATGATCACTCGAGGAGTAAAAGAATGGTACTTGGCGTCCTTACAAAATGATGATCACCCGTGGAGTAAAAGAATGGTACCTGGCGTCCTTACAGGATGATGATCACTCGTGGAGTAAAAGAATGGTACCTGGCGTCCTTACAGGATGATGATCACTCGTGGAGTAAAATAATGGTACCTGGCGTCCTTACAGAATGATGATCACTCGTGGAGTAAAAGAATAGTACCTGGAGTCCTTACAGGATGATGATCACTCATGGAGGAAAATAATGGTACCTGGCGTCCATACAGGATGATGGTCACTCGTGGAGTAAAAGAATAGTACCTGGCGTCCTTACAGGATGATGATCACTCGTGGAGTAAAAGAATGGCACCTGGCGTCCATACAGGATGATGATCACTCGTGGAGTAAAAGAATGGTACCTGGCGTCCTAACAGAATGATGATCAGTCGTGAGGTAAAAGAATGGTATCTGGCGTCCTTACAGGATGATGATCACTCGTGGAGTAAAAGAATGGTACCTGGCGTCCTTACAGGATGATGATCACTCGTGGAGTAAAAGAATGGTACCTGGCGTCCTTACAGAATGATGATCACTCGTGGAGTAAAAAAATGGTACCTGGCGTCCTTACAGGATGATGATCACTCGTGGAATAAAGAATGGTACCTGGCGTCCTTACAGGATGATGATCACTCGTGGAGTATAAAAATGGTACCTGGCGTCCTTATAGGATGATGATCACTCGTGGAGCAAAAGAATGTTACCTGGCGTCCTTACAGGATGATGATCACTGGTGGAGTAATTGAATGGTACCTGGCGTCCTTACAGAATGATGATCATTCGTGGAGTAAAAGAATGGTACCTGGCGTCCTTACAGAATGATGATCACTCGTGGAGTAAAAGAATGGTACCTGGCGTCCTTACAGAATGATGATCACTCGTGGAGTAAAAGAATGGTACCTGGCGTCCTTACAGAATGATGATCACTCGTGGAGTAAAAGAATGGTACCTGGCGTCCTTACAGGATGATGATTACTCGTGGAGTAAATGAATGGTACCTGGCGTCCAAACAGGATGATGATCTCTTGTGGAGTAAAAGAATGGTACCTGGCATCTTTACAGGATGATGATCACTCGTGGAGTAAAAGAATGGTACCTGGCGTCCTTACAGAATGATGATCACTCGTGGAGTAAAAGAAAGGTACATGGCATCCTTACAGGATGATGATCACTCGTGGAGGAGAATAATGGTACCTGGCGTCCTTACAGGATGATGATTTCTCGTGGAGTAAATGACTGGTACATGGTGTCCTTACAGGATGATGATCACTCGTGGAGTAAAAGAATGGTACCTGGCGTCCTTACAGGATGATGATCACTCGTGAAGTAAAAGAATGGTACCTGGCGTCCTTACAGAATGATGATCACTGGTGGAGTAAAAGAATGGTACCTGGCGTCCTTACAGGATGATGATCACTCTTGGAGTAAAAGAATGGTACCTGGCGTCCTTACAGGATGATGATCACTCGTGGAGTAAAAGAATAGTACCTGGAGTCCTTACAGGGTGATGATCACTCATGGAGGAAAATAATGGTACCTGGCGTCCTTGCAGGATGATGATCACTCGTGGAGTAAAAGAATAGTACCTGGCGTCCTTATAGGATGATGACCACTCGTGGAGTAAAAGAATGGTACCTGGCGTCCATACAGGATGATGATCACTCGTGGAGTAAATGAATGGTACCTGGCATCCTAACAGAATGATGATCAGTCGTGAGGTAAAAGAATGGTATTTGGCGTCCTTACAGGATGATGATCACTCGTGGAGTAAAAGAATGGTACCTGGCGTCCTCACAGGATGATGATTACTCGTGGAGTAAAAGAATGGTACCTGGCGTCCTTACAGAATGATGATCACTCGTGGAGTAAAAGAATGGTACCTGGCGTCCTTACAGAATGATGATCACTCGTGGAGTAAAAGAATGGTACCTGGCGTCCTTACGGATGATGATCACTCGTGGAGTAAAAAAATGGTACCTGGCGTCCTTACAGGATGATGATCACTCGTGGAGCAAAAGAATGTTACCTGGCGTCCTTACAGAATGATGATCACTCGTGGAGTAATAGAATTGTACCTGGCGTCCTTACAGAATGATGATCATTCGTGGAGTAAAAGAATGGTACCTGGCATCCTTACAGAATGATGATCACTCGTGGAGTAAAAGAATGGTACCTGGCGTCCTTACAGAATGATGATCACTAGTGGAGTAAAAGAATGGTACCTGGCGCCCTTACAGGATGATGATTACTCGTGGAGTAAAAGAATGGTACCTGGCGTCCTTACAGGATGATGATCACTCGTGGAGTAAAAGAATGGTACCTGGCGTCCTTACAGAATGATGATCACTCGTGGAGTATAAGAATGGTACCTGGCCCCCTTACAGGATGATGATTACTCGTGGAGTAAATGAATGGTACCTGTCGTCCAAACAGGATGATGATCTCTCGTGGAGTAAAAGAATGGTACCTGGCGTCCTTACAGAATGATGATCACTCGTGGAGTAAAAGAATGGTACCTGGCGTCCTTACAGGATGATGATCACTCGTGGGGTAAAAGAATGGTACCTGGCGTCCTTACAGGGTGATGATCACTCGTGGAGTAAAAGAATGGTACCTGGCGTCCTTACAGAATGATGATCACTCGTGGAGTAAAAGAATGGTACCTGGCGTCCTTACAGGATGATGATCACTCGTGGGGTAAAAGAATGGTACCTGGCGTCCTTACAGGATGATGATCACTCTTGGAGTAAAAGAATGGTACCTGGCGTCCTTACAGGATGATGAGTACTCGTGGAGTAAAAGAATGGTACCTGGCGTCCTTACAGGATGATGATCACTCGTGAAGAAAAAGAATGGTACCTGGCGTCCTTACAGAATGATGATCACTCATGGAGTATAAAAATGGTACCTGGCGTCCTTACAGGATGATGATCACTCGTGGAGCAAAACAATGGTACCTGGCGTCCTTACAGGATGATGATCACTCGTGGAGTAAAAGAATGGTACCCGGCGTCCTTACAGGATGATGATCACTCGTGGAGTAAAAGAATGTTACCTGGCGTCCTTACAGGATGATGATCACTGGTGGAGTAATAGAATGGTACCTGCCGTCCTTACAGAATTATGATCACTCGTGGAGTAAAAGAATGGTATCTGGCGTCCTTACAGAATGATGATCACTCGTGGAGTAAAAGAATGGTACCTGGCTTCCTTACAGAATGATGATCACTCGTGGAGTAAAAGAATGGTACCTGGCGTCCTTACAGAACGATGATCAATCGTGGAGAAAAAGAATGGTACCTGGCGTCCTTACAGAATTATGATCACTCGTGGAGTACAAGAATGGTACCTGGCGTCCTTACAGGATGATGATCACTCGTGGAGTAAAGAATGGTACCTGGGGTCCTTACAGGATGATGATTACTCGTGGAGTAAATGAATGGTACATGGCGTCCTTACAGGATGATGATCACTCGTGGAGTAAAAGAATGGTACCTGGCGTCCTTACAGAATGATGATCACTCGTGGAGTAAAAGAATGGTACCTGGCGTCCTAACAGAATGATGATCAGTCGTGAGGTAAAAGAATGGTATCTGGCGTCCTTACAGGATGATGATCACTCGTGGAGTAAAAGAATGGTACCTGGCGTCCTTACAGGATGATGATCACTCGTGGAGTAAAAGAATGGTACCTGGCGTCCTTACAGAATGATGATCACTCGTGGAGTAAAAAAATGGTACCTGGCGTCCTTACAGGATGATGATCACTCGTGGAATAAAGAATGGTACCTGGCGTCCTTACAGGATGATGATCACTCGTGGAGTATAAAAATGGTACCTGGCGTCCTTATAGGATGATGATCACTCGTGGAGCAAAAGAATGTTACCTGGCGTCCTTACAGGATGATGATCACTGGTGGAGTAATTGAATGGTACCTGGCGTCCTTACAGAATGATGATCATTCGTGGAGTAAAAGAATGGTACCTGGCGTCCTTACAGAATGATGATCACTCGTGGAGTAAAAGAATGGTACCTGGCGTCCTTACAGAATGATGATCACTCGTGGAGTAAAAGAATGGTACCTGGCGTCCTTACAGAATGATGATCACTCGTGGAGTAAAAGAATGGTACCTGGCGTCCTTACAGGATGATGATTACTCGTGGAGTAAATGAATGGTACCTGGCGTCCAAACAGGATGATGATCTCTTGTGGAGTAAAAGAATGGTACCTGGCATCTTTACAGGATGATGATCACTCGTGGAGTAAAAGAATGGTACCTGGCGTCCTTACAGAATGATGATCACTCGTGGAGTAAAAGAAAGGTACATGGCATCCTTACAGGATGATGATCACTCGTGGAGGAGAATAATGGTACCTGGCGTCCTTACAGGATGATGATTTCTCGTGGAGTAAATGACTGGTACATGGTGTCCTTACAGGATGATGATCACTCGTGGAGTAAAAGAATGGTACCTGGCGTCCTTACAGGATGATGATCACTCGTGAAGTAAAAGAATGGTACCTGGCGTCCTTACAGAATGATGATCACTGGTGGAGTAAAAGAATGGTACCTGGCGTCCTTACAGGATGATGATCACTCTTGGAGTAAAAGAATGGTACCTGGCGTCCTTACAGGATGATGATCACTCGTGGAGTAAAAGAATAGTACCTGGAGTCCTTACAGGGTGATGATCACTCATGGAGGAAAATAATGGTACCTGGCGTCCTTGCAGGATGATGATCACTCGTGGAGTAAAAGAATAGTACCTGGCGTCCTTATAGGATGATGACCACTCGTGGAGTAAAAGAATGGTACCTGGCGTCCATACAGGATGATGATCACTCGTGGAGTAAATGAATGGTACCTGGCATCCTAACAGAATGATGATCAGTCGTGAGGTAAAAGAATGGTATTTGGCGTCCTTACAGGATGATGATCACTCGTGGAGTAAAAGAATGGTACCTGGCGTCCTCACAGGATGATGATTACTCGTGGAGTAAAAGAATGGTACCTGGCGTCCTTACAGAATGATGATCACTCGTGGAGTAAAAGAATGGTACCTGGCGTCCTTACAGAATGATGATCACTCGTGGAGTAAAAGAATGGTACCTGGCGTCCTTACGGATGATGATCACTCGTGGAGTAAAAAAATGGTACCTGGCGTCCTTACAGGATGATGATCACTCGTGGAGCAAAAGAATGTTACCTGGCGTCCTTACAGAATGATGATCACTCGTGGAGTAATAGAATTGTACCTGGCGTCCTTACAGAATGATGATCATTCGTGGAGTAAAAGAATGGTACCTGGCATCCTTACAGAATGATGATCACTCGTGGAGTAAAAGAATGGTACCTGGCGTCCTTACAGAATGATGATCACTAGTGGAGTAAAAGAATGGTACCTGGCGCCCTTACAGGATGATGATTACTCGTGGAGTAAAAGAATGGTACCTGGCGTCCTTACAGGATGATGATCACTCGTGGAGTAAAAGAATGGTACCTGGCGTCCTTACAGAATGATGATCACTCGTGGAGTATAAGAATGGTACCTGGCCCCCTTACAGGATGATGATTACTCGTGGAGTAAATGAATGGTACCTGTCGTCCAAACAGGATGATGATCTCTCGTGGAGTAAAAGAATGGTACCTGGCGTCCTTACAGAATGATGATCACTCGTGGAGTAAAAGAATGGTACCTGGCGTCCTTACAGGATGATGATCACTCGTGGGGTAAAAGAATGGTACCTGGCGTCCTTACAGGGTGATGATCACTCGTGGAGTAAAAGAATGGTACCTGGCGTCCTTACAGAATGATGATCACTCGTGGAGTAAAAGAATGGTACCTGGCGTCCTTACAGGATGATGATCACTCGTGGGGTAAAAGAATGGTACCTGGCGTCCTTACAGGATGATGATCACTCTTGGAGTAAAAGAATGGTACCTGGCGTCCTTACAGGATGATGAGTACTCGTGGAGTAAAAGAATGGTACCTGGCGTCCTTACAGGATGATGATCACTCGTGAAGAAAAAGAATGGTACCTGGCGTCCTTACAGAATGATGATCACTCATGGAGTATAAAAATGGTACCTGGCGTCCTTACAGGATGATGATCACTCGTGGAGCAAAACAATGGTACCTGGCGTCCTTACAGGATGATGATCACTCGTGGAGTAAAAGAATGGTACCCGGCGTCCTTACAGGATGATGATCACTCGTGGAGTAAAAGAATGTTACCTGGCGTCCTTACAGGATGATGATCACTGGTGGAGTAATAGAATGGTACCTGCCGTCCTTACAGAATTATGATCACTCGTGGAGTAAAAGAATGGTATCTGGCGTCCTTACAGAATGATGATCACTCGTGGAGTAAAAGAATGGTACCTGGCTTCCTTACAGAATGATGATCACTCTTGGAGTAAAAGAATGGTACCTGGCGTCCTTACAGGATGATGAGTACTCGTGGAGTAAAAGAATGGTACCTGGCGTCCTTACAGGATGATGATCACTCGTGAAGAAAAAGAATGGTACCTGGCGTCCTTACAGAATGATGATCACTCATGGAGTATAAAAATGGTACCTGGCGTCCTTACAGGATGATGATCACTCGTGGAGCAAAACAATGGTACCTGGCGTCCTTACAGGATGATGATCACTCGTGGAGTAAAAGAATGGTACCCGGCGTCCTTACAGGATGATGATCACTCGTGGAGTAAAAGAATGTTACCTGGCGTCCTTACAGGATGATGATCACTGGTGGAGTAATAGAATGGTACCTGCCGTCCTTACAGAATTATGATCACTCGTGGAGTAAAAGAATGGTATCTGGCGTCCTTACAGAATGATGATCACTCGTGGAGTAAAAGAATGGTACCTGGCTTCCTTACAGAATGATGATCACTCGTGGAGTAAAAGAATGGTACCTGGCGTCCTTACAGAACGATGATCAATCGTGGAGAAAAAGAATGGTACCTGGCGTCCTTACAGAATTATGATCACTCGTGGAGTACAAGAATGGTACCTGGCGTCCTTACAGGATGATGATCACTCGTGGAGTAAAGAATGGTACCTGGGGTCCTTACAGGATGATGATTACTCGTGGAGTAAATGAATGGTACATGGCGTCCTTACAGGATGATGATCACTCGTGGAGTAAAAGAATGGTACCTGGCGTCCTTACAGAATGATGATCACTCGTGGAGTAAAAGAATGGTACCTGGCGTCCTAACACAATGATGATCAGTCGTGAGGTAAAAGAATGGTATCTGGCGTCCTTACAGGATGATGATCACTCGTGGAGTAAAAGAATGGTACCTGGCGTCCTTACAGGATGATGATCACTCGTGGAGTAAAAGAATGGTACCTGGCGTCCTTACAGAATGATGATCACTCGTGGAGTAAAAAAATGGTACCTGGCGTCCTTACAGGATGATGATCACTCGTGGAATAAAGAATGGTACCTGGCGTCCTTACAGGATGATGATCACTCGTGGAGTATAAAAATGGTACCTGGCGTCCTTATAGGATGATGATCACTCGTGGAGCAAAAGAATGTTACCTGGCGTCCTTACAGGATGATGATCACTGGTGGAGTAATTGAATGGTACCTGGCGTCCTTACAGAATGATGATCATTCGTGGAGTAAAAGAATGGTACCTGGCGTCCTTACAGAATGATGATCACTCGTGGAGTAAAAGAATGGTACCTGGCGTCCTTACAGAATGATGATCACTCGTGGAGTAAAAGAATGGTACCTGGCGTCCTTACAGAATGATGATCACTCGTGGAGTAAAAGAATGGTACCTGGCGTCCTTACAGGATGATGATTACTCGTGGAGTAAATGAATGGTACCTGGCGTCCAAACAGGATGATGATCTCTTGTGGAGTAAAAGAATGGTACCTGGCATCTTTACAGGATGATGATCACTCGTGGAGTAAAAGAATGGTACCTGGCGTCCTTACAGAATGATGATCACTCGTGGAGTAAAAGAAAGGTACATGGCATCCTTACAGGATGATGATCACTCGTGGAGGAGAATAATGGTACCTGGCGTCCTTACAGGATGATGATTTCTCGTGGAGTAAATGACTGGTACATGGTGTCCTTACAGGATGATGATCACTCGTGGAGTAAAAGAATGGTACCTGGCGTCCTTACAGGATGATGATCACTCGTGAAGTAAAAGAATGGTACCTGGCGTCCTTACAGAATGATGATCACTGGTGGAGTAAAAGAATGGTACCTGGCGTCCTTACAGGATGATGATCACTCTTGGAGTAAAAGAATGGTACCTGGCGTCCTTACAGGATGATGATCACTCGTGGAGTAAAAGAATAGTACCTGGAGTCCTTACAGGGTGATGATCACTCATGGAGGAAAATAATGGTACCTGGCGTCCTTGCAGGATGATGATCACTCGTGGAGTAAAAGAATAGTACCTGGCGTCCTTATAGGATGATGACCACTCGTGGAGTAAAAGAATGGTACCTGGCGTCCATACAGGATGATGATCACTCGTGGAGTAAATGAATGGTACCTGGCATCCTAACAGAATGATGATCAGTCGTGAGGTAAAAGAATGGTATTTGGCGTCCTTACAGGATGATGATCACTCGTGGAGTAAAAGAATGGTACCTGGCGTCCTCACAGGATGATGATTACTCGTGGAGTAAAAGAATGGTACCTGGCGTCCTTACAGAATGATGATCACTCGTGGAGTAAAAGAATGGTACCTGGCGTCCTTACAGAATGATGATCACTCGTGGAGT
The DNA here is from genome assembly GCA_963680875.1 of Bathymodiolus brooksi. NCBI lineage: Eukaryota > Metazoa > Mollusca > Bivalvia > Mytilida > Modiolidae > Bathymodiolus > Bathymodiolus brooksi. Next base: position 49,625,939 of record OY804577.1, read on the forward strand.
AAAAGAATGGTACCTGGCGTCCTTACGGATGATGATCACTCGTGGAGTAAAAAAATGGTACCTGGCGTCCTTACAGGATGATGATCATTCGTGGAGCAAAAGAATGTTACCTGGCGTCCTTACAGAATGATGATCACTCGTGGAGTAATAGAATTGTACCTGGCGTCCTTACAGAATGATGATCATTCGTGGAGTAAAAGAATGGTACCTGGCATCCTTACAGAATGATGATCACTCGTGGAGTAAAAGAATGGTACCTGGCGTCCTTACAGAATGATGATCACTAGTGGAGTAAAAGAATGGTACCTGGCGCCCTTACAGGATGATGATTACTCGTGGAGTAAAAGAATGGTACCTGGCGTCCTTACAGGATGATGATCACTCGTGGAGTAAAAGAATGGTACCTGGCGTCCTTACAGAATGATGATCACTCGTGGAGTATAAGAATGGTACCTGGCCCCCTTACAGGATGATGATTACTCGTGGAGTAAATGAATGGTACCTGTCGTCCAAACAGGATGATGATCTCTCGTGGAGTAAAAGAATGGTACCTGGCGTCCTTACAGAATGATGATCACTCGTGGAGTAAAAGAATGGTACCTGGCGTCCTTACAGGATGATGATCACTCGTGGGGTAAAAGAATGGTACCTGGCGTCCTTACAGGGTGATGATCACTCGTGGAGTAAAAGAATGGTACCTGGCGTCCTTACAGAATGATGATCACTCGTGGAGTAAAAGAATGGTACCTGGCGTCCTTACAGGATGATGATCACTCGTGGGGTAAAAGAATGGTACCTGGCGTCCTTACAGGATGATGATCACTCTTGGAGTAAAAGAATGGTACCTGGCGTCCTTACAGGATGATGAGTACTCGTGGAGTAAAAGAATGGTACCTGGCGTCCTTACAGGATGATGATCACTCGTGAAGAAAAAGAATGGTACCTGGCGTCCTTACAGAATGATGATCACTCATGGAGTATAAAAATGGTACCTGGCGTCCTTACAGGATGATGATCACTCGTGGAGCAAAACAATGGTACCTGGCGTCCTTACAGGATGATGATCACTCGTGGAGTAAAAGAATGGTACCCGGCGTCCTTACAGGATGATGATCACTCGTGGAGTAAAAGAATGTTACCTGGCGTCCTTACAGGATGATGATCACTGGTGGAGTAATAGAATGGTACCTGCCGTCCTTACAGAATTATGATCACTCGTGGAGTAAAAGAATGGTATCTGGCGTCCTTACAGAATGATGATCACTCGTGGAGTAAAAGAATGGTACCTGGCTTCCTTACAGAATGATGATCACTCGTGGAGTAAAAGAATGGTACCTGGCGTCCTTACAGAACGATGATCAATCGTGGAGAAAAAGAATGGTACCTGGCGTCCTTACAGAATTATGATCACTCGTGGAGTACAAGAATGGTACCTGGCGTCCTTACAGGATGATGATCACTCGTGGAGTAAAGAATGGTACCTGGGGTCCTTACAGGATGATGATTACTCGTGGAGTAAATGAATGGTACATGGCGTCCTTACAGGATGATGATCACTCGTGGAGTAAAAGAATGGTACCTGGCGTCCTTACAGGATGATGATCACTCGAGGAGTAAAAGAATGGTACTTGGCGTCCTTACAAAATGATGATCACCCGTGGAGTAAAAGAATGGTACCTGGCGTCCTTACAGGATGATGATCACTCGTGGAGTAAAAGAATGGTACCTGGCGTCCTTACAGGATGATGATCACTCGTGGAGTAAAAGAATGGTACCTGGCGTCCTTACAGAATGATGATCACTCGTGGAGTAAAAGAATAGTACCTGGAGTCCTTACAGGATGATGATCACTCATGGAGGAAAATAATGGTACCTGGCGTCCATACAGGATGATGATCACTCGTGGAGTAAAAGAATAGTACCTGGCGTCCTTACAGGATGATGATCACTCGTGGAGTAAAAGAATGGTACATGGCGTCCATACAGGATGATGATCACTCGTGGAGTAAAAGAATGGTACCTGGCGTCCTAACAGAATGATGATCAGTCGTGAGGTAAAAGAATGGTATCTGGCGTCCTTACAGGATGATGATCACTCGTGGAGTAAAAGAATGGTACCTGGCGTCCTCACAGGATGATGATCACTCGTGGAGTAAAAGAATGGTACCTGGCGTCCTTACAGGATGATGATCACTCGTGGAGTAAAATAATGGTACCTGACGTCCTTACAGGATGATGATCACTCGTGGAGTAAAAGAATGGTACCTGGCGTCCTTACAGGATGATGATCACTCGTGGAGCAAAAGAATGGTACCTGGCGTCCTTACAGGATGATGATCACTCGTGGAGTAAAAAAATGGTACATGGCGTCCTTACAGAATGATGATCACTCGTGGAGTAAATTAATGGTACCTGGTGTCCTTACAGGATGATGATCACTCGTGGAGTAAAGGAATGGTACCTGGCATCCTTTCAGAATGATGATCACTCGTGGAGTGAAAGAATGGTACCTGGCGTCCTTATAGAATGATGATCACTCGTGGAGTAAAAGAATGGTACCTGGCGTTCTTACATAATGATGATCACTCGTGGAGTAAAAGAATGGTAGCTGGCGACCTTACAGGATGATGATCACTCGTGGAGTAAAAGAATGGTACCTGGCGTCCTTACAGGAGGATGATCACTCGTGGAGTAAAAGAATGGTACCTGGCGTCCTTACAGGATGATCATCACTCGTGGAGCACAAGAATGGTACCTGGCGTCCTTACAGGACGATGATCACTCGTGGAGTAACAGAATAGTACCTGGCGTCCTCACAGAATGATGATCACTCGTGGAGTAAAAGAATGGTACCTGGCGTCCTTACAGGATGATGATCACTAGTGGAGTAAAAGAATGGTACCTGGCGTCCTTATAGGATGATATCACTCGTGGAGTAAAAGAATGGTACCTGGCGTCCTTACAGGATGATTACTCGTGGAGTAAAAGAATGGTACCTGGCGTCCTTACAGGATGATGATCACTCGTGGAGTAAAAGAATGGTACCTGGCGTCCTTACAGGATGATGATTACTCGTGGAGTAAAATAATGGTACCTGGCGTCCTTACAGGATGATGATCACTCGTGGAGTTAAAGAATGGTACCTGGCATCCTTACAGGATGATGATCACTCGTGGAGTAAATGAATGGTACCTGGCGTCCTTACAGAATGATGATCATTCGTGGAGTAAAAGAATGGTACCTGGCGTCCTTACAGAATGATGAGCACACGTGGAGTAAAAGAATGGTACCTGGTGTCCTTACAGAATGATGATCACTCGAGGAGTAAAAGAAAGGTACCTGGCGTCCTTACAGAATGATGATCACTGGTGGAGTAAAAGAATGGTACCTGGCATCCTTACAGGAGGATGATCACTCGTGGAGTAAAAGAATGGTACCTGGCGTCCTTACAGGATGATGATCACTCGTGGAGTAAAAGAATGGTACCTGGCATCCTTACAGAATGATGATCACTCGTGGAGTAAAAGAATGGTACCTGGCGTCCTTACAGGATGATGATCACTCGTGGAGTAAAAGAAAGGTACATGGCGTCCTTACAGAATGATGATCACTCGTGGAGTAAAAGAATGGTACCTGGCGTCCTTACAGGAGGATGATCACTCGTAGAGTAAAAGAATGGTACCTGGCGTCCTTACAGGATGATGATCACTCGTGCAGTAAAAGAATGGTACCTCGTTATTGTTTTTGGAAGACTTGCTACTAAAAGTCACTTTCTTATTGAAATCTTGACTGATCACTTATACTTACTATTCACATGTAATCAATAAGATATGTTGTTTGCAAAGATAGGTGGTCCGTCAAAATTTCAACCTACAAATAGCAACAATTTAAAGGTGTAATTATTAAGTAAGATAATTGTAGCAAAATATATCTTGTAGCATCTTCAAACTTTTCATAAACAGTACTGGTTGTAAATATAACTAACCACAACAACAGTGTTCTAACAAATCTTAAACTTTCAAATACGTTGATTGATTAATTGATTGGTGCTTATCACCAACTTTGGCAGTATTTCAGCTATAAATTTTATATTAACTTAAGACCTTTCAAATACAAATGTCAAACTACAAAAGTTAATGAAAATCTACAGGGCCTGATTTAATATACAGGAACAAAAAATGAGGGATAAAAAAGCCAAAAAAATTTGGGCTCCCAATCCTCTCTTGATATCTAAGAGCAAAAGCAGAAATAAAGAAAGAATAAAAACATACTAAGATTTTGATTACAAAAAAATTAAGATTCCATTTAACGAACGAAAACCAATATTGAATACTTTATATATAAAATTTATTAAAATATCTATATCATCTTATATATCTCAAATCACTGTGTGAACAATGATGTTGTAGCGATATCCGTTTTAAATATCAGGCGATGACAGATCTATCGAGTTATTAATCTACTAAACAATAGCGTTAGACACAAACAAAACTGCAATAAATTGGAGAGATATTATCTTATTGGCGCGAATATCAACACGAATAAATTAGTATTATTAAATATACCGTTTGAAATTAATTGGCGTATTATTTTAAGACAAAGACATGGTTAAATCACAGAGATTTATCTAGTGTCCTCTCAGTAAGGGGTCGCTTGTTGATTTTAAACATTAAATACGTGCTGAAATAAAAATAGGGGGCCTTTAGACAAAATATTGTAGAACCTTGGTTCCATTCAAATGACATGAAATATTTCATCAGATATCATTTAATTATGTATCTAATTATCATGGCTTAATGCTTTTAATCGTTACAGTCAAGATCAGTGGTATAATTTGATATTTATTTTATATTCATATATAGGCCACGAGTTCTTCAATTTTAGTTTGTATAAGTGTAAATGTGTTTGAAAGAAAACATTTTTAACACCGTATATTAATTGGTGTTAACGTGAAAATAAGACACACCTTAAAAGAAACACCGATTAAAAGTATGGATAAACAACTAAGATATAAAAGTATATGTCCTCCCCCCCCCCCCCCCCATATGGGTGTCACAATGCCGCCTAAAACTTCATAAGAAATCGCTGAAAATTGTCTTAGAATTGATATATAACCCCAATTGTGTGTGTGAGAGAGAGAGAGAGAGAGAGGGTTATCGTATCGAAAATAAACTCAACATATTCCCCACGCGAACAACATGTTTACTCATATTACATGCTTGCTTAAGAAAGTGGTTCATGTTATGTTTTCTTGTCAACCAGTACTATTTTCTAAAATTTGAAGATACCAAAAGGGTAATCAGAATCCATATGACCCCCCCCCCCCCAACAATGATCTACAAAATACTACATTGGGAACTGAAGATTCAGCAGCACGAAAAAGCGATGTAAACTCAGGTATTCCGGAAGGGTTCACAGTTCCTGCTTCACTAGTGACACGCCTCGCGTTTAACTGCTATGGAAATCGTGTTGGACACCAGTATATGTAAATTACTGTTTGAGGTTTGTCAAAATATTATTCGTATTGTTGTGTTTGGTTATATGGTACACCTTTATACTGTTTGAGGTTTGTCATAGGATTGGTTCGTGCTATTGTGGTTAGTAATATGGTATACGTTTAGTGTTTAAATGTTTTATTTCAATTATGTCTTTATAATTGGGACCGTCGTGGTCGTATGGTAGTTGGATTTACAACTACCTGTGTAATCAGTGCATATCACCATTAAAGTTGTGATTTCGAATACGGCTTAGGCGAGATGTACTCGATACAACATTATGCGATAAAGTTTGTCAGTGACTTGCTGCATGTCGGTGTTTTCACCTTGTACTCCGGTTTCCTCCACCAATAAAACTGACCGCCACGATATAAATGAAATATTGTTGAAAGTGTCATTAAACACCATAACCCTTTACTTTAAACATATTTTATTGTTCAAAAAGGCAAAAGGATAAGACACAAGTTAAACAACTTAGACAGTCTTCTCCCATTACATATATTTCAAAATACACAATTGAACATAATAATATTTAATTACACAAATTTATAGTAACGTTTATAGTAAATGAAGGTATGAAGAAAAATATAAACAGTAAAACAATTAAAACCCTCATGGAGCCTCATTGACTATATGGTCAACATATAGATAACCTATTGATACATATCGAACAGACCCAAATGCGTACTACGTGCCAATGGACATATTAACTTTCATTCATCTATTGGGATTTAGTTGCTGAAAATAGTCATGGTAAGTTAATATATTTCTATTTATTTTGTAAGATCAAATAGTCTTCAAAGATCATCCAGAGGTTTTATTTTCAATTATGACCATAACCCTTTATAATGCGCTAAGTACACAACGTAAGATAACATATATCTGTTAAAAGAAACGCGTGTCTATATATTAAACAGGCTACTAACACATTTGTCGAAACCAAACACAAAATTTCTGTCTTTTTAGATTTGTCCTTATTGACTTATAAATTCAATCTTAAAGTGTCAAAATAATTTAGTATTATAAAACAACAAAGAAAACTTGATCAATCAAATCTTTAAATCACATTTTCCTTGATTGAACTTTAAATATGGCGCCTGTCGTCAGCAGCATGGCCATCTAAGTTGGAGTAATGTTACAAAAAGGACAAAGATGCTCACCGGAACAGAAGAAATGAATCCTGATCATAGTCTGATAAGTTGTGATAATCACCGACGCGGAATGAATGACATTGAACGAAATCATTTAATTCTTACTTGTTTACAAACAAATATACATCATTGATCATTTAATCCATCACTGGTTCATGGTTTTGATTTATAGTAATGAAAGTGATCCCCTAATACCGACACATGCCGCTCTGTGTGTTTCTGACCACAGCAATCTGGAACGATTTGAAAAATATATAATTCTTTTCTAAAACCATACCCATAACTTCATTATATTTATATATATGCGAAGTTTGAAGAAACATAAGGGGTAATCGTAATCCGTAATTAGAAGGACAGACAATACAATGGTCAAAAGAAAGTGACAGAAACACAAACAATGGTTCACATAAAACTTCGCAGAAAACGTGAGATTGAGCAACAAGAATATCCTTCAGGCACACGCGAGAAAGTATTTTGTGCACTAAATATCTACCTGATAGATAGCCTGTATGAAGAAACCAAATGAGAAAACTGAAATATAGAAGAAATAATCACAAACTTGTTCTTTTTCATAAAATGAATTACAATAAAACACCACAATATTTAACCGAGTTAATTCCAAAAACTGTAGGTACTCGACATACCCATAATACTAGACAAATAAACAATATTGTTAATATAAACTGTCGAACTAGTCTTTATTCTGAATATTTTCAGCATGGAATGATATAACACTTACCACCGGTAATTCGGAATCGCTAAATTCATTTAAATCTCTAATCAACACTCAAAACACTAAAGTTCCAGCCCATTATTATGTTGGATGTAGGTTAGGTCAGATATTACATGCGGGACTACGTATGAATTGTAGTGCCTTAAATGCACACTTCTTTATTAGAAACCTTGTTGAATCGCCAAATTAGATTGTCCGCGTCACACAACTCTAAGACAACAAATTTTCTTCTCACTTTTAGATATCCCAGAAACAATTTCACTGAAGCTACTTATTTTTGGCTCAGTTAATCTAAATGACGTAGAAAACAAAGCAGTATTTAAATCAGTCCAAACCTTCATCATAAAAAGTAAAAGATTTACTCCTTGACATGCTCACATAATAATGTTCACCTTTTCAATCTTATTCAATCTCTTTGTATATTAATACTTTCCAGGTAATTGTGTAGCTTTCAACTACAAGCTTACATATATTTTTGTCTTTTCCCTCATTGTATGAATAATTCTCACAAGTATAAAATTTTAATCAGCATGTATATATATATTTGTTTGTGATAATTGTATGTTCTACCCAGGAAACAGATTTAAAAAAAAAAAGCATTTGCTTGTTTCTGAATCCTATTGTACAATTGCTGTTGTTCTGTTTATATATGTCAGTTATACCAATAAAATATGTTAACACCAATTATCTACCTTTTATATAGAAATCCGCTGAAAATTACAACAAGCTCAACAAAGTGGAGATTAACAGATACATATATATTATCCATAACTATATAGGGCCAGGGGTGTGCATAGTTAATGCTGCTAGTATAAACATAACTCGTTTATATTGTGGCAGTCAGTTTATGGGCGGAGAAAACCGGAGTATCAGGAGAAAACCAATGACTTACCACAAATCACTGACAAACTTTATCACATTAAGTTGTAATGAGTACACCTTGCCATGAGTGGGAAACAAACGCTCCATTTAAGTGGTAATATGCACAGATTGGATACGTAGATGTAAATACAAGTACCTTGCGAACAAGGCAATGACACTCCTTTATCAAATATCATATCAAATTACGATCAATAAAGGAAACTTATTGCATACAAAACTAAACAGGAAAAGTTAAAGATACCAGAAATATTACAGACAATGCAATGACCAAAACAAAAAAGACAAATAATGATTCACTGAAGTTTGTGAAAAACATACAATTGGTATTGATTAGTTTTATAACGTTTCCGCCTAAAAACGATGTTTGGTTCGTCTTAACTCTCATTAGTTTTAGAGGGTTCATGTTTAACTTGTATCAATTTACTCATACTGCAGTCCCACGCGATTTCATTTCAGAAACTTTTCGCGTCATTTACAAGTAAATGAACTTGTGCTAATTTGATGAAAGAACTGCATTCCCTTCTGGAGCTCCCTTGGGTTATAGTGTGAAGAGTTTGAAGATACCAAAGGGGCAATCAGAATCCGTTTATCGAAGAAGAACAGACAACACAATGGCCAAAAGGACAAACAACGATCAACAAAACATACATATAAAACTAAAGATCGAGTAACACGAACCCCACTAAAAACCGGGTGTGAACTCAGGTCCTCCGGAAGGGTTTGTAGTTCCTGCTCCACTAGTGGTACCCGTCGTGTTAATCTAGCTACATAATGTACTTGAAAATATTAATACAAAGAGATTGATTAAGACAGATAAGGTGGAAAATACCATGTGAGCATGTCAGGGAGTAAATCTTTTATTTATTATGATGAAGTTTTGGACTGATATGCATACTGCTTTATTTTTTCATCATTTAGATTAACTGAGCCAAAAAAAAGTAGCCTCGGTGAAATTATTTCTGTGATATCCAAAAGTGACCAGAAAAGTTGTTGCCTTAGAGATGTGTACAGCGGACAATTTTAAAAAGGTTATCTGCTTTCTTCTAGTCCAAAAAACATTGAAGTATATTTTAACAGCGCAATGAACCAACAGCTCCTCAAACATGAACAATTTTAATCAAATATTTTTGAGATGATATATTTATCGTGTTTTTCGGAGTAGTTCCTGAAATAAACCATGTATTGTCGACAGTAGCTTCTTCATTCACCAAAACACAAACTTAGCAGAGGACCATCCAATCAAATTCATGAATAGTTATCTTAGCAAAGGAAATTACACTCTTGTGAAAATCGCTTTCATGAGATCAGACCAGTGGTTACAGAGAGAGTATTTTGGTAACAGTTCGAGCCCCCATCGGGTCAAACCAGACTACAAAATTGGTATTGATGGCTTCTCCGCTAAACAAGCAGCATTAAGGAGAAAGAGCAAAGATTGGTTGCCTCGGAATCAGGATAACGTGTCCGAGTGGGGCGACATGTCTATCCCGGCCTGTTGTTTCAGTGAGTTAGCATTATAAAAATCCAACGAAGCGTGTTGGTCTAGTACAAAGCGGACCTTATCATCATCTCATTGACAATAAACTTGTTCTCGCCATGATATAGCTGAAAAATTGCTGAGTTGGCGCTAAACAACTACCACTCACTCACTAAACAATATAAAACCCAATATAAATAAAAAAGATAAAGGCAAAATGCCAACTGGAGGAAATTGTGAAAAAAAAATCACACTATGGATTGAATAATTGATTGCTATTGCTAAACTCCCAGCGAGCAGTATTTCAGCTATATTAAGAACAAGAAGAAGTTCATCAATATCTAACAAGAAATGTGTGCATCACAAAATACGCCCGTCTATATAAATTATCAAACGGTATAATGGTAATGACCCCAAAATAAATAGAGTTCTTCCCCTTTCACAGGGGAATCATGTGGCCAAGTTTGCTAAAGATCCAATATACATGTACAGAACTAAAGTTATCGTGCGGAAACGATCCTGTTGTCAAAAATTCTATTCATAGTAACAGTGACCTTGACATTTGACCTAATGACCCCAAAATAAATAAGATTCTTTCCCTTCCACAGGGCAATCATGGGGTCAAGTTTGGTAAAGATCCAATACCGTATACAGAGCTAAAGTTATCATGTGGAAACGACCCTGTTGTCAAAAATTTTATTTATAGGAACGGTAGCGGTGACCATGACCTTTGACCTAATGGCCCCAAAATAAATAGGGTTCTTCCCCTTCCACGGGGGAATCATGCGGTCAAGTTTGTTAAAGATTCAATATACAAAACTAAAGTTATCGTGCGAAAACGACCCTGTTGTCAAAAATTCGATTTATAGTAACAGTGACCTTGACCTTTGACCTAATGACCCCAAAATAATAGGGTTCTTCCCCTTCCACATGGGAATCATGTGACCAAGTTTGGTAAAGATCCGATATACAGAACTAAAGTTATCAAGTTGTGCGGAAACCGCCATACCCAATCACACAATACGGACCGTCTCGAGACGGGCGTAAAAATGATACAGAAATGAGAAAAATGGGACTACATGGGAAACGACGTTTGGCTGTCACTGAAGAAGTATAGAGATCTCAGTAAAGGTGAAAACTATTTTTTGCCTCCGCTTAATATGACAATATAACGCTAATGGAACATAAAACTAACCAAATAGCAATAGACCGAACAACACGTTGCTTCGAATTGGCAAGTTTTCTTGTATTTTCTGAAAGACATTCTATGTGGAACTCCCATTTTCAAGTTCGTTAGAGTAAAGCATGTGCTCCTTTTTACCAGTATTGTACAATAATTCAAAATATGATAGAAAATACTCTTTTTACTGGAAGGGACAATATGAAATTGTAATCGCACATCCGGTTATCAACTGGTTATCATTTAGATTCTTCAATAAAACCATATGTGTGGTATCTTTGTTATATTATCCAAATGCAACAAGTTACATTAAATAACATATTTACATCAAAACAAGATTAAAAAGAAACAGAATCTAGAAGCCCATAATAAAATCGATGGAAATAAAATAAGTAACATTACACACCCAAGATGGTAACCGACATATAGTTATCAAATCATGCAGGGGAAAGAAACAGATATTTGCAAATTCACATTATATGTAATCATTTCAAACGCCAACATTCAACTTGGATAAGTCGTCCCATCGAGAGAAATTGTGATGACTGAATCTTGTAATCTTGGTTGGAAAAATTTCCCGAATAATCTCTGTTAAAAAATACTTGATAGAAAAGAAATAGTAAAAAAGGTCAAAATTCAAGAAAATGGAACTAATATGGATAATAGCATGAAATATCATCACCACAAAATTTTATGTCAGGAACTCTCACTGAAATCAAAAGTAGAACTTGAAATATGCCGAAATAATAATAATAAAAAAAAAATTGCTTTAATGAAGAAATAACGATAAAAATCATAAAAATGGAAGAAATCCAACGAACAACATAAATTGATATTTCGACCAGATCGAAATAATTTAATAATTTGAACTTGTGAAAAAAAAAGGAAAATTTTAAACATCATAATAACGAACTTCGTGTACCTAATTAAAAGTAACCCGAAACTGTTTTAATTACAAGATCGTAATTCCAGATGATTTGAGAAAAGTTTGATATGAAACAAAGGCGATTATAATAGAATCGAACCTTCGGTCCATTTAACATATATATTATATCAATATAACAATTAAGATTCCTGTTTTATTATTTCACTGACATAGGAATTTGACAAATGTAAAGGGTAAAAGTTTTAATGCCAAGCCTATCTTGTCTCCAATTATCTTTATATCTAAACTTAAAACTAATTACAAAATAGTAAACAATAGATTGAAAGTCATGCACCGTCTATTGTCTTTACGTTATTAGATTTTTAAAGTTGACAAGGCTATTAACGGAAAAAAACAAATATTATTATATCTAAAAATTTCCTTTCATTTGATGTACTTAATATAATGATATCATTCAAATTAAAAATCACAGTAGGGGAGAAATAAAAACAATGAAATGGATTAATCAGATCTGAAATATACAGTGAAATTAACATAAATCTATTGTTGAATTTGTCTAATTGTGTGGCCGTGATTATTACGATAATAATTAGAATGACATGTTAATTATTTCATGTTATCATTCTAATAACAAAAGGTAATATATTTTTCGCCTTGATTATAATAGTAATATACACCTCATAAAAATTAAAATCTTTTTTGTTGTGATTCTTTGAGCTTTCAATCGTTATCTGTAACATCGTACATATTTATGAAGAAAACGCCATTGAAGACGATTTTTAAAGGAAAGTTATATTTTAATGATCCAGTAAAATTAACAATTCTGGCTAATAATCTATGACAATATTTTTAATTGAGGAAAAACACGATACTATGTATAGTGTATATGTATAAACAGATACAAAGACAGATCATAAGAAGAGTTTGATTATACCAAAGGGGTAATCAGAACCCGTAAATCGAAGTAGCACAGACATCCCAATGGCCAAAGGAGAAAGGACAAAAGGAGATCATAAGAAGAGTTTGAGGATACCAAAGGGGTAATCAGAATCCGTAAATCGAAGAAGCACAGACATCAAAATGGCCAAAGGAAAAAGTACAAAAGGACAAACAACGATCTACAAAACATACAGATAAACTAAAGATCGAGTAACACGAACCCCACTAAAAACCGAGGGTGAACTCAGGTGCTCCGGAATAGAATTCGTTAAGAATAAAAATATGACCAGATTCAGTGATGACTGAATCTCAAACGTTTGGGGAATGGACAAGTACCATGTAAAGGTTTCTCACATGACGCTCAAGGCGATCTACCCTCATCATGAGATCGAGACCAATTTTCTTCGCAAATGAGAGGCGGCCAATGCTATATAAGTAGTCGGTCATCACATTTTAAGACGAATAGAGTGCACTGAAATATTGTTGAAAGTGGTGTTAAACACCATAGCCCCATAACCGCAGCAAGAGGAACAGACTCCAGAATATTATATCTACTAAGATATGCCTCATATACAGATAGCATAGGAAAGACGTCACTATAGGGTTGTGGTGTTTAACACCATTGTCAAGAATATTTCATCTATATCGTTACTGCCAGGATATAACTGAAACATTGTTGAACGTAGCATTCAACAGCTATAACTTACAACATTACGGAGCACTTGAATTCAACTATATAAACAAGGCACTCATATATACGACAGTATGCCTTCAATATACCCGGAATATAGTGAACAAGAAACTGTAGATATCTAAATCAGTGCACATACACCGCGTTTTCTGTAGTAACTTTCATCAGATACTCTCAGTCAAAAGATTGGAAAGCCAAATAATTTAAAAGTCTTTGGGTGCATGGTAAATGTAGCACAAAACACACACAACGATTTAATACGTTTAGAGTTTTGTGCTTTCAGATATTATGAAGTTCGAAACCTTTCGACACTCGCATCGAGCAAATGTCATAATAAATATACTGGTACATTAAGTTAGCCATAACAATATTATATATTATCTTGTGATGCTTCTTTGGGTTGCAGTTACGAGAACACTCGGTGAAATAAGTCTTAGGTAATCGTCTAATGTTTCCAGTAATTTGTCGTCTACCGGTCGTTATGTTTATGCAATAATTCAAAAGAAAAAAAAAAAAAAAACGTGTTACGCACTCTCTTTTGTCAATTTCTTTTTATCAGAGTAAAATTTATTAATCAAATCTTAATTCGATTCTTTGTTATCTTCATTTTAAATCATATAAAACCGAATATAAATTATACTTTAACACGAAAACAAGACAAATAGAAAATTTAACGCATTTTCCGTGTTCTCGGGGATAACATAGACTTCTGTTTAGTCATATAATATTATTAAAGTAAAATTACTGATACTGATCAAGGTCATTATTATTCTTATTGTCATTAATCCAGCAATAAAACGTTAAAACATTGAATCGATAGTGTCGAATTTCATGACATCATTGAAATAATCGACAAGAGATGAAAATCAAACATCCTGACCGATAGAATTGACTCCGCTGAAACAATGGCGTGCCTCAGTATCATAGCATATTGCATTAATATCATATAATAATTCAACTTGGGAATGTGCGCCTTTACAAAATTTGTCATGTTATATGTTAAATTGCGGAAATTTCTATAATTTTTAAAACAATTCAATCTAACTTTGAGACCCCATTGCACGTTTAAATGAAATTGATTTGAGCTGATTATTTTAACTAAATGGAATTTAAATTGTCTACATCATGATAAGCAAACAATCTGTCGGATAAACAAACATTTATATTATTAGCTTCGTATGTGGTTATTCTTAGCGCACACAGTCATCGGCTACATGCAACTTTGAAACAACGAGAAGACTCTAAGTTATATAGTCACACATATTGTGTCGATATCAAATTATATCGGCGGGAAAATGAAAAACCATGACCATGGACCGGTAACTAGAAGCCATCTTAGCATTGATGATGATCTTTAGATCATCTTTGACTGTATGACTGTAACCATAATTGATATTAAAGTAATTGACACCTCTTAAACAGAACGTCTACGACTGGTTTAAGGGTTACTTCTTAACTGTCCTTAAGAAACGTATATAGCGTTTTGGGTAACACAAAATCGTCATACAATTCTCTTTACAATCTGCGCCTGTGTCACGATTGTCCCTTATTTTTCAAATAATTCGTAACATTAAGGGCGGCCCTGACGACTCTTAAAGCATACTTTATCACATAGTTAATGGAATGATTGCACTGCTTTTGCATCTCCGAAATCAAAATAGACCACTGAAGAATCCGTTAGCTACAACTGACGAGGCGTTGATTGCAAGATAAGAACAATACTTGACAGAGAGAGAGAATATATATGAGCTACGTGAAACACTTCAAACGGATCTTGAAAAAAAGAGATAATGCAAACCAAAGAGGTAAACAAAAAGCATAAATCGAATGACAGACAATACAATGGTCAAAAGAAAAAGGACAACAAAGACCAACAAAAAAATATCCATAAAACCCCATACAGAAAACCAAAGATTAAGTAACACGAACCCACTAAATATCTAGGGGGAACTTAGTTGCTCCCGGATTGGTAAGCACTACTTTAAATATCAATTAATAGGTTCACTTTCTAATCCACTACGTATTATAATATTATAATATCGCGAATGTTTTATGCTAGTGAAAGCTTCATGGTGATCCACATTTCAAGATGATTGGCCTATGAGTAATGTAAAGATGCATTGTGACATGTTGTTTTGTAAACAAATGTATTTGATAAATTCTTTGCTAAAATGGTTCTAATCGAACAAGAACATCTCAATTACATTATAAATCAAGCCATTTTAAAACATTTGTATTTAATAACTATTCCAGCGACAAAATATCAGTCGGAAATATGACATTTACCAAAGAGCGATTTTCATGAAGCCTGATCTAGAAATGTTTTAAACTGAAAAATTACCAATTTTGATATAAATTAGTATACCATCCAAATTGTAGGTACAGCATCAAAATTTGAATTCAATATTTCCACAAGTACGTGTACAATAACAGGAAAACAAAATAGCACAGTGTTGGTACAATTCCAAAATTAACACACCGAAGATTAAATTGACCGAAACAATAATATATTTCTTTCAATCCAATGACGGACATGTTGGAACACCTTAGGACGGCAACTTAAAAAGGAAAAACTTATCAATGTCGTATTTCTGCATATGGTACACTAAGGACACGTTACGGTCATGTTAAGAACGCTTTAATAAACATTAGAGAAACTAAAGGGGCAATCAAGAATGGACAATCCAGAGAAACTGGCAACATTGGGTACACAAGACAAAATAAGAAGACAAACAAAACAAAACACAACACAATATATGTGGGACACCACCGTACACAAGACAATATATGTGGGACACCACCGTACACAAGACAATATATGTGGGACACCACCGTACACAAGACAATATATGTGGGACACCACCGTACACAACACAATATATGTGGGACACCACCGTACACAAGACAATATATGTGGGACACCACCGTACACAACACAATATATGTGGGACACCACCGTACACAAGACAATATATGTGGGACACCACCGTACACAAGACAATATATGTGGGACACCACCGTACACAACACAATATATGTGGGACACCACCGTACACAACACAATATATGTGGGACACCACCGTACACAAGACAATATATGTGGGACACCACCGTACACAACACAATATATGTGGGACACCACCGTACACAACACAATATATGTGGGACACCACCGTACACAAGACAATATATGTGGGACACCACCGTACACAACACAATATATGTGGGACACCACCGTACACAAGACAATATATGTGGGACACCACCGTACACAAGACAATATATGTGGGACACCACCGTACACAACACAATATATGTGGGACACCACCGTACACAACACAATATATGTGGGACACCACCGTACACAACACAATATATGTGGGACACCACCGTACACAACACAATATATGTGGGACACCACCGTACACAACACAATATATGTGGGACACCACCGTACACAAGACAATATATGTGGGACACCACCGTACACAAGACAATATATGTGGGACACCACCGTACACAAGACAATATATGTGGGACACCACCGTACACAAGACAATATATGTGGGACACCACCGTACACAAGACAATATATGTGGGACACCACCGTACACAACACAATATATGTGGGACACCACCGTACACAACACAATATATGTGGGACACCACCGTACACAACACAATATATGTGGGACACCACCGTACACAAGACAATATATGTGGGACACCACCGTACACAACACAATATATGCAATATATGTGGGACACCACCGTACACAACACAATATATGTGGGACACCACCGTACACAACACAATATATGTGGGACACCACCGTACACAAGACAATATATGTGGGACACCACCGTACACAACACAATATATGTGGGACACCACCGTACACAAGACAATATATGTGGGACACCACCGTACACAACACAATATATGTGGGACACCACCGTACACAACACAATATATGTGGGACACCACCGTACACAACACAATATATGTGGGACACCACCGTACACAACACAATATATGTGGGACATCACCGTACACAACACAATATATGTGGGACACCACCGTACACAAGACAATATATGTGGGACACCACCGTACACAACACAATATATGTGGGACACCACCGTACACAACACAATATATGTGGGACACCACCGTACACAACACAATATATGTGGGACACCACCGTACACAACACAATATATGTGGGACATCACCGTACACAACACAATATATGTGGGACACCACCGTACACAAGACAATATATGTGGGACACCACCGTACACAACACAATATATGTGGGACACCACCGTACACAAGACAATATATGTGGGACACCACCGTACACAACACAATATATGTGGAACACCACCGTACACAACACAATATATGTGGGACACCACCGTACACAACACAATATATGTGGGACACCACCGTACACAACACAATATATGTGGGACACCACCGTACACAACACAATATATGTGGGACACCACCGTACACAACACAATATATGTGGGACACCACCGTACACAAGACAATATATGTGGGACACCACCGTACACAAGACAATATATGTGGGACACCACCGTACACAACACAATATATGTGGGACACCACCGTACACAACACAATATATGTGGGACACCACCGTACACAAGACAATATATGTGGGACACCACAGTACACAACACACTATATGTGGGACACCACCGTACACAAGACAATATATGTGGGACACCACCGTACACAACACAATATATGTGGGACACCACCGTACACAAGACAATATATGTGGGACACCACCGTACACAAGACAATATATGTGGGACACCACCGTACACAAGACAATATATGTGGGACACCACAGTACACAACACAATATATGTGGGACACCACAGTACACAACACACTATATGTGGGACACCACCGTACACAAGACAATATATGTGGGACACCACCGTACACAAGACAATATATGTGGGACACCACCGTACACAAGACAATATATGTGGGACACCACCGTACACAAGACAATATATGTGGGACACCACAGTACACAACACAATATATGTGGGACACCACCGTACACAAGACAATATATGTGGGACACCACCGTACACAAGACAATATATGTGGGACACCACCGTACACAAGACAATATATGTGGGACACCACCGTACACAAGACAATATATGTGGGACACCACCGTACACAAGACAATATATGTGGGACACCACCGTACACAACACAATATATGTGGGACACCACCGTACACAACACAATATATGTGGGACACCACCGTACACAAGACAATATATGTGGGACACCACAGTACACAACACACTATATGTGGGACACCACCGTACACAAGACAATATATGTGGGACACCACCGTACACAAGACAATATATGTGGGACACCACCGTACACAAGACAATATATGTGGGACACCACCGTACACAAGACAATATATGTGGGACACCACCGTACACAAGACAATATATGTGGGACACCACAGTACACAACACAATATATGTGGGACACCACAGTACACAACACACTATATGTGGGACACCACCGTACACAAGACAATATATGTGGGACACCACCGTACACAAGACAATATATGTGGGACACCACCGTACACAAGACAATATATGTGGGACACCACCGTACACAAGACAATATATGTGGGACACCACAGTACACAACACAATATATGTGGGACACCACCGTACACAAGACAATATATGTGGGACACCACCGTACACAAGACAATATATGTGGGACACCACCGTACACAAGACAATATATGTGGGACACCACCGTACACAAGACAATATATGTGGGACACCACCGTACACAAGACAATATATGTGGGACACCACCGTACACAAGACAATATATGTGGGACACCACCGTACACAAGACATTATATGTGGGACACCACCGTACACAACACAATATATGTGGGACACCACCGTACACAAGACAATATATGTGGGACACCACCGTACACAAGACAATATATGTGGGACACCACCGTACACAAGACAATATATGTGGGACACCACCGTACACAAGACAATATATGTGGGACACCACCGTACACAAGACAATATATGTGGGACACCACCGTACACAAGACACAAGTTACACTCTTTGTCACATGCTAACTTGCCCTTACGGTGTTCTTAAGTTGTGTTTTAATGTCATCTTAAGACAAGTTTCTAGTTACTGGCCCCATGTCCACAAATGAGAATAGTGTACCGATGAATAGCCACGTATGAAGTCACTAATTGCAATTTTCATTCTTCTTTGTTATTCAATCAAAATATCCCTATTAAGTTGTTTTTTTACAAATATTAAAAAAAACCGAATAATATCATACAGTAACGGTCATTTTGAATGTTGTACATGAAGGAAATGGAAAATGCCTGGGGAAATCAGATTTACAATAGAAATAAATAATAACAAGAGTTTGAAGATACCAAAGGGGTAATCAGAATCCGTAATAATGGCATCGTATTATCATGACAGCAGAGATGTCAATAAGGTAAGCGAGATAACTCTTACACGAACCATGACACATTATACAATCAAAACTGAATTGAATGTATTCACAAATAGAGAAATCATTACTTGGGAACAAATATTCCCCATCGCCATTGTTTTATATCGCCAAAGACCAATTATACCAATCAAATTTGTGCATATCATTGCCGTGCTATTGCTACACTGGTAATGTAATTTGCTGTATACAGAGACATATAAACCACATATCTCTATTTATTACATACTTAGTTCAAATAAAGGCATTTTTGTATGACCAATATGACCGGAAGTAAACTGTCCATATTTTCACACCCCGGGAAAATAACCGGTCATTGGATTACTACAAGATCATTTCCATATCGAGGCCCATATTGGCCCGGGCCAATATGGGCCTCTACTTCGTCTCAGGCCAATATGGGTGTCTCTTTTCTAGATGTCGGAAGTATGTCATAAATAGTTTAATACATGGGCATTTCCATATTGGCCTGGTTATCATCCCTTGACCCATATTGGCCCCCGACTGCGTCTCGGGCCAATATGGGGGTCTCGGGATGATAACCAGGCCAATATGGAAATGCCCATGTATTAATCTGTAATTATTAACTGATTATGATTATTGATATTTAACACCACTGTCTACATTAATAATTCAGTTATATCGTGGCAGTCAGATTTGCTGATGGATGAAACAATGATAAAACCACCGGTATTTCTTTCACAAGTCATTGACAAACTTTATCACATACAATTGTATAGTGCACATATCGGCATATGTGAGAAAGCGTTCCAATGGTGACAGGCAATGATTACATTGTCACTGTCGGAAGTTGAAAATATGAACTGGAAATTCTGATTCGATTGTATTGGAAAAAATAAGCACAATAATACTATGAAGTTAATTCTTGTCGTCCACGTATATCATCTCTTTAAACAAAACAGAAATATGATTTTTGTCTACGGTAACTCCTGGTAGTGGTACGCAAATTAATCATTCATAGCACAGTACGAGAAATAATACTGTAGTGAACTCAGCGTTAAGTCTAACGGTTGGTCCTACATAGCATAGTAACTGATGGTTGGCTAAAGCGATCTTAAAGTTCATCTTTTTTACCTTTGGAAATTTGTCATTTTAATAAGTGATAATAAAAATATATAGACATCTAATGCACACGACGCGTCTCTGGAATAACCGTCATCACGTGCGCCCATAGTCAAAAGATTGGTAAGTAAAATGATATAAAAATCGGCAAGAGCAAGTAAACCAAAGGGCATTAAAATGTAATTAAAGGTCAGTGTACATGCACTAAAAATCTTAGAAGTTTCACAATTTAGACAATACTGGCTTATCAAGCGGTCGAATAATACATAGCTGGTTGGTGCTAATATTTACCGATATTGGTATCGTACAGGTGGTTGTTTTCAGCAAACATCATTATAGACTGTACTAATTACCACTTCTTGAAGAAGAAGAATGCCATAGAATAGAGACAATTTCACGAGGTCTATGCTACAAACTGACTCAATTGCGTACGAAAATTCTTTCTCAGATTTAATGTGCAACAGTAGAGTAGGGAGTCTGTCGTGTGTAACTAACAGTACTGACTGCAGGGAGGATTGAAGTGTTCTTGTTACTTCAGTGTGAATCGGGGTACTGGAGCTAATTTTAATTCAATGTTTTATCCATTTTAGATAATATGACTTACCATTTTTATCTGTTTTATGGAATATTGACATAGGTGTTATATTATCCGTTTTATGAAATATCGACAGCTATTATTTTATCCGGTCTACGGACTATTGATATGTGTTGTTTTAACCGTTTTATTGACTACCGATAAGTACTGTTTTAATTGTTAAATGGACTAAGTCATATGTGCATTCCAATATAATTGTGGAGTATTCAAATGTATGCGAGTGCTCATCACACGCTATTCCTGAGCGGGGCGGCGGTGCTCCTGCCATAGGAGGGAGATACAGAGTAGGTAACAGGTAACATGGACGCTGACGACTAGCATATTGTATGTATTTTTTTTTAGTTCTGTCAAAAGACATAGTTATCGTTGATAAAGTTTGAACTGGTGTTATTATAAAGTTGAAATGATGATGTGTGATAGAAGAAAACTTATATTATTCAAAACTGATAGATATGTTCTAGGTAAAGAGAACTCTACTCAATAGAACTAAAATCCACGCAACTTGAAATGTGAATTTTGTTCTCGCCCAAATGAAATCTAAATTTCCGCCCAAATGAAAAAAACCACAATTTTGGAAATCCGCCCAAAATGCAATTCGCCCACATAGCACAATATGGAAGATGAATACACAGCTTCTGAGTTTAAATCGAGTGGTGTCACATCGAATACATGCGTGGGCAAGGCAGTCGTCGTAGTGCAATTTTTGCTTCCTTGATATCTATATTTAAATCATTACCATATAGGAAATTGGTCCATATGTGTTAACACTTTTCATAAATATATTATTAAAAATCATCATCATTGTTTCGTCGACGTCTTCAAAATCATCATTATCATCATCATCATCGTTTGTCATCATCATTTTTTAAATGAACTTAATATCAAGTAAGTATTTTTTAAATTAGATTTTAATACATGCTAACCAACTTAAACCATGAGTCGAAATTACAGGACAACATATTGTTCAATTTTCGATAGATAATCCCATACTCCGGTACAGCAAAGTGTATGCTCTTTCTCCTTAATGCTGTGTGCTTCGTGTAGAAGTAACTAATACTAACTGCAGTCTAAGTTTAACCGATCTGCTGTACTCAAAAAAGAGCAAGGGGCCCGGGTCTCTCAATGAGTTAGGTAGTTGGATTACCTAACAACTCATATAAACCTATCACCAATACGGCGTGGGTTCGCGCCCAGCTTTGTAAATTACAAACTAGAGGCTCAGTGGGCTGAGCCTGTGTCGCTCATTTTTCATTCTAATTTGAGCAAACTTAATACAGAACCTTCCATAGGTGCTTCCCACCAAGTTTCAGTTCATTTGGCTAAGCAGTTACAGAGAAGAAGATTTTTAGAAATCGACCAATCAGAAACAAGAATTGCCTGTGGAGGCCATGTTTGTTAACGGATCGGAACTAAATTAGCACTATTTATAGAGGACCCTCCAATGATGCTTCCTACCAAATTTCGATTCATTTGGCCAAGCGGTTACAGAGGAGAAGATTCTTTAGAAATCAACCAATCAGAAACAAGAATTACCGGTGGCGCCCATGTTTGTCAATGGATCGGGACGAAATAAGCTATCTTTATAGAGGACCTGCCATAGATACTTCCTACCAAGTTTCGGTTCCTTTGGCAAAGCGGTTTCAGAGAAGAAGATTTTTAAATATCAGCCAATCAGACACAAGAATTGCCTATGGCGGCCATGTTTGTTAACGGATCAGAACGAAATGTCCAATCATTATAGAGAAACTTCCATGGATGCTTCCTACCAAGTTTCGATTCATTTGGCAATGCGGTTTTAGAGGAGACGATTTAAAAAAAAATCAACCAATCAGAAACAAGAATTGTCTGTGGTGGCCATGTTTGTAAACGGATCGGCTCTAAATGAGCAATTTTTATAGAGAACCTTCCAAGGATGCTTCCTACCAAGTTGCAATTCATTTGGCCAAGTGGTTTCAGAGGAGAATATTTTTTTAGAAATCAACCAATCAGAAACAAGAGGCTCAGGTGAGCCTGTATCGCTCACCTGACATAAATAAGTCCTCTTAAGAATGTCTGCATGCCGAATACATCTAA
Source organism: Bathymodiolus brooksi (assembly GCA_963680875.1). NCBI lineage: Eukaryota > Metazoa > Mollusca > Bivalvia > Mytilida > Modiolidae > Bathymodiolus > Bathymodiolus brooksi. The sequence continues at coordinate 49,649,714 of OY804577.1, forward strand.
GTTACAATTCAAATCCCATACTGCTATAGGGTTCTATGTTAAAACTATGTCTGCTCATGGCAGCCATCTTGGATGGAAGTTGTGGTCACCGGACACAATTTTGAAAGTATACTACCCAAGGACCATCCATGCCATGTTTGCTTTAAATTGGCTTACTGGTTTCAGAAGAGAAGACTTTTAAACAATTTTCCCATAGGGTCCTAAGTTAAAACTATGTCCGCTGACGGCAGCCATTTTGATCCGAGATCGGGATCACTGAACACAATTTTGAAGTTGACCACCTAAGGACCATCGATGACATGTTTGCTATATTGGCTTACTGGTTTCAGAGAAGATTTTAAAACTTTTTTCCCATAGGGTCCTATGTTAAAACTACAGTATGTCCGCTGAAGGCGGCCATCTTGGATGGAGGTCAGGGTCACTGGACACAATTTTGAAAATTGACCACTTAAGGACCATCCATGCCATGTTTGCTTTAAATTGGCTTACTGGTTTCAGAGGAGAAGATTTTTAAACATTTTTCCCATAGGGTCCTATGTTAAAACTATGTCCGCTGACGGTGGCCATCTTGGATGGAGGTCGGGGTCACAGGACATAATTTTGAAAGTTGACCACCTAAGGACCATTCATGCCATGTTTGTTTTAAATTGACTTACTGGTTTCAGAGGAGAAGACTTTTAAACATTTTTTCCATAGGGTCCAATGTTAAACTAAGTCGAGTCATGTTGGCCATCTTGAATTTCCGATCGGCAAACGATTCACAAGTTTAGTACAGGACCACCCAATGATCATTCCTGCAAAGTCACAATTCAATTGGCTTAGTGGTTTCTAACAAGAAGATTTTTAAAATTTCGACCAATCAGAACACATTATGGGCCCTGGCAGCCATGTTGGATTTCCGATCAGCGCCAAAAACAAAAATCTTGTATATGACCATCCAATGAACATTTCTGCCAAGTTTGGTTCAAATCTGTTTTGTGGTTTCAGAAAAAAAGATGAAAATGTGAAATTCCCATAGGGTCAAATGTTAAACTAAGTCGAGTCATGGTGGCCATCTTGAATTTTCGATCGGCAAACGATTCACAAGTTTAGTACAGGACCACCCAATGATCATTCCTGCAAAGTCACAATTCAATTGGCTTAGTGGTTTCTAACAAGAAGATTTTTTAAATTTCGACCAATCAGAACACATCATGGGCCCTGGCAGCCATATTGGATTTCTGATCAGCACCAAAAACAAAAATCTTGTACATTGTATATGACCATCCAATGAACATTTCTGCCAAGTTTGGTTCAAATCTGTTTTGTGGTTTCAGAAAAAAAGATGAAAATGTGAAATTCCCTTAGGGTCCAATGTTAAACTAAGTCGAGTCATGGTGGCCATCTTGAATTTCCGATCAGCAAACGATTCACAAATTTAGTACAGGACCACCCAATGATCATTCCTGCAAAGTCACAATCCAATTGGCTTGGTGGTTTCTGACAAGAAGATTTTTAAAATTTCAGCCAATGAGAACACATTATGGGCCCTGGCAGCCATGTTAGATTTCAAATCAGCACCAAAATCACAAATCTGGTAGAGGCCCATCCAATGAACATTTCTGGCAAGTTTAGTTGAAATCTGTTCCGCGGTTTCAGAGAAGAAGATTTAAATGTGAAAAGCTAACGGACGGACGACGGACGCTTACCCGTGACAAAAAGCTCACATGGCCTATGGCCAGGTGAGCTAAAAATCGGCCAATCAGAAACAAGAATTGCTTATAGCGGCCATGTTTGTTAATGGATCGCGACAAAATGAGCAATCTTTAGAGAGGACCTCCCATAGATGCTTCCTACCAAGTTGGCTGAGGGGTTTCAGAGGAGAAGATTAAAATGTGAAAAGTTAACAGAAGACGGATGCCAAGTGATGGCAAAAGCTCACATTGCTTTTGGCAAGGTGAGCTAAAAAGGGTGCACTCGACTTACAACCGCAAGTGATAAAGTTTACCAGTTGCTTGCCCATGGTTGGTGGTTCTCTCCGGCTTCTTCCACCACTAAAACTGGTTGCCATGATGTAGCTGAAATATTGCTGAAAGTGGCATTAAACACAATAAATCAATCAATCAAAGAGAGCATTATAAAATTACACCACCGATTCAGTCTCTATGTTTCCAAACAAACCTGTGCAACATTCATTATATAAATATTTATGTAGGAGTATAAAACCATATCCAAGAAAAAACTTGAAACTGAAACATTATCTACAGTAAAGAATTTATAATAATATTTAAGCCACTTTAGAGAGGTGGTGGTCATGATTTCTGTAATAACAATGCATGTTTCATGGTAAAATAAATATATATAATTTGTTTTCCTCCCATTAATTACTACTGTAGGAAAAGGTTTACCATTATGTGATAGGGATGGGGTATTTTAATGCTAAATATTCCTTGTTGATAGTGGACCATGGACCCTTTTGCTTGCTCATATCTCAGAAACAGTAAGAGTTACATCTTTGTTGGAATACTTTTAGACAGGAATTTCTGATGAATTCATTGAAAACCAAAAGCTCATGGTCCTGCAATTGAAGAATGAGAAGCATTCATTTAAATTGAATATATATTACATGTAATATCAGGATATCTTCATAGCAGTTCAGCTAATTTGTGTCCTTGTTGTTCCGGAGGAAATAATTTCTTTTTACACACACTTTGGCCAACATTTGCTTTCATTTAAACAAAATAAAAGAGTGTTCAGGTCCATTCGGGCATCATTAATGACTACATTAGTGACTTCATATACAGTAGTTCTTGAAAAGAAGTAAACATGTTCTTAGTCAATTAGAGGCCAGCTCAGCAAAACTGGATTTAAAATTAAAATTGCTGTAAATGTAAAAGCATTATGGAGGACCCCTGCCCTATGTTAAATCTAGTGACTTGGTATGTAGCAATTCTGGAGAGCAATTAAAAAATGTTACACCCAACCAGTGACAATGGTAGTCATCTTAGATTTAGAACTGCTCTGGAAAAGTAACAACACTCTCCCAAGAGAACATCACTAGCCAATTTAGGTGACTTTTGGATATAAAGGGTGATAATAGTTAAAAACCATTCACTTGCAGTTGATATGAAACAAAATGTGAAAGGTTTGTTGTGTAATGTCTGGTGTCATACAGTTGGTAATAATTCTGAAACACTTGTGTCATTGTAATTACATTCAACATGCAAGTACAGTAGTCCTTCCCTTTTGTAAGACCACCCCTCTTACAATGATAAAGTGGATTTATAAGAGGATTGGTTTCTTTTGAGGGGTACAATTTAGTAGTATTTTACTATCTCACTGCATCTGAAAGCTAGCATATAAGAGGGAGTGGCCTTATAAGATGGTTGGCCTTTGGTGGGAGTGGCCATATAAGAGGGTTGGCCTTTGCTGGGAGTGGCCTTATAAGAGGGGTGGCCTTTGGTGGGAGAAGCCTTATAAGAGGGTTGGCCTTTGGTGGGAGTGGCCTTATAAGAGGGGTGGCCTTTGGTGGGAGTGGCCTTATAAGAGGGTTGGCCTTTGGTTGGGGTGGTCTTATGTGGGAGTGGCCTTATAAGAGGGGTGTCCTTTGGTGGGAGTGGCCTTATAAGAGGGTTGGCCTTTGGTGGGGGTGGTCTTATAAGTGGGATGGTCTTTGGTGGGAGTGGCCTTATAAGAGGGTTGGCCTTCGGTGGGAGTTGCCTTATAAGAGGGTTGGCCTTTGGTGGGAGTGGCCTTATAAGAGGGTTGGCCTTTGGTGGGAGTGGCCTTATAAGAGGGTTGGCCTTTGGCGGGAGTTGCCTTATAAGAGGGGTGACCATTGGTGGGAGTGGCCTTATAAGGTTGGCCTTTGGTGGGATTGGCCTTATAAGAGGGTTGGCCTTTGGTGGGAGTGGCCTTATAAGAGGGGTGACCATTGGTGGGAGTGGCCTTATAAGAGGGGTGGCCATTGGTGGGAATGACCTTATAAGAGGGGTGGTCTTTGGTGGAAGTGGCCTTATAAGAGGGTTGGCCTTTGGTGGGAGTGGCCTTATAAGAGGGACTACTGTATTCATCAATTAGTTGCGATTACATAGGCCTTTGGTTTATAATACATGATATAACGGTGCTAGTTTCATGTAATTTACAAAGGACGATAGTTAAATTTTTGAATCTGTGCTTTGTTGGGGGAATATGAATTTCAGTCAAGACAACAAAATTAAAATAATAAAACTTTTTTTTTCATAACAAATAAATAACAAGAATAAAATCAACAATTTGAACAAATAAATACCTTGTTATACACTGATTGTCTGATTGTTATTATATATATTTTTATCTTCTGCCAGATGCATGTTCTCTGTACAATGAAGTCTTCCATCTCAAGGTAGGAAATAAACATTTGAATATTTCACGGTGCTTATCTAGCAACCACTTAAAATATATAGCTTGTGGAAGTTGTTGGTCAAGGACGATCTTCTCACTGATTAAAATTTTGTTATAATATGATGTCCTTCATTTGTTATACGAGACAATGTCATGATAAAATTCCAGGTATATTTTATTTCACAATTTACTGGAGGTCGTCCCATTAATTAAAATTCTGTTATAATATGATGTCCTTCATTGGCTATATAAGGTAGTGCTGTGATAAAGTTCCAGATATATTTTACTTCACACTTTACTGCAGCTTAGGATAAAATACTAATATCCTACCAACCCATGTTAAAACTCCAAACAAATTATGACTTCCATTAATTATTCCTTAAATACCTTTTATTTTATTCTGTTAAACCTTTAAACAATTTTTATTAATTAAATAAATTATTGGAATGTTGTTATACAGTACACTCCAAGTGTATCAACAATCATATTCTCAGGTCGGACATATTCCTCCCAAAATGTCTGACAAATTTGAGAGTCAACACTCTCTAAGTCCGACTATTTGGTCGGACATCGTGGTCGGACATGAGAGTGGATATTTAAAGATTTTTTTTACATTTCTCGAGGTGAACATGTCAAACATTTTGTTATCGATGCGTATTTGTAAGCGTACTTTCTTTCCGGTATGTAGAATGTCCGGGTACATAAATACCCTAGTGTATTTCTACCTTGCACCATATTTGCACCAGGAAGGGTAGCTCAAAGGTCAATATATAACTGAAATATTGTTGACAAGTGACGTTTAAACACCCATAGCCTCATATAAATTATTGCAATAAAATATCAATTAAGTAACGAAATCGATATAAATTATTTTCCAGTATATTTAGTATAAAAAGCTTGTTCTACACGTTTACTGTGAGATGTATTGCAACCACCATTTTTTACTACAACCACGTGCGCATGCTCGTGTTTGATGGAAGGCTATAGCTATATTTAGATATTTTGTGATAATAATTTTATATTGTAAATCGATCCACCCTGTGATTTTTTTCAACAAGATACATTTTTTTATAGTATATATTTTATTATAAAATACAATATTGAACTGATTTTCGCTAACACTTCAATCATTGAATATTGATTTTTTCGGATGTTGAATATTTTATCCCCAGAATTGCACCTCCTGTTAGTATACTTTTATTGCTTTATTTAAAAAAAAAAATAACACCAAGAACATCGATGATACAAGTCTTCTTATTCAGAAATAAACCTACAGTAAACAAAATCGTCATTTTTATCTAGATTTATCGTCCGAAAAATACGGTACTCCTCTACTATACTAATTTGGATTAGGTGATGGGAATTAGGTGCCATCATCAAAATAAAGATTAAAAAAATGTATTTTATGATAATGATGGCTGATTAAAATTGTTTGTCATGCATTAGCTGTCAGTTGTAATATACAGGATGTAACCAATATACAGGAAGAGCCCCTACTGTGAAGCCATCTATTTTGAGATGCCATTCAATGAAAATAACAACCTGACCATATTGTTAAATAAGAATAAGAATTAGATAAGAAATTAAAATTTATAGAAGGCAAGGATTTATATAATTAACACATTAAGTCATATTTCATTTATTTAGCTTGGGTCAGTTATCAATTAAAAAGACAAAAATGGTTTAAAAAAAAATCTGTCTAATAAGTATTTACCTAAATAACGATATCATGACGTATAATAATTTCTCACCGTAAATGTATTTATTTTATTAAAATATTTATACACATATATAAGAAAAAAGCAAAATAGTTATCTATGTTTATAAGTCTCTTGAGCAACGGTTTTTTTTCACACCTGTGATAGGTGTATTTGTATATCATGAATGCACGATGCGACGACATGCTGAGATGGGTGATGCTTTGACAGGTAAACTGTAAAAAAAAACCGTAGAATACACTAATAAAATATTATTTCACCTATATCAGGACCCCGCAGACTGCCAATTTTCAAGAAAAAAAACCGGGATTTATGGATTTATGACCCATTCGCCATAAATAAAATAAAACTTAAATTTTACTAATTAATTTTAATCCAAATTTGCCTTTAAAGAAATAAATGTATACATTAGAATTATTTACCCGGGATCGTTCGCCCTACATTTGGCAAACACGTAAAAGAGCAAACGCAACCGATATCGTAAACCGGCAACTGTCTGCAGCAAGTGAAAGGGCCTTGGCATCGATTGTCGCGAGTACATAAGGGACATATTAATATTCACTTCTAGTGCACTTAAAATATGGGTACTGCATGTTAATACATTTTATTCATGGATATTATTGTATATATCGCCCGTGACAGCCGTTAACATATCTATACAGCTTTACTAAGATACGCATGTTTCTTTATGCACGAATTTATTGGTTAGCAGAATTTGGGGACGTTTCCTGTTTACAGTTTAACTATCTGAGAGTGGAGACTCTCACTCCGACCTGGGAGGATTTTGTCAGACAATTTTAAGAGTGAAGTCCGACAAAACTCTGTGTCCGACCTGAGAGTATGATCGTTGATACACTTGGAGGGATCTGTATAAAAGTTATCAACTGTATAAAATTGAAATCTGAAAGACTATTCACAATATTCGACAGTAATCGCTCACATTATTTTAGTTTCTGTTATCAACAAATAAATATTTGATCTTTGGCTTTCCTTTGTTACATCAATATTTAAAAAAATAAAAAATAAAAATGATCACATTTTGTTAGTAATAATGTCTTTTATATATGCTCCACTATCTCCATTTTCCAACGAGGTGACAATATCCCTTAAACTGAATTCTACAGCCATACTATATTGCAGTTTAACATCTTTACAAAATGTCAGTAACTTCTTAAGATTACTTAAAGATGAATTTGTCTTGTTTGGTGTCTGTTGATATCTGAAATAAATAAAAAAAATACTGTGTTAATTATGAAAACTTTGACTAAATCAATGTACAGTCTAGATCTGTCAGAGTTGTAATAAAATGTACAGTCTAGATCTGTCAGAGTTGTAATAAAATGTACAGTCTAGATCTGTCAGAGTTGTAATAAAATGTACAGTCTAGATCTGTCAGAGTTGTCATAAAATGTACAGTCTAGATCTGTCAGAGTTGTAATAAAATGTACAGTCTAGATCTGTCAGAGTTGTAATAAAATGTACAGTCTAGATCTGTCAGAGTTGTAATAAAATGTACAGTCTAGATCTGTCAGAGTTGTAATAAAATGTACAGTCTAGATCTGTCAGAGTTGTAATAAAATGTACAGTCTAGATCTGTCAGAGTTGTAATAAAATGTACAGACTAGATCTGTCAGAGTTGTAATAAAATGTACAGTCTAGATCTGTCAGAGTTGTAATAAAATGTACAGTCTAGATCTGTCAGAGTTGTAATAAAATGTAGTCTAGATCTGTCAGAGTTGTAATAAAATGTACAGTCTATATCTGTCAGAGTTGTAATAAAATGTACAGTCTAGATCTGTCAGAGTTGTAATAAAATGTACAGTCTAGATCTGTCAGAGTTGTAATAAAATGTACAGTCTAGATCTGTCAGAGTTGTAATAAAATGTACAGTCTAGATCTGTCAGAGTTGTAATAAAATGAAAAACAAAAGATGAGTACACTGTCTGAATAGGTATGATATTACACTGGGCTGTCATTAACGTATGGTAGTTGGATTTACTACTACCTGTGCAATCAGTGCCTATCACAACTAAAGTTGTGAGTTAGAACCCCGTTCATGGCGAGGTGTAGTCGATACAACAGTATGTGATAAAGTTTGTCAGTGACTGGCGACAGGTCAGTGGTTTTCTGTGTAATCAGGTTTCCTCTACCAATAAAACTGACTGACATGACATAGTTGCAATATTGTTGAAAGTGGCATTAAACAGCATAAACCAAACCAAACCTATTACACAGGACCTTTACAGGATCTGGTTTAGGCAGGTGCCACTGTATTTGTCATAATGTTTTAAATCTCACCAATCATTTGCCTATAGCAGAAAAAATCATATAACATTTGATATTCTTCAAATCAAATAAGAAATTAAAATCTTAACATTCTTTTGTTGTCTGACAGTCAACATAATGGATTTAAACATTTAATTTGAGGGGTGAAATAGGTTTTCTTCAAGCCTAATCTTCACAACAGAATGTAAACAACATCCTAAAGTATCAAAAAAGATGTCAAACAGATACAGTCAAACCTGTATTAAGAGGTCATGACCTTTGGGGTAAAGAAAAAGTGGTGTTATAAGACAGGTGACCTCTTAAAAGAGGTTTAATTTATATAAAATGTTCTGTGACAGGACAAGATAAAGGAGTCCTTTTAATACAGGCTTAATAGAGGTGACCGGATGGACAGGTTTGATTGTATAAGGACATACAGGGTTACACTATGTTTAATTAAGAATACCTTTCAATAGCCTCTTTGATCTGTGACGATGTAAGTTTCAGATGTTGTTTAAAATCTTGTAGATATTTGAAGTCTCCATTCATTATAACATTATGACACAATGCCTCTGCCCAACAGCCTTTCCTTCCATAACTCTGACTTAATATTAATGCCTAGAAAAAATACCCACAAACAAAAGGTATCAACTAATAACATACTCAGACAGTAGTAAATATAAAAAAATGTGTTCTATGATAAGCTATTATTTTACATTTAGTGCAAGAAATAGATTATATGTATCAGTAGATGTGTTTATGATATTAATTATTTTACAAGTACCTATGTAAGAAATAAAATATATACCGTAAGATAATATAACAATTCATTTTCATTTTAAGTTAATGCTCTCAAAAGTAGCAAAAAAATAAAATTAACTAAAAGCAACATTATACAATTACAGCCATATTGGAAGCAAAACTTTATTTGTACTTATTTGTAGAGCAAACGCAGAGAATGTAATGTTCTTTCTCCAGCTTCTGTTTGTTAGATATGCAGGTAATAAAATAAATGGTTGTTAATCTTCTAAGAAGGTCGTAAATGTAAAATACCTGTCAATAAAATGGTAGATAATTTTCTTGATCACAGTTTTCTTAAACTTTCAGCTGAACGGAACATACTTCTCTTTGCTGTAACTCCCCCCTGCCCCCCCCCCCCCCCCCCCCAAAAAAACCCCAGTTACATTACCTCTAAGAATTTAGTATGTTTAGAGATGATCACATCCACCTCTTCATCAGTCAGATGAAGTAGCTGAAGACCACTGGGTTGATAATGAAGCTGTAAAGCCACCAATCTAGCTTGTCTAACACATTTCTGGGCATGTCTTACACATTTCTCCTACAATTACACACAAAAAAACATCATGTTTTAGCCTGAAATATAAATATGGTTACTACACATGCTAATATTCCTGGCCTTAGCATCATAAAACTTTTGACTAGGATTTTTGTACTCAAAACTCCAAAATTGTACAATCAGCACAAAGTATATATTTGATACAGTGCTTTGATTGTTTTTTTTTAAAGTACGAGTACAAACTGGTACCCAAAGTTGTCTGATCGCAAGGCCTGATGTTTTATACCTTTTAAAGGATGGTTTCAGTTTACTAAATTTATATTCATTCAATTCATTTGGTCATCTGGTTAATAATTATTTGTAGTGTTATGAATATTTCTTTTAACAAAATTTTCATCTGCATATTAGACTGTCATTAACGACAGAAATTAACAACTTAAAAATATATTTTTGATGTTTTTGGTCCAAGTAGAAACAAATTCTTCCTTTTGCTTCTGCTACCAGTGGATTATGATATTTCTCCACTTTTTCTCTTATCTCTAGTGCTTTAATTAAAAAGTTAAGCTGGAATCAGACTGTCAGACTCCATGTTACATATTTTCTATTATATTTATGTTGGGACGGCCATTAACTTCAAATTTCCAGAATTTTTTTTAGTGTATTCAACAATTTTCAAAGTACATTTGTAATAAGATAGTACCGGTATCCATATTAAAAGAAATATTATTGTGACAAAACAGAAATACAAATTAATATAACATAAATATAAGTTTCTGCATCCTCTAGCCAAGTCATTCAAGTGAGCAGTAATGTATAAGTGTTTTAGAAATATTCATTTTTCCTCTTTTTCTATGATTTTCAGATTGGATTTTTGAACTGTTCTGACGGTATGGTATAGTCTGCTTGACTTCTATAAATCTCTAGAGAAATATTCTTAAAAATCAAAAAATTTTGAAATTAATTGTCAGAGTTCGTATATATCATATATTTAATTAACATACATCTAGAAAAAAAAATTATTCATTTGAAAAATGGATTTTTAAGAATTTTTTTCTGGAGATTTATAGAAGTCAAACGGACTTTATATCTATTTTTATTACCTTGAAATAACTCTCTGCAGCATCTGTAAAGTACTGGATAATATTCTGTAATGATGTCTGCACATCTGATGTATTATCTATATAAAAATTTAACCCAAGAAAATCAATGTTTATAAATCACATAAACCCTCTAAATCTAAAACCCCCCAAAAAATTTGATGCCAATAGATCACATAGCTACCGGTAAGTGTGTTTACGATGTTACGGTATCTCCTGTAAAGTGTATCAAGGTTTTCTTCTATTCTTACCATTTTTAACCAGTTGGTTGATTTATTGGTTATATTTTTACCAATCACTACGGTGGTTAAATTTCTGTATAAGAATTCCTGCCAATTTTCTTTCGACTGTCATTAACGACAGAAATTAACAACATAAAATAAAATATTTTTGATGTGTTGAATAGAGAAACAGATTCTTCATTTTGCTTCTGCTACCAGTGGATTATGATATTTCTCTCCACTCTTGATAGTTAAATAATCAAAATGTACATGGATAAATTAAGTTGAAAGTTATTACGATTGAACCCAATTATTACATTGAGTTACACAAGGAAATAAAAATTCTGAAATTGAGATAACAAGGTTAAAATGTATAGGGGTTAGGGGGTTAGGATTATGGTGTTTAACACCACTTTCAATAATATTTCAGCTATATCATGGCAGTCAGTTTTATTGGTGGATGAAACCAGAGAAAACCAACGACCTGTCGCAAGTCACTGACAAACTTTATCACATAATGTTGTATCGAGTACACCTCGCCATGAACGGGGTTACAACTCACAACTTTAGTGGTGATAGGCACTGATTGCACAGACAGTTGTAAATCCAACTACCATATGATCACGACCACGATGGCCCCTATTTGAAAATGAGATAACAAAGTTAAACTGTATAAGAAGAATGGAAATTTAATTTAAAACTAGAGGCTCCCAGGAGCCTGTATAGCTCACCTGGGTATAATAACAACATCAGTCAATAAAACTTGATAACTTCGGTGAAAAAAATTAACAAATGTAGTAGCCTTCGTCATTGCAGACCCCTTCTACAAAACAATTTGGGCAGGGGTTCCCCCTTTAATGTAAGTTATCAAAAATGCTGTAAAAAAAACATATATGTCAATGATTCTCAAAATTTAGCTTTTCCTACTTCACATTTTGTAATAGAGTTGCTTCCCTTTGATTATTTGAGTAACCAAAAGCAGTGAGTCAACAAACTAGAGGCTCCCAGGAGCCTGTATAGCTCACCTGGGTATAATAACAACATCAGTCAATAAAACTTGATAACTTCGGTAAAAAAATTAACAATTGTAGCCTTCGTCATTTTTATAAATTTGATGAAAAAAGGGCAAGAACTCCAAGATGGGTAATCAGATTTACTTCAAAATTGCAGGTAAAAAAAAAAATTGATCGAAAGGTCGAACCGCCAGACACATTTTTGGAAGAGAACCATCCAATGACTATTTCATCAAAATTTTGTTCTTATTGAGCAAATGGTTTCAGACAAAAAGATTTTTATGGGAATTTCCCATAGGGTCCTATGTTAAATTAAGTTCGGCTGTGGCGGCCATCTTGGTCGGTGTTCTGAAATGCTGGACACAATTTTGGAAGAGGACCACCCAAGAATCATTTCAGCAAAGTTTGGTTGAGATTGGCTCTGTAGTTTCAGAGAGGAAGATTTTTTTAATTTCATCCCCCCTTTTTTTCTAATTTGCATAATCGGTCAAACTCGGTAAAAGTTTTAAGTTCATAAAAAATCCCGTAATATATGTTAAAAAGCTCATCATTATGCTTATACAGTTCAAATTTGGGCACTTTCTGTCTTAAAATAGAGCAGTTTTGGCCATTTGAAGAAATTTCTATTTTTAGTAATGGTGGCCATCTTGGATACAGGACGGTGCTGACGGACACAATTTTGAAAGGGGACCACCTAAGGATCATTTCAGCAAAGTTTGGTTGAGATTGGCTCAGTAGTTTCAGAGGAGAAGATTTTTTTTTAATTCCATCCCCCCTTTTTTCTAATTTGCATAATCGGTCAAAATCGGCAAAAGTTCAAAGTTCATAAAAAAATCTCATAATATATGTTAAAAAGCTCATCATTATGCTTATACAGTTCAAATTTTGGCACTTTCTGGCTTAAAATAGAGCAGTTTTGGCCATTTGAAGAAATTTCTATTTTTAGTAATGGTGGCCATCTTGGATACAGGACGGCGCTGACGGACACAATTTTGAAAGGGGACCACCAAAGGATCATTTCAGCAAAGTTTTGTTGAGATTGGCTCAGTAGTTTCAGAGGGGAAGATTTTTTTAATTTCATCCCCCCTTTTTTCTAATTTGCATAATCGGTCAAAATCGGTAAAAGTTCAAAGTTCATAAAAAATCCCGTAATATATGTTAAAAAGCTCATCATTATGCTTATACAGTTCAAATTTGGGCACTTTCTGGCTTAAAATAGAGCAGTTTTGGCCATTTGAAGAAATTTCTATTTTAAGTAATGGTGGCCATCTTGGATACAGGACGGCGCTGACGGACACAATTTTAAAAGGGGATCACCTAAGGATCATTTCAGCAAAGTTTGGTTGAAATTGGCTCAGTAGTTTCAGAGGAGAAGATTTTTTTTAATTTCATCCCCCCTTTTTTTAAATTTCATAATCGGTCAAAATCGGTAAAAGTTCAAAGTTCATAAAAAATCCCATAATACATGTTAAAAAGCTCATCATTATGCTTATACAGTTCAAATTTTGGCACTTTCTGGCTTAAAATAGAGCAGTTTTGGCCATTTGAAGAAATTTCTATTTTTAGTAATGGCGGCCATCTTGGATACAGGACGGCGCTGACGGACACAATTTTAAAAGGGGACCACCTAAGGATCATTTCAGCAAAGTTTGGTTGAAATTGGCTCAGTAGTTTCAGAGGAGAAGATTTTTTTTTAATTTCATCCCCCCTTTTTTTAAATTTCATAATCGGTCAAAATCGGTAAAAGTTCAAAGTTCATAAAAAATCCCGTAATATATGTTAAAAAGCTCATCATTATGCTTATACAGTTCAAATTTGGGCACTTTCTGGCTTAAAATAGAGCAGTTTTGGCCATTTGAAGAAATTTCTATTTTTAGTAATGGTGGCCATCTTGGATACAGGACGGTGCTGACGGACACAATTTTGAAAGGGGACCACCTATGGATCATTTCAGCAAAGTTTGGTTGAGATTGGCTCAGTAGTTTCAGAGGAGAAGATTTTTTTCAAATTTCATCCCCCCTTTTTTTAATTTCATAATCGGTCAAAATCGGTAAAAGTTCAAAGTTCATAAAAAATCCAGTAATACATGTTAAAAAGCTCATCATTATGCTTATACAGTTCAAATTTTGGCACTTTCTGGCTTAAAATAGAGCAGTTTTGGCCATTTGAAGAAATTTCTATTTTTAGTAATGGCGGCCATCTTGGATACAGGACGGCGCTGACGGACACAATTTTAAAAGGGGACCACCTAAGGATCATTTCAGCAAAGTTTGGTTGAAATTGGCTCAGTAGTTTCAGAGGAGAAGATTTTTTTTTAATTTCATCCCCCCTTTTTTTAAATTTCATAATCGGTCAAAATCGGAAAAAGTTCAAAGTTCATAAAAAATCCCGTTATATATGTTAAAAAGCTCATCATTATGCTTATACAGTTCAAATTTGGGCACTTTCTGGCTTAAAATAGAGCAGTTTTGGCCATTTGAAGAAATTTCTATTTTTAGTAATGGTGGCCATCTTGGATACAGGACGGCGCTGACGGACACAATTTTGAAAGGGGACCACCTAAGGATCATTTCAGCAAAGTTTGGTTGAGATTGGCTCAGTAGTTTCAGAGGAGAAGATTTTTTTTTAATTTCATCCCCCCTTTTTTAATTTCATAATCGGTCAAACTCGGTAAAAGTTCAAAGTTCATAAAAAATCCCGTAATATATGTTAAAAAGCTCATCATTATGCTTATACAGTTCAAATTTGGGCACTTTCTGGCTTAAAATAGAGCAGTTTTGATCATTTGAAGAAATTTCTATTTTTAGTAATGGCGGCCATCTTGGATACAGGACGGCGCTAACGGACATAATTTTGAAAGGGGACCACTTAAGGATCATTTCAGCAAAGTTTGGTTGAGATTGGTTCGATAGTTTCAGAGGAGAAGATTTTTTTTTTATTTCATCCCCCCTTTTTTCTAATTTGCATAATCGGTCAAAATGGGTAATGGGATTTACTTCAAAATTGCAGGGTAGGTAGATCTTGATATGCTGCACATTTTTGCAATAAACTTAACATCTATCTCTAAATAGTTTTTGAAATATAAGACGAAAAGTATTAAAATGAAAAAAAAAAATTTATGAAAAAAGGGCAATAACTCCAAGATGGGTAATCAAATTTACTTCAAAATTGCAGGGTAGGTAGATCTTGACATGCTGAGCATGTTTGCAGTTTCAACTTACCATCTGTCTGTTATAGTTTTTGAAATAAAGGACGAAAAGTATTAAAATTTTGAAAATTTAATGAAAAAAGGGAAATAACTCCAAAATGAGTAATGGGATTTACTTCAAAATTGCAGGGTAGGTAGATCTTGATATGCCGCACATTTTTGCAATTTAAAGTTAACCTTTATCTCTTATAGTTTTTGAAATATAAGACGAAAAGCATTAACATTTTACAAATTTGATGAAAAAAGGGCAATAACTCCAAGATGGGTAATCAGATTTACTTCAAAATTGCAGGGTAGGTAGATCTTGATGTGCTGATCATTTTTATCCCATGTCAGATTTTTGCAGTTTAAACTTTCCCTCTATCTCTAATAGTTTTTGAGATATAAGATGATAGTATTAAAATTGAGAACATTTTGATAAAAAAGGGCAATAACTCCAAAATGGGTAATGGGATTTACTTCAAAATTGCAGGGTAGGAAGATCTTGACATGCTGCAAATTTTTGCAATTAAACTTAACCTTTATCTCTTATAGTTTTTGAAATATAAGACGAAAAGTATTAATTTTTTTTTTAAATTTGATGAAAAAAAGGGCAAGAACTCCAAGATGGGTAATCATATTTACTTCAAAATTGCAGGGTAGGTAGATATCGACATGGTGCACATTTTTGCAATTTAAAGTTAACATCTATCTCTTATAGTTTTTGAAATATAACACGAAAAGTATTAAAAAAAAAAAAAAATTGATCGGAGGGCCGAACCGCAGGATACATTTTTGGAAGAGAACCATCCAATGACTATTTCATCAAAATTTTGTTCTTATTGAGCAAATGGTTTCAGACAAGAAGATGTTTATGGGAATTTCCCATAGGGTCCTATGTTAAATTAAGTTCGGCTGTGGCGGCCATCTTGATCAGTGTTCTCAAATGCGGGACACAATTTTGGAGGAGGACCACCCAAGAATCATTTCAGCAAAGTTTGGTTGAGATTGGCTCAATAGTTTCAGAGGAGAAGATTTTTTCTTAATTTCATCCCCCCTTTTTTCTAATTTGCATAATTGGTCAAAATAGGCAAAAGTTCAAAGTTCATAAAAAATCCTGTAATATATGTTAAAAAGCTCATCATTATGCTTATACAGTTCAAATTTGGGCACTTTCTGGCTTAAAATAGAGCAGTTTTTGGCCATTTGAAGAAATTTCTATCTTTAGTAATGGCGGCCATCTTGGATACAAGACGGTGCTGACGGACACAATTTTGAAAGGGGACCACCCAAGGATCATTTCAGCAAAGTTTGGTTGAGATTGGCTCAGTAGTTTCAGAGGAGAAGAATTTTTTTTAATTTCATCCCCCCTTTTTTCTAATTTGCATAATCGGTCAAAATAGGCAAAAGTTCAAAGTTCATAAAAAATCCCGTAATATATGTTAAAAAGCTCATCATGCTTATACAGTTCAAATTTGGGCACTTTCTGGCTTAAAATAGAGTAGTTTTTGGTCATTTGAAGAAATTTCTATTTTTAGTAATGGCGGCCATCTTGGATACAAGACGGTGCTGACGGACACAATTTTGAAAGGGGACCACCCAAGGATCATTTCAGCAAAGTTTGGTTGAGATTGGCTCAGTAGTTTCAGAGGAGAAGAATTTTTTTAATTTCATCCCCCCTTTTTTCTAATTTGCATAATCGGTCAAAATAGGCAAAAGTTCAAAGTTCATAAAAAAATCCCGTAATATATGTTAAAAAGCTCATCATTATGCTTAAACAGTTCAAATTTGGGCACTTTCTGGCTTAAAATAGAGCAGTTTTTGGCCATTTGAAGAAATTTCTATTTTTAGTAATGGCGGCCATCTTGGATACAAGACGGTGCTGACGGACACAATTTTGAAAGGGGACCACCCAAGGATCATTTCAGCAAAGTTTGGTTGAGATTGGCTCAGTAGTTTCAGAGGAGAAGAATTTTTTTTAATTTCATCCCCCCTTTTTTCTAATTTGCATAATCGGTCAAAATAGGCAAAAGTTCAAAGTTCATAAAAAAATCCCATAATATATGTTAAAAAACTCATCATTATGCTTATACAGTTCAAATTTGGGCACTTTCTGGCTTAAAATAGAGCCGTTTTGGCCATTTGAAGAAATTTCTATTTTTAGTAATGGCGGCCATCTTGGATACAGGACGGCGCTGACGGACACAATTTTGAAAGGGGACCACCCAAGGATCATTTCAGCAAAGTTTGGTTGAGATTGGCTCAGTAGTTTCAGAGGAGAAGAATTTTTTTAAATTTCATCCCCCCTTTTTTCTAATTTGCATAATCGGTCAAAATAGGCAAAAGTTCAAAGTTCATAAAAAATCCCGTAATATATGTTAAAAAGCTCATCAATATGCTTATACAGTTCAAATTTGGGCACTTTCTGGCTTAAAATAGAGCAGTTTTTGGCCATTTGAAGAAATTTCTATTTTTAGTAATGGCGGCCATCTTGGATACAAGACGGTGCTGACGGACACAATTTTGAAAGGGGACCACCCAAGGATCATTTCAGCAAAGTTTGGTTGAGATTGGCTCAGTAGTTTCAGAGGAGAGGATTTTTTTTAAATTTCATCCCCCCTTTTTTCTAATTTGCATAATCGGTCAAAATAGGCAAAAGTTCAAAAGTTCATAAAAAATCCCGTAATATATGTTAAAAAGCTCATCATTATGCTTATACAGTTCAAATTTGGGCACTTTCTGGCTTAAAATAGAGCAGTTTTGGCCATTTGAAGAAATTTCTATTTTTAGTAATGGTGGCCATCTTGGAAACAGGACGGCGCTGACGGACACAATTTTGAAAGGGGACCACCCAAGGATCATTTCAGCAAAGTTTGGTTGAGATTGGCTCAGTAGTTTCAGAGGAGAAGAAATTTTTTTAATTTCATCCCCCCTTTTTTCTAATTTGCATAATCGGTCAAAATAGGCAAAAGTTCAAAGTTCATAAAAAATCCCGTAATATATGTTAAAAAGCTCATCATTATGCTTATACAGTTCAAATTTGGGCACTTTCTGGCTTAAAATAGAGCAGTTTTTGGCCATTTGAAGAAATTTCTATTTTTAGTAATGGCGGCCATCTTGGATACAAGACGGTGCTGACGGACACAATTTTGAAAGGGGACCACCCAAGGATCATTTCAGCAAAGTTTGGTTGAGATTGGCTCAGTAGTTTCAGAGGAGAAGAAAAAAAATTAATTTCATCCCCCCTTTTTTCTAATTTGCATAATCGGTCAAAATAGGCAAAAGTTCAAAGTTCATAAAAAATCCCGTAACATATGTTAAAAAGATCATCATTATGCTTATACAGTTCAAATTTGGGCACTTTCTGGCTTAAAATAGAGCAGTTTTGGCCATTTGAAGAAATTTCTATTTTTAGTAATGGCGGCCATCTTGGATACAGGACGGCGCTGACGGACACAATTTTGAAAGGGGACCACCCAAGGATCATTTCAGCACAGTTTGGTTGAGATTGGCTCAGTAGTTTCAGAGGAGAAGAATTTTTTTTAATTTCATCCCCCCTTTTTTCTAATTTGCATAATCGGTCAAAATAGGCAAAAGTTCAAAGTTCATAAAAAATCCCGTAATATATGTTAACCAGAGGCTCTCAAGAGCCTGTATCGTTCACCTGGTAATAAAAAAAACCAATTGGTCCTATGTAAAAACTATGTCCTGCGTCATCTTGGAATTACGATCAACATAAAAAACACAAAGTTTGTAAAGGACCTTCCAATGATTGATGCACAGTTTAGGTTCAATCAGTGCAATAGCTTCAGAGAAGAATATATTTCTGTATTTTCCCCATATGGTTCTGTGTTAATACTATGACCTGTGGTGGCAGCCATCTTGGATTTCCGATCGGCATAAAAAACAGAGGACCTTCCAATGATCATTCCTGGGCAGTTTGGTTTCAACTGTCCAAGTGGTTTCAGAGAAGAAGCATTTTGAAACATTTTTCCCATAGGGTCCAATGTTAAACTAAGTCCTGCCGTAGCCGCCATTTTGAATTTCATATCAGAATAAAAAACGTATATTTTGTAGAGGACCATTCAATGAACATTCGTGTACAGTTTGGCTTTAATCATATTTGTAGTTTCTGAGAAGAAGGCATTTGAACATTTTCCCATAGGGTCCAATGTTAATCTATGTCCTGCGGTGGTGGCCATCTTGGATTTCCGATCGGCATAAAAAACACACACCTTGTAGAGGACCTTCCAATGATCATTCCTGGGCAGTTTGGTTTCAATTATCCAAGTGGTTTCAGAGAAGAAGCGTTTTGAAACATTTTCCCCATAGGGTCCAATGTTAAACTAAGTCCTGCCGTAGCCGCCATTTTGAATTTCATATCGGAACAAAAAACGTAAAGTTTGTAGAGGACCATCCAATGTACACACATATGGACAGTTTGGCTTTAATCACATTTGTAGTTTCTGAGAAGAAGGCATTTGAACATTTTCCCATAGGGTCCAATGTTAATCTATGTCCTGCGGTGGTGGCCATCTTGAATTTTCGATCGGCATAAAAAAACAGAAACTTTGTAGAGGACCTTCCAATGATCATTCCTGGGCAGTTTGGATTCAATTGTCCAAGTGGTTTCAGAGAAGAAGCGTTTTGAAACATTTTCCCCATAGGGTCCAATGTTAAACTAAGTCCTGCCGTAGCCGCCATTTTGAATTTCATATCGGAACAAAAAACATAAAGTTTGTAGAGGACCATCCAATGAACATTCATGTACAGTTTGGCTTTAATAATATTTGTAGTTTCTGAGAAGAAGGCATTTGAACATTTTCCCATAGGGTCCAATGTTAATCTATGTATTGCGGTGGCGGCCATCTTGGATTTCCGATCGGCATAAAAAACATAAAATTTGTAGAGGACCTTCCAATGATCATTCCTGGGCAGTTTGGTTTCAACTGTTCTAGTGGTTTCAGAGAAGCGTTTTGAAACATTTTTCCCATAGGGTCCAATGTTAAACTAAGTCCTGCCGTAGCCGCCCTTTTGAATTTCATACCGGAACAAAAATCGTAAAGTTTGTAGAGGACCATCTAATGAACATTCATGTACAGTTTGACTTTAATCATATTTGTAGTTTCTGAGTAGAAGGCATTTGAATATTTTCCCATAGGGTCCAATGTTAATCTACGTCCTGCGGTGGCGGCCATCTTGAATTTCCGATCGGCATAAAAAAACAGAAACTTTGTAGATGACCTTCCAATGATCATTCCTGGGCAGTTTGGTTTCAATTATCCAAGTGGTTTCAGAGAAGAAGCGTTTTGAAACATTTTTCCCATAGGGTCCAATGTTAAACTAAGTCCTGCCGTAGCCGCCATTTTGAATTTCTTATCGGAACAAAAAACGTAAAGTTTGTAGAGGACCATCCAATGAACATTCATGTACAGTTTGGCTTTAATAATATTTGTAGTTTCTGAGAAGAAGGCATTTGAACATTTTCCCATAGGGTCCAATGTTAATCTATGTATTGCGGTGGTGGCCATCTTGGATTTCCGATCGGCATAAAAAACATAAAATTTGTAGAGGACCTTCCAATGATCATTCCTAGGCAGTTTGGTTTCAATTATCCAAGTGGTTTCAGAGAAGAAGTGTTTTGAAACATTTTTCCCATAGGGTCCAATGTTAAACTAAGTCCTGCCGTAGCCGCCATTTTGAATTTCATATCGGAACAAAAAACGTATTGTTTGTAGAGGATCATCCAATGAACATTCATGTACAGTTTGGCTTTAATCATATTTGTAGTTTCTGAGTAGAAGGCATTTGAATATTTTCCCATAGGGTCCAATGTTAATCTATGTCCTGCGGTGGCGGCCATCTTGAATTTCCGATCGGCATAAAAAAACAGAAACTTTGTAGATGACCTTCCAATGATCATTCCTGGGCAGTTTGGTTTCAATTATCCAAGTGGTTTCAGAGAAGAAGCGTTTTGAAACATTTTTCCCATAGGGTCCAATGTTAAACTAAGTCCTGCCGTAGCCGCCATTTTGAATTTCTTATCGGAACAAAAAACGTAAAGTTTGTAGAGGACCATCCAATGAACATTCATGTACAGTTTGGCTTTAATAATATTTGTAGTTTCTGAGAAGAAGGCATTTGAACATTTTCCCATAGGGTCCAATGTTAATCTATGTATTGCGGTGGTGGCCATCTTGGATTTCCGATCGGCATAAAAAACATAAAATTTGTAGAGGACCTTCCAATGATCATTCCTAGGCAGTTTGGTTTCAATTATCCAAGTGGTTTCAGAGAAGAAGTGTTTTGAAACATTTTTCCCATAGGGTCCAATGTTAAACTAAGTCCTGCCGTAGCCGCCATTTTGAATTTCATACCAGAACAAAAAACGTAAAGTTTGTAGAGGACCATCTAATGAACATTCATGTACAGTTTGGCTTTAATCATATTCGTAGTTTCTGAGTAGAAGGCATTTGAATATTTTCCCATAGGGTCCAATGTTAATCTATGTCCTGCGGTGGCGGCCATCTTGGATTTCCGACCGGCATAAAAAACAGAAAATTTGTAGAGGACCTTCCAATGATCATTCCTGGGCAGTTTGGTTTCAACTGTCCAAGTGGTTTCGGAGAAGAAGCATTTTGAAACATTTTTCCCATAGGGTCCAATGTTAAACTAAGTCCTGCCGTAGCCGCCATTTTGAATTTCATATCGGAACAAAAAACCTTAAGATTGTAGAGGACCATCCAATGAACATTCATGTACAGTTTGGCTTTAATCATATTTGTAGTTTCTGAGTAGAAGGCATTTGAATATTTTCCCATAGGGTCCAATGTTAATCTATGTCCTGCGGTGGTGGCCATCTTGGATTCCCGACCGGCATAAAAAACAGAAAATTTGTAGAGGACCTTCCAATGATCATTCCTGGGCAGTTTGGTTTCAATTATCCAAGTGGTTTCAGAGAAGAAGCGTTTTGAAACATTTTTCCCATAGGGTCCAATGTTAAACTAAGTCCTGCCGTAGCCGCCATTTTGAATTTGTTATCGGAACAAAAAACGTAAAGTTTGTAGAGGACCATCCAATGAACATTCATGTACAGTTTGGCTTTAATCATATTTGTAGTTTCTGAGTAGAAGGCATTTGAATATTTTCCCATAGGGTCCAATGTTAAACTAAGTCCTGCCGTAGCCGCCATTTTGAATTTCATATCGGAACAAAAAACCTTAAGATTGTAGAGGACCATCCAATGAACATTCATGTACAGTTTGGCTTTAATCATATTTGTAGTTTCTGAGTAGAAGGCATTTGAATATTTTCCCATAGGGTCCAATGTTAATCTATGTCCTGCGGTGGTGGCCATCTTGGATTCCCGACCGGCATAAAAAACAGAAAATTTGTAGAGGACGTTCCAATGATCATTCCTGGGCAGTTTGGTTTCAATTATCCAAGTGGTTTCAGAGAAGAAGCGTTTTGAAACATTTTTCCCATAGGGTCCAATGTTAAACTAAGTCCTGCCGTAGCCGCCCTTTTGAATTTCATACCGGAACAAAAATCGTAAAGTTTGTAGAGGACCATCTAATGAACATTCATGTACAGTTTGACTTTAATCATATTTGTAGTTTCTGAGTAGAAGGCATTTGAATATTTTCCCATAGGGTCCAATGTTAATCTACGTCCTGCGGTGGCGGCCATCTTGGATTTCCGACCGGCATAAAAAATATAAAATTTGTAGAGGATCTTCCAATGATCATTCCTGGGCAGTTTGGTTTCAACTGTCCTAGTGGTTTCAGAGAAGAAGCATTTTGAAACATTTTTCCCATAGGGTCCAATGTTAAACTAAGTCCTGCCGTAGCCGCCATTTTGAATTTCATATCGGAACAAAAAACCTTAAGATTGTAGAGGACCATCCAATGAACATTCATGTACAGTTTGGCTTTAATAATATTTGTAGTTTCTGAGAAGAAGGCATTTGAACATTTTCCCATAGGGTCCAATGTTAATCTATGTCCTGCGGTGGCGGCCATCTTGGATTTCCGACCGGTATAAAAAACATAAAATTTGTAGAGGACCTTCCAATGATCATTCCTTGGCAGTTTGGTTTCAACTGTCCAAGTGGTTTCAGAGAAGAAGCATTTTGAAACATTTTTCCCATAGGGTCCAATGTTAAACTAAGTCCTGCCGTAGCCGCCATTTTGAATTTCATATCGGAACAAAAAACCTTAAGATTGTAGAGGACCATCCAATGAACATTCATGTACAGTTTGGCTTTAATAATATTTGTAGTTTCTGAGAAGAAGGCATTTGAACATTTTCCCATAGGGTCCAATGTTAATCTATGTCCTGCGATGGCGGCCATCTTGGATTTCCGATCGGCATAAAAAACAGTACCTTGGTAAAGGACATTCCAATGATCATTCCTTTACAGTTTGGTTTCAGTCAGTTCATTAGTTTCAGAGAAGAAGATCTTTGAAATTTCAGCCAATCAGAGCATATTATTGGCCCTGGCAGCCATATTGAATATCCGACTGGAACGAAAAACAGTAACTTTGTAGAGGACCATCCAAGGAACATTCCTGCTAAGTTCGGTTCCAATCGGCCAAGTGGTTTCGGAGAAGAAGCTTGAAATGTGAAAAGTTTACAGACGACAGACGACGGACGCCAAGTGATGGCAATAGTTCACCTGGACCTTTGGTCCAGGTGAACTAAAAAGCTCATCAATATGCTTATACAGTTCAAATTTGGGCACTTTCTGGTTTAAAATAGAGCAGTTTTTGGCCATTTGAAGAAATTTCTATTTTTAGTAATGGCGGCCATCTTGGATACAAGACGGTGCTGACGGACACAATTTTGAAAGGGGACCACCCAAGGATCATTTCAGCAAAGTTTGGTTGAGATTGGCTCAGTAGTTTCAGAGGAGAAGAAAATTTTTTTATTTCATCCCCCCTTTTTTCTAATTTGCATAATCGGTCAAAATAGGCAAAAGTTCAAAGTTCATAAAAAATCCCGTAACATATGTTAAAAAGCTCATCATTATGCTTATACAGTTCAAATTTGGGCACTTTCTGGCTTAAAATAGAGCAGTTTTGGCCATTTGAAGAAATTTCTATTTTTAGTCATGGCGGCCATCTTAGATACAGGACGGCGCTGACGGACACAATTTTGAAAGGAGACCACCCAAGGATCATTTCAGCAAAGTTTGGTTGAGATTGGCTCAGTAGTTTCAGAGGAGAAGAAATTTTTTAAATTTCATCCCCCCTTTTTTCTAATTTGCATAATCGGTCAAAATAGGCAAAAGTTCAAAGTTCATAAAAAATCCCGTAATATATGTTAAAAAGCTCATCATTATGCTTATACAGTTCAAATTTGGGCACTTTCTGGCTTAAAATAGAGCAGTTTTTGGCCATTTAAAGAAATTTCTATTTTTAGTAATGGCGGCATCTTGGATACAAGACGGTGCTGACGGACACAATTTTGAAAGTGGACCACCCAAGGATCATTTCAGCAAAGTTTGGTTGAGATTGGCACAGTAGTTTCAGAGGCAAGGATATTTTTTAAATTTCATCCCCCCTTTTTTCTAATTTGCATAATCGGTCAAAATAGGCAAAAGTTCAAAGTTCATAAAAAATCCCGTAATATATGTTAAAAAGCTCATCATTATGCTTATACAGTTCAAATTTGGGCACTTTCTGGCTTAAAATAGAGCAGTTTTTGGCCATTTGAAGAAATTTCTATTTTTAGTAATGGCGGCCATCTTGGATACAAGACGGTGCTGACGGACACAATTTTGAAAGGGGACCACCCAAGGATCATTTCAGCAAAGTTTGGTTGAGATTGGCTCAGTAGTTTCAGAGGAGAAGAATTTTTTTTAATTTCATCCCCCTTTTTTCTAATTTGCATAATCGGTCAAAATAGGCAAAAGTTCAAAGTTCATAAAAAATCCCGTAATATATGTTAAAAAGCTCATCATTATGCTTATACAGTTCAAATTTGGGCACTTTCTGGCTTAAAATAGAGCAGTTTTTGGCCATTTGAAGAAATTTCTATTTTTAGTAATGGCGGCCATCTTGGATACAAGACGGTGCTGACGGACACAATTTTGAAAGGGGACCACCCAAGGATCATTTCAGCAAAGTTTGGTTGAGATTGCCTCAGTAGTTTCAGAGGAGAAGAAATTTTTTAAATTTCATCCCCCCTTTTTTCTAATTTGCATAATCGGTCAAAATAGGCAAAAGTTCAAAGTTCATAAAAAATCCCGTAATACATGTTAAAAAGCTCATCATTATGCTTATACAGTTCAAATTTGGGCACTTTCTGCCTTAAAATAGAGCAGTTTTTGACCATTTGAAGAAATTTCTATTTTTAGTAATGGCGGCCATCTTGGATACAAGACGGTGCTGACGGACACAATTTTGAAAGGGGATCACCCAAGGATCATTTCAGCAAAGTTTGTTTGAGATTGGCTCAGTAGTTTCAGAGGAGAAGAATTTTTTTTAATTTCATCCCCCTTTTTTCTAATTTGCATAATCGGTCAAAATAGGCAAAAGTTCAAAGTTCATAAAAAATCCCGTAATATATGTTAAAAAGCTCATCATTATGCTTATACAGTTCAAATTTGGGCACTTTCTGGCTTAAAATAGAGCAGTTTTTGACCATTTGAAGAAATTTCTATTTTTAGTAATGGCGGCCATCTTGGATACAAGACGGTGCTGACGGACACAATTTTGAAAGGGAACCACCCAAGGATCATTTCAGCAAAGTTTGTTTGAGATTGGCTCAGTAGTTTCAGAGGAGAAGAATTTTTTAAATTTCATCCCCCCTTTTTTCTAATTTGCATAATCGGTCAAAATAGGCAAAAGTTCAAAGTTCATAAAAAATCCCGTAATATATGTTAAAAAGCTCATCATTATGCTTATACAGTTCAAATTTGGGCACTTTCTGGCTTAAAATAGAGCAGTTTTTGGCCATTTGAAGAAATTTCTATTTTTAGTAATGGCGGCCATCTTGGATACAAGACGGTGCTGACGGACACAATTTTGAAAGGGGACCACCCAAGGATCATTTCAGCAAAGTTTGGTTGAGATTGCCTCAGTAGTTTCAGAGGAGAAGAAATTTTTTTAATTTCATCCCCCTTTTTTCTAATTTGCATAATCGGTCAAAATAGGCAAAAGTTCAAAGTTCATAAAAAATCCCGTAATATATGTTAAAAAGCTCATCATTATGCTTATACAGTTCAAATTTGGGCACTTTCTGGCTTAAAATAGAGCAGTTTTTGACCATTTGAAGAAATTTCTATTTTTAGTAATGGCGGCCATCTTGGATACAAGACGGTGCTGACGGACACAATTTTGAAAGGGAACCACCCAAGGATCATTTCAGCAAAGTTTGTTTGAGATTGGCTCAGTAGTTTCAGAGGAGAAGAATTTTTTAAATTTCATCCCCCCTTTTTTCTAATTTGCATAATCGGTCAAAATAGGCAAAAGTTCAAAGTTCATAAAAAATCCCGTAATATATGTTAAAAAGCTCATCATTATGCTTATACAGTTCAAATTTGGGCACTTTCTGGCTTAAAATAGAGCAGTTTTGGCCATTTGAAGAAATTTCTATTTTTAGTAATGGTGGCCATCTTGGATACAGGACGGCGCTGACGGACAAAATTTTGAAAGGGGAACACCCAAGGATCATTTCAGCAAAGTTTGGTTGAGATTGGCTCAGTAGTTTCAGAGGAGAAGAATTTTTTTAAATTTCATCCCCCCTTTTTTCTAATTTGCATAATCGGTCAAAATAGGCAAAAATTCAAAGTTCATAAAAAATCCCGTAATATATGTTAAAAAGCTCATCATTATGCTTATACAGTTCAAATTTGGGCACTTTCTGGCTTAAAATAGAGCAGTTTTTGGCCATTTGAAGAAATTTCTATTTTTAGTAATGGCGGCCATCTTGGATACAAGACGGTGCTGACGGACACAATTTTGAAAGGGGACCACCCAAGGATCATTTCAGCAAAGTTTGGTTGAGATTGCCTCAGTAGTTTCAGAGGAGAAGAAATTTTTTAAATTTCATCCCCCCTTTTTTCTAATTTGCATAATCGGTCAAAATAGGCAAAAGTTCAAAGTTCATAAAAAATCCCGTAATACATGTTTAAAAGCTCATCATTATGCTTATACAGTTCAAATTTGGGCACTTTCTGCCTTAAAATAGAGCAGTTTTTGACCATTTGAAGAAATTTCTATTTTTAGTAATGGCGGCCATCTTGGATACAAGACGGTGCTGACGGACACAATTTTGAAAGGGGACCACCCAAGGATCATATCAGCAAAGTTTGTTTGAGATTGGCTCAGTAGTTTCAGAGGAGAAGAAATTTTTTTAATTTCATCCCCCTTTTTTCTAATTTGCATAATCGGTCAAAATAGGCAAAAGTTCAAAGTTCATAAAAAATCCCGTAATATATGTTAAAAAGCTCATCATTATGCTTATACAGTTCAAATTTGGGCACTTTCTGGCTTAAAATAGAGCAGTTTTTGACCATTTGAAGAAATTTCTATTTTTAGTAATGGCGGCCATCTTGGATACAAGACGGTGCTGACGGACACAATTTTGAAAGGGAACCACCCAAGGATCATTTCAGCAAAGTTTGTTTGAGATTGGCTCAGTAGTTTCAGAGGAGAAGAATTTTTTTAATTTCATCCCCCCTTTTTTCTAATTTGCATAATCGGTCAAAATAGGCAAAAGTTCAAAGTTCATAAAAAATCCCGTAATATATGTTAAAAAGCTCATCATTATGCTTATACAGTTCAAATTTGGGCACTTTCTGGCTTAAAATAGAGCAGTTTTGGCCATTTGAAGAAATTTCTATTTTTAGTAATGGCGGCCATCTTGGATACAGGACGGCGCTGACGGACACAATTTTGAAAGGGGACCACCCAAGGATCATTTCAGCAAAGTTTGGTTGAGATTGGCTCAGTATTTTCAGAGGAGAAGATTTTTTTTAAATTTCATCCCCCCTTTTTTCTAATTTGCATAATCGGTCAAAATAGGCAAAAGTTCAAAGTTCATAAAAAATCCCGTAATATATGTTAAAAAGCTCATCATTATGCTTATACAGTTCAAATTTGGGCACTTTCTGGCTTAAAATAGAGCAGTTTTTGGCCATTTAAAGAAATTTCTATTTTTAGTAATGGCGGCATCTTGGATACAAGACGGTGCTGACGGACACAATTTTGAAAGTGGACCACCGAAGGATCATTTCAGCAAAGTTTGGTTGAGATTGGCACAGTAGTTTCAGAGGCAAGGATATTTTTTAAATTTCATCCCCCCTTTTTTCTAATTTGCATAATCGGTCAAAATAGGCAAAAGTTCAAAGTTCATAAAAAATCCCGTAATATATGTTAAAAAGCTCATCATTATGCTTATACAGTTCAAATTTGGGCACTTTCTGGCTTAAAATAGAGCAGTTTTTGGCCATTTGAAGAAATTTCTATTTTTAGTAATGGCGGCCATCTTGGATACAAGACGGTGCTGACGGACACAATTTTGAAAGGGGACCACCCAAGGATCATTTCAGCAAAGTTTGGTTGAGATTGGCTCAGTAGTTTCAGAGGAGAAGAATTTTTTTTAATTTCATCCCCCCTTTTTTCTAATTTGCATAATCGGTCAAAATAGGCAAAAGTTCAAAGTTCATAAAAAAATCCCATAATATATGTTAAAAAACTCATCATTATGCTTATACAGTTCAAATTTGGGCACTTTCTGGCTTAAAATAGAGCAGTTTTGGCCATTTGAAGAAATTTCTATTTTTAGTAATGGCGGCCATCTTGGATACAGGACGGCGCTGACGGACACAATTTTGAAAGGGGACCACCCAAGGATCATTTCAGCAAAGTTTGGTTGAGATTGGCTCAGTAGTTTCAGAGGAGAGGATTTTTTTTAAATTTCATCCCCCCTTTTTTCTAATTTGCATAATCGGTCAAAATAGGCAAAAGTTCAAAAGTTCATAAAAATTCCCGTAATATATGTTAAAAAGCTCATCATTATGCTTATACAGTTCAAATTTGGGCACTTTCTGGCTTAAAATAGAGCAGTTTTGGCCATTTGAAGAAATTTCTATTTTTAGTAATGGTGGCCATCTTGGATACAGGACGGCGCTGACGGACACAATTTTGAAAGGGGAACACCCAAGGATCATTTCAGCAAAGTTTGGTTGAGATTGCCTCAGTAGTTTCAGAGGAGAAGATTTTTTTTTAATTTCATCCCCCCTTTTTTCTAATTTGCATAATCGGTCAAAATAGGCAAAAGTTCAAAGTTCATAAAAAATCCCGTAATATATGTTAAAAAGCTCATCATTATGCTTATACAGTTCAAATTTGGGCACTTTCTGCCTTAAAATAGAGCAGTTTTTGACCATTTGAAGAAATTTCTATTTTTAGTAATGGCGGCCATCTTGGATACAAGACGGTGCTGACGGACACAATTTTGAAAGGGGACCACCCAAGGATCATTTCAGCAAAGTTTGTTTGAGATTGGCTCAGTAGTTTCAGAGGAGAAGAAATTTTTTTAATTTCATCCCCCTTTTTTCTAATTTGCATAATCGGTCAAAATAGGCAAAAGTTCAAAGTTCATAAAAAATCCCGTAATATATGTTAAAAAGCTCATCATTATGCTTATACAGTTCAAATTTGGGCACTTTCTGGCTTAAAATAGAGCAGTTTTTGACCATTTGAAGAAATTTCTATTTTTAGTAATGGCGGCCATCTTGGATACAAGACGGTGCTGACGGACACAATTTTGAAAGGGAACCACCCAAGGATCATTTCAGCAAAGTTTGTTTGAGATTGGCTCAGTAGTTTCAGAGGAGAAGAATTTTTTAAATTTCATCCCCCCTTTTTTCTAATTTGCATAATCGGTCAAAATAGGCAAAAGTTCAAAGTTCATAAAAAATCCCGTAATATATGTTAAAAAGCTCATCATTATGCTTATACAGTTCAAATTTGGGCACTTTCTGGCTTAAAATAGAGCAGTTTTGGCCATTTGAAGAAATTTCTATTTTTAGTAATGGCGGCCATCTTGGATACAGGACGGCGCTGACGGACACAATTTTGAAAGGGGACCACCCAAGGATCATTTCAGCAAAGTTTGGTTGAGATTGGCTCAGTATTTTCAGAGGAGAAGATTTTTTTTAAATTTCATCCCCCCTTTTTTCTAATTTGCATAATCGGTCAAAATAGGCAAAAGTTCAAAGTTCATAAAAAATCCCGTAATATATGTTAAAAAGCTCATCATTATGCTTATACAGTTCAAATTTGGGCACTTTCTGGCTTAAAATAGAGCAGTTTTGGCCATTTGAAGAAATTTCTATTTTTAGTAATGGCGGCCATCTTGGATACAGGACGGCGCTGACGGACACAATTTTGAAAGGGGACCACCCAAGGATCATTTCAGCAAAGTTTGGTTGAGATTGGCTCAGTAGTTTCAGAGGAGAGGATATTTTTAAAATTTCATCCCCCCTTTTTCTAATTTGCATAATCGGTCAAAATAGGCAAAAGTTCAAAAGTTCATAAAAAATCCCGTAATATATGTTAAAAAGCTCATCATTATGCTTATACAGTTCAAATTTGGGCACTTTCTGGCTTAAAATAGAGCAGTTTTGGCCATTTGAAGAAATTTCTATTTTTAGTAATGGCGGCCATCTTGGATACAGGACGGCGCTGACGGACAAAATTTTGAAAGGGAACCACCCAAGGATCATTTCAGCAAAGTTTGGTTGAGATTGGCTCAGTAGTTTCAGAGGAGAAGAATTTTTTTTAATTTCATCCCCCCTTTTTTCTAATTTGCATAATCGGTCAAAATAGGCAAAAGTTCAAAGTTCATAAAAAATCCCGTAATATATGTTAAAAAGCTCATCATTATGCTTATACAGTTCAAATTTGGGCACTTTCTGGCTTAAAATAGAGCAGTTTTTGGCCATTTGAAGAAATTTCTATTTTTAGTAATGGCGGCCATCTTGGATACAAGACGGTGCTGACGGACACAATTTTGAAAGGGGACCACCCAAGGATCATTTCAGCAAAGTTTGGTTGAGATTGGCTCAGTAGTTTCAGAGAGGATTTTTTTTAAATTTCATCCCCCCTTTTTTCTAATTTGCATAATCGGTCAAAATAGGCAAAAGTTCAAAGTTCATAAAAAATCCCGTAATATATGTTAAAAAGCTCATCATTATGCTTATACAGTTCAAATTTGGGCACTTTCTGGCTTAAAATAGAGCAGTTTTGGCCATTTGAAGAAATTTCTATTTTTAGTAATGGTGGCCATCTTGGATACAGGACGGCGCTGACGGACACAATTTTGAAAGGGGACCACCCAAGGATCATTTCAGCAAAGTTTGGTTGAGATTGGCTCAGTAGTTTCAGAGGAGAAGAACATTTTTTAATTTCATCCCCCTTTTTTCTAATTTGCATAATCGGTCAAAATAGGCAAAAGTTCAAAGTTCATAAAAAATCCCGTAATATATGTTAAAAAGCTCATCATTATGCTTATACAGTTCAAATTTGGGCACTTTCTGGCTTAAAATAGAGCAGTTTTTGACCATTTGAAGAAATTTCTATTTTTAGTAATGGCGGCCATCTTGGATACAAGACGGTGCTGACGGACACAATTTTGAAAGGGAACCACCCAAGGATCATTTCAGCAAAGTTTGTTTGAGATTGGCTCAGTAGTTTCAGAGGAGAAGAATTTTTTTAATTTCATCCCCCCTTTTTTCTAATTTGCATAATCGGTCAAAATAGGCAAAAGTTCAAAGTTCATAAAAAATCCCGTAATATATGTTAAAAAGCTCATCATTATGCTTATACAGTTCAAATTTGGGCACTTTCTGGCTTAAAATAGAGCAGTTTTTGGCCATTTGAAGAAATTTCTATTTTTAGTAATGGCGGCCATCTTGGATACAAGACGGTGATGACGGACACAATTTTGAAAGGGGACCACCCAAGGATCATTTCAGCAAAGTTTGGTTGAGATTGGCTCAGTATTTTCAGAGGAGAAGAAATTTTTTTAATTTCATCCCCCCTTTTTTCTAATTTGCATAATCGGTCAAAATAGGCAAAAGTTCAAAGTTCATAAAAAAATCCCATAATATATGTTAAAAAACTCATCATTATGCTTATACAGTTCAAATTTGGGCACTTTCTGGCTTAAAATAGAGCAGTTTTTGGCCATTTGAAGAAATTTATATTTTTAGTAATGGCGGCCATCTTGGATACAAGACGGTGCTGACGGACACAATTTTGAAAGGGGACCACCCAAGGATCATTTCAGCAAAGTTTGGTTGAGATTGGCTCAGTAGTTTCAGAGGAGAGGATTTTTTTTAAATTTCATCCCCCCTTTTTTCTAATTTGCATAATCGGTCAAAATAGGCAAAAGTTCAAAAGTTCATAAAAAATCCCGTAATATATGTTAAAAAGCTCATCATTATGCTTATACAGTTCAAATTTGGGCACTTTCTGGCTTAAAATAGAGCAGTTTTTGACCATTTGAAGAAATTTCTATTTTTAGTAATGGTGGCCATCTTGGATACAGGACGGCGCTGACGGACACAATTTTGAAAGGGGACCACCCAAGGATCATTTCAGCAAAGTTTGGTTGAGATTGGCTCAGTAGTTTCAGAGGAGAAGAATTTTTTTTAATTTCATCCCCCCTTTTTTCTAATTTGCATAATCGGTCAAAATAGGCAAAAGTTCAAAGTTCATAAAAAATCCTGTAATATATGTTAAAAAGCTCATCATTATGCTTATACAGTTCAAATTTGGGCACTTTCTGGCTTAAAATAGAGCAGTTTTTGGCCATTTGAAGAAATTTCTATTTTTAGTAATGGCGGCCATCTTGGATACAAGACGGTGCTGACGGACACAATTTTGAAAGGGGACCACCCAAGGATCATTTCAGCAAAGTTTGGTTGAGATTGGCTCAGTAGTTTCAGAGGAGAAGAAAAAAATTTAATTTCATCCCCCCTTTTTTCTAATTTGCATAATCGGTCAAAATAGGCAAAAGTTCAAAGTTCATAAAAAATCCCGTAACATATGTTAAAAAGCTCATCATTATGCTTATACAGTTCAAATTTGGGCACTTTCTGGCTTAAAATAAAGCAGTTTTTGACCATTTGAAGAAATTTCTATTTTTAGTAATGGCGGCCATCTTGGATACAAGACGGTGCTGACGGACACAATTTTGAAAGGGGACCACCCAAGGATCATTTCAGCAAAGTTTGTTTGAGATTGGCTCAGTAGTTTCAGAGGAGAAGAAATTTTTTAAATTTCATCCCCCTTTTTTCTAATTTGCATAATCGGTCAAAATAGGCAAAAGTTCAAAGTTCATAAAAAATCCCGTAATATATGTTAAAAAGCTCATCATTATGCTTATACAGTTCAAATTTGGGCACTTTCTGGCTTAAAATAGAGCAGTTTTTGGCCATTTGAAGAAATTTCTATTTTTAGTAATGGCGGCCATCTTGGATACAAGACGGTGCTGACGGACACAATTTTGAAAGGGGACCACCCAAGGATCATTTCAGCAAAGTTTGGTTGAGATTGGCGCAGTAGTTTCAGAGGAGAAGAATTTTTTTTAATTTCATCCCCCCTTTTTTCTAATTTGCATAATCGGTCAAAATAGGCAAAAGTTTAAAGTTCATAAAAAATCCCGTAATATATGTTAAAAAGCTCATCATTATGCTTATACAGTTCAAATTGGGCACTTTCTGGCTTAAAATAGAGCAGTTTTTGGCCATTTGAAGAAATTTCTATTTTTAGTAATGGCGGCCATCTTGGATACAAGACGGTGCTGACGGACACAATTTTGAAAGGGGACCACCCAAGGATCATTTCAGCAAAGTTTGGTTGAGATTGGCTCAGTAGTTTCAGAGGAGAAGAAATTTTTTAAATTTCATCCCCCCTTTTTTCTAATTTGCATAATCGGTCAAAATAGGCAAAAGTTCAAAGTTCATAAAAAATCCCGTAATATATGTTAAAAAGCTCATCATTATGCTTATACAGTTCAAATTTGGGCACTTTCTGGCTTAAAATAGAGCAGTTTTTGACCATTTGAAGAAATTTCTATTTTTAGTAATGGCGGCCATCTTGGATACAAGACGGTGCTGACGGACACAATTTTGAAAGGGGACCACCCAAGGATCATTTCAGCAAAGTTTGTTTGAGATTGGCTCAGTAGTTTCAGAGGAGAAGAACATTTTTTAATTTCATCCCCCTTTTTTCTAATTTGCATAATCGGTCAAAATAGGCAAAAGTTCAAAGTTCATAAAAAATCCCGTAATATATGTTAAAAAGCTCATCATTATGCTTATACAGTTCAAATTTGGGCACTTTCTGGCTTAAAATAGAGCAGTTTTTGACCATTTGAAGAAATTTCTATTTTTAGTAATGGCGGCCATCTTGGATACAAGACGGTGCTGACGGACACAATTTTGAAAGGGAACCACCCAAGGATCATTTCAGCAAAGTTTGTTTGAGATTGGCTCAGTAGTTTCAGAGGAGAAGAATTTTTTAAATTTCATCCCCCCTTTTTTCTAATTTGCATAATCGGTCAAAATAGGCAAAAGTTCAAAGTTCATAAAAAATCCCGTAATATATGTTAAAAAGCTCATCATTATGCTTATACAGTTCAAATTTGGGCACTTTCTGGCTTAAAATAGAGCAGTTTTGGCCATTTGAAGAAATTTCTATTTTTAGTAATGGTGGCCATCTTGGATACAGGACGGCGCTGACGGACACAATTTTGAAAGGGGACCACCCAAGGATCATTTCAGCAAAGTTTGGTTGAGATTGGCTCAGTAGTTTCAGAGGAGAGGATTTTTTTTAAATTTCATCCCCCCTTTTTTCTAATTTGCATAATCGGTCAAAATAGGCAAAAGTTCAAAGTTCATAAAAAATCCCGTAATATATGTTAAAAAGCTCATCATTATGCTTATACAGTTCAAATTTGGGCACTTTCTGGCTTAAAATAGAGCAGTTTTTGGCCATTTGAAGAAATTTATATTTTTAGTAATGGCGGCCATCTTGGATACAAGACGGTGCTGACGGACACAATTTTGAAAGGGGACCACCCAAGGATCATTTCAGCAAAGTTTGGTTGAGATTGGCTCAGTAGTTTCAGAGGAGAAGAAATTCTTTAATTTTCATCCCCCCTTTTTCTAATTTGCATAATCGGTCAAAATAGGCAAAAGTTCAAAGTTCATAAAAAATCCCGTAATATATGTTAAAAAGCTCATCATTATGCTTATACAGTTCAAATTTGGGCACTTTCTGGCTTAAAATAGAGCAGTTTTTGGCCATTTGAAGAAATTTCTATTTTTAGTAATGGCGGCCATCTTGGATACAAGCCGGTGCTGACGGACACAATTTTGAAAGGGGACCACCCAAGGATCATTTCAGCAAAGTTTGGTTGAGATTGGCTCAGTAGTTTCAGAGGAGTGGATTTTTTTTAAATTTCATCCCCCCTTTTTTCTAATTTGCATAATCGGTCAAAATAGGCAAAAGTTCAAAAATTCCCGTAATATATGTTAAAAAGCTCATCATTATGCTTATACAGTTCAAATTTGGGCACTTTCTGGCTTAAAATAGAGCAGTTTTTGGCCATTTGAAGAAATTTATATTTTTAGTAATGGCGGCCATCTTGGATACAAGACGGTGCTGACGGACACAATTTTGAAAGGGGACCACCCAAGGATCATTTCAGCAAAGTTTGTTTGAGATTGGCTCATTAGTTTCAGAGGAGAAGAACATTTTTTAATTTCATCCCCCTTTTTTCTAATTTGCATAATCGGTCAAAATAGGCAAAAGTTCAAAGTTCATAAAAAATCCCGTAATATATGTTAAAAAGCTCATCATTATGCTTATACAGTTCAAATTTGGGCACTTTCTGGCTTAAAATAGAGCAGTTTTTGACCATTTGAAGAAATTTCTATTTTTAGTAATGGCGGCCATCTTGGATACAAGACGGTGCTGACGGACACAATTTTGAAAGGGGACCACCCAAGGATCATTTCAGCAAAGTTTGGTTGAGATTGGCTCAGTAGTTTCAGAGGAGAAGAAATTCTTTAATTTTCATCCCCCCTTTTTCTAATTTGCATAATCGGTCAAAATAGGCAAAAGTTCAAAGTTCATAAAAAATCCCGTAATATATGTTAAAAAGCTCATCATTATGCTTATACAGTTCAAATTTGGGCACTTTCTGGCTTAAAATAGAGCAGTTTTTGGCCATTTGAAGAAATTTCTATTTTTAGTAATGGCGGCCATCTTGGATACAAGCCGGTGCTGACGGACACAATTTTGAAAGGGGACCACCCAAGGATCATTTCAGCAAAGTTTGGTTGAGATTGGCTCAGTAGTTTCAGAGGAGTGGATTTTTTTTAAATTTCATCCCCCCTTTTTTCTAATTTGCATAATCGGTCAAAATAGGCAAAAGTTCAAAAATTCCCGTAATATATGTTAAAAAGCTCATCATTATGCTTATACAGTTCAAATTTGGGCACTTTCTGGCTTAAAATAGAGCAGTTTTTGGCCATTTGAAGAAATTTCTATTTTTAGTCATGGCGGCCATCTTAGATACAGGACGGCGCTGACGGACACAATTTTGAAAGGAGACCACCCAAGGATCATTTCAGCAAAGTTTGGTTTAGATTGGCTCAGTAGTTTCAGAGGAGAGGATTTTTTTTAAATTTCATCCCCCCTTTTTTCTAATTTGCATAATCGGTCAAAATAGGCAAAAGTTCAAAGTTCATAAAAAATTCCGTAATATATGTTAAAACGCTCATCATTATGCTTATACAGTTCAAATTTGGGCACTTTCTGGCTTAAAATAGAGCAGTTTTGGCCATTTGAAGAAATTTCTATTTTTAGTAATGGCGGCCATCTTGGATACAGGACGGCGCTGACGGACACAATTTTGAAAGGGGACCACCCAAGGATCATTTCAGCAAAGTTTGGTTGAGATTGGCTCGATAGTTTCAGAGGAGAAGATTTTTTTAAAATTTCATCCCCCCTTTTTTCTAATTTGCATAATCGGTCAAAATGGGTAATGGGATTTACTTCAAAATTGCAGGGTAGGTAGATCTTGATATGCTGCACATTTTTGCAATTTAAACTTAACATCTATTTCTAAATAGTTTTTGAAATATAAGACGAAAAGTATTAAAATTAAAAAAAAAATTGATGAAAAAAGGGCAATAACTCCAAGATGGGAAATCAAATTTACTTCAAAATTGCAGGGTATGTAGATCTTGACATGCTGAACATGTTTGCAGTTTCAACTTACCATCTGTCTCTTATAGTTTTTGAAATAAAGGACGAAAAGTATTAAAATTTTGAAAATTTGATGAAAAAAGGGAAATAACTCCAAAATGGGTAATGGGATTTACTTCAAAATTGCAGGGTGGGTTGATCATGATATGCCGCACATTTTTGCAATTTAAAGTTAACCTTTATCTCTTATAGTTTTTGAAATATAAGACGAAAAGTATTAAAATTTTACAAATTTGATGAAAAAAGGGCAATAACTCCAAGATGGGCAATCAGATTTACTTCAAAATTGCAGGGTAGGTAGAT
The DNA here is from genome assembly GCA_963680875.1 of Bathymodiolus brooksi. NCBI lineage: Eukaryota > Metazoa > Mollusca > Bivalvia > Mytilida > Modiolidae > Bathymodiolus > Bathymodiolus brooksi. The sequence goes on from OY804577.1 coordinate 49,687,475, forward strand.
CTTGATGTGCTGATCATTTTTACCCCATGTCAGATTTTTGATATTATTAACGGTTTTTGAGTTATTACCCAAAACCTGCAATTTTACCATATGTTCTATTTTTAGTAACAGTGGCCATGTTGGTTGGTGCACGGCATCACCGGACACAATTTTGAAACTAGACACCCTAGTGATGATTAAGACCAAGTTTGGTTTCCATTGGTCTTATACTTTCATAGGAGAAGATTTTTGAAAAAGTTTACGACGTACGACGGACGCCAAGTGATGGCAATAGCTCACATGACCCTTTGGGTCAGGTGAGCTAAAAAATAAAACTGACCGCCACGATATAACTGAAATATTGTTGCAAGTGGTGTTAAACACTATAACCCTAACCTAAACCTAGAACGAAATTTAGATCTGACAAGTAGAAGATATAACCATCAAACTTACCAAAATTATTTTTCAGTCCATCTAATGTTTTATGGGCCCTTATTTCCAAAGTCTGTGCTATCTCTCTGTGTAGCATAAAGTTGTGAGCCACCATATCATATGTTTCTCTGTCTTTAGGGTGATAACGTTTCAAATAGTCAAGGATAGCCAGTTTTAAACTGTTCTCCTATTAAAATATAAGTGTTCATCATATAAACTTAAATTCATTTTTGTCAAAAAAATGATTCAGTCTACATCTGTAAAAGGGGGGAGGGGGTAATGTCAATATATTTATTTGAAAGAGAACCAATCAAAGACCATTCCACCCAAATCTGATTAAAACTGGTTAAGTTGATTCACAGAAAATTAAAATGTGAAAAATAAACACTGCATAAGGAATAGGGGCCACACACATAATGGCTAAAGCTATGTACAACTGTCAACCTATAAACCATCATGGCCTTGTTCATTTCTGCAAAATTTATCTATTATTTATTTTCATTGTCAAATGATAACAACATTTTTTTGTATGATACTTAGAAATGGATAGGAATGTGAGGTTTACTACATTTGTGTGTCTGGACCAAAAATTTCACAAACTTCTGTCGTCTTCTCCTTATGTTGTGAAGCTTAATGTGACATTAAGGAGTGGCTCACATGGTCATGCTTAGTGAGATTGTTGACTATAAGACATATCTCTTTTCAATTTATCCTTACTGTAAGTGAAACATAAATCACATCACACTATGATGTCACAATAAAGCTGTATTTGTCTAGTGTGAGTGACACAATTTTATGATGTCAAAATAAATTTTTCTTTGTCTATATAGTGTAAGTGACCCTACAAATGAGGAACCACATCGATGGTGTATTGGTTAGCGTTCTCCCCTCATGTGTTTTAGATTGTGGGTTTGAGCCCCAATCATGTAAAACCACTGACTGTAAAATTAAGCATGCAACATTAAGGAGAAAGAGCAAAGACTGGTTGGCTGGGAATCAGGAAAATTTGTCTGAGTGAGGCGACGTGTCTATCCATGGACTGTTGTTTCAGTGAGCTAGTACTATAAAAATCCAACTAAGCTTGTTTGTCTAGTACAAAGAGAACCTCATCATCATCATCTCATTGAAAATTAAATTGTTCTCACCATGATTAGAGATGCCAGTCAAAAATCAATTACAGGGGATGCTTGCTGTTTTTGAACCATTAGATAGAGCTCAATCTAAGAAGAACTTTGAGCCTTCATTTGTAAAAATCGGATGAAGGGTTCAAAAGTTATGAGCATCTGAAATTGCCTATTTTTGGTCGATAATTTTCCAAAGATGGCCACCATCAATAATGGTTTTAATGACTGTTTTAGAGTTCTGATTTTCTGTGTAAACAGCAGATAATGTCTCTACTTTTGTTTTTTCCCATAGATTATAAGTTATTCTGTCAGAAAAATGAAACTGAACATGCTCGAAGTAATATTTTCTATTTGTTTTACTGTCCAAAATGTATGGTGGAGCCACTTTTGATCTTGACCGAAAGGTCCATATGGCTCACATTGCCATAATTTTGTCAGAAAATAACTTATCTGACATCATAATAGAAGAAATTGTGTGTAGAAATACTTGTTTTGTGTGCAATTATAACATATGAATCACCTTTTACATCTTTTGTGGAATTATGAATCCATAAAGGTGGGTGTGCAATTAGTGTTCAACACTATTTGAGAATGGCACCGTTTCACAGCAGTTATATGGGAAAATGACACAAAAAGCTTCATATTTCCTAAACTAAAAATGATATCCACACAAAATTTTGAAGGTAATACCACAGTGTTGTGCACGTTCTGTTGGACGTGATGTTTTTTTTGTCGACGCAAGAAATGGCAGCCATTTTGTTCAAAATGGCCGCCATTTTTTCATAAAATTCATCAAACAGGGAACCTGTTCCAAGATAATTTGATAATTTTTTTTATCAATATAATTAATATCACTGAAAAAATGGATATGGAGATTTGTACTAATGACCTCTTATTTGTTTTAGCATTTTATTAAGGAATAATTGTCATATTGGTGACCATTTTGAAAACAAATGGCTGCCATTGATTTAAAATTTGTTGCTCAAATTTACGTTTTTTACGATTACTCTATTGTTTCTAGTCAGAATTTGATCATCAAGGTATCAAATTAAAGATATTTTAATAATCTATAACCTCAAGTAACTAATAAATTAAACTGAATACTTTTCATACCAATATGTAATCCCTCATGGGGTGAAGATTCCAGACATCTAGTACTACCACTTGCCGAAAGTTTAACTGGTCAGCTTGATATATATATATATATATACATTTGTAGGTGTTTTTGCTTTCCTACCTCAATGTCTTGCTATCATGATGTAGCTGTACAATTGCTGAAAGTGATGTTATATGCAACAATCACCCAACAAGCATGATAGTGAAACACCTCTAAACTAAACTTCCTTAAGACCAGCTTGTGTTTAAAATAGATGGATATTAATTGCACGCTTTACACATTTCCTACGAAAGGCTACATATGGAACTTTATTTAAAATAAAGTTTATGTTGTTTATATAGGATGCTGTTTATATTCAGGTTTCCCTTGATTGCAATTTGAGCAAGTAAATTTGTTTCAGTCTTACTCTCCATGCCGTTCGAATCCCGCTCATGGTAACTTAAGGTGTACTTGATACCACATTATTGTGTGATAAAATTCGTCAGTGACTTGCAACAGGTATGTGGTTTTCTCCAGGTACTTGGGTTTACGCCACCAATAAAAGTGACCACCACAATATAACTGAAATATTGTTGAAAATGAAACTGGCATTAAACACCATAACCCAACTCTCCGACTCCATGTCAAAGTTTCAGTCTTGCTCATTACTATTCTAATTTGCTTCTTAAAACATGTTCAATGAAATGAAAACAACAACAAAATATTAAGTTCATTCATTTATTATTTAGGAAATATCTGGTGTATTTTTTAAATACATCATCTATTGTCACATGTATTGTGGTCTGAATAAGTCCAGCTACATGTAAAACTAAATATATAATAAATTATTCTTCAATAGAGACCAGAACTCCCAACCATCTGTAAAGAAAAATATTAATGAAATTTTCAACATAGTGTATTAGTAATGAACCAGAACAACTAATGAAGACAAAATGTTGGCCAGCAACATTTTTCATCTCTTTATTGAATATTTAATTATGATATACATTATGGACTCAGCTGTAAATTATCCTGCAGGTTGCAGTCCTAAGTTCAGGTAATATCCCAAGGCCAGCTTGGATCACATGTCTTTGACCAGCAAAGCATACTGTCAGGTGAACTGGAAAAAAAACCAGATGGGACCACAAAGAAACAGTTCTAACTACATATTATCATTTCATAACTACTATTTTAATAAATAAAATTCACAATGTATTTAAGCAAAAAAAATTACCAGTGTTTCAAATTTTTAGTATTGACCCCAACTTTTCATGTCTCAAGTTTTTATTGACATTTTTTGACAAAGTTAAAGTCAGATCCTTGTTCTGTATAACCTACAATGTAGGTAAACATATATTATATATGTTTTGTCTACTTATACTACCTTCCCCTTTTCGAGAATATTAGTAGAAACACTGGTATTTTTGTTCATTGGTCTTATCTATTTTTCCTTAAAGGTACCATGGCTTATCAATAAAATAAATGATAAATAGTTTGATGTATTGGTTTTAATGTCACTTGTCACATCTTGTTATTCTGGCCACGAATTCAACATCTAACCAAATTCATGTACCAACTTTAAAAAAAAAAGCTTTGAATATATAAACAAAAACAAAGCTTTTGAAAAGTTGTCACAGTACACCACCCAGAATATGAATAGAATTAACTTTCTGAAGAGTGAAGACTATAATATAAAAAACAAATATTATGTACACATAGAAGAAAGTGTTTTGTGACTGTAGACTGTATTGACTGATGAAAAAGAGGAAACTCCTAATTTCTAGTGCTCAGTCATACCCTAATTTTCTAGCTGTTTGGACCAAGCTTGAAACATTTTATTTCCAAATATTTTCCTTAAAGAAAAGAGGAAAACTTTCATCTCTATTTACACCCCCCTTTTTTTCGGTTTGTTTACTTTTCGTCTTTTGTTTTGAACGTAAGTTGGAAGTATTTATAAATTGACAAGAAGTTTTTCATAAACTACTTAAAAAGAAGCAATGCAAAAAATAAATCGTACGTTTAAAACATTGAGATCAAGGTTTATACATACCTACGGCTACGATAACAGCTGTGTCAGCGTCGTTGACGTTACAAATATTTTCCACTTCCAGGGATGACGTGCAACGTTCTTCTTCAGACATGATGTTTAGCTTCAGGGGTGTTTTAAATACGAAAAACCAGCCGTGTTCCCGATCTAATAGGGTTGAGTTGGCATGTTTCCTATGTTGATATTATAATGAAAAATACAAATATCGCCATCGGAGAACGCTACTCCAAATTTTTCACTGAATTGTTCATCTTAAAACTTTTCAGAAGACCATTTCCCGTTTAGCATGCGCAGGAAAATGGAAGCGACTGTGACCATGTGCAAGCTACGAATCTGCGCTTTAATTGGATAATAATTATGGAACTATATAACGTCAGGAACATGCCGGGCAAGGCATTGAAAAGGGGGACCTAGGTGAAAAAAACCGTGCCGCGAATGTAAAATTCCGAAAACAGCGATTCCGATTCGAACACGTTATATCTAAACGATTCCATATCAAAAGAAACAAATTTTTTAAAGATTTTAAACAATGTTTAGATAATTAATTAATGTAAAAAAATTATATCTTTATATAGTTTTATCTGTAAAAATTGACATCAAAATATTGCATTTTCATGTAAAAGCAGCTACCGGAAAACAAAATGGCGGCCAAAATAACGATAAGTCGACATCTCTACCATGATATAGCTGAAAAAGTGCTGCATTGGCATTAAACAACAATCACTCACTTACAATTGAGCACTTTTAAGTCTTGAAACTCTATGTAAGATCTTACTGAAAAATAGGTGTGAAATTTAATGGTAATAAATTACACCAAAATTACTTTTTTTTGTTGGTTTCTATGCTATTGACATACCCTTTCTATTCCTTTCTTTAGCAACAATTCAAATTGATCATTTTGCTTTATACTGTCAAATATGTACGTCATTTCTCCAAATCGTCCAATACCAGTGAGTAACTGTACCTGAAAAAGTATAATATTTTTATTGTGCAAATCAGAAAATTTGAGAGAAGAAAATACTGATGGTATTTATTTAATAATACATAATTATAACAGTATGAATCTTAATAATTAAAAAATAGTACATAACATTGATAAAAATAAGTTTATTTTGTGTTGGAATACACATAAATCATATCATAGAGGTAAATTGGTGTACAATAAATTCACAAATTCACCTTCTTTTCTTAATAATTTCACAAAAAGGAATACAATGTATCATTTTTGGTTATTTCTTTAAAGTTGTATAATTCAGAGGCTCAAAAGAGTGTTTACCATAATCGCTAATCTGAATTATATGTAAAGGAAGATGACTTGGGCCAACTTGAAATTAAAATGGAGTAGTGGTTGCAGTAGATTTAAAAATAAAAAATTCTCCTGGGAATATTGAATTGTTTCACGTTTCAGGATTGACTTAATCAGGAGGAACTTTAGTTTGTTTTGGCTATATCACACAGCTCTACGTAAAATTTATTGATTGACCATGACATCTTACAAAAAAATTATTTTTAAAGAAGATGTCTAATGTCCAATTCTTATCAATAACAGAACTGGAAAAATCAAGTGTTTGCATTAAAACAGTATTAGAAAAGCAATAAAAAAAAGAATCTTTAAACTTTTCAACAAAATACGATCAATTATGTCTGAACTGTACACCCTCCAAACCAACATTTTGACTAGTATAGATGGTCATATTAGACAGGATAAATTTGATTTGATTTGATGATTGATTTTTGGTGTTTAATGCCACTTTCAGCAATATTTCAGTTATATCATGGCGACCAGTTTTAGTGGCGGAAGAAGCCGTAGTACCAGGAGAGAACCACCGACCATGGGCAAACAACTGGTCAACTTTATCACTTGCGGCTGCGAGTCGAGTGCACCCTTTTTTGTAATTTACAAAGCCAGGCACGAACCCATGCCATATTGGTGATAGGCTTGTATGAGTTGTTAGGTAATCCAACTACCTAACTCATTGAGCCACCCGGGCCCTGGATAATTTTTTTCTTATATTGACTTCATACAGATTACCAATTATTCAAGATTTTATTTAGACAGGTTTTCCCTGTAGGCTGTAGTTTGATAGTATTACCATGAGTGAGAACTGTTGTGTTGACTGTAAACATGATGTCATAGCTCGTGCTGCACGGAGAACATTTGATATTCCTTCCATATTACACGACACAGTGTGACAGGAATGAGCTAGTATTAACAAATCTGTCTGCATGGATAACACTGAAAATTATATTGAATATACATGTAAATCTAGGTTTCTATGACAGGAAAAAAAGCCTTTCTCACTGGTAACAAGAATAGCCCAATAATGTGTCAAATCAGATTAACAAAATACAGATTAAAAAAAATTGCTCCTTCATAACAAAAAATGGTCAAAATATGTGCTTTCAACTCAAAACAAAAATCGGGAGTGAACATTTTTTTTTGTATCAAATTATATTTTTTTTAAGCAAAATTTATTTGTAGGATCAAATTTGATTTTTTTTAAGCAAATATTGTTTTGTCATCAAATTTGATTTCTTTAAGCAAAAAATTAGTATTTTAACACAATATAAATTTGAATTTTTTTTAAGTGAATTTTTTTTCTTTTTTGGTTGTATCAAATCAGAATTTTTTAAAGCGGGTACATACCTTTGGGGGATAGAAGGTCTTCATCATCTGATAGAGATGTAACCACATCCAGTAATCTGTCTCCCAGGAGTGATGGGTCAGGACAAAGCTTTATAAAATGTGTGACCACACCCACCGATTCATCAAATACAAGAACTCCTGTTTCTGAAATAAAAAATGAAATGTTGAAATGTTAATATTTTGTCATAAAAAGTTAAAGGGATTTTTAAGTTAAAGGGATTATTAGTTTTATTCATTATTATTGACAATATAACTGAAATATTGTTGAAAGTGGTGGTAAAACACCATAACCCTAACCCTTCATTATTTTAGACTTTAGGACATTGTGATGAAAGGACTTGTAAAACTGTATAAAAGATGAACATAGATGATAAAAGCCCAAAGCCAAAAAAAAAGAAGAAAAATTTAATACAAAAACCACAGCAGTTAAAGGATGTTTTTACGGGAAAAAAATGTATGCCTCCCTCTCCATTTTGTTGAAATATTCTAAGTTAAAAAGGACAACAACTCCTTCAAATTGGTCAGATCAAATATTGTAAAGATATATGATTCTCCATATAGTAATATACAAGCATGCAAAATTTTAAGGAATTCCCTTTTAAAATTTAGGAGTTGCATGTTTAACTTTGGAGAGACAGACAGACTGGATGAAAACAATATGTCTCCTCCCCAGAATGAAGGAGACATAATTACTCTGATTAAAAGAAAAAACACATATGACCAAAAAAGAAAAAACAAATATGACCAAAAAGGAAAAAACACATATGACCAAAAAAGAAAAAACACATATGACCAAAAAGGAAAAAACACATATGACCAAAAAAGAAAAAACACATATGCCCAAAAAAGAAAAAACACATATGCCCAAAAAAAAAGAAAAACACATATGACCAAAAAAGAAAAAACACATATGACCAAAAAGGAAAAAACACATATGACCAAAAAAGAAAAAACACATATGACCAAAAAGGAAAAAACACATATGACCAAAAAAGAAAAAACACATATGCCCAAAAAAGAAAAAACACATATGCCCAAAAAAAAAGAAAAACACATATGACCAAAAAGGAAAAAACACATATGACCAAAAAAGAAAAAACACATATGACCAAAAAGGAAAAAACACATATGACCAAAAAAGAAAAAACACATATGCCCAAAAAAGAAAAAACACATATGCCCAAAAAAGAAAAAACACATATGACCAAAAAGGAAAAAACACATATGACCAAAAAAGAAAAAACACATATGACCAAAAAGGAAAAAACACATATGACCAAAAAAGAAAAAACACATATGCCCAAAAAAGAAAAAACACATATGCCCAAAAAAAAAGAAAAACACATATGACCAAAAAGGAAAAAACACATATGACCAAAAAAGAAAAAACACATATGACCAAAAAGGAAAAAACACATATGACCAAAAAAGAAAAAACACATATGACCAAAAAAGAAAAAACACATATGCCCAAAAAAGAAAAAACACATATGCCCAAAAAAAAAGAAAAACACATATGACCAAAAAGGAAAAAACACATATGCCCAAAAAAGAAAAAACACATATGACCAAAAAGGAAAAAAACACAGATGATCAAAGTCAAAGAGATGATAAAAAAAAGGCAAACCTGATACAAAAACAGCAACAGTTACTCTGACCTCTGTATAATATATAAAGTCAGATGACCAAAGTACAGAGAAGATAAAATTAGGTGTTAATATTATATGATTTCAAAAATATGCTTACAAAACAAAATAACATTTTAAACAATTTCCTGTTTTTTTTAACAATTGCTTCTGTAAATTGTACTTTTCCATGTGAGACAGTCAATAGAAGACAGCTGTACTTAACGTTGTCTTTGTAATTCAACGGGGCTGCATGTCCAATGAAAAGTTGAAATAATTAATACATCACAGATAAAACTACATGTACCAGTGTATGTAGAAAATGACATTCCCATAAATAATGTATTTATTACTAACATTAAGGTTCTCCTCCCTAAGACATATGTGACCTTTGCAGATTTTGACTATCCTGTTTATGACCTTTGGTTGACTTGCTCCTAAATGACTATCCTGTTTATGACCTTTGGTTGACTTGCTCCTAAATACTTTTTAAATCATTCGTCTTTCCAATCTTTTGACTATGAGTGTCACCTGACGAAGGTTTTTCCAAAAATGAATTGTGTGCACTAAATTAAATATCTACATTTTTTTTTTTAATTTACATTTTTTTGTATATTTACTTTTCCATTATTTACAGAAGAAATATGTTCTTTCCTTCAGCCAAAATAAAAGATTTGAATAATATTGTTCAATCATGTGAGAAATTCAATGTCTGTTAGCCTCGTTTGGCTATGCTCCACTTGAGAAAAGACAGAATTTCTCACGTTTATAAAAAGTTATTCCCACATATCTAACAAAGCCTTTTGACAGAACCTATTATTCTTCAGCACTGGTACAAATTTATACTGAAATTAAAGACCCATATTTCTGCAAAATTAATTCTATGATGCTATTTGTCTACATGCTTACATGCAGGGTAGAAAGACATACATACTGACAGTCACATGATGTCTACATCCATAGGCAGGGTGGCAGAGGGGGTGGGGTGGTTTTTTGGAGGGGTGGGGAGGATTTGGAGGTTGGGCTTTGTGACAAATTCTGGATTTTTTTTTCTTAGCTGACACTGCTTGTTCTTCTCATTATAACACTAACAATTTTATTAAAAAGTATCCATTTTCGTTTTTAGAAATTATTATTAAATGCCAAAAATGTTTTTTTTAAATATATCAGATGTTCTCTTAGTACAATGATAATCCTATATTTGGACTTTTATAGTTCTTTAATAGCTGTAAAATGAATTTCTACATAATAAATTTTGGATTTGTCGCAACGGAAAATTTTATTGCAGTTTTTTTTATATCTCGGAAAAAGATTTAAGGTTTGTTTCCATTACAACGAAAACAATTTATCTATCAGACATTTAATTTGTTGGATATTATATTTTTACCATTTCACACGGAAATATGAGCTATAATAATCGTAAGGATAACGAGGTGAGATATTTGTGCCACAAATAATACAGATATCAACTTAATGATCCGAGATGTCCATTTTATTACAGACGTAATAGAAAAATGATGAACTGATGAGAACGCATTTAACAAATGCAGACAACTCAATAAAAGTGCCAAATTCCATTAGGACTTTAATTGATAGTGCCGACAATAAAGGGTGATCGCAATAAATTGTGAGTCCATTTTTGAATACGAAGTATTAAAATTCGACATAAAATGAAGATGTTGTGACCCATTTCATTACACTGATAAACATTTCTTCTGAACTGCAAATACAATGTGCCAGTAAAGATGATGCAAGATTCTCGTAAGATTTGGAAAGGTGTTAAATATTTTTCTACGAAAATGATTATGAGCGATTGACGTTATGTAAATGGAAAATGGAAGACCATTAAACCAGAGACGTGTTCGAAACTCTCCTAGGAATGAAATTTTCTGATATCAATGAAATGGCACTTCATCAAAATAAATAATCAAAACGCAATTCAATGTCACAATTTTCAAACGAAAATTACTTTCACACTATCAAAAAGAATGAATAAAAGCCAAAGCACATTAGATATCACATTACATATTTGATGTATATAGCTTGTTTAACCGATAAGAAAACATTAATCTATTGTTTAGATCCTCATCAAAGTTGTTTGGATGAGAAAAAAGAGAAGAAATCCATTTTCTAAATATTGGATATTAAATCGTTGTCAATTTTCTTCTATGGTAACGTAGAGTGCATTCCAATTTGCAGTTTTCGGAGAAATTCAATACAGAATTTACATGTTTTTAACCATGAATCAAATATCAATATGCAATATACAGTCAAAACCTACCCATGCAGTCACCTCTATTAAAAGGTCACCTTTTCTTTGTCCTGTCATAGAAATTTTCACATGAATTGAACCTCTTTTAAGAGGTCACCTGTCTTATAAGGCTACTTTTTCTTTGTCCCAAAGGTGACCTCTTAATACATGTTTGACTGTTTTAATTTTGGTTATTTAGTCCTAGATGAAATTGATTATTATGATTTTAGAATACCATTTCATATTTTAGATATTGATTTTTGATTGGATGGCAGATGGGTTTGCAATAGTTACTGGTAGAACAAGCATGATGTTGTTATTTGTGTGACAAATTGCTCATCCCATTTTAGTTATGCATGGCATGAAGATTTTTTTTTATCAATATTAATTTTAATTAATAGTTTAAATATTGTCAACAACAGCTGCCAACACTAAAATTTCAAAGTTTTAAATGTGAATAATTATGCTGTTTGAAAATTGAGTAAAAGAGGATCTTATTTTAAACTATGCAAGACACCATATCACAAACCAGAGGCTCTCAAGAGCCTGTATCGTTCACCTGGTTATAAAAAGAACCAATTGGTCCCATGTAAAAACAGTGGTAGTCATCTTGGAATTACGATCAACATAAAAAACACAAAGTTTGTAAAGGACCTTCCAATTATTGATGCACAGTTTAGGTTCAATCAGTGCAATAGCTTCAGAGAAGAATATATTTCTGTATTTTCCCCATATGGTCCTGTGTTAATACTATGACCTGTGGTGGCAGCCATCTTGGATTTCCGATCGGCATAAAAAACACACACTTTGTAGAGGACCTTCCAATGATCATTCCTGTGCAGATTGGTTTCAATTGTCCAAGTGGTTTCAGAGAAGAAGCGTTTTGAAACATTTTTCCCATAGGGTCCAATGTTAAACTAAGTCCTGCCGTAGCTGCCATTTTGAATTTCATATCGAAACAAAAAACATAAAGTTTGTAGAGGACCATCCAATGAACATTCATGTACAGTTTGGCTTTAATCATATTTGTAGTTTCTGAGAAGAAGGCATTTGAACATTTTCACATAGGGTCCAATGTTAATCTATGTCCTGCGGTGGTGGCCATCTTGAATTTTCGAGCGGCATAAAAAAACAGAAATTTGTAGAGGACCTTCCAATGATCATTCCTGGGCAGTTTGGTTTCAATTGTCCAAGTGGTTTCAGAGAAGAAGCGTTTTGAAACATTTTTCACATAGGGTCCAATGTTAAACTAAGTCCTGCCGTAGCCGCCATTTTGAATTTCATATCGGAACAAAAAACGTAAAGTTTGTAGAGGACCATCCAATGAACATTCATGTACAGTTTGGCTTTAATCATATATGTAGTTTCTGAGAAGAAGGCATTTGAACATTTTCCCATAGGGTCCAATGTTAATCTATGTATTGCGGTGGTGGCCATCTTGGATTTCCGATCGGCATAAAAAACATAAACTTTGTAGAGGACCTTCCAATGATCATTCCTGGGCAGTTTGGTTTCAACTGTCCTAGTGGTTTCAGAGAAGAAGCGTTTTGAAACATTTTTCACATAGGGTCCAATGTTAAACTAAGTTCTGCCGTAGCCGCCATTTTGAATTTCATATCGGAACAAAAAACGTAAAGTTTGTAGAGGACCATCCAATGAACATTCATGTACAGTTTGGCTTTAATCATATTTGTAGTTTCTGAGAAGAAGGCATTTGAATATTTTCCCATAGGGTTCAATGTTAATCTATGTATTGCGGTGGCGGCCATCTTGGATTTCCGATCGGCATATAAAACAGATTTGTAGAGGACCTTCCAATGATCATTCCTGGGCAGTTTGGTTTCAATTGTCTAAGTGGTTTCAGAGAAGAAGCATTTTGAAACATTTTTCCCATAGGGTCCAATGTTAAACTAAGTCCTGCCGTAGCCGCCATTTTGAATTTCATATCGAAACAAAAAACCTGAAGATTGTAGAGGAACATCCAATGAACATTCATGTACAGTTTGGCTTTAATCATATTTGTAGTTTCTGAGAAGAAGGCATTTGAACATTTTCCCATAGGGTCCAATGTTAATCTATGTCCTGCGGTGGTGGCCATCTTGGATTTCTGATCGGCATAAAAAACAGAAACTTGGTAAAGGACATTCCAATGATCATTCTTTTACAGTTTGGGTTCAGTCAGTTCATTAGTTTCAGAGAAGAATATCTTTGAAATTTCAGCCAATCAGAGCATATTATTGGCTCTTGCAGCCATGTTAAATATCTGACTGGAACGAAAAACTTTGTAGAGGACCATCCAAGGAACATTCCTGCTAAGTTTGGTTCCAATTGGCCAAGTGGTTTTGGAGAAGAAGCTTGAAATGTGAAAAGTTTACAGACGACAGACGACGGACGCCAAGTGATGGCAATAGTTCACATGGACCTTTGGTCCAGGTGAACTAACAAAAAAACAAGTAAAACAAACAGGAGTACTATAAGATAATAATACTGATTGGCAGTCAGGATAAAGAATGTTAAATGATCTTTAAGTGTAACTTATACCATTTGGATTGATTGATTGATTGATTGATTGATTGATTGATTGATTGATTGGTGTTTAATGGCAATAGTCAACTTTAGCAGTATATCAGCTACATTGTGGCATTCCATTTGGATTAAAACATAGGTACAGTTTAAATAAATAGCATATTAACAAATATGTGTATATTATCAATTTGAAAGTTTGTTGTAAAAAAAATCTAACAAATAGAAATGAGCTAATTGTAAAGTTTAAGACTTTGACTTTGTGAGTAATTCCTAACTAAAACATATCAATAAAAGCATGTATTTAAAATATATTATGTAATACTTTGTTTTCAATCAACTCATTATATAATATCAATTGTTACGATGACATTTAGAAGGAATAATGAAATACAACAAAAATAATGAATTTCAATTACGGTAAAATCTAAATGTACATGTACTATATAAGGGTAATAACAAAATTACTGAACTCTGAACAATCTTACAAAGGGAAAGTCAAAACTCATAAGTATATAAACAGACAAAATCAGTCAACAACCGGAAAACTGTGAAAACCGTAATGACCCTGACTTGGTACAGGCATTTCTAAAGAAATGGTGGGTTGAATCAGATTTTAAAGTGCCAAACCTCCCGCTTTCATTACGGCTCACAGGTTCCGGCTGTCACTATAACAGTATTTATAACAATACTGGAACAAAATAAGTAAAATAGTTGTCAAAACAGTACCAAATTCAGTGAAGTATATGTCAAAAACACTTTTACGTCACACATTGATAAAAAAATATTTTTGACATTTGTGTTGACTTCCTTATCTTTATACATTTTCACTATATGAAAATGCATCGTTTATTATCGTCTCTGCAGAGACGGAATATATTTCGACAAGATCTTGGTATCGGAATATAAACTTTTTAAGAGATCGAATAAGGCGAATCTTTTTATAGCCCTGGTCCAGTAGCCTGTTTCTCAGATGCAGATGACGTTTCAGGAAATCAGAATAATTGCTACTGCCGTACTGGACATTTGCATTTAAAATTGTAGTATTTCATTGACTGAAAGAGTATTGTTTTAATGCTTGCAACCCTGAAAAAGTTGTATCAACTGGTCCTCTCTGTCAATTTCTATGTGTAGGTCAAGGTATGAAACAGACCTAACTGTATCTGTGGTGTCCTTTATTTCAGTTGGACAGATGTCATCAACGTAATCACCAAACTTAGAATTATTCAGTGAAAGGACATCATTTATATAGCAGAAAGTGAAGTTAAAAGATGTGACAGCTTCTTTTCAGTTTTCTTGAGAAGCTCCTGCATGAAGTCTGTGAGAAAAGGATCACAGTTGGTTCTCATAGGAATGCCAACTGTCTTTTGAAATGCACGTCCACCAAGAATAGCAAATTTTTTAAACCAAAATTCAAACATTTTGATAATTTCAATCAGAGTGGTTATTTACAAAATAAGATTTGTCCCTCCATCAAAAAATTCTTGTATCTATGTCGGCTATTCTTCTTTATGAAATAAAGTTGAATCAACTCTTTAATCAATTCAGCACTTTTATCTAACTCAAAATTATTGAGAAGATTATCAAACAAATTACAATCTATAATTTCTATCTACTTTAACTGATTGATTTTTGCATAACAGCAGTATTTCAGTTATATTCATGATGTGATTGTTTGATTGATTGGTGTTTAACACTAACTTTAGCAGTATTTCAGCTATATCATGGTATGTATTCCTGATGAGAACAAGTTAACATACAATCCATCAGTATATAAGTCTGATGAGAACAAGTTAACATACAATCCATCAGTATATAGGTCTGATGAGAACAAGTTAACATACAATCCATCAGTATATAGGTCTGATGAGAACAAGTTAACATACAATCCATCAGTATATAAGTCTGATGAGAACAAGTTAACATACAATCCATCAGTATATAGGTCTGATGAGAACAAGTTAACATACAATCCATCAGTATATAGGTCTGATGAGAACAAGTTAACATACAATCCATCAGTATATAAGTCTGATGAGAACAAGTTAACATACAATCCATCAGTATATAGGTCTGATGAGAACAAGTTAACATACAATCCATCAGTATATAGGTCTGATGAGAACAAGTTAACATACAATCCATCAGTATATAGGTCTGATGAGAACAATTTAACATACAATCCATCAGTATATAGGTCTGATGAGAACAAGTTAACATACAATCCATCAGTATATAAGTCTGATGAGAACAAGTCAACATACAATCCATCAGTATATAGGTCTGATGAGAACAAGTTAACATACAATCCATCAGTATATAGGTCTGATGAGATCACGTTAACATCAGTATATAGGTCTGATGAGAACAAGTTAACATACAACCCATCAGCATATAGGTCTGATGAGAACAAGTTAACATACAATCCATCAGTATACAGGTCTGATGAGAACAAGTTAACATACAATCCATCAGTATATAGGTCTGATGAGAACAAGTTAACATACAATCCATCAGTATATAGGTCTGATGAGAACAAGTTAACATACAATCCATCAGTATATAAGTCTGATGAGAACAAGTTAACATACAATCCATCAGCATATAGGTCTGATGAGAACAAGTTAACATACAATCCATCAGTATATAGGTCTGATGAGAACAGGTTAACATACAATCCATGAGTATATAGGTTTGATGAGAACAAGTTAACATACAATCCATCAGTATATAGGTCTGATGAGAACAGGTTAACATACAATCCATCAGTATATAGGTCTGATGAGAACAAGTTAACATACAATCCATCAGTATATAGGTCTGATGAGAACAAGTTAACATACAATCCATCAGTATATAGGTCAGATGAGAACAAGTTAACATACAATCCATCAGCATATAGGTCTGATGAGAACAAGTTAACATACAATCCAACAGTATATAGGTCTGATGAGAACAAGTTAACATACAATCCATCAGCATATAGGTCTGATGAGAACAAGTTAACATACAATCCATCAGCATATAGGTCTGATGAGAACAAGTTAACATACAATCCATCAGTATATAGGTCTGATGAGAACAAGTTAACATACAATCCATCAGTATATAGGTCTGATGAGAACAAGTTAACATACAATCCATCAGTATATAGGTCTGATGAGAACAAGTTAACATACAATACATCAGTATATAGGTCTGTTGAGAACAGGTTAGCATACAATCCATCAGTATATAGGTCTGATGAGAACAAGTTAACATACAATCCATCAGCATATAGGTCTGATGAGAACAAGTTAACATGCAATCCATTAGCATATAAGTCTGATGAGAACAAGTTAACATACAATCCATCAGTATATAAGTCTGATGAGAACAAGTTAACATACAATCCATCAGCATATAGGTCTGATGAGAACAAGTTAACATACAATCCATTAGCATATAAGTCTGATGAGAACAAGTTAACATACAATCCATCAGTATATAGGTCTGATGAGAACAAGTTAACATATAATCCATCAGTATATAGGTCTGATGAGAACAAGTTAACATACAATCCATCAGTATATAGGTCTGATGAGAACAAGTTAACATACAATCCATCAGCATATAGGTCTGATGAGAACAAGTTAACATACAATCCATCAGTATATAGGTCTGATGAGAACAGGTTAACATACAATCCATCAGTATATAGGTCTGATGAGAACAAGTTAACATACAATCCATGAGTATATAGGTCTGATGAGAACAAGTTAACATACAATCCATCAGCATATAGGTCTGATGAGAACAAGTTAACATACAATCCATCAGTATATAGGTCTGATGAGAACAAGTTAACATACAATCCATTAGGTCTGATGAGAACAAGTTAACATACAATCCATCAGTATATAGGTCTGATGAAAACAAGTTAATATACAATCCATCAGTATATAGGTCTGATGAAAACAAGTTAACATACAATCCATCAGTATATAGGTCTGATGAGAACAAGTTAACATACAATCCATCAGTATATAGGTCTGATGAGAACAAGTTAACATACAATCCATCAGTATATAGGTCTGATGAGAACAAGTTAACATACAATCCATCAGTATATAGGTCTGATGAGAACAAGTTAACATACAATCCATCAGTATATAGGTCTGATGAGAACAAGTTAACATACAATCCATCAGTATATAGGTCTGATGAGAACAAGTTAACATACAATCCATCAGTATATAGGTCTGATGAGAACAAGTTAACATACAATCCATCAGTATATAGGTCTGATGAGAACAAGTTAACATACAATCCATCAGTATATAGGTCTGATGAGAACAAGTTAACATACAATCCATTAGCATATAGGTCTGATGAGAACAAGTTAACATATAATCCATCAGTATATAGGTCTGATGAGAACAAGTTAACATACAATCCATCAGCATATAGGTCTGATGAGAACAAGTTAACATACAATCCATCAGTATATAGGTCTGATGAGAACAGGTTAACATACAATCCATGAGTATATAGGTCTGATGAGAACAAGTTAACATACAATCCATCAGTATATAGGTCTGATGAGAACAAGTTAACATACAATCCATCAGTATATAAGTCTGATGAGAACAAGTTAACATACAATCCATCAGTATATAGGTCTGATGAGAACAAGTTAACATACAATCCATCAGCATATAGGTCTGATGAGAACAAGTTAACATACAATCCATCAGTATATAGGTCTGATGAGAACAAGTTAACATACAATCCATCAGTATATAGGTCTGATGAGAACAAGTTAACATACAATCCATCAGTATATAAGTCTGATGAGAACAAGTTAACATACAATCCATCAGCATATAGGTCTGATGAGAACAAGTTAACATACAATCCATCAGTATATAGGTCTGATGAGAACAGGTTAACATACAATCCATGAGTATATAGGTTTGATGAGAACAAGTTAACATACAATCCATCAGTATATAGGTCTGATGAGAACAGGTTAACATACAATCCATCAGTATATAGGTCTGATGAGAACAAGTTAACATACAATCCATCAGTATATAGGTCTGATGAGAACAAGTTAACATACAATCCATCAGTATATAGGTCAGATGAGAACAAGTTAACATACAATCCATCAGCATATAGGTCTGATGAGAACAAGTTAACATACAATCCAACAGTATATAGGTCTGATGAGAACAAGTTAACATACAATCCATCAGCATATAGGTCTGATGAGAACAAGTTAACATACAATCCATCAGCATATAGGTCTGATGAGAACAAGTTAACATACAATCCATCAGTATATAGGTCTGATGAGAACAAGTTAACATACAATCCATCAGTATATAGGTCTGATGAGAACAAGTTAACATACAATCCATCAGTATATAGGTCTGATGAGAACAAGTTAACATACAATACATCAGTATATAGGTCTGTTGAGAACAGGTTAGCATACAATCCATCAGTATATAGGTCTGATGAGAACAAGTTAACATACAATCCATCAGCATATAGGTCTGATGAGAACAAGTTAACATGCAATCCATTAGCATATAAGTCTGATGAGAACAAGTTAACATACAATCCATCAGTATATAAGTCTGATGAGAACAAGTTAACATACAATCCATCAGCATATAGGTCTGATGAGAACAAGTTAACATACAATCCATTAGCATATAAGTCTGATGAGAACAAGTTAACATACAATCCATCAGTATATAGGTCTGATGAGAACAAGTTAACATATAATCCATCAGTATATAGGTCTGATGAGAACAAGTTAACATACAATCCATCAGTATATAGGTCTGATGAGAACAAGTTAACATACAATCCATCAGCATATAGGTCTGATGAGAACAAGTTAACATACAATCCATCAGTATATAGGTCTGATGAGAACAGGTTAACATACAATCCATCAGTATATAGGTCTGATGAGAACAAGTTAACATACAATCCATGAGTATATAGGTCTGATGAGAACAAGTTAACATACAATCCATCAGCATATAGGTCTGATGAGAACAAGTTAACATACAATCCATCAGTATATAGGTCTGATGAGAACAAGTTAACATACAATCCATTAGGTCTGATGAGAACAAGTTAACATACAATCCATCAGTATATAGGTCTGATGAAAACAAGTTAATATACAATCCATCAGTATATAGGTCTGATGAAAACAAGTTAACATACAATCCATCAGTATATAGGTCTGATGAGAACAAGTTAACATACAATCCATCAGTATATAGGTCTGATGAGAACAAGTTAACATACAATCCATCAGTATATAGGTCTGATGAGAACAAGTTAACATACAATCCATCAGTATATAGGTCTGATGAGAACAAGTTAACATACAATCCATCAGTATATAGGTCTGATGAGAACAAGTTAACATACAATCCATCAGTATATAGGTCTGATGAGAACAAGTTAACATACAATCCATCAGTATATAGGTCTGATGAGAACAAGTTAACATACAATCCATCAGTATATAGGTCTGATGAGAACAAGTTAACATACAATCCATCAGTATATAGGTCTGATGAGAACAAGTTAACATACAATCCATTAGCATATAGGTCTGATGAGAACAAGTTAACATATAATCCATCAGTATATAGGTCTGATGAGAACAAGTTAACATACAATCCATCAGCATATAGGTCTGATGAGAACAAGTTAACATACAATCCATCAGTATATAGGTCTGATGAGAACAGGTTAACATACAATCCATGAGTATATAGGTCTGATGAGAACAAGTTAACATACAATCCATCAGTATATAGGTCTGATGAGAACAAGTTAACATACAATCCATCAGTATATAAGTCTGATGAGAACAAGTTAACATACAATCCATCAGTATATAGGTCTGATGAGAACAAGTTAACATACAATCCATCAGCATATAGGTCTGATGAGAACAAGTTAACATACAATCCATCAGCATATAGGTCTGATGAGAACAAGTTAACATACAACCCATCAGTATATAGGTCTGATGAGAACAGGTTAACATACAATCCATGAGTATATAGGTCTGATGAGAACAAGTTAACATACAATCCATCAGTATATAGGTCTGATGAGAACAAGTTAACATACAATCCATCAGTATATAAGTCTGATGAGAACAAGTTAACATACAATCCATCAGTATATAGGTCTGATGAGAACAAGTTAACATACAATCCATCAGTATATAGGTCTGATGAGAACAAGTTAACATACAATCCATCAGTATATAGGTCTGATGAGAACAAGTTAACATACAATCCATCAGTATATAGGTCTGATGAGAACAAGTTAACATACAATCCATCAGTATATAAGTCTGATGAGAACAAGTTAACATACAATCCATCAGCATATAGGTCTGATGAGAACAAGTTAACATACAATCCATCAGTATATAGGTCTGATGAGAACAGGTTAACATACAATCCATGAGTATATAGGTCTGATGAGAACAAGTTAACATACAATCCATCAGTATATAGGTCTGATGAGAACAAGTTAACATACAATCCATCAGTATATAAGTCTGATGAGAACAAGTTAACATACAATCCATCAGTATATAGGTCTGATGAGAACAAGTTAACATACAATCCATCAGCATATAGGTCTGATGAGAACAAGTTAACATACAATCCATCAGCATATAGGTCTGATGAGAACAAGTTAACATACAATCCATCAGCATATAGGTCTGATGAGAACAAGTTAACATACAATCCATCAGTATATAGGTCTGATGAGAACAAGTTAACATACAATCCATCAGTATATAGGTCTGATGAGAACAAGTTAACATACAATCCATCAGTATATAGGTCTGATGAGAACAAGTTAACATACAATCCATCAGTATATAAGTCTGATGAGAACAAGTTAACATACAATCCATCAGTATATAGGTCTGATGAGAACAAGTTAACATACAATCCATCAGTATATAGGTCTGATGAGAACAAGTTAACATACAATCCATCAGTATATAGGTCTGATGAGAACAAGTTAACATACAATCCATCAGTATATAGGTCTGATGAGAACAAGTTAACATACAACCCATCAGCATATAGGTCTGATGAGAACAAGTTAACATACAATCCATCAGTATATAGATCTGATGAGAACAAGTTAACATACAATCCATCAGTATATAGGTCTGATGAGAACAAGTTAACATACAATCCATCAGTATATAGGTCTGATGAGAACAAGTTAACATACAATCCATCAGTATATAAGTCTGATGAGAACAAGTTAACATACAATCCATCAGCATATAGGTCTGATGAGAACAAGTTAACATACAATCCATCAGTATATAGGTCTGATGAGAACAGGTTAACATACAATCCATGAGTATATAGGTCTGATGAGAACAAGTTAACATACAATCCATCAGTATATAAGTCTGATGAGAACAAGTTAACATACAATCCATCAGTATATAGGTCTGATGAGAACAAGTTAACATACAATCCATGAGTATATAGGTCTGATGAGAACAAGTTAACATACAATCCATCAGTATATAGGTCTGATGAGAACAAGTTAACATACAATCCATGAGTATATAGGTCTGATGAGAACAAGTTAACATACAATCCATCAGTATATAGGTCTGATGAGAACAAGTTAACATACAATCCATCAGTATATAGGTCTGATGAGAACAAGTTAACATACAATCCATCAGTATATAAGTCTGATGAGAACAAGTTAACATACAATCCATCAGCATATAGGTCTGATGAGTACAAGTTAACATACAATCCATCAGTATATAGGTCTGATGAGAACAGGTTAACATACAATCCATGAGTATATAGGTCTGATGAGAACAAGTTAACATACAATCCATGAGTATATAGGTCTGATGAGAACAAGTTATCATACAATCCATCAGTATATAGGTCTGATGAGAACAAGTTAACATACAATCCATCAGTATATAGGTCTGATGAGAACAGGTTAACATACAATCCATGAGTATATAGGTCTGATGAGAACAAGTTAACATACAATCCATCAGTATATAGGTCTGATGAGAACAAGTTAACATACAATCCATCAGTATATAAGTCTGATGAGAACAAGTTAACATACAATCCATCAGTATATAGGTCAGATGAGAACAAGTTAACATACAATCCATCAGCATATAGGTCTGATGAGAACAAGTTAACATACAATCCATCAGTATATAGGTCTGATGAGAACAAGTTAACATACAATCTATCAGCATATAGGTCTGATGAGAACAAGTTAACATACAATCCATCAGTATATAGGTCTGATGAGAACAGGTTAACATACAATCCATGAGTATATAGGTCTGATGAGAACAAGTTAACATACAATCCATCAGTATATAGGTCTGATGAGAACAAGTTAACATACAATCCATCAGCATATAGGTCTGATGAGAACAAGTTAACATACAATCCATCAGCATATAGGTCTGATGAGAACAAGTTAACATACAATCCATCAGTATATAGGTCTGATGAGAACAGGTTAACATACAATCCATGAGTATATAGGTCTGATGAGAACAAGTTAACATACAATCCATCAGTATATAGGTCTGATGAGAACAAGTTAACATACAATCCATCAGTATATAAGTCTGATGAGAACAAGTTAACATACAATCCATCAGTATACAGGTCTGATGAGAACAAGTTAACATACAATCCATCAGTATATAGGTCTGATGAGAATAAGTTAACATACAATCCATCAGTATATAGGTCTGATGAGGACAAGTTAACATACAATCCATCAGTATATAGGTCTGATGAGAACAAGTTAACATACAATCCATCAGCATATAGGTCTGATGAGAACAAGTTAACAAACAATCCATCAGTATATAGGTCTGATGAGAACAGGTTAACATACAATCCATCAGTATATAGGTCTGATGAGAACAAGTTAACATACAATCCATCAGTATATAGGTCTGATGAGAACAAGTTAACATACAATCCATCAGCATATAGGTCTGATGAGAACAAGTTAACATACAATCCATCAGCATATAGGTCTGATGAGAACAAGTTAACATACAATCCATCAGCATATAGGTCTGATGAGAACAAGTTAACATACAATCCATCAGTATATAGGTCTGATGAGAACAGGTTAACATACAATCCATGAGTATATAGGTCTGATGAGAACAAGTTAACATACAATCCATCAGTATATAGGTCTGATGAGAACAAGTTAACATACAATCCATCAGTATATAGGTCTGATGAGAACAAGTTAACATACAATCCATCAGTATATAGGTCTGCTGAGAACAAGTTAACATACAATCCATCAGCATATAAGTCTGATGAGAACAAGTTAACATACAATCCATCAGCATATAGGTCTGATGAGAACAAGTTAACATACAATCCATCAGTATATAGGTCTGATGAGAACAAGTTAACATACAATCCATCAGTATATAGGTCTGATGAGAACAAGTTAACATACAATCCATCAGTATATAGGTCTGATGAGAACAAGTTAACATACAATCCATCAGTATATAGGTCTGATGAGAACAAGTTAACATACAATCCATCAGCATATAGGTCTGATGAGAACAAGTTAACATACAATCCATCAGCATATAGGTCTGATGAGAACAAGTTAACATACAATCCATCAGCATATAGGTCTGATGAGAACAAGTTAACATACAATCCATCAGTATATAGGTCTGATGAGAACAGGTTAACATACAATCCATCAGTATATAGGTCTGATGAGAACAAGTTAACATACAATCCATCAGTATATAGGTCTGATGAGAACAAGTTAACATACAATCCATCAGTATATAAGTCTGATGAGAACAAGTTAACATACAATCCATCAGTATATAGGTCTGATGAGAACAAGTTAACATACAATCCATCAGTATATAGGTCTGATGAGAACAAGTTAACATACAATCCATCAGTATATAGGTCTGATGAGAACAAGTTAACATACAATCTATTAGCATATAGGTCTGATGAGAACAAGTTAACATACAATCAATCAGTATATAGGTCTGATGAGAACAAGTTAACATACAATCCATCAGTATATAGGTCTGATGAGATCAAGTTAACATACAATCCATCAGTATATAGGTCTGATGAGAACAAGTTAACATACAATCCATCAGCATATAGGTCTGATGAGAACAAGTTAACATACAATCCATCAGTATATAGGTCTGATGAGAACAAGTTAACATACAATCCATCAGTATATAGGTCTGATGAGAACAAGTTAACATACAATCCATCAGTATATAGGTCTGATGAGAACAAGTTAACATACAATCCATCAGCATATAGGTCTGATGAGAACAAGTTAACATACAATCCATTAGCATATAAGTCTGATGAGAACAAGTTAACATACAATCCATCAGTATATAGGTCTGATGAGAACAAGTTAACATATAATCCATCAGTATATAGGTCTGATGAGAACAAGTTAACATACAATCCATCGGTATATAGGTCTGATGAGAACAAGTTAACATACAATCCATCAGCATATAGGTCTGATGAGAACAAGTTAACATACAATCCATCAGTATATAGGTCTGATGAGAACAGGTTAACATACAATCCATCAGTATGTAGGTCTGATGAGAACAAGTTAACATACAATCCATCAGCATATAGGTCTGATGAGAACAAGTTAACATACAATCCATCAGTATATAGGTCTGATGAGAACAAGTTAACATACAATCCATTAGGTCTGATGAGAACAAGTTAACATACAATCCATCAGTATATAGGTCTGATGAAAACAAGTTAATATACAATCCATCAGTATATAGGTCTGATGAAAACAAGTTAACATACAATCCATCAGTATATAGGTCTGATGAGAACAAGTTAACATACAATCCATCAGTATATAGGTCTGATGAGAACAAGTTAACATACAATCCATCAGTATATAGGTCTGATGAGAACAAGTTAACATACAATCCATCAGTATATAGGTCTGATGAGAACAAGTCAACATACAATCCATCAGTATATAGGTCTGATGAGAACAAGTTAACATACAATCCATCAGTATATAGGTCTGATGAGAACAAGTTAACATACAATCCATCAGTATATAGGTCTGATGAGAACAAGTTAACATACAATCCATCAGTATATAGGTCTGATGAGAACAAGTTAACATACAATCCATCAGTATATAGGTCTGATGAGAACAAGTTAACACACAATCCATCAGTATATAGGTCTGATGAGAACAAGTTAACACACAATCCATCAGTATATAGGTCTGATGAGAACAAGTTAACATACAATCCATCAGTATATAGGTCTGATGAGAACAAGTCAACATACAATCCATCAGTATATAGGTCTGATGAGAACAAGTTAACATACAATCCATCAGTATATAGGTCTGATGAGAACAAGTTAACATACAATCCATCAGTATATAGGTCTGATGAGAACAAGTTAACATACAATCCATTAGCATATAGGTCTGATGAGAACAAGTTAACATATAATCCATCAGTATATAGGTCTGATGAGAACAAGTTAACATACAATCCATCAGTATATAGGTCTGATGAGAACAGGTTAACATACAATCCATGAGTATATAGGTCTGATGAGAACAAGTTAACATACAATCCATCAGTATATAGGTCTGATGAGAACAAGTTAACATACAATCCATCAGTATATAAGTCTGATGAGAACAAGTTAACATACAATCCATCAGTATATAGGTCTGATGAGAACAAGTTAACATACAATCCATCAGCATATAGGTCTGATGAGAACAAGTTAACATACAATCCATCAGTATATAGGTCTGATGAGAACAAGTTAACATACAATCCATCAGCATATAGGTCTGATGAGAACAAGTTAACATACAATCCATCAGTATATAGGTCTGATGAGAACAGGTTAGCATACAATCCATCAGTATATAGGTCTGATGAGAACAAGTTAACATACAATCCATCAGTATATAGGTCTGATGAGAACAAGTTAACATACAATCCATCAGTATATAAGTCTGATGAGAACAAGTTAACATACAATCCATCAGTATATAGGTCTGATGAGAACAAGTTAACATACAATCCATCAGCATATAGGTCTGATGAGAACAAGTTAACATACAATCCATCAGTATATAGGTCTGATGAGAACAAGTTAACATACAATCCATCAGCATATAGGTCTGATGAGAACAAGTTAACATACAATCCATCAGTATATAGGTCTGATGAGAACAGGTTAACATACAATCCATGAGTATATAGGTCTGATGAGAACAAGTTAACATACAATCCATCAGTATATAGGTCTGATGAGAACAAGTTAACATACAATCCATCAGTATATAGGTCTGATGAGAACAAGTTAACATACAATCCATCAGTATATAGGTCTGATGAGAACAAGTTAACATACAATCCATCAGTATATAGGTCTGATGAGAACAAGTTAACATACAACCCATCAGCATATAGGTCTGATGAGAACAAGTTAACATACAATCCATCAGTATATAGGTCTGATGAGAACAAGTTAACATACAATCCATGAGTATATAGGTCTGATGAGAACAAGTTAACATACAATCCATCACTATATAGGTCTGATGAGAACAAGTTAACATACAATCCATCAGTATATAGGTCTGATGAGAACAAGTTAACATACAATCCATGAGTATATAGGTCTGATGAGAACAAGTTAACATACAATCCATCAGTATATAGGTCTGATGAGAACAGGTTAAGATACAATCCATCAGTATATAGGTCTTATGAGAACAAGTTAACATACAATCCATCAGTATATAGGTCTGATGAGAACAAGTTAACATACAATCCATCAGTATATAGGTCTGATGAGAACAAGTTAACATGCAATCCATCAGTATATAGGTCTGATGAGAACAAGTTAACATACAATCCATCAGTATATAGGTCTGATGAGAACAAGTTAACATACAATCCATTAGCATATAGGTAACTAGAGACTCACAGGCGTCTGTATTACTCATCTGCTAAAGAAGATTTATAGAATCCACTGCCAATCATAGCATATGTTAAACTTTGATCCCAAATGACTTGCACCCAATACTCTGGTGCATTCATTGGTACAAAATTGAATCTTAAAAAATCACTGCTCTTTGATGCAAAATACAGGGTTAATGTTATTGTGCTTAATACCACTTTCAACAATATTTCAGTTATATCATGGCAGTCAGCTTTATTGATGGAGGAAACCAAAGTACCCAGAGAAGACCACCGACCTGTCGCAAGTTACTGACAAACTTTATCACATAATGTTGTATCGAGCATACCTCGACGTGAGCGGGATTCAAACTCACAACTTTAGTGTTGATAAGCACTGATTGCACATGTAGTTGTAAATCCTATTGCCTATGGCCAGATGCACTAATTAAAGGTGGAATAATCAATAGGTTGTGAAATGGTTTTAAGGGTTAAATGGTTACATACTATGAACAAACACAAACATGTAGACAAGTGAAGGATGTAATAAAGTAGGAAATTAGGAATAGAACATTGATGACACAATCTTCCTTTTGTAGAAACACAAATAAATGACAAGTATGTCAGTGACTTGTAGCAGATAAGTGCCTTTCTCCAGGCACTCTGGTTTCCTCCACCAATAAAACTGACTGCAGCGATATTACTGAAATATTGTTAAAGTGGTGTTAAACACCATAAAACCAAACCATACCAAATCAAACCAAATAAATGACATGTATTTTAAAAAAGTATAAATTTTATACAATTAAATTTTTTATTATTTATACATTTGAAAACATTTCACACAGGTTAATATTGTTATACAAAGATTCACTAACATCTCCGATCATCTTCAGACCTCTGATTCTAGGTTAAAGAATACATCTATTTTCCTTATATACAAACAGTATGCTTGATATTATGGAACTGATGATATATTGTTTTCATCATATAATAAGTTGTCATAGTCTTTTTAGATATATCACATTCTTTACTACATCAACAAAGAGTTAGGGTTGTGGTGTTTAATGTCACATTCAACAATATATCAGTTATATCTTGGCGGTCAGTTTTATTGATGGAGGAAATTGGAGTACCTGGAGAAAACCACTGACCTGCCGTAAGTCATAGACAAACTTTATCACATAATGTTGTATCGAGTACATCTCGCCACGAGTGGAATTCGAACTCACAACTGATTGCACCGGTAGTTCTAAATCAAACTAGCATATAATCATGACCATGATGGCCACTCATATCAACAAAAGGTCAGCATGAAGCTTATACATCATGCATTATCTGGTTTTTTCTTTGGTCACATGGTGTACCTTTTCATGAGTAAAAAATCTAGTATAGGCCTATGTCACAAGAAAGTAAATATTCATGCCGACTCACTGGCAAATTTATCTCAAAAAGTAATTTTGAAAAAAAAAAAACAAAAACAAGTTAAAGGCCCTGGATTCTAGAAAAAAATCTGAGTTCTTTTCTGAACAATCCTGTTTAAATACAAGTCAAAATTCACATTTTGCTTTTTTATTTGAAAATTCCAGATCAGATAAGTAACATGTTCGCACCATAACAGGTAAGATATATGGATACAGTAATAAATGTAAGACTTACAGTACAAAGCTAGGGTGCATTCAAGATGGTAGAATCTTGGAAAGCCTTCTTAAATTTTTGAGTTGAACATGATATTCAAATCATATTTTTATAGATATCTTAAGATGTCTTTGAAGATGATTAAGAAGCTATTCAAAACGGCTAACAGAGAAAAATGTTACATTTTTTCTTATTTTCCATTATATACAATTTGACACAGTCAGTTTTGGCAGTTATTTTATAATGCAGGCCACATTAACATGAAATATAACTGTTGAATGTTGTTTGACAAAATAAGGTAAATCGTATGAAAATATATCTATTCAGTGTCATTTTGAAAATAAAATACAGTGGAACTTGTCTAATCTGACACACCAAGGGACCAGGGAAATGTGTCAGATTTTTTACAGGATGTCAGAATACTCAGGTTTTATTTTAGTTAGCAGAAATACTTTGGAACCATCAATTTTTGTCAGATGTCAATATTGAATATAGACCATCTTCAACGACAATCTTTTAAGATTCTACAATCTTGAACGTAACCCAGGTTATCCAGATATCTGGAGACATTGTTTTCTACAAACATTATCTTACCTTCAACTGTCAGAAGACCATGTTTTACTTTGTAGGCTTTAACAAAAGAATCTGACAGAAATCCAGCAACCTGGAATCAAAGCAGAAAATCAGATTAAATATCAAAGTCATACATGCATATTGCTGGACATATAGTGGCAATGGGTTATGGTGTTTAACCCCACTTTCAACAATATTTCAGTTATATCATGGTGGTCAGTTTTATTGGTGGAGGAAATCGGAGTACCCAGATAAAACCACCGACCTGTCGCAAGTCACTCACAAACTTTATTACATAATGTTGTATCGAGTACACCTCGCCATGAGCGGGATTCGAACTCACTACTTTAGTAAGCACTGATTGAACAGGTAGTTGTAACTACCATACAATCACGACGAAGACGACCCCTAACATATTGTGGTCATTATTCCAGAATGATTTCATGTATTCATAAAGGACAGTGGTAATTACATGCATTAAAATGTCAGTGTTGTTTCTTTACATATTCATTAAAAAACTAGAGATGGCTAAATATAAATTTTTAATTGTGTAAATTGCTGAATTCCAGTGATGTTTTTTAATTTTTTTTAGCATTTTACTTGTTTCAACTGCTAAAATCAAAATGCTAATGGACTAGATTTTGATATGAGATGCGCTTCTTGTATTTACTGCCTATCACTTAACATAATAACTCAGTTTTCCAACTAAAATCAAAATAATTTATTGAAGCCATAAGTTTGTTTGACATTTTAAAATAGGTAAAAAAAAACATTATTTTCATTGCATTTTATTCCTCACTATTGCTCAGGACAAAATTTCTGTGAAAATATATTAAGTGAGTGAAGTTTTCCTTCATTTCTGTAATTTTTGTATATCATTAAATTGTGTAAAGTAATGAAAATGCTATCAAGAAAATAACAACATTACCTCTGCGGGAGATAAAGAACTATAAGTAAGGAAATCAGCGGCGAGTTTTAACTTATGTGGAAATTCTGTCATCAGCAAAGATCTTAAAATATCAAACTCTTCACTGGTTACAACTGTCTGATAATTTGTTGTTAAAACCTGAAATAATAAGAAACACAGTAAAATAGGTGGATTTTGAATTATTTCACATTTCCAAGGGACATATAACTATTAAATACTTTACACACATTCAAATAGGGGATTAGGGGTTATGGTATTTAACACCACTTACAACAATATTTCAGCTTTATTGCTTTAATGGTGGAGGAAACCAGTATGCCACGAGAAAACCATCGACCTGCTGCTAATCACTGACAAACTTTATCACATAATGTTGTATCAAGTACACCTTGCCATGAGCAGGATTCAAGTTCACAACTTTAGTAGTGAGGGGCACTGATTGTACTGGTGGTTGTAAATCCAATTTCCATACGATCACGACCACGAAGGCCCTTGGAAACACTGTGAAATTGGTGGATCTTGAATTATTTCACATTTCCACACTTAAATACTTCAAATAGGTATAAAAATCAAAACTATTCTATTTTCAGAACTGATATAAATCAAGAATAATGCAAAAAAAAACCACTCTTCATAGTTTGATATAGGGGGACATAGTTATGATAAAAGCACTTTTCTCATAAAAAACATATTTTCAAAATTTCTGAATAAAGAGACTTACTAAAGATATTATAAAGCAGTTGATTATCTGCTTACAGAGGTGATTTCCATGATTACAATGAGAACACAATGTTTCCATAGTAACTACAACTTTCTCCATATCAATGCCAAAACAACTGTAAGTTACAGGTCCCATAGGTACCATACCTAAATCTGAATTAAAATGAACATTTTTAATGTACAAATATAATTTTTACACATCTTTTTAGTTTGGTTTGGTTGATTTGGTTTTATGGTGTTTAACGCCTCTCAACAATATTTCAGTTATATTATGGCTATCAGTTTTATTGATGGAGGAAACCAGAATATTCGGAGAAAACCACCGACCTGTCACAAGTCACTGACAAACTTTATCATATAATTTTGTACACCTCGCTCTGATCAGGATTCGAACTCACAACATCAGTGGTGATAGGCACTGATTGCATAGGTAGTTGTAAATCCAACTACCATGACAGCCCCTCACATCTTTTTAAGTAGTATCTGTATTTCAATATTTGATTTAACCAATCAGGCAGTTTTTACACTGTAACAGGAGGAACATTACAATACATTTGATATGATACAAAATAACAATTACACCATGTAGGCAGTTTGTAGTAAAGATTTAGATACAAAAAATCTACTTACTGCCCGAGGATGACCTAGACATAAAGGCAGGAGAGGATACATGAGCTTTGTGTAATTTGCCGTGACCTCCAGCGATAAGGTTCACCATATCCATACCCATGCTGTCTTTAATATTGATTTCCCCTAAGGCTAGTCTTATACAAGTCTACAAATATAAAGGAAATAACATAAACAATCAAACCTGTATTAAGAGGTCAGCTTCAAGAAAAAGTGACCTTATAAGACAGGTGAACTGTTAAAACCAGGTTCAATTCATATGAAATTTTCTATGACAGAACAAGAAAATATTACCTTTAAATACAGGCGACTGCTTAATAGAGGTGACCCCATGGACAGGTTTTACTTTATCGTTGTGTATTAGACACATTTATGCATAATATGCACCTTTCTTTCACTTCCTTATTACGAATTGCAATATAAATAGTCAAGTTTTCTGAATGATTGTGTAAAATATTAGTACTCACCTATGCTAATCACAAAATGTCTGTCGTTAAAAAGTGAGTTATGTACAACTTATTACATTACATTAAATCCTGCTTAAACCAAATCGTGGCAGTCGTGGTCATGATCGTATGGTAGTTGGATTTACAACTACCTATGCAATCAGTGTCTATCACAACTAAAGTTGTGACTTTGAATCCCGCTCATGGTAAGTTGTACTCGATACAACATTATGTGATAAAGTTTGTCAGTGACTTGCGGCAGGTCTGTGGGTACCCGGTTTCTTCCACCAATAAAATTGACTGCCACAATATAACTGAAATATTGTTGAAACACCGTAACCCTAACCCTTAAAAAAAAAAATCCATGAGTACAACTTTTGTGTTCAGGATAGTCAAGCGTTTGGATTATTCAGGTTAAATTAATAAAGATTTCCTATATTGGGACTTTATTTTAAGTTCAGTTTATACTTGATTTTGATTTA
Source organism: Bathymodiolus brooksi (assembly GCA_963680875.1). Taxonomy (NCBI): domain Eukaryota; kingdom Metazoa; phylum Mollusca; class Bivalvia; order Mytilida; family Modiolidae; genus Bathymodiolus; species Bathymodiolus brooksi. The sequence goes on from OY804577.1 coordinate 49,720,696, forward strand.
TTCAAGGTTTGGTTTAGACATGTTTCACTGTATTCAGAAAATAATTATAAACTTGATAATTTTAAAATCAAATCATAAACATCTGTCCGTGTTTGAGCACAGAAACCATATGATTTACAGATAATGATAACAACTGATAAATGATGCTTCAAAAAGTATTAATGCCATTTGCTAGATTGACAAAAAAAAAACATAATCTGAGGCATCTTCCCCATAATGCACTGTTATTCCCATAATGCACTATTATTCCCATAATGCACTGTTAGGACTCACCAGTATGATAGTAAGATCTTGACTGTAGTGTTTATATTCAACAGATAGATGACAGCATTCACACACTTGCCCACTACCTAACAATTCTTCTATAATTTCATTCAAAGTTTTGTCCTCCTAAAATATAAAATTGACTGCCACAATAATTAATTAATTCATAGTCATTACTATTGTTGTATTTAAATTGTTGTACTATATTCATATGTATTGATTAATAAAATATGTTTACACTAAAATATAAAATATACAGTGTTGCATCGAAAATCTTAAATTTTGATCTCAGCCTCTCAAAACAACAAAGCCTCCCTATAACTTAACGTATGTACTATCCATTTTTTCAAGATTAGTACATAAATCTAATGGGTGCTTTGTGAAATGGTATAAGGGTAGGTTAGGTAGTCAAAACTTGCTATTATTTTTTTTTAATTTTTACCTAGGTTATACAAGACAAGGATATGACATTAACAGTACTTGCCAAATATGGCAATACAACTTTAGGATAGGCACAAGAAATTACGATCGGTAGCGTTAACCGAAATACAGGTACTTTTTTCTTCACCTAAATATGTGAATTTCTGTCTTTCAATTAAAAAGGTTGATATCTTTCTGCATTGAATTACATGGGAAACTAATAAATGGTAGTAAGCATTCATTTTGAGGATAAATAGTTCGAGGTTCTATTATAAATTTTAACAAACCTATTGATTCATGTCAGAATCAAGGTTTGGGTTAAGGTTTATGGTGTTTAATGCCACTTTCAACAATATAAGTACAGACAAAACAATGGCCAAAAGAAAACGTACAAAAGGACAAACAACGACCTACATTACCTACACATTTTACGTCATCTCTTAAAATTACAAAATTAAATCTAAATAGAAGCTAAATTCTAATAATCATTTTTGTAGAAAATGCTAACTTTCGCATGGAAGATATATTTGACATTATCTTTGAAGAATTTTCACTTAATATAGAAATTAGAAATGTTTATATCTTTCAAGAATAAAGGGTTAGGGTTATGGTGTTTAATACCTCTTTCAACAATATTTCAGGTATATCGTGGCGGTCAGTTTTATTGGTGGAGAAAACCGGAGCACCCAGAGAAATTCCCCAACCTGCCGCAAGTCACTGACAAACTTAATCCCATAATGTTGTATCGAGTACACCTCGCCTGAGCAGGGTTCGAACTCACAACTTTAGTGGTGATAGGCACTGATTGCACAAGTAGTTGGAATTAAATCCAACTACCATACGATCATGACCATAACTGCCCCCTCAGAATCAATGTTGATTTCAAAGGTAAATAGTTGAAAGTTCTATTATAAGATTGATAACAAACCTCTTGACTCAGGTCAGAATCAATGTCTGTTTTATGAATTAGCTTGCCATAGCATAGAAGGTCTTTTTTACTGTGGTATTGTTTAACTGTCTCAGTATTCTGAAACACATCATCTATGTCTTCACCTACTGTACAAGTACCCTGAAAAAAATTTAAAATTATATGTTATATATACTTAAACTGAAACAAAATACAATACAAATTTCTAATAACTACCATATATATTCTAGACCATAGGTCAAAGTACTTTTTATTTTACAAATTGTACCAGCTAGACAGGTTTAAATACATACTGTTTTTTCTTATATGCCATTAAATGTATGTTGATTTTCGGAATTAAGCTTCCAATTAGGTACCCCTTCCATGAGATATGAGTGTCACTTAAATTAAACTTAAGATGAATCCTGTATGAAAGCTCAATTTTTCTAAATTTAACATAGAAGGCTATGGAGAATTCTTTAGTGGTATTACACCTTTTAGAGAGTGACTGACTACTGTATCTCATTCTTAAAAGATTGGTTGAATAAAACAGCCTTTTATTTTATAAACTACATTGTATTTTGAAAATATAAGCAAATAATTTTAACAGTGGAACCTTCAATTCTAAAATTCACAATTCTATTGAGAATGTATGAAAACTTCCTTTTTAATTGGAAACTGAATAAATCCCTAACTGTACTAAAATGATCATTGGATGGATTTGTTCAAAGATTATGTTTTTGTATAGATTGAAAATTCAGTAAGGTCACCACTGCAGAGATGTAGTTTCACAGAGGACTCTATTCTATAGGGAAAAACTTTCAGAAATATCTTCTTAAACTAATGAGCTATTTGAAACCAGACTTTGCTAGAATTTTCTTTGAAAAGGTCATGCACAAAAATGAGGGTTTTTATTAATTGTTTGAAAATCATAGATGGCCACCAGAAAGGACATAAATATTTAGTTTAAGGGGCTGTTGTGGTAGTGATCATATGGTAGTTGGATTTACAACTACCTATGCAATCAGTGCCTATCACCACAAACGTTGTGAGTTTGAATCCTACTCATGGAGAGGTGTACTCCATACAACATTATGTGATAAAGCTTGTCAGTGACTTGAGATAGGTCAGTGATTTTCTCAGGGTATTCCGGTTTCCTCAACCAATAAAACTTACCTCCACGATATAACTGAAATATTGTTGAAAGTGGCATTAAACACCATAACCCTAACACCTACACATGTATAAACAATATTTCATATCTTAAAGAGTACAGCCATGATATAACTGAAATATTGTTTAAAGTGGCATTAAACACCATATCTTAAAAATAAAAGTACCCATAGCCTGTGTTGTTATTGAAGTGACCAATCTGACCTTACCTCCCTTTGTCTGGCTTTATGTTTAATACGACACATCCACATTTGACGATATAATTCTTCGTAAGATGGAGGATTCTGACACTTTTCAAGGTTATCTAAACATAGTTGATATAAAAATGATTTCTCCAAAAGATCATCTACATTTTCTGCTTCTTCCTGTTAAAAGTATAAAATTTACCAGTACTAGTATATTAAAAATAGAAGAATGAGTTCATAAAACATAGATCCCCTGCTTCTAGCCAAATAAAACAGGAGGCATAACTCTGGAACCATACAAGTCAAAATTGAAAATAAAAATGGAAATAAAAATGGAAAAAAATGTGTAGTGTGCTTAAAAACATTTGTGAATAAATTTCAAAACATTTGTCCAAGGAAAACAATGGAAACTAAATTAAGAGCATGTAAACCACAAATTTTTCAATTCATTAATGAGCATAACTCCAGAACTGAAAAGTGTCAAAGTTCAATATAAAACCTGGCCTGTTTGTTATGTCATTGACCTTTGTATAAATTTCTAATCATTTGCATGGTGAATTTAAGTCATAGCTATTGAATGGAAACTAAAGCAGGACAAACAGACAGACAGAAGGTCGAAATATAGACAGGGGTAGAACTTAATGACCAGATGCCTTGCAACAAGGACTTGAAAAACAACAAGGGGGGGGGGGGGGGGGGGGTAGGGGTACAATACTTATGACTTGGAATGGACTTATCGTTGATTACCTGGTAAAACTGTGATATAACACTATCTGCTTTGTACTTCTTGAACATTTCTGAACATTGTAACCAGAATTTATTTCTAGCAATGGGCGACTTCCATACAGAGGATTTTTCTAGCTGTTTTTTCTTGTTTCTCATCTAAAACAAAAATTAAATGTAAAACATTTTATGTCATCTTTTTAAATTACAAAATTAAAATCTAAATTCTCATTACCGTAAATCGGGAAATTTTGGTGTAGGTTAATTTTGGCCTTTTTTCTCCAAAAGAGGGTTGTTTTATTTTGGTGTGTGAAATTTTGGCCATTTTCGTTTCTAGTGTGTTTAATTTTGGCCACTTTTGGTTCCCATGTGTTTATTTTTTTTGTCAATTCATTCAGAACGTAAATGGAAATGTTCTCATTTCAACCAGCGATACTACGTTTTTACTGTTACTTACCGGATATTTTGATGTACTAAAAACCAAATCGATTATGGCTAAATTGTGATATTTATTAAAAATAGGAATTTAAATTTATATTTAAACAGCATAAAGTAAAATGCATTTAATATAAAAACAACAAATAATAATTTTGCACTGGTATTAATCATCGCTTTTACAGGTAAACAGTCTTATTATAACGGTCAGTACATGTATTTGTTTACACAACAATTATACATAATAAATAATACCGATAAGACACTAATTATGTGTTTATTGATTTTTCTTTTTTCTATAGGTAATTGTCATTTTAATGATATTTGACATTTTGTTGATTGAATAAATTTTATTGGTATTGCATGGTTTTTATCAATGTACTTTATTTACCTGTAATTTCTCTCTTGTCATCCAAGCCAACGATTTCACATCGTGAACACTTTTCAGTTTGACTTGTGTGTGTATATATATGTATAACGGTAATTGACAAAGTTTTATTTAGGAAAGAAGTAAGACAAAAAGGTACAGAGACAAAAAGGTACAGATTACGGAATATAAATTTTAAAAGATATTAAGGCTGTGTTCAATTTTGGCGGTTAATTTTTGGAGTGTGACATATTTTGGTGTGTTTAATTTTGGCACTTCGTATTTAGGGGCCAAAATAGGCCAAAATAAAACCATGACCAAAATTTCCCGATTTACGGTATCATTTTTGAATAAAACTTTTGCATGGAAGATATATTTGCTCACTGAAGCAACAGTCCGCTGGCAGACATGTCGCCCCAATCGGACACATTATCCTGATTCAGAGCCAACCAGTCTTTGTTCTTCCTCTTTAATGTTGCATGCTTAGCGGAGAATCAACAAATACCAATTTCATTGTCTTTGGTTTGATCTGATTGGGGCTCGAACCCACGATCTACTACACAACCAATGTGGTTTTAAACTTAAAATAGAAATTAGAAATCTTTATATTTTTCAAGAATAAAAGAATTGATATCAATAGTCACATCAATAACAAAAAATACTTTTATTTAACTTGGTATTTGTCATCAAGCAAACTGGTAACCATGACAACCAACATAATGGGAGCTTACCTCACTGAGGGAAATATGATCTGTATTTATTCCTGCTGCCAATGCAAAGTCCCTGGCAGCATGAAAAAGACCCCTATTTATCATTCCAGTCACTACTCTCTGACATTCAACATCAAACTGATCAACAGACGACAATAAACAAGGGAAGTTCAAATCTAAAATTTGGTTGTTTACTATAATATTTAGTAATCGTCCAAGTCTTCCGAAATCTGGGACTAAAATTGAAAAAGAAATTGTTTGTGATTATTTTCATTGTAATAAATCTGGAACTGAAATTGAACAAGAAATTATTTGTGATTATTTTTATTGTAATAATTGACTATTTATAGTATATATTGGTGACTAAAACAATCCGTCCATAGTATTGTTACAAAAGTATAAACCCTCTATGATTTCTTAACCTGGGTATTGGTGCAAGTTTCCAAGGCTTGACCTGCAAAGTTGCTCAGCACATCCCAAGGCAGCAGATAGGGTGTTTCATCTTTGCTATAATATGGAAATCCTAACTGTGGACCATAGTGGGTAATATGTTTGAAGTAGGCCACTCGCCCTGCATGTTAAAGACATCTTTTGAAGATATTGAAAAAGAAAAAGAGCAATGCAACCACCACACAAGGCTAAATCATTTGCCCCTACCAACCTCTCCATACTTTTCCAGTGGTAGTCAAAGTTGCTGCCCCAGTAGTCGCATTACATTCCTCCCTAGTTTCAATATATATTTTCATATTGTTGGAACTTGTTCTTGTCTCGGTTCTGCATAAAATATTTGCAGCTGGACATTAAACAACAAACAGTCAACAACAATGTAATTTCGTAAGTAAAATATTGACTCAGGTTGTCAAATATTTTTTTGCAACAAATTGTGAGTATTATAAACAATATATTATAGTACAGTCAAACCTGCCCATGCAGTCACCTCTATTAAACAGTCACATGTATTAAAAGGTCACTTTTTTCTTCTCCTGTCATAAAAAATTTCATATGAATTAAACCCCTTTTAAGAGGTCACCTGTCATAAAAGACCACCTTTTCTTTGTCCCAAAGGTGACCTCTTATTACAGGTTAGAATGTATATCTAAGATAACATACACATGAAATAAAAATGTAGATATCTAACTTAATGAACACGACACCTTTCTGGAATAACCATCATCAGGTACGCTCATAGTCAAAATAATTTAAAAGTCTTTTGGAACAAGTAAGGGTCAAAACAGGATAACAGAAATTGGCTAAGGTTATCTAGGCCTAAGGGAGATTGATCTTAATTTACCTAAATACAGTCAAACCTGCCTTTGTGGTCACCTCTATTAAGCAGTCACCTGTATTAAAAGGTCACCTTTTTCTAGTCCTGTCATAGAAAATCTCATATAAAATTAACCTCTTTTAAGAGGTCACCTGTCTTAAAAGAACATTTTTACTTTGTCCCAAAGGTGACCTCTTAATACAGGTTTGACTGTATCTTGAGAAAGCTCAGTATATTTAATATCGTTGCTAACATGAAATGGTGTTTTATAACTTAATAATAACATTACTATATGACATAAAGAGAAATATTCAGGTACATGTACAATCCTTACCATCAAATTTAAACAACAAGACTGCACTCTCTGTGTCTAGAATCTTAAGTAGTTGTAACAAATCAAACAAGTTTGTTGTATGGGTAAAGTGATGATTTAATATCTTATAAACAGTCTGCTGTAACCAATCAGAATCGCTCAAAATCATTTTCTGCACATCTGTTTTCTCAGAGGAAGCCGCCTGTTCGAATGAAATACCATTATATGTATGTCAGTATACGTCAGAATATGTGTCACTTAGGTAACTGAAATCAATGAACATCTTCACGACAATGAAAAGTTTTAATGATCGAACAGTCGTAAATAAGTGGTCAGTTGCCTTATGCGGTCATTTTTCCTTTGTCCCAAATGTGACTGTTGAAAATAAGTTTGACAGAAATTGGTCATGCAGTGTCCTTTGACATTATATTTTAAATTTGTTGATATCCTTAAAAGGATTTATTTTTCAGTTTTATATCAATGTTTACTATATAAAAAAACCCAGTAAAACTTAGCTATTTAATATACAAAATCAATCGCATTGGTGGTGTAATGGTTAGCATGCTCACCTCCAGTGTGGTAGATCATGTGTTCAAGCCCAGGTCAGGTAAAACCATAGACTATAAAATTGGTATTTGCTGCTTCTCTGCTGAACACATAGATTAAGGAGTTAGAGACTAGAATGCTTGGAATCAGGATAATGATTCAGTGTGAAGTGACATGTCTTGTGTGAGCTAGCTGAGCACTATAAAAATCCAACTAAATATGTTGGTCTAGTATAAAGTGACTATCATCATGCCGTCAAAATGTAACTTATTCTTGACATGACATACAGACATTGCACAAAAGTATTCGTACACTTCCAATATTCCCTATATATTTCATATAAAACAACAATTTTTCAAAAAATTATCCCGACGTCAATTTATGTCCCATTTTGATAATTTTTGCATCATTAAAAGCAGGATTTAATGTAATTTTACTCTATAATTTTTAAATATCGTATTTAAGGTTGCATAATGTGCACCCCCTCTTGGCCTTGAAAATCTCAAGAAAAAAAATAGTTCGTGTCTATAATGCACATGGACTTTTGAAAAAAATCGTGGTCGGAAATGTAAGAATTAAATGTCAATCCTATATATTTTTGATAGTTTTGAGCGTGTTTTTTCTACTGAGAACTATTATCTTCTTTAAACTTAAATAAAATAGAAAAATATTAATTGTTTTAAGTTTTAATATGTCGTTTTCCCACGATTTTTTTTGTATCCGGATGTTTAGTAGTGGATACGAAATGTAGCACAACATCGGTAAATATATGTTTAAATTCCGAATCTTAACGCAATTTGGTGTAAATAATAAATAAAGATCAGATAAAAGCAATCAATTATCACTTATTAGATTGTTAAACATTGCAACGCTTGTGGTGAGTAGTTGGAAATATATTTGTTACATACATCACAGAGCAACGACAATCGGTCATTTTTTTATCTTTTAAAATTGACCCTACTAATTAACGATCATCAATGAACTACAAACAATGCTGTGTAATTAATTGTGGGAACAGCATCCAAGCCATGGGTGATTTGTTTTTTTAAAATATTATCATGAAACAAAAGCAATTAGTAAATCATAAATAAACCACGCTGAAGAAAGATCTATATATAACACACCATTACAAATGATCATTAACCTCCGAATTTTCGCTCCCAGAAGATGGGTAATATAAGAAAGTCGTATACTGCGAGAGACAAGCTTAAAATTATCACATATGCAGAGGCTCATGGCAACCGTGCAGCAGGCAGAGAGTACGTTGTAGGAGAGAGTAATATTAGACTTTGGCGCAAACAAAAAGAGAGACTTAAGAAATTACCGCGGAGCAAGATGGTAGAGAGGGGAAAAACCGCTCAATTTCCAGACCTTGAAATTGAGCTTGTAAAATGGATCACTGACCGCAGAATGCAGGGTTATGCTATATCAACGGCAGAATTAAGATTAAAAGCCACCCATCTAGCCAGGCAGTCAGACACTATGGCTAACTTTAGAGGGTCTATTTCATGGAGCTATGCCTTCTTGAAACGTCACGACCTTTCTATAAGACGGTGAACCAATATTGCACAAAAGTTACCATCTGACTATGAGGAACAACTCACTAAGTTCCAGTCATTCATTATTAAGCTCAGAAAGAAAAATGACTATAGTCTGTCTCAAATCGGCAACGCTGATCAAACACCAATTACATTCGACTTGCCATCTGCTACTACAATTACAACAAAAGGAGCAAAGTCCATCAGCATGACAACTACTGGAAATGAAAAAAAAACAGATTCACAGTAATGTTGGCATGCACAGCAGACAGTGGTAAATTACCTCCATACATCGTATTCAAAAGAAAAACCATGCCAAAGTTACCATTTCCAAAAGGCGTAATAGTTCAAGTCCAAGAGAAAGGCTGGTTCGACGACAAAATAATGAGAGACTGGTTGCAGAGAGTATGGGGTAGGAGGCCTGGAGCTGGTTTGTCACGTAGTATGCTGGTATTGGACGCCTTTAGATGTCATCGTACACAAAACCTAAAGACCCAGTTGGAAGAACAACGTACCGATTTATCCATTATACCCGGTGGGATGACATCAATGTTGCAGCCTTTAGACGTAAGCGTAAACAAACCGATGAAGACAGCACTTCGACAGAAATGATTTGAAATGGAGTCAATGGATATCCTCAGACGACCATTCGTTTACAGCTGGTGGGCATATGAGGAAAGCTGAGCTGACAACAATCTGTACATGGGTTGAGGAGGCATGGGAGGAGCTGAATCCAGAAATCATAGTGAAAGCTTTTAAGAAGTGTACCATCTCCAACGCATTAGATGGATCTGAAGACGACTGTGTGTGGCAAGAAAAAGAAAAAAGTGACGGCGAAAATACCAAGTGTGAAGATGATGATAACGACGTTTACTACGATGATGAAGACAACACACCACTATCTATTCTGCGTGATATGTATCATTTTTTCAAAGAAGATGACACCGATGAAGAATCTGATGGGTTTTAAAAGACATTAAAAGTTAATACTAGTGCCCATAAACATCTGTGCTGTTAGATACAATTTTGTCATAATTATTATATTGTAATTTATTGTTAATCAGATCATTATTGATGTGATTAAAATTGACAAATCCATTTAATTGTTTCTTTTCTTTTTATTTCAATCTTTAATAACTTACCGGTATATAAACATAGCCCGACAGTCTATACCGATTAGACAGTCAAGCTATGTTTATATAAGTTTTATTAAAGAAAATCATACCCTTGATAATGGATTATGACACTTATACACACACACTGTCACTGATTCTATTCTTATTGGCAACACAGTATTGATTATTTTACGCATGGTTGGTCACACTTGTTATACAATTGGTGTATTGATTTTGTTCTCGAACGAAGGTAAACATTTACAAAAACAATTTCACAAGACAGTTTTAATTCATCAACAAGAGGCTCCCAGGAGCCTGTAATCGCTCACCTGGATCAAAGCTGCTTTCAATAACAATGCAACTGCACTGTGGTGGCCATCTTGGTGGGAGAGCATGACTGTCGGACACAATTTTGGAAGAGGACCATCCAATGTCTAATCCATCAAAGTTTGGTTCTAATTAAGCTACTGGTTCCAGACAAGATGGTTTTTATGTGAATTTCCCATAGGGTCCTATGTTAAACTAAGCACAGCTGTGCAGCCATCTTGGTCAGAGGGCCAGACCACCAGACACAATTTTGGAAGAGGACCATCCAATGACTATTTTATCAAAGTTTGGTTCCAATTGAGCAACTGGTTCCAGACAAGAAGATTTTTATGTGAATTTCCCATAGGGTCCTATGTTAAACTAAGCACAGCTGTGCAGCCATCTTGGTCAGAGGGCCAGACCACCAGACACAATTTTGGAAGAGGACCATCCAATGACTATTTTATCAAAGTTTGGTTCCAATTGAGCAACTGGTTCCAGACAAGAAGATTTTTATGTGAATTTCCCATAGGGTCCTATGTTAAACTAAGTTCGGCTGTGGGGGCCATCTTGGTCGAAGGGCCGAACCGCCGTACGCATTTTTGGAGGAGAATCATCCAATGACTATTTCATCAAAATTTTGTTCTTATTGAGGAAATGGTTTCAGACAAGAAGATTTTTATGGGAATTTCCCATAGGGTCCTATGTTAAATTAAGTTTGGCTGTGGTGGCCATCTTGGTCGGAGGTCTGAAATGCCAGACATAATTCTGGAAGGGGACCACCCAAGGATCATTTCAGTAAAGTTTGGTTGAGATTGGCTCAGTAGTTTCAGAGGAGAAGATTTTTTTTAAATTTCATTCCCCCCTTTTTTCTATTTTTAGCTTGGCAGCCATCTTGGTTGGAAGTCGGGATCACCAGACACATTTTTGGAAGGGGGCCATCCAAGGATCCTTCCACAAAAGTTTGGTTACAATTGGCCCAGTGGTTTCTGAGGAGAAGATTTTTATGTGAATTTCCCATAGGGTCCTATGTTAAGCTAAGTTCGGCTGTGGGGGCCATCTTGGTCGAAGGGCCGAACCGCCGTACACATTTTTTGGAAGAGAACCATCTAATGACTATTTCATCAAAATTTTGTTCTTATTGAGCAAATGGTTTCAGACAAAAAGATTTTTATGGGAATTTCCCATAGGGTCCTATGTTAAATTAAGTTCGGCTGTGGTGGCCATCTTAGTCGGTGTTCTGCAATGCCAGACACACTTTTGGAAGAGGACCACCCAAGAATCATTTCAGTTTGGTAGAGATTGGCTGAGTAGTTTCACAGGAGAAGATTTTTTTTAAATTTCATCCCCCCTTTTTTCTAATTTGCATAATCGGTCATAATCGGCAAAAGTTCAAAGTTCATAAAAAATCCCGTAATATATGTTAAAAAGCTCATCATTATGCTTATACAGTTTAAATTTGGGCACTTTCTGGCTTAAAATAGAGCAGTTTTGGCCATTTGAAGAAATTTCTATTTTTAGTAACGGCGGCCATCTTGGATACAGGACGGCACTGACGGACACAAATTTGAAAGGGGACCACCTAAGGATTATTCAGACAAAGTTTGGTTGAAATTGGCCAAGTGGTTTCTAACAAGAAGATTTTTAAATGATTTTTTTGCTTATTTATGCCTAATTTGCATAATAGGTCAAAATCGGCAAAAGTTCAAAGTTCATAAAAAATCCCATAATATATGTTAAAAAGCTCATCATTATGCTTATACAGTTCAAATTTGGACACATTCTGGCTTAAAATAAAGCAGTTTTGGCCATTTGAAGAAATTTCTATTTTTAGTAATGGTGGCCATCTTGGATGGAGGGCATGGCTATCGGACATAATTTTGGAAGGGACCGACCCAGGGACCATCCCTGCCAGGTTTGGTTTAATTTGGTTGAGCAGTTTCAGAGGAGAAGATTTAAATGTGATCTTTTATCAAAATATGCTTAATTTGCATAATCGGTATAAATCGGCTGAAAGAAAAATTTCACACAAAAACCCCGAACATATGTTAAACTACTCCTTGCCATGTAGCTGCAGTTAAAATTTGAGCTCATTTTGACTTAAGCAGCAATGGACAATTAAAATTTCATCACCCCTTTTTTCTATTTTTAGATTGGTGGCCATCTTGGTTGGAAGTCGGGATCACCGGACACAATTTTGGAAGGGGGCCATCCAAGGACCATTCCACCAAAGTTTGGTTGCAATTGGCCCAGTGGTTTCTGAGGAGAAGATTAAAATGTGAAATTTTGACGGACGGACGAAAAGTGATGGCAATAGCTCACATGGCCTAAAGGCCAGGTGAGCTAAAAAGGGCAATAACTCCAAAGGGTAATGGGATTTACTTTAAAATTGCAGGGTAGGTAGATCTTGACATGCTGCACATTTGTGCAATTTAAACTTAACATCTATCTCTAAATAGTTTTTGAAATATAAGACGAAAAGTATTAAAATAAAAAAAAAAATTGATGAAAAAAGGGCAATAACTCAAAGATGGGTTATCAGATTTACTTCAAAATTGCAGGGTAGGTAGATCTTGACATGCTGAACATGTTTGCAGTTTCAACTTACCATCTGTCTCTTAAAGTTTTTGAAATAAAGGACGAAAAGTATTTGAAAATTTATTGAAAATTTGATGAACAAAGGGAAATAACTCCAAAATCGGTATTGGAATTTACTTAAAAATTGCAGGGTAGGTAGATTGAATAAAACAAGAAAAGTTTATACATGCTGTATATATCGGTAATATGGGCTTAATGCCACTTTCAACAATATTTCAGTTATAGCAGCGTGGTTTTAGTTTTATTGTTGGAGGAAACCGGAGTACCTTGAGAAAACCACTGATCTGCCGCAAGTCACAGACAAACTTTATCATATATGGAGCAGTCTGGTATGTGCACCTAAGGGTTTGTCATAACTTTATAAAATGAAGGGATTTTAATAAAATGTTTATTTTTACGTGGACATAAACTTCTATCCTTTTACTTTAACCACATGGTTTCATTTACTGAGTAAAAATAATCCCGATAAAGTTACAAAAGCTCAAACACACAGGTAACCCATGTTTACCTTAGTTCATTTAGCATCCGGTAAATTGGAGCATGCCTATTTCAAAGGTAAAAATAGTATGGATAAAGGAAAGATTTCATTACAAAACAGAGTAAATTTACAAAGTAATGTCTGTGAAGTAAATTGAAATAAATTTCATGAATAACACAATGCTTATCTAAAAATTTGAATCAATACTTACAGACTGGTACTGCTATTCTTAATATTTCACAGTTAATGTCTAGCACGATAACAGATGCATGATGAATTAATACGGATGCACCAACTTAGGGGAATCAGCTTTATTGTATTTATTATATATAGTTGTATTATTGTATAATTTACCATAGAAACAGATTCTTTAAAATCTTGGAAATGTTTTCTGCAGGCTGTATGATCTCTGGTATCTATCAATTCAGCTGAGAACTTCAAGAATGGTAATATAATGCAATCCTACAAAGAAACAATACTTCAAAATATTGTTTTTGTTTTTCATTTTGAGTTTTGATTTCAGTCATAACATAAACTTCATTTCTTTTTATATAAAATAAATATATATATACTGCATAAATTAACTTCTTATCAGGGAAGATAAAATTCATCAATGGTTCTTGCACACAATAATAAAGTAACACATTGCACATATGTTAATACATTATATTTATTTAAAAATAGACACATCTATAATTGATAAAAAATTGAATTCAAATTATACAGATCATTCTTACCTTCAAAATTGTGACAGTTCACCAGTTGGAGGATGCTTTTTTAGTGGATTTTTTTTTTATTTGAATTTCCCTTCACAGTGTATTTCCTATCAATTAAACCTATATTTAATGATCACCTGTCTTATGTGATCTTTTTTCAATGTTCAATTGGAAGGTCACATAATACAGGTTTGACTATATATATTTCAATAACTCATTATCACGAAGTCAAATGTACAGTATTAATTCCAGCCCTGTATATGGATTGGTTGTTTGGTTTATGGTGTTTAACACCACTTTCAACAATGTTTCAGCTATATCATGGCGGTCAGTTTTATTGGTGGAGGAAATCAGAGTATCCAGAGAAAACCACCGACCTGTCGCAAGTCACCCTGTCTATTGAATTCATATGAAACAATGACAAAAATGAAGAGTATGTAAGCATTCACTTACTGGCATAAAAATATGGAAACTTGTCATTAATGTTTTGTTCCACTTGTGATGAAGATAGATTTCTATCAGATGATTTAAATGTTTTATGTTCCATTTCCATATTGTCTTCCCATGATCCTCTAGAAACTTGTCATGTTCCTGTTTACTCATCATCGAGACCAACCACCCACAGAGACAAGTGATAATGTCAGCATTCTGCAATTATAAATAATATCAGTTTCAAAATGGCCGCTGGCCATGCTTCAATTACAAAAATTTTATCCAGTACCTCTAGAGAAATCTGTCTAAACTGGAATAAACCAGAATACTGTATTTACTAAATTTTAAATGAACTCCCAATGTAGAAAATTAACCTGTATAAACCAAACACCTGTCTATTCGAACTAGACAGTTTACACTGTAAATGCACACTTTTTACATTTAACAGAAATATGCTCTTCTATTTTGCATAGATGCATGCTCTTATCATTTGACAGAAAAACACTTTTACCCTTTATAGATGTGGTTGATACAGAAGCACAATCTTATTGTAAGTCTAAAATCAACACTACTATCATATGACAATATCATGTGACAATAATATCATTTCAATTTTGATGGCAAAAATTACTGATCATTTAGACTTAACTTGGCTTGGTAATACATGTATTGTTAGGTTGCAGTTTGAAGCTTGACATTGGGTTATTTTTTTTAATTACTGCCTTACATGTTTGCTAACTGAGAACTGAAAGAATGGTAAATATTATGATTTGTGTGCATACTGACAAATATAAAAGGAAAAAAAAGGGAATGTCTCAATAAATTTTGAAAAATTGGCTATAAAATATTGAGTCCAACAGGGAACCAGAAACAGATGAAAAAACATGTGTTCACAGCAAGACAGGATTTGAGATCGTGTTAACCAGTTTAGCCCAATCACATTTTTGTGTCCGTCCCAAGCTAGGACCTGGATTTCAAACAGCATATTTTATGATCCCTTTTTTAATTTGTGTTCAATGATTTGAGGTGACAGGGTGTTGTTTCTTTTGTTGATATTGATGGAGAGGTTGACAAATCACTGTTTAAACTTTTGTTGATATTGATGGAGAGGTTGACAAATCACTGTTTAAACTTTTGTTGATATTGATGGAGAGGTTGACAAATCACTGTTTAAACTTTTGTTGATATTGATAGAGAGGTTGACAAATCACTGTTTAAACTTTTGTTGATATTGATGGAGAGGTTGACAAATCACTGTTTAAACTTTTGTTGATATTGATGGAGAGGTTGACAAATCACTGTTTAAACTTTTGTTGATATTGATGGAGAGGTTGACAAATCACTGTTTAAACTTTTGTTGATATTGATGGAGAGGTTGACAAATCACTGTTTAAACTTTTGTTGATATTGATGGAGAGGTTGACAAATCACTGTTTAAACTTTTGTTAATATTGATGGAGAGGTTGACAAATCAGTTTTTAAACTTTTGTTGATATTGATGGAGAGGTTGACAAATCACTGTTTAAACTTTTGTTGATATTGATGGAGAGGTTGACAAATCACTGTTTAAACTTTTGTTGATATTGATGGAGAGGTTGACAAATCACTGTTTAAACTTTTGTTAATATTGATGGAGAGGTTGACAAATCAGTTTATAAACTTTTGTTGATATTGATGAAGAGGTTGACAAATCACTGTTTAAACTTTTTTTTCAAAATTCACAATGATAACATACTGGAAGACATGCAGCTAGTTCTATGAGTATCGGGTTGAATACTGTCACTCCACTCGCTAGAAGATACCTCCACTGACTTCTAGAAGATTCAGAATGGAACACTACACTAAACAAATCATCAGAGACTGCTTCACTGTCTGTTATTAGTACTGAAAAAAGTAAGTCAAAAATCATGAAGAAAAATGTGTGTGGATAGAAAGAAAGAAAAAGAAAGACAAATTAATTAAAATCAATAGTGATCAAGAAATCAAGTTGATAAATAAAATATTCTAATATGACAAATTCAATAAAACAAATAAAAAAAAATATTTAAAAACAAGAGGCTCACCTGAGCCTGTAATCACTCACCTAGTTAGTGATGCACTATTTGGATTCAAGCAAATTTGCTTTTGAGAAAAAGCTCCCATAGTTAAACAAAGTCCTATGGTGTCAACCCATCTTAGATTTCCAATGGAAACAAAAAAGATTAAATCTTTAGAAGAGATCATATAATGACCATTCATTCATAGTTTGGGTTCAATCAAAGTTTATAGTTTTTGAGAAAAATAATTTCTTCATTTTCCCATTGGGTCCTATATTAAAAACACATTATGCATACATTATCAGGATATATAAAATTCATTTGTACTGTCCTCGAAACTGGAAAGAAAAGCTCACCAGAAGCTAACTTATCTTCCTGTTTCTAAAGCTCGTACAAATAAATTTTATATTTTCTGACTATGTACGTATATTGTTTATTTTATATGACTCTGCCTACTCATACTTACACTCTGTCTCATCTATTTCTGGTGACAACTGTCTGACATTTCGTGTCTCTATTTCTTCATCACTACTACTTCTTTCTAAAAAAAATATCATAATCTTTAAAGAAAATATAAAACTAAAATCACAAATGAATTTTTTTTTCTAAATGTTACACAAAATGCATAATACTGAGGATCTGTTCTGACAAGTGGCTTCAAATACTTAAAATGTTCACTTCCGATCTTAGAATCTGCTGAGGCCACCCCTTCTGCAATGAAAAAAAGTGACCGTATAAGAAGGGTGGTCTCCCTAGAGGGGGATGATTATTTAAGTGGATCTGAAATCTGGCCTGACAAGAGGGGTGGCCTTAAGAGGGGGTTCAATGTAACAACTAATCAAAATTATATAAAGTCTACAATTCAATTAAATACAGATCTCCAAAGCAACTTCTTTAAGCATTTGGCAAATATCTGTGACTTCAAATGGAAATCCTTCTGAGCCTCAACATTTGCCCTTTTCTAGTAATATATTGCAGTTATATTATGGATTATGCTAAAGTATTATTTTCATAGTTTGTCAGTGACTTGCGGCAGGTTGGCGGTTCTCTCCGGGTACTCCGGTTTCCTCCACCAATAAATCTGACCACCATGATATAACTGAAATAATGAATAATGTTGAAAGTGCTGTTAAACACCATTAACAACCCCCCCCCCCCCCCTCCCCACACCCACATTATTTTTATATAAAACTGATTATATTTCTTATTAAACTGAAAGAAAACATTGAAATGATGGTGAAGAAACATATTTTAGTCTCTAATAAAAAAACATGTTCACCAAAAATTAAAAGGTCTGTCATTGGTCCTTAAATAACAAGTATCCTATAGAAAATGAAAAACAACATGGTTTTTAAGTGATATTAAAAATAGAAAGAGGCCTGAGTGGACTAGTGGTTAAAGTTATTCACATCTGACCACAAGCCTAGGTGACAAGCATTGAGGTAAATTGTGAATTCGCTTAGACACCTACACACTGCCTTTAAGGGGAGGGTATTCAGTCAGTTCATTATAAGTTTCTTCCACCAATAAATATTAGCCAACATAAATACCAATTTTGTCTATTCAAGTATTATGGGTAAGACAAAAACTATGATCAGTAAACTGCATTTATTATATTTTCTGTTGTGATATTGAGAGTAAACAATGCCGTGAAAAAGGCTCTATGTACATGAATGTAATATAGAATCATATAATTAGTGGTATTCCATATACTAATCTGAGGCATTCCTCCTAAAATCTGCTATATGGGAATTTAAAATTAACATTTTATGGCTATGCCAGACGAAATCTCTGTAATGAGTAGTATCTAATACAACCATATCTCTTCAAGTACTTAATGGTTCTCTCTGGGTACTCAGGTTTCCTCCACCAATAAAACAGACACCCACGATATAACTGAAATAATGTTGAAAGTTGCATTAAACACCATAACCCTAAATTGTAGTCTTCATTTGATTACAAAAATAGAATCAGTATTCATGATTCCAAGCGAGGTTTACAACCTTTATACGATATTACAATTGATTTATTACCTCTGTGCTATTTTCCATCTTGTGCCTCCTTCGATATAATTGTGTTTTCATTGTTTTTTCCTACCATGCAATTAATTATTTGTACATGTATATGTTTCAGGATTCTGGGTTAGTTATAGTTTTGGGAGTGGTCAAAACTATAAAAAATTAAGTTTAGCTATTAATATGATACATGCCCGTTCTTACCAAATTTTTTCTTAAGAACTGAAATTTACAATTAGTAAATCAAGAGAGGTATATACAGGTAAATAATTCTTACTTTATTTTGAACAAATTGCTTGCACGATACAAAAACATTTCTATTCAATATGTACAAAAGAAGATGTAATTTATAATTGATGTTTTTAAAAATCATGCTAATACATCAGCTTTCGCATGCAGTCATTGTAACTAACTTTAAGAAATAAACAAAGGCTTCCCCAACATTCCATTTTCAATTCTTATTTTCAAGCACTGCAAAAATTCATGATTTTGAAAACTATTTTTAAACATGATGAAATAATTTATTTGTCTTTCTTGTCATGATAGAAAACATACTGGCTTCACACTCATAATTAAGGAGGAGACATAGAAATCCCCTTTCCAACCAAGGACTAGCTAAGTCGAGATTTTGGTATAGCTAGGACTATTCAAGTCCAGATTTTAACCCGGCCCAAGACCATGTCACATTGCATCTTTATCCACCGTCCCTTTCCCCTCCCTCTTTAAAATCCTGACAACAGGCCTGGGCTTGATCAGGATTACCTGTTATTAGCATTTAAGATTCTTATCCTAAAAGTCAATAGTCAGAGAAAACATAAACCTTTCATCTTTTTCTTGGAACTTTTACAGAAAATGAGTTGCTATTAAGTGTGTAAATTAATAGAAAGACATTACTTTCTCATGGTAAAAGTATGAAATGGTTAAAAAGCAATATGAAACCATAAAATCAAATAAACCTGTAATCATCAAAAATAACATCTGACCTAATAATCATGAGCTCTGAAAAATCATACCTTGACTGACTTCTTTTGCAAGACCAATTCTTGCATACAGATTTGACCTAACATCTTTATTTCCTTTCTTCTTGTCATGTGACTTCTCACTGGCCTTTGATCCCTGAGCTCTGACCTCTGCATTTTCTATGACATAATGTAGATGTTGCTGAAGGTGTTGACTTTTGAAGTGGTAGAGTTGACTTTGTAACTAAATAAAATTACCATAAGTTTGAGAAAATGATTCACATTGTAAGTACATTGCACACATTTGGATGTGCCGTGGATACAAATTGTAACACTCAAAATTACTTTCAACATTAATTTAAGATTGAAATTGAACATTTTATATTTAATAATGTTTTAATAAAAAATCTGAAATTTTTTGAATATACGCGCTTATAAGTCTGAAATTGAAGAGTGAAAATATGTTTCCGAGGAGAGGTTCCGACTTACAACAGGCGCAATCAAGCTTTGAGGTTAAAAAAATTCTTACTCAATGAGCAATAGACCATTACTAGTGGCACTAGAGAATGTTGTATTGCTGATTTACTGTAAAAGTAGGGTTTGGGTTATAGTGTTTTAATGCCACTTTCAACAATATTTCAGCCATGTCGTCGGGGTCAGATTTATTGGTGGAGGAAACCTGAGTACCCGGAGAAAACCACAAACCTGCCACAAGTCACTGACAAACTTGATCACATAATGTTGCATCAAGTACACCTCACCTGAGTGACTATAAAAGTATCACATCAGAAGCTGTTATTATTATTGTTATTATTATAAATAATTATTCTAACCTTGTTTAACTTGTATCTTCTTTAATTATATAGATTGTTTGAGAGTTTGTTTGTATACAACAAAGCCTACCTGTTCTTTGGAGTACTGATGTATTTGTGAGAACCATAAAAATGGAAGCCATCTGTCAGACTTGGCAGTCATTTCTAAATACTTTGTTGTTAGAGGAATATTTAGTAAATGACAGAATAATACAGCTATCGTCCACTTTTGTCCAGCTTCAAAACTTGTCCTAAAAATACAGAATTGTACATGTATATTATCATGTAAAACAATACAGTAAACCCCATCTTATAAAGCCAACCTTTCTGCAATTGAAAAGTTGGCCTTATTAGAGGGGTGGCTTCTCTTGTGGGAAATAATTTAGTAGTATTTTACTATCTAGGTCCATCTGAAATCTGGCTGGATAGCATGGTCGCCTTTTGTGGGAGTGGCCATATAATATGGGTTGTCTCTCTTGAGGGAAACAATTTAGTAGTATTTTACTATGTCTGTTCATCTGAAATCTGGCATAATATGGGTTGCTTTTTGTGGGAGTGGCCATATAATATGGGTTGCCTCTCTTGAGGGAAACAATTTAGTAGTATTTTACTATGTCTGTCCATCTGAAATCTGGCTGGATAGCATGGTCGCCTTTTGTGGGAGTGGCCATATAATATGGGTTGTCTCTCTTGAGGGAAACAATTTAGTAGTATTTTACTATGTCTGTCCATCTGAAATCTGGCATAATATGGGTTGCTTTTTGTGGGAGTGGCCATATAATATGGGTTGCCTCTCTTGATGGAAACAATTTAGTAGTATTTTACTATGTCTGTCCATCTGAAATCCGGCATAATATGGGGGGCCTTTTATGGGAGGGACCTTATAAGATGGGTTGCCTCTCTTGAGGGAAATAATTTAGTAGTATTTTACTATTTGAAATCTGGCCTGATACTATGGGTGGCCTTTTAAGAGAGGGACTACTGCACCAACAACTTCAAAAGCAACCTTAACTGGATGTTTAAAGAGATAGTACTCTGAGACAAGAGCCAACAGCAGACATAGCAACTTCAAGGATACATTATTCAGACTCCCTTTTCTTCTTCTTCTTCTTCCTGTTAAGAGTGTATTAATAGCTGAGTGTAATTACTCTGTGCATGTCTGTACTGTACAGTTAAAACCACAATCATATTTACAGTTAAAAACAGACTGAAGCACTATTTATATCTGGGACTTTTGTGTTTTTGTACTCGATCTACTTCATTCAGAGTAATAATATGGAAGAAGTAAGTACGAAGTATAATATGGTTTGACCCAAAATGACATTATAATTTCAAGTAAATCTGTGTAGCAAACTAGACGGTTATTCTTCCTGCTTTCTGTATTGACATTTTCACTTTGCTATTTAAATTACCTTACTGTTTCAAATCATTTAATGTCATTTAAAAAGTGTAATTATTACTGTAATTATTGCTTAGTGTCGAATGGGCAATTTATTATGCTTGCTTTGTACTAGAACATCATGCTGAGTTGGTTTTATTGTTCTAGCTCACTGAAAGTTAGACATGTTGATCCACTCACAATCAATCAGCCTCGACTCTTACTGCTTAATCTTGCTTGCTTAGCCAAGAAGCAGCATATATCAATTTTAAAGTGTATGGTTTGATACTTTTTTTTTCAATTTAATTGCTGTTTTATTTGCAATAAAATAATATTATATCTACTGAAAAGTTACCTGTTTACATTCTCTTTGTCCAGATTATGTAAAATTGAATCTTCTAACTTGTGTAATAAAAACTTTGCATGTTTTCCTCTTCTAAGAACACAAGCACACATCCATGACACTGCAATAATACAGTTAAACTAATGACAATAAAACAATAATCATCTATTTCATAATACCAATATTTTACCCATTTCTAACATATTACAGATCTAATAAATCATGTTAAATTAGTTACTTTGTAGTTGCCATTGTATTGTGGTCGTGATCGTATGGTAGTTAGATATACAACTACATATGCAATCAGTGTCTATCACTACTAAGGTTGTGAGTTCAAATCCTGATCAGTCTAGGTTAACTCGATACAACATTATGTGATAAAGACTGTGAATAACTTGTTAAAGGTCAATGGTTTTCTCTGGGTACTCCAGTTTCCTCCATCAATAAAACTGACTGCCACGAAATAACACCATAACCCTAACCCCTGTAATTGTATCCATAAAATATGCTGGTGTTTCATTGGTGAAATGTGTCTGACAACATCCCTATTATTACTGACTAAATATTATTATTTTATATTAATGTAAATCTTAATTTATAGGAAACAGAAAAGTTGACTAATATAACACAAAAGGGACGGGAACAGGCCAAAAGCCCCCCGGATATAAGCCCCCGGACAAAAGCCCCCCTGACAAAAACCCCCGAATAATGAAATAATCATACAATCAGAAATTGTTTTTATTGATAAACAATAGATAATTACCTTTTTAACCTTGAAGTTATTAAAAGTAATCAGTGAGTTATTTTCTTGATGAGGGTTATTGTAATTCTAAAACAAATGCTTCAATTGTTTATGATATCTTCAAGTTCCAAAAATAACTTATTATGAAAAATAATATTAAAAAATAATGATAATCCACTAATGTGTGCAAAGATACAAATATATAAATATGGTTTGAGGTAAAATACAGAGGTAAAAAAAAGTCTTGAATCATGTTATAAAATACAAAGAAAATTTTACATATCCGAACAGTTAAACAAAGAAACAGAAATAAAAAAATTATTGGGGGGTTTTTTGTCGGGGGGCTTTTGTCCTAGACCCAAAAGGGACATAATTTGAGAATTATACAAGATCAGCAACAAACCATTTGATAACCACATTTCTGTGTGTTGGCAATACAGCAAGCCAAATAAGGAAGTAAGCTAATTTAAACTATTCATGAAGTTGTGATGACAAAGATCTCCTTGAGTATCAGTATGACAAAAGGGACATAACTCTGAAAGAGTTTTCCATTCCCAATCCAATAAATATGTTATTATACATTTTTCCATTTTAGTGACAATCAAACATGAAAACTTATGAAGTCTTTTGGTTTGAACTGTAGATTTTCACAAGTTTCATAACTTGTTTCTGAATCTCATTGAATATTGTAAGAATAGTTAAACCTGTCTAAACCGAACCCCGAGTAAACCGAAAACCTGCCTAACCCAGAGAGACTATACAGTCCCATCTACTAAATGTCTAGGTAATTTGAACCTGTGTAAACCAAACACCTGTCTAAACTGAACAAATTCTTCAGTCCCTAAGGGGTTCGGTTTAGACAGGTTTTACTGTATATATATTTGAATAATTGTATGCTGAAATTTCATAAAATAAATATCGCTTAAACCAAACTGTAGATCTCCATGTGGTGGCAATCAGGCATGACAAAAAAGCATATCCTATAATTTGAACTATAGGAGGAGTAGAAATGACAAGGTGACAAGAGTGATAACAGATGAACCACAGTCTTCCTCTGTAAATAGAGATTTTCAATTGAAGACAGCCTGTAGAAGACAGGGTCACATGAAGCTGTCTCCCATGGGTAAATATCTAATCAAACGTACAGATTTGTACCAATGTCACAGTTGCAACCATAATAAACATCATGAATGATTTGATATCACAATTGGAATCAACCCAAAGAATGGACAAGTTTTGCCTTCAATCCTTAGATCCGTGGAGTTTTACCATCATATTTTACAGAAGAAATATACCGGTACTCTTACATTCGGCAAAAACTGAAGATCGGGATATCTTCCACTGTGTGAAAAATTCTACAATTTTCACCCTCGTTTTTTTGCTCTTTACTCTGACAGGGAAAAAACACCATTTCTCAAACTAACGGAAGAAATCCCTGATCTTCAACATAAAGTCATGTAAGAACCTATTAATTCCTATGTGTCAGTAATTCTATGTAAAAAACACAAAAATCAGTAGTCAAACCTGCCTAAGTGATCACCTTTATTAAGCAGTCACATGTATCAAGAGGTCACCTGTCTTATAAGGCCACTTTTTCTTTGTCCCATATTAATGTAAAGTTACCTATTTCATTTTTCTGACTCAATTCTCTTCCTTTGTCTACCGGTATACTACCAGTCAAATTTGAATTAAGGTCAGACAATATTTCATTCCCAAGCTGTAGATATGTCCTCAGTAAACATGTGTCTTGACCTAACATTTCCATAAATACTACACATGTGCAGGCTATTTGTGTATTGTGGAAATTTGTAACCCCAATCCATAAAGCTGTGTTTGTAGCATACTGAATTCTGTAAAATTAAAATAAATGTTTTAAAACATTTTGGTCATTAGTGGTCTTTTCAATCCATATCATAAAAATTGTTCAGTCCCATATTATAAAACAAAGGTCTTTGTTATGAATAAGATATGAGGTTCTACATCAATAGATGAACTATGATTACTATAATCTGATTTCAATTGAACTATGACTATTCAATTCCAGACTTCGACCCTGGTGACCAGACAGTCTCAATTCGTGAGTCTGTCTAACTCCTCCTTGAGAAATCCTGGCTATAGGCTTGAGTTCTAAAAAGTTCTCTATATGTTCAGATCAATAATAAGAACAAAATGCAGCATACAGCTTTAAAGTGTTATATCAGAGCAATGTTTTCAAATTCCTCCAGTTCCTAGGAAATAAACTTATAGATACAAATATCCATAAATAAAAGCTACAGATTTTAGTTCTTACAATTTATTATTACTTTCACAGGCAATGAACTAACCCGTATAAATGCATGATGTTAACAGTAGAATAATATGACCTGTGTATAAAGGACAACTGCCTGTAATAGTAATTAATCAATAGACCGAGCTTCTTCAAAGTAGTATATATATTATATTACATACCTTTGTTGTGATATACCAGTAGGTTCCTTATCATAGGCTTCTGCCAGAAAAGACACAAAAGCAAAGGATGGTCTCCCTTGTTTGAGGTAATACATATACCGTATTTTTTCTGCATAACCATACTTTGTCACCATGTCTGTCTGGGAGAAGTACGGCATAACCTTTGGACTTTCTGTGAAACAAAAGTGTATGTGTAATGATATTTTTTTTTTATATCAATAAGCTTTTATTTGTATAATAATGATACTCAGGACTATAACATTAATTATGTTCAAACGAATATAAAATAATTATATATTTAAATGTGTAGCCCTCTTATTCATGAGCTAATTAAATAAACAAAAAACTTTTGTTTGATACTGTCAGGTGCGGTGACCATTTCATTTTGTTAGAAATTAGAAATTAAAATTAACTAAAAAAACAAGATGAACTGTGAGCTAATGCTCACTTATGATACCCCCGCTCTTCGGCAAACAGGAAGTAGGAATCTGATGGGTCAAAAAACGCTTCCCATGATATGGGGTACCTATATGAAGCTTGTGACCAAATATCAGATCTCTGCCATCAATAGTTGCTGAGAAAAATGTGCATATATGTTCAATGTGCATAAAAACCAACTAAGTCGGCAAACAGGAAGTAGGAATCTGACGGGTCCAAAAACACTTCCCACAATATGGCATACCTATATGAAGCTTGTGATAAAATATCAGATTCCTGTCATCAATAGTTGCTTAGAAAAATGCGACGAAAAATGTGTATATACAAATGTATGTTAAATGTGTATAAAAATCAACAAAATCGGCAAACGGGAAGTAGGAATCTGATGGGTACAAAAACGCTTCCCACGATATGGGGTACCTATATGAAGCCTGTGACCAAATATCAGATTTCTGCCATCAACAGTTACTGAGAATAATGCGACGAAAAATTTCTTGGACGGAAGGAAGGACGGACGGACGGACAGACGGACAGAGGTAAAACAGTATACCCCCCTCCCCCTTCGGGGAGCGGGGGTATAATAATTAAAAAATAAAGCTGATGCTATAGTTTACTTAATCTTATATCTACTTTAGCATTTTGTTTTTCTCTGTGTTAAATGGTTTGGTATTATTTTTATGTATTTTTTGTCTGTCATAGTTCTCAGCACATATCTGACTACCTTAAAACAGTTGTTTGTACTGTTCTTGTAAGACAACTTTTCTTTTTCCTTTTACTTAATGAACCAGAGGCTCCCAGGAGCCTGTAATCGCTCACCTGGATCAAAGCTGCTTTCAATAACAACGCAACTGCACTGTGGCGGTCATCTTGGCGGGAGAGCGCAACTGCCGGACACCATTTTGGAAAAGGACCATCCAATGACTATTCCATCAAACTTTGGTTTTAATTGAGCTACTGGTTCCAGACAAGATGGTTTTTATGTGAATTTCCCATAGGGTCCAATGTTAAACTAAGTACAGCTGTGCAGCCATCTTGGTCAGAGGGCGGGACCACCAGGCACAAATTTGGTTCAGCGGTTTCAGAGGAGAAGATTTAAATGTGATCTTTTATCAAAATATAACTAATTTGAATAATCGGTATAAATCGGCTGAAAGAAAAATTAAAAAAAAAAAACCCGAACATCTGCTAAACTACTCCTTGCCATGTAGCTGCAGTTCAAATTTGAGCTCATTTTGACTTATACTAAAGCAGCAATGGACAATTGAAGAAATTTTTATTTTTAGTAACAGCAGCCATCTTGAATGGAGGGCGGGGCTGTCGGACACAATTTTGAAAGGGAACCACCCAGGGACCATCCCTGCCAGGTTTGGTTTAATTTGGTTCAGCGGTTTCAGAGGAGAAGATTTAAATGCGATTTTTTATCAAAATATGCCTAATTTGCATAATCGGTATATATTGGCTGAAAGAAACCCGGAATATATGCTAAACTACTTCTTGCCATGTAACTGCAGTTAAAATTTGAGCTCATTTTGACTTACACTAAAGCAGCAATGGACAATTAAAATTTAATCCCCCCTTTTTTCTATTTTGAGCTTGGCGGCCATCTTGGTTGGAAGTCGGGATCACCGGACACAATTTTGGAAGGGGGCCATCCAAGAATCATTTCAGCAAAGTTTGGTTGAGATTGGCTCAGTAATTTCCGAGGAGAAGATTTTTTTTTAAATTTCATCCCCCCTTTTTTCTAATTTGCATAATCGGTCAAAATCGGCAAAAGTTCAAAGTTCATAAAAATCCTGTAATACATGCTAAAAAGCTCATCATTATGCTTATACAGTTCAAATTTGGGCACATTCTGGCTTAAAATAGAGCAGTTTTGGCCATTTGAAGAAATTTCTATTTTTAGTAACAGTGGCCATCTTGAATGGAGGGCGGGGCTGTCGGAAACAATTTTGAAAGGGACCCACCCAGGGACCATCCCTGCCAGGTTTGGTTTAATTTGGTTCAGCGGTTTCAGAGGAGAAGATTTAAATGTGATCTTTTATCAAAATATGCCTAATTTGCATAATCGGTATATCTCGGCTGAAAGAAAAATTTCACAGAAAAACCCGAAATATATGCTAAACTACTTCTTGCCATGTAGCTGCAGTTAAAATTTGAGCTCATTTTGATTACACTAAAGCAGCAATGGACAATTAAAATTTCATCCCCCCTTTTTTCTATTTTGAGCTTGACGGCCATCTTGGTTGGAAGTCGGGATCACCGGACACAATTTTGGAAGGGGGCCATCCAAGAATCATTTCAGCAAAGTTTGGTTGAGATTGGCTCAGTAATTTCCGAGGAGAAGATTTTTTTTTAAATTTCATACCCCCTTTTTTCTAATTTGCATAATCAGTCAAAATCGGCAAAAGTTCAAAGTTCATAAAAATCCTGTAATACATGCTAAAAAGCTCATCATTATGCTTATACAGTTCAAATTTGGGCACATTCTGGCTTAAAATAGAGAAGTTTTGGCCATTTGAAGAAATTTCTTATTTTTAGTAACAGCGGCCATCTTGAATGGAGGGCGGGGCTGTCGGACACACCTTTGAAAGGGACCCACCCAGGGACCATCCCTGCCAGGTTTGGTTTAATTTGGTTCAGCGGTTTCAGAGGAGAAGATTTAAATGTGATCTTTTATCAAAATATGCCTAATTTGCATAATCGGTATATCTCGGCTGAAAGAAAAATTTCACAGAAAAACCCGAAATATATGCTAAACTACTTCTTGCCATGTAGCTGCAGTTAAAATTTCAGCTCATTTTGATTACACTAAAGCAGCAATGGACAATTAAAATTTCATCCCCCCTTTTTTCTATTTTGAGCTTGGCGGCCATCTTGGTTGGAAGTCGGGATCACCGGACACAATTTTGGAAGGGGGCCATCCAAGAATCATTTCAGCAAAATTTGGTTGATATTGGCTCTGTAGTTTCCGAGGAGAAGATTTTTTTTTAATTTCATCCCCCCTTTTTTCTAATTTGCATAATCGGCAAAAGTTCAAAGTTCATAAAAAATCCTGTAATATATGCTAAAAAGCTCATCATTATGCTTACACAGTTCAAATTTGGGCACATTCTGGCTTAAAATAGAGCAGTTTTGGCCATTTGAAGAAATTTCTATTTTTAGTAACAGTAGCCATCTTGAATGGAGGGCGGGGCTGTCGGATACAATTTTGAAAGGGACCCACCCAGGGACCATCCCTTCCAGGTTTGGTTTAATTTGGTTCAGCGGTTTCAGAGGAGAAGATTTAAATGTGATCTTTAATCAAAATATGCTTAATTTGCATAATCGGTATATATCGGCTGAAAGAAAAATTTCACAGAAAAACCCGGAATATATGTTAAACTACTCCTTGCCATGTAGCTGCAGTTAAAATTTCAGCTCATTTTGACTTACACTAAAGCAGCAATGGACAATTAAAATTTCATCCCCCCTTTTTCTATTTTTAGCTTGCCGGCCATCTTGGTTGGAAGTCGGGATCACCGGACACAATTTTGAAAGGGGGCCATCCAAGGACCATTCCACCAAAGTTTGGTTGCAATTGGTCCAGTGGTTTCTGAGGAGAAGATTAAAATGTGAAATGTTGACGGACGGACGACGGACGAAAAGTGATGACAATAGCTCACTTGGCCTAAAGGCCAGGTGAGCTAAAAATAAGGCCCATCTTTGAGATATAATCAAATTTATTTTTGCTTAAATGTATTTATCATCAAATTTAAATATTTATTGTTGTTTACTTACCATCTGAAGCAAGAGTATTTACTGACTGCCAACCAAACAACTTTCTTGGATCAAAAGGAGCATTATCCTTAAAATAAGTAATAATCGTATTACAAAGTGTAGCAGTAATTGGCTATGAATTTACAGTGAGTGATTGTTGTTTAGTGCCAACTCAGCAATTTTACAGCTATATCATGGCGAGAACAAGTTAATTTTCAATGAAATGATGATGAGGTCTGCTTTGTACTAGACCAACATGCTTAATTGGATTTTCATAGTGCTAGCTCACTGAAACAACAGTCCGCAGATAGATATGTCATCCCACTCGGACTCATTATTCTGATTCAGAGCCAACCAGTCATTGCTGTTTCTCCTTAATGCTGTGTGCTTAGCGGAGAAACAAGAAATACCAATGTTAGTGTCTTTGGTTTGACCTGATCGGGGCTCGAACCAAAGACACTAAAATTAATATTTGTTATTTCTCTTTAATGCTGTGTGCTCTGACAGTGGAGAAACAATAAATACCAAGTTTAGTGTCTTTAATTTGACCTGATCAGGGCTCCAACCCATGATCTACCGCACTCGAGGCGAGCATGCTAACCATTATACCACCGATGTGATATATGAATTTACATCTTATAAATGTCTGTAAACAGAACAATGAAATACAATGTCATTCTGGATATTAACCTCTAAATTCTATGTGTATGTGAGTGTTGTTTTTTTAAATCATATGATGGCAGGGTTAGGGTTATGTTGTTTAACACCCCTTGAAACAATATTTCAGTTATATCGTGGCGGTCAGTTTTATTGGTGGAAGAAAACAGAGGACCCGGAATATGATGGCAGGAACAAGTTACTTTTTTTTCATAGATAAGTTGATGATGATGCTTGATTGATACTAGGCAGGCCAACATGGCAGACTGGATATTAATAATGCTAGCTCACTGAAACAACAGTATAATGAACCAATTAAACATATTATCCTGTTTCATGCTGATCCAACCAAACTATGTTCTCACTGCTTATTGATGTGTCCTTACCAGAGAAGATGAATAGAGCAAGTATTTATAATAGCTTACGGATTTTTATTAAATTCATGTTAGATAGGTTAATATTTCAGTAATATTGTGGTGGTCAGTTTTATTGGTGGAGGAAACCGGAATACCCGGAGAAAAACATTGACCTGCCGCAAATCACCGACAAACTTGATCACATAATGATGTATCGGGTACACCTCGCCTGAGCGGGATTCAAAATCACAACGTTAATGATGATAAGCACTGATTGCATAGGTAGTTGTAAATCCAACTTCCATACAATCACGACCATGACAGCCCCCTTGATGATGAATAGAACAAGTATGTATGATTGTTTACAGCCTTTATCAAATTCATGTTAGATAATAATTTCTTTATCAAGGAAAATCTGAACTAGAGGCTCAGTGGGCTGAGCCTGTGTCGCTCACCTTTCATTCTGCTTTGAGGAAACTTAATACAAGACCTTCCATAGGTGCTTCCCAACAAGTTTGGGTTCATTTGGCTAAGCAATTTCAGAGAAGAAAATTTAAAAAAATCGGCCAATCAGAAACAAGAGTTGCCTATGGGGGCTGTGTTGGTTAACAGATCGGAACTAAATGAGCAATCTTCATAGAGGATCTTCCATAGATGCTTCCTACAAAGTTTCACTTCATTTGGCTAAGGGGTTTCAGAGGAAAAGTTTTTTAAAAATCAACCAATCAGAAACAAGAATTGCCTGTGCCATGTTTGTTAACGGATCGGGACGAAATGAGTAAGTTTATAGAGGACATGCCATATATGCTTCCTACCAAGTTTCGGTTCATTTGGCCAAGCAGTTTCAGAGGAGAAGATTTTTTTAAATCGGCCAATCAGAAACAAGAATTGCCTATGGCGGCCATGTTTGTTAATGGATCGGAACAAAATTAGCAGTCTACAGAGAGGACCTTCCATAGATGCTTCCAACAAAGTTTCACTTCATTTGGCTAAGGGGTTTCAGAGAAGAATATTAAAATGTGAAAAGTTAACGGACGACGAACGACAGACGACGGACGCCAAGTGATGGCAAAAGCTCACATTGCCTTTGACAGGGTGAGCTAAAAAATATTAAAGTATATTTAACAGAGAATGTAAGACATTGCAGCAAACATTTTAATACATATAAATACCATTAGCAACTGGTATACTGTTACATCATTCTGTTGAGTCTCTTTAGTAAATGTTGCAAAGATCGCAGAGTGAAGTTTAGGGTATGGCCGTAACATTTGTTCTAATTCTAAGTTTTCAAGTCCTTCAAAAATTGACATGCTACTTTTGTCCAGTACAATCTAAAAATAAATTAAAAACAAATTTAAAAGAATTATTACCAATAACATGATGGCAATGAGTATGCTAATGATTGATTGCTCAATACTAACTTTGGTGTTATTTTAGCTCAATCGGAGTTCGGTAATTTTGTTATTACCTTTATTGATCATTTCAGTGTAACTTGACTTAAAAATTATATTGCCTGCTCATTATAATAAACAATATGATAAAATTTGTCAAAAATTTAAAGTTACCTGTTTTAATCTATTTTCAGAATACATGAAAGTTGCCATGCCAGTCAAAACCTCCCCTTTCCTCATGATTTCAGAAATAGAGGGTCTGTCTAATGACCAAACAAGCTGTCCATTACTAACACTAGCATCCAACATGGCTGAACAATCTGTAAATAAAGTGAGTGAGTGAGTGATTATTGTTAATGTTGAATGAGCAATTTTTCAGCTATATCATTGTGAGAACAAATTACATTTTGATGAGATGATGATGATGATATCTGTTTTGTTCTAGACCAACATACTGAGTTGGATTTTCATAGTGCTAGCTCACTGAAACAACAGTTTGCAGGTAGACATGTCACTCAACCCAAGACACATCATTCTGATTCTGAGCCAACCAGTCTTTGCTCTTACTCCTTAGTGCCGTGTACTTAACGGAGAAGCAACAAATACCAATTTCAAAGTCTTTGGTATGACCCGCACAGGACTTGAACCCAGATCTACAACATTCAAGGTGAGCATGCTAACCATTACACAACCAATGTGGTCCTGTAAATAAATAAAATATTTTAACATGACATTATATCCATATTAAAAAAAAAACTACTTTGCTTATGAGGCATAAAATGGCATTATGCATTGAACATACAAAACAATTATTCATTTTTTTAAGTATGTTTGTTGTGTAATAATGAGGAAATGTAGATATCAAATAAATTCAGTGGGCACGGTGCATTTCTTTAATAACCTTCATCAGGTACACCCAGAGTCAAATGGCTATGGGATTAATGAACATGCAACAGTATATCTACTTGCTAGCAGAAGTCTTTCAAAATGCTAAAATATAAATAATAAAATACTTTTTTTGTTACGTCGACAGAAATACATGTATAAAACATATCAATTCAATGAGAAAAATTGTGAATTTTTCTTCTTTTTACTGACAAACTAACTTTTTAAACATAATCCTTGTGCAATCAGTGCCTATCACCACTAAAGTTGTGAGTTTGAACCCCGTTCATAGTGAGGTGTACTCGATATAACATTATGTGATTTAGTTTGTCAGTGACTTGCTGCAGGTCGTTGGTTTTCTCCGGGTACTCCAATTTCCTCCACCTATAAAACTGACCGCCACGATATAACTGAAATATTGTTGAAAGTGGCATTAAACCCAACCTCCCTAACATAATCACCTTGTGGGTTTTGTCCAAGTCTGTACATAGGAAATAACACAGAAAGCCACACACATTCCTGATTGTTCCGTATCACATTTTTTAACCAAGAGCTAGATAATCTGTAAATGAATGGTAAAATTAGAGACAAAATTCTTCATCCAATGAACTACCATCTTTTAAATAGTAGTATCAGCATAGCAAGAGTAACACATGTACTTGGTTAATAGTAAAAGTATGGCAAGAAAAAATAATTAAATCTCTAATACTGTGATATCTGTTTAAACCAGTTTTTCTGTTCAGAATAAACAAGTGTTCAGTTGATACAGGTTAAATTAACAAAGATTTCCTACATTGGGACTTTATTTAAAGTTCTGTTTATACAGGATACCCCCCCCCCTTTTTTAAAGTTCTGTTTATACAGGATACCCCCCTTTTTTAAAGTTCTGTTTATACAGGATACCCCCCCTTTTTAAAGTTCTGTTTATACAGGATACCCCCTTTTTTAAAGTTCTGTTTATACAGGATACCCCCTTTTTTAAAGTTCTGTTTATACAGGATACCCCCTTTTTTAAAGTTCTGTTTATACAGGATACCCCCCCTTTTTAAAGTTCTGTTTATACAGGATACCCCCCCCCCTTTTTAAAGTTCTGTTTATACAGGATACCCCCCTTTTTTAAAGTTCTGTTTATACAGGATACCCCCCCCCCCCTTTTTAAAGTTCTGTTTATACAGGATACCCCCTTTTTTAAAGTTCTGTTTATACAGGATACCCCCCTTTTTTAAAGTTCTGTTTATACAGGATACCCCCCTTTTTTAAAGTTCTGTTTATACAGGATACCCCCCCTTTTTAAAGTTCTGTTTATACAGGATACCCCCTTTTTTAAAGTTCTGTTTATACAGGATACCCCCCTTTTTTAAAGTTCTGTTTATACAGGATACCCCCCCTTTTTAAAGTTCTGTTTATACAGGATACCCCCTTTTTTAAAGTTCTGTTTATACAGGATACCCCCCTTTTTTCAATGTTCAGTTTATACAGGATACCCCCCTTTTTCAATGTTCTGTTTATACAGGATACCCCCCTTTTTCAATGTTCTGTTTATACAGGATACCCCCCTTTTTTAAAGTTCTGTTTATACAGGATACTCCCCTTTTTTTAAAGTTCTGTTTATACAGGATACCCCCCCCCCTTTTTCAATGTTCAGTTTATACAGGATACCCCCCTTTTTTAATGTTCAATCTATACAGGTTTTAACATTATTTATGACATTACTCATGAAACAAAATAAGCTTCGCTAACAATAAGGCAAAATAATATATATTTCTTTAAATTATGAAAATTCCCTCAACTTTGGGGCTTCCATGGTAGCAATCATATGATATTTGGATTTACATCTATCTATGCAATCAACTCTAATCACTTCTACAGTTTTTCAGTTAAACTTCTGCCAGCAGTGAAATATACTTAAAAGAACTTTTATGTGATAAAGTTTGTCACCGAATTACAAACAGTTAATGGATTTATCTAGGTACTCCTGTATCTTCTCCCATTAAAACTCTCTCAACCTAACTTTAAAAGTAATACAGATCTGATCCACTACATTTAACATTGTAAGGGAACTATGTCACAGAACTATGTCACAGAACTATGTCACAGAACTATGCCATAGAACTATGTCACATAACTATATGATGGAACTATGTCACATAACTATGTGATGGAACTATGTCACAGAACTATGCCATAGAACTATGTCACAAAACTATGTCATAGATTTCAATGATTCCATATCCATTTCAACTCTACTACTCTATCAAATAACACAACTAATAAAAGAGTCTATACAAATCCTGCTACTCCTGCTACTGTTATTGTGTTCAATTAAGGAATTTCTTTCATAAAAAAATATCTATTTTGATTTTAAGAAATTTATATTTATAATCTTACTTGTGTGTACAACAATACTGCCACACAACATTAGGTAAGTTGTTCTTCATACAGAATTGTATAAAATCTAAGTGAAAATTGTCTGTTTCTTCTAATGGATGGTTACATAGTGGGTGTGGCATCTTCATAACTCCTCCCACTAGTCGTAACTGAGAAATTGTTTTGCTAAATTCACCTGTTTTTAAAAAGACTCCTTTTCTGAAAAAAAAAGAAAGAATTCCAAAAATAACAATGTAAGTTAATCTTTATATTGTATTAAGTTAATATATAACAGAAATCATTTGAGTCTGAATTGCTCATCTGAACAAACCTTGCATATGTCTTATCTCCATAATTGGCAAAAATCAACATAAGTGTAAAGTTGACGGATAAAACTGGAATACCCAGTATATGTTAAAGAATTCCTTATCATGCTCTGACAGTTAAAATTTGACTCTGGTTCAAATAATATAGCTTTGGTCAATTTCTGAATTTTCTATTTTTTGTAACAGCAGCCATCTTGAATGGTGTTCAAGCCAATCAGGTATATTTAAGAATGGGGAGGACTATTCCTGTCAAATTTAATTTATATTTGTTCGAGTAGTTTCAGTGAAGATCTTTCAAATTTTTTTTAGCTTAAATATGCCTTATTTCCGTAATTGGCAAAAATCAACAAAAGTTTAAAGTTGACGAAAACTAGTATTACTGTGTGTGCTCACTAAGATATATCCCCCGCTCCCCACATCTGTCCAACCTATTTCCATAACCAAAACATTACTGATTGTTCCGACCAAAAATGAAAGGGACCCTCACCTCTTCACTGGTAAGCTGCTGATAAAATTTCAAAACATTCCGAGAAACACTACTCAAGTTATCATACGACATGGGGTAAAAATCCAATTTTCCGTCATATCAAGTCCAATAACTCTGGAACGGCAAAAGTGAAAATCATCAAAAATGAAAGGGATCCTCCTCTCTTCACTGGTAAGCTGCTGATAAAATTTCAAAACATTGAGAAACACTACTCAAGTTATCATACGACATAGGGTAAAAATCCTATTTTCCGTCATATCAAGTCCAATAACTCTGGAACGGCAAAAGTGAAAATCATCAAAAATGAAAGGAATCCTCCTCTCTTCACTGGTAAGCTGCTGATAAAATTCCAAAACATTCTGAGAAACACTACTCAAGTTATCATACGACATAGGGTAAAAATCCTATTTTCCGTCATATCAAGTCCAATAACTCTGGAACGGCAAAAGTGAAAATCGTCAAAAATGAAAGAGATCCTCCTCTCTTCACCGGTAAGCTGCTGATAAAATTTCAAAACATTCTGAGAAACACTACTCAAGTTATCATACGACATAGGGTAAAAATCCTATTTTCCGTCATATCAAGTCCAATAACTCTGGAACAGCAAAAGTGAAAATTGTCAAAAATGAAAGGGATCCTCCTCTCTTCACCAGTAAGCTGCTGATAAAATTTCAAAACATTCTGAGAAACACTACTCAAGTTATCATACGACATGGGGTAAAAATCCAATTTTCCGTCATATCAAGTCCAATAACTCTGGAACGGCAAAAGTGAAAATCATCAAAAATGAAAGGGATCCTCCTCTCTTCACTGGTAAGCTGCTGATAAAATTCCAAAACATTCTGAGAAACACTACTCAAGTTATCATACGACATAGGGTAAAAATCCTATTTTCCGTCATATCAAGTCCAATAACTCTGGAACAGCAAAAGTGAAAATCGTCAAAAATGAAAGGGATCCTCCTCTCTTCACCAGTAAGCTGCTGATAAAATTTCAAAACATTTTGAGAAACACTACTCAAGTTATCATACGACATAGGGTAAAAATCCTATTTTCCGTCATATCATGTCCAATAACTCTGGAACAGCAAAAGTGAAAATCGTCAAAAATGAAAGGGATCCTCCTCTCTTCACCAGTAAGCTGCTGATAAAATTTCAAAACATTCTGAGAAACACTACTCAAGTTATCATACGACATGGGGTAAAAATCCAATTTTCCATCATATCAAGTCCAATAACTCTGGAACGGCAAAAGTGAAAATCATCAAAATGAAAGAGATCCTCCTCTCTTCACCGGTAAGCTGCTGATAAAATTCCAAAACATTCTGAGAAACACTACTCAAGTTATCATACGACATAGGGTAAAAATCCTATTTTCCGTCATATCAAGTCCAATAACTCTGGAACAGCAAAAGTGAAAATTGTCAAAAATGAAAGGGATCCTCCTCTCTTCACCAGTAAGCTGCTGATAAAATTTCAAAACATTCTGAGAAACACTACTCAAGTTATCATACGACATGGGGTAAAAATCCAATTTTCCGTCATATCATGTCCAATAACTCTGGAACGGCAAAAGTGAAAATCATCAAAAATGAAAGGGATCCTCCTCTCTTCACTGGTAAGCTGCTGATAAAATTCCAAAACATTCTGAGAAACACTACTCAAGTTATCATACGACATAGGGTAAAAATCCTATTTTCCGTCATATCAAGTCCAATAACTCTGGAACGGCAAAAGTGAAAATCGTCAAAAATGAAAGAGATCCTCCTCTCTTCACCGGTAAGCTGCTGATAAAATTTCAAAACATTCTGAGAAACACTACTCAAGTTATCATACGACATAGGGTAAAAATCCTATTTTCCGTCATATCAAGTCCAATAACTCTGGAACAGCAAAAGTGAAAATCGTCAAAAATGAAAGGGATCCTCCTCTCTTCACCAGTAAGCTGCTGATAAAATTTCAAAACATTTTGAGAAACACTACTCAAGTTATCATACGACATAGGGTAAAAATCCTATTTTCCGTCATATCATGTCCAATAACTCTGGAACAGCAAAAGTGAAAATCGTCAAAAATGAAAGGGATCCTCCTCTCTTCACCAGTAAGCTGCTGATAAAATTTCAAAACATTCTGAGAAACACTACTCAAGTTATCATACGACATGGGGTAAAAATCCAATTTTCCATCATATCAAGTCCAATAACTCTGGAACGGCAAAAGTGAAAATCATCAAAATGAAAGAGATCCTCCTCTCTTCACCGGTAAGCTGCTGATAAAATTCCAAAACATTCTGAGAAACACTACTCAAGTTATCATACGACATAGGGTAAAAATCCTATTTTCCGTCATATCAAGTCCAATAACTCTGGAACAGCAAAAGTGAAAATTGTCAAAAATGAAAGGGATCCTCCTCTCTTCACCAGTAAGCTGCTGATAAAATTTCAAAACATTCTGAGAAACACTACTCAAGTTATCATACGACATGGGGTAAAAATCCAATTTTCCGTCATATCAAGTCCAATAACTCTGGAACGGCAAAAGTGAAAATCATCAAAAATGAAAGGGATCCTCCTCTCTTCACTGGTAAGCTGCTGATAAAATTCCAAAACATTCTGAGAAACACTACTCAAGTTATCATACGACATAGGGTAAAAATCCTATTTTCCGTCATATCAAGTCCAATAACTCTGGAACGGCAAAAGTTAAAATCGTCAAAAATGAAAGAGATCCTCCTCTCTTCACCGGTAAGCTGCTGATAAAATTTCAAAACATTCTGAGAAACACTACTCAAGTTATCATACGACATAGGGTAAAAATCCTATTTTCCGTCATATCATGTCCAATAACTCTGGAACAGCAAAAGTGAAAATCGTCAAAAATGAAAGGGATCCTCCTCTCTTCACCAGTAAGCTGCTGATAAAATTTCAAAACATTCTGAGAAACACTACTCAAGTTATCATACGACATGGGGTAAAAATCCAATTTTCCATCATATCAAGTCCAATAACTCTGGAACGGCAAAAGTGAAAATCATCAAAATGAAAGAGATCCTCCTCTCTTCACCGGTAAGCTGCTGATAAAATTCCAAAACATTCTGAGAAACACTACTCAAGTTATCATACGACATAGGGTAAAAATCCTATTTTCCGTCATATCAAGTCCAATAACTCTGGAACAGCAAAAGTGAAAATTGTCAAAAATGAAAGGGATCCTCCTCTCTTCACCAGTAAGCTGCTGATAAAATTTCAAAACATTCTGAGAAACACTACTCAAGTTATCATACGACATGGGGTAAAAATCCAATTTTCCGTCATATCATGTCCAATAACTCTGGAACGGCAAAAGTGAAAATCATCAAAAATGAAAGGGATCCTCCTCTCTTCACTGGTAAGCTGCTGATAAAATTCCAAAACATTCTGAGAAACACTACTCAAGTTATCATACGACATAGGGTAAAAATCCTATTTTCCGTCATATCAAGTCCAATAACTCTGGAACGGCAAAAGTGAAAATCGTCAAAAATGAAAGAGATCCTCCTCTCTTCACCGGTAAGCTGCTGATAAAATTTCAAAACATTCTGAGAAACACTACTCAAGTTATCATACGACATAGGGTAAAAATCCTATTTTCCGTCATATCAAGTCCAATAACTCTGGAACAGCAAAAGTGAAAATCGTCAAAAATGAAAGGGATCCTCCTCTCTTCACCAGTAAGCTGCTGATAAAATTTCAAAACATTCTGAGAAACACTACTCAAGTTATCATACGACATGGGGTAAAAATCCAATTTTCCATCATATCAAGTCCAATAACTCTGGAACGGCAAAAGTGAAAATCATCAAAATGAAAGGGATCCTCCTCTCTTCACCGGTAAGCTGCTGATAAAATTCCAAAACATTCTGAGAAACACTACTCAAGTTATCATACGACATAGGGTAAAAATCCTATTTTCCGTCATATCAAGTCCAATAACTCTGGAACGGCAAGAGTGAAAATCGTCAAAAATGAAAGAGATCCTCCTCTCTTCACCGGTAAGCTGCTGATAAAATTTCAAAACATTCTGAGAAACACTACTCAAGTTATCATACGACATAGGGTAAAAATCCTATTTTCCGTCATATCAAGTCCAATAACTCTGGAACGACAAAAGTGAAAATCATCAAAAATGAAAGGTTTCCTCCTCTCTTCACCAGCAAACAGCTGATAAAATTTTAAAAGATTCTAAGAAACACAACTCAAGTTATCGTATGACATAGGATTTGTCTACAGACGGACGGACGGACATGGTGAAACCAGTATACCCTCCTACAACTTCGTTGCAGGGGGTATAAAAACTAAATGTACATATTTTGATTTAAGAAATAATTCATGGAAGTCATAGTTTGTATCCAGTTTTATCATGGGTTACATTATTTTCACAAAAATTAAACGAAAAAAATGCTACCCATGTTAAAACTGTACCACGGTCCTGTATGAATATATGAAATCACTTAGAAATGAGATTAATAATTTGTTTGACAATATGCATGTGCAAATTAAAATATATCACAGCATAATTTATATAGCCAAAGAAGGAGGTCATGTTAGAATATGCAATATAACATACCTTGCACAGGCATCAGTTATTACATATCTGACATATGTTGTACAATCATCCAAGTATTCCAGTAACTGATGCATTATGGGTTTTTGTTTTTCATCACTTTTCTGTATCCATGACAACAGCTTGTCAATTTTGCTATATCTTAGAAGATATCTTAGGTGTACAAGCCTTACTTCTTGTGTATCTGAAGAAGATAGAAATATTTATGTCATCTGCTTTAGGTGTTTTGGTTTAAGACCATTGCCTGTCTGCTTACAAATTCTTGATACCTTGAGATTATTTTATCACTTAACCTTCCTTTGGTCTAAATAAACTGAATGTCTGCTAATCAATGATTGGCATAGTGGGATTATTTTTTAACTAGATTTTGTAGACATTTGTCAAATTGATTAAATTTTTAAAATAAATGCTTATAATTTATTAAAAATTGGAAGGACTTATTTCTGTTCATATATTTTTGTTGTTGGTATTTTAAGTGGCAGAACTTGTTTAATTCTTTTTTCCTTTCTGTGTCCATAACAACAGATAATTTTTCCAATTTTTCTAAACCTTATTCTACTTTGGGGTC
Source organism: Bathymodiolus brooksi (assembly GCA_963680875.1). Classification (NCBI taxonomy): domain Eukaryota; kingdom Metazoa; phylum Mollusca; class Bivalvia; order Mytilida; family Modiolidae; genus Bathymodiolus; species Bathymodiolus brooksi. Next base: position 49,761,751 of record OY804577.1, read on the forward strand.
AAAGCTAAATTTGAAATAGACATCACATCAATCTTAGCTTTAACCTTGACCCCAAAGTGGGACAAGAAAAATGTCTACATTAAAATAGGATTCTTCATTAAAGTTGTTGGTAACTAAATGTTTACAATGACACTGTTATGAGTATTGCCCTAACTATTATTGAGGCCGTCATGGTCATATGTTAGATGGATTTACAACTATCTATACAATCAGGGCCTATCACCAAGTTGTGAGTTTGAATCCCGCTCATGTAGAGGTGTACTCGATACAACATTATGTGTGACAGGTCGGTGGTTTTCTCTGGACACTCCAGTTTCCTCCACCAATATAACTGACTGCCATGATATTACTGAAATATTGTTGAAAGTGGTGTTAAACACCATACACCTAACTCAAAACCCATCATACCTATTTTTTAAACTATCATTTTATGTTCATGTAAAATTGCATATAGAACATATTTCACGATATTCCAGGAAAAGTTATATGTGGGTTGGAAGGCATTTTATATTGACAACTTTTGTCAGTTTCTTTTTAAAATTGTATGGGTGGTGGGTCTTGGAAAAAAGTGCTTCTCCCCCTCCTCATACATTTTTTTTCTGAAATAGTGGTGCCCTTACCTGATTCCATGATGACCAACTCTCTTGTGTCCTGATCCCATCTCTGTACCCAGTCTAACAAGACATGTACATATCTCCCTGTAACATGACTGTCTACAGGTGGTGTTGTAGTAGGATGAAGTTCACCGCATTCTGATGTTAAATCATAAATGGGAGGATCACAAGACAACATAACAATGTTTTCCAATCTGCTTAAAAAAAAACATAAGAAAAAGAAAATAAGAAAGTATTGGAATAAATTAGGATCGTTAAATCTTACAATTTGCTACAACACATGTTTTATTTGCAACCTATTTTTGTGTAAGGGAAAATTATATTTGGAGGGGAGAGGACAAAAACTCTTAACTTATATTCAATATACATTCTGGATATATAGGTGTTGATGAGGAATGCAAAACATTTTTTTTACCTTCTGCGCAACATTAAATGGGGAAAGATGGATGATATTTTTGCAAAATTCTATTTTTGTTATCTTTAAAATGATGTTTTAAAATCATGACAAAATTTACTCAATAACTAATAAATTAAAATGTGCTTAATATATTCTCACTCTAATAAAGGAGGATCCATTGTGGTCGTGATCGTATGGTAATTGGATTTACAATCAGTGCCTATCATCACTAAAGTTGTGAGTTCGAACCCTGTTCATGGCGAGGTGTACTCGATACAACATTATGTGATAAAGTTTGTCAGTGATTTTCCTCTGCTTTCCTCCATCAATAAAACTGACCACCACGATATAACTGAAATGCTGTTGAATGTGACATTAAACACCACAAAATAACCAACCAACCACTCTAATAAAGGTGTCTATTACTTCTGCAATGTATTTAATATAATATGGCTTAAAAATTGTATTCAAAATTTATGTCCAAGACCTAAATAGGACATGCATAAGAAAATGAGACAACAGATAAAATGGAAAAAAAAATTGACATAAAACTTATGTGAGACAGGGACAAAAATTAAAAGATGGGACTGAACCTTTTTTTTATTTGTGAAACTGCCTGCATTTTGCTCTGAGAAATATAACTAAAAAGTTTTACATGTCTATATATTTGCATTCACTTCTCATTTTAATACACAAATTTCTGTATTGTAAGTCAGGAATTCTGTACCTTCCTCTCTACTGGTACTACAAGAGTGGGTAAGGGTTTATGTATTGTAAGTCAGGAATTCTGTACCTTCCTCTCTACTGGTACTACAACAGTGGGTTAGGGTTTATGTATTGTAAGTCAGGAATTCTGTACCTTCCTCTCTACTGGTACTACAAGAGTGGGTTAGGGTTTATGTATTGTAAGTCAGGAATTCTGTACCTTCCTCTCTACTGGTACTACAACAGTGGGTTAGGGTTTATGTATTGTAAGTCAAGAATTCTGTACCTTCCTCTCTACTGGTACTACAAGAGTGGGTTAGGGTTTATGTATTGTAAGTCAGGAATTCTGTACCTTCCTCTCTACTGGTACTACAAGAGTGGGTTAGGGTTTATGTATTGTAAGTCAAGAATTCTGTACCTTCCTCTCTACTGGTACTACAAGAGTGGGTTAGGGTTTATGTATTGTAAGTCAGGAATTCTGTACCTTCCTCTCTACTGGTACTACAAGAGTGGGTTAGGGTTTATGTATTGTAAGTCAAGAATTCTGTACCTTCCTCTCTACTGGTACTACAAGAGTGGGTTAGGGTTTATGTATTGTAAGTCAGGAATTCTGTACCTTCCTCTCTACTGGTACTACAAGAGTGGGTTAGGGTTTATGTATTGTAAGTCAAGAATTCTGTACCTTCCTCTCTACTGGTACTACAAGAGTGGGTTAGGGTTTATGTATTGTAAGTCAGGAATTCTGTACCTTCCTCTCTACTGGTACTACAACAGTGGGTTAGGGTTTATGTATTGTAAGTCAGGAATTCTGTACCTTCCTCTCTACTGGTACTACAACAGTGGGTTAGGGTTTATGTATTGTAAGTCAAGAATTCTGTACCTTCCTCTCTACTGGTACTACAAGAGTGGGTTAGGGTTTATGTATTGTAAGTCAGGAATTCTGTACCTTCCTCTCTACTGGTACTACAAGAGTGGGTTAGGGTTTATGTATTGTAAGTCAAGAATTCTGTACCTTCCTCTCTACTGGTACTACAAGAGTGGGTTAGGGTTTATGTATTGTAAGTCAGGAATTCTGTACCTTCCTCTCTACTGGTACTACAAGAGTGGGTTAGGGTTTATGTATTGTAAGTCAAGAATTCTGTACCTTCCTCTCTACTGGTACTACAAGAGTGGGTTAGGGTTTATGTATTGTAAGTCAGGAATTCTGTACCTTCCTCTCTACTGGTACTACAAGAGTGGGTTAGGGTTTATGTATTGTAAGTCAAGAATTCTGTACCTTCCTCTCTACTGGTACTACAAGAGTGGGTTAGGGTTTATGTATTGTAAGTCAGGAATTCTGTACCTTCCTCTCTACTGGTACTACAACAGTGGGTTAGGGTTTATGTATTGTAAGTCAGGAATTCTGTACCTTCCTCTCTACTGGTACTACAAGAGTGGGTTAGGGTTTATGTATTGTAAGTCAGGAATTCTGTACCTTCCTCTCTACTGGTACTACAAGAGTGGGTTAGGGTTTATGTATTGTAAGTCAGGAATTCTGTACCTTCCTCTCTACTGGTACTACAACAGTGGGTTAGGGTTTATGTATTGTAAGTCAGGAATTCTGTACCTTCCTCTCTACTGGTACTACAAGAGTGGGTTAGGGTTTATGTATTGTAAGTCAGGAATTCTGTACCTTCCTCTCTACTGGTACTACAAGAGTGGGTTAGGGTTTATGTATTGTAAGTCAGGAATTCTGTACCTTCCTCTCTACTGGTACTACAAGAGTGGGTTAGGGTTTATGTATTGTAAGTCAGGAATTCTGTACCTTCCTCTCTACTGGTACTACAAGAGTGGGTTAGGGTTTATGTATTGTAAGTCAGGAATTCTGTACCTTCCTCTCTACTGGTACTACAAGAGTGGGTTAGGGTTTATGTATTGTAAGTCAGGAATTCTGTACCTTCCTCTCTACTGGTACTACAAGAGTGGGTTAGGGTTATGGTGTTTAACGTCACTTTCAACAATATTTCAGTTATATCATGGAGGTCAGTTTTATTGGTGGAGGAAACCGGAGTACCTGGAGAAAACCACAGATCTGTCGCAAGTCACTGACAAACTTTATCACATAATGTTGTATCGAGTACACCTCACCATGAATGGGGTTCGAACTCAAAACTTTAGTGGCGATAGGAACGGATTGCACAGGTAGTTGTAAATCCAACTACCATACGATCATGACCACGGCTGCCCCGATACTACAAGAGTACTTATACAGTAAAACAAATAAATACCTGTCAAAAGGAACTTCTTCCTTTCTAGCAGTTTCTACAGCAGAACTAAATGATGAAGAAGTATATCTTTTTTCTAGTTCCTTTAAATATCTAACAATTTCTAACTGTTCTTCTGTTAAACATTTTCTATGCGAGAGCTCTTCTATGATGAAGTTACAAATAGTCTTATCTTCACAAAATGAGGCTATTTTCCATAAATTGTCATTCACATTCAAACCCTGAAATCAAAATAAAATTTAATGAATTAATAAGGTGATATTATTATTTGATTATTGACAAACTTTGTGTATTTAATTTGTATGCTTCTTTTCCAAGATTAAAACATCAATTTACTAATTACTGCTGTTAAATGTTCTTTGTAGTTACAGCTTGACTACAAAGATTCATATTGTTAAGCATGAAAAAAAACCATATATATATAATATTCATGATGTATAAATAATTGTTTGTGATTGTTAGTAAATTACAATATTTTCACTTTCAGGTTAAGGTTATGGTGTTAAATGTCACTTTCAACAATATTTCAGTTATATAATGTTGTATCAAGTACATCTCGCCATGAACAGGATTTGAACTCACATCTTTAGTGGTGATAGATGCTGATTGCACAGGTAGTTGTAAATCCAAAGAAATTGTTAACTACTGCTCAAAGGAGAGACTCATTGCTGGAAAATCCTATTGAATTTATTATTCTAATCATAGATTAAAGTTTGTTTTTGCCCACAAAAACGTATGTCTCCTCCGTCCCACAAACTGTAGTCATAGGTAAAAAATCTATTCGGGTAACAAATAAAATTAAGCTTCAATGAATAAAAAAAAAAACCTGTTTTTAATCCATGAAACACAAAAAAAAATTGATCACAAGTGCTAAAGCAAGGGTTACAGGTACTATTCCATATTGTCATGGCAAAGTTCGCCATTCCAGAAAATTGCTAAGCCTATGTTCCAATGATTTTAAAGGAGCTTTGTCCTTCTAAAATCAATGGATTGGTGATGAAAAATTTTTCAGGGAAATAGTGACATTATGATAGACTCTTGTACATGTATACAGAAAGCGTTGGAAAAAGGACCGATACATACGGAACTGCGGGAACAAGTACATGTAACCTCAAATCAAAATAATATAATTCTGTTTGTAACTACTTATAATCCAAGGGATTACAATATTTTCCATTTTATGAAACAAATTGAATTTAACTTAAACAGTAGCGAACGTATGAAAAATGTATTGCAAAAAAAGAAGATTATAAACAGCAAAAGGCAGCCGAAAAATCTGAAAGGCTTCTTGTCATCATCAAAATTTGATTTTCATGAATCATCACCATCTGTTAAGAAATGTACCGACAAGAGATGTATGACATGTCCTAGTTTAATAGAAGGAACCTTGTTTACAATTAAGAATGGACGGACTTTTACAGTTATGCAAGATATATCATGCAAAACTAAGAATCTTGTATACGCAATTATTTGCTCTAATTGTGGAGAATTCTATGTAGGTGAAACCAAAACTGAATTGTGGACTCAAATGACTGTTCACAGACAACAAACAAGGAACCAGGATCTTACTATAATAAGAGCTAATGAACATTTCCATGATTGTTCTGGAGGACATTTCAAAATATTCCCGCTGTATAAAGTTAATACAGATGGTGATTTTTTAAGAAGAAGAAAAGAAACTTTATTAATTAATATTCTTAAACCTTCGTTAAATGATAAATGACTTTATAAAGATTTTCGTTAATCTTACAATGACTTTAAAGATTTTTATTAATCTTATAACAACTTTAAAGATGTTCATTAATTTTATAGGTAATATATTTTCCCGCGAATACGTAACATCATAGTCTCCCTTTATATTGTTAAAGTCATATATATACACTTATAAACATTGTATCTGAAGATCTGCAACAGCAGTGAAAACGTTAGTACAAGAATGTTGTGAAAAATCCGTTTTGTTCTTTTTTTAATAATTTCTTTTATATATATTATATATATATATATACGTCTGAAAATTAAACCAAACAGTGTTAGAATTAGATTTTAGAGCTGTCAAATTTTTGTTCTTCCCTCGACAGGATTTGAACCCACACCATTGATACACTGCAGCACCATTCGCTTAGCCTTACGTCCAGCGCCCTAGACCACTCGACTACATCCACTCCCTAAAAAAGGAGCTTCAATAGTCGTAGTGTTACCTTGTCTCTCGTAAGGAAAATCTAGGGATAGACGTAAGACATGTGTATAAGCGTGTGTAGATGGTACATATATACTTTAATATTATAATTTGACAGCAATCTAACTCAGCAATTTTTAATATATTGTATAGGATAATGAAGAATTCATTATACAGTCACAGGAAATAAAGTATATTATACAAACGTCTAGAAGCAAGTGACAATATACAAATTTCAGTAAGGGATATTACACTAGAGTGTTTACAAATAACTCCCACAAAATTTAGGGATCAACATTTCCTGGTAATATGCACAACTACATATGGTGTCCTTACTACCTACCAGTTTTCATGAAATTCTGTTCAGTATTTTCAGAGGAGTTGCACTGACAAGCTGCTTCAGTAGTAAATTTGGGGAAATTTCTAAGTTCAAAGGGGCATAACTCCCACAAAATTCATGAGATCAAAATTTCCTGGTAATATGCACAACTACATATGGTGTCCTTACTACCTACCAAGTTTCATGAAATTCTGTTCAGTAGTTTCAGAGGAGTTGCGCTGACAAGCTGCTTCAGTAGTAAATTTCAGGAAATTTCTAAGTTCAAAGGGGCATAACTCCCACAACATTCAGGCGATAACAATTTCCTGGTAATATGCACAACTACATATGGTGTCCTTTCTATCTACCAAGTTTCATGAAATTCTGTTCCGTAGTTTCAGAGGAGTTTCGCTGACAAACTGTTACGGACAGACGGACAGGACAAAAACAATATGTCTCTGGGGGGAGACGTAATTCCGAGTGAAATCAGGCGATATATAAAAAATACAAGTTTAAAAAATAATCTGACGTGTTATGCAAGTTCCATTGATGATAAACAAACTTTTCACCAGAAAATAGATTAAAAAAAATATTAGTAAGATTTAAGATACACAAACCAAGTTAGAGAAAATAGCAATGGCTGGCTTTGACTGTTTCTGTGACAAGTATTTTACTGCTATGACAAAACTCCTCTTTGTTATATAATCCAGATCAGTTAACAAGTTGTCTCCCTTGTCTATCAGACTGGCTTGTATTGAAGGAATAGAATTTGATAAAACTGCTTCTTCTATCAGCTCCTGAAAACATATCATATGGATATAAAATCATCTATGCTTCAGCATTGAAATTTCATATGAATGTTACAATGTAACACATACATCAATTACATAGTTTATGAGAAGATTCTTTAAATTTAATCAAAAGAGAAAGTGATGAATCTGGTGACCATTTTGAATTTCTTATCTGCATAAAAAAATACAACCTTTTGTAGGGGATTCCGCTAAAAACATTGTTACAAAATTTAGTTCAGTTTGGTTTTTATCAGCTTTTTAGAAGATACTGAAATGTGTGTAAGTGTACAGATGACAACAGATACAAAAGTGATGACTATATTGCAATTTTAGATGTGCTGCCAAACAAAACTATCAATCAATCTTACATCCTTTCCTCTGTTTTCTAAGTCAACCAATCCAGTATTGGTATCAGGTACTCTTTTCATTTCTTCCTCCGATCTTTCTTCCTTCAATTTCTTCTGTTTTTCCAGTTGTCTTAGACACTGTCTAACTTCAGCAATGTATTCTAGTATGACATCCATAGACTTTTTAATGTCTACTAATTCTGCCTCATTATTCATTTTAATTTTTACAGATTCTTGTACATCTAGTGCATCACTGAGTATTCCATACAAAAACTCTAATGTTATATCTGATAGTCTTTGTACAAAGGTCTGAAATAAATGTATGAAAACATCTAAATGACATTGAATTGTTATTCATAACTAGATGATGATGACCTCGACATCCCTTTCTAAAATATAGTGTACACTATATTTACTATATTTTAGAAAGGTACAGTACACTCCAAATGTATCAACGATCATACTCTCAGGTCGGACATATTCCTCCCAAAATGTCCGACAAATTTGAGAGTTAACACTCTCTAAGTCCGACTATTTGGTCGGACATCATGGTCGTGGTTGGACGTGAAAGTGGATATTTAAAGATTTTTTTTACATTTCTCGAGGTGAACATGTCAAACATTCTGTGATCGATGCGTATTTGTAAGCGTACTTTCTTTCCGGTATGTAGAATGTCCAGGTACATAAATACCCTAGTGTATTTCTACCTTGCACCATATTCGCGCCAGGAAGGGTAGCTCAAAGGTCAATATATAACTGAAATATTGTTGAAAAGTGACGTTTAAACACCCATAGCCTCATATAAATTATTGCAATAAAATATCGATTAAGTAACGAAATTGATATAAATTATTTACCAGTATATTTAGTATAAAAAGCTTGTTCTACATGTTTACTGTGAGATGTATTGCAACCACCATTTTTTACTACAACCACGTGCGCATGCTCGTGTTTGATGGAAGGCTATAGCTATATTTAGATATTTTGTGATAATAATTTTATATTGTAAATTGATCCACCCTGTGATTTTTTTCAACAAGATACATTTTTTTATAGTATATATTTTATTATAAAATACAATATTGAACTGATTTTCGATAACACTTCAATCATTGAATATTGATTTTTTTCGGATGTTGAATATTTTATTCCCAGAATTGCACCCCCTGTTAGTATACTTTTATTGCTTTATTTAAAAAAAAATTACACCAAGAACATCGATGATACGAGTCTTCTTATTCAGAAATAAACCTACAGCAAAATAAAGGTATACTTTTTTTGTACTGTAAACAAAATCGTCATTCTTATCTAGATTTATCGTCCTAAAAATACGGTACTCCTCTGCTATACTAATTTGGATTAGGTGATGGGAATTAGGTGCCATCATCAAAATAAAGATTAAAAAAATGTATTTTATGATAATGATGGCTGATTAAAACTGTTTGTCATGCATTAGCTGTCAGTTGTAATATACAGGATGTAACCAATATACAGGAAGAGCCCCTACTGTGAAGCCATCTATTTTGAGATGCCATTCAATGAAAATAACAACCTGACCATATTGTTAAATAAGAATAAGAATTAGATAAGAAATTAAAATTTATAGAAGGCAAGGATTTATATAATTAACACATTAAGTCACATTTCATTTATTTAGCTTGGGTCAGTTATCAATTAAAAAGACAAAAATGGTTTAAAAAAAAATCTGTCTAATAAGTATTTACCTAAATGACGATATCATGACATTTATTTTATTAAGATATTTATACACATATATAAGAAAAAAGATATAAATTTATTTTTTAAGTACAAATAAATTGGAAGACGGCTTGAAAATCAAAAATGCAAAATAGTTATCTATGTTTATAAGTCTTAGTAAAAGGAGTCTTGAGCAACGGTTTTTTTTCACACCTGTGATAGGTATATTTGTATATCATGAATGCACGATGCGACGACATGCTGAGATGGGTGATGCTTTGACAGGTAAACGTAGAATACACTAATAAAATATTATTTCACCTATATCAGGACTCCGCAGACTGCCAATTTTCAAGAAAAAAACCCGGGATTTACGGATTTATGACCCATTCGCCATAAGCAAAATAAAACTTAAATTTTACTAATTAATTTTAATCCAAATTTGCCTTTAAAGAAATAAATGTATACATTAGAATTATTTACCCGGGTTCGTTCGCCCTACATTTGGCAAACACGTAAAAGAGCAAACGCACCCGATATCGTAAACCGGCAACTGTCTGCAGCAAGTGAAAGGACCCAGGGGTTTCAAAGTGGGCCGATACCCGGTACTTTTACCCACCTGAGATCGTGTATAGTACCAGCAGAAATTACTGAACCCCCCAAAATTAGCGGTGGTCAAAACCACAAGTACGATGGTCGATTGGCTTGTGGAATATTTTTCATAAAAAATTAATGATCACGTCAATTGCTGAATTCTCGCATTCAAATCGAACAACTGCGTCACGACCAAGTTGATGGGATATTCCCTGTTTTAAAAATAACTTTACCTTAGAATCGTAAATAGCAGTTTGCGAATGCGGTAAATAGATATGTTTTCGCCCCAATATCTTTTCATCCTTGTGAAAAACTCGGACCGGAACAAAGATGACATCATTTCAAAATAAAAAAATGACCGATTACAAATTATGTTCAAATACAATTTAGTGTAATCTCCAGTAATATAAGTATGATCATTATGTATTATGAATATATGACTACACAATATTTTGTGCGATTTTTTTTATCCATTTAAAACCCAAGGTCGAATCATTCTGGGGCGTACTGTCTTGTTGCTTAACTCCGTCCATATTGTTTAACTTCCGGTATAAAAAAATAAAAACCTATGGCTAATTTATTTACATATTTTGACGGGGCCCTACCGCGGTTGTTCACAGAAATGAAAGTGTGCTGAAAAACATTTTTAAAAGGGGGTACGAGGAGATAAGGGATAGAAAATTACTAGAAATCTTGAAAAAGGACCGGACATGGCTCAAATACGAATTACATTGTAATGTCAAAACGCCGGCCCCCCCTTTTTTCCCAAAATAATTTAACTTTTGTGATTCAAAGGTTAATAAATGTCTTCCCGCAAATCGTTTTTGTTCGAACATTTTTTTTGCAGACAAGTCGTGAAAGTAACAATATATATTGTTTTTGTTTTATTATATTTGTATTCATCTATTAAACAATTACAAATTTTATTAAAGATTGATGATTGCAAATTAAATTTATATATTTCCTCAAGGACGTATTCTATATACGTCCTTGGTTTCATTAATTATGACACTTATTATGTCTTGATCCTGTCTTTGATGAGTTTAATTACTGGTAATAAAGTAAAAAAAAAACACACAAGCCAAGGTATTGTGAAAAAGAAAAGGACAAAGCCAATAAAAGAATTTTGAGAAGTTTAAGCTTTGATAACAATGGCTTGGTCAAGCCTAGCTGCGGAACCATAGCTCTTTATGGTCCTTTTGGTTTTTTTTAAGATATGGCAGACTATCTATGAATAATCTTGGCTGAAGTCTGTAAACTGAAATATTCAATAAAGAAATTGGGGGGGAAAATCCAGGCATTATGCATGGTCTTCACTCTTGATGAAATCTGAACTCTAAAGTTAATGGGATTTTTCTTTCAAAAACACTTAATGTTTTGCAGTCTCTGAAGTACATTTTTTGGTCCACAAAATGCTAGATTTCAGGAGCTTCCGCCCCCTGGACCCCTTACGGCCCTCAGCCTAATTTTTTAGGTACCTCCTAAAATTTAAGAAGTACCTCCTATTATAAAAAACTTTGAAACCCCTGAGGGCCTTGGCATCGATTGTCGCAAGTACATAAAGGGACATATTAATATTCACTTCTAGTGCACTTAAAACATGGGTATTGCATGTTAATACATTTTATTCATGGATATTATTGTATATATCGCTCGTGACAGCCGTTAACATATCTATACTTTCCGTACTGTATATCACTCATTTACTTCAGCTTTACTAAGATACGCATGTTTCTTTATGCACGAATTTATTGGTTAGCAGAACTTGGGGACGTTTCCTGTTTACAGTTTAACTATCTGAGAGTGGAGACTCTCACTCCGACCTGGGAGGATTTTGTCGGACGATTTTGTCGGACAATTTTAAGAGTGAAGTCCGACAAAACTCTGTGTCCGACCTGAGAGTATGATCGTTGATACACCTGTAGGGATCTGTATATAGCCTTGATAAAGTATTTAAAACTGAAGTGTTGATTGTCATTGATTAACCTTTCTGTATTAATTTGACTGTAGTTTACCTAATATGTTCAATGTTTCCAATATTTCGAGATACATTCTAGTTGGGTCTAGGACAATAGCTCCCCGGACAATTTCCCCCCATTCCCCAATTTTTTTATTTCATTTTTTTTTTATATGAGAAATAAATATGCATAACCTCAGATTAAATTATTCAAATTACTTTTAAGTTGGATTTTTTTTCTTTGTATATTAATCACAGGGGCTTGAATCGCTTTCATAGAGGTTACGCGGCCTATATACTATATACAGATCCCTCCAAGTGTATCAACGATCAAACACTCAGGTCGGACACAGAGTTTTGTCAGACTTCACTCTTAAAATTGTCCGACAAATGTCCGACAAAATTGTCCGACAAATGTCCAACCAAATTGTCCGACAAATGTCCGACCAAATCCTCCCAGGTCGGAGTGTGAGTCTCCACTCTCAGATAGTTAAACTGTAAACAGGAAACGTCCCCAAATTCTGCTAACCAATAAATTTGTGCATAAAGAAACATGCGTATCTTAGTAAAGCTGAAGTAAATGAGTGATATACAGTGGTACGGAAAGTATAGATATGTTAACGGCTGTCACGGGTGATATATACAATAATATCCATGAATAAAATGTATTAACATGCAGTACCCATGTTTTAAGTGCACTAGAAGTGAATATTAATATGTCCCTATGTACTCGCGACAATCGATGCCAAGGCCCTTTCACTTGCTGCAGACAGTTGCCGGCTTACGATATCGGGTGCGTTTGCTCTTTTACGTGTTTGCCAAATGTAGGGCGAGCGAACCCGGGTAAATAATTCTAATTTATACATTTATTTCTTTAAAGGCAAATTTGGATTAAAATTATTTAGTAAAATTTAAGTTTTACTTTGTTCATGGCAAATGGGTCATAAATCCGTAAATCCCGGTTTTTTTTTCTTGAAAATTGGCAGTCTGCGGAGTCCTGATATAGGTGAAATAATATTTTATTAGTGTATTCTACGTTTTTTTTACAGTTTACCTGTCAAAACATCACCCATCTCAGCATGTTGTCGCATCGTGCATTCATGATATACAAATACACCTATCACAGGTGTGAAAAAAAAACGTTGCTCAAGACTCTTTTTACTAAGACTTATAAACATAGATAACTATTTTGCGTTTTTGATTTTCAAGCCGTCTTCCAATTTATTTGTACTTAAAAAATAAATTTATATCTTTTTTCTTATATATGTGTATAAATATCTTAATAAAATAAATGTAATGATATCGTTATTTAGGTAAATACTTATTAGACAGATTTTTTTTTAAACCATTTTTGTCTTTTTAATTGATAACTGACCCAAGCTAAATAAATGAAATGTGACTTAATGTGTTAATTATATAAATCCTTGCCTTCTATAAATTTTAATTTCTTATCTAATTCTTATTCTTATTTAACAATATGGTCAGGTTGTTATTTTCATTGAATGGCTTCATTCACAGTAGGGGCTCTTCCTGTATATTGGTTACATCCTGTATATTACAACTGACTGCTAATGCATGACAAACAATTTAATCAGACATCATTATCATGAGATACATTTTTTAATCTTTATTTTGATGATGGCACCTAATTCTCATCACCTAATCCAAATTAGTATAGTAGAGGAGTACCGTATTTTTCGGACGATAAATCTAGATAAAAATGACGATTTTGTTCACAGTACAAAAAATGTATACCTTTATTTTGCTGTAGGTTTATTTCTGAATAAGAAGACTCGTATCATCGATGTTCTTGGTATTATTTTTTTAAATAAAGCAATAAAAGTATACTAACAGGGGGTGCAATTCTGGGGATAAAATATTCAACATTCGAAAAAATCAATATTCAATGATTGAAGTGTTATCGAAAATCAGTTCAATATTGTATTTTATAATAAAATATATACTATAAAAAATGTATCTTGTTGAAAAAAATCACAGGGTGGATCGATTTACAATATAAAATTAATATCACAAAATATCTAAATATAGCTATAGCTTTCCATCAAACATGAGCATGCGCACGTGATTGTAGTTAAAAATGGGGGTTGCAATACATCTCACAGTGAACGTGTAGAACAAGCTTTTTATACTAAATATACTGGTAAATAATTTATATCAATTTCGTTACTTAATCGATATTTTATTGCAATAATTTATATGAGGCTATGGGTGTTTAAACGTCACTTTTCAACAATATTTCAGTTATATATTGACCTTTGAGCTACCCTTCCTGGCGCGAATATGGTGCAAGGTAGAAATACACTAGGGTATTTACGTAACCGGACATTCTACATACCGGAAAGAAAGTACGCTTACAAATATGCATCGATCACAAAATGTTTGACATGTTCACCTCGAGAAATGTAAAAAAAAATCTTTAAATATCCACTCTCACGTCCAACCAAATATTTGGACTTAGAGAGTGTTGACTCTCAAATTAAATTTACTTCAATGATTGCAAATGTACCTACAAACAAATAGTAATAAAAAACAACAACATTAAATAGAATTAATTATAATTGTTCTCCCACTGGCACCTGGAAATGTGTGTCAACAAGATGTTCCTTCCATTATTGACACCTGTAACCTGAGCTAATTAATTCATATCAAGCTGGCTGTAATACCTAGTCCAATACACATATTGCCGTCACAGATGAACAAGTATAGGGACTTGAAATATTTGTAAACGAATATTGTGTAACTTTAGCCGGTGATTTTTGCATCCGTTATTTCACCTTTATATGGATAACACACTCCGAAAGAATTATTTCTTATTCATTCATGTACACAGCCGTACCGGCCTCACTGACTGTTTTAAGTGACAACAGAATATTTTTTTTTTAAATCGTCAGTGATTTCTCCAAACAAACAAAGTCAAAACGCAAACTTAAGTCGAGTTTTTACTCAAATTTAATTTGGTTTGTTAAGAAAACTTTCTTCGAGAAATCCAAGCCAGGCTGGACTCGGCGTATATAATTTTAAAGCTTAGATTTCGGAAAAGTTACGATATTTCTAGCATTCCGATTGTAACACAAACGGTGTAACTCGAAATTATTGTACAATTCTTTGATTATGAGGTGCTCCTATGCAACGAACGACTGTTGTGCCCGAGCGTGACAAATATTGACCTTGGAGCTACCTTTCCTGACGCGAATATGGTGCAAGGTAAAAATACACTAGGGTATTTACGTACTCGCACATTCTACACATCGGAAAGAAAGTACGCTTACAAATACGCATCGATCACAAAATGTTTGACATATTCACCTCGAGAAATGTAAAAAAAAATCTTTTAATATCCACTCTCACGTCCGACCAAAATGTCCGACCAAGACCAAAATGTCCGACCAAATAGTCGGACTTAGAGAGTGTTGACTCTCAAATTTGTCGGACATTTGTCGGACATTTTGGGAGGAATATGTCGGACCTGAGAGTATGATCGTTGATACACTTGGAGTGTACTGTATATATACTAACGTTAGTATATATAGTATATAGGCCACTTGACCTCTATGAAAGCGATTCAAGCCCCTGTGATATTAATCATCAAAAGGATTATACAGCTTGGACAAGCTATGATAAAAATAACTTTCTCTTATTATTTATAGATATTTTATTTTTAGATAAAGTTTAATGATTTTCCAATTAAGTTTAATTACCTTACAAAATTGGTCCTCAAAGAAAAATTATAAAAAGGAATTTGATTAAACAATGATCAAAGCTAAGTACAAAGGTTAATAATTAAAAAGAATTTTGAGAAAAAATGATTGCAAGCTAAGAACTGGCTTAAATAGGAGTGTATTTTGAAGTGAAAGTATAGTAGTGCAATGGAATTCATAGAGTCAGAAAGGGGTAATCAGAAACTAAATATAAAACTGAAAAACATTTGTGGGGGGCAATTGTCCAAGGGGGGCTATTGTCCTAGGGGGGCAATTGTCCGGGGGGCTATTGTCCCGGGGGCTATTGTCCTGCTCCCATTCTAGTTATGTTATAATTTGTATAAGATCAACAATAATTTGGATTATTAATTCAAAATTTGACTAAATATATGTTTCAGAACCAAAATGAAAATGACAGAAGCTGCAGTTCCTGCTATTTGTAATGGGGGACAGAGAAGCAAATACAAAAGTAAAGCTTCAATGCATTATAATGTACATACCTGAGATTGTGAATCTGACATGTTATCAGATATAGCCTGTATCAATAACTCTAGAGCTGGCTGTATTAGTATCAAGTTGTCATGGTGACTAGAACTAAAAGACCAGGATGGAGATGCCACTTGTGAGGATGCTGGTGATGACATTGAAGTTTTCACAGATGAAAATACTAAAAAAAAGTAGCAATATATATTAATAATATATCATATTAGTATATCAAAAATTCGTAATTTTGATCTTTTTCTCTCTCTCGGTGACTCATTAATTTAGGCATCCTTTAAAAAATGGTTTGTCAGTGACTTGTGGCAGGTCTGTGGTTTGTTCCAGTAACTCCAGTTTCCCCCACAAATATAACTGACTGCCACAATATAACAAATATTGTTGAAAAAAGCATTAAACACCACAATCCTAACCTTAATTCTTAAAAGAAAATGCTCACATTCACATAAATATAAGTAATTTTCTGTGCTTTAAAATAGGTTGAATGAACTATAATTAGAATATCTGTGTGATGGTGACAATGGTGATGTAATGCATATCTCAGTGAGTGAACGAGTGATTGGTGTTTAATGCCAAGTGAGTAATTTTTTGGTTATATCATGGTGAGAACAAGTTACATTTCAATGAGAAGATGATTATGTCTGCTTTGTACTAGACCAACACACTTATTTGGATTTTTATAGTGCTAGTTCACTGAAACAATAGTCCGTGGTTAGACATGTCACTTCACTTGGACACATTATCCCAATTCTGAGCCAACCAGTCTTTGCTCTTACTCCTTAGTGCTACATGCTTAGCAGAAAAGCAGTACATACCAATTTCATAGTCTTTGATTTGACCTGAGCGGAGTTTGAATCCACGATCTATCGATGTTAAGTTATGGTGTTGACATAAATATTTTATTAACACGGAAAAAAATTAGGTTTGTAACTAAATATAAAAAAAATCTTACAATTTTCTTTACTTTTTAGGAAGAAGACAACAGTATCTAGTTGCCTATGTTTTACACCAATCTCTAATGTATGGATTGGTAATGAACATCTTCCCCATTTGTTGATATGACACAAGACATCAGCAACTGACGCTCCAGCATATGACATCATCTATTTATAGAAGAAAATAAAATTAGAATATTCATGTATGTGAATTTTCCCAATTTCTGCACGAGTCTCTCGTTTTTCAGACCAATTCCCGAGACCCCTCCCAGATTGTGAATACTCCTGTGTAAAAAAATATTAAAAAAAATTATATATAGATTATTAAAGCTTGCTAATAAAGAATTGTGACAAAGATATATCCGGCTATAAATTTATTATATTAAAAGTCATTAAAAACAAGAAGTTACTGTGTGAGCCAATGTTCACAAATGTATTACCCCAACCTTGTCATGTAAGCTGGGCCTGATTATGACCTTTTGGTGCTCCTAGGCTAATGGAATTATGGGGCCTGACTCGCCCTAACCATCTTGAATATTTTTTACTCGTGATATATATTAAGGACATTTACATAGCTTAAAAACTTATATCTGAAATTCTTTCAGCAGGGTCCCTCAAATTGACAAACAAATACTAGCTCATAGGATAATTTGGCCTTGCATGTAAGTATTTATGGAAACAAATCTGTGCAGGTTATTTATTGTTTGTTTATATCTGTATATTAGTTGGAGATCAAATTATTCAGAGGGTGAAAGTTGACATGTCTATAATAAACACATTCTAAAGATATTTAATACTACAAATATGAAATGAAAATACATTAAATTAAAAAAATATATATATATGTCCATATTTTGCAGGCATTTCATGGATTAGAATATACAGATATTTCAAAAGCAATAACTGTAAGATCTCTTACCATACTAACAAAATCTTCTTGCTCTATGCATGGTATTACACATGTCAAATGTGTTTCCATGGCAACTAAATGTGGAAACTGTGGCTGTGTTGATAATATCACAAAGCAGTTGACAGGAAGTCTAGAAATAATAACATTGATTGATTGATTGATGTTTAATGCCAAACTTAGCAATATTTCAGCTATATTGTGGTGTGAACAAATTTTATTAACTTATATTAGACACCTACTGAGAAATAATAACATGCTACTACCTTATATTAAAAAAAAATAATAATAAGTGGCAATTGAACCTTTTCTTCCAAATCCAAACTTGACCTTTTTTTCACAAGAAAATAATATTATGTAGATCAGCAAATCATAGACATATGTTAGATCATAGCAGCACATTTCCTACAAAGGAGTGAGTGAGCAATTTTTCAGCTATTTGATGACGAGAAAAATATACAAATGTATGTTTGATGAAATGATAATGAATTCTGTTTTGTACTAGACCAAAATGCGGATTTTGATTTTCATAGTGCTAGCTAAATGACACAACAGTATACATGTTGGTCCACTCAGACACATTACACTGATTCCGAGCAAACCAGTCTTTTCTCTCACTCCGCTTTGCTTCCTGCTTAGCAGAAAAGTAGCAAAAATCTATTTTATACTCTTTGGTTTGACTCGACTGGGGATCAAACTCAAGATCTTCCATACTCAAGGCAAACACGCTAGCCATTACACCACCAAAGTAGTACTGTCCAAAGTCGCTAATACGAACATACTAATACAATGGTGTAACAGCCAAATGTCCATCGATTTTTTTTTAATTTTAGTTACCTCTGAATGTTGTAAGTTTGTTTCTGTATATCACACACACACAACACATTTTTCTTCAGTGATTGTAAATGCAATGAAAGAGAAAATGACCCCACGATAACATCAACAATCTTCATTCCCTGTAACGTAGCTGGCAAGTATATCTTTTTATCTCCTTCCAAATTATGATCGTTACTGGTCGTCAAGTTAGATTTACTCTTCTTCCAGAATCCTGACATTCTCCATTTTCTCTCTTTAACTCTAACCTTTGAAAGATTAATATTCTGTTCAATATACCATGGTTGTGTATGAGAGACTGAGTTTTGGTCGTGAATTGCCACCAGTTTCTTCCTCCATGCTATGTCTCCAACATGAACAGTGTTTAGAACCTCATTATTAGAAAACTGGTTCCCATAAGTCTTCTTTCTGGTAACATATAATGGGAAATTTTGGACATAGATTTCTATGTTTATACATGTTATTGTTGATGTATTTTCCATGACAACTAAATATTTAAGGTCAGGTGTAAATCTCCATGACAACATTCTATCAACTTCAATATTTGTTTGTGACAAGTTGACAGTAGCAGCAGTACTTCCACTATTGATGTTGTATAATGCTTTAGATAATTAAGGAAGATATTTAGTAATCGTTATTATTAATAATACCTCAGTGCTATATATGAACGTTTTTTATTGGATCATTTATAGTCACATGACTGTGTGCAATTATTGATGTGTTCAGTTACAACTGGATTGGTAGACAACCCTATTGTCTACCTCGAAAAAACTTATTTTATTTCAACAGAGGTGTGACAATAGCATTGTTACTAGTGATGGGAATCGGTCACATATTTGAGATCGACAATCATTATATCAACATCGACTAACTATTTTACTTAAAAGTACTCACTTCTTAAATTTTTACTGTAATGCAAACTGATTTTCACTGTTTATTGGAACTAAGCTGAGCAAACCTCCAAAAAATTACTTCAAAATAATATATTCTAACACAGTCCTCGAAATGAAAATTTGAATTTACTGGTCCTCATCAAATTCTTGAATTTATTTTTAATATAGTTCTTAAAAAACTGAAAAATTTACTGGCCCAAACAAAGTTTTACTGGTCTTGGACCGGAGGACTGTTACTCATCGTGAGGATTGCTAACAAATAAACCAACAAGGATACTAATGATAGAAGTCCCACCATCAAATGTTGCCACAAACTCTTTGAGGATGTCAAAACCATTGTAGGGTATACCGTCATTAGGCAAAGGTATAGATGTAACCACTTTAAACCCTATTTTCTGTATCTTCAAGATAAATAATTCATTCTTCATCTTAACAGTCAGGTGATTTCCATGGTAACTCAGTAATTTCAAGTCTTCTTTATTATATTGCCCATCTAAATTAAAAAATATAATATAAAGTAATATCAGTCTGTATGGCAACCATCTGCTACACATACATGCACTGCCATCAAATCACTAACAGTAGAGATACACATATAGCATTATTTTATCATTGCCCCCAATTATCATTCAGAATGGTCACAGAGTACTTGTTCCTCATTTGTACTGATGTGATGTTTTATGTACATACATTTGTATTTCAAGTTCTCAAGCATCTTAGTTTGCTAGGAATTTCTATCTGCCAGTAGGAGAAGTGCTTATAAGTTTATAACTTGTGTCTGATCCATTGTCTGTACAATTGCTTGAAAATAAAATATGTTTAAAGTATTTGCCAGTCCAAAATTGGATTCCAAGTTACATTTGTACCTTCCCTGTATATGGGCAGTTTCAAAATAAATGGCTCCTACTGCTATAGCTGTCTAATTTACTCATTTTTATGATTTTATTGGATCTAAATAGTTCAAACGATCTGTAATGATTTGATGTTTGTTACTGCAAAAAATCTTTAAGATATCTAGAATAACAAAAAAAATATGTCCAAAAAACATGTCAAAATTGTCAGGAGTGCAACACTTTTTTGTGACACTTTAAAAAATCCTTAATTTTCAATAACCTACCACAGTGCTAAATCAAACAATATGTTATCAAAATTTATTTCATCACAAACTTTGATATGTTGACATACTTTAAGATAGCAATAGATCATGCTTCACATTTATTATTGCATAAAAATATGGCTTTGTAAAAAAGATGTACCTAGTCAGGAGTGCAACAAACATTTATGCAAGTTTTCCTAAATTACATTGTAGAAATGTTGTCTTTAAGTTTTCAAAGATATGGGGTATAAATAAATCTTAATACATCATTGCTGCTTCAAAACCATAGTTAAAGGATACACTAAAATCAGTAGTAAGGCCAAGAATGTCACATTAAAGGCAGCACCCTCAAATGTCAGGAGTGCAACATTTGATATTTTCTTAGACATATTTTCTTTTAAATGTAACTAATATCACATTTGTCTTTCTATTGCAACAGAGACTGACCAAGAGAACAGATAAAACCCATTTACCTGTTTGAGATACATAAAATATCTCTCACAGAAGCATTTGATTCATGTCAGGAGTGCAACTAGTTTTAAGTGATCTTCTACACAGTCTAAATTATAGCTTTTTATATGGATGATTTAAATAAAATGAGATTCTGTCAAGTTTAGAATAATGTTTGAAAAAAATAAAAGTGCCAATAGCATTTTATGTGCTTTTAATTTTATGTAATAAAGCATTTTTGTTCATTTTAAATGGTCTCATGCTCTAATATATATTAGGTATTAATACTAGAGACATTCTCTGACAAGGGAACATGTTTTCTAGGTTCATTAGCTATTGGAGATTAATTGACTTGATAAAGTTTATGATAAATGCATTTATTTATTTTCTTATAGATAATTTATGGTTGACCATGTAAATGTTGCACTCCTGACATAAATATTTAAAAATCATTGACATTTGATATAATCAATTTTCTAAGTATCCAAAAAATACTTGTATTTGTACATTAAACATCTACTTTCAATATTAATTCAGATTAATACATGTTTTAAATGTTTTTGTATAGTATATTTCAAAAATAAGTTGGAATTTTCGAGAAGTATGGCTGTAAACAAGTTACAAATAACTAGAAAAATGTTACTTTAAGAAACAATTATCATTAAAACTTGGTAAAACTAATGCTTGAAAGAACACCAACTGATTTTTTCCCCTGTGAATTGTTTTTAAGTTAATAAATCTTCTTTTTCTTGATGGCAATATAATGTCAGGAGTGCAACATATCCTGATAAAATAGTACCATTGATAAAATAATGATAATTTATAATAAATTGCCTTTTCTAGCCTATAAAAATGTTCTAATTATTTCTTTATGATTTATCTAATATATTAGAGTGGTATAATACAAATTTTCAAATGTAATTAAAAATATTGCTGCTATAACTGAGTATTAAAGAAAGTGGGTATGGCAAAAAATTGTTACAAATTTCCAAATACTGTCATTTCTGTACAAATATTTCATTGAAACAGGTAAAGATTATTGTATGAGTTAACAGTAACATCACTGTTCAATGTTGGCATTTTAAAATGTGATATTTTCTTCTTTTTTTTCTTTATTATAACATGTCAGGAGTGCAACAAAAATAGACAAAATGTTTTTTCTACAACCAATTATTTTGCGATCGTTCAAAGAATCAATGTGATTTTTTTTTACAAATGGCTACTTATCTTTAAAGTTTGAAAATTTTGCTGTCTTAAGTAAAAATATTCATTATTATTTTGATAATAAAAACTTTATCAGGTAGATTGGACAAAAATATTGAGAATTTTTCATATAAAATAGCTTTTAAGAAAAACTACAACTACCAATAACCCAATATTTTGCACAAAAAGTCATTTATATCAGTTGCATTGTTTGAGAAACCATTATACAAAATAATTGAGACTAAAGATTGTTTAACTGATATAGCATAAGTATGTGTTTTACATGTTTTCCATGCCAATTTTGTTCAATAAAAGGTTCTTAAAAATTTATTGCTTTATCTGTTTATAGTTTCTTTCTTGTTTCATTTACTTCAATGTATACAACATTGAAAATTATCAGCAGAAAGTTTTTAGGAGTGAGTTTAATTTGGACATTTTTTTCACATGTTGGAGACATTTTTTTTTAAACAGCCCATATGTGTTCCAATTGTTTTCATGGAACAGCCTGTATACTCTTTTTTGGCTGTCTATTATTCTGACCAGTTTAAACAAATAGCTTATTAAAAAGACGATTTAGTTTGATCAATGTAATATCCTAAATGGTCATGTGTAACAACATTTTGAATTTTGTTCCATGCTACAATATACATCATAAATAATGGTGAATAACTCTGAACTTTGAAATGTATAACTTATGTGGTGTTAATTACATTACTGCAATCGATCATTTTTGTTAACTTTAGACTGTAACCATGACTTTCTATCTTGATAACAATATTCTGTGATTATGGTCTGGATAGGAAGCCAATTATGTTTGGGAAACCATTTATAAACATATCGTTATGAAAATAAAGTTTAAACAGTGATGGTCACCAATTCACCAATATTAACAAAATGAAAAATCACATCAATATTTATAAAGTTTACATTACTTTCAAAGCCGTCTATTTGTGTTTATTTATATCACATTCCAAGTTAAAATATTTCGGTATGATGTAAACAACAAATTTTGACAAAAAGTTTGAGAGGCAGTCGATTGTTTTATTGAAATATGTTGAATTGTTTACAATCACTGTTTAAACTTTTCAAAATTGTATATGGTAAAGAATGGTTCATACATTTCCATCAAAATAATCAAGTCTTTAAATTCTTAAGATGTTAAAATTCTTATGATTGCCCCTTTGGTATCTTCAAACTCTTCTTATCATACATAATGTACAACAGGTACCTTGATATTTTCTGATTATGCCGGTATATAAATTTCATTCACAATATAGTATAATTCATCATTCACAACTTGATAGTTTAAATAAATGAAACGTCTCTTCCAACAAATTTACCTTGCTGTAGAAAATTTGGAATATCATTGACATCTTGTTCAAGAATTATTTCTGTACGATTACTGTAGCATATCAAGTATCCATCTTGTCGTAGACAAATATAACTTCCTGGTATACAGATGTTGTCTTGTTTCAGGTCTTTACACCATAAAGTTCTAAAACAAGAATTTAAGCATATATGACTAAAATAGCATTAATTCTTTAAAAAAATGATATATTTCAACAGTTGTTTCTGCATCATGGATAGCATTGTGGCCATTATATATATATATATATATACAATGTATATATAAATTAAAACTATAACACAATTTCCAAATAATCAGATGCTGATGAAGTTTGTCGGTCAAGCGAAATATCCGTCTATTTGATTATAATTAGTCTTTTTGTAGACTTATAGTTATTTTTTTTATATTTTAACATCCTTTTTGATGTTGTTGTGCTACATTTTAGACGGTTATTATATATATACATTTTTTTTGTATATATATATATATATAATTTTCAGACGTATATATATTTTAATTTGACAGCTCTAAAATCTAATTCTAACACTGTTTGGTTTAATTTTCAGACGTATATATATACATGTATATAATTAAACCAAACAGTGTTAGAATTAGATTTTAGAGCTGTCAAATTTTTGTTCTTCCCTCGACAAGATTTGAACCCACACCATTGAAACACTGCAGCACCATTCGCTTAGCCTTATGTCCAGCGCCCTAGACCACATCCACTCCCTAAAAAAGGAGCTTCAATAATCGTAGTGTTACCTTTTCTCGTAAGGCAAATCTAGGGATGGACATAAGACATGTGTATAAGCGTGTGTAGATGGTACATATATACTTAATATTATAATTTGACAGCAATCTAACTCAGCAATTTTTAATATATTATATAGGATAATATATATACATTTTTACCTTGTACGTCTGAAAATTACTGAACTCACACCATTGATACACTGCAGCACCAATCGCTTAGCCTTATGTCCAGCGCCCTAGACCACTCGACCACATCCGCTCCATTTAAAATGTAGCTTCAATAATCGAAGTGTTACCTTGTTTCGTAAGGAAAATCTAGAGATACAATGTAGACATAAGACATGTGCTTAAGCATGTGCAGATGGTACATATATACTTAATATTATAATTTGACAGCAATCTAACTCAGCAATTCTTAATATATTGTATAGGATAATGAAGAAATCATTATACAGTCACAGGAAATAAAGTATATTATACAAACATCTAAGCAAGTGACAACCATACAATATATCTGTCCCACTGGATTTCAAAGTTACTTGTTATACTAGGTTAATTCTAAATATTGTATACATCTGAAAATTAAACCAAACAGTGTTAGAATTAGATTTTTGAGCTGTCAAATAAATGTGTGTGTGTGTGTATGCATAGTCACGGGAAATAAAGTATATTATACAAACATCTAAGCAAGTGACAACATACAATATATCTGTCCCACTGGATCTCAAAGTTACTTGTGATACTAGGTTAATACTAAATATTGTATAATAATACGTCTGAAAATTAAACCAAACAGTGTTAAAATTAGATTTTTGAGCTGTCAAATATGTATATGTATGTGTGTGTGTGTGTGTATGCATAGTGGCCTATTAAATTCTGATTTTTTTATCAGACTGGAAACTTACTGATAAAAAGAAAATTAATTAAGGATATTATATTTCATTAATATCATAAATTAATATCGGAAATTATTTATTAAAGGTTTGTAGACTGTTTTAATAAATATTCAAACTCATTCAGATTATTTATAAAAAAAAAAAAGCAGTTATAGACTGAAGGGAGACTTCTAAAGGTAATTGATTCTAAAGGTTCAGATATTTCTGGTCAAATTTTCATCTAGTTATAGCTATTTACCATGCATTTCCAGACCATGATTAGATGAATTATATCCTAGATTAGATATAAAATTTACAATTGTTAGTTCTACAACTGTTAATTCAAAATTCAGAACCATATTACTCAAGAGTGTCTATCAATGTTAGTTCTACATTTTCACTAAAACAAACTCTACCAAGTCAAAACATATTCTAAACTTATTTAATTAAATTCATAAATATTATTTTCACAAAAAATTGAAACACCATTACAATAGTTTTATTACATAATATTCAAGTAAAATACATTAAATATCAATCCTTTACAGCAACTGATGAATGACAGGGTACAAGTCTTCATTACTGACAAATTAAAGTTCCATGAGTAAATTGTCATAAGTATCGCTATATTGATCACATCTCCAGAAAGTGGTATCGCTACGCCTCTACGGAGATTTTCAAAATGCATTTTGATTTCTATTTCTCATACCTGTTAACCCTCCCCCTTTGCACGGGAGTCTCCCGCGTAAGAGCCTTATCTCCCGCATGGACTGGGTCTCCTGCGCGGGAGACATTAATCTCCCGCACGATCTCCCCCCAACAAAATTTGTTCTCCCGATTTTGAGGGTCCCTTCCGTCCCTCCCGTCAATTTTCAAAATCTTCCGCCTGTGAAAAAAATAAAGTACAATAAAATATTGACCTACATTTTGCGATCAATATTTCTGGAAATTCCCCATTTGGAACTCCCGCGCTGATGAAAAATGCCGAGAGATACGAATGGTAAAGGTGACTGTCATATTTAATGATATCCGGTATATCTGTTTGACACCTTTACAGGTAAATTGGGTCATGGTGATTATACAACAATTATCCACTGATTGACAGTTAATTGGGGATAAGGAAGTGGGTTTGCGGCACACACTTAGATGATTAGAAGTGTGATGGCGGCAATTAAAAATAGTTATAAACCGTTGTGCAAACAGGAGTCGGACAACCTTTGATGCCAAGGAAAAAACTTCTTATTTCGATCAAACGTGCAATGAATTCATCTCGGATTGATTTGTTATGGCTTGTTTGGGACCAAAGTCGATCAAAGTATTATTTAAGGACTAAGTTCCAGGATGGAATTGATAAACCACAAAAATGACGAAACGTATGCTACCACCCAACGCACCAGCAGCAAAGTGACTTTTTTAATTTTAGTGTTCTATGACTTTATTGTTCAGAACATTCTGTCTTCATTGTTATTGCTTTGCTATAACCTTATGATTATGAATGATTATGAATAAATTATAAATACAGTTTGTATCCTTCATTCATAAATAAGACAGAAATGTAAACAATATATATTGAAATGGGATGCAGTTGGTTCAATACTGAAACAAACAAAAGGAAAACATCAATAAACAATAAAAACACTCATCAAATACGTCGATAAAAAATCTCCAGTTATGAGACCAAATCTCCACCCAAAAATTTACAAATCTCCAGTTGTAGCATAGCAACTCTATCACATGTATGCAACTACAAAATCTCCCCCCTTGCAGTTCCGAGGTTAACAGGTATGATTTCGGATCTCCTGTACTTGGCGATCACTAGTATAAAAATTTGTTCCAGTATTGTGAATTTTTTTCAAAATTTTGTACAATACTGGTATACCAGTAATGTAATTAAGATATTGGTATTGTATTTCAATTATGAAAATATGAAATTGCATGGATTTTTTATAGTGTATTGGATTGCTTCATATTAAAAGGTTCATGTTATCAACTGTTGAAAAGCATACTAAAAGTACAAGTTCATTGTGTATCATTTTATTGGCATTTATAACATCGTATCAGTAATACATCTTAATACACAACAAGCCGTTATGGATAGAGTCAAGATTATTATACAGCGACACAAGAACAACTACTTCAAGAACTGTAGCCCTTTTCACAAAAATTCTTACGATAAAAAATTGTCGTAAGTGTAAAACTAAGATTAAAAAGAGTTTCACAAAAATACTTACGATAATCTTAAGTGTAAAAATAGTCCTAACTTTACGTGTAAAACTACCCTGTCCTAAGTGTAAAATTTTGATCGTAAGAGAAATTTTGGTCTTATCTTTTATCGTAAGTGAAAAAAATAGAAAAAAAGATGGACGATGTATTGGCGCTTCGACTTGAAAATAAGAGAGCAATTCATCGTTAGCGCATTTCTCTGACCGTATGACAAACCTAATTACACATATTAATAAATGTTTATTGAAATGAATATGGTTTAATACAAACAGAGGCTACAAATGGCATTGTTGTTTACTCCCTTTTCTGGCGTGACTAATAACAGAGTCTGTCTATAACGATGCATTCCGTACATTTACCTTTTCAATGCAGCAGTGTATCGTTTACATGACCAAGAAAATCAGGATACTTCTCATTAATTTTAGATTTCAAATTGGGAACGATCGACAATCGAAAAGACTACTTGCAAACTTGGGGAGAATTCTTTTTTTTTTCATTTTTTTTTTAATAAAAACAGGAATACGGGATTTTCTTCTAGACATCTACTTCGCTTACAAAAGTTTTGTATGAACAACCGCTTTAGGACTGGAATTTTCTGGATCCAATGATATCGTTTTGATTTTGCCTTTATCAGTAATATAATTTATTAATTTCTGGCAACTTCGATGATCATCGAACACTCTGGCAATACATACACTTGTGTACATTCTTCTGTTATATTAATATTAATATATAACAGGGATATTTATATTCGTCTTCATGATTGATAGATGATAAACACATCTTAATTTGGGTTATCTCAGAAAAATCGGGATAAATTTTCATCAGTAAAAGAACAAACGTTTAATTTTATGTGGGATGGGATTAATTGGAAAAAAGGGGTAAATATTTTGCTGACAAATAACCGATAAAATGAATAACATAGAGGGTTTTTTTCACACTCCAGATGCACTCCCTTAAAAAATACTTCTACCAAAAGTAACCACCCGTTCATATTTTGTGCAGTTATTGGTGACCGATTCATATACATTTTTTTGTATTAGATAAAAATTCAATATAAACATACAAACACATCATAGCATAAAAACTGCTTATAAATTAGTGCCGGGGATATTTTCTAGAATAATTTTATTAAAAAAAACCTGCTTTGTTGTGCTATGGAAATGAAACTAGGTTGCTAAGGAAGATGGTTTATGGTGTTTAACACCCCTTTCAACAATATATCGGTCAGTTTTATTGGTGGAGAAATCTGGAGTACTCAGAGAAAACCATTAACCTGTCGCAAATCACTGACAAACTTTATCACATAATGTTGTATCGAGTACACCTAAGGAAGAATTTTTTATCGTAAGTGTAATTTTAGTCGTAAGATTAAAATTTGTCGTAAGATAATCTTTGTGAAAAGGACTTAGGAATTGTCGTAAGATAATCTTAAGTGAAAAAGTTAGGACTATAGTTACGAATTTTTGTGAAAAGGGATACTGGTCTACCCAGGAACTAACATTTCCACAATACCTATTACAATACTATACACAAGTAAAAAAATATTTTTTTTAAATCACAATACTGGTACAATACTGGTATACAATACTGGAACAAATTTTTATACCAGTATTGTGCACAATACTAGTATACCAGTATTGTGATCGCCAAGTACAGGAGATCCATGATTTCTTCATATTTAGCAGTGCAAATTAGAATTGTGAAACTTATCAATAAAAAATATATTACAGTATTACGTGTTAAATGCCTTTATTCTACACAATAACACATTCTAACGTGCTTAATTTTAATTAAAGCTTCTTGAAAATTTAAAACAAAGTTAAAAAATCTTATTGCTTTCTTTAATTATTGACTGGAATTGAGTACTTCATTTTTTATTAGATATAATAATTAAAGAAAAAATGAAACCGGTACCATTGTATGCATTTATTTACTTATATGGTGATAAAATACAAATGAAAAGGAAACCCACTGTTCAACATCTTCCACAATTTTTGTATTATGTTGTTTTGTGTCAATTTTTATCACTTCTAGTGATGAATCATGCTTTTCTATAGATAAAAATCTCTGATTATAACACAATTGTATTCTTCTGATGTTCTTTAAATCCAAAGAAACGCCAAATCTGTGAATGTAACATTTTAAACTTTCCTCTTGCACTTCTGCCATTTTCTTATCATGTGACCATTTTGTGAATAGCTAAATTAAGACTAAATGACTCTGACCATAGAACTTGTTGATTTAAAAAACAACAGCAATTGTCACGGGAACTATTCATTTAAACTATTGGAAAAATCAGCACACAATCATGGAAAAAATATCAAAATACCTTTTCTCCAATAAATGGCCGTTTTCAGTGTGAGATGACCCGTTGAAGATCGGTGCACGTGACCTCATTTTAGGTATTTCAAATATTTATTAAAATCTGAAGATGTTCTTTTATCCGAGGCCCTAAAGGTCTCTAAATCATTAAAAGCATTGATCATAAATAACTGGTATGGTAGTATAGAAGGTTTGATGCAGTACATTAATACAGATGTTAAAAAAGTTAAAAATATGAAAATAGATTTGAAATCTTTATTATAAATTTGCAGCAAATTAAAACAAAAATATAATTTATATGGAGATCCTGAAATTTATGATGACAGAAATCATATGAAACCGGCACGGCCATGAATGCTCGCGCATCTGAAAATTATCTGGCAATTTCACGCTCATCCAGTGCATCAAAAGTGTCGAGATATATTGGGGACGACCTTAAGCTTTTTTTAGGGCCGAATCTAGTCTCATTCAATCGCAATCGTCAATCGTAACTACTCGGCCATTCTCGCTACCCTGCAAATAACCTCGTACGTACATAGTAGAAATTCTTCTTAAATTGTTTGCCGGAAGTTAAGTTAAGTTAAGCCGCACAAAAATATAGTCCGCGAAAATCCAATATGGAAGACATATTAAGTAAAATCTAATCATGCAAAACTAATTAAAACTTTAATTGAAATATAGAAAATTGCTTAAAATATAACTTTATCAAACTGTCATGTAACTGACATGTGAAAAGTAGTGCGATTTATACGCCTAATTAATGCATACGAGGTTATTTGCAGGGTAGCGAGAATGGCAGAGTAGTTACGATTGATTCAATCGAGCTGTCGTTACTTTATTCGAGTTGTCGTTACTTACGAAATCTCAAAAGTTAACTTCCGCGTAACTCGAATAATACTGCGACCTCTATCGGCACTATCGCTGGATAGCAAAGCGTAATATAACGACTGGATTATTCGGGTTAACTTCCGCGTAGAAACAAAAATTCTTGTCAGTATGTCAGAAGAGATTTAATAAATTAAAAAATATCAATATAAGTAAAACAAGCTAACAAAATGACTTTTATTACACACGGGTTCCGGATTTCAGTGGTATCGGACGTACGAGAGAGGGTACGAGACTTCAGGATCACCTTTGCGCTTTATGTTAAGAAGATCTTCATTAGTTGAGTGTGTTAGTGTGTTACACGGAACCGGTTTTTACCAATCGTCGATTTTTTTTTATTCGTCAATATGTACAGCCATGTTTGTCAAAAAATCCCAAGTACACATTTTATACCATAAAGAGCTCGCTGACGCTCGCATAATAAACAGGGGGTAATAAATTAAGAACTTACAGACTATTTAAAGATAATATTTCCTAAGAAAAATATTTACTAATACTAAATGAGGATGAAAGGAGAGTACTTACTAAGTTCAGAGTAAGTGCTCATAATCTAGAAATCGAAAAAGGAAGATATATAGGAGTAAAAACAGAAGATAGAATTTGTAAATTATGTAACACTGGGGTTGAAGATGAAACCCAATTTCTTCTTCAGTGTCCTGTTTTAGAAATATTAAGGTAGATTGAAATAAAAAATAATAATAAATAGAATATTAATATTAATGAAATACTGTTCATAAAAATACTACTATGTATACTATAACTATACTGAAGATGAGTCACTGGTGGTTCTCCCATACCAGTGGCGGAAACAGAGGGGGTGGGGGCGGAGGGGACGTTCGCCACCCCCACCCCCACCCCCTAAAAAGAGAGAGAGAGATATATATATATTTACCCGTAGCATTGCCCTTTTAGCGAAAAATATTGAGGCGAAGTGGGGAAGGGGTAAAGGGCAGATGTTTACCTTGAAGTAAGGAAGAGGAGGGGGCATATATTTTTTGAATGAAACAAGTGCCTGTGATCACAGGCACTCGAATTCCGGACCCCCTTTTTCCTCATTTGGTCCCTCCCGCGATTATGGTATGGATCTTTGTCTGGAAGTATATCTTTGAACCATTTATCCATATTTTACAACATTCCGTATTACTTATATATATAAGTAATACGGCAGCTGGACCTAGAAACAAAAGTTAGTAGAAATACGGCAGCTGGACCTAGAAACAAAAGTTAGTAGAACATATATATAAGTAATACGGCAGCTGGACCTAGAAACAAAAGTTAGTAGAACATATATATAAGTAATACGGCAGCTGGACCTAGAAACAAAAGTTAGTAGAACGAGAGAGTTGTAACACGAAATGTTGTAAAATATGGATAAATGGTTCAAAGATACACTTCCAGACAAAGATCCATACCATAATCATGGGAGGGACTAAATGAGGAAAAAGGGGGTCCGGAATTCGAGTGCCTGTGCCCGTGATCACCATGCAGGGTCAAATTTTATTATTGGGTTTATTCATTTGCTATATTGTCCTTCTTTCTTTGTTGTTAAACTAATCAAGCCAATCAATATGAAATCAAATGTATGTAATTCACTTAATTATTCTGCTCAATATTGGTCGTTATGATTGACAATCACTCGTCGCAATTGAGGAAGTGAACCGGAATCACCCGAGGTTTGCCGATTGGATTGACAATAAAAGATTTGTATTTGTACTCTCCAACGCCACGAGACCTCATCTCCCATCGTTTGTCGGCCAATCAGATCGCGCCGTTATTTTTAAAAATAAATCATAAAAAATAGCAAAAATCATTTTTTCTTGTAAAATTACGATTTGGAAACTATTTAATTAAAGCTCTTTTTATCGTAAAGCAACATAATATACTCTATTAGCTACATTTCTCAGTCACGTACTATAACGTAGTCCGAGATTCCTCTGCCGTAGTCTGGTACTCGTGACCCCTCGGATATTTTTGTTCCACGAGTACCAGACTACCTCTGCCGACTTGCTGGAGCCGTGGGACGTCAGAGAGTTCTACATACGGAAAACAGCGGATTTGCCGCAGCAACTCTGCGTCGACACATTTCCACGTTTCGTGGCTATCGGATTTTATTTTCTATCCGAAACTCTTAATAAATCGCTTCACCAATCATTTTTCTATTCATTCATAACCATCTTACCCCCAGAAAGGGGTATTACACTCGATTACAGCACGATTTTGCCTTAGACCCTATGATTTCGTCATTTCACATCCATTTTGGAACATTTGTCACGTGACTTCGAGAAAACTACGATTACCGCAATGTATCATGGGAGATGATTTGCATATAAACAAACAAACAAATATTTGTATTGCCAATCATATGCGCCTGTTAAGGCAGAACAATTAACATAAGATTTAATACAGTTGATTACATTGATTGGTAATGATTTTAACTGCAAAAGTGAATTACAGAAAAACAAAATGATCTTACCTTGTCCAAAAAGATATACAGAATACACTATTTACTGCATAACCAAATGCTTAAAGTAACAAAGGACAGTACATATCTAGGTGTAACCATTAGCAACGACCTGAGCTGGGCAAATCACATCAGTAACATCACAGCCAAAGCCAATCGTACCATCGGCTTCCTCAGGCGTAACATACATGCATGTCCGAAAGAAGTTAAAGCAGCTGCATACACAACACTAGTAAGACCATCCATTGAATATGCAAGTGCTGTATGGGACCCATTCAACAAAAAACAGATATCCCAACTAGACTCTGTACAACGAAGAGCTGCACGATTTGTTTCGAACAACTTTCAAGACCGAGAACCAGGAGCAGTTACATCTATAATCTCCAACTTAAAATGGGAATCGCTCGAACAAAGGCGTGCAAAGGCAAGATCTGTTCTGATGTATAAGATCGTACATAACTTCGTTGAAATCCATGCAGAACACCTACTCATACCAGCTGATAGTAGAACAAGAGGGATTGCAGCCTTCAGGACTATATATACACGAGCAGATGTATATCATTTTTCCTTCTTCCCTCGTACCATCATCACCTGGAACAGCATACCACCAGATGTACGTCAGGCCAGTACTATCGGCCAGTTCCAGGCAGGGCTAGGGTCAATTACCCTTCCCGTGCAGTCCCAGGTGTAAATAGTGCTCCACCTTGTTTTTAACTGTAAATAATACTGATTTTAGCTGTACAGTCCGGACATGCACGGAGTAATTACCCTCAGTCTTGAGTACACTCCTTACGGGAAGAAGAAAACGAGAAGAAGAAGAAGAAGAAAAAGAAGAAGAAGAATAAGAAGAAGAAGAAGAAGAAGAAGAAGAAGAAGAAGAAGAAGAAGAAGAAGAAGAAGAAGAAGAAGAAGAAGAAGAAGAAGAAGAAGAAGAAGAAGAAGAAGAAGAAAAGAAGAAGAAGAAGAAGAACAGGGGGGACGTAACACATGCTCTTTCCGAAGCCCGTGGGTAACACTGCCATTGAATCTTTTCTTTCCAACACATTTTGTATTATTTCCTTCTGCTCTGATTTGAGCTGTAGATGGAACTGTTTGTCCTTGCAGAATACGCCTTATATCTATGTTGTTGTTTACGTATGCAAATAATTTGGCACGCTGTATTAAGCTAATAACTTGACACTAACATCAATACAAAAAGGACATTGTTTCTAAAAGATATAGGAAACTGTTGACATACTACTGAAAGCACGTAACACAATCCATTCAACAACAACAAAAAACACATCAAAATTGGATGAACAATAAAAATTCTATGCAACTTTCCAATATGCAAAAATTTCGGAAGTTGGCCCCCGTATAGACACTCTTTGGAATTAAAATAGAAATTGTTATAATTAAGACGAACACTTTGGAAAAACTGCATTAAAATTTTATGGAAAAATATCAGTTTTATTGGTGGATGAAATCGGAGAAAACCACAAGTCACTAACATATTTTATCACATAATATTGTATCTAGTACACCACGCCTGAGAGGGATTCGAACACACAACGTTAATGTGATGATAGACACTGGTTGCATGTGTACCTATAAATCCAACTACCATACGATCACGACCACGACGACCCCTATTTACAGGACATGAAAGGATGTATACCAATACCAATCATACATTTAACATCATAAAGTCTCAAAAACTTCCAATTTTACATAAAAGAACATGGAGATCAAATCTTTGATGTGAACATTATAGATAACACGATAGATGTTAAAAACATGTGTTTAACCACGTTGAAATGACGTATACAAAATATCAGATACAGATATGACGTAATGATGACGTCATTATAATGCAATCAATCGTGTTTTTATTATTACATTAGTTGTCGTTTTACAGGTGTAACACATTTTTAAACGATCGAAATAATAAAAACGTAGATATCAAATTTTGGTGCCTTTTTCAAAAGTAATGTAAAACTAATGTTGTGATCCATTTAATTTTGGTGCATCGTGTTTCATTAACTGAAAGACATTTTTTGTATTTAGCTAAGTGACGTTACGTCAAACATTTTTTCTACTAAGCTGAGTAGTTAATCGGTTAAAATGAAAGATAATTTTACTAATACAAATCAAAACGCGTCTTTTTTCAAATGAATTTAGACACTTGTTCTGATTATTTAATTAATCGCATTCAATGGATAAAATAATTTAGTGATCTAGTCCCCGACTTTTATTGGCTTCCAATTGGCTCGGCTTTTTTAATCCGCCCAAATGAAACAATTTTTTTCCTCACGACGTTAACAATGGAGAAAATTCACCCATTCGTGGTTTTTTTTTTTATCAACCCAGCTGTGAGCGAAGCGAACATGGTTGATACTTGTAAACACTTTGAAATCGGAAGCGGAAGCTTAAGCCATTTGCCTGTTTTCGTAATTGAACATCTTTGTCGCGCCTAAGGCGCGACCAACACGAAACAAATGAAATAAAATAATGACTTTAAAATTGTATTGAGAATTAAAACTTACGTTTCATGCCGAAGGCACCGTGACGACTATATCATTCAAATAGAAAACAGGGTTTTACTTTCGAACTTGAAGAAGGCAGAGTTGTCATTGAAGGTTTCGTAAATGAAATAAATAATAAACTTTGTGTCGTGCCGAAGGCACGAACACTACGAATAAAGAAATAAAATCGTCGTGCCGAAGGCACACCCGATATGAACAAAAAAATGAATCAGCACGGCCACATTAAATGTTGCAAATGGGTTCCATGGCAACACCTTGACGGAAGTTGATTCGCCCTATATTTTCATAGACCAAGAAACATTAAGTTTTCGTTCCGAAGGCATATCTTATATAATAAAATTAATTTACTATTCGTGCCGAAGGCACCACCATTACGAACAAAATGTCAAAAGTCTTCCTGCCGAAGGCACGAAAACAGTATAGTCGGAATAGATCCCATGGCAACACATTGGCGGAAGTTAATTGTAACAGGTATTTACCAAGCAAATTCGTACCAAAAATTCGTCATGTCATACCGATTGGGAATCGTGCCGAAGGCACTAAATATGCTATCAATATTAAATTGTATATGTTTTGGCAATCGGACTTTTTCGGGCCTTTCCGTCAAACAATTTGTTTTCGCTTGATGGAATTATCCCATCTAATCTTGATATACAAGGAAAAATCTATTCTCGGCGAGATTTCTTGGAAAAGATCGACGTACAGACTGAAATTCGAACATGGGCAATTAGGTAAGTGTCTTAGAAACAGTTTGATACGACAGTGCCATATGTAGACAAGGTAAAAAGTGTAAAAAAACACTGGGGTTTCCCAACCAAGGTGAGCGATATGGCGCGAAATATGAAAATGGAGTTGCATACCTTCTCTCTTATACTGTATCAGTCGAAAAAATGTGGACACAGAATACACGTATTATTCATGATGTATGACGTCTACTGATATTGTCAAATGAAGAAAAAACGAATGATTATGAAAATTTTGAAAAAGGAATGATTTATATGAAAATTTTGAAAAAAGGGGGGGTAGTAGAGAAAAGGGGGGAGGAGGAAACGAAATCCATGCCCCATGCGCCTGTGGGATCAACACGTCTTCAACTGTCAATAAGTCGCATGTGACGCTAAAACAAATCAACATCCTAAAAATGTGAGAATGGTAGAATACTGTACATGTATGCGACCCTGAATTGTTTTTCTTCTTAATACTCGTTCTATATGCTTTCGTTTCGTTGCTTGTTGTTCTTTTTACCTTTAAGTTGTCTGCATGCTTAATTTTGCTTTTAAATTGAAACCAAGAGTTTCTTAACGAGCAATTAAACACCTTCTTATTATTTAACAGTTATGGAAATCTGCAGTTACGGACATCTCTTTAAATATCTTTCTAACGTTACGAACATCACTTCAAAGAGTTACGTACATCCTTCAAATTTTTTCAAGTTAATATTTCAATGCTCTCATAAGAGTTTCGTCATTTTTATGTATGCATTCGAGTATCTAATATTCCCACCTGTAATCATACCGTTGGACTTACTAATAAGCACTACTGATAAAGAGAAAACAAGGATATTCTAATTTACCATTTTCGGTGTCCGCCATGTTGGGATGTAGGTAACTAAAGTTACGAACATCAGTTTAATACCAGTGATACATGTAAGAGTATTCTGCAGGACAAACAGTTCCATCTACAGATCAAAGCAGAGCAGAAGGAAATAATACAGAATGTGTTGGAAAGAAAAGATTCAATGGCAGAGTGTTACCAACGGGCTTCGGAAAAAGCATGTGTTACGTCCCCCCTTTTTGGACAAGGTACTACATCATGTTTTTTTTTCTTATGGTTATCTCATGTAATTCACTATTGCTGTTAAAATCATTACCAATCAATGGGTACGAATTGTGCCCCTCTTCTAGCCGATTTATTTTTATACTCATACGAGTCGGAGTTTCTTCAAAAGCTTGTAAAAGATAAGAAGATTCATGAGGCTAGAGCCTTAATTTCACATATAGGTATATTGATGACGTTTTATCTATCAATAATTCTAGATTTGCAGAATTTCTTCCATTGATATATTCTCCAGAGCTGGAAGTTAAAGAGACCACAGATACCGCTTCGTCCGCATCATTTTTGGACTTATACCTCGAATTTGACGACAGTGGTCAAATCAGTACTAAAATATATGATAAACGGAACGACTTCAATTTTAAAATTATGTGCAGCAATATACCAGCTTCTCCTGCATATGGTGTTTACATCTCGCAATTGATTCGTTATGCAAGGGCCAGTAGCAATTATTCTGATTTCCTGAAACGTCATCTTCATCTGAGAAACAGGCTACTGGACCAGGGCTATAAAAAGATTCACCTTATTCGATCTCTTAAAAAGTTTATATTCCGATACCAAGATCTTGTCGAAATATATTCCGTCTCCGCAGAAAAGATTATAAACGATGGATTTTCATATAGTGAAAATGTATAAAGATAAGTGGTCAAAAACAAAAATGTCAAAAATATTTTTTATCGAAAAAAGCCGTCGGATGGCAGAGGAATCTCGGACTAACAACTCTTGAGCAGCGAAAGTTGAATATTTGACGAAAAAAAATAATTAAAAATATAAAAATCCAATTACCAGCAATATCCATGGATGTACGCCTTCCTCAATCACTCATCTCGATGTCTATGCAAAAACTATATACAAATCGGTCGTCTTTTGCGCAATCGGCGAGGTTTTCGCGACCGGGTGCTTCACTTTCAATTATTGCCAACGTTATCAAGAAAAGATAACTCTGTACTTACCCCACGCTACTGGTTCCCGATCCTCTTCTCTCTATCTGTCCTCCTGACAGTAGCCCTTTTCACAAAAATTCGTAACTATAGTCCTAACTTTTTCACTTAAGATTATCTTACGACAATTACTAAGTCCTTTTCACAAAGATTATCTTACGACAAATTTTAATCTTACGACTAAAATTACACTTACGATAAAAATTCTTCCTTAGGTGTACTCGATACAACATTATGTGATAAAGTTTGTCAGTGATTTACGACAGGTTAATGGTTTTCTCCGAGTACTCCAGTTTTCTCCACCAATAAAACTGACCGATATATTGTTGAAAGGGGCGTTAAACACCATAAACCATCTTCCTTAGCAACCTAGTTTCATTTCCATAGCACAACAAAACATTTTTTTAAATATAATTTATTCTAGAAAATATCCCCGGCACTAATTTATAAGCAGTTTTTTAAGCTATGATGTGTTTGTATGTTTATATTGAATTTTTATCTAATATATGAATCGGTCACCAATAACTGCACAAAATATGAACGGGTATGATTTTCGTATAGAGGAACATTTCTAATGCATGTAAATTAAAATAATCTATAATAATTATCATTACTTGGGAGTTGTGCGTCATCATCCACGCGTGGTTACTTTTGGTAGAAGCATTTTTTAAGGGAGTGCATTTGGTATGTGAAAAAAAACCTATTCATATAATTCAATTTATCGGTTAGCAAAATATTTACCCCCTTTTTTCCAATTAATCCCATCCCACATAAAATTAAACGCTTGTTCTTTTACTGATGAACATTTATCCGGATTTTTCTGAGATAACCCAAATTAAGATGTGTTTATCATCTATCAGTCATGAAGACGAATAAATACCCCTGTTATATATTAATATTAATATAACAGAAGAATGTACACAAGTTTATCATACATAATATGCATTGCCAGAGTGTTCGATAATCATCGAAGTTGCCAGAAATTAATAATTTATATTACTAATATAAAGGCAAAATCAAAACGATATCATTGAATCCAGAAAATTCCAGTCCTAAAGCGGCTGTTCATACAAAACTTTTGTAAGCGGAGTCATGGGAGTAGATGTCTAGAAGAAAATCCCGTATTCCTGTTTTTATAAAAAAAAAATAAATAATAATAATGAAAAAGAAGAATTCTCCCCAAGTTTGCAAGTAGTGTTTTCGATTGTCGATCGTTCCCAATTTGAAATCTAAAATTAAAAGAATTATCCTGATTTTTTTGGTCATGTAAACGATACACTTGAAAAGGTAAATGAACGGAATGCATCGTTATAGACTCTGTTATTAGTCACGCCAAAAAGGAGTAAACAACAATGTCATTTGTAGCGTCTGTTTGTATTAAACCATATTCATTTCAATAAACATTTATCAATATGTGTAATTAGGTTTGTCATACGGTCAGAGAAAATGCACTAACGATGAATTACTCTCTTATTTTCAAGTCGAAGCGCCAATACATCGTCCATCTTTTTTTCTATTTTTTTCACTTACGATAAAAGATAAGACCAAAATTTCTCTTACGATCAAAATTTTACACTTAGGACAGGGTAGTTTTACACGTAAAGTTAGGACTATTTTTACACTTAAGATTATCGTAAGTATTTTTGTGAAACTCTTTTTAATCTTAGTTTTACACTTACGACAATTTTTTATCGTAAGAATTTTTGTGAAAAGGGCTACAGAAATACAAATTACCAGTACCAGTTTATTGATCTTAGAAAACGCGCCGTTTTCAAACTGAAAAAAAATGAAACTGGTACTGGTAATTTATATTTCAGAATGTATATATAAGTAATACGGCAGCTGGACCTAGAAACAAAAGTTAGTAGAACGAGAGAGTTGTAACACGAAATGTTGTAAAATATGGATAAATGGTTCAAAGATATACTTCCAGACAAAGATCCATACCATAATCGCGGGAGGGACCAAATGAGGAAAAAAGGGGGTCCGGAATTCGAGTGCCTGTGGTTTTTATATCTCAGGTGATGGTTTGAATTTGAATAAATTAATTTGCATAGATGTGAAAATCAAATATCGGAACTAATTTAAGATTAATTTACTAGCAAATTTAAAAAAAAAAGAATATAGATTATTTATATTTCAAAATAAATATAATATTTCAGTAAACAGTTATATCGTGTACCTGCAAAATTGAGGGCTTGTGAGCAAAATGTCAAGGTTAGAATTTACAAGTCAACTATACCAAGGGTTAATTGTAGATTATTCCTGTGAGAAGAAAAGGACTGGCAGGCCAAGTATTCATCCTGTTCCCCAGAGACTGACAGAACGCCATTTTATTAATCTAATTCCAAGTTAGTTTTATTTTATTTATCTTATACATGTAGTTTGAACAAAAATGATATGGGTGTAAATATTCTATGATTGTTTTGCTGGAAAGACTGAAATACCGTCGTTGAATTTATTGGTGACTGGATTCTTCATTCAAATATTACAATGTCAGAGTGAAGGTTTTCAATTTATTCTAAGTCTTTCGTCCGTATAAAACATAGGATACAAGGTAATCGCACACCGGACACTAATTGGACACAGAAGCGACACAGATGTATACAACTTCGAAACAACAATCTTCAGTGACCGTTGTTTTTATTTTAGGCTTTTTTTACTTGAAGTAAACAGAGAACGAGTGCATTTTTTTTCTATTTATAAAGTTGTGTGACTGACACAAATTTCTAAAAAAAAAGTGTTACAAAGGATTATAAAATATGATTCGCAATACGGAATTAATTATTCAATTCAAATTGGTAAGATGATTGTAAAAAATGAAATAAAATTTCACCGTAAAAGTTGAAATAAACTTATACATTTTACCGTTCAGTTTTAAACTGAAAAACAATTGAATTAGTCGAAATAAAAATATAATTTGCTTACAATGATTCTTGGTAGTTTTTTTTTATATATATAAATGTTTTGTCTTTTCCAGATCAAAAACGTAAAGTATGCAGAATTTGTAGTTCCAAAGTGAGAACATGGTGGCCTGACAATTTGTGTAACGTTGGATTATGCGTCTGAGATTGCTTCAAATCATTCCACATGATGGTAGCAGAAGAATAATTTTGTATAGTGAACAATTATATTAAGAACGGCCCGTTATTTATTAAATAAAGAAACGATC
This sequence comes from Bathymodiolus brooksi, assembly GCA_963680875.1. Taxonomy (NCBI): domain Eukaryota; kingdom Metazoa; phylum Mollusca; class Bivalvia; order Mytilida; family Modiolidae; genus Bathymodiolus; species Bathymodiolus brooksi. The sequence continues at coordinate 49,803,492 of OY804577.1, forward strand.
AGAGATTCTATTGAACATTTATTATTGGAATTCACGCGGAGAGATTGATGTTTTTAAAAAAGTGTTCAGAAATTTCTTATAATATATTTTTTTACAGAATAACTATCATGGTAAGACCCCCAATCTTGCTATTCATACAGAATTGGGACTTGAACTACTGTGTTTTAAGGCCTTTAAACTTATGTTTAAATATTATAACCGTCTGGTAAAGATTGAACAGTCCAAGGATTATGTATATGATTTACTAAGATCAGCTTTTGACGAAGACAAACAGTTACACTCTCAAAACTGTCTTTCTTGGGGGAAATCTGTAGAACAAATAAAAACTATATTTAATTTAGATACTTTGGATCTCTCTCATGTGCAATTTAGTAAGGAAATGAGTACCTATTATTCTGGTAAACTTATGAACCAGTTAATACATATAAGAAATAGCGAAACAGGAAAACTGAGATTTTTCAGTAAAATCCTCGCAACTTTTGAAATACAAAAGTATCTAACATTTAATATTAATAGATATGTGCGCTCTTTCTTAACAAAACTTAGATTAAGTGCACACAGCCTTGCTATTGAAACTGGCAGACATTGCAAACCCACAATACCAGCTAATGAGAGATTCTGTAAAGCATGTAAAGATAAGGTTGAAGATGAACATCACTTTTTAATAGAGTGTCCCATATATAATTCAGTGAAAGATAAATTCTTTACACTGTTTAATAGGAAATTTAATGAAACTACAGAGGTGACAATCAACCGTCTCTTCAATCCTAGTTCAGTTCAAGATTTAAATAACATGTGCTTATATTTAAAAGAATCCTACTCACTCAGAGATTCAACTTGTAAAAATATTTAACTTTCCTCAAGTAACTGGCAAAAATTTCAAATGATAATTATAATTTTAATCTTATTTAATTATTATACTCCCAAAATGATAATAAACATTATGATATTATTATCTGACTGATGTGTTCATCCCTAAAGATTATAGTCTTATATGAAGACTTAATATTATGATATTATGTGTTATCTCTATGTTTATATATGTTTGTGATTGTATTGGATTACGCAACATTGTGATTATTAAGTACATGTATTTAGCTATGCTTTATCTAGTTCTAATAATAAAACCCTAAATGCTCGCTTACTCGCAAGGGTTATAACGGGATACCATTACACGTAATGGAGCAGCCGCCGAGATTTTTTGCGCTCGCTTACAGAGTTTCTGACGCCTGCATTTATTAATAATAAGACATAACCTTTCCTTCTGTTCATTATTATAACAAATTTTTATCACCTACCAGTATTTTAGAATGTAATTCCCACAAAATAAAAATCCATGTTTACTTTCACTCTGAACATTTTGAATTTCGTCATTTCCGGCCTCACTATTTGGATGTCGATACCATATTTGGCGATTAAGGCGCGAATGTTTACATCAGCCGTCGTAAGCATCGTAGTAAGAAATACCATATTTAGAAAAGCTCCGCCTTCCGTAGTTTCCGGTTATGACAAACGATCGATAAATTTGAACATGGTTGTTGCTACCTTTGAAAAGCATATATTTCTCAGCCAAACCGATTTAACAAGGACTGGGATCATCAGTAATAGTTATAATGAAATGTTTGAAGCGTAAATAGTGAGTTTTTATGTTTCAACTGCAACTTTTTTTTTCTCCATTGTGACGAATGGGACCGCGTTGTAGCTCTGCCGAGACACAAGTTTGTCACAGGAGCTACATTATTGCAGCTATGCTTTATCCAATAAATGATTTGAATTTGAATAAAGGGATATAAACAGCTAAATTAAACTTAATTTTACTACATGGTAGATTGACACAACTTAAGAGCCACAAAGGTAAAAAAAAAAATCATAAATTTATTAAAATAATAGATTGTGGCTACATTCAAGTCAATACGACGCAAGTACAAACGCGTTGTAAAGGACGCACCGACTCCCATCAAATGAGCCGTTTTCCAGACGTTTTTGCACGATTTTTATGACGTTGAAAATAAACGTCGCATATGACGTTCGGTAAATTTGAAAACGTCTCACCAAAAGGGTTAAGTAGCTCCCATCATGCAATGCGTTGCTGTCATCATTCAGTTAGTATCGCGAGATCACGTTTGTAGGTTCGAAAATAAAAGTCAACATGGCGAAATGATGGTCTAAGGCAAAATCGTGCTGTAATGGAGTGTAACACCACTTTCTGAGGGTAAGATGGTTATGAATGAATAGAAAAATGATTGATGAAGCGATTTATATAAGGGTTTCGGATAGAAAATAAAATTCGATAGCCACGAAACGTGGACATGTGTCGACGGCAGAGTTGCAGCGGCAAATCCGCTGTTTTCCGTATGTAGGACTCTCTGACGTCCCACGGCTCCAGCAAGTCGAAAAAAAAAGCCGTCGGACGACAGCACTCGTCACAATTTCGGCTGATTCCGTACCTTCATCAAACCTCGTCCGTATTAGTTACGATAGCTCCCATTGGAACTACTTTCGGAAATCTTCAATGAAGGAGGTATTAAAATAATTTCACTTTCGAATATTCGTTCAATAATAATATATTTTCATTCGGCTGATTCTGTACCTTCATCAAAGACCAATATTTTTCAAAGCAAACTCTATACACTCATCTATTGTCGCCATTTTAGAACTTATTCGCGATGCGCAATGTTAGTCCGAGATTCCTCTGCCGTCTAACGGCTTTTATGGATTTGCTGGAGCGGGGTCCAACGGCTACAGAAAATCCATTAAAGCCGTTAGACGGCAGAGGAATCTCGGACTACGCAATGTTTGATTGAAGTGATACGGTCTTCCGGCGAAGAAATGTGACGCGTAGACGCATATCAAATACCGTATTACAGCCGAGGTATTGAGGAAGCGAAGCGGACTCACCCGAGGTTTGCCGATTGGGACGACAGAGGAATCTCGGACTAACTATGACGTAGTGCACAATAATACCTGATATAGTAAATGCGGTATCGATAAATGAAAACAATACATAGGTGTGTGTATATGAAAAGAAATGTTGTTTACGGAAGAAATATGTACTTTTATGAGTTGATATCCAGAACATCGCCGGATCTTCCACTCGTGATAGAATTTGTTTATGTCTTTCCACTCGTGAAAAGACATAACATTTCTATCACTCGTGGAAGATCCACCGGTGTTCCATATCAACGTATGAAAAAACCTATTATTCTTTATAAAATCAAGGATTTATATAGTTCTACTATATAAATCCTTGATAAAACTATAAAGATTTTATTCACAAAATATTATTTTATTTGGTATTTAGTTAAATCTATATATATATATGCAGTGCCATCTCACCGGAAGTGCAGACGAAACATGAGAGTTGACCATATGCGTTTACTTACGAACTACAAAACAGATTGACATAGGTATGCAATCATAACAAATAACTTTGAATAGAATGAAATTCAATTAGATAATGATTTATTATCATATGCAATACGTTCTGGTCGTTACTTTTGTTTCAAAGCAAATGCAATATGATTTAGCATCGTGCTAATATGATAATAGGTGCTACCTAACTTGGGACGAAGTCCAATAAAAAAAATTAAACAATGATATGAGACAGGTGCTACCTGTAGTGCCAGCGAAGCACAATCCACATTATCTAATATTTAAATCATGTAAGTCCTTAGGATGATTGAAATAGAAATGTTACTTACTTGTGTGTACTTTTTGGAGTGTACTGTATTCTGTAATCTCGTTGAGATTAGGATTCCGAAGAAATTTTCTGCCTGTTCTTCATCCTAATCTCGTTTCAAGCCCTATTAAGGGTATTCTGGAAATTTTAAATTTGACCCCCCTGTGCATTCCGATGGATATTTTGGCATGGACGGATTGTGTCAGATCACAGGCACTCGACGTTCAATGAATAAAATGTAGGGTCAATGTGGAAAAAAAAAATAGTGTCACTGTTATATAATAAAGAGAAGGCTTCCAATGCATTTTTCGGCACAAATGTAAACAAATCGGTTTATTTGTTCGTATACGGTTTTCGCTTGACCTTTGCGGTATTTATGGATGGAGACCTACCTAATAGTTTCTCCGCTGCATCATTTATTAGAGAGCAGACGATCATACTTCATTAAACCATACTTTTGTGACGTCCCCAGAAATATTCGACTTCCATTGTGGAGCGACCATGACATTGCAGGACCGCACAGAATAAATAGCATATTAATAAAAAAATTACGACCGATTACTGGACAATTGAACTAAAAGGTATACATTTTATTTAGTTGGTAAGCTTCTGACATTTTTTTGTGACCAGTAAGCGGTCGTAATTTTTTTTATATCTAGTTTTCTTTTATTAATTATTCTGTGCGGTCCTGCAACAGTGTTTTCAAAGTGGGCCGGTACCCGGTACTTTTACCCGCCTGAGATCGTGTATAGTACCGGCAGAAATTACTGAACCTCCCAAAATTAGCGGTGGTCAAAACCACAAGTACGATGGTCGATAGGCTTGTGGAATATTTTTCATAAAAAATTAATGATCACGTCAATTGCTGAATTCTCGCATTCAAATCGAACAACTGCGTCACGACCAAGTTGATGGGATATTCCCTGTTTTAAAAATAACTTTACCTTAGAATCGTAAATAGCAGTTTGAGCATACGGTAAATAGTTATGTTTTCGCCCCAATATCTTTTCATCCTTGTGTAAAACTCGGACCGGAACAAAGCTGACATCATTTCAAAATAAAAAAATGACCGATTACAAATTATGTTCAAACACAATTTAGTGTAATCTCCAGTAATATAAGTATGATCATTATGAATATATGACTACACAATATTTTGTGCGATTTTTTTTTATCCATTTAAAACCTAGGGTCGAATCATTCTGGGGCGTACTGTCTTGTTGCTTAACTCCGTCCTTATTGTTTAACTTCCGGTATAAAAAATAAAAACCTATGGCTCACATTTTGACGGGGCCCTACCGCGGTTGTTCACAGAAATGAAAGTGTGCTGAAAAAACATTTTTAAAAGGGGGTACGAGGAGATAAGGGATAGAAAATTACTAGAAATCTTGAAAAAGGACTGGACATGGCTCAAATACGAATTACATTGTAATGTCAAAACGCCGGCCCCCCTTTTTTCCAAAATAATTTAATGTCTTCCTGCGAATCGTTTTTGTTCGAACATTTTTTTTGCACATAAGTCGTGAAAGTAACAATATATATTGTTTTTGTTTAATTATATTTGTATTGATCTATTAAAAAATAATAAATTTTTATTAAAGATTGATGATTGCAAATTAAATTTATATGTTTCATCAAGGAGTATTCTATATACATATACGTCCTTGGTTTCATTAATTATGACATTTAAATGTCTTGATCCTGCCAATGGTCTTTGATGAGTTTAATTACTGGTAATCAAGTAAAAAAAACCACACAAGCCAAGGTATTGTGAAAAAGAAAAGGACAAAGCCAACAAAAGAATTTTGAGAAGTTTAAGCTTTGATAGCAATGGCTTGGTCAAGCCTAGCTGCGGAACCATAGCTCTTTATGGTCCTTTTGGTTTCTTTTTTTAAGATATGGCAGACTATCTATGAATAATCTTGGCTGAAGTCTGTAAACTGAAATATTCAATAAAGAAATTGGGGGGGGGGGGGGGGATCCAGGCATTATGCATGGTCTTCACTCTTGGTGAAATCTGAACTCTTAAAGTTAATGGGATTTTTCTTTCAAAAACACTTAATGTTTTGCAGTCTCTGAAGTACATTTTTTGGTCCACAAAATGCTAGTTTTCAGGAGCTTCCACCCCCTGGACCCCTTACGGCCCTCAGCCTAATTTTTTAGGTACCTCCTAAAATTTAAGAAGTACCTCCTATTATAAAAAACTTTGAAACCCCTGCTGCAATATCATGGTCGCTCCACAATGGAAGTCGAATATTTCTGGGGACGTCACAAAAGTATGGTTTAATGAAGTATGATCGTCTACTCTCTAATAAATGATGCGGCGGAGAAACTATTAGGTAGGTCTCCATCCATAAATACTGCAAAGGTAAAGCGAAAACCGTATACGAACAAATAAACCGATTTGTTTACATTTGTGCCGAAAAATGCATTGGAAGCCTTCTCTTTATTATAACAGTGACACTATTTTTTTTCCACATTGACCCTACATTTTATTCACTGAACGTCGAGTGCCTGTGGTCAGATCAAGTGCAGGTAAGATTTCATAAATAGACATATTTTCTAGTTCAAATCTGCAAAAATATTGATATTTCCTAACTTTTTACAGCGTATATCCGACAAAATAATCCAAAATCTACTTTATGCTGACCGCCATTTTACTGAACTCTAGAACTACACCACATCGGCACATGATCAAAAATCGTGACGTATTTTGGTATAGTCTGTTTCGTAGTTCGAGATGTCGATGTCAAATATTATATTATAATTTAAAAATCCCATATACACGGCTTGAAATTTTGTAATTTTGTTATAAATATTTTATTAAAACCAATCAACAGCCCATAAAAGATATGCTTTTGCATATACACAATAAATAATTGACATCGACCTTTCATTTAGAAACATGCTGTAGCAAAATTCGTGACGATTTTGATCACATGGTGTAGTTCATGAGTTCAGTAAAATGGCGGTCAGCTTAAAGTGGATTTGGGATTATTTTGTCGGATATACACTGTAAAAGGTAAGGAAATATCAATATTTTTGCAGATTTGAACTGGAAAATATGTCTATTTATGAAATCTTACCTGCACTTGATCTGACACAATCCGTCCATGCCAAAATATCCATCGGAATGCACCGGGGGGTCAAATTAAAAATTTCCAGAATACCCTTAATAGGGCTTGAAACGAGTTTAGGATGAAGAACAGACAGAAAATTTCTTCGGAATCCTAATTTCAACGAGATTAGAGCGTACTGTAGTACAATGTAAGGATGCTCTTTCCATCTATTGAAACAGGCACGGCCATGCATGCTCGTGAATCTGAAAATTATCTGCCAATTTCACGCTCGTTCAGTGCATCAAAATAGTTTCGAGATTTTTTGGGCCGAGATATATAGGGGACGACTTTTTTTAGGGCCGAGATATATCGGGTACGACTTTTAACATTAATAACCGGAAGTAGTTCCAGATTACTGAGCATCCGATTTTCTGCAGATTTAGCCATGTATTGGTTTCCGGTGTGTCATTTCCAGTGCATGAAATTTAAGCCATTAGTGATATGGATCTGGAATCAAAATATTGCTATTTCTACCATAGTTGGGACTTCGTCCCATATTATCGATTTTCTGATATAGCGATAAACAGGGTTAACCCTTCATTCATATGACGATTGGAATTTTCAAAGAATGTCTAGTTAAATATTTCTTTGTACATAAGATTGTTTTTAAAGCCATTCTTGTATTTTAATATACTCTCGATTATCTGGCAACTTTTGATGGATCCAAGACTTCCTAAGCCATTGAACGCAGAAGTACAACTAGAGGGCCAAAAATCGACCACCGCTGATATGCTATCTGGAGTGCCACAAGGCACAGTACTGGGGCCTTTGCTCTTCTTACTATTCATCAACTGAATCTGATGCCAGACTTCGCAGATGACTGCCTGTTGTTTCGTCCAATACGAAATAATAGGGATACACAGATCCTGCAGAACGACCTCAACTCAATGGAAGAATGGGAGAATAGATGGCAGATGGCCTTCCATCCAGAAAAGTGTGTGGTGATACGAGTTTCCAACAAGCGTAAACCTATCAACACTCGGTATACCATTCACGGACACATGCTCCAAGAAGTCGACTCCAGCAAATATCTTGGAGTTACCATCAGTAAAGACCTACGATGGGATGATCACATCAACACCATCACTGCCAAGGCCAATAGAACACTGGGTTTCCTAAGACGTAATATGAGAGGTTGCAAATCTTCAGCCAGAGCAGCAGCATATCAAGGACTAGTAAGACCAACCTTGGAATATGCTTGCTCAACATGGGACCCATGGAACTCAGGAAACATCCAACAAGTCGAGAAAGTACAAAGACGGGCAGCCAGATTTGTAACCAGGAAATACCACGACCGACATCCTGGTAGCGTGACACAGATGGTCCAACAACTACAATGGGAGCCTCTGCAGGTTAGAAGAGTAACGATCAGACTAGTCCTCTTGTATAAGATCCAACAAGGACTAGTGGCTATCCCTGCAGAGACTTACTTAGTGCCTGGTGATACCAGAACCAGAGGAGAGCACAAGTTTCGTCCCCCAAACGTGAAGAAAGACATTTACAAATATTCATTCTTCCCACGAACCATTGGTGACTGGAACAGACTACCTCCACACGTCGCCTGTGCCACCTCACTAGAAGGTTTCAAGAACCAGCTGGACACACTCACAGGGTACCAGCTGGGAGTCCAGACTATGTAAATATACAGCAGTCACGTTTTTGTTTTAATTGTACATAGCACTCTATGAGTTTTTAGTCTTGCCCGCAGCATGCACCTGAGTATAACGCTCTATGAAGAGTCATCTCAGTATCTGGAAGAAATGGCGTCATCTGTTTTCGTGTGAAGTAAAAACAAGGCCGATATACGGGATGGAAACGAATATATAATCCGGAAATGGCTGGTTTTAAAATTTCATGGTTCTGGCCATCTACCAAATCATACTACATCTAAATAAAATAACAGAATGTTTGAAAATGACCACTTTCAAAATTGTGTTTACTTTTGATGTTTTTTTAGTGTTGAAACCACAATGCACTGCAAAGTGACATGTATTTTATATAAGAAACAGGCACATTTCAGTCAGCTCTTTTGTTTACAAGTACGATCAGTGACCCCATAACAGTTACATGACAGGAAGAGCCGGTGTCTGAGAGGCAGACGACATAGTTCAATTTTATATAGCCCTTCTGGATTTTTTTCCAACTACTTTATAAATGAAGTAAATTTTTGGCATTACAAAAAGTATGGTTCAGTAGGTAAGTTCACTGTTTTTGGTACTTGCGTCTTTAAAAGCAAACTTTAACATCTTTTACAGATGTCATGCTGTAGTCTTGTTTATGTTCCATGAATAGAAACCGGAAGACACGTCAAAAATAATGCGTGCGCTGTGGAAATAAAAATAAAATGGATAAAACGAAAACAGATGACACACGAAAACACATACCGTGACGATAATAAACCTGACAATCTGACCCAACAACATTACACTTTCAAGAGTAGGTGCGAGCAATATATGCTAGTCATAGAGTCATATAAGAAGGGATAAAACCTATCAGGAGTCCAGTAGCCCAAAGCCACTAAAATTCGAACTGGGTCCCTGAAATGAACTTTAGAATATTTCTTGTACAAAGTCAAAGACAAAGTCAGTTTCTAATTCTGGGCACCAATCATTTTGCTGGGTAGATACGATAACGTAACCCTCATTCCGCTTGTGCTCCAATTAGGGTTACGAATCGGTCCGATTCAACGTAATGGAGCATCGCCCGGACTGATTCACACCGGCTGGTTTTTTGTCCTAATTCCGTTGAAGTGGTTGGAAAAATTAACGGGGGTGAAAGATAAGACCAAAAAAAAATATGTGTGTTTCCGATTGCATGGTCTTCAAAATTAGGGTCGGTAGGTCGGGATTTTTTGTTTGTTTGTTTTGAAACCTACAAGTATACTCCTTTCTCTAAAATCACACAAATTTGTTTCTTTCTTTCTTACTACAGCTTATTAATTATTTGACATGTAGTACAATGTTTTTGGTTCCAAACATCAATCAAATGTACAAGGAAATGAAGAAAATTGTTGAAGTCGGAAACAAACACGGAAACAGAGACGAATTTCCGGATTTTGCCGATCTATTTTTTTTATTTTTGGCATAAAAAATGTTAGGGTCGGTCGACCGGAAACAGACATATTATTTTTTTTGGCCTAAATATATTTAGGTAAAGCTTGAGGTGTTAAGTAAACGCTGCATCAATCCATGGTAGACTTATATCCATCTGAAAATTTGAATGCATGAAATCTTCTTTCTGTCCGACATTTTGTTTACAAGTTGCTATTTCACGTGCACTTGCCTCGTTTTGAAGATATCCTTATTTGGATCAATCGTAGTAAAAGTTTTTCATATTTGGCACACATATCCATATATGGATAGGCTCCGCCCATCGCGAGAGTATACGTAAGGTTCCATGACGGACAAGAAACAATTTTCGAATACTAAATCGATCGTGAAGGTAGAAACAGGTATTGTAACACTTATTTCGTATCACCATTACTTAAAAATTGTAGGGAATAATAAGTTATGACCACATATGCAAAAAGAAAGTTGACATATTCATGTAACGAAAATTTTAATTTGCTCCATTATGTTGAATGGGACAGAATTGTAACCCTAAATGGAGCACAAGCGGAATGAGGGTTACGTTATCGTATCTATTTGCTGGGCTTCTAATATTGTTATTTTATGAAGCCCAGTTGGTAACTGTAGTGATAATGCCAAGTTTTGTCCCTGCATAAGACTGTCGTTTAGACCAAAATACAATGTAATATGTAGCTATTTTTTGTTTCCAAAATTTCTGTTAATGGTGTACAGGGCTCACGTTTGAGGGCGACTTGGGCGAAGAAGTCGCCTTGTGAAGGTTGACTTCGCTTTCTCGTTGTAATTTTGAAGAGTCTCCCTAAGTTGTCGCCGCGTATTTTCTCCACTTGTCATTTATGAAAATGTCTATATCGTGCACGTGTTTGTTGAAATCTATCGTATCCGTTATAAAGTATTTTGAAAGTGATTTTCTTGGAAAGTAATCCATTACGGTTTATAGAAACTTTAATTTCGTTCATTAGAGGTTTTGTTTATTGTTTATATATGCCCGGCTTAATGTATTTGTTTTTTTAAACAAACAACAATGGCACCATTTTGATAAGGGGACGCAATGCGGTACTGTGCTACCGGAAATGTTGACCGAACTTTTTGTCCGAAGCTACTTTCAACAAAACGAACTTTTGATTTATTTTTTCTCATTTCTGTGACATAAAATCATAGTTCTCATATCACATATGTTCATATATGCGAAGGTTGCAATTCAAAATTCGTTGAAATGCATGTAGATGCTTCAGATATTTATCCATCCGCATTGGTATTTTATACTCGACACCGGGTTAATATTACGATCTATCAAACTGTTTATTTACATACAGACATGTGTTTACAAATGTTAACACATATCCAATTAAAAAATAAACTTTGAACTACAGTAGCTTTCCTCTGTTGTTGCAATCTGATTTGAGGTCTGGCAAATAATAATTACAACCTTTACTTTCTTCAGTTTTTGACTATCAGTGACAATTTACGTTTGTGCTATATTTTCATTCCCTACTGTACTGTACTCCTATATATAGTTGGACCATTGGGCAAATTGACAGAGACATCGTTCGTCTGCTGAAGGTCACACAAATATGAGTTGTTACAATTTGTGTGGTATTGGAATTGGATCACAATACAGTAATATTTCAAAAGGAAAAGGGGGTGGGGGTACATATAAAAATCACTGGTATGCAAGACTCCAATAGTCAAGGTAGACAGAAATAAAAATGTGACATTGAATAGATGTCCTTAAGGTAGTTATGAATAAAAAAAAACAAATCAGTTCAGACAGCTTTTTAACTATTTACTAAATTTGGGCAGGGTAATGTCAGAGGGGTCGCGAAACAATGTTTCGATTAATCACAATTTACTTCTCCCAGAAGTCTCCCCACTTCTCTTTGTTGTCTCCCACTTATCCCTGTGAGCTCTGTGAAAGAGAAGTCACTTCTCCCTCTAATTTGAAAGTAGTGGGAGCCCTGGTGTAAAGTGCATTGTCATGTATAATTTGATTATCAGTCACTGAATTTCTAATATGCAATACTTTCTGGTTGTTATTTTTGTTTCAAAGCAATATGATTGAATAAACCTAACACACTGACTCTTCAACACTATTCAGAGCAGGTGAAAGCGATAGATTAGATATGCTAGTCATAGCATCATACAACTTTTGTTTAAACTAAAATACAATGTATATGTAATGTTTGAGCACTGAAAGGGACATGTAGCTATTTTTTGTTTTTGTTTCCAAAATATCTGTTAATAGTGTAAAATAAACAGCCTGAAATAAAAAAAAATATATACCTATACCTATTATGATATGACTGGTATAACAAAGCTTATCACATGTTGCAAGTTTTCCGTTTTAATTTTTTGGCAAAATCTCAATAAAAGTGAAGTGTAAAAAACCTATATAATTTATATGCATTAAAAAAAATTGTTTTGATTATCAGGCCTCAAAGTGGGATTTTGATTTTGGTGGCCATCTGGCCATCAACTCCAAAAATCTGGTGGCCAAGCTCAAATTTTAGTGACCAAAGAAAAGAAAAATTGGTAGCCAAAGATAAGGTAAAAGCTCAAAAATGACTTCCAATATGGCGATCACTAAAATCGAATTAATGGACAGAAAATTATCCAGAATTTCTGGTTGCCAACCTCAATTATGCTGGTGGTCACTCTGGCCACCAGATTTAAATTTTGGTCGCCAAAAACGATATTTGGTCGCCCAGGCGACCATTTTAGTAGATAAAATTGAACCGTAATTATGCAAATGACTTGATTGACCAAGCACACTTAAAATTCGTGAAATATATACACTATCTTTACCGTGTAAACATCAATAGTAAAGACATGATATCATATTAAATGCAATACGTAAGGCAAAAAAAAAATACACGTGTTTCTGCTAACCCTACCGACCCTAATTTTTTGTGTCTACCCTAAAGGTTTTTTTTGCCATTTTTGAACAAGCACTATTAAAGTCAGAAAGTGTCCCCTGTAGAAACTAGCTAAAAATATTTTAAAAAATAAATCTTTTTCCTACCTACCGACCCTAATATTTTAGAGCATGTTAGCAGAAACACATGTATATTTTTTTTCTAGGCCTAATGTGTTTGCTTCCAGAGTACATTTCCAATTTAAATATAGAATCGATTTGTCAAAATACTTCAGAATACTCAGAAGAATTTTACATTAATTGTAGATCTCCTATCACTGGGGCCATCAAATCCTTAATTTCCTTGGTAAATCCTTAAATTTTAAGCATTTTCAGCTGAAATTCAGTGTGACCGTAAAAGATTAAGGATGACCGCGTGAATTTAAGGATTTACCAATTTTATCGATAATCTTATCTTATCTATCTTACATAATTATCGATTTTTTACGGATGGGTACGTATACGTGATCGAGTTGAGAAAACAGGGATGTTTGTTTTCATTTAGTTATGAATTTGTATGGTATCGATATATATATATATATAGTGTATTCACCGTTGACATGAATATATGCATTCAAGTATTCATGGCTGACAAAAAATAAAAACGTAATTTACACATTTCACCAAGATCGAGTTTAACAGTCGGTTTTCATGAATTAAATGATGAAATGTTGTATTAAAAATTCCTTCGTGTTATTACGCCATGTTTTTAACATTTTTGTGTACTGCATGACAAGTACAAAGCATGGTAGCACACAGGTACATTATTGTACATATGATAGCTTAGCTGTATATTTATACAGTTGACTCTCGTTATCTCGAATTCGATGGGACCATGGAAAAAATTCGAGTCAACCGTAGTTCGACTCAAGAGGAGCTATGAAAATACCGGAAGTGTAGTTTGTTTAACCACAGGCGCATGGGGCATGGATTTCGTTTCCTCCTCCCCCCTTTTCTCTACTATCCCCCTTTTTGTTCAAAATTTTCATATAAATCATTCCTTTTTCAAAATTTTCATAATCATTCGTTTTTTCTTCATTTGACAATATCAGTAGACGTCATACATCATGAATAATACGTGTATTATGTGTCCACAGTTTTTCGACTGATACAGTATAAGAGAGAAGGTATGCAACTCCATTTTCATATTTCGTGCCATATCGCTCACCTCGGTTGGGAAACCCCCGTGTTTTTTACACTTTTTACCTTGTCTACATATGGCACTGTCGTATCAAACTGTTTCTAAGACACTTACCTAATTGCCCATGTTCGAATTTCAGTCTACGTCGATCTTTTCCAAGAAATCTCACCGAGAATAGCGAGGCAGCTTCGTTTCTAGGTCAAACTACATCATATGAGACGGAAGTGCAAGAACGGGAACCCTGGGATTTTTACGAATGGATTACCTGCAATGAAAAACCCAGATGCGCTCCGAATATTTTTCCCATAATGTTTTGGCGGGAAATATAAACCGCTGAAAAAACATAACAGCAGACGGATTATTTCGTAAAAATGGCACAACGACCATCTGAATATGGAAACATTGAAATAATTTGATGGTAAATAACTGTTCAAAAAGAAATTAAAACTGAGAAATAGATGATTGAATGGTTAGAACTGAAGTCAAAATTTCAATGAAAAAGAAATACTCAGCTTGCCTCTACTTCAAATTATTAAAATCATACCCAAACAAATACATATACAACTAAAAAAAAAAAAAAATAAAAAAAAAAAAACAAAGGAAGAAGAAGCTGAGAACAGCTATTGAATGGGACTATGGCATTTTACCCCCTTCCTCAATAAAAGGGCTCCCAACTGATAAAAATGTGTAAGGGATCCGGAGAGACCATTTAACTAAGGGGGCTATTTCTTTTTCATTTCATGTCACTGATTTTATAAAACAATAATCTGTCTTACAGGGGTAAAAAATAAATAACTTGTGTAACTCCACTTTTCAACAGTGACAGAAATCAGTGTTGAAATCCAGAAAAAAAAAATTCCTATTTTACCGTATAAGTGGTTATTTTGGTGGGTATTTAATTTTCGCTTTCTTCGCGAGGATGTTAAATGTGCGAAAAAAGTTCACGAATTATTATTTCACGTTCAAATAGTTAAACAAGTTATTTATTTTTTACCCCTGAAAAAGAAATAGCCCCCTTAGTTAAATGGTCCCTCCGGCTCCCTTACACATGAAAAAGGAATGATTTATATGAAAATTTTGAAAAAAGGGGGGGTAGTAGAGAAAAGGGGGGAAGAGGAAACGAAATCCATGCCCCATGCGCCTGTGTGTTTAACGACGAAAGGGAGACAACTCGAGCAAAATTTTGAAGAGCTAAAACCAGCATCGCATGTCTCTATTCTTGGAACGATTTTAAACTTATTCGATGTTTTTGTTGCTGTTTTTTTTCTGTTAAATTCTTAGAATCTTGTGGAATGACTGATAACTGCTAGATATCTTTTTTTTTTGTGTGTATGATTATGTTTATCAGTTGTGTTGCATTGATTCAATAAAGTGTAAAAGAAAACTTTTCTCGACTGAAAATAACGCCAATTCTGAGAAATAGCGTGATTTCCCCTTTTATTACAACAGTTAATTAAGAGTAACATTTTTTTCAAATCTCTCAAAATTGAGAAATTATATATCTTTAATGAAAATTAATTTCCGACAAATAAATCAATAGATAAAACGCTTCCGTTGTGTACTTTTCACAATCATTGATGTATGCCGACCCTAGCGCACTTATTATAAATCGATAATTTGTTATTGTACACATTTAACCTGTGTCATGATAGATTATACCAAGCCAATTCAAATATTATCACTAATTAATTTGACACATTGTTAAAATAAACATGTGAAATAGCATAAGGTAAAAATGTCAAAGTCAATGACCGGATGTTTCACCTGTGATCCGATTTTAATCCCAAGGTAAATTTGACTTAACGAATGTAAATAATATGGTTTTCTACATCTCGGGGACCAAAACTTTTATTCGAGACAACCGAAATTTCGACTCATCCGAATTCGACTCAACAGGAGTTCGACTCAACAGGAGTCAAATTATATATATTTATACACAACGAAGTTCGGGACTTCGATAAAAATTCGAGTCAACCGAGTTCGAGACAACGAGAGTCAACTGTATATATTTCTTTTATTTTACAGACATTTCAAGAAAAGGTATCAAAATATAAAATCGTTTGTTTTGTGTTATATTTTTTTTTACTTTCCATAAGTTACTTTTATTATTTTCTGTTAAGTTTTTATCATTTATTTTTTAATTAAACTTTATTATTATTGCTGTATTACTTTTATTAACAACTGTTTTCACTAACAAAACTATTTCTTTTATAAGTTAATTGTTAACTTGTTTTCATTGTTCCTGCTTGCACTAGAAAACAACCCCTATCCTGTCGTCACGAAATGTTTTCAAATAATGAATTTTCAATAGTTGAATTTGACTGCTACTTACGCGAGAGAACTGTCGCAATACTGCCGTCTTTCATAAAAAATGAAATGTCAGTAAGATTTTATTTCCATATTTTGTTTCGATTTTTGTCCAGAACAATAAAAACCAAAAACGAGATCGAATATTAAAATAAATTCGGAAAAGTTTAATTTGATTCCTGCTTGTACTAGAAAACGGTCCCTATCCTGTCGTCGCCAAATTAGTCTGCCCCGTCCATCATTCTTCCCTCCTGAAATGTTTTCAAATAATGAATATTCAAATATTTGAATTTGAATGTCCCAATACTGCCGTCTTTCATTAAAAAAAATCAAATGTCAGTTACATGTAGTAAGATTTTTATTTCCATATTTTGTCTCGATTTTTGTCGAGATCGAATATGAAAATAAATTCTGAAAAGTTTAATTTAATTCCTACTTGCACTAAAAAACGGTCCCTATCCTGTCGTCATCAATTAATCCTTCCGTCCATCATTCTTCCCACCCGAAATGTTTTCAAATAATGAATATTCAAATACATGTAGCTGAATTTGAATGCTACTTGCGCGAGACAAATGCCCCAATACTGAACTGATAGTATACCTGTGTAATGATACAGGAAATGATCACACTGGGGGTTCTGACATTTTTATGGCCTTGTGTATAATTAATTTAAAGTGCTGTAACCCGCTGTAAGAAAGATGAAATACTTTTCACTTACAGAAAATAAGTTCTGAAAAGCTCAATTTTATTCCTGCTTGCACTAGAAAACGGTCCCTATCCTGTCGTCACCAAATTAGTGTGCCCGTCCATCATTCTTCTCACCCGAAATGTTTTCAAATAATGAATTTTCAATAGTTGAATTTGACTGGTACTTATACGAGTGAACTGTCCCAATACTGCTGTCTTTCATAAAAAAAAATAAATTAAAATAAATTCTGAAAAGTTTAATTTGATTCCTGCTTGTACTAGAAAACGACCCCTATTCTGTCGTCGTCAAATTAGTCTGCCCGTCCATCATTCTTCCCTCCCGAAATGTTTTCAAATAATAAATATATTCAAATAGTTGAATTTGAATGTCCCAATACTGCCATCTTTCATTAAAATAAATCAAATGTCAGTTACATGTAGTAAGATTTTATTTCCGTATTTTGTCTCGATTTTTGTCGAGATCGAATATGAAAATAAATTCTGAAAAGTTTAATTTAATTCCTACTTGCACTAGAAAACAGTCCCTATCCTGTCGTCATCAATTAATCCTTCCGTCCATCATTCTTCCCACCCGAAATGTTTTCAAATAATGAATATTCAAATAGTTGAATTTGATTGCTACTTACGCGAGACAAATGTCCCAATACTGAACTGATAGTATACCTGTGTAATGATACAGGAAATGATCACACTTGGGGTTCTGACATTTTTATGGCCTTGTGTATAATTAGTGCTGTAACCCACTAAGAAAGATGAAATACTTTTCACCTACAGAAAATAAATTCTGAAAAGCTCAATTTTATTCCTACTTGCACTAGAAAACGGTCCCTATCCTGTCATCACCAAATTAGTGTGCCCGTCCATCATTCTTCTCACCCGAAATGTTTTCAAATAATGAATTTTCAATAGTTGAATTTGACTGGTATTTATGCGAGTGAACTGTCCCAATACTGCTGTCTTTCATAAAAAAAATCAAATGTCAGTAAGATTTTATTTCCGTATTTTGTCTCGTTTTTTGTCCAGAACAATAAAAACCCAAAACGAGATCAAATATTAAAATAAATTCTGAAAAGTTAACTTTGATTCCTGCTTGTACTAGAAAATGGTACCTATCCTGTCGTCGCCAAATTAGTCTGCCCGTCCATCATTCTTCCCACCCGAAATGTTTTCAGATAATGTGTACTGGATCCCGTCCATGTATATACTGATTTATAATCAATAATTTGGAAATTTATTTTAGATATATTTGTGTTAATTCAACAAAGGAGGATTGATATTTATCGTAATTATCTATTTTTATTCACGTTTGGATTATATTTGTGATCTGTGACATTCCGGACTTTAGTCGTTTCTCCCGTCTTCGGGCCGATCATTCAACTTCCATGCTGGACATTTTTCTGAGAGCAAGATTTCGTTTTGAACAATTCGCCGTTGTAAGTGTGAATTTACAGTCGTAAATGTGTAAATAACATACCCTTTGATTGCTTCTTTCGATTTGTGAACTGTTTCATATGCAACTACTGTACAGTACTTGTCCATGTGCTTAGGACACGGGGAGGACTTGACCACTACATTACATGTAAATTAACCATTGATGTCTGATGTGGCCAACAATGTCATAGTCAACGGCACTTAATTATTATTCTAATTATTATTAGTATAAGTATTTAATTTTATGGGCAGTTTTGTTCACTGTAACGTATAATATTTATATTTTATTTTTTTATTTTTAATGTGATTGTTTATGAATCACTGTAATGACTTTGCCCCTTGTGGGCCCTCTATTGGACAATAAAATTCTTATTCTTATTCTTATTCTTATATTAATATTTGACAACAAACTTTATTTGAGTAATACATTTCTACTTTCACTTTCCATTTGGTAAAAGTAAACATTATTGATTTTTCCTTTATTCTATATGTATAATTATTTCACATTTTGTATTTACAGGATGTAACTAGAACTTTAACGTCTTTGACTACGCGGACGGACGGATGGACATGTTACTTTATACCCTTCGAAACTTTAATGCCGAAAGGGATAACAAAATACATGTATGATAGAGGTTACTCTCTGAACTTTCATTCATCATGAGTTAGTCATTGTTTTTCACTTGTATAAGTTTATGAAAAGTCATCGGTTATCATATCCAAGTCGACTTGCACATGCTTGTGTATATTGTAGTGTGTATAAGTTGGACAGTTTATTCATCGCCAATTGTCGACCTTAAGTAGGATTGCACTGAAAGATGTTTCGCTTGTTGTTGATGACACCAGCATTGGCAGTAAGATACAGATGATGCTCTATAGAGCAGAGTATAAGTCACTATTTGTTACATGTAGAGTGTGTAATAGTCTCTGGCTTATCATCTACAAGAGCCCACCTGATTTTCCAACACCTGACCTCATCCACAACATCTACTTTCCTTGGTAAATCTGTCTGATAGGCATTGAACAATCTTATCAATTATTTCTGGTGTTAGGTTTAGAAGACGTGCAAGGTTTAGATAAGATTTAAAAGAAACGCTCCTCGTTGCTTAATACTCGCTTTGATATCTCTTCCACTACATTTTTCATTGATACCCAACTCTCCATACTTCTGGCAGTCAAAAAGTAAAAACAACTGTGGTTCAAGTTTATTATACACAAGGCCATAAAATTGTCAATACACCCACCCCTCGATCGTAAAAAACAAACAGAACAAAGTAAAACAAAAAACAGACACACACAAACATATATCTATCTTTATTCTCATAATCCAGAATACAATACAATGGTATAGAGAAATGCACAAATTACTAATACAAGAACTCTTTCCTCTTACTTTTTGTAAGACGAAAGAGTTTTGTAATACACATTTACAAAGCCGATAAGAAAAGAAGACATAAATATTACACATAGCATAAGTAGACATTTTTGGCTATCCTGTCTTAGTCCTGAGGTTTTCGAACTTCCAAAACACTTAAATTATCACTGGGGTAAAGCTGATGACCGTAACTGCAATTGCGGTCATCCCAAGATGGCGGACGTGGAATCGAGTAAGAATCTTTTTTGTCGATTAAATTGTTTCTATAATGTATTCTAAATGGCACATGCATTGGTACAATAGTAATCAATGAACTTATCACAAGGAAATCACAAATTACGACTGAAAAATGTATATGGAAGAGAAAATCCAATTTTAAAAATTCGCTAAGATGACCGTAGCTGAAAATTGAGATTACGGTCATCTTTCAAAACAATTATGATCAGTTACGGTTATCTTAGCGATTTTTTGAAATCTGATTTTCTCTTTCATGTACATTTTTCAGTCGTAATTTGTGATTTCCTTGTGGAAAGTTCATAGATTACTATCGTACTAATGCATGTGTCATTTAAAATACATTATAGAAACAATTTAATCGACAAAAAACATTCTTACCTGATTCCACGTCCGCCATCTTGGGATGGCTGTAATTGCAGTTACGGTCATCAGCTTTACTCCAGTGAATTATATTAGCTTTCTCTATAATCTTTATAACTTGGAACATACCTGATGAAAGTTATTCCAGAAAGTTGCCATACTCATAAGAACGATATTTTTCCTGGTAGTAATTATATATAGCATACTCACCGATCACAGAGTGTCCCTGTTTAAATGCAACAAAAAATGATATATTTTAAAGTATGCATGGCTCATAAAAGTTAGTTGAATTTGACACAGATTTGAAAATGAAAATATACGAAAATATATTTTTCAGATTGAAAATTAATATACAATAAATGAAAAAATCAGCAGACACGTTTTAAAGAAACTTTATTTCAAACATGTTCTGTTTTGTTTTAATATGAATCAGTGAGTAATGAATTTAAGTTAATTATACACAAGGCCATAAAAATGTCAGAACCCCCAGTGTGATCATTTCCTGTATCATTGCACAGGTATACTATCAGTTCACACACTTTTTGAATAAAATAATTCTATCATTAAAAAGCAAACTGAAAAAAATAAAAAAAAATATATATATATATATAAACCACGCACATACACAATCAACTTGTAAAAGAAATAGTTTTGTTAGTGGAAACAGTTGTCAATAAAAGTAATACAGCAATAATAATAAAGTTTAATTAAAAAATAAATGATAAAAATTTAACAGAAAATAATAAAAATAACTTGTGGAAGGTAAAAAAAACAACCCACAAAACAAATGATTTTATATTTTGATACCTTTTCTTGAAATGTCTGTAAAATAAAAGAAATACATATAAATATACATTTCGGGTTGGAAGAATGATGGACGGACAGACTAATTTGGCGACGACAGGATAGGGACCGTTTTCTAGTACAAGCAGGAATCAAATTAAACTTTTCAGAATTTATTTTAATATTCGATCTCGTTTTTGGTTTTTATTGTTCTGGACAAAAATCGAGACAAAATATGGAAATAAAATCTTACTGACATTTCATTTTTTCTATGAAAGACTGCAGTATTGGGACAGTTCTCTCGCGTAAGTAGCAGTCAAATTCAACTATTGAAAATTCTTTATTTGAAAGCATTTCGTGATGACAGGATAGGGATCGTTTTCTAGTGCAAGCAGGAACAATGAAAACAAGTTAACAATTAAGTTATAAAAGAAATAGTTTTGTTAGTGAAAACAGTTGTTAATAAAAGTAATACAGCAATAATAATAAAGTTTAATTAAAAAATAAATTATAAAAACTTAACAGAAAACAATAAAAAGTAACTTATGGAAAATAAAAAAAAAAATAACACAAAACAAACGATTTTATATTTTGATACCCTTTCTTGAAATGTCTGTAAAATAAAAGAAATACATATAAATATACAGCTAAGCTATGTACAATAATTTACCTGTGTGCTACCATGTTTTGTACTTGTCATGTACTTGTCATGCAGTACACAAACATGTTAAAAACATGGCGTAATAACACGAAATAATTTTTAATACAACATTCATCATTTAATTCATGAAAACCGACTGTTAAACTCGATCTTGGTGAAATGTGTAAATTATGTTTTTATTTTTTGTCAGCCATGAATAATTGAATGCATATATTCATTAATACAGACTTTATTTTAAAACTTGACCATGAAGAAATATGTATTCGTTTTTCACTTCTGTCAACAGTGAATACACTATCGATACCATACAAATTCATAACTAAATGAAAACAAACATCCCCGTTTTCTCAACCAGATCGCATATACATACCCATCCATAAATAATTGATAGATAAGATAAAATTGGTAAATCCTTAAATTCACGTGGTCATCCTTAAATTCATGTGGTCATCCTTAAATTCACACGGTCATCCTTAATCCTTGACGGTCACACTGAATTTCAGCTGAAAATGCTTAAAATTTAAGGATTTACTAAGGAAATTAAGGATTTGATGGCCCTAGTGATATACCGGTATGCTGCGATGGATTATTTAAAGCCAGGATTAAAAATGATTTATTGATTTCTTAATGTCCAATAGCAAATATTTCATACATATCGATGTTACATTTTCTTGTAGCAATGGAAGCTGACAGTACAGGAACTGAGAATCTGAATGATGACATGAAAGTGTGCGAAAGTAATGAATTACAAAATTTGCAATCTCCAAAAGTTCAAAGTTCACAAATTTCAAGTTGTGATGAAGAAACTTTTCTTAACTTACCCAGCAGCTCAGATTCAAATGCAGAACATCGAAATATGCAGACCAAAACTGATTCTATTGAAATTGTAGAAAATAAAAATATGTGTTCAGAAAATGATTTTGATGACGGTCATATGTCTTTTAAAAATTTGCACATGACAAATATTGAACCAGGAAGTAAATTGGCAACAGACGGCAAAAATGAAAGTGTTAACGTACCCGACAGTATTTTGACAGAAAAAGAACTTGAACATATAGAAGAAAGTGTTTTGACCAAATATACAGGTTTAAATATGGATCTTGCTTCAGAAAATCAGTTACTGAAGGAAGATGTTATTAAATGTAGATGCGATCTGGAAAAATATGGTAAAAAACTGTCAAACTTTGAGAGAAAGCTGGATAGAGCGAATAGTTATAATGATGATCTCAGGGTTCAAGTTGATAAATTAAGTAGAGAAATCCATGAATATCGAAGAGAAAAGCATAAAGTATTTGTACATGCAGATACACAGACATCTTCTGAAGACATTATGGAGATTGAAGGTTAGTTATATACATAAAATAACCCTGCAGCTTTGTCTGTGAAGTCAGTGTACAGAGGAGATGATAATTTTTTTTAAACCTTTTCAAGGTACATTACATTTGTTTTCTATAATAATGACTTGGCACTTTTATAGACACCCTTAAGTTAGTTTTTTATTAAGGATACAATAACTTAGCATTTTCTATAATTTTGAACTATTGCTAGCAATAATTGATATAGAATAGATCATGCTTGACTGTCATCAAGATCTGTTTAAACAGACGGTTATATCTACAAAGGATGGCGAGGTGTACTTGATACAACATCTATGTGATAAAGTTTGTCAGTGACTTGCGACAGGTATTCCGGTTTCCTTCACCAATAAAACTGACCGCCACAATATAACTGAAATATTGTCGAAAGTGAATTTGTTTCAAGGGAAATATACTTGTATATTAAAATGTACTTGACTCAGTACTTATCTTGATTGAGAGGATTATTTTTTAATGCATACAATATGTAACAAAATGAGAAGTTACATGAATAATACACCAGCTTTCTATACATACCCAGTTGTTTTATTTTGACAGATGACACATTGTATGATGTTAATTTGCCAGGACTGAAACCTGAATGTGACATGTCATTTGACTGGAAGGGAGGTCTGGAGGAGGGACAGGTAAAATAAAAAGCTAAAAAAAACATTTGCTTACTTGATATTTCAATAAGATTCAATTGCTTGTCGTAATTGTTAATTATAAGCACTGTAAACCATCAAATGTTTGTCACTACAATCTCTTTTCATTTAACATGTATATACTATTAGATATGCCACGATATAACTGAAAGTGGCGTTAAATACCATAAACCACCTACTATTAGATGTAGATAAGCAAAAGTGAAATTTCTTCTAAAATCCAATTAAAGAAATATAAAATCACGCTTTCAGGGCCAATTTGAAGTTGTAGCCTAAATAATCCTTACAAGGGTTGACTTTCAAAAATTGTATTCGATAACCATACCAACTGAACAATTGATCATTGTCACTAGAATTAGTTCATGGGAGTGGTGGGGTGTGTGCAAAACACACCTACAGTACAGAACCAATATTGCCAGATTTTCCGATCTAATTTTTATATTAGTTATATTTTAAGTAGTATGACATATAACAGGTTTCATGATTTTTGACAAAAATATGCAAATAAGGCTGGTTTTAAACCCCCCCCCCCCCCCCCCCCCCCCCCCCCAAAAAAAAATCATTTGTAAAGCGTCTCTCGGAACATGTTTTTTTTTTATTAAAAAAACTTCTTCATTTAATTATATTTAAAGTTGTTTTGTTCCTAGAATTTAGTTGGTGATGAAGATACAGCGACACAGGATACATTACAGACTCCTGGGATGTCTATAGCTGACAGTTTAAAGGCAACAGCAGAGGCAGCTATGAACCAAACAGGCTTTGTGTATGATGAACAATCAGGACTGTATTACGACTATAGTACTGGATATTATTATAATGCTGTAGGTTTACTTACTTATATATAGTGAAATCTGCATAAACTGACAATGCTTGGATTTGTTAGGAGTTATAATTTAATAATTAGTGTCAGTCAGATGAATACATATTTTCACTTTTACATCCGACTAATTAGAGGTAGTGGCCATTGAAAATAATAATGTTTTACCCCAAAATGCAGACAAAACTACAAATATCACATACAAAGCCACATATATCACATACAAAACTGCAAATACCACATACAAAGCTACAAATATCACATTCAAAACTGCAAATATCACATACCAAATTTTGCACAATCTTGATACATTTTCTTGGTATGAATTCATGGGTAAATTCTTATCAATATTTGTTCTAACAAAAATTTGCATAAGATTTTAATTTTCAAAACTTGGTTCAATGAAATGATGTGAACTTGCTAGCCATTGTTTATCATTATCCCCTTGCCAACGAAGTTGCGAAGGGATATAGTAATGCTACTGTCCGTCCTTCCGTAACATCCTTGTGAACACTCTAGAATCAACATCCTTCAATGGATTTTGACCAAACTTGGTACATACTTAGTCGTTAAGAGAATCTGGAACCCTATTGTTTTTCAAGGTCACAGAGTCAAATTTTTAGGCAAGGGGATACGCCACGCTTTGCATTGCCCTTGTTTGTAAGCTTGTTCTACACGTGAATATACATGTAACTGAAAAGATGCTCACTTGACGTTAAACAAAATCCAATCAAGAAATCTCATAATTTTTTGCATAATAAATGATGACTTTTTTTAAAATTTTCATATTCTTCTTTTTATTAACAGGAAAAGGGCTTATATTATGATCCAAAGTCAGGAACATATTTTTACTACAACAAATCTACTGGTAAATATGAATTTCATTCTCAAGTTGATTTGTCATATTACACTCCAGCAACTCATGATCATCCGGAGAGGTCACATGGATCTCATCGTCATAGTTACTCCGACAAATATCCAGCACGTTCCCCCGACCATAGTGAGTGTACATCGGGAAAGAAAAAGAAAAAGAAAGAATCTAGAAGAAGATCGTCTGATGAAAAGGTTTGTTTTATATTTAACGTACATGTAGTTATTGTAATTTGTTGGTATTGTGGTTTTTGTTGTCATATTATGGAACACGTCAAATCTCAAGCACTAGATCAGTCTTAATCTATGTCTCAACAGCTCTTTCTAATTCTATGTCACCAAGCTGTTTAAAACGCCCTTTCCAAATCTATGTCTCCAAACAGTTTTAAACAGCCCTTTCCTCATTTTGCAACCTTAGATATAGCCGAGACAAAAAAAAAACTTGAGGTAAAAATGCATGCTTTCCATATTTAGGAACCGTGATTTTATATGCTATAGAGCAATGGAGTTATTTTATGAGAACCTTCACAAAAACATACGTAGTGACAGAAACATCTCCAAGGGAACCAGTATTGACATCATTTTGCACATTTATTTTGCATTTAACGGGATGTCCTAATTGTTTAATACAATTGATTAAATAATCTACTTTTTAAAATACTTTTTCAACATGGAAGAGATAAATAAATTTATTGTTTCAAAATGTCGTCTGCTTTGTACTTGGCAGTCATTATTTCTTCACCTTTCACAATATTCAACAATCTGTTCTTAAAGTTGATATTATATGATACAGTAGTCCCCCTGCTGCAATGAAAATGTGGCCTTATTAGAGAGGTGGTCCTTCTGAAGGGGCACAATATAGTAGTATTTTCCTTTTTCAGTGCATCTGAAATCTGGACTGATAAAAGAGGAGGGGCCTTAGAAGAGGGATACTACTGTATAATAAAATAGTGTTTGTTGGCTGTCATAATATTATAAAAAAAGTATTCATATTGTTTAATTCATAGCTATAGAGGTTGTTGTCACTTGTCTTGTACTTATTTTTAGCTTACACCTGACTCAATGGTGAGATTTTGCCATCACTTGGTATCCGTTGTAGTCGATCTGCCCGTACGGTTAAACCTATTTTAAAAATCTTCTCCTCTGAAACCTCTGGGCCAATTTCTACCAAAGTTGGTCTGAATCATCTTTAGGCTTTTAGGTTGTCTGCTTTCAAAATTGTATCTGATGAGTGTGTCAGTCATCCAATATGGCTGCTGTTACTATAAATAGAACATGGAGAGGGTAATATACACCTACAGTCACCTAATAAAATTGTGTGTCATAAGTTTTTATTGCAAATTCACTTGTTAAATACAAAAGTAAATCATATATTTATCCTCTAATGTTAATAAGATTTTTGATCAACATAAACAAAAACAAAATTGACAATTCCTATAATGTATTTTTCAGATTCATGGTCGTTCCAGGTAAAAATGGTGCTAATGGTGAAACGTTTTCTCTCTGACATTTTTATATATTCTACCTTTATAAAGATATACCACATTCCATTAAATTTTCTTGTGGATGATTATATTCAATTTTTTTCATTGATCAATGCTGTAGGGATTATATTCAATATTGTCGGTGGTCGGTGTTTATGTCTTACATGCTTTTTTTAGCTCACCTGACCCAAAGGGTCAGGTGAGCTATTGCCATCACTTGGCGTCCGTCGTACGTCGTAAACTTTTTCAAAAATCTTCTCCTCTGAAAGTACTAGACCAATGGAAACCAAACTTGGTCTGAATCATTACTAGGGTGTCTAGTTTCAAAATTGTGTCCGGTGATGCCGTGCACCAACCAACATGGCCACTGTTACTAAAAATAGAACATATGGTAAAATTGCAGGTTTTTGGTAATAACTCAAAAACCGTTAATAATATCAAAAATCTGACATGGGTAAAAATGATCAGCACATCAAGATCTACCTACTCTGCAATTTTGAAGTAAATCTGATTACCCATCTTGGAGTTATTGCCCTTTTTTCATCAAATTCGTAAAATTTTAATACTTTTCGTCTTATATTTCAAAAACTATAAGAGATAAAGGTTAAGTTTAAATTGCAAAAATGTGCAGCATATCAAGATCTACCTACCCTGCAATTTTGAAGTAAATCCCATTGCTCATTTTGGAGTTATTTCCCTTTTTTCATCAAATTTTCAAAATTTTAATACTTTTCGTCCTTTATTTCAAAAACTATAAGAGACAGATGGTAAGTTGAAACTGCAAACATGTTCAACATGTCAAGATCTACCTACCCTGCAATTTTGAAGTAAATTTGATTACCCATCTTGGAGTTATTGCCCTTTTTTCATCATTTTTTTTTTTTCATTTTAATACTTTTCGTCTTATATTTCAGAAACTATTTAGAGATAGATGTTAAGTTTATTGCAAAAATGTGCAGCCAATCTCAACCAAACTTTGCTGAAATGATCCTTAGGTGGTCCCCTTTCAAAATTGTGTCCGTCAGCACCGTCCTGTATCCAAGATGGCCACCATTACTAAAAATAGAAATTTCTTCAAATGGCCAAAACTGCTCTATTTTAAGCCAGAAAGTGCCCAAATTTGAAGTGTATAAGCATAATGATGAGCTTTTTAGCATATATTACGGGATTTTTTATGAACTTTGAACTTTTACCGATTTTGACCGATTATGCAAATTAGAAAAAAGGGGGGATGAAATTTAAAAAAAATCTTCTCCTCTGAAACTATTAGGCCAATCTCAACCAAACTTTGCTGAAATGATCCTTAGGTGGTCCCCTTTCAAAATTGTGTCCGTCAGCACCGTCCTATATCCAAGATGGCCACCATTACTAAAAATAGAAATTTCTTCAAATGGCCAAAACTGCTCTATTTTAAGCCAGAAAGTGCCCAAATTTGAAGTGTATAAGCATAATGATGAGCTTTTAAGCATATATTACGGGATTTTTTATGAACTTTGAACTTTTACCGATTTTGACCGATTATGCAAATTAGAAAAAAGGGGGGATGAAATTAAAAAAAAATCTTCTCCTCTGAAACTATTAGGCCAATCTCAACCAAACTTTGCTGAAATGATCCTTAGGTGGTCCCCTTTAAAAATTGTGTCCGTCAGCGCCGTCCTGTATCCAAGATGACCGCCATTACTAAAAATAGAAAATTCTTCAAATGGCCAAAACTGCTCTATTTCAAGCCAGAAAGTGCCCAAATTTGAACTGTATAAGCATAATGATGAGCTTTTTAGCATATATTACGGGATTTTTTATGAACTTTGAACTTTTACCGATTTTGACCGATTATGCAAATTAGAAAAAAGGGGGGATGAAATTAAAAAAAAATCTTCTCCTCTGAAACTACTGAGCCAATCTCAACCAAACTTTGCTGAAATGATCCTTAGGTGGTCCCCTTTCAAAATTGTGTCCGTCAGCGCCGCCCTGTATCCAAGATGGCTGCCATTACTAAAATTAGAAATTTCTTCAAATGGCCAAAACTGCTCTATTTTAAGCCAGAAAGTGCCCAAATTTGAACTGTATAAGCATAATGATTAGCTTTTTAACATATATTACGGGATTTTTTATGAACATTGAACTTTTACCGATTTTGACCGATTATGCAAATTAGAAAAAAGGGGGGATGAAATTAAAAAAAAATCTTCTCCTCTGAAACTACTGAGCCAATCTCAACCAAACTTTGCTGAAATGATCCTTAGGTGGTCCCCTTTCAAAATTGTGTCCGTCAGCACCGTCCTGTATCCAAGATGGCCGCCATTACTAAAAATAGAAATTTCTTCAAATTGCCAAAACTGCTCTATTTTAAGCCAGAAAGTGCCCAAATTTGAAGTTTATAAGCATAATGATGAGCTTTTTAGCATATATTACAGGATTTTTTATGAACTTTGAACTTTTACCGATTTTGACCAATTATGCAAATTAGAAAAAAGGGGGGATGAAATTTAAATAAAATCTTCTCCTCTGAAACTATTAGGCCAATCTCAACCAAACTTTGCTGAAATGATCCTTATGTGGTCCCCTTTAAAAATTGTGTCCGTCAGCGCCGTCCTGTATCCAAGATGACCGCCATTACTAAAAATAGAAATTTCTTCAAATGGCCAAAACTGCTCTATTTCAAGCCAGAAAGTGCCCAAATTTGAACTGTATAAGCATAATGATGAGCTTTTTAACATATATTACGGGATTTTTTATGAACTTTGAACTTTTACCGATTTTGACCGATTATGCAAATTAGAAAAAAGGGGGGGATGAAATTAAAAAAAAATCTTCTCCTCTGAAACTACTGAGCCAATCTCAACCAAACTTTGCTGAAATGATCCTTAGGTGGTCCCCTTTCAAAATTGTGTCCGTCAGCACCGTCCTGTATCCAAGATGGCCACCATTACTAAAAATAGAAATTTCTTCAAATGGCCAAAACTGCTCTATTTTAAGCCAGAAAGTGCCCAAATTTGAACTGTATAAGCATAATGATTAGCTTTTTAACATATATTACGGGATTTTTTATGAACATTGAACTTTTACCGATTTTGACCGATTATGCAAATTAGAAAAAAGGGGGGATGAAATTAAAAAAGAATCTTCTCCTCTGAAACTACTGAGCCAATCTCAACCAAACTTTGCTGAAATGATCCTTAGGTGGTCCCCTTTCAAAATTGTGTCCGTCAGCACCGTCCTGTATCCAAGATGGCCGCCATTACTAAAAATAGAAATTTCTTCAAATTGCCAAAACTGCTCTATTTTAAGCCAGAAAGTGCCCAAATTTGAAGTGTATAAGCATAATGATGAGCTTTTTAGCATATATTACAGGATTTTTTATGAACTTTGAACTTTTACCGATTTTGACCAATTATGCAAATTAGAAAAAAGGGGGGATGAAATTTAAATAAAATCTTCTCCTCTGAAACTATTAGGCCAATCTCAACCAAACTTTGCTGAAATGATCCTTAGGTGGTCCCCTTTAAAAATTGTGTCCGTCAGCGCCGTCCTGTATCCAAGATGACCGCCATTACTAAAAATAGAAATTTCTTCAAATGGCCAAAACTGCTCTATTTTAAGCCAGAAAGTGCCCAAATTTGAAGTGTATAAGCATAATGATGAGCTTTTTAACATATATTACGGGATTTTTTATGAACTTTGAACTTCTACCGATTTTGACCGATTATGCAAATTAGAAAAAAGGGGGGATGAAATTAAAAAAGAATCTTCTCCTCTGAAACTACTGAGCCAATCTCACCCAAACTTTGCTGAAATGTTTCTTGAGTGGTCCTCTTCCAAAATTGTGTCCGGCATTTCAGAACACCGACCAAGATGGCCGCCACAGCCGAACTTAATTTAACATAGGACCCTATGGGAAATTCCCATAAAAATATTTTTGTCTGAAACCATTTGCTCAATAAGAACAAAATTTTGATGAAATAGTCATTGGATGGTTCTCTTCCAAAAATGTGTCTGGCGGTTCGACCCTTCTATCCATTTTTTTTTTTACCTGCAATTTTGAAGTAAATCTGATTACCCATCTTGGAGTTCTTGCCCTTTTTTCATCAAATTTATAAAAAAAAAATCAATACTTTTCGTCTTATATTTCAAAAACTATAAGAGATAAAGGTTAAGTTTAAATTTCAAAAATTTGCAGCATGTCAAGATCTTCCTACCCTGCAATTTTGAAGTAAATCCAATTACCCATTTTGGAGTTATTGCCCTTTTTTCCTCAAAATGTTCTCAATTTTAATACTATCATCTTATATCTCAAAAACTATTAGAGATAGAGGGAAAGTTTAAACTGCAAAAATGTTCAGCATGTCAAGATCTACAACAAATTTCCCACAGTTAAAAATGTGCGACAGTTGTGAAGAGTTATTCCTCTTGAAATGCATATTTTTGTCCACTCACTGCTTTTGGTTACTCAAATAATCAAAGGGAAGCAACTCTATTACAAAATGTGAAGTAGGAAAAGCTAAATTTTGAGAATCATTGACATATATGTTTTTTTACAACAATTTTGATAACTTACATTAAAGGGGGAACCCCTGCCCATATTTTTTGTAGAAGGGGTCTGCAATGACGAAGGCTACATTTGTTAATTTTTTTTACCGAAGTTATCAAGTTTTATTGACTGATGTTGTTATTATACTCAGGTGAGCTATACAGGCTCCTGGGAGCCTCTAGTTTTTTTTTATTAATTACAGTTCAGTAATTAAAATGTGTTATGGATTATATTCAATATTGTCGGTGGTCTATAAATTCAAAATATTTGATCTTCTGTTTTAGCAATTCCAAGTGGTCAATATTACCCCAGTTCAGCATTTAATTTGTTATTAATATTTTATTTATTAGTTTATTCCATGTTAGCATTTTTTAGTAGGTTTTAAAAAAAACGTTGATTTTTTTATGGAAAACAGCCCAAAAATTGTTATGACTTTGTGTGCCAGTAACTATTTTTAGATTTTATCAGTGGTTTCCTTTTTAGTTCACCTGGACCAAAGGTCCATGTGAACTATTGCCATCACTTGGCGTCCGTCGTCTGTTGTCTGTCGTCTGTAAACTTTTCACATTTCAAGCTTCTTCTCCGAAACCACTGGGCCAATTGTAACCAAACTTAGCAGGAATGTTCCTTGGATGGTCCTCTACAAAGTTACTGTTTTTCGTTCCAGTCGGATATTCAACATGGCTGCCAGGGCCAATAATATGCTCTGATTGACTGAAATTTCAAAGATCTTCTTCTCTGAAACTAATGAACTGACTGCACCCAAACTGTAAATGAATGATCATTGGAATGTCCTTTACCAAGTTTCTGTTTTTTATGCCGATCGGAAATCCAAGATGGCCGCCACCGCAGGACATAGATTAACATTGGACCCTATGGGAAAATGTTCAAATGCCTTCTTCTCAGAAACTACAAATATGATTAAAACCAAACTGTACATGAATGTTCATTGGATGGTCCTCTACAATCTTAAGCTTTTTTGTTCCGATATGAAATTCAAAATGGCGGCTACGGCAGGACTTAGTTTAACATTGGACCCTATGGGAAAAATGTTTAAAAATGCTTCTTCTCTGAAACCACTTGGACAATTGAAACCAAACTGCCCAGGAATGATCATTGGAAGGTCCTCTACAAATTTTATGTTTTTTATGCCGATCGGAAATCCAAGATGGCCGCCACCGCAATACATAGATTAACATTGAACCCTATGGGAAAATGTTCAAATGCCTTCTTCTCAGAAACTACAAATATGATTAAAGCCAAACTGTACATGAATGTTCATTGGATGGTCCTCTGCAAACTTTACGTTTTTTGTTCTGATATGAAATTCAAAATGGCGGCTACGGCAGGACTTAGTTTAACATTGGACCCTATGGGAAAAATGTTTCAAAACGCTTCTTCTCTGAAACCACTTGGATAATTGAAACCAAACTGCCCAGGAATGATCATTGGAAGGTCCTCTACAAAGTATGTGTTTTTTATGCCGATCGGAAATCCAAGATGGCCACCACCGCAGGACATAGATTAACATTGGACCCTATGGGAAAATGTTCAAATGCCTTCTTCTCAGAAACTACAAATATGATTAAAGCCAAACTGTACATGAATGTTCATTGAATGGTCCTCTACAAACTTTACGTTTTTTGTTCTGATATGAAATTCAAAATGGCGGCTACGGCAGGACTTTGTTTAACATTGGACCCTATGGGAAAAATGTTTCAAAACGCTTCTTCTCTGAAACCACTTGGACTGTTGAAACCAAACTGCCCAGGAATGATCATTAGAAGGTCCTCTACAAAGTTTCTTTTTTTTATGCCGATCGGAAATCCAAGATGGCCACCACCACAGGTCATAGTATTAACACAAATATATTCTTCTCTGAAGCTATTGCACTGATTGAACCTAAACTGTGCATCAATCATTGGAAGATCCTTTACAAACTTTATGTTTTTTATGTTGATCGTAATTCCAAGATGACTACCACTGCAGGACATAGTTTTACATAGGACCAATTGGTTCTTTTTATAACCAGGTGAACGATACAGGCTCTTGAGAGCCTCTGGTTTATTAACCAATCAGAAATAAAGATTTTATAAGATTTGATATACATGTATCAGTATTTTGGTATATGATCTGTCATTGCATACCAGTTTTTATTACCAGAATAGGGAATAAAAATAACTGTCTTTAAAACTCTTCATTATGTTGATTTGGTAAATATGAGGTTTCATTGTCTTTAGAAATATTGATATTCACTTCAGCAATAGGTCTCGGTGAGTACAATCTTTTCTTTTTTTTCAATGAAACCTCATATTTACCTTATTAAAGGGGCTGTCATGGTCGTGAACGTATGGTAGTTGGATTTACAACTACCTGTGCAATCAGGCGTATCACCACCAATGCTATGAATTCGAATCCCGCTAAGACGAGGTGTACTCAATACAACATTATATGATAAAAATTTGTTGGTGACTTGCGACAGGTCGGTGATTTTCTCCGGGTCCTTCGGTTTCCTCCAACAATAAACTTGACCACCACAATATAACTGAAAAAGTGGCGTCAAATACCATAAACATAAACCTAAACCTTATGAAAAGACAGTAATTGTATACACAAAGAAAAAAGTTAAGCACCCCCATGTTTTTTTGAAATGACAAATGATATGACAAGTATCACGAGATTACTAACCAGATAATCTCAAGAACGCAATGGTGACCTGTTAGGACATTACATTGGCTGTAAGAAACCACAAAAAAAATCAAGAAAAATGTTAATTTAATGAATATTTAATCACAATATCACAAGGCCAGTTTTTGCAGTAAAACATGTCCATTTTAAGTATTGACCTTCACAGTTCCAAAAGCATGATAAGATTGTCATTTCACTTTCAAAATGTCACTTATGAATAACTTAACAACATCTATTGTTCAAAGTTCAGTACCGGGTGTAACCCCCACATGCTTTGATGACAGCCTCAATCCTGCGTCTCATCCCTCCAGTTAGACGTCGGATGTCCTGTTGTGATAACTGCTGCCATTCCCGATACAATGCTTCTTCCAACTGATGAATGTTTTGCACCGGAGGTTCCCGAGCCTGTATACGACGGCCTAACATGCCCCAAATATGCTCTATGGGATTCAAATCCGGGCTCATGGCTGGCCAAGGAACAAAAGTTACGGCTTCGCTTTGGAGGTAGGCGGTTACTGCTCTTGAACTATGAGGCCTGGCATTGTCATCCATATACACAGGCCTTGTAGCTAGTGGGTGGTTGTCAAAATGGGGGACAACAACTGGTTGCAAGACGTCTCTGATGTACCGATCACCAGTTAGGTTGCCTTGTATGGTGACTAAATCCAGCTTGCAGTCATGAGAAATACACCCCCAAACCATTACTGAGCCTCCACCGTAAGGGACAATTGACTGGATGTTCCTTGGGGTATAGGCTGTATTTTTGTGTCTCCAAATCCTCATCGGGCCATCGGTTACATGAAGCAGAAACCGACTCTTGTCTGACCAATGGATCTTGCGCCATGTCCTTGAATTCCAACCACGTCGTGCTAAACACTATGCCAAACGTGATTGTTGATATCAGTCTACCAACAGCGAACATTTAATGACTCTTCTTGACTTAAGTCCCGCTGATTTCAGACGGTTTCTAACTGTTCTTGTTGACAGACGTCTATTGGGCAGCCAGTGTTTTTTGAGTACGGGACTGGTTGCCAATGGCATCCGTCTAACCAAATGCTGCAATGCCCTGTCATCACGATCAGATGTTACCCGTGGTCTGCCGGATCTTGGCAAGTCTTTCACGTTGTTGGTTTGTGTGTGTTTTCTCGCCAGTCGGCTGACTACAGTATAGTGGTAGCCCATCTGACGTCCAATAGCTTTGAAGGACATCCCTGTTGTATGCATGCCAATTATTTGCCATCTTTGTGCTACTGATATTCGCCTTCGTACCATGCTTACTGAGAATGAATAAATTTTTTAAAAAACGACTTAAATACCCAAATTCGAAGCGTGAGCATACTGAATTTTGAGTAATGCGTGAAAGGCATGGTTCACGTGCATAACTAGTCGATATTAGACATAATGGTCACACCGGTGTGAGCACATCTTTTTAATGGAACATTGTTCTTGCTATAATCAATATAAATATTAGAATCTAAACTTAGTGTAACTTATTATGTTTTATTCTAACGTGACCTCCTTCTTTCGCTTTGCTAACAAACGAGCGAGTTATCCATTCGGTATAATCTCATTAGCACATGCGCCAGTGAATGTGACTGTCTTTTCCATTGGCAGCATAAATTGTGGGCGACATTTTCCACAAACGTAAATATAAATTACCGTCTTCCAATCAAAGTATACTACCGTATTTGTACTCTTAGACCTATCGGAATCGAAATAAATCATGGAAGCCAGAATGTGTTTTGAGTTTTAACATGGATTGGCGGATATTAGTAAATTTTATCCCTCGCTTCTGGCTCGGGATAAAATACTAATATCAACCAATCCATATTAAAATTCGCGACACATTCTGGCTTCCATGATTTATTTCTTAAATATATCAGGGGGTGCTTAACTTTTTTCTTTGTGTATATGATACCTATCTTGTGTTTAATTTGTTATTTCATGTACTTAAATGAAATGAACTTATTATTAATTAATTTACTCATGATATCTTATTATTTGTAAAATTACCAATAAAATCTTTATAATTCCGGATCTTTTAATCATTTTAATTCCTTTAATACAATTATTTCAAATGTATCACTGGGTCGTTATAGCGTGATTGTACGATGTTTGGGTTGCGTCTACCTATGCAGTCAGTGACATGTGGCAGGTTGGTAGTTTTTTTCTGTGTACTGCCTAAGGTTTTCTCCACCAATACATCTGAAGAACATGAAATAACTGAAGTTTTATTGAAAATGCCATTAAACATCCATAGCCCTAACTCGCAATTGTAACACTAGCAAAGCAGTACATTTCTGTGTAGATGTCTGAAGTTTTTTTTTTTTTTTTTTTACCTACATCACCAGCAGTGAGCACAGGTCAAGGAACTCCATTCTATGTCCATCCATCCGTCTGTCCACTAGAAACACTGGGAAGGTACCTATTATGTGTAACCAACTGCAACTTTTTTCGTTCAATTACACAGTGATTACAGAAACATTGAAGATGTGCACTTCATGTCATGTGAGCGATTGCCATCACTTGGGGTCCATCTTCCGTCCGTCAGTAAAATTTTCATATTTCAATTTTCTTCTCAATAAGCATTAAAAGGTTTGAAAGCAAACTTGGCTGAAATGTTCCTTACAGGATCCTGAAAAAGTTTTGTAACCTTGATGCCAGTTGATGATCAAACATGGCTGCTAGGGGGCCATCAAAGATGCTGGTTGGTTTAAATTTGAAAGATCTCCTTTAAGAACCACCTCTGCATGCACACACAAGATGTAAACAACGATGAAGGAGGAGCTTGAGATGGGGATGAACTTTGAAGATTTTAGCCCTCCTGTTTATGCCCTTTGGTTTACTTGCTCCCAAAATATTTTAGAATAATTGGCTTTCCAACCTTATTCCAGAAACGTGTCATCTACGTATCACTGGGTCGATATCTCTGTTGGTGAACTATAATTCCCAGAGGGTACGATCCCTCCAGTAGTCAGTGTCCAAAACACTGACTTGGTTTATTAGATGTATTTATATTGAAATTCACAGTTCCTAATAAAAATGTAGAACATTTAGTGTGCATGACATGTTTTTGGAATTGAAATTAAACACTTCCATAATAAAATTATACTACATGTAGGTTAAAGCAACATAAACCTTATGTTGGAGCATTGAGAGAAAGCAAGTTGTTCACTCTTCTGCATATTACTGGCATTGTGTTCGACTCATAGTGTAAGTGACAAAGTTTACCACGTTCTTACAAAAACTCAGTGGTTTTCTCTAGGAGTAGGAGCTCAGGCTTAATCCACTACTTAACCTAGCTACCATTGTATTGATGAAAAGTGTATTAAGTAGATGTTAAGCAATTGGGGTTATTAGGGTTATGGTGTTCACAGTGTCACTTTCAACCATATTTCAGTTATATCATGGTGATCTGTTTTAGTGGTGGAGCAAACCAACGACCTGTCCAAGTCACTGACAAATTTGATCACATAATGTTGTATGAAGTACACCTGATCATGAACAGAATTCTTACTTCTTTAGTGGTGATGGGTACTGATTACACAGGTGGATCAAGGAGCAAGAGCAAAGACTGGTTGGCTCCAATTTAAGACAATGGGTTTGAGACATGTCTACTGGCAGACTCTTTGTTTTAGTCAGCTAGCACTTTAAAAATCCAATTAAGTGTTGGTCAAGTACAAAGTAGATATCATCATCATCTCATCAAATGTAACTTGTTCTCACCATAATAAATTAACTTGTTCTTGCCATAATATAGCTGAAATATTGCTGAATTGGCATTAAACAACAATCACTCACTCTTGCCATAATATAGCTGAAAAATTTGTCATTTGCCTTAAATAACAACCACTCGTGATCACTCACTCAATGTTGAATAAAATATTCAACTTACACTCAATGATATTAGGTGAATATTGAAACTAGACAAATTAATGAAATTAAGGTTTATTACACTAGAAACCGTATCTCTCCGAAATAAGGTCCATATGTGATCAAGAGGACTGGATGACTTGATTTCAGACCACAAACCTAACAGCGCTGACATGGGTTAGTACCCCGGTACCCACCACCTCAAGTGTTAAGGTTTTCAGACACCTACCCAAGGCCAGTAGTTTTTATTAGTGAAGAACTGTTATAATATCTTTCCAGTATTTCCTCTCTCAATAAATCAGGAATTCACGATATTGCCGGAATTGACAATAAGCGCCCAATAACCCGGCCCAACTAACTTCTGAAGACGAGTACTATTATTTACTTCTATGGTAGATCATTGTCCAAGTTTAATAAAAAAGAATAGTATTAATTTAAAGGTTAATTTTGAAGAAATCTACCGATTCGTAGAGAAGAAAATAATACAATGTTTTCTATAACCTTGCTGGTAAGAGATGAGCATCAAACCTTTCCCTACCTCACAGTAAACTAAATCATAGTTCAAGTTAGTTTCAGGATGTTTTCAGATGAGTAGCAGCTTCACAGTATATTTAGGCATTCACATTTTATTGTTTGTTTTTAAGCAGTTATGATTCAAGTCATGGTATGTAAAATATCTTTTATTTTCTGTAATTTAATGTTGTGCAACATTTAATTTTTCTCCTGTGAAAAAAAAAACATGGAAATTTATTGGTAAAAATAAAGAATTTCGGTATATAGGGGGAGGGACTTGGGAAAACGAATTGTGATTTTTTTTTCCCCCTTCAAAATCATGCCAAAATGACTCATGACTGCTTATTTCTTTTTCTGTAGGTGGAAACAGGATATGAAGAAGTGTTGTCAGCATTCAGCACCCTTAGTGTTAGACCAGGTACTATTCTTTCTGTAATTTGATTATCTCCCCTCATTATCCAATTTTTTCCCCTTTTGTCTGCAGGAACAGAAAAGGGAAGACAAAAAGAAAAAGAGAAAGAAAGACAAAAGTCGACATAATTCGGGTGATAGCAGCGTGGAAATGGACAAAAAGAAAAGAAAAAAATCCAGTGATAATCAACCATTTAATCAAATAATAGATGACATTAATCAGAAGTTGAAAGATCATTCAAATGTTGTAATGGGGGAATTAAATTACAAAAAATTGAAACAAAGTGATAAATTGCTGCAAGATATTATGAAAAAACCTAAACTTCTGAATGAAAGTCAAACTAATGTGAGTATTTGTGATGATGTTATCAAAGATAAAGGTGAAGGGTCAAGTGGAGGCCATGGGTTGACTGGGAGAAAAATAAAGCTTGTTTTAAAGAAGAAGGAAAAAGAAGACAAAAAGAAAGAGGATACTGATTTATCAAAAGATAATGTTGACGAAAGTCAGAAAAATGTCAATGAAAATCAAAGTAGTGAAAAAGACATTGAATCTAACAATGCAAATAATGAAGAAAAACCCCTGAAATCTGACAGTTCCCAAAGGAAAGATAATGCAATAACACATGAAAATATGGAGATTGATCAAATTAAAAATGTTGAAACAAGTACTGAAAATCTTGGACAGGATAATTTGAATCAAGCTACTAAATTACTATATAATAAAAGTATGAATTGTTCTGCTGATCAAGATAATGATGTACCTCAAACTGAAAACAAGAATTCTACTCAGGAAAAAACAGGGGATACTCTCGGTCATGAAATGTTTAAGAATGTTTCTGATCTTGAACAAACAAAAGAAGTTCCTGATCAGGAAAATGCAAAGGAAATCCTTGATCAGGAAAACACAGGAAATATTCTGAATCCAGAGATTGGAAACAAACATTTTGTTGATGAGGATAAAAGTAACGATGACCAATCAACAACAAATCCATTTCTGATTAGTGGACTTGATGCCGAGGATGGCATGTTTAGCTACGACAGTGTTGGTATTGTTGACAATGAGGAAATACTTAGGATATGCTCAAAATTAAATAGTGAACATTCACCGCAGGAAAGTAACACTGAAACAAATGCAAAAGATGACATCAGCATAGTTTCAACAAGTGAAAAAGTGACACGGAATGAAAAATTAAATCAGGATTTTTGTAATAAAAAGTTGACAGATGCATCAGAAAGTACATGTACTGGAGAAAAAATGGTGGGTAAAGAAAATGTTGATGATGTGACAAATGAAATGCTGGGTGTCAATGAAAATGAACGAACACGCAACATGTTAGATTTGAAAGAGCGAATAGTAAAATTACCTGTGGAGCGTGGTAAAGATGGAGGAAAAAATTATTATAGCGATGATGATGACATAATGATTATAGAAAAGGAAGAGGAAAACATTTTGATAGAATTAGACAGTGATGATGATGATGATGAGGATAAGATGGTTGAAAAAGAAACAGTAGAGACAGATATTTTCCCAAAAAATAGGAAGTGGGATTTAGAACCAGGGGAGATAACTGATAGCACATCAACTGATTCTTCTTCTTCATCAAATTCAGAGGAACCAGATTCTCAGATGCAACCAACATGGGTTGAAATTGTGCGTCAACCTGCTCCAGCATCAGAAGGTTTATATTATAGAGAAAATCTTTAGCATAACAAAAAAAACCAACAAAAAATAACTCCTTAATTTCAATTTGTAAATGATAAAAAATGTAAAAAAAAATTACATCAACATGAAAATAGTGTAGAAATTAACCCTTAATGTATGTTTAGTTTTAGATGTTAAAATATTTATTTTGATTTTACAGAAATATATGCATTATCAGCCCTGACATAATGAAAACAATTTCTTTTTTTCATTTAAATACCAGATAATGGGGGGAAAAACATTTATTATAAAAAAAATTAAAATATGATGACAGCATTTTATTTCGTAGTATTTTGTCTGAAGTTATTGTTTCATATTGTAATTATATTTTTAATGTAAGAAATTAAGGAAAAGAAAATATGTTACTTGAAATAGTAAATCTTATAAGGTTGGATCCTGTATTAAGATATATATAAAAAAACAACTTTCTATTGTAGATAATGCATGCTATTAATTCTATTTTACAGAATCTACATTAAAGAATGCCCCATGTATAAGAGCAATGGTAACGTCCTCTGATTTCTTGAATGAAGGAATGTTATTTATTGTAACAATCAAAGGTGGAATAGTCGGGAGAGATAAACGACCAGAGCTAGTCATTTGTGTTCCTGATATAAACGTCAGTAAGGTCAGTACATTGTAGTCAAACTTAAGGTTGATGGTTTATGGTGTTTAATGCCACTTTCAACAATATTTCAATTATATCGTGGCAGTCAGTTTTATTGATGGAGGAAACTGGAGTACCCAGAGAAAGCCACAGACCTGTCTCAATGCACTGACAAACTTTATCACATAATGTTGTATCGAGTACACCTTGCAATGAATGGGGTTCGAACTCACAACTTTAGTCTTATGAAAAGGAAGTGTAATCAGTGATGGTTAATAATTACAACAATGTCAACAAAACGAACAATCACTTCTCACCTGAAGTCATTGAACATAAAAAACACTGTGACATATCACGTTGGAAATCCAGGTCCTGGCTTGTGACAGGCACAAAGATGTGGTGGGTTAAACCTGCTCGTTTTTACAAAAACACTGATAATGTGTTTTAACACAAATGAGCAGAACAATAGAAATCAGAATCGATCACTTGGTTTAAAAATCGATCATCGAAATGGGCACCGACGTCCAACTTATTAGCCCATGTTTCCAATCATCAACAGCTCTCTATTACACTTCTATACCATTTACTTAATTAAGCATGCCTTGTTTCTCTATTGGATTGAAATATCACTTTGAGGGGAGGCATTAAATGACCATTACACTAATAAAGTTCACAATAAACAACAATATCAACAAGGGACGTCGTGGTCGTGTTCATATGGTAGTTGGAACTACTTATGTATTCAGTACTTATCACCACTAATGTTGTGAGTTCGAGTCCCGCTCAGGCGATACAACGTTATGTGATAAAATTTGTAGGTGGTTTTCTCCTTGCACTTCGGTTTCATCCACCAATTAAACCTATCGCCACGATATAACTGAAATATTGTTGAAAGTGGCGTTAAACACTATCAATATCAACACAAATTGATCACCATTATTTGCCATTGTATAACTGTATATACTCCGTTGGCTATTGAGAGCCTCTGGTTTAATTCACTACATGTATTTCTCTTTTTTTTTCAGGTCCATGCAGAAATCAGATACAACAGTAAAGAACATATTTATACAATACAAGACAAAGGCAGCCAGAATGGTACATATGTCAATGAAGAGAGGCTATCAGAGGTAAAATATACAACATATTTATACAATACAAGACAAAGGTAGCCAGAATGGTACATATGTCAATGAAGAGAGGCTATCAGAGGTAAAATATGCAACATATTTATACAATACAAGACAAAAGCAGCCAGAATGGTACATATGTCAATGAAGAGAGGCTATCGGAGGTAAAATATACAACATATTTATACAATACAAGACAAAGGCAGCCAGAATGGTACATATGTCAATGAAGAGAGGCTATCGGAGGTAAAATATACAACATATTTATACAATACAAGACAAAGGCAGCCAGAATGGTACATATATGTCAATGAAGAGAGGCTATCGGAGGTAAAATATACAACATATTTGTACAATACAAGACATAGGTGGCCAGAATGGTACATATGTCAATGAAGAGAGGCTATCGGAGGTAAAATATACAACATTTTTGTACAATACAAGACATAGGTAGCCAGAATGGTACATATGTCAATGAAGAGAGGCTATCGGAGGTAAAATATGCAACATATTTATACAATACAAGACAAAGGCAGCCAGAATGGTACATATGTCAATGAAGAGAGGCTATCGGAAGTAAAATATACAACATATTTATACAATACAAGACAAAGGCAGCCAAAATGGTACATATGTCAATGAAGAGAGGCTATCGGAGGTAAAATATACAGCATATTTATACAATACAAGACAAAGGCAGCCAGAAT
Source organism: Bathymodiolus brooksi (assembly GCA_963680875.1). Taxonomy (NCBI): domain Eukaryota; kingdom Metazoa; phylum Mollusca; class Bivalvia; order Mytilida; family Modiolidae; genus Bathymodiolus; species Bathymodiolus brooksi. The sequence goes on from OY804577.1 coordinate 49,846,640, forward strand.
GGTACATATGTCAATGAAGAGAGGCTATCAGAGGTAAAATATACAACATATTTATACAATACAAGACAAAGGCAGCCAGAATGGTACATATGTCAATGAAGAGAGGCTATCGGAGGTAAAATATACAACATATTTGTACAATACAAGACAAAGGTAGCCAGAATGGTACATATGTCAATGAAGAGAGGCTATCGGAGGTAAAATATACAACATATTTGTACAATACAAGACATAGGTAGCCAGAATGGTACATATGTCAATGAAGAGAGGCTATCGGAGGTAAAATATGCAACATATTTATACAATACAAGACAAAGGCAGCCAGAATGGTACATATGTCAATGAAGAGAGGCTATCGGAGGTAAAATATACAACATATTTATACAATACAAGACATAGGTAGCCAGAATGGTACATATGTCAATGAAGAGAGGCTATCGGAGGTAAAATATACAACATATTTATACAATACAAGACAAAGGCAGCCAGAATGGTACATATATGTCAATGAAGAGAGGCTATCGGAGGTAAAATATACAACATATTTGTACAATACAAGACAAAGGTAGCCAGAATGGTACATATATGTCAATGAAGAGAGGCTATCGGAGGTAAAATATGCAACATATTTGTACAATACAAGACAAAGGCAGCCAGAATGGTACATGTGAATGAAGAGGCTATAGCCAGAATGGTACATAAGTCAATGAAGAGAGGCTATCAGAGGTAAAATATACAACATATTTATACAATACAAGACAAAGGCAGCCAGAATGGTACATATGTCAATGAAGAGAGGCTATCAGAGGTAAAATATACAACATATTTGTACAATACAAGACAAATGTAGCCAGAATGGTACATATGTCAATGAAGAGAGGCTATCAGAGGTAAGATACATATTTGAACAAGATACGTTTCGATGAGATGATGTTTGCTTTTGTTCTCAACCAACATGGCTTAATTGGATCTTTATTGTGCTACCTCACTGAAACAACAGTTGGCAGGAAGCCAAGATGCTCATCTCAAATACATTAGCCTGATTCCGAGCCAACCAGTCTTAGCTCTTTCTCTCTAATGCTAAGCGAGAAATAAAAAAATGTCAATTTTATTGTCTGGTTTGTCCCAAGGGAAAAAGGGGGTATTATTGCTCGAACCCAAGATCTACCACTCTTGAGGCAAGTATGCTAAGCAAATTATGCTTATTTTCATAAAAAGATACCAACAAATCTGCTTTTCTTTTTCATTTTTCATTTATTTATTTTTTCCTATCAAACAATTGAGCTGATTAAAGTCCCACTGGCTATATATTTGACTAAAAATAAAAACACAATTCTTTTAATAATAAAACCATTTAAACTTGTTAAAACATTTAAAAAACGCAATAAAATTGGTCTTTCAGCTCGCATTACTATATAATAAAGGGGGAAACAAGTAGCGAGAATTAAGTTCTGTCATGCAATAATTCCCACCGAAGATTTTCCGTATTCATACAACCTCTGTTGAACTTGAACGCTACACATGCGTATTGAGATTGTTGTCTATGAAAGAAACATGTCAGAATCTAGTTCGAAGCGTGGTCCAAAGAGAAGATTTACAGATTCAGAAAGAAAACAGCGGAAAAGAGAATCGAATGCTAAATTTGAGCAGGATATGAATTGGAGACCAGTGTGATCGTTGGAATGAGCTCAGATCAGTTCTACGAGTGAAAACCAACGCTGAAGTGGCGAAAATACTTTTGGACTGGTAAGTGCAATGTTTACATTTTAACGATGAAAATAAATCGTATATTGTGGCTAATAGAAGTTATAAATTTATTCCGTAGGTGAAAACATTGAAGGAAATATATATTTATTTATCATCTATATCTTAAATGTATGTTATTTACTTCGAAATAGGTGATAAAACCTGTCAAATACCAAAGGTAAAATCGAGACGAAAATATTGAGGCCAGTTAAAGGGATTTTTTAAAATACAAATTATCGCTTTTAATACGGCGTCCTAAATTGCAAACAATGTTCTTTGGTGTTTTGTATCAAATTTTGCTTTAATTCTTAAGTATTTTAATTAAGTATATATTCTAACAACCTTTGTGGCAAACATTGGGGTGTGGGGGGGGGGGGGGGGGTATTGTTGTGAATATAATCAGTAACAGAGTACAATGTAAGTCCCAAATTAGTGTAAAGTAAAGTATTTGCTCCACAATCAAGGCATCCCGGAAATGGGGCTTCTGCCCCTAACTGTACTAGTAGTCACACTATATATCTATCACAGATCTTCATTACTTTTGTCATTTTACAATTTTGCAATATTCCTAGGCTATTGTCAATTTCAGCTATGATGAGAAAACTCAGGAGACACAAACAGCAAAACAACTTAGATTACACGATGATAGTGTGTTTGCCACAAGTGTGCCATTGTCTGATAATACAGCATGTGCTGCATTTACGTCCACTCCAGAACGTGCCCATCAGAAGCCCAACATTACTGTTGCAGATGTTTCTGAGATTTCAGCATCAGAACATGAGATTGGTAGAATGTAAGTTTAATAAAACAACATAGTAGTGAAAGTATATATAAATTTTATTGCTGTTTATGGTATTTTAAATAATTTATGTCACTTTCGTACAGCTAGAATGAAAACATTTGAAAAATTGAAGAAGAAAAAAAGCAGTTGAAAGACTGAGACTCAGAGAGAACAATTAAGGGCCTGAACAATAATGCCAAATTTAGCTAAGTACAAAGCTTTGCTCGTGGGAGATAATTATACATTTTTGTATTAACAAAATAAGGTATAAATCAACAGGATCTTGTTGTGTAATCTATATATTTACACCATGAATGATGCTTTTAATTACACTTTAGTTTTGACAAATCTGACAATATTTCATTACATTGAATAAAATAGAGATTTACTCAAGTAAAATGCAAGTATTGTGTAACATGATTTTGATTTTTGGTGTTTTAGCGCCACTTTCTACAATATTTTCAGCTATATCATGACGACCAGTTTTAGTGGTGGAGGAAGCCGTAGTACCCAGAGAGAACCACCAACCATGGGCAAGCAATTGGTAAACTTTATCACTTGTGGCTTCGAGTCGAGTGCACCCTTTTTTGTAATTTACAAAGCCATGCTATTGTGTAACAGCTACACATGTCAGTTATATATTTTTTGTTTGTTTTAGGACAGAAGTTGAAATGTCGGGCATTGCTGTCAGCAAATATTCCACTAAAAAAGCATTTGACAAATCCAGCAGTTTTATTAATATATGTATAACAAGATATACATGTGTATATGGGGGAATTGTCAATGAGAAACCATCACATCAATAATGTTGCTTCATACTGTTGTTGACTACTTGCCTTCACTGCAAAACAGATGTACAAAATTGTAAACAAACAAAGTGTGTAAATAAATTTGGCACAGAAAATAATTTTATTTTGGATTATCTATCCGAGTCTTCCAGGCATGAAGCCAACATACTGTCCAAGTGGGTCTGGATATTTTCCCCTTATCCGCCATACACAGCAACTTGGTACAACACGCCTGTTTCCTGCTCCCAAATAGCCATGTCGCCACAAAATGTACTGTCTGTACCCAGTGTGTCTTCTGTCTCTGTTGTAATCTTGATCTGGATGTTGTGCCAGAATATTATCTCTATGGCGAGCAACAACCTCCAAAACAAGTTCTTCCAAAACTATGGTATAGAAATCCTGAAAAGAAGGGAAAAATATAGATGAGAAACAATCCATAGTTTTCCGTTGTAATACATCAATTCATTCAGATAAGCTTGTTTGAAAAAAGATATTGTGGTGCTGGATGAATACTTTCTCAGTTATGCTTTATTTGAGGGGCCATCAACAGTTTGTCATGAGATGTGGGTTTTTGTTTGTTGAGGGCTGTATGGTAACCTGTCTTTTATTTAATTCTGAGGATTATTCTTGTGTGATTTGTTGGTTGTTTAACCCATATCTCATTTTATTTAAATGGTAAATACATGTTTAAACATTAGATGGTATGTTGCATACAAACAACAGATTACATGGTGATGGCAAAGTCAATACTGGTGTAACCACAAAACTGTCAAAAATAAAATCATGCAACAGAATAGTAAAGGCATGTGAAAAAAATAATATTTACAGGCATTCTTGAGTGGCACCTCTCACTGTTCTCCTTGCAACACACTTTCTCTCCCTCCAGTATCTCCCTGCAATAGGTGCAGGTGCATCAGTCAGGTTGACCAGGCTGAGGAGCAGGATGGATCTGGATTTCTTTCATTTTCTTGCTCCAATAAATTGGAAGACAAATGAAGGCTGCGTGATTGATCTGAATTCTAAAATAAATAGAATTTTTTTATCATCTTGTATGAATAAATCAAAAGATCTTTAATTCAATCTTTTATGGCAACCAAAAATGAGGACCAAACAAAATACAGTCATCTGTCAAAAGTAATGGAAAATGTCCAAAAAAAATCCATATATAATCAACCAAAACCATATTTTTTTCTTTAGATTATTGTGAAGTCATTTCTGGATAGATTTTAACAAATTTTACACCAAAACATTCAAAATTGTCTATATTTTGTTTGTTTATTTGTTCATTATGTTTATATGAGTGGTTTTTATTTGTACATACTTTTTCCATGATTTAAATTTTTAGGATTTATTTTTAGTTGAAATATATAGGAAAATCAGTCAATTTTTATTTGTTGTGTTAAATTATATACAAATAAAAATCACTCATAACAACATAATGAGTAAATAAACCCCCAAAAAATATTGTTTTGGTTGATTATGCAGGGATTTTTTTTTTTTTACATTTCCCAATACTTTTGACAGATGACTAGTACAGAAATTACAGTAAATTTATTGTTGTATAGGGTAACTTCGACAATTTATGTAACCTCGATACACTTGGAATCAAAACATTTAGAAAACAGAAAATCGTTAGAGGGCTAACAGAGAAATGAAAGAGCCTAAACGGTACGATTTCCGTTAGGACGGTTACACTTTGCAAGTTCTTCATACTGATAGCAAATATAATAAAGATAAAATCCTAAAATATTTAATTTGCGAACATTATTTACTGAATAATGCGGATTCATTCAGAATTTTTTTACGAATACAACATATTTATTGTTCACTTGGTATTTCCTTTATCGTACCCCAATTTTGTCAAAATACGTTTTTTTTTACAATTAACTTTATTTCTCCTCTCTCGAGCTATGCACAAATTACTAACGTACTTTTCTGTTTTAAAACCATGCGAAATGACCACTTTTTATCGGGAAAACATTTGAAATAAAAGAATAATATAGTGAGAAAAGAGTACATGTGCTTACCTCTTCCATCGCTGTTTATTTATAGTGGGAACAACACGATCATTCGGCAATTGTATACGGCCGAGTAGTTACGATTGGATCATCCGACAGACTCCGTAAATTTGCTGATAATTAATCAGTCGCCATCTTTTGATGCAGCATCCTGGAATTCATCAACAAATATCGTTCTCTCACCCATTCTTTCTCACATATATCAACACGAAAATGAGTTAAAACATTATTTTATTAAATTTAAAGCATGTATAGTACATTTTTTGGAGAATGCAGCTCATTAAAAAAATGGTCGTATCTTAGCCAGTGGGGCTTTAAGACCAAAGCTGACCTTGACATAATCGTTTTTTGAGTTTCTGTTTTCAAACTTTCTCAACCTATTTAAGAAATATATATATAAACTATTGATTCAAAACAATTACAACTGAGTAACAATTAATTTCCATTTTCAGGCCAAATGTTTAAGCAAGTGGAAGCCACTGAAGCATGAAGATACCTTACAGATAAACTGTACTAGATTTGACCTTCACATCCATAATGGAACTGACACATGTGATAAATGTGAACCAGGTCAAGTTATAGCTTCAAAAGAACCAGGTATTTTATGTAAATCAGGACAAGTTATAGCTTAAAAAAACAGGTATTTTATGTAATTCAGGTCAAGTTATAGCTTCAAAAGAACCAGGTATTTTATGTAAATCAGGTCAAGTTATAGCTTCAAAAGAACCAGGTATTTTATGTAAATCAGGTCAAGCTATAGCTTCAAAAGAACCAGGTATTTTATGTAAATCAGGTCAAGTTATAGCTTAAAAAGAACCTGGTATTATGTAAATCAGGACAAGTTATAGCTTAAAAGAACAGGTATTTCATGTAATTCAGGTCAAGTTATAGCTTCAAAAGAACCAGGTATTTTATGTAAATCAGGTCAAGTTATAGCTTCAAAAGAACCAGGTATTTTATGTAAATCAGGTCCCTTACAAGTTGATGCGGCCTTATGACAGATGAGGCCTTATGCAAATCCGGCCTTATATCAAATGGATGTTCCGGCCGTGAGATATATTTAGTATACACTATTATAAACAACTACGCTAATATATTTTTGTGACTATGATTTTAGGGAAAAGAATAATTAAAAAATAAAAGGTGTATTTAAATTTAAAATATTATTTAAATATTCATGGCTATGATGAATAAAATAATGTATTCAGATTATTAGCATAAATATTCATGACATATTGGAACTTGTAGTGTTTTCACAAGATTTACTCCTAACTGAATATGAAAAGCCATAATAAATCGTTATTATTTTAGCAATTTTTTAATTAGTAATAATGACGGAAATCATTTCCATTGAAGTTGATGATTAGAAAAACAATTCAAGTTGATATACCAAGCTGTCAACAAGCGAAATTCCCTAGATGTTCTCTTGCAATTAATTATCGTTTGTTTAATAGTCGTATAATTGCACTGGCAGTATGATTATAAGGGTTACCAAAAAGTAAAAGGAAGCCATACTATAAATTACTCAAAAAGTACTCCAATTCTTTTGATGAAATTATTAATTATTTACTCAAATCATCACTATGTGTCGTTTTATCATATGTATTGTATATATCCATAGATACACATCATTCTTAACTGAGGCCGCATTAACCAAGGCCGTATCAACTAAGGCCGCATTTGTTTAAGGCCTGATCATCTCGAAAGCATCAGGTCAAGTTATAGCTTCAAAAGAACCTGATGTTTGTCTTAACATTATACATATGATGAATGTAAACTAGGTCAAGTTCTAGCTTTAAAAGAGACAGGTAATTCAATAACATATGATACTTGTGAATCAGGTCAAATTCTAGCTTCAAAACAACCTGGAATTTTATCAGCCCACTCATAAAGAAGAAGCCAACATTTATATGTGCCTGCATAGGAATGTACATGTCTTGAAAATGAATGGGATTTGCTATCTGTTGTAATTTGTCATTGTTAATATACATATATGGATCTTTAATAATATTTGTGGACAGATCAGTGAAATATTATATAAAATAGGAAGTGAAACTTTACAAAATTGCAGAATCTAATTAATATATATATCAGTTTGTAAAGGCTGATTTGTTATTCTTCTTCAATAGAAACACCAGTCACCACAGATACCAGAGACAAAAAACTGAAACATAGAGAACAGCTGAAAAATATTAAAAAGAAATATGGATTAGTGGTAAGGCCATCTAAAAAAATGTTCTGGTTCTCAGACAATGGATTTAAAAAAAGGGCAAGGTAGGTAGGATTTTTATTTCCAAACCAACATGGGAAGGGTTTTTATATTTTGTTTTTATTTTCAGCGGTTTAAATAACGCAAACCAGTTCAATTCTACTATTTTGGCAAACAAACAACACAATAGTGTTTACTCTGTCAACAGGCAGGATAGTCCACGGAACTATTTGTTTGGAACGTAACTGTACATTAAAACTGACGAGGACAGTGTTTTCACTCATAGCCATGCTGAATTTTTACTTTCGTTTTCGATTGATCAGTCATTCAAACGTTTGTCAAAACTCGTCCGCATCACTGGCATGCTTGAAAACTTAAATTTGGCGATAAATTTGAATTTTTTTTCTTCTTCAAAAATACGGTGCGGCAGCAATTTTTTTCTGTATGGCAATAAAAACGTCCCATCGGCCGAAATTTCCAGGGGGCGGCCGACTTTGTCTGAGAACCAGAACTTTTTATTTTATTTGGCCTAAATATTCTATATTTATAAAGTAGTGGTTAACAGATGTCAACAAATAATATATCTAGATTTTTTTGTCTTCACTGTGAAAAGTTTGATTTAACAAATATGAGTGATAATCAACAAATAATAAATGTAGACTTTTTTTGTCTTCACTGAAAAGTTTGATTTAACAAATATGTGTGAAAACCCTATTTTAATTTTACCTGTCAAAAGGTCATGAGGGTTTGACCATCACTTGGTTCCCTTCTTCCCACCAGGTTTTTGTAATTTTACACATTTAAATCTTCTACATAGAATTCATGGAGCCACTTGAATCATATTTTATTGCGGAAATGATTTATGTTTGATCCTTTAAAGGGAGTAGGACTGGTATTTCTTGTGGTAAATATACTGTTTTCCATATGAGACAATATCTCATGCTGGATTAAGATATTGGATAAGGAGGATAATGGTTGTTCCAACACCACTTTCAGTATTATTTCAATTACATCATGGTGGTCAGTTTTAACGGAGGAAACTTTTAAGAGTACCGAGAGAAAACCACAGACTGGCTGCAATTAACTGACACACTTTATCACATAAAGATGTCACCATATCGGTGGTGTAATGGTTCCAATTTGCCTCGTGTGCAGTAGATCTTGGGTTCGAGCCCCGACCGTGTCAAAACTATGATAATAAAATTGGTATTTGTTGCTTCTCTGCTAAGCACATAGCCTTAAGAAGAAAGAACAAAGACAGGTTGGCTCGGAATCAGGATAATGTGTGGAGCGACATGTCTACATGTGGATTGTTGTTTCTGTGAGCTAGCGCTATTGAAAAAATGCAAATAAGCAGTGTTGGTCTAGTGAAAAGCGAACATCATTATCATATCATCATAAATAGTCTACTTAATCACTTGTCTTTTCTTGTCCAATAAATACCAATACATTTCCAAATTATAAATGTTATTATGATCTGTTTTTATAGAGTTCATCTTACACTGATAATTCTGCTGCAATAAATAATCCATTATACCAAGACAAAGCTAAAGAAAGACGTCAAATAGTTGGCAGTGACAATCCTCATAAGAGAGATGATTTCCCATCGTCTGTTCACAGGTAAGAAAGAAGTCAAACAGCGTGTAGTGACAAATGGTTTCCAGATGATATTTTGAGTTATGTGTTATGTACATCTTTTTTGCGTTGTATGTTTAGGGACATAATTCAAAAACTGTTAAAGTATCTTGACCTTTATTTGTTATTTTAAGTAAAAGAAAATTGTATCAGATGGACAGAGATGGTGTACTAATATTTTTATTTTGTATTCAATATGGCCACCACAGTCTGACATAGTTTAGAGAGAACAAAAATTTAAATCTGAAACTTCAGAATTTATGCAATTGTGCATGAATTATTTTTTATTAAGTATGTCAAAATTTTCTGGAATTCAATACTTGAGTACTCGGAACAGATACTCGCGAGTACTTGAGTACTCGGAAGACACCTCAACACTCTGAGGAAATCTATGACTATCATTATTCCGTTGATTATCTGTTGAAAGACAAAATTAATACCAAATTTGCTTTTCAACCAAACTTTTGACAAATATATGACCAAATAGATACAATATTTTTCTCTGAAATCCTTTGACGATTTGAAGAAAGACTTAATACCAAATTGTGCTTTTCAACCAAACATTTGACAAATATACGACTACAGTGCAATATTTAATTGAGAATAGAAATTGAATCTTTTTAAATAAACATTTATTACACAATTAATCATCCAACATACAGATCCCTCCAAGTGTATCAACGATCAAACACTCAGGTCGGACACAGAGTTTTGTCGGACTTCACTCTTAAAATTGTCCGACCAAATTGTCCGACAAAATCCTCCCAGGTCGGAGTGAGAGTCTCCACTCTCAGATAGTTAAACTGTAAACAGGAAACATCCCCAAATTCTGCTAACCAATAAATTCGTGCATAAAGAAACATGCGTATCTTAGTAAAGCTGAAGTAAATGAGTGATATACAGTGGTACGGAAAGTATAGATATGTTAACGGCTGTCACGGGCGATATATACAATAATATCCATGAATAAAATGTATTAACATGCAGTACCCATGTTTTAAGTGCACTAGAAGTGAATATTAATATGTCCCTATGTACTCGCGACAATCGATGCCAAGACCCTTTCACTTGCTGCAAACAGTTGCCGGTTTACGATATCGGGTGCGTTTGCTCTTTTACCTGTTTGCCAAATGTAGGGCGAACGAACCCGGGTAAATAATTCTAATTTATACATTTATTTCTTTAAAGGCAAATTTGGATTAAAATTATTTAGTAAAATTTAAGTTTTATTTTGTTCATGGCGAATGGGTCATAAATCAGTAAATCCCGGTTTTTTTTCTTATAAAAGTGGCAGTCTGCGGAGTCCTGATATAGGTGAAATAATATTTTATTAGTGTATTCTACAGGTTTTTTTTTACAGTTTACCTGTCAAAACATCACCCATCTCAGCATGTTGTCGCATCGTGCATTCATGATATACAAATACACCTATGCGTTTTCGATTTTCAAGCCGTCTTCCAATTTATTTGTACTTAAAAAATAAATTTATATCTTTTTTCTTATATATGTGTATAAATATCTTAATAAAATAAATACATTTACGATGAGAAATTATTATACGTCATGATATCGTTATTTAGGTAAATACTTATTAGACAGATTTTTTTTTAAACCATTTTTGTCTTTTTAACTGACCCAAGCTAAATAAATGAAATGTGACTTAATGTGTTAATTATATAAATCCTTGCCTTCTATAAATTTTAATTTCTTATCTAATTCTTATTCTTATTTAACAATATGGTCAGGTTGTTATTTTCATTGAATGGCATCTCAAAATAGATGGCTTCACAGTAGGGGCTCTCCCTGTATATTGGTTACATCCTGTACATTACAACTGACAGCTAATGCATGACAAACAATTTTAATCAGCCATCATTATCATGAAATACATTTTTTAATCTTTATTTTGATGATGGCACCTAATTCCCATCACCTAATCCAAATTAGTATAGTAGAGGAGTACCGTATTTTTCGGACGATAAATCTAGATAAAAATGACGATTTTGTTTACAGTACAAAAAATGTATACCTTTATTTTGCTGTAGGTTTATTTCTGAATAAGAAGACTCGTATCATCGATGTTCTTGGTGTTATTTTTTTTTTAAAATAAAGCAATAAAAGTATACTAACAGGGGGTGCAATTCTGGGGATAAAATATTCAACATCCGAAAAAAATCAATATTCAATGATTGAAGTGTTATCGAAAATCAGTTCAATATTGTATTTTATAATAAAATATATACTATAAAAAATGTATCTTGTTGAAAAAAATCACAGGGTGGATCGATTTACAATATAAAATTATTATCACAAAATATCTAAATATAGCTATAGCTTTCCATCAAACACGAGCATGCGCACGTGATTGTATTAAAAAATGACGGTTGCAATACATCTCACAGTAAATAAGCTTTTTATACTAAATTTACTGGTAAATAATTTATATCAATTTCGTTACTTAATCGATATTTTATTGCAATAATTTATATGAGGCTATGGGTGTTTAAACGTCACTTTTCAACAATATTTCAGTTATATATTGACCTTTGAGCTACCTTTCCTGGTGCGAATATGGTGCAAGGTAGAAATACACTAGGGTATTTACGTAGCCGGACATTCTACATACCGGAAAGAAAGTACGCTTACAAATATGCATCGATCACAAAATGTTTGACATGTTCACCTCGAGAAATGTAAAAAAAATCTTTAAATATCCACTCTCACGTCCGACCTAATAGTCGGACTTAGAGAGTGTTGACTCAAATTAAATTTACTTCAATAATTGCAAATGTACCTACAAACAAATAGTAATAAAAATCAACAACATTAAATAGAATTAATTATAATTGTTCTCCCCCTGGCACCTGGAAATTTGTGTCAACAAGATGTTCCTTCCATTATTGACACCTGTAACCTGAGCTTATTAATTCATATCAAGCTGGCTGTAATACCTAGTCCAATACACATATTGCCGTTACAGATGAACAAGTATAGGAACTTGAAATATTTGTAAACGGAATATTGTGTAACTTTAGCCGGTGATTTTTGCATCCGTTATTTCACCTTTGCATGGATATCACACTCCGAAAGAATTATCTCTTATTCATTCATGTACACACCGTACCGGCCTCACTGACTCTGTTTTAAGTGACAACAGATTTTTTTTTTAAATCGTCAGTGATTTCTCCAAACAAACAAAGTCAAAACGCAAACTTAAGTCGAGTTTTTACTCAAATTTAATTTGGTTTGTTAAGAAAACTTTTTTCGAGAAATCCAAGCCAGGGCTGGACTCGGCATATATATTTTTAAAGTTTAGATTTCAGAAAAGTTACGATATTTCTAGCATTCCGATTGTAATCGTAAAATTTAAATGTACTAGAAAGATCTATTAAAATTAAACAGATTAAAGAAACACAAACGGTGTAACTCAAAATTATTGTACAATTCTTTGATTATGAGGTGCTCCTATGCATCGAACGACTTGTGCCCGAGCGTGACAAATATTGACCTTGGAGCTACCTTTCCTGGCGCGAATATGGTGGAAGGTAAAAATACACAAGGGTATCTACGTACCCACACATTCTACACACCGGACAGAAAGTAGGCTTACAAATACGCATCGATCACAAAATGTTTGACATATTCACCTCGAGAAATGTAAAAAAAATCTTTTAATATCCACTCTCACGTCCGACCAAAATGTCCGACCAATTAGTCGGACTTAGAGAGTGTTGACTCTCAAATTTGTCGGACATTTTGGGAGGAATATGTGGGACCTGAGAGTATGATCGTTGATACACTTGGAGTGTACTGTACCTACAAAGACGTGACAGTTACAATTACATGCATGATTAACAATCAAAGGCAAATACGGCTTAAATGTAAGTCGTAAACAACACAATCACTGTACAAACACTGTTATAAATACACCTAATCAGTTGTATGGGGTTCATTGCGGGGCACTTTAATTTTGTTCTTGTTCAGAAAAAGGATCTGATCTACAACTTCGGATGATAATCTATTTCGAAGTTTTGTTACAATTAGTCCTGCAGATGAAAAAATCCTCTCCGAAGGAACGGATGTTGCCGGTACTACTAAAAAAGTTTTGCAATACCTGATAATCGTGGATATTTAGTTTCTCTATCGGCCCACCACTCGAGTGGGGATTTTTCTAAGTCAGACTTGTCGAGCAGATAACTTGATTGATCAAATTTGTTGTACCACCACAAAATGTTAATTGTGCATCACAAAGAGTGCATTTGACAGTATTTCCGATTTTATTTCTAACAACATAGAACATACGGTGAACTGTATTCATATTTGTTCAGACTTAAATTTTACTTATGGAATATTTCAAAGAGAAAAATGAAAGGGAAAATGTCTAAAGATAAAAAAGTTAGGCGAGTATTCGAGTACGAAAATTATACTCGAGTACTCAGCCTTCCGAGCGAGTACTCATTGTCATCCCTAATTTTTAGTTCACCTGGACCTTTGGTCCAGGTGAACTATTGCCATCACTTGGCGTCTGTCGTCTGTCGTCTGTCGTCTGTAGTCTGTCGTCTGTAAACTTTTCACATTTCAAGCTTCTTCTCCGAAACCACTTGGCCGATTGGAACCGAACTTAGCAGGAATGTTCCTTGGATGGTCCTCTACAAAGTTACTGTTTTTCGTTCCAGTCGGATATTCAATATGGCTGCCAGGGCCAATAATATGCTCTGATTGGCTGAAATTTCAAAGATCTTCTTCTCCGAAACTAATGAACTGACTGAACCCAAACTGTAAAGGAATGATCATTGGAATGTCCTTTACCAAGTTACTGTTTTTTATGCCGATCGGAAATCCAAGATGGCCGCCATCGCAGGACATAGATTAACATTGGACCCTATGGGAAAATGTTCAAATGCCTTCTTCTGAGAAACTACAAATATGATTAAAGCCAAACTGTACATGAATGTTCATTGGATGGTCCTCTACAATCTTAAGGTTTTTTGTTCCGATATGAAATTCAAAATGGCGGCTACGGCAGGACTTAGTTTAACATTGGACCCTATGGGAAAAATGTTTCAAAATGCTTCTTCTCTAAAACCACTTGGACAGTTGAAACCAAACTGCCCAGGAATGATCATTGGAAGGTCCTCTACAAATTTTATGTTTTTTATGCCGGTCGAAAATCCAAGATGGCCGCCACCGCAGGACATAGATTAACATTGGACCCTATGGGAAAATGTTCAAATGCCTTCTTCTCAGAAACTACAAATATTATTAAAGCCAAACTGTACATGAATGTTCATTGGATGGTCCTCTACAATCTTAAGGGTTTTTGTTCCGATATGAAATTCAAAATGGCGGCTACGACAGGACTTAGTTTAACATTGGACCCTATGGGAAAAATGTTTCAAAATGCTTCTTCTCTGAAACCACTTGGACAGTTGAAACCAAACTGCCCAGGAATGATCATTGGAAGGTCCTCTACAAATTTTCTGTTTTGTATGCCGGTCGGAAATCCAAGATGGCCGCCACCGCAGGACATAGATTAACATTGGACCCTATGGGAAAATGTTCAAATGCCTTCTTCTCAGAAACTACAAATATGATTAAAGCCAAACTGTACATGAATGTTCATTGGATGGTCCTCTACAATCTTAAGGTTTTTTGTTCCGATATGAAATTCAAAATGGCGGCTACGGCAGAACTTAGTTTAACATTGGACCCTATGGGAAAAATGTTTCAAAATGCTTCTTCTCTGAAACCACTAGGACAGTTGAAACCAAACTGCCCAGGAATGATCATTGGAAGGTCCTCTACAAATTTTCCGTTTTTTATGCCGGTCAGAAATCCAAGATGGCCGCCACCGCAGGACATAGATTAACATTGGACCCTATGGGAAAATATTCAAATGCCTTCTACTCAGAAACTACAAATATGATTAAAGCCAAACTGTACATGAATGTTCATTAGATGGTCCTCTACAAACTTTACGTTTTTTGTTCTGGTATGAAATTCAAAATGGCGGCTACGACAGGACTTAGTTTAACATTGGACCCTATGGGAAAAATGTTTCAAAATGCTTCTTCTCTGAAACCACTTGGACAGTTGAAACCAAACTGCCCAGGAATGATCATTGGAAGGTCCTCTACAAATTTTATGTTTTTTATGCCAATCGGAAATCCAAGATGGCCACCACCGCAATACATAGATTAACATTGGACCCTATGGGAAAATGTTCAAATGCCTTCTTCTCAGAAACTACAAATATGATTAAAGCCAAACTGTACATGAATGTTCATTGGATGGTCCTCTACAATCTTAAGGTTTTTTGTTCCGATATGAAATTCAAAATGGCGGCTACGGCAGGACTTAGTTTAACATTGGACCCTATGGGAAAAATGTTTCAAAATGCTTCTTCTCTGAAACCACTTGGACAGTTGAAACCAAACTGCCCAGGAATGATCATTGGAAGGTCCTCTACAAATTTTCTGTTTTTTATGCCGGTCGGAAATCCAAGATGGTCGCCACCGCAGGACAGATTAACATTGGACCCTATGGGAAAATATTCAAATGCCTTCTACTCAGAAACTACAAATATGATTAAAGCCAAACTGTACATGAATGTTCATTGGATGGTCCTCTACAAACTTTACGTTTTTTGTTCTGGTATGAAATTCAAAATGGCGGCTACGGCAGGACTTAGTTTAACATTGGACCCTATGGGAAAAATGTTTCAAAACGCTTCTTCTCTGAAACCACTTGGATAATTGAAACCAAACTGCCTAGGAATGATCATTGGAAGGTCCTCTACAAATTTTATGTTTTTTATGCCGATCGGAAAACCAAGATGGCCACCACCGCAATACATAGATTAACATTGGACCCTATGTGAAAATGTTCAAATGCCTTCTACTCAGAAACTACAAATATGATTAAAGCCAAACTGTACATGAATGTTCATTAGATGGTCCTCTACAAACTTTACGTTTTTTGTTCTGGTATGAAATTCAAAATGGCGGCTACGACAGGACTTAGTTTAACATTGGACCCTATGGGGAAAATGTTTCAAAATGCTTCTTCTCTGAAACCACTTGGACAGTTGAAACCAAACTGCCCAGGAATGATCATTGGAAGGTCCTCTACAAATTTTCTGTTTTTTATGCCGGTCGGAAATCCAAGATGGCCGCCACCGCAGGACATAGATTAACATTGGACCCTATGGGAAAATATTCAAATGCCTTCTACTCAGAAACTACAAATATGATTAAAGCCAAACTGTACATGAATGTTCATTAGATGGTCCTCTACAAACTTTACGATTTTTGTTCTGGTATGAAATTCAAAATGGCGGCTACGGCAGGACTTAGTTTAACATTGGACCCTATGGGAAAAATGTTTCAAAACGCTTCTTCTCTGAAACCACTTGGATAATTGAAACCAAACTGCCCAGGAATGATCATTGGAAGGTCCTCTACAAGGTGTGTGTTTTTTATGCCGATCGGAAATCCAAGATGGCCACCACCGCAGGACATAGATTAACATTGGACCCTATGGGAAAATGTTCAAATGCCTTCTTCTCAGAAACTACAAATATGATTAAAGCCAAACTGTGCATGAATGTTCATTGAATGGTCCTCTACAAAATATACGTTTTTTATTCTGATATGAAATTCAAAATGGCGGCTACGGCAGGACTTAGTTTAACATTGGACCCTATGGGAAAAATGTTTCAAAATGCTTCTTCTCTGAAACCACTTGGACAGTTGAAACCAAACTGCCCAGGAATGATCATTGGAAGGTCCTGTTTTTTATGCCGATCGGAAATCCAAGATGGCTGCCACCACAGGTCATAGTATTAACACAGAACCATATGGGGAAAATACAGAAATATATTCTTCTCTGAAGCTATTGCACTGATTGAACCTAAACTGTGCATCAATCATTGGAAGGTCCTTTACAAACTTTGTGTTTTTTATGTTGATCGTAATTCCAAGATGACGCAGGTCATAGTTTTTACATAGGACCAATTGTTTTTTTTTATTACCAGGTGAACGATACAGGCTCTTGAGAGCCTCTGGTTATTAATTGTTGTTTATATTTTGTATTTAATGATGGTTGGAAATATGACCAGTGTGAAAATTAGATTTTTGAAGGCACTCGCCAAGCCGGGCGAGTGACTTTTAAGAACTACTCGCCCAGATCAGAATCCACTTGCCCAAATTTTTTTTTGGGGCCTGGGTGGCTCAATGAGTTAGGTCACTGGATCTTAAAACTCATACAAGCCTATCACCAATACGGCGTGATCAGTTGTTTTACGCTTGGTAGATTTTGAACTTTCACCATTTTGATTTACAATCGTCACATACTTTAACAGTGACATCGTGAATATTTTGAACCCATTAATCCATGACCTTCATCTTTGTTTTCTACAACCATTTCTTACAACATATCTGATTAGTCGACTATTCTACTGTCAACCAATCAGATTCGGTATTCAGTATTAAAAAATCTGTATCCTTTGGTCGTTTTACATTAACGCTTTCCTATCCTTAGTTGAAGAATCGATCAACATTGAATAATTAGGGGACGTCTCAAAACCAAAATTACTCGCCAGAATGGGCGAGCTCAAAACATATTTTACTCGCTGGAAAATTGAAATACTCGCATTGGCGAGCGGGCCAGTGCCTATTTTGTTCACTGTATGACATGGCTGTTATAGTGCTCTTTGGAAATTCGCTTTGTAAATATAATTTTTGATGATGTTATAAGCTTTATGAATGCCTAATATTTTATGTAGAAGAATTTTCTGGATTAAACACAAATGTCAACCTATTACATTGATATCAAATAAGATATATTGCCAACAAAAATTGTCTGATCATTTCACTCATGAAATTGAAATGATTTCTTTTCAATTGATGTTCAATTTCCAAAAATTGTTTGTCTCCACAACAAACAGAAACAGGAAATAATATATTTTAATTTTCCATAAATTTGTCATGATCGATTAAATATATTTTTTCTGTAGGCCTATACAGGAAGACAATAAAGGTCACAGGTTATTGAAGAAAATGGGTTGGTCTGAAGGAGAAAGTCTGGGCAAAGACAATGCAGGAATTCAGGAACCAGTGAGTTCTGTTATCAATAAAATTATAAATTCTATTCAATTGTTATTGATGTTATTAGGACCAGAATGGCCAAGGCCAAGTACTAAGTACCTTACATACCATTTCTTTGTAAGCCGTTGCTAGAGGTAAGCTGTTCTGATAGTTTTGTTGTTGTGAGTAAATGTGTAATTACTACTTGTGTAATCAATATAAGTACACAGTTGAGTCCTGTGTATTCTTGGGAATAGAGTATGATATTTTACCTGCTTCATCTTTTTAAATTAGAAAAGTATTTGTAAAAATAATCATCTCAGAGAATTGATGTTATTTGTTGTTGTTTTCTTAGACAAGCACTAATTATCAAAAGATGGGAAAAAAATACTTGTACTATTTCATGAAGAGAAGAATAATAAAGTCCTGCTCTACAGATATGTACTGTTATTCAGCCAATACTGTCTTACTGATCAATAAGGGGTGGTACCAGGTACTTTTACGCTCCTAAAATGGTCTTTGTTACCTCCTGATTTTAAAGAGTGTTGTATAAGATATTCATGAAAATTGTTCAAATTTTAATAAAAAGTACTGCATGTATATAGAGAAATACTGGTACACTTGAAAAATACTGAGAGTCCTATGATATATGCTAGATTATAACTTAATCTGATATATACCGAGATAAAGCCTTTACTGATATGTATATGTTATCTGAATGTGAATTAATTGATACCGAAAATATCAGCCTGTTGAGCCAGAATATGAAGTTTGTTGGCAAGTGAGCAAAGCGAACGAATCACAAACCTCATATTCTGTCGAGCAGGCTGATATTTTTCAGTATCAATCATATTCACATTCAGATGACATGTTTATCATCCTTAAATCAAACATAAACATGGATATATGGTACATCTATAGGTTTCGATATTTGTATTTTCGCGGGAAAAATCACATAATTTAAAATATTTATCTGCACTCACTCCTTTAGCCCAAATATGTTTCAATACATAGTTCGTAAGTAATTTGCAAATATACCATTCATTATTACCGTGAATGGTGCATTTTATAACGTAACTTGATGAACATTTAACAAAAAAATCATAGTTCAAAGACAATGATTTAAAATAATGAAATTTAAATGATGCACTCATTTTCATTAGCGATTTTGTTTACCAATTCCGTTCGGTTTAGCACAAACGTCACGACCTTGATGATGATTTTAAAAAACGTCTTCCCAGCAGAGGTTATCAAGAATTGTTTCAAGTACATTTTTGTAGGACGATGTTTGTTGATATTGCTGACACGACAGTTCCTAATTCGATTTATGTTTTAAAAAATGAAATGTTTACTACCTAACGGTGTTGATGAATTATATTTACTTTTGTCATCTTCACAGTAATTATCGTTTAAATGTTGGGAGAATTTGGTGATAACTCCTGCTGACTGTTGATAAGTCCTGCTCAGCTCACGTGGACTTTGATACGAGTTTTGCTTATGGAGTCAGCAGGTAGATATAGTGGGAGGGAAGGATGACAAGTGCTGTTATACAGCCTAAGCCAATATGTGCTGAAATATAGCCTATAGTGATATGTGCTTGTTGTTTAATTCCTGACTTTCAACAAAATTTCAGTTAAATTGATGCATTCACTTTTTATTATGGAGGAAACTGGGGTACCAGATTTCGTCATGGACCGGAATCCCACTCACAACTTTTAGTAGTGATAGACAGGCACTGACTGCATAGGTAGATGTAAATCCATTTACCATATGATCATAATCATGACAGCCCCTCTGATATTTGATGCTATACAGCTTATTATCCATGATATGTCATGATAGTGGGTCCTGTATATTCAACACACGCATGTTACTTAGCAAGGGTTAGGTTATGGTGTTTAATCCCACTTTCAACAATATTTCAGTTATATCATGGCGGTCAGTTTTATTGGTGTGTAGGAAACCGGAGTACCCGGAGAGAACCACAGACCTGTCACAAGTCACTAACTTGTTACTAACCAAAGCAAAAAGATCAGAGAAGAAGAAACTTGTAACATTTTAGTTATTAACATGACCAAAAAAAATCAGTTTTAATGGTCATCACTGAAAAACCCAATTACTTTTAGGTGAAGAACAACAATCATAGTCTGGCTCTAATATTTTTAAGTTTGTTTAACTTAGTATCTGAATGTTGATTTCTTCATATCTATTTATGTCCCCCCTTAAAAGGCTATCCCCGCTGTATTGAAAAGCTGATCTTGTAAGAGAGGTGGTTTCTCTTATGTCAGTGTATCTGAAATCTGACCTGATCAGAGGAGTGGCCTATGTTGGGAGGGGCCCTACAAGAGGGAGACCACTGTTCTGAAATTTTATTATGAAGTAAAAATTTTATAAAGGTATAACAAACATATTCACTATTTATACAGTACAATGAAACCTGTCTAAAACAAACCCTGAATAATCCAGAATCCTGTATAATCAGAACTTTAGATAAAGTACCAATATAGCAAATCTTTGTTAATTTAACATGTATAAACCGAACACCTGTCTATTCTGAACACAATAGTCGATCCCAAGGAGGTTTGGTTTAGGCAGGTTTCACTCTATTATAAAAAAAAACCAGTGTTTTATGCATGTAAAATAAAATGACAAATTCTGTTGTGATCTGTGTATTGCTTCAGGTATCAGTAACAGCTCTACATCTTTTGTCCTGCATTCTAGCCAGCTAATGAAACAAAAAAATGAAGATAGCCCATTTTAAATCATCATAACTAACCCATGATTAAAAAACTCTGATACTCTCCACTCGTCACCTGCGGGTCACAGCATATGAAAACCATCAAATCAAAGTGTCTTAAAATGACTCATAAATAGTCTTATAACTACGAGGATTTCTCTGTAAGTTGACACATGGGTGGTGAGTGAAGAGTAATCGGAATGTGATCAGCTGTGAGTTACTAATGGTGATCTAAAATATTCTTTTATTGATTTGTTGACGGTATTCAAAGTTACTTTCAGTATTGATTGATAAAAAAAATCATAATATTTATACCCCCGCTCCCCGAAGGGGGAGGGGGGTATACTGTTTTACCTCTGTCCGTCCGTCCAAGATATTTTTCATCGCATTTTTCTCAGTAACTGTTGATGGCAGAAATCTGATATTTGGTCACAAGTGTCATATAGGTATACCATATTGTGGGTAGCGTTTTTGGACCCGTCAGATTCCTACTTCCTGTTTGCCGACTTAGTTGGTTTTTTATACACATTGAACATATATGCACATTTTTCGTCACATTTTTCTCAGCAACTATTGTTGGCAGAAATCTGATATTTGGTCACAAGCTTCATATAGGTACCCCATATCGTGGGAAGCGTTTTTGGATCCTTCAGATTTCTACTTCCTGTTTGCCGACTTAGTTGATTTTTATACACATTGAACATATATGCTCATTTTTCGTCACATTTTTCTAAGCAACTATTGATGACAGGAATCTGATATTTGGTCACAAGCTTCATATAGGTATGCCATATTGTGGGAAGCGTTTTTGGACCCGTCAGATTCTCACTTCCTGTTTGCCGACTTGATTGGTTTTTAGCTCACCTGGCCATAGGCCATGTGAGCTTTTGTCATGGGTAAGCGTACGTCGTCCGTCCGTCCGTTAGCTTTTCACATTTAAATCTTCTTCTCTGAAACCGCTGAACAGAAATCAGCCAAACTTGCCAGAAATGTTCACTGGATGGTCCTCTACCAGATTTGTGTTTTTGGTGTTGTTTTGAAATCCAACATGGCTGCCAGGGCCCATAATGTGTTCTCATTGGCTGAAATTTAAAAAATCTTCTTGTCAGAAACCACTAAGTCAATTGAATTGTGACTTTGCAGGAATGATCATTGGGTGGTCCTGTACTAAAATTGTGAATCGTTTGCTGATCGGAAATTCAAGATGGCCGCCATGACTCGACTTAGTTTAACATTGGACCCTATGGGAATTTCACATTTTCATCTTTTTTTCTGAAACCACAAAACAGATTTGAACCAAACTTGGCAGAAATGTTCATTGGATGGTCATATACAAGATGTTTGTTTTTGGCGCTGATCGGAAATCCAACATGGCTGCCAGGGCCCATAATGTGTTCTTATTGGTCGAAATTTTAAAAATAATCTTGTTAGAAACCACTAAGCCAATTGAATTGTGACTTTGCAGGAATGATCATTGGGTGGTCCTGTACTAAACTTGTGAATCGTTTGCCGATCGGAAATTCAAGATGGCCACCATGACTCGACTTAGTTTAACATAGGACCCTATGGGAATTTCACATTTTCATCTTATTTTCTTTGAAACCACAAAACAGATTTGAATCAAACTTGGCAGAAATGTTCATTGGATGGTCATATACAAGATTTTTGTTTTTGGCGCTGATCGGAAATCCAACATGGCTGCCGGGGCCCATAATGTGTTCTGATTAGTTGAAATTTTAAAAATCTTCTTGTTAGAAACCACTAAGCCAATTGAATTGTGACTTTGCAGGAATGATCATTGGGTGGTCCTGTACTAAACTTGTGAATCGTTTGCCGATCGGAAATTCAAGATGGCCGCCATGACTCGACTTAGTTTAACATTGGACCCTATGGGAATTTCACATTTTCATCTTTTTTTCTGAAACCACAAAACAGATTTGAATCAAACTTGGCAGAAATGTTCATTGGATGGTCATATACAAGAATTTTGTTTTTGGCGCTGATCGGAAATCCAACATGGCTGCCAGGGCCCATAATGTGTTCTGATTGGTCGAAATTTAAAAAATCTTCTTGTTAGAAACCACTAAGCCAATTAGTGTAAACATATTTTATTAATCAATACATATGAATATAGTACAACAATTTAAATACAACAATAGTAATGACTATGAATTAATTAAGAGGATCCGAAAACAAGTTATTAAACTTATATAAATCCGTATCCCAAGTTTAATTAAATCTACTTTTAATAATCTCAGAAGTTAGATTACGTTGTAAGGATCAGTGAAATGATAATTGTATTTACACCATAGGGGATGAATTGTGCAGGAAAATGAAAGGGGTTGGTGAATTGTGAATTACGGGGTAAATCGTTTACTACTTAAAATGAACTTTTGTACTGACAAGAAGATTTCTGTGTTCTGGTTAATTGTTAACTCATTAGATCCTACCAATAGAAATTCAGTGGACAATGGAATAGGAAGGTTAAGGGCAAATATGTGGCGTTGTCTAGGTATGTTATAGTGAAGACAGTTGAGAAGATAATGAGTAGGAGTCTCTATAGCACCACATGTACAATGCGGTGAATTTACAATATTTTTCCGAAATAGATCGGAATTAAGAGCACTACACCCCATACGTATTCTAGCGTGAAAAATCTGTCCTAAGCGGCTACCGACGAAAAAAAATGTGGGTTTATCATGTATAATATTAAGGTTCAGTCGCGATTTGAATACATTAATAGAAGGACAGTTTTTTGTGCTATCCGGAAGAAGATTCCAAGACCGTACTGTCTGAGGTAAAAAGTAATGTGCATATAGAGTGGTTCGATCTCTGACAGGCGGAATTAACGTTGCATGTCTTGAATTGTGACTTTGCAGGAATGATCATTGGGTGGTCCTGTACTAAACTTGTGAATCGTTTGCCAATCGGAAATTCAAGACTCGACTTAGTTTAACATTGGACCCTATGGGAATTTCACATTTTCATCTTTTTTTCTGAAACCACAAAACAGATTTGAACCAAACTTGGCAGAAATGTTCATTGGATGGTCATATACAAGATTTTTGTTTTTGGTGCTGATCGGAAATCCAACATGGCTGTCAGAGCCTATAATGTGTTCTGATTGGTCGAAATTTTAAAAATCTTCTTGTTAGAAACCACTAAGCCAATTGAATTGTGGCTTTGCAGGAATGATCATTGGGTGGTCCTGTACTAAACTTGTGAATCGTTTGCTGATCGGAAATTCAAGATGGCCACCATGACTCGACTTAATTTTAACATAGGACCCTATGGAAAAAATGTTTAAAAGTCTTCTCCTCTGAAACCAGTAAGTCAGTTTAAAGCAAACATGGGATGAATGGTCATTAGGTGGTCAACTTTCAAAATTATGTCCTGTGACCCCGACCTCCATCCAAGATGGCAACCATCAGCGAACATAGTTTTAACATAGGACCCTATGGGAAATATATTTAAAAATCTTCTTCTCTGAAACCAGTAAGCCAATTTAAAGCAAACATGGCATGGATGGTCCTTAAGTGGTCAATTTTCAAAATTGTGTCCAGTGACCCTGACCTCCATCCAAGATGGCCACCTTCAGCAGACATACTGTAGTTTTAACATAGGACCCTATGGGAAAAAATGTTTTAAAATCTTCTCCTCTGAAACTAGTAAGCCAATATAGCAAACATGTCATCGATGGTCCTTAGGTGGTCAACTTCCAAAATTGTGTTCAGTGATCCCGATCTCGGTTCAAAATGGCTGCCGTCAGCAGACATAGTTTTAACATAGGACCCTATGGGAAAATTGTTTAAAAGTCTTCTCTTCTGAAACCAGTCAGCCAATTTAAAGCAAACATGGCATGGATGGTCCTTGGGTAGTATACTTTCAAAATTGTGTCCGGTGACCACGACCTCCATCCAAGATGGCTGCCATGAGCAGACATAGTTTTAACATAGAACCCTATGGCAGTATGGGATTTGAATAGTAACTTAGATGTATTCAGCATGCAGACATTCTTAAGAGGACTTATTTATGTCAGGTGAGCGATACAGGTTCACCTGAGCCTCTAGTTATGCACATTGAACGTATATGCACATTTTTCGTCACATTTTACTCAGCAACTATTGATGGCAGAGATCTGATATTTGGTCACAAGCTTCATATAGGTACCCCATATCGTGGGAAGCGTTTTTGAACCCATCAGATTTCTACTTCCTGTTTGCCGACTTTGTTGTTTTTTATACACATTGAACATATATGCACATTTTTCGTCGCATTTTTCCAGGAACTATAGATGGCAGAAATCTGATATTTGGTCACAAGCTTCATATAGGTACCCCATATCGTGGGAAGCGTTTTTGCACCCATCAGATTTGGACCCGTCAGATTCTTACTTCCTGTTTGCCGACTTAATTGATTTTTATACACATTGAACGTATATGCCCATTTTTCGTCACATTTTTCTAAGCAATTATTGATGACAGGAATCTGATATTTGGTCACAAGCTTCATATAGGTATGCCATATTGTGGGAAGTGTTTTTGGACCCGTCAGATTTTACTTCCTGTTTGCCGACTTAGTTGGTTTTTATACACATTGAACGTTTATGCACATTTTTCGTCACATTTTTCTCAGCAACTATTGATGGCAGAGATCTGATATTTGATCACAAGCTTCATATATATAGGTACCCCATATTGTGGGAAGTGTTTTTTGACCCGTCAGATTCCTACTTCCTGTTTGCCGAAGAGTGGGGGTATCATAAGTGAGCATTAGCTCACAGTTCATCTTGTTTCATAAAAAAAACTTTCAGTGAGCAAACAAATGTAGCTTAAATGCTCCAAAAAGTCTTCAAATGTTAAAAATTACATAAAATTTAATAAAGACAATTTGAATTAAAATTTTTCTTTATTAAGATTTTCAGTGGCATCTTTGACGTAGGTGGTCAGTATATCAATGGAGAATAATATATGTATTAGAACACACCTGGAGGTACTCATACGAACCTCCACCCCTAACCTTGAAAACCAAGAAGAATGATTAAAGTCAAGATTTTGGTTGAACTATGACTATTTAATAGTCTGAATTTTGACCCTGGCCGCACGTCCATTTCACATAGTGAGTCTATTGAAACCCCCTTTGAAAAATTGTGGCTACAGACCTGTAGAAAATTCAAGACAATGATATTGTTACCCTCAGACCTTATTAATAGATACCATGACTAATCGGAAAAAAGTTGAGCTTGTTTAACATACAAATGAGTTATCTCTCTTTCATTGTGTACTTATGTTTAAATAAAAAAAATAGAAAAATAATGTTATATTATGTAAAGACAAATTAACGGTAACTTTTTGACTGTAGTTTAGTACAATCAAACCTGCCCATGCGGTCACTTCTATTAAGCAGTCACCTGTATTAAAAGGTCACATTTGTTCATGTACTGGCATACAAAATTTCATATGAGTTAAACCTCTCTTAATTTGTCGCAGTGATGACCTCTTAATACAGGTTTGACTGTATATGCATTTGACATGAAATATATTTTTGTCTGGACAAGATTATCTATAATTTCCAGGATATTAGATTTCTTGCTAAATGTGTGTAAATCCTTGACACAGTTTTATATTAAATTAACTTGTTGTTCCATATAATAATAATGTAATAATGAATCAGGGAAAAAAAGGGAAAACAAATGGGCGAGTTACAATATATCAGTTAGAAAAATAAGATACTTTTTTGGAGACATATGTTGTTTGTATCAAGATCAGCGTAAAATTTGGGATTGTTTCAGGGTTCTTGATTTGTACTACGTTTAAAACAATAATGCATATACAATGTACATCTTTCAGATAAATATCACAGTTCGTGTTGACCGCTCAGCTGGACTTGGAGCTCTTGGAAAGTCAAATGAAATGTCCATCGGAAATATCGGTGTTGTAAATGCTCGTCGAAGATATGTACAGAATCAATTGCGATACACACATGCTTCTTCCGGAAGTGACACTACAAAAAAACAGTCTGGACCCAAATTGTGGGTTCAAGGTCCAACACAAGAAAATTTTGATATTGGAAATGAGGACTCAAATAAAGATGAAAAAAAATGAAATAAATTAGTTTTTGTTTATTGTTATGAGGTGTTGGTTTATTTTACATGATTCATTAATTCATTTATTTTACAGATGAAGTTTACTTTGTATTGATTAAATAAAATAAAGTATGAATCATGATTTTATTCTATGCAAATAAAAATGTGTTTGTTATTTTAGTTTTTGTTTGATCTCATACATTGATTCATTATGTCTGTTTTCATTTATCACACATGGAGGTCATTGAGAAAACATATAATTATCTGTTAACCATGTCTAATTCAAATCATTAGAAACTAAAGAAAATGGGTAATGTTTAGCTCAACTGGCCATGAAAATATACTTAGATAAACTTTTATTTAACCTGGTGTGAGCTGAAGTTAGAACCGTATTTACTTGATCCCCCCTTTTCTTTGTCATTCTGCATGAACACAGCGACAAAGAAAAGGGTGGAGGAGATCTAATTTCAATTAGATTGTGAAAATTGAAAAATCAGCAAATGATTATGAAATTCAATCTGGAATTGGGTGGTTTTTTTTTGGTTTTTTATAACTTTTTCAAAAATCTTCTCCTCTGAAAGTACTAGACCAATGGAAACCAAACTTGGTCTGAATCATCACTAGGGTGTCTAGTTCCAAAATTGTGTCCGGTGATGCCGTGCACCAACCAACATGGCTGCTGTTGCTAAAAATAGAACATATGGTAAAATCGCAGGTTTTGGGTAATAACTCAAAAACCGTTAATAATATCAAAAATCTGACATGTGGTAAAAATGATCAGCACATCAAGATCTACCTGCCCTGCAATTTTGAAGTAAATCTGATTACCCATCTTGGAGTTATTGCCCTTTTTTCATCAAATTTGTAAAATTTTAATACTTTTCGTCTTATATTTCAAAAACTATAAGAGATAAAGGTTAACTTTAAATTGCAAAAATGTGCGGCATATCAAGACCTACTCACCCTGCAATTTTGAAGTAAATCCCAGTACCCATTTTGGAGTTATTTCCCTTTTTTCATCAAAATTTTAATACTTTTCGTCCTTTATTTCAAAAACTATAAGAGACAGGTGGTAAGTTGAAACTGCAAACATGTTCAGCATGTCAAGATCTACCTACCCTGCAATTTTGAAGTAAATTTGATTACCCATCTTGGAGTTGTTGCCCTTTTTTCATCAATTTTTTTTTTAATTTTAATACTTTTCGTCTTATATTTCAAAAACTATTTAGAGATAGATGTTAAGTTTAAATTGCAAAAATGTGCAGCATGTCAAGATCTACCTACCCTGCAATTTTGAAGTAAATCCCATTACCCATTTTGACCGATTATGCAAATTAGAAAAAAGGGGGGATGAAATTTAAAAAAAATCTTCTCCTCTGAAACTACTGTGGCAATCTCAACCAAACTTTGCTGAAATGAACCTTGGGTGGTCCCCTTTCAAAATTGTGTCCGTCAGCGCCGTCCTGTATCCAAGATGGCCACCATGACTAAAAATAGAAATTTCTTCAAATGGCCAAAACTGCTCTATTTTAAGCCAGAAAGTGCCCAAATTTGAACTGTATAAGCATAATGATGAGCTTTTTAACATATATTACGGGATTTTTTATGAACTTTGAACTTTTGCCTATTTTGACCGATTATGCAAATTAGAAAAAAGGGGGGATGAAATTAAAAAAAAATCTTCTCCTCTGAAACTACTGAGCCAATCTCAACCAAACTTTGCTGAAATGATCCTTGGGTGGTCCCCTTTCAAAATTGTGTCCGTCAGCGCCGTCCTATATCCAAGATGGCCGCCATGACTAAAAATAGAAATTTCTTCAAATGGCCAAAACTGCTCTATTTTAAGCCAGAAAGTGCCCAAATTTGAACTGTATAAGCATAATGATGAGCTTTTTAACATATATTACGGGATATTTTATGAACTTTGAACTTTTGCCTATTTTGACTGATTATGCAAATTAGAAAAAAGGGGGGATGAAATTTAAAAAAAATCTTCTCCTCTAAAACTACTGAGCCAATCTCACCCAAACTTTGCTGAAATGATTCTTGGGTGGTTCTCTTCCAAAATTGTGTCCGGCATTTCAGAACACCGACCAAGATGGCCGCCACAGCCAAACTTATTTTAACATAGGACCCTATGGGAAATTCCCATAAAAATCTTCTTGTCTGAAACCATTTGCTCAATAAGAACAACATTTTGATGAAATAGTCATTGGATGGTTCTCTTCCAAAAATGTGTCTGGCGGTTCGGCCCTTCGATCAATTTTTTTTTTTTAATTTTAATACTTTTCGTGTTATATTTCAAAAACTATAAGAGATAGATGTTAAGTTTAAATTGCACCATGTCGAGATCTACCTACCCTGCAATTTTGAAGTAAATCTGATTACCCATCTTGGAGTTCTTGCCCTTTTTTCATCAAATTAAAAAAAAAAATTAATACTTTTCGTCTTATATTTCAAAAACTATAAGAGATAAAGGTTAAGTTTAAATTGCAAAAATTTGCAGCATGTCATGTTCTTCCTACCCTGCAATTTTGAAGTAAATCCCATTACCCATTTTGGAGTTATTGCCCTTTTTTCATCAAAATGTTCTCAATTTTAATACTATCATCTTATATCTCAAAAACTATTAGAGATAGAGGGAAAGTTTAAACTGCAAAAATGTTCAGCATGTCAAGATCTACAAAAAATTTCCCGCACTTAAAAATGTGCGACAACTGTGTGAAGAGTTATTCCTCTTGAAATGCATTTTTTTGTGGACTCGCTGCTTTTGTTTACTCAAATAATCAAAGGGAAGCAACTCTATTACAAAATGTGAAGTAGGAAAAGCTAAATTTTGAGAATCATTGACATATATGTTTTTTTACAGCAATTTTTATAACTTACATTAAAGGGGGAACCCCTGCCCAAATTTTTTTGTAGAAGGGATCTGCAATGACGAAGGCTACATTTGTTAATTTTTTCCCCCGAAGTTATCAAGTTTTATTGACTGATGTTGTTATTATACCCAGGTGAGCTATACAGGCTCCTGGGAGCCTCTAGTTTATTTTTCTTTGGCAATACACTAAGATATAACAACTTGTAACCTTTCATTCATCTTTAACTTTCCGATCATATGCAAGAAAATTAAATATATTGGCCAATTAGACAATAACTCTTGGCATGTTCTCAGTTTTGATACCTAATGATTTAGTAGGCTGATTGTTCGTTTGAAAATATGATCCCTTACCTGACCACATACATAATGTCATTAAATGTTAGTATCGGTATTTCAAGAAAAATAAAATTAAACAAAGACACAACAAACATCTAATATTTCAGCTTTTACTAATATTTTATGTTAATAACACAAACTAATGTGTTTTGAGACCAAAATGCAGTTTCTCAAACCAAATTGCAGTCCATTTTTAGCTCACCGACCCAAAGGGTCAGGTGAGCTATTGTCACCACTGAGCGTCCGTCCGTTCGTTAACTTTTCACATTTTAATCAACTCCTCTGAAGCCACTGGGCCAATTTGAACCAAACTTTGGTGGAATGGTCCTTGGATGGCCCCCTTCCAAAATTGTGTCCGGTGATCCCGACTTCCAACCAAGATGGCCACCAAGCTAAAAATAGAAAAAATGGGGGGATGAAATTTTAATTGTCCATTGCTGCTTTAGTATAAGTCAAAATGAGCTCAAATTTTAACTGCAGCTACATGGCAAAGAGTAGTTTAACATATATTCCGGGTTTTTCTGTGAAATTTTTCTTTCAGCCGATTTATGCCGATTATGCAAATTAGGTATATTTTGATAAAAGATCACATTTAAATCTTCTCCTGAAACCGCTGAACCAAATTAAACCAAACCTGTCAGGGATGGTCCTTGGGTGGGTCCCTTTCAAAATTGTGTCCGACAGCTCCGCCCTCCATTCAAGCTGGCTGCTGTTACTAAAAATAGAAATTTCTTCGATTGTCCATTGCTGCTTTAGTACAAGTCAAAATGAGCTCAAATTTTAACTGCAGCTACATGGCAAGGAGTAGTTTAACATATATTCTGGATTTTTCTGTGAAATTTTCCTTTCAGCCGATTTATACCGATTATGCAAATTGGGCATATTTTGATAAAAGATCACATTTAAATCTTCTCCTCTGAAACCGCTGAACCAAATTAAAACAAATTTGGCTGGGATGGTCCTTGGGTGGGTCCCTTTCAATAGTGTGTCTGACAGCCCCACCCTCCATTCAAGATGGCTGCTGTTACTAAAAATAGAAATTTCTTCAATTGTCCATTGCTGCTTTAGTATAAGTCAAAATGAGCTCAAATTTTAGCTGCAGCTACATGGCAAGGAGTAGTTTAACATGTATTCTGGGTTTTTCTGTGAAATTTTTCTTTCAGCCGATTTATACAGATTGTGCAAATTAGGCATATTTTGATAAAAGATCACATTTAAATCTTCTCCTCTGAAACCGCTGAACCAAATTAAAACAAATTTGGCTGGGATGGTCCCTGGATGGTCCCCTTTCAATAGTGTGTCTGACAGCCCCACCCTCCATTCAAGATGGCTGCTGTTACTAAAAATAGAAATTTCTTCAATTGTCCATTGCTGCTTTAGTATAAGTCAAAATGAGCTCAAATTTTAGCTGCAGCTACATGGCAATCAGTAGTTTAACATATATTCTGGGTTTTTCTGTGAGATTTTTTCAGCCGTTTAGGAATATTATGAGATAAAAATCACATCTAAATCTTTTGCTCTGAAATTTGAGTTGAAATGATCTTTGGGTGGCCCACTTTACAAATTACGTGCAACACCCCCATTTTCTATCAACTTTAGATGTCAAATTGAAAACCAGGTGAGCGATTACAGGCTCATGGGAGCCTCTAGTTTTAAGGTGCAGTCGTGGTTGTGGTTGTAGTTGGATTTACAACTACCTGTGCAATCAGTGCCCATCACCACTAAAGTTGTGAGTTTGAACCCCCTTCATGGCCAGGTGTACTCAATACAACATTATGTGATAAAGTTTGTCAGTGACTTATGACTAGTTGGCGGTTTTCTCTAGGTACTCCGGTTTCCTCCACCAATTAAACTGACTGCAACGAAATAACTTAAATATTGTTGAAATTGTCATTAAACACCATAAACAACCAACCAGTGCCATTTTAATTCATTTTAGACCTCCCAAAGGGTTATGTCATGTACAATTAATTTATTACCGTGATCTACCAAAAATAATAGTATTGAGCTATTTTTAGAGTAAGATGTGAAATGCTCATTACATTGTAGCAGATGTGATTGAAAGAAAAAACCCACTTGAATGAAAACAAACCTAGACATATTCATTCATAAATGAGTTGGTGGTATATCATTTTGGCAATCAAGATTGCTTGTTATAAAAACAATTTATATAGATAAATAATAATGAATATTTGATCATGAAATGGAAAAAACCCAGATGATGTGTATTACAGATTAGAGGAATTCAACATGCAGGAGATTATATCTATTGATGTGCTTTATTTATTATTAAAGAAGACATGACTTTCTTAATAATAAAAATATGCTGAAGTTGTCTTGTTTTCTATGCTGTTTATTTACTTGCTATTTATATATATAATATATATATAGTGGTTATTTTTATTCTAGTTTTAAACAGTGAGGTGTATATATATATATTTCAGTGAAGCATTCTGTTAGATCAAACTGTCTGTTTTTAGATTAATATTTCAATTTTACAGCAAGAGCTGATAAAATATTAAAAATTTAATGGGGAGAGGCTTTCAAAACAGACCAGCAAACTATTTTTTTTTAATGTTATTTGGCTTCCTATCTATACTTTAAAGTCTTATGATTCGTGCTAAAATTGAAGAATTTTGGCTTGTATGCTACAATTCAGTTTTTTCTGGATTTTTACCAAAAAGTTGGGGGGGGGGGGGGGGGGGGGATACATACACTTGGCTCCCCCACTTTTAAAAGTGTTGGAGAGCACATGTTATATATCATAGACTATTGACCTCAAGGATTGCCAGTACTTTTTTAGAATAACCACTGTGTTGCTTTGTGATTTTTATGCCACACAGCTAGAAGCATTGGGGGTTTTACCCATGTCCATCCATCTTGGTTTCCGATCAATAACTTAGGTTCCCATTGAAGCAAATCATTGAAATTTTACACAAAGACCAGGGACCCTAAAAGTTTGATTTTTGATTTTTTTTTCATTTTGGAGGTATGCCCCTGTGTTCTAAAGTGGCAACATGTGCATCCATGCCCTAAGGATAAATTAGTCAATTTTCTAGTCTATCTCACAGGGCCCGAAAAGAGCTATTGTCATTATTTTGCATCTGTAATAGTCGTCTGTTCATTGTACGTATACTTCAATCACTTCCTCTGAAACCATTTTTGGCTCACCTTGCCAAAGGCAATGTGAGGTTTTGCCATCACTTGGCATCAGTCGTCCGTTAACTTTTCACATTTTAATCTTCTCCTCTGAAACCCCTCAGCCAAAATGAACTGAAACTTGGTAAGGTCCTTTATTAAAACTGCTCATTTTGTCCCGATCCATTAACAAACATGGCCACCACAGGCAATTCTTGTTTCTGATTGGCCGATTTTTAAAAATCTTCTCTGATGAAACTGCTAGGCCAAATGAACCGAAACTTGGTAGGAAGCATCTATGGAAGGTCCTCTATAAAAAATGCTCATTTTGTCCCGATCCGTTAACAAACATGGCCACCACAGGCCATTCTTGTTTCTGATTGGTTGATTTCTAAAAAAAAATCTTCTCCTCTGAAACCGCCTGGCCAAATGAATCAAAACTTGGTAGGAAGCATCCTTGGAAGGTCCTCAATAAATATTGCTCATTTAGTTCCGATCCGTTAACAAACATGGTCACCACAGGCCATTCTTGTTTCTGATTGGTTGATTTCTATCTTCTCCTCTGAAACCGCTTTCCCAAATGAACTGAAATTTGGTAGGAAGCTTCTATATAAAGATTGCTCATTTCGTCCCGATCCATTAACAAACATGGCCGCCACAGGCAATTCTTGTTTCTGATAGGCCGATTTAAAAAAAATCTTCTCCCCTGAAACCACTTGTCCAAATTAACCGAAACTTGGTAGGAAACATCTATGGAAGGTCTTCTATAAAGGTTGCTCATTTTGTCCCAATTGGTTAACAAACATGGCCACCATAGGCAATTCTTGTTTCAGATTGGTTGATTTCTAAAATATCTTCTCTGTTAAAAGAAAGATAACTCTTGTTTAAATATAGATATCTGTATTCAAAATGCAGTTATCTTTATACAGATTTTTGAAAATCTTCGTCCCGATCCGTTAACAAACATGGACGCCACAGGCGACTCTTGTTTCTGATTGGCCGATTAAAAAAAAATCCTCTCCTCTGAAACCGCTTGGCCAAATGAACCGAAACTTGGTAGGAAGCATCTATGGGCGGTCCTCTATGAAGAGTGCTAATTTCGTCCCGCTCCATTTACAAACGTGGCCGCCACAGGCAATTCTTGTTTCTAATTGGTCGATTTCTTAAAATCTTCTCTGAAACCACTTTGCCAAAAGATCCGAAACTTTGTAGGAAGCATCTATGGAAGGTCCTCTATAAAAATTGCTCATTCCGTCCCGATCCGTTAACAAACATGGCCACCACAGGCAATTCTTGTTTCTGATTGGCTGATTTTTAAGATTCTTCTCCTCTGAAACCGCTTTGCCAAATGAACCGAAACTTGGTAGGAAGCATCTATGGGCGGTCCTCTATGAAGAGTGCTAATTTCGTCCCGCTCCATTTACAAACGTGGCCGCCACAGGCAATTCTTGTTTCTAATTGGTCGATTTCTTAAAATCTTCTCTGAAACCACTTTGCCAAAAGATCCGAAACTTTGTAGGAAGCATCTATGGAAGGTCCTCTATAAAAATTGCTCATTCCGTCCCGATCCGTTAACAAACATGGCCACCACAGGCAATTCTTGTTTCTGATTGGCTGATTTTTAAGATTCTTCTCCTCTGAAACCGCTTTGCCAAATGAACCGAAACTTGGTAGGAAGCATCCATGGAAGGTTCTCTATAAAGATTGCTAATTTTGTCCCGATCCATTAACAAACATGGCCGCCACAGGCAATTCTTGTTCCTG
Organism: Bathymodiolus brooksi; assembly: GCA_963680875.1. Classification (NCBI taxonomy): domain Eukaryota; kingdom Metazoa; phylum Mollusca; class Bivalvia; order Mytilida; family Modiolidae; genus Bathymodiolus; species Bathymodiolus brooksi. The sequence goes on from OY804577.1 coordinate 49,881,841, forward strand.
ATGGGTCGATTTCTAAATATCTACTACTCTGAAACAGCTTGGCTAAATGGACCGAAACGTGGTAGGAAGCATCTATGGGAATTGCTCATTCCGTTTTGATCCGTTAACAAACATGGTCGTCATAGGCAATTCTTGTTTCTTATTGGTTGATTTCTAAAACATCTTTTCCTCTGAAACCGCTTGGCCAAATGATATGAAACTTGGTAAGAAGCATCTATGGAAGGTCCTCTATAGAGATTGCTCATTTCGTTTTGATCCATTAACAAACATGGCTGCCACAGGCAATTCTTGTTTTAGATTGGTCGATTTCTAAAAATCTTCTTCTCTGAAACTGCTTTGCCAAAATGAGCCGAAATTTGGTGGGAAGCAAGTATTAAGTTTCCTCAAAGCAGAATGAAAGGTGAGCGACACAGGCTCAGCTCAGTGCTAAGCCTCTAGTTAAATGGAACCAAGCTTGGCAGAGTTAGTCCTTTTGGAACAGGAGATTGAAAATTTATACAAATGAAGTTGGGTCTCCTTTCAGGGGATACACGGGGACAGTAAGTAAATCTTAAAATAAAGGAATTTCAGTGATTAATATTATCATATCACAATGTTTGATTCATTACAACTGATGAGTCGTTTCCTTTGATACCTTGAAGTAAAAATATGGTATGTAGTAGTGTTAGTATTATGTACACCGGTTAACTTGAAATGTCGGATAAATCGAACTAAAATCACTGGTCCGTTAGACTTCGTAGTGACGGTCCAATAGTTCGAGACCCAAATAGATTTTTTTTTATTCCGACAGGAGCTCAAGAAGCGGTTTACACCCCCCGTTTTACCACGTAACATCCTTGTGAACACTCTAGAATCAACATCCTTCAATGGATTTTGACCAAACGTGGTACATACATAGTCCTTATGAGTGTCTGGAACCCTATTGATTTTCAAGGTCAAAGGTCAATGTCACCAGGTCAAATTTTTACCACGTAACATCCTTGTGAACACTTTAGAATCAACATCCTTAAATGGATTTTGACCAAACTTGGTACATACATAGTCCTTAGGAGAGTCTGGAATCCTATTGATTTTCAAGGTCAAAGGTCAAGGGGTCAAATTTTTACTGCGTAATATCCTTGTGAACACTAGAATCAACATCCTTCAATGGATTTTGACCAATCTTGGTACATACTTAGACCTTAAGAGAATCTGGAACCCTATTGATTTTCAAGGTCAACGGTCAATGTCACAGGGTCTAATTTTTAGGCGAGGGGATACGCCACGCTTTGCGTTGCCCTTGTTTATTATTTTATCTATTTTTAAAGTGATTTAAATTCGGAATCATTTAATATCTAATAGTGTTGCTACTAAGTTCATGAGAAATTATCAGAAATTTCAATTGATGTCTTTGCTGCCATATTTGTGTACACATTTTTAACTAAGTTGTATCATTTGTGCATGATCTCATCTGTGACAGGTAACATCTCTGCCAAATTTAATTTAATTCATTGTCTTTAGTGCCTCTCCGAGAGATGATAATGAATTCCCATAAAGCTACAATGTAAGCTTTGACCGTGGCTGATGGCCGAACTTCTGATCAACAACAGAACTGTTATTGGGGCCGTCGTGGCAGTGCCGGATTTAGTACAAATGAGGCCCTGTGCTAGTTAAGTTATGAGACCCCTTACTTGGACCCTGAACAGGCCCCATAATAATTTGATTTTTATGTCACTGAACCACTGTCATGACTGTCTGCTTTTCATGGCACACTCGCACAGACTATCAACTCTATCATTATGTCTGGAATCGCTCTGAAGCACAACGCCTTCAAATTTAAAATTGCACCACATAAGCAAAAATCCATCGTGAAAAAAAATTGGCAGGAAGATGCCCCCCTGGCCAACGGGGCCCTGTGCTTAAGCACACCTAAGGACAATGGTAAATCTGGCACTGCGTCGTGGTAGTGATCGTATGATATATTTAAGTATGCAAGCAGTGCCTATCGCCAATAAAGTTGTGAGATCGAATTCCGATCAGTCGAGGTGTACTCGATACAACAATATATGATGTCAGGGATTTGCGGCAGGTCCGTGGTTTTATCTGGGTACTCTGGTTTCCTTCACCAATAAAACTGACCGCTACGATAGAATTGAAATATTGTTGAAAATGACGTTTAAGGCCGTAACTAGGGTCTTATTTCTAGTGAGGCAAGGGGTTTAGGGACCGCCCAGGTCACCATCAAGTCCAGAGGGCACCCCCTCCCCCACCCCCACAATGAAGATCCGGTTTTGAAATTGCAAGGGTATTTTATCTAAGAAAATTATCGTACACATGTAATTAAAGTGGTTGTTTTAGTAGTCAACATTACCATCCAAAAGAAAGAAGTCATGTAGTGGTTGTGTTCAATGAAAAAAGTAAATCAAAATAAATTCAACACTATAGTACGACAAAGTGTGATACATGTAGTAGGTATGATTTGAATACATGAATTGTCATTCAAAATGCAGTGTTCCAATTTTCCTGTGTCCCGTATACAATTTCCGTCGGAAAGTCGGAGTTCATCCACGGTGATGGGCTTATGGGTCTACGCTTTTTTCGAGTTCGAAAAACGACGTGCAATCCCCAATGCATTTTTGGCACTGTCAGCTATAAACTGGTGACTTCTTAGCGACCTACAATATTTAGGCGACCTTGCGATCGATGACAAACCCTCTTGAGCTACTGATGCTCGTGCAACCATGAAGTAAAGGGATCATTGGGAAAAGAAACTGATGCCTTGGATCCAGATGAACATTTTGATGTGATTGCTCTTATGTTGGGGTCACCGGTTTCGCGTTGTGTGGGGAGGGGATGGAGGTCATGTTGCATTAAAGATCATGCGATGAACTCTGGAAATCTTTTTGTAATATGTTACATCGGGTGATTTTGTATTGTCTTCGTGTCATTACCTCATATCCGTTGTCTCGAGAATTTCATCACTAGTAGTTCTTTTAAACGGATGAAGAAGAAGACGTCACGGTGCATTTTATAATTTTTTCGATGTACACGTTGTTTGTATATGAAAATACATACAACTTGCACAAACCTAATTCGGACTGTCCTGCTCTTTTTTTTTCGGCAAGACCTTGTTTTCAGCCAAATATCCATTTCGTACAAGAAGTGTCGTCAATGTAAACATGTAACGTATATAACTAAATGACATAATGTAACTACATGTGGAATGGATATGGTTTGATGCTGAGTATCTATCTATCTATGGTGTTGACTTGAAAAAAGTCGTTGACCCATCACTCAAGTATTTGTGACGTCCTCCAACATGACAAAATTATTAGTATATACAGTAAAGTCCCAAAAGTGTGTGTATTTACAAGTGATTAAAATCAGGATAAAATCATCATCTTTTGTTCATGTTGTTCAGCCACCGTAGTAGAGCTTAGTGAGTCTGCTCTCTATGTCTAACATTTCATCTGATAGTTGGTTCCAATCCCTGATGGTACGTGGGAAGAAACTGTATTTGTAAACATCTTTTTTCGGTCTAATTTGTATGTATCTCTTCGGATGATGGAATCTCGAAGTTTTCGTTGGTTTAATGATGTAGGATGGTATTGGTATCGCTACTTTTTCATGGATGGCTTTATGTAAAAGTGTGATGCGGGCTATTTTTCTCCTTGTTGAAAGTGGTGGTAATTCCAGTTGTTCGAGTAATGTTGTCACTGTACCAGGGTCTCTTGAGTAGTTGCTTTTGATGAAGCGTGCTGCTCGGCGTTGGACCATCTCAATCTGTTGAATATGTTTTTGGAGATGAGGGTCCTAAGCGCTGCTGGCATACTCAAGGTGAGGTCGGACAAGCGCAAGGTATGCTTGTTTCTTTACCTCCTCTGGACATGATCCTACATTTCTACGTATGAAGCCTAGTGCTTTATTTCCTTTCGCTACAACTTTCTGAACTTGTTTGTCCCAAGACATGGTGTTCGTGAGTTCAGCTCCTAGGTATGGATTTGATGCTACTGTTTCTAAGATTTGTCCATTGATGTTATAGTCGAAGTCTACTGTTTTCTTCTTTTTTGTAATCTTTAGAACATAGCATTTCAGAGGGTTGAAAATCATCTGCCATGTTTTAGTCCAATTAACCATTCTGTCAAGATCTTGTAGCCGTTTGCAATCGTCTTTGGTGGATATTGCTAAGTATAGTAGGCTATCATCTGCAAATAGGCGAATTTTGGATGTGATGTAATTGCCTATATCGTTGATATATAAAAGGAACATCAAAGGCCCTAGTACCTTTCCCTGTGGTACACCAGATGTTACTTTGGCTGTACTAGATTTGTCTCCTTCTATGGTCATTTGTTGTTCTCGTTGCGTGAGCCATGCTTCAAGCCATGATAGAATGTTCCCATTTATGCCATATGATTCCAGCTTTTTCAGTAGACGCTTGTGTGGTACCGTGTCAAAGGCTTTACTAAAATCCAATATGAGCATATCGACTTGTTGGTTGTTGTCAAGATTTCGTGCTATGTCTTCAGTTGTAATGACTAGCTGTGACTCACATGATCGTTTGTTTCTAAAGCCATGTTGGAAGTCCACAAGTATGTTATGCTTGTCAAGATGGTTCATTATATGTTTAAATATGACATGTTCCATGATCTTGCAAGGTACTGATGTCAATGATACTGGGCGGTAATTTACAGGTTGGCTTTTATCGCCTTTCTTAAATAGTGCGGTGACATTTGCAACTAGCCAATCCTTTGGTACATTATGCTCTTCGATGGATTTTATGAAGATTAATTGCAGATATGGTGATATTAATTCTGCGGCTTCCTTTAATATCCTGCATGATATATTGTCAGGGCCATTAGCTTTGTTGGGATTGACAGCTTTTAGTAGTTTTATAAGGCCTTCTGTCGATATATTCAGGTTGGGTATATCTGGTGTTCCACTGTCGTCTATTTGTGGGAAGTTGTAAAGATCTTCTTTCGTGAATACTGATTTAAATTGTTCATTCAATGCTTCTGCTTTTCCTTTACTGTTTTCAATCGTTTCTCCATTTAACTTCAGTGTTGATACCCCTACTGTTTCTCTCTTTCTTGATTTTACGTACTTCCAGTATTTTTTCCCTATTCGATAGTTATCTTGTTGGTTAGTTGATGTGTTGTTTGACGTTGTTCCATTTACCTCTAACATATCGAAGATGAACTTTCTATGTGCTTTGTCAATTTCAACCTTTACTTGTGCTCTATATTGTTTGAACTTTTTCCAGTGATCTTCCGTTTGGTACCTTTTGGCAGCTTTGTATAGTGTTTCCTTCTTACGTATCATTTTCTTGATGTTTTGGTTTATCCATGGTATATTCCATTTTGATGTTAGGGTTTTTGATGGTATGTATTGGTCCATTGCATTGAAAAGGTGTGATTTAAAGGTGGTCCAATATCCTTCGATGTTCATTTCTTTATATTTTTCCTTGAAACTTTCTAGTTTACTGTCTAGATATTCCTTAACAGCATCTAGGTTTCCTTTCTTATAAAGATAAACTTTTCTTGGCTTGTTCCTGATAATCTTCGGTCTTGCATTTATAGTTGTTATTATCATTTGATGGTCACTCATTCCATTCATAACATCGACTTTATGTACGAGATTTTCGTTGGTAGTTAGAACTAGATCTAAAATATTCTTTTCTCTCGTCGGTTCAGTTACACATTGCTGTAAACAGTGTTCCTCAACTAAATCTATTGCAAGTTGGTTTATTTCGGTTGAATAGTTATGGCTTAATTTGATAGTATAGCCACCTTTTATATCATCTTCATCCCAGTCAATGTCAGACAAATTGAAGTCTCCCGTTAGTATAACATTAGGTAAAGTGCTGTTGTGGGTCAGTCTACTTAGTGAATTATTCAGGTTCTCTAGTGCTGATGGTTCGTTGTGCGGTTTGCGATAGAAACAACCGGTGTATAGTGCTTTGCAACCCTTTAGTTGTATTTTAGTCCACGCTATTTCAGTCAGTGTCCGTGGTGTCTTCACCACTACATACAGTGTCTTTCCGTACTGCATTGATCACCCCGCCTCCTTCGTGGCCTTTCTTACATGTTCTGTCTTTGCGTACTATCTCATATCGCTCTGGGTCTAGTATCTCTGATGTGGGTATAGATTTGTCAAGATGTGTTTCCTGTAGATGGATTATGTGTGGTTGGTGCGTTTCAATAATTGTATTGAGCTCGTTTCTCTTAGCTCCACTTCTGAGACTACGGCAGTTCATTGTAAGGATAGTAAGTAGATTTTTATTGTCCCGAGTTGAACTAATTGATGTATTGCTTCCTGTTGATATGTTGGAAGTGTTCATGTCATCCACCTGATTGTTTATTATTGGTGTTGGCTGGCACGTCTGGCCGTTATGTAATGTTTGGTTCATAGTTTCCTTCTGTTTACATTTTGGACATGACCATATAATGTTATCACACTTACACATATTGTTATATTCTACTGGACTGATGTTGTCGCATTTGATGTGAACCCAGTGTTCACAGTTGTCACATGATATTTCCCTGTGGTTGCTATTGACTGATCTACCACATATTCCGCACGGATATTGTATTGGTCCAGGATTCGGATGAATATCATTTGCTAGTATTAAGGTAAGAAGCACAAATGTTCTAAACAATTTTGGTAATTTGTTCTTATCAATTGTTAATTCAAGTTTTTGAATGTGTAGACAAAGGCTGGGTGTGATGTCACTCCATGACATAGCATCAACATAGAAAGTTACTTTAGACTCATCTGTTGATAATAGTTTATGGTGGCTTTTTCTTGGTAAACGTATGATCGTGACTGCATATGTGACAATTATAATAGCTGAAAGTGCAAGGACTATTTTAGCACATTCGAACTTCATGTTTGCCTTGTAGTGATATAAAGAACTTACATTGATGCGTTTTCAGTTTAGCTCGGAAAAACCCGTGCTGACTGAAAAATAGCACAATATGTGTTCCATGTGTAATCAGCTGTTTGCATGTACAATGTTTACATTTTGACAACCGGAAGTTGATATTTCTAGTCTCGAACTCACGAACTTCAACTTTATCATCAAATAATATAAATGTTATTTCTCTCCAAATTTTCTGTTGATATTATATGGATAGTTTTCAAATTGTATAGCTTCTTCACTTTCTATGTGGATTTTAGTGTTACTAAGAGTGATCATGTGATGTAAATATATGACCTGCTTGCGAATATTCTCAGTTCAAAGTTATTGCTTAAATTCGCTTTTCTATGTAAATAAATATCAGTGTTGCAACAAATGTTCACTGATGATGATTTGTGATAAATTTCAGATAAATCGAATTCAATATGCTGGGGTTATAAGTGAAAATGAAAAATGTTCTTCTCTCTGAAAAATCAATGCTGCCATGTTGGATGACGTCACCATATCCGACGTACAATAACATGGAATAGGCTGACTATTATACGATTGGAACAACGGAATACTACTTAGGCAAAATCAACATAAAAGGATAACACAAGACACCTTTGTAAATCATTTATTTAAAAACAATTGACAGAATTTTTAGTGAGGCAGTTGCCTCAATGATAGTTACGGCCTTGGCGTTAAACACTATATATAAACCAAACCGAGTCATGGATTTATTCTCTAAAGTCATGTTACCATTAAATTATGCTATTTTATATTATCACAGCATATAATTTCTGTTTTCATTATAATGGATCGGCAGACGTATCTTTTTTACTTCAACAGTGCATTGCTTTGGATGATTTTTCGGAAGGTCATTCGGACTATTGGACCTTCGGATTATTGGGCCGACACCGACTTCGTCACAACGAGGTTCCACTGTATAAATTTGCTTAAAATGGAGTTAAAGTTAAGATTATTACGTTAAAAAAACCATTCGAAATACTGACCAAATTTATCTCGACCGTCTAGTCAGAAATGAACCCTCCCGAGTATATCGACCTAACCGAATATTTGTATTTTTTATATTTGTAATGGATTGTATCTGAAATATTTCAATAATGTCTGTTTTACCTGTACCATGAATATTTAACTGGATCAATATGTTTGTCGAAATATTGACTTGATGACGATATATATACCTATATCAGTTAATTAGTGTTCCTAATATTTTATGTCACACGTTAAATCTTAAAGATAATCGACAAAAACATTCTTTTAAAGTGTTGAACGTTACTCAGTTATAGCAAAGTTTTGATCTATGCCTTGTCTTTGTAAACAGATAAAAATCTATGGTTCCTTTTAATGTGTCATTTGATCACAAGAGAAAATTTGTGTGATTTGACAGTGATACCCACCCATGGTTTGTAAATGTCACCTTCTGGTGTAAGTTGATCACGTTTGCTACATTGCACCAAAACAAGAAGACACCCATTGCTATCGGCTTTGTCGATCAGCTGGGTAAATCTTTTATTTAACGCTTGAAGCTTTTATTATGATATAACGTAATTAGTTTTAAACTATGTTACCGAATTATAAAGTTTTTATACAACTGTCTATACTAGAACAGTGTGTCAAATATTAGGAGTAAGCAGGTCATGTGATTTTAGAATTTTACAACCGATCGCTCTTTATAAAAGTTCAATGACATCTTAAATCGTTAAACGAACAGTAATTTAAATATTCAAAACATCTATAAAAGCGATGTTCCTGCCTACGTGTAAAGTTGGGTAGTCTCTCGTGTTCGTTTTCTTACTAATATTTTTTAAATGTATACGAAATCTGTAGGGGGAAAAAGTCGCACATACATATTTCTTCAGTTGCATATGAAATGGAAAAAAAATACCACACTTTTCGTTCCAAGATCCAATCGAAAAATCGAAGAAACAGGTAAAAGGTAAAATCGACACCCTAACGATGTGCTTTTTGTGGAGGAATCGGGAGCAGGGGCGGATTCAGGGGGGGGGGGGGGGCGCACCCGGCGCGCGCCCCCCTAAAATTGGAAAAAATATGATTTGTTGGCGTAAAATCGTGTTTTTTTACACGAAATACCCCAAAATATTTCGCGCCTCCCTCCGCTCGATGCAATTTTTTTAAGTGCGCCCCCCTAACTTGAAATCCTGGATCCGCCCCTGGGGAGTACCCCCGAAAAAAACCGCCGACCTACCGCAAGTCTCGGACATACTTCATCACATAAATTTGAATATATCGTGACGAGCTGGAATCGAAATCTTAATTTTAGTGGTGTCGTATACACTGTCGTCAAAGAGCTCCGGTCGGAATTGATCTGTCATCTTCCGGTACAAGTCAATTAGGCATGTTTGACATACAGGCGACGACAAAAAGTAAGTATTATGATCATATAGTATTATTATATCTTGAATCCAGAAGATGTCGTTATCGGTCGATTATTTTTGCTTGTTTTTACCTATATATTACTGTAGTTATCTTCATCGATTACTCAGATATAGATAGTCACCTTCGACAGAATGGTCATGATTTTGTATAGAACTTATAAATTCTTTTTCTTTATTTGCTATGCAGTTGAATTATTGCAATATTCAAATAGTGTTTGATCAAAAGTAGGAACTCTCACTATTTATATAGATATCAAGTAACTCTTATTGTTTTGGATTAATTTTTGTTTTCAAATAATATATTGAAGGACAATAAGAAATTTTGATTAAAAACATTAATAAAAATTAAATAAAAATAGGGAATCGCATCGGTAGCGTAATGGTTAGCGTGCTCGCCTCGAGTGCGATAGATTGTGGGTACGAGCCGCGGTCTTGTCAAACAAAAGAATATAGAATTGGTATTTGTTGCTTCTCCGCTAAGAACGCAGCATTAAGGAGAAAGAGCAATGACTGGTTGGCTCGGAATCAGAATAATGTGTCTGAGTGGAGCGACATATCTACCCAATGACTGTTGTTAGCTCACCTAGAAACAGTAACAGGATTTATGCTTATAAGCTTATAATCTTATAAGCGCGGACTTCATAGAGGACACAATCAAAAATTATAAGAACAACGCTTGTTTCTGCTCTTTTTAGACAATTTGACAGTTTCTTTGGGGCGATAGATACCAGTGGCGTAGCCAGAAATAAAGAACCTGTAAGTAGGGGGTCTGGGGGCGGCAGCACCCCTTAAACTGGAGATGTTTTCTTGCAGAGGATGGCAAAAATTCATGTCTGGTAACTGCTCCTTCGTGTTTTCGATGCACAATAACTGGTGAATGAAAACGATTAAAAGTATCACAGCCAGCTTTGATTATATATATTTTATTTTATTTTATTTATTTATTTATTTATTTTTTTTTGGGAGGGGGTTTGTTTTTGTTTTGTTTTTTTAAATAGATTTGATTTGAAAAATGTACAACATATTCGCAATTCCTATATACACTGATATAACGATCCAGTTGAGTTGAGATTGCATGGAACACGAAAAGACTATAAAACACGAGGAATAAACAGGAAATGTAAATCAAACAACCTAGACAAGATTCGGATCAACAACAAAAATAATGAAACAAACAAGGGATTGAAACAAATATGGGTAGCACGCCCCAACAACAAACGAGGTATATCCAGGCCATTGCATGTTAATATGTGCTTAGTACGGAAATATCAGCTGGATTCTCCTGTTTCCATCTGCTGCAAAAGTGTTCATAGCCTGGTCAAAGTTCAGGGGAATCTCTGGATGGACATGCATTAAGGGCAAACCACTAAGTCTATCCTCAACCATCTTAGATCGTAGATAGGTTTTGATTCTTTTGAGAGCGCTAAAAGATCTTTCAGCGGTAGCTGAGGTTACAGGCATAGTCAAAAGAACCTTTACAGCTCTATGTTAGGATACAACTCGGGTTTAGCATGCTTGAGTGTGTCAATAAGTGTGCTCGGCTTCTCAGTAGCATTTTGCCATTTACATTTCCACCTTACCATTTCTGCTTTATAGGCTGCAAAATTGTTATCGGGCAGGTCGCCTGCAAATTGAATAACAACCTGAAGTTCTCTTTCGGGTGTAAGGAGGGTAAGTTTTGAAGGGATGGGGTATTGAACCAGAAACCGGTCTTTGGGAACTACAAGTCTTGTCTCAAGTTCATTGGCAATGTGGTCGAGCAACGGATAGTATACTGATCGTCGCCAGTATTCTTCTGGTGTATCAGCAGGCACATTGTCTCTGTGCTGTTGCCTACCAGCTGTCCTCGGTTTGCTCGGTAATACATTCTGCTTTTCGGCAAGCTTTGTTATGTCCTGGTACAACTCTTGCCAGACATTGTCATCCTGTCTAATTTTTCTAAGGCTTGAAACAACAGTTTCAGCCTGAGATGCAGCCTCTACCAAGTCAATTGAAGGTCTTTGTAAAAGGTTGGATAATGCTAAACTGTATGGAAGCACACATTCAGTAACAACAAGAGCAACCATGAAGCCGAAATCCTGAAGGGCAAGTTTCAATTGCTTAGCATTTCGATCACCACCATTCCCTAGGTTTTCTAGAGTATCAATTATTAATGCATGCGCAGATTTGAATATGTTAAGTGCGTCTTCCCTACTTGACCATCGGGTCTCGCACAAACCTTTTATTTTTCTTCGTCCATCAAGAGCATCTAATTGCTCTTCATCTGCCTGTTGTAACATGGTTTTAAACCTACCTGTTATTTTCGAAGAATAATAAAAGGCAAATGAAACATCTTTTACAGTATCAATTGTATTGCGGACAATTGGGAGCTGACAAGATTTGACAACAGCCAAATTCAAGCAATGTGCATAGCAGTGAACATAATAGACTTCAGGAATTTCCGTTTGAATACGTGTGTGAACGCCAGAAAAGTTACCGGCCATATTTGCAGCCCCATCATAACCTTGGCCTCTCATTGCTTGTGTTACAATTCCGTATTCTCTTAATTTTGTCATTATAGTAGTTGCCAGTTCTTCACCAGTTGTTGAGCTTGACTCTGCAAACCCAAGAAATGACTCATTGACGCACATCTCCTCACCGCTATCTACACCCACGTAACGAACACACAAAGAAATTTGCTCTGTGGTAGAAACATCAGTGGTCTCATCTGCAATTACACTGAAGCAATTAGCTGAATTACACTCTGAAACAATAACTTGTTGTAACTGTCTACCACAAATAGCAATCAGTTCATTTTGCATGGTGGGTGATAGATACCTTGCATTTGGGGGACTTTTGCAAATGAGTAGCCAAAATTTGATCAGTTTAGGCCCTGTAGTTAATAAGAGCTATGAAATTGCCTTTCTCTTCGGTGTGACCGCGTAAGGGAATATTTTGTTTTCCACATAGATAAATGGTCTTAAGGATACTGTGAAGAATTGACATGTTTCTTGTGATTTTATCCTGAAAAGCACTGCTTAACATTGACATTACATCGTCCTTTTGGCCCTCCGCGATAGACATAAAGTTTTCACTCATTTCAAGACACCTGCTGTGTCCAGGTTGACCCAAGTGGCGTTTTATTAGGGTACCCAAATTTTCCCAGTCATTTACAAAATTCTTAACAAATACATGCTCAGAACTATTGAACAAAACACAACATAAACAAAAAACTCCATTGTCTGACTCTGAATATCTCAGCCACTTATACTTTTCAAGCCAGGACCGATTAAAGCGCCTTTTGGTCACACGAATATCTGTCAGAGGAAAAACAAACGACGATGGAATATCCCATTTATTTTTCAGCAAAAACAACTTTTGTTGGTCGTCAATGTTTGACTTGTCAAAGGCCAGATCTAAATTATTTGGCTGAATTGATTTAGATCTAGAAGTACTGGCTGCGTCATCATTTGTCTCTGCTTTGGAGCCGCTGAGTGTACCACTACCTTTGCTTTCTTGTGGCAAACATGTACCAGAACCATGTGAAAGCTCCACACTTGGGTCTTCTATTGACTCTTTTTGCCGTTTAGAGAATAACTGTGACAATTTACTTTGTCCGGGACCCCTACTTTGTTCCCCCGATGAACTACTTCTCTTCATATTATAAATCGTAGTTTACTAATTAATCAAGTTCTATGAACTTTCAGGAAAGTTTATAAAAGACTGTATGATCTTCAAGTAGCACGTGCGTTACTGAGATTTGAATTAATTTAGATGTAAATATAAAGTTCAAGGATTAGTATTAAATACAATGCAAATGAACGCTGGACTAATATGCAATCATTATAAATTAAGTAATTGTCGGAATTGACCAGATATACTTCCGGGGAAAATTAGCGGGGTGGATATAAACTAAAACACAACCAAATGAGGGAGTTCAGTCTGGATTTGGACAAAATAACAAAAACTATTTTTTTTTTGTAAGAAAGTATTTGTAAGCACTTGCTTACACTGCTTTAATGCAGCTACGCCACTGGATACAATATACGTACATTGTCGGAAAATATATAATTCATTTCCACTCCTGCGAAACAGGTAAGAAAAACTCGTCAAAACTCGTATATATAAATTTTATATTTTCGACAATGTATTTATATTATCTATTTTTTTTTCTTCTCCCTCGTTTCACTCATAAGAAAATATTTTTTTATTGACTAAAATAATGTAATATAAATAAGACTCGACACAGTGTAGGGTTGTGCGTTCGTTACAAAATCGCATAGGATTTATTATAAATATATATCAACATAACAAATTCATTCAGTCTGTCATTTCTATTCCCCCCCTCCCCCAAATGCAAACTATATACCAGTGATTGAAATTCTTTTGGCATTAATATTGGTGGATGGGCGGGGGATTATAACATCCAAAGAACGAACTTTTGTCGTATTACAACTTGTAACGAACTTTGCATTAATCGAGTACACCTAACATTTTCTTTGTATACAAACTGCCAAAATCGTCCGTGCGAAAAGGAATTCAATACTACAGCCTTTGTTAATTTGCTTATCTGTAATGTTAATGTAAACATTATACTGTGAAGAAACTTAAATATCGTATCCATGAAGTTATTTCCACAGAGTGACTTACTTCGTTATTAACGAGTATAAAATTAAAATATTGCGTTATAAAAAGAATCTCCCACTACTCAATTGATGCGCCTGGACAGCCACAGGGGCTAGGTGCGTCCGAAAAAAAAAAAAAAAAAATACTATATAATACTACAAGGGGGCGAACTCACTTGCTTCCATTTTTTTAAGTCGTCGTGTTAAATTGATCGTAACTTCGGAACGCCTAAATATTTTCAAAAAATGTTTCCACCAGTCGAAAGTCAAGTAATTTTCCTTTCCAAAGAGACCCCAATTGTTAGTGTAGGCCTCCGAACTGCTGAGGTATCATACACGAACCAAAACAAAACGGCGTGAAAATCCGAAGTCGTACAAACGTTGGGTTGACCACTTCCCATCTGTGTACAGACTTTCCCTGATTGTTTCAGCCAATCAAGAGTGTTTCAGCCAATCAAAAAGCCCGTTAGAACTCTCTCTCAATTTTCACGTCTATGGCGTTTGTCAAGGATGCAAATGGGATTTCTTTCAAAAACAGACTTAAAGGACATATAAATTGACGTAAGGTAAGAAATTTTATCATAATTTGAATGGATGAAAGTATTTAGCTAGTCAAAATGACTCGTTTACGCATGGGAAAGTCTGTACACAGATGGGAAGTGGTCAACCCAACGTTTGTACGACTTCGGATTTTCACGCCGTTTTGTTTTGGTTCGTGTATGATACCTCAGCAGTTCGGAGGCCTACACTAACAATTGGGGTCTCTTTGGAAAGGAAAATTACTTGACTTTCGACTGGTGGAAACATTTTTTGAAAATATTAAGGCGTTCCGAAGTTACGATCAATTTAACACGACGACTTAAAAAAATGGAAGCAAGTGTAGTATTATATAGTATTTTTTTTTTATTTTTTTTTTTTCGGACGCACCTAGCCCCTGTGCTGGACAGCTACTTAAAAGTGAATGTAGCGTATTGAGCACCAACCGTGATGTCAGTGCCACAAAAAGCATAAAAAAAATTCAAGTGTTCGCGACAGTAGCAATTTAACATAGAAACAACGATTTTTTTTATTGTACAAAGTAGCTAAAATTAGCAGCCATGGCAAATATTCATATTATGGATCAGTATTTATCGCCTTTGAGATATTTCCTAATCATAACTATTGTTAAATTGCAATATAATGCTCAATAACAATAAGATCAGTGGTATTTACATACTGACAAACCCGGTTATTTATAAATGACCCAACCGGTTTGTATACATGTTTACATTTTGACCAAGCCGGATTTCAAAAACATCTGTTGACATCATGTTTTAGGGTATAACTAGTTACTAATTGACTTTTCATCAACAAAATAGTATTTTTAAGTAAAATCAATCATTCATCAATATTATTTTCTTTTTGGGCAACATTTAATTCATTCGCAAATGCAAGATATAGCGATATTTCAGTTGATTGTAATGATTTTGAAGCTGGATTCCTTATAACTTATAGAAAAATCTAATTTTGCACTGCAAAAATAAATGATATTTGGACAAAAAATGAAATTAATAATAATAACAATCATAAAGCATCATAATTCAAAATATTATATACACAGTATATTTATAAATACTTACGATAATTATCCGTGTCTGCTTTAAAAATACCGCTTTAAAATATCCCGGATGTTGACCAAACATTTTCGATCGGAGCTCTTTGACGACAGTGGTATATGTAGATCTAAATCCAACTACACTATACAGGGGCGTAGCTAGGTATAAAAGGAAATGTAGGCACAACTTGCGGCGAGGGATCTGAGAGGCCCCCAGCAGGTCCAGGGCAGAGCCCTGCTGGGGGTTCAGGGGGAAAACGATTTTAAGCGTAAATTGATGTACAAATGGCGAAATCTGAACAATAAAAGACATGAAATATATTCTTATTTTATCATGGAAACAATACATATATCGAAGTTGTTAATATATTTTTGTTGAATATGAGAACTTTTGACTGAATGTTACGTATACCCGTAATGGAGTAGCTACACGTAAGCTACGAGTAAGTCCAACGTATTTCATTAATACTTCAAAATCAGCAAAGAAAATTAGATCTGTAACTTGTCATTTATACGCCTGTAGCCAAATATCAAAGCAGCTCAAAATCTCGAGGTTGTAGAAACAAGTCTCGACATATGAATACGGATGATGAACATGGATAAAGTTATATGCATCGGCTACTTTGTGGCAGGGTATAAAAAGAATAACGATGTTTTCTTACACTGGCAACACAGAGAGAGAAATGTCCGGAAGTAATTAAGACCTACAACAACATATGTACAAACTTAATTTATGTACTACATGTACATGTATCATTATCATATAATCATATAACCTGTTTGAAGGACGAAGTCCTAAAATTTCAATAATACGATGATCCGTACACGTTAGCCTCACCGGACGCAATTACGAACAATTTCGATGATATTGACCGTGGCATTTGATAATAATTTATAAATTTGACCAAATTGATGAAGCTGATTGCATGTTCATATTTCAGATTAAGCACCAATATTCCTTTTGAATCATAGCCCATATATTATTCAATGCATTGTTACGGGTTTTAACTTAGAACAGATTTTCATGACCCCGTTCTAGTCACTCTGTGACCTAGATCTGGACACAATTTCGAACGACATCATAATAACCTTTCTAGTGTAAATTATTTAATGACAACTGTTAAAATTGAAAGAGCATTCATTCATTTACGTTCACATATCTATTTGTATATAATACACATGACATAAAAACCTTTCCTTTATTCATACCATAAATGTGTGCCAGTTTGCATTCGGAATTCCTTGGACTCTTCAATGAATAAGGTACATCACGGATTTTGACATTTTGGGATAGATCAAGGTAAGGAAAATGTATTATATTGACTGTTTTTGTTTCAATTTCAATGTGTTCTACATATGCATAGAACCAGGAGATGATATTCTTTCCAATTACAGGCATAAGATAACAAAATATGCGTACCTCAATGAATTTTAGCGATAGATTCCAAGTGCAACTGTCGATCGTTTTCTGTTTACAAATATGAAAACCCGTCGTCTGCAACATTCAACAACTGCGCATGAATAATTTTCTCCCAAGACACGAGTAATTTAGCGGGGTATCTATTTATAAAAGCATTTTTTTAATTCATGTTTAGAAGGAACAATTAGGGGACATACTTTTTATTTCGTTCGTAATTGCGTCCTGTGAGGCTATTATCTTTTATTTTGAATGAATTGTGGAGCCGATTTGTTATGGCGTTCATTTTACCTACGCCGCTCTTCCTGTCGGGAGTTTCGTAGAATGAGATTTTTTTATTAGAATTTTATTAAAAATTTATTTCGATTTTGCATAGAGTAAATAATCAAAGAATTAGGAATTTTTCATTGAAATAGATTTCTTTTGCGTTTCTAAATTATCAATTGATCTATTTTTTAAACTTCCGGTGAGCAGATTTTTGGCTATCAATATAGAAGGAAAAATCGGACAGCTTACCGTTAGAAGGACTTCGTCCTTTATAATAATATAATACAAAATTAAAAAGAAATGTTTTGTTTCTAATTTATGTACCTGCTTGGAAATTTGAATATATGCGAGTCGTTCCACTTTGAAGACAACAGTTTTCGTTTTACTGTGTCATCCATTACGGTTAATTTGGCAATGTCGGGGTATGGAGGTTCAATATTCTGTTGAGTATCGGTGGTTGAAACGGAAGGCTCCAAGTCCGATATGGTTGCTCCTGTCTGACTTGATTCGGATTCAACTGGTCCGCTATCAGTCTCGGATAAGCTAAGTGCTGGACTGTTTTCACTTGTATGTGCTAATTTACTGTTCAGGATCATTTTCTGAAGATTCGCTTATCTTTTTAAACATTTCATCCAAAGTTCTAACTTTAATGTCAGGTTTAGACTTAGAGCCAGACACTGCAAGCCAATAGCCCGACAACAGTTCTATTGACGGTCAATGACAAACTAGTAAATGTATCAATTTATTTCAAAAAGCGTGTGAAAAACAAATTGTCTTATTTTATGTTAAGACAAAGCCTTTGAAGATAAAATGAACTGTCAATTTCAAAGAGTTAGTTAAGGTCACAGTACTCATTGCAAATGTTTATCTTTCAACTTGTGGAAGCTTGTCATCAGTACAATAAACATAAAACAGACATAATTAAAATATATAATGCGTTGTTTGTCATTTTTCATCAATAAAAAAATGTTGGGGAAAAAATTATGTGTAGGCACGTGCATAAAGTGCTTTACCTGTAGCTACGCCCCTGCTATACGATAGCGGCCATGATAAAAACTGGAGAGAAAAAGGTCAAATTGACATTCAGTTTTTTGTTCCCCTGAGTCAAAGAGTCATGTGGATTGTGTCGTCACTTTGCGCCCATCGTTTTTATTTCACTCTTCTGCGAAACAACTTTTCTATTTGAAACCAAATTTGGTAGGAATGTTCATTCTACAAAGTACATGTAACGTTACTATGTTTTTTTTTCTTCTGTTCGGAAATCCACCGCCTAAATTTTAAATGGGAATTCCTCAAAACATGGCATTGCTTGTTTATTACCATATGGATATCGTTACGACAGTTTGGTCCGACTATTTTTATATTACGTTTTTCACACGGTACAACCGACTTGAATCATTATAGTCATAAGCTGTATGATACGATCAAAATTGCATGTTTACAATGATGGTCGAACACCACCAAGGTAATGGTTATCTCTATTGTGTTGTTGTTATAACTGTTAGATGATGAATAGGATCGAATGTGATATAACAGTATACTTATGTATCTTTATCTGGAACTAATAAATTACTCCCTTTCTCCTATTTTCTGAGCACCCTCGAATCAGTTTTCGACTAGCACCCTCCAAAAAAACGGCATTTTTCGTTCTTTCGTTCTTGCCCTTTTTGAACTGGAATATTTCATCAAAAGGTTTGTACGCACAACTCCTACGTTTTACACAAGAATACCATAAAACTGCATGCTTACTAATTACCATATGGTGAATTACATATCGTTACCAGACCGTTTTATAGGAGTCGTTGCCTGTTTTTAAACTAGAATATATTATCAAAAGGTTTACGAGCAAAGCCTCCTACATTTTATATTAGAATTCCACAAAACTTTGTTTGCTTGCATATTACCATATTATGGAGATTTGCATATTGCTCCGATGTTTAGATCATTTTAATGGAGTTATTGCCCTTTATTACCTTATACTATTTCATTATAAAAATGTGATTACGAATCCTCCTACATTATTAATGGTAATTCCTTAAAACTGTGCATACTTGCTTATTATCACATGGAGATATGCATATTGTTTTTGTAGTTTGATGGAACCAGTTTTGAAAGAGTAATTGCCCTCTTTTAATTAACCTTTGTATGACGCACTCCTACATTTTACATCAAACTCGCACAAGTACGTTTTTAACTACTTATAGATTTCACACAAGTACACAACAAACAATTTCAAACAGATTTTCTTCAAATTTTGCTCAAAGTTATATTTTTTTAATAAACTTCGATAATTTAAATCCAAAAATATAGATAACGAGTGAAAAAAAAAGGATTGCACAGGGGAACGACGTATTTCGTTGAGAAAAATAGTCTATAGAAATTGCTATAAACACATTAGAAATTGCAATCGTCACTTTTTCCTGTAAGACATTACAATATGACAAAAATATATATTTACCGACAACATGGTATTTTTTGTTTTCATTTTATAACCAGTGATTCTCGGGGTGTATGTATAGGGTGTATGTCTTATTCGCCTAACTACCTCTACTGTTGATCATATAGAACTGTAGCTGCGGAACCGTAGCCCTTTATGGTCCTTTTTATTTATTTATTTTTGCGGACCATAGGGCTACGGTTTTCACTCTATCAAAAACTTTCGAAACTGCGCAAAAAAATTCTTGCGCCGCTTTTTTTTGCCAATTTTTGTCATGAAAACGGGTGCGAGAACGATCAAACATATATATTTCGTTTCGTTAGATATTTATCTACATTCTTCTATACTTACTTACCTATTGATATTCATTTCCAGTTCATTATCATAACAAATATCTCATTTGTGACAAATCCCGCCTACTTCGTCCGCCATCTTGCTTCTCCGGTAGTCTAATATAACCCTATTTATTTATAAACCGCAAACACGTGTTTGGTTTGTTTACGTTTTACCGAAGATGTTTTCGGCGGTTTTATATAAGGAGAAATGAGAGTTTGGATCTTCTTGGCATATATTTTTCAATAAATAATCTGAATAAATAAATGTTTTTTTTTTAATTTCTTTTTCTGAAAGTGACTTTCATTGAACATTTTGGAAAATGATTATTGACATCTTCCACCCCCCTATTTTGGGCCAAGTTAATATATAATACATAACCAAAATGGATGTGGAAACAATATACAAAGATAAGTTGAAGGGAAAATATAAGTTTATGTTTGATCTGAAAGAAAAACAAAAGTGTTTGATAAACAATATAATGGAAAGAAAATCTCAATTGGTATTTTTCCTACTGGATATGGGAAAAGTGTATGTTTCCAAATGGTGCCTTTGATTCACGATGCAATTTACGGTGGAAAGCATATTGGTTTGGTAATTTCACCACTGAAGAGCCTTATGATTGACCAGTGTAAACAAACCAAACACGTGTTTGCGGTTTATAAATAAATAGGGTTATATTTGGAAAAATCACGTGACCTCAGAACGAGACTACCGGAGAAGCAAGATGGCGGACGAAGTAGGCGGGATTGGTCACAAATGAGATATTTGTTATGATAATGAACTGGAAATGAATATTAATAGGTATGTAAGTATAGAAGAATGTAGATAAATATCTAACGAAACGAAATATATATATTTGATCGTTCTAGCACCCGATTTCATGACAAAAATTGGCAAAAAAAAGCGGCGCAAGAATTTTTTTGCGCAGTTTCGAAAGTTTTTGATAGAGTGAAAACCGTAGCCCTATGGTCCGCAAAAAAATAAAAATAAATAAAAAGGACCATAAAGGGCTACGGTTCCGCAGCTAATAGAACTGTTGAGTACTGCAGTGAATGTTCCCACAGAGCTGCCCATCGCGTCCCTGGGTTGTGAATAGGGGGAGCCCTATCGATGGGGGTAGCAGGTTCATGAGGTAATAATACGGAAAACCTGACCGTGGACTAGAGTGGGTAACGTGTTTGGGAGAATCCCACGCTTCCTGCACTCTAATGACCTCTTTTGTAGATTTCGAACAAGTCGCAACAAATGATTCCCTACCCAACTCTCCATACTTTTACAATGACAGTCAAAAGTCGTTCACATGGTTGACCGATCCCTTTCCTAATTTCTATATAGTTTTTGTATATTATTGAGCTTGTTCTCGTCTTAAGCTATAGCTGACATATTGCTCGCTGGATTATCAATCAATCAATCATATAGAACTGTTTAGTTTTACAGGCTGTTTGTACATACAATGTATATAGAAGATGTTTAAGATTTTGATAACAAAAAAAAATCCTCTAAATTGCAGGTTGTTGAACTTAGTATACTCTCTTAGATATTTGTACATGACGAACAGATTTTCATATAAAACTTATTTATGTCTGTAGGATGTTTGTATATGTTAAAGAAAGATGTGCGTGTGGTATAGGATTAGATTTCAATTATTTTCCCCACCATAATACAGGCTGTTGAACTTCTAGTACTAACCTTTCTTTTAATACATGGATATCAATACTTTAGTACATGCATATCACTTCATCTAAGGTTATGTAAATGTGTTAATTTATCAATGTGTTGATTCAGTTTGAAATTTTTAATTTCCAAAATGAGAAATGTAGTAAATATATTGAAAGATTATCATGCATACTGCATATATACAAACTATTTTATGTATTTGTTTTCCTAAAGCAGGAAAGTTTTAAGAAAGTTATTTCTTGCTAATTAAGATTATTCCGGGAAAACGTTATATGTTTTCATTATATCTTTGTTTACAAATGCGTTTGTAACATAAATACGCATTTTTCCTTTGATGTTTTTATGCAATAATCAACTTAATAATAGTGAACTTTTACAAAGCATGGTCTAACATGAAGATCTTGATGTTATTCCATGATTTTGACGTCACAGATCTGTCAATCATGTCATTTCTATTACAAACCATGTATACCATGGATCTTAGACCGTGTTCACATATAGATCGATTGCGATCGGTTTAGGTTAGTTCGATTCAGTTTGAAACCGCTTTGTGTTCAGATTGGATCGATCTCGAACCGATTGCAATCGTTTCCGGTAATAACCACTGTTCACACTGCTCATCTGATTCGATCTCGAATCGATTCAATTTTCTGTTGTCTTCCGGGCACGTTCCATCAGCAGACTGTTGCTTGGATATAATCATGGCTGATCTTGCAAACAGAGTGTTGTTTATGCTTATTTGCATTTTAAATGCAATGATAGTTGACTTTATGACCAGAAGACTGCTTCAAAGGAGGATCTACAGACTTTTTATTCAACGCATGCCTAATGAACACGTTTTGAACCGATCTCGAATCGATTTAGTTGTTCTCATCTAACTGTGAAGCGCTCTAGTTTAGAGCGATCTAATTTAGACCACATATTTTATGGGTCTCAAATTAGACCGATTGCGATCGATCTTTCTTTGGTGTGAACATTGAAATCGATCTCGAAGCGATCGCAATCGATCTAAATACGCTTAGTGTGAACAGGGTCTAACTCATGAACTTATTTAAACCAACTCGTCCTTCGGATTCGTTGGTTTAGTTAATTCGTAAGATCCATGGTATATATAATACTTAAAATATAATTTCCGCTACTTATAAACAGATGACATGCATGCACATGTATTTACAATAAGTCAATCCACTTACAAAGATGTTATGATTAAAAAAAACCAAGGTAATATTTTGGGTAGTATAAAAGTATCGCGATTTAAAAGATAAAATTTGTTATTTTTGTTATTGTGCATTTCAAGTATCGCATCACTTTATAATTAAGTTGAAACTCGCTCGTCAGGAAGAAGTCTTTATGTGTTAAATTAAGTAGAAAAAAGTTAATTAGCCATGGGTGTTTACTTGATGCACGGTGATACTGTAATTGTTTCTATGTTTCTACAATAATATACAAAATACCTGCGTAGTTTTGAAGCATGCATATCTGCATAGCTTCAAACCACAATAGCTATAAAAAGTGTTTCATCTTCAGTGATTAGGTAGAATAGTTATTTAATTTGTTTCATGCCTCTTTAGACGTATAAACTTGTATTGCTAACATATGAAGAAACCGTAGTTCCGTATTACAGAAATAATAAAGAAACTACGAAAACAAGCATTAACGAGCGCAAGAAGGTTAATAATCTTCTTAATGATAAATAAAGGGTTGTTGTGACCTTGATCGTATAATAATTGGATTTACCTTCACCTGTGTAATTTAGTCCATATCTCCATTTGGGTGGGCGCGTTTCATTTCACCGATTTTTTTCACTTCCGCAATAAGATGTGTTTTACCCGGATTTAAAAGAAATGACCTACAAGTTTTCCTGTTTGTTTTAATAGAATGTTTAGTGCTTTCTGTTCTACGGGTTTGGTGTTTTGACTGTTCTTGACTCGTGATTAAGACTCGTGATTAAGACTCGTATTAAGACTCGTGATTAAGACTCGTGATTAAGACTCGTGATTAAGACTCGTGATTAAGACTTATTCCATGTGATTTCTGATAAAAGAAAATACATATTCGTGGTTGTTATTTTTTACTAGCTGTGAATTGTGACCATGGTCTCCAGTTAGTATCTGGTTTGATTTATTTATTGTGTTTAACACCACTTTCAGCAATATTTCAGCTATATTATTATTATGGCGACCAGTTTTAGTAGTACAAGAAGTCGGAGAGAACCACCGACCATGGGAAAGCAACTGGTAAACTATCACTTGCGACTGAGTCGAGTGCACCCTTTTTGTAATTTACAAAGCCGGGCCCGAACCCACACCGTATTGGGGATAGGCTTGTATGATTTGTTTGGTAGTCCCACTACCTAATCATTGAGCCACCCGGGCCCTCAGGTAGTATCTTATAAGCCTGATAATTATAAAACATAAAATGTGGACACATATCTATGTCTCGCTTGCTCCATGTAAGTAATTTGGGATTTTTTCTGGAAGATATCGAAGTACTATGAAACTGAAATTCAGGTAAGATAATGGAAAAATGCTGACATATACCATCCAAGATCAATATGCAGATCAAATAAGGTGAACCTAGGTTGTATGGAAACGAAGAAACCGTCCTATGCATAAGCACTTGCCTCGTTCACCGTAACTTTACTGTTCACATGAATATTCTGTATGTGGTCGTATACAGGCTCGCTTATCTACCTTTTTGTAAAGCTCGTCCAAATAAATGATTTATTTTCCAACAGTGTACGTATAAAAATTTGTTCATTCCCATTTATCCAACTTTTTGAAAAATAGATAGTACAGGTAAAAAATAAAAGTGGGATAAATGAGATCAAAGGTAATCAAGAACAAAGGACACTTAATTAAAGCTTGGGTTGTGTGACAGGTAAATAAGTGGACAACAATTTGGACCAGGACAATATATACTACATGTCTATGTACAACAGTTAATATTTATTTCCATATATTTCATTTAAAATGAAAACAAATACAAATTATTATTACTATTTTTGACTGAAATCAAAATTTAATTGGATATGATAATGATAATTTTTATATAAGTCGATCACCTCTTTCTCTAGAATAACTTTATGAAAATTCATATTGAAATTGTATATAA
Source organism: Bathymodiolus brooksi (assembly GCA_963680875.1). Lineage (NCBI taxonomy): Eukaryota > Metazoa > Mollusca > Bivalvia > Mytilida > Modiolidae > Bathymodiolus > Bathymodiolus brooksi. The sequence goes on from OY804577.1 coordinate 49,906,584, forward strand.
TGTACCTTTATTGACAGGATTTTATCTTTTGTCCTCCTGCCTTTTACAACTAATAGTATTCTCTTGAAATGGTAAAAAAAAGTGTGCAAAGCTAAAAGATCCTCAATTGAATTGTTTTCTCTGTATGTCACGTGTGCAATATAGGAGAGGAATTAGTTACATGCATCATTTTTCTCTTCTGACCATGACAATAGTATAAACATATTTTATTAATTAATTCAATATTACACATTATGATAATACACATATAAATTATATATACATTTAAATTAATCAATAGGATTCGGAAACAAGTGGTTAAACTTATATTAATCCGTATCAATGACAATAAATAGGGTAAATCCTTAAAAAGAAGACTTAAAAAAGAGATAAGCTTGGGGAACCTAAGTTCATTTTCAGAATTTAATTAAATTCTTGAGAAATAACAGAGACTAACTTGGGAGATTTTATTGATGATCATCATGTTTGTTGCATAATAATTAAATATAAGCAATCTTTTCATCAATAAATAAGGTTTAATGGTATATGATATAAGCTAATTATTACAATGTGCATGTACAATTGAAATAAAAAATATTATGAACATTGCACTTTAAATTTATCCTAAAACTCACTTTGAGTAAATAGATAGTTTTCAAAACTTGACATTTATTTACATACAAATTGTAACTTCCCCCCTCTTCTTTTATAATGATATATAATATAAGCTAATTATTACAATGTGCATGTAGAATTGAAATTAAAAATATTTTTTTACATTCCACTTTAAATTTATCCTAAAACTCACTTTGCATAAATAGAAAGTTTTCAAAACTTGACATTTATCTACATTCAAATTATAACTTTTTCTTCTTTTCATTTATTCAAGCCTTATACATATACATGTACTGGAACAAATTATCGGGTATTTTGGTCAAGTAAACACCTAATTAATGTTAAATAAACAATCCTTCAGGTAAGAAAATAAAAGTTGGATAAATGGGAATACCTGATTTTCAAAAGTTGGATAAATGGAAAGACACCCATAAAATTAAGACGCGATTAAACGTGTTAATGGCTTATTTATGTCTGAAAAATAATTTAGTTGTAATTCTAATTGAAAACTAAACACTTTTCTAAAGTCAAAATATTGATGCAATTCTTGCTTATGTCTGTTGACACTTCAAATGTGTTCGCCGATTGAACTACAAATTAAAATTATTTGGTACTTGGTACAAATGATGTAAGGTCCTATGCAAAAAAAAAATCATTAATTCATTTTGATTTGTTTATTTTGACAAAAATGATATTATGATGATAATCTTCTCCTCTGAAACCATTTGATTAAAATTATTATTAAAATTAAGATTTTCCTCCCCCAGACATAAGTGACCTTATCTCCTCCCCCAGACATAAGTGACCTTATCCGATTTTGGCTATCCTGTTTAGGCCTTTTGGTTTTCTTGCTCCCGAAACGTGTCGTGTGCACTAAATTTGATATCTACGTTTTCATTAAGCAAAACCTCACTCTTTATCCAAGATGGATGCCTGTTACTATTTAATGCTTTATGTGACTAACAGTTCTTCCTTTTAAGCCAGAATAAACTGACTTGTTTAACTCATTTTCTTTTTCCCCGTAGAAATGTGTTATTGTGCCGATTATGCAAATAATATATATGTTGACAAAAACTAAAATATGCAAATAAAGTTTCCAGATACGAAGTGGGTAATCAGAAACCGAAAATAAAATCAAAGAAGAACTGACAATACAATGGCCAAAAGAAGAAAAAGGTACAAAAAGACAATCAGTGGTCTACAAAATACTACTGTACACAGAAAATTAAGATTGAGCTACACAAACACACCAAAAGATCGGGGGTTAAATCAGGTACTCGGAGAAGTAAGTAGTTCATACTGAAAACACATATACTATTTAAACTACAATACACCGCCTCGATGGTTTAACGAGATCATGAGTTTGAATCGTGATCTGGTAAATGCTATAAAATTGATATTTGCTGCTTCTCCGGTAAGCTCCAGACATTCAGGAAGAAGGCAAAGGCTGGTTGACTGGCGACCATGATGTGATCTGTTGTTTCATTAGGCTAGCTCAATACAAATACAGTACAACTTGTTGGTCTAGTACAAAAATATACAAAGAAGACGCCATCAAGATCGTTCCATTAAGAAGTGACTTGTTATCGCCATGATGTTAAAGGGATATTGTCTAGAACTAAAATCGTACTTTTTTCATACCCAAAATTATTGTCGTTTTCCGTACTGACCTTCATAAAATGAAGATTAACACCAAGTTATGCTGCAAAAGATACGATTTTTTGACAAAAAAGACCCAAAACTATCGTTATCGGAATTATTGTCCAGAATAACAAGAATTCAAATCTATTCATATGGCCTTCTATGTGAACCCGTCTTGAGCATGCGCACTGTTTAGAAACAATGAACAACATGGGCAAAAGAGAAAGTGTCAACGCGTGGAAGAAAGCGGACTTTGACGGGATTTAGAGAGAAAGATTAATAGAAGTGAAGTATCTTCCAAATGGAACAAATGCAGGATATATGTAGGGGATCAGTTGGACCGTTGGAACGAACTAAGGAAGTGCTACGCGTCCAAATTCGCGCTGAAGTGGCAAATATTTTGCTTGATAGGTAAGCCGAGGATGTTTTTTTCCTTCTTTTCTCAATCGTTTTTCATATTTTATGAATTTATGATGATGCCTATGATCATTTTCGGTAGATATTATTCAATATATGTAATCTTGCATCTGGCAACAGCAAATTATTGTCAATGAATAGTATAAAATGGCCGTATTTGCGAGGTAAACAAACATGAATTTTAACATCCATGCTGCAGGATCCGGGCTACTAGCATAACAATAGATTTGGCCTCGCTCATGTCAGTGCATAATTAATTAGCTTCCAGTAACGATGGTCAGCTTTTTTAAATCGGAAAAACAACGTTTCGTAGCGTATTCGCCAATAATTCGGTGTTTAATCTTCATTTTATGAAGGTCAGTACGGAAAACGACAATAATTTTGGGTATGAAAAAATTACGATTGTGGTAGAAAAAGGACACTATTTTTAACATTATATATCTTTCATTACATAGTAAATTGAAATGTAATTGCTAATTTTGGTGTCTCGGAATAATAAACAAGACACTTAACATTTCAAAATACAATAATGTCTGTCGGTTATATCCCAGTGGTTAAAATAATATTAATTCGAAAGACAATAAGCTTACAATTTGCAGCAATATATTTCATAATAACGGTTATTGTAGGAACAACCAGAAAGGAATTATCATAACAAGACAGGACCAATGTTTTTTTTAGTATTTCTGTAAGTTTCCCCATAATATTTTATGTATGTCTCCTATATCATTTACAATATTCTAGATAACAAATTGAAGATAAAGGACATTCAAGAATATATACACATGTACCTGCTTCAATAAATGTTATAATGTGGTTTTAAAGCATATCGAACCAAAATTGATTAAAAGCTGAGCTTTCAGTAGTACATGTTGTGCATGTCTATTGTCCGTTGATTTTGCCTGAATAATGTCTAGCCATTGTTACTCAAGTCTGTCCCTTAAAGACAACTATAAAGCTTTGTAACGGTTATACAACATATATTTCACAGAATACAAACATTACTAGAGGGACGAAACAAAAGACAGACATGACAGGTATCGTCTGTAAGATGATACGAGAAAACTGAATTCACTCAGAAATTATATAACAAGTCACGTATTTATTTAATGTAGATTTTGAATAATCTCCGGTGGCAGCTGTTAATGACGAGATTTGAAAACCATCTGAAAGATATTAATCATCTGAGCAACAGAATGGTTAACTTGAAGGGATTTTAAAATCCTTTCTTGTTCAGTATGCACCTGTGATCAAGGCATTATTGTGTCTATATGAGGAACAAAGTCATGTCTGTATATTCGGGCACGAAACAAAATATTCTAATATCTTTTAAAGTACAAGAAATGTAAATGCAGTTGTATTTGGATCAAATAAAGGACGCAGTTTCTATGAGTTCAAACCCTGAAAAACCAACTTTACTATATCAGGGGCGGATTTAGAGGGGGGGGGGGGGGGGAGTGCGCCCTCCTAAAATTCGCAAAGCATATGTTATACAACGTTAATTAAGCAGTTCAACAAACAACTTTTTCATGAATGGTTAACTCGTGACCTGTAGTAAAATATTCCTACACATTGTAAATACACGTTGGGTGTGTTCGTTGAATCATATATGGATTCGCCGACAATTTCCGTTTTTGTTTGTCTATAAACGAGAACGGTCGAATCATAGGTTTTCAATGAATGAATCAAACGACGAAAAGAAAAGCTCCATCCGGACGGGCAGTATTAACTAGAACCACCCGAAAGGACAAGCACCGAAAGTACAGACCAATTAGTGAAACAAGGAATGCGTTAAAACTAAACCAATAGTTCTTTGAAGGGTTAAAATATCGTGATCGATCAGTCATGAGTTGAACAATTCGTATCACGGTTGTTCAAAAAAAGTTTTACTTTAGGTTCTTATAATCTGACAAAAATATACTGTTAACAATTATCCGACAAAATTAAGACTCAAAATCAAGTTTTTTTGGTCTGATAAAAATGGTGTGGGGGGGGGGGGTGGGGGTGGCGTGAGTAGGCGAGGGATCTGGGGACCGCTTAAGGTCCCCAGCTGGTCCAGGTTAGAACCCTTGTAGGGGGCCCAGGTGGGAAAGCCCCCCTGAAGCTCTGGGGATTTTAGGAATTACAGACATTTATTTGAACGACAATTTTGAACCAACCACACCATTTTTATCAGACCAAAAAAACTTGATTTTGAGTCTTAATTTTGTCGGATAATTTTGTTAACAGTATATTTTTCTCAGATTATAAGAACCTAAAGTAAAACTTTTTTTGAACAACCGTGATGCGAATTGTTCAACTCATGACTGATCGATCACGATATTTTAACCCTTCAAAGAACTATTGGTTTAGTTTTAACGCATTCCTCATTTCACTAATTGGTCTGTACTTTAGGTGCTTGTTCCTTTCGGGTGGTTCTAGTTAATACTGCCCGTCCGGATGGAGCTTTTCTTTTCGTCGTTTGATTCATTCATTGAAAGCCTATGATTCGACCGTTCTTGTTTATAGACAAGCAAAAGCAGAAATTGTCGGCGAATCCATATATGAATCAACGAACACACCCAACGTGTATTTACAATGTGTAGGAATATTTTACTACAGGTCACGAGTTAACCATTCATGAAAAAGTTGTTTGTTGAACTGCTTAATTAACGTTGTATAACATATGCTTTGCGAATTTTAGGGGGGCGCACTTCCCGCACGCCCCCTCTAAATCCGCCCCTGGATACACTGGTCAGAGCTGCGGTATCTAGACCTTCATCGACGGTCGGCCAGTGTAAACCATGTGGTGACAAGCGTTGCAAGTGCTGTCTCCAATTGCAACACACACAAGTGTTCCATAGCAAGACGACAGGAAAGGAGTATAAGATATTTTGCAATGTCAATTGCAAAACACCTAATGTGGTTTACCTCCTTGACTGTCACGTCTGCGGGTCGCAATACGTAGGAGAAAGTGTCCAACCATTCAACAAAAGAATGAATGGACACAGAAGTGACCTTACGAAAAAGACGCTCTTGCCCGTGAGTCAACACTTTGTGTCGCCGGGGTACTCATTGGAAGACTTTGGCAGACCCAAAATTTATATCATTGACCACAATCCAAGTTGGAAAGAACATCAAAGACAGAAAAAAGAGAGTTTTTGGATCCGCGAGTTACAAACATTACACCCGGAAGGCATAAACAAAAAGGCCTAAATCTTTTGTTTTTTAACTTTTTAACCAGTGCCTGGTCCTTAGCTAGTTGGTAAACTTCATCATTACATTTTCTCATTCTGTTCATATTTATAAATTAGTGTGCAATATACTTGAATAATATAAAGTATAAAGTTCAAGATTATGATTTTTAGTAATTTACGTCACGATAACTGATGGTCACGTGACAATTTTTCAAATCAGATTACAGACGCTGATGAAGCTTGTCGGTCAAGCGAAATATCCGTCGATTTAATTATAATTATAGTCTTTTTGTAGACTTATAGTTATTTTTGTTACATTTTAACATCTTTTTTTGATATCGTTGTGCTAACATTTTAGACGTTTATATATATATATATGCAGGGGCGGATCCAGGATTTCAAGTTAGGGGGGGGGGGGGGAGCCGCACTTAAAAAAATCGCGCCGAGCGGAGGGAGGCGCGAAAATATTTGGGGTATTTCGTGTGAAAAATCACGATCTTACGACAAAAAATCATATTTTTTCCAATTGCGGAGGGAGGCGCGAAAATTTTTGGGGTATTTCGTGTGAAAAATCACGATTTTACGCCAAAATTCCCCCCCCCCCCAATTTTAGGGGGGGCGCGCGCCGGGTGCGCCCCCCCTGGATCCGCCTCTGATATATATATATACGTCTGAAAATTAAACCAAACGGTGTTAGAATTAGATTTTAGAGCTGTCAAATTTTTGTTCTTCCCTCGACGGGATTTGAACCCACACCATTGATACACTGCAGCACCATTCGCTTAGCCTTACGTCCAGCGCCCTAGACCACTCGATTACATCCACTCCCTAAAAAGGGAGCTTCAATAATCGTAGTGTTACCTTTTCTCGTAAGGCAAATCTAGGGATAAACGTAAGACATGTGTATAAGCGTGTGTAGATGGTACACATATACTTAATATTATAATTTGACAGCAATCTAACTCAGCAATTTTTAATATATATATATATATATATGCACCTGAATTATTAGGATACTAGTAGAATAAGAAAATGTACGAATGATTAAGTATCGAGGTTTGGGTGACGACCACATTGGCTTTTCGGAAATTGATATTGGCAAGTTAGATAAATTGTTTGTGTGTGAAAAGCAGTTACCTTCTTCACACAGTAAGGAATGAGAATAAGATACAAATGTAACCCAGAAAATGCGTCAGATTCGGATCTAAATCGTACACGAATAAAAACTTTCCTACTTGAAAAAAAACTGAATTTATAGTAGATAAATTAATTTATGGTGGCCGAGGGGGAATTCCATTGTAGGATTGCATCGCAATCAACATAATTGTTTATCATATTTAAAGGGGATTTTTGGAAATAAACCTGTGGTAGTTTGTTAAATTGTTTTATGAGATTAATCACTTAATGGAAAGTAAAAATAAATTTTAAATATTCAAAATCATTTCACCTAATTTCAACCTATAGGAAATTGTAATTCAGTCACGTGGCAGCTGATCAAAGAATATTTGAGAGCAAGGGTCACGCCAAATGGTGTTCTGTTTAAATTTCCCTCCTCCTCCCCTACAAACCCAACCTCGTTTTAAGCGGCACCCCTTTTGTCTGCGGAAATATTTTAGTTGAAAGAGAGTTCATAGGACATATAAATTTTACCATACATTGTTATTCTATTAAAATGATATTGTTATGTATTATGTAAAGCCGTTTTTAGCGCCACCCCTTTTTGTCTTCGGAAATATTTTAGTTGAAAGGGAGTGCATAGGACATATAAATTGTATTATGCAATATTAAAAATTATTAAAATGATAATGTTATGTAATCATGTATTATGTAACACCATGCACTCCTTGTTTTCATGTAAATGTATATATTTGTTGTTTTCGTCATTTGAATAAATGACATTAACTGGAGATATGTTTTAGATTTATTATTCTCCCTTGCCAAAAACATAGCAGAGTTGTTGCTACATTGTATTATAGTACAAAGTGGTAGGGTTGCCTCTCTCATTTCGAGGACCCTGTAATGGGTACATATCAAGAAAACGAGGACCAACATACAAGTATTTTACGGAGAAACTTCGATTAAATTTAAGGGAAGCCAGGTTTCGAGAGCAACTGGATAGCTCCACTTGTGGCAATATCATAATTATGTAGAACAGTCTAAGCTTGTCCTAGAATGGCCGTCTTCACATGTTTGGCCATTATTGTTTCACACAGACATGTGACAAGTCTAATGTGTTAGACGTGCTAGAATTTCATGAAACTGAGAAATAACATCTATTCCATGTTCGCAAGAGGCGACTTTAAAGTTACTTTTATGTAGTAAGGTTGAATTATTCCCGAATGTAAAAATAGTTTTATTTACAGCTGATTTTACCTCGTTGGACATCGGTACACCAGTCACTTAGTCACGTCACTCCACAATTGAGTGTGTGAGCGATTGTTTTTAAACGCCAAATGAGCAATTTTTCCAGCAATATCATTGTGAGAACAAGTTACATTCAATTTGATGATAATGTCCTCTGTACTAGACCAATACAATTAGTTGGATTTTTATAGTGCTAGGTAACTGAAACAATAATCCGTGGGTGGGTATCACTCCACTAGGACACATTATCATGATTCCCAGTCAACCAGTCAGTCTTTGCTAATAAAGCGAATATGTTAGGGAAATAGAAACTACTTACAGCTTTGTGTCAAACTAAAGTGCATCTGAAAGATTCAATCTGACACAACTTAATTTCAACTATGATGTATCTGTCGTTTTGCATTCGATCGTGTAATGGTTAGGCGTGCTCATCCCGAGTACGATAGATTGTGGGTTCGAGCTACCGATCGGGTCAAACCAAAGACTATAAAATTTGTATTTGTTGCTTCTCCTCTAGGCACGCGGCATTAAGGAGAAGGAGCAAAGACTGAATGGCTCGGAATCAGTATAATGTGTCCGAGTGGAGCGACATGTCTATCCGAGGTCTTCATCATCATTTCATTGAAAATTAACTTGCTCTCGTCATGATATAGTTGAAACATTGCTGAGTTGGCGATAAACAACAATCACTCACTCATAGAGGGGCTTTATTCGTGTGTCTACATAGATTAAGCTATTGTTTTACCGAAATGGTAACATGGAAGCAATCAATCGGATTCTAGGAATCTAGGAATTCTTTTATATCCTTATATTTAGCCAATATGTAAAACGAAAACAAGCAGACGACGTACTATTACTTCGGGTAATAGGTAAAATTCAAATTTGTCATAAATTCACAAACAAAAGTCAGATATGCCTAACCACAAACAGAAAACTGTTATTGAAAGAGTCGAGGTAAAATTATAGAGCGATGTTAACAACTCTGGGTTCCCTTAGAAACAAAGATGGCGATCAGTAGAGAAAGTCAATGACGTATTCATTTATTTAAATTTTCAAGTGAGAATGAAAAATAATGACTATTTACGTTGGAATGCAATATTGTACTAGAATTTCAATGCAAAAGTGCAGCGGTATGCATATAAAAAAAAAAATAGGTACCATAATTTTGAAAATGTGTTCATGTGACAGAGAGTAGTGAATTGTGTCATGTCAATATGTTATAAGCTATTTACAAGAAGTTCACATGAATATGAATTCAAAAATGTATTATTTTGGAGCAGTTTCATAGTTACCTATATGAGAAGTCTGGGCTCGGTTGTTCAAAATACTGGATAAAGTTGCCCACTGGACAACTACTTATCCAGTGAACAGCTAGCCAGTGGATACAATTGGTTGTTCAAAAGCAAAGACAATGGTTGGCTAGATATCCACTGGATAAAATTTTGTCCAGTGGACAACTCCCATAGTTCTTTGCACTTCCTGTGTAAAGGCAATCCAGACCAAAAATAAAAAAGGGTCTGCTAAGTTCAGCGACATTTCAAGTTATTTTTCAGGCAGTTCAATTTATTTGTTGCGATCTGCAAATGATTTATGACCAATCATTTTGTTATCTTTGTGTTGGAGCTGGGAATTTATGTCTCCATAGAATTTTTTTACAAATCATATGGTAATCAAATTTTTGTTAGACAAATTCAATTGTGATTAATCACACATTTGTTTTCTAATTAGTTTTACTTACACAGTGCACGTGTATTAAACAAGTTTTTTTTAAGCGAAACCTTTTTTATCAGATCATGAAATAATAATCCAAAGTAACTATTTGTTTAAATAAATTGAAGCTAGCTACTTCATTTCTTACCTAAAAAATTTATCGGTATTGAGGCAAGGGCAAGAGTAATTAAAGTGTGTGTCATTTTTTTTGGGTCATTCATGTCTTGTAGAACAATTTGGGTGGGAGGGGGTATGTAGATAAAAATATGAAGATATCTTTATTTTACGAAAAACACAATTTTACAAAACTTTAGAAATATTTTATTATGATCCAGTTCAATTATTGTACTTAATGATGTAGTGAATTGGAATCTTACAACAATAACATCCAAATTGTGTTCTGGAAGACATGGTATCTATTGATGGGCTTGCCTGAAATAAGTGACATGTTTGGGACTACGCGCTACTCCCTACAATGCATATACCGGTACATGTAAATTTCACGGTTTACAAAATATGTTGATTGGATCTTGGGACATTTAATGTACATGTCTTGGGATATGATATTTTAATAGAAATCTACACACGTACACTGAATGACCTTTTTCATACTGTTGTCAAAAACAAATAAAATAAATATTTATTTCCAACTTTTGAGAGACAAAAAAAGAATTATCAATTAAAATCGATCCCAAGTGTATATCCAAAACAACAAACAGATCTAGTAAACAATTTTCCAGAAAAAATGTCATTATTAGCCATCCTTCCACTTTTGAGGTTAAAAAAGGAGAGGGGGTCTTCGTCACGGTTCATCAAAAGTATTTTTACTGATCAATTGAAGCACGGTAAATAAATTCTTCTGATCACATTTCACAAAAATATGTAACCCAATGTAATTGATAAGGGTTTTTTTTGTTCCATTTCTACATACTCACATGTCGGGTCTATTTTGTCAACAATTGAACGGTGGATGTGTCTAGTAATTCATGTAATATTGACATCGGGTTGAGAGAAAAAAAACCAAAGAACATTGGAAAAAAGGTTCATAAAAACGTAGACGAGAGGCGTATATCATAAATAATGTAAAATAAATATGACTGAAAATGATTCACGAACAATGTCCCCATCACGATTCACGGCAAAAAAAACAAAAAACCAACAAAAATATTGAGGGAAGGAAAATTCACGAATACGGAAAACCAAAAGCACCCACCAATTTTTTTTTTCAATTACACCTCTCTTTAATTTACTTGCACTGCACAACAAATTAAATCTGAAATAAGTTCTGATGGAATGCATGTTTTTTTTCTCCTCAATTTTTTGTATAACATTTATTTATTTACATTTGTATTTAAAATCTGTCTATTTATCTTAGCTCCTGTTATGTGTAATCTACATTTGTATTTCCAAAAAAGGGGAAATGCTATTTTTGAAATTGAATAGAGGAAAACTTCATGACAACAAACAAAAAATCTAATGTAATTTCAATTGGCGATCATATTTATCCACTGGATAAAACTTTATCCGTACCAAATTAGACTGGACAAAGTTGTCCAGGATAAATCATTTTTGTCCAGTGGATAACTTTTGAACAACCACATTTATCCAGTGGACAGAAGTGGTCCAGGATAAATCATATTTATCCAATGGATAATTTTATCCATTGTTTTGAACAACCGGGCCCTGATGATTTTATTTTGAGAAGTTGTTTAAATATCGCTGCGAGAGACTGGCTTGAGCAAACAATAATGTTGGATTGCACTGTGCTACTACAGCCACTGACAGTAATATCGCTGATAGGAGTTTTAAAACTAACCGGCGATGGAAGAAGGAATTTGTTCAAGACAGATATGTCGTTGAAAAATTACGAATGCGTCTTTCAGTTTTGAGGAAATACACGTTAAAAAATACCCAAGGGGCAGTCAGAAATGGACAATCCAGAGAAACTGTCAACATTAGAGTACACACGACGAAGAGAAACACAACACAATAAGTGTTGGACACCACTATACACAAACAAACACAAATAAGGAAATTAGTGGAGGAAACCGGAGTACCAAGAGAAAACCACAGACCTGCCGCAAGTCACTGACAAACTTTATCATATAATGTTGTTTTCGAGTACACCTCGCCATGAGCGGAATTCGAACTCACAACTTTAGTGGTGATACTTCACTATTTGATAAAAATAATAAAAATAAAAGTTAAACAGAAAGGATAGACAACATAACAAAGTAAACAACCCACTCATCTGTTAAACCACAAACTTCTCAATTCAGAAATGACAACCACAAAATAAACGCAGGTGGAAATCTAGGGCACGCGTAAAAATGTTTGGATATCTAGATCTCCTCCAGAGGCGAAACAAATGGAAAGGAACGATAAAAACATAAACAGACTCGCTTTAACTCAAGAAACCACGAAACACTCCTAAATATAAAATAGTTAAAATAGTTTGAAAATAAAATCTTTAGTGAACTGTAATTTACTTAGGCTTGTCCACAGCTGTGCTAAAATTGAAATTTAATACATATTGTATTTACAGATTTAAATATCAATTAGTATTTTTAATGTCTGAAAATGTTCTTTTTAAAACCAAATTAGGCAGTTTTATACATGGCATATCTTTTATTAAAAGATTGAAGTGCTTTATTTCATGCCTGGGGCAATCAATTTCTGTTGTAATTAAATTGATGTTTAATTTTTTTTAAATAAACAAAGCATATATAATATATATTTCCATGAGCTATCTATCCTCCCACACATCGTATACTAATTATATATGTCTTACAGACTACCGGAAATTACTGACACAAGAAATGACGAAAATACATTGAATGTTTTCTTTAATTCAAAATAGTGAGATTTCATCTCTAAATGAAAAAAAATGGAATAAATAAAAGTGCATTTATATGAAATAACGATCTCTATCCTCTCAATCTACAGTACCTCTTTGTTATATTACCCACCATTTATATCCAGGATGTATCCTGATTGGACAACATATATTGTACATCATACTTTCACTTTCATTTAAATTTACACAATAAATACGTATCACAGTTAGGGGGCGTAAAACCCGCATTTTGGTCTTCTAAAAAGTACAAATCTGAATTCTGTTTTTTAAGTTACAATGGATTTCATCCGAATTCTTTGTGATCACCGACTTTGTTCTTTTCCGTTTTTGATAATATATTTGGAACTATTGTATAACCTCCATATGTTTTTGCTGAAAAGAAAGATGGAAATGACCTCAATTTAACAATTTAAGCACAAAAATATGATATGTTTTTAATGATCAATGTATAACTGATATCTGCTTAGTTGTGTTCGTTATCACTCTAAGCTCAGAAATAAGCTGAAGATAGTCAGGATGTACCAGAACTTGAGCAAATATAACTAAGACATTAAAATCGATACCACTAATGCTCTTTTTTTGTGCTGAGCAAATATAGGTCAGTAGGACATTAAAATCAATACTCCTAACGCTCCTTAAACTTTTTGTTTACATTTGAAATGACAAAAACACGCCACAATGGCGTAGATAATCGTTGCTGAATAATGTCTGTATCACAAATGACCACGCATACAAACCGTGTGCTGTAATTACAATCACATCCTTTCTTCATTCATAACTTGCCATTGGAGTTTTTACATGGGTAACACGACGGGTGTCACTAGTGGAGTAGGAACTGATTACCCTTCCAGGAGGGCCTGATTTCACCACCGGATTTTTGAAGAGTTCGTGTTGCTCAATTTTTTAAATTTTCTGTGTTGTGTTTTGTAGATCATTGTTTGTCCTTTTTCTCTTTGCCATTGTATTGTCTGTCCTTTGATTTACGGCTTCTGGTTACCTCTTTGGTCAATTCAAACTTTTCTGACTTTTTCTAAATCTATTTTTTTTCACAGAAAAGGATTGTTATCAACCATCAACCTACATTTGAAATGACTATATTGGGCTGCTGCTGATATCTTAACTCTCGATTTTCGTCGTCTTAATCTTCTTCGTCTAATACGTCTTTTTAGATTTTTCTTGCAACCTCGACATCCATGTCGTTTTCCTGAAAACAAACATTGAAATTTACAATCAAATATATGTAACATCTTATCTTATCTATATTGCTATATGTTTCACCAGTTATGCTGAATTTTAATCTTTGAAGTTGCTTTACACTACTTAATCACACTAACAGATTCTATGCACAAGATACAATACAATCAATATGTCCGGATTAAGTGCATCGCCCGCGCTGAAATCCGTTTGCAGGTATTAAAAGTCAAATATTATCATAGAATATTTTTTCAATATAAATCACGTTATTCTATAAGAAACGTTTGAAGATGCCAAAGAGGTAATCAAAATTCGTAAATCGAAGGACATATAATACAATGGCCATAACAAGGTCAAATTGACAAACAATCATCTGGAAAACATTACACAAAAAACTTTGAGTAACACGAACACCAATAAAAGCCAGGAGTGAAATCAGATGCACCGAAATGGTAAGCAGTTTTTGCACCACATGTGGCACCCATCGACAAGTATATCCGTTGTTATCTGTGACACAGATATTCCGAAACAGCTAACCAGGTCATTCATGGTGGCGACCGTATAACCTTTGAAATGATGACTTCAACTTAACCACTAGGAACCCTTGGTGCAGTAGCTTCCTAGTTAGCAGCAACCCTCCAGGGAAATCACGATAGGAACCACAAGCTCCGGAAATAAACATCAGAGAAAATCGAATGGAAAATCCAGAGACACTGACAACATTGGGCACACTAGACATAGGACGAAGACAAACAAAACAAAAACAAAATACAGCAACACAGAAAACTAAAAAGATGAGCAATATGGACCCCACCAAAAATCAGGGGTGAACCCGATGAACTGAGATATACATACTACGTATGTAGGTGCTTCTGGAATGTAGCTACATGAAATGGAATGTTCACAATGGGAAAATTCATTTCTTTTGTCGTAAAGTTTCGGGTTTTTTTTGTCTTTTTTTTTTTGTCAATCTATATCGGCATTTTATGATAGCTTCAACATAATTTTTTTATAACATTTACGTACATGCATTGTACTCATATATTATAACTACTTACTAATCACTGATAGAATTGTCAAGATTTTGGCTTTATCTATTGTATCATTACAATTGGCCGTTAGCAAAATTTTTAGTTCAGATTTTAAAGTCTGTTTCCATATATTACAAAGTACATTCTGATTGATAGGAAATTCATTTCTTTTGTCGTAAAGTTTCGTTCTTAATCGAACTTCACTATCAATGTTGAGGTGTAGGTCAAAGGAGCAGGCCTAGCTGTATTTGTGGTATCCTTTATGTCAAGCTCAGTGGGATAGATGCGAATAACAAAATCAACAAGATGAACTGTGAGCTAATGCTCACTTATGATACCCCCGCATATATGTTCAATGTGTATAAAAACCAACCAAGTCGGCAAACAGGAAGTAGGAATCTGATGGGTCCAAAAATGCTTACCACGATATGGGGTACCTATATGAAGCTTGTGACCAAATATCAGATTCCTGTCATCAATAGTTTCTGAGAAAAATGCGACGAAAAATGTGCATATATGTTAAATGTGTATAAAAGCCAACTAAGTCGGCAAACAGGAAGTAGGAGTCTGACGGGTCAAAAAACGCTTCCTACAAAATGGGGTACCTATATGAAGCTTGTGACGAAATATCAGATTTCTGCCATCAATATTTGCTGAGAAAAATGCGACTAAAAAGTTCAATGTGTATAAAAATCAACAAAGTCGGCAAACAGGAAGTAGGAATCTGATGGGTCCAAAAACGCTTCCCACAATATGGGGTACCAATATGAAGCTTGTGACCAAATATCAGATTTGTGTCATCAATAGTTGCTGAGAAAAATGTGACGAAAAATGTGCATATATGTTCAATGTGTATAAAAACCAACCAAGTCAGCAAACAGGAAGTAGGAATCTGACGGGTCCAAAAACGCTACCCACAATATGGCATACCTATATGAAGTTTGTGACCAAATATCAGATTTCTGCCATCGATAGTTGCTGAGAAAAATGCGACGAAAAATATCTTGGACGGACGGAAGGACAGACAGACGGAAGGACGGACAGACGGACGGAAAGACGGACAGAGGTAAAGCAGTATACACCCTCCCCCTCCGGGGAGCGGGGGTATAACAAACTTAGAATTATTTAGTGAAAGGACATCATCCATATAGCGGAACGTGAAATGAAAGGATCGGGTCATCTTCGCTGTATTTTTTTCCTGGTTTCTCCGAGGTCCTACACAAATAAAATTTACTGTCGTGACAACAGAAATATTGTGTAAGCATCCATAATCAAAATTCATACACAATGGGTTTCTCCCCGATCTTTTTAGTCATACATAGATACAAATTATTCATAGTATTTTTAAATATATGATGGTATAACCATCAATCACATGCTTAATATATTAAAAGGCCTTGAACTGTATCTACTTATATATCATTTTCTAGAGACCATGATTTACTGATGTTAGAAATTACCATGAGTTAACTCTCGCATGGATAACAGATGAACATAAAAGACCTTGAACTTCATCTACTATTATTAAATGACTATGAATTTTCTTAATTCTGATTGGTTTAGAAGGTTCATTGTTTCCTCTAACAGAACTACATGTCCACCGCGCAATTTTGCGCGTGAGGTTAATAAATCTCATGCCGCAGTTAGTATGTACCCAAATATAGTAACAGGGGAAAACCAGTAGACTGATTAATATCCATAAATTTGATTGGCCGACATTTTGAACCTCAACCAATCAGAGGCGGTCTTGCTAACGAACTTCGGTAATCAGCAGACGACTGTTAGTAAACAAAAATGAACGAAGCAGCTTCGTCAGTAGAACCAGAAGTTAAGACACGTTTTGCTACAGTTGATGATGAAACTGTGATATTTTATTTGTTAAAATTTTGAAATTGTATTCGTTTTTTCTTAATCAATTTTATTGTTTTGAAACATTAGAAATGTCAAGCTTTAAAAACTGGTGTTTGTTGGTTTGAAGCAGCTACATATAAAAAAGAATAAATGGAAATGTCTAAGAAACAGCAACAATTCACATTTTTACGAAAGTTTATAAAGTTACAGTAGATTACAGGACCACTCATTCAATAGAAAACCAGAACAATTACAATGTACATGATGTAAGTCAGGTGGACACGGTAATTGGTATTTATCAACTGAGTTACCAAAGAATATGGAAAATGTCTAGAAAACAGATAAAACACAATTTTCACCCCAAAATTACACTTAGAATATGTCATTTAATAAAACAATTGATAACTTTTCATTTCGGTGGACACTGATTTATCAACCCCTTGGAAGTGATGTTCACCTTAGCCGTTGGCTTCGGTGAACATCACTTCCTCGGGGTTGATAAATCACAGTGTCCACCTTATGAAAGGCATTAATTGTATAATATCCTTTTCTAGAGGCCATGACTTTCTGATGTTAGAAATTACCATGGGTTAACTTTCTCATGATTAACAGATGAACAAAAGACCTTGAACTCCTATTCACTTCAACAAGTAGTTTAATTAATTAATTTCATAGAATCAATGATTTACTAGTGTATTCCGGATTTAATGCGTATTTGTCAATCGGAAGTTAAACCACTAATGGTGGTTAGACATATGATTTAGACAAACATTGGATATTAATCTGGAAGCATCGAACTCTTTTGCTGGAGTACTCATTCGGAATGTTAAATACAGGCCACTTCTTATATTATCAAAGTATTGTACATTTTTACTGGCATGACTTTATAGATCAAAATATCGTGAACCTTTTTTTTCCATTCATTTATTTAAGAATTTCCATAATTTACTATTGTTGGAAATTTTTACCCGTGTTTTCACTCCCCTTGTTAAGTGATGTCTAAAGACGCAGATCGTGAACGGCATTCACTTCTATCATTGCTTTTCTTCATTTTCCACAGTTTACCTATTGTTTACTTATATTATAATAGAAAACAAAATGTTTTTACTTTTCTATCATTTTAAAGGAACCAAAACCAGATATACAGGCATTGGAGTAAGGAATCACCTGATTGGTCAGCTGTAACTTAATCGTAAAAGGTCACATGAACGTGGATGCGATATATCATAATGTGCGACATACTAGTTTTAATTAGATTATCAAGTGACACAGCCTATATATCGCGTGTGCCTGGTATTCTCTATATAACCCAAACTTACGGTTGCAGCGACCACTGTGTTTTGTTTGTACAAGGATTCTCATCTTGCATGATTTCATTCTCATTGTACAAAAGTTTTTATACGTAATGCCGTCTGTTCCACAAACTGGTACCACAGAAAGCGGCGAACACTGTCGTCTGCAGTTCGTACAAGTTGGTTGTCTTGTAACAGGATTTACAAGACAGTCCATAAAATGTGGGCAGCTGATGACAGGACATGTTGCATTTACTGAAGAAAATAAAAGATCACTAAATGGCATAAAATATTAAACTTAGAATGTATCTGATACAATTTTCTTAACTGAAAGCTGGTTGGTTAGTTGGTTTATGGTATTTAGCGCCACTTTTAACAAAATTTCAGTTATATCGTGACGGACAGTTGTATTTGTGGAGGAAACCGGAGTACCCGGAGAAAACCACCGACCTAACGCAAGTCACTGACTTTATCACATAATGTTGTATCGAGCACACCTTGCCATGAACGGAGTTCGAGCTCACAACTTTAGTGGTCATAGGCATTAATTGCAAAGGTAATTGTAAATCCAAATACCATACGATCACGACCATGACGGCCCAACATATTTTTGAGCTATGTAGTTTTGATAGGATCTTCAAAGGATTTGAATTGAAAATTAGTCACAGTCGGCCGAACAACTGTGAAAAAGGGTAATTTAAATTGTTCAGTTTTCCTTTACTACCCATTAGCAGTGTAATAGAACATTTATAATATTTGCGGCAGGCATTCATATATTCTTATTGCCTGTTATATCAAATAAATCAAACCGATGGTGTTCAACAGGGCCTGCCTTAAGCCAATTGGACCAATTGGACCCCGCGCTGGAGTTATCTACACTCGGCTGTTCAAGTACACACAACACATTGCAGGTTTTACAGAGAACATCATTGGGCCCCACACCTCTTAAGGCCGGTCCTGGTGTTCAAGGATTTGAGGTGAGAGGTTGTTGTTAGTTTTGTATTGGTGGAATTGTTGACCATCTCTGTTTAAACTTTCTTTTCATAATTTGTTTTGATAGTGTATTTTTTTTATTTTCAAATTAATAAATACATTTAATAACAATTGTAGGAGCTATGCATTGTGAATATGTTAGGTTTCTGTTATGTTATAATGTCATTAATTGATCTTCAAACAATTTTAGGGGCCCGGTTGGTTCAATGAGTTAGGTCGTTGGATCTAACAGCTCATACAAGCCTATCACCAATACGGCGAGGGTTCAGGCCCAGCTTTGTAAGTTACAAAAAAGGGTGCACTCGACACGCAGCCGCAAGTGATAAAGTTTACCAGTTGTTTGTCCAGGGTCGGTGGTTCTCTCCGGGTAATCCGGCTTCCTCCACCACTAAAACTGGTCGCCATGATTTAGCTGAAATATTGCTGAAAGTGTCGTTAAACACCAAAACATCAATCAATCAATCAAGTAATTTTAATATATTTAGTGTTGGTATTTAATGACATATCTAAGATCTAAGTTTCATGTTATGAAATGTAATCATCAATATCTATAGTTGTTTACTTGATGTTTAAACGAAAAAAAAATCAATCAATCAATATTCTATCATTACTCCGGAATCTGTATTAATGTGGGAGATCCAATTATCAACAGGGGAGTGTTGATCCAATTTACTCCATCATTTTAATTATGCCACTTCCAAGCCAGGACTTAGATTTCCCTTCATGCATGTAGTGTTATTTTTATGTTCAATGATTTAAGGTGAAATGTAATTTAATATTTATTACATATTTCATAGCTTTGAAGCCTCACAAATTACGAACACCAGAGTAAATAATTAGACCTATTGGAATGTAATATTCAAATAATTATAGACTACGAATTTAAAACTACATGTAATAACTCTGTTTGATTATTAAAAGTACATGAAGTTGCTTATGATTGCAAAAAACTCTTAAATTAATTCATGCACTAGTTAATGTCTTGTATGATCATGCGTGACTACGTTTTTAAGAATATAACATTCGTGTATCTTCTTTGTCACAATTCAAGATTATAACAACGCGGTTAACCGGGTTATATTTGAATAAAAACGTATATATCGAATTAAGTGCGCACGTGGTTTGGCATTTTACTTACATGTGGGAAAACCTTTGCATGACCAAACCATTTCACTAAGAGGAAAGGTTTGGCCCCATAACATTAGCTTACTCCTCTCTCCTCACCCACACACATTTTACTAAGAGGAAAAATTTGGCCCCATAACATTAGCTTACCCCTCTCCCCTCACCCACACACATTTCACTAAGAGGAAACGTTTGGCCCCATAACATTAGCTTACTCCTCTCTCCTCACCCACACACATTTCACTAAGAGGAAAGGTTTGGCCCCATAACATTAGCTTACTCCTCTCTCCTCACCCACACACATTTCACTAAGAGGAAAAGTTTGGCCCCATAACATTAGCTTACTCCTCTCTCCTCACCCACATACATTTCACTAAGAGGAAAGGTTTGGTCCCATATCATTAGCTTACCCCTCTCCCCCCACCCACACATTTCACTAAGAGGAAAAGTTTGGCCCCATAACATTAGCTTACTCCTCTCTCCTCACCCATACACATTTCACTAAGAGGAAAGGTTTGGCCCCATAACATTAGCTTACTCCTCTCTCCTCACCCACACACATTTCACTAAGAGGAAAGGTTTGGTCCCATAACATTAGCTTACCCCTCTCCCCTCACCCACACACATTTCACTAAGAGGAAAAGTTTGGCCCCATAACATTAGCTTACTCCTCTCTCCTCACCCACACACATTTCACTAAGAGGAAAAGTTTGGCCCCATAACATTAGCTTACCCCTCTCTCCTCACACACCCACATTTCACTAAGAGGAAAAGTTTGGCCCCATAACATTAGCTTACCCCTCTCTCCTCACCCACACACATTTTACTAAGAGGAAAAGTTTGGCCTCATAACATTAGCTTTCCCCTCTCCCCTCACTCACACACATTTCACTAAGAGGAAAGGTTTGGCCCCATAACATTGGCTTACCCCTCTCCCCTCACCCACACACATTTCACTGAGAGGAAAGGTTTGGTCCCATAGCATTAGCTTACCCCTCTCCCCTCACCCACACACATTTCACTAAGAGGAAAAGTTTGGCCCCATAGCATTAGCTTACTCCTCTCTCCTCACCCACACACATTTCACTAAGAGGAAAGGTTTGGTCCCATAACATTAGCTTACCCCTCTCCCCTCACCCACACACATTTCACTAAGAGGAAAAGTTTGGCCCCATAACATTAGCTTACCCCTCTCTCCTTACCCACACACATTTCACTAAGAGGAAAAGTTAGGCCCCATAACATTAGCTTACCCCTCTCTCCTCACCCACACACATTTCACTAAGAGGAAAAGTTTGGCCCCATAACATTAGCTTACCCCTCTCTCCTCACCCACACACATTTCACTAAGAGGAAAAGTTTGGCCCCATAACATTAGCTTACCCCTCTCTCCTTACCCACACACATTTCACTAAGAGGAAAAGTTAGGCCCCATAACATTAGCTTACCCCTCTCTCCTCACCCACACACATTTCACTAAGAGGAAAAGTTTGGCCCCATAACATTAGCTTACCCCTCTCCCCTCACCCACACACATTTCACTAAGAGGAAAAGTTTGGCCCCATAACATTAGCTTACCCCTCTCCCCTCACCCACACACATTTTACTAAGAGGAAAGGTTCGGCCCCATAACATTAGCTTACCCCTCTCCCCTCACCCACACACATTTCACTAAGAGGAAAAGTTTGGCCCCATAACATTAGCTTACCCCTCTCCCCTCACCCACACACATTTCACTAAGAGGAAAAGTTTGGCCCCATAACATTAGCTTACCCCTACCCCCTCACCCACACACATTTCACTAAGAGGAAAAGTTTGGCCCCATAACATTAGCTTACCCCTACCCCCTCACCCACACACATTTCACTAAGAGGAAAAGTTTGGCCCCATAACATTAGCTTACCCCTACCCCCTGACCCATACACATGAAGTACCTGTACCAACCCAGGTATATGTCAGGGGGTATCGATTTTGCCTCTTTCTACGATTTTTCTATTGGATTGTGGAACTGTTCTTGTTTTTCATTTTATTCATATAACGTTTTATTTTATAGGCAAAATACTTTTATTTCTTATGAAATTATGTCATTATAATTGGTCAAAACTGTTTAAAGACAAATTAAGATCGTATACTAATTCAGAGGAAACAATATATAAAAATGAAAATCCGTAAAGTGGAAACTACATCAGCAAAATATAAAACAGAAACAGAATAACAAAATGTATGAAAACATGAACTCCTATAGGTCATGTCGTTAGTTACAGAATAATTTACCTTTACAATGCCCCGGATAAGCAATATGAAGCGGTTTTCCACTTTTGCATAATTCAGCTCTAAGATGGCACGCACTTTCATAAGTTTGTAAGTTATCTCCACAAACAGGTTCTCTTGTGCTAGCAGAGCAATCGACACTACAGTTTATGCAGTGAGGTAAACCATTTTGATCTTCAACACAAACACGACCAGACGGACATATCACATTTCGACATGAATCTGAAAAGGAAAAATAAATGCTTTATGTTTTCGTGATGCATTTTAATTGTATCAAATAGAATTGCTTAACCTTCCCCGTGCACATGAGATCATCCCCGATTTTTACTGGTACTTTGCTCAATCTTTAGTTTTCTGTGCAGTGTTTTGTAGATAACTATTTGTCCTTTTTCATTTGGTCATTGTATTGTCTGTCATTTGATTTACGGCTTCTGATTACTTCTGTAGTATATTTTGGTCATTGTATTGTCTGTCCTTTGATTTACGGCTTCTGATTACTCCTGTAGTATATTTTGGTCATTGTATTGTCTGTCCTTTGATTTACGGCTTCTGATTACTCCTTTAGTATATTTTGGTCATTGTATTGTCTGTCCTTTGATTTACGGCTTCTGATTACTCCTGTAGTCTCTTTTTGTTACTGTATTGTCTGTCCTTTGATTTACGGCTTCTGATTACTCCTGTAATCTCTTTTGGTTATTGTATTGTCTGTCCTTTGATTTACGGCTTCTGATTACTCCTGTAATCTCTTTTGGTTATTGTATTGTCTGTCCTTTGATTTACGGCTTCTGATTACTCCTGTAGTCTCCTTTGGTTATTGTATTGTCTGTCCTTTGATTTACGGCTTCTGATTACTCCTGTAATCTCTTTTGGTCATTGTATTGTCTGTCCTTTGAATTACGACTTCTGATTACTCCTGTAATCTCTTTTGGTCATTGTATTGTCTGTCCTTTGATTTACGGTTTCTGATTACTCCTGTAGTCTCTTTTGGTTATTGTATTGTCTGTCCTTTGATTTACGGCTTCTGATTACTCCTGTAGTATCTTTTGGTTATTGTATTGTCTGTCCTTTGATTTACGGCTTCTGATTACTCCTGTAGTCTCTTTTGGTTATTGTATTGTCTGTCCTTTGAATTACGACTTCTGATTACTCCTGTAGTATCTTTTGATCATTGTATTGTCTGTCCTTTGATTTACGGCTTCTGATTACTCCTGTAGTCTCTTTTGGTTATTGTATTGTCTGTCCTTTGAATTACGACTTCTGATTACTCTTGTAGTATCTTTTGATCATTGTATTGTCTGTCCTTTGATTTACGGCTTCTGATTACTCCTGTGGTATCTTTTGGTAATTGTATTGTCTGTCCTTTGATTTACGGCTTCTGATTACTCCTGTAGTATCTTTTGATCATTGTATTGTCTGTCCTTTGATTTACGGCTTCTGGTTACTCCTGTAGTCTCTTTTGGTTATTGTATTGTCTGTCCTTTGAATTACGACTTCTGATTACTCTTGTAGTATCGTTTGATCATTGTATTGTCTGTCCTTTGATTTACGGCTTCTGATTACTCCTGTAGTATCTTTTGGTCATTGTATTGTCTGTCCTTTGATTTACGGCTTCTGATTACTCATGTAGTATCTTTTGGTCATTGTATTGTCTGTCCTTTGATTTACGGCCTCTGATTACTCCTGTAGTATCTTCAAACCTTTCTTGTCGTTTCGTATTTTAAAGAAGAAATTGATATTGATTAAAATTACTTTAAGTAATGCTCCAGATAATAGTTGGTTATGAGTGTTGAATGCCACTTTCAACAATATTTCAGTGGTATTGTAGCAGTCAGCTTTATTGGTGGAGGAGAACAGAGTACCCAGAATAAACCACCGCCCTGTCTAAAGGCATTACCAAACAAGATTGTATCGAGTACACCTCGTTGTGAGATGGAAGTCTAACTCACCACAAGCGATTTTCATAGGGTTAGGGTTATGGTGTTTAATGCCACTTTCAACAATATTTCAGCTATATCGTGGCGATCAGTTTTATTCATGGAGGAAACCGGAGTACCCGGAGAAAACCACCGACCTGTCGCAAGTCACTGACAAACTTCATCACATAATGTTGTATCGGGTCCACCTCGCCAGAACGGTGTAGAACTCACAAATTTAGTGGTGATAGGCACTGATTGGACAGATAGTTGTAAATCCAACTACCATACCATCACGAACACGATGGCCTCCGATATTTATAGGCACTGGTGGGAAAGGAGAGGTATATGTAAATCTGACTACCTTACAATTGCGTCTACTCTCACATTTGGGACTATATGAATGTTTTTCTTTTGATCCAAATGATTATCCTGTATTGAGTTGAATTTTCTCGTATTGAACATATATCTAAATTATTTAGTTTTACCATAACAAAAAATCACCCTTAAATTGTTTTTGGAAGTCTTGAATCAATATAAATCTTAATGACGATCAAATCTTTCGGTTATGCTTAATACAGTGCAAAAGAGGTAGATATCTATTCTAATTTAGTGCACACGACGCGTTTCTGGAATTACCTTGTGAGTTCGAATCCCGCTATTGGCGATGTGTACTCGATACAACATTATGTGATAAAGTTTGTCATTGACTTACGGCTGGTTGGTGGTTTTCTCCGGGTACTCCGCTTTCCTCCACCATTAAAACTGACCGCCACGATATAACTGAAATAATTAAAGCGTTTCTGGAATTACCTTATGAGTTCGAATCCCGCTAATGGCAAGGTGTACTCGATACAACATTATGTGATAAAGTTTGTCATTGTCAGGTTGGTGGTTTTCTCCGGGTACTCCGCTTTCCTCCACCATTAAAACTGACCGCCATGATATAACTGAAATAATTTTGAAAGTGGCGCAAACACCATAACCTTAACACAAAAGTTGATCCCGAGGAGGCTTGATTTAGACACATTTCACTGTAGTATCATACCTTTACATTTTCCATAATAGTCCACTTTTATTTCTGTATTATATCGACAATTATATCTTAGAAGATGGCAGTAATTTTTGTATTTGATCATATCGGTGCCACAAACGGGGCCTCTTTTCCTCTCTCGTCTGCTACATTTAGGTTTACACACACATTTTGGACGATCCTTTTTAATCCGACATTTCATGTTTGTCGGACAGGTTACGCTGTGACAGCTATCTAGGAATAAACAAACTTTTATCACAAGGGTTAATTTATAAAGAACAAAAAAACGTTATGAAAATGTGTTTCCTGTATTAGGTCTCTGAATTTTGAGACCATCATAATTCTAGTGCCCAAATATTTTTTTCACATTCTGTTAGCTGTTTCAGCTAACAGTGACTGCAAGCTAATAATAGTGTAGATATCAAATTTAGTGCGAACGACGCATTTCTGAAATAACTTCCATCAGGTGTGGTCAATATAGACATATTGGAAAACCAAATAATTTAAAAGTGTTTGATATTAGACATACGTGACATTTCTTGCCAGAGGAAAAATATTCTTTCTAAGATAGAATGCCACCAAAATAAATGCCAGTACCAAACCATTCCACAGCTATTGTACTGAAATACTTTTTATCCTGTAATAGAAAGGGTGTCTCGGCCCGAATGTAGAAACATTGGTGAGTTTATGTCCGAGTCGTCAGGTTGGTGCACGAATCAATATCAATATCAACCTTTGACGTTAAAAGTTTTCTATTGTGATAAAACACAAAATTTAACAGAAAGTTTGCTTTTATTAATTTTTTTTCTAACTTTTATCTTCATTCGTAAAATTTAAATCCGTAAAATTTAAACTCAAGCAACATTTCAATCAGGACATCGTAAAATAAAAAAGGGGAAATAACTTTAACCATCTTTCAAATTTGGTACAAGTTTATTAGTTAACCTTTCTGTACTTCTTATGTTATTTGTCAGGGTTAATTTCCACAAATTTGATAAACAGTTATGTTCATTTTATTTAAAATAATTGTAACATAAATACGCATTTTTCCTTTGATGTTTTTATGCAGTAATCAACTTAAAAATAGTGAACTTTTACAAACCATGGTCTAACATGAAAATCATGGAATAACATCAAGATCTTGATGTTATTCCATGATTTTGCGGACCTCGACGAAAGCACCCAATATTGATTTCTGTTACAAGTATTAATACCATGGATCTTACGAATTAACTTATTTAAACCAACGAATCTTCGGATTCGTTGGTTTAAATAAGTTCATGAGTAAGATCCAAGGTATATATGGTTTGTAACAGAAATTACATGATTGAGAGATCTATGACGTCAAAATCATGGAATAACAGATCATATGACGTCAAAATCATGGAATAACAGACCTATGACGTCAAAATCATGGAATAACATCAAGACCTTCATGTTAGACCATGGTTTGTAAAAGCTCACTATTTTTAAGTTGATTATTGCATAAAAACATCAAAGGAAAAATGCGTATTTATGTTACAAACCATATATACCATGGATCTTTAAACTCATGAACTTATTTAAACCAACTCATCCTTCGGATTCGTATGGTTTAAATAAGTTAATTCGTAAGATCCATGGTATATATAATACTTGATCAGAAGTACAAATTATAAGTACTCAATCCTACCTTGAAACTAATCAACAATTCTACGGCAATTTAACGATATTGACATTTGTGGTGATTACACGTGTCACGGTGATTACACACTAGTTCTATTATTATACTTTACTATAGAAACCAAGCAAGAAATAATTAAGATATATTAAAGTTTTATTCCATGGAACAAGAAATAACTCATTATTCCCGCGGCAAACTGCACGTAGGTCAAATAACTGTGAGGGAATCTGCACGTAGCACAAAATAACTGTTTGAAATTGGCGCGCTTTTGCACATCGAACCAATAACTAGTTATTTCCCTCATATTAGTTCAGTATAATAATACAGTTTTGTCCTTCATGAGAAGTTAATATTATAATTATTAAATCTCGAAGGGTTATTAACTTCTCATGAAAGCCATAATTGTATATTATTATACTTTACTATAGAAACCAAGCAAGAAATAATTAAGATATCTTAAAGTTTTATTCCATGGAACAAGAAATAACTCATTATTCCCGCGGCAAACTGCACGTAGGTCAAATAACTGTGAGGGAATCTGCACATAGCACAAAATAACTGTTTGAAATTGGCGCGCTTTTGCACGTCGAACCAATAACTAGTTATTTCCATCATACGTCGAATCAATAACTAGTTATTTCCCTCATATTAGTTCAGTATAATAATACAGTTATGTCCTTCATGAGAAGTTAATATCCATAATTATTAAATCTCAAAAGGAAAATAACCCTTTCTCAATTTAATAGTTATGGATATTAACTTCTCATAAAGGCCATAATTGTATATTGTTATCGATAGGTATTCAAATTTTGGAAATACCTATTTGTCAAAAGAATTCGCACATGTCTTAGGCCCAGGACAAATAGTGACGTCACTTGAACACCTCGGCACTGTGCCAGGTGTTCAAGTGACTTATCGATGACAAAAACGGCTGCATTTAATTGGCTAAATATGTACAAGTAAATTCAATATTTTTGATATTATATATTTTTATGAACACTATCACTAGAGTGTAAGTCAGTTACCGACTTCGGTCTCGGGTTCAAGCTAGATAAACACCCTCGCCCGTGCTTTGAGCACCTCGACCGCTACGCGGTCTCGGCGCACAATTTGTACGGGCTCAGGTGTTCATCTAGCTTGAACACCTCGATCTCAGTCGGTAACTATTACTTGTACAAGTCAATTACTATATGCCTATATATGTAATTACTGGTGCATGCAAACCCTTAGTGTTATCCAGAAGGAACATGTGATTCGATGATGTACGAATTCAATATGACAATGCAAGAAGAATAATCAAAGTGAGTGAGTGATTGTTGTTTAACGCCAATTTTTCATCAAGAACAAGTTAATTTTCAATGAAATGATAATGGGGTCCGCTTTGTACTAGACCAACACGATAAGTTGGATTTTTACAACAGTCTGCGAATAGACATGTCGCCCCACTTGGATACATTATTCTGATTCCGAGCCAACCAATCTTTGATCTTTCTCCTTAATGCTGCATGCTTCGCGGAGAAGCAACAAATACCAATTTTATAGTCTTTGGTTTGACCCGACCTGTACTCGAACCCATGATCTACAGCACTCGAGGTAAGCACGCTAACCAGTACACCACCGATGTGGTTGACAATGCAAGAAGAATAGCCAAAGAATCTAGATGAAATAAACGTTAGAGAAAACCGAAGGGATACTCAAGAATGGACAATCCAGAGAGATTTTATTCAAAATGAAACCGATTCATAATTTTCGATCATTATCGAAGCCGTGTTGGAAACACCGTATATACGTTAGTATGATCATAAATAAGGGCTTGTATTCACAAGAATCCATAAAAAAGGATCAAAAGAGGACAACCCAAAAATCAGCCTTGACCAATTTCGTTACATTCTGAATATGTGACATTGGCCGTTTACGTTTCTACTTTTGTAAACAGCTACACCAGGGTCTTGCTTTAATATTCCCTGGTCATAGCATCATTAACTCTTATGATTCTAATACTTTATTGGTTTAAACTTTAATAAGAAACAAATATGTAGTGTCATTTGATGGCGATTATATTCAGGATTGATAATACTCCGTTGTGTAATTCATGTTACAAAACACCACATAATTATCTAGAGATTCGGTTTGGTTTATGGTGTTTAACGCCACTTTCAACAATATTTCAGCTATATCGTGGCAGTCTAGAGATTTGAGGTGGTCTACGCAACATAGGTTGGCCGAAACTGGAATGCTATAAATAATCAGAAAAGATCCAAACATTAAAAACATGTAGGTTTTATCACAACCTAGTTAATCTATACTTACTATGACATCTCCTACAAACTGGAGCACCCTCTGAAAGATACTCCCAGAAGAATAATAAACCGGAAGAAGGGTTAGGATGAGGTGTCCACCCTACACCGGGCTGTTTCTTCGTAGAGCAGCATTGTTCTTTTGTAACGTTCATCATTAACATATTTTTACAAGTTCCAGACTTAGAAATAGTATTCCAACATATTCCTCCTGCAATTAAAAATGATTTGATATATATCAGTTTATGTGCATGCAGGATACATTTGTTCACAGACACTAGACACTTATCAATGATAAATTCAATTAAGGATTGATCGCAATTTTTGTTCGGTTCATGAAGAAATAACCTCAATCAGGTTGTACACACCGTGTAACCCGCGTATTGTTACGCAAGGGTGTGTACAACCTGATTGAGGTTATTTCGAATGAACCGAACAAATAGTTTCGATCAATCCTGATAAATTAATTCAAACTTTTTTTGCTATGATATTGAAAAATATATTTATTTTTTCAAAATAAGGCAAATAATCGGAAATAAATTTAAATAACCCCAAATGTGCCTTATTTAAAGAAAATCACTTGCTGACAACGGCACGCGACGCCTTGAGAACGACGTCTATTTTTAGATTCCGTTCATTGATAAATAACCTCAACTTTTTAAACCAATCAAAACACGTATAAAATGACATGTGACTCTAAAATTAATTTATTCATAAATATGATCAACAACGTGACGAAAATGGATTGTTCCTATGTATAGTTGTCTGATATCCATTAAATCATGTGGCCGGATTAAAGCCAATTGATGTCCTAAGCACATGCCAACATTAGTGCCCCCGCACCCTCCACTGGCATGATGTAAAAATTAACATGACCCCTTGATAATATTTGTTAGTGTTTTATTTCATTTTTTCCTACATTTTTTTAATTTCTAGTGTGTTTTTGAGCCTAATATCTGGATGATAAAATAAGTTGAAATAAATAAAGTAAAATAAAGTGAAAATCGTTCACGAAAAAAACCAACTTATTTGATTACATTTTTGTTATTTTTGCATTGGAAGCATTTTCTCTTTTCCTATCATTGACCACAGGCACTTGTTTCATTCAAAAAATATATGCCCCCTCCTCTTCCTTACTTCAAGGTAAACATCTACCCTTTTCCCCTTCCCCACTTGGCCTCAATATTTTTCGCTTATTTGTGATCCTTTCGCTGACCCAATTAAAACGTTACACTCCCGAGATATTTCTCTTTTCGACTGTCACATTTAAATATATCTACCGGGCCCCCCTCAGACAAATTGGACAAGAATAGTCAGCGAATGTGGCTTATTAAAAATTTCAGTCAATGAAACGGATACAACCACTTCCGGTCCGGTTTAAATTGATTTAAAAAATTTAAAAAAAGGTGCTTTAAAAATCAAATGTCAGTAATTTGGAGTTGAACATAATTTTATAATCTGCATTGGAGCAATTATCTGTATTTTAAAGGCTTACTTTACATTTGAGAGGAGATGATCATGTGGCATTGTTACACATGGCCGGTCTAGAAAATTCCGAATGCATATGAAAAACCTAGCGCAAACCGGAAGTGGTTGTATCCGTTTCATTGACTGAAATGTTTAATAAGCGTCATTGTAATATACAACCACAACATGTACTTCTAATCTAATTAATTTTAATAAGAACAAAAATAGTTCTAAACACACGTTTCGCTCTAGGATATACCGAGACTCGTAATGCGGTCGCCTACGTACACAGGTGTTCTGGCATTTTAAACGAATACAATACAATATTCTTTGTTTTTCACACTGTCTGCTTTCAGTGAAATGGAATGCATCTTTCGTAACCATGACCATTTATGAGAGTCAAATAGTGCATTTTTCAATATTTTTATTTTTATTATTTGATGCATTCGTACTAGCTGTTTATTTAATCCTAAAAATGAGCAAACCAGAGTTTCACCAAAAGATCACCTGTTAATAAATTATTACACAAATGTATATTAAATTATTGATTAGCTTGCTCGCTTCGATTGTGGTAGATCGTGAGTTCGAGCCACGGTCGGGTAAAACCAAAGACTATCAAATTGGCATTGCTGTTTCTCCGCTCGGCTAAGCATGTATCATTAAAGAGAATAGACTGGTTAAGTTCGGAGTCAGGATGACGCGTCCGAGTGGAACGACATTTCTACCCGTGGACTGTTGTTTCGTTAAGCTAGCACTATGAAAATCCAACAATGTATTTTGGTCGAGTACAAAGCAGTCATCATCATTTCATCGAAATGTAACTTGTTCTCGCCATGATATAGCTGAAAAATTGGTAATTTGGCGTTAAACAACAACCATTCATTCACTCAAAGTTTTTAATGGTTTAATTACACAGTTTTATGTGTAGTTGGAGCAATGGTATAAGTAATACATTTCCCTCGGCCAATAAATTTTATAAATAAACTAACTCGGGTGATCAGGCTTGATTGAAAAAATAAAAAAAAAATGATTCACGCCATTATAGGAATGTCTGAAGGACTAAAGTTTAAAAACTTTCCATGAGGTCAAGGTCAGATTAGATTCAGGATCGCGTATTAATATAAGTGTAATGAAAAGTCAAACCAGTCAACACTTCGTGAAACCGTTTAAGTGATTATGAATACCAGAATTCATAATGTCACTCGTGTTACAACTCGGCTGATTCCGTTCCCCCATCTAAAGAGCACCGGATTCACTCTATGTTTGTCGATTGGATGTCACTTGGCAGGGTCTAAGCCAATAGTATGCAAAATCGGTTATGAGATAACGATTAATGATTACTGCGATATATAACATTATTGATAATTTGTACATTTTCCCTTTGATCTTTACACGCGATAATATTTATATTAGTACAGTACTTTCACTTGTGTAGCGATAATATATATACATGTATATTAATACAGTACTTTCAGTTGTGTAGCGATAATATATATATTAGTACAGTACTTTCACTTGTGTAGCGATGATATATATATTAGTACAGTACTTTCACTTGTGTAGCGATAATATATATATTAGTACAGTACTTTCACTTGTGTAGCGATAATATATATATTAGTACAGTACTTTCACTTATGTAGCGATAATATATATATTAGTACAGTACTTTCACTTGTGTAGCGATACTATCTATATTAGTACAGTACTTTCACTTGTGTATTTCGTGTTGAGAAAATAAAAAAAATTGCTTAAGGAAAGAATATTTTACCATTTCTCGGAATAGCGGAACTTTCGACCCCCCCGCTTTAATTATTGAATTATGTGCGCGATAAATAAAAGCCATCCGTAAATATGAAATGGAAAAAAAATTGCAACAGAAATATATTATGATTTCCAGTAGTAATAATGCTGTATAATTCTACAAGCATTATTATAAGATTGTACGCTTCTTTTCAGGAGTTCATGCATGTGTAAACGGTGCCGATGTACTCACAAACTTCGGACGTTAAATGTCAAGATTGTGAGTGCATCGGCACCGTTTACACATGCGTGAACTCCTGAAAAGAAGCGTTTAATCCTATAATATTACCCCATTTTTAGTTTGTGTTGGCCTATAGTATTTATAAGCTATACAGAATATCTAAATATATATTAATTATAGCAGATATAATTATCTGTACCCATATCTCTGATTTTTAATATTAATCATCTTTTTGAATGTATACGTGGGGGTGATACAATTTACGATACTATCAGACAATGATAAAGGGATTCTAGACCCAATTATCTCATATTCTTTTCAATATTAAATCGTGGCTATAAAAATAACATCAAATTGTACGATATATTTTATACGAAAAAAAAAGAAAGACAAAAAGTCGATCCTTAGTCACGATTTTATATTAATATTAACGAGTCGAATATATTGTTATCAACATAAAGAACAGGAAGCCTTTATTGTTTTATTCCTTGCACTTAACTGCATAACCAAAGCGAGTGAACGTTAGGGAATAACCCATTTAACTTTTAAGGGGAAAGGGGGGTGAGACTATGCTTATAAGTCGGAGTTCTGTTGCAAAATTTTATAGAAAAGAACATAAATTGACGTGAAGGTTGGAAAAAAGAGAGAAATAATCTGACCCTTCCTTTTACAAGGAGAAATAATTTTGGTAAAAATTGAAGAAAAATATACGATCTTTCAATAAAGAAATAATCTGATTTTAATTTCGTGTAGAAAACATAGCCCCTCCCGCTTCCCCGAAAAAAGTTAAATGGTCAGTCACTAAGTCACTTCACCTGCTAGAACATAGAAAGAAATAATCTGATTTTTATTTCGTGTGGAAAACATAGCCCCCCTATCTCCCCGCGAACTGTTGTATCAGTGAACTAGCACTGTGAAACATCCAGCTAACTGTGTTTGTTTGTGTATATAGAGTAAAGCGAACAACATCATCATCTCCTAGAAATGTAGCTTATTCTCGCAATGATATATAGCTGAACAATTGCTCATGTTGGCATTAAGCAACAATCACTTACTTACTACATTTTTATAAAATTTACATGGGCTGTCGTATGGCAGTTGGAGTTACAACTACCTATGCAATCAGTGCCTATCACCACTAACGTTGTGAGTTCAAATCCCGCTCATGGCGAGGTGTACTCGACACAACATTATGTGATAAAGTTTGATTTGTGACAGGTCGGTTGTTTTCTCCGGGTACTCCAGTTTCTTCCATCAATAAAACTTATCCCCACGATATAGTTAAAATATTGTTGAAAGTGTCGCTAAACACCATAACACTAACAATAACATTTACAACAATAATACTTTGGTCTATATTACAAGGAAGAACAAGCACTCCACCGTCCAATAGTTTGTCACTCGTAATTTATAAACCATTTCCTAGTAAGTAGTCATAATTAATCAACAAACGTGTCGACATTTTAATTGATTTATTGACTGTGAAATACTCATTATTTATTGGATGCTAATTTTCGTCGTTGTCAGTTTAATCATCTCAGAAATCAATAGTTTTTTTCTTTAACCCATAGATATTGGTATCCACAAATAAACCCAATAAAACATTTCATGCTATTTAAATCATTTCTCAGTTATTTACTACATATATAATAAATGAAATTTTGAATAAATTATTTACAAGATAGTAATAGACTGATTCTATGCTTGAAATACAGAGCGAGTGAGCGTGAGTGGTTGTTGTTTCACGCGAAATGAGCAAATGTTTGTCTATTTCATGGCGATAACAAGTTACTGTATGCACATTTCGATCAGATGATGATGACATCCGCTTTATAGATTTAGTTGGATTTTTATAATTTTTACAAGTCACAAGAAAATTTGCCGCTGCACGTTAATTAAGCCACCAACAATCAACCAATCGTTGTTGGATGGTTACCATTATCACATTACAATGAGATTTAATTATTACAGACATATCCGCAAATTCTGCTATAATGCCATAATGGCCTATAATATACTATTACTACACAGCATCACAATAAACGAACATAATAACCAACTCTACAGAAGAGTTTGAGGATACCAAAGGGGTAATCAGAATCCGTATATCGAAGAAGAACAGACAACACAATGGCTAACACGTCTACCACTAATGATGATAAACATGTTAGCTAAATATTGCTTTAAATCTAATTTTCTAGTGTAAACCAATATCGCTTTATTCGTACTGATCGATACTGATGTGATAATCAAACAACAGTATTTTGCAGATTTTGCAGGTAAATAAAAACTTCAGCCTTGGACAATATTGCTTTTCAGTGCTCCATAACACATCATATCACACTCAATGAAGTGCAATAATTGTATAATATTGTACACATAATATACTCATACCGATATTGAACGATTTTGTAATACTTGTACCGATATCGTCATGCTTATCATACAATGATATTTATCAATATTGCAATATGTTCATATATATACCGATATTGAACTATTTTTTGTAATACTCATTTTACCGACATTGATCGATAGTGTAATACGTATTCCGATATCGCTATACTTATCAAACAATATATTATCAATACTGTAATATACTCGTTCCGATATAAACGATTTCATAATACTAATTTTACCGATATTGATCGATAATGTAATACTTATAACGACATTCCGAAAATAATCGTCATACTCGTATCGATATTGGTCGATATTGTAATACTCATGATACCGATATTTTAAAAATTTATTCCCAAGCATACTAGAAAATTGTACAGCTGTAACCACATTACTTTGTTTTATATCTTTAGGAATAGATGACTGAGACCTGACGATTGCGAATCTCAATGTCACAAATAGGCTTCCATAGAAAGTAATAACCACGCCTAGCTGCCAGACTGGAAAGTAAATATGTGCATAATTAACATATATTAAGATAGCAACACACAATTTCTTTCATTTAACAGTAAAATTGTAAAGAATAGTGTTTATTTACAAGTATTACGTCATATAAAGCAACCATGACCGTAAATTTGACTTAATTACCAATACATATATTTATATATTTTAGGTCTTGCTGACCCTCTAACACTTTTTGATAATTTGGAGTTCATTTATGTAATCTTGGATTAGTTTTTAGCCATCGTGGGAAATTAAAAACTTGATAGTGAAATCCATGTCTTAAATTCTTTTTAAAATAGTTTTTAATTCTTTATTTAATGCTCAATTTTAACCCGAAGGGTTGAAGGCATATACAAGGAATATATACAAACAACGTACACAAGTCAAATAGACAAAGACATAGTAAGAACGTACAAATAAAATGAAAACAAATTGATCTACATTCAATTACAATTATGCAGCAGTAGAGCCTACTCTCTTCAGTGCTATCGACTTTTTAACGAATGGTACCGTAAACCGCATAATTTGTGATGATGACAGAATTAATTGTAATTTTTTAGCTCCTTCATATTCATTAAATTTAGGACAGATTCCGTTTATATCTTTGTACAGTATATTTCTCAAAGTATGGTTATTCTTACATCTAAAGAAAAAATGAAACTCATCTTCATCCTCTTTTAGATCACAAAATTTACATATTCTATTTTCTTTTTTAATTCTTGTGTATCTTCCTCTTTCAATTTCAAGAAAATGATCCGATACACGCATTTTACATAAAAGTTTTCTGTCTTCATAATTAATATTGAGTATATAGTTATTCATTTCATATTCAGTTTTAATTTTACTGTATATATAAATTTTATTGTTTTCTTTAGTTGATTTTAGCTGATCAAAAAATAATTCTTCATACTTCTGTTTCAGTTGCTGTTTAATATCCTTATTAAATGAGGAGTTCTTGTGGGAATTGTTATTATCTTGTATTATATTTATATCAATATTATCAAATTTGCATATGTTTTCTACATATGAAAACCATGAGTAAATAATACCAACTGAATGCAGTGATTTTGAGAGAGAAAAGACATCCGTTAATAAAGGATTATTTCCATCACTAGAAATTCTAGCTAAATATTTTAGTGACTGTACTTTAATGAAAACATCAACTGGATATTGGACTAGTTCTGCTCTTGCAGCAATATTAAATGATTGTTTGCTCAATCCCAATACATATTTACAAAATCTTAAATTTATCTTTTCTGTCGGACTTTTATCAATAAAATTTAACATATATCAAAATTGTTCAAATCATTATTTTGTGCTCGGTTAAAAGCATTTGAAACTTTCTCATGAAAATCCATATACCATATTTCAAAATAGTTATATACTATATAATAACATGTATTACAAGATAGGATATAATTAATTTTAATTAAAGTTAGTCTTTTGTGCTTATAATATTGAAATTTGATTCGAATATTTTTTTTTACATCTATAACCCACTTAATTGTCTATATATTAAAACTTATCTGGGATCACACAAAGTGATAATACATACAAATGTACACATACCATGTAAAAAATGACTTCCTTCACGCCATTGCCAGTAACCCCCCTTTTATCATATCGACCTCGAGACATGGTTAAAATACAATCTGCTCCCCCATCGAGACGGTAATCAAAAATGATTAATTGCTGTACATTTTATGCATTTATTAAGAGCAATCACCCTTGTCTGGAATAACTCGGGTGGTGAGGGTTAACGACCGTTGTAATTGAATACATTGTAACTTGGTAATTGGTCGGGTGATCCGGACTAATAATAATGTGTCTAATCCTTTGATATTTAAAAAACCAGTCTAAAAATAAATGGAGTATTTATTTCTTGAGAAGATAAACTATATACTACAATAAATATATAAAAGATAAAGAAAAAAATAATGTTTGTCTATTTGTCAAAATTCATTTGGCCATTGTATTGTTTGTCCTTATTTGATTGATGGCTTCTGATTCTCTCTTTGGTATCTTCTGATTACCCCTTTGGTACCTTCTGATTCCCCCTTTGGTATCTTCTGATTCCCCCTTTGGTATCTTCTGATTACCCCTTTGGTATCTTCTGATTACCCCTTTGGTATCTTCTGATTACCCCTTTGGTATCTTCTAATTGCCCCTTTTGGTATCTTCTGATTCCCCCTTTGGTATCTTCTGATTACTCCTTTGATATCTTCTGATTACACCTTTGGTATCTTCTGATTCCCTCTTTGGTATCTTCTGATTACTCCTTTGATATCTTCCGATTACTCTTTTGATATCTTCTGATTACACCTTTGGTATCTTCTGATTCCCCTTTGGTATCTTCTGATTCCCCTTTGGTATCTTCTGATTACCCCTTTGGTATCTTCTGATTCCCCTTTGGTATCTTCTGATTACCCCTTTGGTATCTTCTGATTCCCCCTTTGGTATCTTTTGATTCCCCCTTTGGTATCTTCTGATTCCCCTTTGGTATCTTCTGAATCCCCTTTTGGTATCTTCTGATTCCCCCTCTGGTATCTTCTGATTCCCCTTTGGTATCTTCTGATTCCCTCTTTGGTATCTTCTGATTCCCCCTTTGGTATCTTCTGATTCCCCCTTTGGTATCTTCTGAATCCCCTTTTGGTATCTTCTGATTCCCCCTTTGGTATCTTCTGATTCCCCCTTTGGTATCTTCTGATTCCCTCTTTGGTATCTTCTGATTCCCCCTTTGGTATCTTCTGATTTCCTCTTTGGTATCTTCTGATTCCCCCTTTGGTATCTTCTGATTCCTCCTTTGGTATCTTCTGATTATCCCTTTGGTATCTTCTGATCCCCCCTTTGGTATCTTCTGATTCCCCTTTTGGTATCTTCGGATTCCCCCTTTGGTATCTTCTGATTCCCCCTTTGGTATCTTCTGATTCCCCGTTTGGTATCTTCTGAATCCCCTTTTGGTATCTTCTGATTCCCCTTTTGGTATCTTCTGATTCCCCTTTTGGTATCTTCCGAATCTCCTTTTGGTATCTTCTGATTCCCCCTTTGGTATCTTCTGATTCCCCCTTTGGTATCTTCTGATTCCACCTTTGGTATTATCAAGCTTTTCTTACTGCATCCAGTTTTAAAGATCGAGACACACATTATCGCTAGTAAAAACGTAGATATCGAGTTTAGTGCGCACGGCGCGTTTCTGGAACAGCCTTTATCAGGTACCTTTCTGGAACAGCCTTTATCAGGTACGTTTCTGGAATAGCCTTTATCAGCTACGTTTCTGGAATAGCCTTTATCATGTACGTTTCTGGAATAGCCTTTATCAGGTACGATTCTGGAATAGCCTTTATCAGGTACGTCTCTGGAACAGCCTTTATCAGGTACGTCTCTGGAATAGCCTTTATCAGGTACGTTTCTGGAATAACCTTTATCAGGTACGTTTCTGGAATAGCCTTTATCAGGTACGTTTCTAGAACAGCCTTTATCAGGTACGTTTCTGGAATAACCTTTATCAGGTACGTTTCTGGAATAGCCTTTATCAGGTACGTGTCTGGAATAGCCGTTATCAGGTACGTTTCTGGAATAGCCTTTATCAGGTACGTTTCTGGAATAGCCTTTATCAGGTACGTTTCTGGAATAGCCTTTATCAGGTACGTTTCTGGAATAGCCTTTATCAGGTACGTTTCTGGAATAGCCTTTATCAGGTACGTTTCTGGAATAGCCTTTATCAGGTACGCTCATAGTCAAAAGATTGGTAAACCAAATAATTTAAAGGTATTTGAGAGTAAGTAACCCAAAGGGCCTAAACAGGATAGGTCAAAAGGTTACTTATACTTAAAGGAGATGGTGAAAATATCAGCTTAGTAGTAAAGAGAACATGTGCAATTTATAACCATATTCTGGAATCAAACTGTTGAAGAGAAAAGAATAGCCATTAAAAAAACTCCAGTAATATTTTCTATTATGTTGTTTATGAGGAATTCCTCAGCCTGACCTTTTTGATAACTATTTTTTTTTAAAACGTTGTATATTAATTCACCCCAGAATCTTTCCGTATACTAATAGTCGATCTTAAATAATTGTTATTTTCTAACAGTAATTTTCATCCTGGGAGGTCATTAAGTAGATATAAAGTAATAAAGGTAAATAGATTGAGCAGTATATATTTTAATGTCCCGTTTCAAAAGCATTTAAAACAGGAGCCTTTGTAGAGAAATTCCAAATCGTTTTTTGTCTATAGCTGTGCGAAGATTGTCGGTTGTCTGTTACCCCACCGTCCGTTTTACACTTGAACATATTTGGCTATGTAACCAACTTTATACATGTACATATATAGTTTTTCGAAACTTATTTGGAGAAATTTTATGCAACATATTTGGTTTGAACTTTATCCGGAAGCTTGTATATTCTTGATTCGACGTTCGGCATATTTTTACATGGATGTCATCAAAGTCCTTCATTCAAGAAAACAACTTTTGAAACTTCGTTGTGTATATTTATTAAATTTTATTTTGGTTTTCGAACTTAATTGTGGTTAATCCTTTTACTGCGAAATAAAAAAAAAGAACCGAAAAACAGAACTTTATTATACATTGATATAGGGGAGGTTTTTGATCTTTCATATGCTTACAATTATTTCT
This sequence comes from Bathymodiolus brooksi, assembly GCA_963680875.1. Classification (NCBI taxonomy): domain Eukaryota; kingdom Metazoa; phylum Mollusca; class Bivalvia; order Mytilida; family Modiolidae; genus Bathymodiolus; species Bathymodiolus brooksi. The sequence continues at coordinate 49,946,995 of OY804577.1, forward strand.
CTCGAATGAACCGAAGACTTTTGTTTTGTTATATGTTTACGTTAATGATGGCTACTTAGACTCGACATCAATCTAATTAATATTATTAGATGTTTGTTGTATCTTTTTGAAACATTTTTCTTTGGCGATACCCTAACATCTAACAACATCCCGTTTGGGGTCATGTCAGGTAACTTTTCGTTCATCTTTGTCGACCAATTATAAATATGGAAGACAGTTAAATATATTGACCAATCGGCAATCGGACAACAGCTCTTGGCATCATGTGTACTCGGTTTTGATAGCTAATTTAGCTAAAGATTTCCTATAGAAGAAAAATACTGGTGTGAGCCCTTCATAGCCTCCGTAGATCAGAGAATCACCGGCGGTTGATCGGACCTCGAAATTACATGCTCACTAATTCACTTTCCCTAGTTGTCAGACGGTCAGGTCCAGATAACCGATGTCCGACCGCAGACGATCCAATGTCAATTATATATATGTATGATAAACTTACCGTCCTTACATTATGTACATTTTGTCTTGCGAATGAAGTCAAGTCTGTATTTAATGTTTGCTGTTTCTCAAGTAAATTGTATTAGTTAATAGATAATGTAAATAAAATACGACCTGTGTCTGGGTTTCAGACTTATTTACAACCGTAAAGTGTTGATTTATATAGGGAAGTATAAACTTTTCCCCTGAAACTTGGGAAAAATAATATAGAGAAGTAGACAAATTCTTTGAACAAACAAATTACTTTGATCGTATAACCCGTCCTTCATCCCTAAACGTCAAGGTCAGGCTTTTCTAAAAAGACGTCTGCTGCATCTGCACGTTTGAATTTCATTGGTTTATATCAATAAACAACTGGAACTGCTGTTGCTTAAAAAAATACTCGAGACGACACTTTTGAAAAAACAATTACTCTTTCCTTAAGTAATTAAATAAAAGTTGAATAAACGCATACGTCTGCAAATAAATAAGATCAAATATGTGTCCTGAATAGCAATTTATTTCTCTTCAAATACACGAATCTGTCTCGAGAAAGTAATTGGTCTGCGAAACAAATTTCCAATTTTAGCACTTTAAGCATGCATTTAATTGGTTTTTACAAAATTGGACATTTTCACGTAAGCTTTTTATGTCTCGAGAAATGTTGAAGTTAATTTCGTACTCTCGGACTGTTATCAATGAATTTTTAAGCTGTCGGTTGTTTTCGTGAACCAGCCCAGACATATTAAGCTATAATGGAAGTCTAATAGGAGTGAGTGAGTGATTGTTGTTTAACAGCAAATGAGCAATTTTTCACATATAGATCATGTCGAGAAGAAGTTGAATTTTGATAAGATGATGATGATGTCCGCTTTGTACTAGACCAACACGCTACGTTGGATTTTTATTGTTAGCTCACTGAAACAACAATTCACTTGTCGCTACACTCGTGAAACATTATTCTTATTCCAAGCCATGCTCTTACTCCATAATATTGCATGCTTAGTGGAGAAGCAGCAAATTGTAATAATAAGACAAAAACAAAGTTGAAATTTCGACTTCAAAGTCGACATCTGTACAACGACATCTGGAATAAAAATATCGAGTTTAACAAGTCAAAATAACGACACTGAAACTCGAATATACGACTTTAAAAGTTGAGATGTCGACTTATAGAACTCGTTTATTCGACTTCAGAGGTCATTTTTTTTTTTATTCTGTCGACAAATTTTATAGAAAAAAAAATTGACTTGAAAGATTGAAAAAAATATAATCTGATCCTGTAGTTTTCAACTAGAAACGTGGGTAAGATCTGAAGGAAACAAATAACGATATATCATTTTCAAAATAAAAAATAAACTGATTTTTGTTTCGCGTTTAAAACATTCTCTGGCTCAGGGGGATATCAGTTCCCCCTTCCAACAGTTAAGTGGTCGGTGCATTAGAATGACTTGATATATAGAGTTGCATCATGTCATTCGTAGAAGAGTGAACAAAGGTCAATATACAATCTGACCTCGTCATCTTCAACCCGGATAAGTATTTAAAATGTAATAAATATGGTTCGTTCATATTAGTTTTCAACAAAATTATCCTGGATAAGTCGAGCACTCGTATATATCGAAGGAACATCATTGGTCCCTCCAACTTCGACACAACTTGATTAGGTTATTAGAAAAGCTTGAAAATGTCAGAAGGGTATCCATAGAAACCGTTAACCGAAGCAGGACAGACAATAGAATGGTAAAAAATTACAAAAGGACAAACAATGATCTACAAAACTCTACGCAGAAAACTAAAGATTGAGCAACCCAAACCCCAAAACGAGCCATTTTCAGCCATATCATGGGGATGACAAGCTAAATTTGATTACGATGACGCACGCTTTGTACTGGACCAGCATATCGAGTTTGAATTCTTTAGTCATAGTTCGCTGAAACAGTGTGCTGGTAGACTTGTCCCTCCACTTGGACACATTATCTTGACTCCGAGTCAACCTGTCATGCAGTACTATTCCTCTTTAGTGCTGTGTGTTAAGCGAGGGAGCATAGAAATACAATTTTTTTTTATATTGAAAGCATTTGTGTTGTATGGAGGAGTCGAAAGCTTCTGAATATGAATGAAAGATTACTTGAGGTGACGTGATACAGTAAGTGGATCACTGGATAAAGATTACATGAGGTGGACTGATACAGTACGTGGATCATTGGATAAAGGTTCCATGAGGTGGACTGATACAGTACGTGGATCATTGGATAAAGGTTACTTGAGGTGGCCTGATACAGTATGTGGATCATTGGATAAATGTTATATGAGGTGGCCTGATACAGTACGTGGATCATTGGATAAAGATTACATGAGGTGGCCTGATACAGCAAGTGAATCATTGGATAAAGATTGCATGAGGTGGCCTGATACAGTACGTGGGTCATTGGATAAAGGTTACCAGAGGTGACGTGATACAGCAAGTGGATCATTGGATAAAGGTTACCCGAGGTGACCTGATACAGTCAGTGGATCATTGGATAAAGGTTACCTGAGGTGACGTTATGCAGTAAGTGGATCTTTGGATAAAGGTTTCTGATACAGTATGTTGATAATTGGATAAAGGTTACCAGAGGTTACCTGATACAGTAATTGGATCATTGGATACATGTTACTTGAGATGACCTGATACGGTAAGTGAATCGTTTGATAAAGGCTACCCGAGGTCACGTGATACCGTAAATATATCATTGGATAAAGGTTACCTGATAATACCATTGACAGGATGTTTATTTTTATTGGATTATGTTATCGTTTCTAGTTCTAATTATTTTTGTAATCTAATTGTCGAAAATCACTAATCTGATTAAACCACTTACTATACAGTGAAACCTTTCTAAACCGAACCGCCTTGAAACCAGCTGATGTGTTCGAACCTCCTTGAAACCAGCTGATCTGTTCGTACCTCCTTGAAACCAGCTGATGTGTTCGCAATAAACAGGTGTTTTATTCCTATATAAGCACAATAGTTAAAGTTCTGTTTATACAGGATTTTGGTTTATAGTGCTCGGTTTACACAGGTTTCTCGATATATAACGTATGATATAACTATATTTTTTTTGTTCTAAAGCCAAGATGAGCGTCATTTCATGTTGTATATCGTGTCTATGGAAAAACGCGTAAGAATATATGGGTTAATATGATTATGTGAGATCATTACTATGTTAAGCAAAATTTTAGCTTTGATGTTTATGTTATTTGTGGCGGCCTTGTACTTTTCGTTCGTATTTCTAAATGAAGTACGAAATTTCCCTCTATGGTACCCCCTTAATATTTAATTGTTCTGAGAAAATTGCATTTAAAAACATTTGGGATCCGCAGTGTACCGAAGGGTGGAGGACATAATTAATATTTTGGCAATATATAATGTTGTAAGTCTACTCCTTTTTCAAGGTCATTGATGCATACATTGAAACGCACATGAAAGTACGGGGGTGATGAAGTAATCATTTCCGTTAGACATAAAATATAATTAGGATTATCTCAAGCTTTAAATTATTTTTTATTAATGTTTACTTGCAGTAGGGAAGTATAGAGGTCATATGGGGTCAGAATATATATACTGCATACATGTATAGACAGTTTCCGACATTTCGCGAACAACTTTTAATTCTGACTTAGGATTAGAGGGTTATGGTGTTTAACGCCACTTTCAACAATATTTCAGTTATATCGTGGCAGTCATGTTTATTGTCGGAGAAAACTGGAGTACTGGAAGAAACCCACCGACCTGTCGCAAGTCACTGACAAACTTTATCACAGTTATGGTGTTTAACGCCACTTTCAACAATATTTCATCTATATCGTGGCAGTCAGTTTTATTGGTGGAGAAAACCGGAGTACCCTGAGAAAACCACCGACCTGTCGCAAGTCACTGACAAACATTATCACAGTTATCAGACTTTGGAGTTCAAGACTTTTATCTATGTGTTTTTAACTATATTTCGGATACATTTTAGAACATATTCTCAAATTCCAATACATGTTGGGGGTGGGGATCGTGATGGGATAAACGCCAAGCAAAGCAATAATATAAATAGCCTTGATGTTGTTTTTCAACTAATTATTTATCAGCTTCTTAAATACCTACTCCTTTTTAACATAATAAAAAACATCAAAAAACGACCAAAAAAAAAAATCAAAAAAAATCGACATTTAATTATATGAAACGGTGCATTTTAGCTTTACCATTTTTTACCGTGCCTCATTATAACCCTCACTGTATCTATATATTTTTATATCATAGCAAAGATTTTATTTATGTAAAGAAAGGTAAAATACAGGTGATCGATTAAATAACCTTGAAAACTTATAATATTAAAACCTGCAATTGTCGTTTGATTGAAAAGTACAATTCCATGCACATCAGTTCTTAAAATAAACCATCATTGATCAATAAATCAGTAATGATTTTTTAATATCTTAATATAACTTGACTCAGATTTTTAGTGCAACAAGTTCAAATTTGTACAATGGATTTAATTCTTGTATGTGCAGTATATTATATACGTATACATGTTATTGTGGTAATTGTACACATCTTTTTGTGTTTATGGGCGGACAGATTTCTGTAAAGTTTTAAGAACATGCACTGGTACACGATAGTGTGCTGGTATGCGGAATTCCAGACAAATCAACATTCGAGGTTTTACGAAACATTACAATTTACATAGGGGAATCAAACCCAAATTTGATATATTAGACTGGGAAAATGCTCTTCTTCTTTTGGAACACAATCCTATCAGGACCTTAAAACAATATTGCCCTGCGAAAAAAAGCTCACAAGTACACAAATATAAATCTCTATTGTACAAATATTTGTCATTGTATTTTCTAAATTATGTTAGGGCTATGGTGTTTACGCCTCTTTCAACAATATTTCAGTCATATCGTGGCGGCCTGCTTTAGTGGTGGAGGAAACAGGAGTACCCGGAGAAAACCTGTCGCAAGTCACTGACAAACATTATATAACATAATGTTCTATCGAGTACACCTCGCCTGAGCGGGATTCGAACTCGCAACTTTAGTGGTGCCAGACACTGATTGCATATGTAGTTTTAAATCCATGACCATGATGGCCCATACAATGAAATTGTAATGAATTGCAGCGTAAGATTTACTATTTAAAGGTTCAATCCGAAGAAAAAATTGTCTAACGTGAAACAAATGCAATTTTCGTTATTAAAGCTTAATTTTCCAAAAACCTTGAGAAAGGTTGGAGACTAAAGTAATCACATGTATGTCCCTCGTCCGATAATCCCGACTCATTTGGATAAATGACTTCAATTTTTACATGCAAGTAGAATTTGATCAACATCATTGGCCCTTTTATAAGTTTTTCTTTCTTATCGTCATACAATTTCAATTTAAGATGTAGATAATATAGTAATATAATCAGTCAGTTAGAGACCAATCCTTCAAGTGATTCTTTTAACTTTTTCGTGTATGTTTTTTTTGTTTGATTTTGACTTACAAATAAATTTGATTTGGATTATGGTGTTTAACGCCACTTTCAACAATATTTCAGTTGTGGTCAGTTTTATTTGTGAAGGAAACCGGAGTATCCGGAGAAAACCTCCAACCTGTCGCAAGTCACTGACAAACTTTATCACATAGTGTTGTATCGAATATACCTCGCCTTGAGCGGGATTCGAACTCACAACTATATTATGGTGACAGTCACTGATTGCATAGGCAGTTGTTAATCCAACTACCATCAGATCACGACCACGACGACTCCCTAAGATCTGAAACTTAAATGAAAATGTAAGAAAACGTAAAACTTGTGTATATATCAATGCTTGTATTCATATCATTGTCAAGACTACTTTGCATGATCTTTTAAATATAAAAAAAAAACACCGTTCAGCAACTGTCAAAATTAGGACAGGGTAACAAAACAAATCAATGACAGTACCAACAAAAAATATGTCTATGGCTGACTATCTAATTCCATGCGATGGCTGAATTATAATATTGAAATAAATTCAATATCAGCAGAAAAAAAATGAATGGTTTTCTTGAATTTTATTATCCTTGACATATGTGTCAACCCTCCTTCTTTAGCTTCATTTGCATATATGTGTCAATCAGCTATCTCCCTTGACATAGGTGTGTCAACCCTCCTTCTTTAGCTTCATTGATATATATGTGTCAATCAGCTATCTCTCTTGACATAGGTGTGTCAACCCTCCTTCTTTAGCTTCATTGACATATATGTGTCAATCAGCTATCTCTCTTGACATAGGTGTGTCAACCCTCCTTCTTTAGTTTCATTGACATATATATATGTCAACCATCAATCTCCCGTGACATATATGTGGCAACCCTCCTTCTTTAGCTTCATTGACATATATGTGTCAATCAGCTATCTCCCTTGACATATTTGTCAAATCCCTCCCTAGCTTCCTTGGCTTATCTGCGTCAAACCCCTCCACCCTCTTTCAATTTCTTTCAATTTGAGACTCTTGTACTATTTTGTTAGAAATTATATGCCTTGGATTTGGAACGAGTCTTAGTGGAATGATAGTGCAATATCGGTTTTCGGCTATGCTCTTGCTTTTGAAATAATCTGACGCAGTTTCCTTCTATCAATGCAAATTCCTCTAAATCGGGATATATTTATTTAGCACATTGTACTAAGTAAAGTGTCCATCACCACTAACGTCGTTGAGTTCGAATCCCGCTCAGGCGAAGTGTACTCGATACAACATTATGTGATAAAGTTTGTCAGTGACTTGTGGGAGGTCGGTGATTTTTTTCCGGGTACTCCGATTTCCTCCACCATTAACACTGACCGCCACGATATAGCTGAAATATTGTTGAAAGTGGCGTTGGGCGCCATAACCCTTTCCCATAACTTCTGTGTACTTAATGTATTTACCGCCTCGTCCGTGTAGTAGTAAACTTTGTTAGATCATGGATTCGATCCCCAGTCTGGTCAGGAAAACTAAAGACTATAAAATTAGTATTTGTTGTTTCTATGCTATATCAAATCACATAGCATTATGAGGGTAAGAGACTGGTTGGCTAGGAGTGGGGGTAATATGGACGAGTTGTGCGACATGTCTATTCAGTGTGTTACGTCACAGGTATCGATATCTGACAAAACCGTACCGTGTTCTCGCCATGATATAGCTGAAAATTAATACTTACTTGGCCTTTCACAACTATCGATCACTCCCTTTAGATAGTTTAATATCTAGAATTATTTATTTTAGTACTAGTATTTAGAAAAATCACTTATTTTATATTTTATAAAAGGGTCTATAAGGAGACATCTGATAATACGCCGCGCCTGTGCATGTTATCATTTCGAAATAGACTGTTGTCATATAAAGGGATGGTGATGCCACACCTTGTCTTCCGCTAACAATATTTCAATAGTTTCTGTGGAGCTTTATTTCTCCTTTTGTAAAATGTGTGGCAATATGCCATAAGTGTGTCCTCTTTTAAAATCTGTTTAAAAAATAAATTTCTTGGGACTCAGAATGTAGGAATACAAACATAGCTAGCCTTTTTTTTATTGAATAAAGAATAAAAAAATCATACATTGTACTGCCATGCAATTGGAGAGAAGTAATTGGCAAGAGGAGAGAAAAAGGTCAAGAGCGGTCGAATTTTCTAATTGTCTGGACATATGCACTTGTGAAGCAGTTGTTAGTAATCTGTTATGCTTAATTGCAGCTATATATCGTTCTCATGTTGTGTAGCCGGGGATACCTTGTATTTATTATCGATCATAAAGCAACAATCAATCAATCAATCAATCAATCAATCAATCAATCAATCAATCAATCAATCAATCAATCAATCAATCAATCAATCAATCAATCAATCAATCAATCAATCAATCAATCAATCAATCAATCAATCAATCACATATATATATATATATATATATAACACGTAAAGTTGTTCATTGTCTAATATTGTTAAATTGATTTTTGTATGTGATTTTTCGTCGATTACTCTTCAAACCACTGTTACTATATTCTAACATAGTAAAGTTTGACATGCAATCAGTGCAGTATTTGCCTCTTTGGAATAAACGCCTTCTTGCATTGCCAATCTAGATTTTATTCAATTCGGTTTAGGATCATATACTAAAATTCTTATTTAATTTTGATCTAACGAAACGATATCATGAGTGTAAGTGAACATGAACCGGATTAGATTTAGAAAATATCAAAATTAAGAAATCGTACTTTTATTTCTTTAAATTGATTCGAACTATTAAATTTTATAACCTTTTTGTGAAAAAGAAAATACTCTGTAGTTAGATACGCATTGAATGACTTATTTGGTCTATATAAAATTGAAGGAATGTAATAGAAAAAAAAGCCACATCAGTCAAAATTATTTAATAGTAATTTTCTCAAGAGTTTTGTAACACTTATTTGTCTGATAGGTGCCAATTGGGGGTTAGAGTTATGGTGTTTAACGTCACTTTCAACAATAATTCAGTTATATCGTGGCGGTCAGGTTTATTGGTGGAGGAAACCGGAGTACCCGGAGAAAACCACCGACATGTCGCAAGTCATTGACAAACTTTATCACATAATGTTGAATCGAATAGTACACCTCGCCTGAGCGGGATTCAAACTCACAACGTTAGTGATGATAGGCACTGATTGCACAGCTAGTCAACTACCATACGATCACGACCACGAAGGCCCCGGTGACAATTGGTCTATCATCCTGAACTTCATAAAAATGAGAGTCGGATAAACAACATCTCTGATATATCCTCGGATGAACAACATCTCTGATATATCCTCGGATGAACAACATCTCTGATATATCCTCGGATGAACAACATCTCTGATATATCCTATCTTGGGTTGAAATAAGTCAGAAAATATATGACTAAAATGATCAATCATCTAATTTGTAGAATAAATACGTTGTATCCTCTTCGGGTTAGTGACAGATTGATTCTATAGATTTTTTAAGATGTGGATTAGGGTTAGGGTTATGCTGTTTAACGCCACTTTCAACAATATTTCAGTTATATCGTGGCAGACTGTTTTATTCACATAATGCTGCATAAAGTACACCTCGCCATGAGCGGGATTCGAAGTCACAACGTTAGTGGTGATAGACACTGATTGTGTAGGTAGTTATAAATCCAACTACCACACGATCACGACCACGATGGTCCCTTTTAATATGTGCATTTTGCTAACTGAATACAGTAAGTTTTAAGAGTTATTGTCGACAACAAAAGAAACCAATTAAACACAAACCACTCATCTGGTAACCTTCAATTATACACAGGAATGACAGTGAAAGAAGCCAAAGACAAAAAGCTTGAGACAGTCACACAAATGTTGCGGGGTTTAACACGCTTTTTTGGACCCCACTCTCCATTCTTGATACATTTCATTGTGGGTATTTAGACTACATAATAAAGTTTATTTAGATATAAAAACAAAATAAACGGTAATATAAATAATTTCCATAGCTAAACACGCGAATGATAAATTGATGCATGTTGCATGGGGATTGAAACTTGTTTATCTATACAGTACAGTTAAGTTTTTATTATATGTTTATCAATACAGTACAGTTAAGTTTTTATTATATGTTTATCAATACAGTTAAGTGTTTCTCATGTTTATTTATAAGTTAAGAATTTATTTATATTGTTTTAATCTTTTAACCTGAAAATGGATATGAAAAAAACTACGTGTGGAAATTAGCACTTATCACAAACAATCCGAGCTATTTAAAATGATTTAATGTGCAGACTATGTTTTTAGAACTGCATGTATAATGCATTTATCAATATTTCGATTTTAAAACAACCAGCTGGTTTTTTTAACAGACTACAATTTTGAGCAATATGAGTTTTACCGTTACATTGATTCAGGAATCACGCACGACAGGGGGGAAGGGGGGGGGGGGGGGGACAGAAACGCACGATAGGGCAGGACAGAAAAATAAAATTACAAATTACATTGATCTAGGACTCACGCACGACAGGGATGGGACAAAAATACAATTACATTGATTCAGGAATCACGCACGACAGGGAGTGGGTAGTAAACTAATTTTAAATTGATCCAGGAATCACTCATGGCAGGGATGGAGCAGAAAAATAAATTTACATTGATTCAAGAATCACGCACGACAGGGAGGGGGTGGTAACCTAATTTTACATTGATCCAGGAATCACGCACGACAGGGAGAGGGACAGATAGATAAAATTACATTGATTCAGGAATCACGCACGACAGGGAGGGGGTAGTAAACTAATTTTACATTGATCCAGGAATCACGCATGAGAAGGAGGGGGCAGAAAAATAAAATTACATTGAATCAGGAATCATGCACGACAGGGAGGGGCAGACACATAAATTTATATCAATCAAGGAATCACGCATGACAGGGAGGGGCAGAAAAATAAATTAAATTTACATTGATCCAGGAATCACGCAGAACTGGGAGGAGGTAGAAAAATTAATTTACATTGATTCAGGATTCACGCTCGACAGGGAGGGGCAGACAAATTAATTTACGTTGATCTAGGAATCATGCACGACAGGGATGGGACACAAATAAAATTACATGGATCCAGGAATCACGCACGACAGGGAGGGGACGAAAATAAAATTACATTGATTCAAGAATCACGCACGACAGGGAGGGGGTAGTAAACTAATTTTACATTGATCCAGGAATCACGCACGACTGGGAGGAGGCAGAACAATTTATTTACATTTATTCCGGATTCACGCACAACAGGGAGGGGACACAAAAATAAATAAATTTACATTGATTCAGGAATCACGCACGACTGGGAGGGGCAGAAAAATAAATTTACATTGATCCAGGAATCACGCATGACAGGGTGGGGGGGGGGGGGGGGGAGAAAAATAAATTTATATTGATTCAGGAATCAAGCACGACAGTGATAGGGCAGAAAAGTAAAATTACATTGACCCAGGAATCACGCACGAGAGGGAGGGGCAGTAAAATAAACTTTCAATAATCCAGGAATTGCACACCACAGAGAGGGGCAGAACATAAATTTACGTTGATCCAGAAATCACGCACGACAGGAAATGGGTAGAATAATAAATTTCCAAATTTACTTGTGTACTAAAATAATTTTTCTCACGACAAAAAGTGGTGCACGTGTGTTATAAAAGATTATTTAATTTGACTGTCTAAAATAGCTGGGTGGTGTGACGGAAATATTAATAAAAGGTTGTACTTTTATACCTTAATCTGGTTAAAATTCTAAAATAGTGTTAACAGTAATTTCTTTATTACTTTTAAGAATAAAAGTAGTCAAAAATAGAATTTTGATTTAAAAGTCGGATGTTCTAGAAATTTATATTGCGAGACGATTTGAACCAATTTCGTGACATGGATTTTCCCAGTGATTTTCTAGGTAAAGATTAATATGAAAAAAAACCCGGTTATTATTATCTTATTTAAAGTAGACTATATTGATAATAAAAACAACCACATTTTGATAAATGGGAAATCCAACGTACAAGAAGAATATATAATGTATATTTTTACATATTTTTATATATTTTGGTACATGTAGACATTTATTACTCATTAAAATGTAGAAATATTTAAATAGATATATAATAGACATGAATAAGGTTATATAATAATTTTGTTAGTATCTTAAATTAAATTAAATAAAAAAACAAAAAATATATCTTACCCTCTACAAATGGTTGAAGAATAAATATCCAAATAAAAAGGAAATCCCATATTTTTTCTGTCATTTCTTCATTCATTCATAGTAAAAAAAAGTTTTAACTAATTTAACATTAGAAGAAATACTACATTACGACACAACTTGCTTGATATTTATGTTGTATGCTAATCACCTGATGGGCGGGTTGAAGGGGTGGGGCATCGCACCTGTAGATACTCAAGGAAGTATTACATTTACGATCTTTACATTTGCATAAGTAACTCTGTGAACCGTTGTATCGATTGCGCCATTAATTAGTCAACTATTTTACACGGTATAATACCTGACAATCGATGGAATGTATTGTACTGACAAAATAGCTCAACATAGTGCAATAAAATACATTGAAATATTATGTAGCAAACAGTTACTGTCTGGATTTTATCCGAATGTGTGTGTGTGTGTGTGTGTGTGTGTTTCTTTTTATATCAATGCTATGTTAATGTTTGATAATGTAGAATTTTTTTTTCATATTGACTGTATCTTGATTATATGTTTCTGTGTATATTATAGGTAAAGTAGACTGCGGTACTTTCTCAATATACTTGTATTTCTAAAGAATATGTTTTGGTGTGGTTTGCATGCCTATAAACAACCTGAAATTAAAGTAAAATATAAAGTTATATGTACAAAACGTTAGTCAATTATTTATTGAATATTAATTTTTATTAAATAATATGAATAAATTATGTGATGTTAAATAATGTATTATGTAAATAATGAATGGATTACGGGGAGTAACGTAATGAGTTTCAGTGAATGAATCCTATGGTGTCAAATAAAGTGTCACGATATTGAATCCCGAATTACTAAGGAATATGTCTTTCCAGTCTAGGGAATAAGTAATAAGAGAAGAATAATTCACCCTTAAATATAAAATTATTGAATAATATTATATTCATTTGATTTAAATATACATAGTAAAATATCCGTGAAAGTGGTTAATGCTACTGTGACAAGCTAGTTCAGTCTGACATCTAACACACCGGACTCTATGTAATCATGCATCCAGGTTAACTTTCACTCGTCAGAACTCGGCCGATTTCGTTCCTCCACGATGTTTGCCGATTTGGAGATTTCCTCCATTAGGAGAGTAGTGGATCCACTCGATGTTTGCCGATCAAGTGACCTTTAGATTAAACAATGAAAAGTCGCTGGGTTATGTCACAGACCATTAAGAAAAAGTCATAGAGAATCGAATGAATTTCTAAATTTCTGCTGACATATAAATGATTGATATAATATCATATAATGGTCAATCACATCTCTCATTTACCCGATATGTCGCGGCATGGGTGATTTGAAGAAACCCCATTACGGGTCACATGAGAGTGCCACTCTGACATGAATATTTGATGACGTCATAAATACGAGTTATGACCTTTTCCCCCAAACAAATTGCTCGTAGCAACCAAAGCAGTTTAGTATTAAGCTTAATACACTTCCATAATCTCGACGGTCTAAGGGTGGTTTTCATTGGACGACAAAGGTCGTGTCATAGGATCACTAGCAATGAGGTTTCTCCTTTAGATTTCCCACGTCGCGAATTATCAGTTCATGGTAGCAAGTAAGAGATGCGCTTTTAATCAGATTGCCGTAACGACGATGGGAGACTGCTCATTTAAATTCATTTCCTCGATTGTACAATGCATTACAGTGAATTACTACGAATGGTGACCTAAAAACGTATTTACTATAAGATCCATCACGTATTGGGAAATTGCCAATCATACCATTGAATAATAATAACATTACCGAACAGACTAAACAGTTACAAATAACTTACGTGTGAAAAATACAAGTTAGTTTATTCTTGGCCTGTAAACATTCACAACTTATGTAACACAACACAATGACTTCTTTATCCTGGATATTTTTCGAGACGAATATTTTTTAAAAGGTTACGTTAAAATGTGTTCCCGAGAAGCGAATTTCTTACAAAAGAAATTTTATAAATGTTTTTTAGGAAATACGTACAAACATGCATTTTTAAAAAAGAAATGCAATGAATGATTTTAATTCACTATAATTACGAAATATTGATATGAAAGAGAAATATCATATAGACGCCATGTCAAAATAAATAGAAAAATATTACTTACAAAGAGAAGTCTGGATATACATTAAACATTTTTCCATTTTAAAAGTACATGTACAGATGTTTCTGCTTCTGATTTTAGTTACATAATTTTTCCATTTTCTTTCAAATGCGGGGCTGTCGTGGTGGTGATCGTAAGATAGTTGGATTTACAACTACATATACAATCAGTACCTATCACCACTAAAGATGTGATCGAGTTCGAGTCCCGCTCAGTGGCGGTGTGCTCGATACAACATTATGTGTATTTTGGTTTCCTCCACTAATAAAAACTGGCCGCCACGATATAACTGATATATTGTTGAAAGTGGCATTAAATACCATAAACCTAAGCCTAACCTAAAAGTACATATGCTTCTTCTGATTTTAGTTACATAATTTTCCCATTTTCTTTCAAATGAACTGGTACATCAAAACCGATTTTTCGTCTGTATTATGGCGTTTTACAGCTGTTGTTGATTAATTTCAATTCTAACATGGCGTGCTACTTTAGCTTTGAAAACAATAGAGGGCTCTAAATAGCACAAATGCACAGAAGGCATATCGTCTAATCGACAGCGTATTTTGCATATTTGTACTTTATGTATTTTAGATTAAAAGAATAAAAATAATAAATATACAAAAAAAAAAATCAGATGAAACTAATTTTTGATCGTTATCAATTTCTATAACGTTTCTGTAGCGTTGACATATATTCTTGTAAATAATAGCGGGAGGTAATTGGAACAGCTTCTGTAGCGTTATATATTCTTGTAAATAATAGCGGGAGGTAATTGGAACAGCGCCCAAAAATAACCTCTGCCTAGGGACGCTTGAATGCATAAAATTACCGTAAATGCCCTGTTAGAATCGAAATAATTTAGTTATGATATTATTTATATTGTATTATATATATCACGTTCAACACGTAGCTGTTGTTTCGTTTTACTCAATATGGCTTCACCCAGTTGATCATGTAAACTAAATTTGACTGTACTATGGTGCACATATAGAGGGTATAGCTCAATCGGCAAACATCGGGAAATCCGCTGCTGCGCTCCTTCTGATGGAGGAACGGAATCAGCCGAATTGTGACCAGTGTTGTATAAATGTATCTCCAATATTCACCATGGATCCGTTGTTGAACTTGTGGTGGTGGTGGTTATGGGTTTTAACGCCACTTTCAACAATATTTCAGTTATATCGTGCCGGTCAGTTTTATTTGTGGAGGAAACCGGAGTACCCGAAGCAAACCACCGACCTGTCGCAAGACACTGACAAACTTGATCACATAATGTTGTACCGAGTACACCTCGCCATGAGCAGGATTCAAACTCGCAACGTTAGTGGTGATAGGCACTGGTTGCACAGGTAGTTGTAAATCTAGCTACCATACGATCAAGACCACGACGGCCCTCTGGGATAGGAATTATTCATCAAAATGTCTGTAAGTAAAGAGAAAACAAATCACTTAAGTGATGGGGTATTTGGCCGAAAACGTTTTTTCACACTCATTTACTTTGCTAAGCTAACACATATCTAAGCTGACATTTTTTTTATTTAATGCTCTGCAGCATGCATTTTTATTTTTAATTTTTAACTGGAATACATGATCGTATATTGCCTTATAAGTCATTGATATTTCCAACACATAATCCAGTCTTTTTCGTTAATTTAGTTAAAGTTTGAAGCTTATTGGATTCTATTTTACTTTTGTATATCTGGTGTCATCCATTAACATCTAACAAACATCCCGAATCGGTTCACATTTCAAACGATAAAGTAGAGGGCTTTCGAATATAATATTAAATGAAATGCCTTAAAAGAGATTATGTGGATCTCCGCATAAATCAAAATAAACACATCCCACAATTTAAATTAGACTTACTTCCTACACATTCTATACTAGCAGTAAAATTTTACTGATTTATTTGCAACATGTGCAGACGATACGGGGTCGTGATCGTATGGTAGTTGGATTTACCATTTGTACAACTACCTGTGCAATCAGTGCCTATCACCAATATAGTTATGAGTTCAAATCCCGCTCATGACGAGGTGTACTCGATACAACATTATGTGATAAAGGTTTGTAAGTGATTTGTGGCAGGTCGGTTGCTTTCTCCGAGTACTCTGGTTTTCTCCACCAATAAAACTGACTGACACGATATATCTGAAATATTGTTGAAAGTGGCGTTAAACACCACAACCATAACCACTAGCCCTGCAGACGATACAATTTTACGCTTTACGAATGAAATTAATTTGTATATTTTTTTTTTCATAGGAATTCTTATGATGTAATTAAATCACTTTTGTTTGATCTTTTTTTTATTTGCACAAAGATTATATTACTAATTTTAATGAAATGTTTGCGTATTATCGATGGTTTGGTTTATGGTGTCTATAACGTACAAATACACTGCAACATTGAAACTTCTGTTCATCAAACGAATATTTTGGGAAAAAAAGTTCTTACAAAGATATGTTCCAGTTATGATCAGTATTTCAAAGTAAAGTATTTGTTTGTAAGATTGTGTTGCTAGCATTTCATAATAGTCTTTCGTACATTCTCTTTTGTAAAAAAAATACGGAGCACAGATGTAACATGTATATCTGTTAAAAAAACAACTCTTCACCATTCTGATTAACACCAGCTGTTGTACTTTTGGCTGCGGTTACTGGTACTCCGACACTATACGTAGTAAAGGCACGGAGCCCAAACAATTAACAGCTGATCTTAATCAGATTGACTCTGCATAGCAGGCTATTTATGAATTTGTAAACTTTCGTGGTTAGGAAAGACAAATAACGTACGAAAATAGTATGTGTCGGAATTATGACATCCTCAAATTTAATCCAATGAAACGACAACCAGTGCCACTAGTGGAGCAGGAACTGCCTACCCTTCCGGAGCACCTGAGCTCATCCCGGTTTTAAGTGGAATTCGTGTTGCTGGATCTTTAGTTTTCTCTGTAATGTTTCGTAGATTATTGTCCTTTTTCTTTTGGCCATTGTGTTTTCTGTTCTTCTCCGATTTAAGGATTCTGGTTACCCCTTATGTATCTTCAAACTCTTCTAAGTAGCTTTGCTGGGAATATCAAATATTCTAAAATGTGGACAGGGCTATATTTTTAATGCCAGGGAAATAAGTCATCGAAACTTATTTCTTAAAAATAGATGTAAATATCAAATATATATATATACATTTGACTTTGACACTGCCGCAATGATACGAACTATTAGTGAGTTAGAGTGGATGAAGCCTTCATAACATGTATATCTACATAATCAATAAATCAGCCTTTATATAGTGAGTTAGAGCGGATGAAGCCTTCATAACATGTATATCTACACAATCAGTAAATCACCCTTTATATAGTGAGTTAGAGTGGAAGAAGCCTTCATAACATGTCTACACAATCAATAAATCACCCTTTATATAGTGAGTTAGAGTGGATGAAGCCTTCATAACATGTCTACACAATCATTAAATCACCCTTTATAAGTACATGATAATTAATTCTTCTGCAAACAGAAATCTTCTCTTTTTTGCATTCAAAACGTATTGCGGTTCATTTCAGTAGAAACACATTTTCTCACAATGGGTACATACCTTGAAAATAACTAAACCATGCATTTACAAATATGCAATTATCATTTGATATATATTGGTTGACATTACATTTCACACGTGCATACAAATACAGTTGCAATATATATGGATTGTCAAATGTTATATAATGCAACAATAAATAAACGCATAAACAAATTCTGTATTCACCGATTTTATGCCGTTATTTACTCAAAGCACTTAACGCCAAGTGATCAATCAAGTAATATATCAATGCGACAAGTTACATTTTAGGAAGATGATAATGATGTCCGCTTTGTATTAGACAAACACGCTTATTTGCATTTTTATAGTGCTTGCTGACTAAAACAACAATCCTCATGTAGATATGTTGCTCCACTCGGATTAATTATCCTGATTCCGAATCAACCAGTCTTTGCTCTTTCTCCTAATGATGTGTGCTTAACGCAGAAGTAACAGATCTATAATCCTGATTACCTTGGTATCTTCAAACTCTTCTTATAGTCTTTGATTTGAATCTATCTGGGCTCGAACCAATGATCTACAGCACTGGAGGCGAGCAGGCTAACCATTACACCACAATGATCTACAGCACTGGAGGCGAGCAGGCTAACCATTACACCACAATGATCTACAGCACTGGAGGCGAGCAGGCTAACCATTACACCACAATGATCTACAGCACTGGAGGCGAGCAGGCTAACCATTACACCACAATGATCTACAGCACTGGAGGCGAGCAGGCTAACCATTACACCACAATGATCTACAGCACTGGAGGCGAGCAGGCTAACCATTACACCACAATGATCTACAGCACTGGAGGCGAGCAGGCTAACCATTACATCACAATGATCTACAGCACTGGAGGCGAGCAGGCTAACCATTACACCACAATGATCTACAGCATTGGAGGCGAGCAGGCTAACCATTACACCAAAATGATCTACAGCACTGGAGGCGAGCAGGCTAACCATTACACCACAATGATCTACAGCACTGGAGGCGAGCAGGCTAACCATTACACCACAATGATCTACAGCACTGGAGGCGAGCAGGCTAACCATTACACCACAATGATCTACAGCACTGGAGGCGAGCAGGCTAACCATTACACCACAATGATCTACAGCACTGGAGGCGAGCAGGCTAACCATTACACCACAATGATCTACAGCACTGGAGGCGAGCAGGCTAACCATTACACCACAATGATCTACAGCACTGGAGGCGAGCAGGCTAACCATTACATCACAATGATCTACAGCACTGGAGGCGAGCAGGCTAACCATTACACCACAATGATCTACGGCACTGGAGGCGAGCAGGCTAACCATTACACCACAATGATCTACAGCACTGGAGGCGAGCAGGCTAACCATTACACCACAATGATCTACAGCACTGGAGGCGAGCAGGCTAACCATTACACCACAATGATCTACAGCACTGGAGGCGAGCAGGCTAACCATTGCACCACAATGATCTACAGCATTGGAGGCGAGCAGGCTAACCATTACACCAAAATGATCTACAGCACTGGAGGCGAGCAGGCTAACCATTACACCACAATGAACTACAGCACTGGAGGCGAGCAGGCTAACCATTACACCACAATGATCTACAGCACTGGAGGCGAGCAGGCTAACCATTACACCACAATGATCTACAGCACTGGAGGCGAGCAGGCTAACCATTACACCACAATGATCTACAGCACTGGAGGCGAGCAGGCTAACCATTACACCACAATGATCTACAGCACTGGAGGCGAGCAGGCTAACCATTACACCACAATGATCTACAGCACTGGAGGCGAGCAGGCTAACCATTACACCACAATGATCTACAGCACTGGAGGCGAGCAGGCTAACCATTACACCACAATGATCTACAGCACTGGAGGCGAGCAGGCTAACCATTACATCACAATGATCTACAGCACTGGAGGCGAGCAGGCTAACCATTACACCACAATGATCTACAGCACTGGAGGCGAGCAGGCTAACCATTACACCACAATGATCTAGAGCACTGGAGGCGAGCAGGCTAACCATTACACCACAATGATCTACAGCACTGGAGGCGAGCAGGCTAACCATTACACCACAATGATCTACAGCACTGGAGGCGAGCAGGCTAACCATTACACCACAATGATCTACAGCACTGGAGGCGAGCAGGCTAACCATTACACCACAATGATCTACAGCACTGGAGGCGAGCAGGCTAACCATTACACCACAATGATCTACAGCACTGGAGGCGAGCAGGCTAACCATTACACCACAATGATCTACAGCATTGGAGGCGAGAAGGCTAACCATTAC
This sequence comes from Bathymodiolus brooksi, assembly GCA_963680875.1. Classification (NCBI taxonomy): domain Eukaryota; kingdom Metazoa; phylum Mollusca; class Bivalvia; order Mytilida; family Modiolidae; genus Bathymodiolus; species Bathymodiolus brooksi. The sequence continues at coordinate 49,967,241 of OY804577.1, forward strand.
ACCAAAATGATCTACAGCACTGGAGGCGAGCAGGCTAACCATTACACCACACTGATCTACAGCACTGGAGGCGAGCAGGCTAACCATTACACCACAATGATCTACAGCACTGGAGGCGAGCAGGCTAACCATTACACCACAATGATCTACAGCACTGGAGGCGAGCAGGCTAACCATTACATCACAATGATCTACAGCACTGGAGGCGAGCAGGCTAACCATTACACCACAATGATCTACAGCACTGGAGGCGAGCAGGCTAACCATTACACCCCAATGATCTACAGCACTGGAGGCGAGCAGGCTAACCATTACACCCCAATGATCTACAGCACTGGAGGCGAGCAGGCTAACCATTACACCACAATGATCTACAGCACTGGAGGCGAGCAGGCTAACCATTACACCACAATGATCTACAGCACTGGAGGCGAGCAGGCTAACCATTACACCACAATGATCTACAGCACTGGAGGCGAGCAGGCTAACCATTACACCACAATGATCTACAGCACTGGAGGCGAGCAGGCTAACCATTACACCACAATGATCTACAGCACTGGAGGCGAGCAGGCTAACCATTACACCACAATGATCTACAGCATTGGAGGCGAGCAGGCTAACCATTACACCACAATGATCTACAGCACTGGAGGCGAGCAGGCTAACCATTACACCACACTGATCTACAGCACTGGAGGCGAGCAGGCTAACCATTACACCACAATGATCTACAGCACTGGAGGCGAGCAGGCTAACCATTACACCACAATGATCTACAGCACTGGAGGCGAGCAGGCTAACCATTACACCACAATGATCTACAGCACTGGAGGCGAGCAGGCTAACCATTACACCACAATGATCTACAGCACTGGAGGCGAGCAGGCTAACCATTACACCACAATGATCTACAGCACTGGAGGCGAGCAGGCTAACCATTACACCACAATGATCTACAGCACTGGAGGCGAGCAGGCTAACCATTACACCACAATGATCTACAGCACTGGAGGCGAGCAGGCTAACCATTACACCACAATGATCTACAGTACTGGAGGCGAGCAGGCTAACCATTACACCACAATGATCTACAGCACTGGAGGCGAGCAGGCTAACCATTACACCACATTGATCTACAGCACTGGAGGCGAGCAGGCTAACCATTACACCACAATGATCTACAGCACTGGAGGCGAGCAGGCTAACCATTACACCACAATGATCTACGGCACTAGAGGCGAGCAGGCTAACCATTACACCACAATGATCTACGGTACTGGAGGCGAGCAGGCTAACCATTACACCACAATGATCTACAGCACTGGAGGCGAGTAGGCTAACCATTACACCACAATGATCTACAGCACTGGAGGCGAGCAGGCTAACCATTACACCACAATGATCTACAGCACTGGAGGCGAGCAGGCTAACCATTACACCACAATGATCTACAGCACTGGAGGAGAGCAGGCTAACCATTACACCACAATGATCTACAGTACTGGAGGCGAGCAGGCTAACCATTACACCACAATGATCTACAGCACTGGAGGCGAGCAGGCTAACCATTACACCACAATGATCTACAGCACTGGAGGCGAGCAGGCTAACCATTACACCACAATGATCTACAGCACTGGAGGCGAGCAGGCTAACCATTACACCACAATGATCTACAGCACTGGAGGCGAGCAGGCTAACCATTTCACCACAATGATCTACAGCACTGGAGGCGAGCAGGCTAACCATTACACCACAATGATCTACAGCACTGGAGGCGAGCAGGCTAACCATTACACCACAATGATCTACAGCACTGGAGGCGAGCAGGCTAACCATTACACCACAATGATATAGAGCACTGGAGGCGAGCAGGCTAACCATTACACCACAATGATCTACAGTACTGGAGGCGAGCAGGCTAACCATTACACCACAATGATCTACAGCACTGGAGGCGAGCAGGCTAACCATTACACCACATTGATCTACAGCACTGGAGGCGAGCAGGCTAACCATTACACCACAATGATCTACAGCACTGGAGGCGAGCAGGCTAACCATTACACCACAATGATCTACAGCACTGGAGGCGAGCAGGCTAACCATTACACCACAATGATCTACAGCACTGGAGGCGAGCAGGCTAACCATTACACCAAAATGATCTACAGCACTGGAGGCGAGCAGGCTAACCATTACACCACAATGATCTACAGCACTGGAGGCGAGCAGGCTAACCATTACACCACAATGATCTACAGCACTGGAGGCGAGCAGGCTAACCATTACACCACAATGATCTACAGCACTGGAGGCGAGCAGGCTAACCATTACACCACAATGATCTACAGCACTGGAGGCGAGCAGGCTAACCATTACACCACCGATGTGGTTCAAAGCATCAGCGACATCAAAACCATTACCACAAAAGAGAATTTGAAATTTTATAAATGAAGATCGATTTTCAAACGTAAGAACAAAAATCAAAAGTAATAAAAGAAAACGTAATACTATTATTTTCATAATTTTGAAAAAATATAAAATAAAAGAACAATTTAAATTTTCAATGGGTCACTGTAATTACATTTAAACGTTATCAGTGTATGCAGGGCCTCCAAGATAAATGATGCAATGCGGAACATGAATGCTTTGGAACCCCGGGAACTGCCTGATACTTCTCTCTCAAAATTTAGGATTTGATGTCCAATAAAACCACAGGTAAGATTTCATAGATGCTTTATCTCATATGCAGCATAATGTCCAGATAACATACTTTATACAAAGCAGTGACAAACATAATCAGTTCATCTAGCAAGGTGCTACTTGTTAAGTTGGCCCTTGAGAGATTCAATGCCCCTTCTTGGCTTTCCGGATCCTGCACCGATGTACCGACTAAACCCCCTCTCATAGGCCCTGATTGTATGAGATCATTATCCATACATGATAATAAGACAGAGTTTAATGTAAAATAATTGGTCCTGGTGGATAACTCGAGTCTTGTGGTATCAAAACTCTATTTTTAAACAGATACCCTTGTCTAACCTCTTTATATTGTAAACTAACGATACTTATATGTACATATCTTTTGAACGCTACAACACTATCACTGCCACATCGCACCACGAACAGGAAGACCGGGAACTCATATAATAGGTGGACATAAATTCTACAACACTATCACTGCCACATCGCACCACGAACGGGAAGGCCAGGAACTCATATAATAGGTGGACATAAATCCTACTACAACACTATCACTGCCACATCGCACCACGAACGGGAAGACCAGGAACTCATATAATAGGTGAACATACATCCTACTACAACACTATCACTGCCACACCGCACCACGAACGGGAAGACCAGGAATTCATATAATAGGTGGACATACATCCAACTACAACACTATCAGTGCCACATCGCAACACGAACAGGAAGACCAGGAACTCATATAATAGGTGGACATAAATTCTACAACACTATCACTGCCACATCGCAACACGAACAGGAAGACCAGGAACTCATATAATAGGTGGACATAAATTCTACAACACTATCACTGCCACATCGCAACACGAACAGGAAGGCCAGGAACTCATATAATAGGTGGACATAAATCCTACTACAACACTATCACTGCCACATCGCAACACGAACGGGAAGACCAGGAACTCATATAATAGGTGGACATAAATTCTACAACACTATCACTGCCACATTGCAACACGAACGGGAAGACCAGGAACTCATATAATAAGTGGACATAAATCCTACTACAACACTATCACTGCCACATCGCACAACGAACGGGAAGACCAGGAACTCATATAATAGGTGGACATAAATTCTACTACAACACTATCACTGCCACACCGCACCACGAACGGGAAGACCAGGAACTCATATAATAGGTGGACATACATTCTACAACACTATCACTGCCACATCGCACCACGAACAGGAAGGCCAGGAACTCATATAATAGGTGGACATAAATCCTACTACAACACTATCACTGCCACATGGCACCACGAACGGGAAGACCAGGAACTCATATAATAGGTGGACATACATCCTACTACAACACTATCACTGCCACACCGCACCACGAACGGGAAGACCAGGAACTCATATAATATGTGGACATACATCCAACTACAACACTATCAGTGCCACATCGCAACACGAACAGGAAGACCAGGAACTCATATAATAGGTGGACATAAATTCTACAACACTATCACTGCCACATTGCAACACGAACAGGAAGACCAGGAACTCATATAATAGGTGGACATAAATTCTACAACACTATCACTGCCACATCGCAACACGAACAGGAAGACCAGGAACTCATATAATAGGTGGACATAAATTCTACAACACTATCACTGCCACATCGCAACACGAACAGGAAGGCCAGGAACTCATATAATAGGTGGACATAAATCCTACTACAACACTATCACTGCCACATCGCACCACGAACGGGAAGACCAGGAACTCATATAATAGGTGGACATAAATTCTACAACACTATCACTGCCACATCGCAACACGAACGGGAAGACCAGGAATTCATATAATAGGTGGACATAAATTCTACAACACTATCACTGCCACATCGCACCACGAACGGGAAGACCAGGAACTCATATAATAGGTGGACATAAATCCTACTACAACACTATCACTGCCACACCGCACCACGAACGGGAAGACCAGGAACTCATATAATAGGTGGACATACATTCTACAACACTATCACTGCCACATCGCACCACAAACGGGAAGACCAGGAACTCATATACTAGGTGGACATAAATCCTACTACAACACTATCACTGCCACACCGCACAACGAACGGGAAGACCAGGAACTCATATAATAGGTGGACATAAATTCTACAACACTATCACTGCCACATCGCAACACGAACAGGAAGGCCAGGAACTCATATAATAGGTGGACATAAATTCTACAACACTATCACTGCCACATCGTAACACGAACGGAAAGACCAGGAACTCATATAATAGGTGGACATAAATTCTACAACACTATCACTGCCACATCGCACCACGAACGGGAAGACCAGGAACTCATATAATAGGTGGACATAAATCCTACTACAACACTATCACTGCCACACCGCACCACGAACGGGAAGACCAGGAACTCATATAATAGGTGGACATACATTCTACAACACTATCACTGCCACATCGCACCACGAACGGGAAGACCAGGAACTCATATAATAGGTGGACATAAATCCTACTACAACACTATCACTGCCACACCGCACAACGAACGGGAAGACCAGGAACTCATATAATAGGTGGACATAAATTCTACAACACTATCACTGCCACATCGCAACACGAACAGGAAGGCCAGGAACTCATATAATAGGTGGACATAAATTCTACAACACTATCACTGCCACATCGCAACACGAACGGGAAGACCAGGAACTCATATAATAGGTGGACATAAATTCTACAACACTATCACTGCCACATCGCAACACGTACGGGAAGACCAGGAACTCATATAATAGGTGGACATAAATTCTACTACAACACTATCACTGCCACATCGCAACACGAATGAGAAGACCAGGAACTCATATAAAAGGTGGACATAAATCCCACTACAACACTATCACTGCCACACCGCACCACGAACGGGAAGACCAGGAACTCATATAATAGTTGGACATAAATTCTACAACACTATCACTGCCACATCGCACCACGAACAGGAAGGCCAGGAACTCATATAATAGGTGGACATAAATCCTACTACAACACTATCACTGCCACATCGCACCACGAACGGGAAGACCAGGAACGCATATAATAGGTGGACATACATCCTACTACAACACTATCACTGCCACATCGCAACACGAACAGGAAGACAAGGAACTCATATAATAGGTGGACATAAATTCTACAACACTATCACTGCCACATCGCAACACGAACAGGAAGACCAGGAACTCATATAATAGGTGGACATAAATTCTACAACACTATCACTGCCACATCGCAAAACGAACAGGAAGACCAGGAACTCATATAATAGGTGAACATAAATTCTACAACACTATCACTGCCACATCACAACACGAACAGGAAGGCCAGGAACTCATATAATAAGTGGACATAAATCCTACTACAACACTATCACTGCCTCATCGGACCACGAACGGGAAGACCAGGAACTCATATAATAGGTGGACATAAATTCTACAACACTATCACTGCCACATCGCACCACGAACGGGAAGACCAGTAACTCATATAATAGGTGGACATAAATCATACTACAACACTATCACTGCCACATCGCACCACGAACGGGAAGACCAGGAACTCATATAATAGGTGGACATAAATCCTACTACAACACTATCACTGCCACTACGCACAACGAACGGGAAGACCAGGAACTCATATAATAGGTGGACATAAATTCTACAACACTATCACTGCCACATCGCAACACGAACAGGAATGCCAGGAACTCATATAATAGGTGGACATAAATTCTACAACACTATCACTGCCACATCGCAACACGAACGGGAAGACCAGGAACTCATATAATAGGTGGACATAAATTCTACAACACTATCACTGCCACATCGCAACACGAACAGGAAAGCCATGAACTCATATAATAGGTGGACATAAATCCTACTACAACACTATCACTGCCACATCGCAACACGAACGGGAAGACCAGGAACTCATATAATAGGTGGACATAAATTCTACAACACTATCACTGCCACATCGCAACACGAACGGGAAGACCAGGAACTCATATAATAGGTGGACATAAATACCACTACAACACTATCACTGCCACATCGCACCACGAACGGGAAGACCAGGAACTCATATAATAGGTGGACATAAATCCTACTACAATACTATCACCGCCACACCGCACCACGAACGAGAAGACTAGGAACTCATATAATAGGTGGACATACATTCTACAACACTATCACTGCCACATCGCACCACGAACAGGAAGGCCAGGAACTCATATAATAGGTGGACATAAATCCTACTACAACACTATCACTGCCACATGGCACCACGAACGGGAAGACCAGGAACTCATATAATAGGTGGACATACATCCTACTACAACACTATCACTGCCACACCGCACCACGAACGGGAAGACCAGGAACTCATATAATATGTGGACATGCATCCAACTACAACACTATCAGTGCCACATCGCAACACGAACAGGAAGACCAGGAACTCATATAATAGGTGGACATAAATTCTACAACACTATCACTGCCACATCGCAACACGAACAGGAAGACCAGGAACTCATATAATAGGTGGACATAAATTCTACAACACTATCACTGCCACATCGCAACACGAACAGGAAGACCAGGAACTCATATAATAGGTGGCCATAAATTCTACAACACTATCACTGCCACATCGCAACACGAACAGGAAGGCCAGGAACTCATATAATAGGTGGACATAAATCCTACTACAACACTATCACTGCCACATCGCACCACGAACGGGAAGACCAGGAACTCATATAATAGGTGGACATAAATTCTACAACACTATCACTGCCACATCGCAACACGAACGGGAAGACCAGGAATTCATATAATAGGTGGACATAAATTCTACAACACTATCACTGCCACATCGCACCACGAACGGGAAGACCAGGAACTCATATAATAGGTGGACATAAATCCTACTACAACACTATCACTGCCACACCGCACCACGAACGGGAAGACCAGGAACTCATATAATAGGTGGACATACATTCTACAACACTATCACTGCCACATCGCACCACGAACGGGAAGACCAGGAACTCATATACTAGGTGGACATAAATCCTACTACAACACTATCACTGCCACACCGCACAACGAACGGGAAGACCAGGAACTCATATAATAGGTGGACATAAATTCTACAACACTATCACTGCCACATCGCAACACGAACAGGAAGGCCAGGAACTCATATAATAGGTGGACATAAATTCTACAACACTATCACTGCCACATCGCAACACGAACGGAAAGACCAGGAACTCATATAATAGGTGGACATAAATTCTACAACACTATCACTGCCACATCGCACCACGAACGGGAAGACCAGGAACTCATATAATAGGTGGACATAAATCCTACTACAACACTATCACTGCCACACCGCACCACGAACGGGAAGACCAGGAACTCATATAATAGGTGGACATACATTCGACAACACTATCACTGCCACATCGCACCACGAACGGGAAGACCAGGAACTCATATAATAGGTGGACATAAATCCTACTACAACACTATCACTGCCACACCGCACCACGAACGGGAAGACCAGGAACTCATATAATAGGTGGACATAAATTCTACAACACTATCACTGCCACATCGCAACACGAACAGGAAGGCCAGGAACTCATATAATAGGTGGACATAAATTCTACAACACTATCACTGCCACATCGCAACACGAACGGGAAGACCAGGAACTCATATAATAGGTGGACATAAATTCTACAACACTATCACTGCCACATCGCAACACGTACGGGAAGACCAGGAACTCATATAATAGGTGGACATAAATTCTACTACAACACTATCACTGCCACATCGCAACACGAATGAGAAGACCAGGAACTCATATAATAGGTGGACATAAATCCCACTACAACACTATCACTGCCACACCGCACCACGAACGGGAAGACCAGGAACTCATATAATAGTTGGACATAAATTCTACAACACTATCACTGCCACATCGCAACACGAACAGGAAGGCCAGGAACTCATATAATAGGTGGACATAAATCCTACTACAACACTATCACTGCCACATCGCACCACGAACGGGAAGACCAGGAACGCATATAATAGGTGGACATACATCCTACTACAACACTATCACTGCCACATCGCAACACGAACAGGAAGACAAGGAACTCATATAATAGGTGGACATAAATTCTACAACACTATCACTGCCACATCGCAACACGAACAGGAAGACCAGGAACTCATATAATAGGTGGACATAAATTCTACAACACTATCACTGCCACATCGCAAAACGAACAGGAAGACCAGGAACTCATATAATAGGTGAACATAAATTCTACAACACTATCACTGCCACATCACAACACGAACAGGAAGGCCAGGAACTCATATAATAAGTGGACATAAATCCTACTACAACACTATCACTGCCTCATCGGACCACGAACGGGAAGACCAGGAACTCATATAATAGGTGGACATAAATTCTACAACACTATCACTGCCACATCGCAACACGAACGGGAAGACCAGGAACTCATATAATAGGTGGACATAAATTCTACAACACTATCACTGCCACATCGCACCACGAACGGGAAGACCAGTAACTCATATAATAGGTGGACATAAATCATACTACAACACTATCACTGCCACATCGCACCACGAACGGGAAGACCAGGAACTCATATAATAGGTGGACATAAATCCTACTACAACACTATCACTGCCACTACGCACAACGAACGGGAAGACCAGGAACTCATATAATAGGTGGACATAAATTCTACAACACTATCACTGCCACATCGCAACACGAACAGGAATGCCAGGAACTCATATAATAGGTGGACATAAATTCTACAACACTATCACTGCCACATCGCAACACGAACGGGAAGACCAGGAACTCATATAATAGGTGGACATAAATTCTACAACACTATCACTGCCACATCGCAACACGAACAGGAAAGCCATGAACTCATATAATAGGTGGACATAAATCCTACTACAACACTATCACTGCCACATCGCAACACGAACGGGAAGACCAGGAACTCATATAATAGGTGGACATAAATTCTACAACACTATCACTGCCACATCGCAACACGAACGGGAAGACCAGGAACTCATATAATAGGTGGACATAAATACCACTACAACACTATCACTGCCACATCGCACCACGAACGGGAAGACCAGGAACTCATATAATAGGTGGACATAAATCCTACTACAATACTATCACCGCCACACCGCACCACGAACGAGAAGACTAGGAACTCATATAATAGGTGGACATAAATTCTACAACACTATCACTGCCACATCGCACCACGAACGGGAAGACCAGGAACTCATATAATAGGTGGACATAAATTCTACTACAACACTATCACTGCCACACCGCACCACGAACGGGAAGACCAGGAAATCATATAATAGGTGGACATAAATTCTACAACACTATCACTGCCACATCGCAACACGAACAGGAAGGCCAGGAACTCATATAATAGGTGGACATAAATTCTACAACACTATCACTGCCACATCGCAACACGAACAGGAAGGCCAGGAACTCATATAATAGGTGGACATAAATTCTACAACACTATCACTGCCACATCGCAACACGAACGGAAAGACCAGGAACTCATATAATAGGTGGACATAAATCCTACTATAACACTATCACTGCCACATCGCAACACGAACGGGAAGACCAGGAACTCATAAAATAGGTGGACATAAATCCTACTACAACACTATCACTGCCAGATCGCAACTCGTACGGGAAGACCAGGAACTCATATAATAGGTGGACATAAATCCTACTACAACACTATCACCGCCACACTGCACCACGAACGAGAAGACCAGGAACTCATATAATAGGTGGACATAAATTTTACAACACTATCACTGCCACATCGCACAACGAACAGGAAGACCAGGAACTCATATAATAGGTGGACATAAATTCTACTACAACACTATCACTGCCACATCGCAACACGAACGGGAAGACCAGGAACTCATATAATAGGTGGACATAAATCCTACTACAACACTATCACTGCCACACCGCACCACGAACGGGAAGACCAGGAACTCATATAATAGGTGGACATAAATTCTACAACACTATCACTGCCACATCGCACTACGAACAGGAAGGCCAGGAACTCATATAATAGGTGGACATAAATCCTACTACAACACTATCAATGCCACATCGCACCACGAACGGGAAGACCAGGAACGCATATAATAGGTGGACATACATCCTACTACAACACTATCACTGCCACATCGCAACACGAACAGGAAGACCAGGAACTCATATAATAGGTGGACATAAATTCTACAACACTATCACTGCCACATCGCAACACGAACAGGAAGACCAGGAACTCATATAATAGGTGGACATAAATCCTACTACAACACTATCACTGCCACACCGCACCACGAACGGGAAGACCAGGAACTCATATAATAGGTGGACATAAATTCTACAACACTATCACTGCCACATCGCAACACGAACAGGAATGCCAGGAACTCATATAATAGGTGGACATAAATTCTACAACATTATCACTGCCACATCGCAACACGAACAGGAAGACCAGGAACTCATATAATAGGTGGACATAAATCCTATTACAACACTATCACTGCCACATTGCAACACGAACGGGAAGACCAGGAACTCATATAATAGGTGGACATAAATCCTAATACAACACTATCACTGCCACATCGCACCACGAACGGGAAGACCAGGAACTCATATAATAGGTGGACATAAATCCTACTACAACACTATCACTGCCACACCGCACCACGAACGGGAAGACCAGGAACTCATATAATAGGTGGACATAAATTCTACAACACTATCACTGCCACATCGCAACACGAACAGGAAGGCCAGGAACTCATATAATAGGTGGACATAAATTCTACAACACTATCACTGCCACATCGCAACACGAACGGGAAGACCAGGAACTCATATAATAGGTGGACATAAATCCTATTACAACACTATCACTGCCACATCGCAACACGAACAGGAAGACCAGGAACTCATATAATAGGTGGACATAAATCCTCCTACAACACTATCACTGCCACATCGCACCATGAACGGGAAGACCAGGAACTCATATAATAGGTGGACATAAATCCTACTACAACACTATCACTGCCACACCGCACCACGAACGAGAAGACCAGGAACTCATATAATAGGTGGACATAAATTCTACAACACTATCACTGCCACATCGCAACACGAACAGGAAGGCCAGGAACTCATATAATAGGTGGACATAAATTCTACAACATGATCACTGCCACATCGCAACACGAACGGGAAGACCAGGAACTCATATAATAGGTGGACATAAATTCTACAACACAATCACTGCCACATTGCAACACGAACGGGAAGACCAGGAACTCATATAATAGGTGGACATAAATCCTACTACAACACTATCACTGCCACATCGCACCACGAACGGGAAGACCAGGAACTCATATAATAGGTGGACATAAATCCTACTACAACACTATCACTGCCACACCGCACCACGAACGGGAAGACCAGGAACTCATATAATAGGTGGACATAAATTCTACAACACTATCACTGCCACATCGCAACACGAACAGGAAGACCAGGAACTCATATAATAGGTGGACATAAATTCTACTACAACACTATCACTGCCACATCGCACCATGAACGGGAAGACCAGGAACTCATATAATAGGTGGACATAAATCCTACTACAACACTATCACTGCCACACCGCACCACGAACGGGAAGACCAGGAACTCATATAATAGGTGGACATAAATTCTACAACACTATCACTGCCACATCGCAACACGAACAGGAAGGCCAGGAACTCATATAATAGGTGGACATAAATCCTACTACAACACTATCACTGCCACATCGCAACACGAACGGGAAGACCAGGAACTCATATAATAGGTGGACATAAATTCTACAACACTATCACTGCCACATTGCAACACGAACGGGAAGACCAGGAACTCATATAATAGGTGGACATAAATCCTACTACAACACTATCACTGCCACATCGCACAACGAACAGGAAGACCGACCAGGAACTCATATAATAGGTGGACATAAATTCTACTACAACACTATCACTGCCACACCCCACCACGAACGGGAAGACCAGGAACTCATATAATAGGTGGACATAAATTCTACAACACTATCACTGCCACATCGCAACACGAACAGGAAGGCCAGGAACTCATATAATAGGTGGACATAAATCCTACTACAACACTATCACTGCCACATCGCACCACGAACGTGAAGACCAGGAACTCATATAATAGGTGGACATAAATCCTACTACAACACTATCACTGCCACACCGCACCACCAACGGGAAGACCAGGAACTCATATAATAGGTGGACATAAATTCTACAACACTATCACTGCCACATCGCAACACGAAGAGGAAGACCAGGAACTAATATAATAGGTGGACATAAATTATATTACAACACTATCATTGCCACATCCCACCACGAACAGGAAGACCAGGAAATCATATAATAGGTGGACATAAATTCTACAACACTATCACTGCCATATCGCAACACGAACAGGAAGGCCAGGAACTCATATAATAGGTGGACATAAATCCTACTACAACACTATCACTGCCACATCGCACCACGAACAGGAAGACTAGGAACTCATATAATAGGTGGACATAAATTCTACAACACTATCACTGCCACATCGCAACACGAACAGGAAGGCCAGGAACTCATATAATAGATTGACATAAATCCTACTACAACATTATCACTGCCACACCGCACCACGAACGGGAAGACCAGGAACTCATATAATAGGTGGACATAAATCCTACTACAACACTATCACTGCCACACCGCACCACGAACGGGAAGACCAGGAACTCATATAATAGGTGGACATAAATTCTACAACATTATCACTGCCACATCGCAACACGAACAGGAAGGCCAGGAACTCATATAATAGGTGGAAATAAATTCTACAACACTATCACTGCCACATCGCAACACGAACGGGAAGACCAGGAACTCATATAATAGGTGGACATAAATTCTACAACACTATCACTGCCACATCGCAAAACGAACAGGAAGGCCAGGAACTCATATAATAGGTGGACATAAATTCAACTACAACACTATCACTGCCACATCGCACCACGAACAGGAAGACCGGGAACTCATATAATAGGTGGACATAAATTCTACAACACTATCACTGCCACATCGCAACACGAACAGGAAGGCCAGGAACTCATATAATAGGTGGACATAAATCCTACTACAACACTATCACTGCCACATCGCACCACGAACGGAAAGACCAGGAACTCATATAATAGGTGGACATAAATCCTACTACAACACTAGCACTGCCACACCGCACCACGAACGGGAAGACCAGGAACTCATATAATAGGTGGACATAAATCCTATTACAACACTATCACTGCCACATCGCAACACGAACATGAAGGCCAGGAACTCATTTAATAGGTGGACATAAATTCTACAACACTTTCACTGCCATATCGCAACACGAACAGGAAGACCAGGAACTCATATAATAGGTGGACATAAATCCTGCTACAACACTATCACTGCCACACCACACCACGAACGAGAAGATCAGGAACTCATATAATAGGTGGACATAAATTCTGCAACATTATCACTGCCACATCGCAACACGAACAGGAAGGCCAGGAACTCATATAATAGGTGGACATAAATTCTACTACAACACTATCATTGTCATATCGCACCACGAACAGGAAGACCAGGAACTCATATAATAGGTGGACATAATATCTACAACACTATCACTGCCACATCGCAACACGAACAGGAAGGCCAGGAACTCATATAATAGATTGACATAAATCCTACTAAAACACTATCACTGCCACACCGCACCACGAACGGGAAGTCCAGGAACTCATATAATAGGTGGACATAAATTCTACAACATTATCACTGCCACATCGCAACACGAACAGGAAGACCAGGAACTCATATAATAGGTGGACATAAATTCTACAACACTATCACTGCCACATCGTAACACGAACGGGAAGACCAGGAACTCATATAATAGGTGGACATAAATTCTGGTACACTATCACTGCCACATCGCAAAACGAACAGGAAGACCAGGAACTCATATAATAGGTGGACATAAATTCTACTACAACACTATCACTGCCACATCGCACCACGAACAGGAAGACCGGGAACCCATATAATATGTGGACATAAATTCTACAACACTATCACTGCCACATCGCAACACGAACAGGAAGGCCAGGAACTCATATAATAGGTGGACATAAATTCTACAACACTATCACTGCCACATCGCAACACGAACGGGAAGACCAGGAACTCATATAATAGGTGGACATAAATTCTACAACACTATCACTGCCACATCGCAAAACGAACAGGAAGGCCAGGAACTAATATAATAGGTGGACATAAATTCAACTACAACACTATCACTGCCACATCGCACCACGAACAGGAAGACCGGGAACTCATATAATAGGTGGACATAAATTCTACAACACTATCACTGCCACATCGCAACACGAAGAGGAAGACCAGGAACTAATATAATAGGTGGACATAAATTATACTACAACACTATCACTGCCACATCGCACCACGAACGGGAAGAAAAGGAAATCATATAATAGGTGGACATAAATTCTACAACACTATCACTGCCACATCGCAACACGAACAGGAAGGCCAGGAACTCATATAATAGGTGGACATAAATCCTACTGCAAAACTATCACTGCCACATCGCACCACGAACAGGAAGACCAGGAACTCATATAATAGGTGGACATAAATTCTACTACAACACTATCACTGTCACATAGCACCACGAACAGGAAGACCAGGAACTCATATAATAGGTGGACATAAATTCTACAACATTAACACTGCCACATCGCAACACGAAAATGAAGGCCAGGAACTCATATAATAGATTGACATAAATCCTACTACAACACTATCACTGCCACATCGCACCACGAACGGGAAGACCAGGAACTCATATAATAGGTGGACATAAATCATACTACAACACTATCACTGCCACACCGCACCACGAACGGGAAGACCAGGAACTCATATAATAGGTGGACATAAATTCTACAACATTATCACTGCCACATCGCAACACGAAGAGGAAGGCCAGGAACTCATATAATGGGTGGACATAAATTCTACAACACTATCACTGCCACATCGCACCACGAACGGGAAGACCAGGAACTCATATAATAGGTGGACATAAATCCTACTACAACACTATCACTGCCACATCGCACCACGAACGGGAAGACCAGGAACTCATATAATAGGTGGACATAAATCCTGCTACAACACTATCCCTGCCACACCACACCACGAACGAGAAGACCAGGAACTCATATAATAGGTGGACATAAATTCTGCAACATTATCACTGCCACATCGCAACACGAACAGGAAGGCCAGGAACTCATATAATAGGTGGACATAAATTCTACTACAACACTATCATTGTCATATCGCACCACGAACAGGAAGACCAGGAACTCATATAATAGGTGGACATAATATCTACAACACTATCACTGCCACATCGCAACACGAACAGGAAGGCCAGGAACTCATATAATAGATTGACATAAATCCTACTAAAACACTATCACTGCCACACCGCACCACGAACGGGAAGTCCAGGAACTCATATAATAGGTGGACATAAATTCTACAACATTATCACTGCCACATCGCAACACGAACAGGAAGACCAGGAACTCATATAATAGGTGGACATAAATTCTACAACACTATCACTGCCACATCGTAACACGAACAGGAAGACCAGGAACTCATATAATAGGTGGACATAAATTCTGGTACACTATCACTACCACATCGCAAAACGAACAGGAAGGCCAGGAACTCATATAATAGGTGGACATAAATTCTACTACAACACTATCACTGCCACATCGCACCACGAACAGGAAGACCGGGAACTCATATAATAGGTGGACATAAATTCTACAACACTATCACTGCCACATCGCAACACGAACGGGAAGACCAGGAACTCATATAATAGGTGGACATAAATTCTACAACACTATCACTGCCACATCGCAAAACGAACAGGAAGGCCAGGAACTAATATAATAGGTGGACATAAATTCAACTACAACACTATCACTGCCACATCGCACCACGAACAGGAAGACCGGGAACTCATATAATAGGTGGACATAAATTCTACAACACTGTCACTGCCACATCGCAACACGAAGAGGAAGGCCAGGAACTCATATAATAGGTGTACATAAATCCTACTACAACACTATCACTGCCACATCGCAACACGAAGAGGAAGACCAGGAACTAATATAATAGGTGGACATAAATTATACTACAACACTATCACTGCCACATCGCACCACGAACGGGAAGACCAGGAAATCATATAATAGGTGGACATAAATTCTACAACACTATCACTGCCACATCGCAACACGAACAGGAAGGCCAGGAACTCATATAATAGGTGGACATAAATCCTACTGCAACACTATCACTGCCACATCGCACCACGAACAGGAAGACCAGGAACTCATATAATAGGTGGACATAAATTCTACTACAACACTATCACTGTAACATAGCACCACGAACAGGAAGACCAGGAACTCATATAATAGGTGGACATAAATTCTACAACATTAACACTGCCACATCGCAACACGAAAATGAAGGCCAGGAACTCATATAATAGATTGACATAAATCCTACTACAACACTATCACTGCCACATCGCACCACGAACGGGAAGACCAGGAACTCATATAATAGGTGGACATAAATCATACTACAACACTATCACTGCCACACCGCACCACGAACGGGAAGACCAGGAACTCATATAATAGGTGGACATAAATTCTACAACATTATCACTGCCACATCGCAACACGAAGAGGAAGGCCAGGAACTCATATAATGGGTGGACATAAATTCTATAACACTATCACTGCCACATCGCAACACGAACGGGAAGACCAGGAACTCATATAATAGGTGGACATAAATTCTACTACAACACTATCACTGCCACACCGCACCACGAACAGGAAGACCGGGAACTCATATAATAGGTGGACATAAATTCTACAACACTATCACTGCCACATCGCAACACGAACAGGAAGGCCAGGAACTCATATAATAGGTGGACATAAATCCTACTACAACACAATCACTGCCACATCGCACCACGAACGGGAAGACCAAGAACTCATATAATAGGTGGACATAAATCCTACTACAACACTAGCACTGCCACACCGCACCACGAACGGGAAGACCAGGAACTCATATAATAGGTGGACATAAATTCTACAACACTATCACTGCCACATCGCAACACGAACGGGAAGACCAGGAACCCATATAATAGGTGGACATAAATCCTATTACAACACTATCACTGCCACATCGCAACACGAACATGAAGGCCAGGAACTCATTTAATAGGTGGACATATATTCTACAACACTATCACTGCCACATCGCAACACGAACAGGAAGGCCAGGAACTCATATAATAGATTGACATAAATCCTACTACAACACTATCACTGCCACATCGCACCACGAACGGGAAGACCAGGAACTCATATAATAGGTGGACATAAATCCTACTACAACACTATCACTGCCACACCGCACCACGAACGGGAAGACCAGGAACTCATATAATAGGTGGACATAAATTCTACAACATTATCACTGCCACATCGCAACACGAACAGGAAGGCCAGGAACTCATATAATAGGTGGACATAAATTCTACAACACTATCACTGCCACATCGCAACACGAACGGGAAGACCAGGAACTCATATAATAGGTGGACATAAATTCTACTACAACACTTTCACTGCCACACCGCACCACGAACAGGAAGACCGGGAACTCATATAATAGGTGGACATAAATTCTACAACACTATCACTGCCACATCGCAACACGAACAGGAAGACCAGGAACTCATATAATAGGTGGACATAAATCCTACTACAACACTTTCACTGCCACATCGCAACACGAACGGGAAGACCAGGAACTCATATAATAGGTTGACATAAATCCTACTACAACACTAGCACTGCCACACCGCACCACGAACGGGAAGACCAGGAACTCATATAATAGGTGGACATAAATTCTACAACACTATCACTGCCACATCGCAACACGAAGGGGAAGACCAGGAACTCATATAATAGGTGGACATAAATCCTATTACAACACTATCACTGCCACATCGCAACACGAACAGGAAGACCAGGAACTCATATAATAGGTGGACATAAATCCTTCTACAACACTATCACTGCCACATCGCACCATGAACGGGAAGACCAGGAACTCATATAATAGGTGGACATAAATCCTACTACAACACTATCACTGCCACACCGCACCACGAACGGGAAGACCAGGAACTCATATAATAGGTGGACATAAATTCTACAACACTATCACTGCCACATCGCAACACGAACAGGAATGCCAGGAACTCATATAATAGGTGGACATAAATTCTACAACATTATCACTGCCACATCGCAACACGAACAGGAAGACCAGGAACTCATATAATAGGTGGACATAAATCCTTTTACAACACTATCACTGCCACATTGCAACACGAACGGGAAGACCAGGAACTCATATAATAGGTGGACATAAATCCTACTACAACACTATCACTGCCACATCGCAACACGAACGGGAAGACCAGGAACTCATAAAATAGGTGGACATAAATCCTACTACAACACTATCACTGCCACACCGCACCACGAACGGGAAGACCAGGAACTCATATAATAGGTGGACATAAATTCTACAACACTATCACTGCCACATTGCAACACGAACAGGAAGGCCAGGAACTCATATAATAGGTGGACATAAATTCTACAACACTATCACTGCCACATCGCAACACGAACGGGAAGACCAGGAACTCATATAATAGGTGGACATAAATCCTATTACAACACTATCACTGCCACATCGCAACACGAACAGGAAGACCAGGAACTCATATAATAGGTGGACATAAATCCTCCTACAACACTATCACTGCCACATCGCACCATGAACGGGAAGACCAGGAACTCATATAATAGGTGGACATAAATCCTACTACAACACTATCACTGCCACACCGCACCACGAACGAGAAGACCAGGAACTCATATAATAGGTGGACATAAATTCTACAACACTATCACTGCCACATCGCAACACGAACAGGAAGGCCAGGAACTCATATAATAGGTGGACATAAATTCTACAACATTATCACTGCCACATCGCAACACGAACGGGAAGACCAGGAACTCATATAATAGGTGGACATAAATTCTACAACACAATCACTGCCACATTGCAACACGAACGGGAAGACCAGGAACTCATATAATAGGTGGACATAAATCCTACTACAACACTATCACTGCCACATCGCACCACGAATGGGAAGACCAGGAACTCATATAATAGGTGGACATAAATCCTACTACAACACTATCACTGCCACACCGCACCACGAACGGGAAGACCAGGAACTCATATAATAGGTGGACATAAATTCTACAACACTATCACTGCCACATCGCAACACGAACAGGAAGGCCAGGAACTCATATAATAGGTGGACATAAATCCTATTACAACACTATCACTGCCACATCGCAACAGGAACAGGAAGGCCAGGAACTCATATAATAGGTGGACATAAATTCTACAACACTATCACTGCCACATCGCAACACGAACAGGAAGACCAGGAACTCATATAATAGGTGGACATAAATTCTACTACAACACTATCACTGCCACATCGCACCATGAACGGGAAGACCAGGAACTCATATAATAGGTGGACATAAATCCTACTACAACACTATCACTGCCACACCGCACCACGAACGGGAAGACCAGGAACTCATATAATAGGTGGACATAAATTCTACAACACTATCACTGCCACATCGCAACACGAACAGGAAGGCCAGGAACTCATATAATAGGTGGACATAAATCCTACTACAACACTATCACTGCCACATCGCAACACGAACGGGAAGACCAGGAACTCATATAATAGGTGGACATAAATTCTACAACACTATCACTGCCACATTGCAACACGAACGGGAAGACCAGGAACTCATATAATAGGTGGACATAAATCCTACTACAACACTATCACTGCCACATCGCACAACGAACAGGAAGACCAGGAACTCATATAATAGGTGGACATAAATTCTACTACAACACTATCACTGCCACACCCCACCACGAACGGGAAGACCAGGAACTCATATAATAGGTGGACATAAATTCTACAACACTATCACTGCCACATCGCAATACGAACAGGAAGGCCAGGAACTCATATAATAGGTGGACATAAATCCTACTACAACACTATCACTGCCACATCGCACCACGAACGTGAAGACCAGGAACTCATATAATAGGTGGACATAAATCCTACTACAACACTATCACTGCCACACCGCACCACCAACGGGAAGACCAGGAACTCATATAATAGGTGGACATACATTCTACAACACTATCACTGCCACATCGCAACACGAAGAGGAAGACCAGGAACTAATATAATAGGTGGACATAAATTATACTACAACACTATCATTGCCACATCCCACCACGAACAGGAAGACCAGGAAATCATATAATAGGTGGACATAAATTCTACAACACTATCACTGCCATATCGCAACACGAACAGGAAGGCCAGGAACTCATATAATAGGTGGACATAAATCCTACTACAACACTATCACTGCCACATCGCACCACGAACAGGAAGACCAGGAACTCATATAATAGGTGGACATAAATTCTACAACACTATCACTGCCACATCGCAACACGAACAGGAAGGCCAGGAACTCATATAATAGATTGACATAAATCCTACTACAACACTATCACTGCCACACCGCACCACGAACGGGAAGACCAGGAACTCATATAATAGGTGGACATAAATCCTACTACAACACTATCACTGCCACACCGCACCACGAACGGGAAGACCAGGAACTCATATAATAGGTGGACATAAATTCTACAACATTATCACTGCCACATCGCAACACGAACAGGAAGGCCAGGAACTCATATAATAGGTGGAAATAAATTCTACAACACCTATCACTGCCACATCGCAACACGAACGGGAAGACCAGGAACTCATATAATAAGTGGACATAAATTCTACAACACTATCACTGCCACATCGCAAAACGAACAGGAAGGCCAGGAACTCATATAATAGGTGGACATAAATTCAACTACAACACTATCACTGCCACATCGCACCACGAACAGGAAGACCGGGAACTCATATAATAGGTGGACATAAATTCTACAACACTATCACTGCCACATCGCAACACGAACAGGAAGGCCAGGAACTCATATAATAGGTGGACATAAATCCTACTACAACACTATCACTGCCACATCGCACCACGAACGGGAAGACCAAGAACTCATATAATAGGTGGACATAAATCCTACTACAACACTAGCACTGCCACACCGCACCACGAACGGGAAGACCAGGAACTCATATAATAGGTGGACATAAATCCTATTACAACACTATCACTGCCACATCGCAACACGAACATGAAGGCCAGGAACTCATTTAATAGGTGGACATAAATTCTACAACACTTTCACTGCCATATCGCAACACGAACAGGAAGACCAGGAACTCATATAATAGGTGGACATAAATCCTACTACAACACTATCACTGCCACATCGCACCACGAACGGGAAGACCAGGAACTCATATAATAGGTGGACATAAATCCTGCTACAACACTATCACTGCCACACCACACCACGAACGAGAAGACCAGGAACTCATATAATAGGTGGACATAAATTCTGCAACATTATCACTGCCACATCGCAACACGAACAGGAAGGCCAGGAACTCATATAATAGGTGGACATAAATTCTACTACAACACTATCATTGTCATATCGCACCACGAACAGGAAGACCAGGAACTCATATAATAGGTGGACATAATATCTACAACACTATCACTGCCACATTGCAACACGAACAGGAAGGCCAGGAACTCATATAATAGATTGACATAAATCCTACTACAACACTATCACTGCCACACCGCACCACGAACGGGAAGTCCAGGAACTCATATAATAGGTGGACATAAATTCTACAACATTATCACTGCCACATCGCAACACGAACAGGAATACCAGGAACTCATATAATAGGTGGACATAAATTCTACAACACTATCACTGCCACATCGTAACACGAACGGGAAGACCAGGAACTCATATAATAGGTGGACATAAATTCTGGTACACTATCACTGCCACATCGCAAAGCGAACAGGAAGGCCAGGAACTCATATAATAGGTGGACATAAATTCTACTACAACACTATCACTGCCACATCGCACCACGAACAGGAAGACCGGGAACTCATATAATATGTGGACATAAATTCTACAACACTATCACTGCCACATCGCAACACGAACGGGAAGACCAGGAACTCATATAATAGGTGGACATAAATTCTACAACACTATCACTGCCACATCGCAAAACGAACAGGAAGGCCAGGAACTAATATAATAGGTGGACATAAATTCAACTACAACACTATCACTGCCACATCGCACCACGAACAGGAAGACCGGGAACTCATATAATAGGTGGACATAAATTCTACAACACTATCACTGCCACATCGCAACACGAAGAGGAAGGCCAGGAACTCATATAATAGGTGGACATAAATCCTACTACAACACTATCACTGCCACATCGCAACACGAAGAGGAAGACCAGGAACTAATATAATAGGTGGACATAAATTATACTACAACACTATCACTGCCACATCGCACCACGAACGGGAAGACCAGGAAATCATATAATAGGTGGACATAAATTCTACAACACTATCACTGCCACATCGCAACACGAACAGGAAGGCCAGGAACTCATATAATAGGTGGACATAAATCCTACTACAACACTATCACTGCCACATCGCACCACGAACAGGAAGACCAGGAACTCATATAATAGGTGGACATAAATTCTACTACAACACTATCACTGTCACATAGCACCACGAACAGGAAGACCAGGAACTCATATAATAGGTGGACATAAATTCTACAACATTAACACTGCCACATTGCAACACGAAAATGAAGGCCAGGAACTCATATAATAGATTGACATAAATCCTACTACAACACTATCACTGCCACATCGCACCACGAACGGGAAGACCAGGAACTCATATAATAGGTGGACATAAATCATACTACAACACTATCACTGCCACACCGCACCACGAACGGGAAGACCAGGAACTCATATAATAGGTGGACATAAATTCTACAACATTATCACTGCCACATCGCAACACGAAGAGGAAGGCCAGGAACTCATATAATAGGTGGACATAAATTCTACAACACTATCACTGCCACATCGCAACACGAACGGGAAGACCAGGAACTCATATAATAGATGGACATAAATTCTACTACAACACTATCACTGCCACACCGCACCACGAACAGGAAGACCGGGAACTCATATAATAGGTGGACATAAATTCTACAACACTATCACTGCCACATCGCAACACGAACAGGAAGGCCAGGAACTCATATAATAGGTGGACATAAATCCTACTACAACACAATCACTGCCACATCGCACCACGAACGGGAAGACCAAGAACTCATATAATAGGTGGACATAAATCCTACTACAACACTAGCACTGCCACACCGCACCACGAACAGGAAGACCAGGAACTCATATAATAGGTGGACATAAATTCTACAACACTATCACTGCCACATCGCAACACGAACGGGAAGACCAGGAACCCATATAATAGGTGGACATAAATCATATTACAACACTTTCACTGCCACATCGCAACACGAACAGGAAGACCAGGAACTCATATAATAGGTGGACATAAATCCTACTACAACACTATCACTGCCACATCGCACCACGAACGGGAAGACCAGGAACTCATATAATAGGTGGACATAAATCCTACTACAACACTATCACTGCCACACCACACCACGAACGAGAAGACCAGGAACTCATATAATAGGTGGACATAAATTCTACAACACTATCACTGCCACAGCGCAACACGAACAGGAAGGCCAGGAACTCATATAATAGGTGGAAATAAATTCTACTACAACACTATCATTGTCATATCGCACCACGAACAGGAAGACCAGGAACACATATAATAGGTGGACATAAATTCTACAACACTATCACTGCCAAATCGCAACACGAACAGGAAGGCCAGGAACTCATATAATAGATTGACATAAATCCTACTACAACACTATCACTGCCACATCGCACCACGAACGGGAAGACCAGGAACTCATATAATAGGTGGACATAAATCCTACTACAACACTATCACTGCCACACCGCACCACGAACGGGAAGTCCAGGAACTCATATAATAGGTGGACATATATTCTACAACATTATCACTGCCACATCGCAACACGAACAGGAAGGCCAGGAACTCATATAATAGGTGGACATAAATTCTACAACACTATCACTGCCACATCGTAACACGAACGGGAAGACCAGGAACTCATATAATAGGTGGACATAAATTCTACAACACTATCACTGCCACATCGCAAAACGAACAGGAAGGCCAGGAACTCATATAATAGGTGGACATGAATTCTACTACAACACTATCACTGCCACACCGCACCACGAATAGGAAGACCGGGAACTCATATAATATGTGGACATAAATTCTACAACACTATCACTGCCACATCGCAACACGAAGAGGAAGGCCAGGAACTCATATAATAGGTGGACATAAATTCTACAACACTATCACTGCCACACCGCAACACGAACGGGAAGACCAGGAACTCATATAATAGGTGGACATAAATCCTATTACAACACTATCACTGCCACATCGCAACACGAACAGGAAGGCCAGGAACTCATTTAATAGGTGGACATAAATTCTACAACACTTTCACTGCCATATCGCAACACGAACAGGAAGACCAGGAACTCATATAATAGGTGGACATAAATCCTACTACAACACTATCACTGCCACATCGCACCACGAACGGGAAGACCAGGAACTCATATAATAGGTGGACATAAATCCTGCTACAACACTATCACTGCCACACCACACCACGAACGAGAAGACCAGGAACTCATATAATAGGTGGACATAAATTCTACAACATTATCACTGCCACATCGCAACACGAACAGGAAGGCCAGGAACTCATATAATAGGTGGACATAAATTCTACTACAACACTATCATTGTCATATCGCACCACGAACAGGAAGACCAGGAACTCATATAATAGGTGGACATAATATCTACAACACTATCACTGCCACATCGCAGCACGAACAGGAAGGCCAGGAACTCATATAATAGATTGACATAAATCCTACTACAACACTATCACTGCCACACCGCACCACGAACGGGAAGTCAAGGAACTCATATAATAGGTGGACATAAATTCTACAACATTATCACTGCCACATCGCAACACGAACAGGAAGACCAGGAACTCATATAATAGGTGGACATAAATTCTACAACACTATCACTGCCACATCGTAACACGAACGGGAAGACCAGGAACTCATATAATAGGTGGACATAAATTCTGGTACACTATCACTGCCACATCGCAAAACGAACAGGAAGGCCAGGAACTCATATAATAGGTGGACATAAATTCTACTACAACACTATCACTGCCACATCGCACCACGAACAGGAAGACCGGGAACTCATATAATATGTGGACATAAATTCTACAACACTATCACTGCCACATCGCAACACGAACAGGAAGGCCAGGAACTCATATAATAGGTGGACATAAATTCTACAACACTATCACTGCCACATCGAAACACGAACGGGAAGACCAGGAACTCATATAATAGGTGGACATAAATCCTATTACAACACTATCACTGCCACATCGCAACACGAACAGGAAGGCCAGGAACTCATATAATAGGTGGACATAAATTCTACAACACTATCACTGCCACATCATAACACGAACGGGAAGACCAGGAACTCATATAATAGTTGGACATAAATTCTACAACACTATCACTGTCACATCGCAAAACGAACAGGAAGGCCAGGAACTCATATAATAGGTGGACATAAATACTACTACAACACTATCACTGTCACATCGTACCACGAACAGGAAATAAAGGAGACCGGGAACTCATATAATAGGTGGACATAAATTCTACAACACTATCACTGCCACATCGCAAGACGAACAGGAAGGCCAGGAACTCATATAATAGGTGGACATAAATTCTACAACACTATCACTGCCACATCGCAACACGAACGGGAAGACCAGGAACTCATATAATAGGTGGACATAAATCCTATTACAACACTATCACTGCCACATCGCAACACGAACAGGAAGGCCAGGAACTCATATAATAGGTGGACATAAATTCTACAACACTATCACTGCCACATCGCAACACGAACAGGAAGACCAGGAACTCATATAATAGGTGGACATAAATTCTACTACAACACTATCACTGCCACACCGCACCACGAACGGGAAGAACAGTAACTCATATAATAGGTGGACATAAATTCTACAACACTATCACTGCCACATCGCAACACGAACAGGAAGGCCAGGAACTCATATAATAGGTGGACATAAATTCTACAACACTATCACTGCCACATCATAACACGAACGGGAAGACCAGGAACTCATATAATAGTTGGACATAAATTCTACAACACTATCACTGCCACATCGCAAAACGAACAGGAAGGCCAGGAACTC
Source organism: Bathymodiolus brooksi (assembly GCA_963680875.1). Taxonomy (NCBI): domain Eukaryota; kingdom Metazoa; phylum Mollusca; class Bivalvia; order Mytilida; family Modiolidae; genus Bathymodiolus; species Bathymodiolus brooksi. The sequence continues at coordinate 49,995,316 of OY804577.1, forward strand.
ATATAATAGGTGGACATAAATACTACTACAACATTATCACTGCCACATCGCACCACGAACAGGAAGACCGGGAACTCATATAATAGGTGGAAAATAAATTCTACAACACTATCACTGCCACATCGCAAGACGAACAGGAAGGCCAGGAACTCATATAATAGGTGGACATAAATTCTACAACACTATCACTGCCACATCGCAACACGAACGGGAAGACCAGGAACTCATATAATAGGTGGACATAAATTCTACTACAACACTATCTCTCCCACACCGCACCACGAACGGGAAGAACAGGAACTCATATAATAGGTGGACATAAATTCTACAACACTATCACTGCCACATCGCAACACGAACAGGAAGGCCAGGAACTCATATAATAGGTGGACATAAATCCTACTACAACACTATCACTGCCACATCGCACCACGAACGGGAAGACCAGGAACTCATATAATAGGTGGACATAAATCCGACTACAACACTATCAATGCCACACCGCACCACGAACGGGAAGACCAGGAACTCATATAATAGGTGGACATAAATTCTACAACACTATCACTGCCACATCGCAACACGAACAGGAAGGCCAGGAACTCATATAATAGGTGGACATAAATCCTACTACAACATTATCACTGCCACATCGCAACACGAACGGGAAGACCAGGAACTCATATAATAGGTGGACGTAAATTCTACAACACTATCACTGCCACATCGCAACACGAACGGGAAGACCAGGAACTCATATAATAGGTGGACATAAATCCTACTACAACACTATCACTGCCACATCGCACCACGAACGGGAAGACCAGGAACTCATATAATAGGTGGACATAAATTCTACTACAACACTATCACTGCCACACCGCACCACGAACGGGAAGACCAGGAACTCATATAATAGGTGGACATAAATTCTACAACACTATCACTGCCACATCGCAACACGAACAGGAAGGCCAGGAACTCATATAATAGGTGGACATACATCATACTACAACACTATCACTGCCACATCGCACCACGAACGGGAAGACCAGGAACTCATATAATAGGTGGACATAAATCCTACTATAACACTATCACTGCCACACCGCACCACGAACGGGAAGACCAGGAACTCATATAATAGGTGGACATAAATTCTACAACACTATCACTGCCACATCGCAACACGAAGAGGAAGGCCAGGAACTCATATAATAGGTGGACATAAATCCTACTAAAACACTATCACTGCCACATCGCAACACGAACGGGAAGACCAGGAACTCATATAATAGGTGGACATACATTATACTACAACACTACCACTGCCACATCGCAACACGAACAGGAAGGCCAGGAACTCATATAATAGGTGGACATAAATCCTATAACAACACTATCACTGCCACATCGCACCACGAACGGGAAGACCAGGAACTCATATAATAGGTGGACATAAATCCTACTACAACACTATCACTGCCACACCGCACCACGAACGGGAAGACCAGGAACTCATATAATAGGTGGACATAAATTCTACAACACTATCACTGCCACATCGCAACACGAACAGGAAGGCCAGGAACTCATATAATAGGTGGACATAAATCCTATTACAACACTATCACTGCCACACCGCACCACGAACGGGAAGACCAGGAACTCATATAATAGGTGGACATAAATTCTACAACACTATCACTGCCACATCGCAACACGAAGAGGAAGGCCAGGAACTCATATAATAGGTGGACATAAATCCTACTAAAACACTATCACTGCCACATCGCAACACGAACGGGAAGACCAGGAACTCATATAATAGGTGGACATACATTATACTACAACACTATCACTGCCACATCGCAACACGAACAGGAAGGCCAGGAACTCATATAATAGGTGGACATAAATCCTATAACAACACTATCACTGCCACATCGCACCACGAACGGGAAGACCAGGAACTCATATAATAGGTGGACATAAATCCTACTACAACACTATCACTGCCACACCGCACCACGAACGGGAAGACCAGGAACTCATATAATAGGTGGACATAAATTCTACAACACTATCACTGCCACATCGCAACACGAACAGGAAGGCCAGGAACTCATATAATAGGTGGACATAAATCCTATTACAACACTATCACTGCCACACCGCACCACGAACGGGAAGACCAGGAACTCATATAATAGGTGGACATAAATTCTACAACACTATCACTGCCACATCGCAACACGAAGAGGAAGGCCAGGAACTCATATAATAGGTGGACATAAATCATACTACAACACTATCACTGCCACATCGCAACACGAAGAGGAAGACAAGGAACTAATATAATAGGTGGACATAAATTATACTACAACACTATCACTGCCACACCGCACCACGAACGGGAAGACCAGGAACTCATATAATAGATGGACATAAATTCTACAACACTATCACTGCCACATCGCAACACGAAGAGGAAGGCCAGGAACTCATATAATAGGTGGACATAAATCCTACTACAACACTATCACTGCCACATCGCACCACGAACGGGAAGACCAGGAACTCATATAATAGGTGGACATAAATTCTACAACACTATCACTGCCACATCGCACCACGAACGGGAAGACCAGGAACTCATATAATAGGTGGACATAAATTCTACTACAACACTATCACTGCCACACCGCACCACGAACGGGAAGACCAGGAACTCATATAATAGATGGACATAAATTCTACAACACTATCACTGCCATATCGCAACACGAACAGGAAGGCCAGGAACTCATATAATAGGTGGACATTAATCCTACTACAACACTATCACTGCCACATCGCACCACGAACGGGAAGACCAGGAACTCATATAATAGGTGGACATAAATCCTACTACAACACTATCAATGCCACACCGCACCACGAACGGGAAGACCAGGAACTCATATAATAGGTGGACATAAATTCTACAACACTATCACTGCCACATCGCAACACGAACAGGAAGGCCAGGAACTCATATAATAGGTGGACATAAATCCTACTACAACACTATCACTGCCACATCGCAACACGAACGGGAAGACCAGGAACTCATATAATAGGTGGACATAAATTCTACAACACTATCACTGCCACATCGCAACACGAACGGGAAGACCAGGAACTCATATAATAGGTGGACATAAATCCTACTACAACACTATCACTGCCACATCGCAACACGAACAGGAAGACCAGGAACTCATATAATAGGTGGACATAAATCCTACTACAACACTATCACTGCCACATCGCACCACGAACGGGAAGACCAGGAACTCATATAATAGGTGGACATAAATCCTACTACACCACTATCACTGCCACACCACACCACGAACGAGAAGACCAGGAACTCATATAATAGGTGGACATAAATTCTACAACACTATCACTGCCACATCGCACCACGAACGGGAAGACCAGGAACTCATATAATAGATGGACATAAATTCTACAACACTATCACTGCCACATCGCAACACGAACAGGAAGGCCAGGAACTCATATAATAGGTGGACATAAATCCTACTACAACACTATCACTGCCACATCGCACCACGAACGGGAAGACCAGGAACTCATATAATAGGTGGACATAAATCCTACTACAACACTATCAATGCCACACCGCACCACGAACGGGAAGACCAGGAACTCATATAATAGGTGGACATAAATTCTACAACACTATCACTGCCACATCGCAACACGAACAGGAAGGCCAGGAACTCATATAATAGGTGGACATAAATCCTACTACAACACTATCACTGCCACATCGCAACACGAACGGGAAGACCAGGAACTCATATAGTAGGTGGACATAAATACTACAACACTATCACTGCCACATCGCAACACGAACGGGAAGACCAGGAACTCATATAATAGGTGGACATAAATCCTACTACAACACTATCACTGTCACATCGCACCACGAACGGGAAGACCAGGAACTCATATAATAGGTGGACATAAATTCTACTACAACACTATCACTGCCACACCGCACCACGAACGGGAAGACCAGGAACTCATATAATAGGTGGACATAAATTCTACAACACTATCACTGCCACATCGCAACACGAACAGGAAGGCCAGGAACTCATATAATAGGTGGACATACATCATACTACAACACTATCACTGCCACATCGCACCACGAACGGGAAGACCAGGAACTCATATAATAGGTGGACATAAATCCTACTACAACACTATCACTGCCACACCGTACCACGAACGGGAAGACCAGGAACTCATATAATAGGTGGACATAAATTCTACAACACTATCACTGCCACATCGCAACACGAAGAGGAAGGCCAGGAACTAATATAATAGGTGGACATAAATCCTACTAAAACACTATCTATGCCACATCGCAACACGAACGGGAAGACCAGGAACTCATATAATAGGTGGACATAAATTATACTACAACACTATCACTGCCACATCGCACCACGAACGGGAAGACCAGGAACTCATATAATAGGTGGACATAAATTCTAAAACACTATCACTGCCACATCGCAACACGAACAGGAAGGCCAGGAACTCATATAATAGGTGGACATAAATCCTACTACAACACTATCACTGCCACATCACAACACGAACGGGAAGACCAGGAACTCATATAATAGGTGGACATAAATACTACAACACTATCACTGCCACATCGCAACACGAACGGGAAGACCAGGAACTCATATAATAGGTGGACATAAATCCTACTACAACACTATCAATGCCACATCGCACCACGAACGGGAAGACCAGGAACTCATATAATAGGTGGATATAAATTCTACGACAACACTATCACTGCCACACCGCACCACGAACAGGAAGACCAGGAACTCATATAACAGGTGGACATAAATTCTACAACACTATCACTGCCACATCGCAACACGAACAGGAAGGCCAGGAACTCATATAATAGGTGGACATAAATTCTACAACACTATCACTGCCACATCGCAACACGAACGGGAAGACCAGGAACTCATATAATAGGTGGACATAAATTCTACTACAACACTTTCACTGCCACACCGCACCACGAACAGGAAGACCGGGAACTCATATAATAGGTGGACATAAATTCTACAACACTATCACTGCCACATCGCAACACGAACAGGAAGACCAGGAACTCATATAATAGGTGGACATAAATCCTACTACAACACTTTCACTGCCACATCGCAACACGAACGGGAAGACCAGGAACTCATATAATAGGTTGACATAAATCCTACTACAACACTAGCACTGCCACACCGCACCACGAACGGGAAGACCAGGAACTCATATAATAGGTGGACATAAATTCTACAACACTATCACTGCCACATCGCAACACGAAGGGGAAGACCAGGAACTCATATAATAGGTGGACATAAATCCTATTACAACACTATCACTGCCACATCGCAACACGAACAGGAAGACCAGGAACTCATATAATAGGTGGACATAAATCCTTCTACAACACTATCACTGCCACATCGCACCATGAACGGGAAGACCAGGAACTCATATAATAGGTGGACATAAATCCTACTACAACACTATCACTGCCACACCGCACCACGAACGGGAAGACCAGGAACTCATATAATAGGTGGACATAAATTCTACAACACTATCACTGCCACATCGCAACACGAACAGGAATGCCAGGAACTCATATAATAGGTGGACATAAATTCTACAACACTATCACTGCCACATCGCAACACGAACGGGAAGACCAGGAACTCATATAATAGGTGGACATAAATCCTATTACAACACTATCACTGCCACATCGCAACACGAACAGGAAGGCCAGGAACTCATATAATAGGTGGACATAAATTCTACAACACTATCACTGCCACATCGCAACACGAACAGGAAGACCAGGAACTCATATAATAGGTGGACATAAATTCTACTACAACACTATCACTGCCACACCGCACCACGAACGGGAAGAACAGTAACTCATATAATAGGTGGACATAAATTCTACAACACTATCACTGCCACATCGCAACACGAACAGGAAGGCCAGGAACTCATATAATAGGTGGACATAAATTCTACAACACTATCACTGCCACATCATAACACGAACGGGAAGACCAGGAACTCATATAATAGTTGGACATAAATTCTACAACACTATCACTGCCACATTGCAAAACGAACAGGAAGGCCAGGAACTCATATAATAGGTGGACATAAATACTACTACAACATTATCACTGCCACATCGCACCACGAACAGGAAGACCGGGAACTCATATAATAGGTGGAAAATAAATTCTACAACACTATCACTGCCACATCGCAAGACGAACAGGAAGGCCAGGAACTCATATAATAGGTGGACATAAATTCTACAACACTATCACTGCCACATCGCAACACGAACAGGAAGACCAGGAACTCATATAATAGGTGGACATAAATTCTACTACAACACTATCTCTCCCACACCGCACCACGAACGGGAAGAACAGGAACTCATATAATAGGTGGACATAAATTCTACAACACTATCACTGCCACATCGCAACACGAACAGGAAGGCCAGGAACTCATATAATAGGTGGACATAAATCCTACTACAACACTATCACTGCCACATCGCACCACGAACGGGAAGACCAGGAACTCATATAATAGGTGGACATAAATCCGACTACAACACTATCAATGCCACACCGCACCACGAACGGGAAGACCAGGAACTCATATAATAGGTGGACATAAATTCTACAACACTATCACTGCCACATCGCAACACGAACAGGAAGGCCAGGAACTCATATAATAGGTGGACATAAATCCTACTACAACATTATCACTGCCACATCGCAACACGAACGGGAAGACCAGGAACTCATATAATAGGTGGACGTAAATTCTACAACACTATCACTGCCACATCGCAACACGAACGGGAAGACCAGGAACTCATATAATAGGTGGACATAAATCCTACTACAACACTATCACTGCCACATCGCACCACGAACGGGAAGACCAGGAACTCATATAATAGGTGGACATAAATTCTACTACAACACTATCACTGCCACACCGCACCACGAACGGGAAGACCAGGAACTCATATAATAGGTGGACATAAATTCTACAACACTATCACTGCCACATCGCAACACGAACAGGAAGGCCAGGAACTCATATAATAGGTGGACATACATCATACTACAACACTATCACTGCCACATCGCACCACGAACGGGAAGACCAGGAACTCATATAATAGGTGGACATAAATCCTACTATAACACTATCACTGCCACACCGCACCACGAACGGGAAGACCAGGAACTCATATAATAGGTGGACATAAATTCTACAACACTATCACTGCCACATCGCAACACGAAGAGGAAGGCCAGGAACTCATATAATAGGTGGACATAAATCCTACTAAAACACTATCACTGCCACATCGCAACACGAACGGGAAGACCAGGAACTCATATAATAGGTGGACATACATTATACTACAACACTACCACTGCCACATCGCAACACGAACAGGAAGGCCAGGAACTCATATAATAGGTGGACATAAATCCTATAACAACACTATCACTGCCACATCGCACCACGAACGGGAAGACCAGGAACTCATATAATAGGTGGACATAAATCCTACTACAACACTATCACTGCCACACCGCACCACGAACGGGAAGACCAGGAACTCATATAATAGGTGGACATAAATTCTACAACACTATCACTGCCACATCGCAACACGAACAGGAAGGCCAGGAACTCATATAATAGGTGGACATAAATCCTATTACAACACTATCACTGCCACACCGCACCACGAACGGGAAGACCAGGAACTCATATAATAGGTGGACATAAATTCTACAACACTATCACTGCCACATCGCAACACGAAGAGGAAGGCCAGGAACTCATATAATAGGTGGACATAAATCCTACTAAAACACTATCACTGCCACATCGCAACACGAACGGGAAGACCAGGAACTCATATAATAGGTGGACATACATTATACTACAACACTATCACTGCCACATCGCAACACGAACAGGAAGGCCAGGAACTCATATAATAGGTGGACATAAATCCTATAACAACACTATCACTGCCACATCGCACCACGAACGGGAAGACCAGGAACTCATATAATAGGTGGACATAAATCCTACTACAACACTATCACTGCCACACCGCACCACGAACGGGAAGACCAGGAACTCATATAATAGGTGGACATAAATTCTACAACACTATCACTGCCACATCGCAACACGAACAGGAAGGCCAGGAACTCATATAATAGGTGGACATAAATCCTATTACAACACTATCACTGCCACACCGCACCACGAACGGGAAGACCAGGAACTCATATAATAGGTGGACATAAATTCTACAACACTATCACTGCCACATCGCAACACGAAGAGGAAGGCCAGGAACTCATATAATAGGTGGACATAAATCATACTACAACACTATCACTGCCACATCGCAACACGAAGAGGAAGACAAGGAACTAATATAATAGGTGGACATAAATTATACTACAACACTATCACTGCCACACCGCACCACGAACGGGAAGACCAGGAACTCATATAATAGATGGACATAAATTCTACAACACTATCACTGCCACATCGCAACACGAAGAGGAAGGCCAGGAACTCATATAATAGGTGGACATAAATCCTACTACAACACTATCACTGCCACATCGCACCACGAACGGGAAGACCAGGAACTCATATAATAGGTGGACATAAATTCTACAACACTATCACTGCCACATCGCACCACGAACGGGAAGACCAGGAACTCATATAATAGGTGGACATAAATTCTACTACAACACTATCACTGCCACACCGCACCACGAACGGGAAGACCAGGAACTCATATAATAGATGGACATAAATTCTACAACACTATCACTGCCATATCGCAACACGAACAGGAAGGCCAGGAACTCATATAATAGGTGGACATTAATCCTACTACAACACTATCACTGCCACATCGCACCACGAACGGGAAGACCAGGAACTCATATAATAGGTGGACATAAATCCTACTACAACACTATCAATGCCACACCGCACCACGAACGGGAAGACCAGGAACTCATATAATAGGTGGACATAAATTCTACAACACTATCACTGCCACATCGCAACACGAACAGGAAGGCCAGGAACTCATATAATAGGTGGACATAAATCCTACTACAACACTATCACTGCCACATCGCAACACGAACGGGAAGACCAGGAACTCATATAATAGGTGGACATAAATTCTACAACACTATCACTGCCACATCGCAACACGAACGGGAAGACCAGGAACTCATATAATAGGTGGACATAAATCCTACTACAACACTATCACTGCCACATCGCAACACGAACAGGAAGACCAGGAACTCATATAATAGGTGGACATAAATCCTACTACAACACTATCACTGCCACATCGCACCACGAACGGGAAGACCAGGAACTCATATAATAGGTGGACATAAATCCTACTACACCACTATCACTGCCACACCACACCACGAACGAGAAGACCAGGAACTCATATAATAGGTGGACATAAATTCTACAACACTATCACTGCCACATCGCACCACGAACGGGAAGACCAGGAACTCATATAATAGATGGACATAAATTCTACAACACTATCACTGCCACATCGCAACACGAACAGGAAGGCCAGGAACTCATATAATAGGTGGACATAAATCCTACTACAACACTATCACTGCCACATCGCACCACGAACGGGAAGACCAGGAACTCATATAATAGGTGGACATAAATCCTACTACAACACTATCAATGCCACACCGCACCACGAACGGGAAGACCAGGAACTCATATAATAGGTGGACATAAATTCTACAACACTATCACTGCCACATCGCAACACGAACAGGAAGGCCAGGAACTCATATAATAGGTGGACATAAATCCTACTACAACACTATCACTGCCACATCGCAACACGAACGGGAAGACCAGGAACTCATATAGTAGGTGGACATAAATACTACAACACTATCACTGCCACATCGCAACACGAACGGGAAGACCAGGAACTCATATAATAGGTGGACATAAATCCTACTACAACACTATCACTGTCACATCGCACCACGAACGGGAAGACCAGGAACTCATATAATAGGTGGACATAAATTCTACTACAACACTATCACTGCCACACCGCACCACGAACGGGAAGACCAGGAACTCATATAATAGGTGGACATAAATTCTACAACACTATCACTGCCACATCGCAACACGAACAGGAAGGCCAGGAACTCATATAATAGGTGGACATACATCATACTACAACACTATCACTGCCACATCGCACCACGAACGGGAAGACCAGGAACTCATATAATAGGTGGACATAAATCCTACTACAACACTATCACTGCCACACCGTACCACGAACGGGAAGACCAGGAACTCATATAATAGGTGGACATAAATTCTACAACACTATCACTGCCACATCGCAACACGAAGAGGAAGGCCAGGAACTAATATAATAGGTGGACATAAATCCTACTAAAACACTATCTATGCCACATCGCAACACGAACGGGAAGACCAGGAACTCATATAATAGGTGGACATAAATTATACTACAACACTATCACTGCCACATCGCACCACGAACGGGAAGACCAGGAACTCATATAATAGGTGGACATAAATTCTAAAACACTATCACTGCCACATCGCAACACGAACAGGAAGGCCAGGAACTCATATAATAGGTGGACATAAATCCTACTACAACACTATCACTGCCACATCACAACACGAACGGGAAGACCAGGAACTCATATAATAGGTGGACATAAATACTACAACACTATCACTGCCACATCGCAACACGAACGGGAAGACCAGGAACTCATATAATAGGTGGACATAAATCCTACTACAACACTATCAATGCCACATCGCACCACGAACGGGAAGACCAGGAACTCATATAATAGGTGGATATAAATTCTACGACAACACTATCACTGCCACACCGCACCACGAACAGGAAGACCAGGAACTCATATAACAGGTGGACATAAATTCTACAACACTATCACTGCCACATCGCAACACGAACAGGAAGGCCAGGAACTCATATAATAGGTGGACATAAATTCTACAACACTATCACTGCCACATCGCAACACGAACGGGAAGACCAGGAACTCATATAATAGGTGGACATAAATTCTACTACAACACTTTCACTGCCACACCGCACCACGAACAGGAAGACCGGGAACTCATATAATAGGTGGACATAAATTCTACAACACTATCACTGCCACATCGCAACACGAACAGGAAGACCAGGAACTCATATAATAGGTGGACATAAATCCTACTACAACACTTTCACTGCCACATCGCAACACGAACGGGAAGACCAGGAACTCATATAATAGGTTGACATAAATCCTACTACAACACTAGCACTGCCACACCGCACCACGAACGGGAAGACCAGGAACTCATATAATAGGTGGACATAAATTCTACAACACTATCACTGCCACATCGCAACACGAAGGGGAAGACCAGGAACTCATATAATAGGTGGACATAAATCCTATTACAACACTATCACTGCCACATCGCAACACGAACAGGAAGACCAGGAACTCATATAATAGGTGGACATAAATCCTTCTACAACACTATCACTGCCACATCGCACCATGAACGGGAAGACCAGGAACTCATATAATAGGTGGACATAAATCCTACTACAACACTATCACTGCCACACCGCACCACGAACGGGAAGACCAGGAACTCATATAATAGGTGGACATAAATTCTACAACACTATCACTGCCACATCGCAACACGAACAGGAATGCCAGGAACTCATATAATAGGTGGACATAAATTCTACAACATTATCACTGCCACATCGCAACACGAACAGGAAGACCAGGAACTCATATAATAGGTGGACATAAATCCTTTTACAACACTATCACTGCCACATTGCAACACGAACGGGAAGACCAGGAACTCATATAATAGGTGGACATAAATCCTACTACAACACTATCACTGCCACATCGCAACACGAACGGGAAGACCAGGAACTCATAAAATAGGTGGACATAAATCCTACTACAACACTATCACTGCCACACCGCACCACGAACGGGAAGACCAGGAACTCATATAATAGGTGGACATAAATTCTACAACACTATCACTGCCACATTGCAACACGAACAGGAAGGCCAGGAACTCATATAATAGGTGGACATAAATTCTACAACACTATCACTGCCACATCGCAACACGAACGGGAAGACCAGGAACTCATATAATAGGTGGACATAAATCCTATTACAACACTATCACTGCCACATCGCAACACGAACAGGAAGACCAGGAACTCATATAATAGGTGGACATAAATCCTCCTACAACACTATCACTGCCACATCGCACCATGAACGGGAAGACCAGGAACTCATATAATAGGTGGACATAAATCCTACTACAACACTATCACTGCCACACCGCACCACGAACGGGAAGACCAGGAACTCATATAATAGGTGGACATAAATTCTACAACACTATCACTGCCACATCGCAACACGAACAGGAAGGCCAGGAACTCATATAATAGGTGGACATAAATTCTACAACATTATCACTGCCACATCGCAACACGAACGGGAAGACCAGGAACTCATATAATAGGTGGACATAAATTCTACAACACAATCACTGCCACATTGCAACACGAACGGGAAGACCAGGAACTCATATAATAGGTGGACATAAATCCTACTACAACACTATCACTGCCACATCGCACCACGAATGGGAAGACCAGGAACTCATATAATAGGTGGACATAAATCCTACTACAACACTATCACTGCCACACCGCACCACGAACGGGAAGACCAGGAACTCATATAATAGGTGGACATAAATTCTACAACACTATCACTGCCACATCGCAACACGAACAGGAAGGCCAGGAACTCATATAATAGGTGGACATAAATCCTATTACAACACTATCACTGCCACATCGCAACAGGAACAGGAAGGCCAGGAACTCATATAATAGGTGGACATAAATTCTACAACACTATCACTGCCACATCGCAACACGAACAGGAAGACCAGGAACTCATATAATAGGTGGACATAAATTCTACTACAACACTATCACTGCCACATCGCACCATGAACGGGAAGACCAGGAACTCATATAATAGGTGGACATAAATCCTACTACAACACTATCACTGCCACACCGCACCACGAACGGGAAGACCAGGAACTCATATAATAGGTGGACATAAATTCTACAACACTATCACTGCCACATCGCAACACGAACAGGAAGGCCAGGAACTCATATAATAGGTGGACATAAATCCTACTACAACACTATCACTGCCACATCGCAACACGAACGGGAAGACCAGGAACTCATATAATAGGTGGACATAAATTCTACAACACTATCACTGCCACATTGCAACACGAACGGGAAGACCAGGAACTCATATAATAGGTGGACATAAATCCTACTACAACACTATCACTGCCACATCGCACAACGAACAGGAAGACCAGGAACTCATATAATAGGTGGACATAAATTCTACTACAACACTATCACTGCCACACCCCACCACGAACGGGAAGACCAGGAACTCATATAATAGGTGGACATAAATTCTACAACACTATCACTGCCACATCGCAATACGAACAGGAAGGCCAGGAACTCATATAATAGGTGGACATAAATCCTACTACAACACTATCACTGCCACATCGCACCACGAACGTGAAGACCAGGAACTCATATAATAGGTGGACATAAATCCTACTACAACACTATCACTGCCACACCGCACCACCAACGGGAAGACCAGGAACTCATATAATAGGTGGACATACATTCTACAACACTATCACTGCCACATCGCAACACGAAGAGGAAGACCAGGAACTAATATAATAGGTGGACATAAATTATACTACAACACTATCATTGCCACATCCCACCACGAACAGGAAGACCAGGAAATCATATAATAGGTGGACATAAATTCTACAACACTATCACTGCCATATCGCAACACGAACAGGAAGGCCAGGAACTCATATAATAGGTGGACATAAATCCTACTACAACACTATCACTGCCACATCGCACCACGAACAGGAAGACCAGGAACTCATATAATAGGTGGACATAAATTCTACAACACTATCACTGCCACATCGCAACACGAACAGGAAGGCCAGGAACTCATATAATAGATTGACATAAATCCTACTACAACACTATCACTGCCACACCGCACCACGAACGGGAAGACCAGGAACTCATATAATAGGTGGACATAAATCCTACTACAACACTATCACTGCCACACCGCACCACGAACGGGAAGACCAGGAACTCATATAATAGGTGGACATAAATTCTACAACATTATCACTGCCACATCGCAACACGAACAGGAAGGCCAGGAACTCATATAATAGGTGGAAATAAATTCTACAACACCTATCACTGCCACATCGCAACACGAACGGGAAGACCAGGAACTCATATAATAAGTGGACATAAATTCTACAACACTATCACTGCCACATCGCAAAACGAACAGGAAGGCCAGGAACTCATATAATAGGTGGACATAAATTCAACTACAACACTATCACTGCCACATCGCACCACGAACAGGAAGACCGGGAACTCATATAATAGGTGGACATAAATTCTACAACACTATCACTGCCACATCGCAACACGAACAGGAAGGCCAGGAACTCATATAATAGGTGGACATAAATCCTACTACAACACTATCACTGCCACATCGCACCACGAACGGGAAGACCAAGAACTCATATAATAGGTGGACATAAATCCTACTACAACACTAGCACTGCCACACCGCACCACGAACGGGAAGACCAGGAACTCATATAATAGGTGGACATAAATCCTATTACAACACTATCACTGCCACATCGCAACACGAACATGAAGGCCAGGAACTCATTTAATAGGTGGACATAAATTCTACAACACTTTCACTGCCATATCGCAACACGAACAGGAAGACCAGGAACTCATATAATAGGTGGACATAAATCCTACTACAACACTATCACTGCCACATCGCACCACGAACGGGAAGACCAGGAACTCATATAATAGGTGGACATAAATCCTGCTACAACACTATCACTGCCACACCACACCACGAACGAGAAGACCAGGAACTCATATAATAGGTGGACATAAATTCTGCAACATTATCACTGCCACATCGCAACACGAACAGGAAGGCCAGGAACTCATATAATAGGTGGACATAAATTCTACTACAACACTATCATTGTCATATCGCACCACGAACAGGAAGACCAGGAACTCATATAATAGGTGGACATAATATCTACAACACTATCACTGCCACATTGCAACACGAACAGGAAGGCCAGGAACTCATATAATAGATTGACATAAATCCTACTACAACACTATCACTGCCACACCGCACCACGAACGGGAAGTCCAGGAACTCATATAATAGGTGGACATAAATTCTACAACATTATCACTGCCACATCGCAACACGAACAGGAATACCAGGAACTCATATAATAGGTGGACATAAATTCTACAACACTATCACTGCCACATCGTAACACGAACGGGAAGACCAGGAACTCATATAATAGGTGGACATAAATTCTGGTACACTATCACTGCCACATCGCAAAGCGAACAGGAAGGCCAGGAACTCATATAATAGGTGGACATAAATTCTACTACAACACTATCACTGCCACATCGCACCACGAACAGGAAGACCGGGAACTCATATAATATGTGGACATAAATTCTACAACACTATCACTGCCACATCGCAACACGAACGGGAAGACCAGGAACTCATATAATAGGTGGACATAAATTCTACAACACTATCACTGCCACATCGCAAAACGAACAGGAAGGCCAGGAACTAATATAATAGGTGGACATAAATTCAACTACAACACTATCACTGCCACATCGCACCACGAACAGGAAGACCGGGAACTCATATAATAGGTGGACATAAATTCTACAACACTATCACTGCCACATCGCAACACGAAGAGGAAGGCCAGGAACTCATATAATAGGTGGACATAAATCCTACTACAACACTATCACTGCCACATCGCAACACGAAGAGGAAGACCAGGAACTAATATAATAGGTGGACATAAATTATACTACAACACTATCACTGCCACATCGCACCACGAACGGGAAGACCAGGAAATCATATAATAGGTGGACATAAATTCTACAACACTATCACTGCCACATCGCAACACGAACAGGAAGGCCAGGAACTCATATAATAGGTGGACATAAATCCTACTACAACACTATCACTGCCACATCGCACCACGAACAGGAAGACCAGGAACTCATATAATAGGTGGACATAAATTCTACTACAACACTATCACTGTCACATAGCACCACGAACAGGAAGACCAGGAACTCATATAATAGGTGGACATAAATTCTACAACATTAACACTGCCACATTGCAACACGAAAATGAAGGCCAGGAACTCATATAATAGATTGACATAAATCCTACTACAACACTATCACTGCCACATCGCACCACGAACGGGAAGACCAGGAACTCATATAATAGGTGGACATAAATCATACTACAACACTATCACTGCCACACCGCACCACGAACGGGAAGACCAGGAACTCATATAATAGGTGGACATAAATTCTACAACATTATCACTGCCACATCGCAACACGAAGAGGAAGGCCAGGAACTCATATAATAGGTGGACATAAATTCTACAACACTATCACTGCCACATCGCAACACGAACGGGAAGACCAGGAACTCATATAATAGATGGACATAAATTCTACTACAACACTATCACTGCCACACCGCACCACGAACAGGAAGACCGGGAACTCATATAATAGGTGGACATAAATTCTACAACACTATCACTGCCACATCGCAACACGAACAGGAAGGCCAGGAACTCATATAATAGGTGGACATAAATTCTACAACACTATCACTGCCACATCGCAACACGAACGGGAAGACCAGGAACTCATATAATAGATGGACATAAATTCTACTACAACACTATCACTGCCACACCGCACCACGAACAGGAAGACCGGGAACTCATATAATAGGTGGACATAAATTCTACTACAACACTATCACTGCCACATCGCACCACGAACAGGAAGACCGGGAACTCATATAATATGTGGACATAAATTCTACAACACTATCACTGCCACATCGCAACACGAACGGGAAGACCAGGAACTCATATAATAGGTGGACATAAATTCTACAACACTATCACTGCCACATCGCAAAACGAACAGGAAGGCCAGGAACTAATATAATAGGTGGACATAAATTCAACTACAACACTATCACTGCCACATCGCACCACGAACAGGAAGACCGGGAACTCATATAATAGGTGGACATAAATTCTACAACACTATCACTGCCACATCGCAACACGAAGAGGAAGGCCAGGAACTCATATAATAGGTGGACATAAATCCTACTACAACACTATCACTGCCACATCGCAACACGAAGAGGAAGACCAGGAACTAATATAATAGGTGGACATAAATTATACTACAACACTATCACTGCCACATCGCACCACGAACGGGAAGACCAGGAAATCATATAATAGGTGGACATAAATTCTACAACACTATCACTGCCACATCGCAACACGAACAGGAAGGCCAGGAACTCATATAATAGGTGGACATAAATCCTACTACAACACTATCACTGCCACATCGCACCACGAACAGGAAGACCAGGAACTCATATAATAGGTGGACATAAATTCTACTACAACACTATCACTGTCACATAGCACCACGAACAGGAAGACCAGGAACTCATATAATAGGTGGACATAAATTCTACAACATTAACACTGCCACATTGCAACACGAAAATGAAGGCCAGGAACTCATATAATAGATTGACATAAATCCTACTACAACACTATCACTGCCACATCGCACCACGAACGGGAAGACCAGGAACTCATATAATAGGTGGACATAAATCATACTACAACACTATCACTGCCACACCGCACCACGAACGGGAAGACCAGGAACTCATATAATAGGTGGACATAAATTCTACAACATTATCACTGCCACATCGCAACACGAAGAGGAAGGCCAGGAACTCATATAATAGGTGGACATAAATTCTACAACACTATCACTGCCACATCGCAACACGAACGGGAAGACCAGGAACTCATATAATAGATGGACATAAATTCTACTACAACACTATCACTGCCACACCGCACCACGAACAGGAAGACCGGGAACTCATATAATAGGTGGACATAAATTCTACAACACTATCACTGCCACATCGCAACACGAACAGGAAGGCCAGGAACTCATATAATAGGTGGACATAAATCCTACTACAACACAATCACTGCCACATCGCACCACGAACGGGAAGACCAAGAACTCATATAATAGGTGGACATAAATCCTACTACAACACTAGCACTGCCACACCGCACCACGAACAGGAAGACCAGGAACTCATATAATAGGTGGACATAAATTCTACAACACTATCACTGCCACATCGCAACACGAACGGGAAGACCAGGAACCCATATAATAGGTGGACATAAATCATATTACAACACTTTCACTGCCACATCGCAACACGAACAGGAAGACCAGGAACTCATATAATAGGTGGACATAAATCCTACTACAACACTATCACTGCCACATCGCACCACGAACGGGAAGACCAGGAACTCATATAATAGGTGGACATAAATCCTACTACAACACTATCACTGCCACACCACACCACGAACGAGAAGACCAGGAACTCATATAATAGGTGGACATAAATTCTACAACACTATCACTGCCACAGCGCAACACGAACAGGAAGGCCAGGAACTCATATAATAGGTGGAAATAAATTCTACTACAACACTATCATTGTCATATCGCACCACGAACAGGAAGACCAGGAACACATATAATAGGTGGACATAAATTCTACAACACTATCACTGCCAAATCGCAACACGAACAGGAAGGCCAGGAACTCATATAATAGATTGACATAAATCCTACTACAACACTATCACTGCCACATCGCACCACGAACGGGAAGACCAGGAACTCATATAATAGGTGGACATAAATCCTACTACAACACTATCACTGCCACACCGCACCACGAACGGGAAGTCCAGGAACTCATATAATAGGTGGACATATATTCTACAACATTATCACTGCCACATCGCAACACGAACAGGAAGGCCAGGAACTCATATAATAGGTGGACATAAATTCTACAACACTATCACTGCCACATCGTAACACGAACGGGAAGACCAGGAACTCATATAATAGGTGGACATAAATTCTACAACACTATCACTGCCACATCGCAAAACGAACAGGAAGGCCAGGAACTCATATAATAGGTGGACATGAATTCTACTACAACACTATCACTGCCACACCGCACCACGAATAGGAAGACCGGGAACTCATATAATATGTGGACATAAATTCTACAACACTATCACTGCCACATCGCAACACGAAGAGGAAGGCCAGGAACTCATATAATAGGTGGACATAAATTCTACAACACTATCACTGCCACACCGCAACACGAACGGGAAGACCAGGAACTCATATAATAGGTGGACATAAATCCTATTACAACACTATCACTGCCACATCGCAACACGAACAGGAAGGCCAGGAACTCATTTAATAGGTGGACATAAATTCTACAACACTTTCACTGCCATATCGCAACACGAACAGGAAGACCAGGAACTCATATAATAGGTGGACATAAATCCTACTACAACACTATCACTGCCACATCGCACCACGAACGGGAAGACCAGGAACTCATATAATAGGTGGACATAAATCCTGCTACAACACTATCACTGCCACACCACACCACGAACGAGAAGACCAGGAACTCATATAATAGGTGGACATAAATTCTACAACATTATCACTGCCACATCGCAACACGAACAGGAAGGCCAGGAACTCATATAATAGGTGGACATAAATTCTACTACAACACTATCATTGTCATATCGCACCACGAACAGGAAGACCAGGAACTCATATAATAGGTGGACATAATATCTACAACACTATCACTGCCACATCGCAGCACGAACAGGAAGGCCAGGAACTCATATAATAGATTGACATAAATCCTACTACAACACTATCACTGCCACACCGCACCACGAACGGGAAGTCAAGGAACTCATATAATAGGTGGACATAAATTCTACAACATTATCACTGCCACATCGCAACACGAACAGGAAGACCAGGAACTCATATAATAGGTGGACATAAATTCTACAACACTATCACTGCCACATCGTAACACGAACGGGAAGACCAGGAACTCATATAATAGGTGGACATAAATTCTGGTACACTATCACTGCCACATCGCAAAACGAACAGGAAGGCCAGGAACTCATATAATAGGTGGACATAAATTCTACTACAACACTATCACTGCCACATCGCACCACGAACAGGAAGACCGGGAACTCATATAATATGTGGACATAAATTCTACAACACTATCACTGCCACATCGCAACACGAACAGGAAGGCCAGGAACTCATATAATAGGTGGACATAAATTCTACAACACTATCACTGCCACATCGAAACACGAACGGGAAGACCAGGAACTCATATAATAGGTGGACATAAATCCTATTACAACACTATCACTGCCACATCGCAACACGAACAGGAAGGCCAGGAACTCATATAATAGGTGGACATAAATTCTACAACACTATCACTGCCACATCATAACACGAACGGGAAGACCAGGAACTCATATAATAGTTGGACATAAATTCTACAACACTATCACTGTCACATCGCAAAACGAACAGGAAGGCCAGGAACTCATATAATAGGTGGACATAAATACTACTACAACACTATCACTGTCACATCGTACCACGAACAGGAAATAAAGGAGACCGGGAACTCATATAATAGGTGGACATAAATTCTACAACACTATCACTGCCACATCGCAAGACGAACAGGAAGGCCAGGAACTCATATAATAGGTGGACATAAATTCTACAACACTATCACTGCCACATCGCAACACGAACGGGAAGACCAGGAACTCATATAATAGGTGGACATAAATCCTATTACAACACTATCACTGCCACATCGCAACACGAACAGGAAGGCCAGGAACTCATATAATAGGTGGACATAAATTCTACAACACTATCACTGCCACATCGCAACACGAACAGGAAGACCAGGAACTCATATAATAGGTGGACATAAATTCTACTACAACACTATCACTGCCACACCGCACCACGAACGGGAAGAACAGTAACTCATATAATAGGTGGACATAAATTCTACAACACTATCACTGCCACATCGCAACACGAACAGGAAGGCCAGGAACTCATATAATAGGTGGACATAAATTCTACAACACTATCACTGCCACATCATAACACGAACGGGAAGACCAGGAACTCATATAATAGTTGGACATAAATTCTACAACACTATCACTGCCACATCGCAAAACGAACAGGAAGGCCAGGAACTCATATAATAGGTGGACATAAATACTACTACAACATTATCACTGCCACATCGCACCACGAACAGGAAGACCGGGAACTCATATAATAGGTGGAAAATAAATTCTACAACACTATCACTGCCACATCGCAAGACGAACAGGAAGGCCAGGAACTCATATAATAGGTGGACATAAATTCTACAACACTATCACTGCCACATCGCAACACGAACAGGAAGACCAGGAACTCATATAATAGGTGGACATAAATTCTACTACAACACTATCTCTCCCACACCGCACCACGAACGGGAAGAACAGGAACTCATATAATAGGTGGACATAAATTCTACAACACTATCACTGCCACATCGCAACACGAACAGGAAGGCCAGGAACTCATATAATAGGTGGACATAAATCCTACTACAACACTATCACTGCCACATCGCACCACGAACGGGAAGACCAGGAACTCATATAATAGGTGGACATAAATCCGACTACAACACTATCAATGCCACACCGCACCACGAACGGGAAGACCAGGAACTCATATAATAGGTGGACATAAATTCTACAACACTATCACTGCCACATCGCAACACGAACAGGAAGGCCAGGAACTCATATAATAGGTGGACATAAATCCTACTACAACATTATCACTGCCACATCGCAACACGAACGGGAAGACCAGGAACTCATATAATAGGTGGACGTAAATTCTACAACACTATCACTGCCACATCGCAACACGAACGGGAAGACCAGGAACTCATATAATAGGTGGACATAAATCCTACTACAACACTATCACTGCCACATCGCACCACGAACGGGAAGACCAGGAACTCATATAATAGGTGGACATAAATTCTACTACAACACTATCACTGCCACACCGCACCACGAACGGGAAGACCAGGAACTCATATAATAGGTGGACATAAATTCTACAACACTATCACTGCCACATCGCAACACGAACAGGAAGGCCAGGAACTCATATAATAGGTGGACATACATCATACTACAACACTATCACTGCCACATCGCACCACGAACGGGAAGACCAGGAACTCATATAATAGGTGGACATAAATCCTACTATAACACTATCACTGCCACACCGCACCACGAACGGGAAGACCAGGAACTCATATAATAGGTGGACATAAATTCTACAACACTATCACTGCCACATCGCAACACGAAGAGGAAGGCCAGGAACTCATATAATAGGTGGACATAAATCCTACTAAAACACTATCACTGCCACATCGCAACACGAACGGGAAGACCAGGAACTCATATAATAGGTGGACATACATTATACTACAACACTACCACTGCCACATCGCAACACGAACAGGAAGGCCAGGAACTCATATAATAGGTGGACATAAATCCTATAACAACACTATCACTGCCACATCGCACCACGAACGGGAAGACCAGGAACTCATATAATAGGTGGACATAAATCCTACTACAACACTATCACTGCCACACCGCACCACGAACGGGAAGACCAGGAACTCATATAATAGGTGGACATAAATTCTACAACACTATCACTGCCACATCGCAACACGAACAGGAAGGCCAGGAACTCATATAATAGGTGGACATAAATCCTATTACAACACTATCACTGCCACACCGCACCACGAACGGGAAGACCAGGAACTCATATAATAGGTGGACATAAATTCTACAACACTATCACTGCCACATCGCAACACGAAGAGGAAGGCCAGGAACTCATATAATAGGTGGACATAAATCCTACTAAAACACTATCACTGCCACATCGCAACACGAACGGGAAGACCAGGAACTCATATAATAGGTGGACATACATTATACTACAACACTATCACTGCCACATCGCAACACGAACAGGAAGGCCAGGAACTCATATAATAGGTGGACATAAATCCTATAACAACACTATCACTGCCACATCGCACCACGAACGGGAAGACCAGGAACTCATATAATAGGTGGACATAAATCCTACTACAACACTATCACTGCCACACCGCACCACGAACGGGAAGACCAGGAACTCATATAATAGGTGGACATAAATTCTACAACACTATCACTGCCACATCGCAACACGAACAGGAAGGCCAGGAACTCATATAATAGGTGGACATAAATCCTATTACAACACTATCACTGCCACACCGCACCACGAACGGGAAGACCAGGAACTCATATAATAGGTGGACATAAATTCTACAACACTATCACTGCCACATCGCAACACGAAGAGGAAGGCCAGGAACTCATATAATAGGTGGACATAAATCATACTACAACACTATCACTGCCACATCGCAACACGAAGAGGAAGACAAGGAACTAATATAATAGGTGGACATAAATTATACTACAACACTATCACTGCCACACCGCACCACGAACGGGAAGACCAGGAACTCATATAATAGATGGACATAAATTCTACAACACTATCACTGCCACATCGCAACACGAAGAGGAAGGCCAGGAACTCATATAATAGGTGGACATAAATCCTACTACAACACTATCACTGCCACATCGCACCACGAACGGGAAGACCAGGAACTCATATAATAGGTGGACATAAATTCTACAACACTATCACTGCCACATCGCACCACGAACGGGAAGACCAGGAACTCATATAATAGGTGGACATAAATTCTACTACAACACTATCACTGCCACACCGCACCACGAACGGGAAGACCAGGAACTCATATAATAGATGGACATAAATTCTACAACACTATCACTGCCATATCGCAACACGAACAGGAAGGCCAGGAACTCATATAATAGGTGGACATTAATCCTACTACAACACTATCACTGCCACATCGCACCACGAACGGGAAGACCAGGAACTCATATAATAGGTGGACATAAATCCTACTACAACACTATCAATGCCACACCGCACCACGAACGGGAAGACCAGGAACTCATATAATAGGTGGACATAAATTCTACAACACTATCACTGCCACATCGCAACACGAACAGGAAGGCCAGGAACTCATATAATAGGTGGACATAAATCCTACTACAACACTATCACTGCCACATCGCAACACGAACGGGAAGACCAGGAACTCATATAATAGGTGGACATAAATTCTACAACACTATCACTGCCACATCGCAACACGAACGGGAAGACCAGGAACTCATATAATAGGTGGACATAAATCCTACTACAACACTATCACTGCCACATCGCAACACGAACAGGAAGACCAGGAACTCATATAATAGGTGGACATAAATCCTACTACAACACTATCACTGCCACATCGCACCACGAACGGGAAGACCAGGAACTCATATAATAGGTGGACATAAATCCTACTACACCACTATCACTGCCACACCACACCACGAACGAGAAGACCAGGAACTCATATAATAGGTGGACATAAATTCTACAACACTATCACTGCCACATCGCACCACGAACGGGAAGACCAGGAACTCATATAATAGATGGACATAAATTCTACAACACTATCACTGCCACATCGCAACACGAACAGGAAGGCCAGGAACTCATATAATAGGTGGACATAAATCCTACTACAACACTATCACTGCCACATCGCACCACGAACGGGAAGACCAGGAACTCATATAATAGGTGGACATAAATCCTACTACAACACTATCAATGCCACACCGCACCACGAACGGGAAGACCAGGAACTCATATAATAGGTGGACATAAATTCTACAACACTATCACTGCCACATCGCAACACGAACAGGAAGGCCAGGAACTCATATAATAGGTGGACATAAATCCTACTACAACACTATCACTGCCACATCGCAACACGAACGGGAAGACCAGGAACTCATATAGTAGGTGGACATAAATACTACAACACTATCACTGCCACATCGCAACACGAACGGGAAGACCAGGAACTCATATAATAGGTGGACATAAATCCTACTACAACACTATCACTGTCACATCGCACCACGAACGGGAAGACCAGGAACTCATATAATAGGTGGACATAAATTCTACTACAACACTATCACTGCCACACCGCACCACGAACGGGAAGACCAGGAACTCATATAATAGGTGGACATAAATTCTACAACACTATCACTGCCACATCGCAACACGAACAGGAAGGCCAGGAACTCATATAATAGGTGGACATACATCATACTACAACACTATCACTGCCACATCGCACCACGAACGGGAAGACCAGGAACTCATATAATAGGTGGACATAAATCCTACTACAACACTATCACTGCCACACCGTACCACGAACGGGAAGACCAGGAACTCATATAATAGGTGGACATAAATTCTACAACACTATCACTGCCACATCGCAACACGAAGAGGAAGGCCAGGAACTAATATAATAGGTGGACATAAATCCTACTAAAACACTATCTATGCCACATCGCAACACGAACGGGAAGACCAGGAACTCATATAATAGGTGGACATAAATTATACTACAACACTATCACTGCCACATCGCACCACGAACGGGAAGACCAGGAACTCATATAATAGGTGGACATAAATTCTAAAACACTATCACTGCCACATCGCAACACGAACAGGAAGGCCAGGAACTCATATAATAGGTGGACATAAATCCTACTACAACACTATCACTGCCACATCACAACTCGAACGGGAAGACCAGGAACTCATATAATAGGTGGACATAAATACTACAACACTATCACTGCCACATCGCAACACGAACGGGAAGACCAGGAACTCATATAATAGGTGGACATAAATCCTACTACAACACTATCAATGCCACATCGCACCACGAACGGGAAGACCAGGAACTCATATAATAGGTGGATATAAATTCTACGACAACACTATCACTGCCACACCGCACCACGAACAGGAAGACCAGGAACTCATATAACAGGTGGACATAAATTCTACAACACTATCACTGCCACATCGCAACACGAACAGGAAGGCCAGGAACTCATATAATAGGTGGACATAAATCCTACTACAACACTATCACTGCCACATCTCACCACGAACGGGAAGACCAGGAACTCATATAATATATGGACATAAATCCTACTACAACACTATCACTGCCACACCGCACCACGAACGGGAAGACCAGGAACTCATATAATAGGTGGACATAAATTCTACAACACTATCACTGCCACATCGCAACACGAACAGGAAGGCCAGGAACTCATATAATAGGTGGACATAAATCCTACTACAACACTATCACTGCCACATCGCACCATGAACGGGAAGACCAGGAACTCATATAATAGGTGGACATAAATCCTACTACAACACTATCACTGCCACATCGCAACACGAACAGGAAGACCAGGAACTCATATAATAGGTGGACATAAATCCTACTACAACACTATCACTGCCACACCGCACCACGAACGGGAAGACCAGGAACTCATATAATAGGTGGACATAAATTCTACAACACTATCACTGCCACATCGCAACACGAAGAGGAAGGCCAAGAACTCATATAATAGGTGGACATAAATCCTACTAAAACACTATCACTGCCACATCGCAACACGAACGGGAAGACCAGGAACTCATATAATAGGTGGACCTACATTATACTACAACACTATCACTGCCACATCGCACCACGAACGGGAAGACCAGGAACTCATATAATAGGTGGACATAAATTCTACAACACTATCACTGCCACATCGCAACACGAACGGGAAGGCCAGGAACTCATATAATAGGTGGACATAAATCCTACTACAACACTATCACTGCCACATCGCAGCACGAACGGGAAGACCAGGAACTCATATAATAGGTGGACATAAATCCTACTACAACACTATCACTGCCACACCGCACCACGAACGGGAAGACCAGGAACTCATATAATAGGTGGACATAAATTCTACAACACTATCACTGCCACATCGCAACACGAACAGGAAGGCCAGGAACTCATATAATAGGTGGACATAAATCCTACTACAACACTATCACTGCCACATCGCAACACGAACGAGAAGACCAGGAACTCATATAATAGGTGGACATAAATACTACAACACTATCACTGCCACATCGCAACACGAACGGGAAGACCAGGAACTCATATAATAGGTGGACATAAATACTACTACAACACTATCACTGCCACATCGCACCACGAACGGGAAGACCAGGAACTCATATAATAGGTAGACATAAATTCTACAACACTATCACTGCCACATCGCAACACGAACAGGAAGGCCAGGAACTCATATAATAGGTGGACATAAATTCTACTACAACACTATCACTGCCACATCGCAACACGAACAGGAAGGCCAGGAACTCATATAATAGGTGGACATAAATCCTACTACAACACTATCACTGCCACATCGCAACACGAACGGGAAGACCAGGAACTCATATAATAGGTGGACATAAATACTACAACACTATCACTGCCACATCGCAACACGAACGGGAAGACCAGGAACTCATATAATAGGTGGACATAAATCCTACTACAACACTATCACTGCCACATCGCAACACGAACGGGAATACCAGGAACTCATATAATAGGTGGACATAAATTCTACAACACTATCATTGCCACATGGCAACACGAACAGGAAGGCCAGGAACTCATATAATAGGTGGACATAAATCCTACTACAACACTATCACTGCCACATCGCACCACGAACGGGAAGACCAGGAACTCATATAAAAGGTGGACATAAATCCTACTACAACACTATCACTGCCACACCGCACCACGAACGGGAAGACCAGGAACTCATATAATAGGTGGACATAAATCCTACAACACTATCACTGCCACATCGCAACACGAAGAGGAAGGCCAGGAACTCATATAATAGGTGGACATAAATCATACTACAACACTATCACTGCCACATCGCAACACGAAGAGGAAGACCAGGAACTAATATAATAGGTGGACATAAATTATACTACAACACTATCACTGCCACATCGCACCACGAACGGGAAGACCAGGAACTCATATAATAGGTGGACATAAATTCTACAACACTATCACTGCCACTTCGCAACACGAACAGGAAGGCCAGGAACTCATATAATAGGTGGACATAAATTATACAACACTATCACTGCCACATCGCACCACGAACGGGATGGCCAGGAACTCATATAATAGGTGGACATAAATTCTACAACACTATCACTGCCACATCGCACCACGAACGGGATGGCCAGAAACTCATATAATAGGTGGACATAAATTATACAACACTATCACTGCCACATCGCACCACGAACGGGATGGCCAGGAACTCATATAATAGGTGGACATAAATTCTACAACACTATCACTGCCACATCGCACTACGAACGGGATGGCCAGGAACTCGTATAATAGGTGGACATAAATTCTACAACACTATCACTGCCACATCGCAACACGAACAGGAAGACCAGAAACTCATATAATAGGTGGACATAAATTCTACTACAACACTATCACTGCCACATCGCACCACGAACAGTAAGACCAGGAACTCATATAATAGGTGGACATGAATTCAACTACACCACTATCACTGCCACACCGCACCACGAACAGGAAGGCCAGGAACTCATATAATAGGTGGACATAAATTCTACAACACTATCACTGCCACATCGCACCACGAACGGGATGGCCAGGAACTCATATAATAGGTGGACATAAATTCTACAACACTATCACTGCCACATCGCACCACGAACGGGATGGCCAGGAACTCATAATAGGTGGACATAAATCCTACTACAACACTATCACTGCCACATCGCACCACGAACGGGAAGACCGGGAACTCATATGATAGGTGGACATAAATCCTACTATAACACTATCACTGCCACATCGCACCACGAACGGGAAGGCCAGGAACTCATATAATAGGTGGACATGAATTCAACTACAGCACTATCACTGCCACGACGCTGATGGCTACTAACACTAAGATGTACATACACTAAGATGTAGGACCCACTGCCGTTATATTATTATTACAGTTAGTTTTAATGGCAAGAGTGGAGAAAATCATCTAGACAAAAGGCTGTGACCACAGATAAGTTAGACAAAAGGCTGTGACCACAGATAAGTTAGACAAAAGGCTGTGACCACAGATAAGTTAGACAAAAGGCTGTGACCACAGATAAGTTAGACAAAAGGCTGTGACCACAGATAAGTAGGTATTTGAAATAAAAGAAAACACTACACATCATTGCATTAAGATTACATATACAACACCTACATCCATGAGCCACTTTCAATTACTCTTCGTTGCTCTTTACGGCAGTTAATGTGGAATTCGAATAATTTTCAACTCGCCTAACTCTAAATGATTCTTACAAAACTAAATCTAAAATGTACCTACCGATCCATTATTTTGTCATTTTTGTTGAAGATAATTTATTACCCCAACTATGCATTTGTATATATTTAAGTATGAGTTATAATTTACCTAATTAACGCCACTCTAACCTCTCATCATCACAACGCCCACTCTTTTATTGTAGATGCAAATCGGCATGTTCAGGTTTTTATATTCGACATGAAAGTGGAAGTAGAATGATAAATAACGTAACTAATCAGCGACAATTAACTCATCAAGTTGGCAGATAACACACACGTGTTTTAAAACAAAACTTAAAAAGAGATTGCATCTTGAGGAGTTAAATCTGTTATATTATGGTTTAAAGAGCTATTAATTTCACTTTTTTTTGTTAAGCTGTTCCTTGAGTATGTAGAGTAATTATTAGTTGTTTGAGGTCAAGCGAACACTATTTCAGCTATATTCATGACAATAACCAATTTGTTTTAATTGTTTGTTTATGGTTAAATCGTGGCAGTAAATTTTATTGGTGGAGGAAACCGGAGAACCCGGAGAAAACCACATACCTGTCACATGTCACTGACAAACTCTATCACATAATGTTGTATCGAGTACACCTCGCCATTATCTTTGTACTTAGGATATTGGTACATGTAGCGTAAGCTTTTATGGAAACAGTAGTTCTGCTGTAGAATTTTTTCGGAGCAATGATCCATGTGTCCAAATATTATGAATATTAATCCAGAAGACTAAATTTGAGTATGTATGTTCGTGACAATTGCTAAGTTTTCGATTTAGGATTTTGTGTTGTCCTATTATGTGTCTTTCTGAGTTTCGTGCTGTGATGGCCGCTACGATGTTCGGGTTGGTCTTTAACTCCAGTCGTTTGTAGGAGGGCTCATGTCTTATTTACGTTATTTGTTTTTGCTTGCGCATAGTTGTGTCTAACATATTGTGTTGTGTTTTTGTTTTGTTTTTCGTCGTCTTGTGTACCCTATGTTGCCAGTTTCTCTGGATTGTTCATTTTTGATTGCCCCTTCGGTATTCTCTAACGTTTATTTCAACTAACCAAATTCTAAATTTCTACTTACAAAGCCAAACTCTAAAATCATGCTTACAAAGCCAAACTCTAAAATCATGCTTACAAAGCCAACTCTAATATCATACTTACAAAATCCAACTCTAAATTCATACTTACAAAACCAACTCTAAAATCATACTTACAAAACTAACTCTAAAACATACTTACAAAACCAACTCTAAAATCATAATTACAAAACCAACTCTAAAATCATAATTACAAAACCAACTCTAAAATCATACTTACAAAACCAACTCTAAAATCATACTTACAAAACTAACTCTAAAATCATAATTACAAAACCAACTCTAAAATCATACTTACAAAACTAACTCTAAAACATACTTACAAAACCAACTCTAAAATCATACTTACAAAACCAACTCTAAAACATACTTACAAAACCAACTCTAAAATCATAATTACAAAACTAACTCTAAAACCATAATTACAAAACCAACTCTAAAATCATAATTACAAAACCAACTCTAAAATCATACTTACAAAACTAACTCTAAAATCATACTTACAAAACCAACTCTAAAATCATACTTACAAAGCCAACTCTAATATCATACTTACAAAACCAACTCTAAAGTCATGCTTACAAAGCCAACTCTAATATCATACTTACAAAACCAACTCTAAAGTCATGCTTACAAAACCAACTCTAAAATCATAGTTACAGAGCCAACTCTAAAATCATACTTACAAAACCAACTCTAAGATCATACTTCCAAAACCAACTCTAAAATCATCCTTACAAAGCCCATCTCTGACATCATATTTACAAAATCAAACTCTAAAATCATACTTACAAAAGAAACCCTAAAATCATACTTACAAAACCAACTCTAAAGCAATACTTACAAAATCAAACTCTAATATCATACTTACAAAGCCAAACTCTAAAATCATACTTACAAAGCCAAACTCTAAAATCGTACTTACAAAACCCAACTCTAAAATCATACTTACAAAACCCAACTCTAAAATCATACTTACATTAAAACTCAACTCTAATATCATACAAGTTTACATGTACCGATCCCTGATATTGTTATTGTTTATTTGGATATTAATTACAGTATATGTTATAATAGACCTAATTAACGCCATTACAACCCATTGAACAATGCCCTCTCTCAAGTAAATATTTTTGTTTTCGTTAATGGATATACACATAATATTAACTTTTACCCGTTTTCATATTCAGCATTAGTGAAAGTATAATGATAAATGATGCAGCTAATTATCCACATTTGACAGATAACAAAAACGCGTGTCTTAAAAGCAACCTTAAAGAAGTACGTACGTCGAGGGGTTTTGAACTATTAATAACTCTTCGGGATTTTCGATATTAATGGATTGGTATAAATTTGTCTAGTCTCGAGTAATAAATTTCCGGTCATTAGAACAAGCTCTATGGTAATTAGGACAATTTCTAGAATATTGTAACTATAATAACTTAAGTTCAATATTCGGAGAGACAAGGATTTTACTATTTATAAAGCAAATACTTGTTTTCCCCATGATAAAGTATGAAAAACGCTCACTTGGCAAGTACCCACTCACTCTTTGACTACCCAATACATCATCCCCAGTTGAACCTTCCTCTTTTCATATAAAAAAAGCATCTTCATCCAAAACTAGATACCATACCAAATACATCATGAGAGGTCGATGATGAGAACGTTGATGATGTTTTCATAGAAAAACAAAATACAGACCACCTACACGTGAAAACACAACGCTAGGTTAGTCATAGTCAAGGATGGGATGGTGCAACTCAAAGAGCAGACAACATTGTTATCAAACCTGCAGACGACATTGTTATCAAACCTGCAGACAAGTGTAATGTCATCGCGGCTATGCAGAAACAGTGAATACAAAGGAAGCAGACAAGAAAAGAGAAATAACCTGTAGACGAGAAATTTGATGAAAAATTATATTTTGGTCTGACCGACAAATGTTCTAAACAAGATAAGAAAGGAATTGAAAACAAAGCATAAAAATGAAAGGGATGATATTGATGAAAGCACTTTTGAATTCTTAAATTTTTAAAAGACTAAAGCTGGACGTTTCCTTTTTCCATTTCCTGCCAGAAATACATAAAAATGACCCGGAGAAGACATTTTGTCTCGTCCGTCTGTTGCTTACTGTTGAAATCTGAGTTTATCTGCGCCAAGATGTCGAAAGAAATTGATGATTTACTATATTAAAGACACCGTCGATTACCTACAAAAATGAACTCCATGAATCATCTCCTACCTGAAACGTACTCGATTATCAATATTCCTCACGACGATGGTACCTCCACGCATAATGTAAGTCTAGCAAATATGATCCATTCACGATACCGATTACAATAGTACAAGTATTTTCGTTTTAAAAGGTTTGGAGACTTGTATTTACTAGGTTTCCAAGTAAGTCTCCCTTCCGACCTCAAGCAAAGTTGGGAGATTAGTTGTTTGTACTGAGTTTCCTTTGTTCTCCATAGTTGTGTCCTTTCACTACTACCATTGCATTAAATGTTATGAAAGAGGAAGCTGCTGACATTGCTTAGATGTCCATGTAATCTTTGGTATTTTCTGATGGTCTGAAACTATTAATCGTCCTGTCTAAAACTACAAGACCAACTGATGTGTAGCCTTGCACAATTAATGTTTGTGAGGTTCTCTTAAAAGATTTATCACTTCTTCTTATAGAAGGTGAAAAACATCGTGCCTATTCTGTACATGCATGTATACATTTATTGACATTATGACTTAATTTAAGCTTGAGAGACTCTTGTAACCCATAGATAACTGTTCACAATTTTTATAATAATGAAAATTATATCGCATATGGTAAGGAAATTATACCTTCATATTTTAAAAGATTTTAGTATTGGTGGTCATTTTGACGTCAACCGCATCGGTAGTGTGACGGTTAGCGTGCTCACCTCGAGTGCGGTAGACCGTGGATTCGAGCCCCGGTTGAGTCAAATCAAATAAAATAAAATTGGCATTTGTTGTTTCTCCACTAAGCACGCAGCATTAAGGAATAAGAGCACAAGCTGGCTGGATCGGGATCAGAATAATGTGTCCGTGTGGAGCGACATATCTACTAGCAGACTGTTGTTTCAGTGAGCTAGCAATATGAAAATTCAACTAAGCGTGTTGATCTAGTACAAAGTGGACATCAAATGTAGCTTATTCTCGCCATGATATTGGCGTTAAGCAATATCTCATTTTGACGTCACCTCTGTATTTGAAAGTATTCTGATGGAATTACAATTCCTGACATAGAACAGACAGCAGATGTGGCGGGGTTAGGCATGTAAATTAAATCCCCCCTGATAATTGATCTCCAATGGCAATACAAACAATAAACTCCCTGCACAGATTCGCTTCCACTAGAAAACAATCGCACACTATCACAAAAAGAAAGAAAACGTTAACATGATCAGTACAATAGCAGGGCAAGTGAATACTCTCGTAGTTAAATGACTACGTGTACTTGCTAAAAAGCTAAAAAGATAGCATCTGTTGGTTCCGATCATTATTCTGAAGACATAAAATCATATGTGATACTTCTAACAGATTTAATAATAATTAGGAATAAACCTCTACAGAAAAAGAAATAAATGGTCATTGCAGAAGACCAGAATAAACAAATCATCAACTTGTTGGAATTAAATATCGTGCTTGTTTGCGTATAGTGGTGTCCAACACATAATGTGTTGTGTGTTTGTTTTGTCTGTCTTCGTCTTATGTACCATATGTTGCCAGTTTCCCTGCATTGTCCATTTTTGATTGCCCCTTCGGTATTCTCTAACGTTTATATAATATGGAATGAATCTTGTATATGCTTATCTACTTGCTAGTTTTTCCTATACTATAGCTCGTGTTTCTGTGTATACATTCATGTTTGCCATTTATGACAACTATTCCAATCAGGTATATCAACAGCGATTGTCTTTTCAAAACATTTTTGCCTGTAAACACATTAAGTATCATGAGCACTTTCACGGTATCGCTTCCGTTTCATTATGGGACTTCATGTTGTCCTAGATGTTTACAATTTTTTTGCTTTTTGCTTTATCTTTATGTCTGTTAGTATTTTCATTTTTTGTATGCATTTACTCGAATATCTCTTCCGACTGGAGTACTCAGCTATCGTCATTCAAAGTGGTTGCGTGAAATTGAAAGCGAATTATTACAAATGCAAGAGATATGTTGCTGTATATTATTATACAAAATGATTTTGTGTGGTATTTTCGTATATTAATACTTTGTTGATATAGATTTAAAGAGTTAAAAAATAGACATATACAATTAAAAATCTAAAGTGGCAACTATTTCTAATTAAGAGCTATTAGTTTCCAGAAAACATTCTTAGATTTTGTTTTTTTAACAGAAAAGGCATTAGTAGAACTTTTAATAGCCTGATGATTAATTTGAATACGATCAAGTTTAAAAATCTGCCAACAATATCTTGCAAAGACTTATTTAAAAACACATTTTGACGACCTCTCATTTACAGAAAAGATGAAAATTGTTTGAAAAGATGTAAAAAAAAATATTAGCTTTTCCTTGTCCATGGAAAGATATATAGAATCTAACACCGGGGAGAGTACAAGATAGGGAAATCTCCGACACCCGAGGGTAAGATTTCAATCGTTCTCTTTACGAGGCTTGCCGAGTTAGAGAACGATTGTAATCTTACCCAAGGGTGTCGGAGATTTCCCTATCTTGTACTTTTTCCGGTGTTTGATTTTATTTCTCACTAAACCACCTAATTGTTTTTGTTTACATTCCATCGAGCGTTTTCCCGCAATATATTTTTCCATTCCTGAAGTAAATATTCGATTTATCTATATGCAACCGTATTTCGGCAGTATTTCAAATGTATTTCATCATAAAGTACAATGTATTTAATAAATATATTATAAATGTTACTACAACAGGGATAAATACCTGTAAAAAAATATTTGAATTTGGTCAAAGGGAGGTAATTTCTTTCTTTACGTTAGTTACTAACAAGGGAGAGTACTCTATTATTTACTCAAAGTAAACAAACATTGACTGGAAGAGAGCCTGAAAAAAGAATCAAACACCGTGAAAGGTGCACGTTAGCTAGCAGAATATAATACATAAATGAATTTAAAAATACTTATGTAGTAGAATCGTGGTCAATTGTTTATTTTAAAAAGGAAAAGCATGGAGAATTGGGGGGCAGTTGACATAAACTGTACAGCATGCATTTGCCGGTAAAACGCACGTGATTTTTTTGTCTTGCACTAGTGCAAGATAAGAAAATCTCACATCGCTAAAAATAGGAACAGGTCTGTCTCAAAAGTGAGAAACATATATCTTCTCGTTGTGTTCAAACCATGCATTGTGTAAGGTTGTATTTTGAATTTCCTTAATCATAGCTATTCGGTTATGCAAACGCATGATGAAGAATACAATCTGGTTATGACGATTTGACACCACTTCAATATGAGGATACCATTAATATGGGTCATACCTTTCTTGTGTTAAATGTATCTACAATTGTGCTTAAGCTAATTGGAAACATGAGATGTTAACTTGATCCTGTGATAGAAATGTCAAAATATTGTGCACATGGCATGTTTGAACTAGTTCGATATTGCATTTTAATATAAGAATTACGAGTTGACTTATATCATTGGCGTTCTGTACACCAGCAGCGTATCTCAGCCTTGCAAAACGATACATATCAATAGCCATGCCCCATATAAAAGTTAAATCATTGAAAATTATCGAGACAGATAATTGTTGTAATGAAGGAGAACAGATCCATGCTAATACCAAAACTTGTAAAAGATGGAGAAAACAAGCTACATTGGATAGGATTATGATGATGTCCGGTTTGTACTAGACCAATACTCTTACATGTAGTTGGACAACAGTCCGCGGTAGACATGTCGCTCCACCCGGACATACTATTCTGATTCCAATCCAAACAGTCTTTGCTCTTACTCCTTAATGCTGCGTGTTTTTGCGGAGAAGCAGCAAATACCGATTTCATAGTCTTTGGTTTGACCCGAATATGGCTCGAACCCACAATCTACCACACTCGAGGCGAGCACGCTAACCATTACATCACCAATGCGTTTCAAAATCTTCCATACAAAAATCTCCGCATGACTAAAGTGAAACATACATCATCAGTGTGATATTAGATTCTTCACAGAAATGAACAATTTGTGACAGGAAGCATGTCTGATTTCGTAGGATTATTCATTGAGATGTAAATAGACATGTGGGTTTATTTCACGTCGACAAAAGCTGAACCCATTTCTTGTTTTCTTGATATGTCTGTAAAATTTCTCATTTTGTATGTCGGAAACTTATTAATTGAAATTGACCGACATTTTATGGATACCGGTACATTTTAAGCAAAAGTGTATAACGCTTATTTAGTCTTGCACTCATATAAATTGACTACAATACGTTTGAACCTGCCACGTACTAGATATGACAACCATCTTCTTTAATTAATCGTTTGGAAGAAGAAAAAAAAAAACACACACAAATGTCTGTATATTTGCACTCAATGATTTATCCAACATAGAGGAGTAAAATCTCATGATGCAATAATATGGACAATTTGTTTAGCTAAATTCATAAACAAAAATCGATCCTGACTTTTATCAATACATATAGACTTTGCACTCAATGATTTATCCAAAATAGAGGAGTAAAATCTCATGATGAAATAATATGGAAAATTCGTTTAGTTATATTCATAAAGAATTGATCCAGAATTTCATCAATAAATACAGACCGGTTGAACTTTTTGTTTTTCCCCTCCACCTGTTGCATCGAATCATCAACATCTGGTGTTGTTGAGTGCATCTTGTTGTAATCAAACAAATCAATGAGAAACTGGAAAAGAAATATGTATAAAAAAATCAAGGGCGTTTGTCTGCGTAATAATCGTTACTACAAAGACAGATAACGTCAATAGATTTAGTATAGGTGCCATATGTCAATATTTATACGAAATATAGGTCGAAAGGAAAAAAATATTTAAGTATACTTTGCGGTATGTGTATATATTTGAAATAGCATTTCATGTCTCGTTTCATTATAGAAGTTGCAGGTTA
Source organism: Bathymodiolus brooksi (assembly GCA_963680875.1). Taxonomy (NCBI): domain Eukaryota; kingdom Metazoa; phylum Mollusca; class Bivalvia; order Mytilida; family Modiolidae; genus Bathymodiolus; species Bathymodiolus brooksi. The sequence continues at coordinate 50,033,877 of OY804577.1, forward strand.
ATTAGCAAAACGTTTTTGTACATCGTTTTCTGCAAAAAATATACTCTGTGAAAGCACTTTTATTCTTAATACTCATGGATTTTGATGATTCAATCAAACCACGAACTTAAGCGTGCACAAAGGTAGGCATACATTACCAGAGAAGTCAGTATGCAAGCATCAAAATCACGAATTCAAATATCAACGAATATCACTGTTTCTGTCATTTCCGCGAAAATTAACACCAACGAAAATATATGAACCGACAGTATTCTGGGAGCTTGTCTTTTGAAATCGACTCATTATTATTTACAAATGTCATACGTTTGATTTTAATGTCCGACCTGGTTATACATGTTGGATATCTACTCAGGCCCCACTACTGAGTGTGAATTCGATAAGATGAAATTCCAAATGTTTATAATGTGTTCTTTTTTCTTTTCTTTTAACTAAATTATAATGTTTACAGTCAAACAATATTAAACATGCTTTAAATATTGGTAATATTTATGCAACATGGAATCCATTTACTTAAACCTGACTTAAGGAGCACACGTTTGCTAGAAAGACAATATAGAAACATTTGTTGAAGACTGCAAATGATGCTCCAACTTGAATTATCAGTCGATATGAACCGCTTTGTGCAAACAAAAGGAAATGGTCATAGTCAATCTTCAATTCATCATCTTGTCAGCTTAATAGCGCTTTGCATATACATTATGCGCTATCGGTTTCGAAAGGTCGGATATGGTGCTTTGCTGGACAGCTGAACTTGTTAAACGGTCAGACGGAAGCCAGAAAAACACCACGACTACATGATTAAAAAAATATATACTTTTTGTAAAATTAAAAAATTAAATTTGTTGTATATATTTACTTTTATAGGGTGAAAATGTTGAAAATTCTTTTTTCTTTATTTTCCACCCGAAAATGAAAAAAAAGGAGATTTTCAGTAATATTATACACAAGATACATTCATTTCCAGGTCAAATCTGGTTTTTGGAGTAGAGACAGCTTTTACCACCTAGTGGCAATAATGTAGCATTAATTAAAAGATTTCGTACCTAAGATTGTTACCATATGTTGTGCATTTAATGCACGTTATGGTTTTAATTACTTTAGGAAAGGTGAAAACAAACGTTGAGAACAAATGAAATAAAATGAAAAAAACAAAATATACCGTCAGAACAGTTCCAAAATCTAATGGAAATCTTGATAACGATTACACACATTTGTATGACCCCCCTCTCTCTCTCTCTCTCTCTCTCTCTCTCTCTCTCTCTGAAAGTATGAAAGTTTTCCAAAATTTACTAGAATGGTATGTGGTATCATAGTCTCTATTATGTATTGCTTATTATAAAACCAGCTGAAAATTTAGGAAGGTGTTTTTTTTTCTAAATCGTATCAGATTTTCCGACATATATTGATTGATTGGTGTTTAACGCCAACTTTAGCAGTCCAATATTGGGAGATGTCGACTGGGTTAAAACCAGAGCTTATATTTGAAATCATTTCTATAACCATATTGATGGGCTTTTTAAATTGAATGGATTTGACGATCTACTTTAAGGTCACAGATGTCGCATTTTAAACAGAAAACAGTATACTTCATTATAGAATTGATATTGTATTGATTGATTGATTATTGCTTAGCACCCAGCGAGTCAGTATTTCAGCTAAATTCAGGACGAGAAGTTGATCAATATCTAAAAATTAATCAGAAATGAGAGAGGAATAAGTTAACTGGGGCACAAATTTTGACTGCCGCTGGGCGGATCCAGGATTTCAAGATAGGGGGGGGGGGGCGCACTTAAGAAAATGCGCCGAGCGGAGCGGAGGGGGGCGTAAAAATTGTTGGGTTTTTTCGTGTGAAAAATCTTATTTTTTCCAATTTTAGGGGGGGGGGGGGGGGGGGGGGGGGCGCCGGGTGCGCCCCCTCCTGGATCCGCCCCTGACTGGAAAAGTATGAATAGTTGGATAGGGACGAAAAATTAATCTTTTGTTGCGGTTACAATATTTACGTCTACTTTATTTCGAAGTCTACGAAAGAGTTACTTATCATGCAAATATGTTACCCATTATGGCCAGCGGTAAGGTTTTCAGTATTATAACCCGACAACCCTATCGAGAGGGAACTCCCACCTGCTAACAGGGAACGTGCTGCGCGTCTCTGTGGGTTGACTCATTGGAACCGTAAACTGTTCCCAGCGGTTGATATTGTAAAATGTATTCTTATAGGGTAAATTAATTTTGTTTAATTTTTGCACACGACTGTTATCAAAGACTGACATCGTCTTAGATTGTAAATAGGTGTGAATGAAAACGCAGAAAAGACGAAATGAACGCGTATTTAGACTTCCAACTTGTAGATATCATGATGTGTAAAGAAAAGAAACTTACTTCATATTTACAACTTCGTCTTCAATTTGTTGTGTGGAAAAAGTAATTACAGCTGCTTATTCAATTAATTACGCCAAGTGAGTTTAACAGGGGTCAATCAGTAGTTATACTATTGGTCGGAAATTCTTAATATTTACAAAGAGATGTTGATTGGAACAGACTTTAAAAAAAAGTCTTACACAAAAATCAAATATAAAAAAACTGCACTTTTATTAGATTTATAAATAAAAATATCTGCCCTCAAGGCTGAAAAATGCAACTCTCTTTCCCTCATGTTGTAAATATTGTATATAGCTGTTTTGTTATTATGTATTGTTGTAATTTAATATGTTATCTGTATACCATTGTATTAAAAAAGGTTACCAGAAATAAAGATATATCTACAGCATGTGAACTATTTTGGTGGCGCAGAAAGGGTAAGACACTGAGAACCATATTTCTTTTTATTGAAAAAATAATTTGCGACTGAAAAAATAATTGTATATACAACAATGTACAACCTAAAGAGTGTGAATCTTCACATTTAGCTTCTTATATATGTACCATGTGATTTGACACGTCATATCTGTTGGTTTACTTAAGGTACAAATTAGTTGTTTTCAAAGAAAATAGTACTGAATTCTGTCAGAAAATTGTGAAGAAATCAAAGATATAAACAGGAGCCATAAATCGAAGGACAGTCAACACAATTGTCAAATGAAAAGGACTAAAGAACAAACAACGATCAATAAGACATTATAAAGAAAATTACAAATCGAAAAACATGACCCTCACTAAAATCCGGGTGTGAACACATGCTCCGGAAGGGTAAGTAGTTCCTGCTCCACATGTGACACCCGTCGTGTTACTCTTTTTACAAAACCCGGTGATAAGTCATGAATGAGTAAAGGACCACATTGTTATTTCGACAAACAACGCATATCCGTGGTCATTTGTGACACAGCTATTCTACAACGGTTAAGCAAGGCATGGTGGCGACCGTAACACCTAACCACTAGGAACCATTGTGTTCAGTAGCGTTTTTGTCAGCAGCAACCCTCTTTCAAGGAAATCATGATATGAACAAGCTTTGGAATATCGGATCAACTGAGAGATATTCACTCCATATGCAGGTACTGTTGGAATGTTGCTACATATAAATGGTAAGTTCACAATGGGAAAATTGAAATTATTTCTTTTGTCGTAAATTTCGTTTTTAACCGACCCTCACTGTCATCTTCGAGGTGTAGGTCAAGGTATGAGACATACTATAAACTATTACGACTTTTATGAAAAGTAAGGACTCGTAAGCATATCCCCCCATTCCGGTGACAATGGAAATGCTGATATCAGGTAAAATAAAAAGGAAATATGTAGCATATAATACAATATCGAAGCCAAATATCTTTACAAGTATAAGAAATATACGTGACGGCAAGCTCATTTTCTTCGCTGATCAAGTTTAAACCATTTCCTTGTGCCGATATTTTATTCATTTCTTAGCCTACAAGGTGTTTATCCTTGGACTAATGACCCACAACCAACCTATTCTATCTTGTTGCTTATAATTTTATTTGAATCTAGGTCAGAGGAAGTAGCAAAACTGTCTGTAGGTCATAAACCAGAAAATCAAGAGTACAAAGCAGTACTTCGGTGCGATAATCGCGCCAGTTAATTATGGAAATTAATCTCTATGGGCCGTTAGGAGCGAGTGAGTGAGTGATTGTTGTTTAGCGCCAACTCAGCAATATTCTAGCTATATCATACAAGTTTTATCGTTACGATTTCTACAAGCTATATATACATTTTTTACAGGGATAATTGATTATAACCGACAGTGTGGTATGTTTTGTTTATCATTTTTTACAGGCATAATTGGCTATAACCGAGAGTGTGGTATATTTTGTTTATCATTTTTTACACGGATAATTGGCTATAACCGAGAGTGTGGTATATTTTGTTTATCATTTTTTACAGGGATAATTGGCTATAACCGAGAATGTGGTATATTTTGTTTATCATTTTTTACAGGGATAATTGGCTATAACCGAGAGTGTGGTATATTTTGTTTATCATTTTTTACACGGATAATTGGTTATAACCGACAGTGTGGTATATTTTGCTTATCATTATTTACAGGGATAATTGGCTATAACCGACAGTGTGGTATATTTTGTTTATCATTTTTTACAGGGATAATTGGCTATAACCGAGAGTGTGGTATATTTTGTTTATCATTTTTTACAGGGATAATTGGCTATAACCGAGAGTGTGGTATATTTTGCTTATCATTTTTTACACGGATAATTGGTTATAACCGACAGTGTGGTATATTTTGTTTATTATTTTTCACAGGGATAATTGGCTATAACCGACAGTGTGGTATATTTTGTTTATCATTTTTTATAGGGATAATTGGCTATAACCGAGAGTGTGGTATATTTTGTTTATCATTTTTTACACGGATAATTGGCTATAACCGAGAGTGTGGTATATTTTGTTTTTCATTTTTTACACGGATAATTGGCTATAACCGAGAGTGTGGTATATTTTGTTTATCATTTTTTACACGGATAATTGGCTATAACCGACAGTGTGGTATATTTTGTTTATCATTTTTTACAGGGATAATTGGCTATAACCGAGAGTGTGGTATATTTTGCTTATCATTTTTTACAGGGATAATTGGCTATAACCGACAGTGTGGTATATTTTGTTTAACACTTTTTACACGGATAATTGGCTATAACCGAGAGTGTGGTATATTTTGCTTATCATTTTTTACACGGATAATTGGTTATAACCGACAGTGTGGTATATTTTGTTTATTATTTTTTACAGGGATAATTGGCTATAACCGACAGTGTGGTATATTTTGTTTATCATTTTTTACAGGGATAATTGGCTATAACCGAGAGTGTGGTATATTTTGTTTATCATTTTTTACACGGATAATTGGTTATAACCGACAGTGTGGTATATTTTGTTTATTATTTTTTACAGGGATAATTGGCTATAACCGACAGTGTGGTATATTTTGTTTATCATTTTTTACAGGGATAATTGGCTATAACCGAGAGTGTGGTATATTTTGTTTATCATTTTTTACAGGGATAATTGGCTATAACCGAGAGTGTGGTATATTTTGTTTATCATGTTTTACACGGATAATTGGTTATAACCGACAGTGTGGTATATTTTTTTTATCATTTTTTACAGGGATAATTGGCTATAACCGACAGTGTGGTATATTTTGTTTATCATTTTTTACACGGATAATTGGTTATAACCGACAGTGTGGTATATTTTGTTTATTATTTTTCACAGGGATAATTGGCTATAACCGACAGTGTGGTATATTTTGTTTTTCATTTTTTACACGGATAATTGGCTATAACCGACAGTGTGGTATATTTTGTTTATCATTTTTTATAGGGATAATTGGCTATAACCGAGAGTGTGGTATATTTTGTTTATCATTTTTTACACGGATAATTGGCTATAACCGACAGTGTGGTATATTTTGTTTATCATTTTTTACAGGGATAATTGGCTATAACCGAGAGTGTGGTATATTTTGTTTATCATTTTTTACACGGATAATTGGCTATAACCGACAGTGTGGTATATTTTGTTTATCATTTTTTACAGGGATAATTGGCTATAACCGACAGTGTGGTATATTTTGTTTATCATTTTTTTTACAGGGATAATTGGCTATAACCGAGAGTGTGGTATATTTTGTTTATCATTTTTTATAGGGATAATTGGTTATAACCGACAGTGTGGCATATTTTGTTTATTATTTTTTACAGGGATAATTGGCTATAACCGACAGTGTGGTATATTTTGTTTATCATTTTTTACACGGATAATTGGCTATAACCGAGAGTGTGGTATATTTTGTTTATTAATATTTACAGGGATAATTGGCTATAACCGAGAGTGTGGTATGTTTTGTTTATCATTTTACTATGGTGAAAACAGATAAGACCACAAGTAAAAATGCTTAAGCTGCACAATTTAGAGCATGCAAAAGAATGATCAAGACCCAAATTTCAGAATTTATTGTAAATATTTTCAAAATGTGTATTATTTGTTAGGCATTCAATTGGAATTCATTCGCTATCTACACACATTAAAACATATTTTACATATATACTAAAATGTTATCGTGTATTTTTAAAACCTCATACTGAACATTAGAACATTAAAACCATTATTATACAGCAAAAGGATAGAAAGACTGAGAGAGTAAACAAAGTCAGAATTCGAAATCTTAAATTCACGAAAAGAGATTATTCTATGAACAAAAGTTTTTTCCCGCATTTTTCAAAGGACACAAAAATTCAAAATTAAATACGTCGCTTTAGATATTCAAAATTAAATACGTCGCTTTAGATATTCAAAATCATTTCAAAAGGCAATAGTCAACAGGTATACGTTTATTAATCAGGTAAGAAGATCTCAGAACCGTTTCAGCAAACTTATACAAGTTTAGACAAGACTAACACATTTTTATTTTTCTTGAACACAATGTTCACAAACCAATTGCGGAATGAAATCGATCGAATTTTCTTAGTTTGACAAGAAAAATTAGAGTCGTATCTATACAGACATCATGTCATCATGATCAAGTCGGTCCTGCATGTACCAACACCTCATACAAAGAGTTCATTGAGTTTGAAAAACGAAATACAGACTCGGTTATAATGTACGATCGAATAGTCGAGGAATAAGATCGAAACACAATCATCATTGACCCGGATGACATTCTGACCGATGTTTCTCCGGAATCTAGATAATTAATAAAAAGAAAGGTTTCTCGTATAATAAATTATATAGGATAAGGTTGTATCTTCTAAATGTATACGGCTTAATTGCAGAATGTCCAGTTGGAACATTTTAGGCGCGGATTCCTGAATTTATAAAATGGGGCATCGCTCGGTTGGGGTAAATCAGCTCATGAGTTTTACACAGTGGAGGCAGTTCTAAAGAAAGTCGAATTGTCAGATTTAAATTAAGACGATCGTACGCGATCCCCTGCCATTTTAGGGAGCATGCACCGTGTGCACTCCATGCCTGAATCCGCACCTTTTTTTGTAGATAAAGTCTCTGTCTGTATCATAACAAATGGATGATAAATTACGTGAGAGTGACGTAGATATTTTCTCCTGACTCATTGGTTCATATGCACTTAGAGAAATATTCGATTTTCAGACGTATTTTACTATTGGGTTTCAATCATTTATAAATTAGTTATATGAAATAGCAGACTGTATTTATATTTGCTATTTATTGTAAAAACAAATAAAAAATCATATTCTATTATAGTCAGTCCATAAGATTTATCTCATAACAATATAATAGCTGCTTACGTAGAAATACATCGACATGTTCATTCAATAGATGATGTGTTTTTGTTTTGGTTTTCTTCGCAATGTTCCCAAGGTTACTTGTGCTTCTGTATTGTCCATTCTTGATTGTCCCTTCATATTTCTCTAACATTTATTTACTTCATGACAAAGCTGTTTCACATTATAAAATAAATCAAGTACATACGTTTTATTGAACATCTGAAATGCATTTTTTTTTCTATGAGATTTGCGGCTTCATTAAGCAGATGAGAAGTCTATCGTTAATGGGGTGTGTGAAAAAATCAAGAAACCAGACAGGGATCTTTATATAGTATTTTATCATGAAAGAATTTTCAACAACTAACTTAGTGACCGGTATATACTGTTGAACGATGTGTATTAATTGTTTCACTAAATTACAATTAATGGGGTAGTGTGTTATTTAGAAATTTGAGGATAATTAATTAAACGTGTATAATGTGAGTCTTCTCAGAAAATTCATAAATAATATATGCATAAGTAGCTGTTTTGACTGTAATATGCAGTTATTCAGTTTATTACACTAATAAAACGGAAAACAAACAAAATACGACAACGTCGGAAGTTTTTGTGGATTTCTTGAACAGTGTTTCCTGTTGGGAGAATTGAGATCAATTTTCTGTATGAGAATCAGTGAGTGAAATATAATTGATCAACAAGTGAAAAATTGTGTGAAATATTTTTTATGCATGTCTATCTTTTACTTTTGACATAGTGTTTTCTTTCCTCTATCACTGAGAAGAACCTTTACCGGACTTGACTGTATATATGAGTAACAAGGCGGATGTCTTCTATGAAACAAGAACTGATTACCCTTCCCGATTCAGGAGTTCACCCTCGGTTTTTTGGTGGGTTCCGTGATACTCATCTTTTTAGTTTTTTTTATGATATCCTATTATGTGTCTTTACGTTCTGAGTTCCGGTCATGTCTGTTACGATTTCCACATAAAACAATGTTTGGTTCGTCTTTACCTCCAGTTGTTTGTAGGAGGGCGCATGTCTTATTTACGTTATTTGTGCATGTTTGCGCATAGTGGTGTGGGCTTTTTTTAGGGGTTTTGTTTGGCTTGAGACCCAATGCTGCCAGTTTCTCTGGATTGTCCATTTCTTGATTGCCCCTTCCGTGTTCTTTGACGTTTATTGTTTCATTATTTTCAGTTAATGTCAACATTTATGAGATTAAAGGTAAATTCTCTGGTTATTACAATAATTATCGCTATTTTGTTTATTTTCCCTTTGATGTTTAAAACCAATATGCTTCATATCTAGTTACCGCTGAGACGATTCAAATTATCGCTAATCGCTAAGCGTTGTCAAGGACGCGTAGTAATATCGCTGTTTTCTAATATGACGTGATGATGACGTCACATTACCAAATCCTTGATATACATACTATCATAGCGATAAAATAATTAAAGATGGTTTTTTTTTAAAACTCGAGGACGTTTCTCAGTCATCTCTCATCTCTTCTCAGGGCTTGCCCTTCGATGAGAGATGACTGAGAAACGTCCTCGAGTTTTAAAAAAAACGTCGTTTGCCACATTTTATGACGGTTATAGGTCAACTCGTATTTTCTGAGAATTTTTTACACGTGTTCTCCAAAAGTGATATCAGGGGTACATGGTCTAAAATATAATGTTTGTAAAAGTTAGTGTTATCCTAGAGTTTATTCTTGTTCTTTTATTTTGTGTAACATTTATGTTTATTGTTCATTATCAACTCATTGAAACTTACCTTGTTCTCGCCATGATATAGCTGAAAAATTGCTGAGTTGGCGTTAAGCAACAACCACTCACTCACTGTACTGTTGTTGCTTTTTTATCTGCATTTTCCTTTACTCGAGTATGCCTTACGACTTGAATACTCTGCGTTCGGTTTCCATTTTGAGATGAGGACGATTGTCTATAGTAGCTCACTAAATAATGTTTATAGGATCTGTAACAGTTACCTAGATTTACATTTGTATTACATTTGTTTGGGTTGGCATAAAACATAATTAACTGTTACATTTATTTGCTTGAGTAGACACATGTTGTTTACAGTTAAACTGTCAATATTCTGTAATTTAAAGGGAAAAGATAAACCTATTGTTTCGTAGTAAAAAAAAAGCGAAAGATATTTACCACTTTGTTGCACAATATAAAACAATAAATAAACGCTAGAGAATAGAAGGGACAATCAAGTAAACACTTCCCCCCGAATCAGCTTGCGTATTAAATCATTGTAGCTATGGTATCGTGGGTAACCCACGGCTGATTAAGTTCCGATGTTTTTAATTCATATAACACCATTGGTTTCTGGTTTATTCCGTAAATGATCTGTTTTCGTGGTTTCCATAACAACATAACAATACTCAAATTTTCCTATTGGGCTGAGTGAACAGACTGAAAGATGCGATATGATTAGTCGATATAGCATATCCCATGTGAAATTAAAATCCGTTCATCTTCTCTTAGCATTTTAATGAAAGGAAATCCTTTCTTTTGTTAAAAACTGTGATTAGATTGGCTGTAAAACAGTTGGTCGGGATTAATAAAATAACTCATGAATAAATCCTGACTACGAGGATACCTTTTCAGCTTACACACGGTAAATGAGCGGAGAGATCCAACATAATGTAACTCAGGTCAATAGTTCTCAGCTGATTTTGTCTATCCTATTGAGGAACTCTTGGTTTCTTACTCCAAAAGACTTTTTCTTTATTTACATTTCCTATCTTTTGATTATGAGTGTACCTGATAAAGGTTATTCCAGAAAACGTGTCGTGCGCACTAAATAAACGTAAGAAAATATTGAAGGGGCAATCAAAAATGAACAATCCAAAGAAACTGGCAACAAATGGTACACAAGACGAAAACAAAAACACAACACAATATGTGTTGGACAGCACTATACGCAAGCAAACACAAATAACGTAAATAAGAAATGAGCCCTCCTTCAAACAACTAGATGTAAAGACGAACCGAACTTCGTTTTTATGCGGAAATTGTAACGGACATCACAACACAGAACTCAGAACGTAAGACACATAATAGGACATCACAACACAGAACTCAGAACGTAAGACACATAATAGGACATCACAACACAGAACTCAGAACGTAAGACACATAATAGGACATCACAACACAGAACTCAGAACGTAAGACACATAATAGGACAACACATAAAGCAAAAAAGATGATCAACACGGACCCCAACCAAAACCGGGGGTGAACTCAGGTGCTTGCCACCAAAACCGGGGGTGAACTCAGGTGCTTGCCACCAACAACCGGGGGTGAACTCAGGTGCTTGCCACCATCAACCGGGGGTGAACTCAGGTGCTTGCCACCAACAACCGGGAGTGAACTCAGGTGCTTGCCACCAACAACCGGGGGTGAACTCAGGTGCTTGCCACCAACAACCGGGGGTGAACTCAGGTGCTTGCCACCAACAACCGGGGGTGAACTCAGGTGCTTGCCACCAACAACCGGGGGTGAACTCAGGTGCTTGCCACCAACAACCGGGGGTGAACTCAGGTGCTTGCCACCAACAACCGGGGGTGAACTCAGGTGCTTGCCACCAACAACCGGGAGTGAACTCAGGTGCTTGCCACCAACAACCGGGAGTGAACTCAGGTGCTTGCCACCAACAACCGGGTGTGAACTCAGGTGCTTGCCACCAACAACCGGGAGTGAACTCAGGTGCTTGCCACCAACAACCAGGGGTGAACTCAGGTGCTTGCCACCAACAACCGGGGGTGAACTCAGGTGCTTGCCACCAACAACCGGGGGTGAACTCAGGTGCTTGCCACCAACAACCGGGAGTGAACTCAGGTGCTTGCCACCAACAACCGGGAGTGAACTCAGGTGCTTGCCACCAACAACCGGGGGTGAACTCAGGTGCTTGCCACCAACAACCGGGAGTGAACTCAGGTGCTTGCCACCAACAACCGGGGGTGAACTCAGGTGCTTGCCACCAACAACCGGGGGTGAACTCAGGTGCTTGCCACCAACAACCGGGGGTGAACTCAGGTGCTTGCCACCAACAACCGGGGGTGAACTCAGGTGCTTGCCACCAACAACGGGGGGGGGGGGGGTGAACTCAGGTGCTTGCCACCAACAACCGGGGGTGAACTCAGGTGCTTGCCACCAACAACCGGGGGTGAACTCAGGTGCTTGCCACCAACAACCGGGGGTGAACTCAGGTGCTTGCCACCAACAACCGGGAGTGAACTCAGGTGCTTGCCACCAACAACCGGGTGTGAACTCAGGTGCTTGCCACCAACAACCGGGGGTGAACTCAGGTGCTTGCCACCAACAACCGGGGGTGAACTCAGGTGCTTGCCACCAACAACCGGGGGTGAACTCAGGTGCTTGCCACCAACAACCGGGGGTGAACTCAGGTGCTTGCCACCAACAACCGGGGGTGAACTCAGGTGCTTGCCACCAACAACCGGGGGTGAACTCAGGTGCTTGCCACCAACAACCGGGGGTGAACTCAGGTGCTTGCCACCAACAACCGGTGTGAACTCAGGTGCTTGCCACCAACAACCGGGGGTGAACTCAGGTGCTTGCCACCAACAACCGGGGGTGAACTCAGGTGCTTGCCACCAACAACCGGGGGTGAACTCAGGTGCTTGCCACCAACAACCGGGGGTGAACTCAGGTGCTTGCCACCAACAACCGGTGTGAACTCAGGTGCTTGCCACCAACAACCGGGGGTGAACTCAGGTGCTTGCCACCAACAACCGGGGGTGAACTCAGGTGCTTGCCACCAACAACCGGGGGTGAACTCAGGTGCTTGCCACCAACAACCGGGGGTGAACTCAGGTGCTTGCCACCAACAACCGGGGGTGAACTCAGGTGCTTGCCACCAACAACCGGGGGTGAACTCAGGTGCTTGCCACCAACAACCGGGGGTGAACTCAGGTGCTTGCCACCAACAACCGGGGATGAACTCAGGTGCTTGCCACCAACAACCGGGGGTGAACTCAGGTGCTTGCCACCAACAACCGGGGGTGAACTCAGGTGCTTGTGAACTCAGGTGCTTGTGAAGGGTAAGTAGTTTCTGTTTCTTAATTATATATCTACGTTATTATTATTATCACTACGTGGATACCTCTGCTGATAGAAGATTGTGAAATAGAAATAATTGCATATTATATCAATAGTTTTCACTTCATATCATTCCACAAATAAAGAGTGAGCTCAAAGATATTGTCAACATACGTGCTCAGTTGATGGAATGACGGGGAATGACATTCATTGTCTAAAATAGCACTCTTTGCAGTGTCTCTATTGCATCGTACTGTATGCATTTTCATACGAACATGCTAAACTGAAAGATATAGCAAAACATCTACTACAGCAGTGTTATACAAAAAATATGGAACACTTAGATATGTTTATACAGTTTTTTTTATATAAAAAATAGACTGAATCTCCACTATTAGGTCGAGTTCATCAATGAGATTCTCGATGATAGGAACAAGAATAATTCAAATATAAGTTTGAATGTCACGTTTCCATATCAAATGATTCGATAAACAATAAAAAGGGCGAGCAGTACAAAAATTTCGAATATGACACTGAACGAGTCATAATTTTCTTACACACATTAGCAATACAATTGAATCTGATCTTATCAGACCATGTACGGAATGAGGAGTGTATTGTTATTAATATGGCAGATGAAACATGTGACGAGGAAAACCAAGAACAATTTGACATTTATGGTCCATTGCTATCCAATGAAAGGAATTACTGAAAAACAATTAGGTATTAAAAATGGGAAAAAAATAGCAAAAGAATCCTCGATGAAACCCTTTCTGATTTTCGGGTTAGGGTTATAGCTATGGTGTATAACGCCACTTTCAACAATATTTCAGTTATATCGTGGCAGACAGTTTTATTGGTGGAGGAAACAAACAAACACAAATAACGTAAATAAGACATGAGCCCTCATACAAACAACTTGAGGTAAAGACGAACCAAACATCGTTGAACTGGTATCTTGGGCATATTAGAGGTTAGTGGTTACTACAATTTGGGTTGAATGACAAAATGTCATCTCTACAGATACATTGAATTTCTTCAGTTTTTTTTGCTTTCGAACGATTCTTGTACTTAACAACTGGTTTATGTCCAAAATCTAAAGGTCTTTAGATAATTTGAATGATTACACACAAAAGGTCATGTAAAGAATTCCACTGAGAAAAAAAAAATGCTTCAAAAGTAATATTGACTTATTCCAAGAAGCAGACTTTGCTGCTGAAAATTTAAAAAAATGACACTGATTTATGACCCAACATTTAATTATTTGATCAAAACTTCTTAAATCGCTGCAGAAAAAAATTAGGAATAATTATCATTATATCTGCAGACTATTTGTTTACTAACTGATTGCATTTTCATTCAAGAATTTCAAATCAAAGGGAATTCATACTAATTACCAGACAATCTTACTGGAAAATCATGATAACCGATATTTTTTTTAAAATCTTCTTGATTAAAGACGAGAATTAATTCTCAAAATGTGCCCTATGCTTCCAAAACTAGGGTATATTTTGCTATGACTACCAGTAATGAATAATTACGAAAGCACATGGGAAATCTTTTGTAGGAAATCACGTTTTCAATATCAAAATGGAGAACATATAATCGAGCACAAAGAAATATGTCACAGTCTCCTCTCTCTCGAGAGAGAGGGACGTATGCTTGCTATAAGAGACGAATAAGAATACAGAAACTCGATCTAATGACGGGACGTAAATGAATGGCTCATATTTGGAGCATTCCACAGTCCTTTTGTAGAATAGTGATTAGAATAGAGGTTGCAAGACAATATTTTAATTTTACGACTCAGTTCATTACATCTATTTTTCTTCTATGCCATCTTAACATCCGCCCACAATGCAGATCTTAGGTCCACATTTGTTTACCTACAAAATATATTTTTCGAAAACTTATTGTTGTCATAAAGTTCTTAAATATTCTTAAATATACTAAGCCCGTGCATAAATATTGACTACACAACTGCCCAAACCTCTCAAAAATTAATGCTGCATAGACCAATTTCATAGACAACTAAAGACAAACATTCCATCGGCTACGTTATTTAAGGCAATACATTCTTTATAACACTGACTATTCAAACGCTCAACCAGTGCCTGAACCTCTCAAAAGACAAATATCGACTACACAACTGCCCAAACCTCTCAAAGATTAATACTGCATAAACCAATTTCATAGACAACTAAAGACAAACATTCCATCGGATAAGTTATTAGCGGCAATGTATTATTTATACCACTGATTAAAGCGCTCAACCAGTGAATGCAACTCCCAAAAGACAAATATTTACAATACCACTAACTAAAACACTGACAGATATATAGCGAATAAACTATTGGCAAATTTATTAGAAGGTTAACAAATTTTGACTATCTGATACAATTATGACTGGTTTTTTTTAACTGAGTGCGATGTGATATCATGAGATTGGCATAGTCAAATTGTTCCTCACACTATATGATAACTTACACGAGTAATTATTGAAGCGCATCATTATTACCCAAACAACCAAATCAATTACAGGTTCTTATAAATTGGCATCATTTCATGTCGTTGCCCCGTTATTATTATTTTTTCTTTGGGTACGCACCCGAGTTCACCTCCGGTATTTATTGGGGTTCGTGTTACTCGATCTTTAGTTTTATGTGTATGTTTTGTAGATCGTTGTTTGTCCTTTTGTACTTTTCTTTTGGCCATTGTGTTGTCTGTCCTTCGATTTACGGATTCTGATTTCCCCTTTGGTATCTTCAAACTCTTTTTAGCCAAAAATGGCTACAATCAATAAATTCTAATTTTACAAAAAGAATACATGCAGAATTACAAAGTTCTGTACGTATTTAGATTCTAAATGTAGCATATAAAAGTAATAACAAAGAGAAATTCAAAACTCATAAGTATATAAACAGACAAAATCAGTCAACAACCGAAAAACTGGGAAAACCGTAATGACCCTGACTTGGTACAGGCATTTCCAAAGAAATGGTGGGTTAAATCAGATTTTACGGCGCCAAACCTCCCGCTTTCATTACGGTTCAAAGGTTCCGGTTGTCACTATAACAGCATTTATAACAATACTGGAACAAAATAGGTAAAATAGTAGTCAACGCAGTACTAAATCTAGTTAGGAGGATGGAACATCTATCGTGAACCATCTCCATCAACAACCACCTCGAGTCCTCTGAAGTATTTTAACTACGAAAATAAATGTCAAAAACACTCTTACGTCACACATTAACAAAAAATATTCTTGACATTGTTGTTGACTTACTTATCTTTATACATTTTCACTTTATGAAAATCCATCGTTCACCATTGTCTCTGCAGAGACAGACATGACCCATCCTTTCTACCAGACCGGTGAGATCAAATTGCTATGGTTAACGTGTTGATGAGAATTCTCATAAGTTTATGCCGGAAGGATCAACATTAATTATGACACTATTACATAATCAAAAAGACCACAATACAAACTGCTTAAATTTATATTTAATGGGCAAAAACCCTGTGATTTGAATGAAATGTACACTGCAGATCGTTATAGAAAGTATATATGTTTATGCATATGTATATCGGCTAATTGAACTAAGGCGGGATGTTTGGGCACAAAATGAATATAGTTTAGGCCGCCACTATTCATCTATGTGCCTGTAACAAGCCAGAAAAATGAACAGTCATGTATCTGTGTGCAAGGGGTATCAATTTTACCTCTTTCTACGATTTATTTATTTTATTTTGGAACTGTTACGACAGTGTGGTGTTGTTGTTGTTGTTTTGAATTTTATTAAGTGATACTAATATGTCTGATGTCTTTCAAGAGAATACAAATGCAGAAAATTGATATTTTCTTGTAATTAACAGATGAGCAGATGCTACGGAACTTCTAAATTGTATGAATTTATAGTTTGCTTTATTATGTTATATAAAGCCGCAACGTAATTTCTTGATTCACTATGCCACGGCTGGTAATCGGCACAAGCAGAACAGTCGGTTCTGCAAAGAAATTCGTGAGGATAACTTCCGGTTTTGGTGGAGGAGAGTTCACGAAGACGATTCGCATGGTATGTACATGTCAAAAATTGAAATTTGCTTTTTTACTGCTCGAATATTGCAAAATCAGAGAATGTTATGCTGTGGCGAATGCTTTCACGATTAGAAACATGTATAGTTTATTGTTGTATATGAACTGTAACTCTCGCAAAATCAATCGTCCCACGAAAAACATGACGAAAATTGTGACACTCTTACATTTCTAAGTTGTTCTTGACAAAGATGCAAGTTAAATTTTCAATATTTTTTCATCGTGGGAGTCTAAATGTAATCGGGGATAAATTCCGATTCGTCAGAAGTAAATTGAAGTCTAGATAAATCTACAAACTGTCAATTTTCTCGTTTTCCTGCTTGAGGAGATCGGTTCTGATAGAGCACATTGTGAATGCATGAGGAGATTTGCTAGTTTTGTTAATTGTTTTCTGCAAAATTGATAAATTGACACTTTTAAACATAAAACTGATAAATACTCTGTCTACTTTCAGGAGATGCCAGGATTCAAGGGAAAGAGGAAATGGGGACTGATATTGACTCTTTACAAAAAACATTTCGATATAGATTGACTGTATCACCGCCAAGGAAACGAACAAAAACAAGTAGCAGTACACCAAATTTAAAATCTCCATCAACCAGGACACCAAGTTTATTAAAAAAATATCTTTCAATTTCAAAATATTTATATCCTTTCAAACGGGTTTCCACACCTATTCGGCGCAACCTTTTTACTAAAGATGACGGAAACTTCACCGCAGATCTACAAAATGTTTCCTTTATGAGTCTTGATGAAAGTATAGGCAAGATAGAAGTTGATCCGAAGGAAGAAGCTTCAGTAGTTGAAGTTTTTCAAGATGTTCTTGACAAACTTTCTGATGTTGGGAAAAAGGACAAGCTATTGAAATTCTTTAAATTAGTACAAGATGGAAAATTTCCTTTGAATAACATTGCATTTGAGTTGTTTTTGGACATTGTAGAATGGTTTGACAAAGATGAATCACGTCAAATGAGATATTCGCCATCAACTCTCCAATTTTGTTGGTTAGGGAGAAAGTTACTTGGTGGTCGCTTCATTCGGTTTATGTCTGGCCCAAAATATGAAAGTGACATTTTAACAGGATCTTCAACGCCGAATAGGTGTGGAAACCCGTTTGAAAGGAAATGAATATTTTGAAATTGAAAGATTTTTTAATAAACTTGGTGTCCTGATTGATGGGGATTTTAAATTTGGTGTACTGCTACTTGTTTTTGTTCGTTTCCTTGGCGGTGATACAGGCAATCTCCTGAAAGTGGACAGAGTATTTATCAGTTTTATGTTTAAAAGTGTCAATTTATCAATTTTGCAGAAAACAATTAACAAAACTAGCAACTCTCCTCATGCATTCGCAATGTGCTCTATCAGAACCGATCTCCTCAAGCAGGAAAACGAGAAAATTGACAGTTTGTAGATTTATCTAGACTTCAATTTACTTCTGACAAATCGGAATTTATCCCCGATTACATTTAGACTCCCACGATGAAAAAATATTGAAAATTTAACTTGCATCTTTGTCAAGAACAACTTAGAAATGCAAGAGTGTCACAGTTTTCGTCATGTTTTTCGTGGGACGATTGATTTTGCGAGAGTTACAGTTCATATACAACAATAAACTATACATGTTTCTAATCGTGAAAGCATTCGCCACAGCATAGCATTCTCTGATTTTGCAATATTCGAGCAGTAACAAAGCAAATTTCAATTTTTGACATGTACATACCTTGCGAAGCGTCTTCGTGAACTCTCCTCCACCAAAACCGGAAGTTATCCTCACGAATTTCTTTGCAGAACCGACTGTTCTGCTTGTGCCGATTACCAGCCGTGTATGCTCAATATTAATATTTGGAAATCTATCGAAATGAGTATTAAGAGGAGAGACGGTCAATTATGTGAAGGAGGACATTTCCAATTAAAATGGCTGTTGCGAGAGAAAAGCATGATGGCACGAGTGATAGGGGATGGAGAGTAAACAAGACAACATGACCTAGGAGAGAAAAACCCGATAAACGATAAATAGATTATAATTTTTCTGAAATTATCTATTACCATGCACACTTATTAACAAACAAAGCTAAAACTACACTGTTTGATTTTGTAGGGCATGGTGAACATTTGAA
This sequence comes from Bathymodiolus brooksi, assembly GCA_963680875.1. Classification (NCBI taxonomy): domain Eukaryota; kingdom Metazoa; phylum Mollusca; class Bivalvia; order Mytilida; family Modiolidae; genus Bathymodiolus; species Bathymodiolus brooksi. The sequence continues at coordinate 50,052,880 of OY804577.1, forward strand.
TTTTGTTCTATGGTACATTTTGTAATTATAATTCTCAGTAAGTCAATAAATTTATCTTTATACCCCCTGCAAACAAAGTTTGAGGGGGTATATAGGAATCACCCTGTCCGTCCGTCTGTCCGTCCGTCCATGCACCTTGTAGCGCAACTCCTCCTAAACCGCTTATTGGATTTTTATGAACCTTTACACATTTGTAGTACACTACCTGCAGATGTGCATGAAGGAATATGGTTGCTGTCCAAAATTTAATAGGTGAGATAATTCAACTTATACTTTCACGAAAAGGGGGGAGGGGCATGTACCTTGTTAGCGCAACTCCTCCTAAACGACTTATTGGATTTTTATGAAACTTTACACATTTGTAGTACACTACCTGCAGATGTGCATGAAGGAATATGGTTGCTGTCCAAAATTTAAAAGGCAAGATAATTCAACTTATACGTTCACGAAAAAGGGGGGGCATGTACCTTGTAAGCGCAACTCCTCCTAAACGACTTATTAGATTTTTATGAAACTTTACACATTTGTAGTACACTACCTGCAGATGTGCATGAAAGAATATGGTTGCTGTCCAAAATTTAAAAGGCGAGATAATTCAACTTATACTTTCACGAAAAGGGGGGGGATGTACCTTGTAAGCGAAACTCCTACTAAACTGCTTATTGAATTTTTATGAAACTTTACACAGTTGTAGTACACAACCTGCAGATGTGCATGAAGGAATACCGTTGCTGTCTAAAATTTAGAATGGGAGATAATTCAACTTATACTTTCACGAAAAGGGGGTCGTGTACCTTGTATGCGCAACTCCTCCTAAACGGCTTATTGGATTTTTGTGAAACTTTACACAGTTGTAGTACACTACCTGCAGATGTGCATGAAGAAATATGGTCGCTGTCTAACATTTGGAAGGGGAGATAATTCAACTTGTACTTTCACGAAAAGAAGCAGGACATGTACCTTGTAAGCGCAACTCTTCCTAAACAGCTTATTGGATTTTTATGAAATTTTACACAGTTGTGATACACTACCTGCAGATGTGCATGAAGGAATATGGTTGGTGTCCAAAATTTGGAAGGGGAGTAATTTAACGTGTACTCTGAAATACGTTCTGTATGGAGAGAAGGGCTTGTAAGCACAACTCCTCCTAAACGGCTCATTGGATTTAAATGAAACTTTACACAGTTGTAATACACTGCCTGCAGATGTGCATGAAGGAATATGGTTCTTGTTAAAAATTTGGAAGGTGATGTAAGCATAACTATTCCTGAATGAAATAAGATTTTAATTGACCTTTTCACATCCGGATATTTGCAATATAAAAACTACTCAAGAATAAATAATCAATTTTGAATCAATAACATTTGATGTGACCTATATCCTCTTGTACAAAAGTTAGGAAATGTTGTAATCCTCATGTATACTGATGAAACCGTATTGGTTTTAAACAATCGCACTTTGTTGAAGACCTTGTGACGACGCCTAGATGTATGTTCTTGGTTAGTTTATTTTGGAGATGGGATGTTGTCTCCTTGACATTACTCCCTCTCCGTTCTTTTTTCATAGGTAACTTGCTAATATGCCTGTATTCCAAAGTTTGAACATCATAGTATTGCAAACGGGGGGTATCACTCAGTGAGGTCACTCACAGTTCTAGTTTAAAATTGATAAGCTAATGTTGCTAATCATGTTATTTACCACCTTTCTGATCATGTTCACTGCATTTAAATTGCCTGTATAAAAAGGCACTGGGTGTGCACTATAATAATACCTTCACGAAACTGTATATACAAAGCTCAATTGTTTGCACTTCTCTCAAAATAGAACTTTTTTCAATTTCGTTTGCTAACCAAAAGTTGTACATTGCAAAATCAAGATGTTTAATATATCCCTCCACACCCGACTTGCTAGCATCACATTCTCTGTGGAGTGCTTTGCAGATTATTGCTTGTCCCTTTTCTATTGGCCATTGTATTGTGTGTCCTGCGAATTACAGGTTCTGATTACCTCTTTGAAATCTTCAAACTTTTCTTGTGGCAAATTGATCTTAAATACCGAGAGTTCGGTCCATTATGCATTATATAAACTATTGTAGGATTATATCGTTCAACAGAATATGTTTATTTACTGATGAAAAGGAAAAAAGAAAACAATTTTATGGACAAATTACCCTTTTGAATAATTATATAGGTCTTAAAGCCTCTCAAATACATATAATCGTTTGAAATGTTGTACCCAAATTAAAAAAAAGTTTGTTCTGTATCTATAAGAAATAACTTTTGTTTATCTTGGAATGAGCAAGAACTTTTATGAATGACATCACAAGGCAAAAACTATCTTGTTCAGTTCGTCTTTACCTGCAGTTGTTTGTAGGAGGGCTCATGACTTATTTACCTTATCTGTGTTTGTTTGCGGATATTGGTGCCCTACACATATTGTGTTGTGTTTTTGTTTGGTTTTTCTTCGTCTAGTGTACCGGATGTTGCCAGTTTCTCTGGATTGTCCAAAATTGATTACCGCTTAGGTATTCTCTAACATTAATTAATAGCCCCTTAAATACATATTTAATCGTTTGAAATGATGCACCCAAATTAAAAATTAGTTCGTTCTGTAACTATAAGAAAGAACGTATGCTTAACTTGGAATTAGTAAATACTTCTATGAATGATATCACAAAGCAAAAGTTACCGTTTACAGTTTTTTTTAATTTATATTTATAGAAATAATATTTAATGGGGTCTCGTGTTTCATTCAATAGTTGTGAATGGTATTATTATGTTATTACTTTTCCTATATTAAGATATTTTTGACCTTTTAATTACAGTGTCCTTTACTGTTGCCATTTGTCTTTGGGTACATTTTACGTAATATTACAAACTATAAACTAATTGTATTATTATGTGACATATACTGGAAATAGAAAAAATTGCAGTCTAAATTGAGGCATTATTATTTTCTTTTATTTAATTTTCCACAATAATGCATTCTTTATTCGTGAGTTCTGTTAGATATATACTATTATTTCGATGTATGATCGATACATGATGTCAAATAAACCAGGCATCCGGAGATCTTCGAAAAAATGCTCCTTTTCCTAAAAAGTGTTCAACCATATACACAAATATCCGGAAAAAAAGAATGCTTTTCCTTAAAAAATACTGAGTCATCTTAATACGATATTCGGATATATTCGAAAAAAGATTCCTTTTTCCAAATAAAAAGCTTAGTCATATTTATGAGATATTCGGAGATCTTCGGGAAAAGGTTCCTTTTCTTTAAAAAGTGTTCAACCATATCAAATCAAATCAAATAAAATAAGTTTTGTTTAAAGTCGAAATATCTATAACACATAACATAAGCTCTAGTGATATCCGGAGATCTTAGACAGAAAGGTAATTCCTTAAAATGTGTTTAGTCATATTAATAATATATTCGGAGATCTTCGGAAAAAGGATCATTTTCTCTAAAAACTGCTGAGTCACCTAAGATATTCGGAAATCTTCGAAGGAAGGTTACTTTTTCCTAAAAGAAGAGTTTGAAGATACCAAAGGGGCAATCAGAATCCGTATATCGAAGACGGACAGACAACACAATGACCAAAATGAAAAGTACAAACAGACAAACAACGATCTACAAAACATACATATAAAACTAAAAATCGAGTAACATGAACTCCACTAAAAACCGGGGGTGAACTCACGTGCTTCGGAAGGGTTAGCAGTTCCTGCTCCACTAGTGTTAATCTAGTAACAAACCCGGTGATAAGTCTTGGATGAGGAAAGAACCGGGAAGTGTTTACGACAAGTGGAACATATCCGTGATCATTTGTGACACAGATATTCCATAACGTTCAACCTAAAAAAATGTTTTGTCATATTCATAAGATATTCGGAGATCTTTGAAAAAAGTTTTTTCCCCTGAAAAAGTTTTGGATTTAATTTTTCACTATTATATGTTCATTTTTCCTTATATAACTCTAGACTTCCTATAATATGAAGATTTATCGATAATTTGATAACCTTGACATAATAACGGTTTCGTAGACAACGAGATTTAAACAGTTATCAGATAACATTTTCTAGAGATTTGTACTGTAAAGAATCTCTATAACATAACACTCTAAACGATAATCCAATATACCACTCAATATGTCAAAAACTCTCGACGGAAATCACAACGTAAGTTTTTGGTGACTTCCATGTAAATCAAATTACAAGCAATATCTTCAAAACTTAAGAAAAAGAAGGAAATCAAAGAAAGCCCAAAGTGTCACATTGTAGATGACGACTTAACAGCAAGTAATAACACGAGTTCTGCTATATAAAAAGGGGTTATGGTGTTTAACGCCACTTCATTATATCGTGGTTGTCAGCTTTACTGGTGGAGGAAACCGGAGGACCTGGAGAAAAAAACCGACCTGTCGCAAGTCACTGACTAAATTTATCACATAATATTGTATCTAGTACACCTCGCCTTAGCGGTATTCGAACTCACAACGCCTTAGTGATAGACGTTTTATTAAGATTTTTCCATTTTTTGGGGGTATTTTCAACTATTTTAGTTAATTTAGAAAAATAATTATGTAAAATTCACTTAGACTTCTGAATTCTGGTTGTTGATCATATGAAACTTTACAAGTGGTTTTATTGGACCTCAAATCCTCAATTTCGAAAGAAGTCTCAGTCTGTCCCCGGGGCCCGAAGTAGTCTTGTTCCGCCTTGCAAAATTTCTCTTGGAGGCCCTGAGTGATGATATGCACTGCTTGCATACGTAGTTGTAAATCTAACTACTATACGATCATGACCACAATGGCCCCTTCTGCTATGTAGAAGATATCCTTCTCTGACTAATGCACAGCTCGGTGTCTATGTTGATTTCATCTATCCCATTGAACTTGAATATAATGCACAGCTCGGTGTCTATGTTGATTTCATCCCATTGAACTTGAATATAATGCACAGCTCGGTGTCTATGTTGATTTCATCTATCTCATTGAACTTGAATATAATGCACAGCTCGGTGTCTATGTTGATTTCATCCCATTGAACTTGAATATAATGCACAGCTCGGTGTCTATGTTGATTTCATCCCATTGAACTTGAATATAATGGCAGGTTGAGAACGAAACTTTTACCACAAGAAATTATTTCATATTTCCAATTCTGAACTTTCTATTTATCTTGAAGGAAATTCCATAACCTGGGCTTGCTAGTAATAAAGTTGAAGTTATCACTTCGACAGTTTTAAGGTCGTCACCATGACATAGCTAACATGTGTGGTAGGATATGCATACCAATCCAGTTTTTCGTTGTAAAATCTCGTACTTTCCCCGTTCATGATTTATCACCGGATTCTAACATCACCTCCTTCTTTCGCTTTGTTAACAAACGAGCGGGTTATCTATTCGGTATAATCGCATTAGCACATGGCGCATGTGCTAATGAATGTAACTGAGTTTTCCATTGGCAGCATAAATTGTGTGCAACATTTTCCGCAAGCGTAAATATAAATGACCTCTTCCAATCAAAGTATACTACCGTATTTGTACTCTTAGACATATCAGAATTGAAATAAATCATGGAAGCCAGAATGCGTTTTGAGTTTTAACATGGATTGGTGGATATTAGTAAATGTTATCCCTCGTTTCTGGCTCGGGATAAAATACTAATATCCGTCAATCCATGTTAAAACTTCCAACACTGGCTTCCATGATTTATTTCTTAATTCTATCATGGGAAACACTATGGATGGGTGCTACTAGTGGAGCAAGAACTACTCTATTCCTTTCCGAAGCACGTATGACAAAGATGTTCTACTGTTACACTGCAGTTTTCAGAGACCAATGTAAATTTTTTTTTATTCTCCATGGTAACCAGACACCTAATCAGTAAGCATGTCTGTGTTTTAGATGTTAGATTTTATTCTCACACCAAGTCGACCATTGCTTTTAGATCTTGGAACCATTGTCATTAAAAATATTAGCTCCCAATATATACTCATCTAGTGAATGCTGATCAATTAGTGTATGAAAAATCTGCTGACGGTCAAGTTTATTAGCAATAAGTATCACAAGCTATCGACATTCCACGATAGTTATTACTAACTCATCAACTGCTGAATGGAACGTGGTATTCATAGAAAACGAGGCACTCATTCACACCATCGTACTTAAAGCGCGGTGTGCAAGTGATTCTTCCCACACATGCAACGGACGCTCCTTTCAGAGATATTTTACACCACAGCGGACAAACTACGCCCTATTTATATAACCCGGGACGATTTCGGCATGATCAGACTTCATGGATTACTGTATATGCATTCTTGTGTTTAAAACGGTTTTTCAATAGAAATAGATGTACATGTAATAGCAATTACATTTCATCTTCCTTTTCTTTTCTGCCTTTGCAATTGACATTATAACCATGGCATTGGTGTTTTCCATTGGCATCAAAGGGCATTTCATTTGTTTAAAAGGGAATCAAGGGTTTCACACCAAGACGAAATATATAATGCCTATATCGATAGATCACTTTGCAACATGACTTTCTAATGTTGATCGATTGATTGATTGATTGATTGATTGACTGGAGGTTAACACCAACCTTAGCAGTATTTCAGCTATATCATGGCATGTAAAAGATAACATTGGACACAGAAGAAGGGTTTGTCAGGTGTATATTCATATTTATTACTTTCCGTCATTACATAATTATTGTTGTTTTTTTTTTACTTGATTCAAGTCCATATAAAAATATCAATGGTGAAAAGAATGTAGGTTCACTTAAAGAGAAACAATAAAAGAATGTAGGTTCACTTAAAGCGAAACAATAAAAGAATGTAGGTTCACTTAAAGCGAAACAATAAAAGAATGTAGGTTCACTTAAAGCGAAACAATAAAAGAATGTAGGTTCACTTAAAGCGAAACAATAAAAGAATGTAGGTTCACTTAAAGCGAAACAATAAAAGAATGTAGGTTCACTTAAAGCGAAACAATAAAAGAATGTAGGTTCACTTAAAGCGAAACAATAAAAGAATGTAGGTTCACTTAAAGCGAAACAATAAAAGAATGTAGGTTCACTTAAAGCGAAACAATAAAAGAATGTAGGTTCACTTAAAGCGAAACAATAAAAGAACAATATTTAAAAAATTAATATTAATATATCTGATTATTTGTTTAAAAATTAAAACACTTCTGAAATCTTAGTATGTTGTGGATATGTTTAAGTTTACTTTTTCCTTGTTATTTGATATGAACAAACAGAGACAATTAGCTATATCATAATTATGTAATATTTCTGGAAATACCTGTTATAATTATACCGTGTTTGAATACCAAAAATAAATCCCTCATTACAGCGAGAAAAATATAGTTTTATTGACAAACACTTGAATCAATGACCAATTTACGAATTAAATTGTCGTACTGATTTGTGCAAAATGATATATTTCATCCGCCATTTTCCTTTTCTGTCCTGTCATTTCTACAGCTGAACAGATGTAATTTTTCACCAATGTTTGAGTAATGAGATTTTAACATTGTATTGATGGTTGTTGGCGTTAAATGTCATTTTCAAAATAATTATATTACGTCAAACATTGCGTTCAAAAGAAACATGTTATTTCATTGAAGAAAGGGAGATAACTCCAAAATCAAAGGGATAATCAAATGTACTTTTTACTATTGATATTACAAAACCACTGATATTTGTTCAATTTTTAACGCTGATTTAAGCTTTAGTCGCAACAAATTTATATTTTTCTCTATAAACTGTCGAAACATAACATTTATTCAACTGTAAAATTCACAAATAAAATTCCCCCCCCCCTTTTTCCCTTTTGTCTTGTTTAAATCAATGATCAACAATATTCCAGAATCAAACAAATGAATAAATATAACAGATTTCTTTTACATGCATCTTTTTACCATGCAGAGTCAGTGTGTCTTAAATCGGTCATCCAATCAGGACGCTCATTATTCTTGCCCAAGATAAAAATACATCGCTAAAGTAAATTTACCTGTGGTTTCAGAGTAGAAGATTTTTAGAAATCGAACATAACATTTCCCCACTTCAACTCGTAAATTTACATAGAAATCGGAGATATTTCGTCATAAAACTTCACACATGGTTTTGTCTATCATATTTCTTGAAGACAAACATAAAATGTTATTGCATTTATCAATATTTTATGAGTATCAACAGTCTTTTCAACACCGTATCTGTTTCTCGATACAGCCGCCCGATTACAGTGACCCGTGACCCAGATTAACAGGTTCCAGCAGTTTTTTCTTAATACTGTTGTTTAATAATAAGATTTACTGCTTGAGAACAACACCAAGGCAAAGAAGATGATCTGGATTATTGGGATTATGGTGTTTAAAGCCACTTTCAACAATACTTCAGTCATATCGTGGCGGTTAGTTTTATTGGTGGCGGAAATCGGAGTATCCGAAGAAAACCACTGACCTGTCACAAGCCACTGACTAACTTTATCACACAATGTTGTATCGAGTACACTTCCCATGAACGGGGTTCGAACTCACAACTTTAGTGGTGATAGGTACTGAATACACAGGTACCATGCGATCACGACCATGACGACCCCTTACTGCTTGAGAACAAACCAAGGCAAAGAAGAAAAAAGAAAACAAGATGATATAATTTAGCTGAAAAAAATGTGAGGGTATGCAACGAACTTTCTAATATCAACAATTTTGGTTTATCTTTGCATTGATAGTAAGATTTGACTGCTTACTCAAAGCAAACAAATCACCTTTCTGTCGAAATAATTGTAAATCGGTTTATTTCCGAGCAATTCTTGAAGGATATTCTAAAAAATAATTGCATCCTTTAAAACTCTATTTAAATTGATATATTTCAACAGAGCGCCATTCACAATTTATAACCAGGAGTTCGTGTGTCTTTTCATTGTATGCTATCCGTTGTGGATAATTTATACCGTCTTTGCTGGAAAGTATGATTTCTTGTCGCTTTCCTTGTGCAGATATTTTATGAATGTTATGAGACATGTGACCAGCTACGTAAACATTCCCCAAATCGTCAGTTGTCATTCCCGAAGGATCTTTTAAATCTTCGTGTCTGTAAATACAGCAATGTGAACCGTCTGGGTAAAAACAATGAACTTCATGTTTTGCGTTGTTGCTATAGTAGACTCGACTGAATCGATCCATCGAAATCTGGCCATACGAATGCGTTTGAATTTGTCTGCCTAGTTTTCCCTCTATATCCATTACAGAAATGGACCCGGATGGTGATCTAATGGCTATCTGGTTATTGGCACTAGATATGACGTCATTTAACGCCACAACCGAAACATGTTGTCCGAAAGTGAAGGAATCTGTTTTAAATGACTGAATTCTAGTGCCATTAGCAAGGATAATATTGTGTTTGTCATATAAAGTTATATCGGAAGGTTTGAAGGGTAGAGGTATCCTCTTTTTCTTGTCGCCATCTTTATTGCAAACATAAATACAATTCTCATTGAAACTGATCAAAACGAGTCTGTCATCGGGTAGAAAACACGCATTTCTAATTTTAGCCCCGTTGTTCAGTTTAGATGTTGGAAAAATGAACTTTCTGGACGTAGGAACTGGTTTTAGGCGTTCTTCAAGGTTTGCGCCATATTCTGAACGCTTAAAGCGTATGCATTGTTTTGCCTTTTTGGAGTTTGCTTCCGTCACGCATATTTCGCCAAATGACGGAACTTCGGAGATCAGATGTCGCCATGTTTCCTCTTGAATAAATCCGATACTTAGCCTCGTCAATTCATCCTGCGAATATGAAAATAATATAAAATATAAATGGTAAATGGAAACAATAAGAAATTTATCACAAGCATTGTTCATGTTACATTTACTTTGCAGCCGCGTTTGATGGCATAAACAAATTACAACATCAATTAGATGTCTCCAATTTGTCTATTTTTCATTTTCATTATTGATAAATTATTCTGTTTTTAAATATCGAAATAATAGACTCGAAATAGATCGAAAGGAAAACGCATTCTTATTTCTAAAAATGTTTAGCGATATACAAAATATTTATATCTATAGTGAAAAATGTACATGAAAAAAAATCTTTTTAAGAGAAAGAAAAATGTATCCGAGAATAACAAGTTGTTCAACCAATATCCACTTTTTTTTTTAGAAGAGAACACATTTTGCATTACTCTATACAATTATAGTCTTTTGTTGAGGTCAATGCGAGTTTTCATGGACCTTAAAAACGATATTCACCGAAGCCTTGAGGCTGAGGTGAATATTGATTTCTAAGGTCCATAAAAACTCGTATTGACCGATACAAAAGACTGTAATTGTTTTATTACATTAAAATGAAAAGTGAAAGTGAAACCAAGTCAATATGAAATTAATCACTTCATTATGACGTCATACATAATGCAATGGAAAACGAAAGTGAAACCAAGTCAATACGAGATTTAATCAAACAATATCAAATTTTACGGAATGTCAGGTGATAGCCAATAAAATTGTTTAAATAAAATCATTATGTAATAATTTACTGGACTAAATATAAGCATTTTTAATTCTAAATATTAGGAATGCAAGAAAATTATATACAATTATAGTCTTTTGTTGAGGTCAATACGAGTTTTTATGGACTTTAAAAACGATATTCACCGAAGCCTTTAGAGTGAGGTGAATATCGTTTTTAAGGTCCATAAAAACTCGTATTGACCGATACAAAAGACTGTAATTGATTTATTACATTAAAATGAAAAGTGAAAGCGAAACCAAGTCAATATGAAATTAATCACTTTATTATGACGTCATATATAATGCAATGGAAAGTGAAAGTGAAAGCGAGTCAATACGAGTTTTAATCAAACAATATCAAATTTTACAGAATGTCAGGTGACAACATGATAGCCAATAAAATTGTTTAAATAAAACCATTATGTAATAATATAAATAATAACTTTGATATATGTATTTTTAAGAGTAGAGTTGCAATATTTACAAGTGTCAGTTCGTAAAATGTATGTTTTCGTAAGTATTTGAAAGATAAAAAGACAAATATTTATATTGCCCAACCATAACAAAAATCCAATCGAGAAAAAGAAACAAATGTATCTGGTAGCCAGTATACTACTTAGAGAAACTGTTAATAAAATGTTGTAAAAAATACATTGATTTAGTTTCTGCAATACACGGTGTGATTTTCATTAAAACTTGTACGTTCATGGCGGGGTGTACTCAATACAACATTATGTGATAAAATTTGTCAGAGACTTGCGACATGTCGGCGGTTTTCCCCGGGTACTCCGGTTTCCTCCACCAATAAAACTGATGCCATGATATAGCTACAATATTGTTGAAAGTGACGTTAAGCACCATAGACCAAACCATTTAAACTTCTAATACCTGCAAATTATTTAGATATGCCTCTTGCTTATTCTGTAACGGGTGGATTGTTTTCACTACTGCGAAGACATGGACATCTGAGGAATTTTCCTTGAGTGTTTCAATATCTTTATACCATACGTCCATTTTCTTTACTCGTTCTTTTATTTGTTTAATTCCATCTTCTAAAGTTTTGATGCAAGATTCGTGAGCTCTGTTTTAAGTATTATTCAGCTGTTTCTCAATTTTGTCAAAATGGTCGTTAATTTTCTTTCGTATGTACCCTATGTCGTCTTGGATACGGTTCTTTTGTTCTTTGATGTTCGAAATATTTTCTTCCTTTTTCTTGATAATTTCGTCCTTGTTCCTTTGATCCTTTTTTCTAGAATTTCTAAAAACTTACTCTTTTTAACATTTTCTGCCCCATTATCTAAAGTTATAAGGTCACTGCAATGTTGGTGATATTCTGGAATACACGTTGCGCAACACGTTGCGTCATGCGTAACACAAAAGAATGCTACCGATTGGTCAGGATGAGTCTTGCATTTATAGGACAAGGTTAGCACCGCGGGGCTTAATTCTGATACAGCTTCAATAGGTATTACGTTGTGCTTCGTGGTAGCTTTAGATTTTTTATGGTATTTATTACAGTCTGTGCACAAAGTCTCTGAACAATCGGTACACCAATGTGTCGAAAGAACAACATCTCCGTCACGAAGACAAGAGGCACATTGAGAGCTCTTAGAGTCCATATTTCATACTGAAAATAAAACAAGGAACTATATCAATGACAATTAAACTATTTTTAACAAAATAATCTCTAAACAAAGAAAACCGTAACCACCTATATCCAACAAAGGTTCAATGTTGTCTTTCATATCTGTTGATCAACAACACAACGCCAATAATTAAAAAGTGCCAACTATACAGGCACACAAGTATTACCTAGCTACATACCATGGAAGATTACGTAATACGTAAAATAAAAGATGCAAAAAGATTTTGAAGATACCAAAAGGGTAATCAGAATCCGTAATTCGAAGAATTATATACATTGCAAAACTGTACCGACAGTAATTGATAGAAGTGAAATATCACAATATTATTGATTTATTGATACGAATCGTTGTAGTCAGGTATATCATGGCTGAGTAAAGATAATGATGCCTATTTTTGCTGATGAAAATATTCCTGAAACGTGTCGTGCGCATTCAATTTGATATCTACGTTTTTAATTTTTTGTACTATTCCATCACTCGAAGATATTTTTATAGTACCCACTCACTGAAACAAAAGTCTGTAAGTAAACATGTTGCTCCACTGGGACACATCCAACCATTTCTTTGCTCGTAAAGTACATGTACTTCTTAATGATGTGTGCTTAGCGGAGAATCAGTAAAAGGCTATGATATGGTCTTTGGTTTGACCTTAGATCGAACCAACACTATTACACACCGGAGGCAAAGGTGTTTATTATTACAACTTTGAGGTGGTCTTCGTTTCCATTGTAATAATTCAAAATGTCTACTTTATCTTAATTTTCATAAGCATCTTATTTTCTGTTTCATGAATTCAAAACTCTTGAACACTATATAATGTAAACAATATTATTATTGTTAAAAACAAACATTTTAGTGAAAAAAGCAGGGTTTCTACCGACATAAACTGAAGAAGAAAAAAGTAACAAAACCGATAGAACAATAAAGGCAACAATTCCTTGATACTTCAGTATTCAAATACAAGGCAAACATCATTTTATTGGCAACTTATAATTTATATTAACCTGCTACATTCTGAAGTATTTCAAAAGAAGGTTGGAACAGGATACAAATTTATTGGATGTATATGTTAAATATAAATGTATTAATATATTCAAAATGAAATTGCTTGTTGAAAATGGAAATAAAATACTTACTTCTTATATTGACTATGTATCCATTTAAAAAACGAACTGTTAAAATGAATCAACAATTCAAAATAAAATACAATGTGTTCAATGAGTTGTTTGATTTACCTTGATTTTTAACAAAGTAATTATCTGAATATGTACTACAATGCACAAAATAAAAATCATTCAGTTAAATGTATTTTCAATTTCAATTGTAAATTAATTACAGTTGAATAAGAAAAATAAAACACAAAGAGAATCACATGGGTAGGAATTAAATTTTACCTTGGTATTTTAACGAAAAACCAAAATCTCCCTAAACAATGCTTAATGCCCGGGTGTATGCTTATTATACAAACTATAAACATAGCTATATCATGGTGAGAACAAGTTACATTTATATGATGATGATGATGACTTTGCATTAGATAAACACGCTTAGTTAGATTTTTATAGTGCTAGCTCACTGAAGCAACAGTCTGATGTTGTTATCTCAATTTGATATCCTCATATCCTATACGTTTTCACCAGACCATAACAAAACAAAGCGATAAACTATAAGACCAAATAAATAAACAAAATGTCTGTGTCAGATGGAAGAGTGAAACATTTCAATATTAATTCTAAACAAAAATAAAAGAAAAAAACAATTCCAGACAAACAAACAAACAAAAAACTATAGTACACCGGTACTGCAGTAACAAAATGTGAGAACACATCGATAAACAATGCAACAAAAAACTATAGTACACCGGTACTGCAGTAACAAAATGTGAGAACACATCGATAAACAATGCAACAAAAAACTATAGTACACCGGTACTGCAGTAACAAAATGTGAGAACACATCGATAAACAATGCAACAAAAAACTATAGTACACCGGTACTGCAGTAACAAAATGTGAGAACACATCGATAAACAATGCAACAAAAAACTATAGTACACCGGTACTGCAGTAACAAAATGTGAGAACACATCGATAAACAATGCAACAAAAAACTATAGTACACCGGTACTGCAGTAACAAAATGTGAGAACACATCGATAAACAATGCAACAAAAAACTATAGTACACCGGTACTGCAGTAACAAAATGTGAGAACACATCGATAAACAATGCAACAAAAACTATAGTACACCGGTACTGCAGTAACAAAATGTGAGAACACATCGATAAACAATGCAACAAAAAACTATAGTACACCGGTACTGCAGTAACAAAATGTGAGAACACATCGATAAACAATGCAACAAAAACTATAGTACACCGGTACTGCAGTAACAAAATGTGAGAACACATCGATAAACAATGCAACAAAAACTATAGTACACCGGTACTGCAGTAACAAAATGTGAGAACACATCGATAAACAATGCAACAAAAACTATAGTACACCGGTACTGCAGTAACAAAATGTGAGAACACATCGATAAACAATGCAACAAAAAACTATAGTACACCGGTACTGCAGTAACAAAATGTGAGAACACATCGATAAACAATGCAACAAAAAACTATAGTACACCGGTACTGCAGTAAAAAAATGTGAGAACACATCGATAAACAATGCAACAAAAAACTATAGTACACCGGTACTGCAGTATCAAAATGTGAGAACACATCGATAAACAATGCAACAAAAAACTATAGTACACCGGTACTGCAGTAACAAAATGTGAGAACACATCGATAAACAATGCAACAAAAAACTATAGTACACCGGTACTGCAGTAACAAAATGTGAGAACACATCGATAAACAATGCAACAAAAACTATAGTACACCGGTACTGCAGTAACAAAATGTGAGAACACATCGATAAACAATGCAACAAAAAACTATAGTACACCGGTACTGCAGTAACAAAATGTGAGAACACATCGATAAACAATGCAACAAAAAACTATAGTACACCGGTACAGCAGTAACAAAATGTGAGAACACATCGATAAACAATGCAACAAAAAACTATAGTACACCGGTACTGCAGTAACAAAATGTGAGAACACATCGATAAACAATGCAACAAAAAACTATAGTACACCGGTACTGCAGTAACAAAATGTGAGAACACATCGATAAACAATGCAACAAAAAACTATGGTACACCGGTACTGCAGTATCAAAATGTGAGAACACATCGATAAACAATGCAACAAAAAACTATAGTACACCGGTACTGCAGTAACAAAATGTGAGAACACATCGATAAACAATGCAACAAAAAACTATAGTACACCGGTACTGCAGTAACAAAATGTGAGAACACATCGATAAACAATGCAACAAAAACTATAGTACACCGGTACTGCAGTAACAAAATGTGAGAACACATCGATAAACAATGCAACAAAAAACTATAGTACACCGGTACTGCAGTAACAAAATGTGAGAACACATCGATAAACAATGCAACAAAAAACTATAGTACACCGGTACTGTAGTAACAAAATGTGAGAACACATCGATAAACAATGCAACAAAAAACTATAGTACACCGGTACTGCAGTAACAAAATGTGAGAACACATCGATAAACAATGCAACAAAAAACTATAGTACACCGGTACTGCAGTAACAAAATGTGAGAACACATCGATAAACAATGCAACAAAAAACTATAGTACACCGGTACTGCAGTAACAAAATGTGAGAACACATCGATAAACAATGCAACAAAAAACTATAGTACACCGGTACTGCAGTAACAAAATGTGAGAACACATCGATAAACAATGCAACAAAAAACTATAGTACACCGGTACTGCAGTAACAAAATGTGAGAACACATCGATAAACAATGCAACAAAAAACTATAGTACACCGGTACTGCAGTAACAAAATGTGAGAACACATCGATAAACAATGCAACAAAAAACTATAGTACACCGGTACTGCAGTAACAAAATGTGAGAACACATCGATAAACAATGCAACAAAAAACTATAGTACACCGGTACTGCAGTAACAAAATGTGAGAACACATCGATAAACAATGCAACAAAAACTATAGTACACCGGTACTGTAGTAACAAAATGTGAGAACACATCGATAAAGAATGCAACAAAAACTATAGTACACCGGTACTGCAGTAACAAAATGTGAGAACACATCGATAAACAATGCAACAAAAAACTATAGTACACCGGTACAGCAGTAACAAAATGTGAGAACACATCGATAAACAATGCAACAAAAAACTATAGTACACCGGTACTGCAGTAACAAAATGTGAGAACACATCGATAAACAATGCAACAAAAAACTATAGTACACCGGTACTGCAGTAACAAAATGTGAGAACACATCGATAAACAATGCAACAAAAAACTATGGTACACCGGTACTGCAGTAACAAAATGTGAGAACACATCGATAAACAATGCAACAAAAAACTATAGTACACCGGTACTGCAGTAACAAAATGTGAGAACACATCGATAAACAATGCAGCAAAAAACTATAGTACACCGGTACTGCAGTAACAAAATGTGAGAACACATCGATAAACAATGCAGCAAAAAACTATAGTACACCGGTACTGCAGTAACAAAATGTGAGAACACATCGATAAACAATGCAACAAAAAACTATAGCACACCGGTACTGCAGTAACAAAATGTGAGAACACATCGATAAAAATGCAACAAAAAACTATAGTACACCGGTACTGCAGTAACAAAATGTGAGAACACATCGATAAACAATGCAACAAAAAACGAGACAACATCTTTGTGAACATGTTATATCTGAAACAACAAAATGTTGGAACACATATCTATGTAGACTAAATATAGAAAAACAACAAAATGAAACGCAAATAAGTCTATTTAATTTTTAGTAAATTGACAGACGATTGGGATCTTATCAAATCCTGCGAAACCACTGTAAACAAGATAATTTCCCTGGTTCTACCTCAAAACCGTTATCAAAAATATTATGTGGGAACCTTGAAAATTGTAATATACAAGAAAACCACATTTCGAGTTATCCCATCCACCCTGCAGTTTGCAGTTGAAGTAAATGTTGTGTATTCCACACGATTTGAACACGTTATCTTCAGAACGATGACTTTTCTGCTGAATTAACTTTTCACATATGATTTACAATGAAAAAAGTATTTTACATGTCTTAATATTTATTTCACAATCAGTATCGTGACAAATGAATTTTTACCATTTTGACTTCCAGATATTGACATTTGATATTGAACGATTCGCAATTCATTTCAAATATATTTCCTACACTATGTAGGCTTACTCATGTAAGTCTGGGTATATAAAATATGCATGTTTTAACAAATCATATTAAGGTTCAGTAAGTGTGGGTAAGCACTTTAAATAAAAACATCATTCTGTAAGTAAGAGATCAAACCTCTTCAGAAAACGGCAATTCGTTTCACGTGTAAATTAAAACTTAACAAGTAGTCTCATTCTTGTTAATGAAATGACGTACCTCTCACCTTATGAGAATATCACATTTCTATTAAAAAATAAAATACTCCAGAATCGAAAACAAATAATCAAAAGTGACATTTGAATATATGAAGGACAAATTTCTTAAACATCTGCAATATACATACTTTCAAACGTTAAGATATTGGCATTTTTCTAAAAATATCGAGTTAATAAAAGAAAAATACAGTTTGAGAATTTCCGAGAATTATTTGAGAATACCGAGTTAATATTAATCAGGAAATGATTTGAGACATTCTTAGGATTATTTGAGAATACTGAGTTAGTATTCATTATTAAACTATTTGAGACATTCTTAAGATATCTTGTGAATACCGAGTTATTTAGAAAACTATTTAAGACTTTCATATGATTATTTGAGAATACCGAGTTATTTAGAAAACTATTTGAGACATTCTTATGATTACTTGTGAATACCGAGTTATTTAGAAAACTATTTAAGACTTTCTTATGATTATTTGAGAATACCGAGTTAATTGGAAAACGATTTGAGACATTCCAAGAATAATTTGAGAATACCGAGTTCATATCAATTAGAAAATTATTTGAGACATTCTTAGGGTTATTTGAGAATACTGAATTAATATTAATTAGAAAACGATTTGAAACATTCTTATGATTAATTGAGAATACCGAGTTAATATTAATTCGAAAAAGATTTGAGACATTCTTATGATTATTTGAGAATACTGAGTTCATTAGAAAAAAAATCGAGACATTTTCAGGAATATTTGAGAATACCGAGTAAATATCAATTAGAAAACGATTTGAAACTTTTCCAAAATTATTTAATAATATCGAATTAATTAGACAAACAATGTATGTGTTCCTCCTCTGTACCTCTGAGATATAAGATGCTATTAATATACAGGATATATCTCTATCTGTCAGACAGCTGCTAAGAATTAAACTACTTTTAACATAATTCTCGAGATGTTGTTGTTAAATCTTTACAATATGGAGAAATATTGGCTTGTTGTTGTTTTCGTGACTTTTGCTGTGAATTTTCCGCAGTTGATATTTGCCGGTAAGTTATTATTTCTTATTACACAGATGATATTTACTTTGTTTTGAAAGTATAATTCAATTTAAGCTAACATCAATAAACAAGTAAGTAAACATGGAAAAATATTGCATCAAACAAGAGATTTTTAATGATCTACCACTCGATCCCACAGATCCCATTCTGAGTACTAGAAACTTTTTACTTGATTTCTGTTGTGTCTGTTCTTCTGATTTTGTTTTGCTGATCAGCTTGGTTCCAAATTAATCTGCTAATTGTGTAGCATGTTCATTTTGCCGGAATTTTGAGGAAGAGGGAATAACTCTTGTCTGGTAAGTTATGGTTTAGGGTTATGGTTTTTAACGCCACTTTCAACAATATTTTAGCTATATCGTGGCGGAATATCTGGAGAAAACCATTGACCTGACGCAAGTCATTGACAAACTTTATCACATAAAGTTGTATCGAGTACACCTCGCCTGAACGGTATTCGAACTCATAATGTCAGTTGTGATAGGCACTGATTGCATAGGTAGTTGTAAATCCAACCATCATGCGATCACGACCACGATGGCACCCGTCTAGTAAGCTACTGCATCATAACAATAAACCAAAGATTAATTGATCGTATCAGAAATTTCATTGTCGCTATCGTGAATGGGTTGCTCCATTCTACAATTACGCCATGAAATATATTTTTCCAATAGGACGTTTGGTGGTCCAGTTTTCATCATCGATATATGAAGCGAACATTAACATCAGAACAAATGGTGGAAACATCAAATAAAAAGTACTATGTATATAGCAATTGGTCTGAATGATATTCGGTGTAATTAAGCGTATATACCATGTTTGGGGGTGGGCACGAAAAGCACTCTTCTAGAGACTAAATTGAATACGTTTCTATAAATTAAAATCACACTTTTCAATGCAGGTTACAGGGATAGATTTTATTACAATAGACTACATGTATTCTTTTAGTTTAAAACCGGTTTTAAAACGTTTTTATTTTTGCTCAAAATGAAAACAAATCCCAATTTCAATAACTAAAGATTAACAACATATATGATCGCTGATTAGGTATGTTTCATATAGCTCTGATAATTATAAAAAAATGAATAAAAAAAATAATAATGTTGTTTTGAAAAAAAACTTTTTCAGGAACGAGAGATGGGACTGAACAACGATTATTCCAGAAGTTATTTAAAAGCTACAATCCGTCACCGAGACCAACCAGTTCAGCTCTGATACCAGTATCTGTTAAATTCTGCGTATCGTTGAACCAAATACTTGATATGGTAAGGAAGAAAATGAAACAATGATTTTGAGAAGGTGATATAATAACCAAACGAGAGCATTATTTTCTTTAGAGTTTCTAAAAATAATTGTGGTGGTATTCTCGTACTAAATCTCAGGTCAAGCTCGTATGACAATTATTAGCAATTATTCTATATCTTTCCAAAAACTTGCTTTGTTTTCACCAATATAAAGTAATAACATGAATAGAATGGGAATCTCAGAATAAATTGTTTTAAGAGGATATATCCTTTAAGTTAATTGTTTTAAGAGGATATATCCTTTAAGTTAATTGTTTTAAGAGGATATATCCTTTAAGTTAATTGTTCTAAGAGGATATATCCTTTAAGTTAATTGTTTTAAGAGGGTATATCCTTTAAGTTAATTGTTTTAAGAGGATATATCCTTTAAGTTAATTGTTTTAAGAGGATATATACTTTAAGTTAATTGTTTTAGGAGGATATATCCTTTAAGTTAATTGTTTTAAGAGGATATATCCTTTAAGTTGATTGTTTTAAGAGGATATATCCTTTAAGTTAATTGTTTTAAGAGGATATATCCTTTAAGTTAATTGTTCTAAGAGGATATATCCTTTAAGTTAATTGTTCTAAGAGGATATATCCTTTAAGTTAATTGTTTTAAGAGGATATATCCTTTAAATTAATTGTTCTAAGAGGATATATCCTTTAAGTTAATTGTTTTAAAAGGATATATCCTTTAAGTTAATTGTTTTAAGAGGATATATCCTTTAAGTTAATTGTTTTAAGAGGATATATCCTTTAAGTTAATTGTTTTAAGAGGATATATCCCTTAAGTTAATTGTTTTAAGAGGATATATCATTTAAGTTGATTGTTTGAAGAGGATATATCCTTTAAGTTAATTGTTTTAGGAGGATATATCCTTTAAGTTAATTGTTCTAAGAGGATATATCCTTTAAGTTAATTGTTTTAAGAGGATATATCCCTTAAGTTAATTGTTTTAAGAGGATATATCATTTAAGTTGATTGTTTTAAGAGGATATATCCTTTAAGTTAATTGTTTTAAGAGGATATATCCTTTAAGTTAATTGTTCTAAGAGGATATATCCTTTAAGTTAATTGTTTTAAGAGGATATATCCTTTAAGTTAATTGAGAAACTTATAGCATTATCACGAGATATAGCAAGCTATTAAATGTACATGATCAGAGAAAGACGAGATGTTTTGGAAATCTAAAATTTTACTTTACTTTATTTTTTAACAGGACGAAAAGAAACAATCACTAACCACTTCTGTTTGGGTCACAGAGGTAAGAAATCATAATTATTTTGTTTGAAAGCAGTAGTTCTAGATCAAATCATTTTGTCCGTCCGTCTGTCTGCTACAAACTGTTTCCTGATGATTATATACAGTGTCTGCTCTTATTCCCGTATTTGTGAGAGTTATCATTAATTTGCAAACAATGATCTACAAAGCACTACACAGAAAACTACAGATCGAGCAACTCGAACCTCACAAAAAACCGGGATGAACCTAGGTGCTTCGGCAGGTTAAGCAGTTCCTGCTCCACTAGTCGTACCCGTCGAATAAAGGAACTATTTATAGCTGTAACCATAATGTTCCAAAAAAAAATTCAAGTTAGTTTAGCACTTTTTACATTGTTCTTGACACAATGTTGTACATAATTTAATACTTAGTATTTTAACAGTCTTGGACAGATGACAACTTACGTTGGTCCACGGCTGACTTTGATGGACTAGATACACTGATTGTGGCTTCTGACATTCTTTGGATTCCAGATATTTTTATTTTTAATACGTAAGCATACAAACTCAATTTATTGTCTTACCACTTTTTATTGAAGTGCCTGTACCGAGCAAGGAAAGTGATCGGTCTTGTATTTGTGTGTTAGATTTATCCAATTTGCCTGTTACTATGATTTTTTAATAGGATTTTGGCTCTGTTCCGACAATGTGGTACTTTTTATGTTTATCATTTTACTAATTAATACACAGGTTATAAGATTTTGCCTTCGTTAGCTGCATGCACTACGATTTGTTTATGTAAATATAGTTTATGTCGGATGTTCGAGATATTTAAATGATTGTATGTCTTCTCTATAACCTGGAGTTCTTATCCTATACACCTTTACATACAGAAAATAACAACCAAAACACAAACTTATGTTTGTCGACTAGCTCTCTGCTTGTATTGTCGACTAGCTCGCTGCTTGTATATAGAATCGACTAGCTCGCTGCTTGTATATTTTTTCTGAGCTGCCGGATTTATTCAATATAAATCAATTTTTTCAATACAATATTATATGTCTCAGTATACAAAAACTAAACTAAAAAACCTCGTTGAGTTCACACATAAACTTACAATATACAAAATATTGTTAAATGACTAAAAAATGCACCATTCTAAGTTTGTCTCGTGGCCGACCAGGAAAAACTATGTTTGGAAACCTGTATCCTGTTGTCAATGCCAGTGTAGGACCTCACTTGTTATAAGAAATCTCAAAAATGCATCTGACAAATTTAGAGGATAAACGACTCTCGGTCCGAAGACTGCGGCTTAAAAATTGTGTAGACCAAAATATGTCTAAAAAATAAGCCAAATCTGATTATGTTTGTGTAGCCAACCTCCTAACCTTAAGTCTGAAATTATGCAAATCTGAACTAACATATATATGTATATCAAAATATAATAAAACGGATTATATAGACATATATAATAGACCTAGAAAAATTTGATGTTCACTCAATGAAAGCGTGGCTAGAAATGACTATTCATTCACTAATCATTTAACACAATAATTTTTGGCGCCAAACAATTCTTACGCCTCCGAACTATTTCGGGAGAAGACAATAAATTCCCGTTATTCTTCGTGCCACGGAAATCATTGAGTCTCAAACACATCACTTATATTTTTACTACCTGTATGCATTATACAAATGATAATAACAATTTAAATTTCACTTTGTAGTGCTGGTGGGAAACTTGGTGATTTCGTTAATGCAACCGGATCTAGACTTAAGATACTAAATAATGGTCATGTGACATGGTTGGTACCATTAGTGATTAAGAGTTCGTGTAACGTAGACGCAACCTATTTTCCTTACGACGAACAAACATGCGACATACATTTTGGTTCTTGGATTTACGATGAAAGCCAGTTAGATCTTCAACCATTTCCTATTGAGCCATATTTGAATAATTACCTTGTGAACAGTGAATTCAGTTTGCTTGGTGTCACTATGAGACGAGAACTTGTAGACGAGAAGTGTTGTCCTGGAAGCGGAAGTCATCCAATGATAGTGGTTCAAATCAACATTAAGCGAAAATCGATTTACTACAATTATATTATTATTGCACCAACCATGTTACTGAGCATTCTGTCTTTGTTTTCGTTTTGCCTGCCTTCACATCACGGAGATAGGATATCTATTGGATTAACAGTTTTCCTGACGCTATATGTTCTTCAATTGTTGATTTCTGCTAATGTTCCAGATACCAACACCACACCAATTCTAGGTATATGACTATGTTTTAGAAAGCTATTTTTGTGTTATTACTATTGTTGTTTATTAAAAAAAGAAAACGCTTCAAACACATGCACATATCAATATTTAGGGCCGTCGTGGCCGTGAACGTATGGTATTCGGATTTACAACTACTACCTGTGCAATCAGTGCCTATCTCCAATGAAGCTGTGAGTTCGAATCCAGCTCATGGGGAGGTGCACTCGATACAGCATTATACGATGAAGTTTGTCAGGAACTTGCGACAAGTCAGTGATTTTCTCCGGTTTCCACTACCAATAAAACTTACCACCACGATATAACTGAAATATTGTTGAAGATGGCGTTAAATAGGATAACCCAACTCTATCCCACATAAACATCTCGTTAGTTCAAGAAAGAACCATCAACATTTTCATTTTTTTTAAAAACAGCAAACAATGTTTCTTTTTCATTGTGTAGTAGGAATTAAAACAAAGAAAAAGATTGGTGGCATAAGACAAGTGAAAAACTATTGTATTAATATCTTACACCTGGCCATAAATAGACATAATCTGAAGATGATATGAGTTACTACAAGCTTAAATAAAAAGGACTGTTAATTTCTTGAAATGCATTCTTAGTCAAAAGAAAAACGTAGACATCTAATTTAGTGCGCACGACGCACTTCTGGAATAACCTATCTAATTCTTTTTTCTTCTTTAATTTGAATTTGATACACATTCCATGTCTTATTATTATTATTATTATTATTATTATTATTATTATTAGCATAAGCTTAAAACCCTTTTTTGTTTTCTTGCTAGGAATATTTACGTTCTTAGTGATGACACTGAATTGTACTTCACTTATAATAGCGACAGTAGTTATGAATATTAAAACTAGAGCAAACATGAAACCGGTTCCAGAGGTTTCGCCATTCTTATCCAAGCTTTGCAGGGGAATTCTAGGAAAACTTACGTGCATGCAATTCTCGACCCGCTTGAATAAATTTGATTTGTGTTCTGATAACGATACGACGAAAAACGATGAAAAATACAAGAAAAATCATGACGAAAAACAAGATGGATCGGTTGAATTTTATCCAAATGTTGATGGAAACGATATTGAAGAAGAGGTTTTGGAAATGGGAGCTTTATGGAATGATAGCGAAGCAGTGAATTCTGAATCAACTTTAGCAAAGAACACCTCACTATGCCCTCTAATTAAATGTTCTGAATATGAACCTGAGGATCCATTGCGCCTCAATCGATTCAGGATGAGAGGATCATACAAACGGGCACTCGTGAATAGTGTAATGCGTCTTAGAGGTCAAATCCAAGGTGAACTTATACCTTCAAATGACGAAGCCATTACAGATTTAAATAATAGCAGTGATTCCAATGCACAAAGAACCGGCGATGACAACCGTGCAAGAAAAGAACTGAAAAATTTGCGGAAAGAGATGACATTGAAACATGAATGGTGTCTTGTTGCAGAAACACTAGACAAATGTTCTTTCATCTTTTATGTCATTGCCACGTTTATAACCATTATGACTGTTTTAGTTATTGTCCCGTCTTGTAGATGAAATTCCTTTGTTAGTTGGTGTATTTGTTATGTGGGTTTATGTTCGGCAATATTTCAGTTACATCGTGGTGTTTAGTTTTAATGGTGAATGAAACCGGTGTTACTGTGACGACTAGCGACATGTCTGTCAATAACAAACTTTATTATATCAATCTGTGTCAAGTACATCTCGATAACATCGGGAATCATACTCCACAAACTTCAATGGTGATAGTCACTTATTCCTCATAAGGAGATATAAATCATATAACCATACGACATCTTGTGTCTTTGGCGTAGTTCATTAATGATCTCAAACAAAAAACAATGATATGTATTTGCAATGGACTACATATCATTATCACACTAAGGACAAATATGGTTTCTTCTACTCAATATGTTTTTAAACATCGATATGATACTATATAGCTATAACTGTATATAAAGGAAAATACACTAGAACAAAAAATAGAAACAGAAATTTAGGGACTATATGATTGCATTGCGTCCATCTGGTTATATTAGCAATTGTAATTCAAAGACGTTCGCGGGTATGATTCTCTTACCAAAATCAACGAGTTCGAATGTCCGTTACATTCGTGGTATTTTCGCAATGTATTTTATAATTCAGAGATGGTTTGAGAAATTTCTGTTGTATTTTGTATTTATCTATTATAAATAAATATGTGATAATGGTAATAACAAAATTACCGAAATCATCACATCCCCAAACAAAAGAGATCTAATATATGTAAATAAGGGTATTTTTATGATGTTTTAGAAAGTTATTTTTGTGTTATTGCTACTAGTTAGAAATCGACCTTTTATGTTTTAGTAAAGAATTCTCCATTAACTAGGAAAAGTTTGAAGATACAAAAGGGGAAATCAGACGCCGTAAATTGAAGAAGGACAGACAATACCATGGGCAAAAGTGTGAAGATACCAAAGGGGTAATCAGAAACTGTAAATTGAAGAAGGACAGACAATACCATGGGCAAAAGTGTGAAGATACCAAAGGGGTAATCAGAAACTGTAAATTGAAGAAGGACAGACAATACCATGGGCAAAAGAAAAGGGACAAACAGACAACAAAGTCTTCCACAGAACATTACACAGAAAAATAAAAATTAAGCAACATGAACCACAGTACAAGACGGTGGTGCTCCCGTAAGGGTAAACAGTTCATGCTTCATTAGTAGCACCTGTCATGTTACTGTTAAGCGACTCGAACATCATTTGATATGGCCATTGGGTTGGACAGCAATATACGCTATATACAAAAATAAATACAAATAATAAATGCATTACTTCTCCCATTAACATCTACCACCATTCTATTTTAAACTTACATCGATATCGATACTCACAACGCACATATAACATGACCACTTACTCTCTTGGTTTGGTACAGATGTGTGGCGGTGATAAACTAGCCAATGAAGATGTGGTAGTGTACGTTTTATTTCATATTTTTCGAAGCTAGGACATATAATTGTATTGATATCTGTCGTTGTCTTTTATGTGTTTTTGGAGCAGTTGCAAATTTTCACAGGTTTGATCTATGATACAAAGATTGTGTTGCATTAGGGAGTGTAATAAAATTTTGAGGCGTATGAATTTTGTTCTGAATAAATATCGTGATTGTATGGTAGTTGAATTTACAACTACCTATGCAATCAGTGCCAATCACCATTAAAGTTGTGAGTTCGATCCCCCCTCATGCCGAGGTGTACTCGATACAACAGTATGTGACTTACGACAGGTCTGTGGTTTTCTTCGGAGACTCCGCTTTCCTCCACCAATTAAACTGACTGTCCTGCCACGAAATATTGTTGAAATGGAATTAAACACCATAAGCCCAATCCAATTAAAGATAACCGAATGGTATACTAGTGCTTCGGCAACATACCAGGAACGTTAGGAAAACGGATAGACAATTATGAATTATTAATGGCACCCATCAAAGTTTCAGTGATATTGTTGCGATCTGTTTTATATTGATGAGAAACAGCAAACTTGGGCAAACATCCGACCTGTCGCAAGTCACTGACAAATTATCACATAAAAATGTATCGAGTACACCTCATGAGGGGAGCGATTAGAAATCGCACCTTTAACGTTCAAAGGCATGCTTAGATGATCTGTAGTGAATTTGTAATGTTCTGTGTGGATTTATGATATATATTTTTTTGTGTGTGATATTTTGTATGTGCTTTGTCTTATTTATGATCAGTATAATTGTAAATATTGAATATATGTATATCTATATGTTGTATGACATTGATTAATAAAGAATTGAATTGAAATTGAATTGAGATGTAAATCTAACTTCTACACAATCACGCAATGGTGACGACCTGTTTTCGACCTTCACAAGCTGATAATTTTTATTTATTATTATTTTCTTTTTTAATTGACCAAATTAATTGCTTTTTCATAAAATACGTGTAGATACGAGCATGTTTGTTTGTTTGATGGTGTTTAGCGCCACTTTCAAACAGTATTTCAGCTATATCGTGGCGGTCAGTTTTATCGGTGGAGGAAACCGGGGGACCCGGAGAAAACCACTGACATGTCGCAAGTCACTGACAAACTTTATCACATAATGTTGTAAACCTCGCCCTGATCGAGATGCGAACTCACAACATCAGTGATGATAGGCACTCATTACATAGGTAGTTATAAGTCCAATTACCATGCTATCACGGCCACGACGGCCCCGTGTACTTGTATAGTTGTTTATTTGTTTAATTATAGAAAGAACGCAAATACGTGTTTAAACTATAAATAATGGCCTTTTAGTTTAGTTCTAAAACGATTAATTCCGCGATGGTATCCGATATTCTTATTCTTCTCATAGCTTAAAGATAAACCTGTGTAAAGTGAGGTATTAGTAGCTACAAAACAAATAAACGACGAAAGACCTCTGTGTTATATAATTTACATAAATAATCAGAGTCGGTGATTGTTGTTTTGACAACAAGAGAGCATTTCTTTCAAATATTCCATCGCGAGAACCTGTTACTTTTTGATCACATTATATATCTAGTTTGTACCAGATCAACAGGCGGAGTTGAAAGTCATGTTGTTCTAGCTCAACAGTGTATGGCAAATTTGATGATACCAAAGAGGTAATCAGAAGCCGGAATTCGAAAATGGACAGACAATAGAAGAAATGGATAGTTTAGTTGTCAAAATACATATGGACATAGAAGACTTAAGATTGAACAATATAAACCCACTAAAAACGGGGATGCACTCAATTGCTTCGGAAGGGTAAGTTTTTCCTACTCCTCTAGCGACACCCGTCGTGTTGCTGTTAAACCACAATTTGCCCATTGACTTACAGCTTTTAACCAGCATATTGTGTACCCTTTAGTATGATTCTATGATTCTATGATTTTCACACTGTTTATTTATGTCTATTTTTAAAAGATTTAAAAAAAATCAATTTACAGGCCTGCACAAATATGTACATTTTGTCTTTATTTTTTTTATTTGAATATCAACAGTATCAAACAGCAACACTACTCTGTGATGTGTTTAAAGAAATAATTACTGTACATCAATAAATATAAATAATACAAGATTTAACAAATAAGTCTTGAACTTTGACTCATAACCTTTAACTGGATTCATTCACATCTGGATTTTCCCCATCATCGTAGCTACTAGTAGCGAGAGTGTTGTTCCAATCAAAACACTGGATACTGACAGAGAAACTACAACAAATTAATGTTATCTTAAATACTATCAAAGAATTAAAATGTTCGTGGGTCCCAATTTTCGTGGACTTATTCGTAGGTTTTAAACTCCTTGATTCAGAATTGATCAATAGAATAATAATAATAATAATAATAATAATGCATTTCTGGATCAACCTTAAAGCTTTTCATCTGCTACGCTCAAAATCGAAATATTGGAAAGCCAAATAATTTTAAAATGTTTGGGGGCAATAAAACCAGAATAACCAAAATCGGCTAAAGTCACATATGACGCTGTTCTCGTAATGGACAGAAACAATTTTAATTCGTAGTTTTCCTAAATTCGTGGATGGCTGGTTCCCCACTAAATGTTGCACAAGCACAGATGAGACTATAGGTGTTCTCCTGTTAAAATTATACCTACTTTTTCAATACAAAAACAACAAGCAATATATAACGAACTTGGTTATCTTCAGAGAGCAACACCTAAGATATGTCTTTCCATTGTAATAAACATGTAGGTATCTAATTTCGTCCGCATTACGCATAGACATTAAACTTCAGTTTATTTTCTATAGCTATTGATGCTACCTGCATCTGCTATACGTTTTCCTACTTCTTAAAGCTGTAGATTTAATGGTTGACATGCTTCTCCGTACTCTACTATATATACATTGTATCTTACTTTACTTTTTGATTCAAAACCAATTGCCGTCGTGGTCGTGATCGTATGGTAGTTGGATGTTTAACTACCTGTACAGTCAGTGCCTATTATCACTAACGCTGCGAGTTCGAATCTCGCTCAGGCGAGGCGTACTCAATACAACATTATGTGATAAAGTTTATCAGTGACTTACTGCAGGTCGGTGGTTTTCTACGAGTACTCCAGTATGCTCCATCAATAAAACTGACCACCACGATATTACTGAAATATTGTTGAAAGTGGCTTTAAAACACCATAACCCTAACTCATAAGCCTGATTGAAAACCAAGCTACTCCGCTTTTTGTTTACGATGCTGAGCAAATCGACTATATATGTCAGTTCTACCTACCTGCCCCGTTACAGCCCACTGCACATCCGGCTATAGCTGCTGATTCGTCACTTCCGTCGTCACAGTCTTCAGATCCATCACAGCGGAAGGCAAAGTCGATGCATGTGATGGCACCGTCTTTGCAACCAAACCATGTCCATGAACAGTTCTGTAAGATAAGATAGCTGATTTAGGAAGGCGAGATTTCACACTGTGAAATTAAAATGAAAAGAAAGTTTAAACAATGATGGTTAACAATTCCACCAATATCAACAAAATGTACAACCACCTAGCACTTCAAACCACTGAACGCAAAAACATCATGGCATATGGCGTTGGTAATCGTGGCCCTGGTTTGGGACAGGTACAAAAAAGTGCCGGGTTTAACTTGCTAGTGGGTTCGTCATTATCATTTGTACATACCATCTAGTCAAAGTACCTTATTAAATGTCATTATATTGACTTTTATTAATGAAATTTACAAAACCCTTCTTCCAAAGGTATATTTTGTCGGGATAATTATACTATTCAAAGATGTATGAGCAATTAATCTAAGATATTAAAAAAATATCAAATTAAAATGTATTATGTTTTTTGCACTTTATCTGATCTATATATCTTACTCTATCTAAGTTTCCTATCACTGATGGATAGCAGGTTCCGTTCCAGCAGGTGCTGTTGTCTACGTCAAGACCTGTACAGTATGCACCTCCGTGTTGTGGGGCAGGGTTATCACAGTCGCGTGTTCTGTTAATTTGACCGTTCCCACAGGCTGCATCACAATCTGTCCAGGTTGACCATGATCCCCACATTCCATCAACTGAAATTAACATTTATATTGTTATTTTTCGCAATGCATCAATCTAAAACGCAAAAATGATTGATGTTTCGCCGATTTACACCAAGAGACCTTGTTGTATATATCCATCACTTTGCCTGTGGTGAATTTTTCTCATTGGAGTATTCTCTTAAAGCATTGGATCGAATGGTTTGTGCAGATATTTATATCTTTTCATTAATAATTGATCTATTTGTATTTTATTTATCTAACTTCTTGTTCAATAGCATTTTTCTCCAGTCGTTCGAGCCTGTACTGAATGTTGGACATCAACAGAACACACGGATATGTTGTTGATGCAGCTCACGTTAGGTTCTATGATGACACAGAAATACAATACAAGAAGAACATAGTCACGGCGATTTCCCTGTAATTCAGGGGGCCGTCTTGGTCGTGATCTTATGGTAGTTGGATTTACAACTACCTATGCAATTAGTGCCTATCACAACTAAAGTTGTTAGTTCGAATCCCTCTCAAGGCGAGGCGAACTCGATGCAACATTATGTGATCAAGTTTGTTGGTGATTGTGGCAAGTCGGTGGTTTTCTCCGGGTACTCCGGTTTCCTCTTCCCATAAAACTGACTGTCACGATATAGCTGAAATATTGTTGAAAGTGGCGTTAAACACCATAACCATAACCTAACTCTAATCCTGAAATTGAATTTAGGTCTACCTTGTGCCTATGCAATCAGTTTCTATCATCACTAAATGTACGCGAGAATCCGATTTCCGTTCGTTGTTACTATGTATATTTGACACAACTTATTTCGTCAGTGACTTGCGGCTGGTTTGTGGTTTTCTTCGCGTACCCGATTTTCTCAACAAAGCGAATGTGGCTGTCGCGCTATGACTGAGATATTGTTGCAAGTGTTGTTGGGTTTCAGACATACCCCAGCCGACATTGCAACATATATTATAAAACACAATTAGAAAAACCTACTTGGACAAGGTACAGTTGTAGTACATGACTGGCTTTCTGAGGGAAGACCGGGACAGTCTAATCCATTGTTAGCTGGAGCAGGATCTGTGCAAGTTCTGGTTCTAGTTTGAGTTCCAGTTGCAGATCCACATGTCACAGAACAAACGCCAAATTGACCCCATGCTGCCCAGTTTCCATTGACTGTAAAGTTAGAAAATATCATATCAAAAGATCAAATAGAATATACCATAAAAAACACTTAGATTTTTGAGTTGTTACGACAATGCGCCTATTTTATGTTTTCCCATTATTTTGTATAATCAAGAATATTTTTTGTGTATTGATAATAATTTATCTAAATAATCATCACTCGTTAAAAGTCTACCACGTTTTTTTCTTCAAAACTCTATTTGAAAATTAACATTGTATACACTCGTTAAAGAGTTCAGTACTAGTAACCAGTAATACTAATTAATATGTATATCAATATTTTTTCGTGGTTCGTTTAAGCATAGCGGGAAAATATTGTATTGCCGTTACTGTAGTTTATGAATATTTATTAGATATATAGATTCGACCAATACAATTGGTTGTTTCGTCATCCGGGTATTAGGTGTACCCGTTTAGGTACTTCACTTTCTGGCCGCCGAAAACACTTAAAATGGACGCCGACATTAGAGAGACGATCCAAAACGAAGTACAAAATGCAGTTAATAGCACACAAGATCAATTGTTGAACAGTTTGACATCTTTGTTGGATACTAGATTAGATGGTTTCCAAAGAAATATCCAAGACAACCAGAAGGCTTTATCTGACACGCAGCTGGCAAAAATAGACGAGAACATGTCCGACAGTTACAAGTTCAAAAAGAGGGAAAACAAGGAGCAACATAAACACAATCAGAAGGTGTTCATTAAGATGAGAGAAGCTAGTGGACAGTTAGATTCAGACAATTTAACCCAAGACAACGTCAGCGCAGCAAAACGGAAAATCCCAGAAGGTATGGACTTAATAAAAAATAGACAGAAACTCATAAAATTGGCAGATTCCTCTGATGCTGGATGACGGGTGGTAGACGGGTATGTGTCTAATCCACTCGCAGAAGATTCGGACGACGAGAAGAAAATCTACAAAGCACAGACCCGGGAGAAGAGTAAGCTGAAAAAAGAAAAGGCAAAACGTAATGGCAGAACAGACCAGAAAATAACGCCGTATGACTACTCCAAGAAGCATACAACAACCGGGACCACAATTCCTGTAGGATTAAGCGCACTTACTAGGCCTGACAGATGTGTTTATTGTATGGAAAAGGGACATTGGAGGCGGGAATGTCCAAAAGCTTTGGCTGAAGAAAAGCGAAAGATAAGTATTGATTTTTCTTTAAATAGTAGCTTAGAATCGAGCACACCCATGTTTACAAAAAAATATCACGTCATACAAATATGTCGACAGGCAATACACATACATACTACGATTGATAGTAAATGTATTCATGATTTCACACCTGGTCTGCAGGTTGGTGTAGGTAATTTATCGGGAAATATCGAAAAATGGAAAGATATAGGTGCAAATGAATACATTATAGACGTCATAGAAAATGAATATAGGATACCTTTTTACACATACCAGACAGCATAGCACTAGATAATAACAAATCGGCACGAGACAATACAAAATTTGTAACAGAAGAGGTAGAAAAATTAATGAATAAGGGTTGCATAAGCCCGGTTACAGAGAAACCCTACGTAGTAAATCCTTTGACGGTGGCACATAATAAAGGGTCTAAATTGAGGTTAGTTTTGTACGCGAGACACATTAATCCGCACTTGAATAAATTTAAATATAAGTATGAAGACGCAGTCAAGCAAGACAATTATTCAATATAGACCAGCGGTAGAAAATCAAAAAATAAAATATAATGAACCCATGGGCTACACACCTATATATATCATATGTCATTGGAAAGAGGAATGACGGGACTCTCAGAATAATGATGCCGTAAAAGTCGGAAGTGGTCACGTTTTTGCATAATTAAGGTCAAAGGTCAAGAAAAATTTGTTTTTCGCTTTCAACTTTCGTTCGAAAAGTGCATTTTCCTTAAAAATGAAATTCAATTCGACAAGTTTGATGGTTTTTATTTGATGGACCACATATTAAATTAGATTATTGAACCAAAATTCAGAAATGAATGACGTCAATTGACGTCGAAATAACTGTTTTTGGATGGGAATGTGATTTTTCAATGTAAGTGACTCGTATTTGCTTCCATAAAACAATGACCTTGACCCAAGGTCATCCCTATTTACGTAATAATGACGTTTATTTATGTTTCATTATATTTTGTATATAGACTGTTCGATACAAGGAAGTAAATCAAAACATACCCGATTCGCCCAAAAACAGGTATTTTTTTGTAAGTCTGTATTTTGTCAGTCCCTAAATAGCTATGAGCATTGTACATCTCATGTGAACCCTTGTAGTTTTTTTTATTAAAGTGATTCCTAAATAAAAACACCCTTTTAGACATTTAGAACGTTTAAAACGTAAATATACATGTTTCATTCACCATCGTGGTCCGAAACCCAATTATTATCAGATTGGGTGTTTGGATAATGCATTTGATCTGGTCAATCGCATATGGAGATATTCAGGGAATCAAATAAATACAGTTGTTTTTATGATTTGTTTAAAAAAAGAACTCTTGCGTGCTTACGCATCGTCATCTTTGATATATGTCCTGTGTGTAATCACATTGTGACAGAGGTCTAATGCTTGGCAAGGACAAAGTTCTGTGCAAGACAAATTCTGTTCACAACAAACACAACCTTTACTACAAACGGATCTTCCGTTGCATACGAGGTCCTGCAAAAAGTCAGATGACATTTGACCTTCAAACAATATTGGTTCAAGACCAAACTTTCCATCTTTGCAACCATGCTCAAGAGGTGATCCAACTGCTGGCTTTGGAATATGTGCAATTAACCATATCTTTGTTTTGTACGAAGATCTAAGAACATGCTGTTTAAATGTGTCTTCACTCGGAGGAAGTCTCACCAAAGTAGAATCTTTGACAATTTCCAATTTCACCCGCAATTTGTTCAGATCGATATGGCATCGTTTCGACCTTCCCTTCGGATCATACAGCCTTGATATTAGTTTTCGGCTTAGATCGACTGAATCATTCTATTCGAGACAAATCACTAAACTGATTGGGTGGCTCTTTCAGAGCTCTGAACATAGAGTTCTTCCCGATACCAAAGAACGAAGAAGTGGTATCACACCCAGTTAGAGCATGATCAGCTGGCAAGATCTCACATACAACGGAGCTCAATGACTTGCATAACTCGTGTACAAGGATATAACGTCTACAATCCTTAGTGTTCGTAATAAGTCCTGTTTGAAACCAAAGCTCACTGTGTTTTTCATATTTGGAAAATAATGTACTAAAAGGACAAGAACGTCCGTATCTGGGGATTTCACAACGATGCGATCTTGAACGTTATTCTCTTGATACAGTTTGTCAGAATACAGTGCATGCAAAATTATGCGGGTATCCGCCTCTTCTTGTGTGCTTGCCAAACAACTGTGCAATCTAACATACCATTCTGATTCAACATTTTAACTGTTTCAGGATTAGAAAATAAAACGGCCAGGTAAAGTGATTGCCCTTCTTGGAGAGAACTGTTCTGACGAATATGTTTGGCAATGTAATCGCCGAGAAATCTAATAATATTTTCACCAGAACTAATAAACTTTTTCCAGTCAGGAATAGCCCTACCTTCAATCAAATGCAGTGAAAACAGACGTGGATCGACGGTCCCGTTCTGCCTTTTTGACAGAGTTTTGAATGTCATATCTATCAAAGATATCGACGACAATGGATGTAAACTGAAAACAAGAGATCTGATTTTTTACAAAATCAAGTGCCATCTCACCAAAGGTTCTAAACCTTTTTGCATTTATTGACTGCAACAAAGGCATGTCATCTCTGATCAGAGTTGTTCTGGAAATATCAAAAAATGGGCAGTGTTTGTATTATAGAAACGTTCTGTTCCAGTTGATGTACAATATCTGCCTTACTGGTTTTGCGCATTGTGCCATCGTCGTGAAATAATTATGTTGGAATCGGACCAATTGGAAAAGACAGAACCTTTTCAACAGTAACGTCCTCTCGACAATTTGCAAGAACCAGTTCCCGACGAAAAACTAGCTCAGGATTCATATGAACAGTGACTGTGTCCCCAGAACGACACTTCAGCTTAATTTTGTGGGTCATATCTTCGAATGACTTCAACTTGGACCGTGTACTAGGATTGTAGAAACCACGAAACTGGCCCTCAGACAAAGAACCATCAACAAGTGATGTGACTATTTTTGTACCTTCTTCAATACAATTCAATAATGATTCTTGAACTTCCCTAGATGGAAGAAGTTTAAGTTGGTTACCAAACTGTGCCATTTTCCGGAAAACACTCACAACAGTTCCGACAAATGATTTTCTAACAACTTGTAAACATTAATTAAATTCTCTACAAACAATATTTCAAACCATCTTTTGTAACTAAAACGTTACAATTAAAAACAGCAAATGTTAACAATGAAGGGTGACAACAATTAAATACAGATAACACAAGAATATAAGTAATTATCAAGAAAATATGCTTTGGTCTCGATGCAATAAGATTTGATCAGACTGAGGATTATAACTTTAAAAAGTCACGGGCAAAATATCCGGAATCATTTTCTACTTTCGATATGTTGATGTGCATTTAAAAACGGTCCAAACCTCTTAAACTAGTAGAAATTGGCACTATAATGATAATGTTTTATGTAAACTATGTTTACACTTTTGTTTTTAAAAAAGTTTGAGATCAATTTAATGAAAGCATTTCTTCTGACATAATTTTAAAAATGACCGTTAAAATATTTAACACATCTGCTGGTTTCAAAGAAGCCAAACTGATGAAATAAAAGTTATTTTAATAAGATATTTTGAATTATTTTATATTTAAGTTAGATTTAAAAACTACAAGGGCAACAAATTGCCGAAGATGCATAAATCATGTATAATATTGATTTTACTGAGTATGATCGGACTTTCTCCAAAAACGCAGTAATCCTAGAAAAATGTAGTTTTCGTGATAACGTGACCATACGATTTTCTTACGGCATGTTAAATTTATTAGTTAAAAGCATAATCTAGCGTTTGAAGGTATATTTAGGTGTGTAGTCGATGGGTTGATTTAACTCTTTAAATAAGCGACTTTTTAGATTTCGCCGCTGGCCTAATAAAAGTAATTGGGTATTTTCATATGATTTAAAAAGCGCATATCACCATTTGCAAATGTTTCCAGCTGACAGAATGTACTTAGGTCTTCAATAGAAAAACCGGTATTACGTTTACAATGTTTTGCCATTTGGCCTAGCAACAAGCGGTTATATTTTCAGTAAGATAACGAGAGAAATAGTCAATTACTGGAGAGGAAAAGGTTTTAAAATTATTATGTATTTAGACGACGGTCTAGGGGGTGCTACCTGTTACGAGGAAGCACTAAGTACTAGCAAGATAATTAAATCCGATCTCGAACAATTTGGTTTCCATATTGCTCAAGAGAAATGTATATGGACTCCAGTACAAAAGTTAGACTGGTTGGGGTTTACCTGGAATTTTACAGAAGGTACTCTTAGAATTACTACGAAACGAATCGAAAAGCTTAAGGATTTTCTAGCTAGTTTGATTGAGAAATACAACAGTGGAATAGTGCTTTTCAAGGTTAGATTCATAGCTAGTATAGTAGGACAAATTATTTCCACACGAGCGATGTTGGGAGATCAGTCTAGATTGAGAACCAGGTACACATATGAGTGTATATTAAACAGAATTAATTGGAACTCGGTTATAATGATAAGCAAAGAGGTATTCGGTGAATGCAGATTTTGGTTAGACCACGTAGATAGTCTAAATGAGATAGGATCTCAATTATGTCAGTTGACATACAATAAAACACACAATTTTCACGTGTTCTGTGATGCCTCAGAGATAGGCTTTGGTGGTCATTTGACCACAGGTTCAGAAGACGAAGCAGTTGAGATTTATGGTAGTTGGTCTCGTGAAGAAAAAGCTCAGAGCTCCACTTGGAGAGAGCTTGAGGCAGTTAACAGGGTTTTGAGAAATGTAATTAATAAATTGAATGGTAAGTTCGTAAGAGTGTATACTGATAACAAAAACGTAACACACATAATTAGAGTGGGTAGTAGAAAGAACATATTACATTCAAGTGTTATAGATATTCACGAACTCTGCATGAAACATTCTATCAAACTGAGCATTGTATGGATACCTAGAGAAGTAAACGACAAAGCAGACAGTCTTAGCAGAAAATCCGACTGTGACGACTGGGAAATCGAAGATTGGCTATTCAAGTATCTAGACCAGTTATGGGGGGTCCACATTCCGTAGACCGTTTTGCTCGGGATTACAATACAAAATGCAAACATTTTAATTCAAAATTTTGGTGCCCTGGTACAAACGGTATAGATTCTTTTACCTTATCCTAGTATGGCAAAACTAACTGGCTTGTTCCACCACCGCGCCTCCTAACACAGGTTATAAACAAATTAGAACAGGAGAAATATAACGGTACATTAGTTGACCCGGAGTGGACGTCGGCCCCTTTTTGGCCAAAGATCATCGATGAGCATGGTCAGTTCAGAAAATTTATTATAGATCACGTATATTTTCAAGGAGATGGTTTGACTAAGAGGGGCAAAGGCCAAAACGGTATTTTTGGTCTGCAAAGCTTAAAATTGAGATTATTAGCCCTTAGAGTACATTTTTAAAATTATGTGTGCTCATGAACGTTTTAATTATCTTTAACAGGTATCAAGCTAAGCCACTTCATACATGATACAGTCCAAGACAGCGGGGTCGTACCAGGTAGTTATATGTACAGTATATACCCTAAGATAAGCGAGTTAATCTTGAACAGTAAAAATGACAATACGATTAAATCTTATTTGTATGCTTTTAAACGATGGGAACAATTCATTTCACTACACGGTCACTGTGCCATACCTGCACAACCAGCACACGTTGCATTATACTTAACAAGCTTGCTAAACAATGGGTCATCATTTCATCCCGTTTGTAACGCGGTTTATGGGATAAAGTGGGCACATGAAATAAACGGACCACCAGATCCAGCTACACACACTTTTGTAGCGTCCGTTTTAGAAGCATCCAAATGTATAGCTGTAAAACCCACCGAGAAAAAGGAACCCATTTCTCCAGATACGTTAATTGAACTTTATAATATGTTCAAAGACTCCGTTGATTTATTAATAGTAAGAGATCTGGCTATGATATTATTAAGTTTTTCAGGATTTCTCAGATACGATGAAGTTAGTTCTTTGCGTTTCAACGATGTTAAAGTTTATGACAATCATTTAGTTTTGCATTTAGAAAAAAGTCAAACGGATCGGTACAGGCAAAGTAGTGACGTTCTTATCGCTAAGGGTTCTACTGTTGCATGTCCATATTCAATGTTTTTAAGATATGTTTCATTAGCAGGTTTCAGTAGCAGTTCAAAAACTTTTTTACTTCGCCAGGTCTGCAGGTCAGGTTCTATATGCAAAATCATAAATAAGGACAAAAAAACTGAGTTACACAGTGGCTAGAGAGGCTTTAATAAAAAGAGTTAAATTAGTGTCTCCAGGGTGTAATATAGGGATTCATTCATTCAGATCAAGTGGCGCAACTGTTGCAGCTAATGCGAATGTGAACGAAAGATGCTTGAAAAAGCATGGCAGATGGAAGTCAGAGTCCAGTAAGGATCGTTACATCGTAGATTCTGCAGATAACAGGTTGCAAGTGTCACAAGCTTTGGGTATATAAATAGTGTTTTTTTTCTTACAGTGACACCAGACCCCCCTTCTTTGTATATTTCTATCACGTACGGCAGGCTGTCGGCAAATTGATATTTGCGTTTGTTATTTATTAATATCATTTATAGTATAGATAATACTAATATTTTCTCGCGGTTCTTTTAAGTATAGCGGGAAAATATTGTGTTGCCGTTACTGTAGTTTATGAATATTTATTATATAGATTCGACCAATAAAATTGGTTGTTTCGTCATCCGGGTATTAGGTGTACTCGGTTAGGTACTTCACTTTCTAGCCGCCGTGCAAACAGAAAACACTTTAAATTTTTATAAGTGTGATTGTATATAATATACAATGTGTTTACAATTTAAGGTGAGGTCTGACACCTTATATCCCGAAATAGACTCGAGCATTGGGGTCGGGCACAGGTTTCCATAATGCATTCAAACATTGTTTCATGCGTCGGTTTTTCCTGGACGGCCTTGTCTATTTATGACGGATATTATCACATATATTTTTGTTGTTGAAGAAATGAGGTTATAATTGGTTTGAATTATAAATATACAAATATATACATGTACATTGTAATACTATATTATGAATGAATATATCTGGCGTCTATCACGTACGGCAGGCTGTCGGCAAATTGATATTTGCGTTTGTTATTTATTAATATCATTTATAGTATAGATAATACTCTGTATTCTTCATTACCATTCCAATGGTTTATAAACATTCTATGCATGATAAGTATGCATAGTATACAATATACGTACATTGTCTAAAAATATATAATTTATTTATACGAGCTTTAGAAACAGGTAGAAAAACGAGTCTTTGGCGAGTGTCTTTGTCCTGTTTCCCAGCGAGAGCAAACATTGAACATTAAACATAATATATTTAATCTTTGTGACATATGTATAATATTAATTCTATTAAAAAGAGCTGACGGCCTCAACCATTATTTAAATATTAGATACTATATATTATAAGGTCATGGTAAGACATTATTGTGTACTTCATTTAAAAGTACAGTAAAGCATGTCCATTTGGTTACCTCTATTAAGCAGTCACCTGTATTAGAAGGTCACCTTTTTATTGTCCTGTCATAGAAAATGTCATGTGAATTTAACCTCTTTTAAGTGGTCATCTGTCTTATAGGTTCATTTTTTCTTTGTCCCAGAGATGACCTCTTAAGACATGATTGACTGTAGTTATGAATATCATAGTACTTACTACGTGGTGGCGTTGCTAAATCTTCATCAACCAAGCCGTCGCCATCGTCATCTGAAACAGAAATAAATAAACGTTAGAGAAAAGAGAAGGGGCAATCAAATATAGACAATTCAGAGAACAGATGCCACATTGGGTATAGGATACAAATCGAAGACTAGCACAATTTAATAAAAAAAAACCAACCACAACCGAAAACTAAAAAGATGACCAACACAGACCTCATCAAAATCTGGGAAGACCCAGGTGCTCACGAAGGGTAAGCAGATTCTGTTTCTTACAAGACACTCGTCATGTTACTCATGTCGGAGAGTTACTTGTTTACTTACATATCATATTGTAAGATTAATGAGGCACTGTTAGATAGCATCTTCACATAAAAATATTTCAAATTACATGTTCTTTGTTGTTTTCATATATCTTAATATCGACTTATCTAATTTTTCTTTATAAGTGATTGTTGTGGTGGTTACTGTCTATTTTTTGACATGAATAGATTGAATATATAATGGGCTTGTTATACTGATCAGACTGTTTCACAGAATGAATATTGTATTTATATTGTATTTTATACACTCAATGCCTCTTACAAGAAAATGTAACACTAAGGTTGTGAGTTCGATTCCCGCGCATGGTGGAAGATGTATTCGATAAACATGTATGTGATAAATTTTGCGAATGACTTGCTACAGATCGATACTTTCGCTGGATGGTCTGTTCTTTTCCCTGATAGTCCGATTTCATCCAACAATTAAAACGGACTGCTTCGATACAGCTGAAAATATCTCTAAATACACTTCAACCTCCAATACCCTGTTTACATTATAATAGTTGAAATACCTATTCCATTGTCTGTTTCTTCGTCAATCCAACCATCACAATCGTTGTCTACAATATCACCAGCCACAGTTGTTGTTGTTGAACATGGCTGAATTTAGAAAAAATAAAATAAAATGAAATCAAACAAATTTCAATACCAATTTTCAAAAATGATACATACTACTAAAGACTAAATATCAGAATGACTGGAATTTAATATATTAACGGATCATTATATCATCAGTGAAATTATTTGGTAATAATACTTGATCAACTTATTATTATTTTGTTGTCATTTAACACCATAATTGAGCGATATTTATCAAATTTGTACTTACTCCATTAATAGGTGCCAATCTGAACCCACAGGCATATGCATAAGAATTGGTTTGAGCATTTCCGAAGGCAATTGACATAAACGTTGCTGCTGGGTCGTTGTTATAGATTGAATGAGATCCAGGAGCAATGTTGAAGGTTGCTGTCACTAAATTGGCCGAACCAGTTATAGGGGTCCATGTTGCACTGGCGGGAACATTATCAACCAATAAATCTCCTGTCTTTGCTGTATCTATGACAACCAATGCATAGTTTGTAAAATCTCCAGTGGGTGTTTGAACAGTACTGAAGGTATAATCTGAAGGAAATTGTGGTACTGGTGGCAATACTGTCATCTGTGGATCTCCCCCATTAACACCGTCTCCGTTGGAGCTACTGACAGTTTTTCCGAACATTACAACCATCACTGCTTTGTCTGCGATCAATGTCTTGTAGTCACCAGTGTTAACATTAAGCAGCAAAAACTCTCTGGCATTTATGGTACTGTGAACAGTACCACCCAAACTAATTTCTGTATTATCTTCGCTTGCAACGATTTTAAAGTAGTCTCCAACAGTTCTATCAGGCGTGCTTATGGTAAAGAAATCTTTCCCCCATGTATCAACTGGCATCATCTGTTCTACAAGATGGTCAGAACTAGAACCGGTCATGGTATCCTTTACAGCTACCTTTTTAGCTCCGGAGAAAACGTTTACTGGGTGGTTGGATACGAGCCTAGTTCCAGTAAAGTCACCGGTACTTTGATAACAGTGGAATGTCTGATATCTGTCAAGGGAAACTTGAAATGTATCGCCATTGGTGTAAGTGCTTCCGCCATATGATACACTTAGTGTTGATGCCACAAAGGTGGGTAGTGTAATGTCTACTGTTGTACTATCAGTTACCCCAGTAATAATAAACTGTCCATCAGCAGACCATGTGATCAAAACGTATTCTGTTCCAAGGGTATCTGTTGGAAATGCTACAAACCCATCAGTGGAGTATTGCTCCTTGTTCACACCAAAAACAGTTATTTCCTGTGTGGCTGATATCAAAACTCCTTTATTTCCAAGTTCAACATCGACACCCCTGAGACTATTGGAAAGGGTTATTTTTTCAATGTCTCCTCGAGATACAGTGGTAGATGCTAGAGTGCTTCCGGGTGAATATAAAGGCGCCGTTACAGTTACATCTGCTGGTGTGTTTGATGTTGTCGTCACAAAAAGTTCAAGATCATTACTTGATCCCATCAGAAGGTTGTTCATAAAACCAATGAGAAACTCTGTACCTTGATTATCTCGACCTGTAACGAACGAAATACGATGTTCTAAGATCTTCAATGGACACTATATTGTGTTCATATATATTTTTTCAATAGTTTATCGTTAGGATTGCCACACCAAAATTAAAAAAAAAAAAAAAAAACCTCTTAATTTATATGTATTTTAAAGAAGTGAAATATTTGTTATATTTGAAAAGTAAATTTGTTACTCTAATGTGTATTAAAAAATCACATTATATTCTCCATCGGTGATTGAAATTTAACTTTCTGATTTCTGATAAAAATGAGATAGGTATACTATAGATTCACCTAAGCCTTCCTTTTTTGTTTGTTTTGTTTTGTTTCTCTTTGCAATTATGTGGGTTTTTTTTAATTATTATTTGTGTTTTTTTCCGTTAAAACTATAAAATATACATTTTAGTTGGATTCTGATATTTTGGTTGTCTCATATTTATGTTTTTATGTAGATATACAATGTACATATAAGTTCAATAGCAAAAACATATTACAAGTATTTTATGAAAAAAATATATATACTAACCTTGTCCTAAACAAATTCCAATTACAGCCGCCAAATAAAGTAGAGTCTTCATGATGGCTGTATCAATCTTCAACGCAAAAAAAAAATAAAAAAAAGGAAAAAATTAAAGTAAAAAAAAAAAAATAATAAAAAAAAGTAAATAATGAAAAACGTTTAAGCACTGATGGTCAACACATTCACATTATATCAGGAAAGCCAACTACCATCTCTCATCTCAAATCATTATTAAAGAAAATAAACCACATATACTGATGGAAATCTAGCTCCTTCCACAAAAATGGCGGTATTAAACCGGTAAATGTGTTCTCAAACATAATTCTTCCATTTAGGTTTTGACATCATTACAAAATGGATAATTTTGTAAAAAAAAAAAAAAATTTAAATAAAAAAAATGGAAAAATATGTAATGTTGTTTAAGCGATTTCTGTCGTAAATTTTCATAGTTTTCGTCACAGTTTTATAATGTGAATAAATGGGTTATATTTATCGTCAAACATTTATAATGAAACCAACTATAGTTCCAATTGAAATATTAATGTTTAACAATTATTATATATATATATATATATATATATATATTTTTTTACAATCTAAAAGTAAAAATTTGCTTCATTTTTCAAACCAACCTCGACTTTGCTCACTTAAAAAGAACCTTACCTTTAGGTCTCCCAGTATT
The DNA here is from genome assembly GCA_963680875.1 of Bathymodiolus brooksi. NCBI lineage: Eukaryota > Metazoa > Mollusca > Bivalvia > Mytilida > Modiolidae > Bathymodiolus > Bathymodiolus brooksi. Next base: position 50,097,220 of record OY804577.1, read on the forward strand.
CAAGCCAACTGAAGATATTATCTAGTGTATTAAACTATTTAATAGTGTAAACAAATTTGACTTTCCTATCTAAAACATATAATCGCATTTTAATGAAATAGTTTTAATTATTGAAAATACAAACATTATTAGAAGAAATTTTACAATATTTTAACAAGGGATAGAACATTATATTAATAAGCCGATTTGGTTGTTATAACTTTTTATAACAGATAAATATTATGTGTGTCATCATTATCACAAAGGAAAGGTCCAATATATCAATCTTTTCTTCTTTTTTTAAATTTAATTTCATGATCATATGAAAATTAGTCTGTTTAATCATTTGATGCAATATGGTGTTGGCATTTTGGGTGTTTAATGCCACTTTTAACAATATATCAAAAGGGAGGAAACCGCATCGGTGGCGTAATTGTTCGAGTGTGTTAGATCGTGGGTTCGAGCCCCGGTCATGTCAAACCAAAGACTAAAAAATAGGTATTTGATGCTTATCCGCTAAGCACGCAGCATTAAGGAGAAAGAGCACATACTGGCTGGCTCGGAATCAGAATAATGTATCCGAGTGAAGCGACATATCTACCCGCGGACTGTTGTTTCAGTGAGCTAGCACTATACAAATCCAACTCAGCGTGTCGGTCGAGTACAAAGCGGACCTCATCATCAACTTGTTCTCGCCATGATATAGCTGAAAGTTTGGGGTTTTTTTTCGTTTTTTTTTCATATAGTCAGGATTTTATAAATTCCCTTACATCACCACATGACTAAGGTGTGAAAGGGGTTTTCAAAACAATAAATTTTGTGACTACATTGGTTTTACATTATGATAAAGAAAATAAAGAAATAATAATATATAATAGTACTAAACATTTTCATTCATCTTTCACACACACTCTCTTATCATTTGTTTTTCTAAAATATTTAATTGCTCCTAACATTTTGTACTTTAATCAAAAAAGCAGAAAAAAAGAATCTCATCACTATACGAATCAAACAAACACAAATATTATGATTAGTTAAAAATATATTGTAAGGGGGTCCACATTTTTTCAAATGCTAAAATGGTATTGTTTTTCTTTGATATATATAGTTCAAGTGAACGGTACCACATAATTTTATGTTTAAATTCTACAATATTTAGCCTTTGTTCATTGAGTTTGCACTTGAAGATGTAATTTTTGCAATAATTAAAATCAAATTAACGAGAAGATCCCCTGACTCAAAACCAAAGAAATATTCTTTTTTGTCAAAAATCAAATTCTTGTAATATTGTTTTAATTGTTTTGACAAAGATTTGAGAAACATTTGTGTCACAGGACAGTCAAAGAATAGATGTTCAATAGCTTCATCATGAATTTTGCAAAATGTACATAAATTAGTATTCTTGAGCTTTATTTTATGTAGAAAGGAATTGGTAGGAATGATTCTGTGTAACAATTTAAATTGAAAATTTTGAAGATATGAGTTTTTACAAGATTTTTTTAAAATAATAAAATATTTTGACCAATTTGTTATTTCACAATTAAGAATTTTTTCCCATTTGGAAAACATTTCTGTTGGTAGAGAAATGATTGCATTCACAAGACCTTTATAAACAAACCTAACATTTTGACTAGGAATTATTCTTTCTAAATAGGCATCCTTTTTACTAAGTATGTCGAAATTTACATTTACACAGTTTTCCTTCAGATGATCTTTAATGTACTTGGGAGCATTTGACACCAGACTATATTATTGGTATTCAGTTTATTTCTAGTCTGTTCAAAAGTATAAAAATTACCAGAATGTGGGTCAATAAGATCACATAAATACTGCACATTATGTTCTATCCATCTAATATAATAATTTAAATCAGTTACTGGTACAAAATTAAGGATATCAAGAGACAATAGTTCATCAGTATTCAACTTTGTATAAGGTTTTGCTAAATGATAGCTAGACAGAACATCTTTCCAAAAAGGATTTGTAAGCTTCATAGCAACTTCATTTAGCTTTTCTTTCTGAAAATTTAAAATTATTTCACCGCCATAGCTTTGAAGATTGAATAATAATACTTTTTGCCAATCACCATCTAAATTGGAAAATAATCGTTTAATCCAACCTACTTTCAGATAAATATTAAATGATTGAAGATCTACCATTTTCAACCCCCCCTGATATATATCACCGATTAAAGTACTTCGCGTTATCTTATCTGACTTCCCGTTCCATATGAAATTATAAAAAAGTGAATTTAAATCATTTCTTTTTGCCTCAGGTAAATTTGGTAAAGATGTCAGTAAATGAATTAGCTTTGGTAGTGCAAGAGTTTTTATAACTGTAACTGTACCAAGTAATGTCAGTTTTCTATGCTGCCAACTTTTTAGTATTGCCTTTATAACTTCCTTGATTATTTTCGTAAAATTTACATCTGTAATACAGTTTAAATCAAGTAAAAAATCAATTCCCAAAACCTTAAAGTTTTCATGAGACCAATTTAGTTTCATATTTGGACAAATAATTTGATCTGAATACTTCTTGTTTCCAACCCACACAGCTTTTGTTTTGGATGAATTCATTTTTAAACCAGACACCTTGTAAAAAGATTCAAAACATTCAAGAGCCTCCCTCAATGAATTTTCACTCCCATCTAGAATAAGAAAGGTATCATCAGCATACAAACTTATGAGAGATTCAACTTCATTGATAATAATACCATGAATGTCTTGGTTGGCCTTCAATTTTAATGAAAGCAGCTCCACACCGATTATAAACAAATACGGTGAAAGCGGATCACTTTGTCGACAGCCTCTTTCTAGAGAAAAAAAATTGACATGTGACCATTATTTATAACACAACTTTTGGCTTTTGAATAGAATAGTTCAAACCATTTACAAACAGATGGTCCAAAATTAAAATTTGAGAGGTGTTCTTTCAACTGAATCAAATGCTTTCTCGAAATCTACAAGAAGTAATAGACCGGTTTTGTTATGTTGTTCAAGATAATGCATCATATCATACAACAGTCTTGTATTTTCCCCAATAAATCTTCCTTTTATAAAACCTTTTTGTGTATCACTAATAATAAATGGTATTAGAGGTTTAATTCTATTAGCAATTACAGCAGAAGCTATTTTAAGGTCAGTTTTAATAAACTTATTGGTCTCCAGTTGCCAATAAAACGCCTGTCCTTTCCTTCTTTTGGAATACATGTTTTGACTCCCTGATACTAAAAATCAGTGAAGCTTCCAGACTCATAGGCTCAATATAATGACCTATAAGGCAATGGACCAATATCTTCCCATTTTTTTTCTATAAAAATCTACAGTTTATCCATCAGAACCTGGACATTTTCCATTTGTCATTAACTTCAGTGATTTGGCACATTCTTTAAATGTTATATTACCTTCACACAAGTATTTTTGTTCTTCTGTGAGTTTAATATTATGATTAAAAAAGGACTCGTCATTACAATCTAAATTTTTTGTTGAATACAATGTTTTGGATCTGATATATGATGACCTGCGTCATCAATAAGCTCAGTTACAGTTTTTCTAATATAATTTTTCTTTTCTAGTTTATAGAAGTATTGTGAACATTTTTCTCCATTTTCATGCCAGTTTGCCTTTGATCGGAGAAGTATACCTTCTACCTTTTCCTCCCTTTTCCTTTCAAACTCTATTTTTTTATTATTTAAAGACGATTGTATTAATTCACTTGGTGCTGAGTTCATAATATCTTCTAAATTAAGAATATACTTTTCAAGTTTAAGGGTAAGGTCTTTTTCTTCCCTTGTTTGATATACTATGAGATATTGAAATACTTCTGATCTTCATCTTAAGAATTTCAAAAAATACTTGGTCATTACATGTAAGTTCAACATTTAAAAGATCATTAATATCTCCAGATAAATAGTACTCAGACACATTTACTTTAATACATGTCTTAACCTTCTCTAGATAAACAAAATCTCTAAGTAACTGAGAATTAAATTTCCAATACCCCTTTCCCCTTCTGGCAAGACCAGCAGAAAAAGTGAAAGTGATTGCTGAATGGTCAGTTTTATATCCTGGAATTAACCCTAACCCTAACCCTAACTCTAACCCCTAACCCTAACCCTGGATATAGCTGACAGATTGCTGAATTGGCGCTAAACATTCACTCACTCACTCACTCACTCACTGAAAAGGGAGGTTTGGGTCCATAAAACTAGTTTAACCCCGCCACTTTTAACTTAAATGCCTGTAGCAAGCTAGTATAATGAGCGGTAATGTTAGTGGTAGGGATATCGATTTTGCTTCTTTCTGCGATTTTTCAAATTTATTTTTGATCAACTGAGTGTGTGGTATTTTTTTCTCTTCATTTCATTACATCACTGGGTTGCAATGCATTAGGACTGGGGGAACAGATATATATGGTTGAGCATTAAGACCAGCATGATTTTGTAGGACACGCATGCATTTACAGTTTTGTTAATCAGAGTAGAGGGAATAAGTTTTACCTAGGCTGTATGCGCATTTTATTTGTAACACATTGATAACAATGTATATGAAACAATTTAGATTTTTTATTTTTTATTTTTGATGTTTTAATGCTCTTTTCAGCAATATTTCAGCTATATCATGGCGACCAGTTTTAGTGGTGGAAGAAGCCAGAGTACCTGGAGAGAACTACCGACCATGGAAAGCTTTATCACTTGCGACTGGGAGACGAGTGCATCTTATTTTGTAATTCACAAAGCCGGGCGCGAACCCACGCCGTATTGGTAATAGGCTTGCATGAATTGTTAGGTAATCCAACTAACTAACTCATTGAGCCATCCGGGCCCCTCCCAGGAGAATAATAATGACTGACTAAACAATTGTATATTTACCACTTCGCAATAACATCTTCGTTGAAAATATATTGGCTCGAAAAGTTTGAAAAAGCCAAATTGGTGATCTCTGCAATGTCAAATATATATACACGATAAGCATGGGGGTGAGGAAAGGGGGGCGGCATGCTGTATTCGCTATATACTCCTATCGAGTTATCCAGGATAAATAGGGAGACAAGCTTTAGACAATGTGCTCTTTAATCTGTTCGCTCAGTTTTATGTGGAAAGTATTTGCATGACTGCATCATTTCACTAAAAGATGAGGTTTAGGCCCATAAAGCTAGTTTAACCCCACCACTTTTTATTGTCGTGCCGGTACCAGGCCAGGAAATTCAGCTGTCATGTATTTATATGTTAGGGGTGTCGATTCAAACTCTTCTTAACCCAGTCACATGTTTGTGCCTGTCCGAAACCAGGACTTGGATTTCCAACGTAATATGTCGTGGTCTTTATTTTGTTTTCAATGACTGTAAGTGAGAGGTGATTGTTAGTTATTTAGCAAAATATAAAGCAAATTCATATTTGATTCACTCATAGTCACATATACACACTTCACGCAACTTCATGAATTCAGAAGATAACGTGACAAATCTTTTCATAATTCAGTTATTGTCTTCATTAGCTAATACTTATACAAACATAAGTCGTTAGATTATATATAGATTCTCCTTCAGTTGCCCGTGGGTTACGATATTACTCCACTAAAGAGAGTTAAATTAAAAATTTTAACCACAAACCGTCAGGCAACTGAAGGAGAATTTATTTCTCCCATTATTTAACACGAACTTTATTTCAAAATCCTTCAAAATTACCGATTTGACAACATGCGGGGAAAGGCACGAGACATTTTAATCATCTAGAAGATTACAGATTTTTCCACCACTGGTTCAGCGAGGTTAAAACGCCGTAATAATGGGAGAAAGCGTTGTTTATGATAACGTAGCCTTGTTCACCCTGTTATATTTCCAGCTTAAACATATTTTATTTGCCAATTAAATAGACAAAATGGATTAGACACAAGCTAAACAAACTTATGAAGTATTCTCCAAATTATAACTTGTTACATTAAATAAACACATAAATGGCATGTAATTACCATATACAGCACTAATAACGAATCAATGATGAATATTTACAAACCCTGTTATATGTGAGGGTTGGGTGAATTTTACCTGCAGGTGGAAAACACGTGCATGTCCCATCATTTCTCTAAGAGGGGAGGGTTGGGTCCATAGAACTAGCTTAACCCCATCACTTTTTATTGAAGTGCCTGTACTAAGCTAGGAATGTGAGCGGTCATGTTTTACCTTTTTCTACGATTTTAATATGTGATTTTGGATAGATTTGTTTTTCATTTTATTAGTTAAATGAAATATATTTTTTTTAAAAACCAAAAAAAAACCAAAATCATGTAATGTTTGCATGTCTAATTTAAGTCGTACGATGGAGACATTTAAAGTAAAAAATGTCTTGCAGATATACTACGTACATGTTTTATACTAATGATAATGACAATTTACTTTTTAACTTGTAGTGCTGGCGGGAAACTTGGTGATTTCGTCAATGCAACCGGTAGTAGACTTAAGATACAAAATAGTGGTCATGTGACATGGTTGGTACCATTAGTGATTAAGAGTTCGTGTAGCGTAGACGCAACCTATTTTCCTTCCGACGAACAAACATGCGACCTACATTTTGGTTCTTGGATCTACGACGAAAGTCAGTTAGATCTACAACCATTTCCAATTGAACCAGATTTGAATAATTACCTTGTGAACAGTGAATTCAGTTTACTTGGTGTCACTATGAGGCGAGAACTTGTAGACGAGCAGTGTTGTCCGGGAAGCGGAAGTCACCCAATGATAGTGGTTCAAATTAACATTAAGCGAAAATCGATTTACTACAATTATATTGTTATTGCACCAACCATGTTACTGAGCATTCTGTCTTTATTTCGTTTTGCCTGCCTTCACATCACGGAGATAGGATATATATTGGATTAACAGTTTTCCTTACGTTATATGTTCTCCAGTTGTTGATTTCTGCTAATGTTCATGATACCAACACCACTCCAATACTAGGTATGTTACTATTCTTGTTTATTTTCATAAATAGATAAATAATAGTTTGAAACACAACACATCAACATTTGTGGCCGTGGTTGCAGTGATCGTATGGTAGTCGGGTTTACAACTACTACCTGCGCAATCAGTGCATATTACTACTGAAGTTGTGAGTTCAAATTTCACTCACGGTGAGGTGTGGTGTACTCGATACCACATTATGTGATAAAGTTTGTCAGAGACAGACTTGTGGCAGGTCGAAGGTTTTCTCCGGTTTCCTCCATCAACAAAACTGACAGCCACGATATGACTGAAATATTGTTGAAAGTGGCGTCAAACACCATAACCCTACCCATATTAGCATTGCCTTAGTTCAACATTAACACTTTTATTAAACAAAGCAGGAAACATTGTGTTTTCCTTTGTCGTATAAATTAGAACCAAGAAAAAAATAACTTGGTGGCATAGGACAAGTGAAAAACTATTGCATTAATATCTTACACCTGGCCATAAACAGACATAATCTGAAGATGATATGAACTACTACAAGCTGAAATAAAAAGGACTATTAATTTAAAAATAGAAATGGAGATATCTAAATTAGTGCACACTACGCTGTTTTGGAATAACCAATCAAAACATTTGTTTCTCTTTATTTTGATTTTAATACACATTCCATGTATTATTATTTTTATTATCTTAAGCTTAAAACCCTTTTTTGTTTACTTGCCAGGAATATTTACGTTCTTAGTGATGACACTGAACTGTACTTCACTTATTATAGCGACAGTAGTTATGAGAATTCAAACTAAAGCGAACATGAAGCCGGTTCCAGAGGACCAACATTATAATCCAAACTTTGCAGGGGAATTCTAGGAAAATTTACATGCATGCAATTCTCGACACGCTTGAATAAATTTGATTTGCGCTCTGACTATACGACGAAAAGCAATGAAACCTACAAGACAGATCGTCCCGAAAAACGACAAAGTGGATCGGTTGATCTTTACCCAAAAGTTAGTGGGAACGATATTGAAGAAGATGTTTTGGAAATGGGGGCTTTGTGGAATGATAGTGAAGCAGTCAATTCTGAATCCACTTTGACAAAGAACACTTCACTATGCCCTCTAATTAAATGTTCTGAATATGAACCTGAGGATCCATTGCGCCTCAATCGATTCAGGATGAGAGTGATCGTATAAACTTGCACTGGTGAACAGTGTAATGCGTCTTAGAGGTCAAATCCAAGATGAAATTATACCTTCAAATGACGAAGCCATTACAGATTTAAATAGCAGCAGTGATTCTAATGCACACAAAAATAGGCAATGACAACCATGCAAGAAAAATGACCGAAAATTTTGCGAAAACAGATGACATTGTAACATGAATGGTGCCTTGTGGCAGAAACATTAGACAAAGGTTCTTTCATCTTCTATGTGATTGCCACGTTTATAACCATTATGACTGTTTTAGTCATTGTCCCGTCCTGTAGATGAACGTATTTTGCTGGTTTTATTTGTTGTTGTGGTGGTGGTGCTGCTGTATGTGCGTGCGTGCGTGCGTGCGTGCGTGAACTTAGTCTTAATGGTGAATGAAACGGATATACAAGTGCAAACTAGCGACTTGTCTGTCAAGTACATCTCGCTAACACCGGTAGTCAAGCTCACAAGCTTCAATGGTGATAGGCACTGATTGGCAAGGCAATGAAGATATGAACTCACATATCTGTGCGAAGCCACTTTAGCTCTTTGTCTCAAACAAAACAATGAATTATTTATTTGCAATGCAAGGCATATCATTATGCCTCTAATGACAAATGTTGTTTCTATTGAGCTGATTATTATTCTATAGCTGAATATAAAGGAAAACTGAAGTATCTTGAAGAAACTAGAACATGAAATAGAAACAAGTGTTCAAAGACTCTAGGATTGCATTGCATCCATCTGGTTATATTAACAATTGTAATTCAAAAAACGTTTTTGGTATATGACTCTCTTTCCAATATTAACGATATCGAATGTCCATTACATCCATGGTATTTTCGCACTATATTTTATAGCTTAGAGAAGGTATGAGAAATATTCTTTGTATTTTGTATTTATTTTAAAATAAATATATGATGCAAATCAGCCCATTCTATTTTAAACTTACATCGATATTGATACTCACAACGCACATATAACATTTTATTATCCCCTCGCCAACGAAGTTGCGAAGGGATATAATAACGCTACCGTCCGTCCGTCATTCCGTAACATCCTTGTAAACACTCTAGAATCAATATCCCTCAATAGATTTTGACCAAACTTGGTACATATTTAGTCCTTAAGAGAATATGGAACCCTATCGATTTTCAAGGTCATACGTCAAAGTTCACGGTCACCGGGTAAAATATTTAGGCGAGGGGATACGCCACGCTTTGCGTTGCCCTTGTTTCATATTTTTCGAAGCTAGGACATATAATTGTATTGATATCTGTCGTTGTCTTTTATGTGTTTTTGGTGCAGTTGTAAATTTTCACAGACTTGATCCATGATACAAAGATTGTGTTAGGTGTATGCATTTTGTTCTTATTATATATCGTGATTGTATGGTAGTTGAATTTACAACTACCTATGCAATCAGTATCAATCACCACTAAAGTTGTGAGTTCGATCCCCCCTCATGCCGAGGTGTACTCGATACAACAGTATGTGACTTACGACAGGTCTGTGGTTTTCTTCGGAGACTCCGCTTTCCTCCACCAATTAAACTGACTGTCCTGCCACGAAATATTGTTGAAATGGAATTAAACACCATAAGCCCAATCCAATTAAAGATAACCGAATGGTATACTAGTGCTTCGGCAACATACCAGGAACGTTAGGAAAACGGATAGACAATTATGAATTATTAATGACACTCATGAAAATTTCAGTGATATTGTTGCGATCTGTTTTATATTGATGAGAAAGAGCAATGTTGGGTAAACATCCGACCTGTCGCAAGTCACTGACAAACTATCACACAATACTGTATCGAGTACACCTCATGAGAGGAGCGATTAGAAATCGCACCTTTAACGTTCAAAGGCATGCTTAGATGTAAATCTAACTTCTACACAATCGCCCAACTGTGACGACTTGTTTTCAACCTTCACAAGCTGACAAAATCTTTTTTTTAAATTATTATTGACCAAATTAATTGCGTTTTTAATAAAATACGTATAGATACGAGTTTATTTGTTTATTTGATGGTGTTTAACGCCAAGTTCAACAGTATTTCGGCTATATCGTGGCGGTCACGGAAAAAAACACTGATCTGTCGCAAGTCGCTGACAACCTTTACCACATAATGTTGTAAACCTCGCCCTGATCGAGATTCGAACTCACAACATCAGTGTTGTTTTTATAACAAGAGAGCATCTCTTTCAAATATTCCATGGAGAGAACATGTTACATGTACTCTTTGATCAGATGATATATCTACTTTGTACCAGATCAACAGGCGGATTTGAAAGTCATGTTGTTCTAGCTCAACAGTATATGGCAAGTTTGATGATACGAAAGGGGTAATCAGAAGCCGGAATTGGAAAATGGACAGACAATATAAGAAATTGATAGTTTAGTAGTCAAATACATATGGACATAGAAGACTTAAGATTGAACAACATAAACCCACTAAAAACGGGGATGCACTCAATTGCTCCGGAAGGATAAGCAGTTCCTGCTCCTCTAGCGACACCCGTCGTCTTGCTGTTAAGCCTCAATTTGCCCATTGACTTACAGCTTTTAACCAGCATATTTTGTACTCTTTGGTATGAATCTACCGGATATCTTTTCTTAAAAGATTTAAACAAAATCAATTTACAGGCCTGCACAAATATGTACATTTTGTCTTTATTTTTTTTATTTGAATATCAACAGTATCAAACAGCAACACTACTCTGTGATGTGTTTAAAGAAATAATTACTGTACATCAATAAATATAAATAATACAAGATTTAACAAATAAGTCTTGAACTTTGACTCATAACCTTTAACTGGATTCATTCACATCTGGATTTTCCCCATCATCGTAGCTACTAGTAGCGAGAGTGTTGTTCCAATCAAAACACTGGATACTGACAGAGAAACTACAACAAATTAATGTTATCTTAAATACTATCAAAGAATTAAAATGTTCGTGTGTCCCAATTTTCGTGGACTTATTCGTAGGTTTTAAACTTCTTGATTCAGAATTGATCAATAGAAAAATAATAATAATAATATTGCCTTTCTGGATCAACCTTAAAGCTTTTCATCGGCTACGCTCAAAATCGAAATATTGGAAAGCCAAATAATTTTAAAATGTTTGGGGGCAATAAAACCAGAATGATCAAAATCAGCTAGGGTCACATATGACGCTGTTCTCGTAATGGACAGAAACAATTTTAATTCGTAGTTTTCCTAAATTCGTGGATGGCTGGTTCCCCACTAAATGTTGCACAAGCACAGATGAGACTATAGGTGTTCTCCTGTTAAAATTATACCTACTGTTTCAAATACAAAAACAACAAGCAATATATAACGAACTTGGTTATCTTCAGAGAGCAACACCTAAGATATGTCTTTCCATTGTAATAAACATGTAGGTATCTAATTTCGTCCGCATTACGCGTAGACATTAAACTTCAGTTATTGATGCTACCTGCATCTGCTATACGTTTTCCTACTTCTTAAAGCTGTAGATTTAATGGTTGACATGCTTCTCCGTACTCTACTATATATACATTGTATCTTACTTTACTTTTTGATTCAAAACCAATTGCCGTCGTGGTCGTGATTGTATGGTAGTTGGATGTTTAACTACCTGTACAGTCAGTGCCTATTATCACTAACGCTGCGAGTTCGAATCTCGCTCAGACGAGGCGTACTCAATACAACATTATGTGATAAAGTTTATCAGTGACTTACTGCAGGTCGGTGGTTTTCTACGAGTACTCCAGTATGCTCCATCAATAAAACTGACCACCACGATATTACTGAAATATTGTTGAAAGTGGCTTTAAAACACCATAACCCTAACTCATAAGCCTGATTGAAAACCAAGCTACTCCGCTTTTTGTTTACGATGCTGAGCAAATCGACTATATATGTCATTTCTACCTACCTGCCCCGTTACAGCCCACTGCACATCCGGCTATAGCTGCTGATTCGTCACTTCCGTCGTCACAGTCTTCAGATCCATCACAGCGGAAGGCAAAGTCGATGCATGTGATGGCACCGTCTTTGCAACCAAACCATGTCCATGAACAGTTCTGTAAGATAAGATAGCTGATTTAGGAAGGCGAGATTTCACATTGTTAAATTAAAATGAAAAGTAAGATTAAACAATGATGGTTAACAATTCCACCAATATCAACAAAACGTACAGCCACCTAGCACTGCAAACCATTGAACGCAAAAAGATCATGGCATATGGCGTTGGTAATTGTGGCCCTGGTTTGGGACAGGTACAAAAAAGTGCCGGGTTTAACTTGCTTGTTCATTATCATTTGTACATACCATCTAGTCAAAGTAACTTATGAAATGTCATTATATTGACTTTTATTAATGAAATTTACAAAACCCTTCTTCCAAAGGTATATTTTGTCGGAATAATTATACTATTCAAAGATGTATGAGCAATTAATCTAAGATATTAAAAAAATATCAAATTACAATGTATTATGTTTTTTACACTTTATCTGATCTATATATCTTACTCTATCTAAGTTTCCTATCACTGATGGATAGCAGGTTCCGTTCCAGCAGGTGCTGTTGTCTACGTCAAGACCTGTACAGTATGCACCTCCGTGTTGTGGGGAAGGGTTATCACAGTCGCGTGTTCTGTTAATTTGACCGTTCCCACAGGCTGCATCACAATCTGTCCAGGTTGACCATGATCCCCACATTCCATCAACTGAAATTAACATTTATATTGTTATTTTTCGCAATGCATCAATCTAAAGCGCAAAAATGATTGATGTTTCGCCCACTTACACCAGGAGACCTTGTTGTATATATCCATCACTTTGCCTGTGTTGAATTTTTCTCATTGGAGTATTCTCTTAAAGCAATGGATCGAATGGTTTGTGCAGATAGTTATATCTTTTCATTAAAAATTGATCTATTTGTATTTTATTTATCTAACTTCTTGTTCAATAGTGTTTTTCTCCAGTCGTTCGATCCTGTACTGAATGTTGGACATCACCAGAACACACGGATATGTTGTTGATGCAGCTCACGTTAGGTTCTATGATGACACAGAAATACAATACAAGAAGAACATAGTCACGGTGATTTCCCGATAATTCAGAGTCCCGCCTTGGTTGTGATCGTATGGTAGATGGATTCACAACTACCTATGCAATCAGTGCCTATCACAACTAAAGTTGCTAGTTCGAATCCCTCTCATGGCGAGGCGAACTCGATGCAACATTATGTGATCAATTTTGTTAGTGATTGTGGCAAGTCGGTGGTTTTCTCCGGGTACTCCGGTTTCCTCTTCCCATAAAACTAACGGCCTTGATATAACTGAAATATTGTTGAAAGTGAAGTTAAACACCATAACCCTAACCTAACTCTAATCCTGAAATTGAATTTAGGTCTACCTTGTGCCTATGCAATCAGTTTCTATCATCACTAAATGTACGCGAGAAGCCGATTTCTGTCCGTTGTTACTATGTATATTTGACACAACTTATTTCGTCAGTGACTTGCGGCTGGTTTGATGTTTTCTTCGCGTACGCGATTTCCTCAACAAAGAGAATTTGGCTGTCGCGCTATGACTGAGATATTGTTGCAAGTGTTGTTGGGTTTCAGACATACCTCAGCCGACATTGCAACATATATTATAAAACACAATTAAAAAAACATACTTGGACAAGGTACAGTTGTAGTACATGACTGGCTTTCAGAGGGAAGACCGGGACAGTCTAATCCATTGTTAGCTGGAGCAGGATCTGTGCAAGTTCTGGTTCTAGTTTGAGTTCCAGTTGCAGATCCACATGTCACAGAACAAACGCCAAATTGACCCCATGCTGCCCAGTTTCCATTGACTGTAAAGTTAGAAAATATAATATCAAAGATCAAATAAAATAAGTCTTTGGCGAGTGTCTTTGTCCTGTTTCCCAGCGAGTGCAAACATTGAACATTAAACATAATATATTTAATCTTTGTGACATATGTATAATATTAATTTTATTAAAAAGAGCTGATGACCTCAACCATTATTTAAATATTAGATACTACATATTATAAGGTCATGGTAAAACATTATTGTGTACTTCATTTTAAAGTACAGTCAGGCATGTCCATGTGATCACCTCTATTAAGCAGTCACCTGTATTAGAAGGTCACCTTTTTATTGTCCTGTCATAGAAAATGTCATGTGAATTTAACCTCTTTTAAGTGGTCATCTGTCATATAGGGTCATTTTTTCTTTGTCCCAGAGATGACCTCTTAAGACATGATTGACTGTAGTTATGAATATCATAGTACTTACTACGTGGTGGCGTTGCTAAATCTTCATCAACCAAGCCGTCGCCATCGTCATCTGAAACAGAAATAATTAAACGTTAGAGAAAAGAGAAGGGGCAATCAAATATAGACAATTCAGAGAACAGATGCCACATTGGGTACAGGACTCAAATCGAAGACGAGCAAAATTTAATACAAAAAAACCTCGAAAACTTAAAAAATATTGTAAGATTAATGAGGCACTGTTAGATAGCATCTTCACATAAAAATATTTCAAATTACATGTTCTTTGTTGTTTTCATATATCTTAATATCGACTTCGCTAATTTTTCTTTATAAGTGATTGTGGTGGCGGTTACTGTCTATTTTTTGACATGAATAGATTGAATATATAATGGGCTTGTTATACTGATCAGACTGTTTCACAGAATGAATATTGTATTTATATTGTATTTTATACACTCAAGAAAATGTAACACTAAGGTTGTGAGTTCGATTCCCGCTCATGGTGCGAGATGCATACGATAAACATTTATGTGATAAATTTTGCGAATGACCTGATACAGATCGGTACTTTCGCTGGATGGTCGGTTCTTTTCCCTGATACTCCGGTTTCATCCAACAATTAAAACGGACTGCTTCGATACAGCTGAAAATATCTCTAAACACACTTCAACCTCCAATACCCTGTTTACATTATAATAGTTGAAATACCTATTCCATTGTCTGTTTCTTCGTCAATCCAACCATCACAATCGTTGTCTACAATATCACCAGCCACAGTTGTTGTTGTTGAACATGGCTGAATTTAGAAAAAATAAAATAAAATGAAATCAAACAAATTTCAATACCAATTTTCAAAAATGATACATACTACTAAAGACTAAATATCAGAATGACTGGAATTTAATATATTAACGGATCATTATATCATCAGTGAAATTATTTGGTAATAATACTTGATCAACTTATTATTATTTTGTTGTCATTTAACACCATAATTGAGCGATATTTATCAAATTTGTACTTACTCCATTAATAGGTGCCAATCTGAACCCACAGGCATATGCATAAGAATTGGTTTGAGCATTTCCGAAGGCAATTGACATAAACGTTGCTGCTGGGTCGTTGTTATAGATTGAATGAGATCCAGGAGCAATGTTGAAGGTTGCTGTCACTAAATTGGCCGAACCGGTTATAGGGGTCCATGTTGCACTGGCGGGAACATTATCAACCAATAAATCTCCTGTCTTTGCTGTATCTATGACAACCAATGCATAGTTTGTAAAATCTCCAGTGGGTGTTTGAACAGTACTGAAGGTATAATCTGAAGGAAATTGTGGTACTGGTGGCAATACTGTCATCTGTGGATCTCCCCCATTAACACCGTCTCCGTTGGAGCTACTGACAGTTTTTCCGAACATTACAACCATCACTGCTTTGTCTGCGGTCAATGTCTTGTAGTCACCAGTGTTAACATTAAGCAGCAAAAACTCTCTGGCATTTATGGTACTGTGAACAGTACCACCCAAACTAATTTCTGTATTATCTTCGCTTGCAACGATTTTAAAGTAGTCTCCAACAGTTCTATCAGGCGTGCTTATGGTAAAGAAATCTTTCCCCCATGTATCAACTGGCATCATCTGTTCTACAAGATGGTCAGAACTAGAACCGGTCATGGTATCCTTTACAGCTACCTTTTTAGCTCCGGAGAAAACGTTTACTGGGTGGTTGGATACGAGCCTAGTTCCAGTAAAGTCACCGGTACTTTGATAACAGTGGAATGTCTGATATCTGTCAAGGGAAACTTGAAATGTATCGCCATTGGTGTAAGTGCTTCCGCCATATGATACACTTAGTGTTGATGCCACAAAGGTGGGTAGTGTAATGTCTACTGTTGTACTATCAGTTACCCCAGTAATAATAAACTGTCCATCAGCAGACCATGTGATCAAAACGTATTCTGTTCCAAGGGTATCTGTTGGAAATGCTACAAACCCATCAGTGGAGTATTGCTCCTTGTTCACACCAAAAACAGTTATTTCCTGTGTGGCTGATATCAAAACTCCTTTATTTCCAAGTTCAACATCGACACCCCTGAGACTATTGGAAAGGGTTATTTTTTCAATGTCTCCTCGAGATACAGTGGTAGATGCTAGAGTGCTTCCGGGTGAATATAAAGGCGCCGTTACAGTTACATCTGCTGGTGTGTTTGATGTTGTCGTCACAAAAAGTTCAAGATCATTACTTGATCCCATCAGAAGGTTGTTCATAAAACCAATGAGAAACTCTGTACCTTGATTATCTCTACCTGTAACGATCGAAATACGATGTTCGAAGGTCTTCAATGAACATATATTGTGTTCATATAGATTATTTCAATAGTTTATCATTATCATTGCCAAATCAAAAAAAAAAAAAAAAAAAACCTCTTAATTTATATATATTTTTAAAGAAGTGAAATATTTGCTATATTTGAAAAGTAAATTTGTTACTCTAATGTGTATAAAAATCACATTATATTCTCCATCGGTGATTGAAATTTAACTTTCTGATTTCTGATAAAAATGAGATATGTATATGCTATGGATTCACCTAAGCCTTCCTTTTTTGTTTGTTTTGTTTTTTTCTCCTTGCAATTATGTGGTTTTTTTTTTTTATTATTATCTGGGTTTTTTTTCGCTAAAACTATAAAATATACATTTTAGTTGGATTCTGATATTTTGGTTATCTCATATTTATGTTTTTATGTAAATATACAATGTACATATAAGTTCAATAGCAAAAACATATTACAAGTATTTTATGAAAAAATATATATACTAACCTTGTCCTAAACAAATTCCAATTACAGCCGCCAAATAAAGTAGAGTCTTCATGGTGGCTGTATCAATCTTCAACGAAAAAAAAAAAAAAATAAAATAAATAAATACCGGTAAAGTAAAAAAAGTAAATGAATAAATAAGTAAGTAGTGAAAAAAAAAAGCTTAAGCACTTATGGTCAACAATTTCACATTATATCAGGAGAGCGAACTACTCTCTCACCTCAAATCATTATTCAAAAAAAAAAACTACATATGCTGATGGAAACCCAACTCCTTCCGCAAAAATGGTGGTTGGTATTAAACCGGTAAATGTGTTCTCAAACATAATTCTTCTGTTTAGGTTTTGTCATCATTAAAATAATGGATAATTTTGTAAAAAAAAAAAAAAATTAAATAAAAAAAAAAGGAAAAATATGTAATGGTGTTTGTAGCAACGTTAAATGTCGCATCGACGCTAAATGTCACAACGGACGTTATATGCCGCAAGGCTGACGCTAAATGTCGCAACCAACGCTAAATGTTGCAAAACCTCCTGACGCTAAATGTCACACCTTTAACGCTAAATGTCGCAATGTTTTGAACTACCGCTATATGTCGCAACCTCAACGCTAAATGTCGCACTCTTTTATAAGTCCAAATGAATTATCAATTTGATATTTTAAACTTTCACATCTATATAGTTAGAAACAAGATATAAGTGTTATACGTGGTCATAAATGAATGTTCATTCGTTCATGTTGATGTTTAGTCTTCATTTGAGAAATACCGTATTTATAACTGAAATATTTTATACCTGAATTAATATCAATCATTGTTATATTCCAATTATTTTAGAATTTTACACATAAATTATGTTTGGAAATTTAAATGGACTCAACCACCAGATAAACATTCAAAAATAATAAATAATGCGATTGACCTTTGAAGAGCACATGTTTGAGTAATAATAAATATGAGTTATGACAAAAGATAAAGGTTCCAGATAATTTGTTCTTTAAAGGGATAACACAAGCCTATTGAACAAGTCTATATAGTAATCATCGACAGTTATGTCAAGAAAAGTGTTGAAAAGTGAGATTTTATATAGCTGTAAAGTTGAACTAGGCACGCACGGAAAGTTACAGTACAGTTAGAAAAAAAAGTAGGTCTTGCTATGCCTTTAACGGATAATGTGTTTTGGATAAAAAGGTGTATATACATGAATAAATTCACCGGGTTAAAACTGTGTCGTGTTTCTTAATGGCATCTAACGTATAAAGAGTGTGAAATCAAGCGAATCACACAAGAGACGATTACATCAAGAGACGACTACGGTAAGTATATGCAAATGTGCCATCAAGAGACCGGTTAGTTGAAACATAGTTTTAACCCGGTGAAATTGAGTTAACTTGATCTCATATCCAAGTAGCTAAGCGTCTTCGTTCAGTTTATGAAATGCAATTTGATTTCAATTTCTCTTTAGTTGTATGATTTTTTTTTAAGGAACCTGTAATAGATGTACAGTCAGGTGCCATATAAAGTTCACAAGGCTAATTTTGAAGGTTATTTTCAACACTTAATACATTTCTTAGAAAATAGTACATACACTATTATAATCCCCATTATTCCAAATTGTCAGAGTTTTCGCGTTCTACATTGCACACTGTTGCCCTAGCAACAAAAAAAATGATCCAGATTTACCCTACTTAGTCCAGTAAAGCTGTTACCAGGATAACCATGCATGCAATGCTCATATTTTGGCGATGCCTTCCTGTTTCAGACATGTTTATATGCCTTTTAGAGTATTATATTCAACTTATACTATGTTGCAGTTTATATGATAATGTTAACATTGCAATATCAAACAGGTGAAAGAAATGTGGGAACATATTAGCGATTTACAGAAAGTCTGTATCCTTTGTGACCATGTCAGCAGCATATTGAGTCAAAATTATTACTGTCCAATATATATTGTTTTAGACTATCATATGTCTCTCATTTTGTCTATGTTATGATGTATATATAGCCCTTTGCTGCAGCTTCATATCAAAGATTGCTTCCCATACCCCCTTTTTGTGCACTTCAGAATTGTTGTTAAATTTTCATTTTTGCCAGTTTCCCCTTATACCAGATAGAGTACTAAAGTTCTTAATAATTAAAGAAAAATTATGAAATTAATTATGGGACTGGGTATGGGCATTTTATGAACCTGTGCAAAAATTCGCATAGATTCATGAACAACTGTGCAAGCTACTTTAAATAAATCGTTCAGTTTTGAACCTCCAAAGGCCTATACCTATTGATGTTAATTAGATAAATAATCTATAACCAGCAATAAAAGTAAGATACGAATTGTATTCATTGTTATCATGGTAACCGTCCAAAATGAATTGGTAGTGACTTTTTACTGATATACTCGTGTTGCTATGAAACAGTATACAGTTATTGACTGGGTCCGAGGACAACAGCTGTTTTGTTTGACCCGAGGACTGAACACTGAACAGTTCAGTCCTCGGATCAAACAAAACTGCTGTTGTTCGAGGAACCAGTATATAACTGATTTGTTATACCTTATCACGTGACATACGCGTGCAGCTATTTTAGATAACCAATAAAAGTAGGGCAAGCGGTCAACAGATCGAACCCGGTCCAACAGACCGAAAACTGTTGACGGTTAACAGATCGCTGATTCAAGGATTTTGAGATTTAAGAAAAAAACAGTAAATATTTTGATCTTTATTCCTAATACATTTATATAGAGAAAACATTATAAGGTATAACAATTAAAAATAATGCCCGGACAGACCGGGAAACAGTTGGTGAACACTGACATGACATTCATCGCACAGGAAATAGCAAAAAATAATGAATTAAGCTTTTATAGAGAGCATCAGGTACGAAATGGTGAATAAATACAAGAACTGTACGCCATACAAGGCATCTATCGTTCTCAATGTACATGTATCGTCCTCACCGGTTACCTATATGGACGACGCCTCCAGAAGACTATTGGTTATTCAAGCAATTTGGAGGATACTGCAATATACAGGGAGTACTTAATTTCGAAAGCATCTCCGGTTCCTGTTCATTCCGATATAGAGAACCGATGCATCTGACATCGTTTTACATTTATTTTGGACACATTTCAAAATATTTCAGATACAGTGCTGTGAATAATGGTGAGACCCGGTTGCCCAAAAATGATAATCAAATTCCATATTTCTACTGTACTAGAGCGATCACAATGTAATAATCGTGTCATACACGCACACCGACTTCATTACATACGTGATGGCACATGTAACTAAATATACAAAGTTGTGCTGACAAAAGAGTGCGACATTTAGCGTTGAGGTTGCGACATATAGCGGTAGTACAAAATTGTGCGACATTTAGCGTCATGTGATCATGCGACATTTAGCGTTGGTTGCGACATTTAGCGTCAGAATTTCGACATTTAACGTCAGGTGCGACATTTAGCGTCAGTGCGACATCTAACGTTGCTACATTGTTTAATCGTTTTCTGTCGTAAATTTTCATAATTTTCATAGTTTTCGTCATAGTGTGATATAATGTGAATATATGTGTTATATATTCGTCAAACATTTATAATGAAACCAACTATAGTTCCAATTGAAATATTAATGTTTAGCAATTATTGTATATATATATATTTATTTTTTTTGCAATCTAAGAAGTAAAAAATTGCTTCATTTTTCAAGCCACCCCCGACTTTGCTCACTTAAAAATAACCTTACCTTTTGGTCTCCCTGTATTCAAGCCAACTGAAGATATTATCTAGTGTATTAAACTATTTAAAAGTGTAATCAAATTTGACATATAATCGCATTATAATTAAATAGTTTTTTAAATTATTGAAAATACAACATTATTAGAAGAAATTTTACAATATTTTAACAAGGGATAGAACATTATATCTTTTATAACAGATATATTTTGTGTGTCATCATTATCACAAACGAAAGGTCAATATATCAATTTTTTTTTTTTTTTTAATTTTATTTCATGATCATATGAAAATTAGTCTGTTTAAATCATTTGATGCAATATGGTATTGGGGCTATTGGTGTTTAATGTCACTTTTAGCAAATATATCAAAAGGGAGGTAACCGCATCAGTGGCGTAATTGTTAGCGTGCTCGCCTCGAGTGTGGTAGATCGTGGGTTCGAGCCCCGGTCGTGTCAAACCAAAGACTAAAACAATGGTATTTGTTGCTTCTCCGCTAAGTACGCAGCATTAAAGAGAAAGAGCAAATACTGGTTGGCTCGGAATCAGAATAATGTATCCGAGTGAAGCGACATATCTACCCGTGGACTGTTGTTTCAGTGAGCAAGCACTATAAAAATCCAACTCAGCGTGTTGGTCTAGTACAAAGCGGACCTCATCATCAACTTGTTCTTGCCATGATATAGACGAAAAATTGCTGAATTGGCGTTAAGCAACAATCACTCACTCACTGAAAAGGGAAGTTTGGGTCCATAAAACTAGTTTAACCCCACCACTTTTAACTTAAATGCCTGTAGCAGGCTAGTATAATGAGCGGTAATGTTAGTGGTAGGGATATCGATTTTGCTTCTTTCTGCGATTTTTCAAATTTATTTTGGATCAACTGAGTGTGTGGTATTTTTTTTATTTTTTTCATTACATCACTGGGTTGCAATTAGGACTGAATAGATTAATCGGATTTAAACTTCTATTTAAATCAAGTTATTGTGGTGATCGGAAGTTATTGTGCGTTGTCAAGTTATTTGGTTGTTGGAAATATCGTATTCGGAGTGGACAGTCATAGAAATTTGCTGCAGAAATATTTTTCCCTCCCGCCCACCTCAATCACTTGGTAGTAGCTATTGTTTCTTTTTTAAGGCATATTGTTTAGTTAAATAATTTGTTTGTTCTTTTTTTTTAACAAATATGCTGTTTCTGCTGTGTTTTTTATATAATTTCAGGACCTGCTGTTTGTTTGTATTGATGGCATCATGCTGTACTTATGTTGGTATTGAGGTCAGTAGCAGCTTTTTGATCTACAAGGACAGCTACTCGTGCTCTTGAGCGGTGTACAGTTTGCTGCGCTTGAGCCACATGAACTAGTATATTCGTTCACAGAAGCATAGAATATATGGACTTTAATAATAAATGTTACCTTTGATTAATCTCTGATTTTCCAGGGTTAATTACCTTTGATTAACCTCTGATTTTCCAGGGTTAATTGATTTCGAATTCCATCTCATATTTACTTATATGGTTTGCCATTTCATAACCGTCGGCATCCATCATATGTTTTTGTTTTATCTATATGGACATATAAAGATATATATATATAATTCTTTCTATGGTTTGCCATTTTACATCAGTTGGCACCATCATATGTTTTTATTGTGGACAGTTAAAGATCTCAAAAGTCATAATTATTGTAACATTCCTAATAAAGCTGTGGCCAAATACTGCCAATCTATATAATTGTGTTTATTATTTCTGATCATCCCAGATAATGATTTCTCTTATTACATGTATAGTTAAATTAAATGGTAAATTATCTATATTTATTGCAAAAATGCATTACAATATTAAAATTCGCTATGCATCACGCATAAAGCAAATTACATATAAATATTAATTCCCAATGCAAAAAAACTCCCAACAAATGTTAGAACTGAATTGACCATTTTAAAGTGATTTTTAAGGTTCTCCCTATCAGGAAGGTCAGATTTATAGGTGGAGGAACACTGATTATGAGTTTGTAGTAGAACTGGCCAGTCATCACTGCTCTAGTTGATTCTCGATGTGTTAAAACATATTACGGTGGCAATTTTCCTAAAATTAAAAAAATTCCCTACATTTATTGGTATACACATCAAATCCAGCTTTGGTAGAACAACCGACGAAAGCCAAATAAGTTGTTAGTCGTTTAATAAAAATTTATGAAATAGTCCTCCCTTCACATTTTTTTTTTTTCTTCAGTTTTCTAATATAAACTATAATTTATAAATAAATCAACGGTCATTTGAGATTTATGATATACATTTAATATACAGAAATACATGGTTAAGCATTAAGACCAGCATGATTTTGTAGGACACGTATGAATTTACAGTTACGTTAATCAGAGTAGAGGGAATAAGTTTTACCTAGGCTGTATACGTATTTTATTTGTAACACATTGATAACAATGTATATGAAACAATTTAGATTTTTTATTTTTTATTTTTGATGTTTTAACGCCATTTTCATCAATATTTCAGATATATCATGGCGACCAGTGGTGGAAGAAGCCAGAGTACCCGGAGAGAACCACCGACCATGGGAAAGCAATTGGTAAACTTTATCACTTGCGACTGGGAGTCGAGTGCACCCTTTTTGTAATTTACAAAGCGGGCGCGAACCCACGCCGTATTGGTAATAGGCTTGTATGAGTTGTTAAGTAATCCAACTAACTAACGCATTGAGCCATCCGGGCCCCTCCCACGAGAATAATAATGACTGACTATACAATTGTATATTTACCACTTTGCAATAACTTCTTCGTTGAAAATATATTGGTTCAAAAAGTTTGAAAAAGCCAAATTGGTGACCTCTTCAATATCAAATATATATACACCATAAGCATGGGGGTGGGGGAAGGAGGGCGTGCTAGGACGATTTTTAGGACCATCTTAGGACATGTCCTAGGAGTGATCTCGAAGCTGTCTTAAGACTATCCTAACTTAGGATGTCTAAACTATGTCCCAGTGTCAACGCAATAAGTAAAATAATAGAAATATTGTGCACAACAATTATTTCCAATATTAATATATAGCAAATCCTTGATAATAATACTCATAATAAATTATAAGATGCAAATAATTTTTTTTTTTCAATTTCATTTATTTTTTACGCTGTATCTTATGAGCCTGTTTCTTGTTTTCTTTAATATGCAATTATCCATATACATAGATCTGAGGTTCATATACGATATGGTTCAGTGGCGGATTCAAGGGGGGGGGGGGGGGGGGGGGGCTTTTAACGTCACGATATAGCTTAACATCGAATGGTTGCGATCTGTGTGATGAAAGTAAAACAAAATACAAATTAATTTCTTTGTATTGATTTAATCTTCAAAGGGGTAATTAATTATAAGTAATTATGCTAAATCAAATTTTCAAGGTTATTTGAAGTTTTTATGAATGTATTGTCAAAATACCGATTAATCATCAGGTATTGTCTTAAACTGTTATATATACATATCTAGTGTCATAATTTCATATTATGTCCTAATTCACCAGTTTAAACGAACATAAATTATTTACAAATAAAACTCAACACTTGTGTTTGGATATCAGCTCGCCAGACAGAACAGTAAGCTTTTTTACTTTAAAGGGATATTGTCTACCAGCTGTGTAATTTTTTCATACACAAAATTATTGTCGATTTCCGTACTGACCTTCCAAAAATGAAGATTAAACACCGAATTATTGATGAATACGCTCCGAAACGTTGTTTTTTCGACTAAAAAAGCTGACCATCGTTACCGGAAGCTAATTAATTATGCACTGACCTGGCGAGGCCAACTCTATTTATTTATCTATTTTTATGTCAGTAGCCCGGATGCTGCAGCATGGATATTGAGGTAAGTTTCTATAAAAGTTGAGGAAAAAAGCTATTTGTGAACCGATTGTATCTAAAAGACGTAGAATAAATAATTTCTGTATCAGGAATAGATTTTCGTTGATGAAAACTACATGCCTTAACAGATTCAGCCGATATTTCCACGATAACCATTGAAAATATGCCAGGAGGCACCCCATGGGGACAAGCTCAACTACGTATTTTCGATCGGAAATTTTTGCCAGCGTTAAAAATAACTAAATTAGTTTTTTTTCTTCTTATAAGTTATGAAGTTGTTCCCCGAGATTTTGATACACGTGTTAAATTAATTTATTTTAGCCAGTTTTACCGACAATATGAAAACAGAGACATACATGTAGAACACAGTGAAATACATGTCTGATGAAAACGAATGACGTAGCCAGTGTTGTTTTATTTGTTAATTGACTGGAATGTTTCAGAGAAATTTGGGCTGGATTAGAAACAAAAGAGACCTTACTTCTAGTTCCACAAGACAGTTGCTGCAAAATAATATGGGACTGACCATTTACCTTGAAGAGGGCTATGTCACGTTTTTTCATCGTAGGAATGTTTTTTTCAGACGCCACAGAAATCATATTTTCTTATTTTCCGGCGAAGTGCCAATCTAATTAAAACAAGGTGAACTGTGATCTAATGCTCACTTATGATACCCCTGCCACTTCCCATGATATGGGGTACCTATATGAAGCTTGTGACCAAATACCAGATTTCTGTCATCAATAGTTGTTGAGAAAAATGTGTTCAATGTGGATAAAAACCAACTAAGTCGGCAAACAGGAAGTAGGAATCTGATGGTTCCAAAAACGCTTCCCACGATATGGCATACCTATGTGAAGCTTGTGACCAATTATCAGATTTCTGCCATCAATAGTTGCTGAGAAAAATGTGACGAAAAATATTTTGGAAGGACGGACGGACAGAGGTAAAACAGTATACCACCCTCCCCCTTCGGGGAGCGGGGGTATAATTAGATCTAAAATAGGGAGCAAGTGCGTAGATCTAATTTTAATTAGATTGGCGAAGTGCTGGAATAATTTTTTTTCTTCAAAATTTTGTATGATTATACTGTGAAAATGTCAAGTCGGAATATATTTTTTTCTCCTGTCCAGCCAATTTTTTTTCTTCAAGATTCAGAATCAAAATATTTTTTTAGGAAAAAAAACCATAAAATTAAAATTGAATAGCTTGAGGGGTAAATTGATAAAAAAAAATTGCAAGACAAAAATGGTTCTCCCATAAACCAACAAAAAAACGAAAGATAGTCCCACGAAAAAATCTTTCCTTCCAAAATAAGACTTTTTATTTCTCTAAACTGAATTTGTGCAAACTATTTCACTTATAATGAATTATATTTCTTTTTTAAATAGAGCTCATTTTTCTAGATGAATGTATAACCATCTTTATTACAGGACTTTGATCGGATTGTCCTTGACGAGGCAGTGTTGGGGGTTGCTAGAATGTTTCGAGAGGAACTTGTAGTAATGCCCCATGACGATGATTACAACAGATCCAATAGGTATGCAGCCTACCGCCAGTATACCATTTGGGCACATGGCCGACTTGGAGCTGGGGTCAGACGTGTGATCCCAAGCTGTTGTACTTGGAAAATTAGGGACAAGTATCCTGATCTATATGGACAATACAAGGGTTTCATTCCTAGACGATTTAAATAAAACTTGTTCATGAAATATTTTGTATTTTATCCCATATACCCCACAGGGGCTAGGTGCGTCCGAAGAAAAAAGAAAAAAAATAATACTATATAATACTACAAGGGGGCGAACTCACTTGCTTCCATTTTTTTAAGTCGTCGTGTTAAATTGATCGTAACTTCGGAACGCCTTAATATTTTCAAAAAATGTTTCCACCAGTCGAAAGTCAAGTAATTTTCCTTTCCAAAGAGACCCCAATTGTTAGTGTAGGCCTCCGAACTGCTGAGGTATCATACACGAACCAAAACAAAACGGCGTGAAAATCCGAAGTCGTACAAACGCTGGGATGACCACTTCCCATCTGTGTACAGACTTTCCCATGCGTAAACGAGTCATTTTGACTAGCTAAATACTTTCATCCATTCAAATTATGATAAAATTTCTTACCTTACGCCAATTTATATGTCCTTTAAGTCTGTTTTTGAAAGAAATCCCATTTGCATCCTTGACAAACGCCATAGACGTGAAAATTGAGAGAGTTCTAACGGCCTTTTTGATTGGCTGAAACAGATTGTTCAGCCAATCAAAAAGCCCGTTAGAACTCTCTCAATTTTCACGTCTATGGCGTTTGTCAAGGATGCAAATGGGATTTCTTTCAAAAACAGACTTAAAGGACATATAAATTGGCGTAAGGTAAGAAATTTTATCATAATTTGAATGGATGAAAGTATTTAGCTAGTCAAAATGACTCGTTTACGCATGGGAAAGTCTGTACACAGATGGGAAGTGGTCATCCCAGCGTTTGTACGACTTCGGATTTTCACGCCGTTTTGTTTTGGTTCGTGTATGATACCTCAGCAGTTCGGAGGCCTACACTAACAATTGGGGTCTCTTTGGAAAGGAAAATTACTTGACTTTCGACTGGTGGAAACATTTTTTGAAAATATTAAGGCGTTCCGAAGTTACGATCAATTTAACACGACGACTTAAAAAAATGGAAGCAAATGAGTTTACCCCCTTGTAGTATTATATAGTATTTTTTTTTCTTTTTTTTTCTTCCGACGCACCTAGCCCCTGTGATATACCCTAATGATAAAGTTTACCACTTGCTTCCCTATGGTCGGTGGTTGTCCGGGTACTCTGGCTTCCTCCACCACTAAAACTGGTCGCCATGATATAGCTGAAAGTGGCGTTAAAACACCAAAAATAAATCAACCCTAATGAGTTGTTAATTTCACAAGTTGGTCAGTTGGAATTGTAAATTTAATTTGAAAGTTTTGCCATCTTATTATTATTTTTTGTTCTATCAGCACTGACAACTTCTTCTAAAATGGACTGACAGTCTTTTATATAATTCCAAACCAAACTTGGCAGAGATGTTTTCTATGAGGTTCTACACAAGAGTTGTTACTTTTGTGCAGATTCGTCAAAAACATGGCCACCATGTGACTTTGAAAATTCTGATTGGTCGATTTTCAAGAAACTTCTCAAGAACCGCTGAAGGGATTGAATTGAAATCTGGTATATATGTTCCTATGAATGTCTTTAACATGTGTTGTTACTGTTTGCGCCATTTGAAAATTCAAAATGGCCACCAGCGGAGGTCAAAGTTTGCATTGAAACCCTATGGGAAACAACATTTTCATCTTCTTCTTGAGAACAGCCGAACAGAATTTAACCAAACTTGGCAGAGTTGTTTCTTGTGAGGTCCTAAACAGTTGTCCTGGTTTGTACTAACTAGACCAACACATTGAGTGCTATCATTATTGTGCATTGGACAATTTGTAATGCCCATTATCCTGACTTGGGTACTTTTCCGCTCTAAATGTGCAGAACTTCTGTTAGACCAGTAAAAACAAAGAGTGACAATCTAAATTTATTTTATGCGACAATATAGTCAATTGTTTTGTCTTGGTCTTCAAATCTGGATTTCTGAGATGCTACAATATTATCCTGAGTTGGAGGTTGTGGAATTGGTGCAAGATGGACCGAGATTCTTCTGGGATCATCTACTTCCAACTGCACACGTTGATTCATTCCTTCATTATCTTACAGTCTCCTACAAATGATGACCCTTAATAGTCTTGGAACATAGGAATATGACTTGTCAGCTTTAACAGGCTGCACAGACCATCTAGCTGTCTTTTTGTTGTAACTTCTCTGCCACCTGAAGTTGAAAAATACATACAATGTAATTCACAAGAATAAAACAATAGAATTGAGATTATGATCTATGGAGCCCTAACTTTCAATTGAAGATGAATATCTCGAATGTATAGTGAATGAGCAACTAAACATATCATTACAAGTCCACTTTATGAAGGATTTGAGTGATTTGTAGACAGATTTTAGGTTGTGGTCATCCCTCAAGAAGTTCTACAGCAGGCATCACGATCTGGTCAATGGTTACAGGGTGTCTGTTACCCAAATCAGAACTGATTTTCATTTGTTGTTGATGTCTTTCCCTTCATCGGATGGGACTTCTACCGGACTTGACCATGGACAACGCAGTGGGTTTGCGACTTTTGATTGACCCTTCTGAAGCCTATGATCAAATATCAGATTGCTGCCATAAATAATTACTGAGAAAAATATTATGAACATCTTGGGACGAACGGACGGACAGAGGTAAAACAGTATACCCCCCCCCCCCCCCCCTTCCAGTGCAGCGGGGGTATAATAAAGCTCCTATGACATATGATCATGCATGGTTCTGTTATTAGGACAAAATTTCAAGTATGTAAGTTACAACTGAAACATATGAAATTAACATGACAAACCTTAGAGTGAAGTTGAGGCAAGGTTCAAAATCTTCATCGTCAGAATCATCACCAACATCTTCAGTAATATCTATTGAGAGACTGTAAGAATAAAAAATAATTGTTTATTACAGTGTATGTGTATAATATCGAAACAAATTTTGTTATATGGTTCTGATGTGCAGCTGTATAACGAAAAAGCTTTTCAAAATAATATTAAATCTATATACATGTATCCAGCACACATCTACACAACCCAATATAAAGAGACAAAATTACATCAAAGTTCCAGGAAAAAATTTGGTGCACCAGACGTGCGTCAATTCTGTCCCAGTTTGGTTTCATTCCCGTAAGTAGCTAAGGAGGACTGGCCATTTCAGCTTGTGGATTGATGAAAATGTAACATGATGCAGAAGCCAACATGATCCCTATATAATATAGCTACTAGTAGTATCACTATGCAAGCCACAATAATTAATAGGAAACTGTTATACAAGTGACTGTGTTGAACAATATTGACAATGTTACCTATAAACATAATGTAGAATATGTCTAATCTTTAACAAAATGAACATACTCAAATGGGTTCACAAATGAACTCGATTTCTCCAGTTTCATCCGTTTCATTGAAATGTGATGGCTGCTCATTTCTTCTACTCTAGAAATACCTTGGTCAGAATATCTAAGTCAAAAGTACAAATATCAATCACTACAAAATCACATTTGTCTGAAATTACCAGTTTTTGTAGTAATTTGCCTAAAAAATTAAGATAATTTTACAAAAACCTTCATGATTTTAACACAGACATGGGCCATCGGTCTACTGTTAAATTCACACACTGTGAAACATGCAAATTGCTATGGATCTTCACATTATTTCTTAAAAATCTTGTTTATAAATCATACTTACAAGATCCAAACTAAACAAGGGCAAAGCGTGGTGTATCCCCTTGCCTAAAAATTTGACCCGGTGACCTTGACCTTTGACTTTGAAAATCAATAGGGTTCCAGATTCTCTTAAGGACTAAGTATGTACCAAGTTTGGTCAAAATCCATTGAAGGATGTTGATTCTAGAGTGTTCACAAGGATGTTACGTGGTAAAATTTTGACTCGGTTATCTTGACTTTTGACCTATGAGGCTATGACCTTGAAAATCAATAGGGTTTCGGTTATCTTAAGGACTAAGTATGTACCAAGTTTTGTCAAAAATCCATTGAAGGATGTTGATTCTAGTGTTCACAAGGATGTTATGCGGTAAAAATTTGAGCCTGTGACCTTGATCTTTGACATATGACCTTGAAAATCAATAGGGTTCCAGATTCTCTTAAGGACTAAGTATGTACCAAGTTTGGTCAAAATCCATTGAAGGATGTTGATTCTAGAGTGTTCACAAGGATGTGACGGACGGACGGTAGCGTTACTATATCCCTTCGCAACTTCGTTGGCGAGGGGATAAAAAGCAGTTCAAATGACAATTCTTTAAATAGAAAGCCTTTATATGAAAAATACATATTGATTTCCCTCTATCATGTCTATGTTGATAATTCTAAGATAGTAAAGTATAATTTTGGCTCCCTGAACTAAAAATTATGTCCAAAATTGTTGAAATGTAAAAAACTAGTTAATGTAATGTTTTTAGAATAGTCAAGAAATAAACTTGGTTTGCATAAGGAAATTGAAAACGATTTTCATTTAGTCATAGTCTAAAATATGCAGTTCAGGACATTTCAGTAAAATTTTATAGTCACATATATAGAAAAGTTTCTGAAACTTGCAAATTTCTATGGATCTTCATATTATTTTTTAAAAACCTAGTTTATGTATCATACTTACAGGATCCAAACTAAAAATGCTACTGAAATGACACTTATTTAAATGGAAAGCTTTTTATATAAAAGATACATACTGATTTTCCACTATGGTGATAATTCACAGACAGGAAGATATAATTTTGGCTCCCATAACAAAGTTTTATGTTCAAACTTGTTGAAAAGTACTTTTAACCTTATTTATGTAATGTATTTCCAGTACCCAAGATATAAACTTGTTTGCATAAGGGAATTGAAAATGATTTTCATTTAGCCATGGTCTAAAATATGCATTTTAAGACATTTCTGAAATTTTCAGTAAAATTTTGTAGTCATATATAAAAAAAGTTCTGAAACTTGAAAATTTCAATGGATATTCATATCATTTCTTCAAAACCTTGTTTATAATTATATATTATACTTACAGGATCCAAACTAAAAGTGCAATTGAAATGAAGCTTCTTTAAATAGAAAGCTTTTATTTGAAAAATACATACTGATTTTCCATTATAGTGATAATTCGCAGAAAGTAAGGTATATACTTTTGGTTCCCAAAACTAAGTTTCATGTCCAAGTTGTTGAAATTTGATAAAATTAAAAGCCTAATTATATGTTGTATATCAAAGAAATAAATTTGCTTGAATAAAAAGAACTTTATAGGGTTTTCATTAAGCCATGTACAGTTTTAATTCTTGCATTAAAAATGAATTGATTCGATATTTTATTTTAAATTGATAATAATAAACTGCATTGCCATTGATATCATTTTTGCACTCCCATTTCCCCTTTGCTGGCCTCTTAAAATTTGTGTTTGTTTACCTCGCAAATACGGCCGTTTTATGCTACTCATTGACAATAATTTGCTGTTGCCAGGTGCAAAATTACATATATTGATTAATATCTACCGAAAATTATCATAGGCATCATCATAAATTCATAAAATATGAAAAACGATTGAGAAAAGAAGGCAACATGCTCGGCTTACCTATCAACAATAATCAAGCAAAATCTTTGCCACTTCAGCGTGAGATTTGACGCGTAGCACTTCCTTGAGTTCGCTCCATCCAACGGCAACGGTCCAACTGATCCCCTACATATATCCTGCATTTGTTCCATTTGGAAGATACTTCACTTCTATTCCTCTTTATCTCTGAATCCGTCAAAGTCCGCTTTCTTCCACGCGTTGACAGTTTCTCTTTTGCCCAAAAACCACATGTTGTTTATTGTTTCTAAACAGTGCGCATGCTCAAGACGTGTTCACATAGAAGGCCATATGAATAGATTTGAATATTGTCATCCAGACAATAATTCTGATAACGATAGTTTTGGGTCTTTTTTGTCAAAAAATCGTATCTTTTGCAGCATAACTCGGTGTTAATCTTCATTTTATGAAGGTCAGGACGGAAATCGACAATAATTTTGGGTATGAAAAAATTACGCAGCTGGTAGACAATATCCCTTTAATCAATAAAATAATCAGAAACGTCCATGAAAACATAATTGCCTGTCAAATGGCTGCCGCGTCATAAGCAATCATCAATAACAATATAGACAGTCTACAAAAGAAATTCACACTGACTGCCATGTAATTCACACTGACTGTTATGTAATTGACACTGACTGCCATGTAATCCCCACTGACTGCCATGTAATTCACACTGACTGCCATGTAATTCACACTGACTGCCATGTAATTCAAAATGACAAATTAAAAACCCGCTTAAAAGAAACAATTCATAAAGCTTTTAGTCATAGAAACTATGGCTCAAAATTTGTTGTGTTAGGCTACAATTTCACATATTTTTCAAACAAAATTCATAAAGGTAAAACATGCTACTCCGAGGAACAAGTGATCAGTATGCTGGAGTTCCTCATCGATAACATATTTGTCTCCTTTGGAGGGACACTGTTTCAGCAGGTCGTCGGCATACCAATGGGTACGAATTGTGCCCCTCTTCTAGCCGATTTATTTTTATACTCATATGAGTCGGAGTTTCTTCAAAAGCTTGTAAAAGATAAGAAGATTCATGAGGCTAGAGCCTTTAATTTCACATACAGGTATATTGATGACGTTTTATCTATCAATAATTCTAGATTTGCAGAATTTCTTCCATTGATATATCCTCCAGAGCTGGAAGTTAAAGAGACCACCGATACAGCTTCGTCCGCATCATTTTTGGACTTATACCTCGAATTTGACGACAGTGGTCAACTCAGTACTAAAATTTATGATAAGCGGGACGACTTCAATTTTAAAATCATAAATTTTCCAAACATGTGCAGCAATATACCAGCTTCTCCTGCATATGGTGTTTACATCTCGCAATTGATTCGCTATGCAAGGGCCAGTAGCAATTATTCTGATTTCCTGAAACGTCATCTTCATCTGAGAAACAGGCTACTGGACCAGGGCTATACAAAGATTCGCCTTATTCGATCTCTTAAAAAGTTTATATTCCGATACCAATATCTTGTCGAAATATATTCCGTCTCTGCAGAAAAAATTATAAGCGATGCATTTTCATATAGTGAAAATGTATAAAGATAAAGAAGTGAAATTTTTTTTTTTTGTCAATGTGTGACGTAAAAATATTTTTGACATTTACGTCACCGAATATGGTACTGCTTTGACAACTATTTTACCTATTTTGTTTCTGTATTTAAATACTGTTACAGTGACAGCCGGAACCTTTGAACCGTAATGAGAGCGGGAGGTTTGGCGCCTTAAAATCTGATTCAACCCACCATTTCTTTAGAAATGCCTGTACCAAGTCAGGGTCATTACGGTTTTCACAGTTTTCCGGTTGTTGACTGATTTTGTCTGTTTATATAATTATGAGTTTTGACTTTCCCTTTGTAAGATTGTTCGGAGTTCGGTAATTTTGTTATTACCCTTATTTATCATGCTAGAAAAAATGTAACAAACCCATCAAAATCCGTTATTTATTTCACACGTTATTTATTTCACAAATAAATTATGGGTGGGAGGGGGAGGGGGGCTTTACTGTCTGACTGGCAAACTTCGAATGACGAATTCAATTCTTAAGAATACCGCCTAACTTAATTGCACGATCTAAACATGTATACAAATTTGTCACCCGATGTGACAATTCACTTTAGCCAATGCAAAACTACTACATAATACTATAAAGATTAAACCACGTGTGGTAGTAAACAAATACACGTGCTCCAGTAACATTTGTAAATACATTAGGTATAACCACCAACACCTGTAAATTGAGGCTTTTTGAAGGAAATTATTTTTTAAATATCATTTATCTTTATAAATAAAATTAAAGGCAATTGTTGCTGTATTTAAAAAAAAAATTACATGAGTTTCCGTTTTGAAAATATATGAATACAGCATATTTTAAACTCTAAATGAAAATATTAATACATATAGAATAATTAAAATTAATTAGAAATAAAATAGACTTAAATTATATTTTTTCCTAGCTATTACTCAGACCCTTAAGCACTTTACAAAACTACCAAAACACACATACACCAGACCAGGAGCAGTTGATGTAACTTCTCTGTTGTATTCCATTTGCAACTTTGATTTTGTCGTAACCATTGTTATTGTTCAAATGTGCCTGGCTTTTAAGAAAGGCCTCAGCAGATCACTACAAGAGAGATCACTTGACATAGGCAGAGCCTTAGAAAGCGTAACTTTAGTTCAGAGCTCACTAGACTGCAGAGCAAATGTTGAACAATTCAAGTACTAGTGTTTTTAGAGGAGTGTTTAAATCTGTGAACCGCTAGACATAGAGGTTTAAAAAACCTAGAATATGTGGGACACAAATAATGAGAGATAATGTTGAAGCAGAGAGTCCGGAAGACTACTTTAGGAAGTCAATAACTGTATCTTTTCTCGACTATGCGTTAAATGAAATGAAAACAAGGTCTACCGACATACACGCCAGAACCGCTTTGGGACTACAGTTGGTTCTATCTATTATTGAAAATATTGCTCCATAACTAAGACCCCCCCCCCCCCCCCCCCCGTCAACAGAGTCTCTGGATCTGCCCCTGTGGTTCATATGGAACTAATGTGTAAAACTTTTTTTTTATGATAAAATACAGGCATTACCGTTATTTTTGTGTGGTTACTTTCGAGTGAGCTGAATTCAAACTTTCAGTGAATTACTGATTAAAGATGAACAGAAGATATCTCGTGCGCCGTTAAAGTTATAATAGAAAAGCATTGTAAATTAACTTATTTCGATTTAAAAATAGTATATACCAGTAGCCCTTTTCACAAAAATTCGTAACTATAGTCCTAACTTTTTCACTTAAGATTATCTTACGACAATTCCTAAGTCCTTTTCACAAAGATTATCTTACGACAAATTTTAATCTTACGACTAAAATTACACTTACGATAAAAAATTCTTCCTTAGGTGTACTCGATACAACATTATGTGATAAAGTTTTTTTGCGACAGGTCAATGGTTTTCTCCGAGTACTCCAGTTTTCTCCACGAATAAAACTGACCGATATATTGTTGAAAGGGGCGTTAAACACCATAAACCATCTTCCTTAGCAACCTAGTTTCATTTCCATAGCACAACAAAGCATTTTTTTAATAAAATTATCCTATGAAATATCCCCGGCACTAATTTATAAGCTGTTTTTATCCTATGATGTGTTTGTATGTTTATATTGAATTTTTATCTAATACAAAAAAATGTATATGAATCGGTCACCAATAACTGCACAAAATATGAACAGGTATGATTTTCGTATAGAGGAACATTTCTAATGCATGTAAATTAAAATGATCTATAATAATTATCATTACTTGGAGTTGTGCGTCATCATCCACGCGTGGTTTCTTTTGGTAGAAGTATTTTTTAAGGAAGTGCATCTGAAGTGTGAAAAAAAAACCTATTCATATAATTCATTTTATCGGTTATTTGTCAGCAAAATATTTACCCCTTTTTTCCAATTAATCCCATCCCACATAAAATTAAACGCTTGTTCTTTTACTGATGAAAATTTATCCCGATTTTTCTGAGATAACCCAAATTAAGATGTGTTTATCATCTATCAATCATGAAGACGAATAGATATCCCTGTTATATATTAATGTTAATATAACAGAAGAATCAATGTTTATGTATTGCCAGAGTGTTCGATGATCATCGAAGTTGCCAGAAATTAATAAATTATATTACTAATATAAAGGCGAAATCAAAACGATATCATTGGATCCAGAAAATTCCAGTCCTAAAGTGGCTGTTCATACAAAACTTTTGTAAGCGAAGTAGATGTCTAGAAGAAAATCCCGTATTCCTGTTTTTATAAAAAAAAAATGAAAAAAAAAGAATTCTCCCCAAGTTTGCTAGTAGTCTTTTCGATTGTCGATCGTTCCCAATTTGATATCTAAAATTAATGAGAATTATCCTGATTTTGTTGGTCATGTAAACGATACACTGCTACATTGAAAAGGTAAATGTACGGAATGCATCGTTATAGACAGACTCTGTTATTAGTCACGCCAGAAAAAGGAGTAAACAACAATGCCATTTGTAGCGTCTGTTTGTATTAAACCATATTCATTTCAATAAACATTTATCAATATGTGTAAATAGGTTTGTCATACGGTCAGAGAAAATGCGCTAACGATGAATTGCTCTCTTATTTTCAAGTCGAAGCGCCAATACATCGTCCATCTTTTTTTCTATTTTTTTCACTTACGATAAAAGATAAGACCAAAATTTCTCTTACGATCAAAATTTTACACTTAGGACTGGGTAGTTTTACACGTAAAGTTAGGACTATTTTTACACTTAAGATTATCGTAAGTATTTTTGTGAAACTCTTTTTAATCTTAGTTTTACACTTACGACAATTTTTTATCGTAAGAATTTTTGTGAAAAGGGCTACAGGTGTTTATCGGTAATTTGTTACAGTTTCCTTTGATCTTTACTACCCGATAAATTTAGTAACAACGTTCAGTTGACCACCGACTCGTGATACTAGAAATTATCAGCTGTTGGTCATTTGTTATGCGCGGTCTAACGTAACGTCACTAAATCTTTCATAAAAAAAGGGTCAAAACACAACAAAAAAAATCACAAAGCTGTGTTAAAATTATGAAATTACCGATAAAAAAATTATTGGTATTAAAAAAAAGGTCAAAACACAACAAAAAAATCACAAAACTGTGTTAAAATTGTGAAATTACCGATAAAAAAATTATTAGTATTTTTGTTCGCTCGACAAGGATTTTCAGGTCCATATCAGATGAGCTCGAAGAGCGAAGAGCGAATCTGATATGGACCTGATAATCCTTGTCGAGCGAAAAAAATACTAATAATAAATATATATCAATCATGTTCTACAACTTAAAGTTCGTTTTTAGCTCATCACTTTGCGTCCGTCGTCGTCGTCGTCGTAGTCCGCGTCTGTAAACTTTTCATATTTTCATCTTCTTCTCTGAAACCACTGAACAGATTTGGACCAAACTTGGCAGAAATATTCATTGGGAGGTCCTCTACCAGTTTTTTTTATTTTGGTGCAGATCGGAAATCCAACATGGCTGTCAGGGCCAATAATGTTTTCTGATTGGTTGAAACTTGTCAGAAACTACTCAGCCGATGGAATTGTAACATTATAGAAATGATGACTGGGTGGTCCTCTACCAAGTTTGTTATTTTTGTTCCGATCGCATATCCAAGATGGCCGCCATGACTCGACTTAGTTTTAACATAGGACCCTATGGAAAACATTTTAAAAGTCTTCTCCTCTGAAACCAGTAAGTCAATTTAAAGCAAACAAGGCATGAATGGTCCTTAGGTAGTCAACTTCCAAAATATGTCCTGTGACCCCGAACTCCATCCAAGATGGCAGCCGTCAGTGGACATAATTTTAACATAGGACCCTATGGGAAAAATGTTTAAAAACATTTTCCTCTGAAACCAGTAAGCCAATTTAAAGCAAACATGGCAAGAATGGTTCTTAAATGGTCAACTTTCAAAATTATATCCAGTGACCCAGACCTCCATCCAAGATGGCCACCATCAGCGGACATAGTTTTAACATAGGTCCCTATGGGAAATATGTTTAAAAATCTTCTCCTCTGAAACCAGAAAGCCAATTTAAAGCAAACATGGCATGGATGGTCCTTATGTGGTCATTTTTCAAAATTGTGTCCGGTGACCCCGACCTCCATGCAAGATGGCCGCTTTCAGCGGACATAGTTTTAGCATAGGACCCTATGGGAAAAATGTTTTAAAATCTTCTCCTCTGAAACCAGTAAACCAATATAACAAACGTATCATCGATGGTCCTTAGGTGGTCAACTTCCAAAATTGTGTTCAGTGACCCCGATCTCGGTCCAAAATGGCCGCCGTCAGCGGACATGGTTTTAACATAGAACCCTATGGGAAAATTGTTTAAAAGTCTTCTCCTCTGAAACCAGTAAGCCAATTTAAAGCAAACATAGCATGAATGGTCCTTGGGTAGTATACTTTCAAAATTGTGTCCGGTGACCACGGCCTCCATCCAAGATGGCTGCCATGAGCAGACATAGTTTAACATAGAACCCTATGCGATTTGAATAGTAACTTAGATGTAATCGGCATGCAGACATTCTTAAGAGGGCTTATTTATGTTAGGTGAGCGATACAGGCTCACCTGAGCCTCTAGTTGGTACAAAATATCAAATTATATTACAATTTCGGGGTTAGGACCATCTTAAGACACCTCCATAGATGTCCTAAAGTTAAGACAATTTTTGCGACATATCCTATGTTAGGACATGGTCGAGAACACGACTTAGGACTAAGATTTGTCCTAAGATGGTCTTAGGATATGTCTTAGTCCTAAGACACTTTCGAGAACACGGCCCCAGGATAATTAGGGAGACAAGCTTTAGACAATGCGCTCTTTAATCTGTTCGCTCAGTTTTATGTGATGGTTGTCATTTTACTGCATGTGGAAAGTATTTGCATGACTGCATCATTTCACTAAAAGATGAGGTTTAGGCCCATAAAGCTAGTTTAACCCCACCACTTTTTATTGTCGTGCCGGTACCAGGCCAGGAAATTTAGCTGTCATGTATTTATATGTTAGGGGTGTCGATTTTGTCTCTTTCTGCGATTTTGATATTGGTTTTTGGAATTGTTCCGACAATCTGATATTTTTCCCCCATTTTATTCTTTAAAAAATAGAAAAGGCTAATGTTTTTCAATGGTTTGATGCATATGAGTAGCTTAAGATAAATTCTTAAAATGGTATACAAAGCGAAAAAAGATGGTTTGGTTTATGATGTTTCACGCCACTTAGAACAATATTTCAGTTATATCATGACGTTCAGTTTTATTGGTGGAGGAACTCGGAGTACCCGGAGAAAACCACCGACCTGTCGCAAGTTACTGACAAACTTTATCACATAATGTTGTATCGAGTACACCTCGCCATGAACGGCGTTCGAACTCACAACAACTTTAGTTGTGAGAGGCACTGATTACACAGGTAGTTGTAAATCCAACTACCATACGACCATGACCACGACGGCTAAAATAGAACTGAAGCTGAAAGTGAAGTCTGATTTTACGTGTACGAGATATTGGTGTTTTTGCTATATTGGATTTTGATTTAATTTGATTTATTGTGTTTAACGCCACTTTCAGCAATATTTCAGCTATATCATTGCGACCAGTTTTAGTGGTGGAAGAAGCCAGAGTATCCGGAGAGAACCACCGACCATGTGAAAGCAACTGGTAAACTTTATCACTGTAACTCCAAGTCGAGTGCACCCTTTTTCACAAAGCCAGACGCGAACCTACGCCGTAATGGTGATATGCTTGTATGAGTTGTTAGGTAATACAACTGCCTAACTTATTGAGCCACCCGGAACCTTTGCTATATTGGAGACATGTTGCTCGTTTTCAAATTTAGATAGGTCATCGACAGACAGAACAAAACTGTTATTGGGAGGGATAGGGGGTAGTGGTTTCATATTGTATTGTTACGTGTGTATGTTCTTCCTCTTATTTTTGTCTTATTTATATTATTATAATTTTAAGCTTGTTGTAGAATTGACAGTGCTGGATTTAGGACAATCTAACTTTAAAGGGGGTATCTATGTGTTGTTCTTTTAAATCAAAAAATAAATTGACCTGATAGATGCAAAAAATAAATTTATCTGACCGAGCAGTTTTTAACTAGAAATTCAGATACATTCTGAATTTTTTTTACAAATTTTTTGAAAAAAAAAAGAATTGTTTTTCCATGAAAAAAATAATTCTGGGTCGTAGAAAACCGATGCTACCCTAAAAAATTAATAGTCGGACTCATGAGACTAGTTTAATTGTCTGAATGTGTAATGGAATATGTCTATATAGTGCCTATATACTGTATAGTGAGTCACCATGATCCACGGCGCAGTACAAATGCCCACGGTAACTCTGAAAACAATGTTTCTAATATTAAATATAGATTCTCCTTCAGTTGCCCGTGGGTTACGATATTTCTCCACTCAAGAAAGTTAAATTTAAAATTTTAACCACAAGCCGTTAGGCGAGTGGTTAAAATTTTTAATTTAACTTTTTAACCACAAGCCGTTAGGCGAGTGGTTAAAATTTTTAATTTAACTCTCGAGAGTGGAGAAATATCGTAACCCACATGGGCAACGGAAGGAGAATTTGTTTCTCCCATTATTTAACACGAACTTTATTTCAAAAGCCGTCAAACGAGTCAAATGCGGAGAAAGGCACGAGACATTTTAATCCTCTAGAGGATTACAGATTTTTCCACCACTGGTTCAGCGGGGTTAAAACGCCGTAATAATGGGAGAAAATGGTTTAACCTTTTGAATGGACATACTACTTAAACATGAATAACGGGACCACAAAAATTTAGGGCAAAATTTATTAAATTGGAAATCAAATTAAGCAATGACGTCATTCAGATAAGACATACTTATATGTTCCAATATTTATTTTAGCTATTTTCTTATGAAATTTATATTAACCCTGTCATAAAACACAATATCAATTTATCTAATATCAATTTTATAGGAATAACCATCCTTAAACTTTTCACTCCTTTAATCTTATACAGGTGAGGAAATAAGTATATCTTAATTTAGTTATTTATCTTTAAAGCTCATTACTTTTATTTGAAACCAGATGTCTTTGGGTCAGTAGTACTACATACATATTATATTATATTGCAGAAATCTATGTTAATTTTAGGGAGGGAAATCTAGTTAACCGCGAAAAAAAATAGATTTGTAAATAAATCCCCTTTCTA
Source organism: Bathymodiolus brooksi (assembly GCA_963680875.1). Lineage (NCBI taxonomy): Eukaryota > Metazoa > Mollusca > Bivalvia > Mytilida > Modiolidae > Bathymodiolus > Bathymodiolus brooksi. The sequence goes on from OY804577.1 coordinate 50,138,554, forward strand.
TTAAATAAAAAATATCAAAAAAATTAAAAAGATTAAAATAAATCGAAACCACAATATCTTTTATGTGGGGTGTGTAATTTGAAATCCTTTAGGTTTGGCTCAATATTTTACGTTTTTTTGGTGTTTTTTTTTTTGGTGTTTATTTTTGCTTGCTCCTGTTTTGTTTGTTTGTTTGTTTTTTTGTTGTTTTATCTTCGTTATAGTTCAATATTTATGCTACAACCTGGGTTATGTACTTCTCCAGATACATTCAACTAAGCGGCTTAGCCCAATTGTTTTAGTTTTGTTTGCTTATTTTCCTTTTTGCTTTGCTTTGCTTTTTTTTTTTATGTGCATTTTTGTTCAATACTTTTGTTTCCACCTTAGCCTTGTACTTTTTCAGAATACAATCACTTTAGTCCATCTTTATTTTTATCTTCAGCTGTAACAGCTCAATCGCCATCTGTTGAACTCTGTAAATCTTTCCAGTTTACTCCACCAATAAAATTGACCGCCACGATATAACTGAAATATTGTTGAAAGTGGCGTTGAATACCATAAATCCCCAACCCAATTAAAAAAAATCTATAAAAATTTTGAGTATGCGTGTTGTGTCATAAGTTTCGAATTTTATAGCTAGAGAATGTTCATTTTTGGCAAAAATCGTTTCGCATAGTCGTTTCGAAACACTCAATATCGTATTATGTAATAAAAGTTCTTCGACCTTGTCGGAATCCATGTACACGTATGTTATATTAGAAAGAAGACCACTGGATTCAAGAAATCATACACATCGATCATTGATGATTCTTTTCATGGTTTTACTGAGACATCTTGTAAAGAGTAATGTGACAACAGCATGGTGGTTCAAAGAGATATGTTGCTAGTTTTGCTATACTGTTACAAACATTCTAATGGTTATCAAGTCTCCGCTTTCCCAGATGATCAAAATATCTAAATGTTTTTTTGGCGACCTGGGTCGGGACATTGTTGGATAATTTAGTAATGAACATCGTCATGACCGCAAAACGTATCATGTGCCTTACTCAGAGGTGTTTCAAATTCTTTTCATGAAGTGATGTTTATATACCTCGCGTACATATACAATATACGTACATTGTCGGTAAATATAAATTTTATTTGTACGAGCTTTAGAAACAGGCAGAATAGCGAGCCTTTGGCGAGCTTTTCAGGCCTGTTTCGCAGCGAGTACAAATGAATTTTATATTTAACGACAATGTACGTATTTTGTGTTTATCCTGCAATGTCAAAAAAGTCGGAAAACTTGTCAGATTTAGACAAAAAGGACAGAAACAAGCGTCACTCCTCGCCTTTCATAAATGTTGTCAAGGATGTCTTCTTCGTGGTCCGCGTTACATTAGTACCAGTTTCATACTTGTCTGCGCCCTCCGTTGTACATAGCTACAGGGTACCAGGAAAGTTTATTCGTATAGTACGAAAAGTTTATTCGTCTAGTACGAATAAAGCAAAACATTATTCGTATAGCATATTTGTACAGCAAATGTACTGATTGCAGGATTAATCACATTCTTGGTTAATTTCACTTACAATTGCTGGTCTCCTACACTTATATTACCAACCTCAAACCACCCTCATCTGAATGCGCAATACCAATAATTGGCACGTTCTGCTAGTGTCGACCACTTATACTGATCCTCAAAAATCTACAGTTTATTGAAAAGCCAAGAATGTTGATATATTTTTGAGCACACAAAAATATAAAAACACAACAGGTTGGATTTATGAATATCTATCCAAGCAGACAGGTCATTTATCGAAAGAATTATTAAAGAAGAAGAACAAAAACTCGCTGGATTTGATGTGTTCGTATGTCTACTTGCTAACTGTTGTTCCAGGGAGCAATAAAACAAAGTATGAAAATAATATAAAGTTAGTTCGATTCTAGACCGCGCAAGGTGTACTTGATACATGTACAACTGTATATGAAAACAAGTTTGTCAGCGACTAGGATTGACATGCCGGTCGTTTACGCTGAGTGCTCCATTAGTAAACTTGGCTCGCCAAAATATAACTGCAATATTGTTGAAAGCGGCGTCAAAACACCAACAAGGGAACAATCCATTTAACTATTAGAAGAGGGATATTACATTTAAAAAATATTTTCTGTCGCCAAATTTAATAGAAAAATATATCTTGATCTCAAAGTTACAAAAAAATGATCCGACTATGAAGTTTTAAACATGAAAATTTTGTAATATTTGGAAAAAAAATAGTGTCTTTCTAGCCCAACCTATATGTACTACAGATATTAATAGTCAACAAAGGTCTCTAAACATTTAGCCGTTTTGTTATCATAGGACATATTTCTTTAATATGTCAAATAAATATTTCTCTTTTATTTTCATAGATACTTTAATAAAACGATTACACATTTTCCTGTTTAAATGTTATTTTAAATATTTATCTATTAATTAAAATATTATTACAAATGTCACGGGCTTTAAAAATTAAAATTGTAGATTAAAGTATACAGAATTGGAGAAAGTATTGCAGTCACTAGTTCAGATATACAGCAACAAACTAGTTAACAGGTAAAACATTTTTTTTTTTTAAAGTTTCTTGTGCCATTTGTTTTCTTATTACATGAATATCGTTTTATTTAAAAATTACATGATCACACCAACATAAATTATAAAATGAAAAGTAGTGGTTTTCACCAGTGATTGACTTACAGTTGGTAGTTTAAAGAAGAGCTTGAAGATACCAAAGTGGTAATCAGAATCCGTAAATCGAAGGACAGACAACACAATGACCAAAAGAAAAAGGACAAACAACGATCTACACAACGCTACAAAATTAGAGGTCGAGCAACATGAACCCACTAAAAAACGGGTGAACTCAGATGCTCCTGAAGGGTAAGCAGAAGATACACATGAATGGAATAATCATAGTAATCGTTGTTACTATCAGATGAAGAACAGCAATGATAATGGTATTTATTTTATTTGGTGTCAGAGGAATTTTCTATATTAAATCTTGTTAGATAACATTTCCATTTATCACTTAATAGAACTAGAAATAGAAAAGCGTTAAGATTGTGATAATAAGGCGCGACTCTTTGTGTCGTAAACGTTTTGCCGTTTCAAATTGAATCGATAACTACCGGTTAAAGATTGTAGCTACTTGTTTCATTGCAGAATTAAGCAACCAAAATATCACACTGGAAATAAAGAGCCCGAAGCGCGAAAGAATTTAAGAATATCATATGATCAACCTGAATGTGAGGTTTTTATATCGACATAAGATGATAATAATAATAATAAACGAAGGTTTTAATCTCTATTTAGTTTCGATTCCGTTTAATGTATAAAAAAACCCAATATGATATCTTCATTCTTCATCGGTAAACTACAAAATAAAAGTGCGAAATAATAAATCTTAAAATTTTGGTTTTTCTATTAGCCTACCATGCATTCATTTTTTGTAGTATTATACAATTCTTTTGTTCGTTTTGTTGTTAACATCAAACGATAACATGTAATGCACAATGAAAAGCATATATAGTGAAAATTTATTCGTAAGTATCAAAACCATGAACATCTATAAAAACGTAGATATCAAATATTGAGCACTCGATGCGTTTCTGGAATAACCTTCATCAGGTACGCTCAAAGTCAAAGTATTTAAAAGCCAAATAATTTAAGTCTTTGGACGCGAGAAAGGCAAAGAACTGAAACATGATAGTCAACCCCGGCTAATGTCTCCAATACCTGAGGGAGGAGAACCATTTTCCATCAATACATGAAAATTGATGTCAACGAAAATATATGACATTACTTTTATTTTCATACTAAACTTCAGTACAATCCCTGGTACTGGTAAAGTATTAAATTAATTTATTTTACTAAAAATATATTCAGCTAATTAGTTACTTTTTATGTGACCAAGAGTCTAAAACTGTACATTATATACATAAATAAATATATCGGTGATGTTAATTTTAAGAAATCAAAACATTTGGAAGCAGCTCTCTGAAAAGAACCATTCTATTTGAATTTGCAGATAGTCTCGAAAAAACCAAGTTCTGGAATATGTACCCATGTGCTTTCAAAACTGTTTGATAATAATAATAATAATAATAATAATAATAATAATAATAATAATAATAATAATAATAATAATAATAATAATAATAATTATTATTATTATTATTATGAATTCTATTTTCCTTAGGAGAGAGAGAGATAGAGAGAGAGAGAGAGAGAGAGAGAGAGAGAGAGAGAGATCAAATCTGTATTAGGAACGAATATTAGAAACGAAAACGTTTTTCTAAATTAATAAAATCCTGTTTTCTTTTCTTCAGTCATGCGTGTCTTGATAGCTATAGCCGTTGTTGCATTGGCTAGTTGTACAAACGGTCAAGCGGGTAAGTATCTTTTATGACATATTAATTAGCTATGAATCAAATATGAATTAAAAGTTGAATCAACTAAATAATTTCAGATAAAACAAATATTCACAAGTATCTTAAACAAAAATTCATGATAGATGGTATATTTGATGGTTGAAAGATCAATGTGATGCAATTATTTGCCTTTACAGGTAATGCAATTTTTTTTGGGGGTCAAACCTATAATATTATATTTCACGTCCAACCGATTATTTGCCTAAAAATTCGTAATGCACCAATTGAAAGAACTACATGTACGCAACATTATGGACGAACGGAAAATATTAGGAACCATAATTTTAGTGTTTTAATTATCTTTATTGCATAAATGTGAAAGCTGTGAAGTATACCCTGAATTCTGTTTTGACATTTATTAATTAAAAAAAAGGCAAATCTTACAATTTTAATTTTTCCTTTGAAATTACGTTATTTAATTGTAGTCAATGGTAATTGGGGAAGTTGGACTTCATTTGGATCATGTTCAGTCACATGTGGAAACGGAGTATATTCTAGATCTAGACAATGCGACAACCCAGCACCGGCTAACGGAGGCTCACAATGTGTTGGAAATGATGTGGAAACTTCAAATTGTTGGACTTCAACATGCTATCCCAGCGTTCTTGGAAATCTTGATCAGGTAATTTATTCAATTCCTAATAAGCAATATGTAAATGTGAACGGTGTACATGTATTATTTTAAAACTCATATTCTTTGGTATGAAGCTCATATTAATCTACATGTCTTACATGAACAGTCTTTTGTCTTAAATATGACGAAAATACTGTTCACCTAACATTTCAATTAAATACAATCAATCAATCGATCGATCAATCAATCAATCAATCAATCAATCAATCAATCAATCAATCAATCAATCAATCAATCAATCAATCAATCAATCAATCAATCAATCAATCAATCAATCAATCAATCAATCAATCAATCAATCAATCAATCAATCAATCAATCAATCAATCAATCAATCAATCAATCAATCAATCAATCAATCAATCAATCAATCAATCAATCAATCAATCAATCAATCAATCAAATTCACTGACAATTATTTATAAAAGCGCAATTATTCTCATGCCAAACTTTCGGAAATTCTCCATACAGCTGTGGACCATAAATACAATATGCTTGCTGTATATTTCTATTTATAGAACTGTGGTGTAAACAACTATGGATGTGTTACTGGTGTAGTTAATTGCATCAGTTTGGCTAAAAGGTGTGATGGGGCTGTTGATTGTTCAGACGGAAGTGACGAAGATTTAACACATGCAGGTTGCGTTACCACGTGCTCGGGAGCAGGTAAGCAATCGGAAATATATTTACTAGGTTGAAATAAAGATCTTCTAAGACGAATACATTTGTTCCTAGTAGAAATATGAGTTCTTGGTTGCAGATAGTTATTTTTCCCTGAATATTCACAGAGTTTACGTCGAATATCATTCATCTGCACCACAACTCATTTGCTCAAATAAAACGATTGCACCAATTTAGTTTCATAATCGAGTGTATCAAATATTCCCCCAAAAAATGAATAATTTGCGGAAATATATCTGTAAATGATTGATAAAAAAAATCATCACGATGTTTTGGCTGAAGACATTATTTTTGATGATGTCTTGCAGAAATGTAATCGGTATGCTTTCTCTTACATGCCTAATGAAAACCTAGATAGCAAATTTAGTGCGCACGGCACTATATCAGCACATGAAACATTCATCTTGACCATATACATGAAAAGTATGACAATGACTAAATAACTAGCGACTACTACATATGACTCGGATTGAACACATTTTACTATAAAAATTATAAGTAAAGATACATGTAACATAGGGGTTGCCTACAAAATTTGCTGATCAATTTGAAAATCTTCTTTATGCTATACTTTTATTATGTTTACTTTTGCATTTAATGATTTTTATTGCTATATAAACATTTACATTTTGTTTACATAATAATTTAAGTGTTACCCTGACATTTAATATTTACCACTCCACAATAGATAAATAAATAAATAAATAAATAAATAAATAAATAAATAAATAAATAAATGTGGGACAATTACCCTGATTGTTCCACATTCGATATTTACCACTCCAAAAATAATAAATAAATAAATAAATAAATAAATAAATAAATAAATAAATAAATAAATAAATAAATAAATAAATAAATAAATAAATAAATAAATAAATAAATAAATAAATAAATAAATAAATAAATAAAAGTGATACAATTACCCCGATTGTCCCACATTTGATATTTGCCATTAAAGCAAATGTGAAAGATCGAAACTCTTCTTGTGGGACAATCGTAGCACTCACATTCTTTTAAAGAAACTCTTCTTGTGGGACAATCGTAGCACTCACATTCTTTTAAAGGGACGTTCGAAATACATTTTGCATAGTCATGTACGAATGATCAGAGGAAACCGTACGCTTGTAAACAAAATATATATAAAGGAACAAAAATGTGCTGGTTAATGGATTTCAGATGTCACTATTTGAGTGTTTGCATAAATTTTGTAGTTAATATTTGAAAACCTAATTTTGTTTGTCGTCATGTAATATTATACTATTAATAATAAAATTTAATTCCTTAATAATAAAATTGATAAATCGTATTTCAATTTTTGATGATTGTTTTTATTATCTAAATATACACTCCCATATTTAATGCTATTTGCTCCTACACATAGCTTAACGCATAACAATGAATACGATTTAAAGCGCCTAGTAGACCATATTAAAACTCGTGTTTGCGGATAATCTTTTATTTCACGTACAGCCTATGGGAAGTTCTGTTTGTCTTTTCTCTTTATGTAATATTTACTATTAATAGATTGATATTATATTTTTTTGCAGGTACCATTACAATGTCTGCAGTTGCCGTTCTATCTCTGTTACTTGTTGCCAAAATTTGTAAGCAATAGTAAGGAAAGCCAGATTGAAAACGTCAGATTCATCATGATGACGTCAAATTCACTTATGATTTCTGTATTTTATTTATGTTTTATTTGTTTATATCTTTAATGTTTGTAAAACATTTTTAAAGGAATGCATTCTCCTTTTCGACAGCATTTAACAAGAGAGAACAAATGTATTGACACTTGTTTTACATAAAAGATATTATTGTCTTCCGTTTGTTAGATTGTTATTAAAGATTTAACATCTTTCGTTTATCGTTTTTTTTATCCGTAATGGTGTCCAACACATATTGTGTTGTGTTTTTGTTTTGTTTTTCTTCGTCTTGTGTACTCTATGTTGCCAATTTCTCTGGATGTTCCTTTTTTGATTACCCCTTTGGTGTTCTCTAACGTTTATGCAGAAAAGAAAATCTTATTTCTTGCTTCAATTTTTATTATGCAAAAATGTATGAAGTTGGAAACGCATTACATCTCAGTAATACAGCTACACAGACTAAATTGATACTCATTTCGAGATAGATTGTGGATGTTTTGTATTCTCAAGTCTTACCAGCAACTCTCTATCGAAGGTGGTAACCGGAAGGCGTAAATATAAGGACATACAATTCAAGACAATGACCAAAGAAAAAACAATGGTTCTAAAGCACTACACAGAAAACTAGTGATTGAGCAATACGAACCACTCTAACAATCTATGGTGAATTCATGTTTTCCAGAATAACCAGTTCCTGCTCCACTAGTTGCAACCGTCGTTTTACTCATGCAAATATCCGGTGACAAGTACTATTCAGTAATAAGTCATGAAAGAGAAATGAAAAATGTGATTATTTAAGTCATGAAAGAGAAACAAAGACGTAATTGTGACTACGACAAACGGAACACATCTATGATAATATATGTGACAAACAATTCGTACCATGATAATATATGTGACAAACATTTCGTAACGGTTAACCAAATCACGATCACAACTGCAACACTTTGAAACCGTTGACTTCAACATTAATACTAGGAACCCTTGGTACAGCTACTATATTGTTACCAGCAACCTTCTTTCAAACAATCTCTTATATATCGAATCAACTGATAAGATATACTTCATATGTAGGTACTGCTGAATTGTGGTTAAAAATAAATGGAAAGTTTACAATGGGAAAATTGAAATAATCTCTCTTGATGTAATGTTTCGTTCTCGTTGGCCCTCTCCGTCAATCTCTGGTATTCTTTATGTCAAGTTCAATGTGATAAATCAACATAGTCATCTTTGTATTATTTAGTTAAAAGACATCATACAATGCATGTAGGGCTTGTGTGGCTCAAATGGAATACATAACAACTCATATAAACCAATATGGCGTGGGCTTGCGCCCGGCTTTGCAAATTACAAAAAAGATGCACTCGACTCGCAGCCGCAACTGACAAAGCATACCAGTTGCTTGCCCATGGTCGGTGGTTCTCTCCGGGTACTCCGGCTTCTTCCACCACTAAAGCTGGTCGCCATGATATAGTTGAAATATTGCTGAAAGTGGCGTTAAACACAATAAATAAATCAATCAATCAATTATACAATGCATGTAAAGCGGAATATGATATTAAAGGATTTCTCATCGGTTTTCTTGAGAACCATCTGAATGAAGTCTGCTTTATACGCATGATAGAACAGGTCAGTTAGAAGGATAACACAGTTGGTACCCATAGGAATGTCTGTCGACCCTCTGTTGAAAAACACGCCAACCAAACATAACAAAGGGTCAAGGACATTGATGATGGTTGATATGTTTTGTCTGTTCAGATAAAGGTTACAAAGTTTAGCTTTAAACATTTAACCTGTGCTTTGGATTTATGGTGTGTTGTATATCCTGAATTGTGGTTTGACTTTTAACCTTTAACTATTGTAATGTACCTATTATTCATATTGCCGTATTTTGATTATACAAACTGTGGTTCCAGATTTCATGTTCAACTTTGATATTTTACCTGTATGTTTTGTTTATCCACATTTTAGTGCAAGATTTAAGATTGAAGTTGTACAGGTGCATTATTGGTATTGCCTTGTCTATCCGGATTGTTTTCCGAGGTTTAACTTTCAATTGTTTCATCTTACTTCTACATTATACCCAATTCTCTATTATGTCTGTCATATCGTATACTTATATGATTTGTAATCGCATCCATCAATAGTGTAATGTTTAGCGTGTGGACTCCAGCCCCGATCGGTCAGTATGGATTCCAGCCCCGATCGGTCAGTGTGGATTCCAGCCCCGATCGGTTAGTGTAGATTCCAACCCCGATCGGTCAAAGTGAAGACTATCAAATTGGTATTTGCTGTTTTTCCGCAACACACGCAGTGTTAATGAGGAAGATCAAAGACGGGTTGTCTCGAAATAAGGTTAATGTGCCCAAGTCGAGCGACACGTCGTTTACCCACGGACTGTTGTTTCAATGTGCTAGCTCTTTTAAAATCTAACTAAGTGTGTTGGTCCAATACAAAGCGGACATCATTACCATTTCATTAAAATGTAACCTTTTTATCACATTGATATAGCTGACTAATTGCATAACTGGCGTTAAACACCAATCACTCCCTTGCTAACTATATGGTTTGGAAAGGAGGTATTTCAAGATCTCTGGCTAAGGACAGATAAATTTAAGGAGAAAACTGTGATGCAAAACAATTTATTAGTTATATATACAAGTGAATACCACACCAGGATAAGAGAATGAGGATTAAGTCTTTTCATCAACGTTGGGCGTCCAATTACTATATATCATTTGCTTTAGTAAGCATTTCCACCTGTAAAAGAGAAAAATAAATGTAAGAATTATAAAGAATACAGAGGTGAATGCATGATTTATAGTATCATCATTTTATTAGATTTAACATGCTTAAGTGAAATTGTTTGAGAGTGTAATTATTATCAAAACTAATGTTCTCCATCCCTTAGACATAGTTAATCTTAGCAGATTTTGGTTATTCTATTAATGTTCTCCCTTCCTTAGACATAGTTAATCTTAGCAGATTCTGGTTATCCTATTAATGTTCTCCCTCCCTTAGACATAGTTAATCTTAGCAGATTTTTGTTATCCTATTAATGTTCTCCCTTCCTTAGATATAGTTAATCTTAGCAGATTTTAGTTATCCTATTAATGTTCTCCCTTCCTTAGACATAGTTAATCTTAGCAGATTTTAGTTATCCTATTAATGTTCTCCCTTCCTTAGACATAGTTAATCTTAGCAGATTTTGGTTATCCTATTAATGTTCTCCCTTCCTTAGACATAGTTAATCTTAGCAGATTTTAGTTATCCTATTAATGTTCTCCCTTCCTTAGACATAGTTAATCTTAGCAGATTTTGGTTATCCTATTAATGTTCTCCCTCCCTTAGACATAGTTAATCTTAGCAGATTTTGGTTATCCTATTAATGTTCTCCCTTCCTTAGACATAGTTAATCTTAGCAGATTTTAGTTATCCTATTAATGTTCTCCCTTCCTTAGACATAGTTAATCTTAGCAGATTTTAGTTATCCTATTAATGTTCCCCCTTCCTTAGACATAGTTAATCTTAGCAGATTTTGGTTATCCTATTAATGTTCTCCCTTCCTTAGACATAGTTAATCTTAGCAGATTTTGGTTATCCTATTAATGTTCTCCCTTCCTTAGACATAGTTAATCTTAGCAGATTTTGGTTATCCTATTAATGTTATTTTGGTTTTCTTTTAATTTATTTGGGTTTTTGAATGTTTTGAATTTGAAAGTACCCGATGAAGATTATTCTAGAAACGCGTAATGCACACTAAATAAAAAACTTTAAATTATTTAGTTTTCCAATCTTTTGATTTTGAGCGCCACCTGATGAAAGTTATTACAGAAACGCGTTGTGTACACTAAGTTATATATCTACGTTTTTATTAATTAAAGTTATGTTTTTGAGGAAAAAAAACTTCAAATGTGCGGAGGAAAAAAAACTACAAATAGCACATTTGAAGTTTTTTTTCCTCAAAAACATAACCTTTTCCAATACCATGAAAACATAAAGTTTTGTGCATCAATTTCATTCATTATTCAGAATAAAGTCTTTCTACATACCTTTTCCACCTCCACGACCACCACCAATACCTCCTCCTAAGCTACCAGCACCCCCACCGAAACCTCCTCTCAAACTTCCTGAGAGTGAACCTGAAAAAAGACCACGCATACATAATATAAAATATATCTAGTATGGTATTCATCGGCTCACGTTTCATGCCCGATTGTAGTTTTTACTTCTCAAAATAAATATATATACTTTTTAGTAATATGCACACTGCTATTCAAATTTGACGCATTCTAACGGCGTAGTCAATTGCATTTGTTTTTTATGCTTATTTTATTCGATTAAATATGTACGTTTACAGAAAACATCTCATTATGCAAAAACATGATTTATTTATTTGCGTGAAATATTCATATTGTTGAATATAGAAGAGCGATTAAGTTACCCATTAAACTGCCTCCGCCAAGACCTCCAGCACCTAAACCACCAATTCCACCACTTAAACCGCCACCTCCAAGATTTCCAGAAAGACCTCCTGTCAAGCTTCCCAATACTCCTGATCCTCCTTCTCCGCCTAATCCGAATCCACTGCCACCACCTCCTCCTAATTGTCCACCAAATCCACCGGCAAATCTACCGCCAAATCCAGTGGCACCTCCAAATCTACCGTCAAATCCAGTAGTACCTCCAAATCCACCACCAATACCTCCAAATCCACCACCAACACTTCCAAATCCACCACCAACACCTCCAAATCCACCACCAACACCTCCCAATCCTCCTCTTCCTCCTCTGACAGATCCAGCAAATCCACCTGCAAAGTTTCCACTGAATTGTCCGGCGCCACCACCACCAATTCCACCACCTCCTATTCCACCTATTCCACCGCCGATACTAGTTGCAGCAACAGCTTGTTGCAAAGCTGAGACATAGTACATCAATCTGTAGTAGGCACTAACGCTAATAGTGATATATCCTCCGCCAGCACCACCACCAATTCCTCCACCACCGATTCCTCCGCCACCAATTCCACTACCAAAACCACCTCCGAAATTGGAACTAAGAGATCCACTTAAAGATCCAGAAAATCCACCACCACCGCCGCCTCCTAGTGATCCCCCAAGAGAGCCTCCTAATCCACCAAGTGATCCACCACCAAGTGATCCACCAAGTGATCCACCAAGTGATCCGCCAAGTGATCCACCAAGTGATCCACCAAGTGATCCGCCAAGTGATCCACCAAGTGATCCAACAAGTGATCCACCATTACCACCTGAAACATAAAGGTTTAAATTTTTATAACATTCATCAAAAAGGCGTTGTTGATCAAAAGAATTATTCTTATTCAAGGGAAAGATTTGTTTTTCTCTTCGCATACTACTTTTTTAATTTTTTTAATTTCTAAATTCTATTTTATACTGTAAAAATAAACAAATCTAAATATACTTAATTTTTTGTAACTTGAATGTAATTATAAATTTTACATGTATAACAATATTTAGACAAACTATAAATACTGCTTATTTTCTTTCTTAATCTGTTGATTAATTATATTGATTGATTGATTGATTGATTGATTGATTGATTGATTGATTGATTGATTGATTGATTGATTGATTGATTGATTGGTGCTTAACGCCAACTTTAGCTGTATGATTAATTAGATAATTCAATAATATAGTATTATGTTTTAATAAAGATGTGGCTCATCTTTTATAAGATGTGAATCAATTTGATTCGATTTGTTTTATATTTCACTCTGTATCTATAACAACAAACCTCCGCCTCCGCCACCAAACTTTCCACCTGCATGAGTAAATGAACAGGCAACTACCAAAACAAAACATACGATCAAATTCTTCATCTTGCCTGCAACAATAGAAAGTATATGAAATAGATCAAGCAACAGCTTAGAATATAGTTTATGAATTCACATTGAAGAATACTTAAGCGTCAATGATATTGTTGTATATTAAGAAAATAGTATTTAGTGACACTATTTAGCTGTGATTTCAAATTCTAATGCAGTTGTTTATCTAAGGCCATTTCGGATTGCATTTCGGGCGGTGTAAGATATTTGCCGGCATCACTAGACAAATTATTCCATCAAACAGTTTGTGCATGCGGAAACAATATATCCGGTTACTTTAAAATGCAATTTAATGCCTATTTAACATATATTGCATTAAAATAGGGATAACTGTAATGTATTTGAAGATTTATCGACATCAATTATGATTTGATGGTCGCAAATATCCTTTTACTAGCTCTGCTAACGCGTCGCCAGTAAACACAATTTGCAACCGTCAAATCAAAATGCCGGAAAATCTTCAGATGTATTGCAGGTTTCTCCTAATTGCAAACAGCAAATGCATATCATTTTTGAGTCGATAATAAACTACAATGTTTTGTTAAGAAAGAAAACGCCAATATTACGCTATACGTATCAAGGTTTTTTTTCAATTATAATTAAGAAATAAATTATGGAAGCTATAGTTTGCATCCAGTTTTAACATTGGTAACATTATTTTCGTAAATATTTTATCCCGAGTGACAGCCAATGAAGGACGTCATGTTAGAATTACACTGATATGGAAATCACAATGTGTATTCGTCATGTCAATCGAATTCGTTTTACATAAATAGTTGACTGCCATTACAATGTACGAAACAACGGAATAAAATTTTATTTCCTATTGAGACTTTGTATATTGTATTCTTCCTTTCTACATTTTTTTTGTGCTAAAGCAACCTATACATTCTGTCCATATTATACCATTTTTCTCATTGTATCAAAATATATAATTATCAAAATCTCTCTTTTTCTTTAAAATGAAATTAATATTTCTATTTATAACAACATTACCTGAGTTTGTGTTTGGTGCCTTTGGGACTGTGACAGTAGAGTGTGATCACTACCTAGCGAGGCTGTCGTTTTATATACACGTGTACGTGCTTTCCGTTTTATTGCATTGACCACGAGGTATTACCTTGCACTGACATCATACTTGTAAAATTTGTTGTTTTATTGTCCGTGTTTAACGTGATGTTAAAACGCTGTGTTGTATGTATATTTATGTATTGCTTACACGGCTGTTTTATTGACAACAAAATATTTTATGTATTTTGTCTTTGATGTTTACACGTTTACCCGCGAATTTTAACATCAGGTCGTAAACACCATTACATAATGTGGTTTAAGTTACACAACTTATTGTCAGATATGATTTACAGTTATTAGAATAGAATGACTAAATATTGAAATTTCAAACGTGAGTTAATGTCAAATTTCCATTAATTTGTAGTATAATATGTTTCTGTCAATTTTTATGGCAACGGTCGGCTTTGTCTGTTTAACATTAACTTTCGTCAGTCAGCAAATGCTTTGTGAGGTTGATTTAAGCCGCATGTATTCACGGTGTAACTTTTTTATTTCGAACTCCTGAGATACCTCTACAGGACCGACCATTTTACTTTTATGGTACTATGTTTTTTCCCTGAGCCAGAAATGTTTCCTCAATTTTCACAGAAACAAAGATAAGATTTTCTTCTTTCTTGGACATGGGAAATCGATTGTTTTCCCTCCAATTTTACCAGTGTTTGTTGAAAACTACATGGTCGGAATATTATTGATTTTTTGGCAACAGAAATAACCCTCCTAAAGGTTAAATGATTTTCCTTAAGTAAACATGTGTTCGTAGTAGCTTTCAGCTTTATTTATCCCGGATAACTCCAATACTTTGATAGGTCGAAGTATTACCATTGATCCCTTCAACTTTGACATAGCGAGATTCACCGACTGCATTTTACACTGATTAAATGATGACCTTTTCAACATAACCAGACCCCTCCACATCGACGAAGCTACTGTCCGATTTGATCTGAGGGATTGTAACCAGGTCTTGCTTTAATCTATTTTTATCATATGCATTGTACTTCTATTGATTGATATGATAATATGAACGGTAGTAGACAGGGTTGCTATATGGCGCTATGACCACGATTGTACTGATTATATCAGTGAGTGATTGTTGTCCTACGCCAATTCAGCAAATTGTCAGCTATATCATGGCGAGAACAAGTTAATTTTCAATGAGATGAAGATGAGATCCGCTTTGTTCTAGACCAACACGCTGAGTTGGATTTTAATAGTACTAGCTCACTGAAACAACAGTCCGCGGGTAGACATGTCGCTCAGCTCGAACACATTATTTTGATTCCGAGCCAACCAGTCTTTTCTCTTTCTCCTTAATGCTGCGTGCTTAGCGGAGAAGCAACAAATACCAATTGTATAGTCTTTGGTTTGACCCGACCGGGGCTAGAACCCACGATCTACCGCACTCGAGGCGAGCACGCTAACAATTATGCCACCGCTGCGGTTCTGATTATATCATATCATCGCGGATATGTCGCTATGGGTTATTCACTTTCGCCATTATTCCAATGCAAAAGATGTCATATTCTTGCAAAGTGTGTAATAAATATCATTATAACCATATGTCTAAATTATCTATTTTTTTCAATATGTAATTATAAGTAAACACAAACTGGAAGAAGTATTCGTTTTCTTTTTCTATATGACAGGCTTAAAACACGTTATTGTATCTTAGACAGGCTATTTTCATTTACATTTTTTTTTGCATTTAGGTGCAAATCATCTTCCCATGTCAATAGCATTAAATAATCTTGTAAATCTATTTCCTCCTACATAGAAGAGTCGAAGCAGAAAACATTTTGCTATATTCACAGTAAGAGGGGTTATTTGGACCCAAAGGTAGACCCCGCCACTTTTATTTAAGTGCCTGTATCAAGCCAGGAAACTGGGCTGGTATGCAATTTCTTGTTTTGGGTATCCATTTGTTCTCTTTCTACGATTTTCCTATTAGATTTTGTAACTGTTCTGACAGTGTGGTATTCTTTGTTTATCTATTAGATTTTGTAACTGTTCTGACAGTGTGGTATTCTTTGTTTATCTATTAGATTTTGTAACTGTTCTGACAGTGTGGTATTCTTTGTTTATCTATTAGATTTTGTAACTGTTCTGACAGTGTAGTATTCTTTGTTTTTCTATTAGATTTTGTAACTGTTCTGACAGTGTGGTATTCTTTGTTTTTCTATTAGATTTTGCAACTGTTCTGACAGTGTGGTATTCTTTGTTTATCTATTAGATTTTGTAACTGTTCTGACAGTGTGGTATTCTTTGTTTATCTATTAGATTTTGTAACTGTTCTGACAGTGTGGTATTCTTTGTTTATCTATTAGATTTTGTAACTGTTCTGACAGTGTGGTATTCTTTGTTTTTCTATTAGATTTTGTAACTGTTCTGACAGTGTGGTATTCTTTGTTTATCTATTAGATTTGTAACTGTTCTGACAGTGTGATATTCTTTGTTTATCTATTATATTTTGTAACTGTTCTGACATTGTGGTATTCTTTTTTTATCTATTAGATTGTGTAACTGTTCTGACAGTGTGGTATTCTTTGTTTATCTATTAGATTTTGTAACTGTTCTGACAATGTGGTATTAGTTGTTTATCTATTAGATTTGTAACTGTTCTGACAGTGTGGTATTCTTTGTTTATCTATTAGATTTTGTAACTGTTCTGACAGTGTGGTATTCTTTGTTTATCTATTAGATTTTGTAACTGTTCTGACAGTGTGGTATTCTTTTTTTTATCTATTAGATTTTGTAACTGTTCTGACAGTGTGGTATACTTTGTTTATCTATTAGATTTTGTAACTGTTCTGACAGTGTGTTATACTTTGTTTATCTATTAGATTTTGTAACTGTTCTGACAGTGTGGTATACTTTGTTTGTCTATTAGATTTTGTAACTGTTCTGACAGTGTGGTATACTTTGTTTATCTATTAGATTTTGTAACTGTTCTGACAGTGTGGTATTCTTTGTTTATCTATTAGATTTGTAACTGTTCTGACAGTGTGGTATTCTTTGTTTATCTATTAGATTTTGAAACTGTTCTGACAGTGTGGTATACTTTGTTTATCTATTATATTTTGTAACTGTTCTGACAGTGTGGTATTCTTTGTTTATCTATTAGATTGTGTAACTGTTCTGACAGTGTGGTATTCTTTGTTTATCTATTAGATTTTGTAACTGTTCTGACAGTGTGGTATTCTTTGTTTATCTATTAGATTTTGTAACTGTTCTGACAGTGTGGTATTCTTTGTTTATCTATTAGATTTTGTAACTGTTCTGACAGTGTGGTATTAGTTGTTTATCTATTAGATTTTGTAACTGTTCTGACAGTGTGGTATTCTTTGTTTATCTATTAGATTTTGTAACTGTTCTGACAGTGTGGTATTCTTTGTTTATCTATTAGATTTTGTAACTGTTCTGACAGTGTGGTATTCTTTGTTTATCTATTAGATTTTGTAACTGTTCTGACAGTATGGTATTCTTTGTTTATCTATTAGATTTTGTAACTGTTCTGACAGTATGGTATTCTTTGTTTATCTATTAGATTTTGTAACTGTTCTGACAGTGTGGTATTAGTTGTTTATCTATTAGATTTTGTAACTGTTCTGACAGTGTGGTATTCTTTGTTTATCTATTAGATTTTGTAACTGTTCGGACACTGTGGTATTCTTTGTTTATCTATTAGATTTTGTAACTGTTCTGACAGTGTGGTATTCTTTGTTTATCTATTAGATTTTGTAACTGTTCGGACAGTGTGGTATTCTTTGTTTATCTATTAGATTTCGTAACTGTTCTGACAGTGTGGTATTCTTTGTTTATCTATTAGATTTTGTAACTGTTCTGACAGTGTGGTATTCTTTGTTTATCTATTAGATTTTGAAACAGTTCGGACAGTGTGGTATTCTTTGTTTATCTATTAGATTTTGTAACTGTTCGGACAGTGTGGTATTCTTTGTTTATCTATTAGATTTTGTAACTGTTCTGACAGTGTGGTATTCTTTGTTTATCTATTAGATTTTGTAACTGTTCGGACAGTGTGGTATTCTTTGTTTATCTATTAGATTTTGTAACTGTTCTGACAGTGTGGTATTCTTTGTTTATCTATTAGATTTTGTAACTGTTCTGACAGTATGGTATTCTTTGTTTATCTATTAGATTTTGTAACTGTTTTGACAGTGTGGTATTCTTTGTTTATCTATTAGATTTTGTAACTGTTCTGACAGTGTGGTATTCTTTGTTTTTCTATTAGATTTTATAACTGTTCTGACAGTGTGGTATTCTTTGTTTATCTATTAGATTTTGTAACTGTTCTGACAGTGTGGTATTCTTTGTTTATCTATTAGATTTTGTAACTGTTCTGACAGTGTGGTATTCTTTGTTTATCTATTATATTTTGTAACTGTTCTGACAGTGTAGTATTCTTTGTTTATCTATTAGATTTTGTAACTGTTCTGACAGTGTGGTATTCTTTGTTTATCAATTAGATTTTGTAACTGTTCTGACAGTGTGGTATTCTTTGTTTATCTATTAGATTTTGTAACTGTTCTGACAGTGTGGTATTCTTTTTTTATCTATTAGATTTTGCAACTGTTCGAACAGTGTGGTATTCTTTGTTTATCTATTAGATTTTGCAACTGTTCGGACAGTGTGGTATTCTTTGTTTTTCTATTAGATTTTGCAACTGCTCGAACAGTGTGGTATTCTTTGTTTATCTATTAGATTTTGCAACTGTTTTGACAGTGTGGTATTCTTTGTTTTTCTATTAGATTTTGCAACTGTTCGAACAGTGTGGTATTCTTTGTTTATCTATTAGATTTTGCAACTGTTCGGACAGTGTGGTATTCTTTGTTTTTCTATTAGATTTTGTAACTGTTCTGACAGTGTGGTATTCTTGTTTTTCTATTAGATTTTGTAACTGTTCTGACAGTGTGATATTCTTTGTTTATCTATTAGATTTTGTAACTGTTCTGACAGTGTGATATTCTTTGTTTATCTATTAGATTTTGTAACTGTTCTGACAGTGTGGTATTCATTGTTTATCTATTAGATTTTGTAACTATTCTGATAGTGTGGTATTCTTTGTTTTTCTATTAGATTTTGTAACTGTTCTGACCGTGTGGTATTCTTTGTTTATCTATTAGATTTTGTAACTGTTCTGACAGTGTGGTATTCTTTGTTTATCTATTAGATTTTGTAACTGTTCTGACAGTGTGGTATTCTTTGTTTATTTATTAGATTGTGTAACTGTTCTGACAGTGTGGTATTCTTTGTTTATCTATTAGATTTTGTAACTGTTCTGACAGTGTGGTATTCTTTGTTTATCTATTAGATTTTGTAACTGTTCTGACAGTGTAGTATTCTTTGTTTTTCTATTAGATTTTGTAACTGTTCTGACAGTGTGGTATTCTTCGTTTTTCTATTAGATTTTGTAACTGTTCTGACAGTGTGGTATTCTTTGTTTATCTATTAGATTTTGTAACTGTTCTGACAGTGTGGTATTCTTTGTTTATCTATTAGATTTTGTAACTGTTCTGACAGTGTGGTATTCTTTGTTTATCTATTAGATTTTGTAACTGTTCTGACAGTGTGGTATTCTTTGTTTTTCTATTAGATTTTGTAACTGTTCTGACAGTGTGGTATTCTTTGTTTATCTATTAGATTTGTAACTGTTCTGAGAGTGTGATATTCTTTGTTTATCTATTATATTTTGTAACTGTTCTGACAGTGTGGTATTCTTTTTTTATCTATTAGATTGTGTAACTGTTCTGACAGTGTGGTATTCTTTGTTTATCTATTAGATTTTGTAACTGTTCTGACAGTGTGGTATTAGTTGTTTATCTATTAGATTTTGCAACTGTTCTGACAGTGTGGTATTCTTTGTTTATCTATTAGATTGTGTAACTGTTCTGACAGTGTGGTATTCTTTGTTTATCTATTAGATTTTGTAACTGTTCTGACAATGTGGTATTAGTTGTTTATCTATTAGATTTGTAACTGTTCTGACAGTGTGGTATTCTTTGTTTATCTATTAGATTTTGTAACTGTTCTGACAGTGTGGTATTCTTTGTTTATCTATTAGATTTTGTAACTGTTCTGACAGTGTGGTATTCTTTTTTTATCTATTAGATTTTGTAACTGTTCTGACAGTGTGGTATACTTTGTTTATCTATTAGATTTTGTAACTGTTCTGACAGTGTGTTATACTTTGTTTATCTATTAGATTTTGTAACTGTTCTGACAGTGTGGTATACTTTGTTTGTCTATTAGATTTTGTAACTGTTCTGACAGTTCGGTATACTTTGTTTATCTATTAGATTTTGTAACTGTTCTGACAGTGTGGTATTCTTTGTTTATCTATTAGATTTGTAACTGTTCTGACAGTGTGGTATTCTTTGTTTATCTATTAGATTTTGAAACTGTTCTGACAGTGTGGTATACTTTGTTTATCTATTAGATTTTGTAACTGTTCTGACAGTGTGGTATTCTTTGTTTATCTATTAGATTGTGTAACTGTTCTGACAGTGTGGTATTCTTTGTTTATCTATTAGATTTTGTAACTGTTCTGACAGTGTGGTATTCTTTGTTTATCTATTAGATTTTGTAACTGTTCTGACAGTGTGGTATTCTTTGTTTATCTATTAGATTTTGTAACTGTTCTGACAGTGTGGTATTCTTTGTTTATCTATTAGATTTTGTAACTGTTCTGACAGTGTGGTATTAGTTGTTTATCTATTAGATTTTGTAACTGTTCTGACAGTGTGGTATTCTTTGTTTATCTATTAGATTTTGTAACTGTTCTGACAGTGTGGTATTCTTTGTTTATCTATTAGATTTTGTAACTGTTCTGACAGTGTGGTATTCTTTGTTTATCTATTAGATTTTGTTACTGTTCTGACAGTATGGTATTCTTTGTTTATCTATTAGATTTTGTAACTGTTCTGACAGTGTGGTATTCTTTGTTTATCTATTAGATTTTGTAACTGTTCTGACAGTGTGGTATTCTTTGTTTATCTATTAGATTTTGTAACTGTTCTGACAGTGTGGTAATCTTTGTTTGTCTATTAGATTTTGTAACTGTTCTGACAGTGTGGTATTCTTTGTTTATCTATTAGATTTTGTAACTGTTCTGACAGTGTGGTATTCTTTGTTTATCTATTAGATTTTGTAACTGTTCTGACAGTGTGGTATTCTTTGTTTATCTATTAGATTTTGTAACTGTTCTGACAGTGTGGTATACTTTGTATATCTATTAGATTTTGTAACTGTTCTGACAGTGTGGTATTCTTTGTTTATCTATTAGATTTTGTAACTGTTCTGACAGTGTGGTATTCTTTGTTTTTCTATTAGATTTTGTAACTGTTCGGACAGTGTGGTATTCTTTGTTTATCTATTAGATTTTGTAACTGTTCTGACAGTGTGGTATTCTTTGTTTATCTATTAGATTTTGTAACTGTTCGGACAGTGTGGTATTCTTTGTTTATCTATTAGATTTCGTAACTGTTCTGACAGTGTGGTATTCTTTGTTTATCTATTAGATTTTGTAACTGTTCTGACAGTGTGGTATTCTTTGTTTATCTATTAGATTTTGTAACTGTTCTGACAGTGTGGTATTCTTTGTTTATCTATTAGATTTTGTAACTGTTCAGACAGTGTGGTATACTTTGTTTGTCTATTAGATTTTGTAACTGTTCTGACAGTGTGGTATACTTTGTTTATCTATTAGATTTTGTAACTGTTCTGACAGTGTGGTATTCTTGTTTTTCTATTAGATTTTGTAACTGTTCTGACAGTGTGATATTCTTTGTTTATCTATTAGATTTTGTAACTGTTCTGACAGTGTGATATTCTTTGTTTATCTATTAGATTTTGTAACTGTTCTGACAGTGTGGTATTCATTGTTTATCTATTAGATTTTGTAACTATTCTGATAGTGTGGTATTCTTTGTTTTTCTATTAGATTTTGTAACTGTTCTGACAGTGTGGTATTCTTTGTTTATCTATTAGATTTTGTAACTGTTCTGACAGTGTGGTATTCTTTGTTTATCTATTAGATTTTGTAACTGTTCTGACAGTGTGGTATTCTTTGTTTATTTATTAGATTGTGTAACTGTTCTGACAGTGTGGTATTCTTTGTTTATCTATTAGATTTTGTAACTGTTCTGACAGTGTGGTATTCTTTGTTTATCTATTAGATTTTGTAACTGTTCTGACAGTGTAGTATTCTTTGTTTTTCTATTAGATTTTGTAACTGTTCTGACAGTGTGGTATTCTTCGTTTTTCTATTAGATTTTGTAACTGTTCTGACAGTGTGGTATTCTTTGTTTATCTATTAGATTTTGTAACTGTTCTGACAGTGTGGTATTCTTTGTTTATCTATTAGATTTTGTAACTGTTCTGACAGTGTGGTATTCTTTGTTTATCTATTAGATTTTGTAACTGTTCTGACAGTGTGGTATTCTTTGTTTTTCTATTAGATTTTGTAACTGTTCTGACAGTGTGGTATTCTTTGTTTATCTATTAGATTTGTAACTGTTCTGACAGTGTGATATTCTTTGTTTATCTATTATATTTTGTAACTGTTCTGACAGTGTGGTATTCTTTTTTTATCTATTAGATTGTGTAACTGTTCTGACAGTGTGGTATTCTTTGTTTATCTATTAGATTTTGTAACTGTTCTGACAGTGTGGTATTAGTTGTTTATCTATTAGATTTTGCAACTGTTCTGACAGTGTGGTATTCTTTGTTTATCTATTAGATTGTGTAACTGTTCTGACAGTGTGGTATTCTTTGTTTATCTATTAGATTTTGTAACTGTTCTGACAATGTGGTATTAGTTGTTTATCTATTAGATTTGTAACTGTTCTGACAGTGTGGTATTCTTTGTTTATCTATTAGATTTTGTAACTGTTCTGACAGTGTGGTATTCTTTGTTTATCTATTAGATTTTGTAACTGTTCTGACAGTGTGGTATTCTTTTTTTATCTATTAGATTTTGTAACTGTTCTGACAGTGTGGTATACTTTGTTTATCTATTAGATTTTGTAACTGTTCTGACAGTGTGTTATACTTTGTTTATCTATTAGATTTTGTAACTGTTCTGACAGTGTGGTATACTTTGTTTGTCTATTAGATTTTGTAACTGTTCTGACAGTGTGGTATACTTTGTTTATCTATTAGATTTTGTAACTGTTCTGACAGTGTGGTATTCTTTGTTTATCTATTAGATTTGTAACTGTTCTGACAGTGTGGTATTCTTTGTTTATCTATTAGATTTTGAAACTGTTCTGACAGTGTGGTATACTTTGTTTATCTATTAGATTTTGTAACTGTTCTGACAGTGTGGTATTCTTTGTTTATCTATTAGATTGTGCAACTGTTCTGACAGTGTGGTATTCTTTGTTTATCTATTAGATTTTGTAACTGTTCTGACAGTGTGGTATTCTTTGTTTATCTATTAGATTTTGTAACTGTTCTGACAGTGTGGTATTCTTTGTTTATCTATTAGATTTTGTAACTGTTCTGACAGTGTGGTATTCTTTGTTTATCTATTAGATTTTGTAACTGTTCTGACAGTGTGGTATTAGTTGTTTATCTATTAGATTTTGTAACTGTTCTGACAGTGTGGTATTCTTTGTTTATCTATTAGATTTTGTAACTGTTCTGACAGTGTGGTATTCTTTGTTTATCTATTAGATTTTGTAACTGTTCTGACAGTGTGGTATTCTTTGTTTATCTATTAGATTTTGTTACTGTTCTGACAGTATGGTATTCTTTGTTTATCTATTAGATTTTGTAACTGTTCTGACAGTGTGGTATTCTTTGTTTATCTATTAGATTTTGTAACTGTTCTGACAGTGTGGTATTCTTTGTTTATCTATTAGATTTTGTAACTGTTCTGACAGTGTGGTAATCTTTGTTTGTCTATTAGATTTTGTAACTGTTCTGACAGTGTGGTATTCTTTGTTTATCTATTAGATTTTGTAACTGTTCTGACAGTGTGGTATTCTTTGTTTATCTATTAGATTTTGTAACTGTTCTGACAGTGTGGTATTCTTTGTTTATCTATTAGATTTTGTAACTGTTCTGACAGTGTGGTATACTTTGTATATCTATTAGATTTTGTAACTGTTCTGACAGTGTGGTATTCTTTGTTTATCTATTAGATTTTGTAACTGTTCTGACAGTGTGGTATTCTTTGTTTTTCTATTAGATTTTGTAACTGTTCGGACAGTGTGGTATTCTTTGTTTATCTATTAGATTTTGTAACTGTTCTGACAGTGTGGTATTCTTTGTTTATCTATTAGATTTTGTAACTGTTCGGACAGTGTGGTATTCTTTGTTTATCTATTAGATTTCGTAACTGTTCTGACAGTGTGGTATTCTTTGTTTATCTATTAGATTTTGTAACTGTTCTGACAGTGTGGTATTCTTTGTTTATCTATTAGATTTTGTAACTGTTCTGACAGTGTGGTATACTTTGTTTATCTATTAGATTTTGTAACTGTTCTGACAGTGTGGTATACTTTGTTTGTCTATTAGATTTTGTAACTGTTCTGACAGTGTGGTATACTTTGTTTATCTATTAGATTTTGTAACTGTTCTGACAGTGTGGTATTCTTTGTTTATCTATTAGATTTGTAACTGTTATGACAGTGTGGTATTCTTTGTTTATCTATTAGATTTTGAAACTGTTCTGACAGTGTGGTATACTTTGTTTATCTATTAGATTTTGTAACT
Source organism: Bathymodiolus brooksi (assembly GCA_963680875.1). Taxonomy (NCBI): domain Eukaryota; kingdom Metazoa; phylum Mollusca; class Bivalvia; order Mytilida; family Modiolidae; genus Bathymodiolus; species Bathymodiolus brooksi. Next base: position 50,163,615 of record OY804577.1, read on the forward strand.
GTTCTGACAGTGTGGTATTCTTTGTTTATCTATTAGATTGTGTAACTGTTCTGACAGTGTGGTATTCTTTGTTTATCTATTAGATTTTGTAACTGTTCTGACAGTGTGGTATTCTTTGTTTATCTATTAGATTTTGTAACTGTTCTGACAGTGTGGTATTCTTTGTTTATCTATTAGATTTTGTAACTGTTCTGACAGTGTGGTATTCTTTGTTTATCTATTAGATTTTGTAACTGTTCTGACAGTGTGGTATTAGTTGTTTATCTATTCGATTTTGTAACTGTTCTGACAGTGTGGTATTCTTTGTTTATCTATTAGATTTTGTAACTGTTCTGACAGTGTGGTATTCTTTGTTTATCTATTAGATTTTGTAACTGTTCTGACAGTGTGGTATTCTTTGTTTATCTATTAGTATTTGTAACTGTTCTGACAGTATGGTATTCTTTGTTTATCTATTAGATTTGTAACTGTTCTGACAGTATGGTATTCTTTGTTTATCTATTAGATTTTGTAACTGTTCTGACAGTGTGGTATTCTTTGTTTATCTATTAGATTTTGTAACTGTTCTGACAGTGTGGTATTCTTTGTTTATCTATTAGATTTTGTAACTGTTCTGACAGTGTGGTAATCTTTGTTTATCTATTAGATTTTGTAACTGTTCTGACAGTGTGGTATTCTTTGTTTATCTATTAGATTTTGTAACTGTTCTGACAGTGTGGTATTCTTTGTTTATCTATTAGATTTTGTAACTGTTCTGACAGTGTAGTATTCTTTGTTTTTCTATTAGATTTTGTAACTGTTCTGACAGTGTGGTATTCTTTGTTTTTCTATTAGATTTTGTAACTGTTCTGACAGTGTGGTATTCTTTGTTTATCTATTAGATTTTGTAACTGTTCTGACAGTGTGGTATTCTTTGTTTATCTATTAGATTTTGTAACTGTTCTGACAGTGTGGTATTCTTTGTTTATCTATTAGATTTTGTAACTGTTCTGACAGTGTGGTATTCTTTGTTTTTCTATTAGATTTTGTAACTGTTCTGACAGTGTGGTATTCTTTGTTTATCTATTAGATTTGTAACTGTTCTGACAGTGTGATATTCTTTGTTTTTCTATTATATTTTGTAACTGTTCTGACAGTGTGGTATTCTTTTTTTATCTATTAGATTGTGTAACTGTTCTGACAGTGTGGTATTCTTTGTTTATCTATTAGATTTTGTAACTGTTCTGACAGTGTGGTATTAGTTGTTTATCTATTAGATTTTGCAACTGTTCTGACAGTGTGGTATTCTTTGTTTATCTATTAGATTTTGTAACTGTTCTGACAGTGTGGTATTCTTTTTTTATCTATTAGATTTTGTAACTGTTCTGACAGTGTGGTATACTTTGTTTATCTATTAGATTTTGTAACTGTTCTGACAGTGTGTTATACTTTGTTTATCTATTAGATTTTGTAACTGTTCTGACAGTGTGGTATACTTTGTTTGTCTATTAGATTTTGTAACTGTTCTGACAGTGTGGTATACTTTGTTTATCTATTAGATTTTGTAACTGTTCTGACAGTGTGGTATTCTTTGTTTATCTATTAGATTTGTAACTGTTCTGACAGTGTGGTATTCTTTGTTTATCTATTAGATTTTGAAACTGTTCTGACAGTGTGGTATACTTTGTTTATCTATTAGATTTTGTAACTGTTCTGACAGTGTGGTATTCTTTGTTTATCTATTAGATTGTGTAACTGTTCTGACAGTGTGGTATTAGTTGTTTATCTATTAGATTTTGTAACTGTTCTGACAGTGTGGTATTCTTTGTTTATCTATTAGATTTTGTAACTGTTCTGACAGTGTGGTATTCTTTGTTTATCTATTAGATTTTGTAACTGTTCTGACAGTGTGGTATTCTTTGTTTATCTATTAGATTTTGTAACTGTTCTGACAGTGTGGTATTAGTTGTTTATCTATTAGATTTTGTAACTGTTCTGACAGTGTGGTATTCTTTGTTTATCTATTAGATTTTGTAACTGTTCTGACAGTGTGGTATTCTTTGTTTATCTATTAGATTTTGTAACTGTTCTGACAGTGTGGTATTCTTTGTTTATCTATTAGATTTTGTTACTGTTCTGACAGTATGGTATTCTTTGTTTATCTATTAGATTTTGTAACTGTTCTGACAGTGTGGTATTCTTTGTTTATCTATTAGATTTTGTAACTGTTCTGACAGTGTGGTATTCTTTGTTTATCTATTAGATTTTGTAACTGTTCTGACAGTGTGGTAATCTTTGTTTGTCTATTAGATTTTGTAACTGTTCTGACAGTGTGGTATTCTTTGTTTATCTATTAGATTTTGTAACTGTTCTGACAGTGTGGTATTCTTTGTTTATCTATTAGATTTTGTAACTGTTCTGACAGTGTTGTATTCTTTGTTTATCTATTAGATTTTGTAACTGTTCTGACAGTGTTGTATACTTTGTATATCTATTAGATTTTGTAACTGTTCTGACAGTGTGGTATTCTTTGTTTAAAATATTAGATTTTGTAACTGTTCTGACAGTGTGGTATTCTTTGTTTTTCTATTAGATTTTGTAACTGTTCGGACAGTGTGGTATTCTTTGTTTATCTATTAGATTTTGTAACTGTTCGGACAGTGTGGTATTCTTTGTTTATCTATTAGATTTCGTAACTGTTCTGACAGTGTGGTATTCTTTGTTTATCTATTAGATTTTGTAACTGTTCTGACAGTGTGGTATTCTTTGTTTATCTATTAGATTTTGTAACTGTTCTGACAGTGTGGTATACTTTGTTTATCTATTAGATTTTGTAACTGTTCTGACAGTGTGGTATACTTTGTTTGTCTATTAGATTTTGTAACTGTTCTGACAGTGTGGTATACTTTGTTTATCTATTAGATTTTGTATCTGTTCTGACAGTGTGGTATTCTTTGTTTATCTATTAGATTTGTAACTGTTCTGACAGTGTGGTATTCTTTGTTTATCTATTAGATTTTGAAACTGTTCTGACAGTGTGGTATACTTTGTTTATCTATTAGATTTTGTAACTGTTCTGACAGTGTGGTATTCTTTGTTTATCTATTAGATTGTGTAACTGTTCTGACAGTGTGGTATTCTTTGTTTATCTATTAGATTTTGTAACTGTTCTGACAGTGTGGTATTCTTTGTTTATCTATTAGATTTTGTAACTGTTCTGACAGTGTGGTATTCTTTGTTTATCTATTAGATTTTGTAACTGTTCTGACAGTGTGGTATTCTTTGTTTATCTATTAGATTTTGTAACTGTTCTGACAGTGTGGTATTCTTTGTTTATCTATTAGATTTTGTAACTGTTCTGACAGTGTGGTATTCTTTGTTTATCTATTAGATTTTGTAACTGTTCTGACAGTGTGGTATTCTTTGTTTATCTATTAGATTTGTAACTGTTCTGACAGTGTGATATTCTTTGTTTATCTATTATATTTTGTAACTGTTCTGACAGTGTGGTATTCTTTTTTTATCTATTAGATTGTGTAACTGTTCTGACAGTGTGGTATTCTTTGTTTATCTATTAGATTTTGTAACTGTTCTGACAGTGTGGTATTAGTTGTTTATCTATTAGATTTTGCAACTGTTCTGACAGTGTGGTATTCTTTGTTTATCTATTAGATTGTGTAACTGTTCTGACAGTGTGGTATTCTTTGTTTATCTATTAGATTTTGTAACTGTTCTGACAATGTGGTATTAGTTGTTTATCTATTAGATTTGTAACTGTTCTGACAGTGTGGTATTCTTTGTTTATCTATTAGATTTTGTAACTGTTCTGACAGTGTGGTATTCTTTGTTTATCTATTAGATTTTGTAACTGTTCTGACAGTGTGGTATTCTTTGTTTATCTATTAGATTTTGTAACTGTTCTGACAGTGTGTTATACTTTGTTTATCTATTAGATTTTGTAACTGTTCTGACAGTGTGGTATACTTTGTTTGTCTATTAGATTTTGTAACTGTTCTGACAGTGTGGTATACTTTGTTTATCTATTAGATTTTGTAACTGTTCTGACAGTGTGGTATTCTTTGTTTATCTATTAGATTTGTAACTGTTCTGACAGTGTGGTATTCTTTGTTTATCTATTAGATTTTGAAACTGTTCTGACAGTGTGGTATACCTTGTTTATCTATTAGATTTTGTAACTGTTCTGACAGTGTGGTATTCTTTGTTTATCTATTAGATTGTGTAACTGTTCTGACAGTGTGGTATTCTTTGTTTATCTATTAGATTTTGTAACTGTTCTGACAGTGTGGTATTCTTTTTTTATCTATTAGATTTTGTAACTGTTCTGACAGTGTGGTATTCTTTGTTTATCTATTAGATTTTGTAACTGTTCTGACAGTGTGGTATTCTTTGTTTATCTATTAGATTTTGTAACTGTTCTGACAGTGTGGTATTAGTTGTTTATCTATTAGATTTTGTAACTGTTCTGACAGTGTGGTATTCTTTGTTTATCTATTAGATTTTGTAACTGTTCTGACAGTGTGGTATTCTTTGTTTATCTATTAGATTTTGTAACTGTTCTGACAGTGTGGTATTCTTTGTTTATCTATTAGATTTTGTTACTGTTCTGACAGTATGGTATTCTTTGTTTATCTATTAGATTTTGTAACTGTTCTGACAGTGTGGTATTCTTTGTTTATCTATTAGATTTTGTAACTGTTCTGACAGTGTGGTATTCTTTGTTTATCTATTAGATTTTGTAACTGTTCTGACAGTGTGGTAATCTTTGTTTATCTATTAGATTTTGTAACTGTTCTGACAGTGTGGTATTCTTTGTTTATCTATTAGATTTTGTAACTGTTCTGACAGTGTGGTATTCTTTGTTTATCTATTAGATTTTGTAACTGTTCTGACAGTGTGGTATTCTTTGTTTATCTATTAGATTTTGTAACTGTTCTGACAGTGTGGTATACTTTGTATATCTATTAGATTTTGTTACTGTTCTGACAGTGTGGTATTCTTTGTTTATCTATTAGATTTTGTAACTGTTCTGACAGTGTGGTATTCTTTGTTTTTCTATTAGATTTTGTAACTGTTCGGACAGTGTGGTATTCTTTGTTTATCTATTAGATTTTGTAACTGTTCTGACAGTGTGGTATTCTTTGTTTATCTATTAGATTTTGTAACTGTTCGGACAGTGTGGTATTCTTTGTTTATCTATTAGATTTCGTAACTGTTCTGACAGTGTGTTATACTTTGTTTATCTATTAGATTTTGTAACTGTTCTGACAGTGTGGTATACTTTGTTTGTCTATTAGATTTTGTAACTGTTCTGACAGTGTGGTATACTTTGTTTATCTATTAGATTTTGTAACTGTTCTGACAGTGTGGTATTCTTTGTTTATCTATTAGATTTGTAACTGTTCTGACAGTGTGGTATTCTTTGTTTATCTATTAGATTTTGAAACTGTTCTGACAGTGTGGTATACTTTGTTTATCTATTAGATTTTGTAACTGTTCTGACAGTGTGGTATTCTTTGTTTATCTATTAGATTGTGTAACTGTTCTGACAGTGTGGTATTAGTTGTTTATCTATTAGATTTTGTAACTGTTCTGACAGTGTGGTATTCTTTGTTTATCTATTAGATTTTGTAACTGTTCTGACAGTGTGGTATTCTTTGTTTATCTATTAGATTTTGTAACTGTTCTGACAGTGTGGTATTCTTTGTTTATCTATTAGATTTTGTAACTGTTCTGACAGTGTGGTATCAGTTGTTTATCTATTAGATTTTGTAACTGTTCTGACAGTGTGGTATTCTTTGTTTATCTATTAGATTTTGTAACTGTTCTGACAGTGTGGTATTCTTTGTTTATCTATTAGATTTTGTAACTGTTCTGACAGTGTGGTATTCTTTGTTTATCTATTAGATTTTGTTACTGTTCTGACAGTATGGTATTCTTTGTTTATCTATTAGATTTTGTAACTGTTCTGACAGTGTGGTATTCTTTGTTTATCTATTAGATTTTGTAACTGTTCTGACAGTGTGGTATTCTTTGTTTATCTATTAGATTTTGTAACTGTTCTGACAGTGTGGTAATCTTTGTTTGTCTATTAGATTTTGTAACTGTTCTGACAGTGTGGTATTCTTTGTTTATCTATTAGATTTTGTAACTGTTCTGACAGTGTGGTATTCTTTGTTTATCTATTAGATTTTGTAACTGTTCTGACAGTGTGGTATTCTTTGTTTATCTATTAGATTTTGTAACTGTTCTGACAGTGTGGTATACTTTGTATATCTATTAGATTTTGTAACTGTTCTGACAGTGTGGTATTCTTTGTTTAAAATATTAGATTTTGTAACTGTTCTGACAGTGTGGTATTCTTTGTTTTTCTATTAGATTTTGTAACTGTTCGGACAGTGTGGTATTCTTTGTTTATCTATTAGATTTTGTAACTGTTCTGACAGTGTGGTATTCTTTGTTTATCTATTAGATTTTGTAACTGTTCGGACAGTGTGGTATTCTTTGTTTATCTATTAGATTTCGTAACTGTTCTGACAGTGTGGTATTCTTTGTTTATCTATTAGATTTTGTAACTGTTCTGACAGTGTGGTATTCTTTGTTTATCTATTAGATTTTGTAACTGTTCTGACAGTGTGGTATTCTTTGTTTATCTATTAGATTTTGTAACTGTTCTGACAGTGTGGTATACTTTGTTTGTCTATTAGATTTTGTAACTGTTCTGACAGTGTGGTATACTTTGTTTATCTATTAGATTTTGTAACTGTTCTGACAGTGTGGTATTCTTTGTTTATCTATTAGATTTGTAACTGTTCTGACAGTGTGGTATTCTTTGTTTATCTATTAGATTTTGAAACTGTTCTGACAGTGTGGTATACTTTGTTTATCTATTAGATTTTGTAACTGTTCTGACAGTGTGGTATTCTTTGTTTATCTATTAGATTGTGTAACTGTTCTGACAGTGTGGTATTCTTTGTTTATCTATTAGATTTTGTAACTGTTCTGACAGTGTGGTATTCTTTGTTTATCTATTAGATTTTGTAACTGTTCTGACAGTGTGGTATTCTTTGTTTATCTATTAGATTTTGTAACTGTTCTGACAGTGTGGTATTCTTTGTTTATCTATTAGATTTTGTAACTGTTCTGACAGTGTGGTATTCTTTGTTTATCTATTAGATTTTGTAACTGTTCTGACAGTGTGGTATTCTTTGTTTATCTATTAGATTTTGTAACTGTTCTGACAGTGTGGTATTCTTTGTTTTTCTATTAGATTTTGTAACTGTTCTGACAGTGTGGTATTCTTTGTTTATCTATTAGATTTGTAACTGTTCTGACAGTGTGATATTCTTTGTTTATCTATTATATTTTGTAACTGTTCTGACAGTGTGGTATTCTTTTTTTATCTATTAGATTGTGTAACTGTTCTGACAGTGTGGTATTCTTTGTTTATCTATTAGATTTTGTAACTGTTCTGACAGTGTGGTATTAGTTGTTTATCTATTAGATTTTGCAACTGTTCTGACAGTGTGGTATTCTTTGTTTATCTATTAGATTGTGTAACTGTTCTGACAGTGTGGTATTCTTTGTTTATCTATTAGATTTTGTAACTGTTCTGACAATGTGGTATTAGTTGTTTATCTATTAGATTTGTAACTGTTCTGACAGTGTGGTATTCTTTGTTTATCTATTAGATTTTGTAACTGTTCTGACAGTGTGGTATTCTTTTTTTATCTATTAGATTTTGTAACTGTTCTGACAGTGTGGTATTCTTTTTTTATCTATTAGATTTTGTAACTGTTCTGACAGTGCGGTATACTTTGTTTATCTATTAGATTTTGTAACTGTTCTGACAGTGTGTTATACTTTGTTTATCTATTAGATTTTGTAACTGTTCTGACAGTGTGGTATACTTTGTTTGTCTATTAGATTTTGTAACTGTTCTGACAGTGTGGTATTCTTTGTTTATCTATTAGATTTGTAACTGTTCTGACAGTGTGGTATTCTTTGTTTATCTATTAGATTTTGAAACTGTTCTGACAGTGTGGTATACTTTGTTTATCTATTAGATTTTGTAACTGTTCTGACAGTGTGGTATTCTTTGTTTATCTATTAGATTGTGTAACTGTTCTGACAGTGTGGTATTCTTTGTTTATCTATTAGATTTTGTAACTGTTCTGACAGTGTGGTATTCTTTGTTTATCTATTAGATTTTGTAACTGTTCTGACAGTGTGGTATTCTTTGTTTATCTATTAGATTTTGTAACTGTTCTGACAGTGTGGTATTCTTTGTTTATCTATTAGATTTTGAAACTGTTCTGACAGTGTGGTATACTTTGTTTATCTATTAGATTTTGTAACTGTTCTGACAGTGTGGTATTCTTTGTTTATCTATTAGATTGTGTAACTGTTCTGACAGTGTGGTATTCTTTGTTTATCTATTAGATTTTGTAACTGTTCTGACAGTGTGGTATTCTTTGTTTATCTATTAGATTTTGTAACTGTTCTGACAGTGTGGTATTCTTTGTTTATCTATTAGATTTTGTAACTGTTCTGACAGTGTGGTATTCTTTGTTTATCTATTAGATTTTGTAACTGTTCTGACAGTGTGGTAATCTTTGTTTGTCTATTAGATTTTGTAACTGTTCTGACAGTGTGGTATTCTTTGTTTATCTATTAGATTTTGTAACTGTTCTGACAGTGTGGTATTCTTTGTTTATCTATTAGATTTTGTAACTGTTCTGACAGTGTGGTATTCTTTGTTTATCTATTAGATTTTGTAACTGTTCTGACAGTGTGGTATACTTTGTATATCTATTAGATTTTGTAACTGTTCTGACAGTGTGGTATTCTTTGTTTATCTATTAGATTTTGTAACTGTTCTGACAGTGTGGTATTCTTTGTTTTTCTATTAGATTTTGTAACTGTTCGGACAGTGTGGTATTCTTTGTTTATCTATTAGATTTTGTAACTGTTCTGACAGTGTGGTATTCTTTGTTTATCTATTAGATTTTGTAACTGTTCGGACAGTGTGGTATTCTTTGTTTATCTATTAGATTTCGTAACTGTTCTGACAGTGTGGTATTCTTTGTTTATCTATTAGATTTTGTAACTGTTCTGACAGTGTGGTATTCTTTGTTTATCTATTAGATTTTGTAACTGTTCTGACAGTGTGGTATACTTTGTTTATCTATTAGATTTTGTAACTGTTCTGACAGTGTGGTATACTTTGTTTGTCTATTAGATTTTGTAACTGTTCTGACAGTGTGGTATACTTTGTTTATCTATTAGATTTTGTAACTGTTCTGACAGTGTGGTATTCTTTGTTTATCTATTAGATTTGTAACTGTTCTGACAGTGTGGTATTCTTTGTTTATCTATTAGATTTTGAAACTGTTCTGACAGTGTGGTATACTTTGTTTATCTATTAGATTTTGTAACTGTTCTGACAGTGTGGTATTCTTTGTTTATCTATTAGATTGTGTAACTGTTCTGACAGTGTGGTATTCTTTGTTTATCTATTAGATTTTGTAACTGTTCTGACAGTGTGGTATTCTTTGTTTATCTATTAGATTTTGTAACTGTTCTGACAGTGTGGTATTCTTTGTTTATCTATTAGATTTTGTAACTGTTCTGACAGTGTGGTATTCTTTGTTTATCTATTAGATTTTGTAACTGTTCTGACAGTGTGGTATTAGTTGTTTATCTATTCGATTTTGTAACTGTTCTGACAGTGTGGTATTCTTTGTTTATCTATTAGATTTTGTAACTGTTCTGACAGTGTGGTATTCTTTGTTTATCTATTAGATTTTGTAACTGTTCTGACAGTGTGGTATTCTTTGTTTATCTATTAGATTTTGTAACTGTTCTGACAGTATGGTATTCTTTGTTTATCTATTAGATTTTGTAACTGTTCTGACAGTTTGGTATTCTTTGTTTATCTATTAGATTTTGTAACTGTTCTGACAGTGTGGTATTCTTTGTTTATCTATTAGATTTTGTAACTGTTCTGACAGTATGGTATTCTTTGTTTATCTATTAGATTTGTAACTGTTCTGACAGTATGGTGTTCTTTGTTTATCTATTAGATTTTGTAACTGTTCTGACAGTGTGGTATTCTTTGTTTATCTATTAGATTTTGTAACTGTTCTGACAGTGTGGTATTCTTTGTTTATCTATTAGATTTTGTAACTGTTCTGACAGTGTGGTAATCTTTGTTTATCTATTAGATTTTGTAACTGTTCTGACAGTGTGGTATTCTTTGTTTATCTATTAGATTTTGTAACTGTTCTGACAGTGTGGTATTCTTTGTTTATCTATTAGATTTTGTAACTGTTCTGACAGTGTAGTATTCTTTGTTTTTCTATTAGATTTTACAACTGTTCTGACAGTGTGGTATTCTTTGTTTTTCTATTAGATTTTGTAACTGTTCTGACAGTGTGGTATTCTTTGTTTATCTATTAGATTTTGTAACTGTTCTGACAGTGTGGTATTCTTTGTTTATCTATTAGATTTTGTAACTGTTCTGACAGTGTGGTATTCTTTGTTTATCTATTAGATTTTGTAACTGTTCTGACAGTGTGGTATTCTTTGTTTTTCTATTAGATTTTGTAACTGTTCTGACAGTGTGGTATTCTTTGTTTATCTATTAGATTTGTAACTGTTCTGACAGTGTGATATTCTTTGTTTATCTATTATATTTTGTAACTGTTCTGACAGTGTGGTATTCTTTTTTTATCTATTAGATTGTGTAACTGTTCTGACAGTGTGGTATTCTTTGTTTATCTATTAGATTTTGTAACTGTTCTGACAGTGTGGTATTAGTTGTTTATCTATTAGATTTTGCAACTGTTCTGACAGTGTGGTATTCTTTGTTTATCTATTAGATTTTGTAACTGTTCTGACAGTGTGGTATTAGTTGTTTATCTATTAGATTTTGTAACTGTTCTGACAGTGTGGTATTCTTTGTTTATCTATTAGATTTTGTAACTGTTCTGACAGTGTGGTATTCTTTGTTTATCTATTAGATTTTGTAACTGTTCTGACAGTGTGGTAATCTTTGTTTATCTATTAGATTTTGTAACTGTTCTGACAGTGTGGTATTCTTTGTTTATCTATTAGATTTTGTAACTGTTCTGACAGTGTGGTATTCTGTGTTTATCTATTAGATTTTGTAACTGTTCTGACAGTGTAGTATTCTTTGTTTTTCTATTAGATTTTACAACTGTTCTGACAGTGTGGTATTCTTTGTTTTTCTATTAGATTTTATAACTGTTCTGACAGTGTGGTATTCTTTGTTTATCTATTAGATTTTGTAACTGTTCTGACAGTGTGGTATTCTTTGTTTATCTATTAGATTTTGTAACTGTTCTGACAGTGTGGTATTCTTTGTTTATCTATTAGATTTTGTAACTGTTCTGACAGTGTGGTATTCTTTGTTTTTCTATTAGATTTTGTAACTGTTCTGACAGTGTGGTATTCTTTGTTTATCTATTAGATTTGTAACTGTTCTGACAGTGTGATATTCTTTGTTTATCTATTATATTTTGTAACTGTTCTGACAGTGTGGTATTCTTTTTTTATCTATTAGATTGTGTAACTGTTCTGACAGTGTGGTATTCTTTGTTTATCTATTAGATTTTGTAACTGTTCTGACAGTGTGGTATTAGTTGTTTATCTATTAGATTTTGCAACTGTTCTGACAGTGTGGTATTCTTTGTTTATCTATTAGATTTTGTAACTGTTCTGACAGTGTGGTATTCTTTTTTTATCTATTAGATTTTGTAACTGTTCTGACAGTGTGGTATACTTTGTTTATCTATTAGATTTTGTAACTGTTCTGACAGTGTGTTATACTTTGTTTATCTATTAGATTTTGTAACTGTTCTGACAGTGTGGTATACTTTGTTTGTCTATTAGATTTTGTAACTGTTCTGACAGTGTGGTATACTTTGTTTATCTATTAGATTTTGTAACTGTTCTGACAGTGTGGTATTCTTTGTTTATCTATTAGATTTGTAGCTGTTCTGACAGTGTGGTATTCTTTGTTTATCTATTAGATTTTGAAACTGTTCTGACAGTGTGGTATACTTTGTTTATCTATTAGATTTTGTAACTGTTCTGACAGTGTGGTATACTTTGTATATCTATTAGATTTTGTAACTGTTCTGACAGTGTGGTATTCTTTGTTTATCTATTAGATTTTGTAACTGTTCTGACAGTGTGGTATTCTTTGTTTTTCTATTAGATTTTGTAACTGTTCTGACAGTGTGGTATACTTTGTTTGTCTATTAGATTTTGTAACTGTTCTGACAGTGTGGTATACTTTGTTTATCTATTAGATTTTGTAACTGTTCTGACAGTGTGGTATTCTTTGTTTATTTATTAGATTTGTAACTGTTCTGACAGTGTGGTATTCTTTGTTTATCTATTAGATTTTGAAACTGTTCTGACAGTGTGGTATACTTTGTTTATCTATTAGATTTTGTAACTGTTCTGACAGTGTGGTATTCTTTGTTTATCTATTAGATTTGTAACTGTTCTTACAGTGTGGTATTCTTTGTTTATCTATTAGATTTTGAAACTGTTCTGACAGTGTGGTATACTTTGTTTATCTATTAGATTTTGTAACTGTTCTGACAGTGTGGTATTCTTTGTTTATCTATTAGATTGTGTAACTGTTCTGACAGTGTGGTATTCTTTGTTTATCTATTAGATTTTGTAACTGTTCTGACAGTGTGGTATTCTTTGTTTATCTATTAGATTTTGTAACTGTTCTGACAGTGTGGTATTCTTTGTTTATCTATTAGATTTTGTAACTGTTCTGACAGTGTGGTATTCTTTGTTTATCTATTAGATTTTGTAACTGTTCTGACAGTGTGGTATTCTTTGTTTATCTATTAGATTTTGTAACTGTTCTGACAGTGTGGTATTCTTTGTTTATCTATTAGATTTTGTAACTGTTCTGACAGTGTGGTATTCTTTGTTTTTCTATTAGATTTTGTAACTGTTCTGACAGTGTGGTATTCTTTGTTTATCTATTAGATTTGTAACTGTTCTGACAGTGTGATATTCTTTGTTTATCTATTAGATTTTGTAACTGTTCTGACAGTGTGGTATTCTTTTTTTATCTATTAGATTGTGTAACTGTTCTGACAGTGTGGTATTCTTTGTTTATCTATTAGATTTTGTAACTGTTCTGACAGTGTGGTATTAGTTGTTTATCTATTAGATTTTGCAACTGTTCTGACAGTGTGGTATTCTTTGTTTATCTATTAGATTGTGTAACTGTTCTGACAGTGTGGTATTCTTTGTTTATCTATTAGATTTTGTAACTGTTCTGACAATGTGGTATTAGTTGTTTATCTATTAGATTTGTAACTGTTCTGACAGTGTGGTATTCTTTGTTTATCTATTAGATTTTGTAACTGTTCTGACAGTGTGGTATTCTTTGTTTATCTATTAGATTTTGTAACTGTTCTGACAGTGTGGTATTCTTTTTTTATCTATTAGATTTTGTAACTGTTCTGACAGTGTGGTATACTTTGTTTATCTATTAGATTTTGTAACTGTTCTGACAGTGTGTTATACTTTGTTTATCTATTAGATTTTGTAACTGTTCTGACAGTGTGGTATACTTTGTTTGTCTATTAGATTTTGTAACTGTTCTGACAGTGTGGTATACTTTGTTTATCTATTAGATTTTGTAACTGTTCTGACAGTGTGGTATTCTTTGTTTATCTATTAGATTTGTAACTGTTCTGACAGTGTGGTATTCTTTGTTTATCTATTAGATTTTGAAACTGTTCTGACAGTGTGGTATACTTTGTTTATCTATTAGATTTTGTAACTGTTCTGACAGTGTGGTATTCTTTGTTTATCTATTAGATTGTGTAACTGTTCTGACAGTGTGGTATTCTTTGTTTATCTATTAGATTTTGTAACTGTTCTGACAGTGTGGTATTCTTTGTTTATCTATTAGATTTTGTAACTGTTCTGACAGTGTGGTATTCTTTGTTTATCTATTAGATTTTGTAACTGTTCTGACAGTGTGGTATTCTTTGTTTATCTATTAGATTTTGTAACTGTTCTGACAGTGTGGTATACTTTGTTTATCTATTAGATTTTGTAACTGTTCTGACAGTGTGGTATACTTTGTTTGTCTATTAGATTTTGTAACTGTTCTGACAGTGTGGTATACTTTGTTTATCTATTAGATTTTGTAACTGTTCTGACAGTGTGGTATTCTTTGTTTATCTATTAGATTTGTAACTGTTCTGACAGTGTGGTATTCTTTGTTTATCTATTAGATTTTGAAACTGTTCTGACAGTGTGGTATACTTTGTTTATCTATTAGATTTTGTAACTGTTCTGACAGTGTGGTATTCTTTGTTTATCTATTAGATTGTGTAACTGTTCTGACAGTGTGGTATTCTTTGTTTATCTATTAGATTTTGTACCTGTTCTGACAGTGTGGTATTCTTTGTTTATCTATTAGATTTTGTAACTGTTCTGACAGTGTGGTATTCTTTGTTTATCTATTAGATTTTGTAACTGTTCTGACAGTGTGGTATTCTTTGTTTATCTATTAGATTTTGTAACTGTTCTGACAGTGTGGTATTCTTTGTTTATCTATTAGATTTTGTAACTGTTCTGACAGTGTGGTATTCTTTGTTTATCTATTAGATTTTGTAACTGTTCTGACAGTGTGGTATTCTTTGTTTTTCTATTAGATTTTGTAACTGTTCTGACAGTGTGGTATTCTTTGTTTATCTATTAGATTTGTAACTGTTCTGACAGTGTGATATTCTTTGTTTATCTATTATATTTTGTAACTGTTCTGACAGTGTGGTATTCTTTTTTTATCTATTAGATTGTGTAACTGTTCTGACAGTGTGGTATTCTTTGTTTATCTATTAGATTTTGTAACTGTTCTGACAGTGTGGTATTAGTTGTTTATCTATTAGATTTTGCAACTGTTCTGACAGTGTGGTATTCTTTGTTTATCTATTAGATTGTGTAACTGTTCTGACAGTGTGGTATTCTTTGTTTATCTATTAGATTTTGTAACTGTTCTGACAATGTGGTATTAGTTGTTTATCTATTAGATTTGTAACTGTTCTGACAGTGTGGTATTCTTTGTTTATCTATTAGATTTTGTAACTGTTCTGACAGTGTGGTATTCTTTGTTTATCTATTAGATTTTGTAACTGTTCTGACAGTGTGGTATTCTTTTTTTATCTATTAGATTTTGTAACTGTTCTGACAGTGTGGTATACTTTGTTTATCTATTAGATTTTGTAACTGTTCTGACAGTGTGTTATACTTTGTTTATCTATTAGATTTTGTAACTGTTCTGACAGTGTGGTATACTTTGTTTGTCTATTAGATTTTGTAACTGTTCTGACAGTGTGGTATACTTTGTTTATCTATTAGATTTTGTAACTGTTCTGACAGTGTGGTATTCTTTGTTTTTCTATTAGATTTTGTAACTGTTCTGACAGTGTGGTATTCTTTGTTTATCTATTAGATTTGTAACTGTTCTGACAGTGTGATATTCTTTGTTTATCTATTATATTTTGTAACTGTTCTGACAGTGTGGTATTCTTTTTTTATCTATTAGATTGTGTAACTGTTCTGACAGTGTGGTATTCTTTGTTTATCTATTAGATTTTGTAACTGTTCTGACAGTGTGGTATTAGTTGTTTATCTATTAGATTTTGCAACTGTTCTGACAGTGTAGTATTCTTTGTTTATCTATTAGATTTTGTAACTGTTCTGACAGTGTGGTATTAGTTGTTTATCTATTAGATTTTGTAACTGTTCTGACAGTGTGGTATTCTTTGTTTATCTATTAGATTTTGTAACTGTTCTGACAGTGTGGTATTCTTTGTTTATCTATTAGATTTTGAAACTGTTCTGACAGTGTGGTATACTTTGTTTATCTATTAGATTTTGTAACTGTTCTGACAGTGTGGTATTCTTTGTTTATCTATTAGATTGTGTAACTGTTCTGACAGTGTGGTATTCTTTGTTTATCTATTAGATTTTGTAACTGTTCTGACAGTGTGGTATTCTTTGTTTATCTATTAGATTTTGTAACTGTTCTGACAGTGTGGTATTCTTTGTTTATCTATTAGATTTTGTAACTGTTCTGACAGTGTGGTATTCTTTGTTTATCTATTAGATTTTGTAACTGTTCTGACAGTGTGGTATTCTTTGTTTATCTATTAGATTTTGTAACTGTTCTGACAGTGTGGTATTCTTTGTTTATCTATTAGATTTTGTAACTGTTCTGACAGTGTGGTATTCTTTGTTTTTCTATTAGATTTTGTAACTGTTCTGACAGTGTGGTATTCTTTGTTTATCTATTAGATTTGTAACTGTTCTGACAGTGTGATATTCTTTGTTTATCTATTATATTTTGTAACTGTTCTGACAGTGTGGTATTCTTTTTTTATCTATTAGATTGTGTAACTGTTCTGACAGTGTGGTATTCTTTGTTTATCTATTAGATTTTGTAACTGTTCTGACAGTGTGGTATTAGTTGTTTATCTATTAGATTTTGCAACTGTTCTGACAGTGTGGTATTCTTTGTTTATCTATTAGATTGTGTAACTGTTCTGACAGTGTGGTATTCTTTGTTTATCTATTAGATTTTGTAACTGTTCTGACAATGTGGTATTAGTTGTTTATCTATTAGATTTGTAACTGTTCTGACAGTGTGGTATTCTTTGTTTATCTATTAGATTTTGTAACTGTTCTGACAGTGTGGTATTCTTTGTTTATCTATTAGATTTTGTAACTGTTCTGACAGTGTGGTATTCTTTTTTTATCTATTAGATTTTGTAACTGTTCTGACAGTGTGGTATACTTTGTTTATCTATTAGATTTTGTAACTGTTCTGACAGTGTGTTATACTTTGTTTATCTATTAGATTTTGTAACTGTTCTGACAGTGTGGTATACTTTGTTTGTCTATTAGATTTTGTAACTGTTCTGACAGTGTGGTATACTTTGTTTATCTATTAGATTTTGTAACTGTTCTGACAGTGTGGTATTCTTTGTTTTTCTATTAGATTTTGTAACTGTTCTGACAGTGTGGTATTCTTTGTTTATCTATTAGATTTGTAACTGTTCTGACAGTGTGATATTCTTTGTTTATCTATTATATTTTGTAACTGTTCTGACAGTGTGGTATTCTTTTTTTATCTATTAGATTGTGTAACTGTTCTGACAGTGTGGTATTCTTTGTTTATCTATTAGATTTTGTAACTGTTCTGACAGTGTGGTATTAGTTGTTTATCTATTAGATTTTGCAACTGTTCTGACAGTGTAGTATTCTTTGTTTATCTATTAGATTTTGTAACTGTTCTGACAGTGTGGTATTAGTTGTTTATCTATTAGATTTTGTAACTGTTCTGACAGTGTGGTATTCTTTGTTTATCTATTAGATTTTGTAACTGTTCTGACAGTGTGGTATTCTTTGTTTATCTATTAGATTTTGTAACTGTTCTGACAGTGTGGTAATCTTTGTTTATCTATTAGATTTTGTAACTGTTCTGACAGTGTGGTATTCTTTGTTTATCTATTAGATTTTGTAACTGTTCTGACAGTGTGGTATTCTGTGTTTATCTATTAGATTTTGTAACTGTTCTGACAGTGTAGTATTCTTTGTTTTTCTATTAGATTTTACAATTGTTCTGACAGTGTGGTATTCTTTGTTTTTCTATTAGATTTTGTAACTGTTCTGACAGTGTGGTATTCTTTGTTTATCTATTAGATTTTGTAACTGTTCTGACAGTGTGGTATTCTTTGTTTATCTATTAGATTTTGTAACTGTTCTGACAGTGTGGTATTCTTTGTTTATCTATTAGATTTTGTAACTGTTCTGACAGTGTGGTATTCTTTGTTTTTCTATTAGATTTTGTAACTGTTCTGACAGTGTGATATTCTTTGTTTATCTATTAGATTTGTAACTGTTCTGACAGTGTGATATTCTTTGTTTATCTATTATATTTTGTAACTGTTCTGACAGTGTGGTATTCTTTTTTTATCTATTAGATTGTGTAACTGTTCTGACAGTGTGGTATTCTTTGTTTATCTATTAGATTTTGTAACTGTTCTGACAGTGTGGTATTAGTTGTTTATCTATTAGATTTTGCAACTGTTCTGACAGTGTGGTATTCTTTGTTTATCTATTAGATTTTGTAACTGTTCTGACAGTGTGGTATTCTTTGTTTATCTATTAGATTTTGTAACTGTTCTGACAGTGTGGTATACTTTGTTTATCTATTAGATTTTGTAACTGTTCTGACAGTGTGTTATACTTTGTTTATCTATTAGATTTTGTAACTGTTCTGACAGTGTGGAATACTTTGTTTGTCTATTAGATTTTGTAACTGTTCTGACAGTGTGGTATACTTTGTTTATCTATTAGATTTTGTAACTGTTCTGACAGTGTGGTATTCTTTGTTTATCTATTAGATTTGTAACTGTTCTGACAGTGTGGTATTCTTTGTTTATCTATTAGATTTTGAATCTGTTCTGACAGTGTGGTATACTTTGTTTATCTATTAGATTTTGTAACTGTTCTGACAGTGTGGTATACTTTGTATATCT
Organism: Bathymodiolus brooksi; assembly: GCA_963680875.1. NCBI lineage: Eukaryota > Metazoa > Mollusca > Bivalvia > Mytilida > Modiolidae > Bathymodiolus > Bathymodiolus brooksi. Next base: position 50,182,229 of record OY804577.1, read on the forward strand.
ATTAGATTTTGTAACTGTTCTGACAGTGTGGTATTCTTTGTTTATCTATTAGATTTTGTAACTGTTCTGACAGTGTGGTATTCTTTGTTTTTCTATTAGATTTTGTAACTGTTCGGACAGTGTGGTATTCTTTGTTTATCTATTAGATTTTGTAACTGTTCTGACAGTGTGGTATTCTTTGTTTATCTATTAGATTTTGTAACTGTTCGGACAGTGTGGTATTCTTTGTTTATCTATTAGATTTCGTAACTGTTCTGACAGTGTGGTATTCTTTGTTTATCTATTAGATTTTGTAACTGTTCTGACAGTGTGGTATTCTTTGTTTATCTATTAGATTTTGTAACTGTTCTGACAGTGTGGTATACTTTGTTTATCTATTAGATTTTGTAACTGTTCTGACAGTGTGGTATACTTTGTTTGTCTATTAGATTTTGTAACTGTTCTGACAGTGTGGTATACTTTGTTTATCTATTAGATTTTGTAACTGTTCTGACAGTGTGGTATTCTTTGTTTATCTATTAGATTTGTAACTGTTCTGACAGTGTGGTATTCTTTGTTTATCTATTAGATTTTGAAACTGTTCTGACAGTGTGGTATACTTTGTTTATCTATTAGATTTTGTAACTGTTCTGACAGTGTGGTATTCTTTGTTTATCTATTAGATTTGTAACTGTTCTGACAGTGTGGTATTCTTTGTTTATCTATTAGATTTTGAAACTGTTCTGACAGTGTGGTATACTTTGTTTATCTATTAGATTTTGTAACTGTTCTGACAGTGTGGTATTCTTTGTTTATCTATTAGATTGTGTAACTGTTCTGACAGTGTGGTATTCTTTGTTTATCTATTAGATTTTGTAACTGTTCTGACAGTGTGGTATTCTTTGTTTATCTATTAGATTTTGTAACTGTTCTGACAGTGTGGTATTCTTTGTTTATCTATTAGATTTTGTAACTGTTCTGACAGTGTGGTATTCTTTGTTTATCTATTAGATTTTGTAACTGTTCTGACAGTGTGGTATTCTTTGTTTATCTATTAGATTTTGTAACTGTTCTGACAGTGTGGTATTCTTTGTTTATCTATTAGATTTTGTAACTGTTCTGACAGTGTGGTATTCTTTGTTTTTCTATTAGATTTTGTAACTGTTCTGACAGTGTGGTATTCTTTGTTTATCTATTAGATTTGTAACTGTTCTGACAGTGTGATATTCTTTGTTTATCTATTAGATTTTGTAACTGTTCTGACAGTGTGGTATTCTTTTTTTATCTATTAGATTGTGTAACTGTTCTGACAGTGTGGTATTCTTTGTTTATCTATTAGATTTTGTAACTGTTCTGACAGTGTGGTATTAGTTGTTTATCTATTAGATTTTGCAACTGTTCTGACAGTGTGGTATTCTTTGTTTATCTATTAGATTGTGTAACTGTTCTGACAGTGTGGTATTCTTTGTTTATCTATTAGATTTTGTAACTGTTCTGACAATGTGGTATTAGTTGTTTATCTATTAGATTTGTAACTGTTCTGACAGTGTGGTATTCTTTGTTTATCTATTAGATTTTGTAACTGTTCTGACAGTGTGGTATTCTTTGTTTATCTATTAGATTTTGTAACTGTTCTGACAGTGTGGTATTCTTTTTTTATCTATTAGATTTTGTAACTGTTCTGACAGTGTGGTATACTTTGTTTATCTATTAGATTTTGTAACTGTTCTGACAGTGTGTTATACTTTGTTTATCTATTAGATTTTGTAACTGTTCTGACAGTGTGGTATACTTTGTTTGTCTATTAGATTTTGTAACTGTTCTGACAGTGTGGTATACTTTGTTTATCTATTAGATTTTGTAACTGTTCTGACAGTGTGGTATTCTTTGTTTATCTATTAGATTTGTAACTGTTCTGACAGTGTGGTATTCTTTGTTTATCTATTAGATTTTGAAACTGTTCTGACAGTGTGGTATACTTTGTTTATCTATTAGATTTTGTAACCGTTCTGACAGTGTGGTATTCTTTGTTTATCTATTAGATTGTGTAACTGTTCTGACAGTGTGGTATTCTTTGTTTATCTATTAGATTTTGTAACTGTTCTGACAGTGTGGTATTCTTTGTTTATCTATTAGATTTTGTAACTGTTCTGACAGTGTGGTATTCTTTGTTTATCTATTAGATTTTGTAACTGTTCTGACAGTGTGGTATTCTTTGTTTATCTATTAGATTTTGTAACTGTTCTGACAGTGTGGTATACTTTGTTTATCTATTAGATTTTGTAACTGTTCTGACAGTGTGGTATACTTTGTTTGTCTATTAGATTTTGTAACTGTTCTGACAGTGTGGTATACTTTGTTTATCTATTAGATTTTGTAACTGTTCTGACAGTGTGGTATTCTTTGTTTATCTATTAGATTTGTAACTGTTCTGACAGTGTGGTATTCTTTGTTTATCTATTAGATTTTGAAACTGTTCTGACAGTGTGGTATACTTTGTTTATCTATTAGATTTTGTAACTGTTCTGACAGTGTGGTATTCTTTGTTTATCTATTAGATTGTGTAACTGTTCTGACAGTGTGGTATTCTTTGTTTATCTATTAGATTTTGTAACTGTTCTGACAGTGTGGTATTCTTTGTTTATCTATTAGATTTTGTAACTGTTCTGACAGTGTGGTATTCTTTGTTTATCTATTAGATTTTGTAACTGTTCTGACAGTGTGGTATTCTTTGTTTATCTATTAGATTTTGTAACTGTTCTGACAGTGTGGTATTCTTTGTTTATCTATTAGATTTTGTAACTGTTCTGACAATGTGGTATTCTTTGTTTATCTATTAGATTTTGTAACTGTTCTGACAGTGTGGTATTCTTTGTTTATCTATTAGATTTTGTAACTGTTCTGACAGTGTGGTATTCTTTGTTTATCTATTAGATTTTGTAACTGTTCTGACAGTGTGGTATTCTTTGTTTATCTATTAGATTTTGTAACTGTTCTGACAGTGTGGTATTCTTTGTTTATCTATTAGATTTTGTAACTGTTCTGACAGTGTGGTATTCTTTGTTTATCTATTAGATTTTGTAACTGTTCTGACAGTGTGGTATTCTTTGTTTATCTATTAGATTTTGTAACTGTTCTGACAGTGTGGTATACTTTGTTTATCTATTAGATTTTGTAACTGTTCTGACAGTGTGGTATACTTTGTTTATCTATTAGATTTTGTAACTGTTCTGACAGTGTGGTATACTTTGTTTATCTATTAGATTTTGTAACTGTTCTGACAGTGTGGTATTCTTTGTTTATCTATTAGATTTGTAACTGTTCTGACAGTGTGGTATTCTTTGTTTATCTATTAGATTTTGTAACTGTTCTGACAGTGTGGTATACTTTGTTTATCTATTAGATTTTGTAACTCTTCTGACAGTGTGGTATTCTTTGTTTATCTATTAGATTTTGTAACTGTTCTGACAGTGTGGTATTCTTTGTTTATCTATTAGATTTTGTAACTGTTCTGACAGTGTGGTATTCTTTGTTTATCTATTAGATTTTGTAACTGTTCTGACAGTGTGGTATACTTTGTTTGTCTATTAGATTTTGTAACTGTTCTGACAGTGTGGTATACTTTGTTTATCTATTAGATTTTGTAACTGTTCTGACAGTGTGGTATTCTTTGTTTATCTATTAGATTTGTAACTGTTCTGACAGTGTGGTAGTCTTTGTTTATCTATTAGATTTTGAAACTGTTCTGACAGTGTGGTATACTTTGTTTATCTATTAGATTTTGTAACTGTTCTGACAGTGTGGTATTCTTTGTTTATCTATTAGATTTGTAACTGTTCTGACAGTGTGGTATTCTTTGTTTATCTATTAGATTTTGAAACTGTTCTGACAGTGTGGTATACTTTGTTTATCTATTAGATTTTGTAACTGTTCTGACAGTGTGGTATTCTTTGTTTATCTATTAGATTGTGTAACTGTTCTGACAGTGTGGTATTCTTTGTTTATCTATTAGATTTTGTAACTGTTCTGACAGTGTGGTATTCTTTGTTTATCTATTAGATTTTGTAACTGTTCTGACAGTGTGGTATTCTTTGTTTATCTATTAGATTTTGTAACTGTTCTGACAGTGTGGTATTCTTTGTTTATCTATTAGATTTTGTAACTGTTCTGACAGTGTGGTATTCTTTGTTTATCTATTAGATTTTGTAACTGTTCTGACAGTGTGGTATTCTTTGTTTATCTATTAGATTTTGTAACTGTTCTGACAGTGTGGTATTCTTTGTTTTTCTATTAGATTTTGTAACTGTTCTGACAGTGTGGTATTCTTTGTTTATCTATTAGATTTGTAACTGTTCTGACAGTGTGATATTCTTTGTTTATCTATTAGATTTTGTAACTGTTCTGACAGTGTGGTATTCTTTTTTTATCTATTAGATTGTGTAACTGTTCTGACAGTGTGGTATTCTTTGTTTATCTATTAGATTTTGTAACTGTTCTGACAGTGTGGTATTAGTTGTTTATCTATTAGATTTTGCAACTGTTCTGACAGTGTGGTATTCTTTGTTTATCTATTAGATTGTGTAACTGTTCTGACAGTGTGGTATTCTTTGTTTATCTATTAGATTTTGTAACTGTTCTGACAATGTGGTATTAGTTGTTTATCTATTAGATTTGTAACTGTTCTGACAGTGTGGTATTCTTTGTTTATCTATTAGATTTTGTAACTGTTCTGACAGTGTGGTATTCTTTGTTTATCTATTAGATTTTGTAACTGTTCTGACAGTGTGGTATTCTTTTTTTATCTATTAGATTTTGTAACTGTTCTGACAGTGTGGTATACTTTGTTTATCTATTAGATTTTGTAACTGTTCTGACAGTGTGTTATACTTTGCTTATCTATTAGATTTTGTAACTGTTCTGACAGTGTGGTATACTTTGTTTGTCTATTAGATTTTGTAACTGTTCTGACAGTGTGGTATACTTTGTTTATCTATTAGATTTTGTAACTGTTCTGACAGTGTGGTATTCTTTGTTTATCTATTAGATTTGTAACTGTTCTGACAGTGTGGTATTCTTTGTTTATCTATTAGATTTTGAAACTGTTCTGACAGTGTGGTATACTTTGTTTATCTATTAGATTTTGTAACCGTTCTGACAGTGTGGTATTCTTTGTTTATCTATTAGATTGTGTAACTGTTCTGACAGTGTGGTATTCTTTGTTTATCTATTAGATTTTGTAACTGTTCTGACAGTGTGGTATTCTTTGTTTATCTATTAGATTTTGTAACTGTTCTGACAGTGTGGTATTCTTTGTTTATCTATTAGATTTTGTAACTGTTCTGACAGTGTGGTATTCTTTGTTTATCTATTAGATTTTGTAACTGTTCTGACAGTGTGGTATACTTTGTTTATCTATTAGATTTTGTAACTGTTCTGACAGTGTGGTATACTTTGTTTGTCTATTAGATTTTGTAACTGTTCTGACAGTGTGGTATACTTTGTTTATCTATTAGATTTTGTAACTGTTCTGACAGTGTGGTATTCTTTGTTTATCTATTAGATTTGTAACTGTTCTGACAGTGTGGTATTCTTTGTTTATCTATTAGATTTTGAAACTGTTCTGACAGTGTGGTATACTTTGTTTATCTATTAGATTTTGTAACCGTTCTGACAGTGTGGTATTCTTTGTTTATCTATTAGATTGTGTAACTGTTCTGACAGTGTGGTATTCTTTGTTTATCTATTAGATTTTGTAACTGTTCTGACAGTGTGGTATTCTTTGTTTATCTATTAGATTTTGTAACTGTTCTGACAGTGTGGTATTCTTTGTTTATCTATTAGATTTTGTAACTGTTCTGACAGTGTGGTATTCTTTGTTTATCTATTAGATTTTGTAACTGTTCTGACAGTGTGGTATTCTTTGTTTATCTATTAGATTTTGTAACTGTTCTGACAATGTGGTATTCTTTGTTTATCTATTAGATTTTGTAACTGTTCTGACAGTGTGGTATTCTTTGTTTATCTATTAGATTTTGTAACTGTTCTGACAGTGTGGTATTCTTTGTTTATCTATTAGATTTTGTAACTGTTCTGACAGTGTGGTATTCTTTGTTTATCTATTAGATTTTGTAACTGTTCTGACAGTGTGGTATTCTTTGTTTATCTATTAGATTTTGTAACTGTTCTGACAGTGTGGTATTCTTTGTTTATCTATTAGATTTTGTAACTGTTCTGACAGTGTGGTATTCTTTGTTTATCTATTAGATTTTGTAACTGTTCTGACAGTGTGGTATACTTTGTTTATCTATTAGATTTTGTAACTGTTCTGACAGTGTGGTATACTTTGTTTATCTATTAGATTTTGTAACTGTTCTGACAGTGTGGTATACTTTGTTTATCTATTAGATTTTGTAACTGTTCTGACAGTGTGGTATTCTTTGTTTATCTATTAGATTTGTAACTGTTCTGACAGTGTGGTATTCTTTGTTTATCTATTAGATTTTGTAACTGTTCTGACAGTGTGGTATACTTTGTTTATCTATTAGATTTTGTAACTCTTCTGACAGTGTGGTATTCTTTGTTTATCTATTAGATTTTGTAACTGTTCTGACAGTGTGGTATTCTTTGTTTATCTATTAGATTTTGTAACTGTTCTGACAGTGTGGTATTCTTTGTTTATCTATTAGATTTTGCAACTGTTCTGACAGTGTGTCATTCTTTGTTTTTCTATTAGATTTGGCAACTGTTCTGACAGTGTGGTATTCTTTGTTTATCTATTAGATTTTGCAACTGTTCGGACAGTGTGGTATTCTTTGTTTTACTATTAGATTTTGTAACTGTTCTGACAGTGTGGTATTCTTTGTTTTTCTATTAGATTTTGTAACTGTTCTGACAGTGTGGTATTCTTTGTTTATCTATTAGATTTTGTAACTGTTCTGACAGTGTGGTATTCTTTGTTTATCTATTAGATTTGGTAACTGTTCTGACAGTGTGGTATTCTTTGTTTATCTATTAGATTTTGTAACTGTTCTGACAGTGTGGTATTCTTTGTTTTTCTATTAGATTTTGTAACTGTTCTGACAGTGTGGTATTCTTTGTTTATCTATTAGATTATGTAACTGTTCTAACAGTGTGGTATTCTTTGTTTATCTATTAGATTTTGTAACTGTTCTGACAGTGTGGTATTCTTTGTTTATCTATTAGATTTTGTAACTGTTCTGACAGTGTGGTATTCTTTGTTTTTCTATTAGATTGTGTAACTGTTCTGACAGTGTGGTATTCTTTGTTTATCTATTAGATTTTGTAACTGTTCTGACAGTGTGGTATTCTTTGTTTTTCTATTAGATTTTGTAACTGTTCTGACAGTGTGGTATTCTTTGTTTATCTATTAGATTTTGTAACTGTTCTGACAGTGTGGTATTCTTTGTTTATCTATTAGATTTTGTAACTGTTCTGACAGTGTGGTATTCTTTGTTTATCTATTAGATTGTGTAACTGTTCTGACAGTGTTGTATTCTTTGTTTATCTATTAGATTTTGTAACTGTTCTGACAGTTTGGTATTCTTTGTTTATCTATTAGATTTTGTAACTGTTCTGACAATGTAGTATTCTTTGTTTTTCTATTAGATTTTGTAACTGTTCTGACAGTGTGGTATTCTTTGTTTATCTATTAGATTTTGTAACTGTTCTGACAGTGTGGTATTCTTTGTTTTTCTATTAGATTTTGTAACTGTTCGAACCGTGTGGTATTCTTTGTTTATCTATTAGATTTGCAACTGTTCGGACAGTGTGGTATTCTTTGTTTTACTATTAGATTTTGTAACTGTTCTGACAGTGTGGTATTCTTTGTTTATCTATTAGATTTTGTAACTGTTCTGACAGTTTGGTATTCATTGTTTATCTATTAGATTTTGTAACTGTTCTGACAGTGTGGTATACTTTGTTTGTCTATTAGATTTTGTAACTGTTCTGACAGTGTGGTATACTTTGTTTATCTATTAGATTTTGTAACTGTTCTGACAGTGTGGTATTCTTTGTTTATCTATTAGATTTGTAACTGTTCTGACAGTGTGGTATTCTTTGTTTATCTATTAGATTTTGTAACTGTTCTGACAGTGTGGTATTCTTTGTTTATCTATTAGATTTTGTAACTGTTCTGACAGTGTGGTATACTTTGTTTATCTATTAGATTTTGTAACTGTTCTGACAGTGTGTTATACTCTGTTTATCTATTAGATTTTGTAACTGTTCTGACAGTGTGGTATACTTGGTTTGTCTATTAGATTTTGTAACTGTTCTGAAAGTGTGGTATACTTTGTTTATCTATTAGATTTTGTAACTGTTCTGACAGTGTGGTATTCTTTGTTTATCTATTAGATTTGTAACTGTTCTGACAGTGTGGTATTCTTTGTTTATCTATTAGATTTTGTAAGTGTTCTGACAGTGTGGTATTCTTTGTTTATCTATTAGATTTTGTAACTGTTCTGACAGTGTGGTATTCTTTGTTTATCTATTAGATTTTGTAACTGTTCTGACAGTTTGGTATTCTTTGTTTTTCTATTAGATTTTGTAACTGTTCTGACAGTGTGGTATTCTTTGTTTATCTATTAGATTTTGTAACTGTTCTGACAGTGTGGTATTCTTTGATTATCTATTAGATTTTGTAACTGTTCTGACAGTGTGGTATTCTTTGTTTATCTATTAGATTGTGTAACTGTTCTGACAGTGTGGCATTCTCTGTTTATCTATTAGATTTTGTAACTGTTCTGACAGTATGGTATTCTTTGTTTATCTATTAGATTTTGTAACTGTTCTGACAGTGTGGTATTCTTTGTTTATCTATTAGATTTGTAACTGTTCTGACAGTGTGGTATTCTTTGTTTATCTATTAGATTTTGAAACTGTTCTGACAGTGTGGTATACTTTGTTTATCTATTAGATTTTGTAACTGTTCTGACAGTGTGGTATTCTTTGTTTATCTATTAGATTTGTAACTGTTCTGACAGTGTGGTATTCTTTGTTTATCTATTAGATTTTGAAACTGTTCTGACAGTGTGGTATACTTTGTTTATCTATTAGATTTTGTAACTGTTCTGACAGTGTGGTATTCTTTGTTTATCTATTAGATTGTGTAACTGTTCTGACAGTGTGGTATTCTTTGTTTATCTATTAGATTTTGTAACTGTTCTGACAGTGTGGTATTCTTTGTTTATCTATTAGATTTTGTAACTGTTCTGACAGTGTGGTATTCTTTGTTTATCTATTAGATTTTGTAACTGTTCTGACAGTGTGGTATTCTTTGTTTATCTATTAGATTTTGTAACTGTTCTGACAGTGTGGTATTCTTTGTTTATCTATTAGATTTTGTAACTGTTCTGACAGTGTGGTATTCTTTGTTTATCTATTAGATTTTGTAACTGTTCTGACAGTGTGGTATTCTTTGTTTTTCTATTAGATTTTGTAACTGTTCTGACAGTGTGGTATTCTTTGTTTATCTATTAGATTTGTAACTGTTCTGACAGTGTGATATTCTTTGTTTATCTATTAGATTTTGTAACTGTTCTGACAGTGTGGTATTCTTTTTTTATCTATTAGATTGTGTAACTGTTCTGACAGTGTGGTATTCTTTGTTTATCTATTAGATTTTGTAACTGTTCTGACAGTGTGGTATTAGTTGTTTATCTATTAGATTTTGCAACTGTTCTGACAGTGTGGTATTCTTTGTTTATCTATTAGATTGTGTAACTGTTCTGACAGTGTGGTATTCTTTGTTTATCTATTAGATTTTGTAACTGTTCTGACAATGTGGTATTAGTTGTTTATCTATTAGATTTGTAACTGTTCTGACAGTGTGGTATTCTTTGTTTATCTATTAGATTTTGTAACTGTTCTGACAGTGTGGTATTCTTTGTTTATCTATTAGATTTTGTAACTGTTCTGACAGTGTGGTATTCTTTTTTTATCTATTAGATTTTGTAACTGTTCTGACAGTGTGGTATACTTTGTTTATCTATTAGATTTTGTAACTGTTCTGACAGTGTGGTATTCTTTGTTTATCTATTAGATTTTGTAACTGTTCTGACAGTGTGGTATTCTTTTTTATCTATTAGATTTTGTAACTGTTCTGACAGTATGGTATTCTTTGTTTATCTATTAGATTTTGTAACTGTTCTGACAGTGTGGTATTCTTTGTTTATCTATTAGATTTTGTAACTGTTCTGACAGTGTGGTATTCTTTGTTTATCTATTAGATTTTGTAACTGTTCTGACAGTATGGTATTCTTTGTTTATCTATTAGATTTGTAACTGTTCTGACAGTATGGTATTCTTTGTTTATCTATTAGATTTTGTAACTGTTCTGACAGTGTGGTATTCTTTGTATATCTATTAGATTTTGTAACTGTTCTGACAGTGTGGTATTCTTTGTTTATCTATTAGATTTTGTAACTGTTCTGACAGTGTGGTAATCTTTGTTTATCTATTAGATTTTGTAACTGTTCTGACAGTGTGGTATTCTTTGTTTATCTATTAGATTTTGTAACTGTTCTGACAGTGTGGTATTCTTTGTTTATCTATTGGATTTTGTAACTGTTCTGACAGTGTAGTATTCTTTGTTTTTCTATTAGATTTTGTAACTGTTCTGACAGTGTGGTATTCTTTGTTTTTCTATTAGATTTTGTAACTGTTCTGACAGTGTGGTATTCTTTGTTTATCTATTAGATTTTGTAACTGTTCTGACAGTGTGGTATTCTTTGTTTATCTATTAGATTTTGTAACTGTTCTGACAGTGTGGTATTCTTTGTTTATCTATTAGATTTTGTAACTGTTCTGACAGTGTGGTATTCTTTGTTTTTCTATTAGATTTTGTAACTGTTCTGACAGTGTGGTATTCTTTGTTTATCTATTAGATTTGTAACTGTTCTGACAGTGTGATATTCTTTGTTTATCTATTATATTTTGTAACTGTTCTGACAGTGTGGTATTCTTTTTTTATCTATTAGATTGTGTAACTGTTCTGACAGTGTGGTATTCTTTGTTTATCTATTAGATTTTGTAACTGTTCTGACAGTGTGGTATTAGTTGTTTATCTATTAGATTTTGCAACTGTTCTGACAGTGTGGTATTCTTTGTTTATCTATTAGATTTTGTAACTGTTCTGACAGTGTGGTATTCTTTTTTTATCTATTAGATTTTGTAACTGTTCTGACAGTGTGGTATACTTTGTTTATCTATTAGATTTTGTAACTGTTCTGACAGTGTGTTATACTTTGTTTATCTATTAGATTTTGTAACTGTTCTGACAGTGTGGTATACTTTGTTTATCTATTAGATTTTGTAACTGTTCTGACAGTGTGGTATACTTTGTTTATCTATTAGATTTTGTAACTGTTCTGACAGTGTGGTATTCTTTGTTTATCTATTAGATTTGTAACTGTTCTGACAGTGTGGTATTCTTTGTTTATCTATTAGATTTTGTAACTGTTCTGACAGTGTGGTATTCTTTGTTTATCTATTAGATTTTGTAACTGTTCTGACAGTGTGGTATTCTTTGTTTATCTATTAGATTTTGTAACTGTTCTGACAGTTTGGTATTCTTTGTTTTTCTATTAGATTTTGTAACTGTTCTGACAGTGTGGTATTCTTTGTTTATCTATTAGATTTTGTAACTGTTCTGACAGTGTGGTATTCTTTGATTATCTATTAGATTGTGTAACTGTTCTGACAGTGTGGCATTCTCTGTTTATCTATTAGATTTTGTAACTGTTCTGACAGTGTGGTATTCTTTGTTTATCTATTAGATTTTGTAACTGTTCTGACAGTGTGGTATTCTTTGTTTATCTATTAGATTTTGTAACTGTTCTGACAGTGTGGTATTCTTTGTTTATCTATTAGATTTTGTAACTGTTCTGACAGTGTGGTATTCTTGGTTTATCTATTAGATTGTGTAACTGTTCTGACAGTGTGGTATTCTTTGTTTATCTATTAGATTTTGTAACTCTTCTGACAGTGTCGTATTCTTTGTTTATCTATTAGATTTTGTAACTGGTCTGACAGTGTGGTATTCTTTGTTTATCTATTAGATTTTGTAACTGTTCTGACAGTGTGGTATTCTTTGTTTATCTATTAGATTTTGTAACTGTTCTGACAGTGTGGTATTCTTTGTTTATCTATTAGATTTTGTAACTGTTCGAACAGTGTGGTATTCTTTGTTTATCTATTAGATTTTGCAACTGTTCGGACAGTGTGGTATTCTTTGTTTTACTATTAGATTTTGTAACTGTTCTGACAGTGTGGTATTCTTTGTTTTTCTATTAGATTTTGTAACTGTTCTGACAGTGTGGTATTCTTTGTTTATCTATTAGATTTTGTAACTGTTCTGACAGTGTGGTATTCTTTGTTTATCTATTAGATTTTGTAACTGTTCTGACAATGTGGTATTCTTTGTTTATCTATTAGATTTTGTAACTGTTCTGACAGTGTGGTATTCTTTGTTTATCTATTAGATTTTGTAACTGTTCTGACAGTGTGGTATTCTTTGTTTATCTATTAGATTTTGTAACTGTTCTGACAGTGTGGTATTCTTTGTTTATCTATTAGATTTTGTAACTGTTCTGACAGTGTGGTATTCTTTGTTTATCTATTAGATTTTGTAACTGTTCTGACAGTGTGGTATTCTTTGTTTATCTATTAGATTTTGTAACTGTTCTGACAGTGTGGTATTCTTTGTTTATCTATTAGATTTTGTAACTGTTCTGACAGTGTGGTATACTTTGTTTATCTATTAGATTTTGTAACTGTTCTGACAGTGTGGTATACTTTGTTTATCTATTAGATTTTGTAACTGTTCTGACAGTGTGGTATACTTTGTTTATCTATTAGATTTTGTAACTGTTCTGACAGTGTGGTATTCTTTGTTTATCTATTAGATTAGTAACTGTTCTGACAGTGTGGTATTCTTTGTTTATCTATTAGATTTTGTAACTGTTCTGACAGTGTGGTATACTTTGTTTATCTATTAGATTTTGTAACTCTTCTGACAGTGTGGTATTCTTTGTTTATCTATTAGATTTTGTAACTGTTCTGACAGTGTGGTATTCTTTGTTTATCTATTAGATTTTGTAACTGTTCTGACAGTGTGGTATTCTTTGTTTATCTATTAGATTTTGCAACTGTTCTGACAGTGTGTCATTCTTTGTTTTTCTATTAGATTTTGCAACTGTTCTGACAGTGTGGTATTCTTTGTTTATCTATTAGATTTTGCAACTGTTCGGACAGTGTGGTATTCTTTGTTTTACTATTAGATTTTGTAACTGTTCTGACAGTGTGGTATTCTTTGTTTTTCTATTAGATTTTGTAACTGTTCTGACAGTGTGGTATTCTTTGTTTATCTATTAGATTTTGTAACTGTTCTGACAGTGTGGTATTCTTTGTTTATCTATTATATTTGGTAACTGTTCTGACAGTGTGGTATTCTTTGTTTATCTATTAGATTTTGTAACTGTTCTGACAGTGTGGTATTCTTTGTTTTTCTATTAGATTTTGTAACTGTTCTGACAGTGTGGTATTCTTTGTTTATCTATTAGATTATGTAACTGTTCTAACAGTGTGGTATTCTTTGTTTATCTATTATATTTTGTAACTGTTCTGACAGTGTGGTATTCTTTGTTTATCTATTAGATTTTGTAACTGTTCTGACAGTGTGGTATTCTTTGTTTTTCTATTAGATTGTGTAACTGTTCTGACAGTGTGGTATTCTTTGTTTATCTATTAGATTTTGTAACTGTTCTGACAGTGTGGTATTCTTTGTTTTTCTATTAGATTTTGTAACTGTTCTGACAGTGTGGTATTCTTTGTTTATCTATTAGATTTTGTAACTGTTCTGACAGTGTGGTATTCTTTGTTTATCTATTAGATTTTGTAACTGTTCTGACAGTGTGGTATTCTTTGTTTATCTATTAGATTGTGTAACTGTTCTGACAGTGTTGTATTCTTTGTTTATCTATTAGATTTTGTAACTGTTCTGACAGTTTGGTATTCTTTGTTTATCTATTAGATTTTGTAACTGTTCTGACAATGTAGTATTCTTTGTTTTTCTATTAGATTTTGTAACTGTTCTGACAGTGTGGTATTCTTTGTTTATCTATTAGATTTTGTAACTGTTCTGACAGTGTGGTATTCTTTGTTTTTCTATTAGATTTTGTAACTGTTCGAACCGTGTGGTATTCTTTGTTTATCTATTAGATTTGCAACTGTTCGGACAGTGTGGTATTCTTTGTTTTATCTATTAGATTTTGTAACTGTTCTGACAGTGTGGTATTCTTTGTTTATCTATTAGATTTTGTAACTGTTCTGACAGTTTGGTATTCATTGTTTATCTATTAGATTTTGTAACTGTTCTGACAGTGTGGTATACTTTGTTTGTCTATTAGATTTTGTAACTGTTCTGACAGTGTGGTATACTTTGTTTATCTATTAGATTTTGTAACTGTTCTGACAGTGTGGTATTCTTTGTTTATCTATTAGATTTGTAACTGTTCTGACAGTGTGGTATTCTTTGTTTATCTATTAGATTTTGTAACTGTTCTGACAGTGTGGTATTCTTTGTTTATCTATTAGATTTGTAACTGTTCTGACAGTGTGGTATTCTTTGTTTATCTATTAGATTTTGCAACTGTTCTGACAGTGTGTCATTCTTTGTTTTTCTATTAGATTTTGCAACTGTTCTGACAGTGTGGTATTCTTTGTTTATCTATTAGATTTTGCAACTGTTCGGACAGTGTGGTATTCTTTGTTTTACTATTAGATTTTGTAACTGTTCTGACAGTGTGGTATTCTTTGTTTTTCTATTAGATTTTGTAACTGTTCTGACAGTGTGGTATTCTTTGTTTATCTATTAGATTTTGTAACTGTTCTGACAGTGTGGTATTCTTTGTTTATCTATTATATTTGGTAACTGTTCTGACAGTGTGGTATTCTTTGTTTATCTATTAGATTTTGTAACTGTTCTGACAGTGTGGTATTCTTTGTTTTTCTATTAGATTTTGTAACTGTTCTGACAGTGTGGTATTCTTTGTTTATCTATTAGATTATGTAACTGTTCTAACAGTGTGGTATTCTTTGTTTATCTATTAGATTTTGTAACTGTTCTGACAGTGTGGTATTCTTTGTTTATCTATTAGATTTTGTAACTGTTCTGACAGTGTGGTATTCTTTGTTTTTCTATTAGATTGTGTAACTGTTCTGACAGTGTGGTATTCTTTGTTTATCTATTAGATTTTGTAACTGTTCTGACAGTGTGGTATTCTTTGTTTTTCTATTAGATTTTGTAACTGTTCTGACAGTGTGGTATTCTTTGTTTATCTATTAGATTTTGTAACTGTTCTGACAGTGTGGTATTCTTTGTTTATCTATTAGATTTTGTAACTGTTCTGACAGTGTGGTATTCTTTGTTTATCTATTAGATTGTGTAACTGTTCTGACAGTGTTGTATTCTTTGTTTATCTATTAGATTTTGTAACTGTTCTGACAGTTTGGTATTCTTTGTTTATCTATTAGATTTTGTAACTGTTCTGACAATGTAGTATTCTTTGTTTTTCTATTAGATTTTGTAACTGTTCTGACAGTGTGGTATTCTTTGTTTATCTATTAGA
The DNA here is from genome assembly GCA_963680875.1 of Bathymodiolus brooksi. Taxonomy (NCBI): domain Eukaryota; kingdom Metazoa; phylum Mollusca; class Bivalvia; order Mytilida; family Modiolidae; genus Bathymodiolus; species Bathymodiolus brooksi. The sequence goes on from OY804577.1 coordinate 50,197,858, forward strand.
TTTTGTAACTGTTCTGACAGTGTGGTATTCTTTGTTTTTCTATTAGATTTTGTAACTGTTCGAACCGTGTGGTATTCTTTGTTTATCTATTAGATTTGCAACTGTTCGGACAGTGTGGTATTCTTTGTTTTATCTATTAGATTTTGTAACTGTTCTGACAGTGTGGTATTCTTTGTTTATCTATTAGATTTTGTAACTGTTCTGACAGTTTGGTATTCATTGTTTATCTATTAGATTTTGTAACTGTTCTGACAGTGTGGTATACTTTGTTTGTCTATTAGATTTTGTAACTGTTCTGACAGTGTGGTATACTTTGTTTATCTATTAGATTTTGTAACTGTTCTGACAGTGTGGTATTCTTTGTTTATCTATTAGATTTGTAACTGTTCTGACAGTGTGGTATTCTTTGTTTATCTATTAGATTTTGTAACTGTTCTGACAGTGTGGTATTCTTTGTTTATCTATTAGATTTTGTAACTGTTCTGACAGTGTGGTATACTTTGTTTATCTATTAGATTTTGTAACTGTTCTGACAGTGTGTTATACTTTGTTTATCTATTAGATTTTGTAACTGTTCTGACAGTGTGGTATTCTTTGTTTATCTATTAGATTTTGTAACTGTTCTGAGAGTGTGGTATTCTTTGTTTATCTATTAGATTTTGTAACTGTTCTGACAGTGTGGTATTAGTTGTTTATCTATTCGATTTTGTAACTGTTCTGACAGTGTGGTATTCTTTGTTTATCTATTAGATTTTGTAACTGTTCTGACAGTGTGGTATTCTTTGTTTATCTATTAGATTTTGTAACTGTTCTGACAGTGTGGTATTCTTTTTTATCTATTAGATTTTGTAACTGTTCTGACAGTATGGTATTCTTTGTTTATCTATTAGATTTTGTAACTGTTCTGACAGTGTGGTATTCTTTGTTTATCTATTAGATTTTGTAACTGTTCTGACAGTGTGGTATTGTTTGTTTATCTATTAGATTTTGTAACTGTTCTGACAGTATGGTATTCTTTGTTTATCTATTAGATTTGTAACTGTTCTGACAGTATGGTATTCTTTGTTTATCTATTAGATTTTGTAACTGTTCTGACAGTGTGGTATTCTTTGTATATCTATTAGATTTTGTAACTGTTCTGACAGTGTGGTATTCTTTGTTTATCTATTAGATTTTGTAACTGTTCTGACAGTGTGGTAATCTTTGTTTATCTATTAGATTTTGTAACTGTTCTGACAGTGTGGTATTCTTTGTTTATCTATTAGATTTTGTAACTGTTCTGACAGTGTGGTATTCTTTGTTTATCTATTAGATTTTGTAACTGTTCTGACAGTGTAGTATTCTTTGTTTTTCTATTAGATTTTGTAACTGTTCTGACAGTGTGGTATTCTTTGTTTTTCTATTAGATTTTGTAACTGTTCTGACAGTGTGGTATTCTTTGTTTATCTATTAGATTTTGTAACTGTTCTGACAGTGTGGTATTCTTTGTTTTTCTATTAGATTGTGTAACTGTTCTGACAGTGTGGTATTCTTTGTTTATCTATTAGATTTTGTAACTGTTCTGACAGTGTGGTATTCTTTGTTTTTCTATTAGATTTTGTAACTGTTCTGACAGTGTGGTATTCTTTGTTTATCTATTAGATTTTGTAACTGTTCTGACAGTGTGGTATTCTTTGTTTATCTATTAGATTTTGTAACTGTTCTGACAGTGTGGTATTCTTTGTTTATCTATTAGATTGTGTAACTGTTCTGACAGTGTTGTATTCTTTGTTTATCTATTAGATTTTGTAACTGTTCTGACAGTTTGGTATTCTTTGTTTATCTATTAGATTTTGTAACTGTTCTGACAATGTAGTATTCTTTGTTTTTCTATTAGATTTTGTAACTGTTCTGACAGTGTGGTATTCTTTGTTTATCTATTAGATTTTGTAACTGTTCTGACAGTGTGGTATTCTTTGTTTTTCTATTAGATTTTGTAACTGTTCGAACCGTGTGGTATTCTTTGTTTATCTATTAGATTTGCAACTGTTCGGACAGTGTGGTATTCTTTGTTTTATCTATTAGATTTTGTAACTGTTCTGACAGTGTGGTATTCTTTGTTTATCTATTAGATTTTGTAACTGTTCTGACAGTTTGGTATTCATTGTTTATCTATTAGATTTTGTAACTGTTCTGACAGTGTGGTATACTTTGTTTGTCTATTAGATTTTGTAACTGTTCTGACAGTGTGGTATACTTTGTTTATCTATTAGATTTTGTAACTGTTCTGACAGTGTGGTATTCTTTGTTTATCTATTAGATTTGTAACTGTTCTGACAGTGTGGTATTCTTTGTTTATCTATTAGATTTTGTAACTGTTCTGACAGTGTGGTATTCTTTGTTTATCTATTAGATTTGTAACTGTTCTGACAGTGTGGTATTCTTTGTTTATCTATTAGATTTTGCAACTGTTCTGACAGTGTGTCATTCTTTGTTTTTCTATTAGATTTTGCAACTGTTCTGACAGTGTGGTATTCTTTGTTTATCTATTAGATTTTGCAACTGTTCGGACAGTGTGGTATTCTTTGTTTTACTATTAGATTTTGTAACTGTTCTGACAGTGTGGTATTCTTTGTTTTTCTATTAGATTTTGTAACTGTTCTGACAGTGTGGTATTCTTTGTTTATCTATTAGATTTTGTAACTGTTCTGACAGTGTGGTATTCTTTGTTTATCTATTATATTTGGTAACTGTTCTGACAGTGTGGTATTCTTTGTTTATCTATTAGATTTTGTAACTGTTCTGACAGTGTGGTATTCTTTGTTTTTCTATTAGATTTTGTAACTGTTCTGACAGTGTGGTATTCTTTGTTTATCTATTAGATTATGTAACTGTTCTAACAGTGTGGTATTCTTTGTTTATCTATTAGATTTTGTAACTGTTCTGACAGTGTGGTATTCTTTGTTTATCTATTAGATTTTGTAACTGTTCTGACAGTGTGGTATTCTTTGTTTTTCTATTAGATTGTGTAACTGTTCTGACAGTGTGGTATTCTTTGTTTATCTATTAGATTTTGTAACTGTTCTGACAGTGTGGTATTCTTTGTTTTTCTATTAGATTTTGTAACTGTTCTGACAGTGTGGTATTCTTTGTTTATCTATTAGATTTTGTAACTGTTCTGACAGTGTGGTATTCTTTGTTTATCTATTAGATTTTGTAACTGTTCTGACAGTGTGGTATTCTTTGTTTATCTATTAGATTGTGTAACTGTTCTGACAGTGTTGTATTCTTTGTTTATCTATTAGATTTTGTAACTGTTCTGACAGTTTGGTATTCTTTGTTTATCTATTAGATTTTGTAACTGTTCTGACAATGTAGTATTCTTTGTTTTTCTATTAGATTTTGTAACTGTTCTGACAGTGTGGTATTCTTTGTTTATCTATTAGATTTTGTAACTGTTCTGACAGTGTGGTATTCTTTGTTTTTCTATTAGATTTTGTAACTGTTCGAACCGTGTGGTATTCTTTGTTTATCTATTAGATTTGCAACTGTTCGGACAGTGTGGTATTCTTTGTTTTATCTATTAGATTTTGTAACTGTTCTGACAGTGTGGTATTCTTTGTTTATCTATTAGATTTTGTAACTGTTCTGACAGTTTGGTATTCATTGTTTATCTATTAGATTTTGTAACTGTTCTGACAGTGTGGTATACTTTGTTTGTCTATTAGATTTTGTAACTGTTCTGACAGTGTGGTATACTTTGTTTATCTATTAGATTTTGTAACTGTTCTGACAGTGTGGTATTCTTTGTTTATCTATTAGATTTGTAACTGTTCTGACAGTGTGGTATTCTTTGTTTATCTATTAGATTTTGTAACTGTTCTGACAGTGTGGTATTCTTTGTTTATCTATTAGATTTTGTAACTGTTCTGACAGTGTGGTATACTTTGTTTATCTATTAGATTTTGTAACTGTTCTGACAGTGTGTTATACTTTGTTTATCTATTAGATTTTGTAACTGTTCTGACAGTGTGGTATTCTTTGTTTATCTATTAGATTTTGTAACTGTTCTGAGAGTGTGGTATTCTTTGTTTATCTATTAGATTTTGTAACTGTTCTGACAGTGTGGTATTAGTTGTTTATCTATTCGATTTTGTAACTGTTCTGACAGTGTGGTATTCTTTGTTTATCTATTAGATTTTGTAACTGTTCTGACAGTGTGGTATTCTTTGTTTATCTATTAGATTTTGTAACTGTTCTGACAGTGTGGTATTCTTTTTTATCTATTAGATTTTGTAACTGTTCTGACAGTATGGTATTCTTTGTTTATCTATTAGATTTTGTAACTGTTCTGACAGTGTGGTATTCTTTGTTTATCTATTAGATTTTGTAACTGTTCTGACAGTGTGGTATTGTTTGTTTATCTATTAGATTTTGTAACTGTTCTGACAGTATGGTATTCTTTGTTTATCTATTAGATTTGTAACTGTTCTGACAGTATGGTATTCTTTGTTTATCTATTAGATTTTGTAACTGTTCTGACAGTGTGGTATTCTTTGTATATCTATTAGATTTTGTAACTGTTCTGACAGTGTGGTATTCTTTGTTTATCTATTAGATTTTGTAACTGTTCTGACAGTGTGGTAATCTTTGTTTATCTATTAGATTTTGTAACTGTTCTGACAGTGTGGTATTCTTTGTTTATCTATTAGATTTTGTAACTGTTCTGACAGTGTGGTATTCTTTGTTTATCTATTAGATTTTGTAACTGTTCTGACAGTGTAGTATTCTTTGTTTTTCTATTAGATTTTGTAACTGTTCTGACAGTGTGGTATTCTTTGTTTTTCTATTAGATTTTGTAACTGTTCTGACAGTGTGGTATTCTTTGTTTATCTATTAGATTTTGTAACTGTTCTGACAGTGTGGTATTCTTTGTTTATCTATTAGATTTTGTAACTGTTCTGACAGTGTGGTATTCTTTGTTTATCTATTAGATTTTGTAACTGTTCTGACAGTGTGGTATTCTTTGTTTTTCTATTAGATTTTGTAACTGTTCTGACAGTGTGGTATTCTTTGTTTATCTATTAGATTTGTAACTGTTCTGACAGTGTGATATTCTTTGTTTATCTATTAGATTGTGTAACTGTTCTGACAGTGTGGTATTCTTTGTTTATCTATTAGATTTTGTAACTGTTCTGACAGTGTGGTATTAGTTGTTTATCTATTAGATTTTGCAACTGTTCTGACAGTGTGGTATTCTTTGTTTATCTATTAGATTTTGTAACTGTTCTGACAGTGTGGTATTCTTTTTTTATCTATTAGATTTTGTAACTGTTCTGACAGTGTGGTATACTTTGTTTATCTATTAGATTTTGTAACTGTTCTGACAGTGTGTTATACTTTGTTTATCTATTAGATTTTGTAACTGTTCTGACAGTGTGGTATACTTTGTTTGTCTATTAGATTTTGTAACTGTTCTGACAGTGTGGTATACTTTGTTTATCTATTAGATTTTGTAACTGTTCTGACAGTGTGGTATTCTTTGTTTATCTATTAGATTTGTAACTGTTCTGACAGTGTGGTATTCTTTGTTTATCTATTAGATTTTGTAACTGTTCTGACAGTGTGGCATTCTCTGTTTATCTATTAGATTTTGTAACTGTTCTGACAGTGTGGTATTCTTTGTTTATCTATTAGATTTTGTAACTGTTCTGACAGTGTGGTATTCTTTGTTTATCTATTAGATTTTGTAACTGTTCTGACAGTGTGGTATTCTTTGTTTATCTATTAGATTTTGTAACTGTTCTGACAGTGTGGTATTCTTGATTTATCTATTAGATTGTGTAACTGTTCTGACAGTGTGGTATTCTTTGTTTATCTATTAGATTTTGTAACTCTTCTGACAGTGTGGTATTCTTTGTTTATCTATTAGATTTTGTAACTGGTCTGACAGTGTGGTATTCTTTGTTTATCTATTAGATTTTGTAACTGTTCTGACAGTGTGGTATTCTTTGTTTATCTATTAGATTTTGTAACTGTTCTGACAGTGTGGTATTCTTTGTTTATCTATTAGATTTTGTAACTGTTCGAACAGTGTGGTATTCTTTGTTTATCTATTAGATTTTGCAACTATTCGGACAGTGTGGTATTCTTTGTTTTACTATTAGATTTTGTAACTGTTCTGACAGTGTGGTATTCTTTGTTTTTCTATTAGATTTTGTAACTGTTCTGACAGTGTGGTATTCTTTGTTTATCTATTAGATTTTGTAACTGTTCTGACAGTGTGGTATTCTTTGTTTATCTATTAGATTTTGTAACTGTTCTGACAATGTGGTATTCTTTGTTTATCTATTAGATTTTGTAACTGTTCTGACAGTGTGGTATTCTTTGTTTATCTATTAGATTTTGTAACTGTTCTGACAGTGTGGTATTCTTTGTTTATCTATTAGATTTTGTAACTGTTCTGACAGTGTGGTATTCTTTGTTTATCTATTAGATTTTGTAACTGTTCTGACAGTGTGGTATTCTTTGTTTATCTATTAGATTTTGTAACTGTTCTGACAGTTTGGTATTCTTTGTTTATCTATTAGATTTTGTAACTGTTCTGACAGTGTGGTATTCTTTGTTTATCTATTAGATTTTGTAACTGTTCTGACAGTGTGGTATTCTTTGTTTATCTATTAGATTTTGTAACTGTTCTGACAGTGTGGTATTCTTTGTTTATCTATTAGATTTTGTAACTGTTCTGACAGTGTGGTATACTTTGTTTATCTATTAGATTTTGTAACTGTTCTGACAGTGTGGTATACTTTGTTTATCTATTAGATTTGTAACTGTTCTGACAGTGTGGTATTCTTTGTTTATCTATTAGATTTTGTAACTGTTCTGCCAGTGTGGTATTCTTTGTTTATCTATTAGATTTGTAACTGTTCTGACAGTGTGGTATTCTTTGTTTATCTATTAGATTTTGTAACTGTTCTGACAGTGTGGTATACTTTGTTTATCTATTAGATTTTGTAACTCTTCTGACAGTGTGGTATTCTTTGTTTATCTATTAGATTTTGTAACTGTTCTGACAGTGTGGTATTCTTTGTTTATCTATTAGATTTTGTAACTGTTCTGACAGTGTGGTATTCTTTGTTTATCTATTAGATTTTGTAACTGTTCTGACAGTGTGGTAATCTTTGTTTATCTATTAGATTTTGTAACTGTTCTGACAGTGTGGTATTCTTTGTTTATCTATTAGATTTTGTAACTGTTCTGACAGTGTGGTATTCTTTGTTTATCTATTAGATTTTGTAACTGTTCTGACAGTGTAGTATTCTTTGTTTTTCTATTAGATTTTGTAACTGTTCTGACAGTGTGGTATTCTTTGTTTTTCTATTAGATTTTGTAACTGTTCTGACAGTGTGGTATTCTTTGTTTATCTATTAGATTTTGTAACTGTTCTGACAGTGTGGTATTCTTTGTTTATCTATTAGATTTTGTAACTGTTCTGACAGTGTGGTATTCTTTGTTTATCTATTAGATTTTGTAACTGTTCTGACAGTGTGGTATTCTTTGTTTTTCTATTAGATTTTGTAACTGTTCTGACAGTGTGGTATTCTTTGTTTATCTATTAGATTTGTAACTGTTCTGACAGTGTGATATTCTTTGTTTATCTATTAGATTTTGTAACTGTTCTGACAGTGTGGTATTCTTTGTTTATCTATTAGATTTTGTAACTGTTCTGACAGTGTGGTATTAGTTGTTTATCTATTAGATTTTGCAACTGTTCTGACAGTGTGGTATTCTTTGTTTATCTATTAGATTTTGTAACTGTTCTGACAGTGTGGTATTCTTTTTTTATCTATTAGATTTTGTAACTGTTCTGACAGTGTGGTATACTTTGTTTATCTATTAGATTTTGTAACTGTTCTGACAGTGTGTTATACTTTGTTTATCTATTAGATTTTGTAACTGTTCTGACAGTGTGGTATACTTTGTTTGTCTATTAGATTTTGTAACTGTTCTGACAGTGTGGTATACTTTGTTTATCTATTAGATTTTGTAACTGTTCTGACAGTGTGGTATTCTTTGTTTATCTATTAGATTTGTAACTGTTCTGACAGTGTGGTATTCTTTGTTTATCTATTAGATTTTGTAACTGTTCTGACAGTGTGGCATTCTCTGTTTATCTATTAGATTTTGTAACTGTTCTGACAGTGTGGTATTCTTTGTTTATCTATTAGATTTTGTAACTGTTCTGACAGTGTGGTATTCTTTGTTTATCTATTAGATTTTGTAACTGTTCTGACAGTGTGGTATTCTTTGTTTATCTATTAGATTTTGTAACTGTTCTGACAGTGTGGTATTCTTGATTTATCTATTAGATTGTGTAACTGTTCTGACAGTGTGGTATTCTTTGTTTATCTATTAGATTTTGTAACTCTTCTGACAGTGTGGTATTCTTTGTTTATCTATTAGATTTTGTAACTGGTCTGACAGTGTGGTATTCTTTGTTTATCTATTAGATTTTGTAACTGTTCTGACAGTGTGGTATTCTTTGTTTATCTATTAGATTTTGTAACTGTTCTGACAGTGTGGTATTCTTTGTTTATCTATTAGATTTTGTAACTGTTCGAACAGTGTGGTATTCTTTGTTTATCTATTAGATTTTGCAACTATTCGGACAGTGTGGTATTCTTTGTTTTACTATTAGATTTTGTAACTGTTCTGACAGTGTGGTATTCTTTGTTTTTCTATTAGATTTTGTAACTGTTCTGACAGTGTGGTATTCTTTGTTTATCTATTAGATTTTGTAACTGTTCTGACAGTGTGGTATTCTTTGTTTATCTATTAGATTTTGTAACTGTTCTGACAATGTGGTATTCTTTGTTTATCTATTAGATTTTGTAACTGTTCTGACAGTGTGGTATTCTTTGTTTATCTATTAGATTTTGTAACTGTTCTGACAGTGTGGTATTCTTTGTTTATCTATTAGATTTTGTAACTGTTCTGACAGTGTGGTATTCTTTGTTTATCTATTAGATTTTGTAACTGTTCTGACAGTGTGGTATTCTTTGTTTATCTATTAGATTTTGTAACTGTTCTGACAGTTTGGTATTCTTTGTTTATCTATTAGATTTTGTAACTGTTCTGACAGTGTGGTATTCTTTGTTTATCTATTAGATTTTGTAACTGTTCTGACAGTGTGGTATTCTTTGTTTATCTATTAGATTTTGTAACTGTTCTGACAGTGTGGTATTCTTTGTTTATCTATTAGATTTTGTAACTGTTCTGACAGTGTGGTATACTTTGTTTATCTATTAGATTTTGTAACTGTTCTGACAGTGTGGTATACTTTGTTTATCTATTAGATTTGTAACTGTTCTGACAGTGTGGTATTCTTTGTTTATCTATTAGATTTTGTAACTGTTCTGCCAGTGTGGTATTCTTTGTTTATCTATTAGATTTGTAACTGTTCTGACAGTGTGGTATTCTTTGTTTATCTATTAGATTTTGTAACTGTTCTGACAGTGTGGTATACTTTGTTTATCTATTAGATTTTGTAACTCTTCTGACAGTGTGGTATTCTTTGTTTATCTATTAGATTTTGTAACTGTTCTGACAGTGTGGTATTCTTTGTTTATCTATTAGATTTTGTAACTGTTCTGACAGTGTGGTATTCTTTGTTTATCTATTAGATTTTGCAACTGTTCTGACAGTGTGTCATTCTTTGTTTTTCTATTAGATTTTGCAACTGTTCTGACAGTGTGGTATTCTTTGTTTATCTATTAGATTTTGCAACTGTTCGGACAGTGTGGTATTCTTTGTTTTACTATTAGATTTTGTAACTGTTCTGACAGTGTGGTATTCTTTGTTTTTCTATTAGATTTTGTAACTGTTCTGACAGTGTGGTATTCTTTGTTTATCTATTAGATTTTGTAACTGTTCTGACAGTGTGGTATTCTTTGTTTATCTATTAGATTTGGTAACTGTTCTGACAGTGTGGTATTCTTTGTTTATCTATTAGATTTTGTAACTGTTCTGACAGTGTGGTATTCTTTGTTTTTCTATTAGATTTTGTAACTGTTCTGACAGTGTGGTATTCTTTGTTTATCTATTAGATTATGTAACTGTTCTAACAGTGTGGTATTCTTTGTTTATCTATTAGATTTTGTAACTGTTCTGACAGTGTGGTATTCTTTGTTTATCTATTAGATTTTGTAACTGTTCTGACAGTGTGGTATTCTTTGTTTTTCTATTAGATTGTGTAACTGTTCTGACAGTGTGGTATTCTTTGTTTATCTATTAGATTTTGTAACTGTTCTGACAGTGTGGTATTCTTTGTTTTTCTATTAGATTTTGTAACTGTTCTGACAGTGTGGTATTCTTTGTTTATCTATTAGATTTTGTAACTGTTCTGACAGTGTGGTATTCTTTGTTTATCTATTAGATTTTGTAACTGTTCTGACAGTGTGGTATTCTTTGTTTATCTATTAGATTGTGTAACTGTTCTGACAGTGTTGTATTCTTTGTTTATCTATTAGATTTTGTAACTGTTCTGACAGTTTGGTATTCTTTGTTTATCTATTAGATTTTGTAACTGTTCTGACAATGTAGTATTCTTTGTTTTTCTATTAGATTTTGTAACTGTTCTGACAGTGTGGTATTCTTTGTTTATCTATTAGATTTTGTAACTGTTCTGACAGTGTGGTATTCTTTGTTTTTCTATTAGATTTTGTAACTGTTCGAACCGTGTGGTATTCTTTGTTTATCTATTAGATTTGCAACTGTTCGGACAGTGTGGTATTCTTTGTTTTACTATTAGATTTTGTAACTGTTCTGACAGTGTGGTATTCTTTGTTTATCTATTAGATTTTGTAACTGTTCTGACAGTTTGGTATTCATTGTTTATCTATTAGATTTTGTAACTGTTCTGACAGTGTGGTATTCTTTGGTTTTCTATTAGATTTTGTAACTGTTCTGACAGTGTGGTATTCTTTGTTTATCTATTAGATTTTGTAACTGTTCTGACAGTGTGGTATTCTTTGTTTATCTATTAGATTTTGTAACTGTTCTGACAGTGTGGTATTCTTTGTTTATCTATTAGATTTTGCAACTGTTCTGACAGTGTGTCATTCTTTGTTTTTCTATTAGATTTTGCAACTGTTCTGACAGTGTGGTATTCTTTGTTTATCTATTAGATTTTGCAACTGTTCGGACAGTGTGGTATTCTTTGTTTTACTATTAGATTTTGTAACTGTTCTGACAGTGTGGTATTCTTTGTTTTTCTATTAGATTTTGTAACTGTTCTGACAGTGTGGTATTCTTTGTTTATCTATTAGATTTTGTAACTGTTCTGACAGTGTGGTATTCTTTGTTTATCTATTAGATTTGGTAACTGTTCTGACAGTGTGGTATTCTTTGTTTTTCTATTAGATTTTGTAACTGTTCTGACAGTGTGGTATTCTTTGTTTATCTATTAGATTATGTAACTGTTCTAACAGTGTGGTATTCTTTGTTTATCTATTAGATTTTGTAACTGTTCTGACAGTGTGGTATTCTTTGTTTATCTATTAGATTTTGTAACTGTTCTGACAGTGTGGTATTCTTTGTTTTTCTATTAGATTGTGTAACTGTTCTGACAGTGTGGTATTCTTTGTTTATCTATTAGATTTTGTAACTGTTCTGACAGTGTGGTATTCTTTGTTTTTCTATTAGATTTTGTAACTGTTCTGACAGTGTGGTATTCTTTGTTTATCTATTAGATTTTGTAACTGTTCTGACAGTGTGGTATTCTTTGTTTATCTATTAGATTTTGTAACTGTTCTGACAGTGTGGTATTCTTTGTTTATCTATTAGATTGTGTAACTGTTCTGACAGTGTTGTATTCTGTGTTTATCTATTAGATTTTGTAACTGTTCTGACAGTTTGGTATTCTTTGTTTATCTATTAGATTTTGTAACTGTTCTGACAATGTAGTATTCTTTGTTTTTCTATTAGATTTTGTAACTGTTCTGACAGTGTGGTATTCTTTGTTTATCTATTAGATTTTGTAACTGTTCTGACAGTGTGGTATTCTTTGTTTTTCTATTAGATTTTGTAACTGTTCGAACCGTGTGGTATTCTTTGTTTATCTATTAGATTTGCAACTGTTCGGACAGTGTGGTATTCTTTGTTTTACTATTAGATTTTGTAACTGTTCTGACAGTGTGGTATTCTTTGTTTATCTATTAGATTTTGTAACTGTTCTGACAATTTGATATTCATTGTTTATCTATTAGATTTTGTAACTGTTCTGACAGTGTGGTATTCTTTGGTTTTCTATTAGATTTTGTAACTGTTCTGACAGTGTGGTATTCTTTGTTTATCTATTAGATTGTGTAACTGTTCTGACAGTGTGGTATTCTTTGTTTATCTATTAGATTTTGTAACTGTTCTGACAGTGTGGTATTCTTTGTTTATCTATTAGATTTTGTAACTATTCTGACAGTGTGGTATTCTTTGTTTTTCTATTAGATTTTGTAACTGTTCTGACAGTGTGGTATTCTTTGTTTATCTATTAGATTTTGTAACTGTTCTGACAGTGTGGTATTCTTTGTTTTTCTATTAGATTTTGTAACTGTTCGAACAGTGTGGTATTCTTTGTTTATCTATTAGATTTGCAACTGTTCGGACAGTGTGGTATTCTTTGTTTTACTATTAGATTTTGTAACTGTTCTGACAGTGTGGTATTCTTTGTTTATCTATTAGATTTTGTAACTGTTCTGACAGTTTGGTATTCATTGTTTATCTATTAGATTTTGTAACTGTTCTGACAGTGTGGTATTCTTTGGTTTTCTATTAGATTTTGTAACTGTTCTGACAGTGTGGTATTCTTTGTTTATCTATTAGATTGTGTAACTGTTCTGACAGTGTGGTATTCTTTGTTTATCTATTAGATTTTGTAACTGTTCTGACAGTGTGGTATTCTTTGTTTATCTATTAGATTTTGTAACTATTCTGACAGTGTGGTATTCTTTGTTTATCTATTAGATTTAGTAACTGTTCTGACAGTGTGGTATTTTTTGGTTTTCTATTAGATTTTGTAACTGTTCTGACAGTGTGGTATTCTTTGTTTATCTATTAGATTTAGTAACTGTTCTGACAGTGTGGTATTTTTTGGTTTTCTATTAGATTTTGTAACTGTTCTGACAGTGTGGTATTCTTTGTTTATCTATTAGATTTTGTAACTGTTCTGACAGTGTGGTATTCTTTGTTTATCTATTAGATTTTGTAACTGTTCTGACAGTGTGGTATTCTTTGTTTTTCTATTAGATTGTGTAACTGTTCTGACAGTGTGGTATTCTTTGTTTATCTATTAGATTTTGTAACTGTTCTGACAGTGTGGTATTCTTTGTTTTTCTATTAGATTTTGTAACTGTTCTGACAGTGTGGTATTCTTTGTTTATCTATTAGATTTTGTAACTGTTCTGACAGTGTGGTATTCTTTGTTTATCTATTAGATTTTGTAACTGTTCTGACAGTGTGGTATTCTTTGTTTATCTATTAGATTGTGTAACTGTTCTGACAGTGTTGTATTCTTTGTTTATCTATTAGATTTTGTAACTTTTCTGACAGTTTGGTATTCTTTGTTTATCTATTAGATTTTGTAACTGTTCTGACAGTGTAGTATTCTTTGTTTTTCTATTAGATTTTGTAACTGTTCTGACAGTGTGGTATTCTTTGTTTATCTATTAGATTTTGTAACTGTTCTGACAGTGTGGTATTCTTTGTTTTTCTATTAGATTTTGTAACTGTTCGAACCGTGTGGTATTCTTTGTTTATCTATTAGATTTGCAACTGTTCGGACAGTGTGGTATTCTTTGTTTTACTATTAGATTTTGTAACTGTTCTGACAGTGTGGTATTCTTTGTTTATCTATTAGATTTTGTAACTGTTCTGACAGTTTGGTATTCATTGTTTATCTATTAGATTTTGTAACTGTTCTGACAGTGTGGTATTCTTTGGTTTTCTATTAGATTTTGTAACTGTTCTGACAGTGTGGTATTCTTTGTTTATCTATTAGATTGTGTAACTGTTCTGACAGTGTGGTATTCTTTGTTTATCTATTAGATTTTGTAACTGTTCTGACAGTGTGGTATTCTTTGTTTATCTATTAGATTTTGTAACTATTCTGACAGTGTGGTATTCTTTGTTTTTCTATTAGATTTTGTAACTGTTCTGACAGTGTGGTATTCTTTGTTTATCTATTAGATTTTGTAACTGTTCTGACAGTGTGGTATTCTTTGTTTTTCTATTAGATTTTGTAACTGTTCGAACAGTGTGGTATTCTTTGTTTATCTATTAGATTTGCAACTGTTCGGACAGTGTGGTATTCTTTGTTTTACTATTAGATTTTGTAACTGTTCTGACAGTGTGGTATTATTTGTTTATCTATTAGATTTTGTAACTGTTCTGACAGTTTGGTATTCATTGTTTATCTATTAGATTTTGTAACTGTTCTGACAGTGTGGTATTCTTTGGTTTTCTATTAGATTTTGTAACTGTTCTGACAGTGTGGTATTCTTTGTTTATCTATTAGATTGTGTAACTGTTCTGACAGTGTGGTATTCTTTGTTTATCTATTAGATTTTGTAACTGTTCTGACAGTGTGGTATTCTTTGTTTATCTATTAGATTTTGTAACTATTCTGACAGTGTGGTATTCTTTGTTTATCTATTAGATTTAGTAACTGTTCTGACAGTGTGGTATTTTTTGGTTTTCTATTAGATTTTGTAACTGTTCTGACAGTGTGGTATTCTTTGTTTATCTATTAGATTTTGTAACTGTTCTGACAGTGTGGTATTCTTTGTTTATCTATTAGATTTTGTAACTGTTCTGACAGTGTGGTATTCTTTGTTTTTCTATTAGATTGTGTACCTGTTCTGACAGTGTGGTATTCTTTGTTTATCTATTAGATTTTGTAACTGTTCTGACAGTGTGGTATTCTTTGTTTTTCTATTAGATTTTGTAACTGTTCTGACAGTGTGGTATTCTTTGTTTATCTATTAGATTTTGTAACTGTTCTGACAGTGTGGTATTCTTTGTTTATCTATTAGATTTTGTAACTGTTCTGACAGTGTGGTATTCTTTGTTTATCTATTAGATTTTGTAACTATTCTGACAGTGTGGTATTCTTTGTTTATCTATTAGATTTTGTAACTGTTCTGACAGTGTGGTATTCTTTGTTTTTCTATTAGATTTTGTAACTGTTCTGACAGTGTGGTATTCTTTGTTTATCTATGAGATTTTGTAACTGTTCTGACAGTGTGGTATTCTTTGTTTATCTATTAGATTTTGTAACTGTTCTGACAGTGTGGTATTCTTTGTTTATCTATTAGATTGTGTAACTGTTCTGACAGTGTTGTATTCTTTGTTTATCTATTAGATTTTGTAACTGTTCTGACAGTTTGGTATTCTTTGTTTATCTATTAGATTTTGTAACTGTTCTGACAGTGTAGTATTCTTTGTTTTTCTATTAGATTTTGTAACTGTTCTGACAGTGTAGTATTCTTTGTTTATCTATTAGATTTTGTAACTGTTCTGACAGTGTGGTATTCTTTGTTTTTCTATTAGATTTTGTAACTGTTCGAACAGTGTGGTATTCTTTGTTTATCTATTAGATTTGCAACTGTTCGGACAGTGTGGTATTCTTTGATTTACTATTAGATTTTATAACTGTTCTGACAGTGTTGTATTCTTTGTTTTTCTATTAGATTTTGTAACTGTTCTGACAGTGTGGTATTCTTTGTTTATCTATTAGATTTTGTAACTGTTCTGACAGTTTGGTATTCATTGTTTATCTATTAGATTTTGTAACTGTTCTGACAGTGTGGTATACTTTGTTTATCTATTAGATTTTGTAACTGTTATGACAGTGTGGTATTCTTTGTTTATCTATTAGATTTTGTAACTGTTCTGACAGTGTGGTATTCTTTGTTTATCTATTAGATTTTGTAACTGCTCTGACAGTGTGGTATTCTTTGTTTATCTATTAGATTTTGTAACTGTTCTGACAGTGTAGTATACTTTGTTTTTCTATTAGATTTTGTAACTGTTCTGACAGTGTGGTATACTTTGTTTATCTATTAGATTTTGTAACTGTTCTGACAGTGTGGTATACTTTGTTTATCTATTAGATTTTGTAACTGTTCTGACAGTGTGGTATTCTTTGTTTATCTATTAGATTTGTAACTGTTCTGACAGTGTGGTATTCTTTTTTTATCTATTAGATTTTGTAACTGATCTGACCGTGTGGTATACTTTGTTTATCTATTAGATTTTGTAACTGTTCTGACAGTGTGGTATTCTTTGTTTTTCTATTAGATTTTGTAACTGTTCTGACAGTGTGGTATTCTTTGTTTATCTATTAGATCGTGTAACTGTTCTGACAGTGTGGTATTCTTTGTTTATCTATTAGATTTTGTAACTGTTCTGACAGTGTGGTATTCTTTGTTTTTCTATTAGATTTTGTAACTGTTCTGACAGTGTGGTATTCTTTGTTTATCTATTAGATTTTGTAACTGTTCTGACAGTGTGGTATTATTTGTTTATCTATTAGATCGTGTAACTGTTCTGACAGTGTGGTATTCTTTGTTTATCTATTAGATTTTGTAACTGTTCTGACAGTGTGGTATTCTTTGTTTATCTATTAGATTTTGTAGCTGTTCTGACAGTGTGGTATTCTTTGTTTTTCTATTTGATTTTGTAACTGTTCTGACAGTGTGGTATTCTTTGTTTATCTATTAGATTTTGTAACTGTTCTGACAGTGTGGTATTCTTTGTTTATCTATTAGATTTTGTAACTGGTCTGACAGTGTGGTATTCTTTGTTTATCTATTAGATTTTGTAACTGTTCTGACAGTGTGGTATTCTTTGTTTATCTATTAGATTTTGTAACTGTTCTGACAGTGTGGTATTCTTTGTTTTTCTATTAGATTTTGTAACTATTCTGACAGTGTGGTATTCTTTGTTTATCTATTAGATTTTGTAACTGTTCTGACAGTGTGGTATTCTTTGTTTATCTATTATATTTTGTAACTGTTCTGACAGTGTGGTATTCTTTGTTTATCTATTAGATTGTGTAGCTGTTCTGACAGTGTGGTATTCTTTGTTTATCTATTAGATTTTGTAGCTGTTCTGACAGTTTGGTATTCTTTGTTTATCTATTAGATTGTGTAACTGTTCTGACAGTGTGGTATTCTTTGTTAATCTATTAGATTTTGTAACTGTTCTGACAGTGTGGTATTCTTTGTTTATCTATTAGATTTTGTAACGGTTCTGATAGTGTGGTATTCTTTGTTTATCTATTAGATTGTGTAACTGTTCTGACAGTGTGGTATTCTTTGTTTATCTATTAGATTTTGTAACTGTTCTGACAGTGTGGTATTCTTTGTTTATCTATTAGATTTTGTAACTGTTCTGACAGTGTGGTATTCTTTGTTTATCTATTAGATTTTGTAACTGTTCTGACAGTGTGGTATTCTTTGTTTATCTATTAGATTTTGTAACTGTTCTGACAGTGTGGTATTCTTTGTTTTACTATTAGATTTTGTAACTGTTCTGACAGTGTGGTATTCTTTGTTTTTCTATTAGATTTTGTAACTGTTCTGACAGTGTGGTATTCTTTGTTTATCTATTAGATTTTGTAACTGTTCTGACAGTGTGGTATTCTTTGTTTATCTATTAGATTTTGTAACTGTTCTGACAGTGTGGTATTCTTTGTTTATCTATTAGATTTTGTAACTGTTCTGACAGTGTGGTATTCTTTGTTTATCTATTAGATTTTGTAACTGTTCTGACAGTGTGGTATTTTTTGTTTATCTATTAGATTTTGTAACTGTTCTGACAGTGTGGTATACTTTGTTTATCTATTAGATTTTGTAACTGATCTGACAGTGTGGTATACTTTGTTTATCTATTAGATTTTGTAACTGTTCTGACAGTGTGGTATACTTTGTTTATCTATTAGATTTTGTAACTGTTCTGACAGTGTGGTATTCTTTGTTCATCTATTAGATTTGTAACTGTTATGACAGTGTGGTATTCTTTGTTTATCTATTAGATTTTGTAACTGTTCTGACAGTGTGGTATACTTTGTTTATCTATTAGATTTTGTAACTGTTCTGACAGTGTGGTATTCTTTGTTTATCTATTAGATTTTGTAACTGTTCTGATAGTGTGGTATTCTTTGTTTATCTATTAGATTGTGTAACTGTTCTGACAGTGTGGTATTCTTTGTTTATCTATTAGATTTTGTAACTGTTCTGACAGTGTGGTATTCTTTGTTTATCTATTAGATTTTGTAACTGTTCTGACAGTGTGGTATTCTTTGTTTATCTATTAGATTTTGTAACTGTTCTGACAGTGTGGTATTCTTTGTTTATCTATTAGATTTTGTAACTGTTCTGACAGTGTGGTATTAGCTGTTTATCTATTAGATTTTGTAACTGTTCTGACAGTGTGGTATACTTTGTTTATCTATTAGAATTTGTAACTGTTCTGACAGTGTGGTATTCTTTGTTTATCTATTAAATTTGTAACTGTTCTGACAATGTGGTATTTTTTGTTTTTCTATTAGATTTTGTAACTGTTCTGACAGTGTGGTATTCTTTGTTTATCTATTAGATTTTGTAACTGTTCTGACAGTGTGGTATTCTTTGTTTATCTATTAGATTTTGTAACTGTTCTGACAGTTTGGTATTCTTTGTTTATCTATTAGATTTTGTAACTGTTCTGACAATGTAGTATTCTTTGTTTTTCTATTAGATTTTGTAACTGTTCTGACAGTGTGGTATTCTTTGTTTATCTATTAGATTTTGTAACTGTTCTGACAGTGTAGTATTCTTTGTTTTTCTATTAGATTTTGTAACTGTTCGAACCGTGTGGTATTCTTTGTTTATCTATTAGATTTGCAACTGTTCGGACAGTGTGGTATTCTTTGTTTTACTATTAGATTTTGTAACTGTTCTGACAGTGTGGTATTCTTTGTTTATCTATTAGATTTTGTAACTGTTCTGACAGTTTGGTATTCATTGTTTATCTATTAGATTTTGTAACTGTTCTGACAGTGTGGTATTCTTTGGTTTTCTATTAGATTTTGTAACTGTTCTGACAGTGTGGTATTCTTTGTTTATCTATTAGATTTTGTAACTGTTCTGACAGTGTGGTATTCTTTGTTTATCTATTAGATTTTGTAACTATTCTGACAGTGTGGTATTCTTTGTTTTTCTATTAGATTTTGTAACTGTTCTGACAGTGTGGTATTCTTTGTTTATCTATTAGATTTTGTAACTGTTCTGACAGTGTGGTATTCTTTGTTTTTCTATTAGATTTTGTAACTGTTCGAACAGTGTGGTATTCTTTGTTTATCTATTAGATTTGCAACTGTTCGGACAGTGTGGTATTCTTTGTTTTACTATTAGATTTTGTAACTGTTCTGACAGTGTGGTATTCTTTGTTTATCTATTAGATTTTGTAACTGTTCTGACAGTTTGGTATTCATTGTTTATCTATTAGATTTTGTAACTGTTCTGACAGTGTGGTATTCTTTGGTTTTCTAGTAGATTTTGTAACTGTTCTGACAGTGTGGTATTCTTTGTTTATCTATTAGATTGTGTAACTGTTCTGACAGTGTGGTATTCTTTGTTTATCTATTAGATTTTGTAACTGTTCTGACAGTGTGGTATTCTTTGTTTATCTATTAGATTTTGTAACTATTCTGACAGTGTGGTATTCTTTGTTTATCTATTAGATTTAGTAACTGTTCTGACAGTGTGGTATTTTTTGGTTTTCTATTAGATTTTGTAACTGTTCTGACAGTGTGGTATTCTTTGTTTATCTATTAGATTTAGTAACTGTTCTGACAGTGTGGTATTTTTTGGTTTTCTATTAGATTTTGTAACTGTTCTGACAGTGTGGTATTCTTTGTTTATCTATTAGATTTTGTAACTGTTCTGACAGTGTGGTATTCTTTGTTTATCTATTAGATTTTGTAACTGTTCTGACAGTGTGGTATTCTTTGTTTTTCTATTAGATTGTGTAACTGTTCTGACAGTGTGGTATTCTTTGTTTATCTATTAGATTTTGTAACTGTTCTGACAGTGTGGTATTCTTTGTTTTTCTATTAGATTTTGTAACTGTTCTGACAGTGTGGTATTCTTTGTTTATCTATTAGATTTTGTAACTGTTCTGACAGTGTGGTATTCTTTGTTTATCTATTAGATTTTGTAACTGTTCTGACAGTGTGGTATTCTTTGTTTATCTATTAGATTGTGTAACTGTTCTGACAGTGTTGTATTCTTTGTTTATCTATTAGATTTTGTAACTTTTCTGACAGTTTGGTATTCTTTGTTTATCTATTAGATTTTGTAACTGTTCTGACAGTGTAGTATTCTTTGTTTTTCTATTAGATTTTGTAACTGTTCTGACAGTGTGGTATTCTTTGTTTATCTATTAGATTTTGTAACTGTTCTGACAGTGTGGTATTCTTTGTTTTTCTATTAGATTTTGTAACTGTTCGAACCGTGTGGTATTCTTTGTTTATCTATTAGATTTGCAACTGTTCGGACAGTGTGGTATTCTTTGTTTTACTATTAGATTTTGTAACTGTTCTGACAGTGTGGTATTCTTTGTTTATCTATTAGATTTTGTAACTGTTCTGACAGTTTGGTATTCATTGTTTATCTATTAGATTTTGTAACTGTTCTGACAGTGTGGTATTCTTTGGTTTTCTATTAGATTTTGTAACTGTTCTGACAGTGTGGTATTCTTTGTTTATCTATTAGATTGTGTAACTGTTCTGACAGTGTGGTATTCTTTGTTTATCTATTAGATTTTGTAACTGTTCTGACAGTGTGGTATTCTTTGTTTATCTATTAGATTTTGTAACTATTCTGACAGTGTGGTATTCTTTGTTTTTCTATTAGATTTTGTAACTGTTCTGACAGTGTGGTATTCTTTGTTTATCTATTAGATTTTGTAACTGTTCTGACAGTGTGGTATTCTTTGTTTTTCTATTAGATTTTGTAACTGTTCGAACAGTGTGGTATTCTTTGTTTATCTATTAGATTTGCAACTGTTCGGACAGTGTGGTATTCTTTGTTTTACTATTAGATTTTGTAACTGTTCTGACAGTGTGGTATTATTTGTTTATCTATTAGATTTTGTAACTGTTCTGACAGTTTGGTATTCATTGTTTATCTATTAGATTTTGTAACTGTTCTGACAGTGTGGTATTCTTTGGTTTTCTATTAGATTTTGTAACTGTTCTGACAGTGTGGTATTCTTTGTTTATCTATTAGATTGTGTAACTGTTCTGACAGTGTGGTATTCTTTGTTTATCTATTAGATTTTGTAACTGTTCTGACAGTGTGGTATTCTTTGTTTATCTATTAGATTTTGTAACTATTCTGACAGTGTGGTATTCTTTGTTTATCTATTAGATTTAGTAACTGTTCTGACAGTGTGGTATTTTTTGGTTTTCTATTAGATTTTGTAACTGTTCTGACAGTGTGGTATTCTTTGTTTATCTATTAGATTTTGTAACTGTTCTGACAGTGTGGTATTCTTTGTTTATCTATTAGATTTTGTAACTGTTCTGACAGTGTGGTATTCTTTGTTTTTCTATTAGATTGTGTACCTGTTCTGACAGTGTGGTATTCTTTGTTTATCTATTAGATTTTGTAACTGTTCTGACAGTGTGGTATTCTTTGTTTTTCTATTAGATTTTGTAACTGTTCTGACAGTGTGGTATTCTTTGTTTATCTATTAGATTTTGTAACTGTTCTGACAGTGTGGTATTCTTTGTTTATCTATTAGATTTTGTAACTGTTCTGACAGTGTGGTATTCTTTGTTTATCTATTAGATTTTGTAACTATTCTGACAGTGTGGTATTCTTTGTTTATCTATTAGATTTTGTAACTGTTCTGACAGTGTGGTATTCTTTGTTTTTCTATTAGATTTTGTAACTGTTCTGACAGTGTGGTATTCTTTGTTTATCTATGAGATTTTGTAACTGTTCTGACAGTGTGGTATTCTTTGTTTATCTATTAGATTTTGTAACTGTTCTGACAGTGTGGTATTCTTTGTTTATCTATTAGATTGTGTAACTGTTCTGACAGTGTTGTATTCTTTGTTTATCTATTAGATTTTGTAACTGTTCTGACAGTTTGGTATTCTTTGTTTATCTATTAGATTTTGTAACTGTTCTGACAGTGTAGTATTCTTTGTTTTTCTATTAGATTTTGTAACTGTTCTGACAGTGTAGTATTCTTTGTTTATCTATTAGATTTTGTAACTGTTCTGACAGTGTGGTATTCTTTGTTTTTCTATTAGATTTTGTAACTGTTCGAACAGTGTGGTATTCTTTGTTTATCTATTAGATTTGCAACTGTTCGGACAGTGTGGTATTCTTTGTTTTACTATTAGATTTTATAACTGTTCTGACAGTGTTGTATTCTTTGTTTTTCTATTAGATTTTGTAACTGTTCTGACAGTGTGGTATTCTTTGTTTATCTATTAGATTTTGTAACTGTTCTGACAGTTTGGTATTCATTGTTTATCTATTAGATTTTGTAACTGTTCTGACAGTGTGGTATACTTTGTTTATCTATTAGATTTTGTAACTGTTATGACAGTGTGGTATTCTTTGTTTATCTATTAGATTTTGTAACTGTTCTGACAGTGTGGTATTCTTTGTTTATCTATTAGATTTTGTAACTGCTCTGACAGTGTGGTATTCTTTGTTTATCTATTAGATTTTGTAACTGTTCTGACAGTGTAGTATACTTTGTTTTTCTATTAGATTTTGTAACTGTTCTGACAGTGTGGTATACTTTGTTTATCTATTAGATTTTGTAACTGTTCTGACAGTGTGGTATACTTTGTTTATCTATTAGATTTTGTAACTGTTCTGACAGTGTGGTATTCTTTGTTTATCTATTAGATTTGTAACTGTTCTGACAGTGTGGTATTCTTTGTTTATCTATTAGATTTTGTAACTGATCTGACCGTGTGGTATACTTTGTTTATCTATTAGATTTTGTAACTGTTCTGACAGTGTGGTATTCTTTGTTTTTCTATTAGATTTTGTAACTGTTCTGACAGTGTGGTATTCTTTGTTTATCTATTAGATTTTGTAACTGTTCTGACAGTGTGGTATTCTTTGTTTATCTATTAGATTTTGCAACTGTTCTGACAGTGTGGTATTCTTTGTTTTACTATTAGATTTTGCAACTGTTCGAACAGTGTGGTATTCTTTGTTTATCTATTAGATTTTGCAACTGTTCTGACAGTGTGGTATTCTTTGTTTTAATATTAGATATTGTAACTGTTCTGACAGTGTGGTATTCTTTGTTTTTCTATTAGATTTTGTAACTGTTCTGACAGTGTGGTATTCTTTGTTTATCTATTAGATTTTGTAACTGTTCTGACAGTGTGGTATTCTTTGTTTATCTATTAGATTTTGTAACTGTTCTGACAGTGTGGTATTCTTTGTTTATCTATTAGATTTTGTAACTGCTCTGACAGTGTGGTATTCTTTGTTTATCTATTAGATTTTGTAACTGTTCTGACAGTGTGGTATACTTTGTTTTTCTATTAGATTTTGTAACTGTTCTGACAGTGTGGTATACTTTGTTTATCTATTAGATTTTGTAACTGTTCTGACAGTGTGGTATTCTTTGTTTATCTATTAGATTTTGTAACTGTTCTGACAGTGTGGTATTCTTTGTTTATCTATTAGATTTGTAACTGTTCTGACAGTGTGGTATTCTTTGTTTATCTATTAGATTTTGCAACTATTCTGACAGTGTGGTATTCTTTGTTTTTCTATTAGATTTTGCAACTGTTCGAACAGTGTGGTATTCTTTGTTTATCTATTAGATTTTGCAACTGTTCTGACAGTGTGGTATTCTTTGTTTATCTATTAGATTTTGTAACTGTTCTGACAGTGTGGTATTCTTTGTTTATCTATTAGATTTTGTAACTGTTCTGACAGTGTGGTATTCTTTGTTTTTCTATTAGATTTTGTAACTGTTCTGACAGTGTGGTATTCTTTGTTTATCTATTAGATTTTGTAACTGTTCTGACAGTGTGGTATTCTTTGTTTATCTATTAGATTTTGTAACTGTTCGGACAGTGTGGTATTCTTTGTTTATCTATTAGATTGTGTAACTGTTCTGACAGTGTGGTATTCTTTGTTTATCTATTAGATTTTGTAACTATTCTGACAGTGTGGTATTCTTTGTTTATCTATTAGATTTTGTAACTGTTCTGACAGTGTGGTATTCTTTGTTTTTCTATTATATTTTATAACTGTTCTGACAGTGTGGTATTCTTTGTTTAGCTATTAGATTTTGTAACTGTTCTGACAGTGTGGTATTCTTTGTTTATCTATTAGATTTTGTAACTGTTCTGACAGTGTGGTATTATTTGTTTATCTATTAGATCGTGTAACTGTTCTGACAGTGTGGTATTCTTTGTTTATCTATTAGATTTTGTAACTGTTCTGACAGTGTGGTATTCTTTGTTTATCTATTAGATTTTGTAGCTGTTCTGACAGTGTGGTATTCTTTGTTTTTCTATTTGATTTTGTAACTGTTCTGACAGTGTGGTATTCTTTGTTTATCTATTAGATTTTGTAACTGTTCTGACAGTGTGGTATTCTTTGTTTATCTATTAGATTTTGTAACTGGTCTGACAGTGTGGTATTCTTTGTTTATCTATTAGATTTTGTAACTGTTCTGCCAGTGTGGTATTCTTTGTTTATCTATTAGATTTTGTAACTGTTCTGACAGTGTGGTATTCTTTGTTTTTCTATTAGATTTTGTAACTATTCTGACAGTGTGGTATTCTTTGTTTATCTATTAGATTTTGTAACTGTTCTGACAGTGTGGTATTCTTTGTTTATCTATTATATTTTGTAACTGTTCTGACAGTGTGGTATTCTTTGTTTATCTATTAGATTGTGTAGCTGTTCTGACAGTGTGGTATTCTTTGTTTATCTATTAGATTTTGTAGCTGTTCTGACAGTTTGGTATTCTTTGTTTATCTATTAGATTGTGTAACTGTTCTGACAGTGTGGTATTCTTTGTTAATCTATTAGATTTTGTAACTGTTCTGACAGTGTGGTATTCTTTGTTTATCTATTAGATTTTGTAACGGTTCTGATAGTGTGGTATTCTTTGTTTATCTATTAGATTGTGTAACTGTTCTGACAGTGTGGTATTCTTTGTTTATCTATTAGATTTTGTAACTGTTCTGACAGTGTGGTATTCTTTGTTTATCTATTAGATTTTGTAACTGTTCTGACAGTGTGGTATTCTTTGTTTATCTATTAGATTTTGTAACTGTTCTGACAGTGTGGTATTCTTTGTTTATCTATTAGATTTTGTAACTGTTCTGACAGTGTGGTATTCTTTGTTTTACTATTAGATTTTGTAACTGTTCTGACAGTGTGGTATTCTTTGTTTTTCTATTAGATTTTGTAACTGTTCTGACAGTGTGGTATTCTTTGTTTATCTATTAGATTTTGTAACTGTTCTGACAGTGTGGTATTCTTTGTTTATCTATTAGATTTTGTAACTGTTCTGACAGTGTGGTATTCTTTGTTTATCTATTAGATTTTGTAACTGTTCTGACAGTGTGGTATTCTTTGTTTATCTATTAGATTTTGTAACTGTTCTGACAGTGTGGTATTTTTTGTTTATCTATTAGATTTTGTAACTGTTCTGACAGTGTGGTATACTTTGTTTATCTATTAGATTTTGTAACTGATCTGACAGTGTGGTATACTTTGTTTATCTATTAGATTTTGTAACTGTTCTGACAGTGTGGTATACTTTGTTTATCTATTAGATTTTGTAACTGTTCTGACAGTGTGGTATTCTTTGTTCATCTATTAGATTTGTAACTGTTATGACAGTGTGGTATTCTTTGTTTATCTATTAGATTTTGTGACTGTTCTGACAGTGTGGTATACTTTGTTTATCTATTAGATTTTGTAACTGTTCTGACAGTGTGGTATTCTTTGTTTATCTATTAGATTTTGTAACTGTTCTGATAGTGTGGTATTCTTTGTTTATCTATTAGATTGTGTAACTGTTCTGACAGTGTGGTATTCTTTGTTTATCTATTAGATTTTGTAACTGTTCTGACAGTGTGGTATTCTTTGTTTATCTATTAGATTTTGTAACTGTTCTGACAGTGTGGTATTCTTTGTTTATCTATTAGATTTTGTAACTGTTCTGACAGTGTGGTATTCTTTGTTTATCTATTAGATTTTGTAACTGTTCTGACAGTGTGGTATTAGCTGTTTATCTATTAGATTTTGTAACTGTTCTGACAGTGTGGTATACTTTGTTTATCTATTAGAATTTGTAACTGTTCTGACAGTGTGGTATTCTTTGTTTATCTATTAAATTTGTAACTGTTCTGACAATGTGGTATTTTTTGTTTATCTATTAGATTTTGTAACTGTTCTGACAGTGTGGTATTCTTTGTTTATCTATTAGATTTTGTAACTGTTCTGACAGTGTGGTATTCTTTGTTTATCTATTAGATTTTGTAACTGTTCTGACAGTGTGGTATACTTTGTTTCTCTATTAGATTTTGTAACTGTTCTGACAGTGTGGTATTCTTTGTTTATCTATTATATTTTGTAACTGTTTTGACAGTGTGGTATTCTTTGTTTATCTATTAGATTTTGTAACTGTTCTGACAGTGTGGTATTCTTTGTTTGTCTATTAGATTTTGTAACTGTTCTGACAGTGTGGTATTCTTTGTTTATCTATTAGATTTTGTAACTGTTCTGACAGTGTGGTATTCTTTGTTTATTTATTAGATTGTGTAACTGTTCTGACAGTGTGGTATTCTTTGTTTATCTATTAGATTTTGTAACTGTTCTGACAGTGTGGTATTCTTTGTTTTTCTATTAGATTTTGCAACTGTTCGAACAGTGTGGTATTCTTTGTTTATCTATTAGATTTTGCAACTGTTCGGACAGTGTGGTATTCTTTGTTTTACTATTAGATTTTGTAACTGTTCTGCAAGTGTGGTATTCTTTGTTTTTCTATTAGATTTTGTAACTGTTCTGACAGTGTGGTATTCTTTGTTTATCTATTAGATTTTGTAACTGTTCTGAGAGTGTGGTATTCTTTGTTTATCTATTAGATTTTGTAACTGTTCTGACAGTGTGGTATTCTTTGTTTATCTATTAGATTTTGTAGCTGTTCTGACAATGTGGTATTCTTTGTTTTTCTATTAAATTTTGTAACTGTTCTGACAGTGTGGTATTCTTTGTTTATCTATTAGATTTTGTAACTGTTCTGACAGTGTGGTATTCTTTGTTTATCTATTAGATTTTGTAACTGTTCTGACAGTGTGGTATTCTTTGTTTATCTATTAGATTGTGTAACTGTTCTGACAGTGTGGTATTCTTTGTTTATCTATTAGATTTTGTAACTGTTCTGACAGTGTGGTATTCTTTGTTTATCTATTAGATTTTGTAACTATTCTGACAGTGTGGTATTCTTTGTTTATCTATTAGATTTTGTAACTGTTCTGACAGTGTGTTATTCTTTGTTTTTCTATTAGATTTTGTAACTGTTCTGACAGTGTGGTATTCTTTGTTTAACTATTAGATTTTGTAACTGTTCTGACAGTGTGGTATTCTTTGTTTATCTATTAGATTTTGTAACTGTTCTGACAGTGTGGTATTATTTGTTTATCTATTAGATTGTGTAAATGTTCTGACAGTGTGGTATTCTTTGTTTATCTATTAGATTTTGTAACTGTTCTGACAGTGTGGTATTCTTTGTTTATCTATTAGATTTTGTAACTGTTCTGACAGTGTAGTATTCTTTGTTTTTCTATTAGATTTTGTAACTGTTCTGACAGTGTGGTATTCTTTGTTTATCTATTATATTTTGTAACTGTTCTGACAGTGTGGTATTCTTTGTTTATATATTAGATTTTGCAACTGTTCTGACAGTGTGGTATTCTTTGTTTATCTATTAGATTTTGTAACTGTTCTGACAGTGTGGTATTCTTTGTTTATCTATTAGATTTTGTAACTGTTCTGACAGTGTGGTATTCTTTGTTTATCTATTAGATTTTGTAACTGTTCTGACAGTGTGGTATTCTTTGTTTTTCTATTAGATTTTGTAACTGTTCTGACAGTGTGGTATTCTTTGTTTAGCTATTAGATTTTGTAACTGTTCTGACAGTGTGGTATTCTTTGTTTATCTATTAGATTTTGTAACTGTTCTGACAGTGTGGTATTATTTGTTTATCTATTAGATCGTGTAACTGTTCTGACAGTGTGGTATTCTTTGTTTATCTATTAGATTTTGTAACTGTTCTGACAGTGTGGTATTCTTTGTTTATCTATTAGATTTTGTAGCTGTTCTGACAGTGTGGTATTCTTTGTTTTTCTATTTGATTTTGTAACTGTTCTGACAGTGTGGTATTCTTTGTTTATCTATTAGATTTTGTAACTGTTCTGACAGTGTGGTATTCTTTGTTTATCTATTAGATTTTGTAACTGGTCTGACAGTGTGGTATTCTTTGTTTATCTATTAGATTTTGTAACTGTTCTGACAGTGTGGTATTCTTTGTTTATCTATTAGATTTTGTAAATGTTCTGACAGTGTGGTATTCTTTGTTTTTCTATTAGATTTTGTAACTATTCTGACAGTGTGGTATTCTTTGTTTATCTATTAGATTTTGTAACTGTTCTGACAGTGTGGTATTCTTTGTTTATCTATTATATTTTGTAACTGTTCTGACAGTGTGGTATTCTTTGTTTATCTATTAGATTGTGTAGCTGTTCTGACAGTGTGGTATTCTTTGTTTATCTATTAGATTTTGTAGCTGTTCTGACAGTTTGGTATTCTTTGTTTATCTATTAGATTGTGTAACTGTTCTGACAGTGTGGTATTCTTTGTTAATCTATTAGATTTTGTAACTGTTCTGACAGTGTGGTATTCTTTGTTTATCTATTAGATTTTGTAACGGTTCTGATAGTGTGGTATTCTTTGTTTATCTATTAGATTGTGTAACTGTTCTGACAGTGTGGTATTCTTTGTTTATCTATTAGATTTTGTAACTGTTCTGACAGTGTGGTATTCTTTGTTTATCTATTAGATTTTGTAACTGTTCTGACAGTGTGGTATTCTTTGTTTATCTATTAGATTTTGTAACTGTTCTGACAGTGTGGTATTCTTTGTTTATCTATTAGATTTTGTAACTGTTCTGACAGTGTGGTATTCTTTGTTTTACTATTAGATTTTGTAACTGTTCTGACAGTGTGGTATTCTTTGTTTTTCTATTAGATTTTGTAACTGTTCTGACAGTGTGGTATTCTTTGTTTATCTATTAGATTTTGTAACTGTTCTGACAGTGTGGTATTCTTTGTTTATCTATTAGATTTTGTAACTGTTCTGACAGTGTGGTATTCTTTGTTTATCTATTAGATTTTGTAACTGTTCTGACAGTGTGGTATTCTTTGTTTATCTATTAGATTTTGTAACTGTTCTGACAGTGTGGTATTTTTTGTTTATCTATTAGATTTTGTAACTGTTCTGACAGTGTGGTATTCTTTGTTTATCTATTAGATTTTGTAACTGTTCTGACAGTGTGGTATACTTTGTTTATCTATTAGATTTTGTAACTGATCTGACAGTGTGGTATACTTTGTTTATCTATTAGATTTTGTAACTGTTCTGACAGTGTGGTATACTTTGTTTATCTATTAGATTTTGTAACTGTTCTGACAGTGTGGTATTCTTTGTTCATCTATTAGATTTGTAACTGTTCTGACAGTGTGGTATTCTTTGTTTATCTATTAGATTTTGTAACTGTTCTGACAGTGTGGTATACTTTGTTTATCTATTAGATTTTGTAACTGTTCTGACAGTGTGGTATTCTTTGTTTATCTATTAGATTTTGTAACTGTTCTGATAGTGTGGTATTCTTTGTTTATCTATTAGATTGTGTAACTGTTCTGACAGTGTGGTATTCTTTGTTTATCTATTAGATTTTGTAACTGTTCTGACAGTGTGGTATTCTTTGTTTATCTATTAGATTTTGTAACTGTTCTGACAGTGTGGTATTCTTTGTTTATCTATTAGATTTTGTAACTGTTCTGACAGTGTGGTATTCTTTGTTTATCTATTAGATTTTGTAACTGTTCTGACAGTGTGGTATTAGCTGTTTATCTATTAGATTTGTAACTGTTCTGACAGTGTGGTATACTTTGTTTATCTATTAGAATTTGTAACTGTTCTGACAGTGTGGTATTCTTTGTTTATCTATTAAATTTGTAACTGTTCTGACAATGTGGTATTTTTTGTTTATCTATTAGATTTTGTAACTGTTCTGACAGTGTGGTATTCTTTTTTTATCTATTAGATTTTGTAACTGTTCTGACAGTGTGGTATTCTTTGTTTATCTATTAGATTTTGTAACTGTTCTGACAGTGTGGTATACTTTGTTTCTCTATTAGATTTTGTAACTGTTCTGACAGTGTGGTATTCTTTGTTTATCTATTATATTTTGTAACTGTTTTGACAGTGTGGTATTCTTTGTTTATCTATTAGATTTTGTAACTGTTCTGACAGTGTGGTATTCTTTGTTTGTCTATTAGATTTTGTAACTGTTCTGACAGTGTGGTATTCTTTGTTTATCTATTAGATTTTGTAACTGTTCTGACAGTGTGGTATTCTTTGTTTATTTATTAGATTGTGTAACTGTTCTGACAGTGTGGTATTCTTTGTTTATCTATTAGATTTTGTAACTGTTCTGACAGTGTGGTATTCTTTGTTTTTCTATTAGATTTTGCAACTGTTCGAACAGTGTGGTATTCTTTGTTTATCTATTAGATTTTGCAACTGTTCGGACAGTGTGGTATTCTTTGTTTTACTATTAGATTTTGTAACTGTTCTGCAAGTGTGGTATTCTTTGTTTTTCTATTAGATTTTGTAACTGTTCTGACAGTGTGGTATTCTTTGTTTATCTATTAGATTTTGTAACTGTTCTGAGAGTGTGGTATTCTTTGTTTATCTATTAGATTTTGTAACTGTTCTGACAGTGTGGTATTCTTTGTTTATCTATTAGATTTTGTAGCTGTTCTGACAATGTGGTATTCTTTGTTTTTCTATTAAATTTTGTAACTGTTCTGACAGTGTGGTATTCTTTGTTTATCTATTAGATTTTGTAACTGTTCTGACAGTGTGGTATTCTTTGTTTATCTATTAGATTTTGTAACTGTTCTGACAGTGTGGTATTCTTTGTTTATCTATTAGATTGTGTAACTGTTCTGACAGTGTGGTATTCTTTGTTTATCTATTAGATTTTGTAACTGTTCTGACAATGTGGTATTCTTTGTTTATCTATTAGATTTTGTAACTGTTCTGACAGTGTAGTATTCTTTGTTTTTCTATTAGATTTTGTAACTGTTCTGACAGTGTGGTATTCTTTGTTTATCTATTATATTTTGTAACTGTTCTGACAGTGTGGTATTCTTTGTTTATATATTAGATTTTGCAACTGTTCTGACAGTGTGGTATTCTTTGTTTATCTATTAGATTTTGTAACTGTTCTGACAGTGTGGTATTCTTTGTTTATCTATTAGATTTTGTAACTGTTCTGACAGTGTGGTATTCTTTGTTTATCTATTAGATTTTGTAACTGTTCTGACAGTGTGGTATTCTTTGTTTTTCTATTAGATTTTGTAACTGTTCTGACAGTGTGGTATTCTTTGTTTAGCTATTAGATTTTGTAACTGTTCTGACAGTGTGGTATTCTTTGTTTATCTATTAGATTTTGTAACTGTTCTGACAGTGTGGTATTATTTGTTTATCTATTAGATCGTGTAACTGTTCTGACAGTGTGGTATTCTTTGTTTATCTATTAGATTTTGTAACTGTTCTGACAGTGTGGTATTCTTTGTTTATCTATTAGATTTTGTAGCTGTTCTGACAGTGTGGTATTCTTTGTTTTTCTATTTGATTTTGTAACTGTTCTGACAGTGTGGTATTCTTTGTTTATCTATTAGATTTTGTAACTGTTCTGACAGTGTGGTATTCTTTGTTTATCTATTAGATTTTGTAACTGGTCTGACAGTGTGGTATTCTTTGTTTATCTATTAGATTTTGTAACTGTTCTGACAGTGTGGTATTCTTTGTTTATCTATTAGATTTTGTAACTGTTCTGACAGTGTGGTATTCTTTGTTTTTCTATTAGATTTTGTAACTATTCTGACAGTGTGGTATTCTTTGTTTATCTATTTGATTTTGTAACTGTTCTGACAGTGTGGTATTCTTTGTTTATCTATTATATTTTGTAACTGTTCTGACAGTGTGGTATTCTTTGTTTATCTATTAGATTGTGTAGCTGTTCTGACAGTGTGGTATTCTTTGTTTATCTATTAGATTTTGTAGCTGTTCTGACAGTTTGGTATTCTTTGTTTATCTATTAGATTGTGTAACTGTTCTGACAGTGTGGTATTCTTTGTTTATCTATTAGATTTTGTAACTGTTCTGACAGTGTGGTATTCTTTGTTTATCTATTAGATTTTGTAACGGTTCTGATAGTGTGGTATTCTTTGGTTATCTATTAGATTGTGTAACTGTTCTGACAGTGTGGTATTCTTTGTTTATCTATTAGATTTTGTAACTGTTCTGACAGTGTGGTATTCTTTGTTTATCTATTAGATTTTGTAACTGTTCTGACAGTGTGGTATTCTTTGTTTATCTATTAGATTTTGTAACTGTTCTGACAGTGTGGTATTCTTTGTTTATCTATTAGATTTTGTAACTGTTCTGACAGTGTGGTATTCTTTGTTTTACTATTAGATTTTGTAACTGTTCTGACAGTGTGGTATTCTTTGTTTTTCTATTAGATTTTGTAACTGTTCTGACAGTGTGGTATTCTTTGTTTATCTATTAGATTTTGTAACTGTTCTGACAGTGTGGTATTCTTTGTTTATCTATTAGATTTTGTAACTTTTCTGACAGTGTGGTATTCTTTGTTTATCTATTAGATTTTGTAACTGTTCTGACAGTGTGGTATTCTTTGTTTATCTATTAGATTTTGTAACTGTTCTGACAGTGTGGTATTTTTTGTTTATCTATTAGATTTTGTAACTGTTCTGACAGTGTGGTATTCTTTGTTTATCTATTAGATTTTGTAACTGTTCTGACAGTGTGGTATACTTTGTTTATCTATTAGATTTTGTAACTGATCTGACAGTGTGGTATACTTTGTTTATCTATTAGATTTTGTAACTGTTCTGACAGTGTGGTATACTTTGTTTATCTATTAGATTTTGTAACTGTTCTGACAGTGTGGTATTCTTTGTTCATCTATTAGATTTGTAACTGTTCTGACAGTGTGGTATTCTTTGTTTATCTATTAGATTTTGTAACTGTTCTGAGAGTGTGGTATACTTTGTTTATCTATTAGATTTTGTAACTGTTCTGACAGTGTGGTATTCTTTGTTTATCTATTAGATTTTGTAACTGTTCTGATAGTGTGGTATTCTTTGTTTATCTATTAGATTGTGTAACTGTTCTGACAGTGTGGTATTCTTTGTTTATCTATTAGATTTTGTAACTATTCTGACAGTGTGGTATTCTTTGTTTATCTATTAGATTTTGTAACTGTTCTGACAGTGTGGTATTCTTTGTTTATCTATTAGATTTTGTAACTGTTCTGACAGTGTGGTATTCTTTGTTTATCTATTAGATTTTGTAACTGTTCTGACAGTGTGGTATTAGCTGTTTATCTATTAGATTTTGTAACTGTTCTGACAGTGTGGTATACTTTGTTTATCTATTAGAATTTGTAACTGTTCTGACAGTGTGGTATTCTTTGTTTATCTATTAAATTTGTAACTGTTCTGACAATGTGGTATTTTTTGTTTATCTATTAGATTTTGTAACTGTTCTGACAGTGTGGTATTCTTTGTTTATCTATTAGATTTTGTAACTGTTCTGACAGTGTGGTATTCTTTGTTTATCTATTAGATTTTGTAACTGTTCTGACAGTGTGGTATACTTTGTTTCTCTATTAGATTTTGTAACTGTTCTGACAGTGTGGTATTCTTTGTTTATCTATTATATTTTGTAACTGTTTTGACAGTCTGGTATTCTTTGTTTATCTATTAGATTTTGTAACTGTTCTGACAGTGTGGTATTCTTTGTTTGTCTATTAGATTTTGTAACTGTTCTGACAGTGTGGTATTCTTTGTTTATCTATTAGATTTTGTAACTGTTCTGACAGTGTGGTATTCTTTGTTTATTTATTAGATTGTGTAACTGTTCTGACAGTGTGGTATTCTTTGTTTATCTATTAGATTTTGTAACTGTTCTGACAGTGTGGTATTCTTTGTTTTTCTATTAGATTTTGCAACTGTTCGAACAGTGTGGTATTCTTTGTTTATCTATTAGATTTTGCATCTGTTCGGACAGTGTGGTATTCTTTGTTTTACTATTAGATTTTGTAACTGTTCTGCAAGTGTGGTATTCTTTGTTTTTCTATTAGATTTTGTAACTGTTCTGACAGTGTGGTATTCTTTGTTTATCTATTAGATTTTGTAACTGTTCTGAGAGTGTGGTATTCTTTGTTTATCTATTAGATTTTGTAACTGTTCTGACAGTGTGGTATTCTTTGTTTATCTATTAGATTTTGTAGCTGTTCTGACAATGTGGTATTCTTTGTTTTTCTATTAAATTTTGTAACTGTTCTGACAGTGTGGTATTCTTTGTTTATCTATTAGATTTTGTAACTGTTCTGACAGTGTGGTATTCTTTGTTTATCTATTAGATTTTGTAACTGTTCTGACAGTGTGGTATTCTTTGTTTATCTATTAGATTGTGTAACTGTTCTGACAGTGTGGTATTCTTTGTTTATCTATTAGATTTTGTAACTGTTCTGACAGTGTGGTATTCTTTGTTTATCTATTAGATTTTGTAACTATTCTGACAGTGTGGTATTCTTTGTTTATCTATTAGATTTTGTAACTGTTCTGACAGTGTGGTATTCTTTGTTTTTCTATTAGATTTTGTAACTGTTCTGACAGTGTGGTATTCTTTGTTTCTCTATTAGATTTTGTAACTGTTCGGGTAGTGTGGTATTCTTTGTTTATCTATTAGATTTTGTAACTGTTCTGACAGTGTGGTATTCTTTGTTTATCTATCAGATTGTGTAACTGTTCTGACAGTGTGGTATTCTTTGTTTATCTATTAGATTTTGTAACTGTTCTGACAGTGTGGTATTCTTTGTTTATCTATTAGATTTTGTAACTGTTCTGACAGTGTGGTATTCTTTGTTTATCTATTAGATTTTGTAACTGGTCTGACAGTGTGGTATTCTTTGTTTATCTATTAGATTTTGTAACTCTTCTGACAGTGTGGTACTCTTTGTTTATCTATTAGATTTTGTAACTGTTCTGACAGTGTGGTATTCTTTGTTTTTCTATTAGATTTTGTAACTATTCTGACAGTGTGGTATTCTTTGTTTATCTATTAGATTGTGTAACTGTTCTGACAGTGTGGTATTCTTTGTTTATCTATTATATTTTGTAACTGTTCTGACAGTGTGGTATTCTTTGTTTATCTATTAGATTTTGTAACTGTTCTGACAGTGTGGTATTTTTTGGTTTTCTATTAGATTTTGTAACTGTTCTGACAGTGTGGTATTCTTTGTTTATCTATTAGATTTTGTAACTGTTCTGACAGTGTGGTATACTTTGTTTATCTATTAGATTTTGTAACTGTTCTGACAGTGTGGTATTCTTTGTTTATCTATTAGATTTTGTAACTGTTCTGACAGTGTGGTATTCTTTGTTTATCTATTAGATTTTGTAACTGTTCTGACAGTGTGGTATTCTTTGTTTATCTATTAGATTTTGTAACTGTTCTGACAGTGTGGTATTCTTTGTTTATCTATTAGATTTTGTAACTGTTCTGACAGTGTGGTATTCTTTGTTTTACTATTAGATTTTGTAACTGTTCTGACAGTGTGGTATTCTTTGTTTTTCTATTAGATTTTGTAACTGTTCTGACAGTGTGGTATTCTTTGTTTATCTATTAGATTTTGTAACTGTTCTGACAGTGTGGTATTCTTTGTTTATCTATTAGATTTTGTAACTGTTCTGACAGTGTGGTATTCTTTGTTTATCTATTAGATTTTGTAACTGTTCTGACAGTGTGGTATTCTTTGTTTATCTATTAGATTTTGTAACTGTTCTGACAGTGTGGTATTTTTTGTTTATCTATTAGATTTTGTAACTGTTCTGACAGTGTGGTATTCTTTGTTTATCTATTAGATTTTGTAACTGTTCTGACAGTGTGGTATACTTTGTTTATCTATTAGATTTTGTAACTGATCTGACAGTGTGGTATACTTTGTTTATCTATTAGATTTTGTAACTGTTCTGACAGTGTGGTATACTTTGTTTATCTATTAGATTTTGTAACTGTTCTGACAGTGTGGTATTCTTTGTTCATCTATTAGATTTGTAACTGTTCTGACAGTGTGGTATTCTTTGTTTATCTATTAGATTTTGTAACTGTTCTGACAGTGTGGTATACTTTGTTTATCTATTAGATTTTGTAACTGTTCTGACAGTGTGGTATTCTTTGTTTATCTATTAGATTTTGTAACTGTTCTGATAGTGTGGTATTCTTTGTTTATCTATTAGATTGTGTAACTGTTCTGACAGTGTGGTATTCTTTCTTTATCTATTAGATTTTGTAACTGTTCTGACAGTGTGGTATTCTTTGTTTATCTATTAGATTTTGTAACTGTTCTGACAGTGTGGTATTCTTTGTTTATCTATTAGATTTTGTAACTGTTCTGACAGTGTGGTATTCTTTGTTTATCTATTAGATTTTGTAACTGTTCTGACAGTGTGGTATTAGCTGTTTATCTATTAGATTTTGTAACTGTTCTGACAGTGTGGTATACTTT
Organism: Bathymodiolus brooksi; assembly: GCA_963680875.1. NCBI lineage: Eukaryota > Metazoa > Mollusca > Bivalvia > Mytilida > Modiolidae > Bathymodiolus > Bathymodiolus brooksi. The sequence continues at coordinate 50,234,840 of OY804577.1, forward strand.
GTTTATCTATTAGAATTTGTAACTGTTCTGACAGTGTGGTATTCTTTGTTTATCTATTAAATTTGTAACTGTTCTGACAATGTGGTATTTTTTGTTTATCTATTAGATTTTGTAACTGTTCTGACAGTGTGGTATTCTTTGTTTATCTATTAGATTTTGTAACTGTTCTGACAGTGTGGTATACTTTGTTTCTCTATTAGATTTTGTAACTGTTCTGACAGTGTGGTATTCTTTGTTTATCTATTATATTTTGTAACTGTTTTGACAGTGTGGTATTCTTTGTTTATCTATTAGATTTTGTAACTGTTCTGACAGTGTGGTATTCTTTGTTTGTCTATTAGATTTTGTAACTGTTCTGACAGTGTGGTATTCTTTGTTTATCTATTAGATTTTGTAACTGTTCTGACAGTGTGGTATTCTTTGTTTATCTATTAGATTTTGTAACTGTTCTGACAGTGTGGTATTCTTTGTTTTTCTATTAAATTTTGCAACTGTTCGAACAGTGTGGTATTCTTTGTTTATCTATTAGATTTTGCAACTGTTCGGACAGTGTGGTATTCTTTGTTTTACTATTAGATTTTGTAACTGTTCTGCAAGTGTGGTATTCTTTATTTTTCTATTAGATTTTGTAACTGTTCTGACAGTGTGGTATTCTTTGTTTATCTATTAGATTTTGTAACTGTTCTGAGAGTGTGGTATTCTTTGTTTATCTATTAGATTTTGTAACTGTTCTGACAGTGTGGTATTCTTTGTTTATCTATTAGATTTTGTAGCTGTTCTGACAATGTGGTATTCTTTGTTTTTCTATTAAATTTTGTAACTGTTCTGACAGTGTGGTATTCTTTGTTTATCTATTAGATTTTGTAACTGTTCTGACAGTGTGGTATTCTTTGTTTATCTATTAGATTTTGTAACTGTTCTGACAGTGTGGTATTCTTTGTTTATCTATTAGATTGTGTAACTGTTCTGACAGTGTGGTATTCTTTGTTTATCTATTAGATTTTGTAACTGTTCTGACAGTGTGGTATTCTTTGTTTATCTATTAGATTTTGTAACTATTCTGACAGTGTGGTATTCTTTGTTTATCTATTAGATTTTGTAACTGTTCTGACAGTGTGTTATTCTTTGTTTTTCTATTAGATTTTGTAACTGTTCTGACAGTGTGGTATTCTTTGTTTAACTATTAGATTTTGTAACTGTTCTGACAGTGTGGTATTCTTTGTTTATCTATTAGATTTTGTAACTGTTCTGACAGTGTGGTATTATTTGTTTATCTATTAGATTGTGTAAATGTTCTGACAGTGTGGTATTCTTTGTTTATCTATTAGATTTTGTAACTGTTCTGACAGTGTGGTATTCTTTGTTTATCTATTAGATTTTGTAACTGTTCTGACAGTGTAGTATTCTTTGTTTTTCTATTAGATTTTGTAACTGTTCTGACAGTGTGGTATTCTTTGTTTATCTATTATATTTTGTAACTGTTCTGACAGTGTGGTATTCTTTGTTTATATATTAGATTTTGCAACTGTTCTGACAGTGTGGTATACTTTGTTTATCTATTAGATTTTGTAACTGTTCTGACAGTGTGGTATTCTTTGTTTATCTATTAGATTTTGTAACTGTTCTGACAGTGTGGTATTCTTTGTTTATCTATTAGATTTTGTAACTGTTCTGACAGTGTGGTATTCTTTGTTTTTCTATTAGATTTTGTAACTGTTCTGACAGTGTGGTATTCTTTGTTTATCTATTAGATTTTGTAACTGTTCGGGTAGTGTGGTATTCTTTGTTTATCTATTATATTTTGTAACTGTTCTGACAGTGTGGTATTCTTTGTTTATCTATCAGATTGTGTAACTGTTCTGACAGTGTGGTATTCTTTGTTTATCTATTAGATTTTGTAACTGTTCTGACAGTGTGGTATTCTTTGTTTATCTATTAGATTTTGTAACTGTTCTGACAGTGTGGTATTCTTTGTTTATCTATTAGATTTTGTAACTGGTCTGACAGTGTGGTATTCTTTGTTTATCTATTAGATTTTGTAACTCTTCTGACAGTGTGGTATTCTTTGTTTATCTATTAGATTGTGTAACTGTTCTGACAGTGTGGTATTCTTTGTTTATCTATTAGATTTTGTAACTGTTCTGACAGTGTGGTATTCTTTGTTTATCTATTAGATTTTGTAACTGTTCTGACAGTGTGGTATTTTTTGTTTTCTATTAGATTTTGTAACTGTTCTGACAGTGTGGTATTCTTTGTTTATCTATTAGATTTTGTAACTGTTCTGACAGTGTGGTATTTTTTGGTTTTCTATTAGATTTTGTAACTGTTCTGACAGTGTGGTATTCTTTGCTTATCTATTAGATTTTGTAACTGTTCTGACAGTGTGGTATACTTTGTTTATCTATTAGATTTTGTAACTGTTCTGACAGTGTGGTATTCTTTGTTTTTCTATTAGATTGTGTAACTGTTCTGACAGTGTGGTATTCTTTGTTTATCTATTAGATTTTGTAACTGTTCTGACAGTGTGGTATTCTTTGTTTTTCTATTAGATTTTGTAACTGTTCTGACAGTGTGGTATTCTTTGTTTATCTATTAGATTTTGTAACTGTTCTGACAGTGTGGTATTCTTTGTTTATCTATTAGATTTTGTAACTGTTCTGACAGTGTGGTATTCTTTGTTTATCTATTAGATTTTGTAACTATTCTGACAGTGTGGTATTCTTTGTTTATCTATTAGATTTTGTAACTGTTCTGACAGTGTGGTATTTTTTGGTTTTCTATTAGATTTGTAACTGTTCTGACAGTGTGGTATTCTTTGTTTATCTATTAGATTTTGTAACTGTTCTGACAGTGTGGTATTCTTTGTTTATCTATTAGATTTTGTAACTGTTCTGACAGTGTGGTATTCTTTGTTTTTCTATTAGATTGTGTAACTGTTCTGACAGTGTGGTATTCTTTGTTTTTCTATTAGATTTTGTAACTGTTCTGACAGTGTGGTATTCTTTGTTTTTCTATTAGATTTTGTAACTGTTCTGACAGTGTGGTATTCTTTGTTTATCTATTAGATTTTGTAACTGTTCTGACAGTGTGGTATTCTTTGTTTTTCTATTAGATTTTGTAACTGTTCTGACAGTGTGGTATTCTTTGTTTATCTATTAGATTTTGTAACTGTTCTGACAGTGTGGTATTCTTTGTTTATCTATTAGATTTTGTAACTGTTCTGACAGTTTGGTATTCTTTGTTTTTCTATTAGATTTTGTAACTGTTCTGACAGTGTAGTATTCTTTGTTTTTCTATTAGATTTTGTAACTGTTCTGACAGTGTGGTATTCTTTGTTTATCTATTAGATTTTGTAACTGTTCTGACAGTGTGGTATTCTTTGTTTTTCTATTAGATTTTGTAACTGTTCTGACAGTGTGGTATTCTTTGTTTTTCTATTAGATTTTGTAACTGTTCTGACAGTGTGGTATTCTTTGTTTTTCTATTAGATTTTGTAACTGTTCTGACAGTGTGGTATTCTTTGTTTATCTATTAGATTTTGTAACTGTTCTGACAGTGTGGTATTCTTTGTTTATCTATTAGATTTTGTAACTGTTCTGACAGTGTGGTATTCTTTGTTTTTCTATTAGATTTTGTAACTGTTCTGACAGTGTGGTATTCTTTGTTTATCTATTAGATTTTGTAACTGTTCGGGTAGTGTGGTATTCTTTGTTTATCTATTATATTTTGTAACTGTTCTGACAGTGTGGTATTCTTTGTTTATCTATTAGATTGTGTAACTGTTCTGACAGTGTGGTATTCTTTGTTTATCTATTAGATTTTGTAACTGTTCTGACAGTGTGGTATTCTTTGTTTATCTATTAGATTTTGTAACTGTTCTGACAGTGTGGTATTCTTTGTTTATCTATTAGATTTTGTAACTGGTCTGACAGTGTGGTATTCTTTGTTTATCTATTAGATTTTGTAACTCTTCTGACAGTGTGGTATTCTTTGTTTATCTATTAGATTGTGTAACTGTTCTGACAGTGTGGTATTCTTTGTTTATCTATTAGATTTTGTAACTGTTCTGACAGTGTGGTATTCTTTTTTTTTCTATTAGATTTTGTAACTATTCTGACAGTGTGGTATTCTTTGTTTATCTATTAGATTTTGTAACTGTTCTGACAGTGTGGTATTCTTTGTTTATCTATTATATTTTGTAACTGTTCTGACAGTGTGGTATTCTTTGTTTATCTATTAGATTTTGTAACTGTTCTGACAGTGTGGTATTTTTTGGTTTTCTATTAGATTTTGTAACTGTTCTGACAGTGTGGTATTCTTTGTTTATCTATTAGATTTTGTAACTGTTCTGACAGTGTGGTATACTTTGTTTATCTATTAGATTTTGTAACTGTTCTGACAGTGTGGTATTCTTTGTTTTTCTATTAGATTGTGTAACTGTTCTGACAGTGTGGTATTCTTTGTTTATCTATTAGATTTTGTAACTGTTCTGACAGTGTGGTATTCTTTGTTTTTCTATTAGATTTTGTAACTGTTCTGACAGTGTGGTATTCTTTGTTTATCTATTAGATTTTGTAACTGTTCGGGTAGTGTGGTATTCTTTGTTTATCTATTATATTTTGTAACTGTTCTGACAGTGTGGTATTCTTTGTTTATCTATCAGATTGTGTAACTGTTCTGACAGTGTGGTATTCTTTGTTTATCTATTAGATTTTGTAACTGTTCTGACAGTGTGGTATTCTTTGTTTATCTATTAGATTTTGTAACTGTTCTGACAGTGTGGTATTCTTTGTTTATCTATTAGATTTTGTAACTGGTCTGACAGTGTGGTATTCTTTGTTTATCTATTAGATTTTGTAACTCTTCTGACAGTGTGGTATTCTTTGTTTATCTATTAGATTGTGTAACTGTTCTGACAGTGTGGTATTCTTTGTTTATCTATTAGATTTTGTAACTGTTCTGACAGTGTGGTATTCTTTGTTTTTCTATTAGATTTTGTAACTATTCTGACAGTGTGGTATTCTTTGTTTATCTATTAGATTTTGTAACTGTTCTGACAGTGTGGTATTCTTTGTTTATCTATTATATTTTGTAACTGTTCTGACAGTGTGGTATTCTTTGTTTATCTATTAGATTTTGTAACTGTTCTGACAGTGTGGTATTTTTTGGTTTTCTATTAGATTTTGTAACTGTTCTGACAGTGTGGTATTCTTTGTTTATCTATTAGATTTTGTAACTGTTCTGACAGTGTGGTATACTTTGTTTATCTATTAGATTTTGTAACTGTTCTGACAGTGTGGTATTCTTTGTTTTTCTATTAGATTGTGTAACTGTTCTGACAGTGTGGTATTCTTTGTTTATCTATTAGATTTTGTAACTGTTCTGACAGTGTGGTATTCTTTGTTTTTCTATTAGATTTTGTAACTGTTCTGACAGTGTGGTATTCTTTGTTTATCTATTAGAATTTGTAACTGTTCTGACAGTGTGGTATTCTTTGTTTATCTATTAGATTTTGTAACTGTTCTGACAGTGTGGTATTCTTTGTTTATCTATTAGATTTTGTAACTATTCTGACAGTGTGGTATTCTTTGTTTATCTATTAGATTTTGTAACTGTTCTGACAGTGTGGTATTCTTTGTTTATCTATTAGATTTTGTAACTGTTCTGACAGTGTGGTATTCTTTGTTTATCTATTAGATTGTGTAACTGTTCTGACAGTGTGGTATTCTTTGTTTATCTATTAGATTTTGTAACTGTTCTGACAGTGTGGTATTCTTTGTTTATCTATTAGATTTTGTAACTATTCTGACAGTGTGGTATTCTTTGTTTATCTATTAGATTTTGTAACTGTTCTGACAGTGTGTTATTCTTTGTTTTTCTATTAGATTTTGTAACTGTTCTGACAGTGTGGTATTCTTTGTTTAACTATTAGATTTTGTAACTGTTCTGACAGTGTGGTATTCTTTGTTTATCTATTAGATTTTGTAACTGTTCTGACAGTGTGGTATTATTTGTTTATCTATTAGATTGTGTAAATGTTCTGACAGTGTGGTATTCTTTGTTTATCTATTAGATTTTGTAACTGTTCTGACAGTGTGGTATTCTTTGTTTATCTATTAGATTTTGTAACTGTTCTGACAGTGTAGTATTCTTTGTTTTTCTATTAGATTTTGTAACTGTTCTGACAGTGTGGTATTCTTTGTTTATCTATTATATTTTGTAACTGTTCTGACAGTGTGGTATTCTTTGTTTATATATTAGATTTTGCAACTGTTCTGACAGTGTGGTATTCTTTGTTTATCTATTAGATTTTGTAACTGTTCTGACAGTGTGGTATTCTTTGTTTATCTATTAGATTTTGTAACTGTTCTGACAGTGTGGTATTCTTTGTTTATCTATTAGATTTTGTAACTGTTCTGACAGTGTGGTATTCTTTGTTTTTCTATTAGATTTTGTAACTGTTCTGACAGTGTGGTATTCTTTGTTTATCTATTAGATTTTGTAACTGTTCGGGTAGTGTGGTATTCTTTGTTTATCTATTATATTTTGTAACTGTTCTGACAGTGTGGTATTCTTTGTTTATCTATCAGATTGTGTAACTGTTCTGACAGTGTGGTATTCTTTGTTTATCTATTAGATTTTGTAACTGTTCTGACAGTGTGGTATTCTTTGTTTATCTATTAGATTTTGTAACTGTTCTGACAGTGTGGTATTCTTTGTTTATCTATTAGATTTTGTAACTGGTCTGACAGTGTGGTATTCTTTGTTTATCTATTAGATTTTGTAACTCTTCTGACAGTGTGGTATTCTTTGTTTATCTATTAGATTGTGTAACTGTTCTGACAGTGTGGTATTCTTTGTTTATCTATTAGATTTTGTAACTGTTCTGACAGTTTGGTATTCTTTGTTTTTCTATTAGATTTTGTAACTGTTCTGACAGTGTAGTATTCTTTGTTTTTCTATTAGATTTTGTAACTGTTCTGACAGTGTGGTATTCTTTGTTTATCTATTAGATTTTGTAACTGTTCTGACAGTGTGGTATTCTTTGTTTTTCTATTAGATTTTGTAACTGTTCTGACAGTGTGGTATTCTTTGTTTATCTATTAGATTTGCAACTGTTCGGACAGTGTGGTATTCTTTGTTTTACTATTAGATTTTGTAACTGTTCTGAAAGTGTGGTATTCTTTGTTTTTCTATTAGATTTTGTAACTGTTCTGCAAGTGTGGTATTCTTTGTTTTTCTATTAGATTTTGTAACTGTTCTGACAGTGTGGTATTCTTTGTTTATCTATTAGATTTTGTAACTGTTCTGACAGTGTGGTATTCTTTGTTTATCTATTAGATTTGTAACTGTTCTGACAGTGTGGTATTCTTTGTTTATCTATTAGATTTTGTAGCTGTTCTGACAATGTGGTATTCTTTGTTTTTCTATTAAATTTTGTAACTGTTCTGACAGTGTGGTATTCTTTGTTTATCTATTAGATTTTGTAACTGTTCTGACAGTGTGGTATTCTTTGTTTATCTATTAGATTTTGTAACTGTTCTGACAGTGTGGTATTCTTTGTTTATCTATTAGATTGTGTAACTGTTCTGACAGTGTGGTATTCTTTGTTTATCTATTAGATTTTGTAACTGTTCTGACAGTGTGGTATTCTTTGTTTATCTATTAGATTTTGTAACTATTCTGACAGTGTGGTATTCTTTGTTTATCTATTAGATTTTGTAACTGTTCTGACAGTGTGTTATTCTTTGTTTTTCTATTAGATTTTGTAACTGTTCTGACAGTGTGGTATTCTTTGTTTAACTATTAGATTTTGTAACTGTTCTGACAGTGTGGTATTCTTTGTTTATCTATTAGATTGTGTAACTGTTCTGACAGTGTGGTATTATTTGTTTATCTATTAGATTGTGTAAATGTTCTTACAGTGTGGTATTCTTTGTTTATCTATTAGATTTTGTAACTGTTCTGACAGTGTGGTATTCTTTGTTTATCTATTAGATTTTGTAACTGTTCTGACAGTGTAGTATTCTTTGTTTTTCTATTAGATTTTGTAACTGTTCTGACAGTGTGGTATTCTTTGTTTATCTATTATATTTTGTAACTGTTCTGACAGTGTGGTATTCTTTGTTTATATATTAGATTTTGCAACTGTTCTGACAGTGTGGTATTCTTTGTTTATCTATTAGATTTTGTAACTGTTCTGACAGTGTGGTATTCTTTGTTTATCTATTAGATTTTGTAACTGTTCTGACAGTGTGGTATTCTTTGTTTATCTATTAGATTTTGTAACTGTTCTGACAGTGTGGTATTCTTTGTTTTTCTATTAGATTTTGTAACTGTTCTGACAGTGTGGTATTCTTTGTTTATCTATTAGATTTTGTAACTGTTCGGGTAGTGTGGTATTCTTTGTTTATCTATTATATTTTGTAACTGTTCTGACAGTGTGGTATTCTTTGTTTATCTATCAGATTGTGTAACTGTTCTGACAGTGTGGTATTCTTTGTTTATCTATTAGATTTTGTAACTGTTCTGACAGTGTGGTATTCTTTGTTTATCTATTAGATTTTGTAACTGTTCTGACAGTGTGGTATTCTTTGTTTATCTATTAGATTTTGTAACTGGTCTGACAGTGTGGTATTCTTTGTTTATCTATTAGATTTTGTAACTCTTCTGACAGTGTGGTATTCTTTGTTTATCTATTAGATTGTGTAACTGTTCTGACAGTGTGGTATTCTTTGTTTATCTATTAGATTTTGTAACTGTTCTGACAGTGTGGTATTCTTTGTTTTTCTATTAGATTTTGTAACTATTCTGACAGTGTGGTATTCTTTGTTTATCTATTAGATTTTGTAACTGTTCTGACAGTGTGGTATTCTTTGTTTATCTATTATATTTTGTAACTGTTCTGACAGTGTGGTATTCTTTGTTTATCTATTAGATTTTGTAACTGTTCTGACAGTGTGGTATTTTTTGGTTTTCTATTAGATTTTGTAACTGTTCTGACAGTGTGGTATTCTTTGTTTATCTATTAGATTTTGTAACTGTTCTGACAGTGTGGTATACTTTGTTTATCTATTAGATTTTGTAACTGTTCTGACAGTGTGGTATTCTTTGTTTTTCTATTAGATTGTGTAACTGTTCTGACAGTGTGGTATTCTTTGTTTATCTATTAGATTTTGTAACTGTTCTGACAGTGTGGTATTCTTTGTTTTTCTATTAGATTTTGTAACTGTTCTGACAGTGTGGTATTCTTTGTTTATCTATTAGATTTTGTAACTGTTCTGACAGTGTGGTATTCTTTGTTTATCTATTAGATTTTGTAACTGTTCTGACAGTGTGGTATTCTTTGTTTATCTATTAGATTTTGTAACTATTCTGACAGTGTGGTATTCTTTGTTTATCTATTAGATTTTGTAACTGTTCTGACAGTGTGGTATTTTTTGGTTTTCTATTAGATTTTGTAACTGTTCTGACAGTGTGGTATTCTTTGTTTATCTATTAGATTTTGTAACTGTTCTGACAGTGTGGTATTCTTTGTTTATCTATTAGATTTTGTAACTGTTCTGACAGTGTGGTATTCTTTGTTTTTCTATTAGATTGTGTAACTGTTCTGACAGTGTGGTATTCTTTGTTTATCTATTAGATTTTGTAACTGTTCTGACAGTGTGGTATTCTTTGTTTATCTATTAGATTTTGTAACTGTTCTGACAGTGTGGTATTCTTTGTTTATCTATTAGATTTTGTAACTGTTCTGACAGTGTGGTATTCTTTGTTTATCTATTAGATTGTGTAACTGTTCTGACAGTGTTGTATTCTTTGTTTATCTATTAGATTTTGTAACTGTTCTGACAGTTTGGTATTCTTTGTTTATCTATTAGATTTTGTAACTGTTCTGACAGTGTAGTATTCTTTGTTTTTCTATTAGATTTTGTAACTGTTCTGACAGTGTGGTATTCTTTGTTTATCTATTAGATTTTGTAACTGTTCTGACAGTGTGGTATTCTTTGTTTTTCTATTAGATTTTGTAACTGTTCTGACAGTGTGGTATTCTTTGTTTATCTATTAGATTTGCAACTGTTCGGACAGTGTGGTATTCTTTGTTTTACTATTAGATTTTGTAACTGTTCTGAAAGTGTGTTATTCTTTGTTTTTCTATTAGATTTTGTAACTGTTCTGACAGTGTGGTATTCTTTGTTTATCTATTAGATTTTGTAACTGTTCTGACAGTTTGGTATTCATTGTTTATCTATTAGATTTTGTAACTGTTCTGACAGTGTGGTATACTTTGTTTATCTATTAGATTTTGTAACTGTTCTGACAGTGTGGTATTCTTTGTTTATCTATTAGATTTTGTAACTGTTCTGACTGTGTGGTATTCTTTGTTTATCTATTAGATTTTGTAACTGCTCTGACAGTGTGGTATTCTTTGTTTATCTATTAGATTTTGTAACTGTTCTGACAGTGTCGTATACTTTGTTTTTCTATTAGATTTTGTAACTGTTCTGACAGTGTGGTATACTTTGTTTATCTATTAGATTTTGTAACTGTTCTGACAGTGTGGTATTCTTTGTTTATCTATTAGATTTTGTAACTGTTCTGACAGTGTGGTATTCTTTGTTTATCTATTAGATTTGTAACTGTTCTGACAGTGTGGTATTCTTTGTTTATCTATTAGATTTTGTAACTGATCTGACAGTGTGGTATACTTTGTTTATCTATTAGATTTTGTAACTGTTCTGACAGTGTGGTATTCTTTGTTTATCTATTAGATTTGTAACTGTTCTGACAGTGTGGTATTCTTTGTTTATCTATTAGATTTTGTAACTGTTCTGACAGTGTGGTATTCTTTGTTTATCTATTAGATTTTGCAACTGTTCTGACAGTGTGGTATTCTTTGTTTTTCTATTAGATTTTGCAACTGTTCGAACAGTGTGGTATTCTTTGTTTATCTATTAGATTTTGCAACTGTTCGGACAGTGTGGTATTCTTTGTTTTAATATTAGATATTGTAACTGTTCTGACAGTGTGGTATTCTTTGTTTTTCTATTAGATTTTGTAACTGTTCTGACAGTGTGGTATTCTTTGTTTATCTATTAGATTTTGTAACTGCTCTGACAGTGTGGTATTCTTTGTTTATCTATTAGATTTTGTAACTGTTCTGACAGTGTGGTATTCTTTGTTTATCTATTAGATTTTGTAACTGTTCTGACAGTGTGGTATTCTTTGTTTATCTATTAGATTTTGTAACTGTTCTGACAGTGTGGTATTCTTTGTTTATCTATTATATTTTGTAACTGTTCTGACAGTGTGGTATTCTTTGTTTATCTATTAGATTTTGTAACTGTTCTGACAGTGTGGTATTTTTTGGTTTTCTATTAGATTTTGTAACTGTTCTGACAGTGTGGTATTCTTTGTTTATCTATTAGATTTTGTAACTGTTCTGACAGTGTGGTATACTTTGTTTATCTATTAGATTTTGTAACTGTTCTGACAGTGTGGTATTCTTTGTTTATCTATTAGATTTTGTAACTGTTCTGACAGTGTGGTATTCTTTGTTTTTCTATTAGATTGTGTAACTGTTCTGACAGTGTGGTATTCTTTGTTTATCTATTAGATTTTGTAACTGTTCTGACAGTGTGGTATTCTTTGTTTATCTATTAGATTTTGTAACTGTTCTGACAGTGTGGTATTCTTTGTTTATCTATTAGATTTTGTAACTGTTCTGACAGTGTGGTATTCTTTGTTTATCTATTAGATTGTGTAACTGTTCTGACAGTGTTGTATTCTTTGTTTATCTATTAGATTTTGTAACTGTTCTGACAGTTTGGTATTCTTTGTTTATCTATTAGATTTTGTAACTGTTCTGACAGTGTAGTATTCTTTGTTTTTCTATTAGATTTTGTAACTGTTCTGACAGTGTGGTATTCTTTGTTTATCTATTAGATTTTGTAACTGTTCTGACAGTGTGGTATTCTTTGTTTTTCTATTAGATTTTGTAACTGTTCTGACAGTGTGGTATTCTTTGTTTATCTATTAGATTTGCAACTGTTCGGACAGTGTGGTATTCTTTGTTTTACTATTAGATTTTGTAACTGTTCTGAAAGTGTGGTATTCTTTGTTTTTCTATTAGATTTTGTAACTGTTCTGACAGTGTGGTATTCTTTGTTTATCTATTAGATTTTGTAACTGTTCTGACAGTTTGGTATTCATTGTTTATCTATTAGATTTTGTAACTGTTCTGACAGTGTGGTATACTTTGTTTATCTATTAGATTTTGTAACTGTTCTGACAGTGTGGTATTCTTTGTTTATCTATTAGATTTTGTAACTGATCTGACAGTGTGGTATACTTTGTTTATCTATTAGATTTTGTAACTGTTCTGACAGTGTGGTATTCTTTGTTTATCTATTAGATTTGTAACTGTTCTGACAGTGTGGTATTCTTTGTTTATCTATTAGATTTTGTAACTGTTCTGACAGTGTGGTATTCTTTGTTTATCTATTAGATTTTGCAACTGTTCTGACAGTGTGGTATTCTTTGTTTTTCTATTAGATTTTGCAACTGTTCGAACAGTGTGGTATTCTTTGTTTATCTATTAGATTTTGTAACTGTTCTGACAGTGTGGTATTCTTTGTTTATCTATTATATTTTGTAACTGTTCTGACAGTGTGGTATTCTTTGTTTATATATTAGATTTTGCAACTGTTCTGACAGTGTGGTATTCTTTGTTTATCTATTAGATTTTGTAACTGTTCTGACAGTGTGGTATTCTTTGTTTATCTATTAGATTTTGTAACTGTTCTGACAGTGTGGTATTCTTTGTTTATCTATTAGATTTTGTAACTGTTCTGACAGTGTGGTATTCTTTGTTTTTCTATTAGATTTTGTAACTGTTCTGACAGTGTGGTATTCTTTGTTTATCTATTAGATTTTGTAACTGTTCGGGTAGTGTGGTATTCTTTGTTTATCTATTATATTTTGTAACTGTTCTGACAGTGTGGTATTCTTTGTTTATCTATCAGATTGTGTAACTGTTCTGACAGTGTGGTATTCTTTGTTTATCTATTAGATTTTGTAACTGTTCTGACAGTGTGGTATTCTTTGTTTATCTATTAGATTTTGTAACTGTTCTGACAGTGTGGTATTCTTTGTTTATCTATTAGATTTTGTAACTGGTCTGACAGTGTGGTATTCTTTGTTTATCTATTAGATTTTGTAACTCTTCTGACAGTGTGGTATTCTTTGTTTATCTATTAGATTGTGTAACTGTTCTGACAGTGTGGTATTCTTTGTTTATCTATTAGATTTTGTAACTGTTCTGACAGTGTGGTATTCTTTGTTTTTCTATTAGATTTTGTAACTATTCTGACAGTGTGGTATTCTTTGTTTATCTATTAGATTTTGTAACTGTTCTGACAGTGTGGTATTCTTTGTTTATCTATTATATTTTGTAACTGTTCTGACAGTGTGGTATTCTTTGTTTATCTATTAGATTTTGTAACTGTTCTGACAGTGTGGTATTTTTTGGTTTTCTATTAGATTTTGTAACTGTTCTGACAGTGTGGTATTCTTTGTTTATCTATTAGATTTTGTAACTGTTCTGACAGTGTGGTATACTTTGTTTATCTATTAGATTTTGTAACTGTTCTGACAGTGTGGTATTCTTTGTTTTTCTATTAGATTGTGTAACTGTTCTGACAGTGTGGTATTCTTTGTTTATCTATTAGATTTTGTAACTGTTCTGACAGTGTGGTATTCTTTGTTTTTCTATTAGATTTTGTAACTGTTCTGACAGTGTGGTATTCTTTGTTTATCTATTAGATTTTGTAACTGTTCTGACAGTGTGGTATTCTTTGTTTATCTATTAGATTTTGTAACTGTTCTGACAGTGTGGTATTCTTTGTTTATCTATTAGATTTTGTAACTATTCTGACAGTGTGGTATTCTTTGTTTATCTATTAGATTTTGTAACTGTTCTGACAGTGTGGTATTTTTTGGTTTTCTATTAGATTTTGTAACTGTTCTGACAGTGTGGTATTCTTTGTTTATCTATTAGATTTTGTAACTGTTCTGACAGTGTGGTATTCTTTGTTTATCTATTAGATTTTGTAACTGTTCTGACAGTGTGGTATTCTTTGTTTTTCTATTAGATTGTGTAACTGTTCTGACAGTGTGGTATTCTTTGTTTATCTATTAGATTTTGTAACTGTTCTGACAGTGTGGTATTCTTTGTTTATCTATTAGATTTTGTAACTGTTCTGACAGTGTGGTATTCTTTGTTTATCTATTAGATTTTGTAACTGTTCTGACAGTGTGGTATTCTTTGTTTATCTATTAGATTGTGTAACTGTTCTGACAGTGTTGTATTCTTTGTTTATCTATTAGATTTTGTAACTGTTCTGACAGTTTGGTATTCTTTGTTTATCTATTAGATTTTGTAACTGTTCTGACAGTGTAGTATTCTTTGTTTTTCTATTAGATTTTGTAACTGTTCTGACAGTGTGGTATTCTTTGTTTATCTATTAGATTTTGTAACTGTTCTGACAGTGTGGTATTCTTTGTTTATCTATTAGATTGTGTAACTGTTCTGACAGTGTGGTATTCTTTGTTTATCTATTAGATTTTGTAACTGTTCTGACAGTGTGGTATTCTTTGTTTTTCTATTAGATTTTGTAACTATTCTGACAGTGTGGTATTCTTTGTTTATCTATTAGATTTTGTAACTGTTCTGACAGTGTGGTATTCTTTGTTTATCTATTATATTTTGTAACTGTTCTGACAGTGTGGTATTCTTTGTTTATCTATTAGATTTTGTAACTGTTCTGACAGTGTGGTATTTTTTGGTTTTCTATTAGATTTTGTAACTGTTCTGACAGTGTGGTATTCTTTGTTTATCTATTAGATTTTGTAACTGTTCTGACAGTGTGGTATACTTTGTTTATCTATTAGATTTTGTAACTGTTCTGACAGTGTGGTATTCTTTGTTTTTCTATTAGATTGTGTAACTGTTCTGACAGTGTGGTATTCTTTGTTTATCTATTAGATTTTGTAACTGTTCTGACAGTGTGGTATTCTTTGTTTTTCTATTAGATTTTGTAACTGTTCTGACAGTGTGGTATTCTTTGTTTATCTATTAGATTTTGTAACTGTTCTGACAGTGTGGTATTCTTTGTTTATCTATTAGATTTTGTAACTGTTCTGACAGTGTGGTATTCTTTGTTTATCTATTAGATTTTGTAACTATTCTGACAGTGTGGTATTCTTTGTTTATCTATTAGATTTTGTAACTGTTCTGACAGTGTGGTATTTTTTGGTTTTCTATTAGATTTTGTAACTGTTCTGACAGTGTGGTATTCTTTGTTTATCTATTAGATTTTGTAACTGTTCTGACAGTGTGGTATTCTTTGTTTATCTATTAGATTTTGTAACTGTTCTGACAGTGTGGTATTCTTTGTTTATCTATTAGATTTTGTAACTGTTCTGACAGTGTGGTATTCTTTGTTTATCTATTAGATTGTGTAACTGTTCTGACAGTGTTGTATTCTTTGTTTATCTATTAGATTTTGTAACTGTTCTGACAGTTTGGTATTCTTTGTTTATCTATTAGATTTTGTAACTGTTCTGACAGTGTAGTATTCTTTGTTTTTCTATTAGATTTTGTAACTGTTCTGACAGTGTGGTATTCTTTGTTTATCTATTAGATTTTGTAACTGTTCTGACAGTGTGGTATTCTTTGTTTTTCTATTAGATTTTGTAACTGTTCTGACAGTGTGGTATTCTTTGTTTATCTATTAGATTTGCAACTGTTCGGACAGTGTGGTATTCTTTGTTTTACTATTAGATTTTGTAACTGTTCTGAAAGTGTGGTATTCTTTGTTTTTCTATTAGATTTTGTAACTGTTCTGACAGTGTGGTATTCTTTGTTTATCTATTAGATTTTGTAACTGTTCTGACAGTTTGGTATTCATTGTTTATCTATTAGATTTTGTAACTGTTCTGACAGTGTGGTATACTTTGTTTATCTATTAGATTTTGTAACTGTTCTGACAGTGTGGTATTCTTTGTTTATCTATTAGATTTTGTAACTGATCTGACAGTGTGGTATACTTTGTTTATCTATTAGATTTTGTAACTGTTCTGACAGTGTGGTATTCTTTGTTTATCTATTAGATTTGTAACTGTTCTGACAGTGTGGTATTCTTTGTTTATCTATTAGATTTTGTAACTGTTCTGACAGTGTGGTATTCTTTGTTTATCTATTAGATTTTGCAACTGTTCTGACAGTGTGGTATTCTTTGTTTTTCTATTAGATTTTGCAACTGTTCGAACAGTGTGGTATTCTTTGTTTATCTATTAGATTTTGCAACTGTTCGGACAGTGTGGTATTCTTTGTTTTAATATTAGATATTGTAACTGTTCTGACAGTGTGGTATTCTTTGTTTTTCTATTAGATTTTGTAACTGTTCTGACAGTGTGGTATTCTTTGTTTATCTATTAGATTTTGTAACTGCTCTGACAGTGTGGTATTCTTTGTTTATCTATTAGATTTTGTAACTGTTCTGACAGTGTGGTATTCTTTGTTTATCTATTAGATTTTGTAACTGTTCTGACAGTGTGGTATTCTTTGTTTTTCTATTAGATTTTGTAACTGTTCTGACAGTGTGGTATTCTTTGTTTATCTATTAGATTTTGTAACTGTTCTGACAGTGTGGTATTCTTTGTTTATCTATTAGATTTTGTAACTATTCTGACAGTGTGGTATTCTTTGTTTATCTATTAGATTGTGTAACTGTTCTGACAGTGTGGTATTCTTTGTTTATCTGTTAGATTTTGTAACTGTTCTGACAGTGTGGTATTCTTTGTTTATCTATTAGATTTTGTAACTATTCTGACAGTGTGGTATTCTTTGTTTATCTATTAGATTTTGTTACTGTTCTGACAGTGTGGTATTCTTTGTTTTTCTATTATATTTTGTAACTGTTCTGACAGTGTGGTATTCTTTGTTTATCTATTAGATTTTGTAACTGTTCTGACAGTGTGGTATTCTTTGTTTATCTATTAGATTTTGTAACTGTTCTGACAGTGTGGTATTCTTTGTTTATGTATTAGATTTTGCAACTGTTCTGACAGTGTGGTATTCTTTGTTTATCTATTAGATTTTGTAACTGTTCTGACAGTGTAGTATTCTTTGTTTATCTATTAGATTTTGTAACTGTTCTGACAGTGTGGTATTCTTTGTTTATCTATTAGATTTTGTAACTGTTCTGACAGTGTGGTATTCTTTGTTTTTCTATTAGATTTTGTAACTGTTCTGACAGTGTGGTATTCTTTGTTTATCTATTAGATTTTGTAACTGTTCTGACAGTGTGGTATTCTTTGTTTATCTATTATATTTTGTAACTGTTCTGACAGTGTGGCATTCTTTGTTTATCTATTAGATTGTGTAGCTGTTCTGACAGTGTTGTATTCTTTGTTTATCTATTAGATTTTGTAGCTGTTCTGACAGTTTGGTATTCTTTGTTTATCTATTAGATTGTGTAACTGTTCTGACAGTGTGGTATTCTTTGTTTATCTATTAGATTTTGTAACTGTTCTGACAGTGTGGTATTCTTTGTTTATCTATTAGATTTTGTAACTGTTCTGACAGTGTGGTATTCTTTGTTTATCTATTAGATTGTGTAACTGTTCTGACAGTGTGGTATTCTTTGTTTATCTATTAGATTTTGTAACTGTTCTGACAGTGTGGTATTCTTTGTTTATCTATTAGATTTTGTAACTGTTCTGACAGTGTGGTATTCTTTGATTATCTATTAGATTTTGTAACTGTTCTGACAGTGTGGTATTCTTTGTTTATCTATTAGATTTTGTAACTGTTCTGACAGTGTGGTATTCTTTGTTTTACTATTAGATTTTGTAACTGTTCTGACAGTGTGGTATTCTTTGTTTTTCTATTAGATTTTGTAACTGTTCTGACAGTGTGGTATTCTTTGTTTATCTATTAGATTTTGTAACTGTTCTGACAGTGTGGTATTCTTTGTTTATCTATTAGATTGTGTAACTGTTCTGACAGTGTGGTATTCTTTGTTTATCTATTAGATTTTGTAACTGTTCTGACAGTGTGGTATTCTTTGTTTATCTATTAGATTTTGTAACTGTTCTGACAGTGTGGTATTCTTTGTTTATCTATTAGATTTTGTAACTGTTCTGACAGTGTGGTATACTTTGTTTATCTATTAGATTTTGTAACTGATCTGACAGTGTGGTATACTTTGTTTATCTATTAGATTTTGTAACTGTTCTGACAGTGTGGTATACTTTGTTTATCTATTAGATTTTGTAACTGTTCTGACAGTGTGGTATTCTTTGTTCATCTATTAGATTTGTAACTGTTCTGACAGTGTGGTATTCTTTGTTTATCTATTAGATTTTGTAACTGTTCTGACAGTGTGGTATACTTTGTTTATCTATTAGATTTTGTAACTGTTCTGACAGTGTGGTATTCTTTGTTTATCTATTAGATTTTGTAACTGTTCTGATAGTGTGGTATTCTTTGTTTATCTATTAGATTGTGTAACTGTTCTGACAGTGTGGTATTCTTTGTTTATCTATTAGATTTTGTAACTGTTCTGACAGTGTGGTATTCTTTGTTTATCTATTAGATTTTGTAACTGTTCGGACAGTGTGGTATTCTTTGTTTATCTATTAGATTTTGTAACTGTTCTGACAGTGTGGTATTCTTTGTTTATCTATTAGATTTTGTAACTGTTCTGACAGTGTGGTATTAGCTGTTTATCTATTAGATTTTGTAACTGTTCTGACAGTGTGGCATACTAGCTGTTTATCTATTAGATTTTGTAACTGTTCTGACAGTGTGGTATACTTTGTTTATCTATTAGATTTTGTAACTGTTCTGACAGTGTGGTATTCTTTGTTTATCTATTAAATTTGTAACTGTTCTGACAATGTGGTATTTTTTGTTTATCTATTAGATTTTGTAACTGTTCTGACAGTGTGGTATTCTTTGTTTATCTATTAGATTTTGTAACTGTTCTGACAGTGTGGTATTCTTTGTTTATCTATTAGATTTTGTAACTGTTCTGACAGTGTGGTATACTTTGTTTCTCTATTAGATTTTGTAACTGTTCTGACAGTGTGGTATTCTTTGTTTATCTATTATATTTTGTAACTGTTCTGACAGTGTGGTATTCTTTGTTTATCTATTAGATTTTGTAACTGTTCTGACAGTGTGGTATTCTTTGTTTATCTATTAGATTTTGTAACTATTCTGACAGTGTGGTATTCTTTGTTTATCTATTAGATTGTGTAACTGTTCTGACAGTGTGGTATTCTTTGTTTATCTGTTAGATTTTGTAACTGTTCTGACAGTGTGGTATTCTTTGTTTATCTATTAGATTTTGTAACTATTCTGACAGTGTGGTATTCTTTGTTTATCTATTAGATTTTGTTACTGTTCTGACAGTGTGGTATTCTTTGTTTTTCTATTATATTTTGTAACTGTTCTGACAGTGTGGTATTCTTTGTTTATCTATTAGATTTTGTAACTGTTCTGACAGTGTGGTATTCTTTGTTTATCTATTAGATTTTGTAACTGTTCTGACAGTGTGGTATTCTTTGTTTATGTATTAGATTTTGCAACTGTTCTGACAGTGTGGTATTCTTTGTTTATCTATTAGATTTTGTAACTGTTCTGACAGTGTAGTATTCTTTGTTTATCTATTAGATTTTGTAACTGTTCTGACAGTGTGGTATTCTTTGTTTATCTATTAGATTTTGTAACTGTTCTGACAGTGTGGTATTCTTTGTTTTTCTATTAGATTTTGTAACTGTTCTGACAGTGTGGTATTCTTTGTTTATCTATTAGATTTTGTAACTGTTCTGACAGTGTGGTATTCTTTGTTTATCTATTATATTTTGTAACTGTTCTGACAGTGTGGCATTCTTTGTTTATCTATTAGATTGTGTAGCTGTTCTGACAGTGTTGTATTCTTTGTTTATCTATTAGATTTTGTAGCTGTTCTGACAGTTTGGTATTCTTTGTTTATCTATTAGATTGTGTAACTGTTCTGACAGTGTGGTATTCTTTGTTTATCTATTAGATTTTGTAACTGTTCTGACAGTGTGGTATTCTTTGTTTATCTATTAGATTTTGTAACTGTTCTGACAGTGTGGTATTCTTTGTTTATCTATTAGATTGTGTAACTGTTCTGACAGTGTGGTATTCTTTGTTTATCTATTAGATTTTGTAACTGTTCTGACAGTGTGGTATTCTTTGTTTATCTATTAGATTTTGTAACTGTTCTGACAGTGTGGTATTCTTTGATTATCTATTAGATTTTGTAACTGTTCTGACAGTGTGGTATTCTTTGTTTATCTATTAGATTTTGTAACTGTTCTGACAGTGTGGTATTCTTTGTTTTACTATTAGATTTTGTAACTGTTCTGACAGTGTGGTATTCTTTGTTTTTCTATTAGATTTTGTAACTGTTCTGACAGTGTGGTATTCTTTGTTTATCTATTAGATTTTGTAACTGTTCTGACAGTGTGGTATTCTTTGTTTATCTATTAGATTGTGTAACTGTTCTGACAGTGTGGTATTCTTTGTTTATCTATTAGATTTTGTAACTGTTCTGACAGTGTGGTATTCTTTGTTTATCTATTAGATTTTGTAACTGTTCTGACAGTGTGGTATTCTTTGTTTATCTATTAGATTTTGTAACTGTTCTGACAGTGTGGTATACTTTGTTTATCTATTAGATTTTGTAACTGATCTGACAGTGTGGTATACTTTGTTTATCTATTAGATTTTGTAACTGTTCTGACAGTGTGGTATACTTTGTTTATCTATTAGATTTTGTAACTGTTCTGACAGTGTGGTATTCTTTGTTCATCTATTAGATTTGTAACTGTTCTGACAGTGTGGTATTCTTTGTTTATCTATTAGATTTTGTAACTGTTCTGACAGTGTGGTATACTTTGTTTATCTATTAGATTTTGTAACTGTTCTGACAGTGTGGTATTCTTTGTTTATCTATTAGATTTTGTAACTGTTCTGATAGTGTGGTATTCTTTGTTTATCTATTAGATTGTGTAACTGTTCTGACAGTGTGGTATTCTTTGTTTATCTATTAGATTTTGTAACTGTTCTGACAGTGTGGTATTCTTTGTTTATCTATTAGATTTTGTAACTGTTCGGACAGTGTGGTATTCTTTGTTTATCTATTAGATTTTGTAACTGTTCTGACAGTGTGGTATTCTTTGTTTATCTATTAGATTTTGTAACTGTTCTGACAGTGTGGTATTAGCTGTTTATCTATTAGATTTTGTAACTGTTCTGACAGTGTGGTATACTAGCTGTTTATCTATTAGATTTTGTAACTGTTCTGACAGTGTGGTATACTTTGTTTATCTATTAGATTTTGTAACTGTTCTGACAGTGTGGTATTCTTTGTTTATCTATTAAATTTGTAACTGTTCTGACAATGTGGTATTTTTTGTTTATCTATTAGATTTTGTAACTGTTCTGACAGTGTGGTATTCTTTGTTTATCTATTAGATTTTGTAACTGTTCTGACAGTGTGGTATTCTTTGTTTATCTATTAGATTTTGTAACTGTTCTGACAGTGTGGTATACTTTGTTTCTCTATTAGATTTTGTAACTGTTCTGACAGTGTGGTATTCTTTGTTTATCTATTATATTTTGTAACTGTTCTGACAGTGTGGTATTCTTTGTTTATCTATTAGATTTTGTAACTGTTCTGACAGTGTGGTATTCTTTGTTTATCTATTAGATTTTGTAACTGTTCTGACAGTGTGGTATTCTTTGTTTATCTATTAGATTTTGTAACTGTTCTGACAGTGTGGTATTCTTTGTTTATTTATTAGATTGTGTAACTGTTCTGACAGTGTGGTATTCTTTGTTTATCTATTAGATTTTGTAACTGTTCTGACAGTGTGGTATTCTTTGTTTTTCTATTAGATTTTGCAACTGTTCGAACAGTGTGGTATTCTTTGTTTATCTATTAGATTTTGCAACTGTTCGGACAGTGTGGTATTCTTTGTTTTACTATTATATTTTGTAACTGTTCTGCAAGTGTGGTATTCTTTGTTTTTCTATTAGATTTTGTAACTGTTCTGACAGTGTGGTATTCTTTGTTTATCTATTAGATTTTGTAACTGTTCTGACAGTGTGGTATTCTTTGTTTATCTATTAGATTTTGTAACTGTTCTGACAGTGTGGTATTCTTTGTTTATCTATTAGATTTTGTAGCTGTTCTGACAGTGTGGTATTCTTTGTTTTTCTATTAAATTTTGTAACTGTTCTGACAGTGTGGTATTCTTTGTTTATCTATTAGATTTTGTAACTGTTCTGACAGTGTGGTATTCTTTGTTTATCTATTAGATTTTGTAACTATTCTGACAGTGTGGTATTCTTTGTTTATCTATTAGATTGTGTAACTGTTCTGACAGTGTGGTATTCTTTGTTTATCTGTTAGATTTTGTAACTGTTCTGACAGTGTGGTATTCTTTGTTTATCTATTAGATTTTGTAACTATTCTGACAGTGTGGTATTCTTTGTTTATCTATTAGATTTTGTTACTGTTCTGACAGTGTGGTATTCTTTGTTTTTCTATTATATTTTGTAACTGTTCTGACAGTGTGGTATTCTTTGTTTATCTATTAGATTTTGTAACTGTTCTGACAGTGTGGTATTCTTTGTTTATCTATTAGATTTTGTAACTGTTCTGACAGTGTGGTATTCTTTGTTTATGTATTAGATTTTGCAACTGTTCTGACAGTGTGGTATTCTTTGTTTATCTATTAGATTTTGTAACTGTTCTGACAGTGTGGTATTCTTTGTTTTTCTATTAGATTTTGTAACTGTTCTGACAGTGTGGTATTCTTTGTTTATCTATTAGATTTGCAACTGTTCGGACAGTGTGGTATTCTTTGTTTTACTATTAGATTTTGTAACTGTTCTGAAAGTGTGGTATTCTTTGTTTTTCTATTAGATTTTGTAACTGTTCTGACAGTGTGGTATTCTTTGTTTATCTATTAGATTTTGTAACTGTTCTGACAGTTTGGTATTCATTGTTTATCTATTAGATTTTGTAACTGTTCTGACAGTGTGGTATACTTTGTTTATCTATTAGATTTTGTAACTGTTCTGACAGTGTGGTATTCTTTGTTTATCTATTAGATTTTGTAACTGATCTGACAGTGTGGTATACTTTGTTTATCTATTAGATTTTGTAACTGTTCTGACAGTGTGGTATTCTTTGTTTATCTATTAGATTTGTAACTGTTCTGACAGTGTGGTATTCTTTGTTTATCTATTAGATTTTGTAACTGTTCTGACAGTGTGGTATTCTTTGTTTATCTATTAGATTTTGCAACTGTTCTGACAGTGTGGTATTCTTTGTTTTTCTATTAGATTTTGCAACTGTTCGAACAGTGTGGTATTCTTTGTTTATCTATTAGATTTTGCAACTGTTCGGACAGTGTGGTATTCTTTGTTTTAATATTAGATATTGTAACTGTTCTGACAGTGTGGTATTCTTTGTTTTTCTATTACATTTTGTAACTGTTCTGACAGTGTGGTATTCTTTGTTTATCTATTAGATTTTGTAACTGCTCTGACAGTGTGGTATTCTTTGTTTATCTATTAGATTTTGTAACTGTTCTGACAGTGTGGTATTCTTTGTTTATCTATTAGATTTTGTAACTGTTCTGACAGTGTGGTATTCTTTGTTTTTCTATTAGATTTTGTAACTGTTCTGACAGTGTGGTATTCTTTGTTTATCTATTAGATTTTGTAACTGTTCTGACAGTGTGGTATTCTTTGTTTATCTATTAGATTTTGTAACTGTTCTGACAGTGTGGTATTCTTTGTTTATCTATTAGATTGTGTAACTGTTCTGACAGTGTGGTATTCTTTGTTTATCTGTTAGATTTTGTAACTGTTCTGACAGTGTGGTATTCTTTGTTTATCTATTAGATTTTGTAACTATTCTGACAGTTTGGTATTCTTTGTTTATCTATTAGATTTTGTTACTGTTCTGACAGTGTGGTATTCTTTGTTTTTCTATTATATTTTGTAACTGTTCTGACAGTGTGGTATTCTTTGTTTATCTATTAGATTTTGTAACTGTTCTGACAGTGTGGTATTCTTTGTTTATCTATTAGATTTTGTAACTGTTCTGACAGTGTGGTATTCTTTGTTTATGTATTAGATTTTGCAACTGTTCTGACAGTGTGGTATTCTTTGTTTATCTATTAGATTTTGTAACTGTTCTGACAGTGTAGTATTCTTTGTTTATCTATTAGATTTTGTAACTGTTCTGACAGTGTGGTATTCTTTGTTTATCTATTAGATTTTGTAACTGTTCTGACAGTGTGGTATTCTTTGTTTTTCTATTAGATTTTGTAACTGTTCTGACAGTGTGGTATTCTTTGTTTATCTATTAGATTTTGTAACTGTTCTGACAGTGTGGTATTCTTTGTTTATCTATTATATTTTGTAACTGTTCTGACAGTGTGGCATTCTTTGTTTATCTATTAGATTGTGTAGCTGTTCTGACAGTGTTGTATTCTTTGTTTATCTATTAGATTTTGTAGCTGTTCTGACAGTTTGGTATTCTTTGTTTATCTATTAGATTGTGTAACTGTTCTGACAGTGTGGTATTCTTTGTTTATCTATTAGATTTTGTAACTGTTCTGACAGTGTGGTATTCTTTGTTTATCTATTAGATTTTGTAACTGTTCTGACAGTGTGGTATTCTTTGTTTATCTATTAGATTGTGTAACTGTTCTGACAGTGTGGTATTCTTTGTTTATCTATTAGATTTTGTAACTGTTCTGACAGTGTGGTATTCTTTGTTTATCTATTAGATTTTGTAACTGTTCTGACAGTGTGGTATTCTTTGATTATCTATTAGATTTTGTAACTGTTCTGACAGTGTGGTATTCTTTGTTTATCTATTAGATTTTGTAACTGTTCTGACAGTGTGGTATTCTTTGTTTTACTATTAGATTTTGTAACTGTTCTGACAGTGTGGTATTCTTTGTTTTTCTATTAGATTTTGTAACTGTTCTGACAGTGTGGTATTCTTTGTTTATCTATTAGATTTTGTAACTGTTCTGACAGTGTGGTATTCTTTGTTTATCTATTAGATTGTGTAACTGTTCTGACAGTGTGGTATTCTTTGTTTATCTATTAGATTTTGTAACTGTTCTGACAGTGTGGTATTCTTTGTTTATCTATTAGATTTTGTAACTGTTCTGACAGTGTGGTATTCTTTGTTTATCTATTAGATTTTGTAACTGTTCTGACAGTGTGGTATACTTTGTTTATCTATTAGATTTTGTAACTGATCTGACAGTGTGGTATACTTTGTTTATCTATTAGATTTTGTAACTGTTCTGACAGTGTGGTATACTTTGTTTATCTATTAGATTTTGTAACTGTTCTGACAGTGTGGTATTCTTTGTTCATCTATTAGATTTGTAACTGTTCTGACAGTGTGGTATTCTTTGTTTATCTATTAGATTTTGTAACTGTTCTGACAGTGTGGTATACTTTGTTTATCTATTAGATTTTGTAACTGTTCTGACAGTGTGGTATTCTTTGTTTATCTATTAGATTTTGTAACTGTTCTGATAGTGTGGTATTCTTTGTTTATCTATTAGATTGTGTAACTGTTCTGACAGTGTGGTATTCTTTGTTTATCTATTAGATTTTGTAACTGTTCTGACAGTGTGGTATTCTTTGTTTATCTATTAGATTTTGTAACTGTTCGGACAGTGTGGTATTCTTTGTTTATCTATTAGATTTTGTAACTGTTCTGACAGTGTGGTATTCTTTGTTTATCTATTAGATTTTGTAACTGTTCTGACAGTGTGGTATTAGCTGTTTATCTATTAGATTTTGTAACTGTTCTGACAGTGTGGTATACTAGCTGTTTATCTATTAGATTTTGTAACTGTTCTGACAGTGTGGTATACTTTGTTTATCTATTAGATTTTGTAACTGTTCTGACAGTGTGGTATTCTTTGTTTATCTATTAAATTTGTAACTGTTCTGACAATGTGGTATTTTTTGTTTATCTATTAGATTTTGTAACTGTTCTGACAGTGTGGTATTCTTTGTTTATCTATTAGATTTTGTAACTGTTCTGACAGTGTGGTATTCTTTGTTTATCTATTAGATTTTGTAACTGTTCTGACAGTGTGGTATACTTTGTTTCTCTATTAGATTTTGTAACTGTTCTGACAGTGTGGTATTCTTTGTTTATCTATTATATTTTGTAACTGTTCTGACAGTGTGGTATTCTTTGTTTATCTATTAGATTTTGTAACTGTTCTGACAGTGTGGTATTCTTTGTTTATCTATTAGATTTTGTAACTATTCTGACAGTGTGGTATTCTTTGTTTATCTATTAGATTGTGTAACTGTTCTGACAGTGTGGTATTCTTTGTTTATCTGTTAGATTTTGTAACTGTTCTGACAGTGTGGTATTCTTTGTTTATCTATTAGATTTTGTAACTATTCTGACAGTGTGGTATTCTTTGTTTATCTATTAGATTTTGTTACTGTTCTGACAGTGTGGTATTCTTTGTTTTTCTATTATATTTTGTAACTGTTCTGACAGTGTGGTATTCTTTGTTTATCTATTAGATTTTGTAACTGTTCTGACAGTGTGGTATTCTTTGTTTATCTATTAGATTTTGTAACTGTTCTGACAGTGTGGTATTCTTTGTTTATGTATTAGATTTTGCAACTGTTCTGACAGTGTGGTATTCTTTGTTTATCTATTAGATTTTGTAACTGTTCTGACAGTGTAGTATTCTTTGTTTATCTATTAGATTTTGTAACTGTTCTGACAGTGTGGTATTCTTTGTTTATCTATTAGATTTTGTAACTGTTCTGACAGTGTGGTATTCTTTGTTTTTCTATTAGATTTTGTAACTGTTCTGACAGTGTGGTATTCTTTGTTTATCTATTAGATTTTGTAACTGTTCTGACAGTGTGGTATTCTTTGTTTATCTATTATATTTTGTAACTGTTCTGACAGTGTGGCATTCTTTGTTTATCTATTAGATTGTGTAGCTGTTCTGACAGTGTTGTATTCTTTGTTTATCTATTAGATTTTGTAGCTGTTCTGACAGTTTGGTATTCTTTGTTTATCTATTAGATTGTGTAACTGTTCTGACAGTGTGGTATTCTTTGTTTATCTATTAGATTTTGTAACTGTTCTGACAGTGTGGTATTCTTTGTTTATCTATTAGATTTTGTAACTGTTCTGACAGTGTGGTATTCTTTGTTTATCTATTAGATTGTGTAACTGTTCTGACAGTGTGGTATTCTTTGTTTATCTATTAGATTTTGTAACTGTTCTGACAGTGTGGTATTCTTTGTTTATCTATTAGATTTTGTAACTGTTCTGACAGTGTGGTATTCTTTGATTATCTATTAGATTTTGTAACTGTTCTGACAGTGTGGTATTCTTTGTTTATCTATTAGATTTTGTAACTGTTCTGACAGTGTGGTATTCTTTGTTTTACTATTAGATTTTGTAACTGTTCTGACAGTGTGGTATTCTTTGTTTTTCTATTAGATTTTGTAACTGTTCTGACAGTGTGGTATTCTTTGTTTATCTATTAGATTTTGTAACTGTTCTGACAGTGTGGTATTCTTTGTTTATCTATTAGATTGTGTAACTGTTCTGACAGTGTGGTATTCTTTGTTTATCTATTAGATTTTGTAACTGTTCTGACAGTGTGGTATTCTTTGTTTATCTATTAGATTTTGTAACTGTTCTGACAGTGTGGTATTCTTTGTTTATCTATTAGATTTTGTAACTGTTCTGACAGTGTGGTATACTTTGTTTATCTATTAGATTTTGTAACTGATCTGACAGTGTGGTATACTTTGTTTATCTATTAGATTTTGTAACTGTTCTGACAGTGTGGTATACTTTGTTTATCTATTAGATTTTGTAACTGTTCTGACAGTGTGGTATTCTTTGTTCATCTATTAGATTTGTAACTGTTCTGACAGTGTGGTATTCTTTGTTTATCTATTAGATTTTGTAACTGTTCTGACAGTGTGGTATTCTTTGTTTATCTATTAGATTTTGTAACTGTTCTGACAGTGTGGTATTCTTTGTTTATCTATTAGATTTTGTAACTGTTCTGATAGTGTGGTATTCTTTGTTTATCTATTAGATTGTGTAACTGTTCTGACAGTGTGGTATTCTTTGTTTATCTATTAGATTTTGTAACTGTTCTGACAGTGTGGTATTCTTTGTTTATCTATTAGATTTTGTAACTGTTCGGACAGTGTGGTATTCTTTGTTTATCTATTAGATTTTGTAACTGTTCTGACAGTGTGGTATTCTTTGTTTATCTATTAGATTTTGTAACTGTTCTGACAGTGTGGTATTAGCTGTTTATCTATTAGATTTTGTAACTGTTCTGACAGTGTGGTATACTAGCTGTTTATCTATTAGATTTTGTAACTGTTCTGACAGTGTGGTATACTTTGTTTATCTATTAGATTTTGTAACTGTTCTGACAGTGTGGTATTCTTTGTTTATCTATTAAATTTGTAACTGTTCTGACAATGTGGTATTTTTTGTTTATCTATTAGATTTTGTAACTGTTCTGACAGTGTGGTATTCTTTGTTTATCTATTAGATTTTGTAACTGTTCTGACAGTGTGGTATTCTTTGTTTATCTATTAGATTTTGTAACTGTTCTGACAGTGTGGTATACTTTGTTTCTCTATTAGATTTTGTAACTGTTCTGACAGTGTGGTATTCTTTGTTTATCTATTATATTTTGTAACTGTTCTGACAGTGTGGTATTCTTTGTTTATCTATTAGATTTTGTAACTGTTCTGACAGTGTGGTATTCTTTGTTTATCTATTAGATTTTGTAACTGTTCTGACAGTGTGGTATTCTTTGTTTATCTATTAGATTTTGTAACTGTTCTGACAGTGTGGTATTCTTTGTTTATTTATTAGATTGTGTAACTGTTCTGACAGTGTGGTATTCTTTGTTTTTCTATTAGATTTTGTAACTGTTCTGACAGTGTGGTATTCTTTGTTTTTCTATTAGATTTTGCAACTGTTCGAACAGTGTGGTATTCTTTGTTTATCTATTAGATTTTGCAACTGTTCGGACAGTGTGGTATTCTTTGTTTTACTATTATATTTTGTAACTGTTCTGCAAGTGTGGTATTCTTTGTTTTTCTATTAGATTTTGTAACTGTTCTGACAGTGTGGTATTCTTTGTTTATCTATTAGATTTTGTAACTGTTCTGACAGTGTGGTATTCTTTGTTTATCTATTAGATTTTGTAACTGTTCTGACAGTGTGGTATTCTTTGTTTATCTATTAGATTTTGTAGCTGTTCTGACAGTGTGGTATTCTTTGTTTTTCTATTAAATTTTGTAACTGTTCTGACAGTGTGGTATTCTTTGTTTATCTATTAGATTTTGTAACTGTTCTGACAGTGTGGTATTCTTTGTTTATCTATTAGATTTTGTAACTATTCTGACAGTGTGGTATTCTTTGTTTATCTATTAGATTGTGTAACTGTTCTGACAGTGTGGTATTCTTTGTTTATCTGTTAGATTTTGTAACTGTTCTGACAGTGTGGTATTCTTTGTTTATCTATTAGATTTTGTAACTATTCTGACAGTGTGGTATTCTTTGTTTATCTATTAGATTTTGTTACTGTTCTGACAGTGTGGTATTCTTTGTTTTTCTATTATATTTTGTAACTGTTCTGACAGTGTGGTATTCTTTGTTTATCTATTAGATTTTGTAACTGTTCTGACAGTGTGGTATTCTTTGTTTATCTATTAGATTTTGTAACTGTTCTGACAGTGTGGTATTCTTTGTTTATGTATTAGATTTTGCAACTGTTCTGACAGTGTGGTATTCTTTGTTTATCTATTAGATTTTGTAACTGTTCTGACAGTGTAGTATTCTTTGTTTATCTATTAGATTTTGTAACTGTTCTGACAGTGTGGTATTCTTTGTTTATCTATTAGATTTTGTAACTGTTCTGACAGTGTGGTATTCTTTGTTTTTCTATTAGATTTTGTAACTGTTCTGACAGTGTGGTATTCTTTGTTTATCTATTAGATTTTGTAACTGTTCTGACAGTGTGGTATTCTTTGTTTATCTATTATATTTTGTAACTGTTCTGACAGTGTGGCATTCTTTGTTTATCTATTAGATTGTGTAGCTGTTCTGACAGTGTTGTATTCTTTGTTTATCTATTAGATTTTGTAGCTGTTCTGACAGTTTGGTATTCTTTGTTTATCTATTAGATTGTGTAACTGTTCTGACAGTGTGGTATTCTTTGTTTATCTATTAGATTTTGTAACTGTTCTGACAGTGTGGTATTCTTTGTTTATCTATTAGATTTTGTAACGGTTCTGACAGTGTGGTATTCTTTGTTTATCTATTAGATTGTGTAACTGTTCTGACAGTGTGGTATTCTTTGTTTATCTATTAGATTTTGTAACTGTTCTGACAGTGTGGTATTCTTTGTTTATCTATTAGATTTTGTAACTGTTCTGACAGTGTGGTATTCTTTGATTATCTATTTGATTTTGTAACTGTTCTGACAGTGTGGTATTCTTTGTTTATCTATTAGATTTTGTAACTGTTCTGACAGTGTGGTATTCTTTGTTTTACTATTAGATTTTGTAACTGTTCTGACAGTGTGGTATTCTTTGTTTTTCTATTAAATTTTGTAACTGTTCTGACAGTGTGGTATTCTTTGTTTATCTATTAGATTTTGTAACTGTTCTGACAGTGTGGTATTCTTTGTTTATCTATTAGATTGTGTAACTGTTCTGACAGTGTGGTATTCTTTGTTTATCTATTAGATTTTGTAACTGTTCTGACAGTGTGGTATTCTTTGTTTATCTATTAGATTTTGTAACTGTTCTGACAGTGTGGTATTCTTTGTTTATCTATTAGATTTTGTAACTGTTCTGACAGTGTGGTATACTTTGTTTATCTATTAGATTTTGTAACTGATCTGACAGTGTGGTATACTTTGTTTATCTATTAGATTTTGTAACTGTTCTGACAGTGTGGTATACTTTGTTTATCTATTAGATTTTGTAACTGTTCTGACAGTGTGGTATTAGCTGTTTATCTATTAGATTTTGTAACTGTTCTGACAGTGTGGTATACTAGCTGTTTATCTATTAGATTTTGTAACTGTTCTGACAGTGTGGTATACTTTGTTCATCTATTAGATTGTGTAACTGTTCTGACAGTGTGGTATTCTTTGTTTATCTATTAGATTTTGTAACTGTTCTGACAGTGTGGTATACTTTGTTTATCTATTAGATTTTGTAACTGTTCTGACAGTGTGGTATTCTTTGTTTATCTATTAGATTTTGTAACTGTTCTGATAGTGTGGTATTCTTTGTTTATCTATTAGATTTTGTAACTGTTCTGACAGTGTGGTATTCTTTGTTTATCTATTAGATTTTGTAACTGTTCTGACAGTGTGGTATTCTTTGTTTATCTATTAGATTTTGTAACTGTTCGGACAGTGTGGTATTCTTTGTTTATCTATTAGATTTTGTAACTGTTCTGACAGTGTGGTATTCTTTGTTTATCTATTAGATTTTGTAACTGTTCTGACAGTGTGGTATTAGCTGTTTATCTATTAGATTTTGTAACTGTTCTGACAGTGTGGTATACTAGCTGTTTATCTATTAGATTTTGTAACTGTTCTGACAGTGTGGTATACTTTGTTTATCTATTAGATTTTGTAACTGTTCTGACAGTGTGGTATTCTTTGTTTAACTATTAAATTTGTAACTGTTCTGACAATGTGGTATTTTTTGTTTATCTATTAGATTTTGTAACTGTTCTGACAGTGTGGTATTCTTTGTTTATCTATTAGATTTTGTAACTGTTCTGACAGTGTGGTATTCTTTGTTTATCTATTAGATTTTGTAACTGTTCTGACAG
This sequence comes from Bathymodiolus brooksi, assembly GCA_963680875.1. NCBI lineage: Eukaryota > Metazoa > Mollusca > Bivalvia > Mytilida > Modiolidae > Bathymodiolus > Bathymodiolus brooksi. The sequence goes on from OY804577.1 coordinate 50,266,870, forward strand.
TGTGGTATACTTTGTTTCTCTATTAGATTTTGTAACTGTTCTGACAGTGTGGTATTCTTTGTTTATCTATTATATTTTGTAACTGTTCTGACAGTGTGGTATTCTTTGTTTATCTATTAGATTTTGTAACTGTTCTGACAGTGTGGTATTCTTTGTTTATCTATTAGATTTTGTAACTGTTCTGACAGTGTGGTATTCTTTGGTTATCTATTAGATTTTGTAACTGTTCTGACAGTGTGGTATTCTTCGTTTATTTATTAGATTGTGTAACTGTTCTGACAGTGTGGTATTCTTTGTTTATCTATTAGATTTTGTAACTGTTCTGACAGTGTGGTATTCTTTGTTTTTCTATTAGATTTTGCAACTGATCTGACAGTGTGGTATTCTTTGTTTATCTATTAGATTTTGCAACTGTTCGGACAGTGTGGTATTCTTTGTTTTACTATTATATTTTGTAACTGTTCTGCAAGTGTGGTATTCTTTGTTTTTCTATTAGATTTTGTAACTGTTCTGACAGTGTGGTATTCTTTGTTTATCTATTAGATTTTGTAACTGTTCTGACAGTGTGGTATTCTTTGTTTATCTATTAGATTTTGTAACTGTTCTGACAGTGTGGTATTCTTTGTTTATCTATTAGATTTTGTAGCTGTTCTGACAGTGTGGTATTCTTTGTTTTTCTATTAAATTTTGTAACTGTTCTGACAGTGTGGTATTCTTTGTTTATCTATTAGATTTTGTAACTGTTCTGACAGTGTGGTATTCTTTGTTTATCTATTAGATTTTGTAACTATTCTGACAGTGTGGTATTCTTTGTTTATCTATTAGATTGTGTAACTGTTCTGACAGTGTGGTATTCTTTGTTTATCTGTTAGATTTTGTAACTGTTCTGACAGTGTGGTATTCTTTGTTTATCTATTAGATTTTGTAACTATTCTGACAGTGTGGTATTCTTTGTTTATCTATTAGATTTTGTTACTGTTCTGACAGTGTGGTATTCTTTGTTTTTCTATTATATTTTGTAACTGTTCTGACAGTGTGGTATTCTTTGTTTATCTATTAGATTTTGTAACTGTTCTGACAGTGTGGTATTCTTTGTTTATCTATTAGATTTTGTAACTGTTCTGACAGTGTGGTATTCTTTGTTTATGTATTAGATTTTGCAACTGTTCTGACAGTGTGGTATTCTTTGTTTATCTATTAGATTTTGTAACTGTTCTGACAGTGTAGTATTCTTTGTTTATCTATTAGATTTTGTAACTGTTCTGACAGTGTGGTATTCTTTGTTTATCTATTAGATTTTGTAACTGTTCTGACAGTGTGGTATTCTTTGTTTTTCTATTAGATTTTGTAACTGTTCTGACAGTGTGGTATTCTTTGTTTATCTATTAGATTTTGTAACTGTTCTGACAGTGTGGTATTCTTTGTTTATCTATTATATTTTGTAACTGTTCTGACAGTGTGGCATTCTTTGTTTATCTATTAGATTGTGTAGCTGTTCTGACAGTGTTGTATTCTTTGTTTATCTATTAGATTTTGTAGCTGTTCTGACAGTTTGGTATTCTTTGTTTATCTATTAGATTGTGTAACTGTTCTGACAGTGTGGTATTCTTTGTTTATCTATTAGATTTTGTAACTGTTCTGACAGTGTGGTATTCTTTGTTTATCTATTAGATTTTGTAACGGTTCTGACAGTGTGGTATTCTTTGTTTATCTATTAGATTGTGTAACTGTTCTGACAGTGTGGTATTCTTTGTTTATCTATTAGATTTTGTAACTGTTCTGACAGTGTGGTATTCTTTGTTTATCTATTAGATTTTGTAACTGTTCTGACAGTGTGGTATTCTTTGATTATCTATTAGATTTTGTAACTGTTCTGACAGTGTGGTATTCTTTGTTTATCTATTAGATTTTGTAACTGTTCTGACAGTGTGGTATTCTTTGTTTTACTATTAGATTTTGTAACTGTTCTGACAGTGTGGTATTCTTTGTTTTTCTATTAGATTTTGTAACTGTTCTGACAGTGTGGTATTCTTTGTTTATCTATTAGATTTTGTAACTGTTCTGACAGTGTGGTATTCTTTGTTTATCTATTAGATTGTGTAACTGTTCTGACAGTGTGGTATTCTTTGTTTATCTATTAGATTTTGTAACTGTTCTGACAGTGTGGTATTCTTTGTTTATCTATTAGATTTTGTAACTGTTCTGACAGTGTGGTATTCTTTGTTTATCTATTAGATTTTGTAACTGTTCTGACAGTGTGGTATACTTTGTTTATCTATTAGATTTTGTAACTGATCTGACAGTGTGGTATACTTTGTTTATCTATTAGATTTTGTAACTGTTCTGACAGTGTGGTATACTTTGTTTATCTATTAGATTTTGTAACTGTTCTGACAGTGTGGTATTCTTTGTTCATCTATTAGATTTGTAACTGTTCTGACAGTGTGGTATTCTTTGTTTATCTATTAGATTTTGTAACTGTTCTGACAGTGTGGTATACTTTGTTTATCTATTAGATTTTGTAACTGTTCTGACAGTGTGGTATTCTTTGTTTATCTATTAGATTTTGTAACTGTTCTGATAGTGTGGTATTCTTTGTTTATCTATTAGATTGTGTAACTGTTCTGACAGTGTGGTATTCTTTGTTTATCTATTAGATTTTGTAACTGTTCTGACAGTGTGGTATTCTTTGTTTATCTATTAGATTTTGTAACTGTTCGGACAGTGTGGTATTCTTTGTTTATCTATTAGATTTTGTAACTGTTCTGACAGTGTGGTATTCTTTGTTTATCTATTAGATTTTGTAACTGTTCTGACAGTGTGGTATTAGCTGTTTATCTATTAGATTTTGTAACTGTTCTGACAGTGTGGTATACTAGCTGTTTACCTATTAGATTTTGTAACTGTTCTGACAGTGTGGTATACTTTGTTTATCTATTAGATTTTGTAACTGTTCTGACAGTGTGGTATTCTTTGTTTATCTATTAAATTTGTAACTGTTCTGACAATGTGGTATTTTTTGTTTATCTATTAGATTTTGTAACTGTTCTGACAGTGTGGTATTCTTTGTTTATCTATTAGATTTTGTAACTGTTCTGACAGTGTGGTATTCTTTGTTTATCTATTAGATTTTGTAACTGTTCTGACAGTGTGGTATACTTTGTTTCTCTATTAGATTTTGTAACTGTTCTGACAGTGTGGTATTCTTTGTTTATCTATTATATTTTGTAACTGTTCTGACAGTGTGGTATTCTTTGTTTATCTATTAGATTTTGTAACTGTTCTGACAGTGTGGTATTCTTTGTTTATCTATTAGATTTTGTAACTGTTCTGACAGTGTGGTATTCTTTGTTTATCTATTAGATTTTGTAACTGTTCTGACAGTGTGGTATTCTTTGTTTATTTATTAGATTGTGTAACTGTTCTGACAGTGTGGTATTCTTTGTTTATCTATTAGATTTTGTAACTGTTCTGACAGTGTGGTATTCTTTGTTTTTCTATTAGATTTTGCAACTGTTCGAACAGTGTGGTATTCTTTGTTTATCTATTAGATTTTGCAACTGTTCGGACAGTGTGGTATTCTTTGTTTTACTATTATATTTTGTAACTGTTCTGCAAGTGTGGTATTCTTTGTTTTTCTATTAGATTTTGTAACTGTTCTGACAGTGTGGTATTCTTTGTTTATCTATTAGATTTTGTAACTGTTCTGACAGTGTGGTATTCTTTGTTTATCTATTAGATTTTGTAACTGTTCTGACAGTGTGGTATTCTTTGTTTTTCTATTAGATTTTGTAACTGTTCTGACAGTGTGGTATTCTTTGTTTATCTATTAGATTGTGTAACTGTTCTGACAGTGTGGTATTCTTTGTTTATCTATTAGATTTTGTAACTGTTCTGACAGTGTGGTATTCTTTGTTTATCTATTAGATTTTGTAACTGTTCTGACAGTGTGGTATTCTTTGTTTATCTATTAGATTTTGTAACTGTTCTGACAGTGTGGTATTCTTTTTTTATCTATTAGATTTTGTAACTGATCTGACAGTGTGGTATACTTTGTTTATCTATTAGATTTTGTAACTGTTCTGACAGTGTGGTATACTTTGTTTATCTATTAGATTTTGTAACTGTTCTGACAGTGTGGTATTCTTTGTTCATCTATTAGATTTGTAACTGTTCTGACAGTGTGGTATTCTTTGTTTATCTATTAGATTTTGTAACTGTTCTGACAGTGTGGTATACTTTGTTTATCTATTAGATTTTGTAACTGTTCTGACAGTGTGGTATTCTTTGTTTATCTATTATATTTTGTAACTGTTCTGATAGTGTGGTATTCTTTGTTTATCTATTAGATTGTGTAACTGTTCTGACAGTGTGGTTTTCTTTGTTTATCTATTAGATTTTGTAACTGTTCTGACAGTGTGGTATTCTTTGTTTATCTATTAGATTTTGTAACTGTTCGGACAGTGTGGTATTCTTTGTTTATCTATTAGATTTTGTAACTGTTCTGACAGTGTGGTATTCTTTGTTTATCTATTAGATTTTGTAACTGTTCTGACAGTGTGGTATTAGCTGTTTATCTATTAGATTTTGTAACTGTTCTGACAGTGTGGTATACTAGCTGTTTATCTATTAGATTTTGTAACTGTTCTGACAGTGTGGTATACTTTGTTTATCTATTAGATTTTGTAACTGTTCTGACAGTGTGGTATTCTTTGTTTATCTATTAAATTTGTAACTGTTCTGACAATGTGGTATTTTTTGTTTATCTATTAGATTTTGTAACTGTTCTGACAGTGTGGTATTCTTTGTTTATCTATTAGATTTTGTAACTGTTCTGACAGTGTGGTATTCTTTGTTTATCTATTAGATTTTGTAACTGTTCTGACAGTGTGGTATACTTTGTTTCTCTATTAGATTTTGTAACTGTTCTGACAGTGTGGTATTCTTTGTTTATCTATTATATTTTGTAACTGTTCTGACAGTGTGGTATTCTTTGTTTATCTATTAGATTTTGTAACTGTTCTGACAGTGTGGTATTCTTTGTTTATCTATTAGATTTTGTAACTGTTCTGACAGTGTGGTATTCTTTGTTTATCTATTAGATTTTGTAACTGTTCTGACAGTGTGGTATTCTTTGTTTATTTATTAGATTGTGTAACTGTTCTGACAGTGTGGTATTCTTTGTTTATCTATTAGATTTTGTAACTGTTCTGACAGTGTGGTATTCTTTGTTTTTCTATTAGATTTTGCAACTGTTCGAACAGTGTGGTATTCTTTGTTTATCTATTAGATTTTGCAACTGTTCGGACAGTGTGGTATTCTTTGTTTTACTATTATATTTTGTAACTGTTCTGCAAGTGTGGTATTCTTTGTTTTTCTATTAGATTTTGTAACTGTTCTGACAGTGTGGTATTCTTTGTTTATCTATTAGATTTTGTAACTGTTCTGACAGTGTGGTATTCTTTGTTTATCTATTAGATTTTGTAACTGTTCTGACAGTGTGGTATTCTTTGTTTATCTATTAGATTTTGTAGCTGTTCTGACAGTGTGGTATTCTTTGTTTTTCTATTAAATTTTGTAACTGTTCTGACAGTGTGGTATTCTTTGTTTATCTATTAGATTTTGTAACTGTTCTGACAGTGTGGTATTCTTTGTTTATCTATTAGATTTTGTAACTGTTCTGACAGTGTGGTATTCTTTGTTTATCTATTAGATTGTGTAACTGTTCTGACAGTGTGGTATTCTTTGTTTATCTATTAGATTTTGTAACTGTTCTGACTGTGTGGTATTCTTTGTTTATCTATTAGATTTTGTAACTATTCTGACAGTATGGTATTCTTTGTTTATCTATTAGATTTTGTAACTGTTCTGACAGTGTGGTATTCTTTGTTTTTCTATTAGATTTTGTAACTGTTCGGACAGTGTGGTATTCTTTGTTTATCTATTAGATTTTGTAACTGTTTTGACAGTGTGGTATTCTTTGTTTTTCTATTAGATTTTGTAACTGTTTTGACAGTGTGGTATTCTTTGTTTATCTATTAGATTTTGTAACTGTTCTGACAGTGTGGTATTCTTTGTTTATCTATTAGATTTTGTAACTGTTCTGACAGTGTGGTATTCTTTGTTTATCTATTAGATTTTGTAACTGTTCTGACAGTGTTTTATTATTTGTTTATCTATTAGATTGTGTAAATGTTCTGACAGTGTGGTATTCTTTGTTTATCTATTAGATTTTGTAACTGTTCTGACAGTGTGGTATTCTTTGTTTATCTATTAGATTTTGTAACTGTTCTGACAGTGTAGTATTCTTTTTTTTTCTATTAGATTTTGTAACTGTTCTGACAGTGTGGTATTCTTTGTTTATCTATTATATTTTGTAACTGTTCTGACAGTGTGGTATTCTTTGTTTATCTATTAGATTTTGTAACTGTTCTGACAGTGTGGTATTCTTTGTTTATCTATTAGATTTTGTAACTGTTCTGACAGTGTGGTATTCTTTGTTTTTCTATTAGATTGTGTAACTGTTCTGTCAGTGTGGTATTCTTTGTTTATCTATTAGATTTTGTAACTGTTCTGTTAGTGTGGTATTCTTTGTTTATCTATTATATTTTGTAACTGTTCTAACAGTGTGGTATTCTTTGTTTGTCTATCAGATTGTGTAACTGTTCTGACAGTGTGGTATTCTTTGTTTATCTATTAGATTTTGTAACTGTTCTGACAGTGTGGTATTCTTTGTTTATCTATTAGATTTTGTAACTGTTCTGACAGTGTGGTATTCTTTGTTTATCTATTAGATTTTGTAACTGGTCTGACAGTGTGGTATTCTTTGTTTATCTATTAGATTTTGTAACTCTTCTGACAGTGTGGTACTCTTTGTTTATCTATTAGATTTTGTAACTGTTCTGACAGTGTGGTATTCTTTGTTTATTTATTAGATTTTGTAACTGTTCTGACAGTGTGGTATTCTTTGTTTATCTATTAGATTTTGTAACTGTTCTGACAGTGTGGTATTCTTTGTTTATCTATTAAATTTTGTAACTGTTCTGACAGTGTGGTATTCTTTGTTTATCTATTAGATTTTGTAACTGTTCTGACAGTGTGGTATTCTTTGTTTATCTATTAGATTTTGTAACTGTTCTGACAGTGTGGTATTATTTGTTTATCTATTAGATTGTGTAACTGTTCTGACAGTGTGGTATTCTTTGTTTATCTATTAGATTTTGTAACTGTTCTGACAGTGTGGTATTCTTTGTTTATCTATTAGATTTTGTAACTGTTCTGACAGTGTAGTATTCTTTGTTTTTCTATTAGATTTTGTAACTGTTCTGACAGTGTGGTATTCTTTGCTTATCTATTATATTTTGTAACTGTTCTGACAGTGTGGTATTCTTTGTTTATGTATTAGATTTTGCAACTGTTCTGACAGTGTGGTATTCTTTGTTTATCTATTAGATTTTGTAACTGTTCTGACAGTGTGGTATTCTTTGTTTATCTATTAGATTTTGTAACTGTTCTGACAGTGTGGTATTCTTTGTTTATCTATTAGATTTTGTAACTGTTCTGACCGTGTGGTATTCTTTGTTTTTCTATTAGATTTTGTAACTGTTCTGACAGTGTGGTATTCTTTGTTTATCTATTAGATTTTGTAACTGTTCTGACAGTGTGGTATTCTTTGTTTATCTATTAGATTTTGCAACTGTTCTGACAGTGTGGTATTCTTTGTTTATCTATTAGATTGTGTAACTGTTCTGACAGTGTGGTATTCTTTGTTTATCTATTAGATTTTGTAACTGTTCTGACAGTGTGGTATTCTTTGTTTATCTATTAGATTTTGTAACTGGTCTGACAGTGTGGTATTCTTTGTTTATCTATTAGATTTTGTAACTCTTCTGACAGTGTGGTATTCTTTGTTTATCTATTAGATTGTGTAACTGTTCTGACAGTGTGGTACTCTTTGTTTATCTATTAGATTTTGTAACTGTTCTGACAGTGTGGTATTCTTTGTTTATCTATTAGAATTTGTAACTGTTCTGACAGTGTGGTATTCTTTGTTTATCTATTAGATTTTGTAACTGTTCTGACAGTGTGGTATTCTTTGTTTATCTATTAAATTTTGTAACTGTTCTGACAGTGTGGTATTCTTTGTTTATCTATTAGATTTTGTAACTGTTCTGACAGTGTGGTATTCTTTGTTTATCTATTAGATTTTGCAACTGTTCGGACAGTGTGGTATTCTTTGTTTTACTATTAGATTTTGTAACTGTTCTGACAGTGTTGTATTCTTTGTTTTTCTATTAGATTTTGTAACTGTTCTGACAGTGTGGTATTCTTTGTTTATCTATTAGATTTTGTAACTGTTCTGACAGTGTGGTATTATTTGTTTATCTATTAGATTGTGTAAATGTTCTGACAGTGTGGTATTCTTTGTTTATCTATTAGATTTTGTAACTGTTCGGACAGTGTGGTATTCTTTGTTTATCTATTAGATTTTGTAACTGTTCTGACAGTGTAGTATTCTTTGTTTTTCTATTAGATTTTGTAACTGTTCTGACAGTGTGGTATTCTTTGTTTATCTATTATATTATGTAACTGTTCTGACAGTGTGGTATTCTTTGTTTATGTATTAGATTTTGCAACTGTTCTGACAGTGTGGTATCCTTTGTTTATCTATTAGATTTTGCAACTGTTCTGACAGTGTGGTATTCTTTGTTTATCTATTAGATTTTGTAACTGTTCTGACAGTGTGGTATTCTTTGTTTATCTATTAGATTTTGTAACTGTTCTGACCGTGTGGTATTCTTTGTTTTTCTATTAGATTTTGTAACTGTTCTGACAGTGTGGTATTCTTTGTTTATCTATTAGATTTTGTAACTGTTTGGAAAGTGTGGTATTCTTTGTTTATCTATTATATTTTGTAACTGTTCTGACAGTGGGGTATTCTTTGTTTATCTATTAGATTGTGTAATTGTTCTGACAGTGTGGTATTCTTTGTTTATCTATTAGATTTTGTAACTGTTCTGACAGTGTGGTATTCTTTGTTTATCTATTAGATTTTGTAACTGGTCTGACAGTGTGGTATTCTTTGTTTATCTATTAGATTTTGTAACTGTTCTGACAGTGTGGTATTCTTTGTTTATCTATTAGATTGTGTAACTGTTCTGACAGTGTGGTATTCTTTGTTTATCTATTAGATTTTGTAACTGTTCTGACAGTGTGGTATTCTTTGTTTATCTATTAGATTTTGTAACTGTTCTGACAGTGTGGTATTCTTTGTTTATCTATTAGATTTTGTAACTGTTCTGACAGTGTGGTATTCTTTGTTTATCTATTAGATTTTGTAACTGTTCTGACAGTGTGGTATTCTTTGTTTTTCTATTAGATTTTGTAACTGTTCTGACAGTGTGGTATTCTTTGTTTATCTATTAGATTTTGTAACTGTTCTGACAGTGTGGTATTCTTTGTTTATCTATTAGATTTTGTAACTGTTCTGACAGTGTGGTATTCTTTGTTTATCTATTAGATTTTGTAACTGTTCTGACAGTGTGGTATTCTTTGTTTATCTATTAGATTTTGTAGCTGTTCTGACAGTGTGGTATTCTTTGTTTTTCTATTAAATTTTGTAACTGTTCTGACAGTGTGGTATTCTTTGTTTATCTATTAGATTTTGTAACTGTTCTGACAGTGTGGTATTCTTTGTTTATCTATTAGATTTTGTAACTGTTCTGACAGTGTGGTATTCTTTGTTTATCTATTAGATTGTGTAACTGTTCTGACAGTGTGGTATTCTTTGTTTATCTATTAGATTTTGTAGCTGTTCTGACAGTGTGGTATTCTTTGTTTTTCTATTAAATTTTGTAACTGTTCTGACAGTGTGGTATTCTTTGTTTATCTATTAGATTTTGTAACTGTTCTGACAGTGTGGTATTCTTTGTTTATCTATTAGATTTTGTAACTGTTCTGACAGTGTGGTATTCTTTGTTTATCTATTAGATTTTGTAACTGTTCTGACAGTGTTTTATTATTTGTTTATCTATTAGATTGTGTAAATGTTCTGACAGTGTGGTATTCTTTGTTTATCTATTAGATTTTGTAACTGTTCTGACAGTGTGGTATTCTTTGTTTATCTATTAGATTTTGTAACTGTTCTGACAGTGTAGTATTCTTTTTTTTTCTAATAGATTTTGTAACTGTTCTGACAGTGTGGTATTCTTTGTTTATCTATTATATTTTGTAACTGTTCTGACAGTGTGGTATTCTTTGTTTATGTATTAGATTTTGCAACTGTTCTGACAGTGTGGTATTCTTTGTTTATCTATTAGATTTTGTAACTGTTCTGACAGTGTGGTATTCTTTGTTTATCTATTAGATTTTGTAACTGTTCTGACAGTGTGGTATTCTTTGTTTATCTATTAGATTTTGTAACTGTTCTGACAGTGTGGTATTCTTTGTTTTTCTATTAGATTGTGTAACTGTTCTGACAGTGTGGTATTCTTTGTTTATCTATTAGATTTTGTAACTGTTCTGTTAGTGTGGTATTCTTTGTTTATCTATTATATTTTGTAACTGTTCTAACAGTGTGGTATTCTTTGTTTATCTATCAGATTGTGTAACTGTTCTGACAGTGTGGTATTCTTTGTTTATCTATTAGATTTTGTAACTGTTCTGACAGTGTGGTATTCTTTGTTTATCTATTAGATTTTGTAACTGTTCTGACAGTGTGGTATTCTTTGTTTATCTATTAGATTTTGTAACTGGTCTGACAGTGTGGTATTCTTTGTTTATCTATTAGATTTTGTAACTCTTCTGACAGTGTGGTATTCTTTGTTTATCTATTAGATTGTGTAACTGTTCTGACAGTGTGGTACTCTTTGTTTATCTATTAGATTTTGTAACTGTTCTGACAGTGTGGTATTCTTTGTTTATTTATTAGATTTTGTAACTGTTCTGACAGTGTGGTATTCTTTGTTTATCTATTAGATTTTGTAACTGTTCTGACAGTGTGGTATTCTTTGTTTATCTATTATATTTTGTAACTGTTCTGACAGTGTGGTATTCTTTGTTTATCTATTAGATTTTGTAACTGTTCTGACAGTGTGGTATTCTTTGTTTATGTATTAGATTTTGCAACTGTTCTGACAGTGTGGTATTCTTTGTTTATCTATTAGATTTTGTAACTGTTCTGACAGTGTGGTATTCTTTGTTTATCTATTAGATTTTGTAACTGTTCTGACAGTGTGGTATTCTTTGTTTATCTATTAGATTTTGTAACTGTTCTGACAGTGTGGTATTCTTTGTTTTTCTATTAGATTGTGTAACTGTTCTGACAGTGTGGTATTCTTTGTTTATCTATTAGATTTTGTAACTGTTCTGTTAGTGTGGTATTCTTTGTTTATCTATTATATTTTGTAACTGTTCTAACAGTGTGGTATTCTTTGTTTATCTATCAGATTGTGTAACTGTTCTGACAGTGTGGTATTCTTTGTTTATCTATTAGATTTTGTAACTGTTCTGACAGTGTGGTATTCTTTGTTTATCTATTAGATTTTGTAACTGTTCTGACAGTGTGGTATTCTTTGTTTATCTATTAGATTTTGTAACTGGTCTGACAGTGTGGTATTCTTTGTTTATCTATTAGATTTTGTAACTCTTCTGACAGTGTGGTATTCTTTGTTTATCTATTAGATTGTGTAACTGTTCTGACAGTGTGGTACTCTTTGTTTATCTATTAGATTTTGTAACTGTTCTGACAGTGTGGTATTCTTTGTTTATTTATTAGATTTTGTAACTGTTCTGACAGTGTGGTATTCTTTGTTTATCTATTAGATTTTGTAACTGTTCTGACAGTGTGGTATTCTTTGTTTATATATTAAATTTTGTAACTGTTCTGACAGTGTGGTATTCTTTGTTTATCTATTAGATTTTGTAACTGTTCTGACAGTGTGGTATTCTTTGTTTATCTATTAGATTTTGTAACTGTTCTGACAGTGTGGTATTATTTGTTTATCTATTAGATTGTGTAAATGTTCTGACAGTGTGGTATTCTTTGTTTATCTATTAGATTTTGTAACTGTTCTGACAGTGTGGTATTCTTTGTTTATCTATTAGATTTTGTAACTGTTCTGACAGTGTAGTATTCTTTGTTTTTCTATTAGATTTTGTAACTGTTCTGACAGTGTGGTATTCTTTGTTTATCTATTAGATTTTGTAACTGTTCTGACAGTGTGGTATTCTTTGTTTATCTATTAGATTTTGTAACTGTTCTGACAGTGTTTTATTATTTGTTTATCTATTAGATTGTGTAAATGTTCTGACAGTGTGGTATTCTTTGTTTATCTATTAGATTTTGTAACTGTTCTGACAGTGTGGTATTCTTTGTTTATCTATTAGATTTTGTAACTGTTCTGACAGTGTAGTATTCTTTTTTTTTCTATTAGATTTTGTAACTGTTCTGACAGTGTGGTATTCTTTGTTTATCTATTATATTTTGTAACTGTTCTGACAGTGTGGTATTCTTTGTTTATGTATTAGATTTTGCAACTGTTCTGACAGTGTGGTATTCTTTGTTTATCTATTAGATTTTGTAACTGTTCTGACAGTGTGGTATTCTTTGTTTATCTATTAGATTTTGTAACTGTTCTGACAGTGTGGTATTCTTTGTTTATCTATTAGATTTTGTAACTGTTCTGACAGTGTGGTATTCTTTGTTTTTCTATTAGATTGTGTAACTGTTCTGACAGTGTGGTATTCTTTGTTTATCTATTAGATTTTGTAACTGTTCTGTTAGTGTGGTATTCTTTGTTTATCTATTATATTTTGTAACTGTTCTAACAGTGTGGTATTCTTTGTTTATCTATCAGATTGTGTAACTGTTCTGACAGTGTGGTATTCTTTGTTTATCTATTAGATTTTGTAACTGTTCTGACAGTGTGGTATTCTTTGTTTATCTATTAGATTTTGTAACTGTTCTGACAGTGTGGTATTCTTTGTTTATCTATTAGATTTTGTAACTGGTCTGACAGTGTGGTATTCTTTGTTTATCTATTAGATTTTGTAACTCTTCTGACAGTGTGGTATTCTTTGTTTATCTATTAGATTGTGTAACTGTTCTGACAGTGTGGTACTCTTTGTTTATCTATTAGATTTTGTAACTGTTCTGACAGTGTGGTATTCTTTGTTTATTTATTAGATTTTGTAACTGTTCTGACAGTGTGGTATTCTTTGTTTATCTATTAGATTTTGTAACTGTTCTGACAGTGTGGTATTCTTTGTTTATCTATTATATTTTGTAACTGTTCTGACAGTGTGGTATTCTTTGTTTATCTATTAGATTTTGTAACTGTTCTGACAGTGTGGTATTCTTTGTTTATGTATTAGATTTTGCAACTGTTCTGACAGTGTGGTATTCTTTGTTTATCTATTAGATTTTGTAACTGTTCTGACAGTGTGGTATTCTTTGTTTATCTATTAGATTTTGTAACTGTTCTGACAGTGTGGTATTCTTTGTTTATCTATTAGATTTTGTAACTGTTCTGACAGTGTGGTATTCTTTGTTTTTCTATTAGATTGTGTAACTGTTCTGACAATGTGGTATTCTTTGTTTATCTATTAGATTTTGTAACTGTTCTGTTAGTGTGGTATTCTTTGTTTATCTATTATATTTTGTAACTGTTCTAACAGTGTGGTATTCTTTGTTTATCTATCAGATTGTGTAACTGTTCTGACAGTGTGGTATTCTTTGTTTATCTATTAGATTTTGTAACTGTTCTGACAGTGTGGTATTCTTTGTTTATCTATTAGATTTTGTAACTGTTCTGACAGTGTGGTATTCTTTGTTTATCTATTAGATTTTGTAACTGGTCTGACAGTGTGGTATTCTTTGTTTATCTATTAGATTTTGTAACTCTTCTGACAGTGTGGTATTCTTTGTTTATCTATTAGATTGTGTAACTGTTCTGACAGTGTGGTACTCTTTGTTTATCTATTAGATTTTGTAACTGTTCTGACAGTGTGGTATTCTTTGTTTATTTATTAGATTTTGTAACTGTTCTGACAGTGTGGTATTCTTTGTTTATCTATTAGATTTTGTAACTGTTCTGACAGTGTGGTATTCTTTGTTTATATATTAAATTTTGTAACTGTTCTGACAGTGTGGTATTCTTTGTTTATCTATTAGATTTTGTAACTGTTCTGACAGTGTGGTATTCTTTGTTTATCTATTAGATTTTGTAACTGTTCTGACAGTGTGGTATTATTTGTTTATCTATTAGATTGTGTAAATGTTCTGACAGTGTGGTATTCTTTGTTTATCTATTAGATTTTGTAACTGTTCTGACAGTGTGGTATTCTTTGTTTATCTATTAGATTTTGTAACTGTTCTGACAGTGTAGTATTCTTTGTTTTTCTATTAGATTTTGTAACTGTTCTGACAGTGTGGTATTCTTTGCTTATCTATTATATTTTGTAACTGTTCTGACAGTGTGGTATTCTTTGTTTATGTATTAGATTTTGCAACTGTTCTGACAGTGTGGTATTCTTTGTTTATCTATTAGATTTTGTAACTGTTCTGACAGTGTGGTATTCTTTGTTTATCTATTAGATTTTGTAACTGTTCTGACAGTGTGGTATTCTTTGTTTATCTATTAGATTTTGTAACTGTTCTGACCGTGTGGTATTCTTTGTTTTTCTATTAGATTTTGTAACTGTTCTGACAGTGTGGTATTCTTTGTTTATCTATTAGATTTTGTAACTGTTCTGACAGTGTGGTATTCTTTGTTTATCTATTAGATTTTGCAACTGTTCTGACAGTGTGGTATTCTTTGTTTATCTATTAGATTGTGTAACTGTTCTGACAGTGTGGTATTCTTTGTTTATCTATTAGATTTTGTAACTGTTCTGACAGTGTGGTATTCTTTGTTTATCTATTAGATTTTGTAACTGGTCTGACAGTGTGGTATTCTTTGTTTATCTATTAGATTTTGTAACTCTTCTGACAGTGTGGTATTCTTTGTTTATCTATTAGATTGTGTAACTGTTCTGACAGTGTGGTACTCTTTGTTTATCTATTAGATTTTGTAACTGTTCTGACAGTGTGGTATTCTTTGTTTATCTATTAGAATTTGTAACTGTTCTGACAGTGTGGTATTCTTTGTTTATCTATTAGATTTTGTAACTGTTCTGACAGTGTGGTATTCTTTGTTTATCTATTAAATTTTGTAACTGTTCTGACAGTGTGGTATTCTTTGTTTATCTATTAGATTTTGTAACTGTTCTGACAGTGTGGTATTCTTTGTTTATCTATTAGATTTTGCAACTGTTCGGACAGTGTGGTATTCTTTGTTTTACTATTAGATTTTGTAACTGTTCTGACAGTGTTCTATTCTTTGTTTTTCTATTAGATTTTGTAACTGTTCTGACAGTGTGGTATTCTTTGTTTATCTATTAGATTTTGTAACTGTTCTGACAGTGTGGTATTATTTGTTTATCTATTAGATTGTGTAAATGTTCTGACAGTGTGGTATTCTTTGTTTATCTATTAGATTTTGTAACTGTTCGGACAGTGTGGTATTCTTTGTTTATCTATTAGATTTTGTAACTGTTCTGACAGTGTAGTATTCTTTGTTTTTCTATTAGATTTTGTAACTGTTCTGACAGTGTGGTATTCTTTGTTTATCTATTATATTATGTAACTGTTCTGACAGTGTGGTATTCTTTGTTTATGTATTAGATTTTGCAACTGTTCTGACAGTGTGGTATCCTTTGTTTATCTATTAGATTTTGCAACTGTTCTGACAGTATGGTATTCTTTGTTTATCTATTAGATTTTGTAACTGTTCTGACAGTGTGGTATTCTTTGTTTATCTATTAGATTTTGTAACTGTTCTGACCGTGTGGTATTCTTTGTTTTTCTATTAGATTTTGTAACTGTTCTGACAGTGTGGTATTCTTTGTTTATCTATTAGATTTTGTAACTGTTTGGAAAGTGTGATATTCTTTGTTTATCTATTATATTTTGTAACTGTTCTGACAGTGGGGTATTCTTTGTTTATCTATTAGATTGTGTAATTGTTCTGACAGTGTGGTATTCTTTGTTTATCTATTAGATTTTGTAACTGTTCTGACAGTGTGGTATTCTTTGTTTATCTATTAGATTTTGTAACTGGTCTGACAGTGTGGTATTCTTTGTTTATCTATTAGATTTTGTAACTGTTCTGACAGTGTGGTATTCTTTGTTTATCTATTAGATTGTGTAACTGTTCTGACAGTGTGGTATTCTTTGTTTATCTATTAGATTTTGTAACTGTTCTGACAGTGTGGTATTCTTTGTTTATCTATTAGATTTTGTAACTGTTCTGACAGTGTGGTATTCTTTGTTTATCTATTAGATTTTGTAACTGTTCTGACAGTGTGGTATTCTTTGTTTATCTATTAGATTTTGTAACTGTTCTGACAGTGTGGTATTCTTTGTTTTTCTATTAGATTTTGTAACTGTTCTGACAGTGTGGTATTCTTTGTTTATCTATTAGATTTTGTAACTGTTCTGACAGTGTGGTATTCTTTGTTTATCTATTAGATTTTGTAACTGTTCTGACAGTGTGGTATTCTTTGTTTATCTATTAGATTTTGTAGCTGTTCTGACAGTGTGGTATTCTTTGTTTTTCTATTAAATTTTGTAACTGTTCTGACAGTGTGGTATTCTTTGTTTATCTATTAGATTTTGTAACTGTTCTGACAGTGTGGTATTCTTTGTTTATCTATTAGATTTTGTAACTGTTCTGACAGTGTGGTATTCTTTGTTTATCTATTAGATTGTGTAACTGTTCTGACAGTGTGGTATTCTTTGTTTATCTATTAGATTTTGTAACTGTTCTGACTGTGTGGTATTCTTTGTTTATCTATTAGATTTTATAACTATTCTGACAGTGTGGTATTCTTTGTTTATCTATTAGATTTTGTAACTGTTCTGACAGTGTGGTATTCTTTGTTTTTCTATTAGATTTTGTAACTGTTCGGACAGTGTGGTATTCTTTGTTTATCTATTAGATTTTGTAACTGTTTTGACAGTGTGGTATTCTTTGTTTTTCTATTAGATTTTGTAACTGTTTTGACAGTGTGGTATTCTTTGTTTATCTATTAGATTTTGTAACTGTTCTGACAGTGTGGTATTCTTTGTTTATCTATTAGATTTTGTAACTGTTCTGACAGTGTGGTATTCTTTGTTTATCTATTAGATTTTGTAACTGTTCTGACAGTGTTTTATTATTTGTTTATCTATTAGATTGTGTAAATGTTCTGACAGTGTGGTATTCTTTGTTTATCTATTAGATTTTGTAACTGTTCTGACAGTGTGGTATTCTTTGTTTATCTATTATATTTTGTAACTGTTCTGACAGTGTGGTATTCTTTGTTTATGTATTAGATTTTGCAACTGTTCTGACAGTGTGGTATTCTTTGTTTATCTATTAGATTTTGTAACTGTTCTGACAGTGTGGTATTCTTTGTTTATCTATTAGATTTTGTAACTGTTCTGACATTGTGGTATTCTTTGTTTATCTATTAGATTTTGTA
Organism: Bathymodiolus brooksi; assembly: GCA_963680875.1. Lineage (NCBI taxonomy): Eukaryota > Metazoa > Mollusca > Bivalvia > Mytilida > Modiolidae > Bathymodiolus > Bathymodiolus brooksi. Next base: position 50,284,435 of record OY804577.1, read on the forward strand.
ACTGTTCTGACAGTGTGGTATTCTTTGTTTTTCTATTAGATTTTGTAACTGTTCTGACAGTGTGGTATTCTTTGTTTATCTATTAGATTTTGTAACTGTTCTGTTAGTGTGGTATTCTTTGTTTATCTATTATATTTTGTAACTGTTCTAACAGTGTGGTATTCTTTGTTTATCTATCAGATTGTGTAACTGTTCTGACAGTGTGGTATTCTTTTTTTATCTATTAGATTTTGTAACTGTTCTGACAGTGTGGTATTCTTTGTTTATCTATTAGATTTTGTAACTGTTCTGACAGTGTGGTATTCTTTGTTTATCTATTAGATTTTGTAACTGGTCTGACAGTGTGGTATTCTTTGTTTATCTATTAGATTTTGTAACTCTTCTGACAGTGTGGTATTCTTTGTTTATCTATTAGATTGTGTAACTGTTCTGACAGTGTGGTACTCTTTGTTTATCTATTAGATTTTGTAACTGTTCTGACAGTGTGGTATTCTTTGTTTATTTATTAGATTTTGTAACTGTTCTGACAGTGTGGTATTCTTTGTTTATCTATTAGATTTTGTAACTGTTCTGACAGTGTGGTATTCTTTGTTTATCTATTAAATTTTGTAACTGTTCTGACAGTGTGGTATTCTTTGTTTATCTATTAGATTTTGTAACTGTTCTGACAGTGTGGTATTCTTTGTTTATCTATTAGATTTTGTAACTGTTCTGACAGTGTGGTATTCTTTGTTTATCTATTAGATTTTGTAACTGTTCTGACAGTGTAGTATTCTTTGTTTTTCTATTAGATTTTGTAACTGTTCTGACAGTGTGGTATTCTTTGTTTATCTATTAGATTTTGTAACTATTCTGACAGTGTGGTATTCTTTGTTTATCTATTAGATTTTGTAACTGTTCTGACAGTGTGGTATTCTTTGTTTTTCTATTAAATTTTGCAACTGTTCTGACAGTGTGGTATTCTTTGTTTATGTATTAGATTTTGCAACTGTTCTGACAGTGTGGTATTCTTTGTTTATCTATTAGATTTTGTAACTGTTCTGACAGTGTGGTATTCTTTGTTTATCTATTAGATTTTGTAACTGTTCTGACAGTGTGGTATTCTTTGTTTATCTATTAGATTTTGTAACTGTTCTGACAGTGTGGTATTCTTTGTTTTTCTATTAAATTTTGTAACTGTTCTGACAGTGTGGTATTCTTTGTTTATGTATTAGATTTTGCAACTGTTCTGACAGTGTGGTATTCTTTGTTTATCTATTAGATTTTGTAACTGTTCTGACAGTGTGGTATTCTTTGTTTATCTATTAGATTTTGTAGCTGTTCTGACAGTGTGGTATTCTTTGTTTTTCTATTAAATTTTGTAACTGTTCTGACAGTGTGGTATTCTTTGTTTATCTATTAGATTTTGTAACTGTTCTGACAGTGTGGTATTCTTTGTTTATCTATTAGATTTTGTAACTGTTCTGACAGTGTGGTATTCTTTGTTTATCTATTAGATTGTGTAACTGTTCTGACAGTGTGGTATTCTTTGTTTATCTATTAGATTTTGTAACTGTTCTGACTGTGTGGTATTCTTTGTTTATCTATTAGATTTTGTAACTATTCTGACAGTGTGGTATTCTTTGTTTATCTATTAGATTTTGTAACTGTTCTGACAGTGTGGTATTCTTTGTTTTTCTATTAGATTTTGTAACTGTTCGGACAGTGTGGTATTCTTTGTTTATCTATTAGATTTTGTAACTGTTTTGACAGTGTGGTATTCTTTGTTTTTCTATTAGATTTTGTAACTGTTTTGACAGTGTGGTATTCTTTGTTTATCTATTAGATTTTGTAACTGTTCTGACAGTGTGGTATTCTTTGTTTATCTATTAGATTTTGTAACTGTTCTGACAGTGTGGTATTCTTTGTTTATATATTAGATTTTGTAACTGTTCTGACAGTGTTTTATTATTTGTTTATCTATTAGATTGTGTAAATGTTCTGACAGTGTGGTATTCTTTGTTTATCTATTAGATTTTGTAACTGTTCTGACAGTGTGGTATTCTTTGTTTATCTATTAGATTTTGTAACTGTTCTGACAGTGTGGTATTCTTTTTTTTTCTATTAGATTTTGTAACTGTTCTGACAGTGTGGTATTCTTTGTTTATCTATTAGATTTTGTAACTGTTCTGACAGTGTGGTATTCTTTGTTTATCTATTAGATTTTGTAACTGTTCTCACAGTGTGGTATTCTTTGTTTATCTATTAGATTTTGTAACTGTTCTGACAGTGTGGTATTCTTTGTTTATCTATTAGATTTTGTAACTGTTCTGACAGTGTGGTATTCTTTGTTTTTCTATTAGATTGTGTAACTGTTCTGACAGTGTGGTATTCTTTGTTTATCTATTAGATTTTGTAACTGTTCTGTTAGTGTGGTATTCTTTGTTTATCTATTAGATTTTGTAACTGTTCTGACAGTGTGGTATTCTTTGTTTATCTATTAGATTTTGTAACTGGTCTGACAGTGTAGTATTCTTTGTTTATCTATTAGATTTTGTAACTCTTCTGACAGTGTGGTATTCTTTGTTTATCTATTAGATTGTGTAACTGTTCTGACAGTGTGGTACTCTTTGTTTATCTATTAGATTTTGTAACTGTTCTGACAGTGTGGTATTCTTTGTTTATTTATTAGATTTTGTAACTGTTCTGACAGTGTGGTATTCTTTGTTTATCTATTAGATTTTGTAACTGTTCTGACAGTGTGGTATTCTTTGTTTATCTATTAAATTTTGTAACTGTTCTGACAGTGTGGTATTCTTTGTTTATCTATTAGATTTTGTAACTGTTCTGACCGTGTGGTATTCTTTGTTTATCTATTAGATTTTGTAACTGTTCTGACAGTGTGGTATTATTTGTTTATCTATTAGATTGTGTAAATGTTCTGACAGTGTGGTATTCTTTGTTTATCTATTAGATTTTGTAACTGTTCTGACAGTGTGGTATTCTTTGTTTATCTATTAGACTTTGTAACTGTTCTGACAGTGTAGTATTCTTTGTTTTTCTATTAGATTTTGTAACTGTTCTGACAGTGTGGTATTCTTTGCTTATCTATTAGATTTTGTAACTGTTCTGACAGTGTGGTATTCTTTGTTTATGTATTAGATTTTGCAACTGTTCTGACAGTGTGGTATTCTTTGTTTATCTATTAGATTTTGTAACTGTTCTGACCGTGTGGTATTCTTTGTTTTTCTATTAGATTTTGTAACTGTTCTGACAGTGTGGTATTCTTTGTTTATCTATTAGATTTTGTAACTGTTCTGACAGTGTGTTATTCTTTGTTTATCTATTAGATTTTGTAACTGTTCTGACAGTGTGGTATTCTTTGTTTATCTATTAGATTTTGTAACTGGTCTGACAGTGTGGTATTCTTTGTTTATCTATTAGATTTTGTAACTCTTCTGACAGTGTGGTATTCTTTGTTTATCTATTAGATTGTGTAACTGTTCTGACAGTGTGGTACTCTTTGTTTATCTATTAGATTTTGTAACTGTTCTGACAGTGTGGTATTCTTTGTTTATTTATTAGATTTTGTAACTGTTCTGACAGTGTGGTATTCTTTGTTTATCTATTAGATTTTGTAACTGTTCTGACAGTATGGTATTCTTTGTTTATCTATTAAATTTTGTAACTGTTCTGACAGTGTGGTATTCTTTGTTTATCTATTAGATTTTGTAACTGTTCTGACAGTGTGGTATTCTTTGTTTATCTATTAGATTTTGTAACTGTTCTGACAGTGTGGTATTATTTGTTTATCTATTAGATTGTGTAAATGTTCTGACAGTGTGGTATTCTTTGTTTATCTATTAGATTTTGTAACTGTTCTGACAGTGTGGTATTCTTTGTTTATCTATTAGATTTTGTAACTGTTCTGACAGTGTAGTATTCTTTGTTTTTCTATTAGATTTTGTAACTGTTCTGACAGTGTGGTATTCTTTGCTTATCTATTATATTTTGTAACTGTTCTGACAGTGTGGTATTCTTTGTTTATGTATTAGATTTTGCAACTGTTCTGACAGTGTGGTATTCTTTGTTTATCTATTAGATTTTGTAACTGTTCTGACAGTGTGGTATTCTTTGTTTATCTATTAGATTTTGTAACTGTTCTGACAGTGTGGTATTCTTTGTTTATCTATTAGATTTTGTAACTGTTCTGACCGTGTGGTATTCTTTGTTTTTCTATTAGATTTTGTAACTCTTCTGACAGTGTGGTATTCTTTGTTTATCTATTAGATTTTGCAACTGTTCTGACAGTGTGGTATTCTTTGTTTATCTATTAGATTGTGTAACTGTTCTGACAGTGTGGTATTCTTTGTTTATCTATTAGATTTTGTAACTGTTCTGACAGTGTGGTATTCTTTGTTTATCTATTAGATTTTGTAACTGTTCTGACAGTGTGGTATTCTTTGTTTATCTATTAGATTTTGTAACTGGTCTGACAGTGTGGTATTCTTTGTTTATCTATTAGATTTTGTAACTCTTCTGACAGTGTGGTATTCTTTGTTTATCTATTAGATTGTGTAACTGTTCTGACAGTGTGGTACTCTTTGTTTATCTATTAGATTTTGTAACTGTTCTGACAGTGTGGTATTCTTTGTTTATCTATTAGAATTTGTAACTGTTCTGACAGTGTGGTATTCTTTGTTTATCTATTAGATTTTGTAACTGTTCTGACAGTGTGGTATTCTTTGTTTATCTATTAAATTTTGTAACTGTTCTGAGAGTGTGTTATTCTTTGTTTATCTATTAGATTTTGTAACTGTTCGGACAGTGTGGTATTCTTTGTTTATCTATTAGATTTTGCAACTGTTCGGACAGTGTGGTATTCTTTGTTTTACTATTAGATTTTGTAACTGTTCTGACAGTGTTGTATTCTTTGTTTTTCTATTAGATTTTGTAACTGTTTTGACAGTGTGGTATTCTTTGTTTATCTATTAGATTTTGTAACTGTTCTGACAGTGTGGTATTATTTGTTTATCTATTAGATTGTGTAAATGTTCTGACAGTGTGGTATTCTTTGTTTATCTATTAGATTTTGTAACTGTTCGGACAGTGTGGTATTCTTTGTTTATCTATTAGATTTTGTAACTGTTCTGACAGTGTAGTATTCTTTGTTTTTCTATTAGATTTTGTAACTGTTCTGACAGTGTGGTATTCTTTGTTTATCTATTATATTATGTAACTGTTCTGACAGTGTGGTATTCTTTGTTTATGTATTAGATTTTGCAACTGTTCTGACAGTGTGCTATCCTTTGTTTATCTATTAGATTTTGTAACTGTTCTGACAGTGTGGTATTCTTTGTTTATCTATTAGATTTTGTAACTGTTCTGACAGTGTGGTATTCTTTGTTTATCTATTAGATTTTGTAACTGTTCTGACCGTGTGGTATTCTTTGTTTTTCTATTAGATTTTGTAACTGTTCTGACAGTGTGGTATTCTTTGTTTATCTATTAGATTTTGTAACTGTTCGGACAGTGTGGTATTCTTTGTTTATCTATTATATTTTGTAACTGTTCTGACAGTGGGGTATTCTTTGTTTATCTATTAGATTGTGTAATTGTTCTGACAGTGTGGTATTCTTTGTTTATCTATTAGATTTTGTAACTGTTCTGACAGTGTGGTATTCTTTGTTTATCTATTAGATTTTGTAACTGGTCTGACAGTGTGGTATTCTTTGTTTATCTATTAGATTTTGTAACTGTTCTGACAGTGTGGTATTCTTTGCTTATCTATTAGATTGTGTAACTGTTCTGACAGTGTGGTATTCTTTGTTTATCTATTAGATTTTGTAACTGTTCTGACAGTGTGGTATTCTTTGTTTATCTATTAGATTTTGTAACTGTTCTGACAGTGTGGTATTCTTTGTTTATCTATTAGATTTTGTAACTGTTCTGACAGTGTGGTATTCTTTGTTTATCTATTAGATTTTGTAACTGTTCTGACAGTGTGGTATGCTTTGTTTATCTATTAGATTTTGTAACTGTTTTGACAGTGTGGTATTCTTTGTTTTTCTATTAGATTTTGTAACTGTTTTGACAGTGTGGTATTCTTTGTTTATCTATTAGATTTTGTAACTGTTCTGACAGTGTGGTATTCTTTGTTTATCTATTAGATTTTGTAACTGTTCTGACAGTGTGGTATTATTTGTTTATCTATTAGATTGTGTAAATGTTCTGACAGTGTGGTATTCTTTGTTTATCTATTAGATTTTGTAACTGTTCTGACAGTGTGGTATTCTTTGTTTATCTATTAGATTTTGTAACTGTTCTGACAGTGTAGTATTCTTTGTTTTTCTATTAGATTTTGTAACTGTTCTGACAGTGTGGTATTCTTTGCTTATCTATTATATTTTGTAACTGTTCTGACAGTGTGGTATTCTTTGTTTATGTATTAGATTTTGCAACTGTTCTGACAGTGTGGTATTCTTTGTTTATCTATTAGATTTTGTAACTGTTCTGACAGTGTGGTATTCTTTGTTTATCTATTAGATTTTGTAACTGTTCTGACAGTGTGGTATTCTTTGTTTATCTATTAGATTTTGTAACTGTTCTGACCGTGTGGTATTCTTTGTTTTTCTATTAGATTTTGTAACTCTTCTGACAGTGTGGTATTCTTTGTTTATCTATTAGATTTTGCAACTGTTCTGACAGTGTGGTATTCTTTGTTTATCTATTAGATTGTGTAACTGTTCTGACAGTGTGGTATTCTTTGTTTATCTATTAGATTTTGTAACTGTTCTGACAGTGTGGTATTCTTTGTTTATCTATTAGATTTTGTAACTGTTCTGACAGTGTGGTATTCTTTGTTTATCTATTAGATTTTGTAACTGGTCTGACAGTGTGGTATTCTTTGTTTATCTATTAGATTTTGTAACTCTTCTGACAGTGTGGTATTCTTTGTTTATCTATTAGATTGTGTAACTGTTCTGACAGTGTGGTACTCTTTGTTTATCTATTAGATTTTGTAACTGTTCTGACAGTGTGGTATTCTTTGTTTATCTATTAGAATTTGTAACTGTTCTGACAGTGTGGTATTCTTTGTTTATCTATTAGATTTTGTAACTGTTCTGACAGTGTGGTATTCTTTGTTTATCTATTAAATTTTGTAACTGTTCTGAGAGTGTGTTATTCTTTGTTTATCTATTAGATTTTGTAACTGTTCGGACAGTGTGGTATTCTTTGTTTATCTATTAGATTTTGCAACTGTTCGGACAGTGTGGTATTCTTTGTTTTACTATTAGATTTTGTAACTGTTCTGACAGTGTTGTATTCTTTGTTTTTCTATTAGATTTTGTAACTGTTTTGACAGTGTGGTATTCTTTGTTTATCTATTAGATTTTGTAACTGTTCTGACAGTGTGGTATTATTTGTTTATCTATTAGATTGTGTAAATGTTCTGACAGTGTGGTATTCTTTGTTTATCTATTAGATTTTGTAACTGTTCGGACAGTGTGGTATTCTTTGTTTATCTATTAGATTTTGTAACTGTTCTGACAGTGTAGTATTCTTTGTTTTTCTATTAGATTTTGTAACTGTTCTGACAGTGTGGTATTCTTTGTTTATCTATTATATTATGTAACTGTTCTGACAGTGTGGTATTCTTTGTTTATGTATTAGATTTTGCAACTGTTCTGACAGTGTGCTATCCTTTGTTTATCTATTAGATTTTGTAACTGTTCTGACAGTGTGGTATTCTTTGTTTATCTATTAGATTTTGTAACTGTTCTGACAGTGTGGTATTCTTTGTTTATCTATTAGATTTTGTAACTGTTCTGACCGTGTGGTATTCTTTGTTTTTCTATTAGATTTTGTAACTGTTCTGACAGTGTGGTATTCTTTGTTTATCTATTAGATTTTGTAACTGTTCGGACAGTGTGGTATTCTTTGTTTATCTATTAGATTGTGTAAATGTTCTGACAGTGTGGTATTCTTTGTTTATCTATTAGATTTTGTAACTGTTCTGACAGTGTGGTATTCTTTGTTTATCTATTAGATTTTGTAACTGTTCTGACAGTGTGGTATTCTTTTTTTTTCTATTAGATTTTGTAACTGTTCTGACAGTGTGGTATTCTTTGTTTATCTATTAGATTTTGTAACTGTTCTGACAGTGTGGTATTCTTTGTTTATCTATTAGATTTTGTAACTGTTCTCACAGTGTGGTATTCTTTGTTTATCTATTAGATTTTGTAACTGTTCTGACAGTGTGGTATTCTTTGTTTATCTATTAGATTTTGTAACTGTTCTGACAGTGTGGTATTCTTTGTTTTTCTATTAGATTGTGTAACTGTTCTGACAGTGTGGTATTCTTTGTTTATCTATTAGATTTTGTAACTGTTCTGTTAGTGTGGTATTCTTTGTTTATCTATTAGATTTTGTAACTGTTCTGACAGTGTGGTATTCTTTGTTTATCTATTAGATTTTGTAACTGGTCTGACAGTGTGGTATTCTTTGTTTATCTATTAGATTTTGTAACTCTTCTGACAGTGTGGTATTCTTTGTTTATCTATTAGATTGTGTAACTGTTCTGACAGTGTGGTACTCTTTGTTTATCTATTAGATTTTGTAACTGTTCTGACAGTGTGGTATTCTTTGTTTATTTATTAGATTTTGTAACTGTTCTGACAGTGTGGTATTCTTTGTTTATCTATTAGATTTTGTAACTGTTCTGACAGTGTGGTATTCTTTGTTTATCTATTAAATTTTGTAACTGTTCTGACAGTGTGGTATTCTTTGTTTATCTATTAGATTTTGTAACTGTTCTGACCGTGTGGTATTCTTTGTTTATCTATTAGATTTTGTAACTGTTCTGACAGTGTGGTATTATTTGTTTATCTATTAGATTGTGTAAATGTTCTGACAGTGTGGTATTCTTTGTTTATCTATTAGATTTTGTAACTGTTCTGACAGTGTGGTATTCTTTGTTTATCTATTAGACTTTGTAACTGTTCTGACAGTGTAGTATTCTTTGTTTTTCTATTAGATTTTGTAACTGTTCTGACAGTGTGGTATTCTTTGCTTATCTATTAGATTTTGTAACTGTTCTGACAGTGTGGTATTCTTTGTTTATGTATTAGATTTTGCAACTGTTCTGACAGTGTGGTATTCTTTGTTTATCTATTAGATTTTGTAACTGTTCTGACCGTGTGGTATTCTTTGTTTTTCTATTAGATTTTGTAACTGTTCTGACAGTGTGGTATTCTTTGTTTATCTATTAGATTTTGTAACTGTTCTGACAGTGTGTTATTCTTTGTTTATCTATTAGATTTTGTAACTGTTCTGACAGTGTGGTATTCTTTGTTTATCTATTAGATTTTGTAACTGGTCTGACAGTGTGGTATTCTTTGTTTATCTATTAGATTTTGTAACTCTTCTGACAGTGTGGTATTCTTTGTTTATCTATTAGATTGTGTAACTGTTCTGACAGTGTGGTACTCTTTGTTTATCTATTAGATTTTGTAACTGTTCTGACAGTGTGGTATTCTTTGTTTATTTATTAGATTTTGTAACTGTTCTGACAGTGTGGTATTCTTTGTTTATCTATTAGATTTTGTAACTGTTCTGACAGTATGGTATTCTTTGTTTATCTATTAAATTTTGTAACTGTTCTGACAGTGTGGTATTCTTTGTTTATCTATTAGATTTTGTAACTGTTCTGACAGTGTGGTATTCTTTGTTTATCTATTAGATTTTGTAACTGTTCTGACAGTGTGGTATTATTTGTTTATCTATTAGATTGTGTAAATGTTCTGACAGTGTGGTATTCTTTGTTTATCTATTAGATTTTGTAACTGTTCTGACAGTGTGGTATTCTTTGTTTATCTATTAGATTTTGTAACTGTTCTGACAGTGTAGTATTCTTTGTTTTTCTATTAGATTTTGTAACTGTTCTGACAGTGTGGTATTCTTTGCTTATCTATTATATTTTGTAACTGTTCTGACAGTGTGGTATTCTTTGTTTATGTATTAGATTTTGCAACTGTTCTGACAGTGTGGTATTCTTTGTTTATCTATTAGATTTTGTAACTGTTCTGACAGTGTGGTATTCTTTGTTTATCTATTAGATTTTGTAACTGTTCTGACAGTGTGGTATTCTTTGTTTATCTATTAGATTTTGTAACTGTTCTGACCGTGTGGTATTCTTTGTTTTTCTATTAGATTTTGTAACTCTTCTGACAGTGTGGTATTCTTTGTTTATCTATTAGATTTTGCAACTGTTCTGACAGTGTGGTATTCTTTGTTTATCTATTAGATTGTGTAACTGTTCTGACAGTGTGGTATTCTTTGTTTATCTATTAGATTTTGTAACTGTTCTGACAGTGTGGTATTCTTTGTTTATCTATTAGATTTTGTAACTGTTCTGACAGTGTGGTATTCTTTGTTTATCTATTAGATTTTGTAACTGGTCTGACAGTGTGGTATTCTTTGTTTATCTATTAGATTTTGTAACTCTTCTGACAGTGTGGTATTCTTTGTTTATCTATTAGATTGTGTAACTGTTCTGACAGTGTGGTACTCTTTGTTTATCTATTAGATTTTGTAACTGTTCTGACAGTGTGGTATTCTTTGTTTATCTATTAGAATTTGTAACTGTTCTGACAGTGTGGTATTCTTTGTTTATCTATTAGATTTTGTAACTGTTCTGACAGTGTGGTATTCTTTGTTTATCTATTAAATTTTGTAACTGTTCTGAGAGTGTGTTATTCTTTGTTTATCTATTAGATTTTGTAACTGTTCGGACAGTGTGGTATTCTTTGTTTATCTATTAGATTTTGCAACTGTTCGGACAGTGTGGTATTCTTTGTTTTACTATTAGATTTTGTAACTGTTCTGACAGTGTTGTATTCTTTGTTTTTCTATTAGATTTTGTAACTGTTTTGACAGTGTGGTATTCTTTGTTTATCTATTAGATTTTGTAACTGTTCTGACAGTGTGGTATTATTTGTTTATCTATTAGATTGTGTAAATGTTCTGACAGTGTGGTATTCTTTGTTTATCTATTAGATTTTGTAACTGTTCTGACAGTGTGGTATTCTTTGTTTATCTATTAGATTTTGTAACTGTTCTGACAGTGTAGTATTCTTTGTTTTTCTATTAGATTTTGTAACTGTTCTGACAGTGTGGTATTCTTTGCTTATCTATTATATTTTGTAACTGTTCTGACAGTGTGGTATTCTTTGTTTATGTATTAGATTTTGCAACTGTTCTGACAGTGTGGTATTCTTTGTTTATCTATTAGATTTTGTAACTGTTCTGACAGTGTGGTATTCTTTGTTTATCTATTAGATTTTGTAACTGTTCTGACAGTGTGGTATTCTTTGTTTATCTATTAGATTTTGTAACTGTTCTGACCGTGTGGTATTCTTTGTTTTTCTATTAGATTTTGTAACTCTTCTGACAGTGTGGTATTCTTTGTTTATCTATTAGATTTTGCAACTGTTCTGACAGTGTGGTATTCTTTGTTTATCTATTAGATTGTGTAACTGTTCTGACAGTGTGGTATTCTTTGTTTATCTATTAGATTTTGTAACTGTTCTGACAGTGTGGTATTCTTTGTTTATCTATTAGATTTTGTAACTGTTCTGACAGTGTGGTATTCTTTGTTTATCTATTAGATTTTGTAACTGGTCTGACAGTGTGGTATTCTTTGTTTATCTATTAGATTTTGTAACTCTTCTGACAGTGTGGTATTCTTTGTTTATCTATTAGATTGTGTAACTGTTCTGACAGTGTGGTACTCTTTGTTTATCTATTAGATTTTGTAACTGTTCTGACAGTGTGGTATTCTTTGTTTATCTATTAGAATTTGTAACTGTTCTGACAGTGTGGTATTCTTTGTTTATCTATTAGATTTTGTAACTGTTCTGACAGTGTGGTATTCTTTGTTTATCTATTAAATTTTGTAACTGTTCTGAGAGTGTGTTATTCTTTGTTTATCTATTAGATTTTGTAACTGTTCGGACAGTGTGGTATTCTTTGTTTATCTATTAGATTTTGCAACTGTTCGGACAGTGTGGTATTCTTTGTTTTACTATTAGATTTTGTAACTGTTCTGACAGTGTTGTATTCTTTGTTTTTCTATTAGATTTTGTAACTGTTTTGACAGTGTGGTATTCTTTGTTTATCTATTAGATTTTGTAACTGTTCTGACAGTGTGGTATTATTTGTTTATCTATTAGATTGTGTAAATGTTCTGACAGTGTGGTATTCTTTGTTTATCTATTAGATTTTGTAACTGTTCGGACAGTGTGGTATTCTTTGTTTATCTATTAGATTTTGTAACTGTTCTGACAGTGTAGTATTCTTTGTTTTTCTATTAGATTTTGTAACTGTTCTGACAGTGTGGTATTCTTTGTTTATCTATTATATTATGTAACTGTTCTGACAGTGTGGTATTCTTTGTTTATGTATTAGATTTTGCAACTGTTCTGACAGTGTGCTATCCTTTGTTTATCTATTAGATTTTGTAACTGTTCTGACAGTGTGGTATTCTTTGTTTATCTATTAGATTTTGTAACTGTTCTGACAGTGTGGTATTCTTTGTTTATCTATTAGATTTTGTAACTGTTCTGACCGTGTGGTATTCTTTGTTTTTCTATTAGATTTTGTAACTGTTCTGACAGTGTGGTATTCTTTGTTTATCTATTAGATTTTGTAACTGTTCGGACAGTGTGGTATTCTTTGTTTATCTATTAGATTGTGTAAATGTTCTGACAGTGTGGTATTCTTTGTTTATCTATTAGATTTTGTAACTGTTCTGACAGTGTGGTATTCTTTGTTTATCTATTAGATTTTGTAACTGTTCTGACAGTGTGGTATTCTTTTTTTTTCTATTAGATTTTGTAACTGTTCTGACAGTGTGGTATTCTTTGTTTATCTATTAGATTTTGTAACTGTTCTGACAGTGTGGTATTCTTTGTTTATCTATTAGATTTTGTAACTGTTCTCACAGTGTGGTATTCTTTGTTTATCTATTAGATTTTGTAACTGTTCTGACAGTGTGGTATTCTTTGTTTATCTATTAGATTTTGTAACTGTTCTGACAGTGTGGTATTCTTTGTTTTTCTATTAGATTGTGTAACTGTTCTGACAGTGTGGTATTCTTTGTTTATCTATTAGATTTTGTAACTGTTCTGTTAGTGTGGTATTCTTTGTTTATCTATTAGATTTTGTAACTGTTCTGACAGTGTGGTATTCTTTGTTTATCTATTAGATTTTGTAACTGGTCTGACAGTGTGGTATTCTTTGTTTATCTATTAGATTTTGTAACTCTTCTGACAGTGTGGTATTCTTTGTTTATCTATTAGATTGTGTAACTGTTCTGACAGTGTGGTACTCTTTGTTTATCTATTAGATTTTGTAACTGTTCTGACAGTGTGGTATTCTTTGTTTATTTATTAGATTTTGTAACTGTTCTGACAGTGTGGTATTCTTTGTTTATCTATTAGATTTTGTAACTGTTCTGACAGTGTGGTATTCTTTGTTTATCTATTAAATTTTGTAACTGTTCTGACAGTGTGGTATTCTTTGTTTATCTATTAGATTTTGTAACTGTTCTGACCGTGTGGTATTCTTTGTTTATCTATTAGATTTTGTAACTGTTCTGACAGTGTGGTATTATTTGTTTATCTATTAGATTGTGTAAATGTTCTGACAGTGTGGTATTCTTTGTTTATCTATTAGATTTTGTAACTGTTCTGACAGTGTGGTATTCTTTGTTTATCTATTAGACTTTGTAACTGTTCTGACAGTGTAGTATTCTTTGTTTTTCTATTAGATTTTGTAACTGTTCTGACAGTGTGGTATTCTTTGCTTATCTATTAGATTTTGTAACTGTTCTGACAGTGTGGTATTCTTTGTTTATGTATTAGATTTTGCAACTGTTCTGACAGTGTGGTATTCTTTGTTTATCTATTAGATTTTGTAACTGTTCTGACCGTGTGGTATTCTTTGTTTTTCTATTAGATTTTGTAACTGTTCTGACAGTGTGGTATTCTTTGTTTATCTATTAGATTTTGTAACTGTTCTGACAGTGTGTTATTCTTTGTTTATCTATTAGATTTTGTAACTGTTCTGACAGTGTGGTATTCTTTGTTTATCTATTAGATTTTGTAACTGGTCTGACAGTGTGGTATTCTTTGTTTATCTATTAGATTTTGTAACTCTTCTGACAGTGTGGTATTCTTTGTTTATCTATTAGATTGTGTAACTGTTCTGACAGTGTGGTACTCTTTGTTTATCTATTAGATTTTGTAACTGTTCTGACAGTGTGGTATTCTTTGTTTATTTATTAGATTTTGTAACTGTTCTGACAGTGTGGTATTCTTTGTTTATCTATTAGATTTTGTAACTGTTCTGACAGTATGGTATTCTTTGTTTATCTATTAAATTTTGTAACTGTTCTGACAGTGTGGTATTCTTTGTTTATCTATTAGATTTTGTAACTGTTCTGACAGTGTGGTATTCTTTGTTTATCTATTAGATTTTGTAACTGTTCTGACAGTGTGGTATTATTTGTTTATCTATTAGATTGTGTAAATGTTCTGACAGTGTGGTATTCTTTGTTTATCTATTAGATTTTGTAACTGTTCTGACAGTGTGGTATTCTTTGTTTATCTATTAGATTTTGTAACTGTTCTGACAGTGTAGTATTCTTTGTTTTTCTATTAGATTTTGTAACTGTTCTGACAGTGTGGTATTCTTTGCTTATCTATTATATTTTGTAACTGTTCTGACAGTGTGGTATTCTTTGTTTATGTATTAGATTTTGCAACTGTTCTGACAGTGTGGTATTCTTTGTTTATCTATTAGATTTTGTAACTGTTCTGACAGTGTGGTATTCTTTGTTTATCTATTAGATTTTGTAACTGTTCTGACAGTGTGGTATTCTTTGTTTATCTATTAGATTTTGTAACTGTTCTGACCGTGTGGTATTCTTTGTTTTTCTATTAGATTTTGTAACTCTTCTGACAGTGTGGTATTCTTTGTTTATCTATTAGATTTTGCAACTGTTCTGACAGTGTGGTATTCTTTGTTTATCTATTAGATTGTGTAACTGTTCTGACAGTGTGGTATTCTTTGTTTATCTATTAGATTTTGTAACTGTTCTGACAGTGTGGTATTCTTTGTTTATCTATTAGATTTTGTAACTGTTCTGACAGTGTGGTATTCTTTGTTTATCTATTAGATTTTGTAACTGGTCTGACAGTGTGGTATTCTTTGTTTATCTATTAGATTTTGTAACTCTTCTGACAGTGTGGTATTCTTTGTTTATCTATTAGATTGTGTAACTGTTCTGACAGTGTGGTACTCTTTGTTTATCTATTAGATTTTGTAACTGTTCTGACAGTGTGGTATTCTTTGTTTATCTATTAGAATTTGTAACTGTTCTGACAGTGTGGTATTCTTTGTTTATCTATTAGATTTTGTAACTGTTCTGACAGTGTGGTATTCTTTGTTTATCTATTAAATTTTGTAACTGTTCTGAGAGTGTGTTATTCTTTGTTTATCTATTAGATTTTGTAACTGTTCGGACAGTGTGGTATTCTTTGTTTATCTATTAGATTTTGCAACTGTTCGGACAGTGTGGTATTCTTTGTTTTACTATTAGATTTTGTAACTGTTCTGACAGTGTTGTATTCTTTGTTTTTCTATTAGATTTTGTAACTGTTTTGACAGTGTGGTATTCTTTGTTTATCTATTAGATTTTGTAACTGTTCTGACAGTGTGGTATTATTTGTTTATCTATTAGATTGTGTAAATGTTCTGACAGTGTGGTATTCTTTGTTTATCTATTAGATTTTGTAACTGTTCGGACAGTGTGGTATTCTTTGTTTATCTATTAGATTTTGTAACTGTTCTGACAGTGTAGTATTCTTTGTTTTTCTATTAGATTTTGTAACTGTTCTGACAGTGTGGTATTCTTTGTTTATCTATTATATTATGTAACTGTTCTGACAGTGTGGTATTCTTTGTTTATGTATTAGATTTTGCAACTGTTCTGACAGTGTGCTATCCTTTGTTTATCTATTAGATTTTGTAACTGTTCTGACAGTGTGGTATTCTTTGTTTATCTATTAGATTTTGTAACTGTTCTGACAGTGTGGTATTCTTTGTTTATCTATTAGATTTTGTAACTGTTCTGACCGTGTGGTATTCTTTGTTTTTCTATTAGATTTTGTAACTGTTCTGACAGTGTGGTATTCTTTGTTTATCTATTAGATTTTGTAACTGTTCGGACAGTGTGGTATTCTTTGTTTATCTATTATATTTTGTAACTGTTCTGACAGTGGGGTATTCTTTGTTTATCTATTAGATTGTGTAATTGTTCTGACAGTGTGGTATTCTTTGTTTATCTATTAGATTTTGTAACTGTTCTGACAGTGTGGTATTCTTTGTTTATCTATTAGATTTTGTAACTGGTCTGACAGTGTGGTATTCTTTGTTTATCTATTAGATTTTGTAACTGTTCTGACAGTGTGGTATTCTTTGCTTATCTATTAGATTGTGTAACTGTTCTGACAGTGTGGTATTCTTTGTTTATCTATTAGATTTTGTAACTGTTCTGACAGTGTGGTATTCTTTGTTTATCTATTAGATTTTGTAACTGTTCTGACAGTGTGGTATTCTTTGTTTATCTATTAGATTTTGTAACTGTTCTGACAGTGTGGTATTCTTTGTTTATCTATTAGATTTTGTAACTGTTCTGACAGTGTGGTATGCTTTGTTTTTCTATTAGATTTTGTAACTGTTCTGACAGTGTGGTATTCTTTGTTTATCTATTAGATTTTGTAACTGTTCTGACAGTGTGGTATTCTTTGTTTATCTATTAGATTTTGTAACTGTTCTGACAGTGTGGTATTCTTTGTTTATCTATTAGATTTTGTAGCTGTTCTGACAGTGTGGTATTCTTTGTTTTTCTATTAAATTGTGTAACTGTTCTGACAGTGTGGTATTCTTTGTTTATCTATTAGATTTTGTAACTGTTCTGACAGTGTGGTATTCTTTGTTTATCTATTAGATTTTGTAACTGTTCTGACTGTGTGGTATTCTTTGTTTATCTATTAGATTTTGTAACTATTCTGACAGTGTGGTATTCTTTGTTTATCTATTAGATTTTGTAACTGTTCTGACAGTGTGGTATTCTTTGTTTTTCTATTAGATTTTGTAACTGTTCGGACAGTGTGGTATTCTTTGTTTATCTATTAGATTTTGTAACTGTTCTGACAGTGTGGTATTCTTTGTTTTTCTATTAGATTTTGTAACTGTTTTGACAGTGTGGTATTCTTTGTTTATCTATTATATTATGTAACTGTTCTGACAGTGTGGTATTCTTTGTTTATGTATTAGATTTTGCAACTGTTCTGACAGTGTGGTATCCTTTGTTTATCTATTAGATTTTGTAACTGTTCTGACAGTGTGGTATTCTTTGTTTATCTATTAGATTTTGTAACTGTTCTGACAGTGTGGTATTCTTTGTTTATCTATTAGATTTTGTAACTGTTCTGACCGTGTGGTATTCTTTGTTTTTCTATTAGATTTTGTAACTGTTCTGACAGTGTGGTATTCTTTGTTTATCTATTAGATTTTGTAACTGTTCGGACAGTGTGGTATTCTTTGTTTATCTATTATATTTTGTAACTGTTCTGACAGTGGGGTATTCTTTGTTTATCTATTAGATTGTGTAATTGTTCTGACAGTGTGGTATTCTTTGTTTATCTATTAGATTTTGTAACTGTTCTGACAGTGTGGTATTCTTTGTTTATCTATTAGATTTTATAACTGGTCTGACAGTGTGGTATTCTTTGTTTATCTATTAGATTTTGTAACTGTTCTGACAGTGTGGTATTCTTTGTTTATCTATTAGATTTTGTAACTGTTCTGACAGTGTGGTATTCTTTGTTTATCTATTAGATTTTGTAACTGTTCTGACAGTGTGGTATTCTTTGTTTATCTATTAGATTTTGTAACTGTTCTGACAGTGTGGTATGCTTTGTTTTTCTATTAGATTTTGTAACTGTTCTGACAGTGTGGTATTCTTTGTTTATCTATTAGATTTTGTAACTGTTCTGACAGTGTGGTATTCTTTGTTTATCTATTAGATTTTGTAACTGTTCTGACAGTGTGGTATTCTTTGTTTATCTATTAGATTTTGTAGCTGTTCTGACAGTGTGGTATTCTTTGTATTTCTATTAAATTTTGTAACTGTTCTGACAGTGTGGTATTCTTTGTTTATCTATTAGATTTTGTAACTGTTCTGACAGTGTGGTATTCTTTGTTTATCTATTAGATTTTGTAACTGTTCTGACTGTGTGGTATTCTTTGTTTATCTATTAGATTTTGTAACTATTCTGACAGTGTGGTATTCTTTGTTTATCTATTAGATTTTGTAACTGTTCTGACAGTGTGGTATTCTTTGTTTTTCTATTAGATTTTGTAACTGTTCGGACAGTGTGGTATTCTTTGTTTATCTATTAGATTTTGTAACTGTTCTGACAGTGTGGTATTCTTTGTTTTTCTATTAGATTTTGTAACTGTTTTGACAGTGTGGTATTCTTTGTTTATCTATTAGATTTTGTAACTGTTCTGACAGTGTGGTATTCTTTGTTTATCTATTAGATTTTGTAACTGTTCTGACAGTGTGGTATTCTTTGTTTATCTGTTAGATTTTGTAACTGTTCTGACAGTGTTTTATTATTTGTTTATCTATTAGATTTTGTAAATGTTCTGACAGTGTGGTATTCTTTGTTTATCTATTAGATTTTGTAACTGTTCTGACAGTGTGGTATTCT
This sequence comes from Bathymodiolus brooksi, assembly GCA_963680875.1. NCBI lineage: Eukaryota > Metazoa > Mollusca > Bivalvia > Mytilida > Modiolidae > Bathymodiolus > Bathymodiolus brooksi. The sequence goes on from OY804577.1 coordinate 50,303,259, forward strand.
TTGTTTATCTATTATATTTTGTAACTGTTCTGACAGTGTGGTATTCTTTGTTTATGTATTAGATTTTGCAACTGTTCTGACAGTGTGGTATTCTTTGTTTATCTATTAGATTTTGTAACTGTTCTGACAGTGTGGTATTCTTTGTTTATCTATTAGATTTTGTAACTGTTCTGACAGTGTGGTATTCTTTGTTTATCTATTAGATTTTGTAACTGTTCTGACAGTGTGGTATTCTTTGTTTTTCTATTAGATTTTGTAACTGTTCTGACAGTGTGGTATTCTTTGTTTATTTATTAGATTTTGTAACTGTTCTGTTAGTGTGGTATTCTTTGTTTATCTATTAGATTTTGTAACTGTTCTAACTGTGTGGTATTCTTTGTTTATCTATCAGATTGTGTAACTGTTCTGACAGTGTGGTATTCTTTGTTTATCTATTAGATTTTGTAACTGTTCTGACAGTGTGGTATTCTTTGTTTATCTATTAGATTTTGTAACTGTTCTGACAGTGTGGTATTCTTTGTTTATCTATTAGATTTTGTAACTGGTCTGACAGTGTGGTATTCTTTGTTTATCTATTAGATTTTGTAACTCTTCTGACAGTGTGGTATTCTTTGTTTATCTATTAGATTGTGTAACTGTTCTGACAGTGTGGTACTCTTTGTTTATCTATTAGATTTTGTAACTGTTCTGACAGTGTGGTATTCTTTGTTTATTTATTAGATTTTGTAACTGTTCTGACAGTGTGGTATTCTTTGTTTATCTATTAGATTTTGTAACTGTTCTGACAGTGTGGTATTCTTTGTTTATCTATTAGATTTTGTAACTGTTCTGACAGTGTGGTATTCTTTGTTTATCTATTAGATTTTGTAACTGTTCTGACAGTGTGGTATTCTTTGTTTATCTATTAGATTTTGTAACTGTTCTGACAGTGTGGTATTATTTGTTTATCTATTAGATTGTGTAAATGTTCTGACAGTGTGGTATTCTTTGTTTATCTATTAGATTTTGTAACTGTTCTGACAGTGTGGTATTCTTTGCTTATCTATTAGATTTTGTAACTGTTCTGACAGTGTAGTATTCTTTGTTTTTCTATTAGATTTTGTAACTGTTCTGACAGTGTGGTATTCTTTGTTTATCTATTAGATTTTGTAACTATTCTGACAGTGTGGTATTCTTTGTTTTTCTATTAAATTTTGTAGCTGTTCTGACAGTGTGGTATTCTTTGTTTATGTATTAGATTTTGCAACTGTTCTGACAGTGTGGTATTCTTTGTTTATCTATTAGATTTTGTAACTGTTCTGACAGTGTGGTATTCTTTGTTTATCTATTAGATTTTGTAACTGTTCTGACAGTGTGGTATTCTTTGTTTATCTATTAGATTGTGTAACTGTTCTGACAGTGTGGTATTCTTTGTTTATCTATTAGATTTTGTAACTGTTCTGACAGTGTGGTATTCTTTGTTTATCTATTAGATTTTGTAACTGTTCTGACAGTGTGGTATTCTTTGTTTATCTATTAGATTTTGTAACTGGTCTGACAGTGTGGTATTCTTTGTTTATCTATTAGATTTTGTAACTCTTCTGACAGTGTGGTATTCTTTGTTTATCTATTAGATTGTGTAACTGTTCTGACAGTGTGGTACTCTTTGTTTATCTATTAGATTTTGTAACTGTTCTGACAGTGTGGTATTCTTTGTTTATCTATTAGAATTTGTAACTGTTCTGACAGTGTGGTATTCTTTGTTTATCTATTAGATTTTGTAACTGTTCTGACAGTGTGGTATTCTTTGTTTATCTATTAAATTTTGTAACTGTTCTGACAGTGTGGTATTCTTTGTTTATCTATTAGATTTTGTAACTGTTCTGACAGTGTGGTATTCTTTGTTTATCTATTAGATTTTGCAACTGTTCTGACAGTGTGGTATTCTTTGTTTATCTATTATATTTTGTAACTGTTCTGACAGTGGGGTATTCTTTGTTTATCTATTAGATTGTGTAATTGTTCTGACAGTGTGGTATTCTTTGTTTATCTATTAGATTTTGTAACTGTTCTGACAGTGTGGTATTCTTTGTTTATCTATTAGATTTTGTAACTGGTCTGACAGTGTGGTATTCTTTGTTTATCTATTAGATTTTGTAACTGTTCTGACAGTGTGGTATTCTTTGTTTATCTAATAGATTGTGTAACTGTTCTGACAGTGTGGTATTCTTTGTTTATCTATTAGATTTTGTAACTGTTCTGACAGTGTGGTATTCTTTGTTTATCTATTAGATTTTGTAACTGTTCTGACAGTGTGGTATTCTTTGTTTATCTATTAGATTTTGTAACTGTTCTGACAGTGTGGTATTCTTTGTTTATCTATTAGATTTTGTAACTGTTCTGACAGTGTGGTATTCTTTGTTTTTCTATTAGATTTTGTAACTGTTCTGACAGTGTGGTATTCTTTGTTTATCTATTAGATTTTGTAACTGTTCTGACAGTGTGGTATTCTTTGTTTATCTATTAGATTTTGTAACTGTTCTGACAGTGTGGTATTCTTTGTTTATCTATTAGATTGTGTAACTGTTCTGAGAGTGTGGTATTCTTTGTTTATCTATTAGATTTTGTAACTGTTCTGACAGTGTGGTATTCTTTGTTTATCTATTAGATTTTGTAACTATTCTGACAGTGTGGTATTCTTTGTTTATCTATTAGATTTTGTAACTGTACTGACAGTGTGGTATTTTTGGGTTTTCTATTAGATTTTGAAACTGTTCTGACAGTGTGGTATTCTTTGTTTATCTATTAGATTTTGTAACTGTTCTGACAGTGTGGTATTCTTTGTTTATCTATTAGATTGTGTAACTGTTCTGACAGTGTGGTATTCTTTGTTTATCTATTAGATTTTGTAACTGTTCTGACAGTGTGGTATTCTTTGTTTATCTATTAGATTTTGTAACTGGTCTGACAGTGTGGTATTCTTTGTTTATCTATTAGATTTTGTAACTCTTCTGACAGTGTGGTATTCTTTGTTTATCTATTAGATTGTGTAACTGTTCTGACAGTGTGGTACTCTTTGTTTATCTATTAGATTTTGTAACTGTTCTGACAGTGTGGTATTCTTTGTTTATCTATTAGATTGTGTAACTGTTCTGACAGTGTGGTATTCTTTGTTTATCTATTAGATTTTGTAACTGTTCTGACAGTGTGGTATTCTTTGTTTATCTATTAAATTTTGTAACTGTTCTGACAGTGTGGTATTCTTTGTTTATCTATTAGATTTTGTAACTGTTCTGACAGTGTGGTATTCTTTGTTTATCTATTGGATTTTGCAACTGTTCGGACAGTGTGGTATTCTTTGTTTTACTATTAGATTTTGTAACTGTTCTGACAGTGTGGTATTCTTTGTTTTTCTATTAGATTTTGTAACTGTTCTGACAGTGTGGTATTCTTTGTTTATCTATTAGATTTTGTAACTGTTCTGACAGTGTGGTATTCTTTGTTTATCTATTAGATTTTGTAACTGTTCTGACTGTGTGGTATTCTTTGTTTATCTATTAGATTTTGTAACTGTTCTGACAGTGTGGTATTCTTTGTTTTTCTATTAGATTTTGTAACTGTTCTGACAGTGTGGTATTCTTTGTTTATCTATTAGATTTTGTAACTGTTCTGACAGTGTGGTATTCTTTGTTTATCTATTAGATTTTGTAACTGTTCTGACAGTGTGGTATTCTTTGTTTATCTATTAGATTGTGTAACTGTTCTGAGAGTGTGGTATTCTTTGTTTATCTATTAGATTTTGTAACTGTTCTGACAGTGTGGTATTCTTTGTTTATCTATTAGATTTTGTAACTATTCTGACAGTGTGGTATTCTTTGTTTATCTATTAGATTTTGTAACTGTACTGACAGTGTGGTATTTTTTGGTTTTCTATTAGATTTTGTAACTGTTCTGACTGTGTGGTATTCTTTGCTTATCTATTAGATTTTGTAACTGTTCTGACAGTGTGGTATTCTTTGTTTATCTATTAGATTTTGTAACTGTTCTGACAGTGTGGTATTCTTTGTTTATCTATTAGATTGTGTAACTGTTCTGACAGTGTGGTATTCTTTGTTTATCTATTAGATTTTGTAACTGTTCTGACAGTGTGGTATTCTTTGTTTATCTATTAGATTTTGTAACTGTTCTGACAGTGTGGTATTCTTTGTTTTTCTATTAGATTTTGTAACTGTTCTGACAGTGTGGTATTCTTTGTTTATCTATTAGATTTTGTAACTGTTCTGACAGTGTGGTATTCTTTGTTTAATGTATTAGATTTTGTAACTGTTCTGACAGTGTGGTATTATTTGTTTATCTATTAGATTTTGTAACTTTTCTGACAGTGTGGTATTCTTTGTTTATCTATTAGATTTTGTAACTGTTCTGACAGTGTGGTATTCTTTGTTTATCTATTAGATTTTGTAACTGTTTTGACAGTGTGGTATTCTTTGTTTTTCTATTAGATTTTGTAACTGTTTTGACAGTGTGGTATTCTTTGTTTATCTATTAGATTTTGTAACTGTTCTGACAGTGTGGTATTCTTTGTTTATCTATTAGATTTTGTAACTGTTCTGACAGTGTGGTATTCTTTGTTTATCTATTAGATTTTGTAACTGTTCTGACAGTGTGGTATTCTTTGTTTATCTATTATATTTTGTAACTGTTCTGACAGTGTGGTATTCTTTTTTTCTCTATTAGATTGTGTAACTGTTCTGACAGTGCGGTATTCTTTGTTTATCTATTAGATTTTGTAACTGTTCTGACAGTGTGGTATTAGTTGTTTATCTATTAGATTTTGTAACTGTTCTGACAGTGTGGTATTCTTTGTTTATCTCTTAGATTGTGTAACTGTTCTGACACTGTGGTATTCTTTGTTTATCTATTAGATTTTTTAACTGTTCTGACAGTGTGGTATTCTTTGTTTATCTATTAGATTTTGTAACTTTTCGGACAGTGTGGTATTCTTTGTTTTTCTATTATATTTTGTAACTGTTCTGACAGTGTGGTATTCTTTGTTTATCTATTAGATTTTGTAACTGTTCTGACAGTGTGGTATTCTTTGGTTATCTCTTAGATTGTGTAACTGTTCTGACAGTGTGGTATTCTTTGTTTATCTATTAGATTTTGTAACTGTTCTGACAGTGTGGTATTCTTTGTTTATCTATTAGATTTTGTAACTGTTCTGACAGTGTAGTATTCTTTGTTTTTCTATTAGATTTTGTAACTGTTCTGACAGTGTGGTATTCTTTGTTTATCTATTAGATTTTGTAACTGTTCTGACAGTGTGGTATTCTTTGTTTATCTATTAGATTTTGCAACTGTTCTGACAGTGTGGTATTCTTTGTTTATCTATTAGATTTTGTAACTGTTCTGACAGTGTGGTATTCTTTGTTTATCTATTATATTTTGTAACTGTTCTGACAGTGTGGTATTCCTTGTTTATCTATTAGATTTTGTAACTGTTCTGACAGTGTGGTATTCTTTGTTTATCTATTAGATTTTGTAACTGTTCTGACAGTGTGGTATTCTTTGTTTATCTATTAGATTGTGTAACTGTTCTGACAGTGTGGTATTCTTTGTTTATCTATTAGATTTTGTAACTGTTCTGACAGTGTGGTATTCTTTGTTTATCTATTATATTTTGTAACTGTTCTGACAGTGTGGTATTCTTTGTTTATCTATTAGATTTTGTAACTGTTCTGACAGTGTGGTATTCTTTGTTTATCTATTAGATTTTGTAACTGTTCTGACAGTGTGGTATTCTTTGTTTATCTATTAGATTGTGTAACTGTTCTGACAGTGTGGTATTCTTTGTTTATCTATTAGATTTTGTAACTGTTCTGACAGTGTGGTATTCTTTGTTTATCTATTAGATTTTGTAACTATTCTGACAGTGTGGTATTCTTTGTTTATCTATTAGATTTTTTAACTGTTCTGACAGTGTGGTATTCTTTGTTTTTCTATTAAATTTTGTAACTGTTCTGACAGTGTGGTATTCTTTGTTTATCTATTAGATTTTGTAACTGTTCGGACAGTGTGGTATTCTTTGTTTATCTATTAGATTTTGTAACTGTTCTGACAGTGTGGTATTCTTTGTTTTTCTATTAGATTGTGTAACTGTTCTGACAGTGTGGTATTCTTTGTTTATCTATTAGATTTTGTAACTGTTCTGACAGTGTGGTATTCTTTGTTTATCTATTAGATTTTGTAACTGTTCTGACAGTGTGGTATTCTTTGTTTATCTATTAGATTGTGTAACTGTTCTGACAGTGTGGTATTCTTTGTTTATCTATTAGATTTTGTAACTGTTCTGACAGTGTGGTATTCTTTGTTTATCTATTAGATTTTGTAACTGTTCTGACAGTGTGGTATTCTTTGTTTTTCTATTAGATTTTGTAACTGTTCTGACAGTGTGGTATTCTTTGTTTATCTATTAGATTTTGTAACTGTTCTGACAGTGTGGTATTCTTTGTTTAATGTATTAGATTTTGCAACTGTTCTGACAGTGTGGTATTATTTGTTTATCTATTAGATTTTGTAACTTTTCTGACAGTGTGGTATTCTTTGTTTATCTATTAGATTTTGTAACTGTTCTGACAGTGTGGTATTCTTTGTTTATCTATTAGATTTTGTAACTGTTTTGACAGTGTGGTATTCTTTGTTTTTCTATTAGATTTTGTAACTGTTTTGACAGTGTGGTATTCTTTGTTTATCTATTAGATTTTGTAACTGTTCTGACAGTGTGGTATTCTTTGTTTATCTATTAGATTTTGTAACTGTTCTGACAGTGTGGTATTCTTTGTTTATCTATTAGATTTTGTAACTGTTCTGACAGTGTGGTATTCTTTGTTTATCTATTATATTTTGTAACTGTTCTGACAGTGTGGTATTCTTTTTTTCTCTATTAGATTGTGTAACTGTTCTGACAGTGCGGTATTCTTTGTTTATCTATTAGATTTTGTAACTGTTCTGACAGTGTGGTATTCTTTGTTTATCTATTAGATTTTGTAACTGTTCTGACAGTGTGGTATTCTTTGTTTATCTCTTAGATTGTGTAACTGTTCTGACACTGTGGTATTCTTTGTTTATCTATTAGATTTTGTAACTGTTCTGACAGTGTGGTATTCTTTGTTTATCTATTAGATTTTGTAACTGTTCGGACAGTGTGGTATTCTTTGTTTTTCTATTATATTTTGTAACTGTTCTGACAGTGTGGTATTCTTTGTTTATCTATTAGATTTTGTAACTGTTCTGACAGTGTGGTATTCTTTGGTTATCTCTTAGATTGTGTAACTGTTCTGACAGTGTGGTATTCTTTGTTTATCTATTAGATTTTGTAACTGTTCTGACAGTGTGGTATTCTTTGTTTATCTATTAGATTTTGTAACTGTTCTGACAGTGTAGTATTCTTTGTTTTTCTATTAGATTTTGTAACTGTTCTGACAGTGTGGTATTCTTTGTTTATCTATTAGATTTTGTAACTGTTCTGACAGTGTGGTATTCTTTGTTTATCTATTAGATTTTGCAACTGTTCTGACAGTGTGGTATTCTTTGTTTATCTATTAGATTTTGTAACTGTTCTGACAGTGTGGTATTCTTTGTTTATCTATTATATTTTGTAACTGTTCTGACAGTGTGGTATTCCTTGTTTATCTATTAGATTTTGTAACTGTTCTGACAGTGTGGTATTCTTTGTTTATCTATTAGATTGTGTAACTGTTCTGACAGTGTGGTATTCTTTGTTTATCTATTAGATTTTGTAACTGTTCTGACAGTGTGGTATTCTTTGTTTATCTATTATATTTTGTAACTGTTCTGACAGTGTGGTATTCTTTATTTATCTATTAGATTTTGTAACTGTTCTGACAGTGTGGTATTCTTTGTTTATCTATTAGATTTTGTAACTGTTCTGACAGTGTGGTATTCTTTGTTTATCTATTAGATTGTGTAACTGTTCTGACAGTGTGGTATTCTTTGTTTATCTATTAGATTTTGTAACTGTTCTGACAGTGTGGTATTCTTTGTTTATCTATTAGATTTTGTAACTATTCTGACAGTGTGGTATTCTTTGTTTATCTATTAGATTTTTTAACTGTTCTGACAGTGTGGTATTCTTTGTTTTTCTATTAAATTTTGTAACTGTTCTGACAGTGTGGTATTCTTTGTTTATCTATTAGATTTTGTAACTGTTCGGACAGTGTGGTATTCTTTGTTTATCTATTAGATTTTGTAACTGTTCGGACAGTGTGGTATTCTTTGTTTTTCTATTAGATTGTGTAACTGTTCTGACAGTGTGGTATTCTTTGTTTATCTATTAGATTTTGTAACTGTTCTGACAGTGTGATATTCTTTGTTTATCTATTAGATTTTGTAACTGTTCTGACAGTGTGGTATTCTTTGTTTTTCTATTAGATTTTGTAACTGTTCTGACAGTGTGGTATTCTTTGTTTATCTATTAGATTTTGTAACTGTTCTGACAGTGTGGTATTCTTTGTTTATCTATTAGATTTTGTAACTGTTCTGACAGTGTGGTATTCTTTGTTTATCTATTAGATTGTGTAACTGTTCTGACAGTGTGGTATTCTTTGTTTATCTATTAGATTTTGTAACTGTTCTGACAGTTTGGTATTCTTTGTTTATCTATTAGATTTTGTAACTGTTCTGACAGTGTAGTATTCTTTGTTTTTCTATTAGATTTTGTAACTGTTCTGACAGTGTGGTATTCTTTGTTTATCTATTAGATTTTGTAACTGTTCTGACAGTGTGGTATTTTTTGTTTATGTATTAGATTTTGCAACTGTTCTGACAGTGTGGTCTTCTTTGTTTATCTATTAGATTTTGTAACTGTTCTCACAGTGTGGTATTCTTTGTTTATCTATTATATTTTGTAACTGTTCTGACAGTGTGGTATTCTTTGTTTATCTATTATATTTTGTAACTGTTCTGACAGTGTGGTATTCCTTGTTTATCTATTAGATTTTGTAACTGTTCTGACAGTGTGGTATTCTTTGTTTATCTATTAGATTTTGTAACTGTTCTGACAGTGTGGTATTCTTTGTTTATCTATTAGATTGTGTAACTGTTCTGACAGTGTGGTATTCTTTGTTTATCTATTAGATTTTGTAACTGTTCTGACAGTGTGGTATTCTTTGTTTATCTATTATATTTTGTAACTGTTCTGACAGTGTGGTATTCTTTATTTATCTATTAGATTTTGTAACTGTTCTGACAGTGTGGTATTCTTTGTTTATCTATTAGATTTTGTAACTGTTCTGACAGTGTGGTATTCTTTGTTTATCTATTAGATTGTGTAACTGTTCTGACAGTGTGGTATTCTTTGTTTATCTATTAGATTTTGTAACTGTTCTGACAGTGTGGTATTCTTTGTTTATCTATTAGATTTTGTAACTATTCTGACAGTGTGGTATTCTTTGTTTATCTATTAGATTTTTTAACTGTTCTGACAGTGTGGTATTCTTTGTTTTTCTATTAAATTTTGTAACTGTTCTGACAGTGTGGTATTCTTTGTTTATCTATTAGATTTTGTAACTGTTCGGACAGTGTGGTATTCTTTGTTTATCTATTAGATTTTGTAACTGTTCGGACAGTGTGGTATTCTTTGTTTTTCTATTAGATTGTGTAACTGTTCTGACAGTGTGGTATTCTTTGTTTATCTATTAGATTTTGTAACTGTTCTGACAGTGTGATATTCTTTGTTTATCTATTAGATTTTGTAACTGTTCTGACAGTGTGGTATTCTTTGTTTTTCTATTAGATTTTGTAACTGTTCTGACAGTGTGGTATTCTTTGTTTATCTATTAGATTTTGTAACTGTTCTGACAGTGTGGTATTCTTTGTTTATCTATTAGATTTTGTAACTGTTCTGACAGTGTGGTATTCTTTGTTTATCTATTAGATTGTGTAACTGTTCTGACAGTGTGGTATTCTTTGTTTATCTATTAGATTTTGTAACTGTTCTGACAGTTTGGTATTCTTTGTTTATCTATTAGATTTTGTAACTGTTCTGACAGTGTAGTATTCTTTGTTTTTCTATTAGATTTTGTAACTGTTCTGACAGTGTGGTATTCTTTGTTTATCTATTAGATTTTGTAACTGTTCTGACAGTGTGGTATTTTTTGTTTATGTATTAGATTTTGCAACTGTTCTGACAGTGTGGTCTTCTTTGTTTATCTATTAGATTTTGTAACTGTTCTCACAGTGTGGTATTCTTTGTTTATCTATTATATTTTGTAACTGTTCTGACAGTGTGGTATTCTTTGTTTATCTATTAGATTTTGTAACTGTTCTGACAGTGTGGTATTCTTTGTTTATCTATTAGATTTTGTAACTGTTCTGACAGTGTGGTATTCTTTGTTTATCTATTAGATTGTGTAACTGTTCTGACAGTGTGGTATTCTTTGTTTATCTATTAGATTTTGTAACTGTTCTGACAGTGTGGTATTCTTTGTTTATATATTAGATTTTGTAACTATTCTGACAGTGTGGTATTCTTTGTTTATCTATTAGATTTTGTAACTGTTCTGACAGTGTGGTATTCTTTTTTTATCTATTAGATTGTGTAACTGTTCTGACAGTGCGGTATTCTTTGTTTATCTATTAGATTTTGTAACTGTTCTGACAGTGTGGTATTAGTTGTTTATCTATTAGATTTTGTAACTGTTCTGACAGTGTGGTATTCTTTTTTTATCTATTAGATTGTGTAACTGTTCTGACACTGTGGTATTCTTTATTTATCTGTTAGATTTTGTAACTGTTCTGACAGTGTGGTATTCTTTGTTTATCTATTAGATTTTGTAACTGTTCGGACAGTGTGGTATTCTTTGTTTTTCTATTATATTTTGTAACTGTTCTGACAGTGTGGTATTCTTTGTTTATCTATTAGATTTTGTAACTGTTCTGACAGTGTGGTATTCTTTGTTTATCTCTTAGATTGTGTAACTGTTCTGACAGTGTGGTATTCTTTGTTTATCTATTAGATTTTGTAACTGTTCTGACAGTGTGGTATTCTTTGTTTATCTATTAGATTTTGTAACTGTTCTGACAGTGTAGTATTCTTTGTTTTTCTATTAGATTTTGTAACTGTTCTGACAGTGTGGTATTCTTTGTTTATCTATTAGATTTTGTAACTGTTCTGACAGTGTGGTATTCTTTGTTTATGTATTAGATTTTGCAACTGTTCTGACAGTGTGGTATTCTTTGTTTATCTATTAGATTTTGTAACTGTTCTGACAGTGTGGTATTCTTTGTTTATCTATTATATTTTGTAACTGTTCTGACAGTGTGGTATTCTTTGTTTATCTATTAGATTTTGTAACTGTTCTGACAGTGTGGTATTCTTTGTTTATCTATTAGATTTTGTAACTGTTCTGACAGTGTGGTATTCTTTGTTTATCTATTAGATTGTGTAACTGTTCTGACAGTGCGGTATTCTTTGTTTATCTATTAGATTTTGTAACTGTTCTGACAGTGTGGTATTCTTTGTTTATCTATTATATTTTGTAACTGTTCTGACAGTGTGGTATTTTTTGTTTATCTATTAGATTTTGTAACTGTTCTGACAGTGTGGTATTCTTTGTTTATCTATTAGATTTTGTAACTGTTCTGACAGTGTGGTATTCTTTGTTTATCTATTAGATTGTGTAACTGTTCTGACAGTGTGGTATTCTTTGTTTATCTATTAGATTTTGTAACTGTTCTGACAGTGTGGTATTCTTTGTTTATCTATTAGATTTTGTAACTATTCTGACAGTGTGGTATTCTTTGTTTATCTATTAGATTTTGTAACTGTTCTGACAGTGTGGTATTCTTTGTTTATCTATTAGATTTTGTAGCTCTTCTGACAGTGTGGTATTCTTTGTTTTTCTATTAAATTTTGTAACTGTTCTGACAGTGTGGTATTCTTTGTTTATCTATTAGATTTTGTAACTGTTCTGACAGTGTGGTATTCTTTGTTTATCTATTAGATTTTGTAACTGTTCTGACAGTGTGGTATTCTTTGTTTTTCTATTAGATTGTGTAACTGTTCTGACAGTGTGGTATTCTTTGTTTATCTATTAGATTTTGTAAATGTTCTGACAGTGTGATATTCTTTGTTTATCTATTAGATTGTGTAACTGTTCTGACAGTGTGGTATTCTTTGTTTATCTATTAGATTGTGTAACTGTTCTGACAGTTTGGTATTCTTTGTTTATCTATTAGATTTTGTAACTGTTCTGACAGTGTGGTATTCTTTGTTTATCTATTAGATTTTGTAACTGTTCTGACAGTGTGGTATTCTTTCTTTTTCTATTAGATTTTGTAACTGTTCTGACAGTGTGGTATTCTTTGTTTATCTATTAGATTTTGTAACTGTTCTGACAGTGTGGTATTCTTTGTTTATCTATTAGATTTTATAAATGTTCTGACAGTGTGGTATTCTTTGTTTATCTATTAGATTGTGTAACTGTTCTGACAGTGTGGTATTCTTTGTTTATCTATTAGATTGTGTAACTGTTCTGACAGTGTGGTATTCTTTGTTTATCTATTAGATTTTGTAACTGTTCTGACAGTGTAGTATTCTTTGTTTTTCTATTAGATTTTGTAACTGTTCTGACAGTGTGGTATTCTTTGTTTATCTATTTGAATTTGTAACTGTTCTGACAGTGTGGTATTCTTTGTTTATCTATTAGATTTTGTAACTGTTCTGACAGTGTGGTATTCTTTGATTATCTATTAGATTTTGTAACTGTTCTGACAGTGTGGTATTCTTTGTTTATCTATTAGATTTTGTAACTGTTCTGACAGTGTGGTATTCTTTGTTTTTCTATTAGATTTTGTAACTGTTCTGACAGTGTGGTATTCTTTGTTTATCTATTAGATTTTGTAACTGTTCTGACAGTGTGGTATTCTTAGTTTATCTATTAGATTTTGTAACTGTTCTGACAGTGTGGTATTCTTTGTTTATCTATTAGATTGTGTAACTGTTCTGACAGTTTGGTATTCTTTGTTCATCTATTAGATTTTGTAACTGTTCTGACAGTGTGGTATTCTTTGTTTATCTATTAGATTTTGTAACTGTTCTGACAGTGTGGTATTCTTTGTTTTTCTATTAGATTTTGTAACTGTTCTGACAGTGTGGTATTCTTTGTTTATCTATTAGATTTTGTAACTGTTCTCACAGTGTGGTATTCTTTGTTTATCTATTATATTTTGTAACTGTTCTGACAGTGTGGTATTCTTTGTTTATCTATTAGATTTTGTAACTGTTCTGACAGTGTGGTATTCTTTGTTTATCTATTAGATTTTGTAACTGTTCTGACAGTGTGGTATTCTTTGTTTATCTATTAGATTGTGTAACTGTTCTGACAGTGTGGTATTCTTTGTTTATCTATTAGATTTTGTAACTGTTCTGACAGTGTGGTATTCTTTGTTTATCTATTAGATTTTGTAACTATTCTGACAGTGTGGTATTCTTTGTTTATCTATTAGATTTTGTAACTGTTCTGACAGTGTGGTATTCTTTGTTTATCTATTAGATTGTGTAACTGTTCTGACAGTTTGGTATTCTTTGTTTATCTATTAGATTTTGTAACTGTTCTGACAGTGTGGTATTCTTTGTTTATCTATTAGATTTTGTAACTGTTCTGACAGTGTAGTATTCTTTGTTTTTCTATTAGATTTTGTAACTGTTCTGACAGTGTGGTATTCTTTGTTTATCTATTAGATTTTGTAACTGTTCTCACAGTGTGGTATTCTTTGTTTATCTATTATATTTTGTAACTGTTCTGACAGTGTGGTATTCTTTGTTTATCTATTAGATTTTGTAACTGTTCTGACAGTGTGGTATTCTTTGTTTATCTATTAGATTTTGTAACTGTTCTGACAGTGTGGTATTCTTTGTTTATCTATTAGATTGTGTAACTGTTCTGACAGTGTGGTATTCTTTGTTTATCTATTAGATTTTGTAACTGTTCTGACAGTGTGGTATTCTTTGTTTATCTATTAGATTGTGTAACTGTTCTGACAGTGTGGTATTCTTTGTTTATCTATTAGATTTTGTAACTGTTCTGACAGTGTGGTATTCTTTGTTTATCTATTAGATTTTGTAACTGTTCGGACAGTGTGTTATTCTTTGTTTATCTATTAGATTTTGTAACTGTTCTGACAGTGTGGTATTCTTTGTTTATCTATTAGATTTTGTAACTGTTCTGACAGTGTGGTATTCTTAGTTTATCTATTAGATTTTGTAACTGTTCTGACAGTGTGGTATTCTTTGTTTATCTATTAGATTGTGTAACTGTTCTGACAGTTTGGTATTCTTTGTTCATCTATTAGATTTTGTAACTGTTCTGACAGTGTGGTATTCTTTGTTTATCTATTAGATTTTGTAACTGTTCTGACAGTGTGGTATTCTTTGTTTTTCTATTAGATTTTGTAACTGTTCTGACAGTGTGGTATTCTTTGTTTATCTATTAGATTTTGTAACTGTTCTCACAGTGTGGTATTCTTTGTTTATCTATTATATTTTGTAACTGTTCTGACAGTGTGGTATTCTTTGTTTATCTATTAGATTTTGTAACTGTTCTGACAGTGTGGTATTCTTTGTTTATCTATTAGATTTTGTAACTGTTCTGACAGTGTGGTATTCTTTGTTTATCTATTAGATTGTGTAACTGTTCTGACAGTGTGGTATTCTTTGTTTATCTATTAGATTTTGTAACTGTTCTGACAGTGTGGTATTCTTTGTTTATCTATTAGATTTTGTAACTATTCTGACAGTGTGGTATTCTTTGTTTATCTATTAGATTTTGTAACTGTTCTGACAGTGTGGTATTCTTTGTTTATCTATTAGATTGTGTAACTGTTCTGACAGTTTGGTATTCTTTGTTTATCTATTAGATTTTGTAACTGTTCTGACAGTGTGGTATTCTTTGTTTATCTATTAGATTTTGTAACTGTTCTGACAGTGTAGTATTCTTTGTTTTTCTATTAGATTTTGTAACTGTTCTGACAGTGTGGTATTCTTTGTTTATCTATTAGATTTTGTAACTGTTCTCACAGTGTGGTATTCTTTGTTTATCTATTATATTTTGTAACTGTTCTGACAGTGTGGTATTCTTTGTTTATCTATTAGATTTTGTAACTGTTCTGACAGTGTGGTATTCTTTGTTTATCTATTAGATTTTGTAACTGTTCTGACAGTGTGGTATTCTTTGTTTATCTATTAGATTGTGTAACTGTTCTGACAGTGTGGTATTCTTTGTTTATCTATTAGATTTTGTAACTGTTCTGACAGTGTGGTATTCTTTGTTTATCTATTAGATTGTGTAACTGTTCTGACAGTGTGGTATTCTTTGTTTATCTATTAGATTTTGTAACTGTTCTGACAGTGTGGTATTCTTTGTTTATCTATTAGATTTTGTAACTGTTCGGACAGTGTGTTATTCTTTGTTTATCTATTAGATTTTGTAACTGTTCTGACACTGTGGTATTCTTTGTTTATCTATTAGATTTTGTAACTGTTCTGACAGTGTGGTATTCTTTGTTTATCTATTAGATTTTGTAACTGTTCTGACAGTGTGGTATTCTTTGTTTATCTATTAGATTTTGTAACTGTTCTGACAGTGTGGTATTCTTTGTTTATCTATTAGATTTGGTAACTGTTCTGACAGTGTGGTATTCTCTGTTTATCTATTAGATTTTGCAACTGTTCTGACAGTGTGGTATTCTTTGTTTATTTATTAGATTTTGTAACTGTTCGGACAGTGTGATATTCTTTGTTTTTCTATTAGATTTTGTAACTGTTCGGACAGTGTGGTATTCTTTGTTTTTCTATTAGATTTTGTAACTGTTCTGACAGTGTGGTATTCTTTGTTTATCTATTAGATTTTGTAACTGATCGGACAGTGTGGTATTCTTTGTTTTTCTATTAGATTTTGTAACTGTTCGGACAGTGTGGTATTCTTTGTTTATCTATTAGATTTATTAACTGTTCGGACAGTGTGGTATTTTTTGTTTTTCTATTAGATTTTGTAACTGTTCGGACAGTGTGGTATTCTTTGTTTTTCTATTAGATTTTGTAACTGTTCGGACAGTGTAGTATTTTTTGTTTTTCTATTAGATTTTGCAACTGTTCTGGCAGTGTGGTATTCTTTGTTTATTTATTAGATTTTGTAACTGTTCGAACAGTGTGGTATTCTTTGCTTTTCTATTAGATTTGTAACTGTTCTGACAGTGTGGTATTCTTTGTTTTTCTATTAGATTTTGTAACTGTTCTGACAGTGTGGTATTCTTTGTTTATCTATTAGATTTTGTAACTGTTCGGACAGTGTGGTATTCTTTGTTTTTCTATTAGATTTTATAACTGTTCGGACAGTGTGGTATTCTTTGTTTATCTATTAGATTTTGTAACTGTTCTGACAGTGTGGTATTCTTTGTTTTTCTATTAGATTTTGTAACTGTTCGGACAGTGTGGTATTTTTTGTTTTTCTATTAGATTTTGTAACTGTTCTGACAGTGTGGTATTTTTTGTTTTTCTATTAGAATTTGTAACTGTTCGGACAGTGTGGTATTCTTTGTTTTTCTATTAGATTTTGTAACTGTTCGGACAGTGTGGTATTCTTTGTTTATCTATTAGATTTTGTAACTGTTCGGACAGTGTGGTATTCTTTGTTTTTCTATTAGATTTTGTAACTGTTCTGACAGTGTGGTATTCTTTGTTTATCAATTAGATTTGGTAACTGTTCTGACAGTGTGGTATTCTTTGTTTATCTATTAGATTTTGTAACTGTTCTGACAGTGTGGTATTCTTTGTTTTTCTATTAGATTTTGTAACTGTTCTGACAGTGTGGTATTCTTTGTTTATCTATTAGATTTTGTAACTGTTCTCACAGTGTGGTATTCTTTGTTTATCTATTATATTTTGTAACTGTTCTGACAGTGTGGTATTCTTTGGTTATCTATTAGATTTTGTAACTGTTCTGACAGTGTGGTATTCTTTGTTTATCTATTAGATTTTATAACTGTTCTGACAGTGTGGTATTCTTTGTTTATCTATTAGATTGTGTAAATGTTCTGACAGTGTGGTATTCTTTGTTTATCTATTAGATTTTGTAACTGTTCTGACAGTGTGGTATTCTTTGTTTATCTATTAGATTTTGTAACTATTCTGACAGTGTGGTATTCTTTGTTTATCTATTAGATTTTGTAACTGTTCTGACAGTGTGGTATTCTTTGTTTATCTATTAGATTGTGTAACTGTTCTGACAGTTTGGTATTCTTTGTTTATCTATTAGATTTTGTAACTGTTCTGACAGTGTGGTATTCTTTGTTTATCTATTAGATTTTGTAACTGTTCTGACAGCGTAGTATTCTTTGTTTTTCTATTATATTTTGTAACTGTTCTGACAGTGTGGTATTCTTTGTTTATCTATTAGAATTTGTAACTGTTCTGACAGTGTGGTATTCTTTGTTTATCTATTAGATTTTGTAACTGTTCTGACAGTGTGGTATTCTTTGATTATCTATTAGATTTTGTAACTGTTCTGACAGTGTGGTATTCTTTGTTTATCTATTAGATTTTGTAACTGTTCTGACAGTGTGGTATTCTTTGTTTATCTATTAGAATTTGTAACTGTTCTGACAGTGTGGTATTCTTTGTTTTTCTATTAGATTTTGTAACTGTTCTGACAGTGTGGTATTCTTTGTTTATCTATTAGATTTTGTAACTGTTCTGACAGTGTGGTATTCTTAGTTTATCTATTAGATTTTGTAACTGTTCTGACAGTGTGGTATTCTTTGTTTATCTATTAGATTGTGTAACTGTTCTGACAGTTTGGTATTCTTTGTTTATCTATTAGATTGTGTAACTGTTCTGACAGTTTGGTATTCTTTGTTTATCTATTAGATTTTGTAACTGTTCTGACAGTGTGGTATTCTTTGTTTATCTATTAGATTTTGTAACTGTTCGGACAGTGTGTTATTCTTTGTTTATCTATTAGATTTTGTAACTGTTCTGACACTGTGGTATTCTTTGTTTATCTATTAGATTTTGTAACTGTTCTGACAGTGTGGTATTCTTTGTTTATCTATTAGATTTTGTAACTGTTCTGACAGTGTGGTATTCTTTGTTTATCTATTAGATTTTGTAACTGTTCTGACAGTGTGGTATTCTTTGTTTATCTATTAGATTTGGTAACTGGTCTGACAGTGTGGTATTCTCTGTTTATCTATTAGATTTTGCAACTGTTCTGACAGTGTGGTATTCTTTGTTTATTTATTAGATTTTGTAACTGTTCGGACAGTGTGATATTCTTTGTTTTTCTATTAGATTTTGTAACTGTTCGGACAGTGTGGTATTCTTTGTTTTTCTATTAGATTTTGTAACTGTTCTGACAGTGTGGTATTCTTTGTTTATCTATTAGATTTTGTAACTGTTCGGACAGTGTGGTATTCTTTGTTTTTCTATTAGATTTTGTAACTGTTCGGACAGTGTGGTATTCTTTGTTTATCTATTAGATTTATTAACTGTTCGGACAGTGTGGTATTTTTTGTTTTTCTATTAGATTTTGTAACTGTTCGGACAGTGTGGTATTCTTTGTTTTTCTATTAGATTTTGTAACTGTTCGGACAGTGTAGTATTTTTTGTTTTTCTATTAGATTTTGCAACTGTTCTGGCAGTGTGGTATTCTTTGTTTATTTATTAGATTTTGTAATTGTTCGAACAGTGTGGTATTCTTTGCTTTTCTATTAGATTTTGTAACTGTTCTGACAGTGTGGTATTCTTTGTTTTTCTATTAGATTTTGTAACTGTTCTGACAGTGTGGTATTCTTTGTTTATCTATTAGATTTTGTAACTGTTCGGACAGTGTGGTATTCTTTGTTTTTCTATTAGATTTTATAACTGTTCGGACAGTGTGGTATTCTTTGTTTATCTATTAGATTTTGTAACTGTTCGGACAGTGTGGTATTCTTTGTTTTTCTATTAGATTTTGTAACTGTTCGGACAGTGTGGTATTTTTTGTTTTTCTATTAGATTTTGTAACTGTTTTGACAGTGTGGTATTTTTTGTTTTTCTATTAGAATTTGTAACTGTTCGGACAGTGTGGTATTCTTTGTTTTTCTATTAGATTTTGTAACTGTTCGGACAGTGTGGTATTCTTTGTTTATCTATTAGATTTTGTAACTGTTCGGACAGTGTGGTATTCTTTGTTTTTCTATTAGATTTTGTAACTGTTCTGACAGTGTGGTATTCTTTGTTTATCTATTAGATTTGGTAACTGTTCTGACAGTGTGGTATTCTTTGTTTATCTATTAGATTTTGTAACTGTTCTGACAGTGTGGTATTCTTTGTTTTTCTATTAGATTTTGTAACTGTTCTGACAGTGTGGTATTCTTTGTTTATCTATTAGATTTTGTAACTGTTCGGACAGTGTGGTATTCTTTGTTTTTCTATTAGATTTTGTAACTGTTCGGACAGTGTGGTATTCTTTGTTTATCTATTAGATTTTGTAACTGTTCGGACAGTGTGGTATTTTTTGTTTTTCTATTAGATTTTGTAACTGTTCGGACAGTGTGGTATTCTTTGTTTATCTATTAGATTTTGTAACTGTTCGGACAGTGTGGTATTCTTTGTTTTTCTATTAGATTTTGTAACTGTTCGGACAGTGTGGTATTTTTTGTTTTTATATTAGATTATGTAACTGTTCGGACAGTGTGGTATTCTTTGTTTTTCTATTAGATTTTGTAACTGTTCGGACAGTGTGGTATTCTTTGTTTATCTATTAGATTTTGTAACTGTTCGGACAGTGTGGTATTCTTTGTTTATCTATTAGATTTTGTAACTGTTCTGACAGTGTGGTATTCTTTGTTTATCTATTAGATTTTGTAACTGTTCTGACACTGTGGTACTCTTTGTTTATCTATTAGATTTTGTAACTGTTCTGACAGTGTGGTATTCTTTGTTTATCTATTAGATTTTGCAACTGTTCTGACAGTGTGGTATTTTTTGTTTATCTATTAGATGTTGTAACTGTTCTGACAGTGTGGTATTCTCTGTTTATCTATTAGATTTTGTAACTGTTCTGACAGTGTGGTATTCTTTGTTTATCTATTAGATTTGGTAACTGTTCTGACAGTGTGGTATTCTTTGTTTATCTATTAGATTTTGTAACTGTTCTGACAGTGTGGTATTCTTTGTTTATCTATTAGATTTTGCAATTGTTCTGACAGTGTTGTATTCTTTGTTTATCTATTAGATTTTGTAACTGTTCTGACAGTGTGGTATTCTTTGTTTATCTATTAGATTTTGTAACTGTTCGGACAGTGTGGTATTCTTTGTTTATCTATTAGATTTTGTAACTGTTCTGACAGTGTGATATTCTTTGTTTATCTAATAGATTTTGTAACTGTTCTGACACTGTGGTATTCTTTGTTTATCTATTAGATTTTTTAACGGTTCGGACAGTGTGGTATTCTTTGTTTATCTATTAGATTTTGTAACTGTTCTGACACTGTGGTACTCTTTGTTTATCTATTAGATTTTGTAACTGTTCTGACAGTGTGGTATTCTTTGTTTATCTATTAGATTTTGCAACTGTTCTGACAGTGTGGTATTCTTTGTTTATCTATTAGATGTTGTAACTGTTCTGACAGTGTGGTATTCTCTGTTTATCTATTCGATTTTGTAACTGTTCTGACAGTGTGGTATTCTTTGTTTATCTATTAGATTTGGTAACTGTTCTGACAGTGTGGTATTCTTTGTTTATCTATTAGATTTTGCAACTGTTCTGACAGTGTGGTATTCTTTGTTTATTTATTAGATTTTGTAACTGTTCTGACAGTGTGGTATTCTTTCTTTATCTATTAGATTTTGCAACTGTTCTGACAGTGTGGTATTCTTTGTTTTTCTATTAGATTTTGTAACTGTTCTGACAGTGTGGTATTCTTTGTTTATCTATTAGATTTTGTAACTGTTCTGACAGTGTGGTATTCTTTGTTTATCTATTAGATTTTGCAACTGTTCTGACAGTGTGGTATTCTTTGTTTATCTATTAGATTTTGTAACTGTTCTGACAGTGTGGTATTCTTTCTTTATCTATTAGATTTTGCAACTGTTCGGACAGTGTGGTATTCTTTGTTTTTCTATTAGATTTTGTAACTGTTCTGACAGTGTGGTATTCTTTGTTTATCTATTAGATTTTGCAACTGTTCTGACAGTGTGGTATTCTTTGTTTATCTATTAGATTTTGTAACTGTTCTGACAGTGTGGTATTCTTTGTTTATCTATTAGATTTTGCAACTGTTCTGACAGTGTGGTATTCTCTGTTTATCTATTAGATTTTGCAACTGTTCTGACAGTGTGGTATTCTTTGTTTATTTATTAGATTTTGTAACTGTTCGGACAGTGTGGTATTCTTTGTTTTTCTATTAGATTTTGTAACTGTTCTGACAGTGTGGTATTCTTTGTTTTTCTATTAGATTTTGTAACTGTTCTGACAGTGTGGTATTCTTTGTTTATCTATTAGATTTTGTAACTGTTCGGACAGTGTGGTATTCTTGTTTTTCTATTAGATTTTGTAACTGTTCGGACAGTGTGGTATTCTTTGTTTATCTATTAGATTTTGTAACTGTTCGGACAGTGTGGTATTTTTTGTTTTTCTATTAGATTTTGTAACTGTTCGGACAGTGTGGTATTCTTTGCTTTTCTATTAGATTTTGTAACTGTTCTGACAGTGTAGTATTTTTTGTTTTTCTATTAGATTTTGTAACTGTTCGGACAGTGTGGTATTCTTTGTTTTTCTATTAGATTTTGTAACTGTTCGGACAGTGTGGTATTCTTTGTTTATCTATTAGATTTTGTAACTGTTCGGACAGTGTGGTATTCTTTGTTTATCTATTAGATTTTGTAACTGTTCGGACAGTGTGATATTCTTTGTTTATCTATTAGATTTTGTAACTGTTCTGACAGTGTGATATTCTTTGTTTATCTATTAGATTTTGTAACTGTTCGGACAGTGTGGTATTCTTTGTTTATCTATTAGATTTTGTAACTGTTCTGACAGTGTGGTATTCTTTGTTTTTCTATTAGATTTTGTAACTGTTCCGACAGTGTGGTATTCTTTGTTTTTCTATTAGATTTTGTAACTGTTCTGACAGTGTGGTATTCTTTGTTTATCTATTAAATTGTGTAACTGTTCTGACAGTGTGGTATTCTTTGTTTATCTATTAGATTTTGTAACTGTTCGGACAGTGTGGTATTCTTTGTTTATCTATTAGATTTTGTAACTGTTCTGACAGTGTGGTATTAGTTGTTTATCTATTAGATTTTGTAACTGTTCTGACAGTGTGGTATTCTTTGTTTATCTATTAGATTTTGTAACTGTTCTGACAGTGTGGTATTCTTTGTTTATCTATTAGATTTTGTAACTGTTCGGACAGTGTGGTATTCTTTGTTTATCTATTAGATTTTGTAACTGTTCTGACAGTGTGGTATTCTTTGTTTTTCTATTAGATTTTGTAACTGTTCTGACAGTGTGGTATTCTTTGTTTTTCTATTAGATTTGTAACTGTTCTGACAGTGTGGTATTCTTTGTTTATCTATTAGATTTTGTAACTGTTCTGACAGTGTGGTATTCTTTGTTTATCTATTAGATTTTGTAACTGTTCTGACAGTGTGGTATTCTTTGTTTATCTATTAGATTTTGTAACTGTTCTGACAGTGTGGTATTCTTTGTTTATCTATTAGATTTTATAACTGTTCTGACAGTGTGATATTCTTTGTTTATCTATTAGATTTTGTAACTGTTCTGACAGTGTGGTATTCTTTGTTTTTCATTTTATTACATACAAGGAGCGTTTATTTCTAAATACCATCGCATGTCAACATATTTGTTTTATGGTAACATATGATTTAATTGAGAAATCTGTCGTAGGTCTACATTGTATGTATAAAGCTGATGGTTGAAAAAAAAACCTGTCAATCGAATTATTGAAGGTTTGTGTGGAAATAATAAAAACACTTAGAACGTATGTACAGAGTGTGACATATTTAAACAATTATTGTAGACAGTTTCCTTTTCCTTATTTGTATTAATATACAATTTCATTATTCCTATATTCAATGAAGCTTTCTTATTTATCGGGAAAATGCTTAGAATACCTATATTCCCATTGCGAACTTGCCATTTATCTTTAGCAACATTCCAGCAGCAACTGGATATGGATTATAATAGATATATCTCAGTGAATAAGGCAATCAAGAATATATGGTTCCTATAATAATTTCCTTGATAGAGGGTTGCTACTAAAGAGGAAGTCAGTGCACTGGTGGTGTAATGGTTAGAGTGCTCGCCTCGAATGAAGTAGATCGTGGATTCCAACCCTAATCGGGTAAAACCAAAGACTATAAAATTGGTATTTGTTGCTTCTCCGCTAAGCACGCAACATTATTAAGAAAGAGCAAAGTATGATTTGCTCGGAATCAGGATAATGTGTTCGAGTGAAGCCACACGTCTACCAGCGGACTGTTGTTTCAGTGAACTAGCACTATGCAATTCCAACTAAGCATGTTGGTCTAGTACAAAGCGAACATCATTATCATCTCATCAAATGCAGCTAGTTCTCGTTATGATATGGCTGTAAATTGCTCATTTGGCGTCAAACAACAATCATTCATTCACAAAAGAGGAAACTACTGAACCAAATGTTCCTAGCAGTTAAGTTGAATTAAGTTACCAGGCTCAATACAGGAAATATTTCTGGACCCCCCTCCACAATACAATTTTAACATTTGACACACTACTGTGGAAATAAGGTGCAGAATCTCACACAGACACTCATGTGAGTAAAAGACAATACATTTTATGTTCTATTTCCCATGTTCACCCGTACATAAAATATGTCTTCTCTTTACTGAGCTTAATAACGAAGACAAACATATATTTAGGGATGGCAAGCTTAGAAAACAGTCGGCCAACTTTAAACAAACACAGCGTAAGCAAATAATATACTTTCATGTAAACCGGTATATAATTTGGATTTGCCAGCGCTTTGTCAAACAAAATAAAGTCCTAAGATTCCCCGTTCCCATGAAGACGTCTCATCAATCTACAAAAAAATGTAAATATAGAACATTAGAAAAAAATAGCAATACATATTATAAAAATAAACAAAATATAAACCTTGCATGTGCGTGTCACATTTATTTAATAAATAGTATTATTTTGCTTTATCTATTTATTTTTAAATTGTGTATTTAAAGGTGCCAAACAACTAATTTATTTCACCAATGCCCTGAAGTCAGGTAAAGGCCCGGGCAATACCTTTGACTTAAACCCAGAGTGGCAAAGAACTTTGCCGTCATTCGGTAATTTTTCATGGGATATGTATAGGGTCCCCCCTCCAAACCCAAATATCAAAGTTGATATTTGACACCCTGCTGTGGGCTTGAGGTGCATTATCACACCTAGACATTTAAATCAGTTAAAGACCCGGGTAATACCTTTAATTTAGACCCAAAGTGGGCAAGAACTTTGCCGTCTTTCTGTAATTTTTTATGAGATGTGTATAGGGCCCCTCTCCAAATCCAAATATCAAAGTTGATATTTGACACCCTGCTGTGGCCTTAAGGTGCATTATCCCACCTAGGCACTTAAGTCAGTTAAAGTCCCGGGCAATACCTTTGAATTAAACGCCAAGTAGCAAAGAACTTTGCCGTCCTTCGGTAATGTTTTATGGGATATGTATAGGATCCCTCCCCCAAATCCAAATATCAAAGTTGATATTTGTCACCCTGCTGTGGGCTTGAGGTGCATTATCCCACCTAGGTACTTAAGTCAGTTAAAGGCCCGGGCAATACCTTTGAATTAAACCCCAAGTAGCAAAGAACTTTGCCGTACTTCTGTATTTTTTATAGGGATGTGCATAGGGTCCCCAGCAAATCCAAATATCAAAGTTGATATTTGACACCCTGCTATGGGCTTGAGGTGCATTATCTCACCTAGGCACTTAAATCAGTTAAAGACCCGGGCAAGATCTTTAATTTAAGCTCAAAGTGGGAAAGAACGTTGCCGTCCTTGATATATTTTTCATTGGATATTTATAGAGACCGCCCTCTACATTTTGTTTTCAAATATCAAAGTTGATATTTGACATCCTGCTGTGAGCTTGAGGTGCATTATCCCACCCAGGCACTTAAGTCAGTTAAAGGCCTGGGTAATACCTTTGACTTAATCTCCAAGTGGCAAGGAACTTTGCCGTCCTTCTGTAATTTTTTATGGAAGGTGCATAGCCCCCCCCCCCCCCCAAAATCCAAATATCAAAGTTGATATTTGACACCCTGCTGTGGGCTTGAAGTGCATTATCCCAGCTAGCCACTTCAGGCAGTTAAAGGCTCGGGCAATACCTTTGACTTAAACCCAGAGTGGCAAAGAACTTTGGCGTCCTTCGGTAATTTTTCATGGGATATGTATAGGGTCCCCTCTTTAAATCCAAATATCAATGTTGATATTTGACACCCTCCTGAGGTGCATTATCCCACCTAGGTACTTAAGTCAGTTAAAGGTCCGGGCAATACCTTTGGATTAAACCCCAAGTAGCAAAGAACTTTGCCGTCCTTCTGTATTTTTTTATGAGATGTGTATAGGGCCCCCAAATTGGACCTGCATTATCCCACCTAGGCACTTAAATCAGTTAAAGACCCGGGCAATACCTTTAATTTAAAACCAAAGTGGGCAAGAACCTTTCCGTCCTTGATATATTTTTCATTGGATATTTATAGAGACCACCCTCCACATTTTTTTTTTCAAATATCAAAGTTGATATTTGACATCCTACTGTTGGCTTGAGGTGCATTATCCCACCTAGGCACTTAAGTCAGTTAAAGGCCCGGGCAATACCTTTGTCTTTAATCCAGAGTGGCAAAGAATTTTGCCGTCCTTCGGTATTTTTTCATGAGATATGCAAAGGGTCCCCCCCCCAAATCCAAATATCAAAGTTGATAAATGACACCCTGATGTGGGCTTGAGGTGCATTATCCCAACTAGGCACTTACGTCAGTTAGAGAAGCGGGCAATACCTTTAATTTAAGCCCCAAGTGGGCAAGAACTTTGCCGTCCTTGATATATTTTTCATGTGATATTCATAGAGACCCCACCCTCCACAATTTATTTTCAAATATCAAATTTGATATTTGACACCCTGCTGTGGGCTTGAGGTGCATTTTCCCACCTAGGCACTTAAGTCAGTTAAAGGCCCGCGCAATACCTTTGACTTAAGCCTCAAGTGCCAGAGAACTTTGCGTCCTTCGATAAATCTTCATGTGATATGCTTAGAGTCCCTCCTCCAAATCAAAATATCAAAGTTGATATTTGACACACTGCTGTGGGCTTCAGGTGCATCATCCCACCTAGGCACTTAAGTCAGTTAAAGACCTGGGCAATACCGTTAAGCTAAGCCCAAAGTGGGCAAGAACTTTGCCGTTCTTGATATATTTTTCATGAAATATTTATAGAGACCCCCCTCTCCACAATTTAATTTCAAATATTAAAGTTGATATTTGACATCCTGCTGTCGGCTTGAGGTACATTATCCCACCTAGGCACTTAAGTCAGTTAAAATCCTGGGCAATACATTTGACTTAAACCCCTAGTTACAAAGAACTTTGCCGTCCTTCGGTAATTTTTCATGGGATATGTATAGGATCCGCCCCCAAATCCAAATATTAAAGTTGATATTTGACACCCTGCTATGGGCTTGAGATGCATTATCCCACCCTGGCACTTAAGTCAGATAAAGACACGGGCAATACCTTTAACTTAAACCCAAGATGGGCAAGAACTTTGCCGTCCTTGATATATTTGTCATGGGATATTTATAGAGACCCCCTCCACAATTTGTTTTCAAATATCAAAGTTGATATTGGAAACCCTACTGTGGGCTTGAAGTGAATTATCCCACCTAGGAACTTAGGTCAGGTAAAGGCCCGGGCAATACATTTGACTTAATCTCAGAGTGGCAAAGACCTTTGCGTCCTTCGGTAATTTTTCATGGGATATGTAAAGGGTCCCCTCTCCAAATCTAAATATCAATGTTGATATTTGACACCCTACTGTGGGCTTGAGGTGCATTATCCCACCTAGGCACTTAAGTCAGTTAAAGTCCCGGGCAACACCTTTGACTTAAACCCCAAGTAGCAAAGAACTTTGCCGTCCTTCGGTAATTTTTAATGGGATATGTACAGGATCCCTCCTAATCCAAATATCAAAGTTGATATATGACACCCTCCTGTGGGCTTGAGGTGCATTATCCCACCTAGGTACTTAAGTCAGTTAAAGGCCCGGGCAATACCTTTGATTTAATCTCCAAGTGGCAAAGAACTTTCCGTCCTTCTGTAATTTTTTATGGGATGTGCATAAGGCCCCCCAAATCCAAATATCAAAGTTGATATTTGACACCCTGCTGTGGGCTTGAGGTGCACTATCCCAGCTAGCCACATAAGTCAATTAAAGGCCCGGGCAATACCTTTGTCTTAAATCCAGAGTGCAAAGAATTTTGCCGTCCTTCGGTATTTTTTCATGAGATATGCATAGGGTCCCCACAAATCCAAATATCAAAGTCGATAAATGACACCTTGATGTATGCTTGAGGTACATTATCCCAACTAGGCACTTACGTCAGTTAGAGAACCGGGCAATACCTTTAATTTAAGCCCCAAGTGGGCAAGAACTTTGCCGTCCTTGATATATTTTTCATGTGATATTCATAGAGACCCCACCCTCCACAATTTATTTTCAAATATCAAATTTGATATTTGACACCCTGCTGTGGGCTTGAGGTGCATTATCCCACCTAGGCACTTATGTCAGTTAGAGACCCGGGCAATACCGTTAAGCTAAGCCCAAAGTGGGCAAGAACTTTGCCGTCCTTGATATATTTTTCATGAAATATTTATAGAGACCCCCCTCTCCACAATTTAATTTCAAATATCAAAGTTGATATTTGACATCCTGCTGTGGGCTTGAGGTACATTATCCCACCTAGGCACTTAAGTCAGTTAAAATCCCGAGCAATACCTTTGACTTAAACCCCAAGTGGCAAAGAACTTTGCCGTCCTTCGGTAATTTTTCATGGGATATGTATAGGATCGGCACCCAAATCCAAATATTAAAGTTGATATTTGACACCCTGCTATGGGCTTGAGGTGCATTATCCCACCCTGGCACTTAAGTCAGATAAAGACCCGGGAAATACCTTTAACTTAAACCCAAGATGGGCAAGAACTTTGCCGTCCTTGATATATTTCTCATAGGATATTTATAGAGACCCCCTCCACAATTTGTTTTCAAATATCAAAGTTGATATTTGAAACCCTACTGTGGGCTTGAAGTGAATTATCCCACCTAGGCACTTAAGTCAGGTAAAGGCCCGGGCAATACATTTGACTTAATCTTAGAGTGGCAAAGAACATTGCCGTCCTTCGGTAATTTTTCATGGGATATGTATAGGGTCCCCTCACCAAATCCAAATATCAATGTTGATATTTGACACCCTGCTGTGGGCTTGAGGTGCATTATCCCACCTAGGCACTTAAGTCAATTAAAGTCCCGGACAACACCTTTGACTTAAACCCCAAGTGGCAAAGAACTTTGCCGTCCTTCGGTAATTTTTAATGGGATATGTATAGGATCCCCTCTAATCCAAATATCAAAGTTGATATTTGACACCCTCCTGTGGGCTTGCGGTGCATTATCCCACCTAGGTACTTAAGTCAGTTAAAGGCCCGGGCAATACCTTTGAATTAAACCCCAAGTGGCAAAGAACTTTGCCGTCCTTCTGTATTTTTTTATCGAATGTGTATAGGGTCCCCCCTAATCCAAATATCAAAGTTGATATTTGACACCCTGCTGTGGGCTTGAGGTACATTATCACACCTAGGTACTTAAGTCAGATAAAGGCCCGGGCAATACCTTTGATTTAATCTCCAAGTGGCAAAGAACTTTCCGTCCTTCTGTAATTTTTTATGGGATGTGCATAGGGCCCCCCAAATCCAAATATCAAAGTTGATATTTGACACCCTGCTGTGGGCTTGAGGTGCATTATCCCAGCTAGCCACATAAGTCAATTAAAGGCCCGGGCAATACCTTTGTCTTAAATCCAGAGTGCAAAGAATTTTGCCGTCCTTAGGTATTTTTTCATGAGATATGTATAGGGTCCCTCCAAATCCAAATATCAAAGTTGATAAATGACACCCTAATTTTTGCTTGAGGTACATTATCCCAACTAGGCACTTACGTCAGTTAGAGAACCGGGCAATACCTTTAATTTAAGCCAAAAGTGGGCAAGAACTTTGCCGTCCTTGATATATTTTTCATGTGATATTCATAGAGACCCCACCCTCCACAATTTATTTTCAAATATCAAATTTGTTATTTGACACCCTGCTGTGGGCTTGAGGTGCATTATCCCACCTAGGCACTTAAGTCAGTTAAAGGCCCGCGCAATACATTTGACTTAAACTTCAAGTGGCAGAGAACTTTGCCGTCTTTCGGTAAATTTTTATGGGATATGCATAGGGTCCCTCCTCCAAATAAAAATATCAAAGTTGATATTTGACACACTGCTGTGGGCTTGAGGTGCATTATCCCACCTAGGCACTTAAGTCAGTTAAAGACCCGGGAAATACCGTTAAGCTAAGCCCAAAGTGGGCAAGAACTTTGCCATCCTTGATATATTTTTCATGAAATATTTATAGAGACCGCCCTCTCCACAATTTATTTTCAAATATCAAAGTTGATACTTGACATCCTGCTGTCGGCTTGAGGTACATTAACCCACCTAGGCACTTAAGTCAGTTAAAGTCCCTGGCAATACCTTTGATTTAATCTCCAAGTGGGAAAGAACTTTGCCGTCCTTCGGTAATTTTTCATGGGATATGTATAGGATCCGCCCCCAAATCCAAATATTAAAGTTGATACTTGACACCCTGCTATGGGATTGAGGTACATTATCCCACCTAGGCACTCAGATAAAGACCCTGGCAATACCTTTAATATAAACCCAAGGTGGGCAAAAACTTTGCCGTCCTTGATATATTTTTCATGTGATATTTATAGAGACCCCCTCCACAATTTGTTTTCAAATATCAAAGATGATATTTGACACCCTGCTGTGGGCTTGAGGTGCATTAATCCCAACCAGGCACTTACGTCAGTTAAAGGCCTGGGCAATACCTTTGACTTAAACCCAGACTGGCAAAGAACTTTGCCGTCCTTCGGTAATTTGTCATGGGATATGTATAGGGTCTCCCTCCAAATCC
The DNA here is from genome assembly GCA_963680875.1 of Bathymodiolus brooksi. Classification (NCBI taxonomy): domain Eukaryota; kingdom Metazoa; phylum Mollusca; class Bivalvia; order Mytilida; family Modiolidae; genus Bathymodiolus; species Bathymodiolus brooksi. The sequence goes on from OY804577.1 coordinate 50,333,590, forward strand.
AAATATCAAAGTTGATAAATGACACCCTGATGTGGGCTTGAGGTGCATTATCCCTCCTAGGCACTTAAATCAGTTAAAGTGCCTAAATCAGTTAAAGTAACTTAAGCCCAAAGTGGGCAAGAACTTTGCCGTCCTTGATATATTTTTCATTGGATATTAATAGAGACCACCCTCCACATTTTTTTGTTCAAATATCAAAGTTGATATTTGACATCCTGCTGTGGGCTTGAGGTGCATTATCCCACCTAGGCACTTAAGTCAGCTAAAGGCCCGGAAAATACCTTTGTCTTAAGTCCAGACTGGTAAAGAACTTTGCCGTCCTTCGGTATTTTTTCATGAGATATGTATAGGGTCCCTCCAAATTCAAATATCAAAGTTGATAAATGACACCCTGATTTGGGCTTGAGGTGCATTATCCCAACTAGGCACTTACTTCAGTTAGACAATTAGAGAACCGGGCAATACCTTTAATTTAAGCTCCAAGTGGGCAAGAATTTTGCCGTCCTTGATATATTTTCCATGTGATATTCATAGAGACCCCACCCTCCACAATTTATTTTCAAATATCAAATTTGATATTTGACACCCTGCTCTGGGCTTGAGGTGCATTATCTCACCTAGGCACTTAAGTCAGTTAAAGGCCCGGGCATTATATTTGACTTAATCCTCAAGTGGCAGAGAACTTTGCCGTCCTTCGGTAAATTTGCATGGGATATGAATAGGGTCCCTGCTCCAAATCCAAATATCAAAATTGATATTTGACACACTGCTGTGGGCTTGAGGTGCATTATCCCACCTAGGCACTTAAATCAGTTAAAAACCCGGGCAATACCGTTAAGCTAAGCCCAAGTGAGAAAGAACTTTGCCATCCTTGAAATATTTGTCATGAAATATTTATAGAGACCCCCCCTCTCCACAATTTATTTTCAAATATCAAAGTTGATATTTGTCACCCTGCTGTGGGCTTGAGGTACATTATCCCACTTAGGCACTTAAGTCAGCTAAAGTCGCGGGCAATACCTTTGACCTAAACCCCAAGTGGCAAAGAACTTTGCCGTCCTTCGGTATTTATTCATGGGATATGCATAGGATCCCCCACAAATCCAAATATCAAAGTTGATATTTGACACCCTGCTGTGAACTTGAGGTGCATTTTCTCACCTAGGCACTTAAGTCAGATAAAGACCCAGGCAATACCTTTAATTTAAACCCAAGGTGGGAAAGAACTTTGCCGTCCTTGATATATTTTTCATTGGATATTAATAGAGACCACCCTCCACATTTTTTTGTTCAAATATCAAAGTTGATATTTGACATCCTGCTGTGGGCTTGAGGTGCATTATCCCACCTAGGCACTTAAGTCAGCTAAAGGCCCGGGAAATACCTTTGTCTTAAGTCCAGACTGGTAAAGAACTTTGCCGTCCTTCGGTATTTTTTCATGAGATATGTATAGGGTCCCTCCAAATCCAAATATCAAAGTTGATAAATGACACCCTGATTTGGGCTTGAGGTGCATTATCCCAACTAGGCACTTACTTCAGTTAGACAGTTAGAGAACCGGGCAATACCTTTAATTTAAGCTCCAAGTGGGCAAGAATTTTGCCGTCCTTGATATATTTTCCATGTGATATTCATAGAGACCCCCCTCCACAATTTTTTTTTCAAATATCAAAGTTGATATTTGAAACCCTGCTGTGGGCTTGAGGTGCATTATCCCACCCAGGCACTTAAATCAGTTAAAGGTCCGGGCAATACCTTTGACCTAAACCCCAAATGGGCAAGAAATTATCCTTCCTAGTTATATTTTTAATGGGTTATTAATAGGGTGCCCCCGCAATCCAAATATCAAAGTAGTATATCGGGACAGCTCAAGGCATATTTCGGAGGGAGCAAAGAGGAGAATGCCATTACGCATGCGTTACTGGAAGTGACGTCACCGAAAGCGGCATTGACCGGAAATGACGTCACATGAAGTCACGAGACCGGAAATGACGTCATAACCGAAGTATGTTCTGCGCATGGCCGGAAGTGCATTCCCTCGCTTTTTTTCTTACAATTGTAGTAGTAAAAAATGTACCATTTCTCATGACCGGAAATAGCATGGCTACCGGATGTGACGTGATCGAATGTGACGTCACGAGAAGTGACATCACAGAAATCATAAAACCGAAAGTGGGTGATTCCCCTTCGCGTGTGATTTTATTTGTTCGAGGATTTGTGTAGTACTCCAAGGGTGTTTTCTATCACGTCCGCGTTCTCACTGTTGTATTTGTACTAAATAATCTAAGAGTCAAATGAATGAAATGGTACATTTGATCCCCTAAGTCACTCAATAGAAGGTCACTCTGCATTTATCCAGGCTTGTTACTGGCTCTATATAGAGGTTGCATTAACCTTCTTTTTTTTTTCTCTTTTTTTCCTTTTTACTTTACTTTTTTTTTCTTTTTTTTTCTCTTTTCATAACACATGTTTAACAAGAAACAACGCAAATTTCTGTACAATGCCCGTCGCTTCCACGGCATTTTCTAAGAGCCCAGTGACGTCTGTCATTCTATGTCCTGCACATCGATGAATGAGGTAAAAAATGAAATGAAGTCCGCACACGATAGATCCTTCTTCTTGTACTCGAAAGGTATTGTAAGATCAATGAAGGCAATGTTTGTTCATGAAATTGACATAACCGGATTCGTGCGGTGGACGTCCCGTTGGATCGTAGTATTCCCCTTGTGAGTTGGCGTCGATGTATATAGCGACCCAGTGTTCTCACATTCGATGGTCTGGATCCGTATTTCCCACAAGGGCCGAAGGTACGTTTAATAATCTGGGTAATTTGTTTCTGGCATAGACCCCCTTAAGCAGAGGTCTGGAGTGGGGATGTTTTTTCAATAGTGTCAATCTCTAGCGTGTTCATTATGCACTATACTCAAACAAGACTTGTCTGTTTCTACCGATTTCGATCACGTTGTCAAATTGTGCATACAGGACGACGTTGATGGTCCCTGCCAGAGCTTCGGTGAAATGAATCTCTACACGTAAATTGCCCTGTTTTATCCGTTGAAACGTTCCCACTTCCGACATATCCGGAGTCAGATCGAATGCAAATAAGGTGTTTCCTTTAGCGTATTACTCTCTGGAGATGGTATTTCCTTCGTCTTGATACACCTTTCCCGTACTGGAATAGAGTCCCATATAACTGCGAATATAACCTGCGTTTTCAAAGTCGGGTTGTAACGTTTGGCGGGAATCTGTCGTCCGTCTACGTCCAGTGCCACAAAATTGATCTTGTAGTGTCTAAAATCGAAAGGGATTTTCGTAATAGTCCCATTTAAGGCATCACTGTGCACGCAACCAATCACCAGTTTTTTCGGCAACTGTCCCAAAAACATGTTGTCCTGGACGTAATTCATGTTGCCACGGGGAACCGTATCTACTTTGACTTCTTCACGTCGAATGGGGTATTTACAGCTGGTCTTTTCCAAAGCTTTGACGTGACCCATTCTTACGGCAGGACGTAACTGTACATTTCTCACAAATAAACGAGATCCTTGATTTTGATCTTATAGTTGTCGGCATCGGCCAATAGGGCGAACACGTCTCGACTTTTTCGTAATTTGATTTTCAGATCGACGTGATGCAGTAAATATTTCTTTTGACAAAATAAATCCAAGTGTAGTTTTCCTGTCATCTGTACAGACTTGCTTTGGGCCGTCAATGCTTTCCGGGACGTGAATCCTTTGTTATCGGTTGTTCTCTTATCTTGATGTCCCGGTGTATCCTTGTACCACATGACTCCCTTTAATTGAGATTCTTTGGCAGCTGGGCCATAGCTGAGTAATATTTCTGGTTCATTCAACCTATGCCAACATTTTAAAAAATATATATAAAAAGGTAAGAAAGATTGTTGGCATAGGTTGAATGGGTTAATTGTTATATAAACATGACTAGTCATGTTTAATTAGTGTAAAATAGGGGGAGATGTCAATGTACTCCAAGTCCACAATTAATTTTTAATGAATAGTAAGTAGAAAGTAAGTATTTAAAATCATATTTTATGGAATTAACAAACAAAAAATAAGTATATCAGCTCATATATTCAATATCAAGCTTCATAAAAATAATTAGGATATTATTATAAGCACATATATTTTAACATCAATCATTATGAAAATAAAATAGGATATTATAAACATATATATTTTTATATCATACATCATGAAAATAAATTAGGATATTACAAGCACAGATATTTTTTTTTATCATATTTCATGAAAATAAATTAAAGATATTATAGGCACAGATATTTTTTTTATCATACTTTATCAAAATAACAAAAAACAATCAGTATGCACAATCACATTACAAATTGCTAAAAATACAATTGTCTTAGATTTTGTATAACAATGTTTATTTAAATTATTCTAAAATTTTATATTTTCATCTTTTTTATTTACAGATTTTTGTGTAATTTTACAAGATTTTTATTTTATATATATTTTTTTACAAAAGTTTAATCTTTTTTTTTCAAGTTATTAAATTTTAACAGACTTATTCTTATATCTTTAGATTGTTTTTTTTATTTTGTTTATTTAAATTATTAAAATATTTTATATTTTCATCTTTTTTATTTACAGATTTTTGTGTAATTTTACCAGATTTTTATTTTGATATATAATTTTTTACAAAAAAAAATTAAAAAAATTCAAGTTATTAAATAACAGACTTATTCTTATATTTTTTAATTGTTTTTTGTTTTGCTTTGGTTTTTTTTAAATAATAAATTTCACTTTTGAGACCTGCATTTCCAAATTTACTTACCTTTAGATGTAATTAATTGCTATATAATGCTTGCTGGCATACCTTGAATATGATATTTCAAAATGTTGGCATAGGTTGAAGACACCCAGAAATTTCTATGTAAGCTCTCCAAGGGTACAAGCTGGTCGGTGGTGAAACCAGATTTTCGTTGAGGCTAACACTGACATCACTAAAGAGGGAATGCATCCATAAGTTGACAGGTCCAACGTCCGCTCCGCCATCCAACGCAGTATCGTCGTCATCCATGATCTATGCGTCCACAAACAGGTAAGTATTAGCCAAGTCTATTAGCCCCACTGACGGCAAATTCGTAAGGTCCTTGATCCGTTAGAACCGATGTCAATCCTTTCTGTTCCCAATACCCATAAACCACACTGGTCTGTGTAGGTGGAACTTCAAATAAATCCAGTTCTGATTTCGTGCATTTGCATGAGTTGGGATGTACAAGTGCCATTCTTATCCGAAATGTCATTCGATGTGTTCCGTTGCTTGGTCTGCCGACGTCTGGTCTTTTTTCGCTTGGCAGGTCCTTTTATAATTCGTTGTCCTGTGTGTCCTACCGTGCCCATAGCTTTCTGGAGTAAGTTTTCTCCTGTTGATTTCAATCGTGATTTTGCTACCTGTTTGATATTTCTTCCTTGTACGACATTTTAAAAGCCTGGCGTTCTAGGGTCTTTGCTCCCTTTTTCATCAAAGGCATGGCTGCTTTAAAGAGTCCTCCAAAGATACTGCCAAGTCCATGTCCTCTTTGATATCGCCTTCCCACAAATACAGGATATCCTTTTCCTGCTTATTGTATGTAATAATCGTGGTAAGCTTTCGTATCGTAACGATGAGTTGGTTTCATTTTAGAGAGAATTTTTTTTCGTTTTCTACAGTGAAGTGTCACCACCACTCGTCCTCTTTCGATGGCACAATAGAGCCCGTGTCGTCCCTTATATCTATTTCCACGGTCTGAAATTGTCGTTGTAACAGGGGACAGTACTGTATCGGATCAAATACTCGGGTGATCATTTCTCCGTCTCTTCCTTCCACCGGTACGATTCTCAATAACGGTACTTGGGCATCTCCCGCTATTCTCGGTTCCACCAAGGGACAATACACGTACAGAGAATTTAATCCTTTCTTGACGTCCGCTACCCAATCTGAAACATACTCCCCCGCCGGGAATATACCTTGTCTGAATCCTGACATGAATTGTAATAAAGGATTGATGATGACTTTCACTTTCATATCGATTTTATGATTGATTTCGTTGAAACTGAGGTCGTATTTATTCTTGAGTTCCTTCATGTGCTTTTTCCCCTCGATGGGGAATCCTTTTGGCCGAGTAATAGTACCCATCCGGTAACAAGACCAAATACTTTTGTAGTTTGTAAAAGTGAACCTTCAACCAGGCTTCGTTATTCTTGACGCTATACCAACTGTGAGGATATTGTATCTCTGTCAATCCGATTTCCCATGTTCCGTCCAGATCCGTTATTTTCGGAAATTTCGTCGTGTAATGAGTCAACGTATTGTTCGCACAGTAATTCACGGAACTGTTACTAGGCAAAGTCAGGTAAAACATGCTTAGTCATGATCGTGGGGTTAGTTAACAGGTATCCCAGACAACTGCTCAACAAGGCCGTCCACAAGGTACTGTTCTCCGATTCGATGGTCAAGTTGTAAATGTTGACTACGATAACCGTGTACAGGATGAGTACCTGACACAAAAAGACGACCTCCGAACGTGGAGTCTTCTTTCCACAAGTCACCCAAGACGATACACTGTCCGTGTCACTCGGTGCCATTCGCAAGACTGACACTTCAAACCGCGACGCCTCGCTTTTGTAGGTCCTGTTTAAAGATCCAGCTGTTGAAGGACTCTTGATATCCGAGCCACTTGACTAAATACTGAACTCTTCGGCCCTTTTTTCTCTTTTTCAAAATGGGTTCAATCTTGTATACGTCGTCTTTCTTAATGACTTTCTGTAATTCTTCGGCATAGAATGTTCCTTCCAGAATTTCACCGTGGTCGTCTTTGACTAAGCATACCGGGGGTCTGGTTTCGATACATTCCACTACCGTATACAATTCTTCAGTCCAGTTGGGTAAATATCCTTTCTTGAACGTACGTTTGGCTTTGCTGAGTCGCACTCTATCTCCGGGAGAAAATTTTCACGATTTTTTGGGTCCCTCTCTTCCATATAGCCTCTTGGACAACATTGTGTGGTTAGCCCACGTGACTTCTGCAGGTGGTATACCTATGGTTCTGTGAACGTGTGGTTATAAGATGCGACCATCTCGGATAGAACGTCTACGTAGGTTAGGGTTTCTCTGAAATGCTTCCACATCTTGGTTTTCAATGTTCTGTTAAAACTTTCAACGATACTGGCTTTGATCTCCTCGTTGTAAGTGGTAAAGAAGTGCATGTCGTGTTCTTTGAGAAACTTTTGAAATACTCGGTTGATAAATTCAGTTCCTTTGTATGTCTGTTAACGTATCTGACGCCGCCCCGATATGAAAATGACCTGAAACGCATCTTTTAAAGTCTTCTTCGTCTTGTCTGTCAATGGAACGACCCATGGATATCGGGATAACACGTCTATACATCTCAACAAGTACTTGAATCCTTTGTTGTAAGAAGACAATTTTGCCAGATCCACTAAATCAGCCTGCCACTGGTGGTCAATTCCATAGAATACAACTCGTCTCCTGTGAAATCGTTGTCTAGTTGGTTTATGCAAAGTGTACGTGTCCTGAGACTATTACCATTCTCTGACTTGTTCCTTCGCATAGCATTTCGGTTTAAATTTACTCAATTCTCCATAACTGGCGGGAGCTAAAAGGTTGTAATAGGTCGACTCCATGTTTACAACTGCTCCTTCGTGGTCTCAACCTCCGCTTTAAAAGTCGACCCAGTTCTGGACTTCTTTCCTTCTGTTTCTTGGTGTTTTGGGGAGTACGGTCTAATAGGGGATGGACTCTGTTGTCGTGTGCGAGATCTCGGTGTTCTTTTGGTCTGAGTGATGTATCTCCAGCGGTCCTCGTGACCAATCAAATCTTGTGGAATATTTGCTTCTCGTAAGGCTTCTCCGAGTGATTCCCATCCATGTGGGTTGAAATATTGCCTTTTGCTCAGCACGTCGTTGACTACATCCACCACGTTGCTTCCTTGAACGGATTCTCCCTTGTATTTCAGTTCCCCTTTCTCGTTCCAGCTAATGTCGGGACTGCTCTTCATTTTTTTCAACAAGAGTTGTACCTTGGCCTTCATTGTTTTTGCTACGCTTTCCAAAATTTCGTTGTCGATCAGGTCCTGTTTCACGGGTTCAGGTGCGACTGCCACGGGTCTGGGTCTGGAATCGTCGTAGACGTTCAAATATCGAGTGAACAATTGGTCGTATAGCTTAAGACGTTCCTCTGCCGACAGGTCTTCTCTTTTTAGTATGGTTTGTATCTTCTTATCCAAGGTGTCCATGACTTCCACGCGTTGTTCCACTGGAGGTTTTGGGCGCTCTTTGGTCTGGTGGTATCTATTTATTAAGGTCAGTTCCTTCATTGAAACAATGTAGAGAGCAACGGTGCTACTACAGATGCAATTGGTGCTAGTAGGGATCCCAAAAATCCACCTTTCTGTAAGATCGCTTTCTTCTTTTTGAGAGAGACCGACTTTTTCGTCAGTGTTCTCAATCCGGCCTTATTTCTCTTGAGTTTTTCCTTCTGTAGTTTAGTTAGCGGGACGTTGCCTCTTAAAATATGATCGGCACACTCACACAGACATTCGATGAGACTGCGATCGGCTTTCGTTATGAGGTGTTTACGAATACACGGTTTCGTCTTTTGTAAGTACACTATATCACTGCCGTGCTTTTTCAAGCGCTGAGAGACCATGTTATTCCCTCAGCGTCTGATGCAAGAGTGACAAGAAACGGGATGTAACACACTTTTGATGACTCGACATACGCTTTCTGTTCCTCACCGGGAAAGATGAAGGTTCTTAATCTCAGGATATCCGGTGTGTTTTGTTTCATATCGATCACCATGTAGCGTGAGGTCTGGTCGTAGCTCGGGCAAAGACTTCAAGGAAAAATTGCGTTTTCCTGGGATACATTTGGTGTGCTAGCGCCATGATATGCGATACGTCTGTCAGGTTTTTGAATAGAACCATGTAATGGGCATTGCGACTTATGGTTCTATGGTGTTTTCCTCGATGAAACAGATTCTGAACGATGTACATGACGCTGATGTTTTTGTGGTGACTCTTTTTCGTAAACAGTGAAGCCACCCTTTGATCCGTTTCGTCCATGAGATCGTCCAAAATGATAAAATATTTTTCTCTTGGATCTAAATTATCCAGATCCGGTAAACCTTGTTGAAATTCTATCCCTTCTACGGTTCCATACAACCTCTGATATTAACCATAACACTATAAGATCCGATCTGGCTTAGGATTCATCATGTGTTTGATGTTGTGAACTAACCGTCTGACAAACATCGATGTTCCACTGCCTGTAGGTCCTGCAATCACACTGGTAAACGGATGTTCCCATGGCATGAAATGATCGGGATCGTATCCGTCTGGAACCCAAAACAAAAACGGATTATTGGTTTTCAAAATATAATAGGGTTCTTCTTCATTACTCTGTAGGTATTGCTGCAGCTGCGGCGATGGCGGCACATATCCCTCTGTCAGCGGTGGCGGTGTATATCCCTCAGTCAGTGGCGGTGGCGGCGGTGCATACCCCTCGGTCAGCGGCTTTTAGGTTATTTAGTAGTAATACCACATTGAGAGCGCGGACGTGATAGAAAACACCTTTGGGGTACTACACAACACCTCGAACAATTAAGATCACACCCAAGGGGAATCATCCACTTTCGTTCTTATGACGTCACTTCCGTCCCTTTCGGTCACGTCACATCCGGTAGCCATGCTACTTTCAGTCATGAGCAATGGTATATTTTGTACTACTACTATAGTAAGAAAAACTAGAGGCTCAGCCCACTGAGCCTGTATCGCGCAACTGACAATAGAATGATACTGAAGCAAATTTCAAAGGGAGATAATCATTACCTTAAAAAACAGCAGCCATCTTGAATGGAGGGTGGAGCTGTCGGACACAATTTTGAAAGGGACACACCCAGGGACCATCTATGCCAGGTTTGGACCATACATAGATGCTTCCTGCCAAGTTTGGCTCCATTTGGCCAAGCTGTTTCAGAGGAGAAGATTTTTTTAACATTAGCCAATCAGAAAAAAGAATTAATCTTGGCGAACATGTTTGTTGGCCGAATGGAACCAAATGAAGAAGCATAATAGAGGATTTTACATAGATGCTTCCTGCCAAGTTTGGCTCCATTTTGCCAAGCAGTTTCAGAGGAGAAGATTTTTTTAACATTAGCCAATCAGAAACAAGAATTGCCCTTGGGGGCCATATTTGTTGGCGGAATAGGACGAAATGAAGAAACTTTATAGAGGACCTTATATAGACATTTTCTGCCAGGTTTGGTTCCATTTGGCCCAGTTGTTTCAGAGGAGTAGATTAAAATATGAAAAAGTTAACGGACGGACGACAGACGACGGACGACGGATGTACGACGGACGCCAAGTGATGGCAATATCTCACATGACCCGGTCAGGTGAGCTAGAAAGCGGGAATGCACTTCCGGGCATGCGCAGAACATATTTCCAGTAATGACGTCACTTCAGGTCACGTGATTTCATGTGACGTCATTTCCGGTCAGGGCCGCTTCCGGTGACGTCACTTCCAGTAACGCATGCATAATGGCCAGCTCTCCTTTGCTCCCCCCGAATTATGCCTTGAGCTACCCCGATATACTACTTTGATATTTGGATTGGGGGCACCCTATAAATAACCCATGAAAATTATATCAAGGACGGCAAAGTTCTTGCCCACTTTGGTCTTAAATTAAAGATATTGCCCGGGCCTTTAATTGACTTATGTGCCTAGGTGTGATAATGCACCTCAAGTCCACAGCAGGATGTCAAATATCAACTTTGATATTTGAAAAAAAATGTGGAGGGGGCCTCTATAAATATCCAATGAAAAATATATCAAAAACGGCAAAGTTCTTGCCCACTTTGGGCTTAGATAAAAGGTACTGCCTGGGTCTTTAACTGATTTAAGTGCCTAGGTGGGATAATGCACCTCAAGCCCACAGCAGGGTGTCAAATATCAACTTTGATATTTAGATTTGGAGGGGGACCCTATACATATCCCATGAAAAATTACCGAAGGACGGCAGACTTCTTTGCCACTCTGGATTTAAGTCAAAGGTATTGCCCGGTCCTTTAACTGACTTAAGTGCTTAGGTGGGATAATGCACCTCAAGCTCACAGCAGGGTGTCAAATATCAACTTTGATATTTGGATTTGGGGGAACCCTATACACATCCCATAAAAAAATACAGAAGGACGGCAAAGTTCTTTGCCTCTTGGGGTTTAGGTCAAAGATATTTCCAAGGCCTTTAACTGAATTAAGTGCCTAGGTGGGATAATGCACCTCAAGCCCACAGTAGGGTGTCAAATATTAACTTTGATATTTGAAAACAAATTGTGGAGAGGGGGTCTCTATAAATATCCCATGAAAAATATATCAAGGACAGCAAAGTTCTTCCCCACTTTGGGTCTAAGTTAAAGGTATTTCCGGGGTCTTTAACTGACGTAAGTGCCTAGGTGGGATAATGCACCTCAAGCCCACAGCAGTGTGTCAAATATAAACTTTGATATTTGGATTTGAGGGGGGAACCTATACATATACCATGAAATATTACCGAAGGACGGCAAAGTTCTTTGCTACTTTGGGCTTAATTCAAAGGAGTGTCCGGGCCTTTAACTGACTTAAGTGCCTAGGTGGGATAATGCACCTCAAGTCCACAGCAGGGTTTCAAATATCAATTTTGAAATTTGGATTTGGGGGGATCCTATGCATATCCCATGAAAAATTACCGAAGGACGGCACAGTTCTTTGCCACTTGGGGTTTAAGTCAAAGGTATTGCCCGGGACTTTAACTGACTTAAGTGCCAAGGTGGGAAAATGCACATCAAGCCCACAGCAGGGTGTCAAATATCAACTTTTACATTTGAAAATAAATTGTGTAGGGTGGGGTCTCTATGAATATCACATGAAAAATATATCAAGGATGGCAAAGTTCTTGCCCACTTGGGGCTCAAAATCAAAGGTATTGCCCGGTTCTTTAACTGACTTAAGTGCGTGGTATAATGCAACTCAAGCCCACAGCAGGTGGTCAAATATCAACTTTGATATTTGGATTTGGGGGGACCCTATACACATCCCATAAAAAATTACAGAAGGACGGCAAACTTCTTTGTCACTTGGGGTTTAAATCAAAGATATGTCCCAGGCCTTTAACCGAATTAAGTGCCTAGGTGGGATAATGCACCTCAAGCCCACAGTAGGGTGTCAAATTTTAACTTTGATATTTGAAAACAAATTGTGGAGAGGGGGTCTCTATAAATATTTCATGAAACATATATCAAGGACGGCAAAGTTCTTTCCCACCTTGGACTTTGCTTAGAGGTAGTGCCCAAGTCTTTAACTGACGTAAGTGCCTAGGTGGGATAATGCACCTCAAGCCCACAGCAGGATGTCAAATATCAACTTTGATATTTGAAAAAAGAAATGTGGAGGAGGTCTCTATAAATATCCAATGAAAAATATATCAAAGACGCAACGTTCTTGCCCACTTTGGGCTTACATTAAAGGTATTGCCCGGGTCTTTAACTGACTTAAGTGCCTCGGTGGCATAATGCACCTCAAGCCCACAGCAGGGTGTCAAATATCAACTTTGATATTTTGATTTGGAGGAGCACCCTATACATATCCCATGAAAAAGTACTGAAGGACGGCAAACTTCTTTCCCACTCTGGGATTAAGTCAAAGGTATTGCCCGGTCCTTTAGCTGATTTTAGTGCCTAGGTGGGATAATGCACCTCAAGCCCACAGCAGGATGTCAAATATCAACTTTGATATTTGGATTTGGGGGACCCTATACACATCCCATAAAAAATTACAGAAGGACGGCAAAGTTCTTTGGCACTTGGAGTTTACGTCAATGGTATTGCCCGGGCCATTAACTGACTTAAGTGCCTAGGTGGGATAATGTACCTCAAGTCCACAGCAGGGTTTCAAATATCAATTTTGAAATTTGCATTTGGGGGGGATCCTATGCATATCCCATGAAAAATTACCGAAGGACGGCACAGTTCTTTGTCACTTGGGGTTTAAGTCAAAGGTATTGCCCGGGACTTTAACTGACTTAAGTGCCAAGGTGGGAAAATGCACCTCAAGCCCACAGCAGGATGTCAAATATCAACTTTTACATTTGAAAATAAATTGTGTAGGGTGGGGTCTCTATGAATATCACATGAAAAATATATCAAGGATGGCAAAGTTCTTGCCCACTTGGGGCTCAAAATCAAAGGTATTGTCCGGTTCTCTAACTGACGTAAGTGCCTAAGTGGGATAATGCACCTCAAGCCCACAGCAGGGTGTCAAATATCAACTTTGATATTTGAAAATAAACTGTTGAGAGGGGGTCTCTATAAATATGTCATGAAAAATATATCAAGAACGGCAAAGTTCTTGCCTACCTTGGGCTTAGCTTAAAGGTATTGCCCGGGTCTTTACCTGACGTAAGGGCTTAGTTGGGATAATGCACCTCAAGCCCACAGCAGGATGTCAAATATCAACTTTGATATTTGAAAACAAATTGTGGAGAGGGGAGGTTTCTATAAATATCCCATGAAAAATATATCAAGGACGGCAAAGTTCTTGCTCACTTTGCGTCTAAATTAAAGGTATTGCAAGGGTCTTTAACTGACGTAAGTGCCTAGGTGGGATAATGCACCGCAAGCCCACAGTAGGGGGTCAAATATCAACTTTGATATTTGGATTTGAGGGGGGACCCTATACATATACCATGAGCAATTACCGAAGGACGGCAAAGTTCTTTGCCACTTGGGGTTTAAGGCACAGGTCTGGCCCGGGTCTTTAACTGACTTAAGTGCCTAGGGGGATAATGCACCTCAAGCCCACAGAGGATGTCAAATATCAACTTTGATATTTGAAAAATAATATGTGGAGGGGTCTCTATAAATATTCAATAAAAAATATATCAAAGACGGCAAAGTTCTTGCCCACTTTGGGCCTAAATTAAAGGTATTGCCCGGGTCTTTGACTGATTTAAGTGTCTAGGTGGGATAATGCACCTCAAACCCACAGCAGGGTGTCAAATATCAACTTTGATATTTTGATTTGAAGCGGGACCCTATGCATATCCCATGAAAAATTACAGAAGGACGGCAAAGTTCTTTGCCACTCTGGGTTTAAGTCAAAAGTATTGCCCGGGCCTTTAACTGACTTAAGTGGCTAGGTGGGATAATGCACCTCAAGCCCACAGCAGGGTGTCAAATATCAACTTTGATATTTGGATTTGTGGGGACCCTATGCACATCCCATAAAAAATTACAGAAGGACGGCAATGTTCTTTGCCACTTGGGGTTTAAGTCAAAAGTATTGCCCGGACCTTTAACTGAATTAAGTTCCTAGGTGGGATAATGCACATCAAGCCCACAGGAGGGTGTCAAATATCAACTTTGATATTTGAATTTGGGGGGACCCTTTACACATCCGATAAAAAAATACAGAAGGACGGCAAAGTTCTTTGCCACTTGGAGATTAAATCAAAGGTATTGCCCGGGTCTTTAGCTGATTTAAGTGCCTAGGTGGGACAATGCACCTCAAGCCCACAGCAGGGTGTCAAATATCAACTTTGATATTTGGATTTGGGGGGACCCTATACACATCCCATACAAAATTACAGAAGGACGCAAAGTTCTTTGCCACTTGGAGTTTACGTCAAAGCTATTGCCCGGGCCTTTAACTGAATTAAGTGCCTAGGTGGGATAATGCACCTCAAGCCCACAGCAGGGTGTCAAATATCAACTTTGATATTTGAAAACAAATTGTGGAGAGGGGAGGTTTCTATAAATATCCCATGAAAAATATATCAAGGACGGCAAAGTTCTTGCTCACGTTGGGTCTAAATTAAAGGTATTGCCCGGGTCTTTAACTGACGTAAGTGCCTAGGTGGGATAATGCACCTCAAGCCCACAGCAGGGTGTCAAATATCAACTTTGATATTTGGATTTGAGGGGGGGACCCTATACATATACCATGAACAATTACCGAAGGACGGCAAAGTTCTTTGCCACTTGGGGTTTAAGGCACAGGTCTGGCCCGGGTCTTTAACTGACTTAAGTGCCTAGGGGGGATAATGTACCTCACGCCCACAGAGGATGTCAAATATCAACTTTGATATTTGAAAAAAAATATGTGGAGGGGTCTCTATAAATATTCAATAAAAAATATATCAAAGACGGCAAAGTTCTTGCCCACTTTGGGCCTAAATTAAAGGTATTGCCCGGGTCTTTAGCTGATTTAAGTGTCTAGGTGGGATAATGCACCTCAAACCCACAGCAGGGTGTCAAATATCAACTTTGATATTTTGATTTGAAGGGGGACCCTATACATATCCCATGAAAAATTACAGAAGGACGGCAAAGTTCTTTGCCACTCTGGGTTTAAGTCAAAAGTATTGCCCGGGCCTTTAACTGACTTAAGTGGCTAGGTGGGATAATGCACCTCAAGCCCACAGCAGGGTGTCAAATATCAACTTTGATATTTGGATTTGTGGGGACCCTATGCACATCCCATAAAAAATTACCGAAAGACAGCAATGTTCTTTGCCACTTGGGGTTTAAGTCAACAGTATTGCCCGGGCCTTTAACTGAATTAAGTTCCTAGGTGGAATAATGCACATCAAGCCCACAGGAGGGTGTCAAATATCAACTTTGATATTTGGATTTGGGGGGACCCTTTACACATCCGATAAAAAAATACAGAAGGACGGCAAAGTTCTTTGCCACTTGGAGATTAAATCAAAAGTATTGCCCGGGGCTTTAACTGATTTAAGTGCCTAGATGGGACAATGCACCTCAAGCCCACAGCAGGGTGTCAAATATCAACTTTGATATTTGGATTTGGAGAGGGGCCCTATACACATCTCATAATAAATTACAGAAAGACGGCAAAGTTCTTGCCCACTTTGGGCCTAAATTAAAGGTATTACCCGGGTCTTTAACTGATTTAAATGCCTAGGTGGGATAATACACCTCAAGCCCACAGCAGGGTGTCAAATATCAACTTTGATATTTGGATTTGGAGGGGGACCCTATACATATCCCATGAAAAATTACCGAATGACGACAAAGTTCTTTGCCACTCTGGGTTTAAGTCAAAGGTATTGCCCGGGCCTTTACCTGACTTCGGGGCATTGGTGAATTAAATTAGTTGTTTGGCACCTTTAAATACACAATTTAAAAATAAATAGATAAAACAAAATAATACTATTTATTAAATAAATGTGACACGCACATGCAAGGTTTATATTTTGTTTATTTTTATAATACGCATTGCTATTTTTTTCTAATGTTCTATATTTACATTTTTTTGTAGATTGATGAGACGTCTTCATGGGAACGGGGAATCTTAGGACTTTATTTTGTTTGACAAAGCGCTGGCAAATCCAAATTATATACCGGTTTACATGAAAGTATATTATTTGCTTACGCTTTGTTTGTTTAAAGTTGGCCGACTGTTTTCTAAGCTTGCCATCCCTAAATATATGTTTGTCTTCGTTATTAAGCTCAGTAAAGAGAAGACATATTTTATGTACGGGTGAACATGGGAAATAGAACATAAAATGTATTGTCTTTTACTCACATGAGTGTTTGTGTGAGATTCTGCACCTTATTTCCACAGTAGTGTGTCAAATGTCAACTTTGTATTGTGGAGGGGGGTCCAGAAATATTTCCTGTATGCCCAGATGTCGATTCAATGTGTTGAATGTGCAATTACAGAAATATATTTAGTATTGGTCGCTAGAAATCTTTAAAAGTACATTTTGCTCTTATTTCTTTTTTGGGTTTTGAGACATATCGCCTTATTGGTCGCTAGCTTAGTGGTCGCTAGAAATTGGTCGCTAGCTTGAGCCTGGTCCGAAAGTTTTACGGTCGCAATCATAATTTGGTTAACCGCTAAAGAACATTTGTGTCACAGATGACCACGGATATGTTCTGTGTGTTGTAGTCATAATCCCGTCCTCCCTTCCCTTTACATGATTTATAACTGGATTTTTAGCAAGCGTAGTGGAGAAAGAATGCCAACCCCTACCCCGGAGCACTTAAGTTCACCCTGTTGGTTTATTGGGGCTCGTGTTTCTCAATATTTAGTTTTCTGTGTAGTGTTTTATAGATCATTGTGTCCTTTTTCTTCTTGGCATTGCATTGTCTCTCTTTCTATTTACGCATATTTATTACCACTTTAGTATCTCCCAGCTCTCTTAATATAGTTGAAAATGATTGCAAGATGAAATTATTATAATATTTGAAAAATATTATGATCATATAATTTAAGGGTCTTCGTTGTAGAAGGACGATATGTTTAACCAGTTTTACAGTATTGTACAATCCGCTGCTTTGGTGGTAGTGCATAACTATTTCTGTATGATATAAAGAAGAAATCAATGACCAGGAAAATATGTGAATATCTTAAAGGTTGGATAAAATATATACATATTTATTAAGGAACTGTACTAAAATGAAATACAAAAAATACCACTCCATCGGAATATTTCCAAAATCCAGTAGAATAAAATTATAGAAAGAGAAAAATCGGTACACCTAGCATAAATACACGACCGCTCACTTTCCTGGCTTAGTACAGACACTTCAATAAAAAGTGGTGGAGTTAAACTCATTTTATTGACCCGAACCTCCTCCCGAAACTCCGCTCTAAAGTAAAATGATCATGCAAGTGCTTTCCACATGTGAGTAAACTGTCAACACTCACATCTAACCGGGCGAACAGCGTTATTATAAAGAACGCTATAGGGTTGAGCACTATGCATATTATATTTAATCTTAACGACACAGAAGTTGTCATCTGTATAATATTAGTTCTATTAAAGAGATATGCTTGCCTCAAACCTTATCTAAGTATTAGATAGTATACAAGACCATCGTAAGACAATAGTGAAGCAATAGTTAACTTTGAACCAATATATAATTGCCAATACCTTCTTTCGTCATCTGATGCTGATATCTTCCGAAAAACTGTTTGAAAGATAAGATGAGACGCTTATTCAAATATCCTTAATTTAATAGAATACTCAAGATTTTCATAAATTTTGTACCTTTTCTCGTCAAATTGTGGATGGAGGACATCGCAAAAAAAAACAGAGTAATAACAAATAAATTTCAAAACTACAAAAATATTTGTCAATAATCAAGTCTTTTGTTTTATCTCTCTGAATGATTTCATTTTTTTCTATTTTATTCTTAGTCATATTAATGTTAAATTATTTCATAAAAACGACATGTACATAGATTGTGTGTAGCAAACAATAAAACATATTATGATACATATATTTCCTTCTCTTGACAGTTGATTTACAACATACAGGCACACTTTTCACATATTGACATGCCTTTTTGTTTTTTGAAGTGTATTGAAATACATCATGCATGTAATTAAAATAAATAAATGTGAAAATTTTACTCGATTTACTTAAGAACGGAAGCGGTATTTTTTGCATCAAAAGGAAATAAAATCAAATGTAAGGCAAGAGAAACACGTGTAAATAATGACATTGAAATGTAATGATTAACAGCTGTTTTCCTTTACACTTTATTTATTAAGAAAACAACAATACAATGTTAGTTTGTTTTCTTGTTTTTGTGCGTCAAAATTGGCACTATGTACTTTACAGAGTTGGAGTCTTGGCGTAAAGTGTTGGAGTGGTGTCTTGGAGTGAAAGTTTGGAGTACATAACTTTGAGGATAAATGGTGATACTTCTTTGCTTCAATACAGTGTGATTAAAACTATTTGTTTACGTTGCCAGTTTTGGTGACACTTTTAATGCAAAAATTATATTTTGGGACTTTGTCTTATAATTTGTTCTTTCAGCACCATATTCCAGCCTTTAACATGTTATCATCATCTCTTGTTGTTCTTTGTATACAATCAACTATTAATATATCACCTATGCTGGTGGACTATTAGTCTCCGAGGGTATCATCCGCCAAATAGTCAGTGTTTCAGCACTGACATGGTTTATTAGATATATTTATGTTATAAATTTACAGTTATTAATTTATGTAATTATTATTAAAACTAAGGTACTGATCCCTCAGGTGACCTTAACCTATTTTGACCCTGTTTTGGCCCTATGGTTTTATTGCCCTCATTTTTTGAATTATTTGTCTTTCCAGTCTTTTGACCTGATGAAGATGAATCCAGAAACGTGTCGTGCGCACTAAATTGGATATCTATGTTTCTATTGGTATATTTCAACTTTATTAATTGTATATAAAACTAATGCGATACAACATTATGTGATAAAGTTTGTTAGTGACTTACGACAGGTCGGTGGTTTTCTCCTGGTACTCCGGTTTCCTCTAGCAATAAAACTGACCGTCACGATATAATTGAAATATTGTTGAAGCATGAACCAAACCATATAAAACTAATGACAGTCCTACTAAAATGTTAAGAATTTGTGTATACTTGGGGTTTGACTTACAACTTTTGAATGAGAAAATAATCAGCAAAGTTTCAGGTACACACCTTGATTTGGGTGCTTCACAGCTTCTGATACCACCATCATACAACTCATTCATGGAAATAGTGTGTTAAAATACGTAAGGCATAATGATGTCATCGCATGTGAAATAAAATAAATACATATTGACCAAAGGACAAACTATTAATATGTAATAATATCCACAGAACACCGTAATATACTGTTACTCCAAAATTTACTCCAGAATCCACTCCAACATTACACTTTGTAAAGCACATGATGCCGTTAAGAACTGATATTTGTCCTTCCTGTAAGCATTTTCGAATGCACTATAAAACATGGATTAGTTTTGTATACATTTATTCCGTGATTTAAAAAAAAACAAACCACTACACGTTTTTCAAAACAATATGTTATTTTTCATTCTACAATACATGTGATTTGTTATCATGTTACATGTATACACTGGTACAAATGAGTCTTAAAACGTATCCACACTTACAACAGATGTATATAGGAGAAGCAAGCAATCCTATTAATAACTAAAACCGCAGCTGTGCACGAATGTAATACTCTTTGGGAGCAAGGGAACCAAAGGATCCAAATAGGATAGTTAAAATCGACTAACACTTACTAAAGGTTATATCTGCCCCAGGGAGACATGTGATAAATTGACAACTGGAGAATTTATCATAATACTAATAAAGTGAAAAACAAAAAATACCACACTGTCACACTGTAAAAACAGTTCAAAGTTCAGCTAGATAAATCGTAGACGTAGAAAAAGACAAAAGCGACATCCCCAACACCCATATACATGACCGCTAACTTTCCAGGCTTGGTACAGGCACTTCAGTTAAATATGGCAGGGTTAGATTCGTAGCATCCGATCAGGCTGATCGGGAGACCTACGCATTAAAATGTCATTATTTATAGTAAAGTGGACTGGGAGTTACTGATAAACAACAGCTAATAATGGTAAACATAAGCACAATGACATGGATGAGGACTCTTACGTGAATATATAAACACAACATCAAACACATAAAACTAGATTTCTAAGTTTTCATACATAAGTGTCTGTCTCACAGAAAACCATGCAAACTCGTAACATAGTGATATTTTCAAAACCTTATGAAATCTTGTCCATGAAATACCTTTGGCCAAGTACAATTAACACACAAAATATTTTTTTCAAATTTCATTATTTGACTGAATTATTAGGTTTTATTTTATTTTTCCAGTATTTCAATATACAATGAAGCCAAAAACAATGAATTTTACAATATTTCAACCTCCAATATGCCTTGTATAGCATAAAATGTGTCTGTCTCATATAGTATCCAGGATTAATCAACTTTCACTGTATCATTTAACATAATATACTCAATATTTGGTCGCATGGATTTTTTACAGGCCACACTTTAATATACCTATAAATCAGTAAATGGCCTTTTATGCAAAAATTGTACATATATAACAGGAAACATCTCCCTTGTGGGAGAACAAAAAATATCCCTAATTTATTTCGATATAACTTTGTTTTCATACAAAAACATATAAAAAAATCCACCTTCGGCAAATTAAGAGAAAATGGTGAAAATAAGAACAAAGGTTAAGTACATGTGCACTTAACCGAAAATGGACAAGGTGAATAGGAAAAACAGTAGAGCAGTGTTAATGCTCAATAAGTACCAAAATATCAATACAGAAGTTATGTATAGTATTCCAGAGGTATAAAAAAGAGTTTAATGAAGATATTAAATTAAGGTACATTATGGTTTTGGGGGGTGGGTGGGACAATGCATCCATTTTGTGCATCTGGCTAAAATGGAATTTAAATTAAAAACTTTGTTTTCAAAGCGATCTAATAAGATTTATTGGTGATAAATTAGATATAATAAGTAAACTCTTTTTAGTTTGTATGAAGTATTTCATACTTATTGAAATTTCATATTTTATAAGGGGAGATAATTTGTAGAGGAAAATCATATAATAGGGTCTGTGACCCCGATTTTCTATTATATACTTTTAAAGTGTTTAATGAAAAATATCTGTTCCTTAATTTTCCATCTAAAGCTATCATTTCCTTTATTAAAAAATAGACAATTTGTTTTCCCCCCAATAACCTATTGTTTTAGGGTTAAAATTCTAAAGTCAATGTGATCATCAAAGTTTCAAAGCAGCTTCAGAATAATCTATTGATTTATTTTTTGACAGTGCACTCCAAAACAAATCTTAATCAAAGTGCTGACAGCAATGATTATAATGCCCCCATACCGAAATATACTATTGTATGGGATTGAATCATTTATGTGATATGCAGCTTATGCTTGAATAATGAAATAATAATTGAAATTAAGTTAATCCTATTGTTAAAAAAAAATTAAGAAAACAAATGCCATTACAATAAGCATATGAATTTGCAGCCAGCTCCTAAGCAATTTAAAACAATATGTATGTGATTGTGTTAAAATAAGCTGATTTTTTTTTGGCTCTGTCCATCATATATCCTAAATGAGATAGTGAAACTTCTTCTCAATAATACGTTTATTTTTCTGAGGTTCTTCTATCATGGATCTGTATTAAAAACCTTCTCTTATACTCTTAGATAATCACAAATTACAAGTTTAAATGTGTTAGATTTGTGCATTTTGGTAAATAGGCCAAGAAATTGGCAAGTTGATATTCTAATTATCAGAAAAAGGATATCCCATCAATATGAAATGAAATAAAAACAAAAGGTTGAACATATATCATACTTATTCACAGGAGAACATTTAACATATTCTGTCTAACCACTATGCAAAGCTTGAAGTGTTCAAAGTTAACTTTAATTTGAAAAAATGAAAATAAATTAGAATTCCTGCAATATAATGGCTAATTTACATGTTCACAGCAGTGTACACTTCTTCCACAATATTTTCAATATCGGAATTATAATCATTAGTTTCTAGCACTGCAATGACCTCTGATAGAGTTTCATATTGACCGACATCTTCATTGGGAATTTCTTTAAACTGAACTTGTAGAGTACTCAAAGAAGTTTCTGATTTTGTCTTCGGCTTTGTTAGGAAAGATGCCATGTAACTTTTTATCTGGCTTGGATTGAACCACTCTAACTTCTTAAAAACTCGTTCTCCCTATTCATCGCATGATTTTCGAACTTCTTTGGCAAGTGCAACGTAATCTGACCTTTTCCCTGTTTTTCAGACATATTTTGTTCAGTTTCACTATATGTTTTTCCATCAATTTCTTTACTTGTTAGAATGCTTCTGGAAAATAAAAGTGATATACGATATATACATTACATGCATACATGACGTACTTCATAATTTGCATTTGTCAACCTTATTCTTCAGTGTTGGAAGTTCATGTTAAGTGGTTTCTTAATGAGTTGCTAGTTTCTTTAATTATGCCTTTGTTGTCAAGTAAATCTGTTGACGAAAAAATAAACCATTTTTTTTTTAAATGGCTGCCTTCTGGAGATAGAGCAGAAAATTTCTTTGGAAAGATAATCTCAACGAGATTAAAATACACTATACTCAAGCCAAAATATATAGGGAAGTAGTTACATGTACTACATGTTTCTAAGATTTGCTTTAATTCATTCTATATTTTTTGGAAATGGATATATATCAAATATTACTCCAGATTTCTATGAAAATAAATAATTTTATCTTTGCTCTATACAAAATATTTCATCTGTCTCAGTTTCACTACATGTACATTTGCACTCAAAATAGCCAATAGGCCTTATTTTTTATAAGCTTGAAAAAGCATAATTCAACGGCTGAAATAACATTATCCAAAATAACAGAAATTTGTCAATGTGATACAAATGCCTCGGCCTCCCGTAACTTTGAAACCCAAAATTCAAGTTTGACATGTCCTTTATTGTTGATTACAACATAACCAAATTTCAAATCAATCAAGATTCAGTTGAGGTTTAGAAGTTATTGCACAGATATATTGTGCAGTGGGATGGAATTTATTGTTGCACAATAATAATGTAAACCTGTATTTCACAGACCAAACTAAGGGACCAAGTTTGAAGCATTCAACTTATATACATGTATAGGGGGGCTATGGTTTTAATCTGTTTACCCTGGAGTTAAAAATAATTGACGCTTTGCAACAAATATTCTTTTTCTAAATTTATCATTATTTCATATACTATAATGCATGAATCAGAATGTTATTTTTTTCTTCACCTTCTACACCAAAATAGTTGTTTAGTATTTGCAAAAAAACATAGCCCTCTTTTCTCAAGTTGAAAAGTTATGTCTTTAAATACGCTTTATGGGCCCAATCCTTCTAAGAAATTCAAAAAGGGGATATTGCATCATAACTTAATTTTGGTATGAAATGATATGGCACAGCTATATCTAGCTATTATGTTACACATCATGGATGTTTGTTGACACTGAATGTTTCTCTTCTACTATATGATGGACAAAAGTCATGTCATTAAAAGACTGTTAGTTTTCTTAATTAGTAAGAAAGTATAAAGATGTAAATGAGCATGAGAGATTATATAACTTTACACTTATACAAGAATTAAAGTAAAAAAGGGTGTCGTTTTAATTGATGCTGTTCTAATGTTTTGATAATCTTTGATAAGTGTTGTTTAGTATACATTTAATATGCAGTGAAACCTGTCTAAGCCGAACCAGGGACGGATCCAGGATTTCAAGTTAGGGGGGTGGCGTATTTAAAAAATTACGCAGAGCGGAGGGAGGCGCGAAAATTTTTGGGGTATTTCGTGTGAAAAATCACGATTTTACGCCAAAAAATCATATTTTTTCGAATTGTCGAGGGAGGCGCGAAAATGTTGGGGTTTTTTCCAATAATAGGGGGGGGCGCCGGGTGCCCCCCCCCCCGAATCCACCCCTGCGAACCCTGAATAAACTGGAATCATGTATAAATATAACAATAAGTAAGGTTCCGATGTGGCAAATCTTTATTAATCTACCCGATATAGATATAAACGGAACATCTGTTTATTCCGGACACAAAAATTGGTCCCAAGGACGTTTGATTTAGACACGTTTTACTGCATTTCGCTTATATTATTTCGATTTTTACTTTGTTTATTAATTTGATAGTATTAGAGAAGTGTCACCTTCCTGTTCACATTATTACTTGTGTAATGTAGTTACAGGAATATATGTCTTGAGTGAAGGATTAACATGGATATAGTAATGTTACTTTGTTTTGTGTATCCTGATTATTTTAGATCATGTATATACATTGTTATGTATGTGTTTTATTGTGTCCTTCTATATCACAATGTACTGTGGAATAGTTACCGTTATTTTAATTTATAAGTGATTCACTATCAGGCACTTACAAATATTAACAAAGGGAAGGCAACAATATTAGGGGGAAATGTTAACTACAATAATAAACTATAATAAGTTTCAGTCAAAAAAGTGTTTTCCATGGTGTAATAGTAATCTCTTCATTGTAGATATTGTTTAGTTTTTCTTCAATAGCACGGAATTATTGTTGGATAAAGCTATAATTCTGCATAGTAGAACATTAGTTGAAAGGTTGGCATTTTAGACACAGGTGGAAAGCACTTGCATGACCGCATCACCACAATAAGAGAGGAGGTTTTGGGCAAATTTAATCCCGCCACACTTTATTAAAGTGCCTTTACCAAGTCAGGAAAATGAACGGTGGTGTATTTGAGTGATAGAGGTATCAATTGTTCATCTTTCTACGATTTTTCTATTCGATTCTATTCGAACTGTTTCGACAATGTGGTAAAAAAAAATTTCATGTCATCAATTCATATTCAGTTTGCTGCTAATTAACTAAGTATTTATAAAAAATAAAAAAATAAAAAATATTGGATTCAATTATTTTATTGACAATGTTGAGCGAGACACAGACATACTATGACATTGAGATCACAATTGAGGACTTTGGCATTTCATTTCACTTTATATACTGTAGTGTGTTCAGTAGGCACCTGAAAATAAAATAATATACATAAAAAACACATAAAAATATGGGTAATACATAATATTTGTATGTGTCGTGCATATATGTTGACCGTAAACGTATTTAGGTCCGAATTAGTTTTCTTCCTACTACTTACAATGCAAGATGTAAATGGTTTGAAACAGAAAATAAGTAGAGTTTGCATTGCTCAATATTTTATTTTAGTTTTCTGTGTAGTATGTTGTGGAGCATTGTTTGTCTTTTTTGTCCTTTTCATTTGGCCATTGTATTACATAAAATGTATATGACTTTCGATTACGACTTCCGAATGGTATCTTCAAGCTTTTCCTACGGCTCGTTATCTATTTCAGTCAGATTCATTGATTAGGGAAACTAGATTACACCGAGAAACCCATCGATCTATCTCTGTCGCAAATATCAGAAAAAATTTATCACGAAACGTTGCATAGAGTACATCTCGCCACATCCGAGTATCAAGCTCAAAGATTACTTGTAATACTCACGAACTGCCTAGTAAAATGGCAATACTATTTACGTCCCTTTGTAAACATAAATGTTTATGCTATGTGTCAATTCCAAAAATATTCCTAACTCTCATGGAGGCCATTTTTATTAGTGGATCAAACTCCACCATCAAGAGATAAATACCAACGACATACCGGAAGTCACCGAAGAACTTTATTACATAAAAGGGATAATATGAAGCAGCCGGCCGCGTTACTGGTACTACGATACTGGTACACAATACTGGTAATACCAGTATTTTACCAGTATCTTCCAGTATCTGCAATACTGGTACAGATACTGGTAAATACTAGTATCCCAGTATCTTCCAGAATTTTCCAGTATCTGCAATACTAGAAGATACTGGTCATTGCCAAAATATGAGTATTGTAGATACCGGAAGATTCTGGGAAATACTGGTAATACCAGTATTGCAGATACTGGAAGATTCTGGAAAATACTGGAAGATTCTGGAAAATATTGGTAATACCAGTATTCCAGATACTGGACGATTCTGGAAAATACTGGTTATACAGTATTGCAGATACTGGAAGATAGGTAGAATTCCGGTTAACCCGAGTTTTTATGTCTACATTATACTAAAATAATTGGGGTTCGTGTTACTCGATCTTTAGTTTTATGTGTATGTTTTGTAGATCGTTGCTTGTCCTTTTGTACTTTTTCTTTTGTCCATTGTGTTGTCTGTCCTTCTTCGATCTACTGATTCTGATTACATCTTTGGTATCTTCAAACTCTTCTCGTACAGGTAGGTGTTAGCAAAGAAACGACGTGACTTATTATATAGATATTCATGTACAACCTAAAAATCGATAACATGCCAGAAAAATAAAAGGATTCTTATCAAATAAAAAAAGTAACCTCTTTATGTATGTAATATTCCAATCACTATTATAATGGAAAAAAAACAACAGTAGATTGAATTCCAATCTGTGTAGCTGTCATGGAAATGTAAGTTTGTCTATCCCAGCAATATGGCGGGTGTCTTATAAGAAGCGAGCACCTGACTTAACTCCCGGTTTTTGGTGGGATCCGTGTTACTCGTCATTTTAGTTTTATATGCTGTGTTTTTTTGTTTTGTCTGTCTTCTTCCTGTGTCTTGTGTGCCCAATGTTGCCAGTGTCTCTGGATTGTCCATTTTTGATTGCCTCTTCGGTTTTCTCTAACTTTTATTTGAATTGTTTTATGCTATATTTTCAACGTTAAAGTCATATCTTGTTTATCCTAGCATACGTTCTTGTTAATCCCCTTACTCCTTTATCAAATAAATATTTCATTTTGTTATTGTTGCTGTTGTTGTTGTCTACTTACCTTTTCCACCTTTACCAATGGAACCACCTCCTAATCCACCAAATACACTACCTCCTTGACCTTCATAATAAGATGGTAAAGTTCATTTTATAAATAACTAGATATAAACCAATGAAAAGGCCTTCTTTATTCTCTTCATTTTGCTTTAATTTGATCTTAACAATGTAATCTATTTTTATCACCAATTTAACAGAGTTATGTTGTTACATAGGTAAAAAATGGATAAGAAATTTATTTATTTGTAACAAATATTATACAAAACAATAATTACACATCGTGGATACTAACCTGTGGCTCCTCCAGTGGCACCAAAGCCTGTTGATAAACTACCACTTAGACTTGCACTCAAACCTCTACTTCCTCCAAGACCACTTAAACCAGCACCACCCAAATTTCCACCAAGACCACCCAAACCAGCACCTCTCAAACTTCCACCAATACCTCCTAAACCAGCACCTCCAAAATTTCCGCTAAGACCTCCTAATGCAGCACCGCCAAAATTTCCGCCAAGACCACCTAAACCTGCACCGCCAACATTTCCGCCAAGAACACCTAAACCAGCACCACCAAAATTGCCGCCAGGACCACCTAAACCAACACCGCCAAAATTACTTCCGATACCACCCAAACCACTTAAGCTTGCAGACAGATCACCGCTAATACTTCCGGCTACGCCAGATCCACCAATGATGCCACTAGGTTGAAATGGGGCAATTGCTGGTCCTGTACCAACTCTACCTACTCTTCCGGAGAATCCACCTGCAAAATTACCACCAAACTGGCTACCCCCTACTCCAAGACCTACACCTGAGGATGCAACAACATTCTGAAGAGCTGAGATGTAGAACAGTAATCTAACGTAAGCTTGATAGCTAATTCTAATATATCCTCCTTGACTGGCACTTTCCCCGCTAATGCCACCTCCAACACCTCCAAGACTACCACCAAGAGAACCAGACAAACTACCAGCACCGCTAAGCGAAGCGGCTAAATTGTCACCTAGAGAAGCTGCTAAGCTACCTGCACTGGCAGCCAAAGATCCACCAACAGATGCTGATAGTCGACGAACGTTCACACCACCTAAACCTCCTGATAGGCCATCGGTACCAACATTACTTCCTATATTTCCACGTAATGATCCTGATAACCCTCCAACACCAATTCCACCACCAGGATTTCCACCTAGTGCCCCCGCTAAGCCTCCAGCGCCTAAGCCACCTCCTGAAATTCCACCAAGAGATCCGGATAGGCCACCTCCACCCAAGCTACCTCTGAGACTTCCACTTAAAGATGCTGACAAGCCATTGGCATCAAAACCACCACTAAGTCCTCTGTTCGACAGACCGCCTCCTCCTAAGTTGACACCAATATTTCCGCCTAACTTTCCAGAGAGGCCACCAGTTCCAGCACCACCATATGATCCTGTAATTGATGAGCATTTATATAAATATACAGTAATGCCCAAAATAGCTCTTAGAAAATAATATCATACAATATTTAACAGGTTTAATACCACCACATGTTTAGGACTTATATATAGTGATCATTTTCCTGTTCGGTTGTTTGAGGTGATATGTTGTTCGTTTTGTTAATATTAGTGGAATTATTTACCGTCACTGTTTAAACCATATCTTCATAATTTATGATGCATGAGGATCTTAGCAAAATATACAATGATGATTTGGTTATGGTGTTTAACGCTACTTTCAACAATATTTCAGTTATATCGTGGCGGTCAGTTTTATTGGTGGATGAAACCGGAGTATCCGGAGAAAACCACCGACCTGCCGCAAGTAACTACCAAATATTATCACATAATGTTGTATCGAGTACACCTCGCCATGCGCGGGGTTCGAATTCGCAACGTTAGTGGTGATAGGCACTGATTGCATAGGTATTTGTAAATCCAACTACCATACGATCACAACCACGACGGCACCCTAACTGTGCAATGAAAGCTATAACAATTTTACAGGGATTAATTTAGTGAGCATAAACACTTTATTTTTTGCAAAAAATAATACGTTCATGGTATAACCAGCAAGAAACTGTTTTTAGAAAAAAAGGTTCCAAATAACGTTCTGGTTACTGTAAAAGTGTTTTTGATTTATTCATAAGAAACCATAATTGTAGTTGTTTTCTGATACATCAGATTTCAAGCCCGTGTTTACACGGAATTGTCTTACCTCCTCTGGGAATGGCGCCTACTGCGCAGACAAGAACCATTATAATTGCAATCAAGGTAGACATTATATCTGTAATATAGAATAAATAAATTAGTACCATATTAATGATTTAGATAAAATAAATCACAACATAAAACGAGATCTGTAAAGTTTTTCAGTTTTATAGTTCATATAATGTTTATGTCCTTTGGTCGTGATCGTATGGTAGTTGGATTAGCAACTACCTATGTAATCAGTACCTATCACCACTAACGTTGTGGGTTCGAATCCAGCTCATGACGAGATCTACACGATAAAACATTATGTGATACAGTTTGTCGGTGGTTTTCTCCGGCTACTCCGGTTCTCTCCACCAATAAAATTGACCACCACGATATAGCTGAAATATTGTTGAAAGTGGCGTTAAACACCAGAACCATAACCCTTAACCCCATTATTTTAATAGATTATTTTGCTTTCCAATCTTTTGACTACGATGAAGGTTATTTCAGAAACGTGTCGTGTGCACTAAATTAGATATCTACTTTTCTAGTATACTCATTTCAAGAGAACGTCAAATATTAGTAAAGCGTTATCCACTAGGAGACAACTCTAGAAGCATATATATTTGTTTGAAATAAGATATTTTACCTTTGTCGTGACAACATATGTCTAAAACATTTCATGTGCTCTTTGCGATGTCGTCAAGTTCACAATACAACTCGACAAGATGTCAAGAAGAAGTCGATAAGCTGCAAAGCTAATGAATAAGTTGGCATTTAAATGTTGACAAGTCAAAAGTGAAATACACTTGTTAGTTCAGAACTAATAGAAACGTAGATATCAAATGTAGTGCACACAACGCGTTTCTGGAATAACCTTCATCAGGTACGTTTCTGTAATAACCTTCATCAGGTACGTTTGTGTAATAACCTTCATCAGGTACGTTTCTGGAATAACCTTCATCAGGTACGTTTCTGTAATAACCTTCATCAGGTACGTTTCTGTAATAACCTTCATCAGGTACGTTTCTGGAATAACCTTCATCAGGTACGTTTCTGTAATAACCTTCATCAGGTACGTTTCTGTAATAACCTTCATCAGGTACGTTTCTGTAATAACCTTCATCAGGTACGTTTCTGGAATAACCTTCATCAGGTACGTTTCTGTAATAACCTTCATCAGGTACGTTTCTGTAATAACCTTCATCAGGTACGCTCAAAATCGAAAGATTGAAAGCCAAATAATTTAAAGTTTTGGGAGCAAAAAACTTTTTCATCAATTCATCATATGCGCTTCCATATATTATAAGCCATTTGTATTTCATTGCCGATTTTCAGATAAACTGCCAACAGAAGATGTATCTATGTTGGTTTTTTTTAAAGACATCTTAAAAACTAACTAACAAATAAATATATTGGAGTTGTATTGATTTATATTATGAAGGAATAGATAAAACATTTTCAAACTTACGCATTATCTAACTGGTTCTTAATACCACTCGATATTCCGAATAAAAATCGAAACCCCTTCAGAACAATTTTGCTTATTTTGTGGGAGAATGTATTGTGAACAAACACATATTATGATGTCTATAAGATATGGGAAGATGCTTCATTGGCCATAGTCCATTTTAATTTAACTTTATATCAGTTCTACATAGTTTTGAATAGCACAGGGTGACAAAAACTGTGTTAACGGTTGTAGTTATACTCTCGTAACCAACCAATGCAAAGATATAAAAAATATGCTAATTTATGTCTGATTGAATTATTAAAGGCATTAAAACATATGAATGAATAAGTAGGACATTGTCACAAACTAGTTTTGGATATTAATATTCGAAGACATAAAAAATGTGCTCTTTAGTGGTGTCAGGAGCGTGTGAAAGAGAACAGGTCGTGTGAAAAAAAAGAGATAAAAGCTTGCTAAAAAAACAGGAGACTTTATTCTTTAAAGCAAAATGTATTTTTTTATCTTACAAACTCGTTTTTTATAATAATAATTCATCTAATTTTTGAAAATTATGTGAATTTTCTTAGTGACTGGATGTCTATTAATTAGAAACAATTCGATGAATTAAAATACACAATCCCTTTCCATGGTATTACATTGTTCATTGTGTCCCTCCTATATTTTTTGCTTGCACTATTACTCTGCCTTAGCTATACACTCTAAGCTTGATGGAAGGTCTCAGTATTTCTTTCTTTTTAGCTAACATGCTTCTTATTACGACTATGACATCGCCAGTGCCGGATTTAGATAAAGAGAGGCCCTAGGATAATCCACTTGTGAGGCCCCTCCCAATTCCCCACCTTCACGACTGGAAGAAGATGGAAGTGTTTTTAATCAATTTCAATAAAGGCAAAGATGACGAGGGGTATTTAAAATTCTGCAATATTCTGAAATGGAGTGCAACTGTGTAAGGAAAATTACTGAAGGGTTGTTTAAGAAGTAAAGTACGTTGTGACTGCATAAGTGAAAGTCCAATAACAGTGTTAAATATACTATACACCTTGGCCCCCTAAATTTTGAGGCCCTAGGTTTTAGTCTATCGAGCCTATAGGTAAATCCGGCACTGGACATCGCATTAATGAAAAGCAGACTAACATCTTGATAAAAATTAATTAATTTTGAAATATATGATTTTTGGAGAAAAAATCAGAGTAAAAGATTTTTCGTGTTTGCAAATCCTTTTCAAGCTTTACCTAGGCTTTAACTTTAAGCATATATGAAATATATTACCTTTATGTTTTCAACGTCTTGGCTTTGGTGGCTTGGATTATTAAATGTGTCTTTATTTTCTGCCGAGTGTTCTTTTTATACAGTCGCGCGTACGTGTATCATGACCACAAACACTGACCTGTGCATCCATATGACAATTTATGGTTTATTGTATATGTTCAATTGCATAATGTGGTAAAAATATCACAAAAACGTCATGTTCTGTGACGAAAATGAATTTTTTGATTTGAAAGAATCATTAGAAACAATGAAAAAATGACAAAAAGATATGGAACATATGGAAGAAAATTGTGAAAAGATATGAAAGATATGGAAGAAAAGAAAGTTGAATAGTGATAAGATTTGGAAAGTCTGGAAGGAAAGTAAGTTGAAATGTGAAATGATAGGGAAAATATGGAAGATACTCAAGTTGAATAGTGGAAAGATTTGGAAAATATGGAAGAAAAGTAAGTTGAATATTGGAAAGATATTGAACATATGGAAGAAAGGTAAGTTGAAATGTGAAATGATATGGAAAATATGGAAGTGAAAAGATCTGGAAAATGCAGAAGAAAATTGTGAAAAGATATGAAAAATATGGAAGAAAAGTAAGTTGAATAGTGAAATGATATGGTGAATGTGGAAGAAAAGTAAGTTGAAAAGTGAAATATGGAAGAAAGGCAAGTCGAATAGTGAAAAGATTTGGAAAATACAGAGGAAAATTGTGAAAAGATATGAAAAATATGGAAGAAAAGTAGGTTGAATAGTGAAATGATATGGAAAACATGGAAGAAAATAAGTTGAAATGTGAAATGATATTAAAAATATGGAAGAAAAGTTAGTTGAAATATGAAATGATATGGAAAATGCGGAAGAATAGTAAGTTGAAATGTGAAATTATATGGAAAACATTGAAGAAAAGTAAGTTGAAATGTGAAATGATATGGAAAAATGGAAGAAAAGTAAGTTGAAATGTGAAATGATATAGAAAATATGGAAGAAAAGTAAGTTGAAATGTGAAATGATATGGAAAATATGGAAGAAACCCCAAGTTGAATAGTGAAAAGATATAAAAAATATATGGAAGAAACCCAAGTTGAAATGTGAAATGATATGGAAAATATGGAAGAAAACTTTTTTTTAAAAAACAATTAATACTGCATGTAATTTATTTAAGTTTATATTATCCCCTACAGTAAGGGGGAATAACTCTGTATCTGAAGGGATAACTATGTAATAGGGGACATAACTCTTTATGTGGGAAATAAGTTACAACTTTGTATGTGCAAGGATAATATTAAAGTAGGGGGAATAACTCTTTATGTGGAGGTTTAACACTGCAGTAGGGGACATATATTTGTATGTGGGGATAACACTGTCGTAGGGGACATAGCCCTGTGTGTGGAGGTTTAACACTGCAGTAGGGGACATAACTCTTTATGTGGAGGAATAAGTTACAACTCTGCATGTGCAAGGATAATACTACAGTAGGGGGAATAACTCTTTATGTGGAGGCATAACACTGTAGTAGGGGACATAACTCTTTATGCGGAGGATAAAGGGGATCATCACTCTGTATTTGGACATATATCTGTGCAGAAAGAGAAATATTATATAATACGTATCAAGAAATGGCTATTTGGAAATCGATTGTTACACTTATATACAGTGAGTTACTTGCCCTTGGCAAAAAAATAGATAAATTTAAACCTTTGTACAGATATTTGCTTGCCTTTGGCAGGTAAATATATCCTAATACCCTGCTCAGGAAGTAAATTTTCTTACTGCTCTAAAAATAGAACACTGTGTCAGGCTGTTATGTAAAATAAATTTGATTGTGGAAATTTGAAACTCATCAAGATAGGAAAATAACTAGCAAAAATTGAATAAAATCTACAATTCTGATAAAAATGTAGATAGATAGATAGGTAGGTATATGTCTTTGTAAATAAAGGGTTAGCTTTATGGTGTTTAATGCCACATTCAACAATATTACAGTTATATCATTGCAGTTTGTACATAAAGGAGATATCATAACTGTTAATGCTTGTTTCTGATAACTGGATAACATTGGAAAATATGGAAGAAAGATAAGTTGAATAGTGAAATGATTTGGAAAATATGGAAGATAAGTAAGTCGAATAGTGAAAAGACTTGGAAAATACAGAAGATAATAGTGAAAAGATAGGGAAAATATGGAAGAAAATAGCGAAATGATTTGGAAAATATGGAAGAAAGGCAAGCCGAAGAGTGAAAAGACTTGGAAAATACAGAAGAAAATTGTGAAAAGATATGAAAAATATGGAAGAAAAGTAGGTTGAATATGGAAGAAAAGTAAGTCGAATAGTGATAAGATATGGACAACATGGAAGAAAGGCAAGTTGAAATGTGAAATGATATGGAAAATATGGAAGAAAGATAAGTTGAATAGTGAAAAGATATGAAAAATGCGGAAGAAAAGTGGGTTGAATAGTGAAATGATTTGGAAAATACAGAAGAAAATTGTGAAATGCTAGGGAAAATATGGAAGAAAAGTAAGTTGAACAGTGAAAAGATTTGGAAAATACAGAAGAAAATAGTGAAAAGATAGGGAAAATATGGAAGAAAAGTAGGTTAAATAGGGAAAAGATATGAAAAATATGGAAGAAAAGTAAGTCGAATAGTGATAAGATTTGGAAAATACAGAAGAAAAGTAAGTTGAATAGTGAAAAGATATGAAAAATATGGAAGAAACCCAAGTTGAATAGTGATAACATTTGGAGAATACAGAAGAAAATTGTGGAAAGATATGAAAAATATGGAAGAAAAGTAGGTTAAATAGTGAAAAGATATGAAAAATATGGAAGAAACCCAAGTTGAATAGTGATAAGATTTGGAAAATACAGAAGAAAATTGTGGAAAGGTAAGAAAAATATGGAAGAAAAGTAGGTTAAATAGTGAAAAGATATGAAAAATATGGAAGAAACCCAAGTTGAATAGTGATAACATTTGGAGAATACAGAAGAAAATTGTGGAAAGATATGAAAAATATGGAAGAAAAGTAGGTTAAATAGTGAAAAGATATGAAAAATATGGAAGAAACCCAAGTTGAATAGTGATAAGATTTGGAAAATACAGAAGAAAATTGTGGAAAGGTAAGAAAAATATGGAAGAAAAGTAGGTTAAATAGTGAAAAGATATGAAAAATATGGAAGAAACCCAAGTTGAATAGTGATAAGATTTGGAAAATACAGAAAACAATTGTGAAATGATATGAAAAAATATGGAAGAAACCCAAGTCGAATAGTGAAAAGATTTGGAAAATACAGAAGAAAATTGTGAAAAGATATGGAAAATATGGAAGAAAAGTAGGATGAATGGTGAAATGATAAGGAAAATATGGAAGAAAAGTAAGTTGAAATGTGAAATGATATGGAAAATAAAAGTTCATTTAACTTTAAAATTGCTATTGTTCGTTTATCTCTCCGTTTGTTTTATGTTTTCCTTGTTTTTTTTTTTGTTTCTAATTTCTACTTCACGTCACAATACCATCAATTTCCTCTCTCTCACCCAGCTGCAGCAGCAGCAGCCATATACCCCAGAGCAGAAACCGCCACCACCACCACCACCACCACCACAGCAGCAGCAGCAGCAGTAGCAGCAACAGTAGCACCACATATCGATGTGCAGGACAAAGCATGATAGACGTCTCCAGGCTCTCAGAAAACCCTGTGGAAGCGACGACCATGGTACAAAATTTTGTGTTAATACTTGTTGAACATGGTGTATGAACAAACAGTCAGAACTAATAAGACTGATTTCAATAAAACAGGAAAAAATGAGAAAAATGAAAAAAAATGAAAAAAAATGCAATAACTATTTTTTTTTTTAATGAAAAAGAAAAAGAAAAATTGATTAAAATGAAAAATAGCAAAAATAAAACCAGCCATTTTCGGTCAAAAGGCCCACACTAGGGCGAATATTGCACAACATCCGGTTGCGCATGCACACACCAAAGGCGCCCCGAAGGGGTCAAGTGACCTTTGTTCACTTTCGGTAGCCCTAGTACTTGTACTACTGTACTACATTTTGTAACTACTAAGAAAATAACCCAGGAAAAAGCCGGGCATGCGCAGAGCATACTTCCGGAATTGACGTGACTAACGTCACTTCTGGTAAAAAGCCCCCACTACGATGGATATTGTGCAACTTCCGGTTCCGCATGCGCAGAACATACTTCCGGACAGGGCTCCGGTCACGCGACTTCCTGTCACGTGACTAACGTCACTTCCCGTCACGTGACTTCCAGTAGCACCACCACACAGCACCCCCACAAATACTAACTGAGCTGTGCCCATATACTACTGACAGTCCTATTAAAATGCTAAGAATTTGTGTATACTTGGGGTTTGACTTTTAAATGAGAAAATAATCAGCTAAGTTTCAGGTACAAACTTGATTTGGGTGCTTCACAGCTTCTGATACCACCATCATACAACTCATTCATGGAAATAGTGTGTTAAAATACGTAAGGCATAATGATGTCATCGCATGTGAAATAAAATAAATACATATTGACCAAAGGACTAACTATTAATATGTAATAATATCCACAGAACACCGTAATATACTGTTACTCCAAAATTTACTCCAGAATCCACTCCAACATTACACTTTGTAAAGCACATGATGCCGCTAAGAACTGATATTTTTCCTTTCTGTAAGCATTTTCGAATGTACTCTAAAACATGGATTGGTTTTGTATACATTTATTCTGTGATTTGAAGGGGAAAAAAACACTACACGTTTTTCAAAACAATATGGTATTTTTCATTCTACAATACATGTGATTTTGTTATCATGTTACATGTATACACTGGTACAAATGAGTCTTAAAACGTATCCACACTTACAACAGATGTATATAGGAGAAGCAAGCAATCCTATTAATAACTAAAACCGCAGCTGTGCACGAATTTAATACTCTTTGGGAGCAAGGAAACCAAAGAATCCAAATAGGATAGTCAAAATCGACTAACACTTACTAAAGGTTATATCTGCCCGAGGGAGACATGTGATAAATTGACAACTGGAGAATTTATCATAATACTAATAAAGTGAAAAACAAAAAATACCACACTGTCACACTGTAGAAACAGTTCAAAGTTCAGCTAGATAAATCGTAGACGTAGAAAAAGACAAATTCGACATCCCTAACACCCATATACATGACCGCTATCTTTCCAGGCTTGGTACAGGCACTTCAGTCAAATATAACGGGGTTAAATACGTTTTATGGGCCCAATCCTTCTAAGAAATTCATAACGGGGGATAGTGCATCATAATTTTGGTATGAAATAATATGGCACAGCTATATCTAGCTATTATGTTACACATCATGGATGTTTGTTGACACTGAATGTTTCACTTCAACTATAAGATGGACAAAAGACATGTCATTAAAGGGCTGTTAGTTTTCTTAATTAGTAAGAAAGTATATCACAATGTAATGTGGAATAGTTACGGTTATTTTAATTTATAAGTGATTCACAATCGGGAACTTACAAATATTAACAAAGGGAAGGCAACAATATTAGGGGGAAATGTTAACTACAATAATAAACTATAATAAGTTTCAGTCAAAAAAGTGCTTTCCATGGTGTAATAGTAATTTCTTCATTGTAGATATTGTTTAGTTTTTCTTCAATAGCACGGAATTATTGTTGGATAAAGCTATAATTCTGCATAGTAGAACATTAGTTGAAAGGTTGGCATTTTAGACACAGGTGGAAAGCACTTGCATATGACCGCATTACCACAATAAGAGAGGAGGCTTGGGCACATAAAGCTAGTTTAATGCCGCCTCACTTTATTAAAGTGCCTTTACCAAATCAGGAAAATGAACGGGCGTGTATTTGAGTGTTAAAGGTATCAATTTTTCATCTTTCTACGATTTTTCCATTCGATTCTATGTGGTATTTTTTTTTTTTTCCATGCCATCAATTCATATTCAGTTTGCTGCTAATTAACTATTTATTAAAAAATAAATAAAAAATGTATTAGATGCAATAATTTTATTGACAATGTTGAACGAGACACAGACATACTATGACATTGAGATCACAATTGAGGACTTTGGCATTTCATTTTACTTTATATACTGTAGTGTGTTCAGTAGGCACCTGAAAATAAAATAATATACATAAAAAACACATAAAAATATGGGTAATACATAATATTTGTATGTGTCGTGCATATATGTTGACCGTAAACGTATTTAGGTCCGAATTAGTTTTCTTCCTACTACTTACAATGCAAGATGTAAATGGTTTGAAACAGAAAATAAGTAGAGTTTGCATTGCTCAATATTTTATTTTAGTTTTCTGTGTAGTATGTTGTGGAGCATTGTTTGTCTTTTTTGTCCTTTTCATTTGGCCATTGTATTACATAAAATGTATATGACTTTCGATTACGACTTCCGAATGGTATCTTCAAGCTTTTCCTACGGCTCGTTATCTATTTCAGTCAGATTCATTGATTAGGGAAACTAGATTACACCGAGAAACCCATCGATCTATCTCTGTCGCAAATATCAGAAAAAATTTATCACGAAACGTTGCATAGAGTACATCTCGCCACATCCGAGTATCAAGCTCAAAGATTACTTGTAATACTCACGAACTGCCTAGTAAAATGGCAATACTATTTACGTCCCTTTGAAAACATAAATGTTTATGCTATGTGTCAATTCCAAAAATATTCCTAACTCTCATGGAGGCCATTTTTATTAGTGGATCAAACTCCACCATCAAGAGATAAACACCAACGACATACCGGAAGTCACCGAAGAACTTTATTACATAAAAGTTCACCTCATCAAAGACTGGAATCAAACTCAACTGTAGCAGTGAAACTGGGGTTCGTGTTACTCGATCTTTAGTTTTATGTGTATGTTTTGTAGATCGTTGCTTGTCCTTTTGTACTTTTTCTTTTGTCCATTGTGTTGTCTGTCCTTCTTCGATCTACTGATTCTGATACTGGTATCTTCAAACTCTTCTCGTACAGGTAGGTGTTAGCAAAGAAACGACGTGGCTTATTATATAGATATTCATGTACGACCTTAAAACTGTTTTATTCATATTGATAATTTATAGATACATGTATTAAGAAATCGATAACATGTCAGAAAAATAAAAGGATTCTTATCAAATTAAAAAGGTAACCTCTTTATGTGTGTAATATTCCAATCACTATTATAATGGAAAAAAACAACAGTGGATTGAATTCCAATCTGTGTAGCTGTCATGGAAATGTAAGTTTGTCTATCCCAGCAATATAGCGGGTGTCTTATAAGAAGCGAGCACCTGACTTAACTCCCGGTTTTTGGTGGGATCCGTGTTACTCGTCATTTTAGTTTTATATGTTGTGCTGTGTTTTTTTGTTTTGTCTGTCTTCTTCCTGTGTCTTGTGTGCCCAATGTTGCCAGTGTCTCTGGATTGTCCATTTTTGATTGCCTCTTCGGTTTTCTCTAACTTTTATTTGAATTGTTTTATGCTATATTTTCAACGTTAAAGTCATATCTTGTTTATCCTAGCATACGTTCTTGTTAATCCCCTTACTCCTTTATCAAATAAATATTTCATTTTGTTATTGTTGCTGTTGTTGTTGTCTACTTACCTTTTCCACCTTTACCAAGGGAACCACCTCCTAATCCACCAAATACACTACCTCCTTGACCTTCATAATAAGATGGTAAAGTTCATTTTATAAATAACTAGATATAAACCAATGAAAAGGCCTTCTTTATTCTCTTCATTTTGCTTTAATTTGATCTTAACAATGTAATCTATTTTTATCACCAATTTAACAGAGTTATGTTGTTACATAGGTAAAAAATGGATAAGAAATTTATTTATTTGTAACAAATATTATACAAAACAATAATTACACATCGTGGATACTAACCTGTAGCTCCTCCAGTGGCACCAAAGCCTGTTGATAAACTACCACTTAGACTTGCACTCAAACCTCTACTTCCTCCAAGACCACTTAAACCAGCACCACCCAAATTTCCACCAAGACCACCCAAACCAGCACCTCTCAAACTTCCACCAATACCTCCTAAACCAGCACCTCCAAAATTTCCGCTAAGACCTCCTAATGCAGCACCGCCAAAATTTCCGCCAAGACCACCTAAACCTGCACCGCCAACATTTCCGCCAAGAACACCTAAACCAGCACCACCAAAATTGCCGCCAGGACCACCTAAACCAACACCACCAAAATTACTTCCCATACCACCCAAACCACTTAAGCTTGCAAACAGACCACTGCTAATACTTCCGGTTACACCAGGTCCACCAACGATGCCACTAGGTTGAAATGGGGCAATTACTGGTCCTGCACCAACTCTACCTACTCTTCCGGAGAATCCACCTGCAAAATTACCACCAAACTGACTACCTCCTACTCCAAGACCTACACCTGAGGATGCAACAACATTCTGAAGAGCTGAGATGTAGAACAGTAATCTAACGTAAGCTTGGTAGCTAATTCTAATATATCCTCCTTGACTGGCACTTCCCCCACTAATGCCACCTCCAACACCTCCAAGATTACCACCAAGAGAACCAGACAAACTACCAGCACCGCCAAGCGAAGCTGCTAAATTGCCACCTAGAGAAGCTGCTAAGCTACCTGCACTGGCAGCCAAAGATCCACCAACAGATGCTGATAGTCGACGAACGTTCACACCACCTAAACCTCCTGATAGGCCATCGGTACCAACATTACTTCCTATATTTCCACGTAATGATCCTGATAACCCTCCAACACCAATTCCACCACCAAGATTTCCACCTAGTGCTCCCGCTAAGCCTCCAGCGCCTAAACCACCTCCTGAAATTCCACCAAGAGATCCGGATAGGCCACCTCCACCCAAGCTACCTCTGAGACTTCCACTTAAAGATGCTGACAAGCCATTGGCACCAAAACCACCACTAAGTCCTCTGTTCGACAGACCGCCTCCTCCTAAGTTGGCACCAATATTTCCACCTAATTGTCCAGAGAGGCCACCAGTTCCAGCACCACCATATGATCCTGTAATTGATGAGCATTTATATAAAAATACAGTAATGCCCAAAATAGCTCTTAGAAAATAATATCATACAATATTTAACAGGTTTAATACCACCACATGTTTAGGACCTATATATAGTGATCATTTTCCTGTTCGGTTGTTTGAGGTGATATGTTGTTCGTTTTGTTAATATTAGTGGAATTATTTACCGTCACTGCTTAAACCATATCTTCATAATTTATGATGCATGAGGATCTTAGCAAAATATACAATGATGATTTGGTTATGGTGTTTAACGCTACTTTCAACAATATTTCAGTTATATAGTGGCGGTCAGTTTTATTGGTGGATGAAACCGGAGTATCCGGAGAAAACCACTGACCTGCCGCAAGTAACTACCAAATATTATCACATAATGTTGTATCGAGTACACCTCGCCATGCGCGGGGTTCGAATTCACAACGTTAGTGGTGATAGGCACTGATTGTATAGATATTTGTAAATCTAACTACCATACGATCACGACCACGACGGTCCCATAAATATGCAATGAAAGCTATAACAAATTTACAGGGATTAATCTAGTGAGCATAAACACTTTATGTTTTTGTTAAAAAGAATATGTTCATGGTATAACCAGCAAGAAACTGTCTTTAGAAAAAAAAGAAAAGAAAAAAAAAGGGTCCAAATAACGTTCTGGTTACTGTAAAAGTGTTTTTGATTTATTCATAAGAAACCATAATTGTAATTGTTTTCTGATACATCAGGTTTGAAGCCAGTGTTTACACGGAATTGTCTTACCTCCTCTGGGAATGGCGCCTACTGCGCAGACAAGAACCATTATAATTGCAATCAAGGTAGACATTATATCTGTAATATAGAATGAATGAAT
The DNA here is from genome assembly GCA_963680875.1 of Bathymodiolus brooksi. Lineage (NCBI taxonomy): Eukaryota > Metazoa > Mollusca > Bivalvia > Mytilida > Modiolidae > Bathymodiolus > Bathymodiolus brooksi. The sequence continues at coordinate 50,375,721 of OY804577.1, forward strand.
GAATTAGTACCATATTAATGATTTAGATAAAAAAAATCACAACAAAGAACGAGCTCTGTACAAATTTTCAATTTTATAGTTCATATAATGTTTATGACCTTTGGTTTGCTTGTTTGCATTCAAGACTTAAATTATCTGGCTTTCCAATCTTTTGAAGGGCGTCGTGGTGTGATCGTATGGTAGTTGGATTAGCAAATACCTGTGTAATCAGTACCTATCACCACTAACGTTGTGGGTTCGAATCCAGCTCATGGCAAGATCTACACGAGAAACATTATGTGATAAAGTTTGTCAGTGACTTGTGACAGGTCGGTGGTTTTCTCCGGGTACTCCGGTTCCCTCCACCAATAAAATTGACCACCACGATATAGCTGAAATATTGTTGAAAGTGGCGTTAAACACCAGAACCATAACCCTTAACCCCATTTTTTTTAGATTATTTGGCTTTCCAATCTTTTGACTACGATGAAGGTTATTTCAGAAACGTGTCGTGTGCACTAAATTAGATATCTACTTTTCTATTATACTCAATTCAAGAGAACGTCAAATATTAGTAAAGTGTTATCCACTAGGAGACAACTCTAGAAGTATATACATGTATATTTGTTTGAAATAAAATATTTTACTTTTGCAGTGACAACATATGTCTAAAACATTTCATGTGCTCTTTGCGATGTCGTCAAGTTCACAATACAACTCGACAAGATGTCAAGAAGAAGTCGATAAGCTGCAAAGCTAATGAATAAGTTGGCATTTAAATGTTGACAAGTCAAAAGAGAAATACACTTGTTAGTTCAGAACAAATAGAAACGTAGATATCAAATGTAGTGCACACAACGCGTTTCTGGAATAACCTTCATCAGGTACGTTTCTGGAATAACCTTCATCAGGTACGTTTCTGGAATAACCTTCATCAGGTACGTTTCTGGAATAACCTTCATCAGGTACGTTTCTGTAATACCCTTCATCAGGTACGTTTCTGGAATAACCTTCATCAGGTACGTTTCTGTAATAACCTTCATAAGGTACGTTTCTGTAATAACCTTCATCAGGTACGTTTCTGTAATAACCTTCATCAGGTACGTTTCTGTAATAACCTTCATCAGGTACGTTTCTGTAATAACCTTCATCAGGTACGTTTCTGTAATAACCTTCATCAGGTACGTTTCTGTAATAACCTTCATCAGGTACGTTTCTGGAATAAACTTCATCAAGTACGCTCAAAATCGAAAGATCGGAAAGCCAAATCATTTAAAGTTCTGGGAGCAAAAAACATTATTCATCAATGGGTGTACAATATGAGCTTCCATATATTATAAGCCATTTGTATTTCAATTGCCGATTTTCAGATAAACTGGCAACAGACACATTAAAAACTAATTAACAAATAAATATATTGGAGTTGTATTGATTTATATTATGAAGGAATAGATAAAACATTTTCAAACTGACGAATTATCTAACTGGTTCTTATTACCACTCGATATTCCGAATAAAAATCGAAACCCCTTCAAAACAATTTTGCTTATTTTGTGGGAGAATGTATTGTGAACAAACACATATTATGATGTCTATAAGATGTTTGAAGATGCTTGAAGATGCTAGTCCTTTTTAATTTAACTTTATATCAGTTCTACATAGTTTTGAATAGCACACGGTGACAAAAAATGTGTTAACGGTTGTAGTTATACTCTCGTAAGCCACCAACGAAAAGATATAAAAAAAATATGCTAATTTATGTCTTATTGAATTATTAAAGGCATTAACACATATGAATGAATAAGTAGGGCATTGTCACAAACTAGTATTGGATTTTAATATTCGAAGTCATAAAAAATGTGCTCTTTAGTGGTGTCTGGAGCGCGTCAAGCAGAACAGGTCATATGAAAAAAAAGAGGAGACTTATTTCTTTAAAGCAAAATGTATTGTTTTATCTTACAAATTCGTTTTTTATAATAATAATGCATCTAACATTTTGAAAATAATGTGAATTTTCTTATAGTGACTGGATGTCTATTAATTAGAAACAATTCGGTGAATTAAAATACACAATCCCTCTCCATGGTATTACATTGTTCATTTTGTCTCCTATATTTTTTGCTTGCACTATTACTTTGCCTTAGCTATAAACTCTAAGCTTGATGGAAGGTCTCAGTATTTCTTTTTTTTTAGCTAACATGCTTCTTATTACGACTATGAAATCGCCAGTGCCGGAATTAGATAAAGAGAGGCCCTAGGCTAATCCACTTGTGAGGCCCCTCCCAATTCCCCACCTTCACGACTGGAAGAAGATGGAAGTGTTTTTAATCAATTTCAATAAAGGCAAAGATGACGAGGGGTGTTTAAAATTCTGCAATATTCTGAAATGGAGTGCAACTGTGTAAGGAAAATTACTGAAGGGTTGTTTAAAAAGTACAGTACGTTGTGACAGCATAAGTGAAAGTCCAATAACAGTGTCAAAAATATTATACACCTTGGCCGGAGGCCCCCTAAATTTTGAGGCCCTAGGTTTTAGCCTATCGAGCCTATAGGTAAATCCGGCACTGGACATCGCATTAATGAAGAGTAGACTAACATCTTAATAAAAATAAATTAATTTTGAAATATATGATTTTTGGAGAAAAAATCAGAGTAAAAGATTTTTCGTGTTTGCAAATCCTTTTCAAGCTTTACCTAGGCTTTAACTTTAAGCATATATGAAATATATTACCTTTATGTTTTCAACGTCTTGGCTTTGGTGGTTGATTAAATGTGTCTTTATTTTCTGCCGAGCGTTCTTTTTATACAGTCGCGCGTACGTGTAACATGACTACAAACACTGACCTGTGCATCAACATGACAATTTATGGTCTATTGTATATGTTCAATTGCATAATGTGGTAAAAATATCACAAAAATGTCATGTTTTATGTATAATTTACGATAAATGATCTTTATATATTTCATTGAACAATTTCAATTTCAAAGAGGATATTATACTTGTACATTATCAAGTCTGTCTTTTACACGAATCTGATGCAATATTTTTATGTGAGTCAAAATATCTAATCCATTATATATCAATACATAAAAAAAAAACGAGAAAAAACAAACATGAAAAGGGGTCTCATGTCATATTTGCGTTATTTGTGTTTGCTTGTGAATAGCGGTGTCCAACACATATTATGTTGTGTATTTGCTATGTTTCTCTTCGTCTTTTGTACCTTAAGTTGCCAATTTCTCTGGATTGTTCATTTTTGATTGCCCCTTCGGTATTCTCTAGCGTTTATTTATATAATGCAGTGATTTTTTTTCTATATATATCTTTACTCACATACAGCCAAACACATTGAGACAGAGAAAAATAGCAACATAATAATAAGATAACAAGACTATTTACTATATATACAGTCAGGAGGGTAAATGGATTACGGAACTACAGTGGGTAAATCAGGAATACAAAAAAACCTCATTGATATGTTTGATAAATATACATAATTTTCGTAACAGCGATTGTTATTTGTGGTGACGGCCGCTCGCTACATAGACCCAGTTCTGAAACACCATTTGGTGCCATTTGTGTACGTCTTAGGAACTACACTTTCAGGCATGACAACATGATACAACAAACATTTAATTTTAATTACATTGGCTCATAGTCAAACGATTGAAAAACTGAATAATTTTAAATTCTCTGGTAGGTAGTAAAGCAACGGGATAAAACATCGGCTGAAGTTACCTACATGTACGTCTGAAAAGGGGGTGGGGTTTATGGTGCTTAACGCTACTTTTAACAATATTTCAGTTATATCATGGAGGCCAGTTTTATTGATGGAAGAAACCGTAATACCCGGAGAAAACCACCGACCTGCCGAAAATCACTGACAAACTTTATCACATAATGTTGTAACGGGTACACCTCATCATGAACTTTAGTGGTGATAGGCACTGATTGCACGGGTAGTTATAAATCCAACTACCATGCGATCACGACCACAACGTCCCTTACGCCTGAAAGAGACTGACATTAGTTTTTATTACATTAATTTTACATAATTTAGGATATGTAAATTTTAAACACTTAATAAATATATCAGCAAGAGTATTGCCATACCGATACATATACTGTACAACGGAGGATTATTGCATTTTGGTATTCGCCTAACAAGGACATCCGAAAGTTGCTTAATGGGATGAAAGTCCGGCCAAAAAGATGGACATGGCAAAACGTCAACATTGCGCCCCTGTACAAAATCTCTACACATTTGTGCAACGTGTGGTATCGTGTTGTCCTGTTTCAACATAAAATTGTGTCGCTGCATAAAAGTAGCTACCACTGGCAAAATAATGTCGTCACGATACCGGATGGCATTAACAGATCCCTGCATGATGATTAATGGTGTTTTATGTCCTAATACAATGCCTCCCCACACCATTACACTTCCACCGCCATAACGATCTCTCTCAATGACGCAAGCATCTGTATCTCGTTCACCCTTTCTCCTGTATACACGGATTCGATCATCTGAGTTCTCTCCTATATAAAGTGAGAATCTTGATTCGTCGGTGAACAAAACTGATTGCCAACATTGTCATCGCCATATTCGTAGATCATGACGCCTCAACCAATAGGGACCATTCACCGCTTCTCCCGTTTGGTGACGCTACTGTTCCATAAGTGGTCACATGTGCGTTTGAATCACAAAGACGCTTGTATCTTAACGTTAACCTAATGACGGCACTGAATTATAAAACTTGGATGGTGCAAACATTGAAGCTTAACTAGTACAGTGCGGGTGATATTACCTGTTAGAAGTATAGATTTAGTTGAGACGAGTATATGTAAAATAAAAGTATTATCTGTAAGTCGCAAGAAAAGACTTTTATTATGACCATATTAAGAAATGCAATGGACGTTTACAAGCCATATCGGCATGTACCTTGGTGTAGCCTATGCATGTTCATAAAAGGTGTACATTGTACATGATGTTTTGTTACTCACACTGCAATACTGATGAACTTCATTCCAACATTTTAAAGTACCTGAATTTCGGGAAATACTACCTCCAAGTGAACAAAATAGAATAATCAAGTTCCCGTCTCCACATACAAAATTTTGAATGAATATATCTCGGTCTATCTATATTTAGGCAATCTTCAAATCTAAATCACACTCTTTAAAATTATTTGGTGCAAAATTATACAGATAATATATTCCTTCTTCGTGTAGTGTTATTAACTGTTAAAGATTCGACAACAAGCGGGTTAATCATAGCATTTATTTTAGAAAGATTTTGAGCATGTATTATGAATGGCATAATAAATAGTTAAATAAAGAAAATTCGTTGTTTCTTACTATTTTTAATTATTTTCGACAGATTTTGGTAGCATTCAAATATTTTGTACAATCAGACTGGCTGATCATCGCACAAAACCTGGAACTGCCATACAATGTAAAATTAAAGACTCAAGTTGTCACCGACAGAGTTCCGTCGGGTTTTAAGTGGAATTCGTGCTGCTCAATCTTCAGTTTTCTGTGTATTTTTTTGTAGACCACTGTTTATCATTTTGTCCTTTTTCGCTTGGCCATTGCATTGCCTGCCCTTATTCGATATATGACTTCTGATAACCCTTTTGGCATCTACAAACTTTTCTTATCTGTTGACCTATACACACACCACTATACTATCCCAATTATCAAATTTATTTCATTGTAATATATATGTAAAAATATATTGAAGATTACAATTATTTGGCATAATGAACTTTTTAATGGTAAAGGACTAAAGGCAAAGCACATGATTTTTGTAGGTTTATTCCATTCTAATGCAGTTAAAAACGTTATTTATAACTTTAGTTAGCTGCCTGTTATTGAAATGAACAGTCAAACGATTTAAATTACGATTTCAGTAATGCTACGAAAAAAATCGGGAATTTGCATAAAACCCAGCGTTCTATACAATAAAAAAAATAAACATAAAAAAATGTAAACGTACTCGATTGGAAACGTACGGACTACTTTTGCATGGTTTGGTGTTTAACACCACTTTCAACAAATTTCAGTGGGGGTCAGTTTTATTGGTGGAGGAAAACGGAGTGCACAGAGAAAACCACGGACCTGCCACAAGTCACTGGCAAATTTTATCACATAATGTTGTATCGCCTGGGCGAGATTCGAACTCATAACGTTAGTCGTGATAGGTACTGGCTGCGTTCAGAGTAGTATCGTTGGTAGCATTGAACTTTAACATTGGTACTATTGGGCACTATTGGTACCATAATTTTACAAATTAAGTCTGAACGCTATATTTTTGCCCATGGCAACTTATTTACAAATTGTACCAACGGCATACCAGTGGCTGGCATTTTGAACAACGGTAGTCTATATGGAACTACATGTATTATGAATGTTAATATCAATAATATTTCATATTGCAGACCCCTGTAGTTTATCATACGAACAGGCCAATTACAATATATTCGAAATTTTTTAGAAAAGTGCAGGGATAAAAATTGCATGATTATTTTCGAAATAGAAAAATTCCAATTTCCACAATTGAAGACTACAGTGGTTATTTCATCTACCATTTGAATACAAACACTTGATAATATAATTACTGTGCAAAATAAACTTCAAATGCTCTATTAATAAAAACCAAAAAACTTGAAAAGTTTTCCATTAATACCCAGTTACAGTGGGAAAATCATTCCTTACAAATCTTGCCGGTTTGGAACACAGGGACTTGCTCCCGGCCACTATTTTTTAACTATTAGTGTGATGTCAACTGAAAAATCACATGTAATTTATAGTGGGTAACACATTGATGGTAAAAAAAAATTAGTGGGGCGAATTTAGTGGATGGGAGCACGTCCCTGTGGTTGGAACTGGCAAAGATGTCGCCATTTTGGATTCGCATGAACATGTGACTTACCAACGCTAACATCACTTTAGACGGCCTGTTAGAATGGTAGACAACGGTAGCTATTATTGGTCACTATTAGCACCAATGTCTTGCCAATGGTAACATTTAGCCACCAACGGCAGTACTCTGTATGCACCTACTGATTGTATCTACATAGGTACTTGTAAATCCAACTACCAAAATGATCATGACCACGAAGGTCCCTTGCGGACTACTGAGTTAAATATTGTAGAACTAGATACATCTGGAAACTATCGTGATAGAACATCACATAATAAAAAAAACTGTATTTGATATACTGATACCCTTATGAAGAGTTTGCTAAATTTTGAAAATGAATTGATTGAATATAGAAAATCGTGAATTTGAAGGTAAAAAGTGGGAAAGGATGGGATGAGAATCTAAGAAGAATTTTATTTTGTGTGGCTTAAACTAAAAATTGAAACAAAAATGAGAAAAGGAAAATATGCTTCAAAAATAAAAAATGTGATCATCTAGGTAGGGAAGGTCAATTAAGTTTTTCCTTTCCGTAAACTGGATATATCGTACAGATGAAGAACATTTGCTAATGAATTTTTTTGAAAATAATCATAAATGTGTTCCCTTTGGATTGTTTATTACAAAGATAAATTTATCATTGCTATTAATTTTGTTTTATCATGAGCCGTTTTTAGATTTATTTTGAATAAGCTCCCCTTTAAATACTATGTTACTTGAAAAGGTGTCTATTCACACAGGGCATTATGGACCGATCATTTAACTTGCAGGGGGGAGGGGGGGGGTTAAGGTTTTTTGTTTCGTTCAGAAATATTTTTTCGGGCAACACGAGAGGTTAGAATATTTATTTTTTTTTTGTATTTAACATTAGGTTATATGACAAAAACTCTGAATCAGATTATTTTTTTTCCTCCACCAAAATCAGAATATTTTTTTCAACAACATTGGGAATCAGAATGTTTTTTTATTAAAAAAGCCATAACCCCCTCCCCACCCCCCTTCAAGTTAAATGATCCGTCCCTTAGATATTGACGTGTTCTTGTACCCAACGTTAACAATTCAAGCATCATCGAGATTAAAACGTTCCGGTAACCACTTATGGAACAACAGCGACGTCTGTCGAAAGAAATCAGGTGAATGATTCCCATTCATATGTGTATGTCTAGCGTTATGTCCGCTAATTATCGATAAGTGGTCTGTACGCTCTAACACCAGCTTCTCGGAGTCTGTTGAGCACCAATCATGTTGTTGCGAGTTCCAGCAGGTGTTGTGACTGTTTGTTGTACGACTGTCTGAATAAACATTAGAGAATACCGAAGGGGAAATCGAACATGGACAATCCATAGAAACTGGCAACATACAAGACGAAGAAAAACAAGACAAAAAGACAACACAATATGCTCTGGACACCACTATGCGCAAACAAACACAAATAACGTACAGAAGACATGAAACCCCTACAAACCACTGGAGGCAAAGACGAACCGAACATCGTTTTATGCGGAAATCGCAAAGAACATCATAACATCACAACTCCGAACGTAAAGACACATAATAGGACAGCTTAGAAAACTAAAAAGATGAGCAACATGGACCCCATCAAAAAACCGGGGGTGAACTGAATGATGGAAATGCGTCAAACGTACAGTTTCTCTCATCATTTCGAAGACGTTACATATCAATACTAACTTTTACTCACTGGTTTAGTTAGGTGAATATTGTAGTAGTGTAGCAACGATTTATTGATTTTCGTTTCGCAATTTCAAATGGAGCTCGTGAAATGCGGTACTAACATTCATAGCTCATGTAACGCATTTGATATAACGGGTAAAAAAATGGTCAATTTATTACACCTTAACGACACGGATGATTACACACTTTTCAATAAAAAAAAATTGTTTTTTTAATTTTATTGAAAAAAAAAGAAATTTCTTTATTTTATTTCAATTCTGTATATGAGTTTATCTGTTTGCTATGTGTAAATCTATATTTATTTTCATGTAGACTTGATATTGGTAAGTTCATTTTTTATGATCAATTTACATTCTAAAGTAAAGATGATAATGATTTTAACAAGCCGGTTTTCAGTCAACCATGCATGATATATTTCTTGTAGATATGTAGGTTGTATAATGAGTTTGATGTTACACTGGAGTTAATACTTTGCATCAATAGGTAGGTTATTTTTCTTTTCTGCTTTTTATTTGGAGGGGGATTAAAGTTCTTGCAATTTTAATCAAGTTTTTCTATTGGGGCGACTGCATCGGTGGCGTAATGGTTAGCGTGCTTCTCCTCTAAACACGTAGCATTAAGGAGAAAGAGCAGAATAATGTGTCCGAGTGGAGAGACATGTCTACCCACGGACTGTTGTTTCAGTGAGCTAGTACTATAAAATTCCAACTCAGCATGTTGGTCTAGAACAAAGTGGACCTCATCATCATATCATTGAAAATTAACTTGCTCTCGATATAGCTGCAACATTGCTGAATAGTCGTTAAACAACAATCACTCTCTCCCCAAAAGTCCAAATGATGTGCATGTGCATACGTTTTTGTGTCAATGTATGCATGCCTCCGAGTACAAAACATGTCCATTTTGTTATTTAGTCTACTTCCACAATTATTGTTTTACATAGAGATTCAAGCCTAAAACTTCACAAAATTTGACAAAAGTGGTTTCTGAATTTATCCCATTGAGTTTGAAGTAAGGATACAACAGATACAGATAGGTCTGCTTCATACATTAACATACATCTCAAAATTGACAGTGAGGGGCGGTTAAGAACGAAACTTTACGACAAAAGAGATGATTTCAATATTCCAATTGTGAACTTTCCATTTATATGTAGCAACAATCCAGCAGCATCTGCATATGGAGTATATATATTGTAACGGCTTCACCCATTAACCCGAGTGGCTATAAGATAATAAGAGGTTCAACTGAAACATTAATTTGCATGGATCCTTTGAACTGGCATAGGTTGAATTTTATATAACTATAAGTCAGGTAAAAGTTCAGATACTTTATATCAGTCTGGAGCATAAATATTTTATATAACATTTACAAGATATAACAATTTATTTACAATAACAATGATCCATAGTCATCCAACTTAATAAAATCGAGGAAGGTTGATTAATCGGAAATCACGAAGGTTGACCTAAATTCAACCTTCGGTATTTCTATAAAATATTCCGCATATCATATCTTATTTATTATTCACATTAACTTCTTATTTCAGTAATTAAAATGAAACTATAATTATCCTAAAATCTCTTAGACCTTAGGTTTTGGGGTCGTAGGTTGACTAGTAAAATCGAAGATTGACGGAAGGTTGACGACACATGGCTAATTTACATATATAAATAAAGCAGCATTATAATGCTCGTAGGTCATAACCTATTGAAATTATTTCTGTACCAGGCCAAACTGATTCTGCATTTTGTCAACAACCTTTTGAGACATCTTGAAGGTTGATTAGGTTGATTAGGTTGAGTTAGAATAAATATAAGCTTTTCTTAAAAGCCTCTGTCAACAATTGACAATGAGAAATAAATCTAAGAAAGGTTGGGTGACCTCGCTATTTATTGGTAAATCCACTTGGCATCAGGACATCTCGGGACCTGGACATCTCGGTACTCAACATATGCGACATCTCGGTACTCGGTACTGGAAATTTCGGTACTGAATAATAAAAATAATTTGATTGAATTTAAAAACTTTTTAAAACATTTTTTTTACATGTAGACGTTGTGTGGTTTTTTTAATCATCTTTAATCAAATGGACATCAAAGAGGCAATTCATTAATATTTGTAAATAACTTTTGCTTTGATAACTAAGTCCCTTTATCAATAAATCACAGATAAACTTAACGGGATGATTATTTTCATTTCTGTTTTGATTACATAAATGTTTTAATTAGATAGCTTTAAATACCAAATTTAATTTCTTTAATCATAGATCAGTGCTTTAATCTTTTGTTGGATTTCAAAAGACGATACAAGCTGAATTTTATTTGAGAAATATTTGCCAAGCCGATATATAATGGAGGGTTACCCTAATTTGAGATTCAAACTGCAAAACGAACGAGTATCCGTGTATAGATTGTGGCAGCAATGTCCGTCCCAGACCGGAGGCTTTACAATGTGACCAGTGTTCACAGTGGCAGCACAGATTATGCAACACTGGTAAGACCTTTTTATCTAATTGTATCGCTTTTGTATATTAATTTATTTAACCCCCCAAATTATAAACAGAAAATCAAGAAATGTCGTATATTGAAAGCACTGTCAATTTCCTCAGTTACTCACACGAACACACATAGCATAATTGGTAACGACACTACAAAGTATGAAGAATTTTTGTGGGGGAAAGCAATAAATCAGTCCGTTTTAATGAAATGAAAGTACCGGGGCTTTCTTAACAAACACGCTGAATTTCATAATTTGCATAATTACTTTTGTAAATAATAAATGGAGGTCAAAATAATGAAAATATAAATAAAAATCAATATACAAAAACAACGATCTCCGGGATCGATCTACACTGGAATTATCAAAAACTCATATCGATCCACTTTTGTGTCATAAATTAAAGAACTACTAGTACAAAAATATTGGCAATTAATAAGTACCAAACAATTGTGGTCAGTACCGAATATTGTCTCATCCAAGTCCCGAACTGTCCAGTACCTAGTGCCGAGATGTCCAGGTCAGTACCGAGTACCGAGATGTCCAAGTCAGTACCGAAATGTCCAGGTACCGAGTTGTCCCACAGGCACTCGAATTCCGGACCCCCCTTTTTCCTCATTTGGTCCCTCCCGCGATTTTGGTATGGATCTTTGTCTGGAAGCATATCTTTGAGCCATTTATCCATATTTTACAACATTTCGTGTTACAACTCTCTCGTTCTACTAACTTTTGTTTCTAGGTCGAGCTGCCGTTTTATTTCGTGTTACAACTCTCTCGTTCTACTAACTTTTGTCTCTAGGTCCAGCTGCCGTTTTACTATATGTTTTATTAAGTAAAACGACAGCTGGACCTAGAAACAAAAGTTAGTAGAACGAGAGAGTTGTAACACGAAATGTTGTAAAATATGGATAAATGGCTCAAAGATATACTTCCAGACAAAGATCCATACCAAAATCGCGGGAAGGACCAAATGAGGAAAAAGGGGGGTCCGGAATTCGAGTGCCTGTGAGTTGTCCAGGTACCGAGATGTCTAGGATCCATTCACTTTTGCTCCAGCCAATCAAAAAGGCTAATACAAAAATAGAATCTCGTGCTACATCCCGCCACACTTGAGTGAATGGAAACAACAACAAATCGTAAAATGTATCACCGGTATTTGGATGATTAATTAAAATATAGGCAAGTTAAAATACATACACAATAACTTTATAGTTGAAAGAACTGGCAACCAGCAGTAAATATTTCTCTGGAAGCAAAATTCCCGAGGTAAACAACGGTCTGACATTTACGATCGAACTGTCAGATTTCGTAATAAAACAAATTTATCAAGTTCGTTACAATATATATCTAAATTGATACGATATTCCAGAGCTTGTGGTTCCTATCAGGATTTCCTTGATAGAGGGTTGCTGCTAACAAGGAAGCTGTTGTACCAAGGGTTCTTATTGGTTAAGTTGAATTCATCATTTCGAAAGTTTTACGGTCGCCACCATGACTTGGTTGACCATGGCATTATGGCATATATGTGTCACAAATGACCACTGATATGTTCCACTTGTCGCTAACACTTCTCTGTCCGTTCCTCATTCATGACTTATCACCGTGTTTGTAACTAGATTAACATGACGGATGCAAGTAGTGGAGCAGGAACTGCTTACCCTCCCGGGGGCCGGAGCACCTGTGTAAAACCCCGGTTTTTAGTGGGGTTCGTGTTACTCGATCTTTAGTTGTATGTGTATGTTTTGTATATCGTTGTTTGTCCTTTTTTCAGTTTTTCTTTAGGCCATTGTGTTGTCTGTTCTTCTTCGATACACGGATTCTGATTACCCCTTTAGTATCTTCAAACTCTTCTTAAGCATGTTTGTTCATACATGTTGTAGGTAAAGTACACATCACATTGAGCACCAACACTAAACCTGTAAGATTTTGACAACTGGAAAAACAATCAACTTCATCAAAGTGTTATAAGAAAATATATAACAACAAAGTTATACATCTCCAGATATAGTTTGCTTTGTTTACATCTAATCTTGTTCAGTATATAATAAATTGATTTCCAGTTCAATTGCTTTTCATGAAATGTATCCCATTTTAATTGATATTTTAGAGTGATTAGTTTACGTATTACTTTCTGGATATTTTTCGGTTAAAGTCTTTTGGAATAATGATTTTATCATTGTGATTTCGAACCATTACACCACCGATGCGGTTACAATATTGAAGTAAAATAAAATGTAATTGAACATTATTTTTTAAATTTTTCCAATAAAATAGATTTTGTAACACATTTTCATATTCACACCAATATATCAACAATACAACCTGTACAAATATATGTTATAAAAAAAGAGATCAACTTCAAGTGACGATCATGAAAAAATTGTGCGTCAGTTATTTACCTTCTGCATAAAAGTGGGTTATATTGTAATTTGGGGAATGGATTTTTTTTCTAATGTAATAGATAAGTTATTTAATTCAAATTTAGAATGATACAATTTATTTCATTATCAATATTAAGCGCCGTCTATTTCAACGGAGGTAAATCTTGTCAAAAATATATAAAAACAACGCGGGAAAATCTATTCCACAGGTATAGTGCCCGCGGGATATCGTTTTAGACTGGTTAGTTCCCGTCGCTAGGCATAGTCACCCGTTGTCAAGATTAAGCATACACTGTTCAAACATAGCAAACTCTAATCATCCAATCAAAATAAAGCATTTTTATATGTTATGTACTAATATGATTTAAAACCTCATGCGTTAAAAATATATATTGCTTAATTCCACAATTTTACATTTTTTATTTGTCTGCAACAAACAACAGTAACATGTACTTTACAATAAATTATATAGTGGAAATAACGTGCAATTTTGTGTTTTAAAATATCATACGAAATTGAAGAAATTATCATTTGTTTTGTTATCACTTGATTGCACACCTTTGCAATTTTTACTATTTGTTTAAGAAATAGATCATGGAAGCCAGTGGCGAGGGATAAAATTTACTAATATCCGCCAACCCATGTTAAAACTCAAAACACATTCTGGCTTCCATGAATTATTTCGATTCTGAATGATATGTCTTAAGAGTACAAAGACGGTAGTATACTTTGATTGGAAGACGGTAATTTATATTTATGTTTGCGGAGAATGTCGTACACAATTTATGCTGCCAAATTCGAGCAGACGATAATTCATCATGTACATTTACGACGGAAAAGTCAGTCACATGCACCGGCGCATGTGCTAATAAGATTATACCCAATCGATAAATCGCTCGTTTGTTCGCAAAGCGAAAGAAGGACGTTATGTTAGAATTACAACTAGCAACAGTACCGTGATGGTTTGATGATTTATGGTGTTTAACGCCACTTTCAACACTATTTCAGTTATATCATGGCGGTCGGTTTTATTGGTGGATGAAACCGGAGAAACCAGCGAACTGTTGCAAGTCACTGACAAACTTTATCACATAATGTTGTATCGAGTACACCTCACCATTAGAGGGATTCGAACTCATCGAAATCAAAAAAGGTTTGTTATTGAAATTTACAGTTCCTAAATAATTTAATTATTAAATCTAAATCCCACAGACATATGTGACTGTAGCCTATTTTGGCTACCCTGTTAGGCCCTCTGGCTTACTAGCTCCCAAAGATTTTTTGAATTATTTGGCTTTTCAAACTTTCGAATTTGAGAGTACCTTATGAAGGTTATCCCAGAAACGCGTCGTGCACAGTTAATTAGATATCTACGGTTTTTTTTACAATTTCGTCTCTAATGTTCATACAATATTCAACGCTAATATGGACACCCGAGGAGTCAGTATTACCAAATAATGACTTTACCACACTTCCTTGTTTCGTGAACAATTTTTTCTCTAATACATAACTTAAATAACTATGTTGACATGTTAAACTGTTTCATTACATTTTGTAATATTTGGAGGTTTCCCTTTTCTAGGGAGAATAGTACATATACCAACTACAAAATTCGGGAAATTACTTTTTACTTGGTGTATTGCATGTGTAAGATTAATATTAATCTGGTCATGATCACCTTTAGACTTTGTAATGTCGTTTGTACCTAATGATATTACTACCTTTCTACATTTTTGTCATGCGCTTTGGATTTGGCTAGTATTATGGTCTCGTCTAGATTTTTTAATGTTGCACCTGAAATTGAGGTGTTTATACAATTAGTTGAAATTTTCCCAAGTCTTTTACAGTTATATGCCCCTAGTAAAACATTTACTGAGTCTTCATCGTCTGTAGTATGATTATTGTCAGCCTGCCCTGCGGTGTAGTATGATTATTGTCAGCCTGCCCTGCGGTGTAGTATGATTATTGTCAGCCTGCCCTGCGATGTATTCACGTTCTAATTCTCTGTTGCTCTCTGAGAGTAATAAAACTACAGTCCATATTTAATGTGAGCAATATCTCGTATCTGCGTGTATTATTTCATGGTTCTTAGCGGTTGCTTACATTCTGGTATATAAACCATAAAAACATCAATGGAAAAGTATGAATTCAAGTCACAAGAACTTTATTTGACTGCATGTACTTATAATCGCAAATAGATCATAAAAAATTAAACCGCCAACACATAAAGTTGATCAATAACATGAAATAAATATTCGCAATACATCGTGTCCGTCACAGTCTCTGCATCATAAAGCAGTGAGAAAATTCATTTAAATGCATCAATAAAGAAGCATAAATTACATTTAAAGTTTTCATTCACATCCAATCCAACAACAACAACAAGCTACAATGCACGAGAAAAAAAAAGATTTAGATTTTGGAAAGACCATTGAACTTTCATGGTGGTGAGGTACTGCAAAAACTGTCGATCGCCAAATTTTATGGAAAAAAGCTCTATCAATAGCTGGTATGTCCTTGATGTTCCCTTACAATTATTCCAACTCGTTTGATAAATATTTCCTAATACATTTAAATACCATGAAAAATAATACCCAATAACAAACATAATATGTAAATAAATATTAGTAAAGATACAAATGTGTTAGGGTTAAGATTGTTGTATTTAACACCACTTCCAACAATATTTCAGCTATATCGTGGCAGTCAGTTTCATTGGTGGAATAAACCGGAGTACCCTGAGAAAATCACAGACCTGTCGCAAGCCACTGACAAATGTCATCCCATAATGTTGTATCGAATACACCTCGCCATTAGTCGGATTCGAACTCACAACGTTAGTGGTGATAGGCACTAAGTAGTTGTAAATCCAACTACCAGACGATCATGACCACGACGGCCCCTACACGCGTGTTCGCGAAACATTTAAGAATGCATAGCCAATTCAATGTTAACTCACTAACGTAAGTATCTTTATAGAGTTTTATATTCGGAGAGAGTATCTGATTGATTAATAGATTGTTGTTTAACACCAATGTTAAACCTATTGGTTAGTTCCTATTCATATGCATAAAATAGTCAATTGTTTTATTAAATACAATGTTGTTACTCGATTGGTGCCACTAGTGGAGCAGGAACTGATTTCCCTTCCAGAGCAACTGAGTTCATCCCCGGTTTTTAGTGGGGTTCGTGTTGCTCAATGAAAAGTTTGTAGATCATTGTTTGTGGTTTTTGATTTTGCCATTGCATTGTCTGTCCTTCTTCGATTTACGACTTCTTATTACCCCTTTGGTGTCTTCAAACTTAAAAGATATTTATATAGATAATTTTAATGGAAATACATCAGGTAAATTAATACAAGAAACTGTGAATTCATAGATACCAATTGACTCGCGACTGTCGTACCCCGTTCGCTTTTTTCTTCATGAATCTATGTTGTTCTTTATCTGTTCTGTAATGATGCATCTTTATTTTTTTCTAGCTGAGCAATTTTGAACTTTGTCCTACACTACGACAGTCCACTGAGTAGAGAGTATAATGAATCACGTGACATGTGCACACAATGGCGAAGAGAATCACGTCAAAAGTGGTGAAGAAAATCACGTTATAAGGTAACAAAAATGGTCTAAAATATTATTTAGAACATAACATTATTTCAATACATATTGAAAGTGTCAGTTATCCCGAAGCGGAGCTGATAATATGGCAGTTGGATTTATAGCAACCTATGCAATCACTACCTATCAACCCTAAAGTTTTGAGTTCGAATCCCATTCAGGCAGGGTGTACTCGATACAACATTACGTGATAAAGTTTGTCAGTAACTTGCGGCAGGTCGGTGGTGCTCTCCGCATACTCCGGTTTTCTCCGGGTACTCCGGTTTTCTCATCCAATAAATCTGAATGCCATGATATGGCTAAAATATTGTCGAAAGTGGCATAAACCACCATAACCCACCCACTATAACGTGTAATTGACTACTAAATTTTCATTTGTTCAATCACTGACAAGACTATCAATTCTAAGCTATTAATAGTATATCTCCTCATAGGAGTGGAACAGGGACAAAGTAAAACAAGGGGGCAACTAAAGGGATCTAATTTTAACAAGATTGTAAGACTATTTCATTAACTGAACGCTTTACCGAAGAAAACTAAAATAGTATATAGTTAAAATAGTTCTATATATATTTAATTCAACGAGAATTGAATACTTTCGTTATTACACAGACTACTTACACACACATTTTCAAAGATAACCTTTAAACGAGCTTTTCGCATTTATATTTAGCATTTGAAGATGTTTCATTCTTAAATGTATGCAAGTTTTCGGTTTATAGACATATCTAAAAATGGCTACTAACTCCAATATGGCACAAATATACATAAAATTGTCATATGAAGGCCCAATTCAATTGGTGTAGCCCTTAAATAGAGAGTAGGCACGAATAATGTCTGAAGTTGACAAGATTTTCTTTTAAAGTTTGAAATAAAATTTAATATTTCTTTTATTTATTATAGATTTACAAACAATATGCATTCTTTAATGAAAGTATAGGACATACAATACAATGGCCAAATTAAAAGGACAAAATGACAAACAGTGATCTGCAAATTACTACACATAAAACTAAAGATTGAGCAACACGTACCCAGCTAAAAATCTGTGGTAAACTCAGGTGCTTCGGAAAGGTTAGCAGTCATTAGTGACATCCACCATGTTTCTATTAAACGACACGAACATCATCTGATTGTATGAATACACCCCGTCATGGCGAGAATTAAATCTAATTAAATGAAGAAAGGGGAATTACAGTGTACAAACATGCAACGGTAGGACAATGTGAACCAGTATATCCCCCAGCGGGTTATAGAAAATATGTTTCCTCTGGTCATCTTGGCCAATCCCTTTAAGGTGGTTATGATATGGGTTAAGTACTCTCATGAAGTTCGCGGTAAATTGTCCTTTCAAATGACGTTGACGACTAGCACGTTAATACGATCCTAAAAAGATTGTTTGACGTTTGACAGTAAAAGACATTCCACCATTTTTAAAGTATTGAAACATATTTCATTGCAGCATGAACATTCCCCCAATATATCCTTTCATGCGTCACAAGAATGTGAATTTTGTAGCCTATCCAGTTTTTCAAAATGGAAACATTGAAAATCAGTTGAAACGTATTCGTGAATTCGAGCCACATGATGATGCTGTATTAATGTGTTCACCATGGAAATCGGGTAAGTCCATGTAAAGTTAGCAATATATATAAACGCTAGAGAATTCCGAAGGGGCAATAAAAAATGGACAATCCAAAGAAACTGGCAACAAGACGTAGAAAAACAAATCAAAAACACAACACAATATGTGTTGGATACCAATATGCGCAAACAAATGCAAATAAAGTAAATAAGACAATCTAAGGGCACTCCTACAAACAACTGGAACCGAACGTCGCTTTTATGCAGAATTTTAACGGACATCACAACACAGAACTCAGAACGTAAAAAAACATAGTGGGACAATAAAAAAAATAAAAAGATGAGAAACACGGATCCCACCAAAACACCGGGGGTGAACTCATGTGCTCGCGAAGTGTAAGCAGTTCTTGTTTCTTACAAGACACCCACCGTGTTACTCATACATACAGTCAAATCGGGTAAGAGTATTGGCAGTGATAAAGGATTGTAAACATCTACGTAAAAAGGAGAAAATCCGTTGTCATTTGGGATATGGATATTTCATAGCGGACAACCGTAGAATTATCGTAGCGATGACTTCAAGCTAGGAGCAACCTTGCATTGTTTGAGTAGCTTTTGTGTCAGCGGCTGAGCTCTGTTCTGAAAATTGTACTGGGCACAAGCTCTAGGAAAACGCATGAGTTGTGAAATATAAACTCCATACGCTGGTGATGCTGAAATATTGCTACTGATGAATGGGAATTGACGATTCAAAAAGTGAAGTCATCGCATTTGTCGTATACTTTTGTTTTTAATCTTCCTTTGGATATGATTGTTTTTATTGTCTTGGCTTATATATCTTTCATAGAGATACCCGTTTATTACTGGAGACTTATCCATTTTTGCAAATAAAATATGGTTAAACGAAACCGGTGTATTTTGAAAACACAACAAGACAAAACCATCAAACTTCCGGTATACGTAGTTGTCTGTGCATGACGTAACATTAGTATTATAAATGGACCAATATCAACATAAAGATACATCACCATTACCTATTTTTCTAACATTTCTTCAACAAAATCATAACATAATCATTGGTCCCACTCAATGATCAGCTGTTATCCTCTGACCCATTGAACTGTTTATCCAATAAAAAACATTCATGTGTATTAGATTGGCTACGTGACTACTTCGAACGACTTTGCCAATGACGTAACAATAGTGGTAACCGTCTATGACATGCCAACGCTTATAATTTTCCGCTAATGAATATTCACCTAACCTGAACTTTAACATGCAAATAAAAAGAAACTATTTCCTTCCAGGAAACACGCTATGTGAATATGACCTCAGTTCTAAAACGAAACTACAGTTGGTGTCGTCATAGCCTCTAATGTATTAATTCGATTTTGGTATACCAATGTAACCAGGCATGACGTTCATAAAACTTTTGAGCAGACTTTGTACTCGTACCGGAAAGTACAGTCAAACAAAATACTGCTTCAAATTAATACTTTTTTCTGGCTGGACAATTTTGGGATACTGGATTGCTTTCTGACTGTAAGCCCGGTGCTTGTCATCACTTAAAAGTTTGAGTTAGATTCCCGATGTCATGTAGTATATTGATCCCCTGAAATATTGACATATACCATATGGAAATTTGACCCAGGGTTAAAATTTAAGTCATGTTATTTTGAACCAAATCTTGTACGTGATGAGATATTACAGTACTCCATGAAACATTATTTTATAAAGCTTGTCGTTGATTGGCAGCTGCATGTTGATCGGGCACTCCTGCTTCAATAAAAGTGACCGCTATGATACAACTAAAATAGTGGTGTTAATCACCCATAGCTATAACTCTTATTTTACACTTGCTTTTGTACATGTATTTCACAGATCAACCGCATCCAAAAAGGCTTAATTATATATATGTCAAAAGATATTAATATGCGAGCGAAGCGAGCTCTTTATGGTGAAAAATGTGTACCTAGGATTTTTTGACAAATTTAATCTTCTTCAATCTTCACATGGCTTCACATACTGATGGATATATATTTTTCTGCACATTGTAAACACGTTCCGTGTATCACACTTACACACTCTACTAATGAAAATCTTCTTAACATAAAGCGCAAAGGTGATCCTACATCTCGGACACTCTCTCGTACGTCCGATACCACTGAAACCCGGAACCCGTGGGCAATAAAAGTCATTTTGTTAAATCTCTTCTGACATGCTTACAAGAAAAACAAATTCTGAGCAGAAATTAACTTTTGAGATCTCATAAGGAACGAGAGTTCGATTGAATGAGACTAGATTCGACCCTAAAAAGGTCGTCCCCGATATATCTCGGTCCAAACATTCTCGGCACTATTTTGATGCACTGGATGAGCGTGAAATTGACAGATAATTTTCAGATTCGCGAGCATTCATGGCCGTGCCTGTTTCATATTAAAATAAGTCAGATGGCGCTTTCTTTGTGTTTATTATACACAAGTCATCTTCAAAACTGCTTGTCTATGAAGAATTTTGTATTTATGTATATTTCATATCAGTTCTAAATTCGACCTTTTCATTGGTGTAGACATGTTCATATGTCATGCATTAATATGTGTTTAAGAAATCAACCAGTCATTAACATGATTAACATGCTAATGACCGATCTAGGTTTTAGAGTTGTGTCCCTTTCTTAAAACGCTACAGAGATCGCACAGTTGTCAATGTAAATCAACATGGCTGTCCATCGTCAATATACAACATGTACATGTACTAAAATTAGCAACATTATTTAGAAAGTCTTCTTTCCTTCAATGAAATAGTAGTCACTATTACATAAATAAAGTGTATGAGTCATTACCATGTTCTTAATAATTTTTCCTTTCAAATGCAAATTTTATTACAGGAACTCATTGGGTTTATGAGCTGACATCAATGCTGTTAAAACAAACAACTACGTACAACCCACTTCAGGACGAGCTTGTCCAAATACACATTGATAGTAAAACTGAGAGTGAGTTGCAAGAGATCACAGAATATCCAATTTTACATACACATCTTCCAATAAGTTTTTGACCCACCAAGCATAAGGAAAATGGAGGTAAAATCATATACATTAATAGGAATCCAAAGGACAGACACGTATTATTTTTCACTTGGATAAAAGGAAAACATGGTATTCCGCCAAGCTGGAACTGGAACAATTACTTTGAGGAATGCGTTTTAAAAGGCAAGTCATGCTATTTTATTGATCCAAATATGTAATTACTGAAGCATGAACACAATTAGCGATGTAACTAAAGTATGTACAAATTTGTCGGCATAACCTATATTAAATAAGAACTATAGTATAAGGTCGTAAAAGAAATTCCACCATATTTCAAAAATCAATCTGTTCCCATTGTCTCCTATAGTTACACTAACAGCATTGGCCGTAAAATTTTCAACTACAAAGAAGCATTGCAAGATATTAACATAGAAGAGTACCTTAAGAACCCTCTGACTTGTGACTGCTCCCACTCTCCTTTTCAATACAACCCATCTGGACATGTAATCACTGGTGATCTGAATATCATTCAACATGAGAGTCTCCGAAAGGTGATTTCTCATGGTCCTAAATTCAGAGAACCTCAACACATCAATTGGAAACATAATTTCAAGATAATTATGGATGCTGTTGAAGATTATGCCAGAAGGTGGATAAAGAGAGAAGTAGACCAAGATCCTGAGTTAGAGTCCTTGTCAGACTGGGTTAGAACAATTAGGTCTCTAGTACAAGGTCGGATTCACAAACTCAAAAATTGTGTTAATAGTCGACCCAAGTCTGTATTTAAAGACCAAGAAGCTGTTAAGTGTCTTTCCTCTCTTCATGACAAATATGTTATCGTTCCTGCGGACAAGGCTTCCAACAATATCGTGTTTGTATGTAAATCATATTACTTCGAATGCCTAATCAAGGAATTAGGTATAAATAGCAACACCTCTAGTAATACCACATACAAACCAACTTCGTTCGACAAAGATGAAATCCTAGCTAACCACAGATCATTCATGACCTCTTTAAACATTCCCTCTGGTAAAAAGTCTGAGGATTTACCCTATTTATATTGGATACCTAAACTCCATAAGACACCATACAAAGAAAGGTACATAGCGGGATCATCAACTTGTTCGACGAAAGAATTGTATATTCACCTAACAAAGATTCTGTCTGCAGTAAAAGAGGGACAACAGAAATATTGTGAAACTGTTTACTCGCGTAGTGGCATAAATCACATGTGGATTTTGAAAAACTCTAAAGATCTTTTGGATAACCTGAAATCAAGATCTTTCTCTCAGGTATCCTCCATCAAAACCTTTGATTTTTCAACTCTATATACCACCCTACCGCATGACAAATTAAAAACCCGCTTAAAAGAAACAATTCATAAAGCTTTTAGTCATAGAAACTATGGCTCAAAATTTGTTGTGTTAGGCTACAATTCCACATATTTTTCAAACAAAATTCATAAAGGTAAAACATGCTACTCCGAGGAACAAGTGATCAGTATGCTGGAGTTCCTCATCGATAACATATTTGTCTCCTTTGGAGGGACACTGTTTCAGCAGGTCGTCGGCATACCAATGGGTACGAATTGTGCCCCTCTTCTAGCCGATTTATTTTTATACTCATACGAGTCGGAGTTTCTTCAAAAGCTTGTAAAAGATAAGAAGATTCATGAGGCTAGAGCCTTTAATTTCACATACAGGTATATTGATGACGTTTTATCTATCAATAATTCTAGATTTGCAGAATTTCTTCCATTGATATATCCTCCAGAGCTGGAAGTTAAAGAGACCACCGATACAGCTTTGTCCGCATCATTTTTGGACTTATACCTCGAATTTGACGACAGTGGTCAACTCAGTACTAAAATTTATGATAAGCGGGACGACTTCAATTTTAAAATCATAAATTTTCCAAATATGTGCAGCAATATACCAGCTTCTCCTGCATATGGTGTTTACATCTCGCAATTGATTCGCTATGCAAGGGGCAGTAGCAATTATTCTGATTTCCTGAAACGTCATCTTCATCTGAGAAACAGGCTACTGGACCAGGGCTATAAAAAGATTCGCCTTATTCGATCTCTTAAAAAGTTTATATTCCGATACCAATATCTTGTCGAAATATATTCCGTCTCTGCAGAAAAAATTATAAGCGATGCATTTTCATATAGTGAAAATGTATAAAGATAAAGAGTCAAATATGTCAAGAATTTTTTTTGTCAATGTGTGACGTAAAAATATTTTTGACATTTACGTCACCGAATATGGTACTGCTTTGACAACTATTTTACCTATTTTGTTCCTGTATTTAAATACTGTTACAGTGACAGCCGGAACCTTTGAACCGTAATGAGAGCGGGAGGTTTGGCGCCTTAAAATCTGATTCAACCCACCATTTCTTTAGAAATGCCTGTACCAAGTCAGGGTCATTACGGTTTTCACAGTTTTCCGGTTGTTGACTGATTTTGTCTGTTTATATAATTATGAGTTTTGACTTTCCCTTTGTAAGATTGTTCGGAGTTCGGTAATTTTGTTATTACCTTTATATACGGTATTTGCCGGGGAAAAAACCACTTAAAAGTAGACAGTACTCTCCAAAACGGATGACACCAGGACAGCCCACACAAATTCTGTGTTCAGTTGCTCATAAATTCCTACTAATGAGAATCAAGTTGAATTTCGGGATTAAAATTTCAATGCAAAATTATCACACAATAATGATACACAACATTAATATTAATAATAAGGCACATAACAAATCTAATTAAAACTAGATCTTATAGTCCCCCACACACACCCTTTTTTTCTTATAAATCGTGCATAAAGATCTTCATGTGTAGCTTATCAGAACGAGTGATCTATTATATATTTAACTGTGATTAGATTGACAATTAACAAATAACTGGCTCGGACATTATCATTTCCACTGCTCCGTAAATGTAATACGACCCTTGGACAGTGTCTGTATATCCTGATATTGCCTTCTATATCAGTAACTATTATATTATTATTGCTAAGTAGATACTTCTGCTGGCAGAATAATAGTCGCTGGGCGTATCATTCGCCCAATAGGCAGTGTTTCTCAACTTGCATGAATTATTAGATACATTGTATACATTGTACATATTATTGAAATTCACACTTTCTGAATAATGAAATTATTATTAAAACTAAGGTTCTCCTTCCTTAGGCATAGGACAACGTAGCCGATTTTGGCTATCATGTTTAGGCCCTTTGGCTATCATGTTTAAACCCTTTGGCTATCATGTTTAGGCCCTTTGACTATCATGCTTGGGCCCTTTGGCTATCATGTTTAGGCCCTTTGGCTATCATGCTTAGGCCCTTTGGTTATCATGTTTAGGCCCTTTGGCTATCATGTTTAGGCCCTTTGGCTATCATGTTTAAACCCTTTGGCTATCATGTTTAAACCCTTTGGCTATCATGCTTGGGCCCTTTGGCTATCATGTTTAGGCCCTTTGGCTATCATGCTTAGGCCCTTTGGTTATCATGTTCAGGCCCTTTGGCTATCATGTTTAGGCCCTTTGGCTATCATGCTTAGGCCCTTTGGTTATCATGTTTAGGCCCTTTGACTATCATGTTTAGGCCCTTTGGATATCATGTTTAAACCCTTTGGCTATCATGCTTGGGCCCTTTGGCTATCATGTTTAGGCCCTTTGGCTATCATGTTTAGGTCCTTTGGCTATCATGTTTAGGCCCTTTGGCTATCATGTTTAGGCCCTTTGGCTATCATGTTTAGACCCTTTGGCTATCATGTTTAGGCCCTTTGGCTATCATGTTTAGGCCCTTTGGCTATCATGTTTAGGCCCTTTGGCTATCATGTTTAGACCCTTTGGCTATCATGTTTAGGCCCTTTGGTTTTCTTGTTTCAAAATACTTTTATATTATTTGTCTTTCCAATCAAATGACTGAGCGTAATTGATAAAAGTTATTTCCAAAAGCGTGTCGTGCGCAGATGTACATTGTTATATTTATTTGTTGAAATCATTATATGCAAAGTTGCCGAAGTATTTAATCGATAATTTGTTCCATTTGTCAGATACATTTGAAACTGGATGGTTTAATTTTACCAAGGAAATGATTCACGCTATGAAACAGAACTCTATGAACATATATCCATTGATGTATGAGAAGTTACAAATGGTATGTAATATTAAAATACAGTGATTGTTATTTCTAAGCCAGGTTAAATTGTAGAATGGAGATATCATACAAATGTATATATAGACGCCACGATCACGATATAGCCAAAATAGTGCAAAAGTTGGCATTAAACACCAATTACTCAGCCAATTATATTGACATGGTACATGTAAAATACTATAAACTGACATAAGATCGAGGTACCATAGTGACATTGGACGTAGCTATCACAGTGACATATAATTGAGGCGTAAGGATGTAGGCGTTGTACTGACGTATGGTGGAGGTATCATACTGACATAGTATGGTAGGATGGAGGTATTATAATGACATAGAACATGTACAATGGAGGAATACTGACATATGATATTGAGGTACCATAGTGACATTGGACAAAGATATTAAATTAAATATTAAATATATACTATGGAAGTATATACAGACATAGAATGGGGGTGACATAGGATGAAAATATCATAGTAGAATGGAATGGAGGTATCATACTGATAGGTTAGCAGTATGCTGATTTAGAATGGCAGTGATATTACTGATACGAGATATGTGTACCATAGTGTCATAGAAAGGAGATATCATACTGACATAGGATGAAGATATCATAATGACAAGGTATGGCGTTACCATCTGACATAGCACAGGATTTGATTTTTTGATTTTTTGATGTTTAACTGAAAGTGGCTTTCAGCAATATTTCAGCTATATCATGGCGACCAGTTTTAGTGGTGGAGAAAGCCGGAGTACCCGGAGATAACCACCGACCATGAGCAAGCAACTGGTAGACTTGATCACTTGCGGCTGCAAGTCGAGTGCACCCTTTTTGTAATTTACAAATCCGGGCGCGAACCCAAGCCGTATTGGTGATAGGCTTGTATGAGTTGTTAGGTAATCCAACTACCTAACTCATTGAGCCACCTGGGCCCCCTACATAGCACAGGAGCAGCATATTGAACAACACACAAACTTAACAGTGAATTCCTATTATGATGATCTAATAATTGGTTACTATTGTAACTAACATTTATAATAATTAAATGTTACTTACTATATAGTGGACTATTTTCATAACATTACTGCGCATGTGTCCTGACCGGCAAGACCGGATGTCTCAGGAAAATAGCAACATTTATATAGAAGGAATCTCTCATACTGACATATCACAGAATCATCATTAGAATTAAACATTCAAGTATAATTACAGCATAAACTAGAAATATATAGATGAAACTATTACGTGTGTAAATCGAGGCGCCCTCTTTTTCAGCACACTAAGCAGGAAGTCATACGATTGGCAAAGTTTTTAGAAGTACCTCATGAAGAAGAACTTATTGATGAAATTATTAAGAAATGCAGTTTTAAAAACATGAAAAAGCACGTTCTAAGTGCCTCTCAATTCGGAGGATTAACAAGTGACTTTAGAAAAGGTATGTACAAATATGTAATTACATGTGTGTAGAAATAAAAAATGTATGTCTACATTCAGTTCTATCTTGGCGGTCAGTTTTATTGGTAGAGAAAATCGGAGAATCCCACCGAACTATCGCAAGTCACTGCCAATCTTTATCACATGATGTTGTATCGGGATTCAAACTCACAACCTTATTGGTGATAAACACTGATTGCACATGTAGTGTCCATCCAACTAGCATACGGCCGGGCCCCAGAACTAACTATTTTATTTTCGAATTAAAAACAATTCTTTCTTTTACATTTAAATCAAATTAAAATTACGTGAATGGTAATAAAAACGTAGATATCTAATTTAGTGCGGACGACGCGTTTCTGGAATAGCCTTCATCAGGTACGCACGAAATGCAAAGATTGGAAAGCCTAGTAACATAAAAGTCTTTGTGAGCAAGAACACCAAAGGGCCTAAGCAGGATAACGAATATTATTATACCTCATATATTAATTACCATAAATAGATTAATTTGATTGGACAATGGGTAAAAATCAGGACACGTGATCATACGGACAAAAATCATATTCCGTGAAATAAAAATCATATTCCACCCCCTCTGAAGCCTCGCGGATTTTCCCGCCAGAGCTATCGTTCTTTGACAGGAAAACGTCAGAGGCACTCGGAACGCATCACTTGCAGGCGACCGTTACAATGGATGTGGTTTTTATATGTCTGAGACAACGTTCCAGTGGACTTAAAATATGCTTGCCAGCAGTATTTTACATTCATGTGTTTTCTTGGTTGCATTCGGTATAATAAAACATTTATAGTATGCGGGTTCAAGAAATATGAAAATTTATTCACCCACGAGTATCAGATTCCCCTCGGGCGTTGCCCTCAGGGAATATGATACTCTTAGGTGAGTAAATGTTCATACTTCCCTCACCAGCATGCAATAAATGTATATTGGCTTAAGATCAGATATGTCCGAGGAAGGAAATCCTTAGCATTAATAATAATAATATTTTAAGAACTGTAAATTATCAATTATACAATATACGACAAAACTCAAGTGGTTCCAGTGTTACCAATTAACATGTTGTTTTGTTTTTAATTTTCTGTGAGTTTAAATAATAAAGTTAAGTAGTGATGGATAATAATAACCTCAATCAAGTGATCACAACATATTCTACCTGACTAATTACAACATTCTCCGCCCAAACAAAAATGAAAACAAAAACGGAGGCATGTATAAATCCTAGTTTGGGACAAGTACAGAAATATGGCAGGATTAAATCGCCCAACACGATTCTAACCATGTCATATTGATAACAATGTAGTCACTAACGTAGACAATACCGCATAGTCAAGGACATAAGAATGATGTTAATGAACATTACAACGTAGTCATGGAAAACATGATGTAGTTATGGACAATGCAAAATAGTTATGGACATTACATTATAATCATAGACATTGCAAGGTAGTCATGGGCAATACAACGTTGCAACATAGTCTTAAATTATTTGGCTTTCCAGCCTTTCGACTTTGAGCGTACCTTATGAAGGTTATTCCAGTAACGCGTCGTGCGCACTAAATTTGATATCTACGTTTTTATTATGGACATTACAGCGTAGTCATGAACTTGGCTGTAGTACATATTTGTGAATGGACTAGTGGATATTTGATTAACATGTTGTTTTTTGTTTTGTTTCTTTTAGGAGTGGTTGGAGACTGGAAAAACTGGTTTACAGTAGCACAAAATGAACAGTTTGATGCTATTTATAGAAGAAAGATGTCAGGTTTAGAGCATGGATTTTATATTCGACATCTAGATTCTTAATGAAAAAAAAGAAACATCAATTGCAGTTTTTAAAAAAGTTGATTTTTTCTAGATAATTTTGAATTCAGAATTACTAATAGCTCGCAACACATCTACTTTAGTTTTATTATATCTATGGTGTAATGGTCTTTAAATCAATAGATTCTACCTTCTTAGTTAGCTGTCTGTTAACTACAAGTATTAACTGTCTCTGCCATTGTACTGTCTGTGTTTTGTTGTCCTTCATTTTTGTGATAGTTGGTGAAAGCGAACCTTGAGAATCTTTTTATTTTTTGTGTATATCTATATTGTCGTTGGAGGTCCAATTATTATAAGAGGGTTAGGGTCATATTAACTGGTTTATCTCCGCCATATTTAGTGCTTGTCCAAAGCCTGGACCTGGATTTCATGTGCCACATTACGTTGTATTCCTTCCTTTGTAATCAATGGTTTTGAGATGAGAGGTGGTTGTTCATATTGGTGGAAAAGTATTTCCGTAATATGTAAGCCCTTTGCATCTTCTACTAGCTAAGGGTTATGATCCACCTCCTTGGATAGCGAAGATGGGGCCTTATGTTGTATGCCTATGCCATAGAAATATGATTGGTTAATGTATTGATTGATTAATTATTGCTTAACCTCAAGCGAATAGTATTTCAGCTATATTCAGGACAAAAAACAAGTTCAGCTATATAGAAAGACTATATAGAAATGAGTGAGAGATAGACCAAAATGAGCAACGAATATTGACTGCCATTGAAAATGGGAGATTTTGGTAGTGGCTACAATGCTCCCACCCTTGCACTTGCAATAAGCGTGGTAATCTCCAAACATGTAACCCACAATTATTCACGGTCAGGGTTACCTTATTATCACCTGACAGTCCCCCTAGCGAGAGGGCTCGGGGACGCGCTGAGCAGCTCTGTGAGTTTAAGCTCTTGGAAACTTCACCATATACCATTCATTCAGATATGACAAAATATACTAGCATATCATATTTGTACAGTTATGCAATTCTATCAGAAAGTCTTTTTAAATGTACAATTGTTGGCGTTCTCACCTGCATGCGGCAGATCATTGGTTCATTCCAGCGACCAAACCAAAGAATAAGCAAATGATTTCTGCAGCAAGGGTAGATCAACAACTGGTTGGCTCATAATTGGGATGAATTATCCGATTGAATCGACATGCCTATCAGCTGTGGACTTGGTGATGTAATACAGGTACTATAAACTTCATCTCTGTGTGTTGGGTTAGTAATAGTTATAGGGCTGTCGCAAGCTCAAATTTGATTGGCTGACAGAATCACGTGAATATATCCATGATATTCTCGAGCTAAAGTCTGAGGGAAACGGCATATAGAGCTCGATTGTAATTGGCTAAAGTGTTAGCGTGTTTTGGTTGAAACGATTTGGTTAGTCTATCGTGTTTAACTCCACTATCAACAAAATTGCAATTATATCGTGGCGGTCAGTTTTAATGGTGGAGGAAACAGGATTACCCGGAAAAAACCATTGTCCTGTCGCAAGTCACTGGCAAACATTACCACATAATGTTGTATCGAGTACACCTCGCCATGAACGTGGCCCAAACTCACAACTTTAGTGGTGATGGCGCTAGTTGCACAAGTAGTTGTAAATCCAACTACCATACAATCACGACCACGACGACCCCTTGTTTGAAACGGAAAATCTATCATTGTCACAAAGATGAATATTAAGAGCAAAGACTCGGTTTAATTTCTATCCTAAAATTTAAAACATATGCACATATGATTAGTTATTGTGTGTATATATATTCCTGACCCAGTGGTTTAATAGGATATGTCATAAGTATGAAAGTTTGGTGATTTTGTTGATCGCATCTATCCCGTTGAGCTTGAAATAAAGCATGCCACAGATACAGCTATGTCCGCCCTTTACCTTGCCATACACCTAGTGAGGGCCGATTGAGAATGAAACATTCAACGGAGATTGTTTCAATCTTCATATCGTGAATTTTCCAGTTATATCGTGTTTAGCAATTCACTGCAAACGAATATACCCTAATCCGATTAAACAATTGTTTCATGAGTTTGTACATGTATGTAAGGGTTGGGTTGGGGGTTGATGAAATAATTCAATAAGAAATTGTTATTGAAAATTGATATGTAAACAGAAAGCTAGAAAAAGATAGCAATTCCATGCCTCAAGCGCATGTGCATGGAACAACAATATAAAGCGAATATTACGTTTTATTTCAAGCATTGCAACCTGCAAGCATCCACTACCAGAGTCTGTAAAATTCAACAATTATAAAAGGTTTGTAAAAAGATTTGTCGGATTATCGTTCTAACGGGGCGTCAGATTATAGCGGAGTTTGAAGATACCAAAGGGATAATCAAAATCCGCAAGAAGAACAGACAACACAATGCCAAAAGACAGAAGAACAGACAACACAATGCCAAAAAGACAGAAGAACAGACAACACAATGCCAAAAAGACAGAAGAACAGACAACACAATGCCAAAAAGACAGAAGAACAGACAACACAATGCCAAAAAGACAGAAGAACAGACAACACAATGCCAAAAAGACAGAAGAACAGACAACACAATGCCAAAAAGACAGAAGAACAGACAACACAATGCCAAAAAGACAGAAGAACAGACAACACAATGCCAAAAAGACAGAAGAACAGACAACACAATGCCAAAAAGACAGAAGAACAGACAACACAATGCCAAAAAGAAAAAAATACAAACGACGATCTCCAAAACATACACATAAAACTAAAGATCGAGTAACACGAACCCCAATAAAAAAGGGTTAAGGTGCTACAAATTGTAGGCTATCCTCTAGAAATGGCTCGCAGCTTTTCATACGGGCCTATGATTATGACCTTGGGGTTAAATTAAAGGTCTAAGTTATACCTACCTATGATATTACTGCCAATAGTAGACTTATCTAAAAATGTCCAGTCGACATTAGTCATGTTGCTCCAAACTGGACGTATGGTATCTTATTTGAAATGACCCCTAGCTTTTCGTACGTTCTTATGAGTTATATTACTGCCAATGCGTAGAATTACATAGAAAGGTCCAGCCGACATTAGCCAAGTTGATCCAAATATAACTTGTACATCTGTACCGGCGTAGGTTAACCTCTTCGAAATGGTCTCCAATGTTTCCTACGGGACTGAGAGCTATATACTTGGATTTATGCCAAGGTCTAGGTTAAGCCTACTGTATATATTATATTACTGCTAATGCGTAGAATTTACTACAAAGGTCCAGCCGACATTAGCCAAGTTGCTCCAAATATAACTTATATTGTTCATATGTATGGACGTAGAGTAATCTCTTAATGACCCCTGTCTTTTCGTATGGGGATATAAGTTATAAACTTTGATTTAAGTCAATGGTATATGTCATACATATCAATGGTATTACTGGTAATGCGTAGAATTACATAAAAATGCCCAGTCTACATTAGCATATGTAATGTATCCTCTTTAAGCTGCATACCCCAGCTTTTCGTACGGGGCTATGACTTGTAAATTTGAGTTTCAATTAAAAGTCCATGTTATACCTATCTATGAAAATAGAGTACTGCCAATGCGGAGACTTGCATGAAAAGGTCCAGGCGACATTAAGTAGTCACGATATAACTAAAAAAAAATTCCAGAATTTAACATTAGGTTATATGACAAAAACTCTGAATCGGTCCCTTAGCAGTGATGATGTCACGATTACACCACTGATGTTAAAAATTTAGAAGATTCCTCCAATTTTGATACCCCTGCATCTTTCAAATGGTAAGCACTATTCAAATTCTGTTGCTATGTTACAACAAGAGAATCTCGATACAATCAAATCAAAGAAAAAAACACATCGAAATTGGATGAACAATATCAAATCTATATACCTTCCAAGAAAGCAATATTTCCAATCAGAAAAAAAATACAACTTCATAGAGAATCATCCAATGAATAGTCCTACCAAGTTTGATTCCAATTGGCCCAGTAGTGCCAGAGAAGATTAAAATATCACCTTGTCGCGGTTGAGCTAAATTCAGCAAAGAATCCTTAATAAATTGTCCGCCCAAGTTGCAGTAACGACATGCAATTCTATTCTACATAGTTCGTCGTCACCTCATTTTGCCTTAAGCACATGGTTGTGCATTTTATTTTGATGAAAATTAGGTGCCCTTTTGAAATTGGCTACAAATATGTCAACCTAACCTGGTTGTGGCATACCTTTTTTCCTCAAGACAAGTAATGTTTCCATTTGTCTAAATTTACGGGTGTAACATCTTTAATGCTAACATGTGTGTACTTGTCATGTGCTGATACTGATCATTATATTGAAGGATATGTGATCGTACAGACAATTCTACAACAACATATTTTATCTTGATAGCTACAACCATTTACTGATGCTTATGTGTACCGTCCTTAGTTATGGTGTCATAACTTCTGAAAAAGTGACAGAATGTGTGTTTGTTTATAAACTTAGACAATGGTAATGTTGTTATCAAGTGAGTAAGATTGAGATCTCAGTAACCATCAACATTATCAACGATATCTCTCTACGAGATGTGCCCGACAAACGGCTGAAATATCGTGAGCTCGATACATAACTTTAAAATTCTAATGGATTCCACCGAGGATTATGCCAAATAATAGGAAAACATGATAAGGAGGATTTAGATACTCTTTCTGAATGGGTGAATGGTGTGAAGGCGTTGATACAAATTAGAATTAAAAACTTCAATGGGTCAATGAGCTCTCGCAAAGCATCAATATGTAAACACCCACATGTTACTAATCGCCTGTCTCACCTCCATGACAAATATGCTGTTGGCAACCCAACCCTACATATACCCAGACGACACTTACGAAATAGGAAACCGTGAACAATCATAAGTCTCTTTTTGGAACTTCAACCAAATATGAAGAACTGGATCTACCGTCACCCTACTGGAGTCCTAAATTACACAAGGGTCCATACAAAGACAGTTATAGTGCTGGGTCTGCCAAATGCACCACCCACGAAACATCTTTCCAAATTATTAACATTTATTCTATCAGCGGTCACAACCGGGCTTCAAAGTTACGGTGACACTTGCTACGCGAAGGGTGGTAGGGTGGTGTGAATAAGATGTGGATTCTGAAGAACCTTTAGAGTACATACAATCAAGTTCCCTCTCCTCTTGCAATAGCATGAAAACGTTTGACTTCTCTACCCCTTACACAGCTATTCCCCAGTCAAATTTTAATGACAGATTGGAAAAAAATAATAACCAGTGATTCTTCCAAAGCGTTCTCGTATGAGGCAGACTTCATACAGGGCTTCTCAAGAAAAACGAAAAGAATAAAGCACGATCCTACAATGTCACATACCTTGACCTGCTCTTCAAATTGACAGCGAGCTGCGATAAATAACAAAACTCTACGGCAAAAGAGATGCATTCAATTTTCCCATTGTGAACGTTTCATTTAAATGACGTAACATTCCAGCAGCACCTGTATATATAGCATTTCTCTCTCAGTTGATCCGATATTCAAGAGATTTTGGTTCCTATCGGGATTTCCTTGATAGAGGGTTGCTGCTAACAAAAAAGCTACTGAACCAAGGGTTCCTATTGGTTAGGTTGAAGTCATCACTTCGAAAATTTTACTGTTTTTAGTGGAGTTCGTGTTGCTTTATCTTAAGCTTTTTGTGTATTGTAGATAGTTGATTTTCCTTTTTCTTTTTGGCCATTGTGTTGTCCGTCCTTCGATTTACGGATTTTGGTAGTTTCATGCTCTTCTTTATTCTGACATAGTTATTTCCTATCCACAAGTCAGGACATACATTCTTCTGTGTTTGAAGAGTGGCTTGTGTTGTGTGGATCGTTACCTTGGTAACCATTTGTGCTTACTGTGTTTTGGAGATTGAGTGAGTGATTATTGTTTAACTCCAAATGGTCAATATTCAACAATATTATGGTGAGAACAAGTTACATTCGATGAGATGATAATGCTCTCTACTTTGTAATTGATCAACACATTTAGTTGGATTTTTATAATGCTAGCTCACTGAAACAACAGTATGTTGGTAGATATTTGGCTCCACATAATATCCTGATTCCATGCCAAGCAGTCTCTGATCTTTCTTCTTTATGTTGGGTGCTCAGCGGAGAAGCAACAAATAATTGTATTGTCTTTGGTTTGACCTGAATGGAACTCGAACACACAACCTACCAAACTGGAGGCGAAAACGATAACCGATGTGGGTTTGTATTAAGTTTGATGTTACAAAAATGATTTGTGCTGTCTATATACACAAAAATGTAGTTTTTATATATTGTTGAACTTGCTCTCGTCCTGAATATAGCTGAAATACTGTTCGCTGGACGCTAAGCAACAATTAATCAATCAATCAGTCATATTTGTATTGCATAGGAATATCCTCGAAGGCTCCATCGTCGCTAGTCAAGGAGATGGATCATATCACTTGGCTAGCAGAAGATGCAAAGGTCCTATCCATTACAGAAATACTTTTCCACCAATATGAACAACCACCTCTCACCTCAAAACCATTGATTACAAAAGAAGACAACGGAATGTGGCACATGAAATCCAGGTCCAGGCTTCGGACAAGCACACAATATGGCTGAGATAAACTAGTTAATGGGATCCCAAACCCTCTTGATAATTAGACCTCCAACGACAATACAGATATAAACAAACAATGACAACACCAAACAGATAGGACAATGGCAGGGTCAGTAAATACTCGTAGTTAACTGTCTGCTAGCTAAGACGGTAGAATCTATTGATTTAAAGACTATTACACCATAGCTTTAAGAAAATTAAAGTAGATGTGTTACGAGCTATAAGTAATTCTGAAATCAAAATTATCTAGAAAACAAATCCACATTAATTTTATTTCTTAATATCTTTTTCTTCCACTAAGAATCTAGATGTCAAATATAAAATCCACGTCTAAACCTGACATCTCTCTTCTATAAATAACATCAAACTGTTCATTTTGTGCTACTGTAAACCAGTTTTTCCAATCTCCAACCACTTCTAAAGATACAAAATAAAAAGTAACATGCTAATATAATAGCCACTCGACCATTCACAAATGTGTACTACATCTATAATTGTGATGTTCATGACTATGCTGTAATGTCCATAACTCCGTTGTAATGGTCATGATTACGTCGTATTGTCCTCGACTACGTTGTAATGTCCATAACTACGTTGTAATGGTCATGATTACTTCGTATTGTCCACGACTACGTTGTAATGTCCATAACTCCGGTGTAATGGTCATCATTACGTCGTATTGTCCACGACTACGTTGTAATGTCCATAACTCCGTTGTAATGATCATGATTACGTCGTATTGTCCACGACTACGTTGTAATGTCCATAGCTACGTTATAATGGTCATGATTACGTCGTATTGTCCTCGACTACGTTGTAATGTCCATAACTACGTTGTAATGGTCATGATTACGTCGTATTGCCCACAACTTCGTTTTAGGGTTCATAACTTACCGGTACGTTGTACGTATTGTCCATGACTTCGGTGTTATGTTCATGAATACGTTATAATGTCCATGAATATGTGGTAATATCTATGAATATGTGATAATTTCCATGACTACGTTGTAATGTTCATTACTACGCTGTAATGTCCATGACTACGTTGTAATGCCCATGACAACGTTGTAATGTTCATTACGACAATGTAATGTTGAGGACTACGTTGCTATATCCATGGCTACGTTGTAATGTTAATTACTATGTTGTAATGCCCATGACAACGTTGTAATGTTCATTACGACAATGCAATGTTGAGGACTACGTTGTTATGTCCATGGCTACGTTGTAATGTTAATTACTACGTTGTATTGTTCATTACTATAGTGATAATAAATGGGTGTTTTCGTGACCCTGTTATGTGTCCAAGGTCTGTAATAATGGCCCAAGAGTCTGTATTGGCCCAAGGCAACGCCAATGACGTATCGAAATCTATAGTCTATTTCACTAATCCCGAATTTCAGAAAATCCACTGTTATCTATTTAAAAAAAAGATGACGATTTTTAAGGCAAAAGCGACAAAACTCAAGTGAACGTGTTAAAATTTGGCGCCATATTTTTCATAATGGTCCACTTTTTTTTCCATAATGGCCCAGTATTAATTCCCCGTAAATCCTGTAATGCCCTGCCAGGAGATTTATAAAACATATGTATATAAATTCATAATATAGTAAGTTGGTTAATAATGCGTTGTAATGCCCGTGGCTATGTTGTAATGTACATGACTACGTTGTAATGTTCATTACTACGCTGTAATGTCCTTGGCTACGTAGGGTTCGGGTGGCTCAATGAGTTAGGTAGTTGGATTACCTAACAACTCATACAAGCCTATCACCACTACGGCGTGGGTTCGCGTCCGGCTTTGTAAATTACAAAAAATGGCGCACTCGACTCGCAGCCACAAGTGATAAAGTTTTCCAGTTGCTTGTCCATGGTCGGTGGTTCTTTCCGGGTACTCCGGCTTCTTCCACCACTAAAACTGGTCGCCAAAATATAGCTGAAATATTGCTGAAAGTGGCTCTAAGCACAATAAAATCAATCACTCAATCAATCATGACTACGTTGTAATATCCATGACTTCATTGTAATGTCCATTACGACGCTGTTAATGTTCATGACTATGTTGTATTGTCCATGACTATGTTGTATTGTCAATGATTATGTTGTATTGTCCATGACTATGTTGTAGTGTCCATGACTATGTTGTATTGTCCATGACTATATTGTATTGTCGATGACTATAATGTATTATCTATGACTATGTTGTAATGTGCATTACTATGCTGTATTTTCCATGAATTTGTTTACGTTGAAATATCTATAAGTACGTTTTCTGTGACTACATTGTAATTATATAATGTGGTATTTTTTCCTTTGTGACAAAACATGTGAAGGTTTTGTTTATTGTATGTTTATATTTGTTTGACCGCCACAATCTAGTTATCAATATGACATGGTTAGAATCGTGTTGGGAGATTTAATCCCGCCACATTTCTGTACTTGTCCCAAACTCGGATTTATACACGCCTCCGTCTTTGTTTTCATTTTTGTTTGGGCGGAGGATGTTGTAATTAGTCTGGGAGAATATTTTATTATCACAAGCTTGAGGTAATTATCCGACACTGCTTATGTTTATTATTTTAAACTCACAGAAAAGTTTTAAAAAATGCAATTGGTAACACTGGTACCACTTGAACTTTGTCGTATAGTGCATAACGTATAACTTAGAGTTCCTAAGATATGTAATTACACATGTGTTATTAAAGCTAAGAATCCCCTTCTTCGTACATATGTGACCTGTTAAGGTCATTTGACGTTCTTGCTCACAAAGACATATATATTATTTAGCTTTCCAATCGTTTGATTTTGTGCATACCTGATGAAAGCTATTTCAGAAACACGTTCACGTGCACTAATTTAGATATATACGTTTTATTACCATTCATGTAATTTGATTTAAATGTAAAACGAAGGACTGTTTTTTAATCCGAAAATCAAACATGACTACACTAAAATATCTACGTTACCGTCGTAATGAGTAGAACATAGAGACAGGTTTCTACATGCAAACACTACTTAGTTAGTTCATTCTGTTAATGACAAATTAATGGTTCTGGCTTGGTTGATAACGTTTAACGCCACTTTCAACAATATTTCAGTGATATCGTGGTTGTCAGTTTTATTGATGGAGGAAACCGGAGTACCCGGGGGGGAATACCGACCTGTCGCAAGTCACTGACAAACTTTATCACATAATGTTGTATCAAGTACACCTCGCCATGGACGGGGATGGAACTCACAATTTTAGTGGTGATATGCTAATTGCACAGGTAGCTGTAAATCCAACTACCATAGATCATAACCACGATTGACATCGCTTCAATGATTTATTGTTGTATTTCTACACATTTGTAATTACATGTTAGTACATACCTTTTCTAAAGTGATTTGTTAATCCTCCGAATTCAGAGACATCTGGGACGTTTGTTTTCATGCTACTAAAACTACATTTGTGAACAATTTAATCAATAAGCTCTTCTTCATGAGGTACTTCTAGGAACTTTGCTAATCGTATTACCTCCAGTTTAGTGTCCTGGAAAAGGGGAAGTCGCAATTTACACATAATTGTTATTGTTAAAATATCAACTCGATCTTTAGCTTTATATGCATGTTTTGTAGATCGCTGTTTGTTCATATATATATGACGAGTTTGAAGATACCAAAGGGGTAATCAGAATGCGTATATCGAAGAAGAACAGACAATACAATGACCAAACGAAAAAGGACAAAAGGACAAACAACGATCTACAAAGCATACATATAAAACTAAAGATCGTGTAACTCGAACAGCACTAAAAACCGGGGGTGAACTCAGGTGCTCCGGAAGGGTAGGCAGCTCCTGCTCCACTAGTGGCACCCGTCGTGTTAATCTAGTTACAAACCCGGTAATGAATCGTGAATGAGGAAAGGACCGGGAAGTGTTTACGACAAGTGGAACATATCCGTGGTCATTTGTGACACAGATATTCCATATATATGCTATGTCAGTTTGAGTCATTCGTGATATATATATGGTGTGGGTTCAAATCCCGTCGAGGGAAGAACAAAAATTTGACAGCTCTAAAATCTAATTCTAACACTGTTTGATTTAATTTTTAGACGTATATACTACGATTATTGAAGCTCCTTTTCAAGGGAGTGGATGTGGTCGAGTGGTCTAGGGCGCTGGACGTAAGGCTAAGCGAATGGTGCTGCAGTGTATCAATGGTGTGGGTTCAAATCCCGTCGAGGGAAGAACGAAAATTTGACAGCTCTAAAATCTAATTCTAACACTGTTTGGTTTAATTTTCAGACGTATATAATATTTAGTATTAACCTAGTATCCTTAGTAACTTTGAGATCCAGTGGGACAGATATATTGTATGGTTGTCACTTGCTTCTAGACGTTTGTATAATATACTTTATTTCCTGTGACTGTATAATGAATTATCCTATGCAATATATTAAAAATTGCTGAGTTAGATTGCTGTCAAATTATAATATTAAATATATATGTACCATCTACACACGCTTATACACATGTCTTACGTTTATCCCTAGATTTGCCTTACGAGAAAAGGTAACACTACGATTATTGAAGCGCCTTTTTAAGGGAGTGGATGTGGTCGAGTAGTCTAGGGCGCTGGACGTAAGGCTAAGCGAATGGTGATGCAGTGTATCAATGGTGTGGGTTCAAATCCCGTCGAGGGAAGAACAAAAATTTGACAGCTCTAAAATCTAATTCTAACACTGTTTGGTTTAGTTTTCAGACGTATATAATATTTAGTATTAACCTAGTATCCTTAGTAACTTTGAGATCCAGTGGGACAGATATATTGTATGGTTGTCACTTGCTTCTAGACGTTTGTATAATATACTTTATTTCCTGTGACTGGTATAATGAATTCTTCATTATCCTATACAATATATTAACAATTGCTGAGTTAGATTGCTGTCAAATTATAATATTAAATATATATGTACCATCTACACACGCTTATACACATGTCTTACGTTTATCCCTAGATTTGCCTTACGAGAAAAAGTAACACTACGATTATTGAAGCTCCTTTTTAAGGGAGTGGATGTGGTCGAGTGGTCTAGGGCGCTGGACGTAAGGCTAAGCGAATGGTGCTGCAGTGTATCAATGGTGTGGGTTCAAATTCGTCGAGGGAAGAACAAAAATTTGACAGCTCTAAAATCTAATTCTAACACTGTTTGGTTTAATTTTCAGACGTATATATATATATATATATATATGTATATGTTGTTTTTTCCTGGTTTAAATCCGAGACATCCGGTCAGTCTGATCAGGATACATGCGCATGCAGTAAAGATTTGTCAGTATGACACCTCAATCCTATGTCAGTATGACATCTCAATGATATGTCACTTTGCTACCTCAATATCCCATGTCAGTATTCCTCCACTATACAAGTGTTATGTCAATATAATTCCCCCATCATATCATCCTATGTCAGTATGATACCTCCATCCTTAGTCAGTATGATACCTCCATCCTTAGTCAGTATGATACCTCCATCCTTAGTCAGTATGATACCTCCATCCTTAGTCAGTATGATACCTCCATCCTTAGTCAGTATGATACCTCCATCCTTAGTCAGTATGATACCTCCATCCTTAGTCAGTATGATACCTCCATCCTTAGTCAGTATGATACCTCCATCCTATGTCAGTATGATACCTCCATCCTTAGTCAGTATGATACCTCCATCCTTAGTCAGTATGATACCTCCATCCTTAGTCAGTATGATACCTCCATCCTTAGTCAGTATGATACCTCCATCCTTAGTCAGTATGATACCTCCATCCTTAGTCAGTATGATACCTCCATCCTATGTCAGTATGATACCTCCATCCTTAGTCAGTATGATACCTCCATCCTTAGTCAGTATGATACCTCCATCCTTAGTCAGTATGATACCTCCATCCTTAGTCAGTATGATACCTCCATCCTTAGTCAGTATGATACCTCCATCCTATGTCAGTATGATACCTCCATCCTTAGTCAGTATGATACCTCCATCCTTAGTCAGTATGATACCTCCATCCTTAGTCAGTATGATACCTCCATCCTTAGTCAGTATGATACCTCCATCCTATGTCAGTATGATACCTCCATCCTTAGTCAGTATGATACCTCCATCCTTAGTCAGTATGATACCTCCATCCTTAGTCAGTATGATACCTCCATCCTTAGTCAGTATGATACCTCCATCCTATGTCAGTATGATACCTCCATCCTTAGTCAGTATGATACCTCCATCCTTAGTCAGTATGATACCTCCATCCTATGTCAGTATGATACCTCCATCCTTAGTCAGTATGATACCTCCATCCTTAGTCAGTATGATACCTCCATCCTTAGTCAGTATGATACCTCCATCCTATGTCAGTATGATACCTCCATCCTTAGTCAGTATGATACCTCCATCCTTAGTCAGTATGATACCTCCATCCTTAGTCAGTATGATACCTCCATCCTTAGTCAGTATGATACCTCCATCCTATGTCAGTATGATACCTCCATCCTTAGTCAGTATGATACCTCCATCCTTAGTCAGTATGATACCTCCATCCTTAGTCAGTATGATACCTCCATCCTTAGTCAGTATGATACCTCCATCCTATGTCAGTATGATACCTCCATCCTTAGTCAGTATGATACCTCCATCCTTAGTCAGTATGATACCTCCATCCTATGTCAGTATGATACCTCCATCCTTAGTCAGTATGATACCTCCATCCTATGTCAGTATGATACCTCCATCCTATGTCAGTATGATACCTCCATCCTTAGTCAGTATGATACCTCCATCCTATGTCAGTATGATGCCTCCATCCTTAGTCAGTATGATACCTCCATCCTTAGTCAGTATGATACCTCCATCCTTAGTCAGTATGACACCTCCATCCTTAGTCAGTATGATACCTCCATCCTTAGTCAGTATGATACCTCCATCCTATGTCAGTATGATACCTCCATCCTTAGTCAGTATGATACCTCCATCCTTAGTCAGTATGATACCTCCATCCTATGTCAGTATGATACCTCCATCCTTAGTCAGTATGATACCTCCATCCTTAGTCAGTATGATACCTCCATCCTTAGTCAGTATGATACCTCCATCCTTAGTCAGTATGATACCTCCATCCTATGTCAGTATGATACATCCATCCTTAGTCAGTATGATACCTCCATCCTTAGTCAGTATGATACCTCCATCCTTAGTCAGTATGATACCTCCATCCTTAGTCAGTATGATACCTCCATCCTATGTCAGTATGATACCTCCATCCTTAGTCAGTATGATACCTCCATCATTAGTCAGTATGATACCTCCATCCTATGTCAGTATGATACCTCCATCCTTAGTCAGTATGATACCTCCATCCTATGTCAGTATGATACCTCCATCCTATGTCAGTATGATACCTCCATCCTTAGTCAGTATGATACCTCCATCCTATGTCAGTATGATACCTCCATCCTTAGTCAGTATGATACCTCCATCCTTAGTCAGTATGATACCTCCATCCTTAGTCAGTATGACACCTCCATCCTTAGTCAGTATGATACCTCCATCCTATGTCAGTATGATACCTCCATCCTTAGTCAGTATGATACCTCCATCCTTAGTCAGTATGATACCTCCATCCTTAGTCAGTATGATACCTCCATCCTATGTCAGTATGATACCTCCATCCTTAGTCAGTATGATACCTCCATCCTTAGTCAGTATGATACCTCCATCCTTAGTCAGTATGATACCTCCATCCTTAGTCAGTATGATACCTCCATCCTTAGTCAGTATGATACCTCCATCCTTAGTCAGTATGATACCTCCATCCTTAGTCAGTATGATACCTCCATCCTATGTCAGTATGATACCTCCATCCTTAGTCAGTATGATACCTCCATCCTTAGTCAGTATGATACCTCCATCCTTAGTCAGTATGATACCTCCATCCTTAGTCAGTATGATACCTCCATCCTTAGTCAGTATGATACCTCCATCCTTAGTCAGTATGATACCTCCATCCTATGTCAGTATGATACCTCCATCCTTAGTCAGTATGATACCTCCATCCTTAGTCAGTATGATACCTCCATCCTTAGTCAGTATGATACCTCCATCCTTAGTCAGTATGATACCTCCATCCTTAGTCAGTATGATACCTCCATCCTATGTCAGTATGATACCTCCATCCTTAGTCAGTATGATACCTCCATCCTTAGTCAGTATGATACCTCCATCCTTAGTCAGTATGATACCTCCATCCTATGTCAGTATGATACCTCCATCCTTAGTCAGTATGATACCTCC
This sequence comes from Bathymodiolus brooksi, assembly GCA_963680875.1. NCBI lineage: Eukaryota > Metazoa > Mollusca > Bivalvia > Mytilida > Modiolidae > Bathymodiolus > Bathymodiolus brooksi. The sequence goes on from OY804577.1 coordinate 50,419,789, forward strand.
ATCCTTAGTCAGTATGATACCTCCATCCTTAGTCAGTATGATACCTCCATCCTATGTCAGTATGATACCTCCATCCTATGTCAGTATGATACCTCCATCCTTAGTCAGTATGATACCTCCATCCTTAGTCAGTATGATACCTCCATCCTATGTCAGTATGATACCTCCATCCTTAGTCAGTATGATACCTCCATCCTTAGTCAGTATGATACCTCCATCCTTAGTCAGTATGATACCTCCATCCTATGTCAGTATGATACCTCCATCCTTAGTCAGTATGATACCTCCATCCTTAGTCAGTATGATACCTCCATCCTTAGTCAGTATGATACCTCCATCCTTAGTCAGTATGATACCTCCATCCTATGTCAGTATGATACCTCCATCCTTAGTCAGTATGATACCTCCATCCTTAGTCAGTATGATACCTCCATCCTTAGTCAGTATGATACCTCCATCCTATGTCAGTATGATACCTCCATCCTTAGTCAGTATGATACCTCCATCCTTAGTCAGTATGATACCTCCATCCTATGTCAGTATGATACCTCCATCCTTAGTCAGTATGATACCTCCATCCTATGTCAGTATGATACCTCCATCCTTAGTCAGTATGATACCTCCATCCTATGTCAGTATGATACCTCCATCCTTAGTCAGTATGATACCTCCATCCTTAGTCAGTATGATACCTCCATCCTTAGTCAGTATGACACCTCCATCCTTAGTCAGTATGATACCTCCATCCTTAGTCAGTATGATACCTCCATCCTATGTCAGTATGATACCTCCATCCTTAGTCAGTATGATACCTCCATCCTTAGTCAGTATGATACCTCCATCCTTAGTCAGTATGATACCTCCATCCTTAGTCAGTATGATACCTCCATCCTTAGTCAGTATGATACCTCCATCCTTAGTCAGTATGATACCTCCATCCTTAGTCAGTATGATACCTCCATCCTATGTCAGTATGATACCTCCATCCTTAGTCAGTATGATACCTCCATCCTTAGTCAGTATGATACCTCCATCCTTAGTCAGTATGATACCTCCATCCTATGTCAGTATGATACCTCCATCCTTAGTCAGTATGATACCTCCATCTTTAGTCAGTATGATACCTCCATCCTTAGTCAGTATGATACCTCCATCCTTAGTCAGTATGATACCTCCATCCTATGTCAGTATGATACCTCCATCCTTAGTCAGTATGATACCTCCATCCTTAGTCAGTATGATACCTCCATCCTATGTCAGTATGATACCTCCATCCTTAGTCAGTATGATACCTCCATCCTTAGTCAGTAAGATACCTCCATCCTTAGTCAGTATGATACCTCCATCCTATGTCAGTATGATACCTCCATCCTTAGTCAGTATGATACCTCCATCCTTAGTCAGTATGATACCTCCATCCTTAGTCAGTATGATACCTCCATCCTTAGTCAGTATGATACCTCCATCCTATGTCAGTATGATACCTCCATCCTTAGTCAGTATGATACCTCCATCCTTAGTCAGTATGATACCTCCATCCTTAGTCAGTATGATACCTCCATCCTTAGTCAGTATGATACCTCCATTCTTAGTCAGTATGATACCTCCATCCTATGTCAGTATGATACCTCCATCCTTAGTCAGTATGATACCTCCATCCTATGTCAGTATGATACCTCCATCCTATGTCAGTATGATACCTCCATCCTTAGTCAGTATGATACCTCCATCCTATGTCAGTATGATACCTCCATCCTTAGTCAGTATGATACCTCCATCCTTAGTCAGTATGATACCTCCATCCTTAGTCAGTATGACACCTCCATCCTTAGTCAGTATGATACCTCCATCCTTAGTCAGTATGATACCTCCATCCTATGTCAGTATGATACCTCCATCCTTAGTCAGTATGATACCTCCATCCTTAGTCAGTATGATACCTCCATCCTATGTCAGTATGATACCTCCATCCTTAGTCAGTATGATACCTCCATCCTTAGTCAGTATGATACCTCCATCCTTAGTCAGTATGATACCTCCATCCTTAGTCAGTATGATACCTCCATCCTATGTCAGTATGATACCTCCATCCTTAGTCAGTATGATACCTCCATCCTTAGTCAGTATGATACCTCCATCCTTAGTCAGTATGATACCTCCATCCTTAGTCAGTATGATACCTCCATCCTATGTCAGTATGATACCTCCATCCTTAGTCAGTATGATACCTCCATCCTTAGTCAGTATGATACCTCCATCCTATGTCAGTATGATACCTCCATCCTTAGTCAGTATGATACCTCCATCCTATGTCAGTATGATACCTCCATCCTATGTCAGTATGATACCTCCATCCTTAGTCAGTATGATACCTCCATCCTATGTCAGTATGATACCTCCATCCTTAGTCAGTATGATACCTCCATCCTTAGTCAGTATGATACCTCCATCCTTAGTCAGTATGACACCTCCATCCTTAGTCAGTATGATACCTCCATCCTATGTCAGTATGATACCTCCGTCCTTAGTCAGTATGATACCTCCATCCTTAGTCAGTATGATACCTCCATCCTTAGTCAGTATGATACCTCCATCCTATGTCAGTATGATACCTCCATCCTTAGTCAGTATGATACCTCCATCCTTAGTCAGTATGATACCTCCATCCTTAGTCAGTATGACACCTCCATCCTTAGTCAGTATGACACCTCCATCCTTAGTCAGTATGATACCTCCATCCTTAGTCAGTATGATACCTCCATCCTTAGTCAGTATGATACCTCCATCCTTAGTCAGTATGATACCTCCATCCTTAGTCAGTATGATACCTCCATCCTTAGTCAGTATGATACCTCCATCCTATGTCAGTATGATACCTCCATCCTTAGTCAGTATGATACCTCCATCCTATGTCAGTATGATACCTCCATCCTTAGTCAGTATGATACCTCCATCCTTAGTCAGTATGATACCTCCATCCTTAGTCAGTATGATACCTCCATCCTTAGTCAGTATGATACCTCCATCCTTAGTCAGTATGACACTTCAGTGATATGTCACTGTGATATCCTCATCCAATGTCACTTTGTATCCTTTATATCCTATATCAGTATTCGTCCATTGTATTGTTCTATGTCATTATAATATCCCTATCATATCAGCCTATGTCAGTATTATACATCCATCATAAATAAGTATGACAACTCAACTATGTCACTATGATATCTTCTTCCAATGTCACTATGGTACCTCGATCCTATATAAGGGTAATAACAAAATTACCGAACTCCGAACAATCTTACAAAGGGAAAGTCAAAACTCATAAGTATATAAACAGACAAAATCAGTCAACAACGGAAAACTGTGAAAACCGTAATGACCCTGACTTGGTACAGGCATTTCTAAAGAAATGGTGGGTTGAATCAGATTTTAAAGCGCCAAACCTCCCGCTTTTATTACGGTTCAAAGGTTCCGGCTGTCACTATAACAGCATTTATAACAATACAGGAACAACATAGGTAAAATAGTTGTCAAAGCAGTACCAAATTCAGTGAAGTAAATGTCAAAGACACTTTTACGTCACACATTGATAAAAAAATATTTTTGACATTTTTGTTGACTTCCTATGTTAGTGTATATCATTTTGCATGTATTATGTCAATATTGGATGATTGATGTTTAACGCCAACTTTTGCACTATTTCGGCTATATCGTGATCGTGTCGTCTTTGTAAATATGATGTCTCCATTCTACAATGTAACAGTTTCTTTAAAAATGACAATCACTGTATTTTAATATTACCTACCATTTGTAACGTCTCATACATGATTGGATATATGTACATAGAGTTCTGTTTCATAGCGTGAATCATTTCCTTGGTAATATTAAACCATCCAGTTTCAAATGTATCTGAAAATGGAACAAATCATCGATTAAATACCTCATCAACTTTTTAACATATACAGTGATTTCAACAAATAAATAAAACAATGTACATCTGCGCATGACACACTTTTGGAAATAACTTTTATCAATTACGCTCGAAGTCAAACGATTCGAAAGACAAATAATATAAAAGTCTTTTAGAACAAAAAGCCAAAAGGGCCTAAACATGATAGTCAAAAGGGCCTAAGCATGATAGCCAAAGGGCCTAAACATGATAGCCAAAGGGCCTAAACAAGATGGCCAAAGGGTCTAAAAATGATAGCCAAAGGGCCTAAACATGAAAGTCAAAATCGGCTACGGTGTCCTATGCGAGGAGAACCTTAGTTTTGATAATGGAACTGTGAATATCAATAATAAGTATTCATGCAAGTTGAGAAACACTACCTATTGGGCGGATAAAACGCTCAGTGACTATTATTCTACCAGCAGAAATATCTATCAAGTTAAAGTAATAACAACGTATGTTAATATCTAATTTAGTACTCTCTAAGTCAAAAGATTGAACAGGCAAATAATTTAAAATCCGTTGGGAACATGAAAACCAAAGTTAGTTTCATATACACTTACGCTACTCTAATTTATTGCAAGTCTTAAGAATGGACCCACAATTCAGCGCAGAATTTTATATTTGATCCTGTTTGTGTAAAGAACAAACAGATGCCCACGGTTACCCTTCGAATTGTCTAATATAGTTACGGTTGTGGATGCTTAACGCCACTTTCAACAATATTTTAGCTGTATTGTGGTAATCATATATTAGTGTGCTCAATTATAGTGGCAGCCACTTTGGATTTCTTTACAACATCTAATACATAAAATGTGAACTCGATAATTAAATCTACTCTCCATTGATATATCCTCCAGAGCTGGAAGTTAAAGAGACCACAGATACAGCTTCGTCCGCATCATTTTTGGACTTATACCTTGAATCTGACGACAGTGGTCAACTCAGTACTAAAATTTATGATAAACGGGACGACTTCAATTTTAAAATCATAAATTTTCCAAATATGTGCAGCAAAATACCAGTTTCTCCTGCATATGGTGTTTACATCTCGCAATTGATTCACTATGCAAGGGCCAGTAGCAATTATTCTGATTTCCTGAAACGTCATCTTCATCTGAGAAACAGGCTACTGGACCAGGGCTATTAAAAGATTCGCCTTATTCGATCTCTTAAAAAGTTTATATTCCGATACCAAGATCTTGTCGAAATATATTCCGTCTCTGCAGAGATGATGATAAACGATGCATTTTCATATAGTGAAAATGTATAAAGATAAGGAAGTCAACAAAATGTCAGAAATATTTGTTAATCAATGTGTGACGTAAAATTGTTTTTGACATTTGCTTCACTGGGTTTGGTACTGCTTTGACAACTATTTTACCTATTTTGTTCCAGTATTGTTATACATACTGTTATAGTGACAGCCGGAACCTTTGAGCTGTAATGAAAGCGGGAGGTTTGGCACTTTAAAATCTGATTCAACTCACCATTTCTTTAGAAATGCCTGTACCAAGTCAGGGTCATTACGGTTTTCACAGTTTTCCGGTTGTTGACTGATTTTGTCTGTTTATATACTTATGAGTTTTGACTTTCCCTTTGTACGATTGTTCGGAGTTCGGTAATTTTGTTATTACCCTTTTTTGCAGTTTGGATTTAATTAAGGAATATTTTCAATTGTTTAATAGATTATACGATACAACCTGGTTTGGGGTAGTTTACGCTTAATAACCACAAAACGGTTTATGAAAAGTATAAACTGTTTCAAACCATGTTATACAAGTATAACCTGTTCAAAAATTTCAAATATTCCTCATAATTTAATTTTAACAACAAAATTTAATAATTCCTCGATTTTAATTTCGATTACTTCATGGGACTATTTGAATTTGTATGTGGCGAATGAATACGTTGGCGACGTCACAATATCAACCCAGGTTATCATGCATAACCAATGTTGCTCCATGTAAATCATCCAATCAGATTGCAGTATTCATATCAAATTAAATTATTCAGCTATATTTAACAAGAAGACATATATTTTGTTTACATTTTCAGATCACCAAACCATCCTCCTTTTTTTTTAGTAGGAATATATGAGCAACTACACAAATAATTTGTTTGGGTCGTCAATGTTCTAATCCGTTTTGGAGAGTGCGGTAATCACTGAGACTATTTTATGTTGTTTGTCCCCGGCAAATATATGTTATGCCGCCGATTTTGTCCATTCTTCAGCTATTTCGCCGATTTTATTCATACCTCAGCTATTTCGCCAATATTGTTCATATTTAATGTATATCGCAATTTTTTTCATACTTCATGTATATCGCCAATTTCGTTCATACTTCAGTAAGTAAATTCATTTTAGAGTCACATGTCATTTTATGCCTGTTTTGTTTGGTTTGAAAAGTTGAGGTTATTTTCATATGTACTGAATCTGAAAATAGACGTCGATCTCAAGGCGTCGCGTGCCGTTGTCATCAGGCGATTTTCTTTAAATGAGGCACCTTTGAGGTTATTTAAATTTATTTCCGATTATTTGCCTTATTTTGAAAAAATAAATATATTTTTCAATATCATAACAAAGAAAGCTTGAATTAATATATAAAGATTGATCGAAATTATTTGTGTGCTTCATTCGAAATAACCTCAATTAGGTTGTACACACCCTGGCGTACGCGGGAACACGGTGTGTACAACCTGATTGAGGTTATTTTTTCATGAACCGAACAAAAATTGCGATCAATCCTTAATTATGCAAGGATCAATAAACTAGCATAACATACCTTTTAAAACGAATTCCTCAAAGTAATTGTTCCAGATCCAGTTTGGTGGAAAACCATGTTTTCTTTTTATCCAAGTGAAGAATGATACGGGTCTGTCCTTTGGATTCCTATTAATATATATGATTTTACCCCCATTTTCCTTATGTTTGGTGGGTAGAAAACTTAATGGGTGATGAGAATGTAAAATAGGGTATTCCGTCATCTCCTGTAACTCCCTCTCAGTTTTACGATCAATGTGTATTGATTTAATGTCGTCCTCTAGAGAGTTGTACGTAGTTGCTTGTTTTAACAGCATTGATGTCAGCTCATAAACCCAGTGTGTTCCTGCCATAAAATTTGTATTTCAAATGAAAAATAGTTAAGAACATGGAATGACTTAGCTCATGCACTTTACACATAAATACAAAATTATTCGTAGACAAGCAATTTTGAAGACTTCTTGTGACTTATTTTTTAAGCATCTTTTGTTTTTTTTTTAAAATAATTAAGCCTTTTTTAGATAAATAAACCGTAGGGGCAATCAAAAATGGACAATCCAGAGAAACTGGCAACATCGGGCATACACAACGAAGAAAAACAAAGCAAAAACACAATACACTATGAGTTGGACACCACTATACGTAAACAAACACAAACAACGTAAACAAGACATGATCTCTCCTACAAACAAACACAAACAACGTAAACAAGACATGATCTCTCCTACAAACAAACACAAACAACGTAAACAAGACATGATCTCTCCTATAAACAAACACAAACAACGTAAACAAGACATGATCTCTCCTACAAACAAACACAAACAACGTCAACAAGACATGATCTCTCCTACAAACAAACACAAACAACGTCAACAAGACATGATCTCTCCTACAAACAAACACAAACAACGTAAACAAGACATGATCTCTCCTACAAACAAACACAAACAACGTAAACAAGACATGATCTCTCCTACAAACAAACACAAACAACGTAAACAAGACATGATCTCTCCTACAAACAAACACAAACAACGTAAACAAGACATGATCTCTCCTACAAACAAACACAAACAACGTCAACAAGACATGATCTCTCCTACAAACAAACACAAACAACGTCAACAAGACATGATCTCTCCTACAAACAAACACAAACAACGTAAACAAGACATGATCTCTCCTACAAACAAACACAAACAACGTAAACAAGACATGATCTCTCCTACAAACAAACACAAATAACGTAAACAAGACATGATCTCTCCTACAAACAAACACAAACAACGTAAACAAGACATGATCTCTCCTACAAACAAACACAAACAACGTAAACAAGACATGATCTCTCCTACAAACAAACACAAACAACGTAAACAAGACATGATCTCTCCTACAAACAAACACAAACAACGTAAACAAGACATGATCTCTCCTACAAACAAACACAAACAACGTAAACAAGACATGATCTCTCCTACAAACAAACACAAACAACGTAAACAAGACATGATCTCTCCTACAAATAACTGGAGGTAAAGAAAACCGAGCATAAGCTTGATCTGTAAAATACATATACAAAAACAAGCTTCAAATAAAGGTCATAGCTATGGGTGATTAACACCCCAATTTTAGTTGTTTCACGGCGGTCACTTTTATTGAGGCAGGAAAACCGGTGTGCCAGAAGAAACAACCAACCTGTAGCAAATCAGCGACAAACCTTATCACATAATGTTGCATGGAGTACTGCACTATCATGTCACATACAAGATTTGATTCAAAATAGCATGGCTTAAATCTAACCTCGGGGTCAAAATTGCATATGGTATGTGTAACCCGGGTAAATATTTCAGAGGATTAATATACTACATGACACCGGAAATCTAACTCAAGCTTTAAGTGATGACAAGCACCAGGCTTACAGCCAGAAAGCAATCGAGTACTCCAAAATTGTCAATTCAGAAAAAGTATTAATTTGAAATAGTATTCTGATTGACTGTATTTTCCGGTACGAGTACAAACTCGTGCTCAAAAGGTTTATGACCATCAAATCTGGTTACATTGGTAAATGAAACATGTTACCGCTATCGTTATGTCATTGGCAAAGTCATTCGAATTAGTCATGTACACGATTTAGATTAAACATTTTATTTGCAAAATTAATATGACACTAGTAATAAACGGGTATCACTATGGAGGAGATATAAGCCAAGACTATAAAGCAAATCATATATATTGCTACCTTTATCTTAACTTACCTGATTTTCATGGAGAACACATTAATACAGCATCATCATGTGGCTCGAATTCACGAAGACATTTCAATTGATTTTCAATGTTTCCATTTGTTAAAGCTGCATTGGGAACACACAAATAATTCTTCTGACGCACGAACGGATATACTGGGGGGATATTCGTGCTGCAATGAAATATGTTTCAATACTTTAAAAGATGGTGGAATGTCTTTTACTCTCAAGAGTCAAACAACCTTTTTAGGATCACGTGAACGTTATTTAGACAAATAAATTAACGTAAATCGTTATAATTGACTAACCTTGATTCTTCGGTTAATCATATCTTTCTCTGTTTCTATCGATACTCGTCAAAAACTCGAAGCACACTTAGTGCTAGTCGTCACCGTCATTTTAAAAAGACATTTTTACCGTGAACCTCATGAGAGTAATTTACCCATATTCCAACTACTTTAAACGGACTGACCAAGATGACCCGAGGGACAACATTTTATATAACCCGCAGGGGAACATACTGGTTCACATTGTCCTACCGTTGCATATGTATGTTCTCAACTGTAATTTTCTCTTCTTCGTTTAATTAGGTTGAATTCTCGCCATGACGGGTGTATTCGAAAAACTTTATTCATACGATCAGATGATGTTCGTGTCGTTTAATAGAAACAAGGCGGATGTCACTAATGGAGCAGGAACTGTTAACCTTTCCGAAGCACCTGAGTTCACCCCCGGTTTTAAGTGGAGTTCATGTTGCTCAATCTTTAGATTTCCGTGCATTGTGCTACAGATCACTGTTTCTCATTTTGGCATTTTGATTTTGGCCATTGTATAATACAATACAGTATTGTCTGTCCTTCTATACTTCCATTAGGGAATTCATAATATTTGTAAATCTATAATAAATAAAAGAAATTGGACATTTTATTTCGAACTTAAAAGAAAATCTAGTGAACTTCAGACATTATTCGTGCCTATTTCCTGTTTAATGCCTTCAACAATTGGGTCTTCATATGGCAATTATATTTGTACCATACTCGAGTCAGCAGCCACTTTTTTTTTTAGAAAAGTCTATAAGCCGCAAATTTGAATAGGAATGAAACATTTTCAAGTGTCAAATATAGATACGAAAAGCTTGTTAGATGTTATCTTTGAAAATGTGTGTAAGTAGTATGTGTAATAACGAAAGCATTAAATTATCGTTGAATTAAATATAGGAACAATTGTTTTAACTAATTTTCTTCTGTTAAAGCGTTCAGTTAATGAAATAATTTTGTAATATTGTTGGAATTAGCTCTTAGCTGCTCCGTTGTTTTACTTTGTCGCTGTCCCACACATATGAGGAGATATGCTTTTAGTTACTTAGAATTGATAGTCTTGTCAGTGACTCAAAAAATTTTAATTTAGTACCCAATCACACGTAATGCATTTAAGCAAACTTCAGATATTATCAGCTCTGCTTCAATTATCTGGCATTTGCAATGCGTATTGAAATAACATGTTCTAAATTGTACTTTAGACACTTTTTGTTACCTTATAACGTGATTCTCTCCACCATTTTTTGTACATGTGACATGATTCATCATACTCTCTACTAAGTGGACTATCGTAATGCAGGTCAACAGACACGATTGCTCAGCTAGACAATACAGATGAATAATTAAAGAACAGATAAATGGATTCGTGAAATAAACGAACGAGGTACAACAGTCGCGAGTTGATCGTCATGAATTCACATTTTCTTGTATTAATTTGCCTGATGTATTTCGATTAAAATTGTCTATATAGATATATTTTGACACAAATTGAACAATTGACTATTTGATGTATGTGAATAGGAACTAATCAATAGGTTTAACATTGACGTTGCATTTAACAATCAATCAGATACTCTCTCCGAATATTAAGCTCTATAAAAATACTTTGTGGTAGTGAGTTAAACGCTGAATTGGCTATGTATTTCTAACTGTTTCACGAACACATGTGTAGGGGCCGTCGTGGTCGTGATCGTATGGTAATTGGATTTAGGACTACCTGTGCATTCAGTACCTATCACCACTAATGTTGTGAGTTTGAATCCTGCTAATGGTGAGGTGTACTCAATACAACATTATGTGATAAAGTTTGTTAGTGACTTGCAGCAGGTCGGTGGTTTTCTGCGGGTACTCTGTTTTCCTCCACCAATAAAACTGACCACCACGATAAAACTGAAATAGTATTGAAAGTGGTGTTAAACACCATAACGCTAACCCTAACACATTTGTATCTTTTCTAGTACTTATATATTTACATATTACGTTAGTTATTGGGTCGTGTTTTACATGGTAATTTAATATGATAGGAAATGTTTATCAAACGAACTGGAATAATTGCAAGGTCACATCAAGGGCAAACCAAGTATTGATAAAAAAAAATCCATAAAATTTGGCGACAAAAATTGCTTTTCCAGACAGAAGCATAGCAGCACCCCCACCACCCTAAAAGTTAAATGGTAGTTGAATTATCGAACTTTTGTTCTCGTACATTATAGATTATTTTTATTATTGGATTGAATGTGAATGAAAACTTTAATTTATGCTTCTTTATTGGTGCATTTAAATGGGTTATTTAACTAAAACCTGTTGCACTTGTAAAGTGTAGGCTATTGCTTTATGATGCAGAGACTGTGATGGACATTCTATATTGTGAATATTTATTTTATGTTATTGCTAAACTTTATGTGTTGGCGGTTTCATTTATAAATGATATATTTTCGATTAAGTACATGCATTTGAATTAAAGTTCATGTAGCCTCCCAAATAAACTCCGCTAGTGAAAACCAATTGCCGACTTGATATTCACTGTTTTGAATTCATAATTCAATAAACACGTTTTGCACATCTGCACATCCCAAGGGTCATTATTGTGAAGTTTCACTACAATCGGATCAAACATTATTTTTTTAAGCTTCAAAGTTACCATGACAACGATGGTCATCTTGAAAATTTCAATCCACACAACTGCATATCCCAAGGATCATTGCGGTGAAGTTTCATTACAATCGGATCAATAAATATTTTTTTAACTTTCATAGGTACCAACGGTGGCCATTTTGAAAATGTCAAAATCTAAATGTATAATCTACACATCCAAAGAATTATTCCTGTGAATCTTCATTACAATCGGATCAAATTAAAAATAAAGCTTTCATGGTACCATGGCAACGGTGACCATTTTGAAAATGTCAAACCCTAAATGCACTTCGACTCATCCTAAAATGTTATTTCTGTGAAGTTTCATTACAATCGGACCTAAAAAAAAAATTGTGAAGAAGAAAAAATTCCACATAGTATTCTATAGTAAACTTCTCAAATATTTAGGCCTATCAAATTATACGCACAGGAGCCACAGTGCAAAATAATTTCGAACCTTTATGCGCAACTAGATACATAGATCTATCATTATACCAAACCCTAAGAGCATCGGCCATATGTTTTGTGAGAACCGCATGAGGTTTTAAAACAATATTGCACTTTATTAATTTATTATATCATGTCAATTTCTATTGCAGCTGCGAGCTGAGAGATGATAAAAAAAAGTAATATTTGTTGAAGAGAATCACTGTACACATACTGAAATAGAATCATGTTAAAACTTGTGGAAAATTGCAGTGGACGTGAAAGTAGTTGGAATTGTGGAGTAAGAGCTTCACGGGGGGTAGGTGTCTTATTATATTATATTGATACTACTGTTAAAGAAATTTGCTCCCATGACTTTGGACGTATATTGTCATATGAAAAATCTAGTGTGGTCGACAATTGCATAGTATAAAACATTTTTACTGAAAATTATCACAGACTTACCATCCCCCTTTTCTTCAAACCTTCTGTTTACAAAATTATTTTCAATAAAATGTCTATATTTCTTAATTTTTTCATCTCTTTTTCCTTATTCTAACTTGTTCGTGTCAATATTCATACAATCTTATGTCAACAACAACTTGCATGTGTCGACCCTATACAGATACTAATAATCCACAGGCACTCGAATTCCGGACCCCCCTTTTTCCTCATTTGGTCCCTCCCGCGATTATGGTATGGATCTTTGTCTGGAAGTATATCTTTGAACCATTTATCCATATTTTACAACATTTCGTGTTACAACTCTCTCGTTCTACTAACTTTTGTTTCTAGGCCCAGCTCCCGTTTTACTTAAATAAACATAAAGGTATGAAACAATCGTCAAAATACGAAGAGGGAATCCTCGCTTCGACTCGATATTTTACAATAACGCGCCAGTTTTAAAAAGGACCTTCGCTTGTCCTCGTCTCAAAAATGATTTCCCTTCATTCCTATCTAGTTTATACGTACGAACAACATATATTTATTGACGAAATTCAAGTTTATTCTCGACGACACATCCAACTTTCCTCCACTCGTGCCTATTCAGGAGGTCAACCGAGCATATTTTGTTTCGCGCTATTTCTATGGTCGGAAAGATTTTCGGAACTTTTTTAGCTTGTTCTTCGCTACGCACGGCCTATCCATTTCGTATCGAGAGGCCTATTAAGCGGGAGTTTTAAATAAGAATAAAAGTGGAAAGTAAACCTTTTCAGCCAATGTGTTATATAGGCACCAGAAAAAAAATGACGAACCTAGTGACATGGTAAGAATATTGTCTGAAATGGAAAAATGCACTTCAAACATAAATATTGACGGATGAACATTTGATCACTGAAATGATCATAGAGAAAGGATCACTAGTTATCATAAAGCAAACAAATCTCCTTTTTAGGCTTGTCAAAAAATAAAAATGAGTTAGCGCTCCTCAACCCCTATCCCAGCAACAACAAAAAGACAGTGTACATAAGTAAACCCCTTGTAAATTGTAACTTTCATAATTCCCCTCTTCTGCCTTAGAAACAGGTATATGTAAATATGTCTCAAAAGAATTTTTTGCATTAAAGGGATTAGAACTACTCTCTGTATTTCTTTTCTGTTTAGGGAGATTCATGTAAAATTCCAACTGTAATGGCCTTTGCAAAAAAACATAGGAAAGAAAAAAATATTCTTTAATTTACATAGGAGGGGGGGGGGGGTCAACATTTTTGTACCTAGGCTCAACACAAATAATTAATGACCCACAAAGAAAAAATATTAAGAAAAACCAAGAAAAAAACCCCTCTTAATGCAATTTCTGGTGCCCAGTTTTGATTTAAACAGTTAAAATAAGTAAAACATGAAGGTGTGCATTTTTAGTACTTCATGTTTCAATAAACCAATAAAAAAAATACAACACATATTGTGTCCCCCCCAAAAAAGAGTACATTAGACCCAAAAATAATACGTGTCTAGGTACAAAAACATTTTTGTGTGTAATTACCCCCCTTTTTTTTTACATCTCACAATTTTAGGTGTGTGTTGTTCAAACCAGAATTTTTTTCAGCTACAGAAAGAATTAAAGATCAAACTTTGTTGCGATACTCATGAAAAGTTCTAATTATGTTATTTGCCAGAAAAAAATAATAGATATGGGTAAATGTACATCATGTATAATATTGTACATAATACAAAATCCAACAACATACAAGGAAACTACCAGCTTCGCTTTTCTGCTTGAATCTTCAACAACAAACCAATCTATACCTAACAACATCATCTACTCCCCCCCCCCCCTTTTTTTCAAAAAAAATAAGAAGAAAAAAAATGGTCATCAACAGAGTCCTAGATTTCATCTGACGTGTACTTCTCGTGCTTGTTCTTTGAAAGTTTTGCCAAAATAACAGTATTTTCGTTGAAATTTATATTCTTTTATTCTTATTTAAAACTCCCACTTAATAGGCCTCTCGATACGAAATGGATTGGCCGTGCATAGCGAAGAACAAGCTAAAAAAGTTCCGAAAATCTTTCCGACCAATGAAATAGCGCGAAACAAAATATGCTCGGTTGACCTCCTGAATGGAGGAAAGTTGGATGTGTTGTCGAGAATAAACTTGAATTTCGTCAATAAATATTTGTTGTTCGTACGTATAAACTAGATAGGAATGAAGGGAAATCATTTTTGAGACGAGGACAAGCGAAGGTCCTTTCTAAACTGGCGCGTTATTGTAAAATATGGAGTCGAAGCGAGGATTCCCTCTTCGTATTTTGACGATTGTTTCTTACCTTTATGTTTATTTAAGTAATACGGCAGCTGGACCTAGAAACAAAAGTTAGTAGAACGAGAGAGTTGTAACACGAAATGTTGTAAAATATAGATAAATGGCTCAAAGATATACTTCCAGACAAAGATCCATACCATAATCGCGGGAGGGACCAAATGAGGAAAAAGGGGGGTCCGGAATTCGAGTGCCTGTGTAATAATCCACAAGGCACGAAACTCCGCAGGTTTAAAAATCGTACATCTGCTCGCTTCGAATACATTTATTGCACCTTATTTCCATTATGTCATTCAAACTAGGACATGTATCCATTCCTAAAAGACGCACCTTTTCGCCCCTGTTTTTGCTTTGTGCATACGATAGCTCAGTTCTCCAGAATTTTAAGATTTTCACACATTTATTGCCAAATTTTTCGTATAGTACCCTTCGTTCACGGAAGTAGATATAAAATCAACGAACCGTTACGACCACTGAATTCCGAATGCATTACTTCAACGATAGGGTCAGAAAAGTTCCAAAAATTTCACTGGATTTTATTTTGATGCAATATTTTGAAATCATGACCAAGAGAAAAAGAACTACCAGTCCACAGATATAGTTACATGGTAAAATATTTAATTAAGTTTGTACATGTAGTTATCATTAACAGGCGATGAGAAAAATTGATATTTAGTGGTTTTAGGGATATAAGTAAGTAAGTAATTGTTATTGAAATAAAGACCAAAACAGTGATCTATCATCAATCAATGAACAATTAAAAAAAATAAACAAGTCAATAAACAGACGATAACCAAATACAATGACATACAAGGGTATATTGACAAACAAATAATGATATCCCAGCTGAGGAGAACTGACAGAGTTATCTATCTTTGAATAATATATTCTAATATAATAAATAGTAAAATACCTGTAGAAAAGAAAATTATCTAGTAATTTATAAACTTTGCTTCATTGACTGATTTACAAGATGCATATTACTTACACCTAATATAACCACTTTACATATATCTAAATCATGACTAGTTAATAAAAACATAAACTTTTCTACATCTGACCACAGTATCTTGACGTTTTTTCTGGCGAAATAGAGAAAAATCTGCATAAAATCTGTATATTAAGCTCGCTTCGTTAAGCGAGCTATTTATGATTGAAACATGGTAAAATTAAATCAATAAAGGAATAATGACGAATACCATTTACTTTGACTAAAACAGAAATCCTTATCACCCATACACTATGCCTATGAAAAAGTTTCAACACATCCGGGTTATCCATACCACTATGCCTATGAAAAAGCTTCAACACATCCGGGACATTCCGGGTCACTGCTTTTCGCGACACCCTCTAGAACTTATGAAAGATGCGGTGTACGAAAGGTATCGAAGAGCGAAATACCGGTATTTCGCTGTTGCCTATATTGTTTGCTTGTGAAATAAACATTAAATTTAATTCAACGTTCTTCTTCTTTGACAAAAATATACAAATTATTTGTTTGAAATGAATATTTAAAGAATTTTGTCTGTAAATTGAAACCGATAATTATCGAATACTATACGGAAAGTAACGAGTCGCTAAAAATAACACGATTGCGCAACCCGATCGTCTGCTCTGGATTATTGCTAAAGCAAACGCAAGCTTATATTTATATTCGCTTAATCGCATCAGGTATTGATAAAATACACAATTGCCCAAAATGTCTCAAAGAAAAACACTTTCAAAAGTTCCGTTGACCCCCCAATTTACAACAAATGGTCTTTCCTACGCGGATGTGGTTAAATTTGATAAGTCTAATCATGTCCATGTATGGGATCATTCCTATTCTACAACTACAAGTATACAAAGTGTTGAGCAAAACTGTACTCATGATCATTCATATTATGTAAAAAATACATCTGTAACTAAAAACTGTACTGATCATTCATATGTAAAAAATACATCTGTAACTAAAATTCCTGTAATTGATCACTCCAAGCCCAAGGCCAAGGCCAAGGGTGATCATAGCTATGCAGATGTGGTTAAATTTGGGGATAAACATAAAAATAAGCATGTTGGGGACCATTCCTATGCATGCACTGTGGAGGGAAGGGGTGCTCTTCATAATAAAAATAATGAAAAATCAATTATCCCCAATCCTCAAATTGAACAGGGTTGTGCGATTGAAGATGGTGTTTTTCATGATAACTTGTCAACAAATTCAATGACTTTGGTATTAGCTGATATAAAAAATCTGCCGTCTCAATTAACATATGTAGACAATAATCTATTTTTAAGTTACAGTGTTCCAGGTGATGGAAACTGTTTTTTTCAATCGCTAAGTTTATTAATAAATGGAAATACAACAAATAGTTCCTTCTACAAAAATATTATTTGTACACACCAGGGGCGGATTCAAGGGGGGGGCGCACCCGGCGCGCGCCCCCCCCCCCCCCCCCCCCTAAAATTGGAAGAAATATGATTTTTTTGGCGTAAAATCGTGATTTTTCACACGAAATACCCCAAAATTTTTCGCGCTTCCCTCTGCATTTGGAAAAAATCAGATTTTTTTGGCGTAAAATCGTGATTTTTCACACGAAATACCCCAAAATTTTTCGCGCCTCCCTCCGCTCGGCGCAATTTTTTTAAGTGCGCCCCCCCCCCCCCTAACTTGAAATCCTGGATCCGTCCCTGCACACATCATACACAATTGGCAAATTTGGGAAGACAAAGTTTTTCACTCCTATACTAATAATATGACAGTAGAGTTGTATCAGCAATATATGATAAATAGAAATGGTTGGGCTACGGCCACGGAAATTCAGGCAGCAGCAAATTTATTTGGTTTAAATATAAATATTTGGCTACAACAGTCTTCACATTGTACTTTAAGTTCATTCAATGCAAGTTCTCCTACTTGCATTGACATACTTCTTTCACGAAATCATTTCTTACCATTAAAATTTGTCCCTCCCACTACAGACAATTCTTTTGATATACTGAAAAAAAAACAGCTTAAAAGACAGGGACAGCAAAACAAGACATCAAATAATAAAAAAAGAAAACTGTCAACCAAAATTACACCACATTTAGAAGAAGGAAATAGACAAACCGAACAGGAAAGTGAAAAGCTATGTCAGTTTATTTATACAGCTGAGTTGTGTGAAGAAAAAGATTTTGAAAATGTTAGTATACCACATTTATCAGTTCAAAATAAAACAGCTAGAGTGCAACAGAAAAAAGAAAGCAAGTTAATAAAAACAAAACAATCTTTTAACAAGAGTCCTGCTACGCATGAAAATTTACATTCTCAGAAACCTGAATCTTTTTCCGAAAGTAATGACACAAATTATTTTCATAACTCACAATTAGAAATTAATAGAAAATCAATTCATGAGATAAATAACGCTAACCAAAATGTTATGAGCACGGATGATTTATGTTCACAACATAACAAACACTCCAATAACTGCAATCATGAAGATCCATCACAATCTTCAAATATATATGATCCTTTGACTGATACATTATATTTGAAATGCAGAAAATTAGGTGTCCGTCAAACAATGAAGCAAAATCAGAGTTAATGAAAAGAAAAAGACGGTTACAGTATAAAATACAAAAAAAATAGAACAAATTAATATGAATGAACACGATGTCCCTGCTCCTCCTCCTCTACATGAAAATCAACACTTTAATAAATTTATGGATTGTATTAGAAGTTTTGAGTTAAAACAAATGTCTCTTAATTTTAAATTTTGTACTATATGCAAAGAAAGGCGAATAGAGACTAAAATGTCTTTCAGTTCAATATGCAAACGTTGCAATTCTGATAAAAATTCCTTAAAATTATTTTCATTTCAAAATAGCATGGACCCTCAGAGTGTCCCTCCTGAACTTTCAGATTTGAGTATAATTGAGCAACAATTGATATGCAGAATTTCACCATGCATAAACATACATATGCTTAAGCATGGCGGAATAACATCTGCTGGTCATTGTGTGACCTTTCCACAGGAGGTAAGCGAACCTGCTAAAATTTTCCCCAGACTCCCTTCAGGAATAAACATTGTTCGAGTTAGAAAATTAGGTAAAAATGATACATCTAAAGATTATTCAGTACGTAGACAAGAAGCTCTACTTTTCCTTAAAAACAACAATTCTGCTTACACTGACATCATCATTAGTCAAGATAGATTGAATTCTCTTCCTGTTGATGGAGAGCTCACATCATTTCAAACTGTAGAATTTAATCCTGATACAGTGCATAATTCAGACCTTGGTCCTGCACCTAATCAAACTGATCCTGGGGAGATTAATGGTACCACCCATTCCAGTGTTCTATTATCAGACCCCAACTTAAATATACAAAACACTGTACAAGGTATTGTGAAAGATGTTGTTGGAAATGACCACAATGTTTCTGTCAATAAAAAGGGCACACTAATATTACCATGGCCAACGCGTAATAATAAACCAGTTTCAGAGTTTACAACTCAATATTTTTTTACACTTGCTTTTCCAACCCTCTTTCCTTATGGTACTGGTGACTTTTTTATAAATCGCCCTAGAACTGTTTCATCAATAGGTGATTGGGCAGAACATCTTCTTTGATATGATGATGGAAGGTTTGCACATCATCCATACTTCAAGTTTATAGTCCATAATATGATTTTAAGAAAAAGGGCTCTTGAAAATGGAAATTTTATTGTGCAGCAAAAATTAGGGGATGCACATTTAACTGTTTCAGATTTGAAGGAAAAATTACAGAATGGGGATGATTCTATTGTAAAAAAAAATTGTATTTTGGTGCATCTTTAAGGGGAACAACCCAATATTGGGCACAAAGAGCAAAAGAGCTTCGTGCACTTATACAATTTCAAATCAATGAAAAAAGGGATTACCAGCTTTCTTTACAACTGGGAGCTGTGCTGAGTATCATTTCAAACCATTAAGACGGTTGCTTTCAATCTATATTAAGGAAACAAATGGAAAGGACCCAGATTTATCAACTCTAAACTTTTCGACGCTCTTCAAAAAAAAAACTCATATTGTTGCTCACTACTTCGATATTAGGACTCAAAATTATTTCAGTGATGTAATGTCACCAGCATTTGGGGTAACCACTTTCTGGTACAGACAGGAATTTGCAAAATCCCGGGGAATGGTACATTGGCACGGTCTGTGCTGGAGGTCAGACAGAGAGCCACATAACTTGTTAAGTAAGGCTATTGAGGAAGGACTGTCAGATTCAGATTGTTCAGCAAGACTTGTTGATTGGGCTGCCACAGAATTTGGACTGACAGCTTCCCATCCAGGTGGTAAAGATGAAAATGGGCGGCCGAATAAAAAATTGTGGCTACTACCTGAAGGCACAGCTCCCATGCCTCCAGAAGAAAAGAATCCCCTAATAAAACTTTTAATGGATGTTAGTTCATCCCAAGAGTCTTTATTAGAGGACCATTTATTACTTACAAACCGTTTTAATATACACCGCTGTTCAGACTACTGTTTGACTTTACAATCTGGCAAAAATAAAAAATGTCGTATGGAGTTTGGCTCAAAATCTTCTCCTGGAAAACAATTAAGAGAGATACCAGCCATTGCTACGGACCATAATGGATCTATGAGACTAGAGATGGCAAGGGACCATCCAATGTTAGTACAACATTCAAGGTTTCATACACAAGGTTGGCGGGCAAATGGTGATATCTCTCTTATTCTTTCCAAGAGTCCCCCAGAAAATCCCTCTGTCAATGGAATCATTGCAACTGAAAAATATGTGTCAGGATATGCCTGCAAAGGTAACCAGCCAACTGGAGCTATTGTTGATTTGTTTAATGATATGGTAAATTGTGCCGGTGAATCAACAGGTGCCTCAACAAAATCCCTCTGTAATAAACTTCTAATGGGTATAGTTAAACGAGATATTCCAGCAGTTGAGGCATCATATGAATTATCTAGTCTTCCACTTTACAGATCAAGTCACACTTTCCAAATATTAGTGTATCAGGCTTTAGACAGATTGAAAAAGAATCAAATGGAATGGCCATTACAAAAAATACTGCACTTGATAGGTACATTCAAAGATCAGAAAAATATACATCATCTTTTTATGACTTTATTTGCAAAAATGGTAAAGTTCCTGTACTAACAGGATGTTACACCCAGGCATCTTGGCCACTAGATGAAAATTATTATAAAACAATGCTACTCCTCCACACTCCCAACTGGAGAAAAATTTCAGACATTAAAGATGATGATATGACATGGTTAGAGAAAATGGATTTTTTCTTAAATTCGGATCATTGTCCAAATTTTGTAAAAGCAGGTGTGGAAAAAGCTAAGATTCATGTAGATAACGAACTTATTAATAATGAAGATGAAAATGACCAATTTAATTCTTCAGTATTTGACAATTCAAATCAACCAGAATGGATGGAACTAGTACATCCAAATAAACAATTTGAAGAAATAGATTCTGACTTTTCATTTGATAATGGGGGGCCAGATTTTGATTGGAGTAAAACCTCGTATGAATATCCAAATGACTTTGGTAAGGCATGGCTTGAAAACATCCAGTCCCATATAGATACAGATGATAAGAATTTAGACATACCTGAAGTTGATATTTCAAATATGAATTCAGATCAAAGGTTTGCTTTTAACATTGTTCTTAAAACAATCCAAAATTATTTAAACAAACAAGACAATTTCATTCCTTTAAGAATGATAGTCTCTGGAACTGCTGGTTCGGGGAAATCTTACCTTATAAAATGTCTTGTTAAGGTTATCAGGACTATTTTCGCATTCAAAAGATCTGTTCAGGTACTCTGCCCTACAGGGAATAGTGCAAATATAATTTCTGGTTTAACATTGCAGTTTTTTTTAAATTCCTACTAATAAAAAAGGTCAGGAAATGAAACCTCCTGAGGGAGCTTTAGGTGAAAAGTTACAAAACAAATGGTCAAGGTCTTAAGGTTTTGCTTGTAGATGAAAGATCTTTGGTTGGAGCTACAACTTTGGGTTGGGTGGAGTTTATGTGTAGGTATGGTGTGGAAGAAGGGCAAAATTTTGATAAAACATGGGGTGGGCTACCAGTAGTTATATTTTTTTGTGATAATGTGCAGTTGCCACCTGTTTTGGATTCTTCTGCCTATAATACCAGTGGTAAAACACCAGCAGCATTACATGGTGCTCTTGTTTGGAAAAATTTCAACCATGCTGTTAATTTACAACAAATAGTAAGACAAGCACCAGATCAACAACAGTTAAAAGAAGTTCGTCTTGCTCTAAGAGAATACAAAACAACATCTTGTCATGCAAATTGGCTTCAAAACTTTCAATGGAATAATTTGAGGCTAAAATATGGCACTGATTTTCTTTCCAGATTGTCTGAAAATGGTTTGTTTGTTTTCCCTACCCATGAAGAGGTTTGGGGTCATAATAAGATGAAATTGCTTGAAGTAAATGAGACATATCCAGTGGCAAAATCAAATGCTATCTCTCATGGTATACATGCAAAATCAATAGACAGTGCTAAAGCTGGAGGACTACAGCAAACAGTTTTCATGAGCAAATCTGCTAAGGTTATGCTTTCAGTTAATCTTTGTGTTTCTTTTGGTTTTTATAATGGAGCCATTGGTAAAATTATTGATATTATTTATCTTGAAGGAAATATTCCTGAAAATTCTCTACCTGCTGCTGTGATGGTTGAATTCCCAAATTATACAGGTCCATCTTTTGTAAAGGATAATCCAAAACTTGTTCCTATTTTACCAGTTGAGAGAAAACTTGATTGTAGTTGTAGCTTTTGCAAAAGAAAACAAATTCCTCTAAAACTTGGTTGGGCCACAACAATACATAAGTGTCAGGGTATGACAATTGGTAAATGTGAGCCAAATCAATATATAGTCATTAACCCAGGAACCAGAGCTTTTGAATCACGTAATCCAGGTGCTTTATTCGTTGCGCTTTCAAGGGCAAAATCTGCTGGAAATGATTTTGTTGATCCAGATTGTGCATGACATTCTTCTGTTCTTGTTAATGAAGACCGTCTTTGTCATGTTGTAAAATCAGCTACTGTTGAAGCAAGAACAAAAGAAATGGAAAGAATATCATCATTGTGTGTCCAAACTAGAAATCAATTTTCCTTACTTGAATTTGACACAAGCCTGGCAACCTTTATTAATGGTTTTCTTTCTGATGGAGAGGCTATTGAGGAATGATTAACCTCTCCTTAAAAAATTCTAATAGAGTGATGAGGGACATACCAAACCAAGAATATTTAAATATCATTATGGTCCAAATCTAACATATTGTTTGCAATTATGGTAATTAAGGGATATATCAATCTCTAGCCAAGTAGTATATCATTTCAATCTCCAACCAAATATATTGTTTAAATATCTGTGTTCATCTAATCAAGCCAAACTCCATATGATCATATATTTTTAACATTCACTGAAAAGGATATACCACTCTCTAACCAAGTATTATATCATATCATTTGAATTAGTTGGTGAGGGAAAGCATCACCTTAAAACCTTGACAATTTTTTTTTAACTTTTTTCTTCAAGTTTTAAATAACCTATTTGAAGTGACATGAACAAAGGGTGGGGGACATACCAGTCTCTAACTCTCAGTTCTAACTTCACCAAAGTCATTATGGGGTTGATAGTGGATAATCAAAGACATTTTTCTTTTACTCTTGAATATTTCTTCAAGTTTTAAATAACCTATTTGAAGTGACATGAACAAAGGGTGGGGGACATACCAGTCTCTAACTCTCAGTTCTAACTTCACCAAAGTCATTATGGGGTTGATAGTGGATAATCAGACATTTTTCTTTGACTCTTAAAAATTTCTTCAAGTTTTAAATAACCTATTTGAAGTGACATGAACAAAGGGTGGGGGACATACCAGTCTCTAACTCTCAGTTCTAACATCACCAAAGTCATTATGGGGTTGATAGTGGATAATCAGACATTTTTCTTTGACTCTTAAAAATTTCGTCAAGTTTTAAATAACCTATTTGAAGTGACATGAACAAAGGGTGGGGGACATACCAGTCTCTAACTCTCAGTTCTAACTTCACCAAAGTCATTATGGGATTGATAGTGGACTATTTAAGACATATATTTTTCTTTGACTAATTATAAAATTTCTTCCAGTATTAAATCATAATTTATTTTAAGCAACATGAACAAAGGGTGGGGGACATACCAGTCTCTAACTCTCTGTTCTAACTTAACCAGTCTCACTTTCTGGTACAGACAACTGGGATTTGCAAAATCCTGGGGATTAGTTGGTGAGGGATCTAGCTAAGTATTATCATCGATTATAACCTATTTTAGGTAACAGTGAACAAAGGGTGGGGGACATACCAATCTCTAACTCCCAGTCCTAACTTAGCCAAAGTCATTATGGGGTTGACAGTTGATAATCAAAGACATTTTTATTTACTCATAAAAATTTCTTCAAGTATTAAATTATAACCTACTTGAAATGACATGAACAAAGGGTGGGGGACATAGCAGTCTCTAACTCTCTGTTCTAACTTAACCAGTCTCACTTTCTGGTATAGATAGCTGGGATTTGCAAAATCCTGGGGATTAGTTGAATTAGTTGGTGAGGGATTTACCAATCTAACCAAGTTATATATATATATAAGGTTTTTTACAAAGGTATCATGAAGAACACCATCTGCAAATGATTTATTTTGAGTACATTTGTACTTCTGGTAATTTTGAGTACATTGTACTACATAATACAATGATGCTGCATAAAACCACACTCTCCTAAGCATTTTCGTATAAGAAGGGAGACTGGTAATTCCAAGATACTGGAGGGATGTATAAATTTATTACATGTCTCATGATTTCACTCAAGGTCATGCAAATATTTGATAATCCGGCAATATTTCTTATTTAATGTATTTTGTCTACATATCATTAAAAGTACCAGTTTCCTCAACACTTGATTTATGTGGTATATCAATAGACCCATACAATAATGATTATCAATGCACAAATATAAGAGATGAGGTTTTGTATTTTGCTGTTTTGTTGGATCATTGTTCCACAGACATTAATTCCATATCCCAGTACATTGTATTTTCCATTAGACTTTATTTCAACCATCTAGCTAAAAATATTGATTATTTTCCTATTTTCAGGAAAATATTGATCAACATCATTTACATGGCTGGACACTTGATATTTGGTTGTTCTTCTAGAGGAGCCAAATTAGAACATGTTTTAGAACAAAGAATACCAATTGATGATTGGTACTATCACATCATTGTTAAACCTGGGGGGACCATAAAACAAATTCATAATGAAATAAATAATTCAATGGATTCTATTCAGGAAATGTATGGGGCAGACACAAAAATGAAAGTAGTTTTTACAGGGGGGCTGTGCAATTTTACTCAAAAAATAACGCATGACTTCGGAGCAGAAACAAAATATCAAAATGACCCAAAGGCAAACAAAGTAAATTCTTTTATTTCACAGCTTCAAGACATTCAAAATGAAATTTACAAATCCCAAAACACTCCAATAACATTTGCATGCATTCCACCAGTCTGCATTTCAAAATATCGCGATTATAATTATAACTCTTTTGACTTGAAAAAAAAACGATACAAACTTCAAAAAAGCATCGTTTCAGATTTAGAAACAGAAATTCAACAAAAAAACCTAGAAAAAGATCTACACTTAACAAATGAGAAAATATGTGAACTTAACAATGCTATTGAGGTATCTAACATCAGGTGGGATAAATCAGTCTGCAAAACCAAAACTAAGAAGAGGGGTCGAATGGGTACAAATAAAAGTGTAGTTTGTGTTTATAATTATGATGGGTTTTATGATGGTGTCCATCCAAACCTGCCTATGGCAGATAAATGGTTTACTGACATGTGCTCCTCTGTTTTGCATGACTTGAGGAATGACATGGTCTTTGAAGATTCTGATTCAAATGATGATGAAGATTCTTGGAATATAAATTACATTTACTTAGAATAGAAAAGAATATACAACTTCTTTATGATATTGCCTCTGTTACTGTATTTTATTCCCTTATCATACTCAAGTCTGCAAAATTCACACTGAAAGGGTTATTTTTTTAGAAAAAATTATATGAAACTTAAATAGGTGGGGGGCATACCAGCCTCTAACCTTCTCAAGTTTTGTATGTAAAGTTGAAATTCTTTAGGTTAAATATTTTTTAGAACAAATTATATGAAACTTAAATAGGTGGGGGGGGGGGGGTCATACCTGAGCCTCTAACCTTCTCGTGTTTTGTATGTAAAGTTGAAATTCTTTGGATTAGATTTTTTTTTTTTTAAATATATATGAAACTTAAATAGGTGGAGGGCATACCTGAGCCTCTAACCTTCTCAAGTTTTGTATGTAGAGTTGAAATTCTTTAGATTAAATATTTTTTAGAAAAAATTATATGAAACTTAAATAGGTGGAGGGCATACCTGAGCCTCTAACCTTCTCAAGTTTTGTATGTAAAGTTGAAATTCTTTAGATTAAAAATTTCTTAGAAAACATTATATGAAACTTAAATAGGTGTGGGGGGGGGGGCATACTAGCCTCTAACCTTATCAAGTTTTGTATGTAAAGTTGAAATTCTTTAGATTAAATATTAAAAAAAAATATATATGAAACTTAAATAGGTGGGGGGCATACCAGCCTCTAACCTTCTCGAGTTTTGTATATAAAGTTGAAATTCTTTAGATTAAATATTTTTTAGAAAAAATTATATGAAACTTAAATAGGTGGGGGGGCATACCACCCTCTAACCTTCTCGATTTTTGTATGTAAAGTTGAAATTCTTTAGATTAAATATTTAAAAAAATATATATATGAAACTTAAATAGGTGGGGGGCATACCAGCCTCTAACCTTCTCAAATTTTGTATGTAGAGTTGAAATTCTTTAGATTAAATATTTTTTAGAAAAAATTATATGAAACTTAAATAGGTGGGGGGGGGGGGGGCATACTAGCCTCTAACCTTCTCAAGTTTTGTATGTAAAGTTGAAATTCTTTAGATTAATAAATTAGTAAAAGTGTTATTATTACTCTAAAGCAAATGATAAGTTTTTCCATACAAATTTTTGGATTTTTTTGGAGTTAGTACATGTCAGCAAACCATTTGCATAATCTTTACTCTGACAAATTTGATTTACTGTAATGGATTTCCATTTTCTTTTAATGTTCTTATCATTCTCAAGTCTGCAAAATTCACACTGAAAGGGTTAATTTTTAAAGATCATTAAATTACATTTTATATGAAACTTAAATAGGTGGGAGGCATACCAGCCTCTAACCTTAACTTCTCAATTTTTGTATGTAAAGTTGAAATTCTTTGGATCGATTAATAAGAAAAAGTGACATTATTACTGTAAAACCCATAATAAATTATTCCATACAAATTATATAGTTTTTTTGAATTAGTACAGACAGGCTTACATGTATGGTCATGTATCAATGCTTGTCCATTTAGCCATTTATTCTGTCCCAAACAGAAGTACAGTCACAGTATGTACAGACCAGAGTTGCATCTCCAAAGCTTAGACAAGTTATTCAAATTATTGTAAGTATTTTGAAGTATTTACATTTGATTAGTGTTTTATTTTGTTATTTCTTGTTCTTCCTTGTTTTAAATTTCACCCAACTTAGCCAAGAAGGACACAAGGACATGACAGGCAAATTCTGAGTCGGTTCAGTGAAATTATTTTATGTGTCTGACCAAATGTCTGGCAAACCATCCAGGAAGCTAACCTTTGTATTGTTGTTTGGTTCAATATTATTATTATACTGTCTTGGCACCGGTGTTCGCGCATACATATTGTACATGTCAAAATTGCAAAATCATTGGAAAAGTTAAGATGGAGACTACTGGTATGTGAGGATTACCTCTAATTATATTAAAAGACATCAAATGTTTTCAAATTTGAGCTTATTTTGAAGGAATAGGTATAAACTTCAATTACGAAAACTTTCAAAATAAAATCTTTCCTTTATTCATTTTAAGAACCATCCAAAGTATGCATGCACGATATCACCGGACGCTGCAACATTTGTCAAAATTGGAGGGTTGGTTTGTTTACACTTCGTTTTCACTGAAATGTTAAAAATTGTAGTGGAATCCGGATAAAGACCATAAAGATAATACTTCAATGTATTTGAGGATGATTTAAATTAATTCAATAAAATTTTGGTAAGCTGTGAAATTAACCACATAACCCTTAGGTGCGCGAACACACCGGACGACTCTGTAACCTTTCTGATCTTGCTTACGCTTGTACATGTAGTGCCTGCCTCATATCAAACTCAACTAGGGATTACAATATCACTTTCAACTTTCAACAAAATTTGACATCTTGAAGAGTGAGACCCTATGCTACATGTATGTGCAACATATACATGCTCTATTATGTTTATAGCTGAAATAAAGCTTGGTATTTGGCATGCAGATGTTTTTCCTTCAGCGTTACGTTCTTTCCTTTCCATAAACTTACCGATTTTTTCCTTCAAGCATTGCTTTAATCAGAAATCGTTAATGGGGTCATAGAACACGCTGACTCTGCTTCCGGTCCCACAAATAAAATGGTCCGAAAAACGTATTTTTAGGTTTTTACTGAGAAAAATGTAAAAGACATACGGATATTTTGTAACGCGTTACATGAGAAAATTGTGTGTTAACGACGTTTTCTTCCAATAAATTCGTTTTCAAAAGCAAAAATAAACCTAATCTAATACAATAAAACAAATATTCGTATAATTTCCTATTCAAGCATGAATCGGGAATAAAAATCCATCAATCTAAAAAAAAATCTACATTCGTTTTACTTATTTCATGTTCTATTTAGTCAAAGTATCACCAATAGCGCGCATAACGTCGGGAGCTATAAGGGCCAAAATCGGCCCCACCTCAGATGTCGATAAAATTTTCTCCAAAATGTATTCACAATATGTGCTTTTCAGAAATAAATACAGTTAGTTAATATGTGTATCTAATTCCTCACAGCGGATCGACAAATTCAGGTAATGAAAAGCAGTGAACGTCATTTTTTTCATTATACAGAATGTACGTATCATTGTAATATGATGCATATCTTTAAAAAAAAAAAAAAAAACAAAAAAAAAACAAAGCATAATAAAACTCAATAAACAAAGCATACATTTGACTTGATATGCAATGTGGATTGATTTCAGGAATAAAAACATGTTCCGAAGCTGTATTATGAAATTAAAGTGAACGAATAGTAATGTCGCAACGTCACCCATTTTCGACGGTCTCCTGTTTTCGACGGTTTGTTTCTCGTGATAAAATCTCTCATTATTTTGATCGCTTAATTTGTCAGAGGTTATATTATGATGCTGAAATTGCATGAATGATCTAAAAATGTCATCTTTAAATATAAGAACTACGTACCACATCTATTATTTCACGTTCAAATTGTAGTTTTTCGTAATTCATTTTTTCGTCACCTTAACAAAGCTTTAATCATTTAAAAAATATATCTCATACAGACCAATTTTGGATTCATCGTCTGCTATGACATTGATAATGTACATATTGAGGTCAATATCAGGGGCGGATCCAGGATTTCAAGTTAGGGGGAGGGCGGATTTAAAAAAATGCGCCAAGCGGAGGGAGGAGCGAAATGTTTTGGGGTATTTCGTGATAATAATAGGATATTATACATTATTATACAGCTATAATTTTAATCCAATCAAAAACAATATGGTTGTGATCGTCTTCCGTAATTAGAATCGTCAAAATGAAATACAATCGAATTAATATCAAATGGTGACTTGTTTCAACCTCATTTAAAATATACCTTGACATTCTTTAATACTTATACATCACGTTCACGATCTTTTATTACAACACATTTTGTTCCTGTTCTAGTTAAAGGACTTTATCAAACAGATACGGTTTATTTATGATAAGATACCAAATATTTAATCAATGGGAAATGGGATTCCTTGAATTATTTCCTGATATATTTGAAGTAACAAAAAAATTAGAGACATGGGATATCAGGCATATAGGGACTTGTTTTTATATACAATAATACAATAC
This sequence comes from Bathymodiolus brooksi, assembly GCA_963680875.1. Classification (NCBI taxonomy): domain Eukaryota; kingdom Metazoa; phylum Mollusca; class Bivalvia; order Mytilida; family Modiolidae; genus Bathymodiolus; species Bathymodiolus brooksi. The sequence continues at coordinate 50,449,974 of OY804577.1, forward strand.
AATAAGCTTTATATCAAGTTGAAAAGAATCAAACAATTATAACACAAGCGCAGATTTAGTGAGCTTTTAAATCCGACATAAGTTTCTTTTTCTCTTGGTCATGATTTCAAAATATTGCGGCAAAATAATATCCGGAAAATTTTTTGGAACTTTTCTGATCCTATTGTTGAAGTACTTCATTCGGAATTCAGTGGTCGTAACGGTACGTTGATTTTATATCTACTTCCGTCAACGACGGGTACTATACAAAAAATTTGGCAATAAATGTGTGAAAATCTTAAAATTCTGGAGAACTGAGCTATCGTATGCACAAAGCAAAAACAGGGGCGAAAAGGTGCGTCTTTTAGGAATGGATGCATGTCCTAGTTTGAATGACATAATGGAAATAAGGTGCAATAAATGTACTCGAAGCGAGCAGGTGTACGATTTTTAAACCTGTGGAGTTTCATGCCGTGTGGATTATTAGTATTTATATAGGGTCGACACATGCAAGTTGTTGTTAACATAATATTGTATGAATATTGACACGAACAAGTTAAAATAAGGAAAAAGAGATGAAATAATGAAGAAATAAAGAAATTTTGTTGAAAATAAATTTGTAAACAGAAAGTTTGAAAAATAAGGGGGGTGGTAAGTCCGTTCCACGAGCGCCTGTGAAAATTATATCCCAATTTTTTTTCGATATTAGAGCCAAGTAAGATTTTCTCCAATGTACACTCTCCTCTGTCGCTTAATCTAAAAAAAATGTTATATTTAAACTAATGATGGGTATGATCCATTATATATATCGGAAGGAAAAATTAAAAAGTGGGTTAATGAAAAATCTGCATGATTCACTGACAGCATCGATCATGCTAAAGTTACCGAAATTTTAGGCGAATTGACGTCATTGGAATAAAATGTTTATAATATCCTCTCAGTTTATTCTACAGTTGATAACATTTGTTGTATGTTAATTGAATCCACAAAAACTACATTTGAACCCTATAATTCAACTGAAAGGATAAATAATTGTAATGTAAAATTAAATAAACAATGCAGGGGCGGATCCAGGATTTCAAGTTAGGGGAGGGGGCGCACTTAAAAAAATTGCGCCGAGCGGAGGGAGGCGCGAAAATTTTTGGGGTATTTCGTGTGAAAAATCTGCAATGGTTCGATGGTGAGTGTAAAAATGCTAGGGAAAAATACAAAAGTTCTAAAGACGCCCCAAAACGCTTAGAGCAAACCACATTAAATAATGAAACAAAACATTTAGAAAAAGAGTACAAAAAGGTTATGAAAAAAGTATTAGAAAACATAAGGAGAAGATGAAAAAGAAAATATAGACATATGGACAAAAAATTAACATGCGACGATAGTGAAGATTTGGAAAAGGAATTGATAATAAATGCATTTAAGAAAATAGGGGGGGGGGGGGGGGGGGTTCGATAAAACAATATAAATTACCTGGATTAGATGGGATAATAAATGAATTGTATCAACTATATTAAGATGCAACAAAGACCGGTTTATTTCAAGCATTGCTAGAAAAATTTTATAATTTCGAAATATGATTCCCAGTATCGAGGAATGTTGAGGTTACGTCATAAAGTTGGGGGATAGAGATAACATACGTTACTGGCGTATGATTGATGATATTATAGAATTTGTAGATAATGAAGATGAGGAAGGTGTAATTATTTTTGTTGAACAGCAAAAATCATTTGATAGGATGGAATGGGAGTGGTTAAATTTTGTTATGGAATATTTTAATTTTGGACTGAAATTTCGGAAATGTGTTTACATGTATATGTTATTTAAAGGGAGAAAAGCCTGTATACAAACAAATGGTTTCATATAAAATATTTTTGCAATATCCTGTTCAGTCAGACAAATATATCCTGTTACACATATGTTATACATTATTCAAGCAGAACCGATTGCTTGTGCTATCAGAAACACTCCGGCAATACATGGTATCAAACTACCTGATTGGGAGGGAAGCAAAAATATGAATGTGCGCAGACGACACGCAACTCTTAAACAAAAATTAAGAATCTGTTGAACAATCTTTTTAATTCTTTCGAAATTTGAAAAAGCATCTGAAAAAAACAAAAGGTTTATTTATTGGTAGATTAAGGGGGAGGTGACCAAGATTAACTAACATATCATGGATTTCTGATAACGTAAAGACTTTGGAAAAATATAAACAAAATGAAAAGCTGCATTCAGGTTTGGAAAACAAGAAATTTAACTTTTAAAAGAAAAACCACAATCGTTAAAATGTTCTGATAGCTCATCTGATAGACTGGATGATAAAAGGAACTGGATATCCAAATGAGCAAAATAATATTGTATTTATTTGTAAACCCTTGAGACTTCCTTGCAACCAGAGGTAAATTGTTCACATGTATAATATAGATATAATAAGAAGAAAAAAAAATAGACGAGCAAAAAAAAAAAGAGGGCAGTCATTTAATTTTTAAGGGGGCATGGTTTTTTTTTCACCAAATGTTATACAGAAAAAAATTAATAGACTTGAAAGATGGGGGGGGGGGGGAATAATATGAGACTGCAGTTTTCAGCCATAACTTTGGTAAAATCTGAAAAAAATTAACAATTTTTCATGTAAAAAAAACAAGGATCAGATTTCCGTTTCGCAAGAAAAATAATTTCTGACTCCGAGGAAAACATAGCACCCCTCCCTAGCCTAGCCTTTCAAATGAACAATAATAATATTGTTTACCCCGATTAAATGCGCCCCTAGATTAAAATTGCAAGAATTTAAGCTTCCCTTCTAATAAACAGAAAGAAATATAGCCTACCTATTTATACGAGGTATTAACTCCAGTATAATTATCTCTGTACCATTGTTATACATTGGCTTTATGAGAATAAAGATATAGGGAAAGATATAATAGAAAACACATCACAACCTACATATTTACGAGAAATATATTATGCATGGTTGACAGAAAGAAAAAGGAATAACATCTTTAGAATGTAAATTGTTAATACAAAAATGTACTTACCAATATCAAGTCTACATAAAAATAAATATAGATTTACATATACCAAACAGTTAAACTAATATTAAATCAATTTTTATTGAAAAATGTGTAATCATCCGCGTCGTTAAAGGTGTAATAAATGTTCATACCCGTCATCAAATACGTTAATGGTCCATGAGTTATGAATGTTAATAACGCATTTCACGTGCTCCATTTTTAAAATCGCGAAACGAAAACCAATAAAGCATTGCTACACCTTAATACAGTGTTCACATAATTAAACCACTGAGTAAAATTGAGTAAAAGTGAGTATTGATATGCCACGTCTTCGAAATGACAAGAGAAACAGTCCGTTGTTGAAGCGTCGTGATCCACGAATATGGCGACAACAAGGTTGGTAGTCAGTATTGTTCACCGACTAGTCAAGATTCTCACATCATAGGGGAGAACTCAGGTGGAAGAATCTGTGTATGGATGAACAATATGCAGATGCTTGTGACACTGGGAGAGACCGTTAAGGCGATGGAAGTGTTATGGTGTGGGGACTGGGAGGCATTGTATTTGGACATAGCACACCATTAATCCTCATACATGGATCTGTTAATGCCACCAGATATCGTGACGAAACCCTTTTGTGCAGCGACACAATTTTACATTGAAACAAGACAACGCGAGAACACACGTAGCACGAATTTGTAGAGATTTTGTACAGGCACGCAATGTTTACGTTTTGCTATAGCCAGCTTTTTCGCCAGACTTTCATCTCATTGAACATCTTTGGGATGTCCTTGTTAGGCGAATATCAAATTGCAATATTTATCCGTTGTTCAGCATATGTATCGGTATGGCAATACTCTAGCTGATATATTTATACATTTTAAAAATTTACAGTTCCTAAATTATGTAATTTATTAAAATTAAGGTCAGTCTCCTTCAGGCTTATCTGTAGGTAATATCAACCGATTTTGGCTGTCATGTTTAAGCCCGTTGCTTTATTTGCTACCAGAGAATCAAAAATTATTCAGCTTTGCAATCTTTTGAAAACGCTGAGCCAATGTAATTAAAATTAAATGTTTGTTGTATTTTTTGTATTTTTTAAAGATAAATATCTACGACACACACGTGCAGTGTCAAAAACAAAATAGAAATAAAAAAAAATACAACAAACATCAAATTCCAATTACTTTTAAATTAACAATGAGATACATTGTAGTTTACCTATTATTACAGACACATGTCGTGTGCACTAAATTAGATATATCCGTTTTTATTATTATCACTGTGTCGATACCTCTGATGGTGAACTTGATCCTCGAGGGTTTTCAGTAGTATCCAGTGCTACCGCAGTGGGTTGGTTTACAACACACAAAAAATGAGAAATATACTATACTGCAAGAGAAACGTCGCATAAATTAATGTTTCAAAACATCTTTATTTTGAAATTTAGCAATTTTTCAAGAAGATTTAGAAGAAATGTGGAACGAACGTCAGTATCGTGTATGTCCTCCATTGGCGTTGATTACAAAAAAAACACCCTCTGTCCATCGCATAAATGAGGCGGTTTATAAATGTCATAGGAATACCACCCCAAACCCTCAAGAAAGATGCACCGAGTTAATCTGTAATTATCGGCCTTGGTTGGTCTTGGTCGTTTCTTAATCTCATCTCTAAGATGTTCAATCGGGTTTTAGTCCGGACTAAGAGCAGGTCACGACATAACCTCTATGTCGTTTTGAGGAAGAAAGTCTTTCGTAGCTCTTGCAGAATGAACACGAGTGTTGTAATGTCAGAAAGTGTAGTTCCTACGACGTACAGAGTTTGGTCTGTGTAGCGAGCGGTCGTAACCCCATTACCTCTGTCTGGGCCGATGTTCTGAGAGATGACAGGTCTAAGTTTGAAGGTTAGACACCGATTCCACTCTACCCCATGATGCTTGGTCCGCCCCATCAGTCTCTTTCCATGATGCATGCATCTGTATTGCATTCATCACGACTTCTCCAGACCATTGTTCTGCCTTCTGCATTAGAAATGCAATATCAACTTTCATATGAGATATGACATGAAAAACAAAAACTACCACACTGCCGGAACATTTCCAAAATTCAATAAAAAAATCGTAGAAAAAGAAAATGATATTCCTCCACTGTTGGTGGCGTAAATGCTCTTAATAAATCACTCATCAAACAAATAGTAAATTTTGGTCGAGGTCCTTAAAAATATTTTCAAAAACATGCTCAATCACCAATGGAACTGTTTGGCAAATTGGGTCATTGAAGGGTAGTTGAATTTTAACAATTTTTCATATACCACCTAATGAACTGTTGGACGAATGTCATTGAATGGTAGTTGATTTAAAAAAAAATCATATATCACCCAAGGAACTGCTGGACGAATGTCATTGAATGGCAGTTGATTTTTAACATTTTCCATGGATCACCTAAGGAACTGTTGGACGAATGTCATTCAATGGTAGCTGAGTTTTAACATTTTTTCATGGACCACGTAGAAGACTGTTGGACCAATGTCAGTGAATGGTAGTTGATTTTTAACATTATTTTCATTGACCACCGAAGGAACTGTTGGACGAATGTCATTGAATGGTAGTTGATTTTAAAAAAAAATTCATAGATCACCCAAGGAACTGCTGGACGAATGTCATTGAATGGCAGTTGATTTTTAACATTTTCCATGGATCACCTAAGGAACTGTTGGACGAATGTCATTCAATGGTAGCTGAGTTTTAACATTTTTTCATGGACCACGTAGAAGACTGTTGGATCAATGCCAGTGAATGCTAGTTGAGTTTTAAAAAAATTTCATGAACCACGTATGGAACTGTTGGACGAATGTTATTGAATGGTAGTTGATCTTTAGCAAATTTTCATGGATTTATGTATATTGTTACTGTTCAGTGTCTATCACCACTAAAGTTGTGGGTTCGAACCCAGTTCATGGCGAGGTGTACTCGATGCAATATTATATGATAAAGTTTGTTAGTGACTTGCGACAGGTCGGTGGTTTTCTCTTGGTACTCCGGTTTCGTCCATCAATTAAACTGACCGCCACGATATAACTGAAATATTGTTGAAAGAGGCATTAAGCACCATAAACCAAACTATCTTTAAATCACAGTGTCTTTGAAATATTTGTTACTAATAAGGTAATAAGATATTACTTGAATTGTAAATTTGTTCGTTACTGATCATTATTTGTGATAAGCATGCCTAAAAAATACACAAATTCAATAAATCATATATATACATATATATAACAGTTGGTGTTATAGTAATTGACAAATGTGATTACTGTTCAAACATTCGAATAACACATTTCATTTTGATGCAAATTATAGGGTACAACTCACATTGCTATCATAAAATGTGTGGTCTTGGGGGGAGGGGGGACTTTGCCCACAGACCCCAATTACAGGTACATGTAGAACAAATGAGAACTCTGGTATGCCCTTAGGTGACAATTGTAGTATGAATAATACATCATGATATAAACTAGTATTACTGTGAGCACAGCTCACTGAGATATACCCCCCGCTCCCCACATCTGTCCAACCTATTTCCATAACCAAAACATTACTGATTGTTCCGACCAAAAATGAAAGGGACTCTCCTCTTTTCACCGGTAAGCTGCTGATAAAATTTCAAAACATTCTGAGATACACTACTCAGGTTATCATACGACATAGCGTAAAAATCCTATTTTCCGTCATATCAAGTCCAATAACTCTGGAACGGCATAAGCGAAAATCGTCAAAAATGAAAGGGATCCTCTTCTCCACGCCGGTAAGCTGCTAATAAAATGTCAAAACATTCTGAGAAACACTACTCAAGTTATCATACGACATAGGGTAAAAATCCTATTTTCCGTCATATCAAGTCCAATAACTCTGGAACGGCAAAAGTGAAAATCGTCAAAAAAAGAAAGAGATCCTCCTCTCTTCACCAGTAAACAGCTGATAAAATTTTAAAAGATTCTAAGAAACACAACTCAAGTTATAGTACATATGATTTCTCTATAGACGGACGGACAGACGGACGGACAGACGGACGGACATGGTGAAACCAGTATTCCCCCTACAACTTCGTTGCGGGGGATATAATGATTGCATATCAATAGATTCAGATTACAATGATGCTGCGTCCCTTTCAAATAGTTCTGTATACAATCCTGTGAATAGTAACGATGATGTATTGCGAATCGTATGTTTGAATTGCTGTGGAATCAAAACAAGGCTAGAGTATTCCGAATTTAGAAACTTAATTCAGAGTTATGATATAGCCTTTTTTTTTTTTTTTAACAAAGTGATATATTTAATTCAAATGCTTGCTACAATTAACACGCCAAAAATCGAAGCTCCTTTTGGTGTTTCCCTGTTACATTTTGTTCTGATTATCCAGGGCTATAATCAGAATTACATGAAATATATACAACCTAAATACAATTTCTGTTTAATACCTTTTGGAAACATTTATTTATTTTTCATACTTTCATTAAAAATGTACACTTTTGAAATGTTTTATTTTCTTTTATTCTTTTAATATATTCATTGACAAATATTCTATAAACATTGTTATAGTCTTTTTTAGACAAAAACTGACGATATTGATATGATAAATTTACCAGAATACAAGTTTGTTATGAAAAACAGGAAAAAATACCAAAAACAAACGCTCGGGTGGTATCCCAGTAGGTTATAAAGATAATTTAGCAAATCATATAGACATTGTTGATACTTCCAGCAAATGTGTTTTCTGGTTCAAATGTAATGAGCAGTTCAGGGTAAATGTTAAGATTGTCAGGATAGTCGGTAAGGTTGTCTACCAGTTCAGGGTAAATTTTAAGATTGTCAGGATAGTCGGTAAGATTGTCTACCAGTTCATGGTAAATGTTAAGATTGTCAGGATAGTCGGTAAGGTTGTCTACCAGTTCATGGTAAATGTTAAGGTTGTCAGGATAGTCGGTAAGGTTGTCTACCAGTTCAGGGTAAATGTTAAGATTGTCAGGATAGTCGGTAAGGTTATCTACCAGTTCAGGGTAAATGTTAAGATTGTCAGGATAGTCGGTAAGATTGTCTACCAGGTCAGGGTAAATGTTAAGATTGTCAGGATAGTCGGTAAGGTTGTCTACCAGTTCAGGGTAAATGTTAAGATTGTCAGGATAGTCGGTAAGATTGTCTACCAGTTCAGGGTAAATGTTAAGATTGTCAGGATAGTCGGTAAGGTTGTCTACCAGTTCAGGGTAAATGTTAAGATTGTCAGGATAGTCGGTAAGGTTGTTTACCAGTTCATGGTAAATGTTAAGATTGTCAGGATAGTCGGTAAGATTGTCTACCAGTTATTGGTAAATGTTAAGATTGTCAGGATAGTCGGTAAGGTTGTCTACCAGTTCATGGTAAATGTTAAGATTGTCAGGATAGTCGGTAAGGTTGTCTACCAGTTCAGGGTAAATTTTAAGGTTGTCAGGATAGTCGGTAAGGTTGTCTACCAGTTCAGGGTAAATTTTAAGGTTGTCAGGATAGTCGGTAAGGTTGTCTACCAGTTCAGGGTAAATGTTAAGATTGTCAGGATAGTCGGTAAGGTTGTCTACCAGTTCAGGGTAAATGTTAAGATTGTCAGGATAGTCGGTAAGGTTGTCTACCAGTTCATGGTAAATGTTAAGATTGTCAGGATAGTCGGTAAGATTGTCTACCAGTTATTGGTAAATGTTAAGATTGTCAGGATAGTCGGTAAGATTGTCTACCAGTTATTGGTAAATGTTAAGATTGTCAGGATAGTCGGTAAGGTTGTCTACCAGTTCATGGTAAATGTTAAGATTGTCGGGATAGTCGGTAAGGTTGTCTACCAGTTCATGGTAAATGTTAAGATTGTCAGGATAGTCGGTAAGGTTGTCTACCAGTTCATGGTAAATGTTAAGATTGTCAGGATAGTCGGTAAGGTTGTCTACCAGTTCAGGGTAAATGTTAAGATTGTCAGGATAGTCGGTAAGGTTGTCTACCAGTTCAGGGTAAATGTTAAGATTGTCAGGATAGTCGGTAAGGTTGTCTACCAGTTCATGGTAAATGTTAAGATTGTCAGGATAATCGGTAAGATTGTCTACCAGTTCATGGTAAATGTTAAGATTGTCAGGATAGTCGGTAAGATTATCTACCAGTTATTGGTAAATGTTAAGATTGTCAGGATAGTCGGTAAGGTTGTCTACCAGTTCATGGTAAATGTTAAGATTGTCAGGATAGTCGGTAAGGTTGTCTACCAGTTCATGGTAAATGTTAAGATTGTCAGGATAGTCGGTAAGGTTGTCTACCAGTTCAGGGTAAATGTTAAGATTGTCAGGATAGTCGGTAAGATTGTCTACCAGTTATTGGGAAATGTTAAGATTGTCAGGATAGTCGGTAAGGTTGTCTACCAGTTCATGGTAAATGTTAAGATTGTCAGGATAGTCGGTAAGGTTGTCTACCAGTTCAGGGTAAATGTTAAGATTGTCAGGATAATCGGTAAGATTGTCTACCAGTTCAGGGTAAATGTTAAGATTGTCAGGATAGTCGGTAAGATTGTCTACCAGTTATTGGTAAATGTTAAGATTGTCAGGATAGTCGGTAAGGTTGTCTACCAGTTCAGGGTAAATGTTAAGATTGTCAGGATAGTCGGTAAGATTGTCTACCAGTTCATGGTAAATGTTAAGATTGTCAGGATAGTCGGTAAGATTGTCTACCAGTTCAGGGTAAATGTTAAGATTGTCAGGATAGTCGGTAAGATTGTCTAACATTTCATGGTAAATGTTAAGATTGTCAGGATAGTCGGTAAGATTGTCTACCAGTTATTGGGAAATGTTAAGATTGTCAGGATAGTCGGTAAGATTGTCTACCATTTCATGGTAAATGTTAAGATTGTCAGGATAGTCGGTAAGGTTGTCTACCAGTTCAGGGTAAATGTTAAGATTGTCAGGATAGTCGGTAAGATTGTCTACCAGTTATTGGTAAATGTTAAGATTGTCAGGATAGTCGGTAAGATTGTCTACCAGTTCAGGGTAAATGTTAAGATTGTCAGGATAGTCGGTAAGGTTGTCTACCAGTTCAGGGTAAATGTTAAGATTGTCAGGATAGTCGGTAAGATTGTCTACCAGTTATTGGTAAATGTTAAGATTGTCAGGATAGTCGGTAAGATTGTCTACCAGTTATTGGTAAATGTTAAGATTGTCAGGATAGTCAGTAAGGTTGTCTACCAGTTATTGGGAAATGTTAAGATTGTCAGGATAGTCGGTAAGATTGTCTACCAGTTATTGGTAAATGTTAAGATTGTCAGGATAGTCGGTAAGGTTGTCTACCAGTTCAGGGTAAATGTTAAGATTGTCAGGATAGTCGGTAAGATTGTCTACCAGTTCATGGTAAATGTTAAGATTGTCTGGATAGTCGGTAAGATTGTCTACCAGTTCAGGGTAAATGTTAAGATTGTCTGGATAGTCGGTAAGATTGTCTAACATTTCATGGTAAATGTTAAGATTGTCAGGATAGTCGGTAAGATTGTCTACCAGTTATTGGGAAATGTTAAGATTGTCAGGATAGTCGGTAAGATTGTCTACCAGTTATTGGTAAATGTTAAGATTGTCAGGATAGTCGGTAAGATTGTCTACCAGTTCAGGGTAAATGTTAAGATTGTCAGGATAGTCGGTAAGGTTGTCTACCAGTTCAGGGTAAATGTTAAGATTGTCAGGATAGTCGGTAAGATTGTCTACCAGTTATTGGTAAATGTTAAGATTGTCAGGATAGTCGGTAAGGTTATCTACCAGTTCAGGGTAAATGTTAAGATTGTCAGGATAGTCGGTAAGATTGTCTACCAGGTCAGGGTAAATGTTAAGATTGTCAGGATAGTCGGTAAGGTTGTCTACCAGTTCAGGGTAAATGTTAAGATTGTCAGGATAGTCGGTAAGATTGTCTACCAGTTCAGGGTAAATGTTAAGATTGTCAGGATAGTCGGTAAGGTTGTCTACCAGTTCAGGGTAAATGTTAAGATTGTCAGGATAGTCGGTAAGATTGTCTACCAGTTATTGGTAAATGTTAAGATTGTCAGGATAGTCGGTAAGGTTGTCTACCAGTTCATGGTAAATGTTAAGATTGTCAGGATAGTCGGTAAGGTTGTCTACCAGTTCAGGGTAAATTTTAAGGTTGTCAGGATAGTCGGTAAGGTTGTCTACCAGTTCAGGGTAAATTTTAAGGTTGTCAGGATAATCGGTAAGGTTGTCTACCAGTTCAGGGTAAATGTTAAGATTGTCAGGATAGTCGGTAAGGTTGTCTACCAGTTCATGGTAAATGTTAAGATTGTCAGGATAGTCGGTAAGATTGTCTACCAGTTATTGGTAAATGTTAAGATTGTCAGGATAGTCGGTAAGGTTGTCTACCAGTTCATGGTAAATGTTAAGATTGTCAGGATAGTCGGTAAGGTTGTCTACCAGTTCAGGGTAAATTTTAAGGTTGTCAGGATAGTCGGTAAGGTTGTCTACCAGTTCAGGGTAAATTTTAAGGTTGTCAGGATAATCGGTAAGGTTGTCTACCAGTTCAGGGTAAATGTTAAGATTGTCAGGATAGTCGGTAAGGTTGTCTACCAGTTCAGGGTAAATGTTAAGATTGTCAGGATAGTCGGTAAGGTTGTCTACCAGTTCATGGTAAATGTTAAGATTGTCAGGATAGTCGGTAAGATTGTCTACCAGTTATTGGTAAATGTTAAGATTGTCAGGATAGTCGGTAAGATTGTCTACCAGTTATTGGTAAATGTTAAGATTGTCAGGATAGTCGGTAAGGTTGTCTACCAGTTCATGGTAAATGTTAAGATTATCGGGATAGTCGGTAAGGTTGTCTACCAGTTCATGGTAAATGTTAAGATTGTCAGGATAGTCGGTAAGGTTGTCTACCAGTTCATGGTAAATGTTAAGATTGTCAGGATAGTCGGTAAGGTTGTCTACCAGTTCAGGGTAAATGTTAAGATTGTCAGGATAGTCGGTAAGGTTGTCTACCAGTTCAGGGTAAATGTTAAGATTGTCAGGATAGTCGGTAAGGTTGTCTACCAGTTCATGGTAAATGTTAAGATTGTCAGGATAATCGGTAAGATTGTCTACCAGTTCATGGTAAATGTTAAGATTGTCAGGATAGTCGGTAAGATTGTCTACCAGTTATTGGTAAATGTTAAGATTGTCAGGATAGTCGGTAAGGCTGTCTACCAGTTCATGGTAAATGTTAAGATTGTCAGGATAGTCGGTAAGGTTGTCTACCAGTTCATGGTAAATGTTAAGATTGTCAGGATAGTCGGTAAGGTTGTCTACCAGTTCAGGGTAAATGTTAAGATTGTCAGGATAGTCGGTAAGATTGTCTACCAGTTATTGGGAAATGTTAAGATTGTCAGGATAGTCGGTAAGGTTGTCTACCAGTTCATGGTAAATGTTAAGATTGTCAGGATAGTCTGTAAGGTTGTCTACCAGTTCAGGGTAAATGTTAAGATTGTCAGGATAATCGGTAAGATTGTCTACCAGTTCAGGGTAAATGTTAAGATTGTCAGGATAGTCGGTAAGATTGTCTACCAGTTATTGGTAAATGTTAAGATTGTCAGGATAGTCGGTAAGGTTGTCTACCAGTTCAGGGTAAATGTTAAGATTGTCAGGATAGTCGGTAAGATTGTCTACCAGTTCATGATAAATGTTAAGATTGTCAGGATAGTCGGTAAGATTGTCTACCAGTTCAGGGTAAATGTTAAGATTGTCAGGATAGTCGGTAAGATTGTCTACCAGTTATTGGGAAATGTTAAGATTGTCAGGATAGTCGGTAAGGTTGTCTACCAGTTCAGGGTACATTTTAAGATTGTCAGGATATACAGCAATGTCTACCAGTTCAGGGTAAATGTTAAGGTTTTCAGGATAGACAGCAAGGTTGTCTACCAGTTCAGGGTAAATTCTAATGTTGTCATGATAGTCAGTTAGATTTTCTACCAGTTCAGGGTAAATGTTAAGGTTGTCACTGAACACATCAATAATCGTCAAAGGTCATGTGACCGTATAAATGATCAAAACTTTTTCATTATTGATATTTTGGGTACCTGTAAAGTGCGAAACGAAATAGAAACGAAACGAAACGAAATCAACGAAAACGAAACGAAACGAAACGAAATCAACGAAATGGAAACGAAATGAAACGAAACCAACGAAATAGACTAATATGAAGAAAATGAAAGGAAAAAAATAAGACAAAACGAAATAAAGAAATAAAAAAAAAAGATAATTCGATTTTTTAAATACAATAATTTTGATTAATTATAACCCATCTTGCATGTCTGTCCGTTACAGTACTCCTCACGTACATTACCCGCAACTCAATCCAAGCCGGGTTTGCTTGCCGACAAACTTTCAGAAGTTCAAATGTCATATTTTTATTTGTGTTTTATCAGTATTTATGAATTATAAAGTTTCTGGAGTGGGCACATAGAAAAAAGGGGGGATATGAGGGGGTATTTTCATAGATTGGGATATTGAGGGTTCATTATTCGTCTGACTTTATTACGTTTTATCGTTTGTATTCTACATAAATCTGCCTATTCGCAAATCAAACAGGATGGTCTTGAGTTTCAGATTCTGGGCCCTAGTTGACTACTGGATTTTCCCGACTTGTCACGTTTAATGCACCATTGTTATTACCTTTATTCGGTAGTGTGCCAACAGATTTGGCGTAATGTCTTACCGTTGTTCTTTCCGAGATATACAGGGATCAAAAAGACCCAACACTATAAACTTTTTATTTCAAATCCTATTGTTCTATTTTGAAGAACTAAAAAAAAACCAACAGCAACATAACAGGACGTAGTGAGCGCCCTCTTTACAGAAGAACTTCTGGAAAAAATAATGCTTGCAAAAACTAAACATAAGAAACTCTGGAAGTTTTATTGAAATCCATTCTGTTGCTTAGGAAGAGTTATGGATAACGCAACAGTATCCTCTCTCTGTTGTATAGCCTTGTATGACAATTACATAGCCTTAAATTACAAAGTCCAAAAGTGAAGAAATTTTAGCAAGAACTGTTAAAATGGGAAAGCAAAAACAGAAGGTGCACAATGCCATTTGATACTAAAGAATTCATGAAATTAATGAACCTTGCCATATGGTATTAAAGATTTCCTGTAAGATTCATGCAATTCTATCAAATTGTTAAGGAGGAATTGCATAGGCAGTGAGGGAATCACTCACGGACAAACGAACAATACTATATACCCCCCTCCCGCTGGATAGCGGGGGGTATACAAATATGTGCCGTATCAAATTTTATTAATACCGGAGGGGGGGGGGGGGGGGGGGGGGGGTGATTTGGGTTTTTTTTTATATGAAAAAGGATCAAAGGGAAAAAAGGTACTTTTACAAGATATGTAGATTTTTTTTAGATTTCTAAAGTTAATTTTTGATAGGATTTGTAAACATCCGCCAAAAAAAAGATGGGGGTATATAGGACTTCTGCTGTCCGTTCGTTCGTTTGTCCGTCCGGTCGTCACACTTTTTCGTCTCTCCGACACACTTTTAAATTTTGCTCGGACGGGGGTATTTATTAGTGAACTTTAACTACTGCACTTCTGTTATTTTATTTCCTCTCCTTTCAACAGACTTGACGTTGCTCTTAAGGTTCCCAAATTTAAAAGAAACCACTAAGTGAAAAGGACAGACTCCCGCTGAATAAATGCATAGTATTCTTGTTCAACGGTGATCAAATCCTGTCCTCTCCTGATGAAAGACAGACATGTGTGGGAAGTAGTCTAGCATCGTAATTGTGAAAAATAGGTTTGATTTTTTTTAGGCCCCTATTATTTTTTCTTCCATTTTCTATTTCGTTTTGTTTTCGTTGATTTCGTTTTGCTTTCGTTGGTTTCGTTTTATTTCGTTTTCATTTCGTTGATTTCGTTTCGTTTCGGTTCGTTTTTGTTGATTTCGTTTCGTTTCCTTTCCTTTCGTTTCGTTTTCGTTGATTTCGTTTCGTTTCGTTTCGTATCGTTTCGTTTCGTTTCGTTTCGCACTTTATAGGTACCCAAACTTCCTTACGACCGTGACGATATGTGCATAACTGCCACGATGAATAAACTGCGTCACCGTGTTTACAAATGCAATGATGTCTTGTTTACGTTTTTTTACTCCGATTGATTTATAATATTGTTTGATCATAAATTTTGTCAATTTAATCCAACTAAATTTTACAAATATAAACAATTTAACTTTCTGAAAATCCCCCCTTTAAGAACTTTTGGATCCGCATCTGCATTTTATTTTATTAAAACATGCACATCATCATTCATAACGGAAGCGGGGGAAATCCGGAATAAATATAGACCCGTCACCGACTTTGTAAGGGTTGTTAGTGTTGGCGCATGCCCAAAGCCCATGACTGTTGACACTCCCGTAAGATTCATTCGATATTTTCGTTCATTAAAGCGTTTCTGAGATTGCGAATTTAATTTTGTCAATGTCCTTGAACTTCATCGGGGCATGGAAGAATGATAAAATAAAAGAGTTTTGATCTGGCGTTTCACTTTAGCTTTGATCAAAATAAATTATGGACAAATTGGAGAATACTGGATCACGTGTCCGATGCATACATAGCATGTGTCGGTCTTTTTGGTCACTTATTTTGAAACAAACGGTCATTTTGACAGCAATGTCAAATTATTTCCTGTCATACACGCAAATTATCGGCCAATGACCGATGGCCGAACAGAAACCCTGATGTACTTATCTTTTTGTCAGATGTTTAGCTGATATGTACTCACTTTATTACAATGGTATATAAGGATATAAGGACTTAATAAAGTATATAAGGAATTTTGTTCATAAGGATATAAGGACTTGTTTATAAGGATAAATGGATTTACGGGGCTTGCCATTTATAGTGGTCGGCAGCCTCTCTTATTTTCAGATGCTTAGCTGATATATACTTATCTTATTATCAGATGTTTAGATGATATGTACTTATATTATTAGCAGATGTTTAGCTGATAATTACTAACCTTATTATCGGATGCTTAGCTGATATGTATTTATCTTATTTTCAGACGTTTAGCTGATATGTATTCATCTTATTTTCAGATGTTTTGCTGATATGTACTTATCTTTTTATCAGATGTTTAGCTGATATGATTATGTACTTATATTATTAGCAGATGTTTATCTGATAATTACTAACCTTATTATCGGATGCTTAGCTGATATGTATTTATCTTATTTTCAGACGTTTAGCTGATATGTATTCATCTTATTAGTTTCAGAGGTTTGCTGATATGTACTTATCTTTTTATCAGATGTTTAGCTGATATGATTATGTACTTATATTATTAGCAGATGTTTAGCTGATAATTACTAACCTTATTATCGGATGCTTAGCTGATATGTATTTATCTTATTTTCAGACGTTTAGCTGATATGTATTCATCTTATTTTCAGATGTTTTGCTGATATGTACTTATCTTTTTATCAGATGTTTAGCTGATATGTACTATATTATTATCAGCTGTTTAGCTGATATGTACTCACTTTATTACAATGTTATATAAGGATATAAGGAATTTGTTATAAGGTACATGTATATAAGGATATATGATTTGTTTATAAGGATAAATGGATTTGCGGGGCTTGCCATTTATAGTGGTCGGCAGCCTCTCTTATTTTCAGATGTTTAGCTGATATGTACTCATCTTATTATCAGATGTCTAGCTGATATGTACTTATATTATTAGCAGATGTTTAGCTTATAAGTACCAACTTTATTATCGGATGCTTAGCTGATATGTATTTATCTTATTTTCAGACTTTAGTTGATATGTATTCATCTTATTTTCAGAGGTTTAGCTGATATGTACTTATCTTATTATCAGATGTTTAGCTGATATGTACTTATCTGATCATCAGATGTTTAGCTGAGATGCACTCACTTTATTACAGTAGTATATAAGGATATAAGGACTTATAAAGTATACAAGGAATTTTGTTTATAAGGATATAAGGAGTTTGTTATAAGATGTTTAGCCGATATGTACTTATATTATTATTAGATGTTTAGCTGATATTAACTTATGTTATTATCAGACGGTTGTTGCGCCATTGATGGCATGCCGGAAAACCAAATAAAATGCTCTGGCAGATGCAAATCAAAGGTCTACAAGAAATATATCAGGTTATAAGTAATTTTGTGAGTTTTAACTTGAAAGTAAGTATTGTTCATAGTAAATTTTATTTTTCTCTTCGATAGTTTTGTGTAACCTTAATACTTGGGAATTGGCATTTAAATGCTATCTAAGAATTATAGGCAGAACAATTAAAGTATGGATAGTTGGATCCAGTATTGTGAAAGAATTACACATTTATAGCGCAAGCTATTTGAATTGAGCCAATTTAGCTGATTAGTTTAGTTTAGAATTACACATTTATAGCCCATTTGGTTTGGGAATCTGTTTGTTATTGAAGACAGAGTTATGTAGTGCAAGTTATTTGAATTGAGCCAATTTGGCTGATTCGTTTAGTTTAGAATTGCACATTTATAGCCAATTTGGTTTGGAATCCCACTCCCGTTTAGGCAGTTCCATTTTCCTGTTTGACATTCAGTTCACACTTCACAAATTAAAAGCACCTTTGTAAACTTTGCAATTTTAAAAATACTTCGTAACATACATTCTTATATTTTGTTCGTATTGTTATGGGCTTAATAATTCCGGAATGGTACGGCGACGGCTTGGGAAAATTGTGTCGCTACCACCATTTGTGGCGGTGGTCGAACTCAGTTCCCGTCATACAGCAACTGGGAACCTGCGTTCGACCATGTGGCGTAAATAGCGACACAAAGTATTCATATTATGTTGTGTTATTTTAATGGATTTGTTTATAGGCTGAGCTTCTTGTCCCAGGGCCAGCATTTTGATATTTTCATGGATAATGTGGATATGGTTTATATGAACATTATGATTTGTTGGAATATTATAATGGTTATGTGTATATATTTCGGACCTGCCATTGACGTTTGCCGGCGGCCCATTATCTCCAAGCCGTGGCCGTACAATTTGTACATTTGCCAAACAAAACAATCAATAAAAGCTTATTGTTTATTATTTGTCTATTTTTTATACTGCCCCGAATAGTCTTGGATAACGTTGCGATATGTTTAAACGTTGTGCGCATAGTTGTATGCCCAATATATAAACTCTTCTATTAAATCTCATGATTTTTTTACCTTAAATATTGCTATACAAAGAGAGTTATATTCGGAGACAAGGAAGGTCAGATCATCTGATATTTTATTTTAGTTTTTATTTAGATAATGCAGAATAATTTGTGTCCCGCATGATTTTCATGAAGAAAATTGAATAACTGTCCGTGCATCATTAGAGCGTTGTCCTTACATTTACAATCGTTTCTGTTTTCACCACTACCACCAGAGTCTATACTTCTTATTTTCTATGATGTTCAAATTAATGCAATCATTTATGTAACCAATTAGTAAACTTTGTCAGGCGTCGTGATTGACAATAATAAATATAATTTTATTCTTATTCTTGTTCCATCATGTTATGCGAATCATAAATTCTTTTAAAAAAAAACGTTGGTTAAAGCCGAGTTTCGGTCTTACTTGTAGTTTTTTATTTCAGCCAATTAAAGTCGACTTTAAAATCATACAAATGTCGTGACCGGCTGAAAATATCAAAATAGTGAACCGAAATAGCTAACACATTATCAATGCCGATTAAATTATTAAAAACAATTATCATTCGAATTTCTGAATACTGATCGACATTTAGTTTGATAATTTTGTAATGGTATGTTCTTAATTTGCTTTGAATGCATATATAGCATTCTGTCTAAATGAAACTATTAAACAGTTTATTTAAAATATTATCCAATCAGAACAACGAATCGCTCGCTTTATTGAACACATCACCTATGATTTCCAAACACGATAAATTTCTTGTCAGGCACTATTCGGTTTTGTTGGAAAAAAATTGTTATTGGAGTTTCATATAGGTATTGTTGGGGTTTGTTGTCATGTTAAATCCAGATGGCAACAGGGGCCAGTTTTACGAAGATGTCTTAGTACTAAATCATGTCTTATGATGGTCTTACGACATATCTTGATCCCAAGTATGCTTACCTAACCGCATCAGTGCACGTGGTGTAATGGGTAGCGTGCTCGCCTCGAGTGCGGTAGATCGTGGGTTCGAACCCGGATCGAGTCAAACCAAAGACTATGAAATTGACATGTGTTGCTTCTCCTTTAAGCACGCAGCCTTAAGGAGAAAAAGCAAAGACTGGTTGGCTAATGTACAATGTAGAGCTGGTGGTTCCTATCAGGCTTTCCTTCATAGAAGGTTGCTGAACCAATGGTTCCTCTTAGTTAAGTTGAAGTCATCACTTCGAAAGTTTAGCGGTCGCCACCATGACTTGGTTGCCCGTTATGGAATATCTGTGTCACTAATGACCACGGAGATATTTTAATCGAATACATTGTTCACTACAGAGGCGTAGGAGTGGACCGGAAAGGGAGGGGGGGGGTTAAAAAGTGGACAAGAAAGTGAAGGGGCAAGCTTCAGAAGTGGACCGGAGAGTGAGAACAAGCTTAAAAGTGTGTGGGGAATCTTCAAGTCATGACTGAAAAAGGTGCAAATTTCAAAAACTGACAAGCACAAAAAGGTCTTTTGGAATAGAACTACATAAAAGCATCTTAGTTGACCGTGTATTTATTAATTCCATGCTAAAATTATTAACTATGCCGAACAATTCAAAGTGCAATCCTTGAAGACCCCCCACCAAAACCCCGTCCTGTTTCATATGCACCTGCATTGCTTATTGATTTCACGGGATTAGAAGAATTTTTCCAAATTAAATACATTTATTTTATTTTTTACATGTAATACCATACCGACGATGCTGTGAGAAAAAGAAGTTCAATGACAACTGAATCGCTCGTATGATTGATTATTCGTGCACTGCTAGGATTTGAGTTCAAAAAATTTATAGTGTCGTGGACAAAGAATGAGGAATCATTATAGAAGAACCCCCCCCCCCCCCCCCCCCCCATACATAATTTGCTCTACTTTGAAGATCAAATGGTCAAGCAGATTAAGAGCAAATGATAAAAATATGACATTTTAAGGGTGAAAACGTATTACCGTTGCTTCGGAGTTCTCCATGTTGTCATGGTAACTGCACATTGTCATGTGTATCATCATATTGTAATTTTATTCAAGTATGGTATTTAAAACAAAACCATATTTGTTACTGAAGATATACTTAAAAATAGACGTCAATATTTTAATATGGAAATTTGTACTACAGAACTGAAGAAATTATCTCCCGTTATAGGGTAAAATCGTACCTAATTATAAAGCCTAAAAAATATACTTAATCCTCAATATATCCATGGCGACTTTTTTTTCTGTTATAAAGGGGGTGCAGTAAAGATGCTAAAACACCACTTAGAAATCTTTTGCAATTTGTTCCAGGTTCGGCTATTTTATCATAGATTGACTGGATTATTTACACTATCAAAGTTTGCCATCAAAAATAATTGTAACGACAGTTTTGGGGTTTTTTTTGTTTTTTTTTTTTTTTTTGTTTTTTTTTTTTTTTTTTGTTTTTTTTAAGCATTTTCTCATTCTTTAATATTAAGGTTATGGTTAGGGTTAGGTTTAGGGCTAGGGTTAGAGTTAGGGTTAAGGTTAGGGCTAGGGCTAAGGTTAGGGTTAGGTTTAGGGTTAAGGTTAGGGGTTACGGTTAGGATTAAGGTTAGGGTTAGGGTTAGGGTCCGCTAAAGTAGAAGTACTCCTAAGCACAATAGGATTATATCTACAGTAACTATAAAATACTTAGGCATTTTTATCATCAAGAACCCCTCATCTGGAATCTGGTCTTGTCCCCTCTCCATCATTGCTTCAAAAACAGTCCTTAACGGGTGTGAGGTCAATTGAAGTATACGTCAGTGACGTCATTGGACGTCGATTTGAGAAAGCGAAAAACGGCCATATATTTGAGAATTGGACGCCGATTTGAAGATGGGACGTCGATTAGAGACTGGACGTCGATCTGACTCTTACAAATATATTTCACCAGGTCATCTCAAATACTGCAACATACTGAAGAATTAAGTGCAGTTCTGCAGCATTGTGCAAATATTCTGTTACTGTTGTGTTTTTGTTTTTTTCCTCTATTTTCGGTAGGTTGACGTGTGTTGACATTAGGCTTTGAATATCATTTGTTTTTCGTTCTTTATATGTGTATTTCATACCTATTAAGTCTTTTTTGTATTATAGGGAAACAACAATATCAGTGGAACTTGTTTGCAGTTTTAAATTGAATATATATATGGAGTTTGAATCTATGACAAATTCAGCTTCAGATTTTTTCACTTATGATTTAATGTGAAACCTTTTCAACCAGATGAGCAATACTCGATTGTTTTAGCCCTTCACTATAACAGTTTTGAAGTTAATAATGTTGAGTTGACCCCTGGTTTTTAGTGGGGTTCGTGTTACTCGATCTTTAGTTTTATGTGTATGTTTTGATCGTAGTTTCTCCCTTTGTCCTTTTTTCTTTTGGTCATTGTGTTGTTTGTTCTTCTCTTTTGGCCATTGTGTTGTTTGTTCTTCTCTTTTGGCCATTGTGTTGTTTGTTCTTCTCTTTTGGTCATTGTGTTGTTTGTTCTTCTCTTTTGGCCATTGTGTTGTTTGTTCTTCTCTTTTGGCCATTGTGTTGTTTGTTCTTCTCTTTTGGCCATTGTGTTGTTTGTTCTTCTCTTTTGGTCATTGTGTTGTTTGTTCTTCTCTTTTGGCCATTGTGTTGTTTGTTCTTCTCTTTTGGTCATTGTGTTGTTTGTTCTTCTCTTTTGGCCATTGTGTTGTTTGTTCTTCTCTTTTGGCCATTGTGTTGTTTGTTCTTCTCTTTTGGCCATTGTGTTGTTTGTTCTTCTCTTTTGGCCATTGTGTTGTTTGTTCTTCTCTTTTGGCCATTGTGTTGTTTGTTCTTCTCTTTTGGTCATTGTGTTGTTTGTTCTTCTCTTTTGGCTATTGTGTTGTTTGTTCTTCTCTTTTGGCCATTGTGTTGTTTGTTCTTTCTTTTGGCCATTGTGTTGTTTGTTCTTCTCTTTTGGCCATTGTGTTGTTTGTTCTTCTCTTTTGGCCATTGTGTTGTTTGTTCTTCTCTTTTGGCCATTGTGTTGTTTGTTCTTCTCTTTTGGTCATTGTGTTGTTTGTTCTTCTCTTTTGGCCATTGTGTTGTCTGTTCTTCTTCTTTTGGCTATTGTGTTGTTTGTTCTTCTCTTTTGGCCATTGTGTTGTTTGTTCTTCTCTTTTGGCCATTGTGTTGTTTGTTCTTCGATATACGGATTCTAATTACCCTTTTGGTATCTTCAAACTCTTCTTACAGTATGCTGACATGGTCGTGACAGAAGGAATCTAAAGGTGAGCTTATTTTTTTTTCTGACAAAGTGATTTTGTCTCGTTTATTTGTAAGCATTAACCAATTCCCAGACTTATTGACGATAGATAAGTATTATATATACCATGGATCTTACGAATTAACTTATTTAAACCAACGAATCCGAAGGATGAGTTGGTTTAAATAAGTTCATGAGTAAGATCCATGGTATATATGTTTTGTAACAGAAATTACATGATTGACAGATCTATGACGTCAAAATCATGGAATAACAGTTCCTATGTGGTCAAAATCATGGAATAACAAACTTATGACGTCAAAATCATGGAATAACATCAAGATCTTCATGTTAGACCATAGTTTGTAAAAGTTCACTATTTTTAAGTTGATTATTGCATAAAAACATCAAAGGAAAAATGCGTATTTATATTACAATTTAATGATAGACCTCACTAAGTTTATCTTGATACATTGCATTTTAGCTTTTTTTTTTTCGAGCAAAAATCTGGATTTTCAATTATCAAGAGGGGAGTTGGGATCCCATTAATGAGCTTACCCCGGTCGCATGCATATATGTCTGTACATACTCCAAGATAGAACATAGATTTCCAAGGTTATATTTTCATGGTATATTTTTGATGTGAGAGACCATTGATGTTTGTTTTATTGATATTGGTAGAATTGTTAACCATCACTGTTTAAACTTTCTATTCATAATTCATCCGTTATTAAGCCTCTTGTCACAAGATACAAAGATGTACAATGTAGTAGAAAAAGAATCTGGCTCAATTGTTTTGGCAAGAGCATAAAGTGGTCATTAAACATTTTTAGGCATTGATAAAACATAAGAAGAACTTGAAGATACCAAAGGGGTAATCAGAATCCGTATATCGAAGAAGAACAGACAACATAATGGCCAAAAGAAAAAGTACAAAAGGACAAACAACGATCTACAAAACATACATATAAAACTAAAGATCGAGTAACACGATCTTCACTAAAAACCGGGTGTGAACTCAGGTGTTCCGGAAGGGTATGCAGTTCCTGCTCCACTGTTTGTACATTGGCTTGATCTTTGTGCAGGGTCGGGTTACAACTTTGTATGCACCTGGCCCATGGACTACAGATACACTGAGGCGGTGATAAGTAACAAAAGGCTTAAGCAGGAGTGTCAGATCCATGAAATCTGTTTATTAAACGTCTACAACATAATGTCAACATTAGTCCCCCATATATGACTGCATATACAGTCAAACCTGTATATAAAGGACACTCAAGAGAACCTTGAGAATGTGCCCTTTATATACAGGTTAAAATTATATGAACTATTCAGAAATGGGAAAAATGAGACTGCCCTTTATAGACTGATTTGTTATATAGAGGTGCCCTTTAAGGCAGGTTTGACTGTATACAGTATATATCTTTGACAAGTTGGTCAACATGACACACTTTAGAAGACTTTGACTTGGTATGAAGATAACAAAGTGCAGAATTCAACAAAATGCATATAGGATAACGTAAATTCAAATCACAGAACAAATATAATCTATCCTGTCAGGACCTTTGTCTTCGGTGCAAGCACAACCGCAAAGCAACAGCGAAAGAAAGAAAGTTTCGATGAAATGAAGGATTTCTTGTACAGGTCATGGCCATAAGCCACTGCTTTAATTTTGTGTATGAAAATTAGCAACAGTGGGGACTTGTATAGTTTTTTTTAAGCAAGATATCTGTCATGATAAAACTAGAAATTTAGCATTTGACATTCGTTTCTAGCTTCTTGACGTCATACGTCGACCATATTGATATAGGAGTACGCCAAACTTTCGGAAGCAAATTCACGAATTAGCTATGGGTGCAGTTTGACATATATACGTATACACACATCTACACTTGCCCTTACTTGCATATTTTGCAAGTGACCTACATGTAGTTGTTTATGAAGAAAAAATTGTTTTGTCATATTTCAGATCACTTTACTCTGCAATGCCATGTAATAGCCATATTGGATGTCAAATTGGAACCATACATGGAGTTTCAATTGTTGAAGCCCTGTAATTTATCAAAATTGTTCATTCAGGAGGACCAACCGGTTAATCGAGAAAAGCCTTCGTGTACGATTGTTAATCGGGTTTTTTGATTCGTGAACGATTCGGTTACTAGTTCGTGTACGATTATTTTGAGGATCCGGACGTGATTCCTTGACGGTAAGCCTCAATTATTGCTAATTAAGGAAACAATTATTAATTATCTCTTCGCAGTTCCCTTCCTTTATTGTATATCTTTGATGGTGTATGCTCCAAAACTTTCGTTGATATAAACCTTGCGTGAAATGTGGTCAGAAAGTCTAAAAAGCATTGCATCAAAATGTCACAAGAACTATAATATTCCTATATTCACACATTTACACTTTTTTATGACTGAAACATCACTTTAATGGAAACATTCTTCTATATTGGAGTGGTTGAAAGACCTTTTTCACAAAAAATGCAAAATATGACGGGAAAATTATATTTTTTTCATTTTTTTGTTCGTGAACGAACAGGTTAAAAATTTCTTGTTCGTTATCGATGTTCGTGAACGATTACTCAATATAAGATACTTACATTTTTCTTAGCAATTTAAATGAATTATTTTCTAATGTTGCTTTTTATAAGTGTGTCTCAGTCATGAAATATGAGCGCGGCAAGATATAATTTGCGGTGTGTTGCGTCATCGAAAACCTATTTCTAAGTAATTACTAATAGACATTCATGAATATATTTTTATGTACTATTCTTTGTAAGAATCAGGCAACACCAATTGTAAGTACACATCCATTTTAAGAAAATATTGTGTTGAGTACTGAAACACATTCGACATCAAACTAGAACTGTAAGCCAAAGGCTAACTAATACCCCCCACACACAGCAAATTCCACGGAAAGGTCAATAACTCCTGTAATACTGGAACAATCATAATAAAGTACGGGAAAATTTTCGCCAAAATGTCTTCCCTATAAAACCAGTCAACAATTCAAATGTAATTTTAAACAAAAAAGTTATGACTGAAATATATTCAGGAGCCCTTACATGTATGTATACGATGCTATGGCTCAAAAGGCCTTTTGTAGATATTAACACTCAAATATTTGGTTCCATTATGCAGTAAAAAGTACGTGAAGACTTTCCCGCCATAATGTTCAATCTATAACTACTAAAAAATTATTAGTTTTATGAAAATCCGAAATAGAAGGAAATGTTTGGATTACCAAATGAACACTTTTAACCAGTTTTAATAAAAAGTTAAACAATTGATGTACCACTCATTGCCTGACTCTTACATGGAACAGTACTTAAACGACAATAACTTTTGCATGTAGAAAAAAAAACAATCTATACCAATTTTGATGTCTTGGATGGCCATTTCGGAAAATAATTCCTCGTCAGCAGAGCTAAACGCCAAAAGTTTGGAAACCCAAATAATATGTCAAAAATATGAACAAAATATAGCCAAAATTACCAAAAGGTGAAAGCCAAAGAACCGTAGACCTACATAATAAAGTAAGTATGCATAATTTATATGTTTGCAGATAAACCATGACTATACTTCCAAAACCTGTTTCAAGAAGAAAATAAATTATCCGAAAAAAAATTTACTGGAAAAACTTAAGTTTCAGAAAACAGCAAAAATGATATAAGGACAACACCAAATAAACCATATCGTACTAAAAGAGAACTTTCCACGCCGAAATCAAGGTCAACACAAGTGGAACACACAAAAGCCATAGTCTGCAAAAATGTTAATACATCGTACACGACCATATTTTTCAATAACACGTTCATTCACGAACAAAAAAATTGGAAATATGCAAAAAGGAAACTATATCTTTGCTTAAGTTAAGAATTCTCACGAAAAGTAAGTATAAGATAGAGTAAGTTTGAAGTTCAAATTTATTTTCTGTCATAAAATGTTAATTTTTTTAGAAAATTTGCGTTTTTTGCTAGAAAATGGAAACTCTGAAAACAAAAAATAGAGTGACATCTACGTTTCTGACCAAATTATTGAAAAATGAAAGTCTGTTATGAAGTTTACTCTTTCGAATTAAATTTATTCATTATTCATTTAAGGAACTACGAAGCCTTTTTTTGCTTTATGCTTATATTTACAAAAGAATATTGAAATTTGGTGTCTTACCTTACTTTTAAAAACCGGAAATATCGTACACGAACTAGTAACCGAATCGTTCACGAATCAAAAAACCCGATTAACAATCGTACACGAACGACTTTTCTCGATTAACCGGTTAATCCCCCTGTCATTTGTCAGCTAATCTAAAATCATTAATCAGGGGAAGGTTCAAAGGCTTCAGTGTTTGCTGAGATTATTTTATATTTTAGCCAATCAAATATTGATGATTGATCAGAAGGAAATGAGGATTTTGTTTTGAGAAGCATGAATTAAGTTTTGCACCTGTCTCAAGCCAGGAGCAGGATTTCCAACATCATATGTGATTGTCATGGTTATTTTTTGTGTTCAATATATGGAGGCTAGAGGTGGTTTTTCGCTTAGTTGATATTGGTGGAATTATTGACCATCACTGTTTAAACTTCTCCTCCTAATATATCACTTAAGTTTCAGCTTAAATGGCCTGGTTAGCCTCAGTCGGGTCAAAGCAAAGACCATAAAATTGGTATTTGTTGCTTCTCCGCTAAACATGCAGTATTGGGACAAAGAGCAAAGACTGGTTGGCTCGGAATCGGGATAATGTGTCCAAGTGGGGCGACATATCTATCCACAGACTGTTGTTTCAGTGATCTAGCATTATAAAAATCCAACTAAGCGTGTTGGTCTAGTACAAAGCGGACCTCATCATCATCTCATTGAAAATTAACTTGTTCTCGCCATGATATAGCTGAAAAATTGCTGAGTGTGCATTAAACTACAATCACTCGCTCACTCAAATGGCCTTTGAGGAAAACAGTTTGATACTGGATGTGATTTAAAATGTAATAATACCCCCTGTTTGAGGACTATTGGAGTGATCATTTGTGCAACATATTTGTTTATAAGATGGGTTTGTTATGGATGATGGTTGTATGGTAGTTGGATTTACAACTACATATGCAATCAGTGCCTATCACCACTGACGTTGTGAGTTAGAATCTTGCTCATGGCGAGGTATACTTGATACAACGGTATGTGATGAAGTCAGTGATTTTCTCCTGGTATTCCAGTTTCCTCCCCGATATAACTGAAATATTGTTAAAAGTGGCTTTAAACACCATAACCCTACCCCTAACCCTGTAATGAATGACGAGTCCCATCTATACATTATTTCTGTTACATTGTGTCAGTTCGATATTATATGGCTTTGTGGTCTCTGACAATATTGAAGTGCGAAAATGTATCAGACATTAAATAAAAAGAGTATTCATGAATTTATTCACAAAAATTGTCCTTCAAACATTCTTATCATATCTACAAATCCTATACACAGGACATTTTGGCTTAATATTATTTCTGTTTCATTGAGAGAAAAATTTAACTAAAATAAGAAATAGAATATTACTCCATGTCATCTTTTTCTGCTTTCTTTTTATCTGTATATATAATTTTTTGGCAACTTGCATGTCTTTCTCTTTTTGAAATGAAGTCAACAGATAATTGTTTTTGAATCTTCAAACTATCAAATTTTAGGGATCTACTTTGGTTTCAGCCAGTGGCAGTCACCTGTAAAATTGTGATTTGATGTCAATTCCCATGGTAAGGTGAATACCATCACTGGCATCACTGTTACAACTTAATGTGATATTGATTTTCAGTAACTGGCAGTTACAGGTCGGTGGTTTTCACTGTATACTCCCATTTACACCACCAATATTCAACTAGAGGCTCAGGTGAGCCTGTATCGCTCACCTGACATAAATAAGTCCTCTTAAGAATGTCTGCATGCTGAATACATCTAAGTTACTATTCAAATCCCATACTGCCATAGGGTTCTATGTTAAAACTATGTCTGCTCATGGCAGCCATCTTGGATGGAGGTCGTGGTCACCGGACACAATTTTGAAAGTATACTACCCAAGGACCATCCATGCCATGTTTGCTTTAAATTGGCTGACTGGTTTCAGAAGAGAAGACTTTTAAACAATTTTCCCATAGGGTCCTATGTTAAAACTATGTCTGCTGACGGCGGCCATTTTGAACCGAGATCGGGATCACTGAACACAATTTTGGAAGTTGACCACCTAAGGACCATCGATGACATGTTTGCTATATTGGCTTACTAGTTTCAGAGGAGAAGATTTTAAAATATTTTTTCCCATAGGGTCCTATGTTAAAACTACAGTATGTCTGCTGAAGGTGGCCATCTTGGATGGAGGTCAGGGTCACTGGACACAATTTTGAAAATTGACCACGTAAGGACCATCCATGCCATATTTGCTTTAAATTGGCTTACTGGTTTCAGAGAAGAAGATTTTTAAATATATTTCCCATAGGGTCCTATGTTAAAACTATGTTCGCTGATGGTTGCCATCTTGGATGGAGGTCGAGGTCACAGGAC
The DNA here is from genome assembly GCA_963680875.1 of Bathymodiolus brooksi. Classification (NCBI taxonomy): domain Eukaryota; kingdom Metazoa; phylum Mollusca; class Bivalvia; order Mytilida; family Modiolidae; genus Bathymodiolus; species Bathymodiolus brooksi. Next base: position 50,478,948 of record OY804577.1, read on the forward strand.
ATAATTTTGAAAGTTGACCACATAAGGACCATTCATCCCATGTTTGCTTTAAACTGACTTACTGGTTTCAGAGGAGAAGACTTTTAAACATTTTTTCCATAGGGTCCTATGTTAAAATTAAGTCGAGTCATGGTGGCCATCTTGAATTTCCGATCAGCAAACGATTCACAAGTTTAGTACAGGACCACCCAATGATCATTCCTGCAAAGCCACAATTCAATTGGCTTAGTGGTTTCTAACAAGAAGATTTTTAAAATTTCGACCAATCAGACCACATTATAGGCCCTGGCAGCCATGTTGGATTTCCGATCAGCACCAAAAACACAAATCTTGTATATGACCATCCAATGAACATTTCTGCCAAGTTTGGTTCAAATCTGTTTTGTGGTTTCAGAAAAAAAGATGAAAATGTGAAATTCCCATAGGGTCCTATGTTAAAATTAAGTCGAGTCATGGCGGCCATCTTGAATTTCCGATCGGCAAACGATTCACAAGTTTAGTACAGGACCACCCAATGATCATTCCTGCAAAGTCACAATTCAATTGGCTTAGTGGTTTCTAACAAGAAGATTTTTAAAATTTCAACCAATCAGAACACATTATGGGCCCTGGCAGCCATGTTGGATTTCCGATCAGCGCCAAAAACAAAAATCTTGTATATGACCATCCAATGAACATTTCTGCCAAGTTTGGTTCAAATCTGTTTTGTGGTTTCAGAAAAAAAGATGAAAATGTGAAATTCCCATAGGGTCCAATGTTAAACTAAGTCGAGTCATGGCGGCCATCTTGAATTTCCGATCGGCAAACGATTCACAATTTTAGTACAGGACCACCCAATGATCATTCATGCAAAGTCACAATTCAATTGACTTAGTGGTTTCTGACAATAAGATTTTTAAAATTTCAGCCAATGAGAACACATTATGGACCCTGGCAGCCATTTTGGATTTCAAATCAGCACCAAAAACACAAATCAGGTAGAGGACCATCCAGTGAACATTTCTGGCAAGTTTGGCTGATTTCTGTTCAGCGGTTTCAGAGAAGAAGATTTAAATGTGAAAAGCTAACGGACGGACGGACGCTTACCCATGACAAAAGCTCACATGGCCTATGGCCAGGTGAGCTAATAAAAACTGATTGTCATGATGTAACTGAAATATTGTTGAAAGTGGCATTAAACACTAATAATCTAATCTAAGCTAACCTAACTCATAAAATTTACTTGTTGCATAATTTCTGAGTTCATTTAAACCATCACTCTCAGATAAATTTTTTGAAAGATCTTAAGGCAAAATATTTTAAGCTTTTGATTATGTGTTCTGTGTAAAACATTTCTTCCCAACAATAACACATCATATGTAAAGACATGGGTGGCCTTAGCATTATGTCTAAAATAATGATCCAAAACTTTTCCATTTTTTATTTATGCAACATGTACTTGTTTTTTGGAATCTACTCTTTCTACAGAATATTTATTTTAGTCTTTTATATGATTGATTGGTGTTTAATGCCAACATTAGCAATATTTCAGCTATATCGTGGCGTTAGTCTTTTATAAACACATACACTATATACAGTCAAACCTGTCCATGTGGTCAACTCTATTAAGCAGTCACCTGTATATAAAAGTCATCTTTTCTTGTCCTGTCATTGAAAATTTCATATGAATTGAACCTCTTATAAGAGGTCACCTGTCGTATAAGGCCATTTTTCTTTATCCCAAAGGTGACCTCTTAATACAGGTTTGACTGTATATTTTAAGTTTTTTCTTAGTGTTTTCATGTTTTCTTTATAAGAAATTTTGTCTTTTCAATGATACAATCTTCAAAATTTTCTCTAAATTGATGATATTGTCGTTTCCTTCCACATTCTTCCCCTGAAGTGAACATCCACCATCCTTACATTCTTAGTAAACACACAGGTTTGTTTTTATGAATCAACTAAACCCATGTGAATCATTCTTCATACATCGCCATGACCACAGTACTGTCATATTCATTATTTGATGAAAAGTGTAGGTAGTTCTAATGTTTAATAGATGAAGTACACTGAAATAAAAAAAAGAACAAAATCATAGTACAATTTAACAATGTATGGAATTAAAATTTGTTATAATCCTGAAAAAACTAACGATGAATGCTCGTATCTGTCTATATGTATTTATCAGATCTTGGATTGCAAATAGAACCACATCGATGGTATTGTAGCTAGCATGCTCACCTCGAGTCAAATAGAACCATATCGGTGGTGTAGTAGCTAGCATGCTCACCTCGAGTCAAATAGAACCACATTGGTGGTGTAGTAGCTAGCATGCTCACCTCGAGTCAAATAGAACCACATCGGTGGTGTTGTAGCTAGCATGCCCACATCGAGTCAAATAGAACCACATTGGTGGTGTAGTAGCTAGCATGCTCACCTCGAGTCAAATAGAACCACATCGGTGGTGTAGTAGCTAGCATGCTCACCTCGAGTCAAATAGAACCACATCGGTGGTGTAGTAGCTAGCATGCTCACCTCGAGTCAAATAGAACCACATTGGTGGTGTAGTAGCTAGCATGCTCACCTCAAGTCAAATAGAACAACATTGGTGGTGTAGTAGCTAGCATGCTCACCTCGAGTCAAATAGAACAACATTGGTGGTGTAGTAGCTAGCATGCTCACCTCGAGTCAAATACAACCATATCGGTGGTGTAGTAGCTAGCATGCTTACCTCGAGTCAAATAGAACCACATTGGTGGTGTTGTAGCTAGCATGCTTACCTCGAGTCAAATAGAACCACATTGGTGGTGTAGTAGCTAGCATGCTTACCTCGAGTCAAATAGAACCATATCGGTGGTGTAGTAGCTAGCATGGTCACCTCAAGTCAAATAGAACCATATCGGTGGTTTAGTAGCTAGCATGCTCACCTCGAGTCAAATAGAACCACATTGGTGGTGTAGTAGCTAGCATGCTTACCTCGAGTCAAATAGAACCACATCGGTGGTGTAGTAGCTAGCATGCTCACCTCGAGTCAAATAGAACCATATCGGTGGTGTAGTAGCTAGCATGCTTACCTCGAGTCAAATAGAGCCACATTGGTGGTGTAGTAGCTAGCATGCTCACCTCGAGTCAAATAGAACAACATTGGTGGTGTAGTAGCTAGCATGCTCACCTCGAGTCAAATAGAACCATATCGGTGGTGTAGTAGCTAGCATGCTTACCTCGAGTCAAATAGAACCACATTGGTGGTGTTGTAGCTAGCATGCTTACCTCGAGTCAAATAGAACCACATCGGTGGTGTAGTAGCTAGCATGCTCACCTCGAGTCAAATAGAACCACATCGGTGGTGTTGTAGCTAGCATGCTCACCTCGAGTCAAATAGAACCATATCGGTGGTGTTGTAGCTAGCATGCTCACCTCGAGTCAAATAGAACCACATCGGTGGCGTTGTAGCTAGCATGCTCACCTCGAGTCAAATAGAACCACATCGGTGGTGTAGTAGTTAGCATGCTTACCTCGAGTCAAATAGAACCATATTGGTGGTGTAGTAGCTAGCATGCTCACCTCGAGTCAAATAAAACCATATCGGTGGTGTTGTAGCTAGCATGCTCACCTTGAGTCAAATAGAACCATATCGGTGGTGTAGTAGCTAGCATGCTCACCTTGAGTCAAATAGAACCATATCGGTGGTGTAGTAGCTAGCATGCTCACCTCAAGTCAAATAGAACCACATAGGTGGTGTAGTAGCTAGCTTGCTCACCTCGAGTCAAATAGAACCATATCGGTGGTGTAGTAGCTAACATGCTCACCTCGAGTCAAATAGAACCACATCGGCGGTGTTGTAGCTAGCATGCTCACCTCGGGTCAAATAGAACCACATCGGTGGTGTTGTAGCTAGCATGCTCACCTCGAGTCAAATAGAACAACATTGGTGGTGTTGTAGCTAGCATGCTCACCTCGAATCAAATAGAACCACATCAGTGGTGTAGTAGCTAGCATGCTCACCTCGAGTCAAATAGAACCATATCGGTGGTGTAGTAGCTAGCATGCTCACCTCGAGTCAAATAGAACCACATCGGTGGCGTTGTAGCTAGCATGCTTACCTCGAGTCAAATAGAACCACATCTGTGGTGTTGTAGCTAGCATGCCCACCTCGAGTCAAATAGAACCACATCTGTGGTGTAGTAGCTAGCATGCTCACCTCAAGTCAAATAGAACCACATCGGTGGCGTTGTAGCTAGCATGCTCACCTCGAGTCAAATAGAACCACATCTGTGGTGTTGTAGCTAGCATGCTCACCTCGAGTCAAATAGAACCACATCGGTGGTGTTGTAGCTAGCATGCTCACCTCGAGTCAAATAGAACCACATCGGTGGTGTTGTAGCTAGCATGCTCACCTCGAGTCAAATAGAACCACATCGGTGGTGTTGTAGCTAGCATGCTCACCTCGAGTCAAATAGAACCACATCGGTGGTGTAGTAGCTAGCATGCTCACCTCGAGTCAAATAGAACCACATCAGTGGTGTAGTAGCTAGCATGCTCACCTCGAGTGCAGAAGATGTTGGGTTCAAGCTTGGTCGTGTTAAACAAAAGACTATAAAATGTTATTTTCTGCTTCTCTGCTAAGCATGCAGCATTAAGAAATTAGAGCATAAACTGGTGGACTCAGAATAAGGATAATGTGTCAGAGTTGAGAAACATGTATACCTGTAGACTTGTTTCAGTCAGCTAGCACTATACAAATCCAACTAAGCCTGTTGGTCTAGTACAAAGCGGATATCACCTTCACCCCATCAAAATGTATCTTGTTCTCGCCATGATATACCGGTTGCAGAAAAATTGCTCACTTGGCGTTGAACAATAATCATTCACTTATTGGATTGCAAAGTCACGAAATTGGTCTGACAACGATCATCTAATGATCATTCAAACAGAATTTGTAGTTTTTTAAATTTAATGGTTTCTGTGAAAATTTCTTTACAAAGTTCCAAATAATTCCTCAGTTTCATTGTGGTTGTCAACTTCCATTAACAATTGGAATAAAAATGCAAAAGTGATGCAGAACCATCTAATGGACATTCCTTTACAGTTTGGGTTCAAATACTTCAGTGATTTATGAGAAAATAATTTTCTAAACATCACATGATCCTTGACATATCAATTTTTGTATTGCCATCAAAAATACAGATTAGCAGAAGACAACAAAATGAACATTCTTACATTGTAGCAATTCCGTCAATAATATAGTTTCTGAGAAAATTTTGTTTATATTTTCAGGAAAGTGGGTATTGTCTTTGGGTGTGAAAGCTATTTTCGATTTTGGATAAAATTTGAGAAAGCAGACAGTATATTTGGGTGTGTCAACCATTTTTGATATTTAGGTAAAAGTGATCATATTATATTTTACCTGTTGATAATTATCATCTATGTTCTATGTACTTTGTTAATATTTTAGGTAACATAAGTTTGCTGGAGTTCCTCAATCCTGCTTGTCCCATCTGCTTTCTTATTACTTGACAAGTCATGTGTTTTAATGTTGGAACTGTGTCTGCAAGTTAAAAAAAATGCACACATTTTAAAATAAATAAGGTGGTAAGGATTAGGGATATGGTTTTTAATGCTACTTTCACAACAATATTTCAGTTGTATCATGGCGGTCAATTTTATTGGTGGAGGAAACCAGAGTACCCAGAGAAAACCACTGACCTGTCGAAAATCACTGACCAAAAAAAATGGACATGAAGAACATTTAAGTATAGCATTCCATACAAAACAATGTCAGTTTGATTATTCCTGTTCCTCCTGGTACACTGGTATATCTCAAGCTTTGAAAAACAAATTATAAGTTGCACAAAACAAACAGTTCATTTTATTACAAATATGGGCCCAAGAAAAGTAGAAAACAAACAACTATCTAGTCTAGGATTTTTAAATGTTGAAAATAGAGTGAAACAGATTCGTCTTAATCATGCTCACATGATCTTCAATTATGCATGTCATATTTGAAATGATTCATTATCCTATCTTGGTGATTGACCTTAAACCGGGACCGGGAGTATAAATAGCTGTGGGCGGAGCAAACATACAGATTGTTCATTATTTTGACCACGGTTATCTCGAGGAGGAAAAATCAACAGGGATTTTTCTATTAATAACACAATACCCTGAGTGCTCTGATGATAAGCTCCGCCCACAAATTTTGTCGGTAGGCACAACCGCAAATGTCGGTTTAAATACCCACTTAAGCTATTATTTGTAAGAACCCCATTGGAAATAAGCTGAAAGGTATAAAAATTTCATTTAATAATTAAATTTTAAGTTTTATTTAGAAATATATTAGAAATTTTTAATCATTTGTGTGGATTGTTGATATATTTTTAACCTAATTTTTATTTTTATTTTACCTTTACCTTTTTACATTTCTGTCATAATGCAATTTATAAAGGATTATTTTAAAGAATATTAATTAGGATGAAATTACTGAAAGGTCTATTCAAATACCCCCAAAATACAACTGAATGCAGATCAATGTAGAAATGATATCCACAATTTGTCTGACAATACATATGTGTATATCAATATATCTGGAATTTGTTCATGGCAATCTTCATATAGCCATATTAGAATGCTACAATATATATCTTGAAGACAATACAGTCTATGTGTATTGCTTCTATTTCCATAGCACGGACAATCTATTTTTTTTTTTCAAGATAAGGGAAAATAGATGTACATATTGTTTACTTACTCATCCAGTGAAGTAACAGTTCTTTTGATGGATTTGTTGAACTTGAAATTATATCAATTGGACGTAATCCTTTATTATTTCTAGCATTTATATTTGCTCCAAATTCTAACAACAGTGAAATGAACTCTATATCCTGTTTAACCGCTGCTTCATGGAGTGGTGTATTATGGGTTTTCACTGAATTAACATTAGCACCTGTTTAAACAGAAATAAACAAAAAATCAGGAGCAGACCGGAAAAGGTGTTCAAGTCCAAAATCATATGACATTGTGTATAAATTTCTAATAAAGCCGAACATAAGTTATCGAATGAAAACCTGAGAAATCGTATTTTTTGCAGGCATAACTTTAGAACGTAATAAAGGGCTACACAGAGCGAAACATGATATGACCTGTCGACAAGGGAGGGAAAGTATATTAAAAACCAGTGTGGACACAGTATTTTGCTAAACACAGTAAATAGCTGAACACAATGTGTTAGACACAGTAAAATGCTGGAAATGGTAATTTGATGAACCAACTGTATCTTGGACATTTATCTTGTTTTTACTATTCTAAGTGTTAAATATGCTTTCCAAATATGCAAAAATTCAGAACTTGGGCTACTTGAAATTGTCAAATTTTTATGGTCCCAATAACCCAAAAAGATGATCATTTTGCGAAAAAACTGCATTAAAATTGGATGAAAAAAAAAGAAAGTTCAAATTTTGGAATTCTGCTCTTATAGGCTCCTTTCGGTCATAAGAGACAGAGGAAATCTGTCAACAAAATACTGGAAGCTCTTAGCACAATCATTCAAAGAAAAAACTGCATCAAAATTGGATGAAAAATATAAATTCTATATACTTTCCAAATATGTGAAATGTCTGAATTTTTACCTTTCTTAGATCCCTGTTCTAAATCAAATAGCAAAACAATTTTAATGGTCCATCAATAACCCATTAAGATGATCATTTTGCAAAAAACTGCATTAAAATTGGATGAAAAATAAAAAAGTTCAAAATTGGGATGAGTTTATCTCTGAAATGGTAAGAGATAGAGGAAATCCATCAACATACTACCGCAAGCTCTCAGTTCAATAAATTCAAAGATAAACTACCAAACAAAATTGGAAGAAAAATAAAAATTCTATATGCCCTCCAAATATTAAAAATTTCGGATTTCATGGCTTTCTTTAGACATAAAATTGCCCATCAATAATCTATTAAAATGATCATTTCGAGAGAAAAAACTGCATTAAAATTGGATGAAGAATAAAAAAGTAACAAATTTGAAATTTCCCCCTTTTATGTAAAAAACGGAAATAGTTACATAATAGTTACATATTCAGGATTATGCACTCTAATGTCAATGGATTTATGGTCACTTAGGATGAGGAGGTTATGGAGTTTAATGCCACTTTCAACAATAATACAGTTATATCGTGGTGGTCAGTTTTATTGGTGGAGGAAACTGGAGTACCCAGAGAAAACCACTGACCTGCGATAGGTCACTGACAAACTTTATCACATAATTTATGGTCACTTATTTTTATATCAAGAAATGATGAAACCTTAACCAGAGGCTCTCAAGAGCCTGTATCGTTCACCTGGTTATAAAAAGAACTAATTGGTCCTATGTAAAAACTATGTCCTGCAGTGGTAGTCATCTTGGAATTCCGATCAACATAAATAACACAAAGTTTGTAAAAGATCTTCTAATGATTGATGCACAGTTTAGGTTCAATCAGTGCAATAGCTTCAGAGAAGAAAATATTTCTGTATTTTCCCATATGGTCCTGTGTTAATACTATGACCTGTGGTGGTAGCCATCTTGGATTTCGGATCGGCATAAAAAACCCAAACTTTTAAGAGGACCTTCAAATGATTATTCCTGGGCAGTTTGGTTTCAATTGTCCAAGTGGTTTAAGAGAAGAAGCATTTTGAAACATTTTTCCCATAGGGTCCAATGTTAAACTAAGTCCTGCCGTAGCCGCCATTTTGAATTTCATATCGGAACAAAAAACCTAAAATTTGTAGAGTACCATCCAATGAACATTCATGTTCAGTTTGGCTTTAATCATATTTGTAGTTTCTGAAAAGAAGGCATTTGAACATTTTCCCATAGGGTCCAATATTAAACTATGTCCTGCTGTGGTGGCCATCTTGGATTTCCGATCAGCATAAAAAACAGAAACTTGGTAAAGGATATTCCAGTGATCATTCATTTACAGTTTGGGTTCAGTCAGTTCATTAGTTTCAGAGAAGAAGATCTTAGAAATTTCAGCCAATCAGAGCATATTATTGGCCCTGGCAGCCATGTTGAATATCCGACTGGAACAAAAAACAGAAACTTTGTAGAGGACCATCCAAGGAACATTCCTGCTAAGTTTGGTTCCAATTGGCCCAGTGGTTTTGGAGAAGAAGCTTGAAATGTGAAACGTTTACAGACGACGGACGCCAAGTGATGGCAATAGTTCACCTGGACCTTAATTATCAATTCACTTTTCTAATCATATACCGGTATATAAGAATTAAGATGTATATTAAATAATTTAATGCTGTGGATAAAATGCATCATACCTTCCCTCAGCAAAATTACACCACTTTTAACAAAGCCTTGATTAGCTGTGATATGCAATGGTGTACCAAAATGACAGTCGGAGGCATTCAAATTAGCACCTGCTTCCACCAAGATCTCTATACAATGCCACTGATCTGAAGAAAAAATTGTGTGTTTATAATCAAAAGTACATTCATTGGTATCTGAAGTGATTTTTTAACTGAAATTGCTGTACATGTACCACTGAAATTCAAATACTAAGATAAAGTTCTGGAAATTGTCTGTATCTTTGTAGTTGTAATACACTTGTTTAGTTCTAAAAAACAAAAAACACAGATTATGAAAAAAATATATTTATATACAGTTGAATCTTGTTATGTCAAAATTGGCTTACTCGAAATTTCGGTTAAGTAGAAATTTTTCTGAAGTCCCGTTTTAAACTTAGTGTTTTTCAACTTTAACTTACTCCTCTTTTCTCAACATTTGATATGTCGAAATTTCGGGTTTCTTGAAGTAACTTTTCATTCCCTAAGATACAAATCCATTCAAATTCTGATCAATGAGTCGACATTATAAATTAAACTAGGAAGAACTGTTTTAGATACCTAAAACTTATGTCTCCCCTTAATGAAAATACTATTTAAAAAACAATTATTTGACCTTGAGGTCAAAGGTCTTTAAGGTCTCACGAAGGTCATTACAGTATGTGACACACCGCCTTATGGTCATGCACCCACATACCAAATATAATTGACCTACCTGGAAAGACAACAAAGTTATGGCCCGGACAAGCTTCGCTGAGAAGAAGCGGAAGGGGAAGCAGAAGAAAAAAATCAGACTAAAACAATATGTCTCCCTTCATTCGAAGGGGAGACATAATTAATAAAACAAACCTGTTAAGGTGTAAACAGCATGTCCTCCTGTGTTGCTGACCACAAATATGTTCCACTTGTCGTAAACACTTCACAGTCCTTTCCTCATTCATGATTTATCAGCGTTTTTTTAAATAGAGTAACAGGACGGGTGTTTCTAGTGGAGCAGGAACTGCTTACCCTTCCGGAACATGTGAGTTCACCCCCAGTTTTTAGTAGGATTCCTGTTGCTTGATCTTTAGTTGTCTGTGTATAGTGTTTTGTAGATCGTTGTTTGTCCTTTTTGTCCTTTTTCTTTAGGCCATTGTGTTGTCTGTCCTTCTTTAATTTACGAATTATGATTAAACCTTTGGTATCTTCAAACTCTTCTTACACTACAGGGTACATCCATATTCATTCCAGTGAGTATTATGAAAAATATCGTCATATAGTGTAAAAAAAGAGAGGGGGCTTAATTGAAATGTTATCATTCTTTTTAAAAAATTTCTGTCAATCCTATCTTGTTTCTATAGTTACGGTTTTACCTCTCAGTGCAGCCTCATGTAATGGTGATGACAGTAATAATACAGGGTTAACAGAGGCACCATTTTCTATTAGTAATTTTACAATATCTGAATGTCCACTTGAGGCAGCATCACAAATTGGAGTGGCACCATCAATATTTCTGGAATTTACCTGTGTAGTAAGAAATATGTACCGGTATTAGTAATACTTCTTAAAATAATCACATTTTCGATTAATTTCATTTAGAAAGCCCCATTTGATTGGTCAACAGGTTGACATGTGACGTCGGAATTGATTTTTTTGTTTGTTTGATTGCTTGATGGTGCTTAACGCCCCTTTCAACAATATTTCAGTTATATCATGGCAGTCAGTTTTATTGGTGGAGGAAACCGCAGTACCCGGAGAAAACCACAAACCTGTCGCAAGTCACTGACAAACTTTATCACATAATGTTGTACACCTTGACCTGATCGAGATTCGAACTCACTTCAGTGGTGATAGGCACTGATTGCAGAGGTAGTTGTAAATCCAACTACCCTACAATCACGGCCACGACTGCCCCTACCTCGGAATTTAAACTTTTTATAAGTCAATGTAAAGCACAAACATTCAACCACACCCACTGCCGGGTAGTCTTTTCTAACATCATGAAAACTAGTAACTACACACAATAACAACAGTTGAAAATGTGGAATATTACAACAAATAACAATAATTTCAATTGTATTTAATAATGTAAAAAAATAATTATTGAATGCAATTTTTACAGTTAAATAGGATTGTTAAAGTATTAACAGAAGTACAGTTTTTATATGAGGCAGTACCGTGTTTCATACAATATGTACTTGATCAACACTTTTATACGACAATGAAACTACAAAAGATTGCAATAAATTGAAGAATTTAATGCAATTTATTTGTAAATTTACTGATATATTAAGGTATGATGTTGGTCTAAATGTGGTCTGAGTCTTTCAAGATATTAGACGAAGTTGGAATTCAAAATATTTTGAAATCTAATTATTTCATGTCACAGCTATTGTTCTTCTTGTTCTATAACTCTACAGTTGTTAGGTACTTTTCCAAAAATATAATTGGCCTGAGAGTCTTCCAGTATATTTACCAAAGTTAGAATTTAAATATTTTGAAATCAAATTGTTCCTCTAATCTGGTTCCATAAATGTACAATTGCAAGGTACTTTTCCAAATACATGTAGACTATTTTTCAACAAATCAAGGGGGATAACTCAGGAACAGCAAACAATCTAAATCTTAAAAATTCAACCTTAACCTGTAATTTGTGGATCACTTATTGTGTTAACATTTCAAATCATTTGGTGCAGCGATATTTCATTTATCTTCAGGAATCCATAAAAAAAATCACAATTTTCAACAAATCAAGGGCCATAATCGTGGAAGCACAAAAGTCAGTCGTCAAATATGAAAATAAGTATTTTGTGAATCATGATAATGTGTAACTGTTAAAATTTCAGAACATTTGATGCAATAGTATTTTATCTATCATCTAGAAACAAAAGTGTTACTGACAAATGAGAGTAACAACCAGACAAGATGGACCATATTATATTAACCTCCGGCAGGGTATAACAGTTTGGTTTACCTTGCCAGTAAGGTTTCAGAGAAGATTGAAATGTGAAATGTTTACAACACTGTTCCTTAACTCCTTAACTTCTTACTGAATTTTCTTTTGTAATCTTTGTTAACTCAAAGGCTCAGTGATCAAAATAACCTAAATGGATTTAATCTAAGCGAGCAAAAATGCTGTCGAGAGTTGTTATTGTATTATTGCAAGGAAATAAAACCTTTCCTATATATCACTTGGTGTGGTTCTGTGGCGTTAGTCCGAAGGTCCATTAGTCCGAAAGTCCATTAGTCCGAAGGTCCGTTAATCTGAAGGTCCGTTTTACCTAACGGCGGCCACCCATACGTTTGAACTCCGTTCAGAATAACGACTTACAAAGACTGTGGTATTCGCGGGAAACCGAAGACACAAGCTTTGAGTTTTGGTGGCTCAAAAAGGGAAACTCGTTTTACCCCCCTCCCCCCAAATAAATAATCCATTTATGGAATGATCAAGGTAAATTTACACCTACTGTTTATCCCCAAAAGACCCCATCTCTATATCTAACCAATGAAATGGCGATTTCACATGACGTTAACCCCTGATGCAGCAACGAAAGAGGGGTTAATCAAGGGATACTGGTTTGTTAACTTAGGGGTAGGAAAGGGGCATATGAGCAAGAATATGGTATTTGAACCGTTTCTGATAACGATAGAAAACTGATAAAATTGGATATTTCTTTGATATATGTTGTAATTCTATGGCCAAATGGTTGGTTGGTGTGTTAGATGAATGGTGACCATTGATATATTGTAAATATTTTATGAATACAAATTATTTTTAATGTCCATCTTCGTACTTTTATGCGTCGTTTCTTATCGTTATTTTCGTCTCCGAACTGCGTAACGGTGTTGGATTTCCACACAACTGTGACATACAAAAATGTAAGCTGGCCGTTAAAATATTGACAAACATTGATAATGAAGAATGGAGAGAAGAAAATTTTGAGCAGAGTAAGTATTTCTGTTACAGGTGTCATATATTGCGCGTTACATTGGTTTCCGATTTCGTAACGCTATTTTAAGTTGTGTTATCTCCTTTTTGTAACAGTCGCCATAACAACGATTAGCATAAATAAACTCTCGTGAGATGTTTAAATATATTAATCACGGATGTTTACATTTAAGCTTTTCATTTTCTATTTTTTTTATTCAATCATCCACCTGTTACGTTATGCGTTACATGTCATCCAAAAAGAAACGTTAATTTAAAGATTAAATATATTAGTCTGATTTACAATTTCCGCCCAATTGAACTTCCGGTCACAAGTGAACCACGTGTAATGGAAGTGTGATTTTCGGAACATTTATACAATTTTTGTATGATAATATTATAACTCTGATACAGTGCTTGTGGTATCCTGTCGCGTTAAAAAATAAAAAAAAATATGCTACTTTAATATTTAAAATGGTATATACATGCATTAAATAACCAAGAAAAAACCAAATGGTCTTGGATGGTGCCGTTTCATACATTTTTATCGCGACAGGAAACCAAATGTTTATTACCATAACTTGTAATAAGCATTTGGTTTCCTGTCACGATAAACATGTTTAAAAAGATGGGTAAATATTTTCCCTTTATATCACTTGTTTCTTTTGTACAGTATTGATATAATCATATTCCACGTGTGAAATATTTAAGTTTTAGTATTTAACCATTTGGATACCAAAAGAAACCAAAAGTTCAAATACCATATTCTTGCTCATATATGTAAAATTAGAATATAAACACATATTTGAAGTTAACTCCAAATGACTTTCCAAAATGCCTTGTGCAAAACATGTATCTTAAAGTAGTGTTACTAGAAATTAAGGTATAAAACAACAAAGTACCGAAATTGCAGGAAATAATGATTTTTTTTTCTAGTTTAACCCGTACGTTTTTTCCTACATGTAATATGCATAAAACATTTGTTAGATGATCTTTTATGATATTATATTATTTTTTGTTTCTGATGTGTGTATACCAAAGTACCAATCTTTGGAATTTCTACACTAACAAGACTGTTTATTCCTCTACAGTATACCACTTGGTTAAAATCTCTAAGGAGACCCCCATCTGGTACACGTATCTGGTAAAGGGTACTTGTATATTTCGAGCCATGGAACACGGTATTCTGGAATTACATAGATGTATAATTTGGTACGCGTATGCTTAAGTTGTTGCGGTAGTTGATTGGAGTTTTCAATATTCCATAATAATTGGTATATATTTGAGGTTACACTCCGTATTTTGCGACCATCAGTTGCACATTAGAACATCCGTTTAATGATTTTATGTATTCTCTTTTTAATGGAATGTACTTGTCCCTCACAAAACTTAATTTCAGATGTGCTTTTATGTTTTCTAATCCCTTTCTCAGAGATCGTCTCTTTTGTGTCGTACCAAAAGGGACTCTTTCAGTATTTCATAAAGAGTAAATGACAAGTCTAAGACTATTCTGAAGTGTTTGTTAAGCAAAAAAATCCCAGTTGTTAATTGGATCAACAACGGGTCTTAAAAATAATCTTTGACTAAATATCTTTTAAGTTTTAAGCTTAAACATATTTGGTTAAGATCAGAGTTTTTGGAGGAAGAATTAAGGAAAGTATTTTTGGGTGGAGGTGGTTTGACCTGAGAATTGTCATGAAATGTTCTGAAAGGTACATAGGGGCATATATCTTTTTTATTGTCCAGTGGATTGGGTTCAAATTTGAGGGTGTTGGGTACATTGGCATATATTTAACGAATATTTGAAGGGAAAGATAAAAAAAAAAGATTTTGGGTGGAGGTGGTTTGACCTGAAAATTGTCATGAAAATTTCAGATCAAATTGTTTCCACCTAAAAATATTTTTTTTATGTTTTTTTTAGTAAACTTTGGGTATATGCTGATGTGTTTGACATTTTCGGGTTTGGACTTGGTCTGTAGGTTGATGAAAGAAGAGATGTGGGCCTTGATGTACTTTTCAGGACATTTTCGGGTCAAGTTGTTTCCACCTGAAGTTATTTTTTTTAAATTATTTTTTAAGTGTTCGTTAGATATTTTCGAGTTTGAGCTCAAATCCATTGGATGGTGGAAAGGTTATGGGCCTTTGTGTGCTTTTCGAAACGTTTCGTGACAATTTTCAGGTCAAATTGTTTCTACCTGTGCTGATGTGTTTAACATTTTCAAGTTTGAGCTTAATCCATTGGATGGTAGGGGAGATGTGGGCCTTTGTGTGCTTTTCGGGTCAATTTTCAGGACATTAGTGTAACCCGTTTATTGTATATATGTTAACTTTATGTATTAACTAAATTTAATACGGCGCTCGGCCAATAATCTTCAGTAGTGAAGGATGGCTAGAAATGTAAAGAGTAAGAAGAGTTTTAGTGGAGGGTTTACTTCATTGGAATGATTTCCATATACAAAAAAATGTATTTCAGAGACGACACGTTTTTTTTCTTTTTTTTAGACTTAGCACGCTTGGATCCATAATTACAAAACAGGTGTTTGGTGCAATTTTTGGCATGTTTTCTACAAAATGTTTTAAGTTTTACCTATATTTGCTGATTACACATTTTTTTTGCTAGCAAAAGCCAGGCGTACAGCCTACAACCCACCTGGATAGGCCACTGCTTAGTTAGAATGTGAATATGAATATCTTGCTTCTCTTACTTAATTTGATAAAAGACTAAATATTAAATAAATTCAACACTGTTCGATAACTATCCTTTGGTCGAAAAACAAGACTAACGGACCTTCGGACTAATGAACCTTCGGAGTAATGGACTTTTGGACTATCGAGCGGTCACCCTTGGTGTCCCTCAAAGTAAATATTTTTTGACCAAATAAAATGGAAGTTTGTTCTCCAGAAATGTACAATTGACATAAATTTGTAATGATAATCACTTGCTTGTGTCCATATTCAGTATAGGTTTCATCAATAGGTGTTTATTTATTTTTTGTACAGAAAAATTAATCAAAGAATGATTGAATATAAAATGACTTTTCAGAGATATTTAAATTTCTCTTTGAATGAACTCCACAAAGGACAACAGGTATTGTATTTATTCAAAAGGAGAGTTCATCTTCGAAAAAAACATTTACCTTGAGGAATACTAACTGATACACAGGAAAAGTTTTATGTTCCTTGTAATAAAAGTATAAATAATTCAAACCTCAGCTCCATTTTCTAACAAAATATTTACACACTGGAATCGTCCATGGAAGCAAGCTTCATGCAATGGTTTAACTAGATCAGGGTCACTATGATTCACACTGTATCCTTGCCTTATAAGGGAGACAACTCTATCTTCATTGCCTTCTCTAGCTGCTATATGTAGTGGGTATTTACAATTTGATGCCAGCTTTTTTAAATCTGAAAACAAAAATGTTGAATTGTAGGCAGAATCCAGAAAATATATATGCATGTACATGTACATTTTACAGTCTGGATCATCAATCTACTGAAACATTCCCTATAATGCCAATACAGAACCGTCCGGTATTATCAATATCGCGCACCTAAGGGTTCGGTTCAGTGGTTAATTTCACAGCTTACCCAAATTTTATTGAATTAATTTAAATCTTCCTCAAATACTTATTAATATGAGACAGGCAACCTGTTTGAAGGACGAAATCCTCAAATTTCAATAATACGATGATCCGTACACGTTAGCCTCACCGGACGCAATTACGAACAATTTCGATGATATTGACATTTGATAATAAATTTGACCAAATTGATGAAGCTGATTGCATGTTCATATTTCAGATTAAACCACAGGGGCTTGTTATGATCCCCCCCCCCCCCCCCCCAGTACTCTTAAAAACCACAAGGGAGGAATCTAAAATGTCAAATTTTCATACAACACTTTTTCAAAATAGATTTGTATTGGTGTCTTGACCTCATTTGCCATAATATTGGTACTAAATTGAAGCTTAATAAATATATTTTTGATATTTCGATTCCTTTTTGACATCATCTTTACCTATCTGCAACTTTAAAGCAATACTTCACAGAATTAGCAGTGATCTAATCCATTCTCAATCATGTTTACATGTCAATACGGGCTGAATTCATACGTGCGATTTGATTGGTCGGTTATTTTTAGGTAAGGATTGCAAAGAATGTGTTGATTGGTCAGTGATTTAAAACGGGATTTAAAACGATATATATTGTATTTTAATTTATTACTTTCATCAGATTAAAATCTATCTAAAATGAACAATCATTTATACATGTATTAACTATATGAGAGGAAAAAATGAGAATTTCAGACTTTCAACCCATGTGAGACCAATCAAATCGCACGTATGAATTCAGCCCGTATTGACATGTAAACATGATTGAGAATGGATTAGGTCACTGCAAATTCTGTGAAGTATTGCTTTAAAGTTGCAGATAAGTAAAGATGATGACAAAAAGGAATCGATATATCAAAAATATATTTATTAAGCTTCAATTTAGTACCAATATTATGGCAAATGAGGTCAAGACACCAATACAAAACTATTTTGAAAAAGTGTTGTATGAAAATTTGACATATTAGATTCCTCCCTTGTGGTTTTTAGAGTACTAGGGGGGGTCGTAACAAGCCCCTGTGATTAAACACCAATATTCCTTTTAAATCGGACATAGCCCATATATTATTCAATGCATTGTTACGGGTTTTAAACAGATTTTCATGACCCCGTTCTAGTCAATCTGTGACGTTCTAGATCCGGACACAATTTCGAACGACATCATAATACGGGACGAAGTCCCAACTATGATAGAAATAGCAATATTTTCCATATCACTAATGGCTTAAATTCCTTACACCGGAAACCAATACATGGTTAAATCTGCAGAAAATCGGATGCGCAGTAATCTGGAAGGGTGCAGGACGTTTCGTATCGTGGTAAAAATGTATAGTGAGACGTTTCGTACCTTCTTTTCAACTCATAGATTTGTAATAAACTCGTTAATTAAAATGTTGTATGTAGAGTTGAAACTCTGGAACTACTTCCGGTTATGAATGTTAAAAAATGACTCAAAATCGCAATGTTGTTCTAGCCCATTAAGCATTAGTCCGAGATTCCTCTGTCGTTTAACGGCATTGATAATCTTGCTGTAACCGTTCAACGACAGAGGGTGATACATACGGAAAACAGCGGATTTGCTTCTCCAACTCTGGGTCAGCACATTTCCACGTTTCGTGGCTATCGGATTTTATTTTCTATCATAAACCTTATATAAATCGCTTCACCAATCATTTTTCTATTCATTCATAAACATCTTACCCTCCATCAATTAGTAAATGTTCCACTCCATTACAGCACGATTTTGCCTTAGAACCTATGATTTCGACATTTGTCTTCCATTTTTCAAACATTTGTCACGTGACTACGAGAAAACTACGATTACCGCAATGTATCATGGGAGATAATTTGCATATAAACAAACAAACAAATATTTTTATTGCCAATCATAGGCGCCTGTTAAGGCAGAACAATTAACATAAAATTTAATACAGTTGATTATATTGATTGGTAATGATTTTAACAGCAAATTTAGTGAATTACAGATAACCATAAGAAAACAAAAATTTAGTACCTTGTCCAAAAACAACATGCTCTTTCCGAAGCCCGTTGGTAACACTCTGCCATTGAATCTTTTCTTTCCAACACATTCTGTATAATTTCCTTCTGCTCTTCTTTGATCTGTAGATGGACTGTTTGTCCTGCAGAATACGCTTAAATGTATCGTCTTCCATGTGATTTGAATGTTGTTTACGTATGCAAATAATGCTCCAAATAATTTGGCACGCTGCATTAATTAGCTCCCATCATGCAATGCGTTGCTGTCATCATTCAGTTAGTATCGCGAGATCACGTGTGTAGATTCGAAAATGGAAGTCAAATGGCGGAATAATAGGATCTAAGGCAAAATCGTGCTGTAATGGAGTGTAACACCACTTTCTGAGGGTAAGATGGTTATGAATGAATAGAAAAATGATTGGTGAAGCGATTTATATAAGGTTTATGATAGAAAATAAAATCCGATAGCCACGAAACGTGGAAATGTGCCGATACTATGGCTGTGAGGCAAATTTGATGGTTTCCGTATGTATCACCCTCTGTCGTTGAACGGCTACAGCAAGATTATCGATGCCGTTAAACGACAGAGGAATCTCGGACTAATTAAGTATATACCATGGGACTGACAATATCATTAAACAGAGTTTCATTTCTTCCTCCTCCTGTCCGAAATAATATTTTCTATGAAATTGAGACGTTGGGTTTGGGTCTCCCTATTTGCCCCCTCTTTTAAGAAAGTCTGGAACCGCCCCCGGTCTACTTTGAAAAAAAATTATAGGTCCATATATCGGAGTTAATATTTTTTTTTTAAATATTGGACTTCGTCCCAAGTTAGGTAACACCTATTATCATATTAACCTTTCTAGTGTAAATTATTTAATGACAACTGTTAAAATTGAAAGAGCATTCATTCATTTACGTTCACATATCCATTTGTATATAATACACATGACATAAAAACCTTTCCTTTATTCATACCATAAATGTGTGCCAGTTTGCATTCGGAATTCCTTGGACTCTTCAATGAATAAGGTACATCACGGATTTTGACATTTTGGGATAGATCAAGGTAAGGAAAATGTATTATATTGACTGTTTTTGTTTTAATTTCAATGTGTTCTACATATGCATGGAACCAGGAGATCATATTATTTCCAATTACAGGCATAAGATAACAAAATATGCGTACCTCAATGAATTTTAGCGATAGATTCCAAGTGCAATTGTCGATCGTTTTCTGTTTACAAATATGAAAACCTGTCGTCTGCAACATTCAACAACTGCGCGTGAATAATTTTCTCCCAAAACGCGTGTAATTTAGCGGGGTATCTATTTATAAAAGCATTTTTTTAATTCATGTTTTGAAGGAACAATTAGGGGACATACTTTTTATTTCGTTCGTAATTGTGTCCGTTCGTAATTGCGTCCGGTGAGGCTATTATCTTTTATTTTGAATGAATTGTGTAGCCGATTTGTTACACAGGGCTAGGTGCGTCCGAAAAAAAAAAAAAATACTATATAATACTACAACTTACAAGGGGGCGAACTCACTTGCTTCCATTTTTTTAAGTCGTCGTGTTAAATTGATCGTAACTTCGGAACGCCTTAATATTTTCAAAAAATGTTTCCACCAGTCGAAAGTCAAGTAATTTTCCTTTCCAAAGAGACCCCAATTGTTAGTGTAGGCCTCCGAACTGCTGAGGTATCATACACGAACCAAAACAAAACGGCGTGAAAATCCGAAGTCGTACAAACGTTGGGTTGACCACTTCCCATCTATGTACAGACTTCTTCTTCTTCTTTTGGTATACAGCTATCCATCCACTGGATGATCACTAGCTGTTGCGCATGCGTGGGAATAAGAAATAATAATAAATTCAGTCAGTTTATAACATATTTACAAGTGGTGCCAATAGAAACAAATTTTGTGGTTAAAACTATTTACAATTTCATTTTTATTTAAATTTGTGATTGTAGATGGCTGAGAACAGTTGGTGTTAGCTGTTCTCTAAACGTGTTGACTGTTGGGCATAGAACTATAGTTTGAGGTAGTAAATTCCAGTGAATGATTGTGTTCGGAAAGAATGAGTACTTGTACGGATCTTTGAATGCATGAAGATGTCTGTATGTAAATGGATGAAATTGTCTGATTCTTGGGTCTGTAGGTATTAATATTGTTGTAGGAACTGCAACTATATGGTGAACAATCTTGTAGAACATGATAAGTTTTGTTTTGAGTCGACGTTGTTGTAATGAAGGCCAGGTGAGGGTTTGTAGCATGTCTGTGACGCTGCTAGTATTATGGTATCTGTTGCAGGCATACCTAGCTGCCCGTCGTTGGACCATCTCAATTTTATTGCAATGTTCTGCAGTGTGAGGGTTCCAAACTGAGCATGCATACTCTAGTTTTGGACGGACAAGAGATAGGTATGCCTGCGACTTTATATTTGTGTTGGAGGTTTTAAGGTTTCTTTTCAAGAATCCAAGACTTTTATTTGCATTGGCTACTATGTTGTTAGCATGCTGTGTCCATTTCAAGTCGGATTGAAGAGTGATTCCAAGATATTTTGCTGAAGAAACTGATTCCAAAGTATGATTGTGTAGCAAGTAGTTATGTTTTACAGGATTTTTCTTGTTTGTTATTGTAAGGACTGAGCATTTGTCTGGGTGGAAAGCCATCAGCCAGTCACTTTCCCATCGTGCGGCAGCATCAAGGTCTTCTTGGAGACTATCACAATATTTTTGGGATTTGATAGTTTTGTAGATGATGCTGTCGTCGGCGAACAGTCTGAGTTGGCTGGATTTCATATATTCTGATAAGTCATTAATATATACCAGAAAAAGAACAGGACCCAGAACTGTTCCCTGAGGGACACCAGAAGTGACCGGAGCAATATCTGATGACTCTCCATCCAGAACCACTGTTTGTGTACGGTTTGATAAAAAGGCAGAGATCCAGGTTAATGTTTGATTCTTGATTCCATAAAATTTGAGTTTGTATAGAAGTCGTTGATGTGGAACTTTGTCAAAGGCTTTGGCAAAGTCCATGATAATGAGATCAGTTTGAATATTTTTATCTGAATTTGCAGCAAGTTCTTGAACAAAGGACAGTAGTTGGGTTTCACAGGATCTAGAATGTCTGAAGCCATGTTGAAGATCATATAATAAACTGTTGCTTTCCAGATGGTTAAGTACGTGTTTTGTAATGACATGTTCCATAATTTTACAGCTGATACAGGTGAGAGAGATTGGTCTGTAGTTTGCTGCATTGTATTTTTCACCTTTTTTGTATGCTGGTGCAACATTTGCATGTTTCCAGTCAGTTGGTATGCAGCCAGTCTGAAGTGATTTTTGAAAAATGATGGTTAAGATTGGAGCTGTAAAATTTTGAAGATCTTTTAGTATTCTGCCGCTGATGTTGTCTGGGCCACTGGCTTTATGCGGGTTGATGTTGTCAAGTAGTTTTCGGATGCCAGGTGTTGTGATGGTAAGTGGTGGTATATCTGGATGTGGACTCACACCCTTGTTAGGAATGTTATCTATTGATTCAGTGGTAAATACAGATTTAAATTGTTCGTTTAAGATGTTTGCCTTTTGTTTAGTGTCAGCAACTAGTTGTCCCTCTTTTTTCAAGGGAGCAACTCCACTGTTGTCAGTTCTGAGTGACTTTATGAAGGAGAAGAGTTTTTTTGGTTTCGATTGATTATTAAAACTTTGATCTGGATCATTTGTTGGAAGGTCTAGGATTAATTTTTCGATATAGGTGTTGTAAGCATGTCTTTGTTCTTTCTGGACCTGATGTTTCAGCTGTTTATATTTCTCTTTATATTTTTTGTCCTTTTTCATTTTGAAGTATAATTTGTTCTTTTTATTAATCATCTTTCTTAGTTTATTATGGATCCAGGGTAGTCGATGTTTGTATGTTAGCATTTTATGTGGGATGTTTTTATTAATTGATTTTGTAAGATTGTTCTTAAATAAGTTCCACATTTCATTTACAGTACTTTTTGCATCATTGTTTATGTTTATTATCTTTTTAAGTGTGTCTTCTAAATCAAATTTGATGTTATCCCAGTTTGCTTTGTCATACCTAAGAATTTTTCTGGGTTGTTGACGTACTTTACGCAGCCATATGTCTGCTTCTGTGTAAACAACATCATGGTCACTAAGCCCAAGAGGTGGTAATGTATGAACTTTATTGATGATAGATGGATTGGTTACTAGGATGAGATCAAGAGTTCGCTCTTTTCTAGTTGGAACATTTACTAATTGATGGAGATTGTATTCATCGATGATATCTAAGAGTTTGATGTTAAGTTCTGTTTCTGGTTTACCTGGTATAACTTGTGGTATAGACCAGTCGATGTGACCCAGATTAAAGTCTCCTCCTAAAATAATATTGGTATTGGATGCATGATTTATTCTACTGAGGGATAATTCAAGCTGTTGTAGAGATGTTCCCTTATCAGATGGTGGTCTATAGTATGCACCTATCAGTAAGTTCTTACTTCCAGACATGTTTATTTGAGACCAAACTATTTCGCAATCAGTTTTGAGTTCGCTTACTTCAGTACTAATAAATTCTTTTTTGATGGCAATAAGCACTCCTCCATAACTTTGGTTGTTTTTATTTGGTTTTCTGTCTGACCTGTAGACATTGAATAATTCTGATGGAAAGAACTCGTATGATGATGTATCTTTATCTAACCATGTCTCTGTTCCTAAGATTATATCAGGTTTAGCAGAGTCAATAATTTGGTTAAGGTCTTCTTTCTTATTTTTTATTGATTGAAAATTAATGTTCAAGATTCTAATTGGTTTACGATTTTTATTTGGAGTTTTCTTTGGTGGTTTAGAATTTAGTTTAACCTTAGTCATAGGCGATGAAGATGCCTGTGGAGCTCCTAAGCTATTATTAAGAGATGTATCATTCATCAAGCTCCAGTTATTTGTGGTATTAAATGATATGTCGGTTTGATTATTAAATAAGCTGGTGGAAAAGTTTGGCATTCCACAGTTGGTACATTCCCAGTTTATGTTACTGGCATTCATACATTCATAGTTGTGAGATGTCATACCCTGACAGTGTATGTGGTACCAAGTATCACAACTGTCACAGCAAAGTGCTTTTTGCTTCCATGGTACTGCCCTCTGGCAAGTGCCACATGGCCATCGTGTGATTTTGTTTCTCTTTTGTTTGTTTGTAGTTGTTGTATTAATTCTTTCTATGCTTGTTGGTGGTAATAAGCTTTTACTTGGTGCATGTACATCATTGTTATTGTTAATGGTTTTCCCCAAGTTATTCAGTTTGTCAAATGGATTTGGTGACACAAACGAATAATTATTAAAAATAAAAATAAATAGAAAGTTCTTCAAGGTAGGTATATTTAATTTAAATAATTGCAACTATAATATTCATATAAATATGAACATAAAAAAAAATTATTGTTTAATATTGATAACAATTTCTAAATACAACAATTAAATGCAAAAAGTTGAATTAACAATAATTATTCAATATTGGGGAAAATGCTTTTCAAGGAATTTAAATAAAGGGAGATAATCATAGTACTGTATAGTATTATAAAATTACTACTGAAAAACTGTTTGTAAAAAAAAAATTGAACCAATAGTGATTAACACAGTTTGTCTATAAGCTTATATTTTAAAAAAAATGAAATAAATATTTTACAATACTGTCTGTACCCCTGTAGGAGTGTGAAGCACAGGCACTTGTTTCTGGTAATTTTTTTTTACCTAGATAGTATATATAGTATCTAGGTAAAAAAAAATTACCAGAAACAAGTGCCTGTGGTGTGAAGCCCATCTATGATCCAAATAGATCCTCTGTTTTTAATAACAATTTATATTCATAAAATAAAATAATCAAAATGTATATGTATGCAAAATAAAATATGGATTAAGTGTTAACTATGTTAGATACAATGTATCTACGTACCATTAGTTGTTTACAAAATACACTTATATATATAATTATTGTTTGTAAACAAACATCTGCTTTGCATATCATAAATCCTCGGATTTACCATATTCTAAGAAAACACATGTTTTTTTTTAATTAATCTATTTCATAAAAATATATAACCTATATTTTTTGTTTTTATATATAATTATTAAGGTAAAAATACCTTACAAAAGTACAAAAAGCCATTCAGAAAAATTTGTCAAACTAAAAATCTTTCTGATTCTGATCCTGATCTTACCAGCAGCTCGCTGGTAACATTTGGCCCAAATTTTGATTGTATTTTACTTCACATCCAAAATTTTACATGAAGACATTTGTTGAATGTAAAATAATGCAAACATCCTTGGGAAATATATATTTCAAACAATTACATCCATATTTTGTCACAATATATCCATAAATAAATGTCTGGCAAACTCATTTACCTAACACGATACACACATTAGCACCCCCCTATATTTTGTAATGGCTGAGTATATAGCCAAGGGAGATAATCGTTTCCATAGCCTGCCTATAATTATTGAATGAATCTTACAGGAGTGTCAACAGTCATGGGCTTTGGGCATGCGCCAACATTTTAACACCCAAAACCGGCACGGACCAAACCCAGAATACAATTGGGTTATTCTGGTATTCGTGACTCCTCGGATGAGTACCAGACTAGTAAAAAGTATGAAATAGCGGCAAAAATAAATTTCTGAATTAAAACAAGATACTGAAAATAAAATCTGATGTTTAAAATGAGCCCATTCCAGTAAAAATAAACAATCATATTACTGTCTTATTTATTTAAAAATGCTATAAAATGACCTTTGATGACGTGTCGGGTCACTCATACACTCTACCAGCAATGGCCAGAATGAATGTTCCAGTGCTTCAAATTATCCTCGTAAGACTCGTTCTATAGACATATATGAGTGTAACTTCTCTGAGTTTGGTACACAATATAGTTGCAATGTATTTCCTTCACAATCACGAAACTGAAATCTAAATAATATGTTGAAAAACACAAAAAATATGCCATTCAACAGGGTACAACACTTTATCCGCAAAAAAATCATGTAATCGTTTGTCTTTACCAATACATATTTACTCTTAGAAAGGTCTTGTGATGGGTCATTTTTTGCAAAAGAAGTCTTGGTCTTTTGCTTTATTGGCAACATCGTAAAGGAGGGGGGGGGGGGGGGGGACTGTACTTTGTTAATTTTCAAATGACAGGGGTGTGATGTGCATATGTGATTCCAAAAAGACAAAAACTGTCCCTGAATCTATGAGGGGGAGGACATGGGGTAGTCTTCTCCCACTCTTCTCCTTTCTTTCTCCCTTCTCCCCCTTTTTTCTTTTATCTCCTGTCTCCCTCATTTTCTCCCACCTCTCCTTCCTCCCACCCCCTGTCTCCCTTCACCCTTTTCCCCTCATCTATGTGGTCATGATTGTTGTGAATACCATACACACATTTGTGTTGCTCAGGGATGGAAATTTAATATTTTGGTGGCCCAGTGTTATACATGTATGATCAAGCAAGAATGTTGAAAAAATAGTAACCCCGCTTAAGTTTTAGGGGTTACTGACTGGGCTCCTGTGAATTTCCATCACTGAATAGCACAGGCACTTGTTTCAATATCAAACATTTTATTCACTATTAAGTCTCCTTTAAATTTTTGATATAGAAACAAGTGCCTGTGCTGAATAGTGTAAAATTATTAAATTATTAATAGGAACCTGGGCTATTATTTTATTGAATTTATGTGAACTAAAATGCATCAATTGATTGAACAACTTACATAATTAGTTGCAAAATATTTTTTGTTTATACATGTGTGGAAGAGTCAATTTTGACAGTTTGTAAATAATTTAATTTTTCATTTTTACTATGTTCATAAAATATATTTTTTAAATAAAATATATTCATATAATTACTTTAATAATTTTTTCATTTAATTATAATATTTAAAACCTCTTAATAATAAAATTAATAAGGTCTACAACTTTGTGTTATGTTTTGTATTCTAATTAGGGTTATGACCTAAGTTCACAAAGGTAACCCTGATATGTATCTTGTCTTTGCATATATGATTAGTTAAGGTCAGTTTGACCAGTTATTTCATTTCATTGGTTATTGTAGTCACCTGAATTTTTGGTGGGAAATTCTTTTGTTCTTTGAGACATTCTATTACTTTTTCATATCTTGGAAGGCAGACATATTGCCAACTACTATTCTTTTGGATCCAATTTTGGATGACTATTGAACTGATGATATTTCTATTTGACACCACTAACATTCATTAAGGTATTTATACTAAACTTACTAATTGTCTATAAAATAACTTTCTCAAGTGAGATTGAGTTGATTGATTGATTGACTGATTTATAAAACATATTAAATTGTGATAAACTTATTTTAACATATTAAATGCTATTAAAATGTGATAAACTTATAAAACATTAATTCCAATAAAATGTTAAAGGTTAAATGAAATAATATTTGGAACTATGAAATATGAGTTTAATATTGAGCATAATACTATTTTTACCATTAAAATATTAAAAAGGTGAGTTATTAACAATTCTATGTGTAAACTGTGTTTTGTGTAATTGTGCATGTTTTGAGCACAATAGTTATAAACCCATTTTTTATATTCAGGTTGCCATGATATACTAAATACTGATGAACGGCTTGATCTGAGGTATATCCTGTATTTCAAGACCTTTGCACCCCAGTGTGAGGTAAAGATAATTGTTTTTATAGTTTTGCTTATTGATGCTAATTATGCTACTTTTTATTTTACTTTATTATAATGTTGAGCTTATGCTTATTTTTGCTTCGCTTATGTTTATGTTTTGTTATTATTTTGTTTTGTATTACAATGTTTAGTTCATTCTTAATTTTGTTATTATTTTGTTTGGTTCACGTGAAACCATTATTGTACAAGTAATACCACTTGTTTAATGTTTGTAAATGTCCATGAGAACCATGAGCAGGTATATAAATCATTTATAGAGAATAAATATTTTGTTACAATAATGGAATAGAAACTTGTAATATTTGTAATTTACTTTATTCCAATGCATAAATTATCAAGAGTTATCTTTCTTGATCCATTATTTATATATTTTATATTGTCATTACAGGGTCTATTTTATATGGAAATATGAATTCCAACTGCAATAAATGTTAGAACTCACTACGTCTTGTTATAATATTCCACTGAGAATCGACCCGACGACACATGTATATATATTTATTTTTTATTTTTAGGTCTACTCATTGAACCTGTTCTTAACAGGCTCTTGTATGTATTCAAGGATATATGATCACAGCTATTTTTCTTTTTCAGTAAGTGTATTGCAATAGTATTACAAAACAACCAAACAGAACAGGAAATATATGTTATATTTGGCATTATATTGTACAAATACAATAATTTTATTGATAAATATCTTCTGGGAAAAAATGCCTGAAAAGTGGATGACCAAAGGTTAATGTTTGTTTTGAAAATTTGAGTGTACAGACATGATCTAAATAAATACCTTAGTTGTGATGAAAATATTATAATTAATTTGATTCCTTTACAATGGATTATTTTTTTGGCACAAAACTTTTGGAACCAATTTTTTCTTGAATATTCAAGGGCGCAGTCAAAATTATATCAAAACATCAAAATTAATGCATGGTGGAACAAAGAATTTTATTTTCGGCCGAAATAATGGTTATTAAAATTTCAAGGGCATTCACTGATAAAGTATAGATCATCAATTATTTACATGCCTAAAGTATATTATTCTATTAGGATATACACCCTATGGAAATTGACCAGCCTATAGCCCATTTGGTTGATGAATCCCAACCTACTCCTAACAACATGACCAATGAATTGATGAAAGACACACAACAGTTACCTGTACAGGTATGTTAAAAAAAGATTGAATTTACACATTTTATAACAATATCCCCTCAATACAAAAAACGTAAGAGGGATCATATTAATATGAAAGGATCGTCTGTTAATGTAGTGTGAAAAACCGAAAATTCCATTCTCAATTTAAAGACTTTGGGTCTATGAAAATATTGTTGAACGAAAACTTAAGTAAAAGGCAGTCTGGGTCATTAAGTTTTACCAATGTCCATCCAAAAAATTTTTTGTCAAATATTTCACAGCTTCTACTGAGCAGAATGATTTTATATAATTACTTGCTAACAAGAAAGACAACTCTTGTAAAAAAGGAGATAACTCTGTAATTTGAAACGAGGGAATAACACACTAAAAAGACAACCAGTCTGTTGTATTCAGAAATTGCCAAGTAATTTTGCAGTTCAATGGTGCTGTTAGTAAGTAAATCATTGAAGATTTATATGACTTGACCACAAATACGGATGTGTAAAACTTACACTTGCTCGCTAAGTAAATTTCTTAAAAATAGCTCATCATGATCTATAGTACCAGTACTTAATAAATATAATTTATTTCCAGCTTGAAAATGTTGTTTTGGAGGAGGCTGTATTGGATGTCAAAGAAGTAAGACTGTTGGATCATGAAAGAATTTTATCTTGCAATCACACCTTTTTGCAACCTCATAAAGGGGGTAGAATAACATTGAGACATATAAAGTCATTGACCTAATGAAGTTTCTGGTACCTTTTGATGTTTTGAGAAGAAAGGGAATGTAGTTGTGTATCAGTTCGTATCACAAAATTCCTGCTTTTTTACATTTTTACTGATAGGCTGGGTAGGCGTTTATGGAAAATAAATGTAACTTTTTAACCAATCAGAATTAAGTATTTCTCCTACATTTATATATACCCCTCTCAAGAAAGAATCTATTGCTTGACATGACTGTCCATCTGTCAAACCACTTACAAATACCAATAGCACTTCTGAATCTGATTCTGAGGATGAAAATCGAATAAGAGATGATGAAAAGTGCTGTGTATGCAAATTATTCACCCCAAAAGAAATCAGAGAGAGCCCATGTTTAATATTCACGAAATGGCTACAATGTGACAAATACAAACACTGGGTTCATTTGGTCTACTCAACTGAAAAACGTGTGATCAGGAAAAGAGATGTATTTTTATGCCCCTATTGCAAGAGTGATTAGTATTGAAATCATGCTATCTATATTAATATTTAATAAAATGATTAACTTCCAGTTTGATTAAAAAAAAAACAATTTAAAAACAAGGACAAAATTAAAACACAAACATAGCAAAGATTAAAAACAAAGAAATGGTGCCATCACAAGATTATGTTTTACAAGAGGTGCTACGACAAAATTTTGAGTGACTGGAATTTCAGACCCCATTCAAATGTATTCTGATAGGCTTGATGAACATGATTGATGGCTGAAATGTTCCTAACAAATTCATGACAAAATGTTGTAGTTACTACGGCGTCAATGAATCAGTACATTTCAATAATGTTTGAGAGATGTCAGTTCAAATCTCTCTGGAAACTAATGATCTGAGTACATATTAGGTTTGTCAACTACTAACAATTACAATACATATAGCTTCTATAGTACAAGGTAGTACATTTCAATAATGTTGAAAAGATGTCAGTTCAAATCTGACTGGAAGCTAATCTATGGGTTTATTTTAATATATGCTTGATCATGTTGACTGCATTAACTAACTTGGACACAAGTCCCTAGCTTAATGAAAGTTTTGAAGAATTACTGCTTTTTCAGTGTGATTTTTACACAACCACAAAAATGTTGTGTAATTGTTAGCATGCTCACCTTGAATGTGGTAGATCCATCGGTTCTAGCCCCTGTCTAGTCAAACCAAAGATTATAAAATTGGTAAGAATGCAGCATTAAGGAGTAAGAACAAAGAATGGTCGGGTCAGAATCAGAATAATGTTTCAGAGTGGAACGACATATCTACCCACAGACTTGTTTCAATGAACTAGCAATCTAAAAATCCAACTAAGGTGTTGGTCTTTTCATTTTTTGTATCTAAATGTGTTTCCTGTTGCTCATGCTTGAATAGTTTACACATCACATGTTATAGTTTATATTTCTTGTTGTTTATTGTTTAAAACTTCTATGAATAGAATGTTTTTATCCCCCATATGAGTGTTGTTTTTGATGTAAAATTATTGAATATTTTGGGCTTTGTTCATTTATCTGAAAAGTCTTAGACAAATATTTTGAAATTAAAGGAGTTTTTTTTAACCTTATTACATGTAGTATGGTTTTTTTTTGGGAGGGTGGGGGTACTTGTGTCAGATTTTTAACTTCTCAATTCAATAACTAAACAAATTGTATAGTGTCCCCTAATATTAACTTTTTGATGTTAAAACCAATATAATTTGTATTCAATCATTAACTTAAGACTTCACCAGGATGATGGGAATGTGTTTTATTACCCATTCTTCAATGTTCCAGTTCATAGTTTTGTTATTTTACAACATTGTTATTATACATGTATAGCTGACCTTTTAATAATGTTTTGTTTTTGCAATAAATATTTTCTTGTTAATGAATACATGTAGTTCTCTTAAGTCAAATCTGCCCATGCGGTCACCTTTTTGTTTAATTTTTGTGCTCTATAATTTACAAAAGTTATCAGCTGAATCATTTACAAAGTACATGTGCATGTACATATCTTGCCCAACCAAGACTGACTTGTTCCTGAATTTAGCACTTTTTCCATACTAATCCTTATATGTTATTATTGGTCTCCTGACATTGGCATAAACAAGAAACGATGGAGTGCCTCATGAACAGAAACCACACCATAATAATGTGCTTGACATACATGTAAGAATGGAACATGACTGTTAATGTATAGCCCTGTATCAGGGCATACTATTTAACCCCTGTCTGCCCCTCCCTTTTTGTAATATTTTGTAGTGTGTTTAATGTACAAATACTAAAGGTGTGCATTCCTACAGGATTTTGACTTCTAAAAAATCACAAAATGATATTTAGTTGAACTAAGTCATTTTTAAGTTAGAACATCAAAAGTGTCTTACACACACAGACTTTATACATTCTCTAACAAAAGGGGCATACCAGTTTTAAGTTGGGCTAATATGATAATTTACAAATTGCATGTTTAATGTGATATAAATATGATAAACTATAAAACCATGCAGAAGTCTAACATAATGCCAACTTTAAAGCATTAACATTACAAAGCTGGTTTTTGTACAATACCTGCCAGTCGCTTAGGGGAAAAATACTTATTTTGATTTCCCTTTCTTATCAGGATAGTCAGACAACAAAATATACGAGATTTATATTAATTTTCTTCAAGTTAATCGATAAGTACTCGCTAGGATGATATATTTTATTTATTCTTGCAGGTCTAGGATGTTTTGTAAACAGTGCTATTTTATTTGCGAGGTTGTGTCACAATATCCTTGGAAGTTGGAACTACTATAGATGAATATTCACACGATCTCTCATTATTTTCAAGATCTACGGGATACATGCAGTCATAAATTATTTCCTAACCAACAAATTCACGAAAACTTCCTTACGACCGTGACGATATGTGCATAACTGCCACGATGAATAAACTGCGTCACCGTGTTTACAAATGCAATGACGTCTTGTTTACGTTTTTTTTACTCCGATTGATTTATAATATTGTTTGATCATAAATTTTGTCCACGCGGAAAGCAAAAAATATGAATAACGTTATCCTTTCTAAGGGTATTTTGGGTAAGTGTGTTTCTGGTGTTGTAAAAACCTGCCACTCGTCTTGAAGCAAATTCCCAAATGCATGCATTTTTTCCATAAACATTTCTGCCATACACCGGACGGTGGCATTTTAACTTGTGAAGTTCAACATACCATCAAAAATAGTCTCAACTTCGGTAAAGTTTGCACCTTTTAGTGCAACAAAAATAAGGGCATGGCCGTTTTTCGCCATTTTAATACTTATAATACTGGTCTATTTGGAGAAACGTTTTCCATAAAATGCGATGTATTGACATGTGTGAAAATCAAAATTGTCTTCTTATTAGTCATCTTAAGAATTAAATATAATAATTATTCTAGCCAAATACAAATAACTGTATTGCCAATCAAGGCGCTCTTTCGAGCTGCATAAACAATTGCAATGATTGAAATTATTATTTAACAGAAATCATTAATAATTGACATGAATAATAATGAATACTCAATAATAATGACAAGAATAATAACATTAGAGTTACTCCCACAAGGAAACCTAGACTCAAGCAGGGGAGACAGTCAAGGTAGCCATATCCCAGCATAAGTACCGTCAAGGTGATTCACACAAGTTGGTTAGTGAATTTACGATCAGCTTTGAACAATTACATTTATGATATTGTTTGATCATAAATTTTGCCAATTTAATCCAACTAAATTTTACAAATATAAACAATTTGTCAGAAATGTACATGTAAATAGCAATTAAAACGGGTTTATGTATTGTAACACACATTTTTTACTGCATGAAGACATAAAATTATTAAACCAATTAACCCTGTTCCGGAATCCCCCTTTTTAACCTCCTGGAAATCCCCCTTTTAAGTAAAAACTTTTGGATCCGCACAAATTTATTTTTGCCGCTCATTTTAAACATCAGATTTTATATTCGGTATCTTTTTTTAATTCAGAAATTTATTTTTGCCGCTATTTCATACTTTTTACTAGTCTGGTACTCATCCGAGGAGTCACGAATACCAGAATAACGCAATTGTATTCCGGGTTTGGTCCGTGCCGGTTTTGGGTGTTAAAATGTTGGCGCATGCCCAATGCCCATGACTGTTGACACTCCCGTAACAGTCGGGAAGCCACGCACAGATTCCGTACCTCCAACAATGCAAAGTCAAATCCCGAAATCAAGGGACGTAACTCTTATTTTTTTTAGACATGACGCTTTACAAGTGAGCGGCCATGCATTGTTTACGTCGACACCCCATGTGTTTTTACTGAATATCTTCATAAATAAAACTGAAAGAAGTATTCATTTTTATTGAATCCATTTTTTAAATAAAATTGTAACGTGACTGACGCGTGAATACGTGTATTTATGATATCGTTTGCTTGAAATCAACGTTGGAACTCGGGATACCGCTGCTGATGAAATGTTGTAAAAATAAATGGCGCTAAAAATAGACTCTTTAACTAAGTGGAACAATTGCATCCCATTGGCTGTTTATTAATAAATTTGGTAAAAATAGCTAGAAACACGTATTAGAGTATGGATTATTTGCATATTTCCCCATCATTCGTCACTAGAATTCCATATTTGGATGTAAACAAGAAGCACTATATTTCGAGATTCTAACCAAATATTTCTGGGTTTTTTCATAGATTGATCGATCTATTAGGATGTAAATGTGACTGTTTCTGTTTAAACACGAAAGAACCACATGACCAATCATAGTTACACATATATAGAGTCATTTTATTCCATTTTTAACAACAAATCTTTCATTTTCGTTGACTCGTTCCATGGCATTTATGGACATGTCAAGATATTGACATAATTAATAAATACATTTTAGAAATAAAAAGGTCTGCATTATAATGTATGATCTTGTCATGCAGAGAATGGTGAAAGATTATGTTAAATTCACTCTAGATTAACATGGCATAGCATAAGGCTACATATTTAGTTCATGTCAAGCATTTACACCCCCCCCCCCCCCCCTTTTTTTTCATTTTCAGTCTGTTTTCCTGAAATACTTATTGATGTGTGTACATGCTACTTTTCAGTGCCAATGGTATTGACAACCTCCAGTTTTAGTTAGTTTTAGATCATTGTAGGTAGATATATATATATAGACTGGACATGGGATGTTTATTTTTTTTAACAAGAGTCTGAAGATACCAAAGGGGCGAAGTTACAGATTCTATTAAATAAAATGGATGTTTATTTTCTGTTAGTTTCAGATTCTATGAGTATAAATGCAAAGTTTCCTGTGATGTTTATTGGTTGAATATTTGAATAAATAAAAATAAGAATATATGATAAGTCTTATATATATATTCATACAGGTTTGAAAATCAATATATATATATATTTTCTTCTAAAATATCCATGAAGTAAAAAAAATGGACCAGCATTCCAATTATTTTAAAAGTACATCATTAAACAAATGCCATGAGTTTTCAAGACACCTTGTGTCATAAATTATAATAAAGTCATTCAGAAAAGAACTTTTTGATTGTGTAATTTGTGTAATTTGTGAAACTTCATCTGAAAGTCAAAAGGTTTATTTCAATTTCAATTGAAAACCAGGACTTGTCTTAAACATTTCAAGAATGAATTAAATTTCTGTAAAGAATTTGGCTCAGAAGATAAATTATATTGTGGTACATATTGTTATAACAGTTGTAACACATTTTCTAGGTCAGAAAGTGGAGCTAAAACAAGATCTCAAACTTTTCAATTTCTTATAGATATATTGAACCAGAACCAAGTTGTTGAACAAGTTTCTACAGACATTTAGACCTGTATACACTCCAACATGTGGTTGAATTTGTTATTCATGCTTTTTTTTAGATGAAAAGGTACTTATGTTGCCTGTTGTTTATGAGAAATATAAGTATCTTTTATCTATGAATATTAATGCCGAAATTTATAAATTTTCTTTTACAGAAAAGAATTTTTCAAAATGTGCCCATTTATTAACTTTTTTCCAGTCATTGGAACAAATAAAATAATTTGTTTAACTTCAATTTTAAACAATATTAACCAATACTTGGTTATTTTGCCAACAGAAAACATATTCATTCTATTCTAGTCATTTAATTTACTTAGTGAAATTTGGAATTCTGGTTTGTCCTTTCATGTGAATGCAAGTATTCTGTATGTGTCTTAAAATTATGTGAATGGTAGTCATTCAATATGCTCTTTTATGTGAATGCTAGTTATTCTGTATGTGTCTTTTATGTGAATGCTAGTCATTTTGTGTCTGTCTTTTATGTGAATGCTATAGTCATTCTGTTTGTGAATGTCATGGTGGAAAAATTATTGCAATCTAAGTATCCATATTGGTAAATGCTGGTAATTTTGTGAATGTCCTGGAGAAAGAATTATTGCAAACTAAGTACCCATATTTGTAAATGCTGGTCATTTTGTGAATGTCCTGCAGAAAGAATTATTGCAACCTAAGTACTCATATTTGTAAATGCTGGTCATTTTGTGAATGTCAAGGGGAAAGAATTGTTACAACTTGACCACCCACATATGTTATAAAAGCTAGTTTGTAGTTGTGTCAAACACATGAATATTCCAAATACATTGACATTTACATTGTGAGTTAAACATGAAACTTGGTAGCTTTCATTCAGATAATAAAATTTCCTAATTTCAAGAAAAATATTTGCTTACACTGATTTTTTTAAATTTGCCTTGATATAATAGGAAGGGTTAAGATACAATTTTGTATGCCCCTTTGTGTCTCAAGGTTTCACTTTTTTTTTAGATTTAAAAAAAATTATTAATTTTTTTACATGTTTTTTTTTTTATAATATTTTCATATTTTTTCAATTGGCTTAATTTTTGTTTACATGCTTTTATTTTTTCCACACATTTATTTCTTTTTTCCACACATTTATTTCTTTCTATTTATCTTGTACCTGTTGTATTGAAATTAAATTAAATTGAAATTATTAATTGTTGTACATTCCCTGTGCAAGTCTAGTATCATAGATGATTTTTTTTTAATTTAAAGTGATAATAAATAGTAATTCCCAAGTCTAAATTACAAAATGCACAATGTCTAAAACAATATTGCAATACAAATAATTCAATTAAACTGAAAAATACGGTATTAATACAAGAAAATTAAAAAAAGACATAGACACCCCTTTCCCAAATGAAATATACTCTTTCGGATGTACGCTTAGGTGTCGTTTATTGTTGATGTGAAGAAACACCACCGATGTGTTCCGAAAGACAATGAATTTCGATGTTTGGCAAATGGTCGATCCGATCAAGGTGGGTGTAGGGCTAAGTGGAACAATTGCATCCCACAAGACATTGACACTAGTTGTCGGTATGACAATGATCCTAGATGATTTCCTCAGGCAATGTATGTTACAGAAAGCCATCATATTGTTTTAATTAAATTTTCTCTTTTAAATAGAACCACCTTGACATTTGTTGTGAAATTGAGTCCACTTCAAGTAGCAAAATTCGATGTTTGTACACAATATAAATAAAAACTGAAGTGATACAATAAATTTCTATTTATCCATAGACATCTTCTGTATATTTTAATTGATTTCAAGCATAAATATTTATTGTAAACCGACGTATTTTAAGCGAAGGGTTGAACGTCATTTTTCATCAAAAATGAAGCGAAAGTCACGTGACTGGGACTTGACTTTGGAGCTCTCCTGTCACGCTGGCTGTCCTACTGCTCTCCTGTCACGCTGGCTGTCCAGCTCCAAAGTCAAGTCCCAGTCACGTGACTTTCGCTTCATTTTTGTTGAAAAATGACCTTCAACCCTTCGCTTAAAATACGTCGGTTTACAATAAATATTTATGCTTGAAATCAATTAAAATATACGGAAGATGTCTATGGATAAATAGAAATTTATTGTATCACTTCAGTTTTTATTTATATTGTGCACAAACATCGAATTTTGCTACTTGAAGTGGACTCAATTTCAAAACAGATGTCAAGGTGGTTCTATTTAAAAGAGAAAATTTAATTAAAACAATATGATGGCTTTCTGTAACATACATTACCTGAGGAAATCATCTAGGATCATTGTCATACAGACAACTAGTGTCAATGTCTTGTGGGATGCAATTGTTCCACTTAGCCCTACACCCACCTTGATCGGATCGACCATTTGCCAAACATCGAAATTCATTGTCTTTCGGAACACATCGGTGGTGTTCCTTAACATCAACAATAAACGACACCTAAGCGTACATCCGAAAGAGTATATTTCATTTGGGAAATGGGTGTCTATGTCTTTTTTTTAATTTTCTTGTATTAATACCGTATTTTTCAGTTTAATTGAATTATTTGTATTGCAATATTGTTTTAGACATTGTGCATTTTGTAATTTAGACTGGGGA
Organism: Bathymodiolus brooksi; assembly: GCA_963680875.1. Lineage (NCBI taxonomy): Eukaryota > Metazoa > Mollusca > Bivalvia > Mytilida > Modiolidae > Bathymodiolus > Bathymodiolus brooksi. The sequence continues at coordinate 50,516,791 of OY804577.1, forward strand.
ATTACTATTTATTATCAATTTGAATTTTAAAAAAAATCATCTATGACTATGATACTAGACTTGCACAGGGAATGTACAACAATTAATAATTTCAATTTAATTTAATTTCAATACAACAGGTACAAGATAAATAGAAAGAAATAAATGTGTGGAAAAAATAAAAGCATGTAAACAAAAATTAAGCGAATTGAAAAAATATGAAAATATTATAAAAAAAAAACATGTAAAAAAATTAATAATTTTTTTAAAATCTAAAAAAAAAGGGAAACCTCGAGACACAAAGGGGCATAAAAAATTGTATTCAGATATCTTAACCCTTCCTATTATATCAAGGCAAATTAAAAAAAAATCAGTGTAAGCAAATATTTTTCTTGAAATTAGGAAATTTTATTATCTGAATGAAAGCTACCAAGTTTCATGTTTATCTCACAATGTAAATATCAATGTATTTGGAATATTCATGTGTTTGACACAACTACAAACTAGCTTTTATAACATATATGAGTGGTCAAGTTGTAACAATTCTTTCCCCTTGACATTCACAAAATGACCAGCATTTACAAAATGAGTACTTAGGTTGCAATAATTCTTTCTCCAGGACATTCACAAAATGACCAGCATTTACAAATATGGGTACTTAGTTTGCAATAATTCTTTCTCCAGGACATTCACAAAATTACCAGCTTTTACAAATATGGATACTTAGATTGCAATAATTTTTCCACCATGACATTCACAAACAGAATGATTATAGCATTCACATAAAAGACAGACACAAAATGACTAGCATTCACATAAAAGACACATACAGAATAACTAGCATTCACATAAAAGAGCATATTGAATGACTACCATTCACATAATTTTAAGACACATACAGCATACTTGCATTCACATGAAAGGACAAACCAGAATTCCAAATTTCACTAAGTAAATTAAATGACTAGAATAGAATGAATATGTTTTCTGTTGGCAAAATAACCAAGTATTGGTTAATATTGTTTAAAATTGAAGTTAAAAAAAATTATTTTATTTGTTCCAATGACTGGAAAAAAGTTAATAAATGGGCACATTTTGAAAAATTCTTTTCTGTAAAAGAAAATTTATAAATTTCGGCATTAATATTCATAGATAAAAGATAATTATATTTCTCATAAACAACAGGCAACATAAGTACCTTTTCATCTAAAAAAAAAGCATGAATAACAAATTCAACAATATGTTGGAGTGTATACAGGTCTAAATGTCTGTAGAAACTTGTTCAACAACTTGGTTCTGGTTCAATATATCTATAAGAAATTGAAAAGTTTGAGATCTTGTTTCAGCTCCACTTTCTGACCTAGAAAATGTGTTACAACTGTTATAACAATATGTACCACAATATAATTTATCTTCTGAGCCAAATTCTTTACAGAAATTTAATTCATTCTTGAAATGTTTAAGATAAGTCCTGGTTTTCAATTGAAATTGAAATAAACCTTTTGACTTTCAGATGAAGTTTCACAAATTACACAAATTACACAATCAAAAAGTAACACATGACATTTGTTTGATGATGTACTTTAAAAATAATTGGAATGCTGGTCCATTTTTTTTACTTCATGGATATTTTAGAAGAAAAAAACCATATATATATATATATATATATATTGATTTTCAAACCTGAATGAATATATATATAAGACTTATCATATATTCTTATTTTTATTTATTCAAATATTCAACCAATAAACATCACAGGAAACTTTGCATTTATACTCATAGAATCTGAAACTAACAGAAAATAAACATCCATTTTATTTAATAGAATCTGTAACTTTGCCCCTTTGGTATCTTCAGACTCTTGTTAAAAAAAAAATAAACATCCCATGTCCAGTCTGTATATATATATATCTATCTACAGTGATCTAAAACTAACTAAAACTGGAGGTTGTCAATACCATTGGCACTGAAAAGTAGCATGTACACACATCAATAAGTATTTCAGGAAAACAGACTGAAAATGAAAAAAAAGGGGGGGGGGGGTGTAAATGCTTGACATGAACTAAATATGTAGCCTTATGCTATGCCATGTTAATCTAGAGTGAATTTAACATAATCTTTCACCATTCTCTGCATGACAAGATCATACATTATAATGCAGTCCTTTTTATTTCTAAAATGTATTTATTAATTATGTCAATATTTTGACATGTCCATAAATGCCATGGAACGAGTCAACGAAAATGAAAGATTTGTTGTTAAAAATGGAATAAAATGACTTTATATATGTGTGACTATGATTGGTCAAGTGGTTCTTTCGTGTTTAAACAGAAACAGTCACATTTACATCCTAATAGATCGATCAATCTATGAAAAAACCCAGAAATATTTGGTTAGAATCTCGAAATATAGTGCTTCTTGTTTACATCCAAATATGGAATTCTAGTGACGAATGATGGGGAAATATGCAAATAATCCATACTCTAATACGTGTTTCTAGCTATTTTTACCAAATTTATTAATAAACAGCCAATGGGATGCAATTGTTCCACTTAGTTAAAGAGTCTATTTTTAGCGCCATTTTATTTTACAACATTTCATCAGCAGCGGTATCACGAGTTCCAACGTTGATTTCAAGCAAACGATATCATAAATACACGTATTCACGCGTCAGTCACGTTACAATTTTATTTAAAAAATGGATTCAATAAAAATGAATACTTCTTTCAGTTTTATTTATGAAGATATTCAGTAAAAACACATGGGGTGTCGACGTAAACAAATGCATGGCCGCTCACTTGTAAAGCGTCATGTCTAAAAAAAATAGAGTTACGTCCCTTGATTTCGGGATTTGACTTTGCATTGTTGGAGGTACGGAATCTGTGCGTGGCTTCCCGACTGTACTGGTAAGATTCATTCATAATTCATGATTATTAGCTACTTTTTGACGTTCGGAACTAGATTTTCCTTAACCACAAAGGTGCTCCAAATGATAGCATTAAAATACTATTCCAGTTATTCCCCTTTTACCATGTTTTGATAGATTCTTGGTAATTAATATTTTTGAACGAAAAAAGGGGGGGTGGATGTAGGCGAGGAAATCTATCTAATTAGATAGATTTATCCCAGAAATTGATAGCAAACTCCTATTCATTCATTTACATTTTTCATGTGCATTCCCCGAGTTTATCAAATAACTTAATTCAATCCCATAAACAAGGAAAACGTAAACATTCTTTCTATAGTGAACTCTTTCTGTGGTTATAAAGATGGAATTCACCCTTGTGAGGAACTTTCTAAATTGCGGCTTTTGAAACTTTGCCGTTTATTTCGCCAATATTGTTGAACATGTTGTAGTTTATTGTATACAGAAACCTAAAGATGGCAGTTCCTGTAAGTACGTTTTCATTTCTATTATAATATTGTATGTACAAATTGTTGCGCTACTTTGTTCCATGATGATCATCGTACATGTTTAACAGATTTATTTTTGTATGAGTTAATATTTGACTATAAAATGCTTCAGTCCTGTTTGTCTCTGATAAATTGTTTTTGTATGTGTGAATTGACACGCTACAAAATGGCTGATGATGAGTATCTCTTTTAATGACCCTTCTCATAATCAAGATACAACAGAATCAACCTTCTTATATCAAGTTGAAGAAGAAAATGTTAGTAGTGTGTTAAGCGATTCATTTTTGGCTTTAAACGAACTTAAAGATCCAAATTACCTTTCCCTTCCAACACCTAGTGGCAAATTCTACATTCAAAATTGAAAGTCCGTTCAATATCATTCTGACAAATTAAGACCGACAAAAATGGAAAAATTAGCTAACTGTTCAACATTTTCAGGCTATTCTAACGATAATGCAAAGAAATGTTTATCGGAATTTATGTCATACGCCTTACTGCATGATTTGCATGACTATGACGGAAAGAAAGTTGCTGCTTTCCATCTGCATCTAAAGGGTCCAGCCTTAGCATGATTTGATGCACTGAGCGATTTATCAAAGCGGAAATGGAAGTCGGTACAGGTTTTATTTGAAGAAAAAATTATAAATTTCGCCAACAATAATGCAATGGCCATGATGGAAGGGCAGGTATTCAATGCATTAAAGCTTGGACCTGATAAAACACTTGAAGACTACCATAGTCAAATAATTGAAAAAGGTACCAGTTATTACAAAAACCAGAACATGAAATGCTAGCAAGATTCATTGATGGGCTCCCCGAAAAAGTAGCGTTTTTCGTTCGTGCTGGACAACCACCAGATTTAACTGTTGCATTCACTTCTGCAAAAATGGCATAAACGTGTGGATATCGCCAAAGTGATCTACCATTAATTGCAACTTCCCCTAAACAACAAGATAGCTCCGAAAATACCAATATGCACACTATAACACAAGAAGTTGCTAAGCTCAGCAAAACAGTTTCTGAACTAGTTATTTCAAAACAATCTGGACAAACAATTTCTTTAAATCAACTATCTTATTCCTTCTCTCCTCAAAAAAATGTTCAATTAACATGTTATAGTTGTAACTTTCCGGGACACAAGAGGAAAGATTGTAATTGGAATGGCCAATTTCAACCAACGCCGGGGAAATGCCAATTATGTAGGCAACAAGGGCATCCTGCGTATAGATGTAAAACTTTGTCGGACGACAGGGAAACGCCCAAAGCCCTGACGACAACAGGCCCCATCGCCAAGGGTACCGCAAATAAATCATACTATGATTATGAAGGAGGTCGATTCTGAGATATATTTAAACATTTTGTCAATTGATTTATTTAACTCTTTACCAGAAAACTATAAATCTCGTATATATATCCGGTGATTGTCCTGTATGGGTGCGGTAGACATGGACCCTTAGCAAAGAGATAGAGAAAATGAATGGTTGAAGGCATCATAACCGGCACACAGTGCCTTGTTAGAGATTGTATCACATTCCGGCTGTCCCCAGGTTGTCTTGTTACCTAATAGCGATGAGTCTGTATGAGTACGACTGGTCGTCATTAGGTTGAATTATTTTGTAATAGTGATATTCCTATATTAGTGCGGCCAGATTTCCGTAGGCTGACATGTAAGATAATGGTGATGGGCCTTGTATCGGTGAAATTATCTGTCCACACGCTGACCTGTTGTATATGGTGATTGTCCTGTATGAGTGCGGCAGACATGGACCTTTAGCAAGAGATAGAGAAAAGGAATGGTTGAATGCATCACCACCAGCACACAGTACCTTGTTAGAGATTGTATCACATTCCTGTAAGTAATGTTCACTTTGCTCAGCTTGTATGTGTGCATATCCTTATGCTGACTTGTTGTTTAATGGCAATAGGCCTGCATGAGTGCGGCCGGATGTCATTAGATTGACTTGTTGCCTCACGGCGAGGGCCTGTATGAGCGCAACCGACTGTCCTCAGGCTGTCTTCTTGCCTAATGGCGATGGGCATGTATGAGTGTGGCTGGCTGTGCTTAGGCTGACTTTTTGCACAGTGGTGGTGGGCCTGTATTAGTGCATGCGAATTTCCGTAAGCTGACTTGTTTTCTAATGCCAATGGACCTGCATGAGTGCGGCTGATGTCCTTAGATTGACTTGTTGCCTAACGGCGAGGGCCTGTATGAGTGCAACCGGCTGTCCTCAGGCTGTCTTTTTTCCTAATGGCGATGAACCTGTAAGAGTGTGACCAGCTGTTCTTAGGCTGACTTTTCATGCAACGGTGATTGACCTGTATGGGTGCAGTCATATTTCCATAAGCTGACTTGTTGTCTAATGCCAATGGTCCTGAATGAGTGCGATGGGTTGTGCTTAGATTGATTTGTTGCCTAACGGCGAGGCCCTGTATGAGTGAGACCGGCTGTTCTTATGCTGACATTTTGCATACTATTGATGGGTCTGTATGAGTGCGGCTGGTCGTCATTAGGCTGACTTTTTCTGTAATGATGATGTTCCTGTGCGTATATATACGAGTGGAGACAGATTTCCGTAGGCTGATGACTTGCTAGCTAATGATGATGGGCCTGTATGGGTGAAACCATCTGTCCCTAGGCTGACCTGTTGTGTATGACGATGAGCCTGTACGAATGTGGCCGGCTGTCCACATGCTGACCTGTTTTGTATGGTGATTGTCCTGTACGAGTGCGGTAGACATGGACCCTTAACAAGAGATAGAGAAAGAGAATGGTTGAAGGCATCATCACCAGCACACAGTGCCTTGTTAGATATTGTATCACATGCCGGTAAGTAATTTTCACTTTGTTCAGCCTGTATGTGTGCATTTCCTTAGGCTGACTTGTCTTATGGCAATGGGCCTGAATGAGTGCGACCAACTGTCCTTAGATTGACTTGTTGCCTAACGGCGAGGGTCTGTATGAGTGAGACCGGCTGTCCTTGGGCTGACATTTTGCATAATATTGATGGGCCTGTATGGGTGCGGCTGGTCGTCATTAGGCTGACTTTTTCTGCAATGGTGATGTGCCTTTATGAGTGCGGACAGATTTCCGTAGGCTGACTTTTTAGCTAATGCCAATGGGCCTGTATGGGTGAAACCATCTGTCCTGAGGCAGACCGGTTGTGTATGACGATGAGCCTGTACGAATGCGGCATGCTGTCCATACGCTGACCTGTTTTGTATGGTGAGTGTCCTGTACGAGTGCGGCAGACATGGACCCTTAACAAGAGATAGAGAAAAGGAATGGTTGAAGGTATCATCAACAAACAGTGCCTTGTCAGAGATTGTATCAAATGCAGGTAAGTAATTTTCACTTTGTTCAGCCTGTATGTATGCATTTATTTAGGCTGACTTGCTGTTTAATGGCAATGGGCCTGCATGAGTGTGGCCGGTTGTCATTAGATTGACTTGTTGCCTAACGGTGAGGGCTTGTATGAGTGCGACAGGCTGTCCTCACGCTGTCTTGTTGCCTACTGGCGATATGCCTGTATGAGTGCGGCCGGCTGTTCTTAGGCTGACATTTTGCACAATATTGATGGGCCTGTGCGAGTGCACTGGTCGTCATTAGGCTGACTTTTTCTATAATGGTGATGTTACTGTACGAGTGCGGCCAGATTTCAGTAGGCTGATTTGTTAAATAATGGTGATGAACCTGTATAGGTGAAACCATCTGTCCTTAGGCTGACTTGTTGTGTATGACGATGAGCCTGTACGAATGTGGCCGGCTGTCCATACGCTGACCTGTTTTGTATGGCGATTGTCCTGTACGAGTGCGGTAGACATGGACCTTTAACAAGAGATAGAGAAAGGGAATGGTTGAAGGCATCATCACCAGCACAGTGCCTTGTTAGAGATTGTATCATATTCCGGTAACTAATTTTCGCTTTTTTCAGCCTGTATGTGTGCATTTCCTTAGGCTGACTTGTTGTTTAATGGCAATGGGCCTTTATGAGCGCGACCGGATGTCCTGTTGCCTAATGGCAATGGGCATGTACGAGTGTGGCTGGCTGTATCAGGCTGGATGGTCCGGCCGCCAGATGTTCCGGACGGCCAAAATTGCCTAGGCAATTTGTTCCGGTTCGGAACTTTGAGCCTAGGCTATTTGTTCCGATGCCAGGCAATATGGGCCGACCTGCTTTTACATTTATTAACCTATATATATTTTGTAATTTACAACGTATTATCAATAAAAATATTCATCTAGGCTATGTGTGTATAGATTTTTTTAATTCGTAATTCGCTTGTTTGTTTGTTGGCAATGTTGTCGACACTGTTGACATACGTTGAAATTACAGAATATACTGAAAATTTAACAGAAAGTGAAAAAAGGAAGTTAAGGAAGCAAGCAAAACATTATGTCTCAAAGGATTACCTTTTATGCTATGCAAAGGGAGAAACTAGACGAGTGGTTAGAGAAACAGAAAAGCATAGGATCCTTCGTGCTTGCCATTCCGATAGTACCGCTGGTAAATATATCTTCTATGTCTTTTAAATACCGTGTCATACGTTGCATGGCATTACTAGAGTTATTGTATTTTAATGCATGAGGAAGACGTAGTTAACAAATTAGTAAAAACACGAAGACTCATTCAGGAACAAGACATTGAAACAATTCCCAGCAAACTCCCAGGGAAAGTAATAAAATAAAAAATTGACGAGGTCAGGCCATATTTGAACGAAGACGCGCTTGCAGCCCTACAGGCAACTAGTAAGTATTTATTTGTGCGGAATATATAGCTGCGTATTTTATACATTATTTATATTAAATCAAGTTTATCTTATCCTTAGCAAAAGTTCGGCAGGATGATAATCAAACACACATACACACACTATCCACAAACGGTTGAAAACCTCAACATGAGACCACGAAGAACATCAATCATTACACACTGGTGCTATTGTTTATTGAAAGTTGTTCATTTTGTGGAATCGCCTTTTTCTCAATGTAATCACATAATATAGCTTTCTATTTAAAATAGATATATGAACACATATCCACAAATATATATGGATATGGAAATGGCATAATTCCAACATATGTATTTTTCAGTTCAAATGAAATTAAATGACGTTGAAGGCTCATACCATTTTCCATTGTGCAACAAACCATCAGTTCAAGATGTCGTTGGATGTGATAATTGCATGGAGTGGCTATTGTGACTCTTAAAACCACACAAGAATGTTGTAGAGTTTGTAATAAAAGTTATTTCTTCTTGTGCCTTAATTTACGTCAGTATGATATTTTTGTTGCATTAACTATTGCATTCAACTTGGGTCGGAACAAATTGCCTAGACCGCGACCATTCAGCCTAGGCTATTCATTCCGACCGGCCCGTTTAGCCTAGTCTATGTATTCCGGCCGGCCCATCTGGCGGGTCGGAACGAATTGCCTGCTACACCGGATGTCCTGTTGCCTAATGGCAATGGGCATGTACGAGTGTGGTTGGCTGTGCCTAGGTTGACATTTTGCACAATGGTGATAGGCCTGCATTAGTGTGGGCGAATTTCCTTAAGCTGACTTTTTGTCTAATGCCAATGGTCCTGCACGAGTGCGGTCAGATTACTTTAGGCTGACCTGCTAGATAATAGTGATGGGCCTGTATGGGTGAAATCATCTGTCCTTAAGCTGACTTGTTGTCTAATGACAATGGTCCTGCATGAGTGCAGCCTGATTACCTTAGGCTGACTTGTTAGATAATGGTGATAGGCCTGTATGGGTGAAAATCATCTGTCCTTCAGCTGACCTGTTGTGTACGACGATGGGCCTTGTATGAGTGTGGCCGGCTGTCCTTAGGCTGACATTTTTTGATGGGCCTGTATTGTTACTTTGTAGGAATGATGTATAGGATATCCTGTACAACATTTACATATTTCGTTCAGATCATACAACTAATATGGCCGCCATAGGCAGTACTTGTTTGTGATTTGCCAATTAAAAATCTTTTCTACAACCATTTGGCTAAATGTATTTAAATTTGGTAGGAAGCACCTATGGAAGGTTGTGTATAAAGTTTCCTCACAACAAAATGACAGGTGAGCAACAGTGGGCTGATCTTCTAGTTTTGTTTTTATGGGGGGGGGTTAACACCACATAGGTTACATTGTGAAAGTCACTTTTATTGAATGGAGAAAACCAGAGTACCAGAGAAAAGAAACAGACCTACCAAAGCACTATCATTTTGTAAGTCAACCTGTGGAAATTATAGGTTGATTGATTGATTGATTTAATGTCCAACGAGCAGTATTTCAGCGATAAACAGTCTAACTACCATATGATCATGGCAACTCAAAAATTCTAGAAACTTGATAGGATCGAACAGAACAGTTTCAACTAAAAAGAACAGAGATCAACTAAAAAGGACAGATCTTAACTAAAAGAACAGAAATCAACTAAAAAGAACAAAGATAAACTAAAAAGAACAGAGATCAACTAAAAGAACAGACATCAACAAAAAAGAACAGATATCAACTAAAAGAACAGAGATCAACTAAAAAGAACAGAGATCAACTCAAATGAACAGAGATCAGCTAAAAAAGAACAGAGATCAGCTAAAAAGAACAGAGATCAAATAAAAAGAACATACATCAACTAAGAAGGACAGAGATCAGCTAAAAAGAACAGAGATCAACTAAAAAGAACAAAGATAAACTAAAAAGAACAGAAATCAACTAAAATGAACAGAGATCAAATAAAAACATACATCAACTAAGAAGGACAGAGATCAACTAAAAAGAACAAAGATAAACTAAAAAGAACAGAGATCAACTAAAAAGAACAAAGATAAACTAAAAAGAACAGAAATCAACTAAAATGAACAGAGATCAAATAAAAACATACATCAACTAAGAAGGACAGAGATCAACTAAAAAGAACAAAGATAAACTAAAAAGAACAGAGATCAACTAAAAAGAACAAAGATAAACTAAAAAGAACAGAAATCAACTAAAATGAACAGAGATCAAATAAAAAGAACAGAAATCAACTAAGAAGGACAGAGATCAACTAAAAAGAACAAAGATAAACTAAAAAGAACAGAGATCAACTAAAAAGAACAAAGATAAACTAAAAAGAACAGAAATCAACTAAAATGAACAGAGATCAAATAAAAAGAACATACATCAACTAAGAAGGACAGAGATCAAATAAAAAGAACAGAGATCAACTAAAAAGCAAACACAAAATTGTTATTTTAGTCATCACTTTTATTTCATAAAACAAATAAATAAGATCAAATAAAAATGTACTGCATTTGAATATGTAAAAAAGACATAAATTTGGTTTCTAGAGAAGATGTTAAATAAGTAAATTTAACAACATACTAGTAAATAGAATCATGGAGAAATGTCATGTACAAAAAAATAAATATGCTAATATACAGAGAATGAAAAACATATTCAGACAAAAAGTTTCTTATTTTTATGTAATTTGACTTCTAGTCGGAAATTACCTGGTACTTTAAATGAGTATTTCATGTTTATATCTAGATACATACAATATAGATATTACAATACATCTATACAAAACACACATTTACTATATTATCACAAATTGACGCATTTGTAAAATTCTGAATTCTCTTATTTATCAACAAAAAAGGGGGAACAAGACAGTGTCGTGACGACAGCATGGGTTAGGGTTAGAATAATGGTGTTTAATGCCACTTTCAAAAATATTTTAGCTATATCGTGGCGGTCAGTTTTATTGGTGGAGGAAACTGGAATACCACGAGAAAACCACCGAAATGCCGCAAGTCCCTGATAAACTTTATCCCATAATGTTGTATCAATTACACCTCACCATGAGCGGATTCAAACTCACAATGTTAGTGGTGATAGGTACTGATTGCATATGTAGTTATACATCCAACTACCATACGATTACGATCACGACAGCCTCTATAAAATATGAAGAATAATTATTTATCTTAAATTATTTTGAAGCCATATGGTTAGTGGTTTGTTAGATTGTTAAATATAATGATAGGAATTCCATCTTTAAACCAAGTAAGAGTCATTCATCAAGGTAAATTCTTACTGAATGAAAAATACTGAAAATAATCTACATTATTACATAATGATTACAAATATCCGTACTTTAGCTAAGTAAAGTCTAGAAGTCAATAAATAATGGTATTCACCTGCTGGAAGTAATATTCACCGGATGATGTCATTGACGTCATAAAGCATTATTGTATGTAATAAAACAATTACAGGCTTTTGTATCAGTGAATACGAGTTTTTATTGACCTGCAAAACCAATATTGACCTCAGCCTTTGGCTTCGGTCAATATTATTTTACAGGTCAATAAAAATCATATTCACTTCTACAAAAGTCTGTAATTGTATAACATTCACCCTTGAAAAAATATTATAATTTTGAGCAGACGTATAAATTATACATGTATTTATAATGACCCCTGGAATTATTTAATATCTATTGACTAATACAGTGAAATCTGTGTAAACTGAACCTCATTGGGACCAACTTTTGAGTTTGGAATAGACAGGTATTCAGTTTAAACAGGTTAAATTAACAAAGATTTCTTACATTGGGACTTTGCTTTAAACAGGATTCCGGTTTATTCTAGGTTTGGATTAGACAGATTTCACTGTACTTTCATGAATTATATTCATATTACGTCATCATCTACAATTGGTGCATTTTTTCCATGACTGCTGTTTTTTTGTGTTTCATTCGTTTCCCATAAAGATTCTCTTGAAATTCCAAGGAGTTTGCAAAGTTCGTCATCAAATGGACCATAAAACTGCTTGAGAAGCATTTGTGTTTCTTTCAACATTGTTCCTACTCTCTGATCTTTAAACTTTCTTTTATTTTGCCGCTTTAATCTTTTCATTTCAGCATACTGTTGCTTAGTTAATGCTCCTGAAAAAAAATAATGGATGGCAATTAAGTCATCAGCATTCACCCCTGTGACTGTTTCTGCTCTTGGAAGTTCAAACCAGCATACAAATCAACAAAACAACATTTTTATTATTCCTATATGTCCGCATCATTGTAGCCTATTTACAACTGCACATACAAGACGAATATGTTTTTCAATCTTCACTTCAATTCAATGTCGATTGTTCTAAGTTTCAATTAAAATATAAAAGTATTATACAGTAACATAGTAAATATACTGGCGTCAATCATCCAAAACATAAACATATATGTGAACTTTCCTGCTTTTGCAAGAGTCTCCCATACAATACCCAAGCTCCCTCCCAATTGTGAAAACTCCTGTATAAAAAAAATATATATTAAATATTTTTTTTTATATATACATGTAGATTATTAATACTTGCTAATGAAGAATTGTGATACAGATACATCCTATTTTAAACTTTATGATTAAATGGTTTTGTCAGCATAGTAAATACTGGCATCAAACATCCAAAACATAAAATGGTTTTGTCACAATTACATTATTACAAGTCAAATGCATAGGAAAACGAACAGTAAATGTTTACAAGCATTCCAAAATAATAAAGAAGTTAAATTTATTTGATGCTTCCAAAAATCCATAATACAGTCAAATTAACCTGCCTTAAAGATCTATATAACAAATCACTGTCTATAAAGGACAGCCTCATTTTTCCCATTAAATAAATAGTGCATATGATTTTAAAAGATGCCCAGAATAAACATTTTTATTGGCAGAAGTAAAGAGTACTGCTCATCTGCAGTCAACTGATAGTCTCTCATGTTCATTCACATCCATATTGCATATTGTTTCTTATTAAAAACAGAATATTTTCTAAACCCCTCCCCCCTCCCCCCACACTTTTTGACCACATTTTTCAAAATCTTCAGACAAATTAGAACTGAGTAGATATAAGTATGGTAGTGAAATGACCGAGGAACATTTTTCTTTTCAAAATAACTTCAACAAATAAATAAGCCAAACAAAAGAGTAGCAGACGGATTAGTATAAGCTTAGCTTGTTTCCGAATCCTGTCATGTTAAAACAAAATTTGTGTGTATTGTAACATTATACCAGTTTATCATGAATAAATATTTTTATACCAAAGAGTAGCAGTAATAATGGAAAAGATAACAAGTCCTTTTTATGCCGAGATAGCGACAGTTTCTTTGTATTCAACTGAAATATTTTGAAGACAAATTTAATTACTGTGAAAGTACTGTTAATCGTTGGCACAAATTTTCGTGGTTTTTACAAAATGCATTGATCCATGGGTTCTTGGATTCGTGGTTTCAAACACTACAGGCAACAATCAATGGGAAAATTGTATTTTGTTGAATTTTTATCTTTGTGGTTCAAGTGGACAACGAGATCAGCGAAAATTAGAATCCCATGATTAATAATGATTTCACAGTATGACTGATTTATAGTATTCTTGATAACTTACTTAGATTTAAAAACTTGAATACTTTTTTCATGGTTTTCAGAATTTTTTCTGAATATTCTTTGAGAGTGACGATGAGTATTTGTTCAGTAGGAAATAGTTTCATCCAGTCTTTCAAATAGGCACTGTAAAGTCCGACACGTAATCGAACCTGAAACAAAAAATATTATATATATAAATTAGTGAGTGAGTGATTATTGTTTAGCGTCAGGTAAGCGATTTTTTTCAGCAATGTCATGGTGAGAACAAGTTACATTCGATGAGATGCTGTCCCGTTTGTACTAGACCAACACGCTTAGATTTTTAGTGCTAGTTCACTGAAACAACAGTCAGCTGGTAGACATGTCGCTCCACTCTGACACATTGTTCCGATTCCGAAAATCTGCCATTAATGAAATGATATGTTATGTAATGCATGGCTATGTAAATTAGTAAATTTTTGGCTATTTCCAGATAAAAAAACAAACAAACAAATTACTCATATGCTATGTGCAGACCGCCACGATATAACTGAAATATTGTTGAAAGTGGCGTTAAACACCATAACCATAACCCTAACCCCTGCTATTTGCAGATATTTTCACTATAAATGTAATTAAAACTTCATGTCACAATGTCAACATTGTTTAAATAATTTTTTGCTTTAACCTCATCTCATATTATATTACTATTTTATTTTCAATAATTATTCTCAACATATTGATGACAAAATTGTTCTTGTCTCCCACGAAGACCATTAATTTTTTCATTCAGACGTTTATGACTTATTGATATTAAATTTATCAGAAGTATCAGTCATGATAGTTTTTTGTTCTAAAAGTGAAGATCTTTAACCAACAGATTCTAGCTACCCTTTTAACTAACTATTCAGTTAACAACAAGCTGGTACTGTATTATGTTGTAATACATTTTTACAATAGCATGTGGTCTTTTTGAGTAGAAGTGAATCTATTTAGGTTTGTTATTGTTAGTTTATATCTCTATTGACATTGAAGATTCAATTATCGAGAGGGAAAAATTGTGATTCCATTAAACTGATTTAACCTTGCCACAATTTTGTGCCTGTCCCATGCCATGTTATGGATTTCCATTCAGCATATATCATGTTCTTTTTTGCATTCAATGATTTGAGGTGAGAGGTAGTTGTCTTGACCATCACTGTTTAAACTTTATTTTCATATCTACAGTAGTATTGTACTAATATATGATGTCATACCTTCAGAGTTGAGTTGATGGTTTATGGTGTTTAACACCATTTTCAACAATATTTCAGTTATATCATGGCGGTCAGTTTTATTGGTGGAGGAAACTGGAGTACCCAGAGAAACCCACCAACCTGTCGCAAGTTATGCGTTGTATCGAGTACACCTTGCCTGAGTGGGATTCGAGTTCACAGCGTTAGTGGTGATAGGCACTAATAGCATAGGTAGTAAATCCATCTACCATACGATCATGGCCACGACAGCCTCGTCATACCTACAGTAGTATTGTACTGACCTACATGTATATGGAAACAGTAGTTTTGCACTAACCTGTGATGCCATGCCTATAGTTGTGTTGTATATACAATGTCGAATGGAATGATTACGAAAACAATTTTCATACAGCTGTACAGAAAAGTTAACTCGGTTGTGAAAATCTGTCACAGATTTGTTGGCAGTTGGATTAAAGTACAGGTAGTCGGAAAATAACCTAGAAAAATAAATTATACTGTATATGTTAAATATATGATCAACTACTCAAGTTTAATTCATTTGATTTCTCCCCAGTATCATTTATAATTAAGAAATTTAACTTTTAACAATAAGAATGTACAATAAAAAAAATAACTCTATTTTTTCAACATTTTACAATAATTTTTCTATTAAAGAAATTAAGTTATAAGAAGTGATATGGATGTTTACAAACATGAAAGAAAATATTATTTTACACATTTTGTACATACATTCATGAATTATTTTTGATATTTGGAATGCAGGTTTATAGGTTTATGGTGTTTAATGCCACTTTCAACAATATTGAGTTATATCATGGCAGTCAGTTTTATTGGTTGAGGAAACCGGAGTACCCAGAGAAAACCACCAACCTGTCGCAAGTCACTGACAAACTTTATCACAAAATGTTATATCGAGTACACCTCGTCATGAGCGGGATTCGAACTCACAACTTTAGTGGTGATAGGCACTGATTGCACAGGTAGTTGTAAATCCAACTACTATATGATCACAACAATGACGGTCCATATTCAGAATGCAATAGTAGTTATACCATAATCTATTTCATGTCTGCATTAGTTTAAACAGTGATGGTCAACAATTCTACCAATATCAACAAACAAAGAAAACCTGATATCTCATTTCAAATTATTGAACACAAAAAAGACCATCAGATTTGCCAATGCAAATCCAGGACCTCTGGATTGGACAAGGCATATGACTCATAGATATTCTTAATGAACAAATACAAAACAGGGTTAGAGTGTTTAATGCCACTTTCAACAATACTTCAGTTGTATCACATTTTATCACCTTATCACATAATTTTGTATCAAGTACACCTCGCCATGAGTGGGATTCGAACTCACAAATGTTAGTTGTGATAAGCACTGATTGCATAGGCAGTTGTAAATCCAACTACGGTATCATAAGATCACGACCACAACGCCCCCTACAGGGGCGGATCCAGGATTACAAGTTAGGGGGGGGGGCGCACTTAAAAAAATTGCGCCGAGCGGAGGGAGGCTCGAAAATATTTAGGGTATTTCGTGTGAAAAATCACGATTTTACGCCAACAAATCATATTTTTTCCAATTGCGGAGGGAGACGCGAAAATTTGTTGGGGTATTTCGTGTGAAAAATCACGATTTTACGCCAAAAAATTATATTTTTTCCAATTTTAGGGGGGGGGCGCACGCCGGGTGCACCCCCCCACCCCTGGATCCGCCCCTGCCCTAAATACAAAACATTTGGAAGGTGATTGAACTTGCATGAATCATATCAACTGATAATTTACCTTTCTGTTGGATTTCTGAGTATGATAATTATTTTCAGTTTAGGGAGGAGGTGTTTGATGTAATCACCGGTGGTATATAATGGTTCCTCCTGTCCTATGTTTTCAGGGAAATGCCACCAATCATCATTTTCCCACATTACAGACACGCTAGCTTCTCCTAATGATGAATGAAATACAACAATTATTTGCTATTAAAATTTGTTAATTTTTTTTTTTTAAATGTTAATAAGTTATAACCATCATCAAAACACAATCTGTACAAACAATATCTAAAAATGTATTATAAAACATAATACAATATACAAAAGTTTTATTTAAGGAATATTTTCAATTTTTGAACAGGTTATACGATATAACCTAGTTTGGAAAAGATTACGCTAAATAGAGCGCAAAACGGTTTATGAAAAGTGTAAATTGTTCCAAACCAAGTTATGATTATCTTATGGGACTATTGGAATTTGTCGTTGGTGAATGAACATGTTGGCGATGTCACAATACCAACCAGGATATCAAGTATAACCAACGTCACTCCAGGTAGATCAGCCAATATCAGATTGCAGTATGCACATCAAATTAAATTATATTGTAATGATTATGATACTGGTACATGTAATTATCTCATTGTTTGAAGAAGAAGAAGAAGAACCTCAGTATTTTCCATATACAGTCAAACCTGTATTAAGAGGTCAGTTTTTTTACAAAAAATTGGGCTTATAAAAGGTTCATTTCATATGACATTTTCTATGATAGAACAACAAAAAAGATGACCTTTAATACAGTTTACTGCTTAATAGAGGTGACCACATGGGCAGGTTTGACTGTATATAAGGGCATTACATATTGCCAATTAATGTTGAGCACTCCTAGCAACAACAGAAGAATGTACATACTGATCAAGTTAGTTATCCTCTGTTGAAAAAATTCCTATAACCATTAACCTACCTGATTAGGATGCACTTTAGATTCTTTGTCTAACATTCAATGTTATACAGAAGAGTTAAAAGCTAAACATTTAACTGCCTTCAAAATCTGATACTTTGAGTTGTCCCCTTCCTTCGACAGATTCTTACATTCAATGTTATATGGAAAAGTTTAACTACCTGTAACAATCTGAAACTTTGAGTTGTGTACCCTTCTTTCAACAGATCCTTATAATTTACATTCAATGTTATTTGGAAGAGTAAAATGGTAAACATTTAACTACCTGTATCAATCTGATATTTTGAGTTGTGTCCCCTTCTTTTGACAGATCCTTACAATTTACATTAGAATGTTATTTAGAAGAGTGAAAGCTAAACATTTAACAACCTGTAACAATCTGAAACTTTGAGTTGTGTCCCCTTTTTGACAAATTCTCATAATTTACATTTTAATGTTATTTGGAAGAGTAAAAATAAACATTTAACTGTCCTCTTTTGACAGATTCTTACATTCAATGTTTTTTTGAAGAGTAATATGGTAAACATTTCATTACCTGTAACAATCTGATACTTTGAGTCGTGTCCCCTTCTTTCAATTTGTATGGCTGCCTGATCAAACATATCAATATAATCAGACAGGGGTATTATATCTGTATAATTAATTCTTTTACCTGCAATGTTAAAAAATGGGTATATATTTTAAAATAATTCCATTTAAATTCATTTAACTAAAAAATATATTACATCTGTTGTATGTACTTATTAAACATCTAATTATAATATTAGTATTCCACAGTGAATAACTTATCATGTATCATTTATTCTGCAGTGAATTGTTGCTCTGCATTTTCAAAATGTTATTGAACATTAAGTTTTCTATGTAATTTTAGCATGGTGCCCTCACAATAAAAGTATCTAATGGTTTTGTTCAATTGACGATTTTTATTTTACATTATTTCATCTTAAAAGGACTTCTAGTATTAAATCAACAGTATTGGAATCAAAATAAACAGTTTCAATATTCATACTACAATCAAATATGTTTCCTTCTGAATTCATAAAATGATGCACAAGTGCCCTTTGATTGAACAAATACCATACTTTACTTTGTTGATTTTTTTTTTAGAAAAACACCAGTCATGTATTCACACTCCCCTACACTCTCACTCTAGCATTAATTACAATGCTCATCATTTGACAAAAGTGGTGATTGTGGATTTTAGTGATTGGTGTTCAATGCCACATTCAACACTTTCTGTCATATAGTTGGTGGAAGAGAGAAAACCACAGACCTGCAGCAAATCAAGCTTGAAGGACAAACTTGATTACATAAAGTTGTATCAAGACACTTCAGCACTGATGGGAATCTAAGTCAAAAGTTTAAACATGCTGATGGTGAGATTAACTACAATAATGAAGGCCATGTTTCTCAACGGTGCAATTTTCTTATTTTAAGAATATAATTATAATGTAGTTTTATACAAATATCAAATTTATGTTTTCAATCATATATACCCAGTCCTCAAATGAAAATTTGATATTACTGGTCCGAATAAAATTCTTGAATTTATTTTTATATAGTTCTAAATAAAACCTGAAAAAATGTACTGGTCCCAACAAAGTTTTGCTGGTCTTGGTCCAGAGGACTGTTGTTCATCGTGAGGTCTGTATACGATTTCCTTCAGTTCATCTTGTTTTATGATTAGAATTTCATTTTTATTTTATTTTTTGCAGGGTAGAATTTCTTAAACATCTAGTGCTATTATTAAAATCTATGCTCTACACAGTATTATGCTACTACAACTTTCAACATTTAAATACAAATTTATGAAGTTCTAAACTTGTTTAACAGTCATCAGATTTATCTAATTGACCCATTCCAAGTTGTTTTTACACTCTCAACATCTTGTATATTACATATCTTGATGAGAGAATAATGACTGTATTTGTTGTAATATTGAGAATATTCATGAAATATAAAACATATACAAAATGTAGTTGATAAGATTATTTTATCCTTATCTAATAATTATTACAACAGCCCTGCATCTGTGAAGGGTGTATGAATCATTATTCTGTTACGGAAGTGACTGTCACTCATCAGCAGGGGCTTTCTCAATTATTTTAATTAGGTTAGGTGATCATCACTTTATACTGTCACATTGAGATGAATAACAACAACAAAAGCACTGTTCCTTAAAGCTCATGGGTCGTTGTGGTCATGATCGTATGATAGTTAGATTAACAACTACCTGTGCAATCATTGTCTATTACCTCCAACGTTGAGTTCGGATTTCGCTCATGGTGAGGTGCACTGGATACAACATTTTGTGATAAAGTTTGTCAGTGACTGGCAACAGGTCGGTGGTTTTCTCTAGATCTGGGTACCCCGGTCTCCTCCATCAATTCCAAATTGAAGTATTTTCATGTTTAATGAATGACATCCATATCATCATGTCATGGATTTTTAAAGTATATAAGAATAAGCTGTTTTATTATCACACTAAATAAATATTTTCAAAAATATAATAGTTACCCATTCTGTTTCTAGACCACCAATGCAGTTCTTTAATTGGAGGTGATACTACATCGGGATGGTATAATATTCTCCTAAATAAGTCAGTACTACCACACTTCGGCTGTCCAATAATAAAAAAGTACGGTAAACATCGGAGGCGTTGGGCATTTTGGTTCTGTAATAGCCTCGTACTCCATTCAGTCATCAATCGTATCATAGTGCTAGCTATGTTCGAAGATAACAAGCTGTATTTGTTATTTTGGTAAACATTTGTTGTATACAATGGTTCGTACCAACATGGATTTTTGTACTGGCTTAAAAACTGGAATGGTTTCTGAAAAGACATGCATATATAATTTATCTTTACATCTGGAACAACTTAATAAGTCTTTTTGATCATCAAATGGTATAAGAATTCTAGTATACAATGCATATACATGCATGCAAAATGTACTAACAGAAGTTACAAATAAATGCATTAATTTGGTGGTTCTTGAACACGAAGTCATTCTGACTGCCACTACAACAGTTTCCACCAGGGTGGATGTTTTAGTGGTAAAAAATGAGAGGGTTTTTATACAGTCTAAAATTTATTATTTCTCTGTGGTAGCCATGTCAAATTTCTAGTAAAAATGTTATGTGCAGGACCATGTCCATTTTGTGTTCATCGATTTCCAGAGAAACAATATTTTACATTTTTTGTTAGATCACACGTATGTTTCGAAGTGCCCATGTTAAAATGAGAAAGTGTCAAATCTGTTTACATTATATTATTGGCCCTCTTTCAGTATGTTTTCCACTTCCCCAATCATGACTTATTCATCTGTCCATTCCATCAATTCGTTCCTTATGTATACACAGAGGATGTATCAAAGCATACCCTCTACATATCATTTGAATATGAGTTAGAGAGATTGGTGGCCGTGATATACCTACCCTGTTTGTTGATTTTTTATCGACGCCCACGTTCTTAGTGCCAACTCCAGTTCCGTGCAGCCGAATACCCGGCGTGATAATAATAATAATAATAATTGTTGGATTTTAAACATTTTCCTTCAGAATTAAATTATTTCGCATCTAAATTTAGATTTCCGTGTGCTTTTGATACTACGGTACACCCAGTACATAATTGTAGAAACTTGATTTACATGATCCGGTGTAAAGTAATTTTATAATGGACCTTTTCCTGTAATGATATATAGGCCTCCACCTATTGACTTGGCGGTGGTTGGGTGAAAATGATACACTTTCCTGATAAATTTTAACAGGAAAGTAAAGTCTATAATTTTTCACGCCATTAATGTATGATATTCAAGGAAAGTTATACATTGAAAAGTATGATAATAATATGGATTACAGAAGATAGTTGAATTTTATTGTTTTATTTCGTTTCGTGTAAATTTGTACTGTTTCGTTTCTATTTGTTTCGCCCTGTTCTGTTTCGTTGTGTTTCTTTTCGTTTCTATTTGTTTCGTCCTGTTTCGTTTCGGTTCTGTTTCGTTTTTCTTTAACAAGCCTACATAGGTACTGATCAATTGATAGTCTACACAAAGTTTGCGTGAGGGTTGATGACATTGTCGGTAACCCACGGTTGATTACGCCCTGACTACTCTCCACGGATGAGTTTTAATCAGTCGCCGAGGTTACCGAATATTAGATACGATAACGTAACCCTCATTCCGCTTGTGCTCCAGTTAGGGTTACGAATCGGTCCCATTCAACGTATGGGAGCAAATTAAAATTTTCGTTAAGTGAATATTTCAACTTTCTTTTTGCATGTCTGGTCATAACTTATTATTCCCTACAATTTTTAAGTAATGGCGATACGAAATAAGTGTTACAATACCTGTTTCTACCTTCACGATCGATTTAGTATTCGAAAATTGTTTCTTGTCCGCTATGGCGCCTTACGTATTCTCTCGTGATGGGCGAAGCCTATCCATATATGGATCTGAATGCCAAATATGAAAAACTTTACTACGAATAGTACGATGTGTTTTACTACGATTGATCCAAATAAGGATATTTCCAAAACGAGGCAAGTGCACGTGAAATAGCAACTTGTAAACAAAATGTCGGACAGAAAGAAGATTTCATGCATTCAAATTTTCAGATGGATATAAGTCTACCATGGATTGATGCAGCGTTTACTTAACACCTCAAGGTTTACCTAAATATATTTATCTTTCACCCCCGTTAATTTTTCCAACCACTTCCAACGGAATTAGGACAAAAAACCGCCCGGTGTGAATCATTCCGGGTGCTGCTCCCATACGTTGAATGGGACCGATTCGTAACCCTCGCTGGGAGCAAAAGCGGACTGAGGGTTACGTTATCGTATCTAACCGAATATGGGCCGAAGACCAGTAGACCTACTGCTGAAAATCAAAGATAGCCAGAACATCATACCAGAAGCGACGAAACTGGTTAAAATCAGTTTGTACATGTATGATCATTGTACCCATCATTGGATAGTTCTTTAGTTAGCGTATGCATGGTCTTTAAACTAAATGGAAGCAGATAAACGGAAACACAATCAGAATCGATAGGAAATGTTTTGGCGTTATTATCATTAACACAAAAAGGGGTGACATTTGTAATTGTATTCCTTGAAACTTCACATTTTTTTTTTTTAGAGTTTTAAAATTTCAAAATGGCTACCGTTTCCATGGAATTAAAAAATCTAAATTTCTTCTCAAAAATTCATTTGTTTTAGTTAAATGCTAAACTGTTACATTTTGTGTGAACTCCTGCCAATTTTTAAGTTTTTTGAAATCGGGTACTGATGACAATTTGGGTTCATATTGAGAGTTTATAGACTTTTGTAACAGTTCATTGAGACAGTTACTTATCAATACATGTGATGTTACTAAGGATTTAAAGAATATTTTAGTTTCCTTTTAAAAAGAACAAAACTTTGAAAATGTGTCATGCTTCACCTGTGGTCAATATATTTGACAGGCCCACCAAATTAGACTCTTGCTTATATCCCAAATTTTAATCATATCTAGTTAATAGTACATGTTTGTTCGATTTTCGAAAATGAAAAAAAAAAAGATACAACAAAAATCTAGGCCTAATTCTAATTAGAACTGTTTATCCCTGGTGTGGTAATTTCTGTAATATAAATACATGTACATTGCAAAATCGTATTATATATAGTTGACCTAGAAACGGTGACAAACTTGTTATTCAAAGCAGGACATGTACATATATCCATGTCACCACAAATGTTTATATTTTAGTCACAAAAGTTTCATCCAGACAGCAATTTAAAAACTTGAGAGAAATAGTGTTAAACTTGGTGCTGTTTTTAGGATATTAATTTATTCAAAATATATTATTAAAATATTATAAATAAACTTGAATATCTTAAACCAACAAGACATGGCCTATTCAATTTAAAAATCTGTCAAAACACTTTTGAACAAACATTTTAACTCGTTTGCCTACAGCAAAAAAGTAAAGGGTTTAGTTTGAAAATGATCATAAATTTTGCTTCATCACAATATCGACATGAAGCTCTAAAATAGTCATATAGCATGAAACAATACTCTGAAGGGAAGCTTCGCACTTACACCACATTCAAAGTACATTTTGGGTGTGCAAATTATCTATCTGTTATTGGTAATTTTGAGCATAGGAGATGTTTAACTAAACTAAGAATCTCAGCACATCGTCTACATATTGAGACTGGTAGATACCAGGGTATCCCTCCACACCAAAGGTTGTGTGGGCAGTGCGACTCGGAAGAGGTAGAGATGAAATTCATTTTCTACTTTGCTGCAGCAAATTTAGAGAGGAGCGACAACAGCTGTTCAGAACAATATCTCAATCATGTAACAATTTTCTACAATTAAATCCTCAAGAAAATGTTTACTGGTTAATGACCTGTGAGGATGTATCAGTTTTAAAAGAGTTGTGTCACTTTATTTATAAATACTGCAGATAATTTAAATAACTGAATAACACTGCTTCAATTTTATTAACAAATCTACATATTAATGTCTAAAATATATTATTGTTTGTCTGCACTAGACACGAGGAGGAATGCTCATTGCCAGTAATCTTAGTAGATGCAATGCATTTCCTGAAGCACTGTCCCTTGGTGTCTGTTGCAGATAAACGATACATCTATTTATTCCCATTTCAGTTTATTACTTGAACTGCTTGCTTTCCTGGATCAGACACGGGGAGAATCGAAATGCGATTCTTAAGCACCGTCCCCTGGTGTCTCCTCCAGCTAAGTAATCACAGTCCTTTCATCAAACACATGATGTTTTACTACTTGAGCCGCTTGCTTTGCTGGATCAGACACGGGGAGAATCAAAATACAATTCTTAAGCATCGTCCCCTGGTGTCTCCTCCAGCTAAGTAATCGCATACATGTAGTCCATTCTTCAACCATACGATATACTCTGCAACTATACATTACTCCTTGCCTCTCCTCGGGTCGTGCTGCCGAACACAGCCTATTTATTTTCTATTTTTTTTGTAACATGTTATCATTTAAATAGTTAGTATTGTCTTGTTTATGAACATATGTCTCCATTCTGTATTGTTGTAACTGTTGATATAATTATGAATGTATATTTGTCATTGCCCCTTGAGGGACCTTAATTGGAATAAAAAAAAAAAATATTGTATAAATAGAAATCGTTCGTGTCAAAATAGTTCAGGTTCTGTGTGCGAGTGTTCTATGGACATTTTTGAATTCTATATTACAATACAAACGTCAATAAATCATTCCCAGTGTTGTCCAGTTGTTGTATATTACCAAAAGAAATGATGATACATGTATAGTTTGGTTGGTTTATGGTGTTTAACGCCACTTTCAACAATATTTCAGTTTTATTATATACATGTAGTAATAAATATTTTCCTATTAATTTCAACGAAAAATAATCGTGCTAATATATCCTTGTATTTGCACGCTAAGTATCATCATTTTCTGAAAAGTACTGATGCCTTGTGAAATTGGTCTTAAAATTGCATCATTTGTCGTTTGGTAAATTAAAAATGGCAGAAGATGATATCGCCAGGCTGCTGCAAAATGTAGACTTTGAGGAAATTCTACCGGATGAACGCAATGCAGACGGTATTAATGTGGACAAGTCTACAAAATGTAGTCAGATATGGCCTGCAATAAAAGTACAGGGAATGAATGATAAGAGTCAAATATAACATGAAATACAATATATCTAGATTTTTGTAATATACAAGTCATATATAATATATATATTTTGCTAGTAAAGACGGCTGAAGAGAAGAAAAATAGTCAGTCAATTATGTTCTTTCCGAACTCACAGCATTAGTGGTAATAGGCACTGATTGCACAGGTAGTTGGAAATCCAACTTCCATACGATCAGGTCGGACATATTTTGTTTCTCTCTTTTTCTTTACTGTGATTATCATACATTATTTATATCAATTTTTTTTAATTTCTTTACATCAATAATTCAGGTACATACCATGTGTAAAATGTCTAGTTCTGGATGGGTCCAAATAACTTTTGTTCCGTTCTTTTCTGTGGAGTTGGTAAAGTTCATGCCATGAAATCCGGTCTCTGTCAAAAAGTGAATGGACCATTGTTGTGCAGCTGATGGTAAAGTGGTCGGGTGACCATGGAATATTTGAGAGAATGACATCAACATTGTCGCGATCACACAAGCAACAGCAGTCAAATAGAGAGCCGAGGCTAAAGTTCGAGGACGTAGAAACCATTTTACTGTTATTTTTGCTATCTTATTGCGATAATATTGGCCATATACCATTGCCTTTGATAGTCACCATTTAATAAGTGTTTACGTCACTGCCTGCAAAAAGAAATCAAGTTTACAATATATTCGCACCCAAATACACGTATAAAACATACCGAACCCACAGGTTCCGAAAAAAATAATATACTATATAATACAACAAGGGATGGAACTGACTTTCTTGCATTTTGTTGTATTATATAGTTTGGTTGTTTTTTTTCGGACGCACCTAGCCCCTGTGACCGAACCTGGTTATTCATGCACTGTATGGATTCAATCAAGATTTTTTTATTCAATTTCCCATAGTCGAACAATGTCTGTTGATGTAGGTCAAGTTGGATTTCCGACCCACACAGTTCGAATCCTGCTCATGGCGAGGTGTACTCGATACCACATTATGTGATAAAGTTTGTCAGTGTCTTACAGCAGGTCTTTGTTTTTCTCTGTGTACTCCGGTTTCCTCCACCAATACAAATTACCAACACGATATAACTGAAATATTGTTGAAAGTGGCGTTAAATACCATAAGGGGCAGCAAGTTGCATAAGACATGAAGAAGATAAAAAAAAAATCGAGATTTTTAATATGATTATTTCCCATCAATTTTGGGTACAAATTTTCAATCTGGGTTAAAAATTCCTTTCTTAATGAACACTTGGTCAAAAGAAACAACAACAAAAAAACACAATTTTTTTTTTCAATTTAGACCACAAGAGCTATACTGTTCAAAGGTTAGTTCCTGACGTGGTAATAGGTATACAGTTTTAAAATGATTTACATGAGGGAACTTTAGCTATTGAAGGGAATTATAGAAAATGGTTTTCCAGAAAATCAAGGGGCAAAACTCCAGAATGGAAAAACCTTGGTCTAAAATCGAACTTGGTCTGCCTTCTAAAACTTGCACTGCCTTCTATGTCCATGTTCTTGTCATCAAATATCAAATTGCCTGATGGAACAAGTTATTGAACGGAAACCAAATACGGTATGGTCTATGGATACGGCTAAAATTTTATATTTTTGCTTATTCTGCAAAAACCTGCAATAATATATATTTCACATACAAATCTGGAATACAGATGTATATGTTATAGAAATATTTTTCATGCATCTACTGTTTAAATGTCAGTACTTCCATCTTTAGGCAAAGAGGTTCTAGCTACTTTAAACAATATAGCTTAGTAGCGGTGGCCATCTATGAGGACGAACCGATGGATACAGTAATACAACTAAGACGTCGGACCAGTCACACCCAATGACCATGTCAGTTACGTTTGAATATTCAACAAAAATCGGCAAAGGTATAAATTTCACAGAAAAAAACCCATTGAAAATACGTTTTAGACATACTGATTTATCATTTATCAAATAGCTATTTTAAACTGAAGTGTTGAAATTCAATATTCCCATTTGTCCCACTGAAAAAGAATCCATATTTCGTTATATTTAACAAATGTAAAGTTCAATTTAGCTCTGTAATCTGTCAAAATATGACAAGAGCCTTAAAATAGTTTGTACAAATTGTCAGCGATTATACCGATATACCATATAAGTGTACAAGTATCATATATTATATTAAATTGATGAACGATTGACATTATGAAGTCAAATGTCACATATCAAAATATGTCATGTACGAATTTAAGTAAGAATGCCGTATTAACAGTGAGTGCATGGTGCTTGTTGTTTCGTGTGCTTAACGCCAAGCTTACGATTTCCTAATCACCTCCCATCAAGACGAGAACATGTTTCTTTTTGAGAAAATAATAAAATGTCTGTGTTTGAATAATGCTAGCTCACTGAGATAACATGCCGCTCCACTTGGACACAAATATTCTTATTTCTTAATTCTACATGCTTAGCGTAGAAATAACATATACAAAGTTGAGTCTTTTGTTTGACCCGACCTGGGATAGAACCCACAATCTATCGCACTCGATGCGAGCACGCTATAAGCAATACACCACCGAGGCTGTTCGTATTTTCAATCTCTACCAACTGTTCTATCGTTCGGATACCAAACACCAATAGTCTTTTAAAACGACGAAATTGTGTAAAAAGATAGCACATATTTAATTACTTCAAAAATTGGAGGTGTTTGTGGTATTACGACACTTTCAACAATTATATATTTCAGTTATATCGTGGTGGTCAGTTTTATTGGTGGAAGAAATCGGAGTACCCGGAGAAAACCGGTCATCGCAAGTCACTGACAAACTTTATCACATAATGTTTTGGTTTTTTTAACAACGTAATATCTTTTATTCAAATGCTTGCTACAATTAACACGCCAAAAGTCCAAGCTCCTTTTGGTGTTTCCCTATTACATCTTGTTCTGATTATCCAGGGCTATAATCAGAATGGCATGAAATATATATACATGTACAACCTAAATACAATTTCTATTTAATACCTTTTGGAAACATTTATTTATTTTGCATTTATTATATAATTTTTTACTTTCATTAAAAATGTACACTTTTGAAGTGGTTTATTTTCATTTATTCTTTTAATATATTCATTGGCAAATATTCTATAAACATCAATATACTTTGTTTTCTGTTCAGATATATAGTACGATTTGTAGATGAAAAACCCTACAACTTTTATCAAATAAATTAATGTAAGATAGTTTTTATCATCTATCTTGTATCCAAGTACTATATGTTTCAAAGTAATTTTGTTTTCGATACCCAAACCCTTCATTAAATTCTGTCCAAAACTCTTTTAGAAAGGTACAAGTAATAAAACAATGAGAGTAATCTTCATCTAATTTACTGAAATTACATAAACTATTCCCAACAATTTTCCATAATGTTGTATAGAGCACATCTCTACCGAGTGGGAAGGGCCCAGGTGGCTCAATGAGTTAGGTAGTTGGATTACCTAACAACTCATACAAGCCTATCACCAATACGGCGTGGGTTCACGCCCGGCTTTGTAAATTACAAAAAAGAATGCACTCGACTCGCAGCTGCAAGTGATAAAGTTTACCAGTTGCTTGCCTATGGTCGGTGGTTTTCTACGGGTACTCCGGCATCTTCCACCACTAAAACTGGTCGCCCTGATATAGCTGAAATATTGCTGAAAGTGGTGTTAAACAACAAAAAATTTAAAAAAATCAATCAATCTCCTGAGTGGGATTCGAACTCACAACGTTAGTGGTGATAGGCACCTGGTTGCATATGTAGTTGTAAATCCAACTACCATACAACCACGACCACGACGGCCCCTCAAAAATTGGATAGTAACAAAGGACGAACATAGTGGGAAGAGTTTTGTCGTAGTCACATTTTGAAGACGAATAGGTCTAATTTTACTCATCTACGTTTATACCATGCTTAGATTTTAACAAGTTACATTGATTTAAGTGACACTTTAAGATCAGAATGGCTAATTAAATAAATCGTGGTGGCGATCGTATGGTTCTTTGATCTATACCAAGTACGTAATTAAAGTTTGTAAATTCGTTCCCGCCAGCGTTGTTGAGTTGCACTAGTTAAACTGTAAATATAAGTCCGTGACTGTTTACTGCGGTTATTCCCACTCTCTTCCCCAAACAAAAACTTATCGACATGACATAGCCATGATAACTGATCATGAAATGTTGTTGAAAGTGGTCTTTAATAAATGAAAATAAAAATGTGTCAACGAACATGAGAACTTACACAACATGGGAATTTGAATTCACGTACAAAGGTGAACAAATATTAATGATAGAATTTTTTAAATAATAAATTGACAGATTCGTATTACACTTTTTATAAAACTAAAGTTAAACTATAAGCAATAGACACATACCGTATCCGTATTAAACACCTTTCCAAAAATACATATATTTAAGTTAATTGTATTACAGTATGTATGTGTATTTCAATTCGGGAGCAAGGCCAACGGTTGGTCGAGTAGATAAGGTCGTTGACTTCTGTACACAAGCCTTCCTTACATCACTGACATCTGTGTCGTATCCCAATACCCATCTCAAGTGACACCTACCCATGATCGGGTAATTTCGTTATATCTGTACCCCCTCCCAAACAACAACAAAAAATAAATTATGGTTCACTCTCTGGTAGTCACACACGTAGTGTGATTATTAAGAGTGGCTGAAGTGGGTAAACACAATGACCAGACCAGCAGCAATACTTCAGTTATAGCGTGCATGAGAGCAGTTTTATTGGGTGTAAGAAACCGGAGTACCCACAGAGAAACCACTGACCTTACACAGGTACATCCCGTCATCCTACAGGCCGGAATCGAACTCTCAAGCTTCAGTGAATGCGTCAGATATTCAATATATATGATAGCAGTTTTATCAGGTGTAAGCAACCGGAGTACCTAGAGATACACCATTGACCTGATATAAGTACACGGTACATAATACAAAAACATGTCTATATGTACTCTCTTAGAGGACGACGCGGTGTGAATCGTTGTGTCGTGTATTGAGAATGATATGAAAATGTTTTTTTCTTCTTCACCAATTCCATGGGGGTAGTAGCAGGGGGAAGAGGGCTCATGCCAAACTTTGAAAATTGGGGAAACTATGTTTTTGTCTCCTCTCACTCTTTGTTTTTTTGGCAAAAGATATGAAAAATCTGTATTTTTAGCATGGAAGTAATATATGAGTAGCAAATCAAGAGGTATAATAAATAATGATATGCTTTGAAGTCAAATTACCGTTTTAGTTGCTTGTTAGTTTTGAAAGCACCCCCATTTCCGATTCTCTCCTGAAGCTCCTCTTCCCCCCCCCCCCCTCCCCCATCCCCACACACACACTTTTCGGTCAATTTCTAGTCCACTTTCTGATCCTCTCCTACGTCTCTGAGTAAAGCATGAGCAATTGTTTGTTATGAGTGGTTGTTAGTGGCCATTGCAGGATGGAAATTACTGGTCCCACCATAATAATTAACTTCTTTGACGCATGGCAATCCAAACATTTCACACATTGGCCTTCCCCTTGAACTACAAATATTGTTTGTAAATTTTGCCGTCACGATTATGCCTAAAATACTAGGATTTGGTGCAACAATCTCAGATAAGTATTACCAACACAGATATTTATAGAAGATAAAAGGCTAAACACTTGAATTCTACATGTGTTTTCGATTTAAATTCAAATACCCGGTAGTTTATTGATATAGTAAACCATGCATTGGCGTGCATCAAGACAATGCAATATAATTATAATACATTACATAAATATGGATAAGTTAGTAAAAGATATGCATATAATAATGATATGAAGTATATTAAATTATTCACAGGAACCCGACGTCTAGGGTCAATGGGAAGCACCACTACCAACGGAAAGAACCACGTTCTTCCCATCGATAGTGGTACCCCCACCGAACCCAAACGCCGACTTCCTGTGAACTATGCATTACGTATATTTAAAGGTGTTTTATTTAGATTTCGCAACATTTAAAATAAAATGTGAAAATCCATTTAAATACCACTCATTCTATGTTCATTAAAATGATTAAGAAACTGGGGTAAATAAAATAAATTTATCCAATTTTGAGTCTTAATTAAAATTACACCATTTTTTCTACATTTATACATGTACAAGAAAATATCAATACGCATTTTTATAATTTAACAAGACAGAAAAGGCGCAGCTTTATTTATTATCACAAAACAAACGTCTGACACTGGAACTGATTTTATAAGATCAGCACTGAAACAAAACATACAGTGAGTGCACCTGGCCTTGGCATTGATATAAAGGAATTAGTGTACATAGCCTTGGCTTGCACTTCAACTGTCATGATTGCATCAAGATTAATTGTATATCTACATCCGACACATCATAGCACATACCTATATCAGTTTAAAGCTTCAGATGTAATTACTTCCTTTGTACTCCATTACTATAAGTAGTAGTTATATACTTTACATGTATAGATACGTTTGAATAGATAAAGCATAGAGTTACGTCTTAATTGGTTATAATTTGAGCTCTTTATCAAAGTGTCTGACACTTTGTTTTTCCTTCTAACTGTCCTATCATGTTTCACATCAAAGGATCATCGTTTTTTACGTATGGTTACGTATCATAACATTCTACCACCTACCCTTTGGCTTTGCTGTGTTATTTAATTATTGATGGAATCAAAATTGTAATTGATGTTAGCATAACAAACCATTTAGTTTCACGTTTGCTTTATTCAAATAACATAATGCTCGTTGTTGTAAAAGATTAACATACAGTGTTTAAGAGAGAGAAAAAATGTATCATGTATTGATATTTATACCCATGAATCACATTGTGTAAATAAATATAAGAAACTTACTTCTGACATGTGTGTTGCTAGCCTTCAACAGAGATAAATGCACCGAGTTCTTCCGGAAGTGATTAATGAAAACGTGGGACGATAATCAGGCCACTGTTATCAACAGCCAATATACAAACACAGCTACTTGAATTTTATACTGAAAATCTAAATTTCACTACAGATCAATGCTGGAGTCTTGGAGACAGCTGACGTAAGATATAGTAATTTCCATTATATGAAATAAACATAGTGTCACAATACAAACAACCGAGGTACCACTCGGTCTCCCACCTGTTTTTCCAGTCTAATCTGAACATCAAATACAGTAGCTTATATGAAAATTTGAATCTGAATATGCCCCCAGAATATGCAGTCAATGAAGTCCCTCCGCATGGACATAGGAGGGACGGATGAGGGAGGGGAGGCAAGAGGAGCATTCCCCTCATTTAAAAAATGTTGGACAAAAATTTAGGAAAAGCTGGATTTTTAGCATTGAGGGGGTATAAGGATATGCCTAATGATTTTGTTTTTTTTTTGTTTTTTTTGCTTATCGGTTTTGATAACCTGTCTTCCACTTTTCAGTTCAATTCTAACGCTTTTCCCTCCACTGTCGATATACTCCGACAGCTTGCTCCCTGCTCCGTCATCGAGCACATGCGCTCGTGGCACGGAATTACCAACCACGCTTTTTAACTGTCTGTACGTATTTATTTTCAATAAAAATTTCTTTATTATTTCATCTCTTTTTTCCTTAATTTAACTTGTTCGTGTCCACATTTATACAATCATATGTTAACAGCGACATACATTTGTCGACCCTTTATATACTCTTATTATTCAAGCGTATATATATATATATATATAGGCCCTATATTAGCTGCAATAATGTAGCTCCTGTGACAAACTTGTGTCTCGGCAGAGCTACAACGCGGTCCCATTCGTCACAATGGAGCAAAAAAAAAGTTGCAGTTGAAACATAAAAACTCACTATTTACGATTCAAACATTTCATTATAACTATTACTGATGAACCCAGTCCTTGTTAAATCGGTTTGGCTGAGAAATATATGCTTTTCAAAGGTAGCAACAACCTTGTTCAAATTTATCGATCGTTTGCCATAACCGGAAACTACGGAAGGCGGAGCTTTTCTAAATATAGTATTTCTTACTACACGTAGTAAACGGCTGATCTAAACCACAGGCGCTCGTGGCACGGACCACCCCCTTTTTTCTAACTTTCTGTTTACAAATTTATTTTTGATTAAAATTTCTTTATTTCTTTATTATTTCATCTCTTTTTCCTTATTTTAACTTGTTCGTGTCAATATTCATACAATATTATGTCAACATCAAATTGCATGTATAGATACTAATAATACACAAGGCATGCAACTCGGCAGGTTTAAAAATCGTACCCGTGCTCGCTTCGAGTACATTTATTGAACCTTATTTCCATTATGTCATTCAAACTAGGACATGTATCCATTCCTAAAAGACGCATCTTTTCGCCCCTGTTTTTTTTTTGTGTGCATACGATAGCTCAGTTCTCAAGAATTTTAAGATTTTCACACATTTATTGCCAAATTTTTCGTATAGTACCCTTCGTTGACGGAAGTAGATATAAAATCAACGGACCGTTACGACCACTGAATTCCGAATGAAGTACTTCAACAATAGGGTCGACACATGCAATTTGATGTTGACATAATATTGTATGAATATTGACACGAACAAGTTAAAATAAGGAAAAAGAGATGAAATAATAAAGAAATAAAGAAATTTTATTGAAAATAAATTTGTAAACAGAAAGTTAGAAAAAGTGGGGTGGTCCGTGTCACGAGCGCCTGTGATCTAAACATTCACGCCTCAATTCGCCAAATATGGTATCGACATCCAAATAGTGAGGCCGGAAATGACGAAATTCAAAATGTTCAGAGAGAAAGTAAACATGAATTTTTATTTTGTGGGAATTACATTCTAAAATACTGGTAGGTGATAAAAACTTGTTTTGATAATGGACAAAAGGAAAGATTATGTCTTATTATTGATAAATACAGGCGTCAGAAACTCTGTAAGCGAGCGCAAAAAATCTCGGCGGCTGCTCCATTACGTGTAATCACAGGGGCTCGCAGTTATATTTTCACATCGCCAGGTATATGTTAAAAGAGAAGGGAGGACACTTTTTTTGCTGCCCAAAGTGAAAGTAGAATTTCGGCACCTTTTTTCGCTTCAAAAACGGTTTAGTCTTTGTTCTTACCATAATATTAATGCAAATATCGTTGTTTTTTGCTGATTGACTGGTTTACAGTGGAATAACACTCGTTTTTAAATTCCAAGCGGTCTGGACAACTTCTTATCATACTCATTTCCGGTTTATACGGACTTAATAATATTGATAGAAATAAAAAAAAAATCGAAATATAATTTTAAAAAGTAGGAAAAAAGACAACTTAAATCTCTTGCATTAAAATATATTTTTTCCTTGTCTCAATCAATCTGGAAATATAGGAAGACAGCATTATAAGAATATCTTTTGACAAGATGAGTAAATAATTTCCCGCAAAAATGCCAGTTTAAATCCTTCGACCAATGAAAACTCACCTTGATATTTAGTCCGTATAAACCGGAATTGAGTATGCTAAGAAGTTGTCCAAACTGCTTGGAATTTAAAAACGAGTGTTATTCCACTGTAAACCAGTCAATCAGCAAAAAACATCGATATTTGCATTAATTTTATGGGAAGAACAAAGACTAAACCGTTTTTGAAGCGAAAAAAGGTGCCGAAACTCTACTTTCACTTTTGGCCCCCCAAAAAGTGTCCTCCCTTCTTCTTTTTAATACATACCTGGTGATGTGAAAATATAACTGCGAGCCCCTGTGCGTGTAATGGCATCCCGTTATAACCCTTGCGAGTAAGCGAGCATTTAGGGTTTTATTATTAGAACTAGCCCTATATAGGCAATACTAAAATTCTTTATAATTTTGTGTAATTTTGAAGCTTGCAAACTACAAGTCAAAATGTTGTAGGAATCTATATTGTATAGTAAATATCCATTAGTCTCATGGACAGAAGGAGACGAACCCACCAGTAACGCAGACAACTTGTTATATATGTAAATATACCGATGAATAATATGGACAGAACAAAGCGATATATTAGTAAATATAACCATTATTTAGATAAACTTCTTGTACAAACATTATCTTGTCTGGTAAAAGTACATAATACATGTAATTCAATTTAGATATATTTCTTTGACAGGGATGTGCCAAGTAGAATTAAAAAAGGCCGCCTATTTTATTTATCAGAAAATTATTTAAATAAATTTGCATATATCTGTATGGTAATTATTTACATGACGTTACAAATTATCCGTTGAGTATACGTATATGAATATGCAAATTGCTAATATTTCAACTTCAAAAGTTAACATACATAATTTCTGTCATTTATATTTGTATTTTCCTTTTTTTCTCATTTATTGTGTTTGACATTTTTTGCACCTCTAATGACCGACCGATGGGGTCTGTGTGGTTTTTTTTATACAGCTGTTTGTATTTGTCTTTCAGACATATATCATATACAAAATGTAGTTAATTGTACAGCTGTTTTAGCTTATAGCATGTTCAGTTGTATAAGCTTACTTAATTATTACAAATCATCTAGGTTGTTTATGAAATATGATTCAGTTAAAAGGAGGTAAGTCCATTAAAGACGAGTAGACAAATCCGGTCAAACAGTGCAAAACCATTTTACTTGAACCTCAAATGAACCTTTGTTGTGTGCCTATTTACTGTGCCATTTATTTATAAATTCTACCAAGCGGACGTGGGGGGGGGTTCTCATTGTTGTTTTTTGTTTGTTCGGTTTCTTATATTTAAATTGATTGATTGGTATTTTTAACGCCAATTTCAGCAATATTTCAGCTATATCGTGGCGTGAACAAATGTTATATTAACTTAGACACCTACTATTTAAATTGAATGTTCTTGTCATGGAAACAAAAAAAATTAAAAATTCAAAAACAATTAACTTTCATGTTAAAAGATCGATATTTTGTGAATCCATGTCCCAAAATCTTTGATATGGTTATATACATTCAAATGATAATTATGTGTCCCCATAGTGGATTAGTGAATAAAATTATCTTATCTATATATAATATACATCTTATCTATATATAATATACAGTATATATCAAATCGAATCGAATCGAATCGAATCGAATCGAATCAAATCATCAAATATCAAATAAATTGTATTTCAATTATGGGCCCTCGAGGGGCAAACAGAAATTACACATATAGTAAAATTATACATATAAACTCACAAGAGGGAAAGAGTTGATGATTGATAGAACATGACATTACTAAGGAAAACGGGAGAAGTTGAGATAATTCGTTTGGCCAGGTGTTAAGATGATAATGTAATTGTTGGACGGTTGTGTCGGTTTTCAATAGGGTGTGATAATGGTCTCCAAACTGTCCCTCTTCCACTTACAAATATGTATATATATACATTGAAATTCGTTACTTCGGTTTATTTCTTGATATGTTCTGTAGCCGACTAAGATTGATGCAAAATAATTTTGTTATTTAAGTTTCACGGGTATCGAATTGCCCTGGAAAATTGTGTGTCCGAATAAGACAGGAGAAAATCAAATATTGCCTCATTTTATACATTCACAAAATGAATTCCAACCAACACCCCTTTTTTCATTTCCAAATTGCATTGAAAGTGAAGTAAGTATATTATCTACATGTTTGTATCTCTTAGCAGTTATGTTTTGCAACTGACGAAGACGGTTGTGCCGTCGAAAATTTTTGCAATACTTTGTTTAAATGTATTTATAATCTCCATGAAGAAATGTTTTGTTTGAATGTATATATGGTTAGTCATATCTGTGCTAATTACTCACAAATGAATATTCAATCAGAGACTTTAGCTTGTGATTGACAATGTTTAGGGTTATGGTTATGATGTTTAACGCCACTTTCAACAATATTTCAGTTATATAAAAGTGGCGGTCAGTTTTATTATTAAATATGATATTCACTACTTAAAGTGGCGAAATAAATCATTTGAAATGTGACAAGAACGTAAAAGTACAGGGAAAAGGGAATATTAGTGTTAAAATAACATTGATTTTAGACACAGAATAATTAGTTTCTACCCACACCGTTATACAAAAATTATTAAAAAAACAAAAACAAAAAACAATCTAAAGATATAAGAATAAGTCTGTTAAAATTTAATAACTTGAAAAAAAAAATAATTAAACTTTTGTAAAAAATTATATATAGAATAAAAATCTGGTAAAATTACACAAAAATCTGTAAATAAAAAAGAAGAAAATATAAAATTTTAGAATAATTTAAATAAACAATCTTTCTAAAACGTATGAATTTAAAATATTACATGATACTCATGCAATTAAGCAATTTTCTTAAAAATCTAAATTCAAAAGTTTTTAATAATATTTATTTATAAATTTAGAATTATCATAATTTCTTTGATTTCGAAATGGAACATTCTTATCCAAAATCTAAGACAATTGTATTTTTAGCAATTTGTAATGTGATTGTGTATACTGATTGTTTTTGGTTATTTTGATAAAGTATGATAAAAAAAATATCTGTGCCTATAACATCTTTAATTCATTTTCATGAAGTATGATAAAAAAGAATATCTGTGCTTGTAATATCCTAATTTATTTTCATGATGTATGATATAAAAATATATATGTTTATAATATCCTATTTTATTTTCATAATGATTGATGTTAAAATATATGTGCTTATAATAATATCCTAATTATTTTTATAAAGTTTGATATTAAATATATGTGCTGATATACTGATTTTTTGTTTGTTATTCGTGATTGTATACACCATTTGATTACAACAACTCAAGACCCCCCCCCCCACACACACACACACACTTAAAATAATATTAAATATGATATTCGCTACTTAAAGTGGCGAAATAAATCATTTGAAATGTGACAAGAACGTAAAAGTACAGGGAAAAGGGAATATTAGTGTTAAAATAACATTGATTTTAGACACAGAATAATTAGTTTCTACCCACACCGTTATACAAAAATGTACATTAAATTCCTACAGTTAAAACCCGTGTATAAACAAACAGGTAACAGAAGACTGGTGTAAAGGTTCTACCTGTCCATTTTATCAAGGATTTACTATATAAATCCTTGATTTTATCTATCAACATTTTAAGTTAATACAGAAAACAGAATGTTGTAAAAATCTGTAATAAACAGAGGTATGTTTATATACAATAAAATAAATAGCATGTGCTTACCTATACGTTTCTCCAAGTTTAAAACTGCATGTTTATTAATCCCCTGCGGATTAACATTATCAGAATTTGATTGGCGAAACACGACTCCAGTGAACCTGAACTCATCACACCGATCTGATCGTCTGGTACACCATAGGTTCGCGGGGGGTCGTCTGCGTATCATTTATGTAAATTCTTTATTTTTCCGTCTCATTTCACCCGTAAATTGAAGAATCTTGCGTCAGGTCAATTCGTTCAACTCCTATTTATAATGTTGTATCCAAGACTTGAACCAGTCTTGTTTATGACTTTATTTATCTTTGTTATATATATATTAAAGTAATCGAACTGTTTTTATTTATTTATTATGTAATTAATGTGTCAATATTTAAGGTATTTAAATATGGAAATTGCGTGAATAAACCAGAGGTAGACCTGAGCCTGAATCGGTCACCTGGTTATTCATTCACTATGGTCAAAAAAGAAGAAGAAAGACCGTTAAGAACGACGGTTGGAACCGCAGCTAGGTTCAGGCAATTATGTAGTTTCTGGGACAAAATGTCTAAGAATTGCTCATCGCAGCTATTTTTCACAGGACCGAGATTAAACGGGGAAACACTACATGAGGAACTTCACGTGACGGTCTGTGTTATTTGTTAAACAACATTATTAAGAATTAACTAGTAGAACGTGCTAAAGTGGGTCACGGGTCACTGTGAAGTCCTAAAAGGATTATTCTAAACTATGACACGTGGACGACCTGTGGACCCCTGTTAGGCAACTGTGAACGGGGTTGCAATGACAAAAAATCTTTCAAATTTAATTGAAAGAGGCCTGTGTTTATGTTTCACTAACGACTTTCTATCATGCTGTTTAAAGACAAGAATTTACCCTTTGGGGCACCTCAAACGCTGGAATTTCGGAATTTCCCATGTGTTTCAGTGGGGTGAAACAGGATGTTATAAATTGCTGAAATCCATCGATTAATGTAAAATACAGACTTTTTTCACTTCTTGCACATATTTTTCACATTTATTGTTATAACTTATGCATGGTTTAATCCTAATAAGCTATACCGAATATAGAACACTATTTTTATTTGATTTGAGGGCTTAGACCCTACTTCAAATAGATTAATCCATTTTTCGCGGGAAAACTGATGGAGATTGATGAATGTTGATTTATGTGTACACAGTAGATAATCAAGATTTTCAAGGTATTTTGAAAGTGTACTTACGTAGGCTTAGATGCTTACAATAGGAATTAAAGTAGGAATTACTACTGGTAAGTTCAAATGCACAAGTTAAAGGGGCGATATTGAAAAAATCTACATATCTTGTAAAAGGTCCTTTTTTCCCTTTGATCCCTTTTCATATAAAAAAAAACCCAAATCACCCTTCCTCCAAAAAAATTCCGGTATTAATAAAATTTGATACGGCACATATTTTTATACCCCCGCTATCCAGCAGGAGGGGATATATAGTATATGTCCGTTTGTCTGTGAATGCTTCCCTCACTGCCTATGCAATTCCTCCTTAACAACTTGATGAAATTGAATGAATCTTACAGGAAATCTTTAATACCATATGGCAAGGTTCATTAATTTCATGAATTCTTTAGTACCAAATGGCATTGTGCACCTTCTATTTTTGTTTTCCCATTTTAACAGTTCTTGCTAAAATTTCTTCACTTTTGGACCTTGTCATTTAAGGCTACGTAATTGTCATACAAGGCTATACAATAGAGACAGGATACTGTTGCGTTATCCATAACTCTTCCTAAACAACAGAATGGATTCCAATAAAACTTCCAGAGTTTCTTATGTTTAGTTTTTGTAAGCATTATTTTTTTCAGAAGTTCTTCTGTAAGGAGGGCGCTCACTGTACGTCCTGTTATGTTGCTGTTGGCTTTTTTTTAGTTCTTCAAAATAGAACAATAGGATTTGAAATAAAAAGTTTATAGTGTTGGGTCTTTTTGACCCCTGTATATCTCGGAAAGAACAACGGTAAGACATTACGTCAGATCTGTTGGCACACTACCGAATAAAGGTAAAAACAATGGTACCGTACTCCAAGGCGCATTCAAAAGGGAAAGTCCACAAAAAACAGACAAAACCGATAAGAAGCTCAACCATCTGAGTTTTCAATCAACGGAACAACTGAAAAACAACACATTCCTGACTTGGTACAGGCATTTTCCCAGGTGCATGGGGATTAAACGTGACAAATCCAGTAGTCAAATAGTGCCCAGAATCTGAAACTCAAGACCATCCTGTGTGATTTGCGAACAGGCAAATTTATGAAGAATACAAACGAAAAACGTAATAAAATCAGACGAAAAATGAACCCTCAATATCCCAATCTATGAAAATACTCCCTCATATCCCCCCTTTTTTTCTATATGCCCACTCCAGAAACTTTATAATTCATAAATACTGACACAAACTCAAACACAAATAAAAATATGATATTTGAACTTCTGAAAGTTTGTCAGCAAGCAAACCTGGCTTGAATCGAGTTGCGGGTAATGTACGTGAGGAGTACTGTAACGGAAAGACATGCAAGATGGGTTTCCCGGTTATAATTAATCAAAATTATTGTATTTAAAAAATCGAATTATCTTTTTTTTTATTTATTTATTTCGTTTTGTCTTTTATTTTTTACCTTCCATTTTCTTCATATCAGTCTATTTCGTTTTGTTTTCGTTGATTTCGTTTTGCTTTCGTTGGTTTCGTTTTATTTCGTTTTCATTTCGTTGATTTCGTTTCGTTTCGTTTCGTTTTTGTTGATTTCGTTTCGTTTCGTTTCGTTTCGTTTCGTTTCTATTTCGTTTCGCACTTTATAGGTGCCCATATAAATAAGAAAAGGCATAAGTTATGAAATATTATTACAATTCAATATGGGAAAAACACACCAAATAAGAAATGTCAAAGGAATTTGTCATTAAAAAAAAGGTATAAGGGAACGACCATTTAACTTGAAGGGAGGGGTTATGGTTTTTTTCTAAAAAAAATATTCTGATTCCCAATGTTGCTGAAAAAAATATTCTGATTTTGGTGGAGGAAAAAAAAAATAATCTGATTCAGAATTTTTGTCATATAACCTAATGTTAAATTCTGGAAATAAAATAAATATTCGAACTCTTGTTGTCCGAAAAAAATATTCTGAAAGAAACAAAATACCATAACCCCCCCCCCTTCAAGTTAAATGGTCGGTCCCTTAGTTGAGATCATTCTTAGGACTGGCCTCTCAGATCCACCACATTGTCATTTCTACTAATACCCGCTTCCGGTCCGTAAAAGTCGGGGACAAATTTAATATAAAAAATTTTCCAATGATTGTTTAGTCTATTTTTAAAACTATTTACACTTGTTGCATCTATTACGCTTTCAGGCAATGCATTCCAATGGGCTACTACTCTTTGGGAAAAACTGTATTTTCTTCTATTTGTACGACAATGCTTCTTGTATATTTTGTATTTATGTCCTCTTGTGGTTGCAGTATTATTTTTGGGGAATATGGTGTCGATTTCGACTTTGTCCATACCCTTTATGATCTTAAAAGTTTCGTATATTCGGACGATGGGGAAGAAATATTATTTACTTTGTCGCCGTAAACGTGCGTGTTAAGTTTACCTAGATAAGACAAAGTAATGTCCAAATCCATAAAATGACAGGAGTCGTTTATAATGTTAGTCTTACTTAGTTCCTTGGTATAAATCTCGTGAAAAAGGGGATTATTATTTACAACTAATATATCGTCTGAATATTTATTGTCGAATGAACTAGTCAATATGTGCTTAGAATAGACTACTTTTTGAAGGTTAAACATAAATTGGGCATACATTTTCTTCCGAAGTGTAATCTCAACGAGATTGCCATACATGTTAAAAAATATCCCACTGAGTGAATCCCCGTAGAATAGAATTTGGCTTGGAGTGATGGTTGTAATTTTTAACGACACTTTCTACAATATTTCAGTTATATCGTGGCGGTCAGTTTTATCAGTGTTGTAAACGGGAGTCCCTGAGAAAACCACCGACCTGCCGCAAGTTACTTACAAAAATAGAATATGATTATGACTTTACTTAAA
Source organism: Bathymodiolus brooksi (assembly GCA_963680875.1). NCBI lineage: Eukaryota > Metazoa > Mollusca > Bivalvia > Mytilida > Modiolidae > Bathymodiolus > Bathymodiolus brooksi. The sequence continues at coordinate 50,559,473 of OY804577.1, forward strand.
ACACGTTCATATTTTACAACCTCACTTCTGAAAATACAAGAGACTAAAATTACTATCTCAAAAAACCACCAGACAGGCACATAACAAGTACTTATACGACATCATCAGTCCAATGCTAAAAGACAACAATAAACAATTTTACATCTATATCAAGAGCAAAAAACAAGATGCATCAGGTATATCCCCATCAAGAGACAACCAAGGATACCTACACAGTGAAGCAAAAGACAAAGCAGAAATACTAAACGCACAATTTAAATCTGTGTACACACAGGAAGATCATACAAACATACCACATAAGGGACCATCACCGTATTCTGCAATGCAAAATATCACAATCACTGAAAATGGGGTATATAAATTGCTGAGAAACATTAATCTTCACAAAGCCACAGGACCAGACAACATACAGGCTAGATACTTAAAAGAACTGGCACTAGAACCCCGGCTATCACCTTCCTATTCCAAACATCTTTAGAGCAAGGTAAACTGCCTAATGACTGGTTACAAGCACACATAGTACCTGTATTTAAAAAAGGTGACAAAAACACTGCATCCAATTATCGACCTGTGTCATTAACATCTATACTACGCAAAACACTCGAGCATATAGTAAATTCAAGTATCATGAAACATCTAGATATCCATAAAATACTATCAGATTCGCAACATGGGTTTAGAGCTAGAAGATCCAGCGAAACCCAGTTGTTAGAGACCTTTGATGACATCACCAAAAGGGCAGCAAATAACAAACAAATTGATATAATTCTGCTGGACTTCTCGAAGACCTTTGATAAAGTGCCGCATAAAAGACTATTAAACAAGCTAAACTATTATGGCATTCGCAGCAACACACTGCAATGGATTTACTCATTCCTACATGACTGCAAACAACTTGTACTTTTAGAAGGAGTCAAATCAACAGTCTTGGGTCCACTATTATTCCTGATCTACATAAACGACTTGCCTCAAAACTTACACTCTTCAGCCAAGCTCCTTGCAGACGATTGTTTATTGTATAGGGAGGTAAATACAACATCAGATACCAATAAACTCCAGGAAGATCTTGACATGTTACAAAAGTGGGAAAGCAAATGGCAAATGGCTTTTAATGCAGATAATATTTTGTTATAAGAGCTGGTACAAAACGCAAAACCATCAAACAAGATTATACCACCCACAATCACATATTAGAAGTTGTTGAAGAAAGCAAATACCTAGGCGTTACCATAAGTAAAGATCTAACTTGGAACGCACACATCAACAACAGCACTAACAAGGCCAACAAAACACTAGGTTTTATTAAGCGAAATATTCATGGGTGCACTCGGAAAGGAAAACAACACACTTTCACTACAATGGTAAGACCCACATTGGAATATGCATCCACATACTGGGATCCTCATAGCAAAGATCTGATTGAGGACATCAGTAGAACAAGTGCAAAAAAGAGCAGCACGTTTTGTTTACAATAATTTCAGGAGTAATAAGAACCAGGGTGCGCTACAAACATGCTAGACGCACTAAATTGGGAGCCTCTGAGCCAACGAAGAGCCAAAAACAGAGTCACCATGCTACCGGTATATAAGATCATTAACAACCAAGTGACTATAGACCCAAACACATACTTAAACAAAAGTGACACACGTACTAGAGGGGAACATAAATATAAACAAATTGCAACTTCAAAAAACAAATATGTATCCCCCCCCCCCCCCCCCCCCCCCCCCCCCCCGCACCATCAGAAGTTGGAACTACCGGTTTGGAGGGTATACAATTTCCTCCAGCCTTCATGTAATTCCACTTGTTAAATTGTGAATATGTAAGGGAACGACCATTTAACTTGAAAGGGGGGGGGGGGGGGGGGGGGGGGATGGAGTTATGGTTTATTTTTCTAAAAAAATATTCTGATTTCCAATGTTGCTGAAAAAAATATTCTGATTTTGGTGGAGGAAAAAAATAATAATCTGATTCAGAGTTTTTGTCATTGTCATATCACCTAATGTTGGATTCTGGAAAATAAATTCGCGCTTTGCGCGACAAAAAAAATAAATATTCTAACTCTCGTGTTGTCCGAAAAAAAAATTCTGAACGAAACAAAAAACGATACCCCCCCTCCCCTGCAAGTTAAATGGTCGGTCTCTAATTATGTATTAAAATATATTTTTATCAATTTATAAATTCAAAATTTATAGTCTCTACGCCGGGATAATTTCACTCGAACTTTCGAGTCTATCCTGTATTTGGAAGTAGAAGAAGAAGAAAACCGAAACAACTCCGATGGTTCCTTCGTGTTTGTTATTATTGGTATATTGATAGATCTTCAACCGGAAGTGAAAAGAAGCGCGCTCTTTTTGGAATTTATGTCACATTAATAATAAAATAATATAGTACCTGTTTAAGACGTAAATGATACTGAAAAAATACACACGGTAAACAAGTTTGAAATATGAGTTTGTTAATTATTTTTTCGGTTTTTGCTTCATATGACATTTTACTTAGTCTTGGACTTGGAGATAATCTCATCACATCACTTTTGACATCAGTCATCAGTCACCATAATTTATAAACCTAAACCACCATTTACTGAGATTTGGCTGTTGTATCACATGGGTTCGCTTAGTGTATGCTATCAATGGGGAGGGGGGTCATTATACAACACACAATTTAGCATTATCTTGATTCTTTCATTATTCTGTTTGTTGTAAAAGCACAGGAGTCGGAAGTTCTATCAATAATAAGGTATAGGGGCACCTCGAAGATCGCTGGGTGGTTTTTTTTATAGTTGCCCAGTGATCTTCGAGGTGCCCCTATACCTTATTATTGATAGAACTTCTGACTCCTGTGGTAAAAGCTTATCGGCAACTTGACAAAATGTTGAAATGCTATTCTAAGCAGTGCATTCTACATTTAAATAAATATTGTTTCATAAAAAAAAGGAGTGATATCGCTGTCCACAGCCAGTTGTTTAATGGCTTTGTGAGTTTTCACATCAAGACTTCAAGCACTTTGAACATTTCATTCATATGAATTTTATGATTATCACTCCAATGCTTCAATTAAGAAATCCAATTTGACATGAAATTTTGAGATACATGTAAGAGAAGTATAATAAGTTTAAAGTGGGACTTCAAATTTTTTTTCTTGAGTAATTAGATTTTGACATAGCGAGATTCAACTGTATTTGGGTTTTGACATACTTCTTTTTCCTTCTAACTAGGTTAATGAGTACAGACTGCAAAACTGTATATGGAGCCTGTGGCTTATGCTTCTTTTTTTTCTTCCAGTATCAAAGCAAGAAATTGTTTGTGTCCACTTAAGATGACATTGATGATGCCTGCATCTTGATTTTCAACAAAAGAATTGAAACTGCCAAGATCAAAGTTTAAGAGAAGAACAGCTACTTAAAGAATTGTTCAAAAGAGCTAATACATTGTAACTCAAGATACCAGATTTTTTTAAAGGTTTCATTTTGGTTTTCTTTTGTTATGGATAAAAAACTAGTCAGTGCAGCAAATGAAGGAAGCACACAGAAAGTAACAGAACTTCTGCAAGATATTAGTGAAAATGAGGTATTTGGTCTAGTATAATTTTACAGATAATGAAATAATTTTAAAAAATATAACCATATAACTGATTATATGTGTTTGAAAATTCACATCAAATATCATACAATTACACTGAACAAGGTTAATTATTAACCTACACTTAGATTTAGAAATTTTCTTTATGTATTAAGGGGCTGTTGTGGTCGTGATCGTATGGTTGTTGGATTTACAACTACCTGTGCAATCAGTGATGATGCCAGATTCTAGTGAAAATTACTTTGGGCTAGTGGTCATGAAGCATCAGTAGCCCGATCGGTCTAGTAAAATTCTTGAGACAAGTTTGCTGTTAAAACTTGTGAAAATTGTTTCAGGTGAATAAAATGTATAAAAACGACCATGTGTCTAATTTATGTGCCTGTTTATGGCCTTTGACCCATGATTGGTACATTTATATGTGTAATTAAATCGGCAAACATCAGTCCAATCCACTTCTCTCTTTAGATGAAGGAACGTAATCTGCATAGATGTATTTTCCACACCTATTCTGCAACTTCGGCTACTTTTGTATCTTGAAATCAAGACTCCAAATTATATCTATTTAGTATTTTCTCCATGTGTCATTTATGAAAATGTTGATATCATGTTTATTGATATCTATTGTATCCGTAAGTATTTAGAAAGTGATTTTCTTAAAATGTAATCCATTAAAGAAACTTTAATTTTGTTCAATAACAAACAACAATGGCACATTGGAAAGGGGAAGCAAACCGACTCTGTGCTATGGGAAATGTTGACCAAATTTTTTGTTCGAAGCTACTAACAACAAAGCGATCTTTTGATTTCTTTTTTTCTCATTTCTGTTACATAAAATCATAGTTCTTATATTTAATATGTTCATATATGGGAAGGTTGACCAATCAAAATTGGTTGAAATGCACAGGGACGCTTCAGATTTTTATCAATCCACATTGGTATTTTATACTCGACATTGAATTAACATTGCGATCTATCGAACTGTTCGGTTTTTTTGACTGACTGTCAATATACGTTTGTGCTACATGTATATTTTCATTCTCTAGCTATATGTAGTTGAACCGTTGAGCAATTTGGCAGAGACTTCTTTCTTATGTGGAAGATTACACAAATATGAGTGATTACAATTTGTGTGTCAGAACACAGTATCATTTCAAAAGGAGGGGGGGGTACATATAAAAAATCACTGATATGCAAGACCCCAATAGTCAAGGTAGAGAGAAATAGATTTTTTAGGTAATTATAAACAAAAAAATCTCAGAACAAATGAGATCAGACAGCTTTTTAACTATTTACTAAGTTTGGGCAAGCTAACTTCAGAGGGGTCGTGAAACAATATTTGGATTAATCGCAGTTAACTTCTGAAGTTCTCTGGGAAGTCTCCCCACTTCTCTCTGTTGTCTTCCACTTCTCCCTGTGAGCTAAATATGAAAGAGAAGTCACTTCTTCCTCTAATTTGAAAGTAGTGAGAGCCCTCTTTACCATTCTTAAAATCATGAAAACAACACACCACAATCCCCTGTAATTTCGGAATGAATTACACTGTGGAGTGTCATCGAAAAAAAACAGGAAAATTTGTTTCTGGATGATCAAATTTCAGAATTGATGCCATTCAAGCATATGAAGTGTTGGAACAACATAAAGCAGCAACAAAAGTTGTAGAACGGGCCAAGGTTAAAAAATATGAGGGTGCAAGATGTAGAAGGTGCACGAAAGACTGAAGAATGAATAGATTTAAATAAAATTATCTTCATAATTTACGTTTTTTTCTTTTGGTCTAGTAAATTTGAGTTCGGGCTAGTAAAATTACAGATTTGCTACCACCAAAGGGCTAGTAGGTCAAAAATTTGAAGGCAAGGGCTGCTACAGGTACTCCAGTTTCCTCCACCAATAAAACTGACTGCCAAGATATAACTAGATCAACACCCTTGGTTGGATTTTTATAGTACTAGCTGACTAGAACAACGGTCAGTGGGTAGACATCATATGTCACTCCACTCTTGACACATTATCCTGCTTCTGAGCCAACCAAGCTTATTCCTTAATGCTTTATGTGCTTAACAGAAAAGCAACATGTATCAATTTTATAGTCTTTGTTTTGACCTGACCTGGACTACAACCCACTTTCTACTGTAAACATGAACCACATCGGTGGTGTAATGGTTAGCTTGTTCGCCTCGAATGCTGTAGATCATGGGTTCGAGCCCCAGTCGGGACATACCAATGACTAAAATTGGTATTTGTTGCTTCTGTGCTAAGCACGCAGCATTAGGGGGAAAGAGCAAAGACTGATTGGCACTGTAAAAATCCAACTCAGCGTGTTGATCTAGTACAAAGCAGACTTCATCATCATCTCATTGCAAATTAACTTGTTCTCGTCATGATATAGCTGAAAAATTGCTGAGTTGACATTAAACAACAATCACTCAAACTACTGTAAACGAGGCAAATGTGCAAACCATTACAACACTGATGTGGTCATACAATGTATATACATAGATGGAAATCCAGCTACATGTAACGTTACCATACAATGGAGGAAAAGTACTTTTTTTGACAGACAACAACAACAAATTTGTATGTACATATATATAAATTAACAATACCTTTTTCACAGCTTCATCAACTTATTCAGGGAAGAGCTTTACGGGGGAAAGGAGACCCTGTAGAATTAGTCAGAGCAACTTTGCTAGGTAAGTCTCTTATTCTTAAGCTTTGAAGTTTATATTGCTCGAGTTTGCAACCATCACAGTCTTCCACAGAGGATTGTTGTTTATTGGTAATGGTAAGTCCAGCAGAAAGTAATAATATTTGCTTACAAATAATTAGTCAAACCTGTCTTATGCGACCTTCCAAGGGAACAGTGAAATATGATCACATAAGACAGGTGGGCACTTAATGCAAGCTTAATTGATATGAAATGTACTGTGAAGGGAAATAAAAATTAAGGTTACACAATACAAGTGATTGCTTAATACAGGTGATCACTAAAGCAGCTCTATAATTTTGACATATAATATGGATATAAATATATACAGATTAGCAATAATACTTTATTGATTATGATTTGGCCATTATAGACTAATTTTTTGTTTCACTGGATGATATGTCAGTTTTTATTTCACTTCGGTAATCTCTGTATTTCACTTCGGAAATCTCTGTATTTCACTTTGATAATCTCAGTATTTCACATGCATCTATGTAATCAATAATATTTTTTATACATGTAATGGCAACTTTTAATTTATTTAGGTTCTTCAGATGGCAGCAGTAAATCTAATAAGATTAGAATACTGGTTTATAAGTTATGTATACAGTTACTGGAGAAAAATGAAATGCAAAACAAGTTGGCATCTGATCTGGTTGGCTTGTTAATGTTACAGGTATTTTTGTACTACTAATGTAGAGACAATGAAACCTGTCTAAAAGCAAATCCTGTATTAACCGAACTATTTATTAATTCCCAATGTAGAAAATCTTTGCTAATTTAACCTGTAAATACTGAACATCTGTGTATTCCAACCACAAAAATTGGTCACGAGGAGATTTGTTTTAGACATATTTCACTGTATATAATAATCCTTGTTTCTGATTTGGCATTTTTTTTGTCTATTATCTTTAAGGTAAATCTTTGAAAATGAGTTCAAAGATAATGAAAAACTAAATCTAATATAAACATAATTCAGCAGAAAATAGAATAAACAAGCTTACCTAACAATTAGCTGAACTAGTGTGACGCCCATATTTATGATAGTCAGAAACAATTAGGACTTAATTTAGGACTAATTCACTGTACATGAATTATGGGATTGCTTGTGGCAGTGACTACATGACATAAAATGAAATGAGATTTACCACAAAAATCCAAGTGCCCTATCTTTACTGTTGTGTGTTTCTCATGTGTGAAGTTGTAATTTCACTCGTGTTCATTCACATTCATATATTCCTTGTTTTTGACTTAGCAGATAACCCGATATGACCCATTTCTTTATCTTAACTTTTTTAGGCAGACTCTCTGACAGGCCCCACTCTAGTGGAGATCGCTACAGAATTAACAGAATTGGTGAAAAATGGACAGATACAGTCTGGAAAGTTAGTCATAATGTTATATGCCTTCAGGGGCAATCACGGTCATGATTGTATGGTCATTGGATTTAAAACTACCTATGCAATCAGTGCCTATCACCACTGATCTTGTGAGTTTGAATCTCGATCAGGGCGAAGTGTACAACATTATGTGATAAAGATTGTCAGTGACTTGCAACAGGTTGGTGGTTTTCTCCGGTTTCCTCCACCAATAAAACTGACTGCCACGATATAACTGAAATATTGTTGAAAGTGACGGTAAACACCATCAAACAAACAAACTATGTGCCTTCAATACACTCAGCTTTTATGTTGAATTTATATATGTTAACTGACAGCACATTGTATTTAATATTCCTCATGATGAAACAGCTGAGTATAAAAATGTATGTCCACTGGTTTGTGGTCGACAAGTTAAGTAGAACTCGCCCTTGAAATGGGACAAAATTTAGAATATTAACATGAACTGTAAACATTACTTCATTTTCATATCTAGATTTACTGGCATAATACTGAAAGGATTGCATTGGAAAGGGTCACATTTTAGTGCAATTTAAAAACTGACATACTTAATCAAACTTGGCACCTACTGTGACCTAATCTGGGTCTTTTGGCGAAAAAAGGCTCATCTTCTTGAAAATAACATGATCAATAATTAAAAGTGAAATTAATATCGGATCAGAATACATGATGATTATGATGATAACTGCTTTGTATTAGACCAACACTTTTATATTGCTAATTTATTCTCTTTTTAGCTCACCTGGCCTTTAGGCCAGGTGAGCTATTGTCATCACTTTTCGTCCGTCGTCCGTCCGTCAACATTTCACATTTTAATCTTCTCCTCAGAAACCACTGGACCAATTGCAACCAAACTTTGGTGGAATGGTCCTTGGATGGCCCCCTTTCAAGAATGTGTCCGGTGATCCCGACTTCCAACCAAGATGGCCGCCAAGCTAAAAATAGAAAAAAAGGGGGATGAAATTTTAATTGTCCATTGCTGCTTTAGTGTAAGTCAAAATGAGCTGAAATTTTAACTGCAGCTACATGGCAAGGAGTAGTTTAACATATATTCCGGGTTTTTCTGTGAAATTTTTCTTTCAGCCGATATATACCGATTATGCAAATTAGGCATATTTTGATAAAAGATCACATTTAAATCTTCTCCTCTGAAACTGCTGAACCAAATTAAACCAAACCTGGCAGGGATGGTCCCTGGGTGGGTCCCTTTCAAAATTGTGTCCGACAGCCCCGCCCTCCATTCAAGATGGCCGCTGTTACTAAAAATAGAAATTTCTTCAAATGGCCAAAACTGCTCTATTTTAAGCCAGAATGTGCCCAAATTTGAACTGTGTAAGCATAATGATGAGCTTTTTAGCATATATTACAGGATTTTTATGAACTTTGAACTTTTGTCGATTTTGACCGATTATGCAAATTAGAAAAAAGGGGGGATGAAATTTAAAAAAAATCTTCTCCTCGGAAACTACTGAGCCAATCTCAACCAAATTTTGCTGAAATGATTCTTGGATGGCCCCCTTCCAAAACTGTGTCCGTTGATCCCGACTTCCAACCAAGATGGCCACCAAGCTCAAAATAGAAAAAAGGGGGGATGAAATTTTAATTGTCCATTGCTGCTTTAGTGTAAGTCAAAATGACCTCAAATTTTAACTGCAGCTACATGGCAAGAAGTAGTTTAGCATATATTCCGGGTTTCTTTCAGCCGATATATACCGATTATGCAAATTAGGCATATTTTGATAAAAGATCGCATTTAAATCTTCTCCTCTGAAACTGCTGAACCAAATTAAACCAAACCTGGCAGGGATGGTCCCTGGGTGGTTCCCTTTCAATATTGTGTCCGACAGCCCTGCCCTCCATTCAAGATGACTGCTGTTACTAAAAATAGAAATTACTTCAATTGTCCATTGCTGCTTTAGTATAAGTCAAAATGAGCTCAAATTTGAACTGTAGCTACATGGCAAGGAGTAGTTTAGCATATTATGTTTGGGTTTTTTTTTTTTTATTTTTCTTTCAGTCGATTTATACCGATTATGCAAATTAGGCATATTTTGATAAAAGATCACATTTAAATCTTCTCCTCTGAAACCGCTGAACCAAATTTGTGTCTGGTGGTCCTGCCCTCTGACCAAGATGGCTGCACAGTTGTACTTAGTTTAACATAGGACCCTATGGGAAATTCACATAAAAACCATCTTGTCTGGAACCAGTAGCTCAATAAAAACCAAACTTTGATGGAATAGTCATTGGATGGTCCTCTTCCAAAATGGTGTCCGGCAGTTGCGCTCTCCTGCCAAGATGGCCGCCACAGTGCAGTTGCGTTGTTATTGAAAGCAGCTTTGATCCAGGTGAGCGATTACAGGCTCCTGGGAGCCTCTGGTTTAAATCCCACAAACTCATAATATGAATTTGCATGATACTTTTGTAAATATATTTGTTTAAGAATGCAATATTGCATCATTATATATTTATGTAGTATTATATATTTCTAGTAATTCAATGTGGTGTATTATTGATTTGTAACTTGTTGGATTTTTTTTTTTTTTTAATATTCAGTGTTCCATGTGATTCTAAAATGATTACCTATTCAATTTATATTTTCATTTGATTGCAGGGGTTTAGAGCTGCTTCCTAAGATTATGTCATCAGTAGCATCAGAAGAAATGGTAGTCTATGGCGATGGCAGTATGAAAGGTACTGAATACAAAAGTCACATACAGAACAGTCTTTGTTCTTGCAAGTATGTTAATTAAATCAGAATTATTAAATTATAGCTAATGTCTTATAAAATCCAGCTGTAAAATTATGTTATATATTTATGGTGTTTAACACCACTTTCAACATATCATGATATATCGTGGTGGTCAGTTTTGTTGGTGGAGGAAACTGGAGTACCCAGAGAAAACCACTGATCTGTCAAAAGTCACTGACAAACTTTATCACATAAAGTTGTATCGAGTACACCTTGCCATGAACAGGGTTTGAACTCACAACTTTAGTGATGATAGGCACTGATTGCACATGTAGTTGAAAATTCAACTCCCATGCGATCATGACCATTACAGCCTCTTGGACATTGATAATTATACCCCCGCTCCACCGGAGGGGGGTATACTGTTTTACCTCTGTCCATCCGAAGATATTTTTCGTCACATTTTTCTCAGCAACTATTGATGGCAGAAATCTGATAGTTGGTCACAAGCTTCATATAGGTACCCCATATCGTGGGAAACGTTTTTTGACCCGTCAGATTACTACTTCCTGTTTGTTGACTTAGTTGGTTTTTATACACATTGAACATATATGTGGAGGTATCATAAGTGAACATTATCTCACAGTTCATCTTGTTTAATTTGTTGAAATAATGTAAAAAAAAAAATATATATAATGTTGTAATAATGGGGTTGATATAGTAAAGGCTATTAGAATGATGCATTCTTTTAAATTTCATAGTGACCAAATTATTACCTTAATTATCTCATCCAGTCTGGTTAAAGATTACTTTTGTTTTTGTCAGAGTTACAAGACTAGTTTTAGATATACATGTTATGCACAGGTAATAAGAATTATAATCTATTGTTATGCAGGTGGAGTTGTAAGAGTGTAATACATTTGGCAGCCATGTTTAAAGATGTTCAGATGTCATTGGAGGAACTAAAATTTGTTGTTGACAAGATTTTACGGTTGTTTAAAGACATTGACTTACAAGATTTACCTGCTCTTGTTTATCAGTTATTATTGCTGTCAACAAAGGTATAGTGTTAACAGTAAATATTTACCTGCTCTTGTTTATCAGTTATTATTGTTGTCAACAAAGGTATAGTGTTAACAGTAAATATTTACCTGCTCTTGTTTATCAGTTATTATTGCTGTCAACAAAGGTATAGTGTTAACAGTAAATATTTACCTGCTCTTGTTTATCAGTTATTATTGTTGTCAACAAAGGTATGATGTTAAGACAGCTTTAGAAAATAGGGAAAAGGAGGATGGAGGAATCGTTGGTGTTTAATGTCAATTTAACAATATTTTAGTTTTATTTGTAATTTGGGCAATTTTCCTTTGATCTTGCCTTGTGATACTGTCGGTTGCCAACGAACTGATTCGAATACTAAAAATTATTGGTCAAGTTTGATGTCAAACTCATTATGATGTTCCCGATAAAACAATAACATCAGTTTTGAATATAGCTTCATGAATAATTTCTTTTAAAGAATGATAATTTATTAGATTTTCAAACATTGTAACATTTTTGGTTGAAACACAAAGTTATAAGAGATTTGTCAGATAAGTTGTTCTTATTTTGGTTGTTTATATTGTCAACCACTGCTTTTTATTTTTGATTATCCTTTGTATTTCAGGGACATAAGAGACTTGTTATTGAAGGTATCATGAATTTCTTTGTTGAACAAGACAAGCTACATCATGGAAGAATTGAAAATGAACTAAGGTATGTTTGTTGTATAAAGGATTGTGAAATCTTAAAATAAGTACCAACCATAGTTAGCTTGGTCTCCTTGATTGTTGTAGGTTGTAAATTCGAGCCCCAGTTGGGTCAATCCAAAGACTATAAAATTGGTATTGGCTTCTTCTCCACTAAGCACACAGTATTTAGGAGCAAGAGCAAAGACAGGAATCAGGATAATGTATCCAAGGGGAGCAACATGTCTACCTGATGACTGTTATTTCGGTGAGCTAGCACTATAAAAAATCCAACAAAGCATATTGGTCTAGTACAAAGTGGACATCATCTGATCGAATGTAATTGTTCTTGCCATGATCTTGCTGAAAAATTACTCATTAGCAATTTTATGTCCCCGCCACTAAGTGGCCGGGACATATAATGTTACCCATGTCTGTAATTCCGAAATAAAACAGTTGCGACCACTTTTTATGTCCCCGTCCAGTGATTTTCCGACTGCATTTTTTGGGCCGAATATCAGCCCCAGTCCCAATGTGAAAAAGGCTCTTTTTTTCCCAATTTCATGGGGGGAAATTCCCAATAGCATGGTGATAAAATTATTCGTAAAAATCGTTAATGAAACTTTTTTCAAATGAAATTAAAAGTCGGACATTTTCACGTTTATGACTTGGTTACTGTTTGTTTTGATTATACAAGGGAAGTACTACGCACAAGATACCGGGAACCAGAGCAGTATTGATTTTTTGAAAGTGGCATGTACGGCTGGACTGCGATAAAACTTCAGAAAAGCGAAAGGAGAAATTGTAGTATTTAGAATAAATTTTATATTAAAGATGTTTATTCAAATGAATTAAATATGAAAATAGTAAATATGTCCTGTGATTTATGTTGCTTGATGTTTTGTCAATTCATTGGGAATTAAAAACAGAAAACAGTTGATGAAGCGGAATACACGAATTATTTCCAATTGAGTTAAAAATAAAAATGTCACGATGTTGCATAATTCTAAATAATATGTTAAAAAATCTACCAGTAATGACGGAAGCAGGTATAGGTAACTTTGGATTAAGGAAAAGTTTTTTACTGCCCGAGAGCAATGAGGTTGATGACGTCAATAAAGCTAGTGAAACCGGTGGTGTCTTCTATCTAATCCCACTTTTAAAAAATACCTATTCCAGGTATATATATTCCCACTTACAAATAACAGTAGATGTTGTTAGAGTTAATTTGCTGTTTTTGCAATTAGTATCTAATTAATTATTACCTGTAATTTACCTGTATTTTATGTCAAATATTGCAGAAAATGGCAAAATATTATTTGAGTGAAGTAAGTGTTATTGATAAAATAAATTAGAAATTGGAATGAAACATTTTTTCATATGGATTGAAATAAAGTATGACATAAATAGTAAAATATATTTGTACCTTTAAAAAAAACATGAATTATAAGAATTTCATTAAAAAAAGTGAATAGAATAGTAACAAACATAAGCTAAAACATGCTTGTTTGTTATTTCATGTAATTTAAAAAATAGATAATAAGTTCCATGAATGCTGAAATATGAATGTTTTGATAGAGATATCACTTATTATTATGTATGTATCTGTATTTTTTTTTATTAGAATAAAAATAATAAATTACTATATATTAGTTCTCGATTCTCTAAGCAAGGTTTACCTGAAGTTGATGAGTTTTTGTTTATACACCCTAAGTCCCAATGTTTGCACATTGTTTCTACAATAATTACAGCTATTCCCACTTGAAATTTTAGATTTCTTTATTGAATTTTTAGAAAGTGGGATTAGGTGGACTCTACCGGTCACCGATTTTAGTACTGATACACCATGCCCAGAAGCTGAACGCCTTGTTGCCACTGTCAGGGTCACTTCAGAAACAACAAATTCAAATTCTTTATTACCTAAACCTAACACAGCTTCAAATTACATCCAACAACTTGTAAATGGTGCAAACAGTGGTGATGTTGATAATGATTCACAGTCTGACTTTAGGTATGCCACGTAACGTTATCGATAACTCCGAACGTCAACAAAATACTATCAAATGCTTTGGGTTTAATTGAAAAATAAATGATGAAAAAACAATTTTGTAGTTTAAAAAAATATACTACAGTGTTCTCTGATTTTTCCTTTCATTGAGTGTGTAAATTTTATTGTGGACAAGCGTTCTTTTACCGAAAAAATCGTTCTTAAAATGATGATAAATTTTCCGCGATTTCGCCATTTAGCTAACGTTGCGATCAAAATTATTACCAATGATGTATTCAATTTCGATTCCGGGGCTGAAATTCACTACTAAAAATAAAATAAATCATTCTATGTTGAAGAAAGGACATTTCTATATTTTTTTATTGGTGGAAACTTGAATAAATACGAGTTTATAACTAAAAATTAATTAGATAAATCTAAAAAAGGCAATTCGATGTTATTTTTCCTCAATGAAAAAATTGTTTCCACTCAAAGTAAAAAAGTTGAGAATCTCAGCTTTCCATCCACACATAAATCATATTAGACAAAATTGAATTAATGGGACGGAATTGCGTTCGAAAACACGCCGCTTTAAGTTTATGAATGTTTTTTTTTTACGGCAGACGACAGCGCGTTATTATTTCACGACATCTGACACTACCATGGGCATGGCAGAACTTAAATGTTGGTTGGGCCTTACTTTGTGTACCACAATGATTTGAGGACAATCTTAATACATTAAATGATCGGTAAGTGATATATATATATATTATATCCGTTATAATTTACTATAACATGTTAAACACACCAAAACCGCTGTCAAAGATTCTCTTACGAAATAAATGTTAAATTTTTACAAAGTTTCTTAAATTAGTAAAATAATTCGATCGGGTTATGAGCTTCTGTTTTTCTAGATAGTAGAAAATCGGTATCTCATAAAAATATGAAAAAACAAAATTCTTATTCACTCATTTATCATGTTAGTCTTTTGAGAGTATCAGCTAACGAAATAAATACTACTAAATTGCCATTTTGTCATATGACGTTAGCGTGGTTCAGTGGTAGCATATCAGTCTGCCGTTGTCGCGGTATGACAAAAAACATGAGTTCGAATCTAACAAATTATTATTACTTTTTTTTTTTTTAATTTTATTGTTTTCTTTATCTGAGAAATAATTATTCATTAATAATTTACAATTCCGTCATACAACTATCAAAAGTAAAAAAATCAAAGCAAGACACGACACCTGCAACATTGTGTCACTCTGAAGACGTGTACATACATGCATGATTGTCGAGGTTAAAAACATAGTAAGTATAGAAAAATATTCTGAACATAAATAAATAATACACTCTGTTAAAGAAATAAATGTTGCTTTACATACTTGTATATCGTGTGTGGCGTGGTGTATTGGTCAAGCCGCCAGCTTCATAATAAGAAGGGTGTGGCGTGGTGTATTGGTCAAGCCGCCAGCTTCATAATAAGAAGGTCCCGAATTCGAATCTCGCCGTTTTATTAGATTTTTTAAGACTTTTATTATTATGATGATCAGGGCCGGATTGTGACCTTTTGAGGCATTAAGTAATGAAATCATGGAGGCCTCCTCAGACGGAGCCACCCTCTATCTCACCCGCACTCTAGTCTTGATTATTTTTTTACTCGTTAGATATATTGAACGACATTTACATAACCTGAGGGCCCCCAAGCTTGAGGGGCCCTAGGCTTCAGTCTATATTGGATAATTGTAGTTATTTTTGTTGTTTTCTATTAAATGTAATTGTATTTAGTTTATTTGCTTTTGTTGTGCATATGTGCGCCTGAGTTCTTGAATAAAGAATCTTGAATCTTGAAATCTTGATAATCCGGCCCTGATGATGATCAATTAACATATGTTTTAATGATTCATCATGAAACATAAACCGTGTTTTTTTTTATTTTACAGATACCGATCATGGAATCATCAAATACGGTAACAAAGAATTCAAGTAATTCATTGACTGTCTATTTTCCTCGAAATATGCATTTTACAGCGAAAAAGGGGTAAAACATGGAATGATGTTTCAGAACACATAAAAGATGTTTACAAGATGACAATAAATCCTCTGAAAATACATAAACTACAAAAAGTGCTGCAAGAGAAATTGTCCAAAATGTCAAAAAAATAAATTGAAATCAGAACTACAAAACCTGAAACAGGATAATTTAATTAACTATATTTCTCTACAAGACGGTAAAGGGAAGAGAAATGAAAATTACATTCAAGGGCCATCGCATTGAAATGTCCGGACAGCAAATCATTTACAAGAGGCAGAATTTCGAAATCAGGTTATGAAGAACCAAAATACAATTTTGAAGGAAATAGTTACTGAACAGTCACAAAACATCTGGAAGTTAAAAACGGAATATAAAACCTTAAGTTCTAAGCTATTTATAGTAAAATCAAGTACTAAGCAAAGTCAGATTTTGCGAAAACAAAACACTGAACTGAAAACAGAATTGAAAGAGAAAAAGGAAACAGTTAAATCAATGAAGAAAGAAAACTATTACAAAAAACTTCAAAGGAGAAAGAAAAAACAGGACATTTCCATTCAAGAAATTCAAAATAAAAAATTGGAAAATGCAAAGCTTAAAAAACACATTTATAATCTGAATGAAAAGAGGGCTGAAACAAAGAGGCGTCATAAAAAAATGCTTGATCAAGCGACTTATTTACGCCAGCAGTATGAAAGAGCGAAACGGGAGAAAGAGGGAATCAAAGGAAAATTAAAAAGTGTAACAGAAGAAATAAAAGAGCTAAAAATAGAAAACGATGATTTGAAATTATAGCAAACTGAAAACAGAAGTGTATCTACATTATCTAACAGGCGCTATAACGACGATATTCGCACATGCGTAATGGAACTGCAAAGTCTTGAAATCCCATCCAATAAAGTTTCTGAAGTTATAAAATCTGTCAGTGAAAATATTTGCAAAATGAAGGTAGAAAAACTGCCTAAACGCACTACTGTTCAAAATATAATTGATGAGGGTCATTTTATAGCGAAAGAACAAGTTAGTGAGGCAATCGCGGAAAGTAGAAATTGGGATCTTTTCGCAGATGGAACAAGTAGGGACGGTAAAAAAAATAGTTGACGCTGGTGTCCATTTAGCAGATAAACGTTCGTTGTCATTTGGATTTCAGTCAGATGCAAGGGAAGATGGCGAGACCGTGGCCAACTTGTTAAAAGGTCTGATAGATGAAGCGTCCGAAATTTCATCCTCAACACAGAATGATTCTAAATCCGAAACATTGTCAAAAATGTTGAATTTATTAGCAAGCTTAATGTCCGATCGATCAAGTGTCATGAAAAAATCAAACGTCATCTTACCCGAATGGCGAGAAAAAATGTTGAAGGAACATTTCCCAGATGTTGAAGTACCGTTACTGCATTTTCTGTATTGTTCAGCTCATGTTTTGCTGGGTTTCCATAGCGAAGTTGACAGTAACCTACAGCAACTTGACAAGGCAGAGGGCATCTTGAATAATATTAAGGAATCTAGAGCCGTAAAGACCATAAGAAGAGTTTGCGAATTGTTTGGACCTCGAGGAGATGAGCGAAATGGACGCCGAGAAGACTGGTTGGCCTACAGTACAGAAAGGGACATACCGTGATTGATCACTCCGAGAGACATAATTTTTAATCCTTTAGACATAACATCACGGACATAAACCCACTGTGATAGACCTAAAAAGGACCATAAAACAAGGTGGTGGGGATTAAATTTTATTGCTCTCGGTCACCTGTGCGCCAATTGATATTTTACCACCAATTAAGAGATTAGCGTTACCTGTTCTACCTGTTGACTTTTAATATCGTAAGCCGTAATTATTGCTACTGAAGGATGTATTTTTGACAATTAATTTTGTATCCTCTTGCTGTTAATATTTGACTGTTTGTTGCTTTTCATTGCCAAAGAATGTCTGTCTTGTTATCGTTTTCGTTTGTTTTAGAAAGTTCTACTTTATGACCTCGAGTTCTATATTAAGAATTTTGTTGAAACCGCAACTGAACTTTATCTTGTTTAATTTTAATTTCTCATTTTTTTTCTAAGAGCAGATTTAAAATTGATTATTGGTTTATTTTGTGTTTTGGACTTTTACCTCTCGTATTGAAAAAAAAAAACAATTCAAGTAAACTGTTTTACACACTTGGCTTGTTACGTAATTCCGTTATAGATGAAAATAATTTTCTTTAAAATTGCAAACAAAAACCTATAGCAATCCAAATTTACGTAGCCTAATGGCTACAAAATGAACAAAAAGCGGAAAACGAAGAGCATGCTTTTAATTTGTTTCATAAACTTTGGGGTTTTTTTTTGGCTGTATTTTGTCACAAATCTATTGGGTTGAAAGCCAATTAAGATTTGAATTTGAATAAATAAATAAACTGGTGACATTTGATTTTGGTCAGATACTGTGTAATGTCAAACATTTGTAAGGGTAAAATCATGATAAAGGTTAATTCCTTATTTCCTTTCACGTTTCTAAACTTTCTGCAGATTAGCTGCTAATTTCCAAAATATATCTGTAAATTTAGTGACTTTTGGACATGTAGTACTTCTTTGAACGATCTGTTTATAAATATTTGTTTCGTTAATTTTTAATAAAATTCTTCCAATGACCGTATACAAATTATTTAGTACGTATTTCTACAACGAAAAGGGTTTTAACTGGGTTTTCTACGAAGATTAAAATAAAAATAAAATTACTGAACGTATAAAAAGTATTAGTGAACTAAAATGTAATATTGAACTGGAAATACGTTTTAAAACGTAACAAATCACGCATATCGCGCATGTGTTTATGAAACTTCATTTGTGCACAAGTCAGGTCACGTGTACGCGTGTAGATACGCAATACACAGCCAAGGTTAAAAATCTTTGAAACAAATTTGCACAACCCATGATTTCACTGAATTGAAGTTGAATAATCATTTATTATTTACAGTTTATTCATCAATTCAAATGAACTCTCCGTTCTCATGCTATTTCCTCGATCTCGGGATTACGTTCAAGGATGTTTTACGTTTTGAGGAAAGAAATAAAAATGTTGTTTCTTAATTCTGAGGGGAATCTGAGACAGTACCTGAAAAAAAAAAAAGGCGATATAAAAACGTAATTTCACCTGTACATCTTATCTGACTAGTTTACCTGTAAAACGACACACTTGATTACAAGATTAACACCAGGTGTTTTATTGCCCCCTGATCACCGACATGAATTAAAAATTTTAATCCCCATCACTCTCCTAGACATGACCACTATCACGGTGATTGATCACGGTATGTCCCTTTCTGTACTGTAAATGAAATTGACGGACAAAACCTCAAAAATTATCTCATATAGAGCAAATCGCTTCAACAATCTCTTTTCTGGAGCAGAAACTGTTATTGATCACAGAGATGATATTTTGTCATTTGTGAATGATTATGTTAATCAGTCTAATGAAAAACTTAAATCAGTTGTGTCCGATCTCCAGTGTGAGTATATTATCACTCAAATCAGATCCTTAGCTATCATTTCAAATATTGTTACAGTGCCATTATGGTCCATATTTAACAGTACAACAGTCCACCACTTGGATCTGCATCAATATTTTCAGCCTCCGAAAAATCATCTCGCATTATGGAGCACCAACTCAACCCCTTTACTTACATCTCCGCCATCAATATTTCCAGATTATCCAAACAAAACATGCGACAAGTTGTATGAAGGAACAGCCCCATGCAAAGAGACACTTCAAATTTTATGTAGTTCTTTACTTAATGTTGTCAAACGGCAGCTATCTGACCATCTAGAAGACGGAATTTATGGCAAGGATTGTAGTATGGTTGAGAGACAAAGGACTGCACACAGTAAATTGACCAACCTACCAGCTGAGCATTATTTCGGGGATTTAGATTACTCCATACGTTGGAAAAGAAATGCAACAGTCAGGCATCATTCTGGAGTAATCATGCTTAAACGAAATCGTACAGTGAAATGGATAAAGCAGAAAAGTAAGGTAGCTCAAAAGATATTAATCAAGAAAGGTATGAAAGAAGGGAGAAAACTAAGGCAAACACAGAAGTTGTATGAGAAGCAGGTGAAGCAAAAGAGAGTTGAAGTCATCAAGAAACTTAAGTATCAAAAAGAACAGAAAAAATGCATTGAACTGGCTAAAATCACATCTACTGTTGACAGTCACGGAGGACTTTGTACTTCGGAAGCACATATCGATCATCTGATTCAGCAATATCAAAATATTACAGCCAAGAAAACTGCTTTGAGAAACCATATATTGTATTATAAACTTGTTTCAAAAATCACCGGATGTGAAAAGCAGTGGTTTTGCCTGTCGTTGCATGGCAAACCTTGCTCCATTGAACAATTACGATCCAAATTATTGAACCTCATACTGTGGAATGCTGAGCAATGATAACAATGAGACCAATCTAATTTTCACACAATCACTGTGACATCAATTTTATTCGGAAGTTAAATGATTGACAATTATTCTTTCACTTGATATTAACTATGATGATAAATTTCTCCCATTATTACGGCACTTTAACCCCGCTGAACCAGTGGTGGAAAAATCTGTAATCCTCTAGAGGATTAAAATATCTCGTGCCTTTCCCCGCATGTTGTCAAATCGGTAATTGGCTAGATTTTGAAATAAAGCTCGTGTTAAATAATGGGAGAAACAAATTCTCCTTCACTTGCCCATGTGGGTTACGATATTTCTCCACTCAAGAGAGTTAAATTTAAATTTTTAACCACAAGGTTGAAGCCTGATCGCCTGACGGCTTGTGGTTAAAATTTTAAGCTTAACTCTCTTGAGTGGAGAAATATCGTAACCCACGGGCAATTGAAGGAGAATCTATATATCTTCCGTGGCTTGCCGTTCATTTTGAAGTCTGTCAAAATTTATATGTTTATTTTTTTCTAGTTAATACTTGACATTTTGTATTAGAAACTGCATCTAAATAACAGATATTATAGATTTAAGAATGCACACGACATCTTTCATATCCAAAACCTCAAATTTTTGCCAATATTGGGCCATAACCGTTACCATAGCAACCATAAATAACAATAAGCAATATTACAATTAATCACATCAAAACAGCACAATCATTCAGGTTGAAGGTAGTACTCAGTTTTGACTTAATTTATAAATTACTGTCAATTTGAATATCTTTCGACACCTTGTACTACATACTTAGAAAAGGGACACAACCCAAAATACATGAAACTTACAATTTTTCACTAAACCTTTTCGGCATTTTGCCTTACATATTTCATGAAGGCTATGGTATGTAACAAGCCTCCTGATATGAAACTTTGATATGAGCATAACAGAGGCTTTCATGAATACGGCATGATTATATGCCAAAATGCTAAAATAGGAGGAAAATGGCCTTTTTCTGGTTTTTCAATTTTCGTAAACAAAAACTGGTATTTATGAATGAAAACTATGACCCAGCATTTTTTTCTTGTGACCATTGTATAAGAAAAAATGCTTTAAAAATGTTATTTTAGTCCAAATACATGTATTAAGAGACAATATATAGTAATTGATTTATTTTTGCAAAAACATGTGGCATACCTGCTGACAGTTGTGCTCCAGAAGTCATGGTACCAGATGCCAGGGTGTTCAGTTCAATAAAGAATGAACAAAAATACCCATGGCTATATGACAGTGTGGTACACCAAGGGTATTTATGTATGTTTTGTCAACTGTTTTGTGGTCATTCTTCCTCATCACAAGAATTTGTCACTGTTGGCATTAACCTTGGTACAATATGATTGCTATTCTATTACTGGACATCCAAACTAATAAATGTATTGCTCTTCCCATCTTTTCCCGATTCACATCATTTATGCGCTAATTTTCCCAATTATAAGGGACCCGGGCACCAGATACAAATGAGCAGGAAAATCACTGCTGCCACTAAGTGGCCGGGACATAGTGTTACCCATGGCCGTAATTCTGAAATAAAAGTTGTCACCACTTTTGTTCGCTATGCTTTGAGATATTGACTTGATATTTCGTTTGTGGGTGTATAATGATAAGTTACAGATCAAGATTACGTTTCGTTCTGGTCCAATGATTTTTGGCCGAGTTATGGCCCTTGGACTTTGAAATTTGGCCAAATATTTAGTTGTCATCACTTTTTTCAACTATGCTTGTAGATATTGACTTGATTTTTGGTATATGAGTGTATAATGATGAGTTACAGATCAAGTTTACATTCCATTCCAGTCCAATGATTGTTGGCCAAGTTATGGTCCTTGGACTTTGAAATTTGGCCAAATATTTAGTTGTCACCACTTTATTTTACTATGATTTGAGAAATTGAATTGATTTTTGGTATGAGAGTGTATAATCATAAGTTATAGATCAACTTTGAAATTCGTTCCAGTTGAATGATTTTTGGCCAACTTACAGCCGTTGAGCTTTGAAATTTGGCCAAATATTTAGTTGTCACCACTTTATTTCACTACGATTTGAGATATTGACTTGATTTTTGTTATGAGAGTGTATAATCATAAGTTACAGATCAACTTTGAAATTAATTCCAGTTGAATGACTTTTGGCCAACTTACAGCCGGTGGGCTTTGAAATTTGGCCAAATATTTTTTTTCACTATGATTTGAGGATACAATATTGAATAGTTTGTTATTCTTAGCCTATTACTGAGAGAATTAAAAAAGGGTGAAACAATTGCGAGCCTCCTTAATATTCATGGCAGGGACATTCACGTCGTTCCGACACATCTAGTTTTCGCTATGCTTTGAGATATTGACTTGATATTTGGTATGTGGGTGTATAATGATAAGTTACAGATCAAGTGTACGTTTCGTTCTGGTCTAATGATTTTTGGCCGAGTTATGGCCCTTGGACTGAAATTTGGCCAAATATTTAGTTGTCACCACTTTTTTTTCGCTATGCTTGGAGATATTGACTTGATATTTGGTATGTGAGTGTATAATGATGAGTTACAGATCAATTTTACTTTTCGTTCTGGTCCAATGATTTTTGGTCGAGTTATGGCCCTTGGACTTTGAAATTTGGCCAAATATTTAGTTGTCACCTCTTTATTTCACTATGATTTGAGATATTGACTTGATTTTTTGGTATGAGAGTGTATAATCATAAGTTACAGATCAACTTTGAAATTCTTTTGTTATTCTTAGCCTATTACTGAGGGAATTAAAAAAGGATGAAACATTTGCGAGCACCTTAATATTCACGGCGGGGACATTCGTGTCGTTCCGACACATCTAATTTTTTTATAGCAATGCTTCGTTGACTTCATTTACATTTGGTTAAAGTTAAGGTAAAAGTTGATAATGTCGGTGTGACTGTTGTCATTTCATCAATATCTGTAAGATAATGGGCTTTATTCGTGGTCCAAATGTACCAGCGGAGATTAAATTATAGAAATACCATAGATCTTTACAGAATCTGTTGCATTTTTCAAATTGAATCGCCTATTTTTCCAAACAACATTGGCATCATTTTTTTTCATGGCCATGATCATATAATAGTTGGATTTACAACTGTTTATGCAATCAGTGGGAATCACCACTAAAGTTGTGGGTTTGATTCTTGCTTATGGCGAGATGTACTCAATACAACATTTTGTGATAAAGTTTGTCAGTGACTTGCTGCATGTCCATGGTTTTCTCCTGGTTCTCCAGTTTCCTCCGTCACGATATAATTGAGATATTTTGAGAGTGGCATTTAACACCATAACCCTAATTAATTCTACTTGGCCATATTCTTATGACTTGGAAATAGTTGAAAAATTGTTCTTACCACATACATTTAGTCATAAGATTTTTTTGTTTAATTTGTGCATGCATATGCTTTTGTTTTGTAATTGTCTTCATATTATTTGTTATTCAGCTATCAGACAGGGTATATAATGTGACATTCTCGGCTTAGGATCTATATTTCCTGAGGCGCAAGATCCTAAGCCGGGAATGTCACATTATATACCCTGTCTGATAGCTGAATAACAGATATATTACGGATTTAACCATTGTTTTTTTTAAATACAACATCCAACTGTATTAAATAAATTTGCCTCTTTTATTTTCATTTTTCGTATCTCTAGATGTCCGTTTCCGTACCTTTGACGTCATTTTTCAATGACGTCAAAATATATGTCGCGTCATATTTCATGTACTGTACTAAATTTCCAAATCAATACAGTTTCATATGTAGTAAATTTTATAAACTTTATAAATATAACATTAATATATCACATAACAAAACAACGGGTTTGCGAAACAGTTTCAATAATTTAAATGTTAACAACATGTAAATAAAACCTTGGTGTGGCCTCATGACGTCGAAAGTTTTCAAGGCTCAACGTTTTGTTTATTTGTTATGGTACAGCCGTGGAACATAGGAGTTTGCTGAATCGATCAGGTATTTGTGACAGAATTAACTGTTGCAATATTTTTTTGTTCATGCAGCCGTTTTGAGTATAAAAACCGCATTTAATTTGGTAAAAATACATTTATTATTCCGTATTATACCATTGATTCAGTGAAGCGTAATGTTTTGTCGTCCATGTTTTAATCGTTTTTGGGGACTGAAATATATACCCTGTCTGTTTTCCGAATATATGCTGACATTCAGGGTTGAAGAACCAATGAAAATATGTGTAACAAACTAAATTCGTAATATATGCTGATATTATTTCTTGTTCAATAAATTTTTATTCATTCATATCGGTCTAGTCATTTTAAACAACAGCAACTATTTATGAATGTATAATTTTGGGGAAATTTTTTTACTTTTCAGTGAAGATTTAATGAGTGATGAACCAGATGTAGAAGTTTTAAGACATACAGAAGGAACAGTCATTTTACATATTAGTTTTGCTGTAAAACAGGATCAAGAGCTGGGACGTGAATTTATTAAATTGTTAAAGGTACATGTTGATTTTGTTATTAATGTAATTTATTAAATTGTTAAATGTACATGTTGATTTTGTTGTTAATGTAATTTATTAAATTGTTAAATGTACATGTTGATTTTGTTGTTAATGTAATTTATTAAATTGTTAAAGGTACATGTTGATTTTGTTGTTAATGTAATTTATTAAATTGTTAAAGGTACATGTTGATTTTGTTGTTAATGTAATTTATTAAATTGTTAAAGGTACATGTTGATTTTGTTGTTAATGCAATAGTTGAAGGTATGTAAGAGCTATCTGATTTATAAATAAAAAAAATTACAATGAATTTAGATTGACTACGAGATGTAAATGGATTTAGAACTTTGATGTGAAGGATATAAATTGTTATATAACAAGGGTTTAGAAATTCTCTCCAGTCAAGTCAGATTTTTTTTTTTTTGGAGGGGGAGATTAAACATAACATCATTTGGATTGTATATGTCTTGGTCACAGACAATCTTAGTACAGGCCTTCAGTGACATCATTTTCCCAACAAAGATTTGCGTCCCACTCACTAGGAAATATTGATCTACTGAGTAAGACATAAATAATTGTTCTGAGGTATACAAATGTCCTTAAAGTGTTCTGAAAATTCCCTTCCATGATGTAGCATTTCACAGTCCCATGATCTTGTCCTCAAAACTTTATTTACCATTAAAATTGATTTTGTTTTACTTTCCAGAACAATCAAATGAGGTCTGCAGCACAAGTGTTATCTCCCTTTAATCTAGCGTTGGCTCTATGTTTGGCTCGTATCCATAGATTTGAAGATCAGGTAAATATGGAAAATACAATTAAGTTACTTTTTTCGTTTCATATTTAACATTTTTTTCTGTAGTTTGATTCCCACAATATGAAATCATGTTTTTTCCATCCTCAAATTGTGTTGCTGTGACTTGAATTGTAATTTCTGAGTTCTTTAATGGGTACATGATCAGGGCTCACGTTGGAGGGCGATTCGTGCAAAGAAGTCGCCTTGTGAAGGTTGACTTCGCTTTCTCGTTGGTCAAAAGCGAAGTTCAAGTCGCCTTGTAATTTTGAAGAGTCGCCGCCCGCATATTTTCTCCAATTGTCATATGAAAATGTCGATATCGTGCATGTGTTTATTGAAATCTATCGTATCCGTTAAGTATTTTTAAAGTGGTTTTCTTGGAAAGTAATCCATTACAGTTTATAGAAACTTTAATTTCATTCATTAGAGCTTATGTTTATATATGCCTGACTTAAAATAAAACTATTTGTATTTGTTTTTCGTAAACAAACAACAATAGCGCCATTTTGGAAAGGGGACGCAATGCGGTACTGTGCTACTGGAAATGTTGACCAAACTTTTTGTCCAAAGCTACTTTCAACAAAACGAACTTTTGATTTATTTTTTCTCATTTCTGTGACATAAAATCATAGTTCTCATATCAAATATGTTCATATATACGAATATTGGCAATTCAAAATTCGTTGAAATGCACGGGAACGCTTCAGATATTTATCCAACCGCATTGGTATTTTATACTTGACACCGGGTTAATATTGCGATCTATTGAACTGTTTATTTACATCCAGACATGCATGTGTAAACGTTAATGCATATCCAATTAAAAAATATAGACTTTGAACTACAGTAGCTTTCCTCCATTGTTGCAATCTGATTTGAGGTCTGGCTAATAATAATTACAGCCTTTAATTTACTTTCTTCAGTCTTTGACTGGCAGTGGCAATTTACGTTTGTGTTATATATTCATTCCCTAGCTATATATAGTTGGACCATTGAGCAAATTGACAGAGACGTCGTTCTTCTGCTGAAGATTACACAAATATGAGTTATTACAATCTGTGTGGTATTGGATCACAGCAATATTTCAAAAGGAAAAAGGGGGGGTACATATAAAAAATCACTGGTATGCAAGACTCCAATAATCAAAGTAGACAGAAAAAAAAATGTAACATTGAATAGATGTCCTTAAGGTAGTTATGAATAAAAAAAAACCCAGAACAAATCAATTCAGACAGCTTTTTAATTATTTACTAAATTTGGGCAGGGTAATTTCAGAGGGATCGCAAAAGAATGTTTCGATTAATCGCAATTAACTTCTCCCAGAAGTCTCCCCACTTCTCTCTGTTGTCTCCCACTTCTCCTTGTGAGCTCTCTGAAAAAGAAGTCACTTCTCCCTCTAATTTGAAAGTAGTGAGAGCCCTGCATGATGTAAATATTTTTTTTGATCTGGCTTTAATCAAAGCATTTTATAGGATATATTTGATTTTCTTCTTCAGATTTATGATTTCATCAAAACAATGACGTTAAAAAGCTATAAGGATGAAGAGAAGCAACGACAATCAAACTGGGTTAGAGAAATTGTTCAGGATACTTGTCCTGTTGAAGAATATGTTTTAGAAACAATAAAAAACAGGTATGTGTACCTTACTTCTGTTATCTATAAAAATGATTCCTTGCAAAATACCAAAACTTGTCATATTAAATATTTTAACTCATGGAAAGTATATTGTTAGAATTATATCACACTGAATCTGCACTATGTGTGCATTTTGTTTAGCATAATAAAAGTATTTTAATCTTAATAGTCATCATCTTTTATTAAAAACCATAGGTTTTGAATCCCAATATATCAGGATATCAATTGTTGGTTGGGTTTTCATAAAAGTCAAGTGCTGTTTCCTTCATCTTAGTTGACCCAAAAAGTATATGGGAAACAATTTAATAATTATTGTCCAATACAAAACTGTTTGCTGATAGTAGCGTAGATGATGACTGAAAAGATGCATGAATTCGGAGTTTAATGTACCGAAATAACATATGGATAAAACTATGCTCATTCGATAGAAAAATGTCTATATTTTTAAATTAAGTGGGTCGTAAAAAAATCATAAGACAACTTTTCTTGGAAATTTTGGTTTTCCGAAGGTACCCAACTGATACATAGTTGACCAGGTGAAAATAAAATTTCATATCTATAACACGTGATCGTTTATCGATAAAAAAATAAATATTACACAATTAAACAGACATTTAATTGTATCAATAGATGAAAAAGAACAGTTAATTCTCGGCTGATTTAATATAACTAGCCTCTCAAAATACCCCACATATTTTGGTGGAAAATAAGACAAGTTTTCTCTTTTAGCAAATTTATTTTGTGTTTTCTGTACATTTTTAGTATTGATAAAGTAACGTTGCATTAGTCCAAAAATTCATGCCAAATTTCATATCATAGATACTTGCAGATACGCAGAAAAGTTATTTTTTGTTTGTTTCCTCTCTCATTTAATGCCTTTTATACGCGAAAATTTGATACGCCGTTTCCGATTCTATAGATATAGTTCGATTGATCTTCGAGTCATTAAATAGCACGTTGTCTTCTTAATGAAATGGCTTAGTTTCTGATTTATTTCATTGTTAAGTGTTCGGCTTTTCGCACACTGTTTACTGAGGTTTTTAGCCTTCATTTGGCGTTGTTTTTGTCGTTTGTTTGTCGATAATTAGTGTATTTTGTTGATTAGTAATTAGGTTATTGTAGTACCAGAATTTAAGCGGACAGACACGTTCATATTCCGTATGATGGCATTTTTCGGTAGTCCTTTGAAACTTTCTCCTTCTAGTCCAAAAATGAGAAAAGAAACGTTGAACTGGGAGCAATGTATTATAGGCCACCTTCAGCAGACATACTGTAGTTTTAACATAGGACCCTATGGGAAGAAATGTTTTAAAATCTTCTCCTCTGAAACTAGTAAGCCAATATAGCAAACATGTCATCGATGGTCCTTAGGTGGTCAACTTCCAAAATTGTGTTCAGTGATCCCGATCTCGGTTCAAAATGGCCACCGTCAGCAGACATAGTTTTAACATAGGACCCTATGGGAAAATTGTTTAAAAGTCAGTCAGCCAATTTAAAGCAAACATGGCATGGATGGTCCTTGGGTAGTATACTTTCAAAATTGTGTCTGGTGACCACGACCTCCATCCAAGATGGCTGCCATGAGCAGACATAGTTTTAACATAGAACCCTATGGCAGTATGGGATTTGAATAGTAACTTAGATGTATTCAGCATGCAGACATTCTTAAGAGGACTTATTTATGTCAGGTGAGTGATACAGGCTCACCCGAGCCTCTAGTTAAAATTATAATCCTCAGTCCGATCAAATCTTATTGCATCGAGACCAAAGCATATTTTCTTAATAATTACTTATATTCTTGTGTTATCTGTATTTAATTGTTGTCACCCTTCATTGTTAACATTTGCTGTTTTTAATTGTAACGTTTTAGTTACAAAAGATGGTTTGAAATATTGTTTGTAGAGAATTTAATTAATGTTTACAAGTTGTTAGAAAATCATTTGTCAGAACTGTTGTGAGTGTTTTCCAGAAAATGGCACAGTTTGGTAGCCAACTTAAACTGCTTCCATCTAGGGAAGTTCAAGAATCATTATTGAATTGTGTTGAAGAAGGTACAAAAATGGTCACATCACTTGTTGATGGTTCTTTGTCTGTGGGCCAGTCTCGTAGTTTCTACAATCCTAGTACACGGTCCAAGTTGAAGTCATTCGAAGATATGACTCACAAAACTAAGCTGAAGTGTCGTTCAGGGGACACAGTCACTGTTCATATGAATCCTGAGCTAATTTTTCGTCGGGAACTGGTTCTTGCAAATTGTCGAGAGGACGTTACTGTTGAAAAGGTTCTGTCTTTTCCAATTGGTCCGATTCCAACATAATTGTTTCACGACGATGGCACAATGCACAAAACCAGTAAGGCAGATCTTGTACATCAACTGGAACAGAACGTTTCTATAATACAAACACTGCCCATTTTTGATATTTCCAGAACAACTCTGATCAGAGATGACATGCCTTTGTTGCAGTCAATAAATGCAATAAGGTTTAGAACCTTTGGTGAGATGGCACTTGATTTTGTAAAAAATCAGATCTCTTGTTTTCAGTTTACATCCGTTGTCGTCGATATCTTTGATAGATATGACATTCAAAACTCTATCAAAAAGACAGAACAGGACCGTCGATCCAAGTCTGTTTTCACTGCATTTGATTGAAGGTAGGGTTATTCCTGACTGGAAAAAGTTTATTAGTTCTGGTGAAAATATTATTAGATTTCTCGGCGATTACATTGCCAAGCATATTCGTCAGAACAGTTCTCTCCAAAAAGGGTAATCACTTTACCTGGCCGGTTTATTTTCTAATCCTGAAACAGTTAAAATGTTGAATCAGAATGGTATGTTAGATTGCAGTTGTTTGGCAAGCACACAAAAAGAGGCGGATACCCGCATAATTTTGCATGCACTGTATTCTGACAAACTGTATCAAGAGAATAACGTTCAAGGTCGCATCGTTGTGAAATCCCCAGATACGGATGTTCTTGTCCTTTTAGTACATTATTTTCCAAATATGAAAAACACAAGTGAGCTTTGGTTTCAAACAGGACTTATTACGAGCACTAAGGATTGTAGATGTTATATCCCTGTACACGAGTTATGCAAGTCATTGAGTTCCGTTGTATGTGAGATCTTGCCAGCTGATCATGCTCTAACTGGGTGTGATACCACTTCTTCGTTCTTTGATATCGGGAAGAACTCTATGTTCAAAGCTCTGAAAGAGTAACCCAATCAGTTTAGTGATTTGTCTCGAATAGAATGATTCAGTCGATTTAAGCCGAAAACTAATATCAAGGCTGTATGATCCGAAGGGAAAGTCGAAACGATGCCATACCGATCTGAACAAATTGCGGGTAAAATTGGAAACTGTCACAGATTCTACTTTGGTGAGACTTCCTACGAGTGAAGACACATTTAAACAGCATGTTCTTAGATCTTCATACCAAACAAAGATATGGTTAATTGCACATATTCCAAAGCCAGCAGTTGGAACACCTCTTGAGCATGGTTGCAAAGATGGAAAGTTTGGTCTTGAACCAATATTGTTTGAAGGTCAAATGTCATCTGACTTTTTGCAGGACCTCATATGCAATGGAAGATCCGTTTGTAGTAAAGGTTGTGTTTGTTTTGAACAGGATTTGTCTTGCACAGAACTTTGTCCTTGCCAAGCATTAGACCTCTGTCACAATGTGATTACACACAGGACAGATATCGAAGATTACGATGCATAAGCACGCAAGAGTTCTTTTTTTTAAACAAATCATAAAAACAACTGTATTCATTTGATTCCCTGAATATCTCCATATGCGATTGACCAGATCAAATGCATTATCCAAACACCCAATTTTTCTGATAATAATTGGGTTTCGGATTACGATGGTGAATGAAACATGCATATTTACGTTATAAACGTTCAAAATGTCTAAAAAGGTGTTTTTATTTATGAATCACTTTAATAATAAAAAAACTACAAGGGTTCACATGAGATGTACAATGCTCATAGCTATTTAGGGACTGACAAAATACAGACTTACAAAAAAATACCTGTGTTGGGCGAATCGGGTATGTTTTGATTTACTTCCTTTTATCGAACCTTGACAGCTCTAAAATCTAATTCTAACACTGTTTGGTTTAATTTTCAGACGTATATATGTAGTCGAGTGGTCTAGGGCGCTGGACGTAAGGCTAAGCGAATGGTGCTGCAGTGTATCAATGGTGTGGGTTCAAATCTCGTCGAGGGAAGAACAAAAATTTGACAGCTCTAAAATCTAATTCTAACACTTTTTGGTTTAATTTTCAGACGTATATATATATATATATATATATATATATATATATATATATATATATATATATATAATGAAACATAAATAAATGTCAAGGTCATTGTTTTATGGAAGCAAATACGAGTCACTTACATTGAAAAATCACATTCCCATCCAAAAACAGTCATTTCGACGTCAATTGACGTCATTCATTTCTAAATTTTGGTTCAATAATCTAATTTAATATGTGGTCCATCAAGTAAAAACCATCAAACTTGTCGAATTGAATTTCATTTTTAAGAAAAATGCACTTTTCGAACGAAAGTCGAAAGCGAAAAACAAATTTCTCTTGACCTTTGACCTTAATTATGCAAAGACGTGACCACTTCCGACTTTTACGGCATCATTATTCTGAGATTCCAGTCATTCCTCTTTCCAATGACATATGATATAGGTGTGTAGCCCATGGGTTCATTACATTTTATTTTTTGATTTTCTACCGCTGGTCTATTAACTGAATGTGAAGCATTGGCATTCTTAAGAGGCAGAAGTGAAATGTAGTTTTATTTGACCAGAAGCCTGTTATATGAGTTTATGCATATCAAAGCACCAGTGTCAATGGAGATCCATATTTTAACCATTTTTCAATATCAAAATGTGGAATATTTTGAACATCTGCTTCTCAATGGAAGTGCAATTTCTATCATTGTAAAATGCAGATGGTCATGATCGTATGGTAGTTGGATTTATGCCTACCTGTACAATCAGTGCCTATCACCACTAAAGTTGTAAGTTCGAACCCCGTTCATGACGAAGTGTACTCAATACAACATTATGTGATAATGTTTGTCAGTGACTTGCGACAGGTTGGTGGTTTTCTCCAGCTATTCTGGTTTCCTCCACTAATAAAACTGACCTTCACGATATAACTGAAATATTGTTGAAAATGGCTTTAAACACCATAAACAAACCAAACCAACCAACCAGATTCTAGTGTTATCAAGTGAATGCTGCTCTGTATATAAAATAAAGCCAGGAGTATCAAATGTTATAACAGTCTACAATAAAAAATTAATAAATATTATAAATCAGTTAAAAAAAATTGCAGGCATAAACACAATTGTAATTGCCATGAAGCATCATGTAAATGTAAGATGTAAATTTGTCCTAATAAAGTTCCAAGAGGTCCAAAGTTTTGGGTCTAATTTTTTTTTTTATATAAAAAATGACAATGGCTAATGGTTCACAAAATCTTCTTTACCAGGTAATACAGGCCAATGCATGCCTCTGGTGTTTCCCCCACATTTTATGTTCAATATGTTTGTCTATGGATGGAACTGTTTAGTACATGGCAGAATGATTCATACAGATAAATTTAAATCTTTATTTGAACAAACTATGCCTACTTTTGTAAATAACTATTTTTATAGTAAATATGGCTGGGACCATGTCATACAAGGACTAGTACATCTAGGATTTTTACTTATGGACTCTTTTGGGCCTAAGGCAGTGTTTGGTAGAATAGACACATCAACTGTCCCACAGACAGGACCTACCCATTTGGCATGTCAATTAGGCAGTAAAGTTCTTCTTAACACATTTAAGGTAGGTAGGGAGTTAAAAGATTATATTAGAAATTACTATATCTGGGAATAAGAAGGTAGGGAGTTAAAAGATTATATTAGAAATTACTATATCTGAGAATAAGAAGGTAGGGAGTTAAAAGATTATATTAAAAATTACTATATCTGGGAATAAGAAGGTAGGGAGTTAAAAGATTATATTAGAAATTACTATATCAGAGAATAAGAAGGTAGGGAGTTAAAAGATTATATTAGAAATTACTATATCTGAGAATAAGAAGGTAGGGAGTTAAAAGATTATTTTAGAAATTACTATATCTGAGAATAAGAAGGTAGGGAGTTAAAAGATTATATTAGAAATTACTATATCTGGGAATAAGAAGGTAGGGAGTTAAAAGATTATATTAGAAATTACTATATCTGAGAATAAGAAAGTAGGGAGTTAAAAGATTATATTAGAAATTACTATATCTGGGAATAAGAAGGTAGGGAGTTAAAAGATTATATTAGAAATTACTATATCTGGGAATAAGAAAGTAGGGAGTTAAAAGATTATATTAGAAATTACTATATCTGGGAATAAGAAGGTAGGGAGTTAAAAGATTATATTAGAAATTACTATATCTGAGAATAAGAAGGTAGGGAGTTAAAAGATTATATTAGAAATTACTATATCTGGGAATAAGAAGGTAGGGAGTTAAAAGATTATATTAGAAATTACTATATCTGGGAATAAGAAGGTAGGGAGTTAAAAGATTATATTAGAAATTACTATATCTGGGAATAAGAAGGTAGGGAGTTAAAAGATTATATTAGAAATTACTATATCTGAGAATAAGAAGGTAGGGAGTTAAAAGATTATATTAGAAATTACTATATCTGGGAATAAGAAATACCATGGTATATGCCTTTCTTTATCTGTTCTTTTTATATGTATTTACCAGAATATCAGTGTATTATTTCTTTGATTTTATCATTGTTAATTAAACAACCATTAAATTTTGCTAGTATTATACCATATAACATGCATTTTTCAAATTTCAGGATTTGTCAGGGAAAAAAGTCAGATAATATTTTTATGTTTTTCGTATTTTTTAGGAACATGAAATGGTGAGAGCAGAGATTTTAGATCAGATTTTTAACAGAGTGGTTACCAAGGCAACAACTCCTGTCAATCATTACATGGGTGAATTGAATTATTTTTTCCATAAATGTACATTGTATTTTCTTTTGAAAGTTTTCATTGTTCAATTAAACACAGAAATATATTTGTTCAAATAACTTTGAAAATATTTACTTCAATACCTACAGTATTGTACTTAGTGAAATTTAAATAAGACTAAAATAAAAACGTGATTGTTCAGAGTTGCCATGTATGTAACTTGGCACTATCTTCAAAGATTGTCTTTCAACCAGACAATAAATCACTCAGTTAAACGTTTTAATAAAAGGCCTGGAAATGAAAACTAGATACAAACTCTAAAAGCTGGAAAAAATACTTGGAAGACAAAATATGTTTGCCATGTGGGAGATAAGTTGTCCACAAGTTAAAGCCACTCGCATTCCTGAGTTGAGAAGTGGTTATCTCCATCCATGATTACTAATTGGTGATACATGTAATAAGTTATATATAAACATTCAAATGTTTT
This sequence comes from Bathymodiolus brooksi, assembly GCA_963680875.1. Lineage (NCBI taxonomy): Eukaryota > Metazoa > Mollusca > Bivalvia > Mytilida > Modiolidae > Bathymodiolus > Bathymodiolus brooksi. Next base: position 50,594,462 of record OY804577.1, read on the forward strand.
TAATTGTAGAATTGTTATCTAGTGCAGTTCTGTCAGCTCCACAAATTCTCCTGGAATCAACACCTAAAGTTCGTGAGATGTTAGAGTATCTGTCTTTTCTGTCACCCGTGTCAGCAGAGTCACTTCTAATGGCTATTCATCCACTTCTTAAACTTAGCCTGACACTGAAGGACTCGCTCATACTGATCTTAAGAAAGTCAATGTTCTCAAGGTAGGATATTGTCTACTAAAATCGTAATTTTTTCATACCCCAAATTATTGTCGTTTTCCGTACTGACCTTCATAAAATGAAGATTAACACCGAGTTATGCTGCAAAAGATACGATGTTTTGACAAAAAAAGACCCAAAACTATCGTTATCAGAATTATTGTCCTGGATGACAATATTCAAATCCATTCATATGGCCTTCTATGTGAACACGTCTTGAGCATGCGCACTGTTTAGAAACAATAAACAACATGTGGTTCTTGGGCAAAAGAGAAACTGTCAACGCGTGGAAGAAAGCGGACTTTGATGGATTCAGAGAGAAAGATGAATAGAAGTGAAGTATCTTCCAAATGGAACAAATGCAAGATATATGTAGGGGATCAGTTGGACCGTTGGAACGAACTCAAGGAAGTGCTACTCGTCCAAACTCGTGCTGAATTTGCAAATATTTTGTTTGATAGGTAAGCCGAACATGTTTTTTCCTTCTTTTCTTAATCGTTTTTCATATTTTATGAATTTATGATGATGCCTATGATCATTTTCGGTAGATATTATTCAATATATGTAATCTTGCACCTGGCAACAGCAAATTATTGTCAATGAATAGCATAAAACAGCCGTATTTGCGAGGTAAACAAACACGAATTTTAACATCCATGCTGCAGCATCCGGGCTACTGGCATAAAAATAGATAATAATAGATTTGGCCTCGCTCAGGTCAGTGAATAATTAATTAGCTTCCAGTAACGATGGTCAGCTTTTTTATATCGAAAAAACAATGTTTCGTAGCGTATTCGCCAATAATTCGGTGTTTAATCTTCATTTTATGAAGGTCAGTACGGAAAACGACAATAATTTTGGGTATGAAAAAATTACGATTGTGGTAGACAATATCCCTTTAAGTCTCCCAAACTAAATTTGGATAGTTTTTTTGCAAATCATAGACTACAATCTCATTGCCACAAGTTGATATAATCTTTTTGTTGATGTCTATAATGGCAGCCATCTTGGATCAAAGGTCATTTCAATTCAAGTTTCTGAGCAGATTTAAAGGTGATTTTTTTTCTCTCAAAATATGCAAAATCCATATAAATCGTTTTTTATGTCATTCATTATATTTTTTTTGTTTTTTTGTTTTTTTTTTTATTACATTTTCTTTGTTTGGGACAAGGGAGGAAATTTATTTACCCCACAAGCTCTTTGTCACTAAAAAGCGGTTTGAGTGTGCTGCACTGCTCTGACAACCATTTTTCGATTTTTTTTATTATGCCTCAATGTCTGCATTAATAAAGTTTGTCAATGACTTGCAACAGGTCAATGGTTTTCTCTTGGTACTCCGGTTTCCTCCATCAATAAAACTGACCGCCATGATGTAACTGAAATATTATTGAAAGTGGCGTTAAACACCAAAACCCTAACCCTAAATAAAGCTAATTGTATTTTTTTTATTTATTCATTCAACTCTATAGCATATCTTTTTCCTCACTTCAGACAGTTGGATGCCAGGAAGATAGGTTTACAAGGCTTTCTACTCATATTGAAGCATTTTAAAGTTTTAGGAGGTCTCCCATCAAGTCAGGCCAGTCAACAATTTTCATGTAGTCAGGTATTTATCTACTTAACAATATATAATCTTTGTGTGTTAAGTAGACCTAAAATTTTCACTGGGATAATTTTCAAAAATGGTTAGAAATGGATAATTGACATAACATTTAGCTCAACCAAATTTAAAGATTTCCATCTCATGGGAAGACATAGGAAAATACAGTGCATTAGTCAATACAATAATTAGTAATTACAGTCAATGACAAATGATTTTTCTCATCCTAAAAGCCTTCTTTTTTTTTTATCTTCACAAAACATGTCTTGTGAACAAGTCATTACCTTTTAAAGAACTCACCAGACCCAAAGATATATGAATCTACATGTGTTCTTTGCACAAATTTGGCAAATCCTCCCTGCAACATGTTTACTCACACTTCGATCATTTTGCTTTATTTCTTGACATGTCAGCTATTTGAACACTGTCAAACTCTATAAACATGTTAACATGGGCACTTCGGGAGCAGGACAATATCCTCCCAGACAATTGCCCCCCACAAATTGTTTTCAGTTTTATATTTAGTTTCTGATTACCCCTTTCTGACTCTATGAACTCCATTGCACTACTATACTTTCACTTCAAAATACACTCCTATTTAAGCCAGTTCTAAGCTTGTACTTAGCTTGCAATCATTTTTTCTCAAAATTCTTTTTAATTATTAACCTTTGTACTTATCTTTGATCATTGTTTAATCAAATTCCTTTTTATAATTTTTCTTTGAAGACCAATTTTGTAAGGTAATTAAACTTAATTGGAAAATCATTAAACTCTATCTAAAAATAAAATATCTAAAAATAATAAAGTTTGATCTTGAACTTTGTGTATTTTATTTATTCATAATGTTCAGGATCATTTTTAGTTAATAATTTTTTACAACGTCATAATAGCACGATTAGACATTATGACATTGTCTTGTTGTTTTTTTGTATCTCTTAGCAGTTTATGTTTTGCAACTGACGAAGACGGTTGTGCTGTCGAAAATTTTTGCAATACTTTGTTTAAATGTGTAAAAATAATAAGAGAAAGTTATTTTTATCATAGCTTGTACAAGCTGTATAATCCTTTTGATGATTAATATACAAAGAAAAAAATCCAACTTAAAAGTAATTTGAATACTTTAATCTGAGTTTATGTATATTTATTTCTCATTTAAAAAAAAAAAAATTTCAAATAAAAAATAAATTTAAAAAAAATAAAATAAAAATGAAATAAAAAAATTGGGGAATGGGGGGCAATTGTCTGGGGGGCTATTGTCCTAGACCCGGGCACTTCTATTATTTATAAAGATATATAAAAAAAATTCTTTGAGAGGTCAGCCCCTTTGTACTTATGAGATAAACCAACTAGTAATTTATATGGGGATAGATTCCAAATATTGTAAGAAACGACTGAAATTATGTAAGAGGTGTATCCTTTTTGAGAATTTTTATAATTTTTTTTATGATTATTATTATTTTAAAATTTACCATTAATAATTAACCTTATAACTGAGTGAACAATAATTACCCATAAGTACCTCAGGATCGTGCTCCGAAGGCATGCCAAAACTAAAGGGGCGGGGCATGTATCATGTGACCATTTTGTTGATTGATTATTGGCTATATTTCTAGGTACAAGTTGATGTACATACTAGATATAATCCTGCCAGTAATGAAGCCTTGTGTTTAGAGATTATTGGTAACCTAAGAAGAGTATTGTCACAACAAGCAGATGTCAGACTTATTCTATACCAGGTAATTAAGCCTTGTGCTTAGAGATTATAGGTAACTTAAGGAGGGTATTGTCACAACATTCAGATATCAGACTTATTATATACCAAGTAATTATGCCTTGTGTTTAGAGATTATAGGTAACCTAAGGAGGGTATTGTCACAACAAGCAGACGTCAGACTTATTCTATACCAGGTAGTTAAGTTTTATTAGTAGAGATGAAAGTTTTCAGCAGATTTCCTCTTTTTTCTTAAAACATTTGAAAATAGAATGTGTCAAGCTGGGTCCAAACATCTAGAAAATGAGGGTATGGTAGCATGGTTTAAGGAGGTTTCCTAATGTTTCACCAGTGAGCACTTTCATCTCTATTAAGTCACCTGAACTATTGCCATCACTTTGCTTCCATTGACATCAATGTCTTTTATAATTTAGACTTGCAGACGTCGCGGTCATGATCATATGGTAGTTGGATTTATAACTACCTATGCAGCCAGTGCCTATAATCACTGACGTAATTTCGAATCTCGCTCAGGTGAGGCGTACTCGATACAACATTATGTGATAAAGTTTGTTAGTGACTTGCGACAAGTCAGCGGTTTTCTCCGGGTTATCTGGTTTTCTCCACCAATAAAACTGACCGCCACAATATAACTGAAATATTGTTGAAAGTCGTGTTAAACACCATAACTCTAACCCTAACCCTAATTTAGACTCTGAAAGCACAACGCTACTGTTGAAGTATAACAATGTGGAATGTTCTTTGGATACAACTTAGCAAAGTGTATGTCTTTTGTGTCAGTTATGTTCGGATGGTGTGGTACTTTTTGTTTTTCATTTGATTAGAAATCCAAGATGTCTGCCACTACAGAATATTTTTTTTTTAAAGGACAGATCCATAGTTTAAAATGTTTTTAAATGTACAAAGTGTACATACTGGTACATGTACTTTGTGTCAGTCAGAAATCAAAGATGGACATCACCACATGATATAAGAATATACATAATGTATTGTCCTTTTTGACTTTTTGAATATTTCATCAAACAGAATTTGGAAAGGATGGGAGACATTTGTTTTGTGTCCAAAATAACCTTTAATTTTAAATATGTCTTAAGAACAACTTGGTTCTGGAAAGGAGGAAATAAAACTTTTGAAATTACCTGTTGTCACTGGTATATTTGTCAGACAACTAATGAAAATTCTTTCAAATTAAATTGCATTTTGTAGATTTCACTTGAAATCCTTTTCTTGTTACAGTATGTCCCTTTTACCCTGCCAAAAAAACAATCTAGATTTGAGTTATATTATTTAAGGATCAAATCAGCATGTATTTTAAGCAAAACACAAGTGCTTGTCTTTATTTGTGAAGTGTAACCTTATGGAATTTTCTATGGCTCTTTGTACTAAAATCTATTATTTTCTTGTCTTTTATAGGGCTTATATGATGCACTTTGTAGAAACACACAGCTTCAAGGGCCAGTTCTGGATTTATTAAAAACACAGGTAATAATTATAGACAAAGAGAAGTAAAGGAATTTTCACAACTCAATTAGTAAAGTAGTGGGTATACTAAATAACCTTTGTCTACCTTCAGAATAACTACACATGTGCATTATGAAAATAGATGAAAAACCTGCACAGATTCGCTTCCACTCAAAAAGAACATGTACTACTAGTTAGTGATGGGAATCGGTAACATTTTCAAGATCGATGATCGTTATATCAACATCGACCGATGATCGATCATCGGTGACAATTGCCTGCTAAATGTATTTACTGACTATAATTAATCAAATAGCCTTTATTTCAAGAGTATGATTGACAAAAGTAAAGATATGAATAAAATTGTATCATAAATTTATAAACTATAATTTTTCTATTAGTAAACATTAACTTTAAAATAGAACAAAACAAAAGATCGTTTTCCATATGTGTAACACCTGATATAGATAGATAAATAATAGACTAGTCCAAATATGTGTTTGACAAAAGTAAAAATTTGAATAAAATCAAATAATATATTTACAAACTACAATATTTCCATTTGTAAACATTAACTTAGAACAGAACAAAAGATTGTTTTCCATGTGTGTAACACCTGATATAAAATGGACTATTCCGGGAAGTAGATAAATAATAGACTAGTCCAAATATGTGTATTGACTGAGTGTCAAAAATACGCTTGGACAAAATTGCCAGATGTTTGCCAGTATGAGGGCAAAAAAAACCAGATGGGGTAAAACTGCAATATTTTTGTCAGTATGGAGACAGAAAAAAAAACCACCCAAAGAACAAAGTTAAGGATATATATTTTAGACACTATAGAATCAGAATCGACCACAAGGTTTAAGAATCGATCATCGGATCGTATGATGACGTCCGACTGATTATTCGATGTTTCCGATGATCGGTACACCACTACTACTAGTATCACAAATATGAATGACAGCAAAAACATGGACTGGACCGTAGCAAGGTCAATGACTGCTATGTATGGACACATTCTTCCATTTTATGTATATATGATATTCATATCAGTGACGATAATTGCCTATTATATCAGAGTTGGCGAAAATTGGCAGACTGAGTGGACATTAAGGGCCAATGTTGGTGGTAGACATGTCTAGCACGATTTTGAGCACAAGGGTCAGGCAAACTTCTGTATGATGCCAGCGTTATATTTCGATAGTTTAAGGCTGACTTCATTGTTGACCTTGCTTGTTTATTTCTTAATAAAGTGGTTATGATACATTCTGCTGTTATTTTTGTATTGACAAGAATGGTAAATCAAATGAATCTAGGAAGGTAAAACGTTCTAAATCTGAACAAGAAAAACGATTGTGACATGCATTTAACCCAAGTGGAACATCGGGCAGCCCTGGTTGTCCTAATTTTCGATTATTTTCAAGTTGGGGCTCTCAGCAAGTCACTTCATTGATTTTAATTTTTTTTCTAAATTCTTGTACTACATGGGTACGATGGACAGGTGCTTTGGCATTTTGAATAATGTAGTGATCACTGATGTCGATGTACTTTGAATACGAACGATCTTCCTAAATGAACATGTGCCTTATTGAGCAGTTGCAACTGCAAAACCAAATGAAATAAAGTTTTCCATTACAGTTTATAGCATTTATTTGTTTAATGTTGGTTATTATTTCAGTTAGAAATGTATACTAACAGTTTAAAACAAATTACACTGCAAATTAAAAAAAAATAGGTCCAGCAGAAAGTAAGTACAACCACCCAAAAATAGAAACATTAAATATGTTAATAAGTATTTGATTGAAAATAATTCTAGTATTTTAGAATTCAGTTTTCAGTGATTTTAATTTTCGATTGTAGTTTAAGAAGTACTACGAACCCTCAGAAGATGTAAACCCTCCATTTAAACTTGAGTTATGTATATCAGCACAAGGAGATCAGGTTTACTTGGCTGAACCTCTGGTAAATATTGTTAAATACATTATTTTTATGTGTGTTATGGGGTCACAAGGGTCAATGAATTGATTGCCATCTTTAGGGTTAGAGGCAATGGGCCCAGAGATAGTAATTAAAACATGGATATCAAATTTAGTGAGCACGACACGTTTCTGGAATAACCTCAATCAGATACGCTCAAAGACAAAAGATAGAAAGCTAAACAATTTAAAAGTCTTTGGGAGCAAGTAAACCAATAGGCCTAAACAGGATAGCCAAAATTGGCTCCATTGTTGAACTTGTGATTAAACTAACCAGATGATCAGCCCTAATTACATAATTAATTCCTAATCACATACTTAGCTAATGCAATGATTAAATTGTGTTCCTGAACTCTTTTTTAATCAATGTATTAACTATTCATATTTAATCATTGAATTAGCTAATTATGTGATTAGGAATGCATCATGTAATTGGGGCTAATCATATGATTAGCTTAATCACAAGTTCAACAACAGACCCATGGTGTTTAACACCACTTTCAACAGTATTTCAGTTATATCATGGCATTCAGTTTTATTGGTGGATGAAACTGGAGTACCTGGATAAAACCACCATCCTGTCACAAGTCACTGATTGTCATCTTTATCTTTGACAGGAAGATTATATGATGGGTTGTTTACATACAGTACCAATTGGGTTACAGTATGAGGGCGGGGTGTGATGAAGCATGCATGAGAACTGATATGCTCAATTCCCACGTTTAAGGATTCCCATTCTATCTAGATCAAGTTGTCAGATATTAAGAAGATATGCATATTATTTCAGCCTTCTGCATTTTGCCCAGATAATTTTCCCAAGAGTTAGTGCCCCTGTTCAGATATTCAACAATCCAATAGCAAGTAGTAAACATTTGAACAAATGGGATTTACATTCGGTATATATAATTTCAGGCCCATTTGATCTCTTGTATACAATTATGTTTGACAAAGATCATAGAATTCAGACGACAGACAGATGGACTCGAAGAAGAAGAGGAAATAACACGAAGCCACACAGAGTTAGAGGACATGATGGAGTCTCTTGTTAAACGCATGATCAAATCAGAAATAGAAGACTTTGAATTGGTATTTTATTTTATCAGTCAGTTTGTCATATATTTTCCTTATTCTGCAAAACAAAAGCAAAAATCAGCTGTTGAAATGTAGTAATAATATCCCTGTAAACTTCAATTTACATGATTGATTGTTTGGTGTTTAATGCAACTTTAGTACAAGTATATACAGGATTGCATTGTCTTGTTTAAGTATGTTTATCTTTTTGTTTTTTTTTAGACAACTAAACATATATTTTTGAGGCAAAGGAGTCTTGTATCATCTTTGTCTGTTACTTAATCCATTTCATAAGTGCATTTATGGAAAAAAAATGTATTTTATTTTATATCGATATTTAATCTTCTTTGACAAAAGATATCAGTGTAAGTACCAAGGTGAACTAAGGTAATACAATCGATTTTGTTTATTTCAAATCCTATTTGTCAGAGATAATGTTGTATAAAATATATTACTATTGAAACAAAAGAAGTGGCCAGTATTGGATATAACAGGTTCCCTTTTCGCATGACTATTCATACGGAAATAGTAATGTATCTAACTTGTACAATAATGATAATTCATAAAATTAAAAAAGCCATGAGAACAGCTTTGCTTGTGAACAAGTTTACCTAATTTTCCTTTCAACATTGGTCAAATTCTTAAGCTCGTTCATAAAAAGAAGTGCAAAAACATCAGCCTGTAACTGATATTACATTTACATTTACAATAGCATTGCTAAGGGTATTATTGTACAAGTAATTAAACGAAAATGCCATTCACACAGAAAGTAGTACCCAGCTGATGACATATTATTTACCTGGAGTTGTACCATACAAATTGGGAAGAATGTAAACTCGTTTTAAAGTATTAATTTTTGTCTTTATTTGGAATTAGATATTTTATATTTATTTATAGGATAAATCTGCAGATTTTTCACTGAACAGCAGTGTTGGTGTTAGGAACAATATCTTTGCCATACTAGTTATGGGAACATATGAAGTTCTGATAGAATACACATTTAGAACTGGCCAAAACAGGTATAGTTAAATTGATGCTATAAGCATTGAAACATCTAATTTGTGATTTATTATACAATGAGTGTTGTAATGGTTAACATACTCGCCTTGAGTGTGGTTGATCCTCGCTTCCAGCCTTGGTTGGGTCAGATCAAAGAGCATTAAATTGGTATTTGCTGCTTCTCCGCTAAGCATACTGCATTAAGGAGTAGGGACAAAAACTGGTTGTCTCAGAATTAGGATAATGTGGTAAAAATCCAACTAAACGTGTTGTCTAATACAAAGCAGATATCATCATGTCCTCGAAATGTAATTTGTTCTTGCATTGATATAACTGAAAAATAACTCACTTGGCATTAAACAGCAATCACTCACTGAATATACATTGAGTACTGCTCACTTGACAACACCAATCAATCAGACAACCCATTTTAAATATTACGTAGAAAAATAAATGGATATAAGGGACAAATTTAAGTGTGACTAACATATGTCCATATTCTTCTTAGATCAGATCTCTTATAAGTTAATTGAAAAGACAAAAAAAAAAAAGCCATACAATAGATTACAGTTTGCTTTGTGCTACTTTTAGTTTCAGCAATTTTTCAACTATATTGTGGTAGCTGAGTTTGTTTGTGTAGGAGAAAACCACTGGGTATCAGTTAGATCATGGTGAAGTGGACATAAATCTCTACCTCATTGGTGAAAGGATAATGGTCATAGGCAATCAACCATTTTAATCATTAAACCACTTGACAACCCATGGCCATACAAATACTAAATATTGATGATATTTAAAACAGTTACAAAAAAAACTAAGATGAGAAGACCAAGATTTAAGAACAATGTGTTGCCAGACCTTACGGTCATAAAACATTCGAGTATGAGTTTTGTATTCATTCCCCAAAATCATCCAATCATGACTCTCTAAATGTTAGTTACAGTGTTCTGATTGGTCGTTTTTCATGTTTGAGTACAAAAATTGCACATCAAAGTTTTATAGCCATATTTCCTGAATAAGGACATCTATTTTTTATATCAAGATGACATTTCATATCTATCACTGTGGGCAGTCGTATTATTTGGCCTGTGTCTTTTGTACAAGTAGTATTTAGTACATGTATCATATATGCTAATTAAAGTTTAAGATATTAAATGATCATTTCTACCTATATATATATATATTTCCTTTTGACCGAAATCTGGAGAAAAAAAAACCCACCATAGAATCTAACACCGGAGGGTGTAAACAAACATTGGCATGGTAGAAAGGGGTGAGAAAAAGAGTCAAACACTGTGAAAGGTGCAAGATTGTTAGTTCTGTTATAACTTAGCTTACACAATAGTATTATACTATACATATATAAATTTAAAAATATGTATGTAGTAGAATCATGGTTTTATTGATGAGAATAAAGTATGAACCAGGGTGAAGAGCTATGAATAGATTTTTTCTGGGAAAAGGTGAATGATTTTTTTCTTGTCTTGTATGGAGGGTAAAAGACAAGAATATCGTCCGCCCCATAAAATAGGAACTAGCTTATCTTTTTAGTGAGAAAAAAATATCCTGCTGCAAATAATATTTTTCAATTTTAATTTGCCTGTTGTTTTTTTTATTGCAGTGCAAATAGTTGTAATGAAATACTTCAGTTATTTGGTAATTATACCATGCTTAGTGACATTCTGAAAGAAAAGGCAAACCAGATTGCTGGCAAGAAAGGAAAGACGTCCAATAAAATCCCTCAAAGTTTATTGTCCATTAAAAGTGTCTCAAGTCTATTGGAAACATTAATTATGTAAGTGATCATTAATTAAAAAACAGTCATGAACTTTTAAAGTTTATATGATGTGATAAAAAGAAAGTTTAAACAGTGATAGTCGACAGTTCCACCAATACATTTTATATCAACAAAACGAACAATCACCTCTCGAGACAACCGTAACATGACGAAATCAAGGACCTGAATTGGCATGGGCACAAAAATGTGGCCTGGTTAAACAGGTTAATGGGATCCCAACCCTCCCTCTCTTGTGTCTATATTTATTAAAAAGTTTGATATTGTAAATAAGAGGAAACTTAATCTACAGAGTTTATACATAGTGCATGTATGAAAAACAAAATATTATCTCAAAACTATAAAATTGGTATTTGCTGCTTCTATGCTAAACACAAGGCATTATAGGGAAAGAGCAAAGATTGGTGGACACAGAATTAGGATGTGTTAGAGTGGAGCATCATGTCTACCTCAGACTGTTGCTGTTAAACACAAGGCATTATAGGGAAAGAGCAAAGATTGGTGGACATAGAATTAGGATGTGTTAGAGTGGAGCATCATGCCTACCTCAGACTGTTGCTGTTAAACACAAGGCATTATAGGGAAAGAGCAAAGATTGGTGGACATAGAATTAGGATGTGTTAGAGTGGAGCATCATGCCTACCTCAGACTGTTGCTGTTAAACACAAGGCATTATAGGGAAAGAGCAAAGATTGGTGGACATAGAATTAGGATGTGTTAGAGTGGAGCATCATGTCTACCTCAGACTGTTACTGTTAAACACAAGGCATTATAGGGAAAGAGCAAAGATTGGTGGACATAGAATTAGGATGTGTTAGAGTGGAGCATCATGCCTACCTCAGACTGTTGCTGTTAAACACAAGGCATTATAGGGAAAGAGCAAAGATTGGTGGACATAGAATTAGGATGTGTTAGAGTGGAGCATCATGTCTACCTCAGACTGTTGCTGTTAAACACAAGGCATTATAGGGAAAGAGCAAAGATTGGTGGACATAGAATTAGGATGTGTTAGAGTGGAGCATCATGTCTACCTCAGACTGTTGCTGTTAAACACAAGGCATTATAGGGAAAGAGCAAAGATTGGTGGACATAGAATTAGGATGTGTTAGAGTGGAGCATCATGTCTACCTCAGACTGTTGCTGTTAAACACAAGGCATTATAGGGAAAGAGCAAAGATTGGTGGACATAGAATTAGGATGTGTTAGAGTGGAGCATCATGTCTACCTCAGACTGTTACTGTTAAACACAAGGCATTATAGGGAAAGAGCAAAGATTGGTGGACATAGAATTAGGATGTGTTCTAGTGGAGCATCATGTCTACCTCAGACTGTTACTGTTAAACACAAGGCATTATAGGGAAAGAGCAAAGATTGGTGGACATAGAATTAGGATGTGTTAGAGTGGAGCATCATGCCTACCTCAGACTGTTGCTGTTAAACACAAGGCATTATAGGGAAAGAGCAAAGATTGGTGGACATAGAATTAGGATGTGTTAGAGTGGAGCATCATGCCTACCTCAGACTGTTGCTGTTAAACACAAGGCATTATAGGGAAAGAGCAAAGATTGGTGGACATAGAATTAGGATGTGTTAGAGTGGAGCATCATGCCTACCTCAGACTGTTGCTGTTAAACACAAGGCATTATAGGGAAAGAGCAAAGATTGGTGGACATAGAATTAGGATGTGTTAGAGTGGAGCATCATGCCTACCTCAGACTGTTGCTGTTAAACACAAGGCATTATAGGGAAAGAGCAAAGATTGGTGGACATAGAATTAGGATGTGTTCTAGTGGAGCATCATGCCTACCTCAGACTGTTGCTGTTAAACACAAGGCATTATAGGGAAAGAGCAAAGATTGGTGGACATAGAATTAGGATGTGTTCTAGTGGAGCATCATGCCTACCTCAGACTGTTACTGTTAAACACAAGGCATTATAGGGAAAGAGCAAAGATTGGTGGACACAGAATTAGGATGTGTTCTAGTGGAGCATCATGCCTACCTCAGACTGTTGCTGTTAAACACAAGGCATTATAGGGAAAGAGCAAAGATTGGTGGACATAGAATTAGGATGTGTTAGAGTGGAGCATCATGCCTACCTCAGACTGTTGCTGTTAAACACAAGGCATTATAGGGAAAGAGCAAAGATTGGTGGACATAGAATTAGGATGTGTTCTAGTGGAGCATCATGCCTACCTCAGACTGTTGCTGTTAAACACAAGGCATTATAGGGAAAGAGCAAAGATTGGTGGACATAGAATTAGGATGTGTTCTAGTGGAGCATCATGCCTACCTCAGACTGTTACTGTTAAACACAAGGCATTATAGGGAAAGAGCAAAGATTGGTGGACATAGAATTAGGATGTGTTCTAGTGGAGCATCATGCCTACCTCAGACTGTTGCTGTTAAACACAAGGCATTATAGGGAAAGAGCAAAGATTGGTGGACATAGAATTAGGATGTGTTACAGTGGAGCATCATGCCTACCTCAGACTGTTGCTGTTAAACACAAGGCATTATAGGGAAAGAGCAAAGATTGGTGGACACAGAATTAGGATGTGTTACAGTGGAGCATCATGCCTACCTCAGACTGTTGCTGTTAAACACAAGGCATTATAGGGAAAGAGCAAAGATTGGTGGACATAGAATTAGGATGTGTTAGAGTGGAGCATCATGTCTACCTCAGACTGTTGCTGTTAAACACAAGGCATTATAGGGAAAGAGCAAAGATTGGTGGACATAGAATTAGGATGTGTTCTAGTGGAGCATCATGCCTACCTCAGACTGTTGCTGTTAAACACAAGGCATTATAGGGAAAGAGCAAAGATTGGTGGACATAGAATTAGGATGTGTTCTAGTGGAGCATCATGCCTACCTCAGACTGTTGCTGTTAAACACAAGGCATTATAGGGAAAGAGCAAAGATTGGTGGACACAGAATTAGGATGTGTTCTAGTGGAGCATCATGCCTACCTCAGACTGTTGCTGTTAAACACAAGGCATTATAGGGAAAGAGCAAAGATTGGTGGACACAGAATTAGGATGTGTTCTAGTGGAGCATCATGCCTACCTCAGACTGTTGCTGTTAAACACAAGGCATTATAGGGAAAGAGCAAAGATTGGTGGACACAGAATTAGGATGTGTTCTAGTGGAGCATCATGCCTACCTCAGACTGTTGCTGTTAAACACAAGGCATTATAGGGAAAGAGCAAAGATTGGTGGACACAGAATTAGGATGTGTTCTAGTGGAGCATCATGCCTACCTCAGACTGTTGCTGTTAAACACAAGGCATTATAGGGAAAGAGCAAAGATTGGTGGACATAGAATTAGGATGTGTTCTAGTGGAGCATCATGCCTACCTCAGACTGTTGTTGTTAAACACAAGGCATTATAGGGAAAGAGCAAAGATTGGTGGACATAGAATTAGGATGTGTTCTAGTGGAGCATCATGCCTACCTCAGACTGTTGCTGTTAAACACAAGGCATTATAGGGAAAGAGCAAAGATTGGTGGACATAGAATTAGGATGTGTTCTAGTGGAGCATCATGCCTACCTCAGACTGTTGCTGTTAAACACAAGGCATTATAGGGAAAGAGCAAAGATTGGTGGACACAGAATTAGGATGTGTTCTAGTGGAGCATCATGCCTACCTCAGACTGTTGCTGTTAAACACAAGGCATTATAGGGAAAGAGCAAAGATTGGTGGACACAGAATTAGGATGTGTTCTAGTGGAGCATCATGCCTACCTCAGACTGTTGCTGTTAAACACAAGGCATTATAGGGAAAGAGCAAAGATTGGTGGACACAGAATTAGGATGTGTTCTAGTGGAGCATCATGCCTACCTCAGACTGTTGCTGTTAAACACAAGGCATTATAGGGAAAGAGCAAAGATTGGTGGACATAGAATTAGGATGTGTTCTAGTGGAGCATCATGCCTACCTCAGACTGTTGCTGTTAAACACAAGGCATTATAGGGAAAGAGCAAAGATTGGTGGACACAGAATTAGGATGTGTTCTAGTGGAGCATCATGCCTACCTCAGACTGTTGCTGTTAAACACAAGGCATTATAGGGAAAGAGCAAAGATTGGTGGACACAGAATTAGGATGTGTTCTAGTGGAGCATCATGCCTACCTCAGACTGTTGCTGTTAAACACAAGGCATTATAGGGAAAGAGCAAAGATTGGTGGACACAGAATTAGGATGTGTTCTAGTGGAGCATCATGCCTACCTCAGACTGTTGCTGTTAAACACAAGGCATTATAGGGAAAGAGCAAAGATTGGTGGACACAGAATTAGGATGTGTTCTAGTGGAGCATCATGCCTACCTCAGACTGTTGCTGTTAAACACAAGGCATTATAGGGAAAGAGCAAAGATTGGTGGACATAGAATTAGGATGTGTTACAGTGGAGCATCATGCCTACCTCAGACTGTTGCTGTTAAACACAAGGCATTATAGGGAAAGAGCAAAGATTGGTGGACACAGAATTAGGATGTGTTCTAGTGGAGCATCATGCCTACCTCAGACTGTTGCTGTTAAACACAAGGCATTATAGGGAAAGAGCAAAGATTGGTGGACACAGAATTAGGATGTGTTCTAGTGGAGCATCATGCCTACCTCAGACTGTTGCTGTTAAACACAAGGCATTATAGGGAAAGAGCAAAGATTGGTGGACACAGAATTAGGATGTGTTCTAGTGGAGCATCATGCCTACCTCAGACTGTTGCTGTTAAACACAAGGCATTATAGGGAAAGAGCAAAGATTGGTGGACATAGAATTAGGATGTGTTCTAGTGGAGCATCATGCCTACCTCAGACTGTTGTTGTTAAACACAAGGCATTATAGGGAAAGAGCAAAGATTGGTGGACATAGAATTAGGATGTGTTCTAGTGGAGCATCATGCCTACCTCAGACTGTTGCTGTTAAACACAAGGCATTATAGGGAAAGAGCAAAGATTGGTGGACATAGAATTAGGATGTGTTCTAGTGGAGCATCATGCCTACCTCAGACTGTTGCTGTTAAACACAAGGCATTATAGGGAAAGAGCAAAGATTGGTGGACATAGAATTAGGATGTGTTCTAGTGGAGCATCATGCCTACCTCAGACTGTTGCTGTTAAACACAAGGCATTATAGGGAAAGAGCAAAGATTGGTGGACATAGAATTAGGATGTGTTCTAGTGGAGCATCATGCCTACCTCAGACTGTTGCTGTTAAACACAAGGCATTATAGGGAAAGAGCAAAGATTGGTGGACATAGAATTAGGATGTGTTACAGTGGAGCATCATGCCTACCTCAGACTGTTGCTGTTAAACACAAGGCATTATAGGGAAAGAGCAAAGATTGGTGGACATAGAATTAGGATGTGTTACAGTGGAGCATCATGCCTACCTCAGACTGTTGCTGTTAAACACAAGGCATTATAGGGAAAGAGCAAAGATTGGTGGACATAGAATTAGGATGTGTTAGAGTGGAGCATCATGCCTACCTCAGACTGTTGCTGTTAAACACAAGGCATTATAGGGAAAGAGCAAAGATTGGTGGACACAGAATTAGGATGTGTTAGAGTGGAGCATCATGCCTACCTCAGACTGTTGCTGCTAAACACAAGGCATTATAGGGAAAGAGCAAAGATTGGTGGACACAGAATTAGGATGTGTTACAGTGGAGCATCATGCCTACCTCAGACTGTTGCTGTTAAACACAAGGCATTATAGGGAAAGAGCGAAGATTGGTGGACACAGAATTAGGATGTGTTAGAGTGGAGCATCATGCCTACCTCAGACTGTTGCTGTTAAACACAAGGCATTATAGGGAAAGAGCAAAGATCGGTGGACACAGAATTAGGATGTGTTCTAGTGGAGCATCATGCCTACCTCAGACTGTTGCTGTTAAACAGAAGGCATTATAGGGAAAGAGCAAAGATTGGTGGACACAGAATTAGGATGTGTTAGAGTGGAGCATCATGCCTACCTCAGACTGTTGCTGTTAAACACAAGGCATTATAGGGAAAGAGCAAAGATTGGTGGACACAGAATTAGGATGTGTTAGAGTGGAGCATCATGCCTACCTCAGACTGTTGCTGCTAAACACAAGGCATTATAGGGAAAGAGCAAAGATTGGTGGACACAGAATTAGGATGTGTTAGAGTGGAGCATCATGCCTACCTCAGACTGTTGCTGCTAAACACAAGGCATTATAGGGAAAGAGCAAAGATTGGTGGACACAGAATTAGGATGTGTTAGAGTGGAGCATCATGCCTACCTCAGACTGTTGCTGTTAAACACAAGGCATTATAGGGAAAGAGCAAAGATTGGTGGACATAGAATTAGGATGTGTTAGAGTGGAACATCATGCCTACCTCAGTCTGTTGCTGTTAAACACAAGGCATTATAGGGAAAGAGCAAAGATTGGTGGACACAGAATTAGGATGTGTTCTAGTGGAGCATCATGCCTACCTCAGACTGTTGCTGTTAAACACAAGGCATTATAGGGAAAGAGCAAAGAGTGGTGGACACAGAATTAGGATGTGTTAGAGTGGAGCATCATGCCTACCTCAGACTGTTGCTGCTAAACACAAGGCATTATAGGGAAAGAGCAAAGATTGGTGGACACAGAATTAGGATGTGTTCTAGTGGAGCATCATGCCTACCTCAGACTGTTGCTGTTAAACACCAGGCATTATAGGGAAAGAGCAAAGATTGGTGGACACAGAATTAGGATGTGTTCTAGTGGAGCATCATGCCTACCTCAGACTGTTGCTGTTAAACACAAGGCATTATAGGGAAAGAGCAAAGAGTGGTGGACACAGAATTAGGATGTGTTTTAGTGGAGCATCATGCCTACCTCAGACTGTTGCTGTTAAACACAAGGCATTATAGGGAAAGAGCAAAGATTGGTGGACACAGAATTAGGATGTGTTCTAGTGGAGCATCATGCCTACCTCGGACTGTTGCTGTTAAACACCAGGCATTATAGGGAAAGAGCAAAGATTGGTGGACACAGAATTAGGATGTGTTCTAGTGGAGCATCATGCCTACCTCAGACTGTTGCTGTTAAACACAAGGCATTATAGGGAAAGAGCAAAGATTGGTGAAAACAGAATTAGGATGTATTCTAGTGGAGCATCATGCCTACCTCAGACTGTTGCTGTTAAACACAAGGCATTATAGGGAAAGAGCAAAGATTGGTGGACATAGAATTAGGATGTGC
The DNA here is from genome assembly GCA_963680875.1 of Bathymodiolus brooksi. Classification (NCBI taxonomy): domain Eukaryota; kingdom Metazoa; phylum Mollusca; class Bivalvia; order Mytilida; family Modiolidae; genus Bathymodiolus; species Bathymodiolus brooksi. The sequence goes on from OY804577.1 coordinate 50,612,524, forward strand.
TAGAGTGGAGCATCATGCCTACCTCAGACTGTTGCTGTTAAACACAAGGCATTATAGGGAAAGAGCAAAGATTGGTGGACACAGAATTAGGATGTGTTCTAGTGGAGCATCATGCCTACCTCAGACTGTTGCTGCTAAACACAAGACATTATAGGGAAAGAGCAAAGATTGGTGGACACAGAATTAGGATGTGTTCTAGTGGAGCATCATGCCTACCTCAGACTGTTGCTGTTAAACACAAGGCATTATAGGGAAAGAGCAAAGATTGGTGGACACAGAATTAGGATGTGTTCTAGTGGAGCATCATGCCTACCTAAGACTGTTGCTGTTAAACACAAGGCATTATAGGGAAAGAACAAAGATTGGTGGATATAGAATTAGGATGTGTTAGAGTGGAGCATCATGCCTACCTCAGACTGTTGCTGCTAAACACGAGGTATTATAGGGATAGAGCAAAGATTGGTGGACACATAATTAGGATGTGTTAGAGTGGAGCATCATGCCTACCTCAGACTGTTGCTGTTAAACACCAGGCATTATAGGGAAAGAGCAAAGATTGGTGGACACAGAATTAGGATGTGTTCTAGTGGAGCATCATGCCTACCTCAGACTGTTGCTGCTAAACACAAGGCATTATAGGGAACGAGCAAAGATTGGTGGACACAGAATTAGGATGTGTTCTAGTGGAGCATCATGCCTACCTCAGACTGTTGCTGTTAAACACAAGGCATTATAGGGAACGAGCAAAGATTGGTGGACACAGAATTAGGATGTGTTCTAGTGGAGCATCATGCCTACCTCAGACTGTTGCTGTTAAACACAAGGCATTATAGGGAAAGAGCAAAGATTGGTGGACACAGAATTAGGATGTGTTCTAGTGGAGCATCATGCCTACCTCAGACTGTTGCTGCTAAACACAAGGCATTATAGGGAAAGAGCAAAGATTGGTGGACACAGAATTAGGATGTGTTCTAGTGGAGCATCATGCCTACCTCAGACTGTTGCTGTTAAACACAAGGCATTATAGGGAAAGAGCAAAGATTGGTGGACACAGAATTAGGATGTGTTCTAGTGGAGCATCATGCCTACCTCAGACTGTTGCTGTTAAACACAAGGCATTATAGGGAAAGAGCAAAGATTGGTGGATATAGAATTAGGATGTGTTAGAGTGGAGCATCATTCCTACCTCAGACTGTTGCTGCTAAACACAAGGCATTATAGGGAAAGAGCAAAGATTGGTGGACACATAATTAGGATGTGTTAGAGTGGAGCATCATGCCTACCTCAGACTGTTGCTGTTAAACACAAGGCATTATAGGGAAAGAGCAAAGATTGGTGGACACAGAATTAGGATGTGTTAGAGTGGAGCATCATGCCTACCTCAGACTGTTGCTGTTAAACACCAGGCATTATAGGGAAAGAGCAAAGATTGGTGGACACAGCATTAGGATGTGTTCTAGTGGAGCATCATGCCTACCTCAGACTGTTGCTGCTAAACACAAGGCATTATAGGGAACGAGCAAAGATTGGTGGACACAGAATTAGGATGTGTTCTAGTGGAGCATCATGCCTACCTCAGACTGTTGCTGTTAAACACAAGGCATTATAGGGAAAGAGCAAAGATTGGTGGACACAGAATTAGGATGTGTTCTAGTGGAGCATCATGCCTACCTCAGACTGTTGCTGTTAAACACAAGGCATTATAGGGAAAGAGCAAAGATTGGTGGACACAGAATTAGGATGTGTTAGAGTGGAGCATCATGCCTACCTCAGACTGTTGCTGTTAAACACAAGGCATTATAGGGAAAGAGCAAAGATTGGTGGACACAGAATTAGGATGTGTTCGAGTGGAGCATCATGCCTACCTCAGACTGTTGCTGTTAAACACAAGGCATTATAGGGAAAGAGCAAATATTGGTGGACATAGAATTAGGATGTGTTAGAGTGGAGCATCATGCCTACCTCAGACTGTTGCTGCTAAACACAAGGTATTATAGGGAAAGAGCAAAGATTGGTGGACACAGAATAAGGATGTGTTAGAGTGGAGCATCATGCCTACCTCAGACTGTTGCTGTTAAACACAAGGCATTATAGGGAAAGAGCAAAGATTGGTGGACATAGAATTAGGATGTGTTAGAGTGGAACATCATGCCTACCTCAGTCTGTTGCTGTTAAACACAAGGCATTATAGGGAAAGAGCAAAGATTGGTGGACACAGAATTAGGATGTGTTCTAGTGGAGCATCATGCCTACCTCAGACTGTTGCTGCTAAACACAAGGCATTATAGGGATAGAGCAAAGATTGGTGGACACAGAATTAGGATGTGTTCTAGTGGAGCATCATGCCTACCTCAGACTGTTGCTGTTAAACACCAGGCATTATAGGGAAAGAGCAAAGATTGGTGGACACAGAATTAGGATGTGTTAGAGTGGAGCATCATGCCTACCTCAGACTGTTGCTGTTAAACACAAGGCATTATAGGGAAAGAGCAAAGATTGGTGGACACAGAATTAGGATGTGTTAGAGTGGAGCATCATGCCTACCTCAGACTGTTGCTGTTAAACACAAGGCATTATAGGGAAAGAGCAAAGATTGGTGGACACAGAATTAGGATGTGTTCTAGTGGAGCATCATGCCTACCTCAGACTGTTGCTGTTAAACACAATGCATTATAGGGAAAGAGCAAAGATTGGTGGACATAGAATTAGGATGTGTTACAGTGGAGCATCATGCCTACCTCAGACTGTTGCTGTTAAACACAAGGCATTATAGGGAAAGAGCAAAGATTGGTGGACACAGAATTAGGATGTGTTACAGTGGAGCATCATGCCTACCTCAGACTGTTGTTGTTAAACACAAGGCATTATAGGGAAAGAGCAAAGATTGGTGGACACAGAATTAGGATGTGTTAGAGTGGAGCATCATGCCTACCTCACACCAGGCATTATAGGGAAAGAGCAAAGATTGGTGGACACAGAATTAGGATGTGTTAGAGTGGAGCATCATGCCTACCTCAGACTGTTGCTGTTAAACACCAGGCATTATAGGGAAAGAGCAAAGATTGGTGGACACAGAATTAGGATGTGTTAGAGTGGAGCATCATGCCTACCTCAGACTGTTGCTGTTAAACACAAGGCATTATAGGGAAAGAGCAAAGATTGGTGGACACAGAATTAGGATGTGTTCTAGTGTAGCACCATGCCTACCTCAGACTGTTGCTGTTAAACACAAGGCATTATAGGGAAAGAGCAAAGATTGGTGGACATAGAATTAGGATGTGTTCTAGTGGAGTATCATGCCTACCTCAGACTGTTGCTGTTAAACACAAGGCATTATAGGGAAAGAGCAAAGATTGGTGGACACAGAATTAGGATGTGTTAGAGTGGAGCATCATGCCTACCTCAGACTGTTGCTGCTAAACACAAGGCATTATAGGGAAAGAGCAAAGATTGGTGGACACAGAATTAGGATATTTTCTAGTGGAGCATCATGCCTACCTGAGACTGTTGCTGTTAAACACAAGGCATTATAGGGAAAGAGCAAAGATTGGTGGACACAGAATTAGGATGTGTTCTAGTGGAGCATCATGCCTACCTCAGACTGTTGCTTCAATGAGCTAGAACTTAAGCGATCGACTAGGCATGTTGGTTTCCTTTCTGCATTAATAAACTTTGTTTATTTAAAGGATCTACAAGGATGTAATCAGGTCATGTCAATATGCAGGTAATACATGAACTAATACAAAATGTGTTTTCTTTAAAGGTGAAAATTTTAAAGTTCACCATGAAAGTTACAAACACAGTACCTCAGGGCTCTACAATGCAACCAAAACATTCGTATTTGCAAGTTACTTTTGTAAAATGCAAGTAAAAATTCCGTATTGATAGCCCGTCTGGCTATCAATACGGAATTTTTACTTGCATTTTACAATTTGAATGAGTTTATATTTCCTGAACATTTTCATTCCCTCACCGATATTATTTTTCAATTTAAATTCCGACTTTGATTTTCAGGCTTTTTAAACCGTGCAATTGACTCGGACATAAAAGTTTTAAATCACGTACTTTTAACACTTGCAAAAAACTAAATCTTCTCACAAAATTGTTCGCTAAAAATAAACCGGTTGAATCAACTGATTATGAAACTGGCCTGCCTGATGCAACATTGACAGAAGTATAAGCCAAAATACTGAAGAAGGTTCTGGTTCTAATGCTGAAAAGTGTAAATTACAAGATGTCTCGAAGTCAGAGTTTTCGTGGCTCATTGTCATTGATGATTCCAATAACTACGTTATGTATTGCTAATATGGTTGCAGAAAGGCAGGCCCAGATATTGCTGGCAAAACCGAATTTGTCACTGGAAAAAAGTTTAAACGTGAAAATCCTGTTTATCATGATAAAACTAAAAGTCTGAAACATGAATAATGTTTCAATGTGGTATCAGAAAAAACCCATTCCTCAACTAAGTATCTTCTGTCTCATTCAGGGCATTAATAATTATGTACAAATAAATACATATTGGAGTTATATAGTACAAATTACATTCTTTTGTTGGCGAGTAAAATTATTTTCCTTACTAGCCAGGGACTTGTGGGTGCTGGTATGAATTGTAGGGCCCTGTACCTAATACATTATTATATGAACAAATTTTAAGAGATATCCCAGACTGTAATCAGAGATCCTTACAGGATGAAATTTTGATGAGTCCAGGATGAGTTGCTAGTATCCCTGACTGTTAGCATTTCTATATTATATATATGAGCACTCTGGTATCTTCTACATTCAAAAACAAGAATTCTGTGATTTAAGTAGGTAGTGTTCTTCTTGATTCTATAGCAACAAATTATCAATAAAAAAAATGAAAACAAAAGGTTGATTCTGTTTTTGTGTTGTTAGGAATTCAGCACCAAGTGACAGAGACAATTTAACAGGTTTGAGAGAAGATTTAGAATTTTTTACATATGTGTTGAATGTAGCACATCAGAAAGTTCACCAGATACAAGACAAAGGAAGCTGTGATGGACCTGAAGGAAAAGAGAAATCTAAACTGATTAAATATGTCTGTCAACTTGGCAGGTGAGTTATCTCAGAAAACAGGTAAAATATGTCTGTCAACTTGGCAGGTAAGTTATCTCAGAAAACAGGTAAAATATGTCGGTCAACTTGGCAGGTGAGTTATCTCAGAAAACAGGTAAAATATGTCGGTCAACTTGGCAGGTGAGTTATCTCAGAAAACAGGTAAAATATGTCGGTCAACTTGGCAGGTGAGTTATCTCAGAAAACAGGTAAAATATGTCGGTCAACTTGGCAGGTGAGTTATCTCAGAAAACAGGTAAATTATATGTCGGTCAACTTGGCAGGTGAGTTATCTCAGAAAACAGGTAAAATATGTCGGTCAACTTGGCAGGTGAGTTATCGCAGAAAACAGGTAAAATACGTCTGTCAACTTGGCAGGTGAGTTATCTCAGAAAACAGGTAAAATATGTCTGTCAACTTGGCAGGTGAGTTATCTCAGAAAACAAGATAAAATATGTCTGTCAACTTGGCAGGTGAATTATCTCAGAAAACAGGTAAAATATGTCTGTCAACTTGGCAGATGGGTTATCTCAGCCACTTTAAGCAGATTTTTTATGGACAATCACAAATTAAAAGAATCAGGATTGAGAGAAAAATATACAACAGATCAGGAAATTATACTTTGCTTAAAGTAGAGGGTTAGGATTATGGTATTCAAATATTTCTGTTATATCGTGGCAGTCAGTTTTATTGGTGGAGGAAACCGGAGAAAAGCACTGACCTGCTACAAGTCACTGACAAACTTTATCACATAATGTTGTATCGAGTACAACTCGCCATGAGTGGGATTCGATCTCGCAACTACTATGCACCTAGAGTAGAAATATGCTTGATAACATAAAGGGGTAAACAGATCTGAATAATTCCAAAACCAAAAACAGATCCAAATACAAATTTTTGTAATTTGTTAAAAACAGATTTATCATTTCTTACTGTATTTAAAGGCTTTTTATAAACGAGCATGCATGTACAATATAAAATTGATAGCGATTTACAAATGTGTGTATTCTTTCTTGGGTTCATTAGTACATTAAAACCTGTCTACAGTCTAAACCAAACCCCTTTGGGACTGACAGATTTGTTCATTTTAGACAGGTATTTGGTTTACACAGGTTAAAATTATATAGACATATAGTAGATGGGACTATAAAGTCTCTGGTTTAGACAGGTTTTTGGTCTAGGCAGGTTTTTGGTTTAGGCAGGTTTTTGGTTTAGACAGGTTTCACTGTATATACTTGATGTACTTAAGTCCTCATAGAAATCTGGTGACCAGAAAGTCTTTACAGTGATCCATTGTCTAAAAAACGAAAGATAATTTATTTATAAAGAAATAAAAATTTAAGCCACAGAAAAATATTTTGTAATGTCAGTAATATTTTCAAACATAATGCACTCAAACAGTTCTGTATCTGCATTTAGTAGTCTCACATATCTGACACAATCTAAAATTGATAAAATGCTGATTATGTATGATCAAGGCATTTTTATGTAGTGTGGTGAAAGATAATTGTGTATTTTAGATCTTATTAATTATTTCACAAGATTTATGTCATATTTTTTAGATTATTTCTGAAATATTACATAGAGAATCAGAAGACAGGAGAAGAAGGAAGAAGAGACAAAGGGAAGATAATGACAGGAATCTGTTTAGAAGGATTGACCAGTGTTATAAATATTGTTGTACAGCAATTCTCTAAACAGCTGATGAAGTGTCTTTGTGACATAGGTAGAGTACACACATGTTCCTGTAGTATACTTTGACAAAATATTTTCACCTTTTGGACTTTGATCTTATTGAGGTATGAGAATCTTATTATTGAGGTTTGAGAATCTTAAAATTGAGGTATGAGAATCTTATGATTGAGGTATGAGAATCTTAAGATTGAGGTATGAGAATCTTAAGATTGAGGTATGAGAATCTTATGATTGAGGTATGATTCTCATTATGAGGTATGAGAATCATATTATTGAGGTATGAGAATCTTATGATTTGCTACTCACTCCACTTACACTTAAAACCAGAGCACTTTTCGTTTAGCATGCTTTTTTTTCTTTTTTTTTTTAATCAAAACTCATCTGGGATAGTCCTATGGTGGTCTCCTTTCAAAATTATATATGACTGTTTGATCTCCATCCAAGATGGCCACTATTACTAGAAATATGAATTTCTTCAAATGGTGAAAACTACTATATTTTAAGCTAAAATCAGCTGACATTTCAAATTAGTTTCATTTCAGTTGATTTAATAAATTATGAAAACTTTGCCCAAAGGACTTATTGAATAATTTCTGTATATTGCTTGATATTGTCCTTATTTTTTGGTATTTAGTCATATGAGAAATAACAGACCAAGTTTGAGTTTCATTCTGGTTGACTGATTTTCTTTCTCTCTGATATATGGTCTTTCGACATACAGAATATCAAGTTTGTGTTTCCTTTCATAATAATGAATGCTCATCTTCAGATATAGCTGAGGCCAGTATACATGTATTGGTTTAGCAAAACACTCAGAATGTCCTGTTAAATTAGGCATTAATGATGACAGGGAACTAACATCATTGTACTTCTTGTATATTTCAGCTGATACAGATATACAAACAGACAGACAGGAAGTTATTTATGGGTTGGTGAAGAAATGCCAGGTAAAGAGATCATTGATTTCTGTCGTGGCTAAACCTTAGCACATTTCACCCACAGCCAAACAAGAAAGTTCGATGAGGCATGCAGGAGGGTACAGATCTCTTTAAAATCTAAAATTTCTAGTTGAACAACTTTGTTTTTGCCATAGCATAAAGATTGTTTTTTCATTATGTTTATTCAAATTAAACTTATCTTCTGGATAGTTGGATAACATCAGTTTTCCTGATTTTTCTGTTTTTAAAGGGACATAACAGTATGTACCACCATAGCGAAAATCAAAGTTTATCTTATTTTTTATATTCAGTTTATTGATTGTTATGTTGTCAAGTTCTTCATTTTTTTTATCTCCTTTAGTTAGAATTATATTATATTTTCAAACTTACTGAGATACTGTTCTGGAAGTCTCACAAGTATGTTCGTATAATTATAGCCTTCGAAGCTTGTGGGAAAACACTCTAAGCATACAACTTTTGAAGAAAAATAATATTTCATGGATTTTTTGTTTGTTTTTGTATTTCAGAGATTAACAATTAATATTCTGTCCTCAACTGAAGAAAGTAAAAACTGGAAAGAAGTTGCCTCCCTTTTAAATATTATACATCAACTGTGTAAACAGTTGACATATAGCAGTGACCAGTATGATAAAGTTACTAACTGGATTCTTAAGTTATGTCAAGAACAAGAGATTGGTAAGATAACTACCTGTGAAATTAGTGCCCATCACCACTAAAGTTGTGACTTCGAATCCCGCTCATGGCGAGGTGTACTCGATATAACATTATGTGATAAAGTTTGTCAGTGACTTGCGCAGGTCAGTGGTTTTCTCTGGGTATTCCAGTTTCCTCCACCAATAAAACTGACGGGCATGATATAACTGAAATATTGTTGAAAGTCAGTGGTGCTTAGCACCATAAACCATATATGGTGGGTGTTTTGCTAATTTAAATTTCAGAATACAGTGAAAACTATCAAAGCCAAACCTCCTTAGTACCAACTTTTGTGTTTGGAATAGACAGGTGTTTGGTTTATGCAGCTTAATTTTACAAGGATTTCCTACATTGGGACTTTATTTTAAAATTCATTTATGCAGATTTCTATTTTGTTCAATGTTTGGGGTTTAGACATTTTTTGTAGTGTTTGGATTTTATATCTGGCTTTTGTTCCGACTGAACAGGAAAATATCACACTAGCTTTAATTTTACTGGACATTTGCCTCTGACCGATAAATATTCGTAATGACTGCACTAAATTCATCATAAGAAAATGAAAGATGTACTTTTAATGCAGATGATGTCTTTCATAGTGAGAATGATTATTGTCAACACATTAAAACAGGAATACTATTACATGCATTTGTTCTCTTGAGTATTGCCGTTTATGGACGTCATATTAGTTTGTAGGGGCCGTCTTGATCGTATGGTATTTGGATTTACAACTGTGCAATCAATGCCTATCACCACTGAAGTTATGAGTTCGAATCCGGTTTATGGCGGGGTGTACAAGATATAACGTTATGTGATAAAGTTTGTCAGTGATTTGCGACAGGTGGGTGGTTTTCTCTGGGTACTCCGGTTTCCTCCACCAATAAAACTGACTGCCACGATATAACTGAAATATTGTTGAAAGTGGTGTTAAACACCATAGCCCTAACCCTATTTATTGTATTTTCTGGCAAAGAAATTATGTTGTTAGCTCGACTTTTCGAAGAAAAAAAGTCAAGCTATTGTCGTCACTCCGGTGTCAGCGTCTGGGTCTGTTAAGTTTTTTATCAGAGTCCATTTCTCAAAAACTATCAAAGGTATCCATTTGAAACTTGGAATACTTGTTCACTATCAAAAGAGGAACCAATTACAACAAGGCAGATGACCCTGTGATTTGTATATCCAGAGTTATCTGCCCTTGTTTTGACATAGTACATAGAAATTAGGGATATTTTTTAGTATAATTAAAATTTCTCAATAACTATCAAAACTATTAACTTGAAACTCAATATACTTGTAGAAAGTGTTGACCCCAATCTGTTAACAAGAGAAGACAACTCCATCCAGCATTTCATTTTAGTTATTCTCCCTTTTTGACTTAGAATTTCTTAAAAAAATAAAATTTTTCAATAATTATGATAGGCATTGAAATGAAACTCAACATACCTGTTCACTATCAAATGTGGAACCCATTACAACAAAGCAGGTGACCCTGTGATTTGTATATCCAGAGTTATCTGCCCTTGTTTTGGCATAGTACATAGAAATTTGGGATATTTATTTAGTATAATTAAAAATTTCTCAATAACTATCAAAGCTATTAATTTGAAACTCAATACACTTGTAGAAAATGTTGACCCCAATCTGTTGACAAGAGAAGACAACTCCATCCAGCATTTTATTTGAGTTATTCCCCCTTTTTTTTACTTGTATATTTGCTTATATGACCATTAGAATTTCTTCAAAAAATGCAATTTCTCAATAATTATGATAGGCAGTGAAATGAAACTCGACATACCTGTTCACTATCAAATGGCTTAGAATTTCTTTAAAAAATGCAATTTCTCAATAATTATGATAGGCAGTGAAATGAAATGTGACATACCTGTTCATTATCAAATGGAGAACCCATTACAACAAGGCAGGTGACCCTGTGATTTGTATATCCAGAGTTATCTGCCCTTGTTTTGGCATAGTACATAGCAATTTGGGATATTGTTTTAGTATTATTAAAATTTCTCAATAACTATCAAAGCTATTAACTTGAAACTCAATACACTTGTAGAAAGTGTTGACAAGAGAAGACAACTCTATCCAGCATTTTATTTGAGGTATTTCCCTTTTTTTTTACTTGTATATTTGCTTATATGACCATCATAGTTAGAAGTATGTATAATTGTAAATTGCTTGCAGTTTAATATCAGATACGGAAAAGTCGAGCGTCCAGCACCTGTGGGTGGTGCTCTTGTTTTTCTTTAATATTTGTAGATGACATTCCTACCTGTAAACTGATGTTATCAACACTAATTGATATGATGGAACAGTTAAAGAGTTGTTCCCCTTTGTTAAGAGAATTGTCACAGGATATTCACAGTCAGCTGGGAGATATTGACCAAGTAAGGAACCCTGTCTTTACAGATTTCTATTTTACAATTAAAATTGTCATAAATTTTTAACCAAAATGTTTGGTAACTTTATGCTTAAACTTTCTGTGTTATATTACAAATATGTTTAGCCTTCACTATTATGAGTACCGGTAATAACTTTTGTACATATTATTTCACTTGCGACAGGTTGGTGGTTTTCTGTGGGTACTTCGGTTTCCTCCACCAATATAACTGAAATATTGTTGAAAGTGTGTTAAACACTATAACCAATAACCAAACCCAATACATATACATAACCATAAACCAACCAACCATATCAGGGCTCACCAAACCAGGCGAAGTGGGCGACTTCTTCGCCTTGGTTTCAATGAAGTCGCCCAATTTCTGTCAAAAAGCGAAGTTTTAGTCGCCCTGTCAGTCTTTTCAAGTCCGTATTTTTTTCACCAATAATCATACTTTTTCTTCAATAAAAGGAGCTCCCATGTTCTTGAAATGTGACCCATACAGGGTTTGATGTTCAATATTTTATTCCAAACTCGTTAATTGCATCCTTTTAAGATCATTGTTCGTTTTTGTGAAAGGTAGGGGAACATGTGGTAGCGGGGAAAGAAATGTTAAAATTTGGATCGATTTTCGGAAGTCTCCCAGATTTTCCCTCACTTCGCCCTTAAGTCAAGAGAGAGAGAAGTCAAGTCGCCCTGTTTTTACTATGTGTGGTGAACCCTGCCACATTTCTTTGATAGTTGCAAGTTTGATGCGCGGGTGTACTTGTCCTACTTGATACAACTTTGAGATAGATTTTTCACTGATTTTCGACAGAAGCTGAAATATTTTTTAAAGTGATATTAAACACCCAAAAAACCAATCTCACATTGAAAGTATAGAAAGTAAATACATGTGATATCAGGTTTTTTTTCGCAATCAATTTGCTGCACAATGAATGTATATGAATATTTTTTGCTTAATACAAATAGCAATCTGGGCCATTGTGGTCGTGATCATATGGTAGTTGGATTTACATTAATAACGAACTTTCATTTTTACGTTGATTTTTTCTTCCTCTACCACCGACAAGACTACCTATGCAATTTGCGCCTATCACCACTAACGTTGTGAGTTTAAACCCCACTCAGGCGAGGTGTACTCGATGCAACATTATGTGATAAGGTTTGTCAGTGACTTGCGACAGGACTAGTTTTCTCCGGGTACTCCTGTTTCCTCCACCAATAAAACTGACCACTACGATATAGCTGAAATATTGTTGAAAGTGGCGTTGAACACCATAAAACCAAACCAAGCCAAAAAATCTCCTGGCACCTGATCCATGTAGAGTGAACTGTAAAAAATGGTAACAGTATAGTGCGAACGTGCCAGAGGACACCTTGAAAACAATTGGAATGCTCTTTTCAGTTAAATTTTGCAGTTCTTTTAGACATTTTGAAATTGCAGGATAAAAAAAATGGACATACATTGTCTGTAAGAGTAAAATTGTATTTGCACTTGCTCACCAAAGGCTAGCTTTTCTGCCTGTTGTTAAAATTCGTACAAATAAATTTTACATTTTTCCTCAATTCACATATATTTATATATTCACTGTGTTCCTACGTCTGTAGAACAATTTTTATTTTGATATATTTTTAACAGGAAGTAGAAGTAGAAGATAGAACTCATTTTGCATTGTTAACTCCAAGATCAGCAGCCCCAATGGTCGTAACGTTAGTCCTGAATCATATGGATATAGAACTTGACGATACGGAATGGGTTATTAACCGACTAAAGGCAGACATTTTATCAGAGAGTGCAATAGATGGTATATACATTTTGTATATGTTTGAAATTTAACCATTAATATTCGTTAAATTTAATATCGCCAAACCATGACATGTAGTGACCAAGTTATGACAATATAGAAGGGGAAGTAATAATTTTTTTGGGGTTATTTCAAGTGTTAAGCATTCGATTCTCATATATTTTAAATAATTGTACTAATGCTATAATTTATGATTTCACACCAGCTTACCTGAAACCGCCGCTTCAGATCCGTGTCCCCTACCTTCACAAAGCCATGTCCCCAAATGTGACGGGGGACACAGTGGTTTTGGACAGTGAAAAAGAATCTATTGTATAAATACATGATTATAAAGTACATTGTTCACACAGTATGATAATAAACTCTTGACATTTGTTATAATGGTAAATTGGAACAAAATCTTCATCTACAAAATAAGATGTTACACACCTTCTGTGAAGAACTAGAATTACCATTACAATTTTGTTTTAACAGACAACAAGGCAGTTGATTTGACTCAAAGAGAAGGACATGAGAAATCTGTATGTACAAGATTGTGTGTTATTGTAACAGCTTTCCATGAATTGGTTCAGTCTGCCTTACCTGTAGGAACATGTGCTGAAGCTATGATTAAACAAGTTACCAGACTATATTCAACAATTACACTGCTTGTTAAATTTGTAAGTAAATTTAACATATCAGCAGAGCACCAGATAAGCTGCGTATTTGCGTTTTTTACGCTATGAAAACGAGTAAAAACGCATGTATTATCAGATCAGAGTGTACATTTACGCATACATATTGCTGTGTAAGCAAACTTTCCAAATTTGGAGCGTACTTGTACGCTGTTGACGTTAATACATCGTGTACATAAACAATACATTTTTGACTTTGAGAAATTCCCCGTAATTACTTCTCTTTATACTTTTCGAAAGAGAAAGTGTATACATCCGAGGGGTACCGAATGTTTGCCTTTCTAAGCATCGATGTCAAAAGAGATCTGATTGGATGTTTAGGATAAATCATCCAATCGCCGTCAATATTACAAATAAATGCGGTTTAGTTAAGAACTAAAACGAAAGTGAATTTGGGAACACGTTGTTTGTTGAAAATGAGCAAGAACATGAATAAGTGCGCTACGGAAAATTATATACTTTTTTAAAAGTTCCTGACAGTTTCATCTGTGTCTAGTGACAGTATAGTTAAAGGAATCATTGATGACATTATCAACACGGCTGTGAAAACTGCCGAAGTCGACGAGCAAAAAACAAAATATTTACAACATTTTATTAATAAACATGACACAATTGTGTCAAATTAAACAGAGATATACATTTCACTTGCATCCTGTGTTTATTGAATAACACTTGTGTCAAACATGATTTTAAAAGTGTACATGTAAGCAATCTTTTCTGAAGTAGAGAGTACAACAGTGCAAAGGAAATATGCAAATACGCATCATTTTCAAAAGTAGGGGGTAATTACCCTATGGACTTGAAAATTATCTGGAGCTCTGTATCAGTATTTTTAGCCAAAACTGTAACAGAAAATACACGGGTTGATTTTTTCAAAGTAGTGCTGGCCCTTTTTATGCTGTATTATTGTTAGTGTTCTTGTCCTGCATTTTTGTTTGATGGGAAAAAATTATATGGAAGTTTTGCACATGTAACACTTATTTTAGTTCCAATACCAGGACTTTTTTTTATTATGAAAAGATAGTTTAAACAGTCATTGTCAGCTATTCCACAAAAAAGATATTAATGACATATGGCTTGGGACAGGAACAAATATTGTGGCATATTAAACTGGTTAATGATCCAGCATCCAAGAATGATTTGAAGGATGAGTGGGCATTCTATTAGGAAGCCAGGAGGCTTGGAGGGTACTAACACATGGTCATTAAAGCACTTTACATCATGGACGTTACAGGTGACACATATTTCACAAAAGACCCTCAAATTTCTATTCGGAGTGCCAATGCAGACTAACAAGTGTTTTTAACTGAGCTGTTAAATATAGTCAACCATTATGTACATTTCTGCAAAAAATTGAATTCGATATTTTGCAACAAATACAAAACCTTTTAAAAAAATAATAATAATTCATGAATTGCAATCAAAATTACAAGGTGATAAGATGTTGGTGACATAAATATAGTGTCAAAAACTATGTCACGTCTTATAACAATTGGGAGTTCTAACTTTGGTAAATATTGTGGAAGACTTTCAGACCTATTATATTTGGAAAAGTTCTCAGTAACCATACTTTTCGGGAACAAAGAGAATAATATATGGATTTCAAATACAGTGTACAATGTATCTGAATATCCCAATTATTTATATGTATATTTTATAAATTGTAAATTAAAAAGATGATATCAGCTACAATGCTTTTTTTAATTGTATTCTTATTATATTATTTTCAGTATTTAAACATGTATACCAGTAAAATAGGACATTTATCTGCTAGATTTGAGAAACTGATCAAACTAGTAGGAACTCATCTGACTCATTATGTCTACTCAATGATCACATACATACAGGTAACTATACTACATGTATGTTCATGAATAAGTATAGGAGTTTTTTATACAGTAGGTTCATGGATTAAGTATAGGATTATGAGTTATGAGTTTTTACACAACTTTCAACAATATTACAGTTATCACAGCGGTCAGTACTATTGGGACAAGAAATATAAAAAGCTACTGATGACCTGCCGCTAGGCATGCTGTATTGAGTACACCTCCCCATGAACAGGAATTATACTCACAACTTCTTTGCATTGCTAAATGTAAATGCAACTGCGATGCGAGTTCAGCCATGATAGTTGAAAGGATTCTAAAAGGGTGTAAATAAAGGTGTTGAGAGTTTTATGTTATTAATAAGTTATAAGGAATGAATGTCTAAAGAGGGGAAATGGAACTGTTTCAATATTTACTTTTAAGTTGTACAAATGGTATGTCATGATTTTGAAATATCTTCATTATATGTTAGTCATATATATTTTTTTTTTTTTTTCACAACTTCCTTTTAAATTTGTGCACCAGTTATTCACTGAAAAAGGTAAGCTGAATAATGAATTAATATTGCATTTTTATATTACATTTATAGACAACTGAAAATGAGCAGTTACAACAAAATATGGATAAGGGAAAGAAAGACAAGAAAAAGACGACAGCTGCCTTGAAAGCAGGAAGTGTAAGTATGAAAATGAGGGATATTGTATACCTCAACAATATCTCTTGTTTCAAGTTAATCCTGGGTCAAAATCTATATTTCCTCAAAAATTTTGTATGCAAAATTTCATCTATATGTACATTTTAAATGGGAATTGCAAGGCATGTTCCTCACAATATTTAAGATTGTGGTGAGCATTTGTTTTTGTGTCAAATATAACCTTTAATTGTTGACAACTTGATTTATTATTTAAACACTTGAAATGATAATACACTTTAGCTTAAAACATTTATATAATGTTCAATACACCTTTATATGCACAAAATGGCATAGAGCTGCATTATGTTATTTTTAAGTTTCCTTTTGTAAAAGGATTTTCTCTATGAACAAGCATTATACAAATGTAACTGCCTTTTCATTATAGTATTGATTTTTT
Source organism: Bathymodiolus brooksi (assembly GCA_963680875.1). Classification (NCBI taxonomy): domain Eukaryota; kingdom Metazoa; phylum Mollusca; class Bivalvia; order Mytilida; family Modiolidae; genus Bathymodiolus; species Bathymodiolus brooksi. Next base: position 50,628,732 of record OY804577.1, read on the forward strand.
TGTAGGCTAAAGCACTGAAGCAGTCAAGGACAATTCCTAACTTGATATTTGCAATAGAGACCTTTGAAAAATTTCTGATACAACTTACAAAGAAATCCAAGGTGTTTACTTACTATATTTTGCATTATATTGATGATTTTATCATTGTTAGAGAAAAGAACTGTTTTACACAAACAAATTGGTTTATAATGTTACATGAAATGTACAGTCACCTATGACTGGTGTTATAAAATCGTTTTGTCTGAAGTGATGCCTGAGGAGCGGTTGTGTTCATGATCATATGATAGTTGGATTTACAACTACCTGTTTATTTTGTTATCTGTAATACATGGAGTATATCTGAGAAAAGTTTGAAGATACCAAAGGGATAATTAAAAGCGATAAATCAAAGGAAAGACAATACAATGGTCTAAAGAAAAAGGACAAAATGGAAAAAAAATATGCAGAAAATTAAAGGAAGAGCAACACGAACCCTACTGAAAACCAAAGGTGAATTCAATTCCTGCTCCACTAGTAGCACCAGTGGTCTTGTTAGAAATCTGGTGATCAGTCATGAAAGAGGAAATAAGGATTGGACTGGGACTACAAGAAACAACATATCCGTAACGGCTAACCATGTAATGATGACTTCAACTTAACCAATAGGAACCCTTGATTCAGTAACTTCCTTGTTAGCAGCAACCCTCTTTCAAGGAAATTCTGACAGGAACCACAAAGCTATGGACTATTGTATCAACTGAGATATGCAGGTGCTACTGTAATGTTGCTACATATAAATGGAAAGTTTACAATGGGAAAATTTAAATCATGTCTTTAGTCGTAAAGTTTTGTTCATTACAGACATTCACTGTCAATTACTAGATGTAGATCAAAGTATGAAGCAGACCTTGTTGTATGTCGTGGTATCCTTTATTTCAAGTTCAGTTGAACGGATAGATGTGATCAACACAGTCACCAAACCTTGAGTAATTCAGTGACATCACATCTATATAGCAGAATGTGAAATTAAAGGACAGGGCTATCTTCTAAATTTAAAAGCTCCTCGAAGTCGGCTTCATATGAATAAAAGAACAAATCAGACAGAGGAGGAGCACAGTTGATACCCATAGGAATGCCATCTATCTGATTAATAAAGACATGTAGGATGTAATTTATTATAAAAAGTCATTAACAAGTCTATATAGCAGAATGTGAAATTAAAGGACAGTGCTATCTTCTAAATTTAAAAGCTCCTCGAAGTCGGCTTCATATGAATAAAAGAACAAATCAGACAGGAGGAGCACAGTTGATACCCATAGGAATGCCATCTATCTGATTAATAAAGACATGTAGGATGTAATTTATTATAAAAAGTCATTAACAAGTCATGGCAGTAAAGCTGTTTAGTAATATTCATGGTTGAAATTATGTTTGATAAGCGATCCTTATGATGAAAGGGTGTATGGGAAAGATTTTTAACCAAAAACAAATTAATATCACTCCCTTATTATACTGTTGATACTTTCCCAAAGATGGTTTATTTAACATAACTGAATGTTCAATCTCTTTCATTTCTATTACAGGTAAATTTGATGGAGCACATGAAGCAAAGTACATCTAGAGATTTTCGTATCAATGTAGCAGCGTTACAGGAGGTTTCTGAGAGTGAGGAAGAAGATGAGGAGGATATTACTGATGGGGATACTCAAGATGAGGTAAGAGATCTAGAAAAAAAATATTCCCAGTATTTTTTTTAATGATACGTAATTTCCTGGTGTAAAATAAGGGCTGTCGTGATCATATGGTAGTTGAATTTACAACTACCTGTGCAATCAGTGGCTATCGCCCTAAAGTTGTGAATTTGAACCCCGTTCATGACGAGGTGTAATCAATACAACAATATGTGATAGTTTGTCAGTGATTGGAGACAGGTCCATGGTTTTCTCCAGGTACTCCAGTTTCCTCCACCGATAAAACTGACCAACACGATATAACTGAAATATTGTGGAAAGTGGCGTTAAACACCCTAAACCTAAACCTGGTTTAAAATACTAACTGCGCTATAAGCTTTAGAGCCCTTTTCAGCTCACTTGACTTCTTGTATTCTTCTAGCATGGGCATAACAAGATGAAGTGAAGGTCTTTTTTGTTAAATGTGGTGCTACATTGCTGGGATTTATAAAAACCAAACCACAATGTTAAATACCATTGCTACATGAATTTTGTGTTTCAATAGTCAATCAAACTTGTCCCAAGTTGATCATGATGTTTCATATACTTATAATATTAAGAGTGGGTGAGATCTGACAAGTTAGAAATGAGATTTCCGTTTTGACTAAAATACAATGTCATGTCTATGTTATATATGGACACTTTATGGAACATGTGGCTATTTTTGGTGTCCCCAATCTAGGTAATTGTGTTAATGTGTACAAAGTTACATTGTCATGTATGATAATGCTTTTCAAAATGCATGTAAATTTGTATTCTTCTTTATTTTTTAGCCAGTGGAGGTTGTTAGTGAAGAAGAAACAACTGATGAAAACCAGGAACCACCCAATAAAAAAGTATGTAAGGAATCTGAAGGAACTTCTAAGAAAGGAAAACTTGCATCAAAAGGAAAGAAAAGTTTGAAAGTAAATTGATTATACATGTGCAAGAAGAGAAAAGGATATGTGTTTATTTCAAGCAAAAGAAAAATATATACAGTTAAACCTGTATTAAGAGGTCACCTTTGGGAGAAAGAAAAGGTTGTCTTAAAAGAGGTTCAATTCATATGAAATTTTCTATGACGGGACAAAAAAAAGATGACCTTTTAATACAGGTGACTGCATTGGCAGGTTTGACTATCACATTGATGTTCTGAAGAGTGAATTAATTTGACCAAAAAGCTAGAGAGAATTTCACTGGATGGACATGCACATTTTATAGAAACAACTAGTATTGCAGAAAGATTAATAAACTTTTTATATAAGAAACTCTTCAAATGAATTATAGATGTTTATATTCCAGGTATAAAAAGCTGTAATGCAATTACATTTTCATACCAATAATTGTATGTGTGATCAGCTTGGAATTTAATTTTTTTTTTCTGATACACTACAGCTGATGAGAGATGATTTCCTTTGTATATTTCCTAATATGTTATGTTCATTTGTTGGGAAAAGATCATTTATTTTCCCTATTGCATATTAACTACTGAGTTCATTACTCTTACAAAGATTTATAATGATATCCCTTCAAAGTAATATGCTATAATAACTGTCAGAAATTTAGTTGAGATTCCAATTTTGACACCAAAGGTCTCAAAAGAAATGACACGCCGAACTTTGTTGTATTGGAAAACTCTACAAACACAGTCAATGACTATGTAGGTTATTATAGCAGTTTTCAACCGATACACATCGTAAAATACACATCGTAAACTGTAACAAATCAGCAGAACAAAATAACCGATGCAGAGATCCTTACAAATCGCCTTGATGAGTCCTTGACTTTCCATTTTCAGTTAGGATTCACCAAAGTTTTCAAATATTGAATTTTTACAATGATGGGACTCACCAAAATGTTCAGAAATGTCTTCAGAAATTGCTATAAGTATCCTTGCAGAAGAGACAAACTCAAATTTCAAACACTATCTCTTTAATGTCTGTCTGCTATACATTAGTAGTTTTTCACTACAAAAAGTTTCTTCTCTGAAACCACTGGTCCAATTTGACCAAACTTTGATGTTTCCTTTTTAGCTTTGTACCCACTAACCTAACCTCAATCCAAGATTGCTGTTATCAATAAAAATAAATTTTAATTTTTTTTAACTTCCACATTTTTGGCTAAAATTAAAAGTATAACAGTCTGATAAAATGAGTTGTTAATCGTAAATTGCGGATGTTTTTTTGAAATGTGTAATTTTGCCAGTTTTGTGCTGGTTATGCAAATTGGGTATGCTTTGATAAAAAAAAATTATATCACTTTCTCTGAAACAACTTAACAAAATTACACCAAACATGGTTGGTGTAGTCCTTGGTACATTTTTTGTAGTCCCTTTTGCATAGGTATGTCTGACAGCACTGCACTCTATCTTGGATAAGGGCCCGGGTGGCTCAATGAGTTAGGTAGTTGGATTGCCTAACAACTCATACAAGCCTATCACCAATACAGCGTGGGTTCGCGCCCGGCTTTGTAAATTACAAAAAAGGGTGCACTCGACTCGCAGCCGAAAGTGATAAAGTTTACCCGTTGCTTGCCCATGGTTGGTGGTTCTCTCCGGGTACTCCGGCTTCTTCCACCACTAAAACTGGTCGTCATGATATAGCTGAAAGTGGCATTAAAACACAAAAAATCAATCAATCAACCATCTTAGATAATCATTATTACAAAATAAATTTCTCCAAATAATTACAAATTCTTTATCTTAAATGAAATTTGTAATTTTGTTGAATTTATGCAAATTAAGACTATCTTGACAAGCATTTTTTGGAAGATCTTAATGTTTTTCTGTTATTTGGTTTTTTCATCTTGTGCTTCTTTGCCTCTTTATTTATGATTGTTTTGTATGTATCGCTATACCTATGGTTTAAGAGAATAAATATATATTATTACATGGCATTTTTCATATCGTACCTTTTATCAGGCCTAGGTCATGATATTAGCCAGAGAGCCAACATTGTGTTTCAAATATGCACAGGGCCTGAGTGGCTCAATGAGTTAGGTAATTAGATTTCCTAACAACTCATACAAGCCTATCACAGGTTTGTGCCCGGCTTTGTAAATTACAAAAAAGGGTGCACTCGACTCACAGCTGCAAGTGATAAAGTTTACCAGTTACTTGCCCATGGTCAGTGGTTCTCCCCAGGTACTTCGGCTTCTTCCACCACTAAAACTGGTTGCCATGATATAGCTGAAATATTTTTTAGTTCACCTGAACCTTTGGTCCAGGTGAACTATTGCCATCACTTGGCGTCCGTCGTCTGTTGTCTGTAAACTTTTCACATTTCAAGCTTCTTCTCCGAAACCACAGGGCCGATTGGAACCAAACTTAGCAGGAATGTTCCTTGGATGGTCCTCTACAAAGTTACTGTTTTTCGTTCCAGTCGGATATTCAATATGGCTGCCAGGGCCAATAATATGCTCTGATTTGCTGAAATTTCAAAGATCTTCTTCTCTGAAACTAATGAACTGACTGAACCCAAACTGTAAATTAATGATCATTGGAATGTCCTTTACCAAGTTTCTGTTTTTTATGCCGATCGGAAATCCAAGATGGCCACCACCGCAGGACATAGATTAACATTGGACCCTATGGGAAAATGTTCAAATGCCTTCTTCTCAGAAACTACAAATATGATTAAAGCCAAACTGTACATGAATGTTCATTGGATGGTCCTCTACAAACTTTACGTTTTTTGTTCCGATATGAAATTCCAAATGGCGGCTACGGCAGGACTTAGTTTAACATTGGACCCTATGGGGAAAATGTTTCAAAACACTTCTTCTCTGAAACCACTAGGACAGTTGAAACCAAACTGACCAGGAATGATCATTGGAAGGTCCTCTACAAATTTTATGTTTTTTATGCCGATCGGAAATCCAAGATGGCCGCAACCGCAATACATAGATTAACATTGGATCCTACGGGAAAATGTTCAAATGCCTTCTTCTCAGAAACTACAAATATGATTAAAGCCAAACTGTACATGAATGTTCATTGGATGGTCCTCTACAAACTTTACGTATTTTGTTCCGATATGAAATTCAAAATGGCGGCTACGGCAGGACTTAGTTTAACATTGGACCCTATGGGAAAAATGTTTCAAAACGCTTCTTCTCTGAAACCAAACTACCCAGGAATGATCATTGGAAGGTCCTCTACAAATTTTATGTTTTTTATGCCGATCGGAAATCCAAGATGGCCGCCACCGCAATACATAGATTAACATTGGACCCTATGGGAAAATGTTCAAATGCCTTCTTCTCAGAAACTACAAATATTATTAAAGCCAAACTGTACATGAATGTTCATTGGATGGTCCTCTACAAACTTTACGTTTTTTGTTCTGATATGAAATTCCAAATGGCGGCTACGGCAGGACTTAGTTTAACATTGGACCCTATGGGAAAAATGTTTCAAAACGCTTCTTCTCTGAAACCACTAGGACAATTGACACCAAACTGCCCAGGAATGATCATTGGAAGGTCCTCTACAAAATTATGTTTTTTATGTCGATCGGAAATCCAAGATGGCCGCCACCGCAATACATATATTAACATTGGACCCTATGGGAAAATGTTCAAATGCCTTCTTCTCAGAAACTACAAATATTATTAAAGCCAAACTGTACATGAATGTTCATTGGAAGGTCCTCTACAAACTTTACGTTTTTTGTTCCGATATGAAATTCAAAACGGCGGCTACGGCAGGACTTAGTTTAACATTGGACCCTATGGGGAAAATGTTTCAAAGCGCTTCTTCTCTGAAACCACTAGGACAGTTGAAACCAAACTGCCCAGGAATGATCATTGGAAGGTCCTCTACAAATTTTATATTTTTTATGCCGATCGGAAATCCAAGATGGCCACCACCGCAGGACATAGATTAACATTGGACCCTATGGGAAAATGTTCAAATGCCTTCTTCTCAGAAACTACAAATATTATTAAAGCCAAACTGTACATGAATGTTCATTGGATGGTCCTCTACAAACTTTACGTTTTTTGTTCCGGTATGAAATTCCAAATGGCAACTACGGCAGGACTTAGTTTAACATTGGACCCTATGGGAAAAATGTTTCAAAACGCTTCTTCACTGAAACCAAACTGCCCAGGAATGATCATTGGAAGGTCCTCTACACAATTTATGTTTTTATGTCGATTGGAAATCCAAGATGGCCGCCACCGCAATACATAGATTAACATTGGACCCTATGGGAAAATGTTCAAATGCCTTCTTCTCAGAAACTACAAATATGATTAAAGCCAAACTGTACATGAATGTTCATTGGATGGTCCTCTACAAACTTTACGTATTTTGTTCCGATATGAAATTCAAAATGGCGGCTACGGCAGAACTTAGTTTAACATTGGACCCTATGGGGAAAATGTTTCCAAACGCTTCTTCTCTGAAACCACTAGGACAATTGAAACCAAACGGCCCAGGAATGATCATTGGAAGGTCCTCTACAAATTTTATGTTTTTTATGCCGATCGGAAATCCAAGATGGCCGCCACCGCAATACATAGATTAACATTGGACCCTAAGGGAAAATGTTCAAATGCCTTCTTCTCAGAAACTACAAATATTATTAAAGCCAAACTGTACATGAATGTTCATTGGATGGTCCTCTACAAACTTTACGTATTTTGTTCCGGTATGAAATTCCAAATGGCGGCTACGGCAGGACTTAGTTTAACATTGGACCCTATGGGAAAAATGTTTCAAAACGCTTCTTCTCTGAAACCACTTGGACAATTGAAACCAAACTGCCCAGGAATGATCATTGGAAGGTCCTCTACAAAATTATGTTTTTTATGTCGATCGGAAATCCAAGATGGCCGCCACCGCAATACATAGATTAACATTGGACCCTATGGGAAAATGTTCAAATGGCTTCTTCTCAGAAACTACAAATATGATTAAAGCCAAACTGTACATGAATGTTCATTGGATGGTCCTCTACATACATTACGTTTTTTGTTCCGATATGAAATTCAAAATGGCGGCTACGGCAGGACTTAGTTTAACATTGGACCCTATGGGGAAAATGTTTCAAAACGCTTCTTCTCTGAAACCACTAGGACAGTTGAAACCAAACTGCCCAGGAATGATCATTGGAAGGTCCTCTACAAATTTATGTTTTTTATGCCAATCGGAAATCCAAGATGGCCACCACCGCAGGACATAGATTAACATTGGACCCTATGGGAAAATGTTCAAATGCCTTCTTCTCAGAAACTACAAATATGATTAAAGCCAAACTGTACATGAATGTTCATTGGATGGTCCTCTACAAACTTTACGTTTTTTCTTCCGATATGAAATTCAAAATGGCAGCTACGGCAGGACTTAGTTTAACATTGGACCCTATGGGGAAAATGTTTCAAAACGCTTCTTCTCTGAAACCGCTAGGACAGTTGAAACCAAACTGCCCAGGAATGATCATTGGAAGGTCCTCTACAAATTATATGTTTTTTATGCCGATTGGAAATCCAAGATGGCCGCCACCGCAATACATAGATTAACATTGGACCCTATGGGAAAATGTTCAAATGCCTTCTTCTCAGAAACTACAAATATGATTAAAGCCAAACTGTACATGAATGTTCATTAGATGGTCCTCTACAAACTTTACGTTTTTTGTTCCGGTATGAAATTCAAAATGGCAGCTACGGCAGGACTTAGTTTAACATTGGACCCTATGGGGAAAATGTTTCAAAACGCTTCTTCTCTGAAACCACTAGGACAGTTGAAACCAAGCTGCCCAGGAATGATCATTGGAAGGTCCTCTACAAATTTTATGTTTTTTATGCCGATCGGAAATCCAAGATGGCCGCCACCGCAATACATAGATTAACATTGGACCCTATGGGAAAATGTTCAAATGCCTTCTTCTCAGAAACTACAAATATGATTAAAGCCAAACTGTACATGAATGTTCATTGGATGGTCCTCTACAAACTTTACGTTTTTTGTTCCGATATGAAATTCAAAACGGCGGCTACGGCAGGACTTAGTTTAACATTGGACCCTATGGGGAAAATGTTTCAAAACGCTTCTTCTCTGAAACCACTAGGACAGTTGAAACCAAACTGCCCAGGAATGATCATTGGAAGGTCCTCTACAAATTTTATGTTTTTTATGCTGATCGGAAATCCAAGATGGCCGCCACCGCAGGACATAGATTAACATTGAACCCTATGGGAAAATGTTCAAATGCCTTCTTCTCAGAAACTACAAATATTATTAAAGCCAAACTGTACATGAATGTTCATTGGATGGTCCTCTACAAACTTTACGTTTTTTGTTTCGGTATGGAATTCCAAATGGCGGCTACGGCAGGACTTAGTTTAACATTGGACCCTATGGGGAAAATGTTTCAAAACGCTTCTCTGAAACCACTAGGACAGTTGAAACCAAACTGCCCAGGAATGATCATTGGAAGGTACTCTACAAATTTTATGTTTTTTATGCCGATCGGAAATCCAAGATGGCCGCCACCGCAGGACATAGATTAACATTGGACCCTATGGGAAAATGTTCAAATGCCTTCTTCTCAGAAACTACAAATATTATTAAAGCCAAACTGTACATGAATGTTCATTGGATGGTCCTCTACAAACTTTACGTTTTTTGTTCCGGTATGAACTTCCAAATGGCGGCTACGGCAGGACTTAGTTTAACATTGGACCCTATGGGAAAAATGTTTCAAAACGCTTCTTCTCTGAAACCACTAGGACAGTTGAAACCAAACTGCCCAGGAATGATCATTGGAAGGTCCTCTACAAATTTATGTTTTTTATGCTGATCGGATATCCAAGATGGCCACCACCGCAATACATAGATTAACATTGGACCCTATGGGAAAATGTTCAAATGCCTTCTTCTCAGAAACTACAAATATGATTAAAGCCAAACTGTACATGAATGTTCATTGGATGGTCCTCTACAAACTTTACGTATTTTGTTCCGATATGAAATTCAAAATGGCGGCTACGGCAGGACTTAGTTTAACATTGGACCCTATGGGAAAAATGTTTCAAAACGCTTCTTCTCTGAAACCAAACTACCCAGGAATGATCATTGGAAGGTCCTCTACAAAATTATGTTTTTTATGTCGATCGGAAATCCAAGATGGCCGCCACCGCAATACATAGATTAACATTGGACCCTATGGGAAAATGTTCAAATGCCTTCTTCTCAGAAACTACAAATATTATTAAAGCCAAACTGTACATGAATGTTCATTGGATGGTCCTCTACAAACTTTAAGTTTTTTGTTCCGATATGAAATTCAAAACGGCGGCTACGGCAGGACTTAGTTTAACATTGGACCCTATGGGGAAAATGTTTCAAAGCGCTTCTTCTCTGAAACCACTAGGACAGTTGAAACCAAACTGCCCAGGAATGATCATTGGAAGGTTCTCTACAAATTTTATGTTTTTTATGCCGATCGGAAATCCAAGATGGCCACCACCGCAGGACATAGATTAACATTGGACCCTATGGGAAAATGTTCAAATGCCTTCTTCTCAGAAACTACAAATATTATTAAAGCCAAACTGTACATGAATGTTCATTGGATGGTCCTCTACAAACTTTACGTTTTTTGTTCCGGTATGAAATTCCAAATGGCGACTACGGCAGGACTTAGTTTAACATTGGACCCTATGGGAAAAATGTTTCAAAACGCTTCTTCACTGAAACCACTTGGACAATTGAAACCAAACTGCCCAGGAATGATCATTGGAAGGTCCTCTACACAATTTATGTTTTTATGTCGATTGGAAATCCAAGATGGCCGCCACCGCAATACATAGATTAACATTGAACCCTATGGGAAAATGTTCAAATGCCTTCTTCTCAGAAACTACAAATATGATTAAAGCCAAACTGTACATGAATGTTCATTGGATGGTCCTCTACAAACTTTACGTTTTTTGTTCCGATATGAAATTCAAAACGGCGGCTACGGCAGGACTTAGTTTAACATTGGACCCTATGGGGAAAATGTTTCAAAACGCTTCTTCTCTGAAACCACTAGGACAGTTGAAACCAAACTGCCCAGGAATGATCATTGGAAGGTCCTCTACAAATTTTATGTTTTTTATGCCGATCGGAAATCCAAGATGGCCACCACCGCAGGACATAGATTAACATTGAACCCTATGGGAAAATGTTCAAATGCCTTCTTCTCAGAAACTACAAATATTATTAAAGCCAAACTGTACAAGAATGTTCATTGGATGGTCCTCTACAAACTTTACGTTTTTTGTTCTGATATGAAATTCAAAATGGCAGCTACGGCAGGACTTAGTTTAACATTGGACCCTATGGGAAAAATGTTTCAAAACGCTTCTTCTCTGAAATCACTAGGACAATTGACACCAAACTGCCCAGGAATGATCATTGGAAGGTCCTCTACAATATGATGTTTTTTATTTCGATCGGAAATCCAAGATGGCCGCCACCGCAATACATAGATTAACATTGGACCCTATGGGAAAATGTTCAAATGCCTTCTTCTCAGAAACTACAAATATGATTAAAGCCAAACTGTACATGAATGTTCATTGGATGGTCCTCTACAAACTTTACGTTTTTTGTTCCGATATGAAATTCAAAATGGCGGCTACGGCAGGACTTAGTTTAACATTGGACCCTATGGGAAACATGTTTCAAAACCCTTCTCTGAAACCACTAGGACAGTTGAAACCAAACTGCCCAGGAATGATCATTGGAAGGTCCTCTACAAATTTTATGTTTTTTATGCCGATCGGAAATCCAAGATGGCCGCCACCGCAGGACATAGATTAACATTGGACCCTAAGGGAAAATGTTCAAATGCCTTCTTCTCAGAAACTACAAATATTATTAAAGCCAAACTGTACATGAATGTTCATTGGATGGTCCTCTACAAAATTTACGATTTTTGTTCCGATATGAAATTCAAAATGGCGGCTACGGCAGGACTTAGTTTAACATTGGACCCTATGGGAAAATGTTTCAAAACGCTTCTTCTCTGAAACCACTAGGACAGTTGAAACCAAACTGCCCAGGAATGATCATTGGAAGGTCCTCTACAAATTTTATGTTTTTTATGCTGATCGGAAATCCAAGATGGCCGCCACCGCAGGACATAGATTAACATTGAACCCTATGGGAAAATGTTCAAATGCCTTCTTCTCAGAAACTACAAATATTATTAAAGCCAAACTGTACATGAATGTTCATTGGATGGTCCTCTACAAACTTTACGTTTTTTGTTTCGGTATGAAATTCCAAATGGCGGCTACGGCAGGACTTAGTTTAACATTGGACCCTATGGGGAAAATGTTTCAAAACGCTTCTCTGAAACCACTAGGACAGTTGAAACCAAACTGCCCAGGAATGATCATTGGAAGGTACTCTACAAATTTTATGTTTTTTATGCCGATCGGAAATCCAAGATGGCCGCCACCGCAGGACATAGATTAACATTGGACCCTATGGGAAAATGTTCAAATGCCTTCTTCTCAGAAACTACAAATATTATTAAAGCCAAACTGTACATGAATGTTCATTGGATGGTCCTCTACAAACTTTACGTTTTTTGTTCCGGTATGAACTTCCAAATGGCGGCTACGGCAGGACTTAGTTTAACATTGGACCCTATGGGAAAAATGTTTCAAAACGCTTCTTCTCTGAAACCACTAGGACAGTTGAAACCAAACTGCCCAGGAATGATCATTGGAAGGTCCTCTACAAATTTATGTTTTTTATGCTGATCGGAAATCCAAGATGGCCACCACCGCAATACATAGATTAACATTGGACCCTATGGGAAAATGTTCAAATGCCTTCTTCTCAGAAACTACAAATATGATTAAAGCCAAACTGTACATGAATGTTCATTGGATGGTCCTCTACAAACTTTACGTATTTTGTTCCGATATGAAATTCAAAATGGCGGCTACGGCAGGACTTAGTTTAACATTGGACCCTATGGGAAAAATGTTTCAAAACGCTTCTTCTCTGAAACCAAACTACCCAGGAATGATCATTGGAAGGTCCTCTACAAAATTATGTTTTTTATGTCGATCGGAAATCCAAGATGGCCGCCACCGCAATACATAGATTAACATTGGACCCTATGGGAAAATGTTCAAATGCCTTCTTCTCAGAAACTACAAATATTATTAAAGCCAAACTGTACATGAATGTTCATTGGATGGTCCTCTACAAACTTTACGTTTTTTGTTCCGATATGAAATTCAAAACGGCGGCTACGGCAGGACTTAGTTTAACATTGGACCCTATGGGGAAAATGTTTCAAAGCGCTTCTTCTCTGAAACCACTAGGACAGTTGAAACCAAACTGCCCAGGAATGATCATTGGAAGGTTCTCTACAAATTTTATGTTTTTTATGCCGATCGGAAATCCAAGATGGCCACCACCGCAATACATAGATTAACATTGGACCCTATGGGAAAATGTTCAAATGCCTTCTTCTCAGAAACTACAAATATTATTAAAGCCAAACTGTACATGAATGTTCATTGGATGGTCCTCTACAAACTTTACGTTTTTTGTACCGATATGAAATTCAAAATGGCAGCTACGGCAGGACTTAGTTTAACATTGGACCCTATGGGAAAAATGTTTCAAAACGCTTCTTCTCTGAAACCACTTGGACAATTGACACCAAACTGCCCAGGAATGATCATTGGAAGGTCCTCTACAAAATTATGTTTTTTATGTCGATCGGAAATCCAAGATGGCCGCCACCGCAATACATAGATTAACATTGGACCCTATGGGAAAATGTTCAAATGCCTTCTTCTCAGAAACTACAAATATGATTAAAGCCAAACTGTACATGAATGTTCATTGGATGATCCTCTACAAAAATTACGTTTTTTGTTCCGATATGAAATTCAAAATGGCGGCTACGGCAGGACTTAGTTTAACATTGGACCCTATGGGAAAAATGTTTCAAAACGCTTCTCTGAAACCACTAGGACAGTTGAAACCAAACTGCCCAGGAATGATCATTGGAAGGTCCTCTACAAATTTTATGTTTTTTATGCCGATCGGAAATCCAAGATGGCCACCACCGCAGGACATAGATTAACATTGGACCCTAAGGGAAAATGTTCAAATGCCTTCTTCTCAGAAACTACAAATATTATTAAAGCCAAACTGTACATGAATGTTCATTGGATGGTCCTCTACAAACTTTACGTTTTTTGTTCCGGTATGAAATTCCAAATGGCGGCTACGGCAGGACTTAGTTTAACATTGGACCCTATGGGAAAAATGTTTCAAAATGCTTCTTCTCTGAAACCACTTGGACAATTGAAACCAAACTGCCCAGGAATGATCATTGGAAGGTCCTCTACACAATTTATGTTTTTATGTCGATTTGAAATCCAAGATGGCCACCACCGCAATACATAGATTAACATTGGACCTTATGGGAAAATGTTCAAATGCCTTCTTCTCAGAAACTACAAATATGATTAAAGCCAAACTGTACATGAATGTTCATTGGATGGTCCTCTACAAACTTTACGTTTTTTGTTCCGATATGAAATTCAAAATGGCAGCTACGGCAGGACTTAGTTTAACATTGGACCCTATGGGAAAAATGTTTCAAAACGCTTCTTCTCTGAAACCACTTGGACAATTGACACCAAACTGCCCAGGAATGATCATTGGAAGGTCCTCTACAAATTTTATGTTTTTTATGCCGATCGGAAATCCAAGATGGCCGCCACCGCAATACATAGATTAACATTGGACCCTACGGGAAAATGTTCAAATGCCTTCTTCTCAGAAACTACAAATATGATTAAAGCCAAACTGTACATGAATGTTCATTGGATGGTCCTCTACAAACTTTACGTTTTTTGTTCCGATATGAAATTCCAAATGGCGGCTACGGCAGGATTTAGTTTAACATTGGACCCTATGGTGAAAATGTTTCAAAACGCTTCTTCTCTGAAACCACTAGGACAGTTGAAACCAAACTGCCCAGGAATGATCATTGGAAGGTCCTCTACAAATTTTATGTTTTTTATGCCGATCGGAAATCCAAGATGGCCGCCACCGCAATACATAGATTAACATTGGACCCTATGGGAAAATGTTCAAATGCCTTCTTCTCAGAAACTACAAATATGATTAAAGCCAAACTGTACATGAATGTTCATTGGATGGTCCTCTACAAACTTTACGTTTTTTGTTCTGATATGAAATTCCAAATGGCGGCTACGGCAGGACTTAGTTTAACATTGGACCCTATGGGAAAAATGTTTCAAAACGCTTCTTCTCTGAAACCACTAGGACAATTGACACCAAACTGCCCAGGAATGATCATTGGAAGGTCCTCTACAAAATTATGTTTTTTATGTCGATCGGAAATCCAAGATGGCCGCCACCGCAATACATATATTAACATTGGACCCTAAGGGAAAATGTTCAAATACCTTCTTCTCAGAAACTACAAATATTATTAAAGCCAAACTGTACATGAATGTTCATTGGATGGTCCTCTACAAACTTTACGTTTTTTGTTCCGATATGAAATTCAAAATGGCGGCTACGGCAGGACTTAGTTTAACATTGGACCCTATGGGGAAAATGTTTCAAAACGCTTCTTCTCTGAAACCACTTGGACAATTGAAACCAAACTGCCCAGGAATGATCATTGGAAGGTCCTCTACAAAATTATGTTTTTTATGTCGATCGGAAATCCAAGATGGCCGCCACCGCGATACATAGATTAACATTGGACCCTATGGGAAAATGTTCAAATGCCTTCTTCTCAGAAACTACAAATATGATTAAAGCCAAACTGTACATGAATGTTCATTGGATGGTCCTCTACAAACTTTACGTTTTTTGTTCCGATATGAAATTCAAAATGGCGGCTACGGCAGGACTTAGTTTAACATTGGACCCTATGGGGAAATGTTTCAAAACGCTTCTTCTCTGAAACCACTAGGACAGTTGAAACCAAACTGCCCAGGAATGATCATTGGAAGGTCCTCTACAAATTTTATGTCTTTTATGCCGATCGGAAATCCAAGATGGCCACCACCGCAGGACATAGATTAACATTGGACCCTAAGGGAAAATGTTCAAATGCCTTCTTCTCAGAAACTACAAATATTATTAAAGCCAAACTGTACATGAATGTTCATTGGATGGTCCTCTACAAACTTTACGTTTTTTGTTCCGATATGAAATTCAAAATGGCAGCTACGGCAGGACTTAGTTTAACATTGGACCCTATGGGAAAAATGTTTCAAAACGCTTCTTCTCTGAAACCACTTGGACAATTGACACCAAACTGCCCAGGAATGATCATTGGAAGGTCCTCTACAAAATTATGTTTTTTATGTCGATCGGAAATCCAAGATGGCCGCCACCGCAATACATAGATTAACATTGGACCCTATGGGAAAATGTTCAAATGCCTTCTTCTCAGAAACTACAAATATGATTAAAGCCAAACTGTACATGAATGTTCATTGGATGATCCTCTACAAAAATTACGTTTTTTGTTCCGATATGAAATTCAAAATGGCGGCTACGGCAGGACTTAGTTTAACATTGGACCCTATGGGAAAAATGTTTCAAAACGCTTCTCTGAAACCACTAGGACAGTTGAAACCAAACTGCCCAGGAATGATCATTGGAAGGTCCTCTACAAATTTTATGTTTTTTATGCCGATCGGAAATCCAAGATGGCCACCACCGCAGGACATAGATTAACATTGGACCCTAAGGGAAAATGTTCAAATGCCTTCTTCTCAGAAACTACAAATATTATTAAAGCCAAACTGTACATGAATGTTCATTGGATGGTCCTCTACAAACTTTACGTTTTTTGTTCCGGTATGAAATTCCAAATGGCGGCTACGGCAGGACTTAGTTTAACATTGGACCCTATGGGAAAAATGTTTCAAAATGCTTCTTCTCTGAAACCACTTGGACAATTGAAACCAAACTGCCCAGGAATGATCATTGGAAGGTCCTCTACACAATTTATGTTTTTATGTCGATTTGAAATCCAAGATGGCCACCACCGCAATACATAGATTAACATTGGACCTTATGGGAAAATGTTCAAATGCCTTCTTCTCAGAAACTACAAATATGATTAAAGCCAAACTGTACATGAATGTTCATTGGATGGTCCTCTACAAACTTTACGTTTTTTGTTCCGATATGAAATTCAAAATGGCAGCTACGGCAGGACTTAGTTTAACATTGGACCCTATGGGAAAAATGTTTCAAAACGCTTCTTCTCTGAAACCACTTGGACAATTGACACCAAACTGCCCAGGAATGATCATTGGAAGGTCCTCTACAAAATTATGTTTTTTATGTCGATCTGAAATCCAAGATGGCCGCCACCGCAATACATAGATTAACATTGGACCCTACGGGAAAATGTTCAAATGCCTTCTTCTCAGAAACTACAAATATGATTAAAGCCAAACTGTACATGAATGTTCATTGGATGGTCCTCTACAAACTTCACGTTTTTTGTTCCGATATGAAATTCAAAATGGCGGCTACGGCAGGATTTAGTTTAACATTGGACCCTATGGTGAAAATGTTTCAAAACGCTTCTTCTCTGAAACCACTAGGACAGTTGAAACCAAACTGCCCAGGAATGATCATTGGAAGGTCCTCTACAAATTTTATGTTTTTTATGCCGATCGGAAATCCAAGATGGCCGCCACCGCAATACATAGATTAACATTGGACCCTATGGGAAAATGTTCAAATGCCTTCTTCTCAGAAACTACAAATATGATTAAAGCCAAACTGTACATGAATGTTCATTGGATGGTCCTCTACAAACTTTACGTTTTTTGTTCTGATATGAAATTCCAAATGGCGGCTACGGCAGGACTTAGTTTAACATTGGACCCTATGGGAAAAATGTTTCAAAACGCTTCTTCTCTGAAACCACTTGGACAATTGACACCAAACTGCCCAGGAATGATCATTGGAAGGTCCTCTACAAAATTATGTTTTTTATGTCGATCGGAAATCCAAGATGGCCGCCATCGCAATACATAGATTAACATTGGACCCTATGGGAAAATGTTCAAATGCCTTCTTCTCAGAAACTACAAATATGATTAAAGCCAAACTGTACATGAATGTTCATTGGATGGTCCTCTACAAACTTTACGTTTTTTGTTCCGATATGAAATTCAAAATGGCGGCTACGGCAGGACTTAGTTTAACATTGGACTCTATGGGGAAAATGTTTCCAAACGCTTCTTCTCTGAAACCACTAGGACAGTTGAAACCAAACTACCCAGGAATGATCATTGGAAGGTCCTCTACAAATTTTATATTTTTTATGCCGATCAGAAATCCAAGATGGCCGCCACCGCAATACATAGATTAACATTGGACCCTATGGGAAAATGTTCAAATGCCTTCTTCTCAGAAACTACAAATATGATTAAAGCCAAACTGTACATGAATGTTCATTGGATGGTCCTCTACAAACTTTACGTTTTTTGTTCCGATATGAAATTCAAAATGGCGGCTACGGCAGGATTTAGTTTAACATTGGACCCTATGGGGAAAATGTTTCAAAACGCTTCTTCTCTGAAACCACTAGGACAGTTGAAACCAAACTGCCCAGGAATGATCATTGGAAGGTCCTCTACAAATTTTATGCCGATCGGAAATCCAAGATGGCCACCACCGCAGGACATAGATTAACATTGGACCCTAAGGGAAAATGTTCAAATGCCTTCTTCTCAGAAACTACAAATATTATTAAAGCCAAACTGTACATGAATGTTCATTGGATGGTCCTCTACAAACTTTACGTTTTTTGTTCCGATATGAAATTCAAAATGGCAGCTACGGCAGGACTTAGTTTAACATTGGACCCTATGGGAAAAATGTTTCAAAACGCTTCTTCTCTGAAACCACTTGGACAATTGACACCAAACTGCCCAGGAATGATCATTGGAAGGTCCTCTACAAAATTATGTTTTTTATGTCGATCGGAAATCCAAGATGGCCGCCACCGCAATACATAGATTAACATTGGACCCTATGGGAAAATGTTCAAATGCCTTCTTCTCAGAAACTACAAATATGATTAAAGCCAAACTGTACATGAATGTTCATTGGATGATCCTCTACAAAAATTACGTTTTTTGTTCCGATATGAAATTCAAAATGGCGGCTACGGCAGGACTTAGTTTAACATTGGACCCTATGGGAAAAATGTTTCAAAACGCTTCTCTGAAACCACTAGGACAGTTGAAACCAAACTGCCCAGGAATGATCATTGGAAGGTCCTCTACAAATTTTATGTTTTTTATGCCGATCGGAAATCCAAGATGGCCACCACCGCAGGACATAGATTAACATTGGACCCTAAGGGAAAATGTTCAAATGCCTTCTTCTCAGAAACTACAAATATTATTAAAGCCAAACTGTACATGAATGTTCATTGGATGGTCCTCTACAAACTTTACGTTTTTTGTTCCGGTATGAAATTCCAAATGGCGGCTACGGCAGGACTTAGTTTAACATTGGACCCTATGGGAAAAATGTTTCAAAATGCTTCTTCTCTGAAACCACTTGGACAATTGAAACCAAACTGCCCAGGAATGATCATTGGAAGGTCCTCTACACAATTTATGTTTTTATGTCGATTTGAAATCCAAGATGGCCACCACCGCAATACATAGATTAACATTGGACCTTATGGGAAAATGTTCAAATGCCTTCTTCTCAGAAACTACAAATATGATTAAAGCCAAACTGTACATGAATGTTCATTGGATGGTCCTCTACAAACTTTACGTTTTTTGTTCCGATATGAAATTCAAAATGGCAGCTACGGCAGGACTTAGTTTAACATTGGACCCTATGGGAAAAATGTTTCAAAACGCTTCTTCTCTGAAACCACTTGGACAATTGACACCAAACTGCCCAGGAATGATCATTGGAAGGTCCTCTACAAATTTTATGTTTTTTATGCCGATCGGAAATCCAAGATGGCCGCCACCGCAATACATAGATTAACATTGGACCCTACGGGAAAATGTTCAAATGCCTTCTTCTCAGAAACTACAAATATGATTAAAGCCAAACTGTACATGAATGTTCATTGGATGGTCCTCTACAAACTTCACGTTTTTTGTTCCGATATGAAATTCCAAATGGCGGCTACGGCAGGATTTAGTTTAACATTGGACCCTATGGTGAAAATGTTTCAAAACGCTTCTTCTCTGAAACCACTAGGACAGTTGAAACCAAACTGCCCAGGAATGATCATTGGAAGGTCCTCTACAAATTTTATGTTTTTTATGCCGATCGGAAATCCAAGATGGCCGCCACCGCAATACATAGATTAACATTGGACCCTATGGGAAAATGTTCAAATGCCTTCTTCTCAGAAACTACAAATATGATTAAAGCCAAACTGTACATGAATGTTCATTGGATGGTCCTCTACAAACTTTACGTTTTTTGTTCTGATATGAAATTCCAAATGGCGGCTACGGCAGGACTTAGTTTAACATTGGACCCTATGGGAAAAATGTTTCAAAACGCTTCTTCTCTGAAACCACTAGGACAATTGACACCAAACTGCCCAGGAATGATCATTGGAAGGTCCTCTACAAAATTATGTTTTTTATGTCGATCGGAAATCCAAGATGGCCGCCACCGCAATACATATATTAACATTGGACCCTATGGGAAAATGTTCAAATACCTTCTTCTCAGAAACTACAAATATTATTAAAGCCAAACTGTACATGAATGTTCATTGGATGGTCCTCTACAAACTTTACGTTTTTTGTTCCGATATGAAATTCAAAATGGCGGCTACGGCAGGACTTAGTTTAACATTGGACCCTATGGGGAAAATGTTTCAAAACGCTTCTTCTCTGAAACCACTTGGACAATTGAAACCAAACTGCCCAGGAATGATCATTGGAAGGTCCTCTACAAAATTATGTTTTTTATGTCGATCGGAAATCCAAGATGGCCGCCACCGCGATACATAGATTAACATTGGACCCTATGGGAAAATGTTCAAATGCCTTCTTCTCAGAAACTACAAATATGATTAAAGCCAAACTGTACATGAATGTTCATTGGATGGTCCTCTACAAACTTTACGTTTTTTGTTCCGATATGAAATTCAAAATGGCGGCTACGGCAGGACTTAGTTTAACATTGGACCCTATGGGGAAATGTTTCAAAACGCTTCTTCTCTGAAACCACTAGGACAGTTGAAACCAAACTGCCCAGGAATGATCATTGGAAGGTCCTCTACAAATTTTATGTCTTTTATGCCGATCGGAAATCCAAGATGGCCACCACCGCAGGACATAGATTAACATTGGACCCTAAGGGAAAATGTTCAAATGCCTTCTTCTCAGAAACTACAAATATTATTAAAGCCAAACTGTACATGAATGTTCATTGGATGGTCCTCTACAAACTTTACGTTTTTTGTTCTGATATGAAATTCAAAATGGCAGCTACGGCAGGACTTAGTTTAACATTGGACCCTATGGGAAAAATGTTTCAAAACGCTTCTTCTCTGAAACCACTTGGACAATTGACACCAAACTGCCCAGGAATGATCATTGGAAGGTCCTCTACAAAATTATGTTTTTTATGTCGATCGGAAATCCAAGATGGCCGCCACCGCAATACATAGATTAACATTGGACCCTATGGGAAAATGTTCAAATGCCTTCTTCTCAGAAACTACAAATATGATTAAAGCCAAACTGTACATGAATGTTCATTGGATGATCCTCTACAAAAATTACGTTTTTTGTTCCGATATGAAATTCAAAATGGCGGCTACGGCAGGACTTAGTTTAACATTGGACCCTATGGGAAAAATGTTTCAAAACGCTTCTCTGAAACCACTAGGACAGTTGAAACCAAACTGCCCAGGAATGATCATTGGAAGGTCCTCTACAAATTTTATGTTTTTTATGCCGATCGGAAATCCAAGATGGCCACCACCGCAGGACATAGATTAACATTGGACCCTAAGGGAAAATGTTCAAATGCCTTCTTCTCAGAAACTACAAATATTATTAAAGCCAAACTGTACATGAATGTTCATTGGATGGTCCTCTACAAACTTTACGTTTTTTGTTCCGGTATGAAATTCCAAATGGCGGCTACGGCAGGACTTAGTTTAACATTGGACCCTATGGGAAAAATGTTTCAAAATGCTTCTTCTCTGAAACCACTTGGACAATTGAAACCAAACTGCCCAGGAATGATCATTGGAAGGTCCTCTACACAATTTATGTTTTTATGTCGATTTGAAATCCAAGATGGCCACCACCGCAATACATAGATTAACATTGGACCTTATGGGAAAATGTTCAAATGCCTTCTTCTCAGAAACTACAAATATGATTAAAGCCAAACTGTACATGAATGTTCATTGGATGGTCCTCTACAAACTTTACGTTTTTTGTTCCGATATGAAATTCAAAATGGCAGCTACGGCAGGACTTAGTTTAACATTGGACCCTATGGGAAAAATGTTTCAAAACGCTTCTTCTCTGAAACCACTAGGACAATTGACACCAAACTGCCCAGGAATGATCATTGGAAGGTCCTCTACAAAATTATGTTTTTTATGTCGATCGGAAATCCAAGATGGCCGCCACCGCAATACATAGATTAACATTGGACCCTACGGGAAAATGTTCAAATGCCTTCTTCTCAGAAACTACAAATATGATTAAAGCCAAACTGTACATGAATGTTCATTGGATGGTCCTCTACAAACTTCACGTTTTTTGTTCCGATATGAAATTCAAAATGGCGGCTACGGCAGGATTTAGTTTAACATTGGACCCTATGGTGAAAATGTTTCAAAACGCTTCTTCTCTGAAACCACTAGGACAGTTGAAACCAAACTGCCCAGGAATGATCATTGGAAGGTCCTCTACAAATTTTATGTTTTTTATGCCGATCGGAAATCCAAGATGGCCGCCACCGCAATACATAGATTAACATTGGACCCTATGGGAAAATGTTCAAATGCCTTCTTCTCAGAAACTACAAATATGATTAAAGCCAAACTGTACATGAATGTTCATTGGATGGTCCTCTACAAACTTTACGTTTTTTGTTCTGATATGAAATTCCAAATGGCGGCTACGGCAGGACTTAGTTTAACATTGGACCCTATGGGAAAAATGTTTCAAAACGCTTCTTCTCTGAAACCACTTGGACAATTGACACCAAACTGCCCAGGAATGATCATTGGAAGGTCCTCTACAAAATTATGTTTTTTATGTCGATCGGAAATCCAAGATGGCCGCCATCGCAATACATAGATTAACATTGGACCCTATGGGAAAATGTTCAAATGCCTTCTTCTCAGAAACTACAAATATGATTAAAGCCAAACTGTACATGAATGTTCATTGGATGGTCCTCTACAAACTTTACGTTTTTTGTTCCGATATGAAATTCAAAATGGCGGCTACGGCAGGACTTAGTTTAACATTGGACTCTATGGGGAAAATGTTTCCAAACGCTTCTTCTCTGAAACCACTAGGACAGTTGAAACCAAACTACCCAGGAATGATCATTGGAAGGTCCTCTACAAATTTTATATTTTTTATGCCGATCAGAAATCCAAGATGGCCGCCACCGCAATACATAGATTAACATTGGACCCTATGGGAAAATGTTCAAATGCCTTCTTCTCAGAAACTACAAATATGATTAAAGCCAAACTGTACATGAATGTTCATTGGATGGTCCTCTACAAACTTTACGTTTTTTGTTCCGATATGAAATTCAAAATGGCGGCTACGGCAGGATTTAGTTTAACATTGGACCCTATGGGGAAAATGTTTCAAAACGCTTCTTCTCTGAAACCACTAGGACAGTTGAAACCAAACTGCCCAGGAATGATCATTGGAAGGTCCTCTACAAATTTTATGCCGATCGGAAATCCAAGATGGCCACCACCGCAGGACATAGATTAACATTGGACCCTAAGGGAAAATGTTCAAATGCCTTCTTCTCAGAAACTACAAATATTATTAAAGCCAAACTGTACATGAATGTTCATTGGATGGTCCTCTACAAACTTTACGTTTTTTGTTCCGGTATGAAATTCCAAATGGCGGCTACGGCAGGACTTAGTTTAACATTGGACCCTATGGGAAAAATGTTTCAAAATGCTTCTTCTCTGAAACCACTTGGACAATTGAAACCAAACTGCCCAGGAATGATCATTGGAAGGTCCTCTACACAATTTATGTTTTTTAAGTCGATTGGAAATCCAAGATGGCCGCCACCGCAATACATAGATTAACATTGGACCCTATGGGAAAATGTTCAAATGCCTTCTTCTCAGAAACTACAAATATGATTAAAGCCAAACTGTACATGAATGTTCATTGGATGGTCCTCTACAAACTTTACGTTTTTTGTTCCGATATGAAATTCAAAATGGCGGCTACGGCAGGATTTAGTTTAACATTGGACCCTATGGGGAAAATGTTTCAAAACGCTTCTTCTCTGAAACCACTAGGACAGTTGAAACCAAACTGCCCAGGAATGATCATTGGAAGGTCCTCTACAAATTTTATGCCGATCGGAAATCCAAGATGGCCACCACCGCAGGACATAGATTAACATTGGACCCTAAGGGAAAATGTTCAAATGCCTTCTTCTCAGAAACTACAAATATTATTAAAGCCAAACTGTACATGAATGTTCATTGGATGGTCCTCTACAAACTTTACGTTTTTTGTTCCGATATGAAATTCAAAATGGCGGCTACGGCAGGACTTAGTTTAACATTGGACTCTATGGGGAAAATGTTTCCAAACGCTTCTTCTCTGAAACCACTAGGACAGTTGAAACCAAACTACCCAGGAATGATCATTGGAAGGTCCTCTACAAATTTTATATTTTTTATGCCGATCAGAAATCCAAGATGGCCGCCACCGCAATACATAGATTAACATTGGACCCTATGGGAAAATGTTCAAATGCCTTCTTCTCAGAAACTACAAATATGATTAAAGCCAAACTGTACATGAATGTTCATTGGATGGTCCTCTACAAACTTTACGTTTTTTGTTCCGATATGAAATTCAAAATGGCGGCTACGGCAGGATTTAGTTTAACATTGGACCCTATGGGGAAAATGTTTCAAAACGCTTCTTCTCTGAAACCACTAGGACAGTTGAAACCAAACTGCCCAGGAATGATCATTGGAAGGTCCTCTACAAATTTTATGCCGATCGGAAATCCAAGATGGCCACCACCGCAGGACATAGATTAACATTGGACCCTAAGGGAAAATGTTCAAATGCCTTCTTCTCAGAAACTACAAATATTATTAAAGCCAAACTGTACATGAATGTTCATTGGATGGTCCTCTACAAACTTTACGTTTTTTGTTCCGGTATGAAATTCCAAATGGCGGCTACGGCAGGACTTAGTTTAACATTGGACCCTATGGGAAAAATGTTTCAAAATGCTTCTTCTCTGAAACCACTTGGACAATTGAAACCAAACTGCCCAGGAATGATCATTGGAAGGTCCTCTACACAATTTATGTTTTTTAAGTCGATTGGAAATCCAAGATGGCCGCCACCGCAATACATAGATTAACATTGGACCCTATGGGAAAATGTTCAAATGCCTTCTTCTCAGAAACTACAAATATGATTAAAGCCAAACTGTACATGAATGTTCATTGGATGGTCCTCTACAAACTTTACGTTTTTTGTTCCGATATGAAATTCAAAATGGCGGCTACGGCAGGATTTAGTTTAACATTGGACCCTATGGGGAAAATGTTTCAAAACGCTTCTTCTCTGAAACCACTAGGACAGTTGAAACCAAACTGCCCAGGAATGATCATTGGAAGGTCCTCTACAAATTTTATGCCGATCGGAAATCCAAGATGGCCACCACCGCAGGACATAGATTAACATTGGACCCTAAGGGAAAATGTTCAAATGCCTTCTTCTCAGAAACTACAAATATTATTAAAGCCAAACTGTACATGAATGTTCATTGGATGGTCCTCTACAAACTTTACGTTTTTTGTTCCGGTATGAAATTCCAAATGGCGGCTACGGCAGGACTTAGTTTAACATTGGACCCTATGGGAAAAATGTTTCAAAACGCTTCTTCTCTGAAACCACTTGGACAATTGAAACCAAACTGCCCAGGAATGATCATTGGAAGGTCCTCTACACAATTTATGTTTTTTAAGTCGATTGGAAATCCAAGATGGCCGCCACCGCAATACATAGATTAACATTGGACCCTATGGGAAAATGTTCAAATGCCTTCTTCTCAGAAACTACAAATAAAGGCAACAACAAAACTACCGAACTCCGAACAATCCTACAAAGGGAAAGTCAAAACCCACAACTATATAAACAGACAAAATCAGTCAACAACCGGAAAACTGCGAAAACCGCAATGACCCTGACCCGGCACAGGCACCCCCAAAGAAATGGTGGGCTGAATCAGACTTCAAGGCGCCAAACCCCCCGCTCTCACTACGGCCCAAAGGCTCCGGCTGCCACCGCAACAGTATTTAAATACAGGAACAAAACAGGCAAAACAGTTGTCAAAGCAGTACCACATTCGGTGACGCAAATGTCAAAAACACTTTTACGTCACACATTGACAAAAAAATTCTTGACATTTGCGACTTCTTTATCTTTATACATTTTCACTATATGAAAATGCATCGCTTATAATTTTTTCTGCAGAGACGGAATATATTTCGACAAGATATTGGTATCGGAATATAAACTTTTTAAGAGATCGAATAAGGCGAATCTTTTTATAGCCCTGGTCCAGTAGCCTGTTTCTCAGATGAAGATGACGTTTCAGGAAATCAGAATAATTGCTACTGGCCCTTGCATAGCGAATCAATTGCAAGATGTAAACACCATATGCAGGAGAAGCTGGTATATTGCTACACATGTTTGGAAAATTTATGATTTTAAAATTGAAGTCGTCCCGCTTATCATAAATTTTAGTACTGAGTTGACCACTGTCGTCAAATTCGAGGTATAAGTCCAAAAATGATGCGGACGAAGCTGTATCGGTGGTCTCTTTAATTTCCAGCTCTGGAGGATATATCAATGGAAGAAATTCTGCAAATCTAGAATTATATGATTAAAGCCAAACTGTACATGAATGTTCATTGGATGGTCCTCTACAAACTCTACGTTTTTTGTTCCGATATGAAATTCAAAATGGCGGCTACGGCAGGACTTAGTTTAACATTGGACCCTATGGGAAAAATGTTTCAAAACGCTTCTCTGAAACCACTAGGACAGTTGAAACCAAACTGCCCAGGAATGATCATTGGAAGGTCCTCTACAAATTTTATGTTTTTTATGCCGATCGGAAATCCAAGATGTCCGCCACCGCAATACATAGATTAACATTGGACCCTAAGGGAAAATGTTCAAATGCCTTCTTCTCAGAAACTACAAATATTATTAAAGCCAAACTGTACATGAATGTTCATTGGATGGTCCTCTACAAACTTTACGTTTTTTGTTCCGATATGAAATTCCAAATGGCGGCTACGGCAGGACTTAGTTTAACATTGGACCCTATGGGAAAAATGTTTCAAAACGCTTCTTCTCTGAAACCACTTGGACAATTGAAACCAAACTGCCCAGGAATGATCATTGGAAGGTCCTCTACAAATTTTATGTTTTTTATGCCGATCGGAAATCCAAGATGGCCGCCACCGCAATACATAGATTAACATTGGACCCTATGGGAAAATGTTCAAATGCCTTCTTCTCAGAAACTACAAATAGTATTAAAGCCAAACTGTACATGAATGTTCATTGGATGGTCCTCTACAAACTCTACGTTTTTTGTTCCGATATGAAATTCAAAATGGCGGCTACGGCAGGACTTAGTTTAACATTGGACCCTATGGGGAAAATGTTTCAAAACGCTTCTTCTCTGAAACCACTTGGACAATTGAAACCAAACTGCCCAGGAATGATCATTGGAAGGTCCTCTACAAAGTTAATGTTTTTTATGTCGATCGGAAATCCAAGATGGCCGCCACCGCAATACATAGATTAACATTGGACCCTATGGGAAAATGTTCAAATGTCTTCTTCTCAGAAACTACAAATATGATTAAAGCCAAACTGTACATGAATGTTCATTGGATGGTCCTCTACAAACTCTACGTTTTTTGTTCCGATATGAAATTCAAAATGGCGGCTACGGCAGGACTTAGTTTAACATTGGACCCTATGGGGAAAATGTTTCCAAACGCTTCTTCTCTGAAACCACTAGGACAGTTGAAACCAAACTGCCCAGGAATGATCATTGGAAGGTCCTCTACAAATTTTATATTTTTTATGCCGATCAGAAATCCAAGATGGCCGCCACCGCAATACATAGATTAACATTGGACCCTATGGGAAAATGTTCAAATGCCTTCTTCTCAGAAACTACAAATATGATTAAAGCCAAACTGTACATGAATGTTCATTGGATGGTCCTCTACAAACTTTACGTTTTTTGTTCCGATATGAAATTCAAAATGGCGGCTACGGCAGGATTTAGTTTAACATTGGACCCTATGGGGAAAATGTTTCAAAACGCTTCTTCTCTGAAACCACTAGGACAGTTGAAACCAAACTGCCCAGGAATGATCATTGGAAGGTCCTCTACAAATTTTTTGCCGATCGGAAATCCAAGATGGCCACCACCGCAGGACATAGATTAACATTGGACCCTAAGGGAAAATGTTCAAATGCCTTCTTCTCAGAAACTACAAATATTATTAAAGCCAAACTGTACATGAATGTTCATTGGATGGTCCTCTACAAACTTTACGTTTTTTGTTCCGGTATGAAATTCCAAATGGCGGCTACGGCAGGACTTAGTTTAACATTGGACCCTATGGGAAAAATGTTTCAAAATGCTTCTTCTCTGAAACCACTTGGACAATTGAAACCAAACTGCCCAGGAATGATCATTGGAAGGTCCTCTACACAATTTATGTTTTTTAAGTCGATTGGAAATCCAAGATGGCCGCCACCGCAATACATAGATTAACATTGGACCCTATGGGAAAATGTTCAAATGCCTTCTTCTCAGAAACTACAAATAAAGGCAACAACAAAACTACCGAACTCCGAACAATCCTACAAAGGGAAAGTCAAAACCCACAACTATATAAACAGACAAAATCAGTCAACAACCGGAAAACTGCGAAAACCGCAATGACCCTGACCCGGCACAGGCACCCCCAAAGAAATGGTGGGCTGAATCAGACTTCAAGGCGCCAAACCCCCCGCTCTCACTACGGCTGCCACCGCAACAGTATTTAAATACAGGAACAAAACAGGCAAAACAGTTGTCAAAGCAGTACCACATTCGGTGACGCAAATGTCAAAAACACTTTTACGTCACACATTGACAAAAAAATTCTTGACATTTGCGACTTCTTTATCTTTATACATTTTCACTATATGAAAATGCATCGCTTATAATTTTTTCTGCAGAGACGGAATATATTTCGACAAGATATTGGTATCGGAATATAAACTTTTTAAGAGATCGAATAAGGCGAATCTTTTTATAGCCCTGGTCCAGTAGCCTGTTTCTCAGATGAAGATGACGTTTCAGGAAATCAGAATAATTGCTACTGGCCCTTGCATAGCGAATCAATTGCAAGATGTAAACACCATATGCAGGAGAAGCTGGTATATTGCTACACATGTTTGGAAAATTTATGATTTTAAAATTGAAGTCGTCCCGCTTATCATAAATTTTAGTACTGAGTTGACCACTGTCGTCAAATTCGAGGTATAAGTCCAAAAATGATGCGGACGAAGCTGTATCGGTGGTCTCTTTAATTTCCAGCTCTGGAGGATATATCAATGGAAGAAATTCTGCAAATCTAGAATTATATGATTAAAGCCAAACTGTACATGAATGTTCATTGGATGGTCCTCTACAAACTCTACGTTTTTTGTTCCGATATGAAATTCCAAATGGCGGCTACGGCAGGACTTAGTTTAACATTGGACCCTATGGGAAAAATGTTTCAAAACGCTTCTCTGAAACCACTAGGACAGTTGAAACCAAACTGCCCAGGAATGATCATTGGAAGGTCCTCTACAAATTTTATGTTTTTTATGCCGATCGGAAATCCAAGATGTCCGCCACCGCAATACATAGATTAACATTGGACCCTAAGGGAAAATGTTCAAATGCCTTTTTCTCAGAAACTACAAATATTATTAAAGCCAAACTGTACATGAATGTTCATTGGATGGTCCTCTACAAACTTTACGTTTTTTGTTCCGATATGAAATTCCAAATGGCGGCTACGGCAGGACTTAGTTTAACATTGGACCCTATGGGAAAAATGTTTCAAAACGCTTCTTCTCTGAAACCACTTGGACAATTGAAACCAAACTGCCCAGGAATGATCATTGGAAGGTCCTCTACAAATTTTATGTTTTTTATGCCGATCGGAAATCCAAGATGGCCGCCACCGCAATACATAGATTAACATTGGACCCTATGGGAAAATGTTCAAATGCCTTCTTCTCAGAAACTACAAATAGTATTAAAGCCAAACTGTACATGAATGTTCATTGGATGGTCCTCTACAAACTTTACGTTTTTTGTTCCGATATGAAATTCAAAATGGCGGCTACGGCAGGACTTAGTTTAACATTGGACCCTATGGGGAAAATGTTTCAAAACGCTTCTTCTCTGAAACCACTTGGACAATTGAAACCAAACTGCCCAGGAATGATCATTGGAAGGTCCTCTACAAAGTTAATGTTTTTTATGTCGATCGGAAATCCAAGATGGCCGCCACCGCAATACATAGATTAACATTGGACCCTATGGGAAAATGTTCAAATGGCTTCTTCTCAGAAACTACAAATATGATTAAAGCCAAACTGTACATGAATGTTCATTGGATGGTCCTCTACAAACTCTACGTTTTTTGTTCCGATATGAAATTCAAAATGGCGGCTACGGCAGGACTTAGTTTAACATTGGACCCTATGGGGAAAATGTTTCCAAACGCTTCTTCTCTGAAACCACTAGGACAGTTGAAACCAAACTGCCCAGGAATGATCATTGGAAGGTCCTCTACAAATTTTATATTTTTTATGCCGATCAGAAATCCAAGATGGCCGCCACCGCAATACATAGATTAACATTGGACCCTATGGGAAAATGTTCAAATGCCTTCTTCTCAGAAACTACAAATATGATTAAAGCCAAACTGTACATGAATGTTCATTGGATGGTCCTCTACAAACTTTACGTTTTTTGTTCCGATATGAAATTCAAAATGGCGGCTACGGCAGGATTTAGTTTAACATTGGACCCTATGGGGAAAATGTTTCAAAACGCTTCTTCTCTGAAACCACTAGGACAGTTGAAACCAAACTGCCCAGGAATGATCATTGGAAGGTCCTCTACAAATTTTATGTTTTTTATGCCGATCGGAAATCCAAGATGGCCACCACCGCAGGACATAGATTAACATTGGACCCTAAGGGAAAATGTTCAAATGCCTTCTTCTCAGAAACTACAAATATTATTAAAGCCAAACTGTACATGAATGTTCATTGGATGGTCCTCTACAAACTTTACGTTTTTTGTTCCGGTATGAAATTCCAAATGGCGGCTACGGCAGGACTTAGTTTAACATTGGACCCTATGGGAAAAATGTTTCAAAATGCTTCTTCTCTGAAACCACTTGGACAATTGAAACCAAACTGCCCAGGAATGATCATTGGAAGATCCTCTACACAATTTATGTTTTTTAAGTCGATTGGAAATCCAAGATGGCCGCCACCGCAATACATAGATTAACATTGGACCCTATGGGAAAATGTTCAAATGCCTTCTTCTCAGAAACTACAAATAAAGGCAACAACAAAACTACCGAACTCCGAACAATCCTACAAAGGGAAAGTCAAAACCCACAACTATATAAACAGACAAAATCAGTCAACAACCGGAAAACTGCGAAAACCGCAATGACCCTGACCCGGCACAGGCACCCCCAAAGAAATGGTGGGCTGAATCAGACTTCAAGGCGCCAAACCCCCCGCTCTCACTACGGCCCAAAGGCTCCGGCTGCCACCGCAACAGTATTTAAATACAGGAACAAAACAGGCAAAACAGTTGTCAAAGCAGTACCACATTCGGTGACGCAAATGTCAAAAACACTTTTACGTCACACATTGACAAAAAAATTCTTGACATTTGCGACTTCTTTATCTTTATACATTTTCACTATATGAAAATGCATCGCTTATAATTTTTTCTGCAGAGACGGAATATATTTCGACAAGATATTGGTATCGGAATATAAACTTTTTAAGAGATCGAATAAGGCGAATCTTTTTATAGCCCTGGTCCAGTAGCCTGTTTCTCAGATGAAGATGACGTTTCAGGAAATCAGAATAATTGCTACTGGCCCTTGCATAGCGAATCAATTGCAAGATGTAAACACCATATGCAGGAGAAGCTGGTATATTGCTACACATGTTTGGAAAATTTATGATTTTAAAATTGAAGTCGTCCCGCTTATCATAAATTTTAGTACTGAGTTGACCACTGTCGTCAAATTCGAGGTATAAGTCCAAAAATGATGCGGACGAAGCTGTATCGGTGGTCTCTTTAATTTCCAGCTCTGGAGGATATATCAATGGAAGAAATTCTGCAAATCTAGAATTATATGATTAAAGCCAAACTGTACATGAATGTTCATTGGATGGTCCTCTACAAACTCTACGTTTTTTGTTCCGATATGAAATTCAAAATGGCGGCTACGGCAGGACTTAGTTTAACATTGGACCCTATGGGGAAAATGTTTCAAAACGCTTCTCTGAAACCACTAGGACAGTTGAAACCAAACTGCCCAGGAATGATCATTGGAAGGTCCTCTACAAATTTTATGTTTTTTATGCCGATCGGAAATCCAAGATGTCCGCCACCGCAATACATAGATTAACATTGGACCCTAAGGGAAAATGTTCAAATGCCTTTTTCTCAGAAACTACAAATATTATTAAAGCCAAACTGTACATGAATGTTCATTGGATGGTCCTCTACAAACTTTACGTTTTTTGTTCCGATATGAAATTCCAAATGGCGGCTACGGCAGGACTTAGTTTAACATTGGACCCTATGGGAAAAATGTTTCAAAACGCTTCTTCTCTGAAACCACTTGGACAATTGAAACCAAACTGCCCAGGAATGATCATTGGAAGGTCCTCTACAAATTTTATGTTTTTTTATGCCGATCGGAAATCCAAGATGGCCGCCACCGCAATACATAGATTAACATTGGACCCTATGGGAAAATGTTCAAATGCCTTCTTCTCAGAAACTACAAATAGTATTAAAGCCAAACTGTACATGAATGTTCATTGGATGGTCCTCTACAAACTTTACGTTTTTTGTTCCGATATGAAATTCAAAATGGCGGCTACGGCAGGACTTAGTTTAACATTGGACCCTATGGGGAAAATGTTTCAAAACGCTTCTTCTCTGAAACCACTAGGACAATTGAAACCAAACTGCCCAGGAATGATCATTGGAAGGTCCTCTACAAAGTTAATGTTTTTTATGTCGATCGGAAATCCAAGATGGCCGCCACCGCAATACATAGATTAACATTGGACCCTATGGGAAAATGTTCAAATGTCTTCTTCTCAGAAACTACAAATATGATTAAAGCCAAACTGTACATGAATGTTCATTGGATGGTCCTCTACAAACTCTACGTTTTTTGTTCCGATATGAAATTCAAAATGGCGGCTACGGCAGGACTTAGTTTAACATTGGACCCTATGGGGAAAATGTTTCAAAACGCTTCTTCTCTGAAACCACTAGGACAGTTGAAACCAAACTGCCCAGGAATGATCATTGGAAGGTCCTCTACAAATTTTAAGTTTTTATGCCGATCGGAAATCCAAGATGGCCGCCACCGCAATACATAGATTAGCATTGGACCCTATGGGAATATGTTCAAATGCCTTCTTCTCAGAAACTACAAATATGATTAAAGCCAAACTGTACTTGAATGTTCATTGGATGGTCCTCTACAAACTTTACGTTTTTTGTTCTGATATGAAATTCAAAATGGCGGCTACGGCAGGACTTGTTTAACATTGGACCCTTTGGGAAAAATGTTTCAAAACGCTTCTTCTCTGAAACCAAACTGCCCAGGAATGATCATTGGAAGGTCCTCTGTTTTTTATGCCGATCGGAAATCCAAGATGGCTGCCACCACAGATCATAGTATTAACACAGGACCATATCGGGAAAATACAGAAATATCTTCTTCTCTGAAGCTATTGCACTGATTGAACCTAAACTGTGCATCAATCATTGGAAGGTCCTTTACAAACTTTGTGTTTTTTATGTTGATCGTAATTCCAAGATGACTACCACTGCAGGACATAGTTTTTACATAGGACCAATTGGTTTTTTTTATAACCAGGTGAACGATACAGGCTCTTGAGAGCCTCTGGTTTATATATAAATCAAATCAAATATGCGCTGGTACATTTGTATATGAATAACAAATAACATGATAATCCACCATACATTATTTCTTATATTTATGAGAATTATATATGTCTCACACAAATTAATGCATACATGTTGATAATCAGAAGATGTCTTTGTTATTTAAGTATTGATTTATTGTTATACATACTCGTATACATGTACTATATTATGTAATGATAAACTAATTAAAAATATAAGTCTGTGTTGTTTTATGTTATATTTATGGATTTTTCACGTTTTATTTGAATGTAATTTTTAAACGCTTGCTTAAAGTAATATTACACCAGTTTTGGGTGAAGAAAATTTTTCCCTGAAAATTCATTTGGAATACGCTGGTACCTTTACTAAGCTATTCATGCATGTTTCAAGTCGAAATATGTTCCCAACAACTAGAAATCTGCAAATCCGTGTGCATGTTTTTCGTCCTCGCCATTGTTGTGGAGACTAATTAACTTTCG
The DNA here is from genome assembly GCA_963680875.1 of Bathymodiolus brooksi. Classification (NCBI taxonomy): domain Eukaryota; kingdom Metazoa; phylum Mollusca; class Bivalvia; order Mytilida; family Modiolidae; genus Bathymodiolus; species Bathymodiolus brooksi. The sequence goes on from OY804577.1 coordinate 50,663,507, forward strand.
GTTGTTTTGTTCCGATGATTGCCGATCATTATACCTCGTGAAGAAAAGTTTTGGTCCGATGATTGTCGATCAAGAAAAGATAAACGGGTGTGTTCGATTTGCGTTTCAATTATCTCCCTTTTTGAAACCTGGCTGTCAAAAGTAGACATTTATTTTTATGTTGATATGTTTTATTGATATATTTTGTAATGATAAGGCTATTTGTATTATATTTATCGTATTTAAACATTGACAACCTTCTTCAAATAAAATTTGTTAAACAATTTGCAGAATTAAAATAATAACCATACCATTGTCAAGGCGAAGAATGTTTTATATAATGTTTAATATTTACATTTTCAACTTGTTCAAGGAACCATTGGCTATTAACAGTATGGCCTACTTAGTATAACTTTTGATCCTGCTTCTATAGGAGTAGTACTAGTACCCAATCTATTTGTTTTTGGGATAGCTTAAAATGGGAGACTAAATTTTGTTAATTTTGGCTTTAAAGGAGTGGGTATGATAAGGGTAGATTTTTGGCCCAATCTCAGAAACTGTTTATATAGATATAATGTTAAACACAATCATTGAAAGGTAAGATTTTTTTTTTTTTTATGATTTCACTTTGTCCTTTGTTGCTTAGCAACGTCACAGGCGCATGGGGCATGGATTTCGTTTCCTCCTCACCCCTTTTCTCTACTACCCCCCCCCCCTTTTTCAAAATTTTCATATAAATCATTCCTTTTTCAAAATTTTCATAATCATTCGTTTTTTCTTCATTTGACAATATCAGTAGACGTCATACATCATGAATAATACGTGTATTCTGTGTCCACAGTTTTTCGACTGATACAGTATAAGAGAGAAGGTATGCAACTTCATTTTCATGTTTCGCGCCATATCGCTCACCTCGGTTGGGAAACCCCCGTGTTTTTTACACTTTTTACCTTGTCTACATATGGCACTGTCGTATCAAACTGTTTCTAAGACACTTACCTAATTGCCCATGTTCGAATTTCAGTCTGTACGTCGATCTTTTCCAAGAAATCTCACCGAGAATAGCGAGGCAGCTTCGTTTCTAGGTCAAACTACATCATATGAGACGGAAGTGCTAGAACGGGAACCCTGGGATTTTTACGAATGGATTACCTGCAATGAAAAACCCAGATGCGCTCCGAATATTTTTCCCATAATGTTTTGGCGGGAAATATAAACCACTGAAAAAACATAACAGCAGACGGATTATTTCGTAATAATGGCACAACGACCATCTGAATATGGAAACATTGAAATAATTTGATGGTAAATAACTGTTCAAAAAGAAATTCAAACTGAGAAATAGATGATTGAATGGTTAGAACTGAAGTCAAAATTTCAATGAAAAAGAAATATTCAGCTTGCCTCTACTTCAAATTATTAAAATCATACCCAAACAAATACATATACAACTAAAAAAAAAAATTAAAAAAAAATTAAAAAAAAACAAAGGAAGAAGAAGCTGAGAACAGCTATTGAATGGGACTATGGCATTTTACCCCCTTCCTCAATAAAAGGGCTCCCAACTGATAAAAATGTGTAAGGGAGCCGGAGAGACCATTTAACTAAGGGGGCTATTTCTTTTTCATTTCATGTCACTGATTTAAAAAAAAAAAATCTGTCTTACAGGGGTAAAAAATAAATAACTTGTGTAACTCCACTTTTCAGCAGTGACAGAAATCAGTGTTGAAATCCAGAAAAAAAAATCCTATTTTACCGTATAAGTGGTTATTTTGGTGGGTATTTAATTTTCGCTTTCTTCGCGAGGATGTTAAATGCGCGAAAAAAGTTCACGAATTATTATTTCACGTTCAAATAGTTAAACAAGTTATTTATTTTTTACCCCTGAAAAAGAAATAGCCCCCTTAGTTAAATGGCCCCTCCGGCTCCCTTACACATTTTTAACAGTTGGGAGCCCTTTTATTGAGGAAGAGGGTAAAATGCCATAGTCCCATTCAATAGCTGTTCTCAGCTTCTTCTTCCTTTGTTTTTTTTTCTTTATTTTTTTTTCTTTTTTTAATTGTATATGTATTTGTTTGGGTATGATTTTAATAATTTGAAATAGAGGCAAGCTGAATATTTCTTTTTCATTGAAATTTTGACTTCAGTTCTGACCATTCAATTATCTATTTCTCAGTTTGAATTTCTTTTTGAACAGTTATTTACCATCAAATTATTTCAATGTTTCCATATTCAGATGGTCGTTGTGCCATTTTTACGAAATAATCCGTCTGCTGTTATGTTTTTTCAGCGGTTTATATTTCCCGCCAAAACATTATAGGAAAAATATTCGGGGCGCATCTGGGTTTTTCATTGCAGGTAATCCATTCGTAAAAATCCCAGGGTTCCCGTTCTTGCACTTCCGTCTCATATGATGTAGTTTGACCTAGAAACGAAGCTGCCTCGCTATTCTCGGTGAGATTTCTTGGAAAAGATCGACGTACAGACTGAAATTCGAACATGAGCAATTAAATAAGTGTCTTAGAAACAGTTTGATACGACAGTGCCATATGTAGACAAGGTAAAAAGTGTAAAAAAAACACGGGGATTTCCCAACCGAGGTGAGCGATATGGCGCGAAATATGAAAATGGAGTTGCATACCTTCTCTCTTATACTGTATCAGTCGAAAAACTGTGGACACAGAATACACGTATTATTCATGATGTATGACGTCTACTGATATTGTCAAATGAAGAAAAAACGAATGATTATGAAAATTTTGAAAAAGGAATGATTTATATGAAAATTTTGAAAAAAGTGTGGGGGGGGGGGGGGGGGGGGGTAGTAGAGAAAAGGGGGAGGAGGAAACGAAATCCATGCCCCATGCGCCTGTGAGCAACGTAAATGGAGGAGGGTCCAATTAATCATTGGAAATTCAAATATGGTGGTTTTATTTTACATATCTTGCATAGTCTTTTCAACAAAATGTTATATTCTGTGTATGTACTCTAAAAATAATATTCCAATACTCTATGGTAGCATATAGTATTTTTGTGTAGTTTTGTCACCCTAGCAACGGTTTTGTAAACATTAAATTAGCGTATATTATTGCAATTAATGGTTGAATTTTGACATCTACGATCTTTTGACTTGATATTTGATTAAGCGGTACATTTTTGTCAAGCTATACACACTACAAATATCATTTCATATTTCAAAAATACATTTTGATATTTTTATTCATAGTTATGCCCCGTCCATAGCAACAGGTTTCCCTATGCACAGTATTTTCCTGTAGATCTCATGGACCTTTTATTTAATCAAGAAAAAAAATTATACAACAGCACCTTAGCAGATCTAGAGACATCTTATCATTTACTAACCAGTATATATTATAAGAATTTCTTAAACCTTACAATGTCCCTAGTAACCAAATATTATCCCTAGCAACCGCAGAAACTCGTCAATGCTGAGCTCGGTAAATTAGTTTTTTTTTAAATCTTTTTATAACCGAATGTTGATCATTTTATTTTTCAAATCATGAGAGGAAATTAATCTCAGTAATTAGAATGTCAAAGGAACCAAGTCAACTGCATAACATGGTAAAGCAGCGCTACAGCGGCAGGAGAGGATATAATCCATGTTGAATAATCAAAAAATGAATCATGGAAGCCAGAATGTGTTGGGAGTTTTAACATGGATTGGCGGATATTATACCTCATTAGTCTCGAGATGTTATATATCCCGTTTTACAGGGATAGTGGTTTTGTTAAAAGGTTAGGCGTCAGTTAAAACGGGATATATAACATCTAGAGACTGATAACATTTTTATCTGAATGTTCCAACATTAATAAGTATGTCCTTATCATAGGAAGAACATAAATACGTGTATATCTTTGGACAAAGATAACAGAGAGCGATTATTGATTTTCTGTCATCTTGTGAAATGTGTGTCGTCTGCTGTGCACAATGTAACGGTAAATGGACAGCACATAGGTGAGAGCGATTATTGATTTTCTGTCACCGCACGGTTTCCCTGAAGTTTTAAAAGTACCTTTTCAGCCAATCTGTATCTGTATCTGTAAAATCAACTTCTGCCAATCTAGGCACACCTCCTTGACCGGGAAGTACGGTTTCACATAAAATCCAATAATTAAAACGAATCAGCGTTGTAAATCCACTTCCATAAAAATGTATTATATACACACATGCGCAATAATAAAACTTAAGTATTACTGTACACTATACACTATTTACGTCGTTTAAAATTATAGCGGAATATCCTTGGAAGATTTCAAAAATCTAAAAGTCCTTAGACAATTTTAAAATCTAAAAGTCCTTAGACGATTCTAAAATCTAAAAGTCCCTAGACGATTTCATAATCTAAAAGTCCCTAGACGATTTTAAAATCTAAAATGTCACTTCAGGTAAAATTAATGTAGGGCCCTACCAGAGTGCGATCAACCCAAGACCCCCATTCACAGTTCATGTCTTCGCACTACCACCCTTCCTCATCTTCTTTGACGTCAATCCTAAAAGTTCATAGCGTTTAGTATGAAGTCTAAAGCATAGGAACCTACACAGAGGCTCTAAATGTTCGCTAATGATGTTAGTAAATTCTCCATTATTAGAGTAGACATATGGATTCACCAAAACTTGTATTAAATTAACGTTCCCATCCAACTTATTCTCTGCAAATAGAGCGCTACAAGTGTTAATTATCTCTTTAACTAACGGTGCACGGATGCCATCTAAACAGTTACATGTTAGTAAGAAATGTTCTAAAGTTTCTTCACTATTTCCACAGAGAAGACATATTGGATTTAGTTGAGATCTATTGAATGAGGCTCTGTTTGCTTGTAAAATGTATGTACCGGTGGCGATTTTTAGGCGTATTGGAATTCTTATAATATCTCTCATGTTAGCACTGATCGTCGTTGCTAGCGGATGACACTGACCAATTTTGTAGGATCCTTTCAGGTACTTCAATGAAGAATATAAATTGCATACCTCTGAGATGGTTGAAATCCAATAGCTATGTATTTTGCTTTTTATCGGGCTTTTCCATTGATATTTTGATAGCATAGTGTCCAAAAATTCATATGGGTCGCCAATTCCATATTTTATAAATAATCGCTTGATATCAATAAACCAACTTTTGCTTTTACTGTTCTTAATAGATAGTTGGCGTTCTGCTATTTTCCACTCTGTGGAGAGGTCTTGCCTGAACGGCAGATACATCCAAACAAAATGATGGCTCTTTTGTGAACTTCGGCCTCTGCTGGCAACAATCCAGACATTATGTAAATTGCCGGATCAGCAGTGTTAATTGGTAATGACAGTACTTGTTTGATCATTTTTTTGTATTGTTTTTCCAGTGTTTCAAAGGATTTTCCAGATGGTAAAAGTGTTTCTAGCCCATAAAACATGATTGGAATAACATAGGTTCTAAGTATGCTAATAGATGTTACTGGGTCCAATCCATTTTCGCCATGAAGTCCTGAACGCATTAAGCTGTATAATGCCCGCCTTGATTTTTCAAATTTTCCTCAATAGTAGCAGTGCTGGAATCTTTAAAATGCCTCTGAATACCAATGTGTGCTGTTTGGTCGACTATTGGCATAGAGTTGTTATTCATTGTCCAGGTTTCATCTTCATGAGATATTGTATTGCATGTTTTCACTGGTAATATCACACTTTTGGTCGGTTGTAGTGAATATCCTTCTCGTTGGCTGAAATCATATGCGATATTTATCATGGTTTGTATATCTTGTGGATTATTGCCAGTTAGCGCTATATCATCTGCACAGGTGGGGGCGCAACATTTGATGGATCCAATTTTCGCTCCAACACCAGCACAGTCCAAAATATCCAGTAAATGATTTACGTATATCTTGTACAGGTCTGCACTCAGAGTGCCACCCTGCCGAACTCCTTGCTCAATCTTAAATCCCTCTGAGAATTCTCCTTTCCATTTTATCTTAGTTGTTGCATTTCTATAAAGATTATCAATCATATGTATACATTGCTTGGAGACTCCATAATGATATAGTCTACGAATGAGGTTTGCATGTCGTACCACATCGAAGGCGGATTTTGCATCAAGCATTCCGATAATTGTAGGTTTCTTGTTGTCTTTATTCTCCCTTCCAATTTCTTCAAGCATTAATGAGGATATAAGCGGTGTCGAGTGCTCTGTAAATCCTCTTTGAAGGGGATTTTGTACTGAAAGAATTGTTGGATTAATTCGGAATTTTATGATGGTTTCAATAATCTTTGATAACGTCGGCGTTATAGTTATACCTCTATAGTTCTTTGCATCAATAATCATCCCTTTGTTCTTAAATATCGGTGTTAATGTTCCAATTTTTAATAAATCTGGTAATAAACAATGCTCAAAGGATGTATTTATCAGATTGAGCAGTATACGTTCCTTAGCTTCTCTCCTCCGTATGCGATACATTCTGCAGTTACACCGGATACGTAGCATTATTCCGACAGCCCATAACTCCGACAGCCCATTACTCCGACAACCCATTACTCCGACAGCCCATTACTCCGACGGCCCATTTTTCCGACAATGCAAAATAGAACTCAATCCACAAATCCATGGTTTAGCCAGGTGTATCCAACAGGATGTTCCGTCGGTCAGGCTAATCTTGACGGACCATGGCCTAGACAGAATGTTCTGGCAAGGAAAAGGAGCTTTTATCCTAGGCTGTACATCCCCGTTCAAGGCAATTATGATCGACCGACCTGGTATGGGGAAAGTTAAAAATTGAAGAAAAAGTTGTGCACATTGCACAAAGGAACCAGAAAAGAGGAGTGAAGGAAAAAAGTGTAAACCGGGAGAAGCACGAGAAAGACAAAATGACGGAAGATAGCAATACGCATGGAAGCGAGGAGAGTTAAGAATTGAAGAAGGACGTATATAGTAGAAAAGGAGAGAAAGGGAGCACAATGTACATGCAGAAGAATGGAAAAAGCTCCGAAGATAGGTAGACAGTTCCCTTGTTCAGGTCAATAAATACATCGATCACTTCTGTTGAAGCACGATTGGCAACCAACATATGCGGCTAATAGAACGCCTTCCATATGCATTATGCCGCTTCCACACACGTTCATTTATTCTGCATTCCGACGTACGTTTCATGATGCGAATTGAATGCGCATCCAACATGGTTAATGCCTTCACATGTACGTCAAAACGTTTGCGATTTCCATTATTTACGTGAAAATATTTACATTTTCTCTACATGCAAAAAATAGTATTATTACAGTCGTAACTTATGCCAACTGAAAACTCCTTGTCATAGGTGTGAAGCTCTTAAGAGCATGCGATGCGCATTTAATGGGCATTAAATGTAAATGTGAAGGAGGCATTCATCGGTTTACAATGTATCTAAAAGGTATTAGAAAACGCAATACGGTTGAACAGCATCAGGTAGTGTCTATCCGGTCACAAATTGTGGGAGTTTAGACGTGATACTCCCGACAACAACCAAATTTGGCTTAAAATTAAATCTTTATTATTTAATTTTAGCCCCCCCCCCCTCCTGGAGTTTATGGAAATTTTTTATTGTATTAATCATAATGTACGGTAATGTCATTTTTTTTCTCCAGATCCAGGATCAAACTAGACTAGCTCACTCACAATGGCTCTGTATCCTAAATGCAACCGTTAATGTCAGAACAAACCTTTATAATTATTTCATGCGCATCTACATATGGTGTACTCCTTTGTGTCAAGTTTAATAAAAAAAAATACTTTGGACGGTTTTGAAGGGTTACAAGGTTTATGGACGGGCGGGGGCGGGGGCTGGGATTTTCGTCCGGACAGATTTTTTTTCGGTAAAAATCAGGGCAAGAAATTAAAAAAAAAATCTCCCCCCCCCCTCCAATAATTTTTGTGTCGTCTCGCGTAACGGTGGCGGTGTAAACTTTTCATGATTAAATCCAAAATGTAGAAGTGTTAGACCATCCGAAATTGGTACTGATATTTCTCATGTCGTCATGATGTAAGGAATCTGCTAACACCATGACATTTGACTTTGACCCCATATTTACCCTTTTGTTTAATACAGAAACAATCCGCCCAATGAGTATAAAGATTAAAGTCAGTCTTCCGTTAGGTATAGAAGAAAAACAACAGGTTTTAAAATAATTATACTACTTTTGACCATTTTTGACGGAATAATGGGTTGTCGGAGAAATGGGCTGTCGGAGCAATGGGCTGTCGGAATAATGGGACGTCGGAGAAATAGGCTGTCGGAATAATGACCTGACCTCGTTATACCATATATGTCACTCGACTTGCCTCTGTTAAGTTTATCAACCGCTTTGTCAAGTTCTTCTTTTGACACGATCTCGTGAATGAAGTCATGCTGGCAAATTTTGATAATGTGTTTGTATTCAGTGTCAACAGTGTCAAGATAATCATGATCAAAATCCATTCTGTCAGATTCTTTTGCTAAATTAGCAAATTGATTTTTCCATCCAATCAGTATTTCAGTATCGGTTTTGAAGACAGAGTCACCAACATGCAGTTCATCTATAACTCTATTCAGTTTTCCTCGATGTTGTCGTATTAGTTTGTGAAAGAGTTTATTATCCATAGTTTTTGCTTCAATTAATTCCTGTCTTTCTTTTATCCTTCTTTGTGCTACTTCCGTTCTGCAGAATCTTCTAAGATTGTATGATGTCAGTTTCTTATTAATTACGAGTTGATCGAGTGGGTTTTGTGGTTTACCATTCCATTTCCATATACAATACGCTTGCTTCTTTTCCTTGATAGCATTATATATATCAGAATTCATAACATTTAGCTTTGGTTTTTTTCTTGTAATTTTGTTAGATGGTGCAACTGTTAAAACTGCAGATTCAATTAGCGAATTGATGTCATAGTATGCTTTGTCTAGATGGATTTCCGCGTAATTGTCAATGGACAGATTATCTAGTTGTTTTTCAATTTCTTGTTGATATAGATTTTTATCGATTTTGTTCCAGTTAACTTTACTGACAGTTTTTTGTCTCTGCTCTAATGGTTTATCATGATTTTTGGAGAAGTCAATAGATATGGTTGCTCTAACTGGATAGTGATCTGAAACAAGACTATGAAGATTGTCAATTTTCGCAATGTCCGTTAACTGATCTTTGAATGAAACTGGAAATATAATGTAATCTATCGAGGAACAGTCTGAACCCGACGAGTTGATGAATGTCTTTCCCACATCCACTGTAGTAAAATTGTTTTCTTCCATAAAATCTAAAATATACCGGCTTCTTTGATTATTTGATGCATTAATAATATCCTCATTAAAATCTCCCCCAAAGACAATAATATGTGAGGTACTGTAAGTCTTAGTAATCTCATATAACATGTCTACGCATTCTTGAAATTCTAGTACATGATTTTGGGGTCCTTTACACGGCATATAAACAGAGACAATCAAAAGTATACGTGATCATCCCATAAATTCCACGCATTGAATACGTTCATTTCCTATATCAATGACGTTAATTAAGTGATCAAGCTCCTTCTTCCAGAGTATTCCAGTCCCACCATACCCTCGTGGCATTTGTATTGGTTGTAGCGGATCGCTATCATCAACATATTTTCCTATTCCATTTAAGTTTTCATGTATTTCATTTAATAATTGAATCTGACAATTGAAAAGCCAATGTTCCTGAATCATACATATATCCATACGGTTAATCATATCATTGAAGAACGGTCCACAAGTTTGAATGTTTTTACAATTTAAGGTTATTATTCTCAGACTATGAGAATTCAGAGGTTGATTATTGGTGTCTCTAGATGCATCAGTTTCTAATATCGTATCCTGTTGCGGAGGCTTGTCCCGTATAAAAAATGCTGATGAGGCAGGGTATTTGATTGGTTATAATAGATTGGTTGACCTGTGACGTGGCGTGATAGAGGATCGATCACATGTTTAGAGGATGGAGGCTTTTGAGAGTTTCCTTTTTTGTGTGGATGATTAGTACCAGAGTCTGATCTAGGTAGCTGTTGTTGCTGTGATTTTACATCATTTGACATACCATGTACGGTCTTCTTTTCACCATGTGTATCATTATTTAGAGGTTGAAGATCCTGTTCCTGACTAACTTCTTGTTGATTTGACTCACTTTTATTTGTGTCACTCCAGCCCTTTTCACAGAGTCTATCTATTTCAATGTCTATATCTTTGAAAGAATATACCTAGTTACTTTCTCATGTACTCCATTTATAAGTTCATCAGTCGAATTTAGAGTTTCTCTATTTATGAAACCTGACGGTATGTTCTTTTGATGGTCAGTTTTCGTATGTTCTTCTAAAATTTCTATTCTTCGATTTAATGTTTTAACAGTCTGCTCAAGTTCGCAATTCCTACTTTCTGCTTTGAATAAACGATCTAGTATCTTAGATTTCTCTTTGGCATCTTCATTTAGCATTGTTTCTTTAATTTTAAGGTGCTCTTCCTTTTGTTAAGTCTTGTTTCAAGTTGTCTAAGATCTTTTAACCTTAGTTCTAAATTTTCAGTTTGAGCTGAGTTTGACGTTCCTGTTGGTATTGAGTTCTCATTATTTGGAATATGTGGCTTTTGTTTTTGATTAGTAATTGATATCTGCTGTGATACATTCGTTTCATGTTCAGTTCGAGTTTGTGGTATCTCGTTAAATGTAGCAGTGGTTTCTCTTCTTACAATAGGTAATGCTGTTTCTTCAGCTATGTTGTTGTAATGATCAATTTGATGTTGACTTCCCAAGCAGGCATAACATGTTCCCTTATTTATGTCAACACATCCAAGATGGTAGCTTAGTGAGCAAATCATACATGGTGTAGTGTCAGATGTTAAAATATTTGAGCATACTAAACAAGTATTCATAAGTTCTTCCTGTAACAACTGTTGGGCTAGTGTTGGTGACATTATCTCTTCTGACTGTTTGTGTTGATACTTCGTTATTTGTGAGTCAGTTTGTTGTTGTTCCTCTATCTTATTTGGTGTACATCTAATTTTTCTGACCTCTTTGGTCTTGCATTGTGAGCAAGTATATGGCTCATTTTCATTTTGTTCAATCTGTTCAATCTCAAGTTTAGTAAATTTTTCACAATTGAAATGGACCCAAAGTACAGCTTTACTACGACAGCTCCTTTTACATTTAAAGCATTTCTCAGTTAGATCATTCATTTCCTCATTTGCTGATGTTCATGCTATCGATTACATCTTTCAATTGTTTTGCTAGTAGATCATTAGTGTTTTGTATATTTATTGAGGCTCCATTAATGGTGGTACCTTTAATAATCTCATGTAAGTTGTTAAGATCTCTTTTAATAAAGTTTGCTGCACTTTTGCCGTTAACCAACATTGAACATCTAGTCGTGTATAGGTTTATAGTATATCCATCCTGATCAGATTCTTTGATTTTGTATGTTCTTTGCGTCACACTGCCATGTCGATCGGTAGAATTGTCTTTAATACTGTCGAAATTGTTGGAAGAGTTGACAAAATATATTTCACATGCGTGGATAAAAAGCTCAAATGTAATGGCGTCAAGTTCGGCTGTGAGGCCCCCACCTGTGAATTTGTATGATATTTGTTTCCTTTTAGCGCTATTAAGCTTTTTCATTAGCGATTTCTCAATACTTAGAGCATAATGTTTTATATGTCTAGTTCCTATTACTGTTGATTTTGGCTCGTCTAACACAGCATTTCCAGCTGAGATTCTAACAAGAGACATGGTGTAGGAAGGTAAAAGGTAAACTGGTGCCAAGAATATAGTGGAAATAAATTTGACAGATCTAACCCGTCGTGGATACTCCCACCGTTGGAAAGACTGACAAAAAGATCAGAAAAATACCAGTAGGCTTACTAACAACATATAAATATAAAGAACTGTTAAGGTTAATACAATAAGTGCGTCGTGGATACTCCCACCGTTGACTATGTAATCAACCCCAACAGTCTTTCTGGATATGAGAGGCAATCTTTTTGAGCCAGACTCTTGCTAGGTTCTCATCAGGATGGATCCCATCTAAATATAGGTTGAATAGATAATTGTCTCTAAGTGTGATCTTCTTAGATTTGGATGTTTTCTCAGAATGATGGTGACTTACATCAGCTCCAAAAATTGGTGAGAAGGTGTTTAATGATGAGTTTATAAGTCGAATGTGTTCATTGACTTTAATTATATTTGCAAGTATATCTTCTTCGTCCTTCTTAAATGACTTAGGGTCTGAATGTTTTCTACTTTTGTTAAAGTCAATGATAGAATATGGTGGTATTTCAAAGAATGTCAGTTTACAGGCAGGATATGGTTTCAGAAGATCAATAAATTTCTGATATGTGTTTATCAATGAATCAACAATGTCTTTATTAGCTGCGAGTGTTACAAATTTACCATCATAATCAGTGAGATCACATGTGCCGAGCCACACATAAAGATGGAAATTGTCCAAGTGACCTATCTCTCTATTCAAGTTCCTGTTTAACCACTGAAATCCACGCTCTGTCGATTGACCACTTCTAAATCGCCACCGGATTTGCGACTCGGCTGTTGACGAACAATGTCTTATAAGATATTTAGCTTTGCTGTCTGTCAAAATAACCGGTGTTAATTTCCTAGAGCCAACTATGGGTGGTAGTGTCTTGTTCAGATACTTCTCTAGTTTTCTTTCCGTCATGCGTATAAAATTAACTAACACGCGAATTAAAGGTAATATGCTATATTAATACAGCGTATAAAATGTTAATGTATATATCTACGGCACAGCAGCGTATTAATGTTAATAAAAATATATAGTACAAATACGAATAAAAGTTAATAAATGTTAAAAATCACACTGCATAATAGGTACGATAACAGTCTAGTAACTAGCAGGGTTATACTAATATATAGGCAATATAGGGTTGACTAGCTAGTAAATCAGTATTGTAGAGTTGTTTTTATAAGACCAGCACCAATATTGTTCATGTGTTTGAGGAAAGTGATAGATCGCACCGCAGCAGGACCAAACACCAAAAGTTTTTAAAGCGCTATAAAACCTCTAAAATAGGTACTGGGAATCAGTCACTGTATCAGCTGAATAATTAATTAAAGTAAATATGTTCAATAGTTTCTTGAATAAGGCCAAAATTATCAAAATAAAAGTTTTAATGGTCCGCCATATTGAATGGCTGCCGGCAGGTTCTAATAAGAAAAATTTTGTTGACGAGAAATTCTACTCGTTTCGGTCAAATATCGCCGAGTCTTGATGAATAATTAGTTCATGTGTGTTTGTGTGTAAATGTTAACTCAACAATCCACAGATATAGCTCTTTAAACTTGGAAAAACTATGAAAATTCTTCAGAGTGAAATACCACAACCGCCTTCACCAATGCCTCGTTCTCAAAATTCTACTTGCCACGAGAACATCAGAGAATAATATTTTATCCCGAGCCAGAAGCGAGGGATAAAATTTACTAATATCCGCCAATCCATGTTAAAACTCAAAACACATTCTGGCTTCCATGATTTATTTCGATTCTGATATGTCTAAGAGTACAAATACGGTAGTATACTTTGATTGGAAGACGGTAATTTATATTTACGGTATCTTCAAACTTTTTTTGTTGAGAAAAGGAAAACGTGATAGATTATATAAATAGAAATGCTTGGTAATACTGTATTATCGGTCATGGCTCATTAAAGTAAAAGCATACCACTAAAATTCCAAGTAAACTGAATTTATAGTAGATAAATTACTTTATGGTGGCCGAGGGGGAATTTCATTGTAGGATTGCATCGCAATCAACATAATTTCAACCTATAGGAATTTGTAATTCAGTCACGTGACAGCTGATCAAAATATATTTTAGAGCAAGGTCACGCCAAATGGTGTGCTGTTTAAATTTCCCTCCTCCTCCCCAACAAACCCAACCTCGTTTTAAGTGGCACCCCCTTTGTCTGGGGAGTGCATAGGTCATATAAATTTTACCATACAATGTTAGTCTATTAAAATGATATGTTATGTAGTATGTAAGGCCGTTTTTAGCGCCACCCCTTTTTGTCTTCGGAAATATTTTAGTTGAAAGGGAGTGCATAGGACATATAAATTGTATTATGCAATGTTAAAAAAATTATTAAAATGTTAATGTTATGTAATAATGTATTATGTAACACTATGCACTCCTTGTTTTCATGTATATGTAAATATTTGTTGTTTTCGTCATTTGAATAAATGACATTAACTGGGCCGTTTTTAGCGCCACCCCTTTTTGTCTTCGGAAATATTTTAGTTGAAAGGGAGTGCATAGGACATATAAATTGTATTATGCAATGTTAACAAAATTATTAAAATGTTAATGTTATGTAATAATGTATTATGTAACACTATGCACTCCTTGTTTTCATGTATATGTAAATATTTGTTGCTTTCGCCATTTGAATAAATGACATTAACTGGTGATATGTTTTAGTATTTTATTTCTCCCTTGCCAAAAACATAGCAGAGTTGTTGCTGTTACAGTACGAAGTGGTAGTGTTGCATCTCTCATGTCTAGGACCCTTATATGTAATGGATACATATCAGGAATACGAGGACCAACATAAATACTACACATTTAGCACTGACTCATAAACGATAGACTATATCAATGAAATTCTTAGTAAGGATAACAAAAGGACCATTATAAACAAAACACCGAATAAGTAAATCAAACCCGACATTATCAACAAAACACCGAATAAGTAAATCAAACCCGACATTATCAACAAAACACCGAATAAGTAAATCAAACCTGACATTATCAACATAACACCGAATAAGTAAATCAAATCTGACATTATCAACAAAACACCGAATAAGTAAATCAAACCCGACATTATCAACAAAACACCGAATAAGTAAATCAAACCCGACATTATCAACAAAACACCGAATAAGTAAATCAAACCCGACATTATCAACAAAACACCGAATAAGTAAATCAAACCCGACATTATCAACAAAACACCGAATAAGTAAATCAAACCTGACATTATCAACATAACACCGAATAAGTAAATCAAACCTGACATTATCAACAAAACACCGAATAAGTAAATCAAACCTGACATTATCAACATAACACCGAATAAGTAAATCAAACCCGACATTATAAACAAAACACCGAATAAGTAAATCAAACCTGACATTATCAACATAACACCGAATAAGTAAATCAAACCTGACATTATCAACAAAACACCGAATAAGTAAATCAAACCTGACATTATAAACAAAACACCGAATAAGTAAATCAAACCTGACATTATCAACATAACACCGAATAAGTAAATCAAACCTGACACCCGTGTACTATGTTAAAACATGCACGCTATTTCGTTATATATACTGTATTAGATGAATTATGAATAATCAAATATATTGTTTGTTTTTCCATACTTTATTGAAATAAGTAAGAATAAAATATTGATCTCACGATGTTGTTATCGGCAGTCATGTGTGCTAAACCATTACGCCACCGCAACGTTAATATTAAGCTATATATAAATCAAATTTACGTTAATATAATTATTCATCGGGAATTCACTTTGCGAAAGAGCTAAATGAAATATATTTAAACAACATTATTAAGAAAAAACTGGTGGAACGAGCTAATCTGGGTCACGGGTCACTGTAATCGGGCGGCTGTATCGAGAAACAGATACGGTGTTGAAAAAACTGTTGATACTCATAAAATATTGATAAATGCAATACAATTTTATGTTTGTCTTCAAGAAATATGATAGACAAAACCATGTGTGAAGTTTTATGACGAAATATCTCCGTTTTCTATGTAAATTTACGAGTTGAAGTTGCGCTGTATCGAGAAACAGATACGGTGTTGAAAAAACTGTTGATACTCATAAAATATTGATAAATGCAATAAACTGTTATGTTTGTCTTCAAGAAATATGATAGACAAAACCATATGTGAAGTTTTATGACGAAATATCTCCGATTTCTATGTAAATTTACGAGTTGAAGTGGGGAAACACCCACAGGTAATTTTGGCGATGTATTTTTATCTTGGACAAGAATAATGAGCGTCCTGATTGGATGACCGATTTAAAACACACTGACAATGCATGGTAAAAAGATGCATGTAAACAAAATCCATGTTATATTTATTCATTTGTTTGGTTCTGTAATATTGTTGATCATTGATTTAAACAAGAAAAAAAGGGAAAAAGGGGGGGGGGGGTAATATTTGTGAATTTTACAGTTAAATAAATGTTGATTCGACAGTTTAAAGAGAAAAATAAAAATTTGTTGCGACTAATGCTTAAATCAACGTTAAAAATTGAACAAATATCAGTGGTTTTGTAATTGAGATTTATTTTAAATTGAAAATCTGAATTTATTATTTATTAATTTATTATTAATGATACAATTGTATATCCCTTGGGAGGGGGAGGGGGGCTATGATGAAAATTTGAAATAAAAACACAGGACCGGACTTTAAGCAAAAATAATAATCCAGGATTAGATTTTTATTAAAAAATCCAGGACCCCTGCGTCCATTTTATAATTTTTTTAAAGTTAGTAATATGAAATATTGACATCAACACTTGCCTTTTGGACAGCACATTTCTGTGTCCCACACTTGTTAAAGAAAAAAAAATAAGAAAAAAATAAAAAGTTCCGATGTGTTTACATGTCCAATGAATTAATTTCTAAGATAATCTGACGTACTAATTTTCTTGTTAGTTGCTTGTTTTGTTTTCTGTACTTTTTGTGAATTGTGGGTATAATATTAAAGTATACTTTAGTATAGTAACACATGAAATTCCACTGAGGGTTAGGAAAAAAAACCACGTCGGACTCAATGCACAATCAGGTCGGCAGTAAATCACCTCCAAAATTTATTTAACGTCAAAACTGTTTCATAAAAATTGTTCAAGTTTTACTCCCGTAGCCAAACAACTACGATAACCAACTTTATTTTGGATGAGATTAAAAGGTCGATTTCTATTTCTGTCTATTACGGATGAAAACGGTCAATGCAAAATGGCCGCTGACGAGAAATCGACCTTAAAATTATTTTTTGATTGCAGATTTCATACTCTCCACACTCGGGTACCAACAAAAAAATTAAATGAGATATGTGTTTATGTATATTAAACATCATACTATAATATGCCGTTGGTACCTGCTTGTGGTTAAACTGAAAATTGACATTAAATACACATTTCTTGTTAGATTTCATATATTTTCACGAAACGATAGACTTTTCATTGACTAGTGTGACGTCATCGCACGTGCAAATATGGAAAATTGTTACCAAAATAGTAGTTGGGGTAAAGGTCTTATAAAATCAAGAAACAACGAAAGCTATACGTTTCATTTATAATTTGTCTATTTTTTAGGCCAATTTCTGCCCTTATCATACCTACTCCTTTAGATTAGCTTTAACCCCAGAATGCTTTGAAATATAAACTTTTTGTTAGCTGCTAACCACATCATGTTTTTCTGGGTTGATTTTTTACATTCGAACCTCAGTGCTACCTAGGTTATTTTTTATATTGGTATTTTACAGCCGTTTTTGCATCAATTTTTTTGTGCAGTATTTATTTGAAGCCTTTACAATTGTTGATTTTTATGTTCTGTTATATCATGCCTTTTGTTGACTGTATAAATATTGAAAACTTATTAACCTCAATTCCTATTGCCATAAGCTCGAATCCCAGTGGAACAAACCTGGATATGTCTAAATCTCATTTTGTAGCCATCTCAACTAATTCAATCACTTTCTGTAACAGGAGCGTGTTTGGATATGTCTCGCTTGGTGGTTGCCAATCAAAAAGCTCACAGACAGACAGACACAGGATCAAAAGTTATACTTTTTTATATTTCAAACACCAAAGTTATACTAAGTAGGCCATACGGTTAATAGCCAATGGTTCCTTGAACGAGTTGAAAATGTAAACATTAAGCATTATATAAAACATTCGTCACCTTGACAATGGTATGGTTATTATTTTGATTCTGCAAATTTCTTAACAAATTTTATTTGCAGAAGTTTGTCTATGTTTAAATACGATAAATATATTATAAATAGCCTTATCATTACAAAATATATCAATAAAACATTTTTAGGCAAGGGGATACGCCACGCTTTGCATTGCCCTTGTTTCAATTGTGTTTAATGATTTATGTGATTTTTGTAGTTTTATAGGATTGTAAAAGTACATTTGTTATATGAAGTGCTTCATACAAAATGTACTTCAGTCAATGCTTTTACACACAAAAAAAAAACGGTAAAAGATTACATTCAATTCTTAAATAAAGCTTATGCAAACAAAGGGTATTCCCTATTTTAACCATGCTGCTCATATGACTGTTTAAAATGGAGATATTTTATAGATCTATTACCATGGTGATGTCACACCACATTCAGTGAAGCAATGTAGCCATATTTCATTCAGTTTTTCTTTTGGAGTATTCCATATATTATTTAAAGTTTTCCAACCCTTTTCAGAAGTGAGCAGAAAATATTGAGAATTTTCTGGATGCATGACAGATGAATAAGTTCCCATTATCAGGCTCTGAACAAGCCTAGCACATATACACTCCTTAATAACATCCATGTCTGCCTTCTGAAGAGAAAATTCTGATAGGTAGCCTGCCAATGTATATCCTCCTGCTGTTAAAGGTTCCAATACAGTACTCTCAAGAATCATATAACACATAGTAATGGCAATTTCAAAAACATAGAATGAATATGCAGCATCACCAAAGTCTAAGATGCCACTAACAAAGAATTCTCCATTTTGTTTTTGATTGACTAGTATGTTTTGCTCATTAAAATCGCCATGGATAATACCTGTAAAAAACAGGCTAATCTGTTATGTATGTATTATACTGAGTGACAGGAATGCATGTGGACATCATGTCCAAGATGAATTTGTTTAAAAACAATTTTCAAGGGTATCAAAATATGATGTGGAAAATGTGATGTTTTAATCTCTGATATGATTGTAGCAATTGATGACTATCAGTCAACATTTTGTCTGCTCTGGCAGTTATGTTTGATGCAAAAAACAATTGCTTTTAGCTTACCTTGGTCAAAAATATAATGTGTTAGGTATTGTCACTTTGTATCCGTCGGCATCCTTTAATTAGCTTTTCAAATTTCATCTATTTCTAACAAAATACTGGACAAATTGAAACCAAACTTTGCAGAAATGTTACTTGGGTAGTAAATAACATTTCTGATTTTCGTTTCATTGGGAGAATCAACAATGCTGATATGCCATTTGTGCTTTGGCTGGATTGTTATATAGTAGGAATAGGTGCCACCATGGAAAAGAAGTTTCAACAAGACATTATTGGGAGATGAAAACATTGTTTATTTCAGATGCACTGTGATAGTAAAATACTACTAACCCCCCCCCTCATATAAGACCACTCTGTTATTGCAGGAGTGTCAGATGACCTTATAAGATAGTAACTACCATAATAAAAACTTGGTTGAATCCAAAAAGTACATGATTTAGTCATTTGAAATGGACAATATACTACATGTACATTGTTGGAAAATATTTAATTTATGTGTACCAGCTTTAGAAAGAGATAGAAAAACAACTTTTACTGTCCTGTTTCCAGGCCAGTGCAAATGAATTTTATATTTTCTGAACATGTACATACATTTTGTATATTGTGTTTACTCTGCAATATCAAAAACAACTGTCAAATTGTCTAAAAAGAGCAGAAACAAGTGTTGTTTTCATAATTTTTTATGGTGTCCTGTCCTCTGTGAAGTCTGGGCTTATACTATTATCATTGCTCAACGTGAATCAGGTACCAGAAAATATATATCTTGGTCAGTGACCGTATAAAACAAAAAATTATCCAGTTAATGCAATTCGACTGCTCAAATAAAAACCAGTGAAGGATAAAGTCCATTACAAAGTCTTCATTTTTACTGTGGATCTGAAATACAAGTTGGCATGCACCACAGGACATTGCTTAGCTATGAGAATATGAATAAAAGGCTTTTTCTAAGACCACCCTCCCCCTCACGGAGAAGCAGAAACTACTTAAGTGGGGGTGAGCACCCTAACCATTTTCCACTATGCAGTCAGTTTTGGGCAAAATTCTAGTATAAAGGTTAGCATAGTATGTTTGCTCTTGTAGACATTAAAATTGTAAGGCTTTGAAAATGCAGGGTCCGTCATGGTCGTGATCGAATGGAATTTACAACTACATGTGCAATCAGTGCCTATCATCACTAAAGCTGTGAGTTGGAATCCCGCCCATGACAAAGTGTACTCTATACCACATTATATGATCAAGTTTGTCAGTGACTTGTGACAGGTTGGTGATTTTCTCCGGTACTCCCGTTTCCTCCACCAATAAAAACTGACCGCCACGATATAACTGAAATATTGTTGAAAGTGGGGTTAAACACCATAGCCCTAACCTTGAAAATGCACAGTAACACATACTTTATTATGTAACTTACCCTTTTGAAACATGTGATAATTTTTGACAACCTTGTTGGTAAAGGTGTTAATGACATCCTCAGCAAGTTTCCTCAGTTCCATGTCCTGGATGAATGAGAGAAAGTCTATTAGTTTGGGAACTTCTGTTAAACTCCATATTCTTTTGTGGTTATCAAATCCAACATGATGGAAATTCTGTAATAAAATGAAAAACAAAAGCAACAAAATACCACACTGTCAAATTTTAAATTTACAAATTGACCAAGAAGCGACCATGTTGTCATCGGATCAAGAGAAAATTTAGATTTTTTTTTAAAGAGTAACTCACAACCCCCTTTCCCGCAAAGTTTCGTCCCAAATATCCCAGTAGTATCCGAGAAGACAATCAAAATGTGAAATGTTAACCACGACACAAACGGACAGATATGCAAGCGCAAAATGATGGCAATAGCATACGTGGCCCTTGGTATCCGATGAGCTAAAACCCTGCTTGGTTGACAGAACACATACCAATTTCTGTGTTTTGCGTTTAAACAGCGAAGATTGCAAACCATGTTTTGTGTTGTTTTCTGAATCGATAATTTATAATATGCTCCGCGTTGTCTATATCTATTCTCAGCCATTAGCAATACTCATTCCAGACAACCTAGCTAGACGTCTTGTGTCTTAGATATCCCACAAAAGCATATACTTTTACTCTTAAAAAACTGAAATAAAACATGGCTGCTTTGTGTACTTGATCAAACTCGTGAGATTGTTTGAAGAAATAAAGAGGTTATGACTGCAAACTGGAAGATCGGTGACATCGATAATTGTCTTCATACTATTTTCATATTCTCAAAATGTCATTCAATTCAGTAAAAAGGGGAGTTTTAATGTCTGGAGAGGGGCTAAATCCATCTTCGAATATCGTACCAATAACCTTTCAATGGTAGGAATCTCCTATAACCGACAGTTTTATGAAAATATGTCTTGTTCATCTATTTAGTAATTTAGGTAACAAATTAATTGGCTCTCATAACATGACTATGTCATAATGTTACACAAAAAATAAAGAGAATAAACCAATCTATTTAGTCTTTCGGAGAAACAAAGTTTTGAAATGTCCCATTTGCGCAAATACTGTCTGTTGTATAGTTTCGCCCTTTTTACATTTTGCCTTGAATAGTATAGTTGAGGACAAAAAATGTTGCATGAGACTTTTGCAGTTGTTTTTGTTGCGTTTTTAGTAAGGTCCATGCTCAAATATCTATAAGTTATATTGAAACTTTCAGTGTCAAAATATTCGAATGGATTACTTTAGTTTTTGATAAACCATGGATTAAAGATAATTTATATCTTATTAATGCACACAAGTAACCCATTTGGGTTTTAGCATTACAATTTACATAATATACATGTACAGACAAGACAAATAAAGTATACATGACTACATAAAAAATTACAATAACATGAACTGCAATTATGACTGTGATGACTGTCTTATGAAAGACGTAACAGTCCTAATTTGTTCGGGTGTTGATGGGTTAAGTATTTTTGTTAGTTTCTCTTCGTGATTTAATTCAAGAAAATTTGAATATATATTTTGAAAGTATTGGTATTTCTCTTGCATTCAAAGAAAAATGAAATTCATCTTCCAAGACATTGCAAATCGCACATAATCTTTGGTATACGTATTTTGAGATTTCTGCCTATTTCTATTACAAGTTTGTGTTCAATATTTTACTTAAATGAAATGCCTCTTTTAAAAGTGGGTTGATGTTATCATTATTAAGTCTGAGAAGATATAAAGAGTTTTTATAAAAGATTATAATGGCAGTCGACCAAGTTCTGCTCGAACAACTAAATTGGTGGCGCTCTTTTCCACTCCTAGTGTACTTTTACAAAAACCTAGGTGAACTTTATCAATAAAATTTAATTCATCAATTCCAGAATCACTTTTTTCTGCACGTAATGTAGCTCTAAACAATTTAAGATAGGAGTCCATGAAACTAATTTCTGAGTTGTAAGTTAATATTGGTTAAACAAAATTGTCAAATAGGTAATATATGTACTTAAAATCCACCTGTGATGTAAATCTATTGTCAAAACTCTCCATTATTTTTAAGGAATGGTGAGTTATTGTTCTCTTTGTACTTTTAAGGTCCCACAAGGGGCAAACAATTTTATACTCTGTACTTTAGATACTATACACAGACTTTTTTGGTTTCAAGATTAATAATTAATCAAATTAGTAAAGTACAATGGGTGGATTTTAAGTTGGAGAATGTCCTCGTATCTCTCCATTCCTTAAAAACAATGGGCCTCGGCTCCATTATTTTTAAGGAATGGAGAGTTACTCGGACATTCTCCTATACATCCTCACCTGACAACATTTATCCAGTTTTCCCGCTAACTTGCCAACGTCGAAGGTTATGTCTTTAGTATACTGTAAACCTGCTAAAATTCGCCCAGGTAGGTATTCAAAAAGTCGGACAATATACTTGCACCCATCTGAAATACAGGGGTTAAGGGTTAGTGTTATGGTATTTAACGCCACTTTCAACAATATTTCAGCTCTATCGTGGCGGTTAGTTTTATTGGTGGAGAAAACGGGAGTACTTCGAGAAAACCACCAACCTGCCGCAAGTCAAATAATGCTGTATCGAGTACACATCGCCATGGGCGGGATTCGAACTCACAACTTTAATCATCTGAAATACAATACATGTACTACACAAAGCAATATTTTAATAAAGAAAAGAAACTAAGTACTTTTATTCCACAGCTACAGCCAGAGATATATGTTATATAACTTTTTTATAGCAGAGCAGGGGTATTTTCGAAATAAATTGAAGAAAAATAGTTTTGAAATCAAGGGCAATCGGGGACCTAGATTCACATCAGCCTCTCCCAGCAAACATGTAACGTAAGTGTAAAGTTAAAGTAACGTTATAGTTAGGTAACGTACAAAAATAACGTTATTATAATGTTATATCAACGTAAAAAATAAACGTTACCTAGTGACCTAATTACAATGTTAAATTTTAATGTTTTTTAAACGTTTTTGCAACGTCCTATTATTAACGTTTAATATTAAACGTTCTACTGACGATTAACTAACGTTTAGTGTTTTACGTTATGTATTAAACCAAAATGTAACGTAAAATGATAACGTTTGTACAACGTATAACTAACGTTACATGTTATACGTTTTTTTGTAACATTTATATAACGTTTGAATAACGTATATGTTTACGTTTACTTATAAACCTTGCAATAACGTTAAAATATAACATTATTATAACGTATTTTTAACGTTTAAAATAAACGTTGCATCGAAACAGATTAAGAACGTTATTATATTTCGTTCTCAAGACGTTTTGCAACGTTGCAATAAAATATTGAATAAAAAATGTTCAAGTGACATTCATTTAACGTTACTTGTTTACGTAATTCTCTAACTAAAAGATAAGTAAACTTATAACGTTCACAGGGGCGGATCCAGGGGGGGGGGGGGGGGGGCGCACCCGGCGCGCGCGCCCCCCTAATATTGGAAAAAATATGATTTTTTGGCGTAAAATCGTGATTTTTCACACGAAATACCCCAAAAAAGTTCGCGCCTCCCTCCGCTCGACGCATTTTTTTTAAGTGCGCCCCCCCCCCCCCCCCTAACTTGAAATCCTGGATCCGCCCCTGGTTCATATAACGTTTTACTAACTAAAATAATGATCGGAGTGTTCGGTGGCACATTTGATTTGCAAAACGACATCGAAATATTTTTATGAAGAAATGCAGGTTTATGACATATTATCCATTATCATAATATATTATTAGGAGATCTGCAAGATTTTATCATTTCCTGAAACCATTCATTCGATTCCGAAAACGGATCGATTGTTTAAAGTGATTGCATACATTCGAATTCGTGTTATTATAACGTATTTAGTCTCTATACAATAAAGTTATTTACTTAAAAACTAGTGTAATAATGTTGGAATGATATAAATTTATTGATGATGATGAAAATTTGGGTATGTCAATCAATATCCGAAAATAATCGAAATAGCTTTCTTTCCTTTGTCTTTGAAGTTTTCCCGCTCGAAAAAGCCGGGAAATTATAGCTTTGTACCATAAGAAATTCCAAAACTTGAATATCAATAAATCATATTTTTGCATATTTGATGGAATTAGAAGGAATTTCAACTGTAGATCTATATACCAAAACTTATTGTATGCCTTAAACTACATAATTTATGGGGCTAAAGCATCAATTAACAAAATTAAGAATGATGTGAACTCATTTTATGGGATGAAAAGAGGGGGAGGGGGGCTAAATGTAAACATTTCATAGTATTTAGCTATTGAATATACAACTGAGGCATATATATGTGTAGAAATTGCTTATTATGTTAGAAATTAGCTTAATAACTAATATATATGAGAATAGGTAAGTTTTGGTATATTACACAATCTGAACTCAACAGCTGTAAATGGAGATGTTTTCATTAAAAATCTTCAAAGGGGTACCTTTGCATTTGAACACTTATACTTGCAAATATTAGACAGCCACATACCTTATGAGGTTTTTTGTGGTTGATATTGCCTAAGGAATAGAAATAAGGCAAATAAAGGGTTACAGATGCAAGTTGTGCTGCTCTTTCCAAGTTAAAAAACATCAAGTTGAACTTGTGTTGCTATCATGTTCAAATTAGCCTAATAATGTCACAACAGACACAGAGTGACATTTTTCATACAAAAATGTTAAAAATGCATTGTGGTGTCAGATTACATGGTCAAAATGCATGTTATGTAATATTTTGGAATATTGCTCCCAAACACTGGATATACATGGACAGAGGGTATTGCAACTCATTTTATTTTCATTTATGACTTTATAATTATTGGGAATATGTTATTGAATGTGCTTTTGCAGTAGAAGGGCATATAATATTGAAAATATGGTTGATATTAAGAATTAAAAAAAATTCATCATGCAACAGTTTGTCGACTTCAAATATAGAATATGGCGATATCATGATTGGATTTTTTTCAATCCTACAAATTTTTTCTGATAAATTTTGATAGTTTCAGTTAGAATGCATCTGCAATGTACCCATAAAATAATATAAGGCTATTGAAAGCAGTTTTAATTGAAAATTATGTAGTAAAAACCTGGTAATTTAAGTGATCCCAGAAAAATTATTTTGACTGCTTAGCATTTTCTCAAAATTTTTGGTTTTAAACATCAAAATTATTGGTTTTAAACATCAAAGGGAAAATAAACAATAGTGATAATACATATGTAGATTTTAACTTTTTATTGTCACAGGAGGATGTCAGATAGAAAGAAAAAAAGAAGGGAGTACAAAAGAAAATGGATGGCAAATGCTAGACTAAGATCAAAACACTTTGTAGCCGTCTCTAGTAGTGAAGAAGAATGTGAGATAACTGATCCTTGTTCATCGTTCCATGTACCTCTCAGTAGTGCATATAATTCTCAGCAATTGCATGAAGTCCAGGTTGGAATTTCTTTCTCAGATGGTCAAATTAATGAACACTTGTTAGATGTTGATGGTAGAAGAGAAGATTCCGAGGCTGACGAAAATAGTAAGAGTTCAGATGACGGTATAGACTGGGACACCGTTGATAAATATGCGGCATTGTCTATCTATTCGGACAGTAGTAGTATGGAGGAGGAGGATATACTAGCAGATGATCTTGTTAACTGGACTAACCAGTTTCAAGTAAATCATAATGCTTTAGATGCCCTTTTGAAGATTTTAAAAAAGCATGGTCATTCCAGTTTACCATCTACAGCTCGTACACTATTGAAAACAGTCAGAGTAGTTGAAACGCAATCTGTTTCTGGAATGGAATATTTCAATTTTGGAATTGAAAGTGAACTTATTAAAAATTTTGAACAGTATCCAGTCAGAAAGAGATAACATAGACTCTATAGATATTTCACTTAATATAGATGGACTTCCACTTTTTAAAAGTAATAATACATCATTGTGGCCAATTCTGTGTGAAATCCAATTGAAACCAAATAAAGTCTTCCCTTTTGTGCTAACAATAGGCCCAACAAAACCTGAAAATCTTAATTTCTTACAAGAATCTGTACATGAAATAGACACTTTATTACAACAGGGATTCAACTATCATGGAAGGCTTATCAGTGTAAATTTGAAATGTATTGTATGTGATGCACCAGCAAAAGCAATGGTCAAAGGTGTCAAGTTGTTCAGTGGATACTATGGTTGTGATAGATGTAATCAAACTGGTGTATGGTGTGGAAGAATAACTTACCAAGACATCGGAAACCTTCAGTTGAGAACTGACCATTCTTTCAGGAATCAAGTGCAAGAAGAATATCATCATACAATTTCCCCCTTCTGTCATTTAAATATAGACATGGTCAATCAGTTTCCAATTGATTACATGCACCAAGCTTGCCTTGGTGTTGTAAAAAGACTGCTGTTATTATGGATGAGAGGAAAAGGACCTAGGCACATTAGAATGTCGGCACAGAACATCGAAGAAATAAGCAATAGATTGACCGATTTGGCCAAGTTTGTTCCAAAACGGTTTGCCCGTAAACCTAGGGGCCTTAGAGAGATAGACAGGTGGAAGGCAACTGAATTCAGACAATTTTTGATATACACTGGTAAAATAGTTCTGAAAAGAGTGTTACGTCCTGATTTCTATGCTCATTTTCTGTCATTGAGTATATCCATTTCTATTTTAGTGTGCCCACGATTAGTGAATGAACATGTAAATTATGCAAGAAATCTTCTGCAGTATTTCGTCAGTCAAGGAAGAATTCTATATGGAGAGGAATTCCTGGTCTATAATGTACATAGTATGCTGCACATTTCTGATGATGCAGAAAAGTATGGTTGTTTAGATGATTGTGGTGCATTTGGATTTGAAAACTATTTGCATAGAATAAAAAAAATGGTAAGATCAGGGAAGAAACCTTTGACCCAGATAGTGAAAAGAATTAAGGAGTTTCAGAACGGTTCTGATAGTAGGGAGTCGCAAACATCAGATGGCGAAATACATTTATCTTTGCGACAACCAGATAATGGTTTCTTAATTGGAATAAATAGATGCTGTCAGCTATTGTCCAAGACAAACAACCGAGATGAGGAAGGAAATCTTTTGATTTTGTGTAGAGTTTATACAAGAAGTGAAGCCTATTTTCAGACACCATGCGACTCTAGGATAATAGGAGTTTATAGGTTTGATAAAAGATTCACTATGGTAGAATATGTGTCGTCTAAGAACCTGGATAAACAGGCTATCTTGATTGAAAGGGAAGATGACAACGATGTTGTTGTTCTAGCCATATTGCATGATTTTTGAAGGAATATGTTTGTATGTACCTAGTATAAGTACAAATACTACACTGAAAACCAAAGCTTTTACAATGTCGGACAATATGAAGTAACAAAGCCCAATCATGTTAAGATGAATTCCAACAAAAACTGACAAAAGTTTGGAGCAAACGTCGATGCTGGACCGTTTTTACATACAGAGCACCTGGAAAACAACTCTCATATTCCAGACTGATGACAACGGCATGCGACGCCTTGGGAACGACATCTATTTTCAGATTCAGTACATATGGAAATAACCTCAACTTTTTAAAACCAATTAAAACACGTATTTAATGACATGTTACTCTAAGATTAATTTATTTTCAGATGGTCTTTGATTATGCAATTGTGGAGTTTGTTGAAGACAATCCACCCTCCATTGGCATTTCTCCCCAATGCTGGATTGAAAGTAAACCAGATGTAAGTGTATAATCTATACATGTCCATGAACTGCTCCTTATGCCAAATTAAATTTATGAATGACAATTTTTTTATAACGGTTTTTATACCATTGTCTTGACCATGAAAACGTAAAACTCAACAAAAAACAAACTTTAGACTGATTTATGTATAGGAGAATGTCCAAGTAACTCTCCATTCCTTAAAGATAATGGAGACGAGGCCCATTGTTTTTAAGAAATGGAGAGATACAAGGACATTCTCCAACTTAAAATCCACCCATTGTACTTTATTAATTTTATTAATTATTAATCTTGTAACAAAAAAAAGTCTGTGTATAGTATCTAAAGTACAAAGTATTAAATTGTTTGCCCCTTGTGGGACCTTAAAAGTACAAAGAGAACAATAACTCTCCATTCCTTAAAAATAATGGAGAGTTTTGACAATAGATTTACATCACAGGTGTATTTTAAGTGGCTGTAACATTCCCTTGTACACTTTAGTAATCTACTGTACCTTTTATATTTAGATTTGAAGCCACTTATCCAGAAACATGTTCACAGATAATTTTCCTCCAACCATGAAAATAAATGTGTTTTCACTTCAGAACAATGTAAACAATAATTAAAAATATCTTGATTTTAACACAGCAAACATTTTTTAACTTTTTTGTCTCAAATTATACATTGCCATTTTTATTGTAGGGCATGTTTTGTTATTGGCCAAGAACCAATATTTCATTTCAGGCCAGAAAGGCAGAAATTCCTGACAAATAAAAATGGGCAAAATATCCAGTAAGGATTCTGCATTATACAGGTGAGCATTATATGTATGAATATTATGATGGCTTAAAAAGTTGCATGCATTTAACCTGGTGGTATCGAATTAGAGGATAAACCGGGAATGACATTATAATTCCACCAAGGACAACAAAGTTAAAATCTCAAAACCCTACATGACTAAATCTTTGACTATCAATAGACAAAGAGAACAGCTGAATATCTTACCTTTATAATAACAATAGACAGAAATGTTTGAATGACTTTATTCAGAAAAACTTTATATTTGGATAATGTCTAATGAAAATATTAAACTTATTAGTGATTTAATTGATTATATTGATGTAAATAACTCAACGTGCAACACTTACAAATTAGATCAAATTAGAAAAGGAATAAACATAATACAAATTCAGTATTCATTTTTCTGGTGTTAGGCTAAGCCACTTTAAAAATTTGAATGATCTCCCTTTGTGCAAATCTCTTCAACTAAACCACTGTGTATTATTTAATATTACTTAGCAGAAGTGGCTTTATGAGAGGAGATTATTTTTTTCTTGAAGAGGCTGAGACTATTATATGAATATTAGCATTATTTCATATTACTTTCATTTGAAGTAACATTAATTATTTTCAATTGCAGAAAATTATGAAAATGCAATGAATTTGTCGAAAAATGCAGAGTATACATCTAACCTCAGCTCTGATGAAAGTGAAGGGAGGGGGCACCGAAAACGGAAACAGAAGAGGTTTTCAGACAGTGAGGCAGATGGTAAGGATGTTCAGCTATGTGCATATTGTGTGGTAAATTTATGCCCAATTCGCACACAAACGAAATAAAGCCTTCCTGTATTGATACTAAATCAGTAAATGTGTATTTTTCAATTTTGGTACAGAGATGTTACCATTGTCTGTATTTGTTTGACAATAAATATGTTTAAAGTAAAGATGTTACCAGAACTTTTACTTGGGTCTACTTTCAGAACCATTTAAATGACACCTCTTCATATGTTTACTTATGAAATTTAAGTATATTGTTACAGAACACTAAATACAGTTTGTACAAACTTGACCTCAAATGAGATCTTTTCATTGGCTATAGTCAGCATTTTACAGCATGCCCAATTATCCTCTGCAGAAGGTTTTTTACCCCCAAAATTGTAGGGACTTTCTATATGCAGGGGTACAAAGTTAAGGAAAAAACAGCAATTGTACCCCCAGTTTCAAAACTCAGTGGGCACCCTGATTTTAACAGCCGATGTGTATACATAAAATACGTTATAGGATGGGAAAATCTTTTAAAAGCCGTAGTTATGAATGAAGTTTATAGTAATTAGTCACGCCTCCAAGCAGTTAAACAAATTCTTTTATTTATAGCTACATTATGAATGAAGTTTATAGTAATTAGCCATGCCTCCAAGCAGTTAAACAAATTATTTTATTTATAGCTACACAAAAAATCAATAAACACACATCAACACATTGGGTTTAGCACTCAAAACAATACAATTTTATGCAATCAAATTTGTATAAAAATATTATCAGCCTTAAAATGGGAGACATAGACATTTAAAAGGTAGTGAATCAATTGTACGGTTCTCCCATTTTAAGGTTGATAATATATATTGTCCTTTGTTTTCATGATGTTCTCTGTATTCATCCTTATATCCTTTTACTTAAACCGAACATAATTATGTCAACAAGCTGCAGCTGAGTATAGTAATTTCAGTGAATGTTAAGTTTACTGTAACTGATAAGAAGAGCAATCAACATTCAAAGGACAGCCTTTTCATACAATATTGTTTTGCATAGATGAAGAAGAATGTGATCAAAGAAAGAAGAATGCAAGTAAAAAACAAAGGCCGAAAGACAGCTCTTCAACTGAGACCAGTACAAGTACTTCACTGCCTACTGCACCAACATTTGGTAAGTGATAATAGATAAATATACATGTATGTTTGGATTTTTCATGCTCAAGACTGTTTATTTCACTATCTATACTTACCTGCATCAACTTTTTGCAATGTTCTCGGGTTGTCTTCAGCATTTGCCCGAAAAAAACAAAAAATTGATGCAGGTAAGTCATAAACAGGCGTTTTACTTAAAAAAACACACAGTTTTTGATATTTATGTACTTTGAAATATTTTAAACAGAAATTTATTACTCAGCAAACTACTGTCTTTGCTCTTTAATAGCATTATTGCTAAAATAATATCTTAATATCATGAATAATTTTTGTTGTCGTAACATCATTTTAATGATATCTTATACAATTCATGTTAATTGCTCCTTAGTGTTTGGACATTTGTGAAACGTGAAAGACTCAGATCGGTAAAACATACTTGAATGATTTAATCAGTGAAAAAAACAAAGATTTTGCAAACACAGTGTTTCCAAAAATTTGTTTCTTGTTTATTTCAAATAGTATGCATCTTAGATAAATCTTCTTTATTGTGTAGTAAATATACTATACTGCAAGATTAATTTTGTAACATTAATTGAAAAAGAAACTAAATATATCAAGATTGCAGCTACATATATTATAACCCTGAATGTATTCCAGATCGTCAACAGGACAAGAATGAAAACGAGAATTCAGACCAGGTGATGACAGAAGCAAACAGTATGTTTTAAACTTCTTATTCATTTATTGTATCTTCATAATTTTAACATTTTTGACTAGTTTGTCGGATAATAGCTCTGTTGTAAAAAAATGTATCAGAGTTACCTTTGTTTGCTGTATACCCTTAAATAACATTCAGTTAATCAATTCAAGGCTTAGAGAGTAAAACATATAGGATTACACAACGGTACACTTGTTAGAGATAAACAGTATTTTTGAAATACATTCCAGAATATTATATAATTGAAAGTTTGAAGGGTAATAATGTAACCATCGAAAAGTGGTACATCAGAAATAACTCTTAAAATTTATTATTATTCCTTGATTGATTTCAGCTTCTTTCCAAGAGAATGACAGCATTGAAAGGCCTGTCTCACCACCAGAAGGAACAGAAAGTATGTTTTTAAAATATATATATTCACTGGGGTAAAGCTGATGACCGTAACTGTAATTACGGTCATCCCAAGATGGCGGACATGAAATTGGGTAAGAATCTTTTTTGTCAATTAAATTGTTTTTATAATGTATAATAAATGACACATGCATTAGTACGATAGTAATCTGTGAACTTTTCACAAGGAAATCACAAATTATGACTGAAAAATGTATATGAAAGAGAAAATCAGATTTTAAAAAATCGCTAAGATGACCGTAACTGAAAACTGAGATGACCGCAATTGCACCGCCGATGAAGTTTTCAGCTATGGTCATCTTAGCGATTTTTTTAAATCTGATTTTTTCTTTCATATACATTTTTCAGTCATAATTTGTGATTTCCATGTGATAAGTTCATAGATTACTATCGTACCAATGCATGTGCAATTTAAAATACAGTATAGAAACAATTTAATCGACGAAAAAGATTCTTACCTGATTCCATGTCCGCCATCTTGGGATGACCGTAATTACAGCTACGGTCATCAGCTTTACCCCAGTGTATATTTCAGTTTTCAGACATGCATTTCACAGTGATTATGTAAATGTGTGTTAAAATTATATACATGTCATTTTGACTTTTCTATCTCATAAGTGCAAAACTTTAGTTGTTTTGTTACACACATCTCTAGCAATGTCTTTTAATAAATTGAAAGTCAGTCTGTTACAAAAAAAAAGATAAACAGTTATCTCCCCTATTCAAGGGAGATATTTTTGTATTGTTTTACTGTCAGTCACATAGCTTTCAATGAAACTTCACAGGATTGTAGTTAATAATGTCTAGATATGCATGTAGGTTTCAGATTTTTTAAATGGGTGCCATTGCCATGGAAGCAGAAAGATTATTTTCTCGACAACAAATGTATGCTGTTTTGAAGTAGTATGTTTGGTCCTATTGTATGTGCTGTACTCCCAATTTGTAAGCATGACATTCCAGTGAACATGATTTGAATATAAACTTGGATCAGATTTATTATGTTTAACCAGTTAAACAAAGCATTGAAACTGCATATTTGAGGTTTTGAGAAGTGTCAATAATAGTTAGAGATACAGTAGGCCTTTTGTTTCCACTAACACTACACAACTTATTTAGTAGTACTTAAGTTTTTTTCTTTTTTTAATAGCAAGTCTGTTAAGAAATGGGAGAAACCCTAGAAGGCCACATAATGATGTAACAGATGTGGACTCTTGTGAAGAAAGTAAGTTTAAGAAAAGTGCAGTACAAGTCAACTGCTCCACACTGATCTAAATACTTTCTTTTTTTTAAAACTACCCAAAATTTAATTCTTGCCACCTGGAAAAATAATACTTATTGGCTGGATACCTAGCTTCATATAACAATTTTTTGCCATTTTTTCGACTTTTGTCATTTGAAATACTCCAAGGTTTTTGGTCAGAAAACTTATCTTACTTAGCCATCCGATAAAACTTAAACAGTCATGTTTTCACCACAAGAATTGTTTGTACTGGAATGAAAGGTGTTTTGAATGGGGAATTTGAAGGTAAAATTTTGACTCACTGAAAAAGCAAGGAAAATTTAAACAAGTAGATAGCCTGCTTCTGCTGGTCTTTATTCATGAAGTACTTCTATTTAGGAAATTTTGCATTCAAAACTTTGCCTTATGATATTGTACACAGCTTCTAAAGACAATTTTATTTAAAAAATCCACCAAGACAGTTATCTCCCTTTTACATGTAAAATCCCATAGACAATATATATAAATATACCCTTAAGAAGCAAGAGAAAGTTAAATGAAAAAAATTACATTGTATTTAAGACTACATTTTTTTTTGATAGAAATCTGTGCATGTTTATATATTAAGTTTGTTAAAATGGCATTAGGGCTGTTTCATTAAAACATACATGGCTTCCAGGGAAGGCACTTTCAAACTCCTCTGTGGGTGGATATTTTTTACTCCTTTTTAGTA
Source organism: Bathymodiolus brooksi (assembly GCA_963680875.1). Lineage (NCBI taxonomy): Eukaryota > Metazoa > Mollusca > Bivalvia > Mytilida > Modiolidae > Bathymodiolus > Bathymodiolus brooksi. Next base: position 50,697,466 of record OY804577.1, read on the forward strand.
CAAAATTGCATATATGGGTGGTTACCCCAATTTCAAATTGCCTTCTCTGGGTACCATATATATGGAACAACCCTTATTTGAAGTGAGGTTTCCAGACAATAAATTTTCACCAGTATACAGGAGAAATTAAACCATTCTAAATTTTAATTGTACACATTACTTATAAAATTGAATTTGATCAAAGCAAGAATAAGCCTCAAGATGAAATTTTCAGTTATCTAAAGGAGTCACTCTATACAATATATAGTTATTCGTTATTACAATTTATTTTTATATTCTCTAGGTTTTGAAACAAAGGTTCTAAGATCTTTGGATGAGATCTTAGACCGACAGAAAAAACTGGAGGAACAAGTTACCAGTTTTTTATTAACACCAGGAAACTCGGATGATCTTTTGGAGGATCTTGTTCCGAAACCTATCAATTCTGAACAGGAATTTGATAGGTTCGGAATGGAACTCCAGGAGAAAGTTTACAGAAGGAAGATGGTAAGGCCCATTGCATGAAAAATTGTGCATATATTTATAATAATGCTGCTTAAATCCTGGCTTATAATTTGCACGATTCAGGGTAATGATTTATAGATGCAAATTTTATCAAGTGAATTTATTTGAGTCCATGATATAATATAGACAGTAATTCCATTTTTTAGCAGTCACTTAAGAAATGAACAGATTGTTTTATAAATCGCCAAAGAAATTTCTTTTTAGTGGTAATTATTAATCATCTTTTAAGAAACAACATTTTTTATAATAGCTGAAATGGGATTGCTTCAGTTTTTATACTGCCATATATAATATTCTTAAGCTAAATTACATCTGTTTTGTATATGTGTTATTGCTGAATGATACGTACCTGTATCAAATACCCTTTATTGTATGGCTACCCTTTATCACATGGCTGCTGTCATAGGTAATTTTATGTACAAGTATATGGTAAAAAGAATAAAACATGGCTAAGTCCATATCACTTTGCCGTCAACCCTTGACCTATATCGCCTTGGGTCTTCAGACCTCTGGCTGATAATGAGGTCTTGGTTGAGACAGCAATGTGATACAGATTTTTTTCATTTTTTTATTCTCTATATATATGAACATGGTGAAATAGTATATAAAGGCCAAATGTTTAATTAAATGAAGTCTGATACTAATAAACATGTTGCACAACTTACTTTTATCTTTTTTACAGGCTTTATTTCTTGCTGCCTTCGGTGGCTGCACATGCCTGGAGACTGTCAGAGCTATTCTGAAAAAGGTGGCATCAAACCAGGTATTGGCTCAATACAGTTTGAGAGGGAAAAAGGGAAAGAAGCCCTTCCAAGAACATTTAATGTACAGAGTTGTACTACGTGAGTGAAATTTTTATGTCATTGTTTAGGCATGCAAGATTTTATATTTTTTTTAATTTTTTACACATGTCAAACTGAAACTTGAAAATTCTAGTGTCACATTTTAAAATTATGTTTTAAATATTTTTGTAAAAAAAAAGGAGTTTAATACAAAAATATTTTACTTCAGTACTTGAAGACGTGCATGTTGAACAGGACTAATTTTTTAATTGCCTTTTACACTAAATGAATCCTTACTATAAAAATGTTGTTTCCAGTACCTGACTCACAATGTTTTAGTCTCAAAAACTCTTATTTCCAGCTTTTAAAAAATCTAATATTTTTGTTCAGGTTTGATTTTCCAAACCAGATTCATTAGTTTTATATGCACTGCAGTATAAATTTCCAGTTTAATTTGGTCATTTCAGTGTACAATACTTGTTTTGAATGATAAAACAGTACCCAGCAATCTTGCTAGAAGGTAGGACTTATTTCATCAGATTCCACAGATTCAAGTAATATTATATAGATGTTTCACTTGACATTTTGGAAAAAAACGACAACTAAACTGATCAAATTCTGCTAACTGTTGTGTGACTGGATACACGTGTGTTCAGCTTTTAACAGTAGTTCTAACTCAAAGGGACCGTTCAGTTAGTATGATAAATGCAAAGTGTTTGAGTAATTTTTGCTACTTCCTGTTTTAATAAATTAATGTTTATCTTCTATCAAGAATTATGAAAATAGATCTTTTCTTTTCTTCAGGAGTAGCTTCCAAGTTGTATAAGGCCAAGCTGCAGGAAGTGGAAGATTCGTTGATAGAGGTGCTAAAACATGCACCTCATATGCCAGGAGGGCCAAAATATAAGGTAATTATATGTGTACATACATATATATATGTGCGTATTTCATCAGCTATGGTTTAAGCCACACAAAAATTTTGATTTCGAAGTATTTTCTATTTATGAATTAAATACACCTAAATATTTAACAATATTCTTGGTTAAAGCTGAGGTTATCATTTTTAGCTCACCTGGCCATAGGCCATGTGAGCTTTTGTCATGGGTAAGCGTCCGTCCGTCCGTTAGCTTTTCACATTTAAATCTTCTTCTCTGAAACCGCTGAACAGAAATCAGCCAAACTTGCCAGAAATGTTCACTGGATGGTCCTCTACCAGATTTGTGTTTTTGGTGCTGATTTGAAATCCAACATGGCTGCCAGGGTCCATAATGTGTTCTCATTGGCTGAAATTTTAAAAATCTTCTTGTCAGAAACCACTAAGTCAATTGAATTGTGACTTTGCAGGAATGATCATTGGGTGGTCCTGTACTAAAATTGTGAATCGTTTGCCGATCGGAAATTCAAGATGGCCGCCATGACTCGACTTAGTTTAACATTGGACCTTATGGGAATTTCACATTTTCATCTTTTTTTCTGAAACCACAAAACAGATTTGAACCAAACTTGGCAGAAATGTTCATTGGATGGTCATATACAAGATTTTTGTTTTTGGCGCTGATCGGAAATCCAACATGGCTGCCAGGGCCCATAATGTGTTCTGATTGGTCGAAATTTTAAAAATCTTCTTGTTAGAAACCACTAAGCCAATTGAATTGTGACTTTGCAGGAATGATCATTGGGTGGGCCTGTACTAAACTTGTGAATCGTTTGCCAATCGGAAATTCAAGATGGCCACCATGACTCGACTTAGTTTAACATAGGACCCTATGGGAATTTCACATTTTCATCTTTTTTTCTGAAACCACATAACAGATTTGAATCAAACTTGGCAGAAATGTTCATTGGATGGTCATATACAAGATTTTTGTTTTTGGCGCTGATCGGAAATCCAATATGGCTGCCAGGGCCCATAATGTGTTCTGATTGGTTGAAATTTTAAAAATCTTCTTGTTAGAAACCACTAAGCCAATTGAATTGTGACTTTGCAGGAATGATCATTGGGTGGTCCTGTACTAAACTTGTGAATCGTTTGCCGATCGGAAATTCAAGATGGCCGCCATGACTCGACTTAGTTTAACATTGGACCCTATGGGAATTTCACATTTTCATCTTTTTTTCTGAAACAACAAAACAGATTTGAATCAAACTTGGCAGAAATGTTCATTGGATGGTCATATACAAGATTTTGTTTTTGGTGCTGATCGGAAATCCAACATGGTTGCCAGGGCCTATAATGTGTTCTGATTGGTCGAAATTTTAAAAATCTTCTTGTTAGAAACCACTAAGCCAAATGAATTGTGGCTTTGCAGGAATGATCATTGGGTGGTCCTGTACTAAACTTGTGAATCGTTTGCTGATCGGAAATTCAAGATGGCCACCATGACTCGACTTAATTTTAACATAGGACCCTATGGAAAAAATGTTTAAAAGTCTTCTCCTCTGAAACCAGTAAGTCAGTTTAAAGTAAACATGGGATGAATGGTCCTTAGGTGGTCAACTTTCAAAATTATGTCCTGTGACCCCGACCTCCATCCAAGATGGCAACCATCAGCGAACATAGTTTTAACATAGGACCCTATGGGAAAATTGTTTAAAAGTCTTCTCTTCTGAGCCTCTAGTTATGTGTCGTGATGTGGAGGATGCGGGTGAGACACAGGGTTCCGTGGAACACCTTACAAATTTGTAAATATCATTATCGTGGATGGGTTCTTACATGGAAATATTTGAAGCAAGGGTTTTGGGGTAAAATCTTAATTTTTTGTTGAAATATCACCAATTTTGAGAATTGTGTCTTGTTTACGCGATAACTTTAGTAAACATGGATACATTTGAATAATTGTTTGCATGTGGCTTGTAAATATCATTATAGTGGATGGGTTGTTACATGGAAATATTTGAAGGGTTTTGGGGTAAAATCTTAATTTTTGGTTGAAAAATCACCAATTTTGAGAATTGCGTCTTGTTTACGCGATAACTTCAGTAAACATGAATAGATTTGAATAATTTTTTGCATGTGGCTTGTAATTATCATTATCTTGGATGGGTTCTAACATGGAAATATTTGAAGCAAGGGTTTTGGGGGAAAATCTTAGTTTTTGGTTTGAAAAATCACCAATTTTGAGAATTGTGTCTTGTTTACACGATAACTTTAGTAAACATGAATAGATTTGAATAATTTTTTGCATGTGGCTTGTAATTATCATTAACTTGGATGGGTTCTAACATGGAAATATTTGAAGCAAGGGTTTTGGAGGAAAATCTTAGTTTTTGGTTGATAAATCACCAATTTTGAGAATTGTGTCTTGTTTACGCAATAACTTTAGTAAACATGGATAGATTTGAATAATTTTTTGCATGTGGCTTGTAAGTATGTTATACATTAAGACTGCAAGGCTGCTTTCTATAAATGTATAAAACTAAATATTATGCAAGTGTGGGGGAATACGTCATAAATGTGCTAGGCAGTTCTTTTATTTTAATAAAAATACACATATAATGTATTACAAACATTTGAGGAATTTTATTTATCTGTTTCCCTCTTTTTCTTTCAGAAACCTGCTGCCCGTCACCATCCACAAGATGTGTCATCGGATTCTGAGTGACATTCAAAACATTACATTATTAAAATATTTAACTATGAAATCTGGTATCTAATCTTAAATTGTTGCCCAACCAAGATTCTGACAATCAAATAAAAAACATGCATGACCCAGTAAAAAGTAAATGCTTGAAAATTCTACTTGCTTTTTGTCTACAGACTGGAATGGACACTTTGTATAGTCCGTTTGATTTCTATAAATCTTCAGAAAAAAAAATCGTAAAAATCCAGTTCTCAAATCAACAATTTTTTTTCTAGATGTTTATTAATATATGATATATACAAACTCTGACAATTAATTTTAAAAAATTTTCATTGTCAGAGTTCGTATATATCATATGATAAACATCTAGAAAAAAATTATTGATTTGAAAACTGGATTTTTAAGAATTATTTTCTGAAGATTTATAGAAGTCAAACAGACTATACAAGAGTATCAGTGCGCAGTTAGGCTAAGTGTTTCCGCTTCATTGTTTCCACATGAATTGTGAAAAAAGTGGCAGGAATAAGAAAAGCATGTAGCACCAATACAACAAACTACATAGTACATAAACCACAAGTAATTAACATGAAAAAACAACAAGCAGACAAAGATGATAAAAAAAGACAAATAACAGAGAAATAAGATAGTTTGACTTGACACAGGCACAATAATATGAGTTTACATAGCTCCTTGGATATTGGTGGTTTAAGTATTCAAGTAACCTCTCAGACTAAGGTTAAAATAAACATCATTAAAATAATTTTTGAGTAACATTACTAGGCAACATTCAAACATTACTAGTACGTTGTTGAGTAACATTAAATCAATAATGTTACTGCAATGTTACTGGTGTACGTTGAAAAAAGTACATCTTGTGTTACTAGCTAACGTAAAATTTAAAATGTTACTGTAATGTCATAGAGTAACGTTATTGTAATGTTATAGAGTAACGTTACTGTAATGTTATAGAGCAACGTTACTGTTATGTTATAGAGTAACGTTACTGTAATGTTATAGAGTAACGTTACTGTAATGTCATAGAGTAACGTTACTGTAATGTCATAGAGTAACGTTACTGTAATGTCATAGAGTAATGTTATAGAGTAACGTTATTTTAAACGTTATAACAATGATGATCGGAGTCCACAAATGACGTCAACATAACGTTAATTTATAACGTAAGTACAACATAAAGTTAACGTTATATAAACGTTACTTTGTTTGCTGGGCTGTCATTGTTGTGTGTGTGCTGTTTGTTTATTTTTTATTTGTTTTGTTTTGTCTTATTATTTTTGGTTGTGTATGGGGGGGGGGGGGGGGGGGGGCTTGGGGAAGTAAAGATGGTCCAGTGGAGTGGCTAACATGCATCATGGTTATATTAACTGTCTATATTTACCAGTTATAGGGAGTTTATTTCTGCATGTTACATTTATTGGAACTATCGCGTTGAACGTTGTTCTGGGGGTGAAGTGTAGAACCACTATAAATTGTCTAGAAACAGGTAGGAAATAGCAGTCGAACCGTATAACTCTTGTGGTCTTTTTTTTTTATTAGTGACCCATAAAAGACCATACGAGATACGATTCCGCAGTTAAGATGGACTGTACTCTTACCATCACAGCAAAACACCATTATAATTTGATATTAACAGTACCTCATTATTTGGACTGAATGAATATGTCTAAAATACCTACTTTCAAATACTTGACATGACTTGGTACAGTGGTCGATAGACATTAAAGGTCTCGGTGTACTGATTCCTTTGTCGTGCAAATGAAGAATTAACGCGTTCTGTGCATCTGAAAATAAACAATATTTTTTTTACAACCAAGCAGTCTCGATGAGCTCCCGGAGATATCAGCTCTAACATTTATGCCTAAATCAAACTCAGATGACAAGCACTGGTATACATACATGTATCATGATGACCTCACATACGTTAACCAATTGATGACCTTGCTACTTCGGAGGAAGTAATTTCTTTCATACAATTTGGCCAAGCTGGCTTTTATTGAAACAAAATGAAAGGATTTTCATATAATTTTGGTTAATTGTAATGCTATTATTTTAGCAAGTTGCATAATCTCGTTGAGATTAGACTGCCGAAGAAATTTTCTGCTCTGCATCTCCAGCAGAAAATTTCAACGAGATTTACAAGTGGCTCTAAAGGGAAGTCGAAAGTGAAAAGTTTATACGACGTCCGGACATCGGGCACTTTTCGAACAGAAAGGTTCGCTTGAGCTTTAAGGCTTACGTGACAACTTGACTACAAGTTGACAATATAGGATTAGGGTTATGGTGTTTAACGCCACTTTCAACAATATTTCAGCTATATCGTGGCGGTCAGTTTCATTGATGGAGGAAATTTTTATATTTGAGCTAACAAAGTAATATTGGCGTCGAGGGACCCGTGGCCAACATCCTTTTATTTCATTTGTTTCCATTGAATATATCGAGTTTACCATCAAATGTCAGCTCTAAAAATATATATAATATAAACTCGATATCTTCCATTGAATATGGTATATCGAGTTTACTATCAAATTTCAGTTATAATATACTCGATATCTTCTAAGGAAAATAAGGGCCCGGGTGGCTTAATGAGTTAGGTAGTTGGATTACCTAACAACTCATATAAGTCTATCACCAATACGGCGTGGGTTCGCGCCCGGCTTTGTAAGTTACAAAAAAGGATGCACTCGACTCGCAGCCGCAAGTGATAAAGTTGACCAGTTGTACCCATGGTCGGTGGTTCTCTCCGGGTACTTCGGCTTCTTCCACCACTAAAACTGGTCGTCATGATATAGCTGAAATATTGTTGAAAGTGGCGTTAAACACCAAAAATCAAATCAAATCAATCAAAGGAAAAAAATAAAATAAAACAGTAAATTAAAAATATATATTGGGACACCCTATGATGATACAATATGAGAGGTACCAAAGGGGATCCTTTCCACAAGTACCTGTGGATATCTACTGCCAAATCAGTTATCACCTTATTTCGAATCGTTTGATTTTTTTTTAATATCCACTCACCTATTGCATTTTCATATTCCGAATCCAGAGAGTTGAGTACTTTCAATACATAACCGTCTGGCGATATTTTTGAAATGTTCTCGTTTTCACTATTTTCTGAAACACGTACATGGAAATTTCTGTCGTCATAACTGTTAAGTTCGATTATGTGTAATACACGTAGACCAAATATATTTCCGGTCAACGATGTCGCATGCTTTGGTTCAATTTCTGGCCGAACAATATTACCAGGGGTCAACACAGAAGTGACCACTGCACACATATTTACTGCTCCTTGCAAATTCATGCTTCGCGTGCTGTTTTTTTATTTTATTTTATCACCACGGGACGAACATGTTGATTGTAAAAATATCTCGTTTGTAATTCAGTTCAGCATTTAATTAGTTTTGTCTGTCTATATGTAATAAACTAACGTCACACATACCGTTCGAAATGTGGTTGACACATATATCACATTAAAATTCACCTGTGATTACATCAAATCTATTGTCAAAACTCTCCATTATTTTTAAGGAATGGAGAGTTATGAACAGGTGGATTTTAATAAGGCATTTAAAACAAATATTAGAATCTTTAACAAGTTCATACGGTAACACAATAATAACAAATTTATTAATGGGTGGATTTTAAGTTGGAGAATATCCTCGTATCTCTCCATTACTTAAAAACAATGGGCCTCGGCTCCATTATTTTTAAGTAGAAATAGAAATAAGTTTATTAACCAAATCAGGTCCCCAGGAGGGCATATGCAAATAAAATTATGATTATTATACCTCACTAACTTCTCATTGGCTTAACTTGATTAAATCACATGACCTGAAACAATTTTAATGTTTTGTGAAAATTAACCCAAACGGGAAACAACTAGTTGTTTACCGGGTAACAACCCTATTGTTCCCCGGTAAAAAAAAACCATTGCGTGCATTTAACATTTGTTAAGAATTTGTCAAAAGTTATTAAACACACATTTTGTTTAAATACATGTATTTATTTAAATGCCCAATCCTTGGTCTGTTGTTCGGTATAATAAAACAGTTATTACCCTGAATGGATTGTAAACATCAGAATTGTTAACCCTCAAGGGGTTGTTTCACTCGGGCTAAAGCCCTCGGGAAAACAACCCCCTTCAGGTTAACAATTCTAGATGCTTACATCCACCGAAGGCAATAATTGTTTATTGATACACAACAGCAATACATCAAACTAAATATTCGCGGTTAAATATCAATAATTGTGGTGCAGGCACACTCGTGCAGGAAAAGAGATATATGCACATAAACGTAAACACACTTACTCACATATATATGAGGGGGGCGGGTGTTATGTATTTATCTGACTTTTATGTGCAGTGAACTTACAGTGAACTTTGAGACTGGGAAACTCCAGCATCTGTGTCATAAATCTGTCTACATCTTGTAATTGATATTAACTCTGTCAATGTGTATGGTTTGTTTATAATAGTAGATGCTTAGTCAGTATTAAATACGTATTTGAAGTGAATGGTTGATTCTATGCTAATTAAGCTCCAAACATAAAACTGGCGACGAGGATAATTCTAAGAGGACTCCGATTAATTCATCTGTGAGATCTTCTTGGTTAGCTATCGTAATGCCTGGAGACGAAGCACAGCCACGAAATGCTGTTGGAGTTATTGGGCGGATAGAACCGTTTGAGGACACTGTTGAAATTTGGACGAGTTACACAGAACGGTTGGAGCAATACTTCGAAGTGAATGATATTGCTGAGGATAAGAAAGTTCCGGCTTTACTGACACTTCTGGGTGGCAAAACTTATACCTTGCTGAGAAATTTGACAGCTCCAAATAAGCCTAAAGAAAAGGATTACACAACTCTAGTGAACTTACTTAGAGACCATTTGACGCCAAAGCCAATTGTAATTGCGGAACGTTTCCGATTTCACAAACGGAACCAGCTCCAGTGTGAAAGTGTTAACTTATGCGTACATTGCAGAGTTCAGGAAATTAACAGAATTCTGTGAATTTGGATTAAATTTTATAGTGTATTGCCATATTATCTTTACTAATGTTTATTCTCAAGAAAGACATTAACTTGATTAATCCGTTTGTCACTAATGATGTGTGTGACCCGCCGTGAACTTTTACTTTCAATATATCATTTACCATATTGTAAATAGATTATATATTTCTTATATCCTGTGAAAATTGACATCTGGTTTCTATCTTCTGTACTTCAGCATGCATTGTTATATTCATGAGAAAGCTTAGTCTTAGTAAAAGTAATCTTAGAATGCAGTCGTGTTTTATTTCTTTAATGACATTAAAGAACATAGAAATGTTTTAGTCAAATACACAACAATTTTGGCGACGAGGATGGCCGTTCATTGTTTAAATTAATTCGAAGGACTTTTCCGATCTTGTTTCTGTGAGATTTCCTTGGTTAATTGGACAATATGGCAACTGGATATATTGGTAAAATAGAACCGTTTGACGATAGTGTTGAATCGTGGAATTCCTATGTTGAAAGATTGGAACAGTATTTTACAGTAAATGAAATAGATGATGAAAAGAAAGTTCCAGCATTATTGACATTATTAGGTGGAAAAACCTATGGACTTTTAAGAAATTTAACGTTACCGGACAAACCGGCAACAAAAACTTACGATGCAATTGTAAAACTTCTAAAGGACCATTTAAGTCCGAAGCCGTTAATTGTTGCAGAAAGGTTCCGCTTTTATAAACGTTACCAGTTACAAGGGGAGACAGTGAACAAGTACGTAGCTGAACTTAGACGATTAGCAGAATATTGTGAGTTCGGAACTCTAAATGAATCTTTAAGAGACCAGTTTGTTGTTGGACTTAAAGATGAACATACACAGAAGAAGTTGTTAGCTGTTGCGGACTTGACATTCGTCAAAGCTATTGAAATTGCTGTAGCTGTTGAAACTGCAAACAAGGATGCAATAGAACTGAGAGGAAAATCAAATCCTGAGAGTTCCGTAAATAAAGTACAAAGACATCACAGACCGACGTCGTCAGTGAAAACAGGAAAACAAAAATTATTTGTTTGTTACCGGTGCAATGGAATGAATCACCGACCGGACAATTGCAAATTTAAAGACGTCATATGTCACAACTGCAATAAAATTCGTAAAGCGTGCAAATCAGCTGTGAAATCAAAACAAAGACCACAAAAGAAAATTCATGCCGTACATAATGAGAAGTGTAGTGATGATGATGATTATTTGGGAATTAATTGTGTGAAAAATAAAAACGCACAAGATTCAATTTGGATTACACCAAATGTGAATGGAAAGGAGATTAAAATGGAGCTGGATACCGGTTCAGCCGTATCAATAATTTCTGTGCTGGATTATAAAAAGTATTTTGATAATGAAAAGCTAGAAAGTGCAAAAATCACACTGAAAACATATTCAGACGAATTATTGATTCCAAAGGGATATATTAATGTTCAAGTGAAATATAATGGCCAGTGTGAAAGTCTTAGATTGTATGTAGTGCAAAAAGGTGGCACTGCATTATTTGGTCGAGAGTGGCTCAAGAAAATCAATCTTGATTGGAAAAATCTTAAGTGGATAAATAAAATATCCGTATCCGGGAATACAAGTGAGAATTTGGATTTACTTCTGAAGGAATATTCAAATGTTTTCAGTGATGGAATAGGATGTGTTGCTGAAATAAAAGCCAAGCTTACACTGAAGGAAAATGCAACTCCCAAGTTTGTTAAGGTGTCAAACCACCAATTAATTTCTTTAAGGTTTTCTACTAAATTTGTGTTTTTTCGAGCCTACCTGGTCATTTTATCTTAAGTTTAACCTTTTGAAGAACATATATTTTCTGAAACGTACATGATTCCTCTACGTTCTGTCAAAATATCAGGGCATGTTTAAAATCTTGCAGTGAAATGCCATGCTACGGAAAGCACCTACTCTAAAAATAGCTCGGTCATCCCCAAGAAATTAACTATTTATAGGTCATGCATCAAATCCTCCATAGAGGTATTAAAATACAACTAAATCCATCAAATTTGGGCTCAAAATAATCCCTATTTATTTAACTTCAATTATCAATTTTAATTAGTCCATTCCATTCAGTAGTTTTCACAATACTACAAAGTGAAAGGAACTTTTTTCTTGAAAAGGGGCTACTTTCGTATATGTTCCAAGCTCTGATTGGTGAATTAGTGGTTTGACACCTTAAGGCAAGACCCGTACCGTTCTCAATTAAACCGCAAGTGGAACGTGAACTTTCCAGACTGGAAAATGAAGGAATATTGTCAAAAGTTGACACAAGTGAGTGGGCATCCCCGATAGTCCCCGTAATGAAACCAAATGGTTCCGTACGTATCTGTGGAGATTTCAAAACAACAGTAAATCCAATGCTTAACGTGGACCAATACCCGCTCCCGCGAATTGATGAAATTTTTGCAACACTTGCAGGAGGACAGAAATTCACAAAGATTGACCTTCGTCAGGCTTATTTACATCTGGAAGTAGATGATGAGTCAAAACCATTAATGACAATAAACACACACAAGGGACTCTATCGATATAACAGACTATTATTTGGGATAGCGGCAGCCCCAGCTATATGGCAAAGGACAATGGACCAAGTGCTTAATGGACTTGGTGGAGTTCAGTGCATGTTAGATGACATGATTATCACAGGATCCAGTGATGAGATGCACTTGCATAACTTGAGAAACGTTCTTCAGAGACTTCAGAACTATGGTTTGAGAGCGAACTTACAGAAGTGTTATTTTTTAAAGGAAAAGGTTACCTTTTGCGGACATGAAATCAGTGCAGAGGGACTGAGAAAAACGTCGGACAAAATAAAAGCTGTAAGGGAAACACCGACCCCGAAAAATGTAAAGGAAGTACGAGCTTTTTTAGAACTAGTGAACTATTACCACAGGTTTTTACCGAATTCTGCGACCGTACTGAAACCATTAAACGAACTGCTTGAAAAGGACAGAAAATGGGACTGGACAGATAAATGTGAGAAAGCGTTTGAGGACACAAAAACAATGATTACCTCAGATCAAGTGCTTACACATTACAACCCTGATTTACCGGTACGTTTAGCTTGTGATGCGTCACCGTTCGGACTGGGGGCAGTACTGTCTCATGTTATGCCGGATGGATATGAAAGACCGATTGCGTTCGCGTCAAGAAATCTTGCAAAGTCGGAAAAGAACTATGCGCAAATTCAGAAGGAAGCCCTTGGAATAGTGTTGGGAGTGAAGAAATTTCACACATATTTGTACGGTAGGAAATTTACATTATTAACTGGTCATATGCCATTAACCACAATTTTTAATCCAGAGAAATCAATACCTGTCACTACTGCAGCTAGATTACAACGTTATGCTATTTTTCTTTCTGGATTCACGTATGATATTGAATATAAAAGTACTAAGAGACACAATAATGCAGACGCGTTATCAAGATTGCCAGTTCAAAATGATACTGACACGAAAACTGCAGATGCAGATGATGTATTTCACATGTCACAAATTGACGATTTACCTGTGACAAGTGCAGAAATACAATGGGAGACGAGAAAGGACAAGGTGTTAGCATCCGTGTTGAACCAGACCATGAATGGGTGGGAGAATACTGACAAGAAAACTTTAAATCCGTATTATAATCGCAGAAATGAGATAACAGTGAGTTATGGCTGTTTAATGTGGGGAATAAGAGTTATTATTCCGGTAAAATTCAGGACCCGAATCCTAGAATTGTTACACAGTAGTCATCCTGGAGTGGTGAAAATGAAGGCACTAGCCAGAAGTCATGTGTGGTGGCCTGGGATTGACCATGAAATTGAAAAGTTAGTGAAGAGTTGTACAGGATGTCAGACAACACAACACGCGCCAACACTTGCACCGTTACATCCATGGGAGTGGCCTGAAACCCCATGGCAACGAGTCCATATTGACTTCGCAGGTCCGTTCATAAACCGAATGTTTTTCGTTATGATGGATACACACAGCAAATGGCCGGAGATTTTTTAAATGAAATCTATCACAGCAACTAAAACCATAAACATTATGAGACAAGTGTTCGCAAGAAACGGTGTACCTTCACAAATCGTCAGTGATAATGGACCAACATTCATCTCAGAAAAATTCAGAGAATTTATGAGTAGCAACGGGATTAAGCATACACAATCTGCACCGTATCATCCCGCTACGAATGGACTAGTCGAGAGATTTATTCAAACATTCAAACAGTCAATGAAAGCGATGAAACAGGAGACTAGTGATATGAACAAACAGATTGCTAATTTTTTACTAACATATAGACAGACCCCGCACTCTAGTACCCATGAAACGCCATCAAAATTATTTCTTGGCAGAGAATTAAGATCGAGACTTCATTTGTTAAAACCAAATATTAAAAACACTGTTAGAAGTAACCAGGAAAAAGCTTGTGAAATGCGACAGGAAAAGAAATATAGACAATTCGAAGTAGGCGAAAGAGTTATTGCGAGAGACTATAGAGGAAAAGATCCGTGGGTAGCAGGAAATATCAGTGAGCGTGAGGGACCACTTATGTATAAAGTGGCAACCGACAAAGGACAAATATGGAGACGACACACAGAACAATTAAAAGCCACAAAAATGGAACAAACTCGTGAAGCACCGAATGTTGATGACTGTATTGTTGTACATGATGGTGATGAACAATCAACATCGATAACTGAAAACACTTATTCACCGAAACACAAAGTACCTGAGACAACTCCGCGTCGTAACCCTAGACGAGAAAGAAATCCACCGAAAAGACTTATAACAGAAATATAATTGTGCATGAATAGGACTGTATGGCTACACGGTATGAGGCATAATAATCCTCGTGTTGTCATATCAGACAATAGTCTGATCTTGCATGAAATATGAAAATATTGTAAAAAAAATGCATGTGCTATCTTTCTATCTTTATTCTTTGTTTATATTTTCAAATCACATGATTAAGGTTTCATTGATAAATTATTTCAGGCGTGCATCTGGAATTATCAGGGAGGAAATATAGTGTATTGCCATATTATCTTTACTAATGTTTATTTTCAAGAAAGACATTAACTTGATTAATCCGTTTGTCACTAATGATGTGTGTGACCCGTCGTGAACTTTTACTTTCAATATATCATTTACCATATTGTAAATAGATTATATATTTCTTATATCCTGTGAAAATTGACATCTGGTTTCTATCTTCTGTACTTCAGCATGCATTGTTATATTCATGAGAAAGCTTAGTCTTAGTAAATGTAATCTTAGAATGCAGTCGTGTTTTATTTCTTTAATGACATTAAAGAACATAGAAATGTTTTAGTCAAATACACAACAAATTTAATTGACACTCTACGTGATAGATTTGTTTGTGGATTATGTAATGACCAGATTCAGAAGAAATTGTTGACAATCAGAGAACTTTCGCTAGATAAAGCATTAGAAATTGCAGTTGCAATGGAGACCGCGACGAAAGATGCCATAGAATTGCGGAATGTTCAAGGTGACACTCCCGTTCATAAAGTGTGGGGTGACCGCAGAAGAAGAAATCAGGGACGATCACAGCCGCAACAAGCGCCCAAATTGGTTTGTTATCGTTGTAATGGAACTGACCATTTAGCTGTTATGGAACTGACCATTTAGCAGATAAGTGCAGATTTAAGGAGAGTACATGTAACCAGTGCCACCGTAAAGGACATATCCGTGCAGCATGTCGTTCTGGAGGACAAAAGAAGAAACCTCAACATAGAAATCAGAGAGTACATGCACTCAACCATGAAGAAAATGATGATCTTGGGATTTACAGTGTTTATACGCATGGAAATGATTCTATTTGGATTAAACCGTGTGTCAATGGGAATGTTATTCCTATGGAATTAGATACCGGCAGTAGTGTTTCCGTAATTTCAGAGGCGGATTATGTGAAATATTTCAAAGGAGAAAAGCTCGAGAAATCGTTGTTAGTGCTTAAAACGTATTCTGGTGAGAAGTTGCATTCTTTGGGAGTTCAGGTGCAGTACAATGATCAGTGTTCGTATCTTAATTTATACGTGGTTAAGCGTGGTGGTCCAGCTTTGTTCGGTAGAGAATGGTTGAAAAGTATCCAACTCGATTGGAAAATGATAAAATCATTGACCATCGCGAGCGACGAATCCAAGTGTGATATGACTCTGAAGGACATATTAGCAAGGCGTGATGAAGTTTTCAAAGACGAAATCGGTTGCGTTAAGGGAATTAAGACAAAGTTACACCTTAAACAAGACGCGGTACCGAAATTCGTGAAAGCGAGACCGGTAGCATTTGCATTGAGACCAAAAGTCGAGCAAGAGTTAGACAAGCTTGAAAAGCAAAACATACTCATCCCAGTTCAAGTAAGCGATTGTGCGAGTCCGGTCGTTCCGGTTTTAAAGAAGGACGGAAGGGTCCAAATTTGTGGCGATTTTAAAGTGACCTTGAAATCATGCTTACAAGTAGATCAATATCCGATGCCGAAAATCGACGATATCTTTGCAAATTTAGCCGGCGGTCAGAAATTCAGTAAGATAGACTTGCGCCAAGCCTACTTATAGTTGCCGATGGACGAAGAGTCCATGAAATTGCTTACGATTAACACCCACAAGGGTTTGTATCAGTTTACGCACCTTCCGTTTGGAGTCGCTAGTTCACCCGCGATATGGCAACGTACCATAGATCAGATTCTGCAAGGACTAGAAGGTGTCCAATGTATACTCGATGATATGATCGTGACCGGTAAGACGGAACAAGAACACTTGAAAAATCTTGACAATGTACTTAGCAGAATGCAGCGATTTGGACTTCGCGCGAATCTTGACAAGTGCTACTTCTTTAAAGAAAATGTTACTTATTCCGGTCACGAAATCGGTTCAGACGGATTGAAAAAATCGCAAGACAAAATTGACGCAATTTTGAAGGTAAAAAAGCCAGAAAATGTTACCCAACTTCGGTCATTTTTAGGTCTAGTGCAGTATTATGGTAAATTTTTACAAAATTTGGCGACAGAAGCGCGTCCGTTAAATGAGCTCCTAGAAAAAACGCGAAAATGGAAATGGACAGACCAATGCGACGCAGCATTTGAAAACATTAAGAAACTTGTGACGTCCGATCAGGTTTTAACACATTACGATCCGGCGCTTTCGATAAGATTAGCGTGCGACGCATCCCCCTTCGGACTTGGAGCAGTCTTATCCCACGTGATGCCTGACGGTTCGGAGCGACCAGTTATGTTTGCTTCTCATTCGTTAAGCAAATCCGAGCGAAATTATGCACAAATAGACAAAGAGGCCCTCGGTATTGTCTGGAGCGTGCGAAATTCTATAATTACTTGTTTGCACGTAAATTTACGCTGGTAACCGATCATCAACCGCTTACCTCGATTTTCAGTCCAAGCCGAGCAATTCCAGCCACAACCGCTGCAAGATGGCAGAGATATGCATTATTTTTATCCGGTTTTAACTATGACATAGAGTATAAAAGTACAAAACGTCACACAAACGCGGACGGACTGTCTAGAATGCCTGTTCAGAGTTGTAATGATTCAGACAATTTAGATGCCGAAGAAATTTTCCATACATCACATTTTGAAACTTTGCCCGTTACGAGTGATGCTATTGCGCGCGAAACCCGCCGTGACCGAGTCCTGTCACGTGTTTATGAGCAAGTTATGAACGGTTGGAAAGAAGGGAACTATGATGAACTGCTTAAGCCATTTTATAAACGCAAAAGTGAAATCACACTTCATCAAGGTTGTTTACTTTGGGGAATTCGTGTAATCGTGCCCGCAAAGTTGCGTTCCCGTATTCAAGATTTGCTTCATGAAGGACATCCGGGAGTAGTCCGTATGAAGGCCGTAGCTCGTAGTTACGTGTGGTGGCCCGGAATCGATAGTCAAATCGAACAGACTGTCAAGTGTTGTGATGGGTGTCAGCTAACACAGAAAATGCCGCAAGTAGCACCACTGCATCCATGGGAGTGGCCATCTGCTCCCTGGGAGAGAGTCCATGTGGATTTCGCTGGTCCATTCATGGATAGTATGTTTTTAGTTCTCGTATGTGCCCATTCGAAGTGGCCAGAAGTCGTCCAGATGAAAACAACTACATCTACAAAGACTATTGAAGCATTACGTATGATATTTTGTAGAACTGGTATTCCTAAGCAAATTGTCTCTGACAATGGTCCACAATTTACGTCAGGAGAATTTGAGAACTTTACAAAGCAAAATGGAATTAAACATTACAAGTCAGCACCTTTTCATCCTGCTACTAATGGATTAGTCGAACGCTTCGTTCAAACTTTTAAGAATAGTATGCGGGCGATGAAACAGGACAATAAGGTCTTGAGCCACAAAATTGCAAACTTCTTGTTGAACTACAGGAACACACCACATTCAGTGACAAAAGAGACTCCTGCGAGGTTATTTATGGGAAGAGACTTACGTTCATGCTTGAGTCTAGTACGCCCGTCTGTAAAAGACACTGTGATGAACTCTCAGATGGATACTGTATTTCAAAAGTCTAGACCAGAGAGATCACGTTACTTTAAGGTTGGCGACCGTGTTATCGCTCGTGATTATAAGGGAAAAGACCACAAATGGATTGGAGGACAAATTGAAAGTTCTGTTGGACCTTTAATGTATAAAGTGAAAACTGACTTAGGTTCTACCTGGAGAAGACATGTTGATCAGATTAAACCGAGTAAAATTGCAGAGGACATTGCGCAAAACACACCTCTAATTGAAGAACCAAGTGTTGAAACAACTGAAAACACAATGACTGATGTTCAAACAGACAATATTAATGATAAACCGATTGACGGACCGAGTACAATCACAGCTGTTCAAGAGAGACGATACCACGAGAGGATCCGTAAACAGACGAAAAGACTCATTACCGAAATATAGACAATGTTAGGAAGTGATTATACAGTGTTGAGGCATAATAATCCTCGTATAATCACATTCTGAGGGCAAACCCCAGAAGCATTTATTTTTGTGTAGTGTAGTTTATCATAATCTTGCATGTTTGTGTAATCAAAACAAAATATCACTTCATTCATACATTTTACAATTTCATTCATTCAGTTCTAATGATTTATTGGGTTTTTTTTGTGTACCGATACAAACATTTAGCAGGGAGGAATTGTTATGTATTTATCTGACTTTTATGTGCAGTGAACTTACAGTGAACTTTGAGACTGGGAAACTCCAGCATCTGTGTCATAAATCTGTCTACATCTTGTAATTAATATTAACTCTGTCAATGTGTATGGTTTGTTTGTAATAGTAGATGCTAATAATAAATAAATAAATAAATAAATAAGCTTTATTTAGAGTCGGCATGGTTAAAACAACATACAACATAAGCTCTGTTGAGCTTTTAACCGACATACACAGACACAGAATAAATAACAAATAACAAGCATGCAACATACAGCTAAAATACAAGACTAAGTAAGCACTACATGTAAAATACTAACAGTTACAAGATAAGCAAAAAAGCAGATTAAAAGCTGATGTTATATGCTTAGTCAGTATTAAATACGTATTTGAAGTGAATGGTTGTTTCTATGCTAATTAAGCTCCAAACATAAAAGCGGGTGAGAGAGAACATATACATATATCAGGTGATTCATCACCAATCTGCAAGAGGCACCTTGACTTGATGCTAAAAGGAATAAAGTCCTACTTGTGTCTAGTGCAGACTGGCCATGTTGATATAGAAGAATTTCGATGTGGAAGGAAAGGCGAGAGACACACAAACATTTAATATTGTTTGGAACATGGAAAGGGATCAGAGCTTTTGGATAACCAGCAGCGAGCATTAAGGGACGATGCCAAAATGTTAAGTAATGGAGAGTTACTCGGACATTCTCCTATACTTCATATATTTGAAAATTATCATGCTCTCCTTGTTTTATTTACCTGTAGAAAAATCTCCTACGACCAACAGCATGTTAATCTACGTACAGCGCGGGTATTTTTTTTTTAATTTAATATTTAAGGTATTATATAATAATCGGTTTTTCAAGTTGGTTAATAGGATATTTAAGAAATTTCAGTGCAACAGGTTTTTTTTTCTTTTCTTATCTTTATCGGGGATATTATATCATTATTAATTTTGAAATTATCTTTTATAGATTAGATAATAGTAAGTTTAAGATAGTACTGTTTGGCTGATGTTAAAATGAACTTTATTGTGGGATACTAAGTAATATTAATATGACGTACATGTACATGCAAAAATAGTAATACTGGGTCTTTCAACATCTGCTACGTATTACATGTATTGTTAATTGCTTTTTTACAGTTTACATAAAAGGTATAACAAACGAAGATTCTGTTTACCAATTTATATATTTAAGAATGATTAGTACACAAATTCATAATGTTAGTTTGAACATGGCATTTCAGTTGAGTTTGTCTTCGAAAACGTTAGAGATAGAGGCAATCAGTCAACACGAAAGCTCTCGGCTCAATAAATTCAAAGAAAAAAATAATACCATCAAAATTGGACGAAAAATAAAATTTCTATTTGCCTTCCGAATATTCAAAATTTCGGAATTTGGATCCCTTTTAGAAATAAAATACCAAAGTTTTTATGGTCCATAAATAACCCATTAACATGGTAATTTTGCACACAGAAAATGCATTAAACTTGGATGAAGAATAAAAAGGTTAAAAATTTGAAATTTTCCTGTTTGTGCCCCTTTTATGTCTAAGTGTTGACATAAGATTGTATGAATATGGACACGAACAAGTTAAAATAAGGAAAAAGAGATGAAATAATAAAGAAATAAAAATAAAGAAATTTCATGGAACATAAATATGTAAACAGAAAGTTTAAAAAAAAGGGGGGTGGAAATTCCGTGCCACGAGCGACTGTGGACGTACGTACATATGGAGATCGATTATTGATACTTTTTGACAAAGGTGAGATGTGATCATGTGTCGTTTTATCGTTGTAATACCATCGTGTTATCGGTTTTCGTGCTATTATCGATTTTCAGATATAGCGATTAACAGTGTTAACCCTTCATTCATATGACGATTGGAATTTTCAAATTTCATGGTTCTGGCCATCTACCAAATCATACTACATCTAAATAAAATAACAGAATGTTTGAAAATGACCACTTTCAAAATTGTGTTTACTTTTGATGTTTTTCTTAGTGCTGAAACCACAATGCACTGCAATGTGACATGCATTTTATATAAGAAACAGGCACATTTCAGTTGGCTCTTTTGTTTACAAATACGATCAGTGACCCCATGACAGTTACATGACAGGAAGAGCCGGTGTCCGAGAGGCAGACGACATAGTTAAATTTTATATAGCCCTTCTGGATTTTTTTCCAGCTACTTTATAAATGAAGTACATTTTTGGCATTACAAAAAGTATGGTTCGGTAGGTAGGTTCACTGTTTTTGGTACTTACGTCTTTAAATGTAAACTTTATCATTTTTTACAGATGTCAGCTTTCGTATTGTTTATGTTCCATAAATAGAAACCGGAAGACACGTCAAAAATAATGCGTGCGCTGTGGAAATCAAAATAAAATGGATACCACGAAAACAGATGACGCACGAAAACACATACCGTGACGATATATAATATTTTTGTTTTTATTTTTTAATGTTATTGTTTATGAATCACTGTAATGACTTTGCCCCTTGTGGGCCCTCTATTGGACAATAAATATACAATATACGTACATTGTCGGTAAATATAAAATTTATTTGTACGAGCTTTTCAGGCCTGTTTCGCAGCGAGTACAAGTGAATTTTATATTTAACGACAATGTACGTATATTGTGTTTATCCTGCAATGTCAAAAAAGTCGGAAAACTTGTCAGATTTAAACAAAAAGGACAGAAACAAGCGTCATTCCTCGCCTTTCATAAATGTTGTCAAGGGTGTCTTCTTCGTGGTCCGCGTTACATTAGTACCAGTTTCATATACTTGTCTGCGCCCTCCGCTGTACATAGCTACAGGGCACCAGGAAAGTTTATTCATAGGCTGAAAAGTTTATTCGTCTAGTACGAATAAAGCAAAAAATTATTCGTATAGCATATTTGTACAGCAAATGTACTGATTGCAGGATAAATATACAATATACGTACATTGTCGGTAAATATATAATTTATTTGTACGAGCTTTAGAAACAGGCAGAATAGCGAACCTTCGGCGAGCTTTTCAGGCCTGTTTCGCAGCGAGTACAAATGAATTTTATATTTAACGACAACGTACGTATATTGTGTTTATACTGCAATGTCAAAAAAGTCGGAAAACTTGTCAGATTTAAACAAAAAGGACAGAAACAAGCGTCATTCCTCGCCTTTCATAAATGTGGTCCGCGTTACATTAGTACCAGTTTCATACTTGTCTGCGCCCTCCGCTGTACATAGCTACAGGGTACCAGGAAAGTTTATTCGTAGGCCGAAAAGTTTATTCGTCTAGTACGAATAAAGCAAACATTTATTCGCATAGCATATTTGTACAGCAAATGTACTGATTGCAGGATAAAAATTCTTATTCTTATTCTTACAGTTCTAAAGTATATACTGGAACAGTTTGTCGAATGGAAGTAAATAGGTGTATCATCGTTTCCAAAATATATGTCCACTTTACAAGGACATATCAGGGAGCAAAAAATAAAATACAAGATATGATTTGGAAAAAAATCCACACAAGTTAATCATTGTAACTGGATGAAAAATAAATAATCTGTTCGGGTTTTTAATCATAATGACAATATTTTCAAAAACATACACGGTCACTAAAAAAATGTCATTGAAAAGATGTTTTGAACATTTGTTCATGTATTTACACGCGTGGGGTCTTCATAAAAACAATGTTGACTTCCCGTTGTAAGTAATTTGTGTTTGGTTTACATCAATGTTTTAAGCCCTAAGTCTCTGAAAATTTGCTTATAATGAGTTTAAAAGGCCGACCATTTAACATAGTCTATTTTTTTTCCCCGAACAATAATTTTTTTTGACATGAAACAAAAATATTTTTATATGAAAAATCGATTAATTTTATTCAAAATTTATCTTTGAAGCTGAAGGGTCATATTATTTAAATTTTTCAGGTGAAGATATATTTTCTATAAAATGTGGGGACATTTTTTTTCAGACAAATATTTTTTTCCTCCTCAAAGTTAAATGATCGTTCCTTAAGTAAAAATTACGTAAAAAGTCATATTGTTTTTTTTATTTTGTTTTGTTTTTTTCAAGAGATAAGTCATCAAGTTATGCACAAAAATTTCATGAATTATGGACATTTATTTAGCCCTTTAGTAATTGACAAAATGTGGTTACTGTTCAAACGTGCAAATAAAATATATATACAAATGTATTGCTTTTTATTACAAATTTGCATGTGTCAATTATCGTCAGTTTCAACCCCGGACTACACACCAACCCGTCGCCCAACCAATGCCAGCCCTGGACGCACTCGAGACCTCCGAAGTCCACTGCACAGCGCCACACTGCATTACAACCAGGAACGTAGAAGGGCACGTGCGACGAACACGTTGTAAAATGGGGTTAGGGGGGTGGTAAATTATTTTACTTTTTATGGCAAAAAATGTATTATTAGCTGTATTTTCCGTATAAAAGCAAACATGAAGCCTTCTTGTTTGTTTTTCGTTTCCTTGCCAGTTTTACAAGCTTTCTCCCTTTCCGTCCACCCCAAAAGCTTCCCACCATTTTACTATCCAAATCCAAAGCTTGACCCTCGCCTCCATAACCTTTTACTACGCAACTGCATATACATGTATAATGTACAGAAAATATCGGATTGGAGGAAAGGCAGTCGAACTTAAGAAATTATAAAAAAAAAGGTCAAAATTTCAAAATTAAAATGTCGAATTTTTTATATTTAACAAAAAGTCGAATCTTTGACTAATTTTTCTATGAATGTCTTTTATACGCTACCGTAGCTCGTAAATGTCATCGCATCACCATTTTATAACGATAAAATATATGTCGCCATTTTAGATAGATTTGATTTGATTTGATTTTTGGTGTTTTAACGCCACTTTCAACAATATTTCTGCTATATATTGGCGACCAGTTTTAGTGGTGGAGGAAGCCGGAGTACCCGGAAAGAACCACCGACCATGGGCAAGCAACTGGTAAACTGTATCACTTGCGGCTGCGAGTCGAGTGCACCCGTTTTGTAATTTACAAAGCCGAACGCGAACCCATGCCGTATTGGCGATAGGCTTGTGCGAGTTGTTAGATCCAACGACATAACTCATTGAGCCAACCGGGCCCCTCCATTTTAGATAGAAACTGACCATTTGATTCTCTGGGAGCTGAATATAGACGATTTAAAATCATGATGCAGTAATTGAACTTAGTATTACTGTGAGCACAGCTCACTAAGATATACCCCCCGCTCCCCAACCTATTTCCATAACCAAACATTACTGATTGTTCCGACCAAAAATGAAAGGGACCCTCCTCTCTTCACCGGTAAGCTGCTGATAAAATTTCAAAACATTCTGAGAAACACTACTCAAGTTATCATACGACATAGGGTAAAAATCCTATTTTCTGTCATATCGAATCCAATAACTCTGGAACGGCAAAAGTGAAAATCGTCAAAAATGAAAGGGATCCTCCTCTCTTCACCGGTAAGCTGCTAATAAAATTTCAAAACATTCTGAGAAACACTACTCAAGTTATCATACGACATAGGGTAAAAATCCTATTTTCCGTCATATCAAGTCCAATAACTCTGGAACGGCAAAAGTGAAAATCGTCAAAAATGAAAGGGATCATCCTCTCTTCACCGGTAAGCTGCTGATAAAATTTCAAAACATTCTGAGAAACACTACTCAAGTTATCATACGACATAGGGTAAACATCCTATTTTCCGTCATATCAAGTCCAATAACTCTGGAACGGCAAAAGTGAAAATCGTCAAAAAAGAAAGGGATCCTACTCTCTTCACCAGTAAACAGCTGATAAAATTTTAAAAGATTCTAAGAAACACAACTCAAGTTATCGTACGACATAGGATTTGTCTACAGACGGACGGACATGGTGAAACCAGTATACCCCCCTACAACTTCGTTGCAGGGGGTATAATTATTATTATTTTTTTTTTAATATGAAACCAAATTGTATTTCGTAATGGTAAGGAGAAAGAGCAAAGACTGGTTGGCTCGGAATGAGAATAATGTGTCCGAGTGTGACGACATGTCTATCCGCGGACTGTTGTTTCAGTGAGCTAGTACTATAAACATCCAACTAAGTGTGTTGATCTAGTACAAAGCGGATCTCGGCATCATCTCATTGAAAACATAAAAAAAAATTGTTCTCGCCATGATATAGCTGAAAAATTGTTGAGTCTGCGTTAAAAAAGAATCACTCACTATTTCGTAATGGTGAATATTCACACACATCGGCTGCGTTCAGAGTAGTTTCGTTTGTACTCCGTCAGCAGCTTTAGAGTTTTGCTATATTTGTTTTCTTCTGATTTTTCTCCGTTTGTATTAATTCATGACTCTTTTGTTAAACTCTTATTTCTATTACTATGTTGTATATGCTTTGCTGTTATCATATATTATATGTATTATTTATTTAAGGAGAGGACTTAATATAAGTTGCAATAACTTGTGTCTGATCCTATTGATTAATTTATCGCAATAAAATATTATTACATTTCGTTTGTACCATTCAATT
Source organism: Bathymodiolus brooksi (assembly GCA_963680875.1). Classification (NCBI taxonomy): domain Eukaryota; kingdom Metazoa; phylum Mollusca; class Bivalvia; order Mytilida; family Modiolidae; genus Bathymodiolus; species Bathymodiolus brooksi. Next base: position 50,723,094 of record OY804577.1, read on the forward strand.
TTAACATTGGTACCATTGGGCACTATTGGTACCATAATTTGACAAATTAACTCCGAACGCTACATTTTTGCCCATGGCAACTTATTTACAATTGTACCAATGGCATACCAGTGGCTGGCATTTTGACCAATGGTAATTTATTTGGAACTATTCTGAATGTTTTTATTTCATATTGCAGACCCCTGTAGTTTATCGTATGGACAAACAATAAAACGCACATGTCTATTACAATATATTCGAATTTATTTATTAAAGTGCAGTGATAAATATTGCATGATTATTTTCAAAATAGAAAAACCTCCCATTCTAGGGAGTTGAGGATTACAGTACAGTACCTATTTCATTTACCATTTGAATACAAACACATGGCAGAATAACTACAGTGCAAAATAAACCTCAAATGTTTTAAAAAGAGAAATAAACTCTTTAGGAAATAAAATAAAACATAATCCTAACAATAATGTATTAAAACAAAAATATTTTACTTTCTGTAAAAACTTTAAAAAAAATGGTGAAACAGAAAAAAATTGAACATAAACAATTTTTTTTAGCTCTTTCTCTCTGATAATATGAATAAAAATCCAAAAGAATATTGGAATATTTTAAAATCAATTAAGAAAAAAAGTAATGAACAAGAAAATATACCTGAAATATTAAAAGATAAATCTGTAATTATAGAACACTTTCTAAAACAGGGAAATCCTTCTCACTTTAATTCTAATTTCAAAAAAGAAATTGAAAACCAGTTGAAAAATATGGAAGACATGATGTATAAAGCAGAGTCAGATTCAACTATAACATATAAAGAAATTAAGAAAGCAATATTTGATTTGAAAAAAGGAAAATCAGCTGGCCCAGATAGAATTTTGAATGAAGTTATAAAATACACTAATCCAGTTATGATCAATTCTTATATGAAGATATTTAATGTAATTTTAAAAACTGGGATATACCCAAATTCATGGAAAGAATCATTTACAATCCCCATTTATAAATCAGGAGATAAAAATGACCCCAATAATTAGAGGAGTCTCACTGATAAACTGTCTACCAACAATCTTTAATAATAGATTAATTGAAATAATTGATGACCAGTTAAGTAACTCCCAATTTGGTTTCAGAGAAAATCATAGAACTGCAGATAGCAATTTTGTTTTAAAATCTTTGATTAATAAATACATGTATATACATAAAAATAAAAAGAAAATTTATGCCCGTTAAGAACATTATCTCAATACAACATCATCTTTGAAACATAAAGATCAACACTCAGTCTTTTTTAACATCTCAAGGGGACTCATTAAGCCCTACATTGTTCAATGTATTTATTAATAATATAACTATTTCCACCCCCCACCCCACCAAAAAATAATAATGTGGAGTCTTCTGGATATTTACCAAAATTGGAATTCAATTGTTCCATGTCACAGCTGTTTTGTTCTTATTCCAGAAAATAAGTCTTCCAACATATATACCAAATTTGGAACTAAAATGAATCCAAAGGAACACAAAACAGACCTACAAATGTTCAGAATGTGGTTAAGGTATATGTAGGGTTGCCAAGTGCTTTTACCCAATTCCTTAATCAAGCAGTCTATATAATGTGCTTTACACATAGAAAGACATTGTTAGAGGCAGTGTCTGCAGTTGTTCCATGTCACAGCTATTATTCGTGTACCAGATATGTAGAATGGCTAGCCACTTTTCCAAAGTTGGAGCTCGAATATTATTGTTCCACATCAGTTCTGCAGATACTCAGCATTCGATTTCCAACTTTAGGTCAAGACTAACCTACACCAGTTGAAGACTTGATGTGTATCATGTACATCGTATGGTAGTTGGGATTTACAAATTACCTAGGCAATCGCACTGTGCCTATCACCACTAAAGTTTTGAGTTCGAATCACGCTCATGGAGAAGTGTACTCAATATAATATTATGTAATATAGTTGTCAGTGAATTGCAGCAGGTCGTTGGGTTTTCCTCTGGTCTCCTCCATCAATTAAACTGACCAATACAATATAACTGAAATATTATTGAAGGTGGCATTAAACCTGTATTTTGTATAGAAACTGATTAAATCATTGTGAGAGTTGTGAACAACACAGCAAATTTGAGATGTAGCCTTTTCGGAGTATTGGGAAATGTTTGGCAGTGTTGTCTGGGTAACATTCGCTTCAAGTTACACTCGAGACGATGATGTCCGCTTTGTACGAGACCAACACGCTTAGTTGGATTTTTATAGTGCTAGCTCACTGAAACAACAGTCTGAGTAGGCATGTCATTCCACTTCTGATTCTGAGCCAAACCAGTCTTTGCTCTTACTCCTTAATGCTGTGTGCTTAGCGGAGAAGCAACTAATACCAATTTTATAGCATTTGGTTTGACCCCATGATCTACCACACTTGAAGCTAGTACGCTAACCATTACACAACCAATGCATTTCACTTATTGAAATCTTTACGAATGCATCACAATTGCTTGGCTTTTGTTTTAAGCAAGGCATAAATAATATAACTTTTGATAACTAACATTTTCTCAACTTTAATGATAATGGGTAAACAAATAATACAAAATTTTAGCTAACCCTGAAAAGCAGCTTGTATAGCATAACAGGTGAACATCTTATATGACATGTCGTCATATTCATGTCATTTATTTAAAAAAAATTAATTCAGTCAGTTAACACTTTTTAGCGTTAATTCAGTCAGTTAACACCATTTAGTGTTAATTCAGTCAGTTAACACTATTCAGTGTTAATTCAGTCAGTTAACACCACTTAGTGCTAATTCAGTCAGTTAACACTATTTAGAGTTAATTCAGTCAGTTAACACTATTTAGTGTTAATTTAGTCAGTTAACACTATTTAGTGTTAATTCAGTCTGTTATCACTATTTGGTGTTAATTCAGTCAGATAACACTATTTGGTGTTAATTCAGTCAGTTAACACTATTTAACGTTAATAATAAAGTTTTATTTAAAGTCGATATTAATTAAACATTACAACACAAGCTCTAATGAGCTTTTCAAATGGACAATTGTAAGTATTATTCTATGTGAACTAACTGTTAGAATATATCTATATAGTCTACTTAACCTGTCTTCTTGAGCTTTAAGTAATTTATCATGTCATGGAATTAAAAAAAACAATCCCAATCAACAAAACGAACTGCGCTAAAATTATAACTTATAAAGTCAATATAATCTTTCTGCTTCAGAATTTGAAAGTAACAGAAAAAAAAAATCCAATCAATTTTTTCCCCAGTTCTTATCCATGCAGTCAAATAAATTCCACACAAGTAGATTTTCGTCATTTCCAACCTCGAAGTAGATCTCTTTTCTAAAAATTACTCTCTTATCTAAAAATGACAAAACTATTTACACCTGCAAAACAACACGCTATACAGTATATATACATATAGCTTTAAATAAGTGTCAATATGCATGAGGTCATTACACACGAAAGTTGATGTCAAATGCAGGATTGTTGCTCAAATACATTCACACGTATATATGGGAATGCATACGAAGATCATACAAGTTAGGTTTAATAGAAAGTACTGAAGGGGGCTAATGCTATGAAGAACCACTATTTTCTTCTGTTGTATTTTGTCCAAATTTACTCGTTAAAACACGAGACACATAATTCCAATATTCTCTCCTTATAGTGTCAAATTCATCTGCTAATGATGTACACATCTGAAAAGACAATATAAAAGTTTCGTAAAAACAAATTGACATGCAGTTTAACGTCATGATATTCAAAACAAATCTGTTTTACGTTGGCCATTCGGGTTTGTTTCAAATTTACCAGATAAAATGTTTCATATCAACTAAATATTGGTTATGGGTGTTTAAACACCGCTTTTGCCAATATTTCTGTTATATTTTTGGGGAATATTTTCAGTGGTGAAAAGAGATGGAGATAGGTGTTATTGTGTTTAATGCCACTTTCAGCAATATTTCTGTTATATTTTGGGGGATATTTTCAGCTGTGAAAAGAGATTGGGTTAGGGATTATGAGTCTAAATACTTAATTTCAATATAATGTTAACTGAATGGAATAAACTGAAGAGGTGTCCAATGTAGAAAAAATGTTGAGATGTCTGTAAAAAATCTATATTTTTACCTCCACTGCTTTCATCAAAGTTTGTTCTCTATCACAGTTGTTATTTTCTAGCATTTCCTCATGAGCATCAATCATACAAGCTATTAAATATGGTGAACGATATCTATCATCATACAGCTGTTGACAAAAATCCATTAATCCTGGATAAGTACTTAGTTCACGATCTAATAGAACTCTGAAAATTAAACATAACGAAAAAATATAAAATTGCAATGGACAAGCTTTCAATAATTAACAAAAATTATTTCACAGGTAAATATTCACCTTCACTTGTTCTATTTGAGCAGTCAAATTGCATTGACTGGATATATTTTTATTATATACGGTCACTGACCAAGATATAGTCTTTCTGGTACCTGATGCATGTTGAATGAAAGTAAGAAACAGTATAAGTGCAGACTTCACAGAGAACACCCTCAAAAACAATTAGAACGACACTCGTCTCTGCTTTTTTTAAAAGACAATTTGACATTTGTTATGAGTTTTTTTCACATTGCAGGATAAGCACAGTATACATACATTGTCGGAAAATATTTTATTTGCACTCGTTGCCAAACAGGGAAGAAAAGCTCACAAAGGTTTGCTTTTATACTTGTTTCTAAAGCTCATACAAATAAAATTTACATTTTCCCAACAATGTATGCATCTTATATATATATATATCTTAACATTAATGGTTGTGGTTTTGAAAATCCAATATTTTGTCACAATGCATTCTAATAAAACAAAATGTTACACTAATAATTTGCTGTAAATTGCATTAAAAATGCATCACAATTTGAACAGTTTCATGTGTACCAATAGTTTCATAATGTACAAAGCCATCGCATGGCAATATAAGCATATTGAAACCTTTCATTTTTATCCCATCACAAGAAAAAATCACAGTAATAGGAGATTATTTTACATATAAATAATACATGCCTTTGGACACATACCCCAGGGAACAATAATGTTATTTCTCTTTATTTACAGTTTATAATATTTGATATGATATAAATTTCTTGTTATCTCCCTTTATATACTGATAATGAGATTTGATATTTATATAGTTTTTGTTATCTCCCCTTTATATTTGGTGATTGGTACATCATACATGTACTTTGAAAAACTTATGATTTTCTCCTTTAGCCACCCAAGCAATAATTTTAACTCAACAATTTGGTATAAAATCTGATATCTGATATCTGGCATTGGACTTCTTGCTCAGTAAGATTTTGAACTTGGTCAAATTTTCTTCTGCAACATATACAATTGTCAATGTATACTTTGATATAACCTTATGTGATTTTGTCAGTGATTTGCGGAGGTCTGTAGTTTTCTCTTTTCCTCTACCAATAAAACTGACCTCAACAATATAACTTAAATATTACTGGAACTTGTGTTCAAATTCCATAATTTAATCTTAGAAATGTACTTTTAACTCAGCATGCTTGAGAAATAAACACCACAGATAGCCAATGACTGGTCTGTAATTAACATACCCTTTTAAATAGTTCCAAGCACTTTCATTGTTTGGTGCTTTCTTTATGAAATCTTGTGTGTAACTGAAAAAAAAAAAAAAAAAAAAAAACATATATTAGTTTAACTCAAAATTGTTAAATACAGCATTTAAGAAGCTTGAAAAGGGGCAACAACTCCTATGGAATTGTCCCGTTATAAAAATCATAATGATATGTGTATGCTCATATAGTACAAAGACATCATACAAAATATGAACTAGTTCAGTAGAAAGATTAAAAATACTAGTTGCCTATACAAAACATTGGGATGGACAAGGGCAACCTACTATACCCACCACTCTGAGAGTAGGGATAAAAATTACCACATATACTTATACAATAAATGCTGTTGTTAAGAGTATAACATTTCTCCTTTACACGGTCCAGTTGATGATGTAATCATTGGATTATTGCATATTGTCAATGTGCACTAAATACACTGCATACAATAGTAATGCAGAAACAACAATAAATAGCTGAATTTACTAGCAGAAAATTTTGGACAAGTATAATAGGCCTTTCGGACAACTAAAACATTTAGCTGCGAGTCAAAATGGACAAGTTGGTAGAAAAAAAGTTAATGTCTGTCACTGCCCCGACAGACTATGAATGTAATATTATGTACCTGACTTCCCGGTCTACAACGTCATCGGTAAAACCCGTCGTGTTGTTAATGACAAAATATCGCTGATTCCAGGCCGAATTGTTCCTTAGGTCCTCTACCAGAAGTTTGTTGACATAATCTAATTCATTTTCCCATAAACTAAATTCTCTAATAACCCATTGCCTGAAGTAAAGATTGTTCACATTTAAATAACAGTAATGGTATTGCTTTTTATATAACACCATCAATAGCCCCAATATCTTGTTTTTATCTTAACCTTGAAATGTCCAATATGTATAATATATATTTTTTTTTATAAAGGTATGAAAAATATGTTGCATTATCAATCATATAACAATGAAATTAGCTATGTAAAGTGATGTTCTATAAATAATTGTTGATAGTGACTGGTATGAACATGATGAAAGTTATATATAGTAACGAAATATATTGGATGTCTTATAAAAATGAAAATATCAATATAACGTAAGGAATTTCAAATATTAACCTTATCTATGTTTCAACTACAGGTATTAATTTATATAATCGATACTAAAGTTTTGTTTTAAGATTAGAACACGACAAACTTTTTATTTTCTTTAGGTTCAAGTTTCTATGTATAAGTTTGTAATACTGACAAATCGCTTTGTCCCGATGGTAATCAGTTTAGACTGGTTCCCCTCTACCGTACCTGAAAAACACATCAGTAACAAACAATACAATTTTAAAATTCAAAATTTTAAATTCCAAAAAAAAATCATTCTAATTAAAAAAAATATATATACAATTACGCCTAATTCCTACTGTGAACTTCTATGAATAAATATGTACCTTCGCCAGTCTGTTGAAACAAACTGCCCTCTGTAAAGTCTTTTTACGATATTACAGAAGGCAACTTATCATACGACACTTAAGATTATGGCATACCGATGTTGCCATGCATGGTAATTTTTTGCGTCCCCTTTGAGTATTCTTGCAGTGAATTCTAATTCTTCTTTAGGGTCACCTAACCATTCTACAATTACTCGTCTATGATGCCTGCAAAACATAGCAAAAAAACAGGTGGTTTACAATCGCTCAATAATATATAAAAAGAAGCAATATAATTAACATTAGATGTTTGTAGTATCTTTTTTCTTTCTTTCTTTTTCTTTGACGATACACTTGCAATTGCATTTAACAAAATTCCATATATATGGCCACGTCAGGATTCATATTTTCAACAGACCAATCAGCAATGACCCTACCATTTAAAACTGAGTAATCGTCAAGAGCCGTTATAAATCCGATTGGTCAATATATTCAACTGCCTTGCATATGACTGGACGATCCAAAATGAATGGTTACCTAACATGACCCCAATTGGGATGGTGTTAGATGTTAAAGTAACGTGATAGAAATTCTTTTAAAATAGAACAAACATCTAATTTCTGAGAAAGAAGCATGAAAATACCCTCTCTTTTCTCTGGAATAGATGGAAAGTAGAGGGAACCTATAAAGTGCGAAACGAAACGATACGAAACGAAATCAACGAAAACGAAACGAAACGAAATCAACAAAAAAGAAACGAAACGAAACGAAATCAACAAAAATGAAACGAAAACGAAACCAACGAAAGCAAAATGAAATAGACTGATATGAAGAAAATGGAAGGAAAAAAATAAAAGACAAAACGAAATAAATAAATAAAAAAAAAAAGATAATTCGATTTTTTAAATACAATAATTTTGATTAATTATAACCGGGAAACCCATCTTGCATGTCTGTCCGTTACAGTACTCCTCACGTACATTACCCGCAACTCGATTCAAGCCGGGTTTGCTTGCTGACAAACTTTCAGAAGTTCAAATATCATATTTTTATTTGTGTTTGAGTTTGTGTTAGTATTTATGAATTATAAAGTTTCTGGAGTGGGCATATAGAAAAAAAGGGGGGGATATGAGGGAGTATTTTCATAGATTGGGATATTGAGGGTTCATTTTTCGTCTGATTTTATTACGTTTTTCGTTTGTATTCTTCATAAATTTGCCTATTCGCAAATCATACAGGATGGTCTTGAGTTTCAGATTCTGGGCACTATTTGACTACTGGATTTTCCCCGACTTGTCACGTTTAATCCCCATGTACCAAGTCAGGAATGTGTTGTTTTTCAGTTGTTCCGTTGATTGAAAACTCAGATGGTTGAGCTTCTTATCGGTTTTGTCTGTTTTTTGAGGACTTTCCCTTTTGAATGCGCCTTGGAGTACGGTACCATTGTTATTACCTTTATTCGGTAGTGTGCCAACAGATCTGACGTAATGTCTTACCGTTGTTCTTTCCGAGATATACAGGGGTCAAAAAGACCCAACACTATAAACTTTTTATTTCAAATCCTATTGTTCTATTTTGAAGAACTAAAAAAAAGCCAACAGCAACATAACAGGACGTACAGTGAGCGCCCTCCTTACAGAAGAACTTCTGGGGAAAAAAATGCTTGCAAAAACTAAACATAAGAAACTCTGGAAGTTTTATTGAAATCCATTCTGTTGTTTAGGAAGAGTTATGAATAACGCAAGTATCCTCTCTCTATTGTATAGCCTTGTATGACAATTACATAGCCTTAAATGACAAGGTCCAAAAGTGAAGAAATTTGAGCAAGAACTGTTAAAATGGGAAAACAAAAATAGAAGGTGCACAATGCCATTTGGTACTAAAGAATTCATGAAATTAATGAATCTTGCCATATGGTATTAAAGATTTCCTGTAAGATTCATTCAATTTCATCAAGTTGTTAAGGAAGAATTGCATAGGCAGTGAGGGAAGCATTCACAGACAAACGGACATATACTATATACCCCCTCCCGCTGGATAGCGGGGGTATAAAAATATGTGCCGTATCAAATTTTATTAATACTGGAAATTTTTTTGGAGGGAGGGTGATTTGGGTTTTTTTTAATATGAAAAGGGATCAAAGGGAAAAAAGGTACTTTTACAAGATATGTAGATTTTTTTTTAAATTTCTAAAGTTAATTTTTGATAGGATTTGTATACCTCTGCCAAAAAAAGATTGGGGTATATAGGACTTCTGCTGTCCGTTCGTTCGTTTGTCCGTCCGGTCGTAACACTTTTTCGTCTCTCCGACACACTTTTAAATTTTGCTCAGACGGGGATATTTATTAGTGAACTTTAACTACTGTACTTCTGTTATTTTAATTCCTCTCCTTTCAACAGACTTGACGTTGCTCTTATGGTTCCCAAATTTAAAAGAAGCCACTAAGTGAAAAGGACAGACTCCCACTGTATAAATGCATAGTATTCTTGTTCAATGGTGATCAAATCCTGTCCTCTCCCGATGAAAGACACTGAGACATGTGTGGGAAGTAGTCTAGCATCGTAATTGTGAAAATAGGTTTGATTTCTTTTAGGCCCCTATTATTTTTTCTTCCTTTTTCTATTTCGTTTTGTTTTCGTTGATTTCGTTGATTTCGTTTCGCACTTTATAGGTGCCGGAAAGTAAATATAGTTTTCAGTATATACAAAGAAATCAAAGGAAGACTTCAGAGATAAAAACCTTTATCGACAAATTGGACATTTTCCCTTTGATGTGTGCTGCTGATAAAGTCTGAATCACTGAACTGACCTTGATCCACAAAAATATTAGGTTAGTTCATAACTGCCATTGGCAAGTTAACAAATCAATCTGACGTAAAACATGTTATGACGTCACCGATAAAAACAATAACATCAGTTCTGAAGCAACAGACATTATCACAAATATCTCAGTGAGTCCGATATTAGTGATAATATCTGTAGTGAGTCCGATATTAGTGATAATATCTGTCTCGACCTTCAAAATTGCCTTTATTCTATACATGTATGTATCTGAATCCACAATATATAATAATTTTTCCAGAACAAATATTTACTGGAATATGAGGTCAACAAGGAAAGAAGCCAATATCTGACATAATTTATGCCTAGCTAGCACTTATATGCAGTAAACGAAGACATATATCAACTGGCTGTCTAACACAACACCAATTAATAATTCAGTAAACAAGACATATATCAACTGGCTGTCTAACACAACACCAATTAATAATTCAGTAAACGAAGACATATATCAACTGGCTGTCTAACACAACACCAATTAGTAATTCAGTAAACAAGACATATATCAACTGGCTGTCTAACACAACACCAATTAGTAATTCAGTAAACAAGACATATATCAACTGGCTGTCTAACACAACACCAATTAGTAATTCAGTAAACAAGACATATATCAACTGGCTGTCTAACACAACACCAATTAGTAATTCAGTAAACAAGACATATATCAACTGGCTGTCTAACACAACACCAATTAGTAATTCAGTAAACAAGACATATATCAACTGGCTGTCTAACACAACACCAATTAGTAATTCAGTAAACAAGACATATATCAACTGGCTGTCTAACACAACACCAATTAATAATTCAGTAAACAAGACATATATCAACTGGCTGTCTAACACAACACCAATTAGTAATTCAGTAAACAAGACATATATCAACTGGCTGTCTAACACAACACCAATTAATAATTCAGTAAACGAAGACATATATCAACTGGCTGTCTAACACAACACCAATTAATAATTCAGTAAACGAAGACATATATCAACTGGCTGTCTAACACAACACCAATTAATAATTCAGTAAACGAAGACATATATCAACTGGCTGTCTAACACAACACCAATTAATAATTCAGTAAACAAGACATATATCAACTGGCTGTCTAACACAACACCAATTAATAATTCAGTAAACAAGACATATATCAACTGGCTGTCTAACACAACACCAATTAATAATTCAGTAAACAAGACATATATCAACTGGCTGTCTAACACAACACCAATTAGTAATTCAGTAAACAAGACATATATCAACTGGCTGTCTAACACAACACCAATTAATAATTCAGTAAACAAGACATATATCAACTGGCTGTCTAACACAACACCAATTAGTAATTCAGTAAACCAGACATATATCAACTGGCTGTCTAACACAACACCAATTAGTAATTCAGTAAACAAGACATATATCAACTGGCTGTCTAACACAACACCAATTAATAATTCAGTAAACAAGACATATATCAACTGGCTGTCTAACACAACACCAATTAATAATTCAGTAAACAAGACATATATCAACTGGCTGTCTAACACAACACCAATTAATAATTCAGTAAACAAGACATATATCAACTGGCTGTCTAACACAACACCAATTAATAATTCAGTAAACAAGACATATATCAACTGGCTGTCTAACACAACACCAATTAATAATTCAGTAAACAAGACATCACAAAGCCAATAAAGAAAATATTACATTTCTAGTAACTCTGCCAACCCTCATCTTTTTTATTGTGTTTACCATGTAATTAATTACATTGCTTGAAAAAATGTGACAATTTTCTCTGATTGCAATACAATTACAACAGTTACATGTATATTAAGTAACACATGCAGATGTTTTTATGAAATTAAAAATGTATAACATTTGAGTTAGGGTTGTGGTGTTTAATTCCACTTTCAACAATATTTCAGTTATATTGTGGCAGTCACTGTTCCTACTCCTCCTTAATGCTGCATACTTTGCGTAGAAGCAGATAATACCAATTTTAGTCTTTGGTTTGACCCGATCGGGACTCAAACCTAGGATCTACCACAATCGATGCAAGCAAGACAACCATTACATGAGATGACATATGCGGTTCTACAAACAGAAAGAAGATATACAATGAGTTTATAAAGGCATTACATTAACAAAGTATGGACAGGAAAGATAAAAGTTTGGTACCCAAGTTAAAGAAGCTAAGATTTGTATTTGATTATATACATTGTAACAAAGTGTTTGTCACAGCAAGTCAACAACTAAAGAGATTCCTCCCACATCTAACGGTTGGCCTGAAAATAATTATTATCCATTAAAACAGCATTAAATCGGGAAAACGCTTAATTTCATCACAAATCTTTGACAAATTGGAGTTGAAAATAATAATAAACATTTTTGGTTTGGTTTGGTTTATTGTGTGTAATGCCCCTTTCAACAATATTTCAGCTATATTGTGATCTGTACATTTATACACTGGACAACTGACAAATGAACTTGTCAAACCAGTATTTATGAGGACAACATACCGTGGTAATAAGTTTGTTATTTTTCCCTTTTCAGTATTCTTAGTGGTACAATGTATATACATTAGTTTAATTATTGATTCACTTAGGGACAAAATGTTTACCGTATGTTGATATAAACAAATATTCTGTGAAATTTAATAAACAAAATTTGAACAAATAAAAATTTCAAATTGTAATAAATTCATTAAGTCCATTTAAGGGTAAATAAACAACAATGCATGAATACAATTTAATCTCGGACATCATGTTGTAAACTGTAAGAGGAGTTCATTACACAAAGTAGCTACCATCTTTCAACCCTCCCTCCTACAATTCACCTTCAGGGGTTCAAAATTATGAAGGTCCGAGGGCCACGACCTTTCGGTACTGACTTCAAACTTGTTATTTTGGGTATTAGCTGCGCCCAGTTGACCTTAAGCTTCCTGTTTTCATTTGAAAGTGTCATTTATTTCCTGACATAAAGCCAAACCAGCAAATCTCGTCTTAAACTTTAAAAGTACAGCAAAAAAAACCCAAAACAAGTCTCCGACCACATGGCCCTATCAAGTTTGATGTAGAATTTAATCCATCAAAAATGTGGGAATGTAATGTTAAACTAACCGTGGTCACAAAACAATTTGTACTTAATTATAAAGTAACAGTAAATTTGGCAGCTAAAATCAATCATACAAAATGACCTGTACTTTTATACACTGGACAATTGACAAATGAACTTGTCAAACCGGTATTTATGAGAAGAACATAATAAATTTGTTTTGCTATTTTTCCCTTTTCAGTATTCCTAGTAAGTGGTATACATGCTTGGCTATTGATTTACATAGTAATAAACTTTTATGTTGATATTAACCACAATTCCGTGAAATTTCAAAAAAAAATATGTAAAAAACTGACTATTATCAATTAAATGTCCCTACACAGTACCAGATTTAGATGAAGAGAGGCCCTAGGCTATTTTGCTAGGCCCCTTCCAATTCCCCATCCTCACCACAAGAGGAAGATGGAAGAGTGTTAAATCAATTTGAATAAAGGCGAGGGTGATGACGGGTGTTTAAAATTCTCCAATATTCTGATATGGAGTGGAATTGTGCAACGAAAATTACAGAAAGGTTGTTTTAGAGAGTACAGTAGTACATTATGACAGCATAAGTATGAAAGTCAAATAACAGTGTCAAAAGTATTAAACCCTTTGGCCGGAGGTCCCCTAAATTTTGAGGCCCTAGGCTTTAGCCTGTCAAGCCTATAGGTAAATTAGGCACTGCACGTACATCTTCAATATGTCCATGCTTGAAATCATTTTGGTTATAAACTTACTGTAAGAGAAAAGGATTACACAAAGTAGCTACCTTCTTTCAACCCATCTACCCACAAACCCTCCTAAAATTTCACCATAATATCTATAACACGATTTCTACTAAATGCAACACAGCCAAAAATTGTTTCAAGTGAATATCTGATCCAAGCCACTGTTATATCTATGAGTACAAATATGTATTTCTATATTATAAACTTAATCGTATTAATGTCCTTGAAACCTTGGGATTGGTGAATGCTGAAATATTATTCCTATATAGGGGCAAAATCAATGTCAATACTGTTTTTAACAAGACTTTCTGTAGATGTCTTGTAATGGACAAGTAATAAACAATTTGATCAATTTCGAGATGTACAGAAATATTCATGAAAACAGTCTATCTGCATGTGAATATCTAAATAAATTCTGCTTTACCTCCTAAAAATAATGAATATTGTCCTCATATACAATTACATTTATAAAAACTTCAATCATTTTTTGTTTGTTTTTTTGTTTCTTTAAACGAAAGTCATCATGAATGATACACTTGTGATGCCAATTCCAGGGTGGACAACATACGTCATACATCTGGGTATTTTTTTATCGAAAACTTTATAATGGCGGAAATTTTTCAACCATCTGACAAAATAAAACTAATTTTTATACTATTTTAACAACGAACCTGTATGATAAAAGCCAGACCAAAGTACCCTATGGACTTGTATGGTATTATTTACATCGATAATATTCAAAAAGCTGTTGTCATTTGTCTTGTCATTCCGACAATATTTACTTTTGATGCTGGATCCAGCATAAAAAAATACTCGGATGTATGACGTACGTTCGTCGTTGTCCACTCTGGCTGGATCCAGCATCAAAAGTAAATGTTGTCGGAATTATTAGACAAATAACAACAGCTTTTTGAATATTATTGATGTAAATAGTATCATACAAGTCCATAGGGTACTTTGGCCTGGTTTTTATCATACAGGTTCGTTGTTAAAATAGTATAAAAATTAGTTTTATTCTGTCAGATGGTTGAAAAATTTCCGCCATTATAAAGTTTTTGATAAAAAAAATACCTGGATGTATGACGTATTTTGTCCACCCTGAATTCAAAGACTTTCAAAATAATGGTTTCTTTGAAAAGAAATTTACGTGTGAAAAAGCTTGAATATAAAATTTAGTCAATATGACGAGAATCGGGACTTTTACCTACTATTGGTGATAGATACATTATTTTGTTAAGTGAATCGGGTCATTCACACTTTTACAAACATTTACTTCCATACACAAAAAAATATTTATTATTGATAAATTGCATGTATCTGCTGAAAAATATTTGCACATTATCATAAAGAGTCCAGGTTCAACTGACGAACAAAGCTGGAGAAATCCACAAAGCATTGGTGGTTCATTGAAACTAGAGGCTAAGGCCAAATAAAAAATATGTGTGTTTACGGTCACCCGACCGACCCTAACCTTTTTAATCGGCAATTATTCGACCCATAATTTTTGCTAGCGACCCTATCAATTTTTACACAGAATTCGGATAATCATTTTTGTTGTTTAATCAGCAGCAATGTTTTATTTATTCAACTGCTAGCTTTTTGTCGAAATTGAGAGCAAAGAAGGTAGAAAAACTGTGTAACTTGTCATAAAACAGCTTCAACAAATGACGGTTTACCGAAAATGAAATACCGTAATCGGATTCCGGAAACAACTATTTCTGGTTTTGGCGATAATAATAATAATAAAAAAAAAAAATTAATGCCAACCGACAGACCCTAGCTTTTTTTGACATGTGACCGTAAACACACATATTTTTTTATTTGGCCTAACCTGAGACTGAATCACTCACCTGGTTATTTTCAAGCACAGTTTGGATTCAAAAACTATTAAAAAAAAAAAAAATTTAACCATATTTTCTATCTGAACAAATGACTAATTTTAAACTTTGTGACAGACTGACAGACTGATGAAGATCCATTTGCTACATATATCTCTCCAACCTCAGGGTGGGAGAATGAAAAAAAATCAACCTACCATACTTGATAGTTTTTAGGATGATCTATAATGACTTGTGTTATGTATTTTAGTTCTTCTTTTAAATCTTTTTTCAACTCTTTCATCAGTGTTCTTCTGTAGTGCCTGAAATTCACCAAATCAAACATTAGGAAAAAGTTTCATACTATTGATAACAAACAGACAAGATAGCTGGTAGCCTAAGATGCGGTCACTAAGAATACTAATATAATGTATATCGTCAATTGTTTTTCCATATCCCCCTGTTCTTCTTCAATTAATATTGAGAAAAGCTTTATATATTTAACTGACTTGTGAATGAAATAACATAATCAACCCGATTTAAAGATGGTAATTACGAGATCTGTATTTCTCAAGAGTGACTCAGTGTTACTCCCCCCTCCACAACTTTAGTTGAAAAGTTCTGCCTTAACTAATACAAGTAGCACACCCTCCACTTCTGACATTTCTATATTCACTTTAATGAAATGAAAAAGAAATGCTTATCTTTAAGACACCCATTAGTAACTTTGCAATGAACAGCAATAAAAGCTCTATATACATGTACTTGTCTACTAGGCAATTTTATTCTTAACATGATATGACAAGTTTTATTAAATAATTAATTTCTAGGCAAGCAAGTTTGAGCTTGGTGGAATAACATTTGGCACTCTGTATAATAAAATATATAATAATATTTATTCTGTGTTTACATACCGGTAGATACTTTATATAAGCATACATTTCTCCACTATAACCCATTATAATCACGTGTACATGAATAGAGAATTGGAAATCGGCCACTATTTCTTATAAAACTTCATGTAAGGCCATCTGAATGTGTCACTTAAAATTTGAAAAGAAACGATATATCTTGCCAAGTATTATATTTTGAAACTTTATATGACCATTTTACAACAATAATTTTTTAATCGCATACAATTTGTGTTCTACTTTTAAGACTCAGGTGATTAGTAATTTACTTTGTGCGTCATTATAGTAGTCTTTGTTTATTTTTCTCTTGCAGATCAACTGTTAATTTGTTTATCCTTTAATCCTAATCTCAATAATCTATTAAACAAATAAGTTTATGATTTTAATTTAAATGGACAAATAATTAAAAGGTGAACAGTTTTTGGGATTACTAAAACACATGTCTGCTTCAATATACTACATAGTACTAAAACACATGTCTGCTTCAATATACTACATAGTACTAAAACACATGTCTGCTTCAATATACTACATAGTACTAAAACACATGTCTGCTTCAATATACTACATAGTACTAAAACACATGTCTGCTTCAATATACTACATAGTACTAAAACACATGTCTGCTTCAATATACTACATATACTAAAATACATGTCTGCTTCAATATACTACATAGTACTAAAACACATGTCTGCTTCAATATACTACATAGTACTAAAACACATGTCTGCTTCAATATACTACATATACTAAAACACATGTCTGCTTCAATATACTACATAGTACTAAAACACATGTCTGTTTCAATATACTACATAGTACTAAAACACATGTCTGCTTCAATATACTACATAGTACTAAAACACGTGTCTGCTTCAATATACTACATAGAACCAAAACACGTGTCTGCTTCAATATACTACATAGAACTAAAACATGTGTCTGCTTCAATATACTACATAGTACTAAAACATGTGTCTGCTTCAATAT
This sequence comes from Bathymodiolus brooksi, assembly GCA_963680875.1. NCBI lineage: Eukaryota > Metazoa > Mollusca > Bivalvia > Mytilida > Modiolidae > Bathymodiolus > Bathymodiolus brooksi. The sequence continues at coordinate 50,740,534 of OY804577.1, forward strand.
ACTACATAGTACTAAAACACATGTCTGCTTCAATATACTACATAGAACTAAAACACGTGTCTGCTTCAATATACTACATAGTACTAAAACACGTGTCTGCTTCAATACACTACATACATGTAGTACTAAAACACATGTCTGCTTCAATATACTACATAGTACTAAAACACGTGTCTGCTTCAATATACTACATAGAACTAAATCACGTGTCTGCTTCAATATACTACATAGAACGAACTAAAACATGTGTCTGCTTCAATATACTACATAGTACTAAAACATGTGTCTGCTTCAAAATACTACATAGAACTAAATCACGTGTCTGCTTCAATATACTACAAAGAACGAACTAAAACATGTGTCTGCTTCAATATACTACATTTGACTAAAACACGTGTCTGCTTCAATATACTACATAGTACTAAAACATGTGTCTGCTTCAATATAACCATACTACATAGAACGAACTAAAACATGTGTCTGCTTCAATATAACCGTACTACATAGAATGAACTAAAACATGTGTCTGCTTCAATATACTACATAGAACTAAAACATGTGTCTGCTTCAATACTACATAGAACTAAAACACGTGTCTTGACTCAATACACCATAAAAAAACCATTAATTCTAATAAAGAGCAAATCATTGTGGTCCTGATACAATGATTGCTACATGTAGCTTGTGAATCTAAATCCCGACATAAAGGTTATAATTGACACAAAACAGATGTCTCTACCATATTCATTCATCTTTTGAGAAAGATACTTTGAAATTCCCATTTACTGTCCTTGTGCAAATTTTTTTTACTTCCTAGTCCAGACTAGATAATGGCTAATTTTTTTTTTTAACAAACTAGTTTGTATTGCTATATTAAACTGGTCAGTTAGTAAATATGTCCAACCAAGTACCAGAAGGTTGTTTCTAAAGAGATATAAGGTTGGTTGGTTGGTAGGTTGGTCAGTTTTATTGGTGGAGGAAACCGGAGTACACAGGGAAGACCACCGACCTGTTGCAAGTCACTAACAAACTTGATCACATAATGTTATATAGAATACATCTCACCATGAGAGGTATTTGAACTCACAAGCAGTGATATGCACTAATTGCACAGGTAGTTGTAAATCCAACTACCATACGATCATGACCACGACAGCACCGTTTCAAAAACATACATGTTTTAAAATATTAAATATATCTAGGTAATCTTGACTCACTTTTGGCATGGTACTGTACTTGAAAAAATATATAAAAAATTTAAAAAAATTAAAAATATGTTAACACAACTAAAGATGACTTCGACCTTTGAAATCAAGGTCATAGATAATCCATATCAATATGCAACACCTGTCATATTTGAATCCATATGCTACATATATGTCTCTAAATGTCAATGTGGCAATGTGTTTTTCGACCATGTTTCATACCATACATTTTCGAAATGTTAGATGCAAAATTATTATCTTTAACCTAATTCACATGTCATAATTTAATTTGCACTATGCATAGGTCAAATTTTTGTTTGTTTGCTCCAAGTGTGCATATATATACATGCAAGAGATGTTTGTGGATATCTGGTTAAACATCCAATATTGTGTATATAATTGTTACCTTCCCCATCAAAAGATTTCACGCAAATCTGTATTCGTACAAGGGATCGGTGTGGTCGTGATCATATGGTAGTTATAATGGATTTATAATTACCTATGCAATCAGTGTCTATCACCACTAAAGTTGTGAGTTCGAACCCCCGTTCATGGCGAGGTGTATTAGATACAATATTATATGATAAAGTTTATCAGCGACTGGCGAGAGGCTGTGGTTTTCTCCAGGTACTCTGGTTTCCTCCACCAATAAAACTGACCGCCAAGATATAGCTGAAATATTGTTGAAAGTGGCATTAAACACCATAACCCTAACCTTGCATATATATATATATATATATATATATATATATATATATATATATATATATATTCATACATGTAGCTACCCGTACACACTTAAATAAAACATTGTACATGTATGTGATGAAAATGGGAAATTAAAAACATTGATTTCATGTTTTGCAAATATGTGAAAATGTATTCATTCTAAGTGGCAACCAGACTTTCTTACAACGCAGATGTACAACCTTAAGACTTAAAATCTGATTACTATATTTACTAGAATTAATCAAACGAAAATAAGAAGTAAATCAATAATGGTCGATAAGTAAACCAATCTTTTTCTTAACAACATGAACCACTCCTCAGGCCAATCTTAAAACTCCAAAACACAGAGAAGAGTAAGACTATGACAGAAACCAATAAAAATCTAGTTCTTGGCTTAAGACGTGTAAAATACGTAAGTCTAGGTTCTATCATTGGAATTTTCCTAAGGAATTCATTAAAAACAAACTACAAAAAACAGATAAACACTCATCACCCAAAAAACAGGTTACAACCCATTTTCATCTTGGTCTACAATCCCTTAAATTAATCTCCACCTTTATTATGTACCAAGGATCATTGTTAATAATTCAGAAGAATTGGTCTACAAAAACAACAGTCATTGCATGGAAACCATTGTGTCTACAGATAGATGACACTGACAGACCCAAAATATTGGCAACCTTTTAGGCCTTAAAATTAAGAGCTGCTTGTTTGAAAATGAGTAGGGCTAGAATCGCCCTAATCAATCCCTTCTACCTTTATTCTGTGCAAAGAAACGTTGTGCTAAAATTTCAGGTTAGCACTACTACAGCAAAAGCTACTGCAGAGAAATCATTGAGTGTACCGACGGACCACGACAAACCCATACACAATACCAAAGCAAAATTATAACTGTTTTAAACAATGTACTCATTGCAATGCCACCAATAAAAATCCAACTATGCGTGTTGGTCTAGTACAAAGCAGATCTCAACATCATTTCATTGAAAATTAACTTGTTCTTGCCATGATGTAGCTGAAAAATTAATGAGTTGGCATTAAACAACAATTACTCCACCAGGTACTAACAAGAAATCTAGGTGACAGACACCTAGTAATTTGACAGGTGAGCTCAAAATCCAATATTATGAATTTCCCATGCTTCAGCTTGTACAGTATAATTCTAGAATAGAGGATTATGTCATCTTTTAAATCTTCATTATACATTACTAGGATATTGATTTCCTAAAAAAGATTTATAAATCTTGAATTTCACTTCAGATCATCATCAATAGCTACTATTGTATTCATAAAATATCTTTAAAGAGTTCAATTTCTATTTCATCATGCATTGAAATGATTATGCAAGAATCTTGTCCATATGCCAAAATTTTGTAAATAGTACATTGATTGATAAAAAAATGTTATGTCCTGGGAATATGACCTTGTTTATCAACAAGAGATTCTCTTCTATTGATTTTCTGTCCTTGGAGATTCAACATACAACTGAAAAGATTCCATTCAATCTTTTTCTCATTAATGAAGGTGCAGAGATAGGAAGATTTAACAAGAAAAAAAAGTACAGGATTTTCAAAATTCATATTTTGTAGGCTTGCTAAAACAGCACAGTTGAACATGGTTGTGTCACAGCACAGTTGAATATGGTTTCATGTCAAAATGTAAAGGTTGGTTGATTTTAGCTGGAAATAGCAACATATTTTCTAGTAGTACCAGATGAACGTAGTGGCTAAATATGTGAACTTTGATCATGATGTGCAAGGAGTGCATCACTCTCCAAACAAGGACGGCCCCATCCCATCCCCCACTGAGACAAGGGCAACCACGAAATGTGCTAAATGGTACTAGAAATTGAGTTATTCAAGAGAATAATTCATCCTTGTCCAAGATAATGATTGAGGTTTGGCAAAACTTCAAGAGTGAATAAAAATATTCAGAAAACATAGAAACATAAACAGTCATCCGTCCACCTCTGTCAATCCTTTTTTTTTTACTTTCTCATTAATTACAGAAGGTTTGTGTACAGTAAAACCACTTTGTAGTATAAACTATGGACTACATCTTCTTGCATGCCAAACTGCCATAATTATACCGTAAATCAATATAATTGCCCAATGTCTAAATTAATTACATTTGTTGCAGTGGTAGTAACTTGCCAACAATATTGAAATAGGATCGTAATATCTTCCTGATGTGGGAGAATGGGGGGAGTAAGAAATTTGGCAGCTCTCTTAGCTAATGACTATGTCAGTATGTGGTTTAGTATGTGTGCTGCAAGTGTGAAAACTAATATTAACTATAACTTCGTTATTTTTAGCCACTGTAAAATTGTTACAAAATGGACATCTCTAATTAGTTATCATTCATGATGGATTTACAACTACCTAAATGTATGCAATCAGTGCCTTGTCCTATCACCACTAAAGTTGTGAGTTCGAACCCCGATACAAAATTCTGTGATGAAGTTTGACTGTGACCTGCGACAGGTCTGTGGTTTTCCCCAGGTACTCCGGTTTCCTCCACCACTAAAACTGACTGCCACGAAATGACTGAAATATTGTTGAAAGTGGTGCTAAACACCATAAACCCAAAAGAAAACACCCTAAAATTATGCAAAAATATTGGGAGCACTTTCATATTTTTTTTACAAGGAATAGTATTAATAAATTATACAATTTTCATATAGTAGCTACATTTAAATAATTCAATGATTAACTGACATACTTCATTAACCTTTCAAATTACCTTTTTTAATTTAATTTTAATGTGTAAGTATCACATTTATTTACCTATCACAAATAACAAGACTAAAGTGTTTAAAGTTTTGAGTCAGCGACTTGCGGCAGGAAGGTCGGCGGTTTTCTCCAGTTTCCTCAACCAATAAAACTGACCGCCATGTTATCACTGAAATATTGTTGAAAATGGTGTTAAACACCACAACCCCTGATATTATTCCCTATTTAATCAGATTTGCATAATTTTCAGATCTTTTCTGGTTAAACTCACCCTTATTAGTTAACCAGAGGCTCTCAAGAGCCTGTATCGTTCACCTGGTTATAAAAAAAAACAATTGGTCCTATGTAAAAACTATGTCCTGCAGTGGTAGACATCTTGAAATTACGATCAACATAAAAAACACAAAGTTTGTAAAGGACCTTCCAATGATTGATGCACAGTTTAGGTTCAATCAGTGCAATAGCTTCAGAGAAGAATATATTTCTGTATTTTCCCCATATGGTCCTGTGTTAATACTATGACCTGTGGTGGCAGCCATCTTGGATTTCCGATCGGCATAACAAACAGAAAATTTGTAGAGGACCTTCCAATGATCATTCCTGGGCAGTTTGGTTTCAACTGTCCAAGTGGTTTCAGAGAAGAAGCGTTTTGAAACATTTTCCCCATAGGGTCCAATGTTAAACTAAGTCCTGCCGTAGCCGCCATTTTGAATTTCATATCGGAATAAAAAACGTAAAGTTTGTAGAGGACCATCCAATGAACATTCATGTACAGTTTGGCTTTAATCATATTTGTAGTTTATGAGTAGAAGGCATTTGAACATTTTCCCATAAGGTCCAATGTTAATCTATGTCCTGCGGTGGTGGCCATCTTGGATTTCCGATCGGCATAAAAAACACACACCGTGTAGAGGACCTTCCAATGATCATTCCTGGGCAGTTTGGTTTCAATTATCCAAGTGGTTTCAGAGAAGAAGCATTTTGAAACATTTTTCCAATAGGGTCCAATGTTAAACTAAGTCCTGCCGTAGCCGCCATTTTCAATTTCATATCGGAATAAAAAACCTAAAGTTTGTAGAGGACCATTCAATGAACATTCATGTACAGTTTGGCTTTAATCATATTTGTAGTTTCTGAGAAGAAGGCATTTGAACATTTTTCCATAGGGTCCAATGTTAATCTATGTCCTGCGGTGGCGGCCATCTTGGATTTCCGATCGGCATAAAAAACAAAATATTTGTAGAGGACCTTCCAATGATCATTCCTGGGCAGTTTGGTTTCAACTGTCCAAGTGGTTTCAGAGAAGAAGCATTTTGAAACATTTTTCCCATAGGGTCCAATGTTAAACTAAGTCCTGCCGTAGCCGCCATTTTGAATTTCATATCGGAACAAAAAATCTTAAGATTGTAGAGGACCATCCAATGAACATTCATGTACAGTTTGGCTTTAATCATATTTGTAGTTTCTGAGAAGAAGGCATTTGAATATTTTCCCATAGGGTCCAATGTTAATCTATGTCCTGCGGTGGCGGCCATCTTGGATTTCCGATCGGCATAAAAAACAGAAAATTTATAGAGGACCTTCCAATGATCATTCCTGGGCAGTTTGGTTTCAGAGAAGAAGCATTTTGAAACATTTTTCCCATAGGGTCCAATGTTAAACTAAGTCCTGCCGTAGCCGCCATTTTGAATTTCATATCGGAACAAAAAACCTTAAGATTGTAGAGGACCATCCAATGAACATTCATGTACAGTTTGGCTTTAATCATATTTGTAGTTTCTGAGAAGAAGGCATTTGAACATTTTCCCATAGGGTCCAATGTTAATCTATGTCCTGCGGTGGTGGCCATCTTGAATTTTCGATCGGCATAAAAAAACAGAAACTTTGTAGAGGACCTTCCAATGATCATTCCTGGGCAGTTTGGTTTCAATTGTCCAAGTGGTTTCAGAGAAGAAGCGTTTTGAAACATTTTTTCCATAGGGTCCAATGTTAAACTAAGTCCTGCCGTAGCCGCCATTTTCAATTTCATATCGGAACAAAAAACGTAAAGTTTGTAGAGGACCATCCAATGAACATTCATGTACATATTGGCTTTAATAATATTTGTAGTTTCTGAGAAGAAGGCATTTGAACATTTTCCCATAGGGTCCAATGTTAATCTATGTATTGCGGTGGCAGCCATCTTGGATTTCCAATCGGCATAAAAAACATAAAATTTGTAGAGAACCTTCCAATGATCATTCCTGGGCAGTTTGGTTTCAACTGTCATAGTGGTTTCAGAGAAGAAGCGTTTTGAAACATTTTCCCCATAGGGTCCAATGTGAAACTAGGTCCTGCCGTAGCCGCCATTTTGAATTTCATATCGGAACAAAAAACGTAAAGTTTGTAGAGGACCATCCAATGAACATTCATGTACAGTTTGGCTTTAATCATATTTGTAGTTTCTGAGAAGAAGGCATTTGAACATTTTCCCATAGGGTCCAATGTTAATCTATGTCCTGCGGTGGCGGCCATCTTGGATTTCCGATCGGCATAAAAAACAAAGAATTTGTAGAGGACCTTCCAATGATCATTCCTGGGCAGTTTGGTTTCAACTGTCCAAGTGGTTTCAGAGAAGAAGCATTTTGAAACATTTTTCCCATAGGGTCCAATGTTAAACTAAGTCCTGCCGTAGCCGCCATTTTGAATTTCATATCGGAACAAAAAATCTTAAGATTGTAGAGGACCATCCAATGAACATTCATGTACAGTTTGGCTTTAATCATATTTGTAGTTTCTGAGAAGAAGGCATTTGAATATTTTCCCATAGGGTCCAATGTTAATCTATGTCCTGCGGTGGCGGCCATCTTGGATTTCCGATCGGCATAAAAAACAGAAAATTTGTAGAGGACCTTCCAATGATCATTCCTGGGCAGTTTGGTTTAAACTGTCCAAGTGGGTTCAGAGAAGAAGCATTTTGAAACATTTTTCCCATAGGGTCCAATGTTAAACTAAGTCCTGCCGTAGCCGCCATTTTGAATTTCATATCGGAACAAAAAACCTTAAGATTGTAGAGGACCATCCAATGAACATTCATGTACAGTTTGGCTTTAATCATATTTGTAGTTTCTGAGAAGAAGGCATTTGAACATTTTCCCATAGGGTCCAATGTTAATCTATGTCCTGCAGTGGCGGCCATCTTGGATTTCCGATCGGCATAAAAAACATAAAATTTGTAGAGGACCTTCCAATGATCATTCCTGGGCAGTTTGGTTTCAACTGTCCAAGTGGTTTCAGAGAAGAAGCATTTTGAAACATTTTTCCCATAGGGTCCAATGTTAAACTAAGTCCTGCCGTAGCCGCCATTTTGAATTTCATATCGGAACAAAAAACCTTAAGATTGTAGAGGACCATCCAATGAACATTCGTGTACAGTTTGGCTTTAATAATATTTGTAGTTTCTGAGAAGAAGGCATTTGAACATTTTCCCATAGGGTCCAATGTTAATCTATGTCCTGCGGTGGCGGCCATCTTGGATTTCCGACCGGCATAAAAAACAGAAAATTTGTAGAGGACCTTCCAATGATCATTCCTGGGCAGTTTGGTTTCAACTGTCCAAGTGGTTTCAGAGAAGAAGCATTTTGAAACATTTTTCCCATAGGGTCCAATGTTAAACTAAGTCCTGCCGTAGCCGCCATTTTGAATTTCATATCGGAACAAAAAACCTTAAGATTGTAGAGGACCATCCAATGAACATTCATGTACAGTTTGGCTTTAATCATATTTGTAGTTTCTGAGAAGAAGGCATTTGAACATTTTCCCATAGGGTCCAATGTTAATCTATGTCCTGCGATGGCGGCCATCTTGGATTTCCGATCGGCATAAAAAACAGTAACTTGGTAAAGGACATTCCAATGATCATTCCTTTACAGTTTGGGTTCAGTCAGTTCATTAGTTTCGGAGAAGAAGATCTTTGAAATTTCAGCCAATCAGAGCATATTATTGGCCCTGGCAGCCATATTGAATATCCGACTGGAACGAAAAACAGTAACTTTGTAGAGGACCATCCAAGGAACATTCCTGCTAAGTTCGTTTCCAATCGGCCAAGTGGTTTCGGAGAAGAAGCTTGAAATGTGAAAAGTTTACAGACGACAGACGACGGACGCCAAGTGATGGCAATAGTTCACCTGGACCTTTGGTCCAGGTGAACTAATAAAAACATAGATATCAAATTAAGTGTATATGAGTGTATCATGACACTTTTCTGGAATAACCTTCATCAGGTATGCTCAAAGGAAAATTGGAAAGCAAAATAATTTAATAATAAAAGTCTTTAGGAGCAAGAAAACCAAGGCATGTGCTAAAAGGTGGAGTGGAGTCTTGATTGAACATATGAATAGGGGTGTATTTCAATCTCCAGTGGGTACCATTGTGCCCAGCTGTACCTGAAGTAGCTCAGTCCCATGTTGTTACAGCATGCGCTAAAAGGTTGAGTGGAGTGGAGTGGAATCACTCACTCATATGATAGAAAACTATAATAAAAGTAGAGGTAACAGAATAAGATTATTTGATTGTACAGTAGGTGGATTTACAACTACCTGTGCAATCAGTGCCTATCACCACTAATGTTGTGACTTCGAACACCGTTCATGGCGAGGTGTACTCGATGCAACATTATGTGATAGAGTTTGTCAGTGACTTGCAACAGTTTCCTCCACCAATAAAACTGATCACCACGATATAACTGAAATATTGTTGAAAGTGTCATTAAACACCATAGCCCTAACACCTTAGGAACAAGACCGTATATTTTGTTTCTCTCGCTAAAATAATTCTATCCTAGTCATTCTTTGGTTAATTTGCTCAAAAGACATTTATATTAGTTGACTTTCCGGTCATTTTGGAGTGTGCGTGCACAACATGCCTGATAAATATAATATATTATTATGCATGGTTTTATTTCTACAGTGTTTTTTTATGCAAAATTGATGTTCATATTTTGCATTTTTTCAATGTACACAATCGTCATCAGTTTTTACAAAAGGTCAAACAAAATTTACTAAGCAATATCGCTTGACGTCCGAGACTTCAGTATTTGAGAAACAAAGAACGGGACTCTGATTGGAAGACATATTGAAGTTTGGTTACTTCGTTTTTTCACCAATTAGCGAATAATTAAATGAATGGATATAGTTTTCGTACTTCAAATGGGTATGATTTTCATGCCGAAGGAATATCTATTTTTCAAACCCCAGCAGCACTGGAGTTCCAAATTTTACCTTAAGTAACAACATGGGACTGAGCTACTTCAGGTACAGCTGGGCACAATGGTACCCACTGGAGATTGAAATACACCCCTATTCATATGTTCAATCAAGACTCCACTCCACTCCACCTTTTAGCACATGCCGAAAACCAAAGGACATAAACAGGATAGCTAAAATCTGTTGGGGTCACTGACACTTAAACAAGTGACCTTTATATAACCTTTCAAACTTTAAAAAAATATTCCTACTCATATCATATTTTTATCAGATCTCCAATGACAAGCCTTGTCCTTGTAAACCATGTTTTGATAATAAATACTCACTTAGAAATGTAGGAAGGTCATTTCCCCCTAGGTAACGGTTAGGGAAAATCTAAATTTTACAATACAAAAAAAATCCAAATCAACTTGTATTCTATCTTATTTTCCATTAAATACTATATGTAGCCGACCTTGCTATGAAAGACCTTGGTTTTTATTATTTTATTTCCCTGTGTGGTAAAAGGATTTAGATATATGAAGTGAACTGAAGTATCTTCTTCCCATTTGAAGATCACCTTCACTACTTTTATTTTTACCTTTAATACAGCTAAGACATGTACCTAAATCATTTTAAACAAAATCATACCTATTACAAAAGATATTGGTATGCTGAACTTTCAGCTTCCTTTTGACACTATTTAACTTGGCAACCACAACATACATTTTGTAGCTACTGACAAATAGGTGCTAAAAATAGCATCAATTTGTGGCATGTATTGTAGGATTAGTGGGAATAAATATAAAGGTGAAGATATCAATGTACCATTTAAAGGTGACCTTGAAATGTTGCACTTAGGGAGTCTTTCAAATGGAATAAAGTACATATATGCATGTACATTGTATGTAAATGTCAAATTGTGATTCATCTTCTCTTTAATTGTATTAAATCATAAATGTAACATGAATGCATTCTTTTCCTTTGAACTTTTTATGGTTTATATACCAGAATGTAAGGTACAGCTGAGAACTATGAAATAATACAGGCAAGCATACATGTGATAGAGTTGCTATGCTACAACTGGAAATTTTTTATCGATGTATTTGATGCATGTTTTTATTGTTTAATGATGTTTTCCTTTTGTTTGTTTCAGTATTGAACCAACTGCATCCCATTTCAATATGTATTGTTTACATTTTTCTGTCTTAAGTAGTGTTTCATATGATGAATGAAGGATAAAAACTGTATTTATAATTTATTCATATTCATTCATAATCATAAGGTTATAACAAAGCAATAACAATGAAGACAGAATGTTCTGAACGATAAAGTCATAGAGCACTAAAATTAAAGTCACTATTCATCAAGGTACTTGGTCTTCTTTGCTGCGTTGGGTGATAGCATACGTTTTGGCATTTTTGTGGTTTATCAATTCCATCCTGGAACTTAGTCCTTAAATAATACTTTGATTGGCTTTGGTCCCAAACAAGCCATAACAACTCAATCCGAGATGAATTCATTACACGTTTGATCGAAATAAGAAGTTTTCCTCGGCATCAAAGGTTGTCAGACTCGTGTTTGCACAACGGTTTATAACTATTTTTAATTGCCGCTATCACACTTCTAATCATCTAAACATGTGCCACAAACACACTTCCTTATCCCCAATTAACTGTCAATCAGTGGATAATTGTTGAATAATCATCAACACCTTAATCAATCAACATGAACCAATTTACCTGTAAAGGTGTCAAACAGATCAATAACCAGATATCATTAAATATGACATTCACCTTTACCATTCGTATCTCTCGGCGTTTTTCGTCAGCGCAGGAGTTCCAAATGGGGAATTTCCAGAAATATTGATCGCAAAATGTAGGTCAAGATTTTTTGGTACTTTTTTCACGGGCGGAAGATTTTGAAAGTTGACGGGAGGGACGGAAAGAACCCTCAAAATCGTGAGAAAAATGCTCCCGCCGGAAGGTTCACATGTATGAGGCAGATACAAGCTATTGTACACTTTAAATCTGGGCTGTAGTTTTATTACTCTCAGAGAGCCTTGCAACAATCAACGACCTAAATGTGATATTCCATGGCTTCTTGTTACAAATCATTTATACCACGGTTTTCCCAGTTAAACGGCTAAACAATCGAATGCAAGATTGTTTAACCGTTTAACCGGGAAAACTGTGGTATAAATATTACTTTAAATATACAAATGTGAATAATTCCTAGCATAGTAAATTATCAGACACTCTTTACATTTTTCAAAGGAAAAAAAATTCATACATGATGAAAAGCAAGGTTAAACAGGAATCAAACAGTGATGGTCGTCAATTCCACCAAAATCAACATGCAGTTTCTGGTACAGTCTTGTACTAATTCTTGACTATATGTAAAAAGTTGGCTCCACTTTAAGTTAAACAAGTTGTAATTCTCAAATATAATTCATCAAACATTTTGATCAAATGATGACAAAAATCTATAGTTCATTTCACATCGAATATAGCAAAACTAGAAAATTTAATACTTTTCGGTATCAATAACAGATTTCATCACATCCTACGTAACATTATACATCACCGGCTCAACTTAACAGAATGAGTTTGTTTAGGTTTATGCCGTTTAACGCTACTGTCAAACAATATTTCAGCTATATCGTGGCAGTTAGTTTTATAGGTGGAGGAAACCAGAGTACCTGTAGAAAACCACCGTCCTGTCGAAAGTCACTGACAAACTTGATCACATAATGTTGTATCGAGTATACCTCGCCATGAACGGGGTTCGAACTCACAACTTTAATGTTGATGGGCACTGATTGCATAGGTAGTTGTTAGTCTAACTACCATACGATTAGATACGATAACGTAACCCTCAGTCCGCTTTTGCTCCCAGCGAGGGTTACGAATCTGTCCCATTCAACGTAATGGAGCAAATTAAAATTTTCGTTAAGTGAATATTTCAACTTTCTTTTTGCATATGTGGTCATAACTTATTATTCCCTACAATTTTTAAGCAATGGTGTTACAAAATAAGTGTTACAATATCTGTTTCTACCTTCACGATTGATTTCGTATTCGAAAATTGTTTCTTGTCCGCCATGACACCTTACGTAGACTCTCGTGATGGGCGGAGCCTATCCATATATGGATCTGAATGCCAAATATGGAAAACTTTTATTACGATATTGTTCGGCAATCGATCCAAATAAGGATATCTCCAAAACGAGGCAAGTGCACATGAAATAGCAACTTGTAAACAAAATGTCGGACAGAAAGAAGATCTCATGCACTCAAATTTTCAGATGGATATAAGTCTACCATGGATTGATGCAGCATTTACTTAACAAATAAAGCTTTATCTAAATATATTTATCTTTCACTTCTGTTAATTTTTCCAACCACTTCAACGGAATTAGGACAAAAACCGCCCGGTGTGAATCACTCCGGACGCTGCTCCATTACGTTAAATGGGACCGATTCGTAACCCTCGCTGAGAGCAAAAGCGGACTGAGGGTTACGTTATTGTATCTACCATACGATCACAATCACGACGGCCCAAGAAATCAATCAGCATTAGTGGACAATACAGCCATCCAGGCAACCATCACAACACATATATTGCTCTTGTTTATTCTACTTTTCGAATCAATATTTATGTATTATTCTTAATTTATATAACCATTATTTTAAAATCCTAATGGGATTCCCAATATAAAAATGCTCACACTTCCATAGGAATCAAATGGAAAGTTACAATAAAATATTTAACTGATATAATTTGACATTTGTTTGAAATACAATGCTCTCTTAAATGTTACTATAAATAGCAATATGAAAATAAACCAAACTGATCAAATTCAAAATACAGCTATTGACATTCCTGTCATTCATCTAGTACATTGTTTGACATACATGTATTATAGCAATATCAAACACTGTATTTGGTTTTAAATGACATAATCACATTTAATACAGCACAGGTATATCAGAATATGTTCACCTGTTCTTGTGTCTTCAAATTGTGCCAATATACAGACAATTTAAATAGATAATTAATTTCTCGTCAAGTTGTGTCTTCAAATTATGCCAATATATGCAGTAAATTTAATATTTGAAAGCATGTTTCATGAAAAATATTTGAAGATGGTTAGTTTTGCTGTTACGTAGCATATTTATTGTCTGTTCCATTGATTGTCAGAAAATGATGCTTTTAAACTCTCAAGAAAATAACATAATTTATAACAAAAATATTAATTCTTCATCATAGTCACATGTATGAAGAAAGCTGAAATAAAACTTCAAAAAAACTATTCCCTTAACAGAATTGCAGATAAAAAAAAATTCCTGTCAGACATTGGCAGTGCCTGAAATGGACGGTCGCCCAGTCGCCAAATGCGACTAATATCTTATTCGGGCGACCAAAAGCTGCTCCAAATTAGGTAGTCACTGGCCCAACAAAAAACGTTTGGGCGATTGCCTAAAAGACCGTTAAAAATTGTTGTTTTACCGAAACCGGACATATTTTACTGTAACTTCAACGGTAGATAACTCTTCTGTTCTAGTCGAAAATGGTTTGTTACGAGCCCAGCGATTGGTCCAAATAAATTTTTGTAGCCAATGAATACACAGCTAATGTAATTTACTGTTCTCCCCAATTATGTATTTTTATCGAGCCAATCAATACACGTTTTTTACACGTTTTCATGTAATACACTAACTCGAATAATACTGCACCCTCTATCGGCACTATCGCTGGATGAGGGCATGAACTCTCCTTGTGATAAAAACGCGTCAGCTGCTCTCTGAAAGAGAGAGCCAATCAGCGATGATTATTTGCAAGGCGGTTCTTTCAATTTCCGGTAATGTTTACAAACAACAAGAAATGGAGATCGACAAGTTGATTAACAATGTTTAATTCATTATTTAGTTTTCCTACATTTCTTCTCTTTTCACCTTTTAGATTAGTAAGGTCAAACACGTGGGTACAATGAAAACAGTTGACACCTGAACGCTCCATTGACCTATGTTTACAAACATTTCCTAAGCTCCTCCTTCTTTTAGTGCCAAAAGTCACCACGCGCAGTTTATACCCAGAATGCATTGCTAATTTGAAGCTTCCGATTGATGCGTTTTATCGAGAAAGTCGTTCAGGCGTTAATATAGCAAAGCGTAATATAACGACTGGATTATTCGGGTTAGTAATACACAAGTATTCACTAAATATTAGAAAAGAAACGTATTTTTTTGTTTCTTTATGATTTAATTATTAAAATTGTTAAAAATCACGGACAAAGTGGAAAGTTGTGAACAATAAAGAGAATTCTGTCAACTTATAATGTTTCCGATCTGGTATCTTCCACGGTTCGGAAATTTATTCATTCAATCTGCTGCAAAATGTACATGTACGAATTTCATTTTACAGAAATCGGAAACCTTTTTGTGTCAATCCTTAGGTAATCATTGAAAAACTTTTCCCCAACAATGGAGAGAAAATCGTTGACAGTTGACAGTTGTCAAACTACGGAAACGATCTGGCCTGTCACTTCTTTTAAACTTTTCATAGTTCATGTACACGGCTACATTTTAATGACAATTGGGAGTGGTTTTCTTTTTTGGAACCAGAACTTTTGTTTACAAATTAAAAAATAACAGGAAAAGTTAACAGTTGTTTATATAACAGAAAATGACAGCACCGTTTGTTATTTCAACAAAGTGAGATACTTAGTTGGAATGAATAACCAACTAACATTACCCCGAACTGAGAAGTTATTTTACTTTAAAATCATTTCTTCATAGTGAATTGAAACAAGTGATGTCACTCTTCATTCTGGGGAGTGCAAGAGCGGTCCTTGTAATGGCATTAGTCTACTCTTTTCCGGATGTCTTTAATGTGATCATGGCATTGATCTCCCCTTACACAAACCAGCCTTTTACTGTCCCCATCCGATGGACTAGCATTGTTTCTTAAGACGACCCTAGCCAATGGCGTCAAGGTTGTCAAAAACGTTATAACAAGTAAATTCAGGTTTCATTTGATAGCAATACATGTATATGCATTGGGGTGTTTTCGCAATTTCAGCTGCACACCTGTACCTACCAAAAATTACCTTGAAGAGCCCCCCCCCCCCCACCCTCGTGAGACTAGTGAAAGAATGAATTTTAACGTTATTGATCAAAAACAATTAATCTGAAAACTGTTTATATATTGATATCTGATGTCTTTTTTTTATAAAAAAAAGGTCATAAAATGTTTGGGCCACCATTATGCCATTTGGACCAGTGACTAATTTTTTACTGGCCCGAAAAAAAAATTTCGGGCCAGCCAAAGGCTGTCTCTCATTTCAGGCACTGCATTGGGTCCTGCAAGTAAGAGAGTTTTGCCAGACCTATCAACTTTTTGCCAGATCTACTTTTTTTTAATATTTCACTTTCAATACAGTATGATTAAAGCGGTCCATAGATTTAACCAAAAACACCACAAAACACATAAAAAACACCCCAAAACACATCATAAATAAAATGACAATATGAAATCAGCAGACAGATGAAAAAAATATGCATTTGTGGACATTTGTTTTAGTTCTAGTGGAGGGTAGTGTGCGGACCGGAGCTGGTAACTGTCTAACTCGAATAATACTGCGCCCTCTATCGGCACTATCGCTGGATGATCACTGTTAATATGCGAGTGTCAGCGAGCTCTTTATGGTATAAAATGTGTACGTAGGATTTTTTGACAAACATGGCTGGACATATTGACGAATAAAAAAAAATCGATGCTTTGTAAACACCGGTTCCGTGTAACACACTAACACACTCAACTAATGAAGATCTTCTTAACATAAAGCGCAAAGGTGATCCTGAAGTCTCGTACGTCCGATACCACCGAAACCCGGAACCCGTGTGTAATAAAAGTCATTTTGTTAGCTTGTTTTACTTATATTAATATTTTTTAATTTATTAAATCTCTTCTGACATACTGACAAGAATTTTTGTTTCTACGTGGAAGTTAACTTTTGAGATTTCGTAAGGAACGATAACTCGAATAAAGGAAAGACAGCTCGATTGAATGAGACTAGATTCGGCCCTAAATAAAAGTCGTCCCCAATATATATTGGCCCAAATAATCTCGACACTTTTTGATGCACTGGATGAGCGTGAAATTGCCAGATAATTTTCAGATTCGCGAGCATTCATGGCCGTGCTGGTTTCATATTATAGCAAAGCGTAATATAACGACTGGATTATTCGGGTTAGTAACTGGAGTTTGTGCTTGATCCTACACGAAGAAATAACATGCTGAGTTATCACCCTTTGATTAACTCTTCAGTATTCAGTACATGTGTTCATTATTTCTGTGTTTATTTATATGTTTGTGTAAGATTAAATTCGTTTTTGTGGTGTTTTGGGGTAAATCTACGGACCCTGATTAAAGGGACAATCTTAAAGCCTTGACACAGCTAACGACTACTACGACCAGAATCAGATTAAGGATATTGCCAAAGGGGGGTTAGTGACTGAGACCACATTCAATTTAGATAGCCCTGCAACATCAAATAATCAATACTTCATATTAGTAAGATTTTATTATTCCCCTAATGAGTATTTCGATATCAAGTCGTCATTTGTTTGTTCATTTTGTCCTTCCATTTTCGATTAAAGGACCGCCCCGGTCGCCTCTCCTTTTCATATGCCGACCTTTTGGCTTTTTTATTCTCTGTAGATAAATCGATAGGTAGTGGGTGCTTTTTTCCAGATTTAGACCCCTCCGTAAACTTAATTGGCCATGCAGCCATAACGGAAATGATCAAATTACAATTTACAATGATTACCGATAGGATACGAAATAAAATACGGAATGGGAACTGGTTCCCGAAATTTAGCATAACCAGAAAGGAACAGAAATTTTTACCGATTTGTTTACGACGGTTGACTTTATTAACGATAATCAAAGATCCTTCGCTTAGGGGTCTAAGAGGTAACCAGGACCGACAGAAATTTGATCTTTGACAGCCCCAAGCAGTAAAAATGTTTGCCAGTCATTAGGTCTGACACAAAGACGTCATTTGCCAGACCCTCTAAAATTCTGCCCCCTAGGTCCGACAGGGCCGACGGTTAGCTGCATCTCTGCCTTAAGGAACCATACAGTGTATGTTGAATTTGCTGCAGGAAAATTGTCAATTGTAAAAAAAATGTCATATCAAAATTGTTCAAGTACATGTAATAAACAAAATGCACTTATATTTCTTGTTCTTGAGAATTCTTTTTATTTTATTTCAATATCTCCAGTGTAGCTTATATCCAACTTTAATAGTTATCCTTTTAAGGTCCCTTTTCCTTGAGATTGAATCTCCTTGTCACAAAGGTTTTCCTTGCAAGGCCCGATTCCATTTGGCCAAACTCTTTTTAATAGGAGATTTAAGTATGAAATTGAAATTAAAGTAAATGACAATGGATTGATAACAGACGATGGTAAAAAAACAGACACCAAAATGATGGTAAAAGCTCAAGTGGCCTTTTGCATGGTCATCGGAAGAAAAACTAGAGGCTCAGGTGAGCCTGTATCGCTCACCTGACATAAATAAGTCCTCTTAAGAATGTCTGCATGCTGAATACATCTAAGTTACTATTCAAATCCCATACTGCCATAGGGTTCTATGTTAAAACTATGTCTGCTCATGGCAGCCATCTTGGATGGAGGTCGTGGTCACTGGACACAGTTTTGAAAGTATACTACCCAAGGACCATCCATGCCATGTTTGCTTTAAATTGGCTGACTGGTTTCAGAAGAGAAGACTTTTAAACAATTTTCCCATAGGGTCCTATGTTAAAACTATGTCTGCTGACGGCGGCCATTTTGAACCGAGATCGGGATCACTGAACACAATTTTGGAAGTTGACCACCTAAGGACCATCGATGACATGTTTGCTATATTGGCTTACTAGTTTCAGAGGAGAAGATTTTAAAACATTTTTTCCCATAGGGTCCTATGTTAAAACTACAGTATGTCTGCTGAAGGTGGCCATCTTGGATGGAGGTCAGGGTCACTGGACACAATTTTGAAAATTGACCACTTAAGGACCATCCATGCCATGTTTGCTTTAAATTGGCTTACTGGTTTCAGAGAAGAAGATTTTTAAATATATTTCCCATAGGGTCCTATGTTAAAACTATGTTCGCTGATGGTTGCCATCTTGGATGGAGGTCGGGGTCACAGGACATAATTTTGAAAGTTGACCACCTAAGGACCATTCATCCCACGTTTGCTTTAAACTGACTTACTGGTTTCAGAGGAGAAGACTTTTAAACATTTTTTCCATAGGGTCCTATGTTAAAATTAAGTCAAGTCATGGCGGCCATCTTGAATTTCCGATCAGCAAACGATTCACAAGTTTAGTACAGGACCACCCAATGATCATTCCTGCAAAGCCACAATTCAATTGTCTTAGTGGTTTCTAACAAGATTTTTAAAATTTCGACCAATCAGAACACATTATAGGCCCTGGCAGCCATGTTGGATTTCCGATCAGCGCCAAAAACAAAAGTCTTGTATATGACCATCCAATGAACATTTCTGCCAAGTTTGATTCAAATCTGTTTTGTGGTTTCAGAAAAAAAGATGAAAATGTGAAATTCCCATAGGGTCCTATGTTAAACTAAGTCGAGTCATGGCGGCCATCTTGAATTTCCGATCGGCAAACGATTCACAAGTTTAGTACAGGACCACCCAATGATCATTCCTGCAAAGTCACAATTCAATTGGCTTAGTGGTTTCTAACAAGAAGATTTTTAAAATTTCGACCAATCAGAACACATTATGGGCCCTGGCAGCCATGTTGGATTTCCGATCAGCGCCAAAAACAAAAATCTTGTATATGACCATCCAATGAACATTTCTGCCAAGTTTGGTTCAAATCTGTTTTGTGGTTTCAGAAAAAAAGATGAAAATGTGAAATTCCCATAGGGTCCAATGTTAAACTAAGTCGAGTCATGGCGGCCATCTTGAATTTCCGAACGGCAAACGATTCACAATTTTAGTACAGGACCACCCAATGATCATTCCTGCAAAGTCACAATTCAATTGACTTAGTGGTTTCTGACAAGAAGATTTTTAAAATTTCAGCCAAGGATAACACATTATGGGCCCTGGCAGCCATGTTGGATTTCAAATCAGCACCAAAAACACAAATCTGGTAGAGGACCATCCAGTGAACATTTCTGGCAAGTTTGGCTGATTTCTGTTCAGCGGTTTCAGAGAAGAAGATTTAAATGTGAAAAGCTAACGGACGGACGACGGACGCTTACCCATGACAAAAGCTCACATGTCCTATGGCCAGGTGAGCTAAAAATCAGAAATATTTTCATTCGCCCATATTTGACCTCTATAATATCTCAAGTACAAAATAATTAGTTATATTACAAGTGCAAAAAAAACAACAACATTTACTTACCACACTGTGTAGTTGGCTGAATTGAGTTCAGCTGCATCTTTTGTGAGATTTAATGCTCTATCACTGATTTCATTTTTGGCAACGATGGCACGAAAATAATCATAAACATCCCTGACTGAAAATTAAAAAAAAATAATAATAATGGGTAACTGGGATATCATTTATTTGTGGAGCAATAAAATAGATTAATTGGGGAACAAAACATGAACTGAAGTATAATCTACATTGTATACTGTACTTCCTTATTAGATATCCACAACTTCAAAATTAGAAGAGGTCATAAACATGATGACCAATATTGATACATTGTTTTTGTTCTACTTGAAATTCTATTTATTAAATTAAATTTTTATATTTAACAAATCCTATTTAAAAAAAAAATTGAGATAAATTTTAAGGTTTCAACATGATTATAATTACAATGACATTCTTTTAACATGTCAGGGCTCACCACATATAGTAAAAACAGGGCAACTTGACCTCTCTCTCTCTTGACTTAAGGGCGAAGTGAGGGAAAATCTGGGAGACTTCCGAAAATCGATCCAAATTTTAACGTTTCTTTCCCCACTACCGCATGTTCCCCTACCTTTCACAAAATAAGGGTAATAACAAAATTACCGAACTCCGAACAATCTTACAAAGGGAAAGTCAAAACTCATAATTATATAAACAGACAAAATCAGTCAACAACCGGAAAACTGTGAAAACCGTAATGACCCCGACTTGGTACAGGCATTTCTAAAGAAATGGTGGGTTGAATCAGATTTTAAGGCGCCAAACCTCCCGCTCTCATTACGGTTCAAAGGTTCCGGCTGTCACTGTAACAGTATTTAAATACAGGAACAAAATAGTTGTCAAAGCAGTACCATATTCGGTGACGTAAATGTCAAAAATATTTTTACGTCACACATTGACAAAAAAAATATCCTTGACATTTTTGACTTCTTTATCTTTATACATTTTCACTATATGAAAATGCATCGCTTATAATTTTTTCTGCAGAGACGGAATATATTTCGACAAGATCTTGGTATCGGAATATAAACTTTTTAAGAGATCGAATAAGGCGAATCTTTTGTGCTGCACTATGATTTTAAAAAGGATGCAATTAACGAGTTTGGAATAAAATATTGAACATCAAACCCTGTATGGGTCACATTTCAAGCTCCTTTTATGTGAATATTGAAGAAAAAGTATGATTATTGGTGAAAAAAATACGGACTTGAAAAGATTGACAGGGCGACTAAAACTTCGCTTTTTGACTGAAATTGGGCGATTTCATTGAAACCAAGGCGAAGAAGTTGCCCACTTCGCCTGGTTTGGTAACTTTCATCAGGACTTCCAATTTTGCTCAACATCATGTCAACTTGTTTGTGTTCAGTAATACAAAAATGTATATACAAGTTTAAGGCTAAAACGATGCTTACATTACATGTAGGAAGAAGTTCCGATGAATATTTCATGGGGTGGTATAAAATCTGCATCGCTGATGGACATTTTCCAGAAATATCGATAATACCGTAATTGGGAATTTTAATTTACATGCCATTATTTTGGGGCCGCTGGTGATATTTGGGGACACCAAGCGGCCTTAAATTATAAAGTGGAATCATCCCTGTGTCTATACTCTGTGTCACATGAACATTTTTTTCTCTCAAAATATTGTTCATAATAAGTCTATTTCTTACCCTTTTACATTGAATACAAACATGTACTATATATCATAAAATACAAAGTAAATGGTCTGAGTTTTATATTTTCACTTGAGAATTTGTGAATGAATTTGTCCTGGACTTTCTCTATGAAGATTTATCATTACATACTTGTCATCTTTGTTTCTAATGCTGGGTAATGGAACTCCAAGTTGTTTACTTGCCTCCACATTATAAAAACCAACTTTTGTTTAATGTGGTTTATTTGTGAGTTACATTTATGGTGTTTAACGTCACTTTCAACAATATTTCAGCTATATCATGGCAGTCATTATTATTTGTGAGTTAAACATGGCAATGTTGTCTTCCATCATATACCAATGTTCCACTTCCTTTCACATATTGGTTGACATTAAGAATTCAGAAGATATCTACACCAAGAATCTGGTTCTGTTCATCCTAAATCATGTTCACGCTCATTTTTATATTATATATATATTTTAGAAAATGATAAACGATCTATGACTGATTTATCTAAGAAATAATTCATGGCAGGCATAAAGTTGTGCAAATTTACACATGGGCTGGGCCTTTATCAGGCCTCTACAATAACTTTTTTCAAACTTGTCCCTTTGGGTAAGTAACTTTCTAGATTGACTTGTCTGAATTAAAACATCACTTGTCCAAAAAATTTTACCCAAAGATCCCAAAAATGAAAGAGTTTTAGTTATTTGGTAGAAACAAGACATAGGCTTTTCATGAAATTCTTGAAAATGTTCTAAAAGTACTCAGAACTTTGTTTTTTTCATAAATATGAATCAAAAGACTATAAAATAATTAATACCCTGGTATTTTAAACAAAATTTGAAAGCATCTATAGATCCAGTGACCACCCAGGACTGAGGTATTCCGGAATTTACTCATTAAGCAATTTGTTATATATGTTATTAATAAAGATCAGTTATCTCATATTAATAAAGATATATACTGAACATCAGCAATTAGTTTTTATTAAATAGGCTTTCATAGTCTGGAAAAACATGACTTTCGGCAGTTTCGGTGTTGATTCATGTATGTTCCCCTCCTCGTCAAGTGGTACTGCATGCCTGACACCTGGGAACTCGTCTGCCCAATTTTCCTGGAAGTTTCTCTCCCTCTTTGTTTCATATTGTTTTTTCTTTTCTTTCTTTTCATCGTCATGATCGTCAGTCTTTTTTTTCTTAGATGTCGTAAATCCAAACTTCGTAAGATCCATGGTTTGTTTATGTCTCGATGTCAAATTAATTGTAAATGTATAGCGAGACGGTTCCGTTTCTCCAAGCGTTTTCTTGATCAGGAATCAGATTATACTGGTCCCGTCACAGTCAACCTATGTCTACCATACACAGTGGGCGCGTTCACAATTCTCCCGATGGTGACTATTGGTACATTTATTTACCAATGGCATACCATCAACACCAATGATTGCCATTGGTACTTTATATTGGTAACCAATTCTGCAGATAAACCACAGTCAAGTTAGAATTACCAACGCGGGCTTTTCATAAAACAATATGTTGACCGCAAGTGTTAAAAGAGTTTGAAGATACCAAAGGGGTAATCAGAATCCGTAAATAGAAGCAGGACAGACAACACAATGGGGAGTTTGAAGATACCAAAGGGGTAATCAGAATCCGTAAATAGAAGCAGGACAGACAACACAATGGCTATAAAAGAAAACGAAATGTCCGAAACAATTTTACCGATACTATTGAAGCTGAATGGGGTTGTTTACAAATTTATAGTAAAGGGAAATGATTTTTATCTGACCATTTAAGCTTAATAGTTTTTCTCAGTAAATATCCATGTTACATGAAGGGCACTGACCAGAGACGTTACAATCGTGGGATGCAAATACAGTACATCTCAAGACATTTCCTAATAAATCACAGGCATGCCTCATGTCTGACATCCAATGCCTGGTTTTTATTGCTGTCGTAAAATTTATCTGGATAGCCCAACCATAGCTGTACCCTTGCTGAGCCATTAAAGAACATGGTGTCCACCTCTAATGCCTGGGAGATACCTGTACAGGTAAACTGATCGTGGTATTACAGTTGTGATTTTGGTTAAAATGAGCTCCGTGAGTTTTGACTTTGATGGGAAAAGACTTGAATGTTTTGGTCTTTGTCTTTAATAAATCATAAATTTGTGTTATTACATTTAATTAATTACCAATGATGATTTATTCTAAGTTGCTAACGTAAAAAGTATATAAAGGTCTTGACATAATTTAATATTGCCAGTAATTAATTAAAAAAAGAGAAACTTATAATTTTTTTAAATAAAAATATTCTTTTTTTGGCTTTATATAATTAAATATATGGAATCAAATAGGTACAGATGGTTACCAAAGGTACAGATGGTCACCAATGTTACCAATGGTGAATATCTAGCCATTGGCAAACACATAGCAAACACAGTTTAAAGGCTACCAATGGAACCTTTGGCTAACAATAGTACCGTTGGTAACCAATGGTAAGATCAACATTTTCACCACTGGTACAATTGTGAACGCACCCAGTATCGAGGAAATATAACCAGTAATACAAACATGTACCTAATTTGCATATACGTTATCGGCAATGAAAAAAACAGGTTTTGGAACTATTTAATATGAAATTAAGTAAAACTATTGACCAAACTCGCATTTGCAAGAAAAGTTACGATGATCCTTTAGGGTATTTCTGTATGGGTTTCTTTTTTTTTACTTGTCCCGTTGGACAAGTGACCAACAAATTTTACTTGTCCAATGGACTTTTCCACTTGTCCCGGACAATCGGACAAACGTTATTGTCGAGGCCTGTTTATATGCAAATTTTAAAATCTAAGAATATAAAGGCCCAGCCCATGTGTAAATTTGCACAACTCTATGCCTGCCATGAATTATTTCGATTCTAATAGGACAAATACAGTAATTTTTAACCATTCGTGAACTGTATACACACAACATTTGGTGGCTGTTCCATTTACCTCCTTCGGAAATTTTGAATTGATTTTGAATTATTTGTATTTGAACAAGACATTTTAAAACAAAGATATGGATGTTAACATAAAAAACATATTTATTGTGTATTTTCCAACATAGATTCGATTGAACAATTCCTGCATAAAAATATTTAAAAACTAGAGGCTCAGCCCACTGAGCCTGTATCGCTCACCTGACAATAGAATGATACTGAAGCAAATTTCAAAGGGAGATAATCATTACCTTAAAAAACAGCAGCCATCTTGAATGGAGGGTGGGGCTGTCGGACACAATTTTGAAAGGGACACACCCAGGGACCATCTATGCCAAGTTTGGCTCCATTTGGCCAAGCTGTTTCAGAGAAGATTTTTTTAACATTAGCCAATCAGAAAAAAGAATTAATCTTGGCGGCCATGTTTGTAGGCCAAATGGAACGAAATGGAGAAACTTTATAGAGGACCTTACATAGATGCTTACTGCCAAGTTTGGTTCCATTTGGCCAAGTTGTTTCAGAGGAGAAGATTAAAATGTGAAAAAGTTAACGGACGGATGACAAGTGATGGCAATACCTCACATGGCCCTTTGGGTCAGGTGAGCTAAAAAATGATGAAAAAAAGACAATAACTCCTAGACGGGTAATCAGATTTACTTCAAAATTGCAGGGCATGTAGATCTTGACAAGCTGAACATGTTTTCAGTTTACACTCAACATCTATCTCTTATAGTTTTTGAAATAAAGGATGAAAAGTATTAACATTTTTAAAATTTGATGAAAAAAGGGCAATAACTTCAAGATGGGTATTCAGATTTACTTTAAAATTGCAGGCTAGGTTGATCTTGACATGCTGAACATGTTTGCAGTTTAAACTTAACATCTATCTCTTATAGTTTTTGAAATAAAGGACAAAAGGTATTAACATTTTGAAAATTTGACGAAAAAAAGGGCAATAACTCCAAATTGGGTACTCGGATTAACTTCAAAATTACAGTGTATGTAGATCTTAATATGCTGCACATGTTTGCAATTTAAACTTAACCTTTATCTCTAATAGTTTTTGAAATATCAGACAAAAATGTATAAATTAAAAAAAATAAAAATAAAAAAGGGCAATAACTCCTAGACGGGTAATCAGATTTACTTCACAATTGCAGGGCATGTAGATCTTGACATGCTGCACATGTTTGCTGTTTAAACTTAACGTCTATCTCTTATAGTTTTTGAAATAAAAAACGAAAAGTATTAAAATTTTGAAAATTTGATGAAAAAAGGGCCATAACTCCAAGATAGGTAATCAGATTGTCTTCAAAATTTCAGGGTAGTTAGATCTTTCTGTACTGATCATTTTTGCCCATGTCAGATTTCTGATATTATTAATGGTTTTTGAGTTGTTACCAAAAACGTGCAATTTTACCCTATGTTCTATTTTTAGTAACAGCAGCCATGTTTGTTGGCCGAATGGAACTAAATGAAGAAGTTTTATAGAGGATCTTACATAGATGCTTCCTGCCAAGTTTGGCTCCATTTGGCCAAGCAGTTTCAGAGGAGAAGATTTTTTTAACATTAGCCAATCAGAAACAAGAATTGCCCTTGGCGGCCATATTTGTTGGCGGAATGGGACGAAATGAAGAAACTTTATAGAGGACCTTATATAGATGCTTTCTGCCAAGTTTGGTTCCATTTGGTCCAGTTGTTTCAGAGGAGTAGATTAAAATATGAAAAGTTAACGGACGGACGCCGGACGCCAAGTGATGGCAATACCTCACATGACCCTTTGGGTCAGGTGAGCTAAAAAGTCGGAGTTCATTCGTTCATCATTTCGTGCGCTAACAAGATGGCGGAGCGGAGTTGTCAAACATAATATCGAACACTTGAACAGTTGTTAATAATCGACAATTATTGTTAGATATGAAAAAAAAAAAAAAAAATGCTTGTATTGTTGATATAAAAAAAATTTCCGGAATAAATACTTAAGACAACCATCTATCGACTTTGACTTTTGTAATATATCGTCATCCTGTGACGTTGTTAACAAGGGACGCTGATTGATACAAGCTGGTTACTGATTTATTTTACGATTTTGTGAGCATTTTACTTGTTTGAGTAGCAAAATTCAAAATGCCATCAAATTGGAAAATATCATTAATGACATTAACTTAATTACATTATCGTCCAGTTATCAATGTATACGTAGGAAAACATTAAGGTTAGTGCATTTTCCGGTTATTCATGGTCGACACATATCAATGAAATGTATGTGTGCGTACTGGGGATCCCCAAATGTAAAATTTCAAACAAATGATAAAAAAATACTTAGTTACAGAATATTTATTTATAACTGAGGGGAAATTTTTATTTTAAGGACTTTAAAAATACATTATATGCCGGTGTTTTGTTTGTTTACACTCGGTCGTCACGGTAATTTCACAGCGGGAGTCACATCTTAACAGCCAGATTTGTTGTGTACTGCACTTGCGCTAAATATAGAGTTGTTGAGTATTATCGTGTGTGCCGTATTAGAGACGTCATATTAGAATTATACATATTGTATAATATGTTATATCAAAATATATGTTGGTTTCTAATATGACGGCCTATATATCGTCAACCAGTATATGTCGGTATAACTACCTATAGCACCTGCGCACTCAAATTATCGATTGGAAACAAAAAAACATAATTTAAAAAGTTTCTGTAATGAATAAAAGCCTACAAGGCCGTTTCCGTGAGGTCATACACAACAACTACACATTATATTACTTTGTTTACATGTATACACAAATATGCGATGAAAACGCACTCATCTGGCCCCCCCCCCCCCCGACGGATATTCCGGCCACCTCCCACGTGAAATTTTGACGACGTAAACAACCAATATTCGTATTCATATGTGAAGGGGGCTAAACGGAACAATGAAATGTATGTGTGATTCTAAGGTCACCTAGGGTCATAAAAATTATCGTATTTGTCATATTAGAAAAGAAATAATTCGTGGCAGCCGTAGATTTGTGTACATTTAACCATGGGTTGGGCATTTATATTCGTATGTTATCCCTCGCTGGCACTCGGGGAAAAAATAATCAAATATTAAATGTCCAACCCATGGTTAAATGAGCACAAATCTACGGCTGCCATGAATTATTTCTTAATTATAGATTGACTTTGTATATTTCTGTTTCGCTGAATGACTTGTTGAAGTGTAAAACTTTACTATAGCTCTTGGACATGTGAACTGGTAAGTCTTTTAAATATAAAGAAAAAAAAAGGCAAGATTTCTGACTTGATGGATTTTGATGGCGACTTTCTCGTGGCCCAAAGAGTCAAGATAACTGAGTATTTTATTTATAAATCATTTCAAATATGATAATTATTCTTCCCAAGCTGAGTAATTTTCTTACAAAGTGATTATTTAGTCATGAAGTCATCAAAGGTAATTGTTAAAACAATAAAGGTGATCAAAGATATTTGTTAAAACCAATCAACACTATCAATTATGGCATCAACCTTTAAACAAACAATGTTTATTCAATAAATAAAATAAACAAAGAATTGGCTAATATTTTAAATGTTTGTCTTCACAAAAACAACACGTGCCTTACTACACCCTCCCCCTCTTCATTGCATGTTTATCATAAATTAACAATAGTAAATAATGTCATTCTTACATTTATCGGAATATGCTATCTGTACGATGGGGTGTGGTCCGTCGTCCTGTGGAACGGGAGAAATGTCTTTCCACTCCTCCCTTTCCCGATAAGCAATCCATGGCTCGTCGAAACAATCTGATCCACTATCCGACATGGCGCTAAAAGGAAAGTGAAATAATAAACAGTGTTGTTGCTAGAGGGCGCTGAAGGTAAAGAATACATAATACAGAATACCGTATTTGCCCTAAAAACAAATACTGACCTTTAAAGGTGGTTATATGACCCCAGTATGACATAAATAACTCTTCTTCTAAGGCAGTGACCCCTTACAAACATAGCTACAAAGGAGATATATTATACATAAATAACTGTTTTATGAAGCATGTGTTTGAACTGGGAATAACAAATACAAATACAAATACAAATAGTTTTGTTGATAATCAAATCGCCCTTACGAGCAGTATAAATCAACACAAAATTTCATACAATGATTGGCAATGATTTCAATGAATAGAAATATCAAGGATTGATATACTATATAAATCCTTGGAAATATCAACAAAATAAAATAAACATGGATATTAAGCACAGTGACCCCAAATTATCTGTTGAAGAGGCATGGCTAACAATGACTATATGTATATATATGGGTGCTGGCAGTATCATACCCCATCAGCTAATATAGATTGTTTTTTAATATTTAAATTATATAATAATTTATATAAGTGTTGAGTCACAAAATCATCTTCAGAAGACATCAACCATATGCATTTGTTATTGACGTCAAGACTATTGAAATTTTTGTACTCTTTGCTTATAAGTTCTAAAAAGACTTTCCTTTCAATTTCTAACTTTGGACATTGTAATAAAAAGTGACACTCATCTTCAATATCAAATTTGAATAACAAAATATGTCTCCTCTATTTTCTATATGGTTCCGCTCCTAACAAGGAGGACATACATTGTGTTGTCTTCTTCGATATACGGATTTTTATTTGATCTGATTTCTTCAAACGCTTGTAAAAGATAAGAAGATTCATCAAGCTAGAGCCTTTAATTTCACATACAGGTATATTGATGACGTTTTATCTATCAATAATTCTAGATTTGCAGAATTTCTTCCATTGATATATCCTCCAGAGCTGGAAATTAAGGAGACCACAGATACAGCTTCGTCCGCATCATTTTTGGACTTATACCTCGAATTTGACGACAGTGGTCAACTCAGTACTAAAATTTATGATAAACGGGACGACTTCAATTTTAAAATCATAAATTTTCCAAATATGTGCAGCAATATACCAGCTCCTCCTGCATATGGTGTTTACATCTCGCAATTGATTCGTTATGCAAGGGCCATTAGCAATTATTCTGATTTCTTGAAACGTCATCTTTATCTGAGAAACAGGCTACTGGATCAGGGCTATAAACAGATTCGCCTTATTCGATCTCTTAAAAAGTTTATATTCCGATACGAATATATTGTCGAAATATATTCTGTCTCTGCAGAGACAATGGTGAACGATGGATTTTCATAAAGTGAAAATGTATAAAGATAAGGATAAAGAATTTTTTTGTCAATGTGTGACGTAAGAGTGTTTTTGACATTTACTTTCGTAGTTAAAATACTTCAGGGGACTCGTGGTTGTTGATGGAGATGGTTCACGATATATGTTCCACCCTCCTCACTGGAATTAGTACTGCGTTGACTACTATTTTACCTATTGTGTTCCAGTATTGTTATAAATGCTGTTATAGTGACAGCCGGAACCTTTAAACCGTAATGAAAGCGGGAGGTTTGGCGCCGTCAAATCTGATTCAACCCACCATTTCTTTGGAAATGCCTGTACCAAGTCAGGGTCATTACGATTTTCCCAGGTTTCCAGTTGTTGACTGATTTTGTCTGTTTATATACTTATGAGTTTTGACTTTCCCTTTGGAAGATTGTTCGGAGTTCAGTAATTTTGTTATTACTCTTATCACCCCTTTGGTATGTTCAAACTCTTCTTCACATAAATATAATTAATGAATTACATAGTTTTTTAATTGTTTGTGTTATTCTATCTGTCAATTCCAGAAGGTAATTCATTGTTTGTGGTTCGAACGCACCATAAAGTAAAGAATGTAAATTTTGTTCAAATTGATCTCTTATGTTATAAATGCGAATGTTGTAACGCGAAGCCAGTTTGACTAGTTTGACTGAACAAAGGTTTGTGTGCAAAAGCCATGTTCATTAAAAAAAATATAGGGCACGGTGACCGATGTTTATTCTCTGTTTAAATGTTGGCTTGCAAAGGTACTCAAGCTTTGCATTAACACTACTTCGGTAGATGTATTCGTGACTGTACTGCATATCTCGACAGCTCTTCTTTGTCCCATTTCGATGTTGTTCATTTGCTTCTTTTTCCCCGAGGGGTCTCCTGCAACACTACAAATATATTCAAACTTCGATCTCACATACGTTAATAGAAGACGTGTTTGAAGATACCAAAGGCATGAAAGGGGTAATCAGAATCGGTAAATCCGAGAAGGACAGCCAACACAATGGTTAAAAAAAAAGGACAAAAGGACAAACAACTATCTACTATATGTATTTAATTTTTATATTTATTTTTCTTTTAGTTCTTTTGGCAAAACGTAGACTGAGTTAAGTTTGCTTTATTTATGTCGGTGTTGATGTGATCTAGTCCCATGAAAAATCATTTGTTGTGGTTATATTTGGCGTTAGCTTTAGATTTCATGTTATGTTATGTGTATTATTTCACATTTAGTCTGAGTTGTATGATATTTGAGCCATTCATATCCATACTTTCCCAGTATGTGTAAATCATCGAAGGAACAAATTAGATATAGCAATAATTCAAGAAAAAAAAGACCCACCGAAAGAAAAATTATACGAGTATCGGAAGATTTTTTTTAATAGGAATATGCTATTGAAATGCACTCTCGTTGGGATTCGACCTTGGTCCCATGAATATAGAAAGTTCTACATAGCCAGAAATCATGGGTACTTTTGCTCATGCATATTCATAAGCCAAATCGCGTCATGTATGACGTCAGCAAATAAACGTTGAACCATATTTGGAAGACGCTGATCAATGAACGCTGATAAAAACTCGTATCAATTTTTTTTTAATAATATTTCATCAGTTTTGATCACATAAATAACTTCATATAATTATTTGTGATCGTATCAAAATTAATTGTCATCATATGTTCATTAGGAACTCGATGATGTGTGTAAAAGATCGAAAATATATGCACTGCCCCCTCCTCCCTTTTCACGATAAATAAAAAATATATTGTGCATTTTTTTTCAATATCTGCCCCACATAAGTATTAACTATATCATTGAAATCGTTTAGTATATAGATTTTATATTGTTAAATTTTTTGAATGTGCTTACTACAAGTATTCAATGTTTTGTTGATATTGTGTAATAAACATTCATCGAATTCAAATGTATCATTATAAAAAGTGTATTCACCCTTCATTTTAACCTATATTTAAACCGGTGTCGACAATGATTGACTATTTTTCAGCAGATAACAATTCGAGTTTTAATGAAAATACACGTTACCCTTCAAGTGGCCCTTACAAAAGCTGACATTTCCCAACATCTGACCATTTCAATCTTCTTGGGAACCGTGGAAGCAAATTTTATTCAAATAATGTGTGAAAAAAGGGATAGATTTACACCGGAAGTTTCCGTATTTGGTTCAGAAAATAGTGTGCATCCATGATAAACAATTTAAAAAATGGTCAGAAGTCGACTAAGATTTGAATTCTGCAGTGATATCTATATTAGAATTCACAGAAATATGCCTTGTTTTTAAAATAGTGTGGGAACCGCGAATAATTTATACATCTAGCTAAAATTTGCTGTGCTTGTTTCTACCGGTGTAATGTCAAATATTTCACCTCAGAAAAATGCCCGCACCCCCGAACAAAATATTTCTTTAAGAAATCTTTGTAAAAATTTCTGGCTTGAAGAAACCGCCATCTTGGATATGCAAATGAGCAAACTACCCATGATTTCTGGATATGAGCAACATCAACATGTGCAGATGACATAGACTTCTGCATTGAATCATGTAGAAACAATATGCAAATTATGCTTTACCAATGCTACCTGTAGATAAGCGAATTCATTATAACGCCCATCCACAAAAATAGCAAAATAAAAAAATCTGCTAATAAAAACACCAAATACAGCTGTCCATTTTATTACTGGGACGTTTCCAATTGTAGCAGACCCCCCCAAGGAAAATATATGTCTGTGCTTTGACATCCATACAAATTACAACAGTCGTACAACACATCATATGCATTATGCACATTAGTTTAAACATATTTTATTAATTAATTCAACATAACATAGCATTGCAATATTCAACTACATTTGTATATACATTTGTATGCATAATAGAAAGTAATTAATTGGATTGGGGAAACAAGTTGCACATTGAATAAACATGATTAGAAAATTGGGATTACACAATTAACATAAGCCATGATCGTATTTTTGTTTCTTGGATAGCATATAGTTATATGTGTGAAAACATTTCATAAGAGACATTTGGAGACATTAACTACAAAAACCTATATACTCACCACCTAAAGTTTTTTTTTAAACTTCAGTAATATTTTATCTGATATTATATTTCTCATACGGAATCGGAATTTGCTATCAACTAATCTATAATGTATTAATGAATATTAAAGATTTTGATATTATTGCATTGATTTCAAGACCCATGAATGACACAAACTGGGGAACTTAAGGCAATTATGTAGACCATTGTGGTGTTTCAGACGGCAACACAATGTCATCAGCACACAAGGTTCAAGGGGTCTGAATCAAGGATCTATATAGTAGAAAGGATACGAATCTCGTATTTTCTCGCCTTATCTCGCGTGGCGAGGTTTTATGCTACAACAGGGCAAAAATTAATTCATTCATTTTGAAATGCCTTGAGAATTCGTAGGAAAATCAATCAATAGTTCGTGTTATACATCGTCTATATACTACACTACACAAAACAATCCTTGGATTTGCCGATATAGGTTCAATGGAAAAGTTTTTTTTATTTTTTTATGTATCACCCTTCATACTCGTAAAATAAAAAAAAAGTACAGTAGAGTTTCATACATCTAAAAACATATTAAAAATAATAAAACAAAGAAACCATTCACGCCAAGTTTTGTTCTATATATCGAGTACACATTTATACACTTTGGTATGTCGATTTCATGTAAACAAGGAAGTTTATATTGATTTCTAAATAGACCACCCCCATTTCCGCCCAAAACCCCGCCATTTTGACAAATGATGGTAAACAACCTTAATAAATACAAATCAGGAGCACTGTTTTCAATAAAACTCCTTCTATTCATTGAAAAAACATTTATATTATCACATAAATGAAGGCTCCGCTTCAATATTCGGTATGATGAGAGGAGTTTGAAATTTAAATTCAGTCGATAATAGGCGGGATTATGAAGGTCAAAAGGGCAAATCGATTAATGTCAATGAAATATGGGTGATGGTATCATACATCTACAAAAAGTCGATACTTTATTAATGATTGGTATTTAGGACAAATGTTTTCACTTTATACCTGTAATTATGGTTTTATATATTTACAAATACTGGTTTAAAATGTTGAAGCGATAAAAATTTCCACCATTGATCAAGGCACGCGCATCGTCAACGAATTGCACTATGACTTGTTCTCGCCACGCAACATATGTTAAATCTCGCGAGATTCATGTCCTTTCTACTATATAAATCCTTGTCTGAATCAAGACTAATATGATGGAAAGAGGAGTCATAATTAACAATTTTAATTTAGAAAATGAAATTTAATGAATATTTTTTTACTTTTGATTTTAAGATAAAACTATACAAGAGTTTTTGATGGGATGGATATATATAGCTAGACAGCTAATTTGAATGACTCAATCTTCACAGTGTTCAGGGGGGGACTGTTCCAGTTTCGTATTGTTCGCCATAAGAAATGCAGAGATACATTTATTTCTTTCCTTGGTATTGGCTGATTAAATAAAGAGACACTTATATTCTTTACTGCTGTATTTGAACCCCTCCCCCACAAAAACAATCTTGTTGTTTGTGGGAAATACGGTAAAATTTTTGGTAAAGAATTTTATACTGTTTTATAGTAGATGGCATTTCATTGGTTCCTTATCAAATATTGTCCAATTGTAATCGATTTAACAAACATTGAAGTAGCGCTCTGGTTTCCAAATTGATTTTACCCCAATGTCGTTGCATACATGCATCACACCAACAATCTTCGTACCAGTTTAAGAAAAGGAAACAAAGTAAACTCAGAGTTCGAGTTGTAAATAATAATATTGTACATTGTTGATCATAATGATTTGAGGTTAAAAATAAACCCATAAGGTAGATAACAACATCACAACCCACTCTCTATCATTCCTGGTCCATATTTGACATAATGTTGGTTTTTATATTGCCAAGAAAATATATGGTGGCGGCACTGGTTTTCGATCACCTAACATCTAGTCCGAGATTCCTCTGTCGTTTAACGGCATTGATAATCTTGCTGTAGCCGTTCAACGACAGAGGGTGATGCATACGGAAACCATCAAATTTGCCTCACAGCCATAGTATCGGCACATTTCCACGTTTCGTGGCTATCGGATTTTATTTTCTATCATAAACCTTATATAAATCGCTTCACCAATCATTTTTCTATTCATTCATAACCATCTTACCCTCAGAAAGTGGTGATACACTCCATTACAGCACGATTTTGCCTTAGATCCTATTATTCCGCCATTTGACTTCCATTTTCGAATCTACACACGTGATCTCGCGATACTAACTGAATGATGACAGCAACGCATTGCATGATGGGAGCTAATTAATGCAGCGTGCCAAATTATTTGGAGCATTATTTGCATACGTAAACAACATTCAAATCACATGGAAGACGATACATTTAAGCGTATTCTGCAGGACAAACAGTCTATCTACAGATCAAAGAAGAGCAGAAGGAAATTATACAGAATGTGTTGGAAAGAAAAGATTCAATGGCAGAGTGTTACCAACGGGCTTCGTAAAGAGCATGTGTTACGTTCCCCCTTTTTGTTTTTGGACAAGGTACTACATTTTTTTTTTCTTATGGTTATCTGTAATTCACTAAATTTGCTGTTAAAATCATTACCAATCAATATAATCAACTGTATTAAATTTTATGTTAATTGTTCTGCCTTAACAGGCGCCTATGATTGGCAATAAAAATATTTGTTTGTTTGTTTATATGCAAATTATCTCCCATGATACATTGCGGTAATCATAGTTTTCTCGTAGTCATGTGACAAATGTTTGAAAAATGGAAGACAAATGTCGAAATCATAGGTTCTAAGGCAAAATCGTGCTGTAATGGAGTGTAACACCACTTTCTGAGGGTAAGATGTTTATGAATGAATAGAAAAATGATTGGTGAAGCGATTTATATAAGGTTTATGATAGAAAATAAAATCCGATAGCCACGAAACGTGGAAATGTGCTAACCCAGAGTTGGAGAAGCAAATCCGCTGTTTTCCGTATGTATCACCCTCTGTCGTTGAACGGCTACAGCAAGATTATCAATGCCGTTAAACGACAGAGGAATCTCGGACTACTAACATCAAAATCTGTTTTGAGACATTCCATAGAAAAAAGAATTTTAATTGATCTTTTCGAGCCTTTACTTTGATATCCTATAAATAAATGTTTACACTTGAAATGCAGTTTCGAACACATGTTTATCTATTTTGCTTATAGTTCACTGACCTCGTGATTGATGTTGTCAAAATATGTCTGACATGTATTTTCGATCACCCCAAAGGAGTTCCAAATTTGATAAGGTTGAGGTTCGAAAGGAGCATCTGTGTGTACAATTTCGGTTTACTTCCACATTTAACCAATTTGTAGTATAACTATACATTTTTTTCTTTGTTTTGTTTTTTTTTGTTTTTGTTTTTTTTTGATTATTTACACTGTATTTCTGAATGGTGTGTGTTCAAACTGTTGAGGATCATGAGGAGATGTTTTAATGTTTTTTTCTTCATTTTGTTGTGACTTTTTACATATTAATATTTACTACATATTTTCTAAATATATCACAAGGACATTTAACCCACATTTTCTATAGTATAGTCAGTGCTCTTCAGTTCTAAGTCTGTTTTTTTATTTTAAAAATAGCAACAATTTACATTTTCTAACATAAGGACCCACTCCTTTATACCTTCACTTAAAATAGACATAATGCCATTGGCCAGTCTGATCACATGATTTCACGGTTTCAATGGAAGATCAATATTGCAGACGACAAGGAAGGACATTAAAAAGGGGTAAGGGTACGTCTGAAGAGGGTTTTAAAATTGGACTTTTTTGGGAACTAGAAAAAATGGCAACATTTAGTACAACAAGAAAGAATAAAATGTCTTACCTGCTTAATTCACATTGTGTCTGATGTAAGCTGCTCAAAAGATTGCTTGCGTCATCTTTGTTTGCAACCATATGCAAATTAGCGGAGGTGTAGTGCACGCGCTACACAAGAATGTTTGATATGCAAAGATCGAAAACTAGTGCCGATCGAAAACGAAAGCAACGACCATACTGTAGACAGGATCGACTGTTAAAAACATAAATCTTAAATTACTTAATATCAATTATCATTGTGGTTATATGCATGAATCTTGCGATTGCATTTGATCAGATAGTAGATACATTAAATGGTTCTATGTCAGACTTTTTGAAATTTGTTTTCAGGAATTTTCTGCTGGACACCTCTGAATTTTTGCTGGACCTACATTTTTTATGTAAAATTGTTTTAAAGCCAAGCAATGTCATACCGTTATTATTATTTTAGTCTAGCAGAGTGCTTTCTGTATTTAATTTCATTAGTACTGGTAGAGGCCTAAAAATAGGAAGACCAGTCACCATCCAGAATAAACCAAAAAGTTGAAACCATGCACCAAAAAAGAGTAGCCAAATTCATCTAGGGATACCCTCAAACTTTGAAAAATTTACCAGATTTAAAACTTAATTTTTAAAATTTTTATTGAGATTACAGTAACAATATTCTAAAAGTCATATATAGACTCTCTCAATCTCCAGTTCAGTTTCTCTCAATCATGTTGTCATTTAATTCTTCACTCTTTTTCACATTTTTATGATCGACACATTGCCATGTTGCCGGAACTGTAAACAAAATTCTAAATAGAAACGGATTCGGTGAAGGGAACGATACAAATCAGGGACGTCATGTTTTTTTATTTTATTAATTTTTTGGGGGCTTTTCACTCGAAAAGATCATCTTACGCATCACAATATATTCAAATATTTTATTTTCATGACAGTTACCAATAATATTTACCAAAAACAGATAAAATATCACGTATTCAATGCGGTTACGAATTCCGAGTTGACCGAACTTGTTCCGGTATTTACAATGCGACCTACGTTTCCGATTTCTGTTAAAAAAGTAAACACATCATTCAACAATGTTTGGCGGACATGGGGACCGGCATTACCAATGCTATTGGCGGACCTCATGATTTTCTGCCCCACCTAGGTCCGACTAATTTCAAAAACTCTGCCATGAAAATGATGAATTTAACACATAGACTAGAACATCATGATTGAATAATACTTAATAGCAGTATGGTTATACTCTGTTTTCCCATCTCTTCACATCAGACATGCCAATAGTTCTGCATGTTGCGGGTCTGATGAGCATTTGTAATTTATTTCTTGTTGGACACCACTATATGCAAGCAAACACAAATAACGTAAATAAAACATGCACCCTCCTACAAACAACTGGAGGTAAAGATAAACCGAACATAATTTGTATGCGGAAATCGTAACGGACATCACAACACGGAACGCAGAACGTAAAGACACATATTACAGTACAGAAAGGGACATACCGTGATCAATCACCGTGATAGT
Organism: Bathymodiolus brooksi; assembly: GCA_963680875.1. Taxonomy (NCBI): domain Eukaryota; kingdom Metazoa; phylum Mollusca; class Bivalvia; order Mytilida; family Modiolidae; genus Bathymodiolus; species Bathymodiolus brooksi. The sequence goes on from OY804577.1 coordinate 50,779,171, forward strand.
GGTCATGTCTAGGAGAGTGATGGGGATTAAAAATTTTAATTCATGTCGGTGATCAGGGGCAATAAAAAACCAGGTGTTAATCTTGTAATCAATTGTGTCGTTTTACAGGTAAACTAGTCAGATTAGATGTACAGGTGAAATTACGTTTTTATATCGCCTATTTTTTTTTCAGGTACTGTCTCAGATTCCCCTCAGAATTAAAAAAAAACATTTTTATTTCTTTCCTCAAAACGTAAAACATCCTTCAACGTAATCCCGGGAATGAAATCCTGAGATCGAGAAAATAGCACGAGAACGGAGAGTTCATTGATGAATAAAATGTAAATAATAAATGATTATTCAACTTCAATTCAGTGAAATCATGGGTTGTTCAAATTTGTTTCAAAGATTTTTAACCTTGACTGTGTATTGCGTATCTACACCTAGTATTTTATTGACACGCGTACACGTGACCTGGCTTGTGCACAAATGAAGTTTCATAAACACATATGCGATATGCGTGATTTGTTACGTTTTAAAGCGTATTTCCAGTTCAATATTACATTTGAGTTCACTAATATTCTTTATACGTTCAGTAATTTTTTTTATTTTAATCTTCGTAGAAAACCCAGTTAAAACCCTTTTCGTTGTAGAAATACGTACTAAATAATTTTTATACGGTCATTGAAGAATTTGATTAAAAATTTACGAAACAAATATTTATAAACAGATCGTTCAAAGAAGTACTACATGTCCAAAAGTCACTAAATTTACGGATATATTTTGGAAATTGGCGGCTAATCTGCAGAAAGTTTAGAAACGTGAAAGGAAATAAGGAATTAACCTTTATCATGATTTTACCCCTACAAATGTTTGACATTACACAGTATCTGACCAAAATCAAATGTCACCAGTTTATTTATTCAAATTCAAATCTTAATTGGCTTTCAACCCAATATATTTGTGACAAAATACAGCCAAAAAAACCCAAAGTTTATGGAACAAATTAAAAGCATGCTCTTCGTTTTCCGTTTTTTTTTCATTTTGTAGCCATATAGGTTTTTGTTTGCAATTTTAAAGAAAATTATTTTCATCTATAACGGAATTACGTAACAAGCCAAGTGTGTAAAACAGTTTACTTGAATTGTTAATTTTTTTCAATACGAGAGGTTAAAGTCCAAAACACAAAATAAACCAATAATCAATTTGAAGTCTGCTCTTTACCAACTAAACACTACAAAACCCGCGCTTGCAAAGTCCGTGCTTCAAAACCCCGCACCTGCGGTTTAACTTATAAACAAAAAATACATTTATGAAGTAGCCCGTATTTACGAATAATTCAATACATACTGAATTCGACCCAACAGAAGAAAAAAAATGAGAAATTAAAATTAAACAAGATAAAGTTCAGTTGCGGTTTCAACAAAATTCTTAATATAGAACTCGAGGTCATAAAGTAGAACTTTCTAAAACAAACGAAAACGATAACTAGACAGACATTCTTTGGCAATGAAAAGCAACAAACAGTCAAATATTAACAGCAAGAGGATACAAAATTAATTGTCAAAAATACATCCTTCAGTAGCAATAATTACGACTTACGATATTAAAAGTCAACAGGTAGAACAGGTAACGCTAATCTCTTAATTGGCGGTAAAATATCAATCGGCACACTGGTGACCTAGAGCCATAAAATGTAATCCCCACCACCTTGTTTTATGGTCCTTTTTAGGTCTATCACAGTGGGTTTATGTCCGTGATGATATGTCTAAAGGATTAAAAATGATGTCTCTCGGAGTGATCAATCACGGTAGGACAACACAAAAAACGGGGGTGAACTCAGGTACTAGCGAAGGGTATGCAGTTCTTGCTTCTTATAAGACACCCGCCATGTTGCTCATATATACAGTCAAGTCGGGTAAAAGTCTTGTACATTGTTGATCATAATGAAATTAGATTAAGAAGATAAGCCTATAACTTATAAGGTAGATAACAACATATCAATAAATTATGTAAAGTGGCTATTTGTCCAGCCATTGTATTGTTCATATTGTTTGACATCATTGTCAACAGGATTTAAGAACTATTGCTATCAATAAAAAACCTCAGTCGATGTAATTTTACTTGTCCACATGTCTTCACCATCAATGCATACAAACAGACAGGAATGCAGTGCAATAATATATTTCTTATTTCAGCACTTTCACCTCAAAATGGAAATCACCATTCGATTCACTGCATATTGTTTTACTTTAATACAACCAAAGAAATACTTTCCTCTTGAACAGTTGTTTACTTTCAACCAATTTTCATTTTGAACATTTTATTTTTTAATGCCTCAAATCCTGAGCAAAAATTGAAAACTCTGCAGCGAAGTTTATTAATTAAATCGTAATGAAATAGATTATTAATTAAATCATAATGAAATACAAACATTTGGTAAGTATATCATATTAATTAACAACACTGTATCATGTATGGTACTTTCAAACATTAATTTTCAACCGCTACATATTTTCTTTGAAGCAACTTTGCTTTTAATGAATAAGTTATCTCTCTTGAATGTGAACTCTTCATTCCCAATCACTTCCTGCTCAGTACTTGAGACAGAGAAAGACATTATGTTCAAAATGAATATTTTGAGCACTGCAATGTTTGTAATTGTTTTTTTTTAACAATTAATTTGGATTTGTTTCAGTTGAGATGAAAACTACAATAATAAAATGAAAATGATGGAAAAAAGAGTGAAACTGAAATCTGTAAATACTCACATTACATGTACATTATGTAGAGGTTACCTTATTGAAGCAACAACAATAACAGAATGTTTACATACATGTAAGTACATATATTACCTTTTTTTTCTTTTCTTTTTTTGGTATTGTTGAATTTGATCTCGTCCTGATTATATTTGCCACTAGAAAGAAAGCAATAATCAATCAATCATATATTACTAAAATCTTGTGACTTTACAAAGATCAATATTAAATATTTATTATCTTTTGGAAATTTGAATTTTTGTTTTGGGGGGAGGGGGCTTCGTGGTCATAATCATATGGTGGTTGGATTTAAAACTACCTATGCAATTAGTGAATATCACCACTAACGTTGTGAGTTCGAATCCCACTCAGGCGAGGTGTGCTCGATACAACATTATGTGATAAAGTTTTCTCCAGGTACTCCAGTTTCCTCCACCAATAAAACTGACCGCCACAATATAGCTGAAATATTGTTGAAAGTGGCATTAAACACCATAACCGTAACCGTGAAGTTTTGTTTGTATTGTGATTAAACAATCGAAATAACTGTTTCCGATTCTTTATATGGAGAATTTGAATGATTTGATTTATGACATATACATGTGAATGTAAGTAGGTCACATCAAAAGTAGATTCTTCTCAACGAGTGTTCATATCACAATAGAGTGCATTCATGTAATAATGATGTTTTGCTAAACATAGAATAATAATTTATCAACATGATCAAATTCCATATGAAAAAAAGATACACATGTACATTTGTACAGTACTTTGAATGTTGTTGTGTTGAAATCAAAGGGACTGATGATTTGACCGATAAATATCCAAGTATTCATGTTATATTGGGTTATGGTGTTTAGCGCCACTCTCAGCAATATTTCTGTTATATTGTTGGAGGAAACTAGAGTTCCCGGAGAAAACTAATGACCTGTCACAAGTGACAAACTTTATCACATAATGTCATATCGAGTACACCTCTCCATGAGCCAGATTCTAACTCATGTTAATGGTGATAGGCACTGATTGCATAGGTAGTTGGGAATCCAACTACAAAACGATCACGACCATTAATTTCTTAGGCAGTATAAGATTTCATTATTAAAATTACAGTTAAACCTGTATTAAGAAGTCACCTTTGGGACAAAGAAAAAGTGGCATTATAAGACGGGTGATCTCTTAAGCTTAAAAGAAGTTCATTTCATATGAAGTTTTCTATGACAGGACAAGAAAAAGATGACCTTTTATTACAGGTGACCACATGGGCAGGTTTTACTATAAATGAACCATAAAATAGGGTGAGGGGGGTGCGAATAATGAGTTCATTATAAAATTGTGTTTACAGTTGATTTATATGACCATAGATTTTATTTGTATATGAAACTTTATCTTTTATTTTCAGTTTGTAAGACATGTTTGGTGAAATATCTACATGAACACAATAAATGTCCTAAATGTGCAATATTGATACACCAAAGTCACCCATTAAATTATATCAGGTAAAATTATTATTAATTATTTGTTGCCTCCCTTTACAGTTAAAACTGTGTTAACCAGCCACCTTTAATTCTCAGTCATAAAAACAGTGTTAATCTAACATGTTAGTTGTCATTGAAACAATATCAAAAACTGTGTTGTCCAACAACCATCATTGTGTAAGAAACATGGTAAAAACTTTATTTTCCAGCCACCTTCTTATACAATTCTATTAGGCCATACTTTAATAAAAATTATTGGTTCACTGTAACTTGACTTATAGTTTTCAAAGGTAGATTGGCTAATTATTGTTTTCCATTTAAATATCTGAAAAAAAACTTACTTTCATGTAAAAACCTTGCTAGAAATTGCTGATATTTTTTATTGGGTAGAGAGTCGTTTTTGTGAGTCAAACCTACAAAAATTATGGATTGGGTAGCTAAGTCAAGAAATGATTAAGCTTTTATAATACAGGGATGATTTGTTTTCAGTTATTTAACTGATTTCAGCTTTTTTTTTCTGTACAACGAAAATCTGAAAGTTGTTGGACACTTTCAGAACATCTCACAAATGAACCTTTTGAAAGGGGGGTGTAGATGATTTCAGTTATTTTCAGTTATTTTATTTTCTAAACAGAATCATCCCTGATAATAGCTATAATGAATAATCTTAAGGTTAATGTATGCTTCATAGCCTGGTAACATGTCATCAAATATTTTGTGTGTGTCCTGAAAGAATGATGTCACAAATAAAATCATATCTAACCGAAAGCTATGAGTTACCAAATAAATACCAGTAATATCTCCTTTCTTTTCAGTCATGACCGTACTATGCAGGATATTGTATACAAACTTGTCCCAAAATTGCAAGAAAGTAAGTATGAATGTATATGTACACATATACCAGTATATATCTAGATTTGTTATTATTATGGGGTTATAATCAACAGTGCTGATTAATTAAACTTTCAATCAAATTGGGAATACAAATACAAACACAGAGAGTAAATAAGTCTATATGACTGGAGGTACATGTGATTTGTTTCTTTGTTTGATGGTGTTTAATGCCACTTTCAACAATATTTCAGTTATATTGTGGCGGTCAGTTTTATTGGTGGAGGAAACCGGAAGATCTGGAGAAAACCACCGACCTGTCGCAAGTCACTGACAAACTTTATCACATAATGTTCTACACCTCGCCCTGATCGAGATTCGAACTCACACCATCAGTGGTGATAGGCACTGATTGCATAGGTTGTTGTAAATCCAACTATACGATCACGACCATGACAGCCCCAAGGTACATGTGACATATCATTGGTTAGATATGAAATACAGTCACACTTTTTTTTAGAGGGATGACATTTGAAAAAAATTTCCACAAAAATGATATCTATCCACATGGAACATACATTTTGTGCATGGAATGATATTTTACACGGTAAAAAGAAAAAAAATATATTTAGGTTAAAAATATATCAACAGTCCACCACACAAGTGAATAAAATTTTCTAATTGATCTAAAAATAAAACTTGTGTATTGTACAACTGTTTGTATCATGTCGAGTCAGTTGGAAGCCATATCACTACGAGACGCAAAGTGTCGAGTAGTGATACAGCTTTTCCAACTGACGAGACATGATACAAACAGTTGTACATACATATTGTATATATAATACGTTTATCTAACATTTTTATGATAAAACATAAACAAATTCATTGAATTTATTATTTGAAAAAAAGTAAACAGAGAGGGACTATAGTTTACATCACAAGTATTGTTACATCACGTCATTCAAACAATAGCAAAATACGAGTACATTGAGATTTTCCCGACGGACATTCCGCAATGTTTACAAAGACGTCACTGGGGTTTTCCCACATTCCTAACCTATGACGTCACGAAAGTAGTTCCGACTACCGGTAAAGTACATCTTGTATCACATATGTATGTGATACATACAAGATGTACATATATGTATGTGATACAACGTTTTGTATCACATAGGTTGTATCTATTAACAAAATAGATGTATTTCTATAGAATACATACTTAATGTTAGATAAATAACAATACATTACAAGTTTTGAGATGTGATGGTTTTCAAATAAAGGGAGATAATTGTAAATTCTGTCATACTATTTAAAATTTAATGCAAGTTGAAGTGTACAATTTGTAAAATGAAAATAATCTTAAAAAACCGTTGTTGCTGCACATTTTTAGAGTCATATTTTGGAAAAACAAAATGCATTGCTATTAATTTATGATGGCTGCATATAAATTTTTCTTGATCAGATTTTTATTCTAATTGGATTTATATTTACATGTGTATTTCATTTGTGTGATATGAACTGACAGTACCCTTTAAGAAGATGTTGAATATAAAATGTAGCATTAAGCATTAAAGGATGAAAATGAATTAATATGAATTTGATGTGCTATTTTTTTCGTAGAAGAAACAAAACGTCAAGAAAAGTTTTACAAACAGAGAGGAATAAAACCAGAACCAACAGGTAAGGGTAAATGTAGACATATTACCTCTAATTGGGGTCAGAATAGATTAATATCATTTTAAGAAGAGTAAGCAAAAAATATGGTACATCCAGCCTGGTGAGTTTTATATACAATGGTTAGAGTTATGGTTATGCTTTTAAGCTCTCAAGAAAATAACATAATTTATAACAAAAATTATTAATTTTTCACCATACACACTGTATATGAAGGTAGCTGAAATAAAACTTTAAAACTATTCCTGTAAGGAACTATATTTTGGTTTGGTTTACAGTACATTTATTTAACGCCACTTTCAACAATATTTCAGTTATAACATGGCAGTCAGATTTATTAGAGAAAACCAAATTACCCGGAGAAAACTACAGACTGCCGCAAGCCATTGACAAACTTGGTCACATAATATTGTATTGAGTACACCTTGCCATGAGTGGGATTCGAACTAACAACTTTAGTGGTGTTAGGTGTTGATTACATAGGTAGTTGTAAATCCAAATATCATACGATCACGACCATGATGGTCTCTTATATATAGGAGGCAATAGGCTGTGTTCAGTACAATCAGTATTTAAATATTGAATTTATTCTCCTTTAATGTCAACACATTTAGGTTAGATTATCTATCCAAACTATTATCACAACTTCATTATAAGTTACTATTAATAGATGAAATATTTTGATTTTTTACGTGTAGGTATATATTGATCAGTTGTATAATATTTTACTTGTAGATGAACCTATGCTGACTGAAGCTGAAATTAAAAAAGAGCCAGTTGAAAAAGAAGAAAACGAAAATTGTGATTACCATAGAAACGATGAACAAGTTAATGTTTGTCTTGAGGGACAAGATCAGGAAATGAAAAGTCTACGCAGAAAATTTTTACGATTATCATCACAAGCTACAGTCAGTCATCTGAAGAAATACATAGCCCTTAAATTGTTTAATGATATGACCAGATTTACTGATGTAAGTTTGAGATGTGTTTTAGACTTAAATTGTTTAATGATATGACCAGATTTACTGATGTAAGTTTGAGATGTGTTTTAGACTTACATTGTTTAATGATATGGCCAGATATACTGATGTAAGTTTGAGATGTGTTTTAGACTTAAATTGTTTAATGATATGACCAGATTTACTGATGTAAGTTTGAGATGTGTTTTAGACTTAAATTGTTTAATGATATGACCAGATTTACTGATGTAAGTTTGAGATGTGTTTTAGACTTAAATTGTTTAATGATATGACCAGATTTACTGATGTAAGTTTGAGATGTGTTTTAGACTTACATTGTTTAATGATATGGCCAGATATACTGATGTAAGTTTGAGATGTGTTTTAGACTTAAATTGTTTAATGATATGACCAGATTTACTGATGTAAGTTTGAGATGTGTTTTAGACTTAAATTGTTTAATGATATGACCAGATTTACTGATGTAAGTTTGAGATGTGTTTTAGACTTAAATTGTTTAATGATATGACCAGATTTACTGATGTAAGTTTGAGATGTGTTTTAGACTTAAATTGTTTAATGATATGACCAGATTTACTGATGTAAATTTGAGATGTGTTTTAGACTTAAATTGTTTAATGATATGACCAGATTTACTGATGTAAGTTTGAGATTTGTTTTAGACTTACATTGTTTAATGATATGACCAGATTTACTGATGTAAGTTTGAGATGTGTTTTAGACTTAAATTGTTTAATGATATGACCAGATTTACTGATGTGGGTTTGAGATGTGTATTAGACTGAAATTGTTTAATGATATGACCAGATTTACTGATGTAAGTTTGAGATGTGTTTTAGACTTACATTGTTTAATGATATGACCAGATTTACTGATGTAAGTTTGAGATGTGTTTTAGACTTAAATTGTTTAATGATATGACCAGATTTACTGATGTAAGTTTGAGATGTGTTTTAGACTTACATTGTTTAATGATATGACCAGATTTACTGATGTAAGTTTGAGATGTGTTTTAGACTTACATTGTTTAATGATATGACCAGATTTACTGATGTAAGTTTGAGATGTGTTTTAGACTTACATTGTTTAATGATATGACCAGATTTACTGATGTAAGTTTGAGATGTGTTTTAGACTTACATTGTTTAATGATATGACCAGATTTACTGATGTAAGTTTGAGATGTGTTTTAGACTTACATTGTTTAATGATATGACCAGATTTACTGATGTAAGTTTGAGATGTGTTTTAGACTTACATTGTTTAATGATATGTCCAGATTTACTGATGTAAGTTTGAGATGTGTTTTAGACTGAAATTGTTTAATGATATGACCAGATTTACTGATGTAAGTTTGAGATGTGTTTTAGACTGAAATTGTTTAATGATATGACCAGATTTACTGATGTAAGTTTGAGATGTGTTTTAGACTTAAATTGTTTAATGATATGACCAGATTTACTGATGTAAGTTTGAGATGTGTTTTAGACTTAAATTGTTTAATGATATGACCAGATTTACTGATGTAAGTTTGAGATGTGTTTTATACTTAAATTGTTTAATGATATGACCAGATTTACTGATGTGGGTTTGAGATGTGTATTAGACTGAAATTGTTTAATGATATGACCAGATTTACTGATGTAAGTTTGAGATGTGTTTTAGACTTACATTGTTTAATGATATGACCAGATTTACTGATGTAAGTTTGAGATGTGTTTTAGACTTAAATTGTTTAATGATATGACCAGATTTACTGATGTAAGTTTGAGATGTGTTTTAGACTTAAATTGTTTAATGATATGACCAGATTTACTGATGTAAGTTTGAGATGTGTTTTAGACTTAAATTGTTTAATGATATGACCAGATTTACTGATGTAAGTTTGAGATGTGTTTTAGACTTACATTGTTTAATGATATGACCAGATTTACTGATGTAAGTTTGAGATGTGTTTTAGACTTACATTGTTTAATGATATGATCAGATTTACTGATGTAAGTTTGAGATGTGTTTTAGACTGAAATTGTTTAATGATATGACCAGATTTACTGATGTAAGTTTGAGATGTGTTTTAGACTAAAATTGTTTAATGATATGACCAGATTTACTGATGTAAGTTTGAGATGTGTTTTAGACTTAAATTGTTTAATGATATGACCAGATTTACTGATGTAAGTTTGAGATGTGTTTTAGACTTAAATTGTTTAATGATATGACCAGACTTACTGATGTAAGTTTGAGATGTGTTTTAGACTTACATTGTTTAATGATATGACCAGATTTACTGATGTAAGTTTGAGATGTGTTTTAGACTTAAATTGTTTAATGATATGACCAGATTTACTGATGTAAGTTTGAGATGTGTTTTAGACTTAAATTGTTTAATGATATGACCAGATTTACTGATGTAAGTTTGAGATGTGTTTTAGACTTAAATTGTTTAATGATATGACCAGATTTACTGATGTAAGTTTGAGATGTGTTTTAGACTTAAATTGTTTAATGATATGACCAGATTTACTGATGTAAGTTTGAGATGTGTTTTAGACTTAAATTGTTTAATGATATGACCAGATTTACTGATGTAAGTTTGAGATGTGTTTTAGACTTAAATTGTTTAATGATATGACCAGATTTACTGATGTAAGTTTGAGATGTGTTTTAGACTTAAATTGTTTAATGATATGACCAGATTTACTGATGTAAGTTTGAGATGTGTTTTAGACTAAAATTGTTTAATGATATGACCAGATTTACTGATGTAAGTTTGAGATGTGTTTTAGACTTAAATTGTTTAATGATATGACCAGACTTACTGATGTAAGTTTGAGATGTGTTTTAGACTTACATTGTTTAATGATATGACCAGATTTACTGATGTAAGTTTGAGATGTGTTTTAGACTTAAATTGTTTAATGATATGACCAGATTTACTGATGTAAGTTTGAGATGTGTTTTAGACTTAAATTGGTTAATGATATGACCAGATTTACTGATATAAGTATGAGATGTGTTTTAGACTTAAATTGTTTAATGATATGACCAGATTTACTGATGTAAGTTTGAGATGTGTTTTAGACTTAAATTGTTTAATGATATGACCAGATTTACTGATGTGAGTTTGAGATGTGTATTAGACTGAAATTGTTTAATGATATGACCAGATTTACTGATGTAAGTTTGAGATGTGTTTTAGTCTTAAATTGTTTAATGATATGACCAGATTTACTGATGTAAGTTTGAGATGTGTTTTAGACTTACATTGTTTAATGATATGACCAGATTTACTGATGTAAGTTTGAGATGTGTTTTAGACTTAAATTGTTTAATGATATGACCAGATTTACTGATGTAAGTTTGAGATGTGTTTTAGACTGAAATTGTTTAATGATATGACCAGATTTACTGATGTAAGTTTGAGATGTGTTTTAGACTTACATTGTTTAATGATATGACCAGATTTACTGATGTAAGTTTGAGATGTGTTTTAGACTTAAATTGTTTAATGATATGACCAGATTTACTGATGTAAGTTTGAGATGTGTTTTAGACTAAAATTGTTTAATGATATGACCAGATTTACTGATGTAAGTTTGAGATGTGTTTTAGACTTAAATTGTTTAATGATATGACCAGATTTACTGATGTAAGTTTGAGATGTGTTTTAGACTTAAATTGTTTAATGATATGACCAGATTTACTGATGTAAGTTTGAGATGTGTTTTAGACTGAAATTGTTTAATGATATGACCAGATTTACTGATGTAAGTTTGAGATGTGTTTTAGACTTACATTGTTTAATGATATGACCAGATTTACTGATGTAAGTTTGAGATGTGTTTTAGACTTAAATTGTTTAATGATATGACCAGATTTACTGATGTAAGTTTGAGATGTGTTTTAGACTGAAATTGTTTAATGATATGACCAGATTTACTGATGTAAGTTTGAGATGTGTTTTAGACTTACATTGTTTAATGATATGACCAGATTTACTGATGTAAGTTTGAGATGTGTTTTAGACTTAAATTGTTTAATGATATGACCAGATTTACTGATGTAAGTTTGAGATGTGTTTTAGACTAAAATTGTTTAATGATATGACCAGATTTACTGATGTAAGTTTGAGATGTGTTTTAGACTTAAATTGTTTAATGATATGACCAGATTTACTGATGTAAGTTTGAGATGTGTTTTAGACTTACATTGTTTAATGATATGATCAGATTTACTGATGTAAGTTTGAGATGTGTTTTAGACTGAAATTGTTTAATGATATGACCAGATTTACTGATGTAAGTTTGAGATGTGTTTTAGACTAAAATTGTTTAATGATATGACCAGATTTACTGATGTAAGTTTGAGATGTGTTTTAGACTTAAATTGTTTAATGATATGACCAGACTTACTGATGTAAGTTTGAGATGTGTTTTAGACTTACATTGTTTAATGATATGACCAGATTTACTGATGTAAGTTTGAGATGTGTTTTAGACTTAAATTGTTTAATGATATGACCAGATTTACTGATGTAAGTTTGAGATGTGTTTTAGACTTAAATTGTTTAATGATATGACCAGATTTACTGATGTAAGTTTGAGATGTGTTTTAGACTTAAATTGTTTAATGATATGACCAGATTTACTGATGTAAGTTTGAGATTTATTTTAGACTTAAATTGGTTAATGATATGACCAGATTTACTGATATAAGTTTGAGATGTGTTTTAGACTTAAAATGTTTAATGATATGACCAGATTTACTGATGTAAGTTTGAGATGTGTTTTAGACTTAAATTGTTTAATGATATGACCAGATTTACTGATGTGAGTTTGAGATGTGTATTAGACTGAAATTGTTTAATGATATGACCAGATTTACTGATGTAAGTTTGAGATGTGTTTTAGTCTTAAATTGTTTAATGATATGACCAGATTTACTGATGTAAGTTTGAGATGTGTTTTAGACTTACATTGTTTAATGATATGACCAGATTTACTGATGTAAGTTTGAGATGTGTTTTAGACTTAAATTGTTTAATGATATGACCAGATTTACTGATGTAAGTTTGAGATGTGTTTTAGACTGAAATTGTTTAATGATATGACCAGATTTACTGATGTAAGTTTGAGATGTGTTTTAGACTTACATTGTTTAATGATATGACCAGATTTACTGATGTAAGTTTGAGATGTGTTTTAGACTTAAATTGTTTAATGATATGACCAGATTTACTGATGTAAGTTTGAGATGTGTTTTAGACTAAAATTGTTTAATGATATGACCAGATTTACTGATGTAAGTTTGAGATGTGTTTTAGACTTAAATTGTTTAATGATATGACCAGATTTACTGATGTAAGTTTGAGATGTGTTTTAGACTTAAATTGTTTAATGATATGACCAGATTTACTGATGTAAGTTTGAGATGTGTTTTAGACTTAAATTGTTTAATGATATGACCAGATTTACTGATGTGAGTTTGAGATGTGTATTAGACTGAAATTGTTTAATGATATGACCAGATTTACTGATGTAAGTTTGAGATGTGTTTTAGACTTAAATTGTTTAATGATATGACCAGATTTACTGATGTAAGTTTGAGATGTGTTTTAGACTTACATTGTTTAATGATATGACCAGATTTACTGATGTAAGTTTGAGATGTGTTTTAGACTTAAATTGGTTAATGATATGACCAGATTTACTGATGTAAGTTTGAGATGTGTTTTAGACTGAAATTGTTTAATGATATGACCAGATTTACTGATGTAAGTTTGAGATGTGTTTTAGACTTCAATTGTTTAATGATATGACCAGATTTACTGATGTAAGTTTGAGATGTGTTTTAGACTTAAATTGTTTAATGATATGACCAGATTTACTGATGTAAGTTTGAGATGTGTTTTAGACTAAAATTGTTTAATGATATGACCAGATTTACTGATGTAAGTTTGAGATGTGTTTTAGACTTAAATTGTTTAATGATATGACCAGATTTACTGATGTAAGTTTGAGATGTGTTTTAGACTTAAATTGTTTAATGATATGACCAGATTTACTGATGTAAGTTTGAGATGTGTTTTAGACTTAAATTGTTTAATGATATGACCAGACTTACTGATGTAAGTTTGAGATGTGTTTTAGACTTACATTGTTTAATGATATGACCAGATTTACTGATGTAAGTTTGAGATGTGTTTTAGACTTAAATTGTTTAATGATATGACCAGATTTACTGATGTAAGTTTGAGATGTGTTTTAGACTTAAATTGTTTAATGATATGACCAGATTTACTGATGTAAGTTTGAGATGTGTTTTAGACTTAAATTGTTTAATGATATGACCAGATTTACTGATGTAAGTTTGAGATTTATTTTAGACTTAAATTGGTTAATGATATGACCAGATTTACTGATATAAGTTTGAGATGTGTTTTAGACTTAAATTGTTTAATGATATGACCAGATTTACTGATGTAAGTTTGAGATGTGTTTTAGACTTAAATTGTTTAATGATATGACCAGATTTACTGATGTGAGTTTGAGATGTGTATTAGACTGAAATTGTTTAATGATATGACCAGATTTACTGATGTAAGTTTGAGATGTGTTTTAGACTGAAATTGTTTAATGATATGACCAGATTTACTGATGTAAGTTTGAGATGTGTTTTAGACTTACATTGTTTAATGATATGACCAGATTTACTGATGTAAGTTTGAGATGTGTTTTAGACTTAAATTGTTTAATGATATGACCAGATTTACTGATGTAAGTTTGAGATGTGTTTTAGACTTACATTGTTTAATGATATGACCAGATTTACTGATGTAAGTTTGAGATGTGTTTTAGACTTACATTGTTTAATGATATGACCAGATTTACTGATGTAAGTTTGAGATGTGTTTTAGACTTACATTGTTTAATGATATGACCAGATTTACTGATGTAAGTTTGAGATGTGTTTTAGACTTACATTGTTTAATGATATGACCAGATTTACTGATGTAAGTTTGAGATGTGTTTTAGACTTACATTGTTTAATGATATGACCAGATTTACTGATGTAAGTTTGAGATGTGTTTTAGACTTACATTGTTTAATGATATGTCCAGATTTACTGATGTAAGTTTGAGATGTGTTTTAGACTGAAATTGTTTAATGATATGACCAGATTTACTGATGTAAGTTTGAGATGTGTTTTAGACTGAAATTGTTTAATGATATGACCAGATTTACTGATGTAAGTTTGAGATGTGTTTTAGACTTACATTGTTTAATGATATGACCAGATTTACTGATGTAAGTTTGAGATGTGTTTTAGACTTAAATTGTTTAATGATATGACCAGATTTACTGATGTAAGTTTGAGATGTGTTTTAGACTTAAATTGTTTAATGATATGACCAGATTTACTGATGTAAGTTTGAGATGTGTTTTAGACTTAAATTGTTTAATGATATGACCAGATTTACTGATGTAAGTTTGAGATGTGTTTTAGACTTAAATTGTTTAATGATATGACCAGATTTACTGATGTAAGTTTGAGATGTGTTTTAGACTTAAATTGTTTAATGATATGACCAGATTTACTGATGTAAGTTTGAGATGTGTTTTATACTTAAATTGTTTAATGATATGACCAGATTTACTGATGTGGGTTTGAGATGTGTATTAGACTGAAATTGTTTAATGATATGACCAGATTTACTGATGTAAGTTTGAGATGTGTTTTAGACTTACATTGTTTAATGATATGACCAGATTTACTGATGTAAGTTTGAGATGTGTTTTAGACTTAAATTGTTTAATGATATGACCAGATTTACTGATGTAAGTTTGAGATGTGTTTTAGACTTAAATTGTTTAATGATATGACCAGATTTACTGATGTAAGTTTGAGATGTGTTTTAGACTTAAATTGTTTAATGATATGACCAGATTTACTGATGTAAGTTTGAGATGTGTTTTAGACTTACATTGTTTAATGATATGACCAGATTTACTGATGTAAGTTTGAGATGTGTTTTAGACTTACATTGTTTAATGATATGATCAGATTTACTGATGTAAGTTTGAGATGTGTTTTAGACTGAAATTGTTTAATGATATGACCAGATTTACTGATGTAAGTTTGAGATGTGTTTTAGACTAAAATTGTTTAATGATATGACCAGATTTACTGATGTAAGTTTGAGATGTGTTTTAGACTTAAATTGTTTAATGATATGACCAGATTTACTGATGTAAGTTTGAGATGTGTTTTAGACTTAAATTGTTTAATGATATGACCAGACTTACTGATGTAAGTTTGAGATGTGTTTTAGACTTACATTGTTTAATGATATGACCAGATTTACTGATGTAAGTTTGAGATGTGTTTTAGACTTACATTGTTTAATGATATGACCAGATTTACTGATGTAAGTTTGAGATGTGTTTTAGACTTAAATTGTTTAATGATATGACCAGATTTACTGATGTAAGTTTGAGATGTGTTTTAGACTTAAATTGTTTAATGATATGACCAGATTTACTGATGTAAGTTTGAGATGTGTTTTAGACTTAAATTGTTTAATGATATGACCAGATTTACTGATGTAAGTTTGAGATGTGTTTTAGACTTAAATTGTTTAATGATATGACCAGATTTACTGATGTAAGTTTGAGATGTGTTTTAGACTAAAATTGTTTAATGATATGACCAGATTTACTGATGTAAGTTTGAGATGTGTTTTAGACTTAAATTGTTTAATGATATGACCAGACTTACTGATGTAAGTTTGAGATGTGTTTTAGACTTACATTGTTTAATGATATGACCAGATTTACTGATGTAAGTTTGAGATGTGTTTTAGACTTAAATTGTTTAATGATATGACCAGATTTACTGATGTAAGTTTGAGATGTGTTTTAGACTTAAATTGGTTAATGATATGACCAGATTTACTGATATAAGTTTGAGATGTGTTTTAGACTTAAATTGTTTAATGATATGACCAGATTTACTGATGTAAGTTTGAGATGTGTTTTAGACTTAAATTGTTTAATGATATGACCAGATTTACTGATGTGAGTTTGAGATGTGTATTAGACTGAAATTGTTTAATGATATGACCAGATTTACTGATGTAAGTTTGAGATGTGTTTTAGTCTTAAATTGTTTAATGATATGACCAGATTTACTGATGTAAGTTTGAGATGTGTTTTAGACTTACATTGTTTAATGATATGACCAGATTTACTGATGTAAGTTTGAGATGTGTTTTAGACTTAAATTGTTTAATGATATGACCAGATTTACTGATGTAAGTTTGAGATGTGTTTTAGACTGAAATTGTTTAATGATATGACCAGATTTACTGATGTAAGTTTGAGATGTGTTTTAGACTTACATTGTTTAATGATATGACCAGATTTACTGATGTAAGTTTGAGATGTGTTTTAGACTTAAATTG
The DNA here is from genome assembly GCA_963680875.1 of Bathymodiolus brooksi. Taxonomy (NCBI): domain Eukaryota; kingdom Metazoa; phylum Mollusca; class Bivalvia; order Mytilida; family Modiolidae; genus Bathymodiolus; species Bathymodiolus brooksi. The sequence continues at coordinate 50,796,332 of OY804577.1, forward strand.
TTTAATGATATGACCAGATTTACTGATGTAAGTTTGAGATGTGTTTTAGACTAAAATTGTTTAATGATATGACCAAATTTACTGATGTAAGTTTGAGATGTGTTTTAGACTTAAATTGTTTAATGATATGACCAGATTTACTGATGTAAGTTTGAGATGTGTTTTAGACTTAAATTGTTTAATGATATGACCAGATTTACTGATGTAAGTTTGAGATGTGTTTTAGACTTAAATTGTTTAATGATATGACCAGATTTACTGATGTAAGTTTGAGATGTGTTTTAGACTTACATTGTTTAATGATATGACCAGATTTACTGATGTAAGTTTGAGATGTGTTTTAGACTTAAATTGTTTAATGATATGACCAGATTTACTGATGTAAGTTTGAGATGTGTTTTAGACTGAAATTGTTTAATGATATGACCAGATTTACTGATGTAAGTTTGAGATGTGTTTTAGACTGAAATTGTTTAATGATATGACCAGATTTACTGATGTAAGTTTGAGATGTGTTTTAGACTTAAATTGTTTAATGATATGACCAGATTTACTGATGTAAGTTTGAGATGTGTTTTAGACTAAAATTGTTTAATGATATGACCAGATTTACTGATGTAAGTTTGAGATGTGTTTTAGACTTAAATTGTTTAATGATATGACCAGATTTACTGATGTAAGTTTGAGATGTGTTTTAGACTTACATTGTTTAATGATATGATCAGATTTACTGATGTAAGTTTGAGATGTGTTTTAGACTGAAATTGTTTAATGATATGACCAGATTTACTGATGTAAGTTTGAGATGTGTTTTAGACTAAAATTGTTTAATGATATGACCAGATTTACTGATGTAAGTTTGAGATGTGTTTTAGACTTAAATTGTTTAATGATATGACCAGACTTACTGATGTAAGTTTGAGATGTGTTTTAGACTTACATTGTTTAATGATATGACCAGATTTACTGATGTAAGTTTGAGATGTGTTTTAGACTTAAATTGTTTAATGATATGACCAGATTTACTGATGTAAGTTTGAGATGTGTTTTAGACTGAAATTGTTTAATGATATGACCAGATTTACTGATGTAAGTTTGAGATGTGTTTTAGACTTAAATTGTTTAATGATATGACCAGATTTACTGATGTAAGTTTGAGATTTATTTTAGACTTAAATTGGTTAATGATATGACCAGATTTACTGATATAAGTTTGAGATGTGTTTTAGACTTAAATTGTTTAATGATATGACCAGATTTACTGATGTAAGTTTGAGATGTGTTTTAGACTTAAATTGTTTAATGATATGACCAGATTTACTGATGTGAGTTTGAGATGTGTATTAGACTGAAATTGTTTAATGATATGACCAGATTTACTGATGTAAGTTTGAGATGTGTTTTAGTCTTAAATTGTTTAATGATATGACCAGATTTACTGATGTAAGTTTGAGATGTGTTTTAGACTTACATTGTTTAATGATATGACCAGATTTACTGATGTAAGTTTGAGATGTGTTTTAGACTTAAATTGTTTAATGATATGACCAGATTTACTGATGTAAGTTTGAGATGTGTTTTAGACTGAAATTGTTTAATGATATGACCAGATTTACTGATGTAAGTTTGAGATGTGTTTTAGACTTACATTGTTTAATGATATGACCAGATTTACTGATGTAAGTTTGAGATGTGTTTTAGACTTAAATTGTTTAATGATATGACCAGATTTACTGATGTAAGTTTGAGATGTGTTTTAGACTAAAATTGTTTAATGATATGACCAGATTTACTGATGTAAGTTTGAGATGTGTTTTAGACTTAAATTGTTTAATGATATGACCAGATTTACTGATGTAAGTTTGAGATGTGTTTTAGACTTAAATTGTTTAATGATATGACCAGATTTACTGATGTAAGTTTGAGATGTGTTTTAGACTTCAATTGTTTAATGATATGACCAGATTTACTGATGTAAGTTTGAGATGTGTTTTAGACTTAAATTGTTTAATGATATGACCAGATTTACTGATGTAAGTTTGAGATGTGTTTTAGACTAAAATTGTTTAATGATATGACCAGATTTACTGATGTAAGTTTGAGATGTGTTTTAGACTTAAATTGTTTAATGATATGACCAGATTTACTGATGTAAGTTTGAGATGTGTTTTAGACTTAAATTGTTTAATGATATGACCAGATTTACTGATGTAAGTTTGAGATGTGTTTTAGACTTAAATTGTTTAATGATATGACCAGACTTACTGATGTAAGTTTGAGATGTGTTTTAGACTTACATTGTTTAATGATATGACCAGATTTACTGATGTAAGTTTGAGATGTGTTTTAGACTTAAATTGTTTAATGATATGACCAGATTTACTGATGTAAGTTTGAGATGTGTTTTAGACTTAAATTGTTTAATGATATGACCAGATTTACTGATGTAAGTTTGAGATGTGTTTTAGACTTAAATTGTTTAATGATATGACCAGATTTACTGATGTAAGTTTGAGATTTATTTTAGACTTAAATTGGTTAATGATATGACCAGATTTACTGATATAAGTTTGAGATGTGTTTTAGACTTAAATTGTTTAATGATATGACCAGATTTACTGATGTAAGTTTGAGATGTGTTTTAGACTTAAATTGTTTAATGATATGACCAGATTTACTGATGTGAGTTTGAGATGTGTATTAGACTGAAATTGTTTAATGATATGACCAGATTTACTGATGTAAGTTTGAGATGTGTTTTAGACTGAAATTGTTTAATGATATGACCAGATTTACTGATGTAAGTTTGAGATGTGTTTTAGACTAAAATTGTTTAATGATATGACCAGATTTACTGATGTAAGTTTGAGATGTGTTTTAGACTTAAATTGTTTAATGATATGACCAGATTTACTGATGTAAGTTTGAGATGTGTTTTAGACTTAAATTGTTTAATGATATGACCAGATTTACTGATGTAAGTTTGAGATGTGTTTTAGACTTAAATTGTTTAATGATATGACCAGATTTACTGATGTGAGTTTGAGATGTGTATTAGACTGAAATTGTTTAATGATATGACCAGATTTACTGATGTAAGTTTGAGATGTGTTTTAGACTTAAATTGTTTAATGATATGACCAGATTTACTGATGTAAGTTTGAGATGTGTTTTAGACTTACATTGTTTAATGATATGACCAGATTTACTGATGTAAGTTTGAGATGTGTTTTAGACTTAAATTGTTTAATGATATGACCAGATTTACTGATGTAAGTTTGAGATGTGTTTTAGACTGAAATTGTTTAATGATATGACCAGATTTACTGATGTAAGTTTGAGATGTGTTTTAGACTTACATTGTTTAATGATATGACCAGATTTACTGATGTAAGTTTGAGATGTGTTTTAGACTTAAATTGTTTAATGATATGACCAGATTTACTGATGTAAGTTTGAGATGTGTTTTAGACTAAAATTGTTTAATGATATGACCAGATTTACTGATGTAAGTTTGAGATGTGTTTTAGACTTAAATTGTTTAATGATATGACCAGATTTACTGATGTAAGTTTGAGATGTGTTTTAGACTTAAATTGTTTAATGATATGACCAGATTTACTGATGTAAGTTTGAGATGTGTTTTAGACTTAAATTGTTTAATGATATGACCAGACTTACTGATGTAAGTTTGAGATGTGTTTTAGACTTACATTGTTTAATGATATGACCAGATTTACTGATGTAAGTTTGAGATGTGTTTTAGACTTAAATTGTTTAATGATATGACCAGATTTACTGATGTAAGTTTGAGATGTGTTTTAGACTTAAATTGTTTAATGATATGACCAGATTTACTGATGTAAGTTTGAGATGTGTTTTAGACTTAAATTGTTTAATGATATGACCAGATTTACTGATGTAAGTTTGAGATTTATTTTAAACTTAAATTGGTTAATGATATGACCAGATTTACTGATGTAAGTTTGAGATGTGTTTTAGACTTAAATTGTTTAATGATATGACCAGATTTACTGATGTAAGTTTGAGATGTGTTTTAGACTTAAATTGTTTAATGATATGACCAGATTTACTGATGTGAGTTTGAGATATGTATTAGACTGAAATTGTTTAATGATATGACCAGATTTACTGATGTAAGTTTGAGATGTGTTTTAGACTTAAATTGTTTAATGATATGACCAGAATTACCGATGTAAGTTTGAGATGTGTTTTAGACTTAAATTGTTTAATGATATGACCAGATTTACTGATGTAAGTTTGAGATGTGTTTTAGACTTAAATTGTTTAATGCTATGACCAGATTTACTGATGTAAGTTTGAGATGTGTTTTAGACTAAAATTGTTTAATGATATGACCAGATTTACTGATGTAAGTTTGAGATGTGTTTTAGACTTAAATTGTTTAATGATATGACCAGATTTACTGATGTAAGTTTGAGATGTGTTTTAGACTTAAATTGTTTAATGCTATGACCAGATTTACTGATGTAAGTTTGAGATGTGTTTTAGACTAAAATTGTTTAATGATATGACCAGATTTACTGATGTAAGTTTGAGATGTGTTTTAGACTTAAATTGTTTAATGATATGACCAGATTTACTGATGTAAGTTTGAGATGTGTTTTAGACTTAAATTGTTTAATGATATGACCAGATTAACTGATGTAAGTTTGAAATGTGTTTTAGACTTACATTGTTTAATGATATGACCAGATTTACTGATGTAAGTTTGAGATGTGTTTTAGACTTCAATTGTTTAATGATATGACCAGATTTACTGATGTAAGTTTGAGATGTGTTTTAGACTTAAATTGTTTAATGATATGACCAGATTTACTGATGTAAATTTGAGATGTGTTTTAGACTTAAATTGTTTAATGATATGACCAGATTTACTGATGTAAGTTTGAGATGTGTTTTAGAGATAGATCAAACTCAGAAACTCCTTTGTTGCACCAACACATGAAAGATTGGATAAAAATTAATATCACATAATTTACTATTCAAGTTTAAAAACCGAGAAAAGATTATTTAAGAAATAATTCTCACATGTCATGTTTTATGCTCATTTTAACAAGTGGAGGCATTATATTTGTCTATATTTTACACCAAGCGATAGCTTGTTTACACGATCAAATAGGGAAATACACTGGAAAACACTGATAGGACATCATGCGTGAAGTAGCATGCCATATTAGAATCCTTTATGCTGCATCCATTCTTTGACATCTATCAAAACATCTTTTGTTAATAATATACAAATGGGATTATTATTGATGAAAATCTGAATCCAAAATATTGAAATAGATCTCATTAAGTAATAGACATCATATCAATGTGTTATATTTCATGGAAAAAGAAAATGAAAATTTCATGGATTTGGATCTGTTGATAGCAACTCTTACTACACGTTGGTGAAATGTCATTTGGATTTTAACCGCATCGGTGATGTAATGGTTAGCATGCTCTTCTTGAGTGATAGATCGTGGGTTCGAGCCCCGATTGAATCACACCAAAGACTATGAAATTTGTATTAGTTGCTTCTCCGCTAAGCATGCAGCATTATTGAGAAAGAGGAAAGACTGGTTGGCTCAGAATCAGGATAGTGTGTCTGAAGGGAGCGACATGTCTATCCGAGGACTGTTGTTTCAGTGGGCTAGCACTATAAAAAAAATCCAACTAAGAGTGTTGGTCTAGTACAAAGCAGACCTCATCATCATCTCATTGAAAATTAACTTGTTCTTGCCATGATATAGTTGAGTTGGCATTAAACAACAATCATTCACTCATTTGGATTTTAAAATTTTTGTGACATTAAAAAATGACATGAAATTGCAGATGAATGTAGTGTTTTTGTGAGCTTCATTAAAATGAAGTTTGTATGTAGTTATTAAAATATTTTTTTTGTATTTTTTTTTTTTTTTTTTCAGATTGAAATATTGTGTAATGATGAACTGTTAGGAAAATATCACACATTAAAATTTGTTGCAATAACTAGGAAAAGACAAAAGGTAATTATATTCATATTTACAATTAATATTCATAGACAATGCCTTTTTATCATTTAATGGCTATTGATCAAACGATAGGATTTTGTTTATACATGAAATTTGATACAGAAGGCTTGCAGTAAGAATAATTGATAATGACTAGAATGCTATTTTTAGTTAAAATAAAGACTGTCTAAATTGGAACAATCAACAAATTGTCTGTATAAATGGGAACAGTCAACAAATAGACAATTTGCCAGTTCCCGACTTGATTCTAAATTTATATGCTTTTTATACCCCCGCAACGAAGTTGTGGGGGGGGTATACTGGTTTCACCATGTCCGTCTGTAGACAAATCCTATGTCGTACGATAACTTGAGTTGTGTTTCTTAGAATCTTATAAAATTTGATCAGCTGTTTACTGGTGAAGAGAGGAGGATCCCTTTCATTTTTGACGATTTTCACTTTTGCCGTTCCAGAATAATTGGACTTGATATGACGGGAAATAGAATATTTACCCTATGTCGTATGATAACTTGAGTAGTGTTTCTCAGAATGTTTTGAAATTTTATCAGCAGCTTACCGGTGAAGAGAGGAGGGATCCCTTTCATTTTTGACGATTTTCACTTTTGCCGTTCCAGAGTTATTGGACTTGATATGACGGAAAATAGGATTTTTATGCTATGTCGTATGATAACTTGAGTAGTGTTTCTCAGAATGTTTTGAAATTTTATCAGCAGCTTACCGGTGAAGAGAGGAGGGTCCCTTTCATTTTTGGTCAGAACAATCAGTAATGTTTTGGTTATGGAAATAGGTTGGACAGATGTGGGGAGCTGGGGGTATATCTTAGTGAGCTGTGCTCACAGTAATACTAGTCCATGTTTTTGTTGTAGTTGCTTCCCCTTAAACCGGACAAAAGTGTCAATTTCATGCAATGTTCAACCAGAATAACATATATTTTTCTCATACTCTTTTTTTTAAATTAAATTTTTTTTATTTGCTATAAAATTAACCTCAGTTATTTTACAAGGTTCAAATATATATAAATTTTAAGAAAATTATACTCAAATTATTTGTCCTTTCCGTTGCTCTTTCATGGAACAGGAACCGTTTTGTTCTCTGTAAGGGAAATAACTCAAATAAAATGCAAATAAAAAAAATGTCTAAAGCATATAATTTTAGAATCAAGTCAAAAACTAGCAAATGGTCTATTGTCTGTATAAATTGGAACAATCAACATTTATTTAGCAACATGTTCCTGACAAATGTACGTTTAATTAACCTCTTGGTCTTTTAAGATTGATATATATATTGTTTGTATATTTCAGGATGGTCCACTTATTCTTCATTACAGACCAAAGACAATTGAGTACTAAATGATTCTACTAATTTTAATCAACTCAAGTACATACCGTACTTCATCTTTGCCAGATATTATTAATTTATTATTATTTATAGATTTTGATTGTTAATAACATGTTCCTGTCATATTTTCAAGTAGAGAATTGTATCCAATATCATATACATATAATTGTATGTCATGATTTTACATGTATACTGTTAATAAACTATTTATTAATTGATACTATAGGCAGAGACAAAAGTATTTGGATCCGTCCAATTTTCTCTATAAATTTTAAGACTACATCTTTTTTTCCAAATATAATCAACCGCATCGGTGGTGAAATGGTTAGTGTGTTCGCCTCTAGTGCGGTAGATCGTGGGAAAAATATTTCAGATATACAAACCAAAGTCCAGGAAGACTTGAATAGAATTGAATTATGGTGCAAGGATAATAATATGTTTATAAATTGTAATAAAACTAAATGTATTACTGTTGGAACAAAGCCAAAACTTGCATTTCAAAATGAAGAACTATACTTGACTATTAATTCTGAACAATTACAACATTCTGCTTGTGAAAAATTACTTGGTATCAAAATTGACTCAAATCTAAATTGGAAAAACCAAATTGTTCAAATGTCTGTTTTAAAATATCATCAAAAATCTACCTTCTTTCAAAAATTAAGAAATATTTAAACCTTGAATCGAGGCAACTTTTTTATTCAGGTCACATTTTGCCTTTAATTGATTATTGCTGTGTTGTTTGGGGAAATTGTTCAAATGAGGGACTTAATCGCATTCTTAAATTGCAAAAAAGAATAGCAAGATTGATATTAGATCAAGATCCCATAGCATCATCTTATAACTAGGATGGATGAGTATTGAACAAAGAATCAAATATCATAAATATCTTCTTGTTTCAAAATGTCTAAAGAATGAAGCACCTATACAGTCAAACTTGTCTATAGCGACCATTGAAGGGAGTTCTGAAAATAGGTCGCATAAGACAGGGGGTCGTTGAATAGAGGTTGTGATATTTGCTCCCAAAATCTCGAGAGGAAAAACCTAGTTCAGGTATATAAATCCGCATCAACTTGTAACCCTTTCGTGTGGAGGACAAATGCATGAATAGAGCTTAAATTCTGGCAAGAAAAAGGTATAATGAAATAAAAAAATATGATCAATTATCGTTAAATATTTCCGTCCTTTGTGGGTGAAATTAAAAAAAAAGAATATTAAATGATCGAGTTTTTTACTTTCGTTCAACAGCTATTGTTATCTTAATTGTTATCGTAATTAGAATTAATCATTATGATTAGAAGAATGTAATTTCCTGACAAAACATTTTCAAAGTTCAATCACTTGCCAAAAGCTATAAATAGCCTAATCACACAATCAGCATGTGTTTACCTTGATCTGTTACCGCACGTTAAATGAATGTTGACAGAAATATATGCTGGGAACCAGTACTTCATACAAATATTTTCTATAATAAACAATTTTAAATATTTAATTATAAATAAGAAATAAACCCAAATAAACCAAAACAACAATAATAAATCATCACGTGAACAACTTACCTGTAAAAAAAATGGCGGTCTTACACAATAACGCTAATTCCAGGTATGCAAGACTGGGTTTTATTTATTTATTTTCGAACTTATGGTTTGATATTTAGTTGTTCAACACAGGACTTTCAGTCGACAACGACTCTGAAAACATGGTCGTTAGTCGCGTTAGACAGGGGGTTGTTATATAGAGGTCAAATGAATGGGAAAACTCAGGGGAGGAATAAATTAGGTTGGATAACACAGGAAGTCGTTATATGGAGGGGGTCGCTAAGGCAAGTTTGACTGTATATTTAAAAAATAAAATCCAGTACTTGTCTCTTACTCCTTACTCTCTCCGAAATGTTGTAAGTGAAAAATTACAAATCCCAAAGGCAAAAACTGAACTTTTTAAGAAAACTTTTCATACTCTGGAATGAACTTCCGTTTTCGATACGGCAAGCTTCTTCTCATAGTGCATTTAAAACAAAAGTTAAAAGTCTCATTTTAAATGATGATGTACCTTAATTTACCATTAAATGTTTACTAAATCTTTTGTGTATACTTATTACAATGTATTGTGTAACTTTATATTGTGTACTTTACAATGAATGTCTAAATATGTCAATGAGGGCCTTAGGGAAGATTAGTTATCAACTAACTGTGTAACTCTCTATGAATAAAGAATTTATTATTATTATTATTATAATAAACCAAAGACTGAAATTGGTATTTGTTGCTTCTTTGCTAAGCACGCAGCATTAAGGAGAAAGAGCAAAGACTGGTTGGCTCAGAATCAGGATAATGTGTCAGAGTGGGGTGACATGTCTATCTGCAGACTGTTGTTTAAGTGAGCTAGCACTATAAAAATCTTAACTAAATGTGTTGGTCTAGCGCTAAGCGGACCTCATCATCATCTCATTGAAAATTAACTTGTTCTCGCCATGATATAGCTGAAAAATTGCTGAGTTGGCATTAAACAAGAATAACTCACTAACTCACTCAAAATATAATCCTGAAGTCAATTTAATATTTCGTCAGATTTAGTTTGGTGAAATGTTGGACGTAATTATGTTTTATACTTAACGTGTAAAGTTTTTAGTTGATGCCATTATTTTGGGATTATAGAAAAAGACTATTTAATTCTGCTTTTGTTGATAAATTTTAATCGGAAATGATATGACTTCAGATACAAGAAAAATTGGAATTGTGTGAATACTTTTATTCTCCCTCTAGTTTTCATGGGGTGAATGTTCTTAAAATTCAAATAGTTAAAATTGATGTTTTAAAGTTGTGCACAAACCCCAAAATCAAATGGAGACTTCACGAATAATAATGAGTTAACAACATTTGGAGTGTAGGTCATTGTCTATCACAAGCTTCATTGGGATTTTTTGTTTATTTTGAAAAAAAAGTAGGGTATGAAAATAATGTATGATACAATCACACGAGTATTGAATGAAAGACTGAAATAATTGTTTTTTAGTCAGATATAAAATGTTAGTTGTGTAACAGTTGATATGTAATAACTTTATTATTGTGTTCATTTTGTTTAAATTATGTTATTGTTTTGTAGTCGGGGGCAATCGTGGCCGTAATCACATGGTAGTTGGATTTACAACTACCTGTGCAGTCAGTGCCTATCACCACTAAAGTTGTGATTTCAAACCCCCTTCATGGCAGGTTGTACTAGATACAACATTATATGATAAAGTTTGTCAGTGACTTGCCACAGGTCAGTGGTTTTCTCCGTGTACTCTGGTTTCCTTCACCAATAAAACTGACCGCCACGATATAACTGAAATTTTGTTGAAAGTGGTGTTAAACACCATAAACCCAAACCTTGTTTTGCAGTTATTAATTAAAGGTGTTTACTCTTTCCAAATTAGGTATTAACAGTTAATTTTAATACTGTATTCTGGATCAATCATATTCTCAAAGAATTGACAAGTATGTTTATTTATTTATTTATGAGACACATATTGTTTGTACTATAAAACATTGTTATATAATCCTATATATTAGAATAGTTATTTTTATTACCAATTCTTGTTTAACATGCAGTTTTAATTTGTAGCTCATCTGGCCCAAAAGGCTAAGTAAGGTATTGTCATCATTTTGTATCTTTCGTTGTCTGTTGCCAATCTTCAGTAAACTTTTCACATTTTAATCCTTTTCTCACAAATCACTGAAACAAAAGGAACCAAAAGTTGTGTTTAGGTGGTCTTCAACATTTTATTGATTTTTGTTCCATTTGGATATTCAACATGGCTGCTTGGGTCAATTATAAATTCTCTGATTGGCTGAAATATTTCAAGACTTTTCTTCTCAGAAATCAAACACATGATGGAATTGTTACATGGTAGGGATATTCTTTACATGACCATTCACAAAGTTTTTCTTTTTTTTTGTGATGGGAAATATCATACATGTATAGCTTTACTGCAGGACAAATTTGTACCCTATGGCATCATGAATTAATAATGTTTCTCAAAAACTGCAAACTTGATTTAACCCAATATGTGCATGAATAATCATTGGATGGCCCTTTGCAAATTTAAAATGTTTTTTTTTAGCTCACCTTGCCAAAGGCAATGTGAGCTTTTGCCATCCTTCGTCCGTTGTAACTTTTCACATTTTAATCTTCTTCTCTGAAACCCCTTAGCCAAATGAACTGAAACTTGGTAGGAAGTATCTATGGAAGGTCCTCTATAACGTTTGCTCTTTTTGTCCCGATCCATCAACAAACATGGCGCCACAGGCAATTCTTGTTTCTGATTGGCTGATTTTGTTAAATCTTCTCCTCTGAAACCGCTTGGCCAAATGAGCCGAAACTTGGTAGGAAGCATCTATGGAAGGTCTTCTATAAAGATTGCTCATTTCGTCCCAATACGTTAACAAATATGGCTGCCACAGGCAATTCTTGTTTCTGATTGGTTGATTTCTAAAAAATCTTCTCCTCTGAAACCGCTTAGCCAAATGAGCTGAAACTTGGTAGGAAGCATCTATGGAAGGTCCTCTACCAAGATTGCTCATTTTGTCCCGATCCATTTACAAACATGGTCGCTACAGGCAATTCTTGTTTCTGATTGATTGATTTCTAAAAAATCTTCTACTCTGAAACCGCTTTGCCAAATGAATCAAAATTTGATAGGAAGCAACCTTGGAAGGTCCTCTATAGAGATTGCTCATTTAGTTCCGATCCGTTAACAAACATGGCCACCACAGGCAATTCTTATTTCTGATTGGCCGATTTTTTTAAATCTTCTCCTCTGAAACCGCTTGGCCAAATGAACCGAAACTTGGTAGGAAGCATCTATGGAAGGTCTTCTATAAAGATTGCTCATTTCGTCCCGATCCGTTAACAAACATGGCTGCCACAGTCAATTCTTGTTTTTGATTGGTTGATTTCTAAAAAAATCTTCTCCTCTGAAACCGCTTAGCCAAATGAAACGAAACGTGGTAGGAAGCATCTAAGGAAGGACCATTAACAAATGTGGCCGCCACAGGCAATTCTTGTTTCTGATTGGTTGATTTCTAAAAAATCTTCTCCTATGAAACCGCTTGGCCAAATGAACCGAAACTTTGTAGGAAGCATCTATGGAAGGTCCTCTATCAAGATTGCACATTTCCTCCTGATCCGTTAACAAACATGGCCACCACAGGCAATTCTTGTTTCTAATTGGTTGATTTCTAAAGTCTTCTCCTCTATAACCGCTTAGCTAAATGAACCGAAACTTGGTAGGAAGCATGTATGGAAGGTCCTTTATAGAGATTGATCATTTTGTTTTGATCCATTAACAAACATGGCCACCACAGGCAATTCTTGTTTCCGATTGGTCGATTTCTAAAAAAATCTTTTCCTCTGAAACTGAGTAGCCAAATGAACCGAAATTTGTTAGCATCTATGGAAGGTTCTGTGCTATGTTTGCACAAAGCAGAATGAAAGGTGAGCGACATGGCTGAGCCTCTAGTTTTGTTGTGGACCAGAAATTCAAGATAGTGTCTTATCACAGGACTTGACAATATAAATCTAAAAAAAAACAGAATATAAATAATATTTCTCAGAAATCACAAAGTTACTTGGAAGCCCCATTGCATGATAAGTAGATGAGCCTCTAGTTTGATAAAATGATGATCATGTAGCTTAATTTTAATAATGTACTTATTGATAAAAGGCATGACATATTCAACTTGCAGACGAAATAAAAAATATTTATTCATTTATATAATAATTTAAATAATTTATAAGCAATATATTAAAAGAAACTTAGACAAAGATTTTTATTTGACTTTTGTTAATAAATTTTTATTCTGTTCATGTACATTAATTTGAAGCAATCTTATTAAAATCAGATCTCTCACCTTTACTGATATATCACGATGAGTGAGATCTGAGGAAACCCCATTACGGGTCATATGCAAGTGACCCTATAAGTCATGACCTTTACCATCCCATGAAAGTGTTATGATTTCATACATAACTGCTTTGCATGCTACGAGCAATCCGAATGGCCGAAAAATGTCATAAATTATTATATTTATGACATTAGGTCACTCGCATGTAACCCGTTATGGGATTTTCTAAGATCTCCAACGTCATGGCATATCAGTAAAGATAGCCAAATGAGAAATCCGATTTAAATCAGATTGAATTTGAACGTACCGGTATGATAGTTGTAGTTTATAGACATCTCATGCATATATTGTGTTATTAGGGGCCGCTGTGGTCGTGATCGTATGGTAGTTGGATTTATAACTACCTTTGCAATCAGTGCCTATCACCACTAACGTTGTGAGATCGAACCCCACTCAGGCTAGGTGTACTCGATACAACATTATGTGATAAAGTTTGTCAGCGACTTGCGACAGGTCGGTGGTTTTCTCCACCAATAAAACTGACCGCCACTATATAACTGAAATATTGTTGAAAGTGGCGTTAAATACCATAACCCCCCTCCTATATTGTGTTATTATATATATGTTGCAATTACTTATAAAACGTTTACATGTTATTGATTATAGAAGTCAATTTGTTCCTTGTTAATGTCATGTTTATGTAGCAAATATACCGGTATATCTTGTTCGTCTTTTTAGTTCACCTGGACCAAAGGTCCAGGTGAACTATTGCCATCACTTGGCGTCCGTCGTCTGTAAACTTTTCACATTTCAAGCTTCTTCTCCGAAACCACGGGGCCGATTGGAACCAAACTTAGCAGGAATGTTCCTTGGATGGTCCTCTACAAAGTTATTGTTTTTCGTTCCAGTCGGATATTCAATATGGCTGCCAAGGCCAATAATATGCTCTGATTGGCTGAAATTTCAAAGATCTTCTTCTCTGAAACTAATGAACTGACTGAACCCAAACTGTACATGAATGATCATTGGAATGTCCTTTACCAAGTTACTGTTTTTTATGCCGATCGGAAATCCAAGATGGCCGCCATCGCAGGACATAGATTAACATTGGACCCTATCGGAAAATGTTCAAATGCCTTCTTCTCAGAAACTACAAATATGATTAAAGCCAAACTGTACATGAATGTTCATTGGAAGGTCCTCTACAAAGTTTATGTTTTTTATGCCGATCGGAAATCCAAGATGGCCGCCACCGCAGGACATAGATTAACATTGGACCCTATGGGAAATATTCAAATGCCTTCTTCTCAGAAACTACAAATATGATTAAAGCCAAACTGTACATGAATGTTCATTAGATGGCCCTCTACAAACTTTAGGTTTTTTGTTCCGGTATGAAATTCAAAATGGCGGCTACGGCAGGACTTAGTTTAACATTGGACCCTATGGGAAAAATGTTTCAAAATGCTTCTTCTCTGAAACCACTTGGACAGTTGAAACCAAACTGCCCAGGAATGATCATTGGAAGGTCCTCTACAAAGTTTCTGTTTTTTATGTCGATCGGAAATCCAAGATGGCCACCACCGCAATACATAGATTAGCATTGGACCCTATGGGAAAATGTTCAAATGCCTTCTTCTCAGAAACTACAAATATGATTAAAGCCAAACTCTACATGAATGTTCATTGGATGGTCCTCTACAAACTTTACGTTTTTTGTTCCGATATGAAATTCAAAATGGCGGCTACGGCAGGACCTAGTTTAACATTGGACCCTATGGAGAAAATGTTTCAAAACGCTTCTTCTCTGAAACCACTAGGACAGTTGAAACCAAACTGCCCAGGAATGATCATTGGAAGGTCCTCTACAAATTTTCTGTTTTTTATGCCGATCGGAAATCCAAGATGGCTGCCACCGCAATACATAGATTAACATTGGACCCTATGGGAAAATGTTCAATTGCCTTCTTCTCAGAAACTACAAATATTATTAAAGCCAAACTGTACATGAATGTTCATTGGATGATCCTCTACAAACTTTACGTTTTTTGTTCCGATATGAAATTCAAAATGGCGGCTACGGCAGGACTTAGTGTAACATTGGACCCTATGGGAAAAATGTTTCAAAACGCTTCTTCTCTGAAACCACTTGGACAATTGAAACCAAACTTCCCAGGAATGATCATTGGAAGGTCCTCTACAAAGTTTCTATTTTTTTATGCCGATCGAAAATTCAAGATGGCCGCCACCGCAGGACATAGATTAACATTGGACCCTATGGGAAAATATTCAAATGCCTTCTTCTCAGAAACTACAAATATGATTAAAGCCAAACTGTACATGAATGTTCATTAGATGGTCCTCTACAAACTTTACGTTTTTTATTCCGATATGAAATTCAAAATGGCGGCTATGGCAGGACTTGGTTTAACATTGGACCCTATGGGAAAAATGTTTCAAAACGCTTCTTCTCTGAAACCACGTGGATAATTGAAACCAAACTGCCCAGGAATGATCATTGGAAGGTCCTCTACAAGGTGTGTGTTTTTTATGCCGATCGGAAATCCAAGATGGCCACCACCGCAGGACATAGATTAACATTGGACCCTATGGGAAAATGTTCAAATGCCTTCTACTCAGAAATTACAAATATGATTAAAGCCAAACTGTACATGAATGTTCATTGCATGGTCCTCTACAAACTTTACTTTTTTTGTTCTGATATGAAATTCAAAATGGCAGCTACGGCAGGACTTAGTTTAACATTGGACCCTATGGGAAAAATGTTTCAAAACGCTTCTTCTCTGAAACCACTTGGACAGTTGAAACCAAACTTCCCAGGAATGATCATTGGAAGGTCCTCTACAAAGTTTCTGTTTTTTATGCCGATCGGAAATCCAAGATGGCTGCCACCACAGGTCATAGTATTAACATAGAACCATATGGGGAAAATACAGAAATATATTCTTCTCTGAAGCTATTGCACTGATTGAACCTAAACTGTGCATCAATCATTGGAAGGTCCTTTACAAACTTTGTGTTTTTTATGTTGATCGTAATTCCAAGATGACTACCACTGCAGGACATAGTTTTTACATAGGACCAATTGGTTTTTATTATAACCAGGTGAACGATACAGGCTCTTGAGAGCCTCTGGTTTAAATATGAACTTTGTCACCTGGCAGGTGTTTCAATGTTATTAAATGACTGAAAAACAAAGAATAAAATTAATTCAATAAGGGAGATAAAAAATTTGGAAAAATAATTAAAATTACCAGTATATACTCACAATTTTCACCTTTTTTTTTTCAAAAATGGATTGAGCAGAAATATTTTAAACTATTAAGTCAAAATTAAAATTTTCTACAGAAACTACTATTAAAGTTTATATAAATTTATATAATTATTATATTTTTGTCACATCACCGTACATTACATATATCGCCTTCTGAAAAATAAACAGGGGTCATTAGTATATTTCAGGTACCAAGATTCCGAGGTTGTGAATTTCATGGAATTAAAAACGGTTCAAATTATGGGTTTATTCATTTAAACGTAATCATTAGGAAAGAATATTCACAATTATGTTTTTGCATGGTCATTTAAAAAAAATACTTAATGACAACTTTCATACAAAAATACAATGTAAAACACATTTCATTTACATAGTTTGCTGCCAAAATTGATAATGACAGTTAAAAACATTTAGTAATGATAATTTATACAAATAGATAAAAAAAAAAGGGGGAGGGGGTAATAGTTGTTTCAAGGGAAATAACTGACTTATGTTTCTCATTCTATATATTTATTATTACTTTTGTGAAATAAATTGTCATGTGCATTATTTTTATAAACAATGCATGTGAATAAATATTTTCTATTACTTGTGTTGTGTTGTACTCTAACCACACGATTCCCATTTGACCCTCTTTTCACTTCAGAATTAGATGTTTTCCAAGTCATACTTAAACACCATTAGAATGGCTAAGAATATTTGGAATTTATTATTCGTTTTTCGGCAGGATATACTGGAATATTTACCACATTGGTAATGGGATGGTTTGCATGCTTTGCCTGAGTACTCGAGTGCAATAGATTTTTGGGTCGAACTCAAGTCAGGTCAAACAAAAGACTATAAAATTGGTAATTGCTGCTTCTCCACATGCATTTTAATGTGTCGGAGCAAAGACTGCTTGCCTCGGAATCAGAATAATGTGTCAGAGTGGAGTAACATGTTTACCCAGACTGTTGTTACATAATTATCTAGCATGATAAAATCCAATGAAGTACTGGTAAGGAGATACATGTCATCAATTTGTATATTATCATTTATCAGATGGGGGACATCTTCGACTAGTGGTCCATCACTATGCAGAGCTTGATGACAAACAATAATACAGCTACATATTACACAAATAAGTTAGCCTCTACAGCATACAATGACAAAAACAGACTACCAGGTAGTTCTACGCATGAATTGTTTTCTTAAAATTTACAATGTGTGTGCATCAATGTGCAATGTTTGAATAATGTTGAAGGAAAACTGTTGCAGTTTCAGATTACACAAACAAGGTGCCTTCTATGACATGCAATAACCCATTTACAAACTTGGCAATTTAAAAACATTGTTCAAATCTGTCCAAAACAGGTGCATATCTTTTCAGTTTTAATAATTTTAAATGAAAACTTGCAGTTACAAATTACTCAAACTAGGTACCTGTTCAGGGTTTCAAACATATGGACAGAGATAGCAATTCCAAGACATGTGCTCGCAGGTGGAAATATTGGTGTACATGAGATGTAGTTGTTCGTTTTTGCTGGTATTGTTGACCATCACATAATATTAGTATATGTATTAACATGAAATACTGTTCAACTTGGCATTAAACACCAATCAATTAATCACACATTAACATTTCTCTTGTTTATCTTGTATTTATACATTGAACAAAATTAGATTGACGATTGATAGAGTGTTCTGTTATATCGAAGGATCTGTAATTGGATTTACATCTACATCTACCAATGTAATCGGTGCCTATCACTATCCAAAGTTGTAAGTTGGATTCCCACCAATTGTGAGGTGTACTTGACACAACTTTGTGTGATAAAGTTTGACAGTACTTCATTTTCATCTACTGTCATGTTGTAACTGAAGTATTTTCTGAAAGTTGTGTTAAACAAATGTAACTCAACCCTGTACAGAAGATTTCAAAATCGCATGCTTGTAAACATGAGTCAATAAGAAATACATGTACACACAAATCAGAAGTAGGGGCTGTCGTGATCATATGGTAGTTGGATTTACAACTACCTGTGCAATCCGTGCCTATCACCACTTAAGTTGTGAGTTCAAATCCCGTTCTTGGAGAGGTGTACTCGATACAACAATATGTGATAAAGATTGTCAGTGATTTGTGACAGGTCGGTGGTTTTCTCCGATTTCGTCCACCAATAAAACTGACCGCCACGATATAACTGAAATATTGTTGAAAGTTGTGTTATACACACCACAGTTGCTTGAATTTCAATGATTTAAATAAAAAAAAAATAGTAAAAAAATATAGTATATATGATAGACTCAGATCGACGTTGACTTCTCAAATCGGCGTCCACTGACGTCATTATCTCAAATTACGGTCCTATTTAAGGGTATTCTCAAATCGGCGTCTTTTCCAAATTCTGAGATCTATGGCCGATTTATTGTTATCAATTAGACGTCCTTTTCAGAGCGAAGATCAGATGTGATTGTACCTTGTCACATGATTGATGTTGGTCAAATTTGTACATCATCTGCATTGCATATTATATCAAATGAATGCAAAAAGTCAAAGTTCCAGGCATAAAATCAGAGCGCCTAATCTGAGTTTTGTCTACAAAAAAAAAAACTCACCAGCGACCCTCTTATGTAAACCAGTTTGAAAGCAAAATCTAATACGACATTGATTGGCATTGTAAATCCCAAATTCAATATGGTTGAGCAGTGGGTGCATTCAAGCAGTTTTATGTAGACCTTCGTGTTCTATTCTATTTTTAATTTTTAATATTTGTGCAGCCTATAAATATTAGCTATAATACTAATTTTCCTGTTTTAATAGCAGTATTCCGGACAAAAAATAGAAACAAAAGCGACATACTGTAAATTGAGAAATCGTTGTAATTACATGTGGTTTTTTTTGCGTGTTTTCTAACCTGTTATTGAAAGTTGGGGGGTTTGTTTTGACGGGTGTGACGTCATTTGAAGTATCCTTCAGTGACGTTATTGGACGTTGATTTGCAAAAGTGAGACCATAGATTTGCGAATTGGACGCCGATTTGAGGATTGGACGTCGATTAGAGGCTGGACGTCGATCTGAGTCTTACATATATATATACTATATTTTTTTACTCCTTTTTTTTATTTAAATCATTGAAATTCAAGCGACTGTGTACACACATAACTCAACCCTGTTATACAGAAGATTTCAAAATCGTAACTTGTCAACATGAATCAATAAGAAATACATGTATACACAAAACAGATCTAGAGGTACTAATATATTGAAGGAAGGTCCAATATTTTCATTCAAGAGACCTTCTGTACATTCCCGATTTGATTCTAAAATTATATGTTTTCTATAGGAGTTATTTACCTTAAAGTGGGCAATATGGTACCCATTCTAACAAGAGCAATGTAAAGGACAAAGAATTGGAGTCTAATTTTCTTCAAAATATAGATATTTGAACCTTGTAAAAAATCACAGGATAATTTTTTAGCAAATATAAAAATACACAAGTTGATACAATATTCTAATTTTGAATATTGTATCAACTGATTATGGGGAAATATATATTTCCAATGAAAGGGGACTTTTTACCAACATTAAAGGAAAATAACTCTTATTAAACATTTGAAAACTTGCAATTTTAGAATCAAGTGGTAAATGTGCTTATCATATACTTGTAGAAGAATGGTCCAAGCAGGCTGATAAAGCAAGTTTATTAACTGCTTCCAGAATTTTAATACATGGCTTTCCGTCAATGTTCGTAAGTAAGTTCACTTCGTGAATTTCTGGAAAACTGTGTTTACAAGCATGGCGAACTAAACTGTTTTATTGAATATTTGCACAGAAATTTATTAGCTGCCAAATTTCTCTCTTATGATATTGAAAGTGCTAGAAAAAAATGCATTTATTGGATTTGCGTATTAAAACAATAATTTTTTTGTTCTATAGCTACGTATTTAATTCTAGTCAAAAATGACTAAACATTTTGGTACAAATTAGTTATTTCCTCTGTTGAAGTATATGATAAACAGATCATAACATGTCATTTTTGATGTCATACCCTTTATCAGCCCTCATTCATATATCATCTCTTGAGCCTATCGGCTCTCGGGCTGATATCATGACCTAGGGCTGATAAAGGGTATGATATGAAAAATGCCATGTAATAATCTATATATATGGTCTATTAAAATATCAATAAAGGAAGGAATAAACTCAGTCCGTCTCTACAAACTGATACCACTCATTATAATCATAGCATAAATGACAAAAAATCAAAAAAATATCTAATAATTTAATAACAATAATCAATAAACAACAATTACATGCTCAGAAACAAATTCTTAAAAATCAAGTTTTCAAATCAACATTTTTTTTTCTAAATGTATATAAATAATATATACAAACTCAAATTTTGGTCCATTATTAAAAAAGTTACCCATTAGTTCTCTATGTTAATTATATTTTACTGTATAAATAATAATAATGTAATATCATTTTTTAATAGAAATTACACAGTAAAGTTATAAAAAAAAGAGATTGGAAAATTTGAATTTATCAAATAAAATAACTTTAACAAAATTAAAAAATGGCTGACGAATTTACATGTAGATTTATAAGCATTGTTTTCTTATCTATTACGGTATATTTAAAAATTACATGATTCAACAAATTCACCACTCTTCAACAATAAATAACAATATGATTAAATTAAAAACAACTTCAAGTCCCCTCTTTATGTTCTTCTTCTGGACCAGGACTGAGATTTAAAACAAATGGGTCCTTCACAGTGACATGGAAGGACTAAATGTATGCATTAGCAGTGTTAATCACAATTGAACCTTTTTATCTCATACTTTCTTAAGCTCTTATATATATACAATATACATACATTATCGGAAGATATAAAAATTTATTTGTACGGCCTATATAAATAGGTAGAAAAACGAGCCTTTGGCAAGCTTTTCTAGCTTGTTTCAGTGAGTGCATTAATTTTACATGTAACGACAATGTACATATATTATGTTTATCCTGCAATATCAAAAAGTCCAATACAACTGCCAAATTGTTTGAAAAATAGCTGAAACAAGCGTCGTTCTAATTGTTTTCAATGGCATCATCTGTGACATCAGTGCTTATACTGTTACCGTTTCTTTCTGTCGCTCTACATAAATCAGGTACCAGAAATGCTTTACTAAGTCCATGACCTAATAACACTAAAGTTTATTTGACCCACTTTATTAGTACTCAAAATCACACTATTGTAGGATAGTTCTAGTAATCACCAATAATAAGATAAATATCCTGGTATAATTATTGATGTTTCCTTCAAATTCTACATAATGATGTTCTAATGTATCTACTTAAAACGTTTAAATCTATTGTATAAGAGATAGACCATGTAGACAACAAGATAGATGGCAAAAAAAACCATATTTCTTTCCTACTACACATTGGGCTAACAATATGGAAAGTTCAAACACCAATGACATCAAATGAAAATAAAGAAATATACGAAATTACAGGAGGGAAGGGAAAATTACAACTACACCCCCCCATCAAAATATAACTGTTAATGATAAATATTGATTTTTTTTTACTTTTGCAATGACATTTAATTTTTTGCATAATATTTATTTCAAAATTTTACATGGAACAACCCCCCCCCCATCTTAATCATCTTTTTCCACCATTGTTTACAGAGCTGTCTTTATACATTTCTTTTTCAAGTTTCCATGCAGCTTTAATAAGAATGACATGCTTCTTGAGTTAATGCACCATGTTCTGAAGACTTGTATATCCATTTATTTTCATCCAGGCTTAAAGCAATAGAACAGAAACATTGGTGAACCCTAAAATAAATATTACTTACAAACAAATTTCTTCAGATGAAATATTAATAATGAACAATAATATATAAAACAAGTGACTTCATCCACAGTAATTACCAGAAAATTGTGAATTCTAAAAAAATTACATGTATATGTTATTATACATAGGGTTAGGGTTAGGGTTATGGTGTTTTAATGCCACTTTCAACAATTCAGTTAGATCATGGCATTTAGTTTTATGGATGAAGGAAACCGGAGTACCGGAGAAAACAACTGACCTGCTGCAAGTCATTGACAAACTTTATAACATAATGTAGAATAAAGTACACCTCACCATGAGCGGGATTCGATCTCGCATTTACTTTATTCTTTACTATATACTGGAAACAGCTGAAACAGTGAGTGAGTGAGTGATTGTTGTTTAATGCCAACTCATCAATTTATCAGCTATATCACGGAGAGAACAAGTTAATTTTCAATGAGATGATGATGAGGTCCGCTTTGTTCTCAGACCAACACGCTAAGTTGGATTTTTATTGTACTAGCTCACTGAAACAACAGTCTGTGGGTAGACATGTCACTTCAATTGGACACATTATTCTGATTCAATCCAACCAGTCTTTGCTCTTACTCCTTAATGCTGCGTGCTTAGCAGAGAAGCAACAAATGCCAATTTCATAGTCTTTGGTTTGACAACCGGGACTCGAACTCACGATCTACCGCACTCAAGGCGAGCACGCCAACCATTACACCACCGATGCGGATCCAGCTGAAACAGGTGGTATACACGATTGCCTAACAGGTGGTACTCATTATGGTTATGATAATAGACATGTCTTGACTACATATTTAATATAAAAAAAAAATGCAAATCAGCTTTCTTTAAGACATGTGTAATAAATGTATTAACTTTTATTTTTCTTACCTTAGGATTCCAATACATTAAATAGACCTGCTTGAGGGACCAATCTCTCATCAACTCCTTTCCATGACATATCAACTTTAACTAAAACAGTGTAAAACACAATTATTATTCAACTTACTATGTATTTATCAATAAACTTTGAAACTACAAAAATGTATGCGAGATATACTACAACTGAATACAAAGAACAGTATACCAGATGTAGTAACGTTTGTAAGTTAAACCTCATGAGTGAGTGAGTAATTGTTGATTAACATCAAATGAGCAATTTTTCAGCCAACAAAAAAAGCCACAACAAGATTGCTACATGTAGACATCAGGCGGGTGAATGTACGTCATAATTGGAAGCCATTTTGTACCGCTTGAAGGTAAGTTTTTACTTATAGCATTAGTTATTGTAAGGATAACATTAAATATGATAGTGCGTCAAATGCCCTTAAATGTCTGCTAAACAATGATGTGTCCATCATTCAAAAGCTTGTTGTCATACTCTCAAACACTTCGACAATGCTTTTGCAACAGGTGGATATAACATTGTCGAAGTGTTTGAGAGTTTGATAATAAGTTTTTGAAAGATGGACACACCGTTGTTTAGTGGATATTTAGGGGCATTTGACCCAGTATCACATTTAATGTTATACTTACAATAACTAATGAAATAAGTAAAAACTTACCTTCAATCGGCACAAATGGCTTCCAATTATGACTAGGGGTGTAACGATACCACTTTCACACGATACGATTCATATCACGATACTTAGGTCATGATCCGATACATATCACGACACTTAAAACTAATGAAAATGCATTTCATATTAATGAAGAAGTGTACACTGTTATTCATTAGTTCAGTTGCTGTAAGACATTTTCATTTAATGTAGGTTATTTGTAATATCAGTGTTTTATTTTGATTGTAATAATAATATTTATAAATTTAATTGAATAAACATGAATTAATAGACTTTGTTTCACTAGAAACTATAGAACTAACTCTTGGCTAGAATATTTATGCTAGTAAGCCTAGCAAGTCAAATCGCCCCACTGCAAAATCGTCCTCGTCAATATCGCCCCCACATTTATCAAAATCGACCCCACATTAATCAAAATCATCCCCATCAATTAAATGTAATGAAGAAATTAACTTGATTATAAAATAGAGTTATATACAATAACTTTTCCCTCTATGTTTATGTATACGTTTTCATTAAAAAAAATCATGAGAGATCCGACCGAACGTGATTACATTATTTTAATTGCTAAGATAGTTAACTTGAGATCAATATTTTGATATTTTATATTATTGTTTGTAAATCAGTTTGATAATCTTAATACACAATATCTTTCATATTTTGTGTATCTTTGTGGTATTTTAATTGAAATAACTTATAGTGCGACATGTCTATCCGCGGACTCAGTGAGCTAGCACTATAAAAATCCAACTGAGTGTGTCATTTGTGAATGATATTATTTGTAACAGTCACTGGCCATTGTGTTTAATGCCAGTCATAATGGTAGCAGGTTTATATAATTGTATTACCAGCTCGGGGAAGCTTATATGGCTTTGTAGCAAGTTTTTATTGCAATATCAAGAATATATCATTGGCTTTGGGTCTCCTTGATGTGCTTCTGCTTGGAACAACAAAGCAAAAACTAATTATGTAGCTAATTAATCACTACACAAACAGTGCATCTATATACTTTACAAAGAAATGCTTAATTAAAAGAAGATTATTAATTACCCTCACTTAACCGACAGAATTAAACAATAACGTTTCTGATTACATGTACTGTAATTGTTATTATAATATATATTATCTCAATTATCCCCAATATCAGAATGTCGTTGTCAAAACCAATAATAATAACTATTATTATTTGTTTTTAATGTTGGGGCGATTTTGATTAATGTGAGGGCAATATTGATGGGGGCGGTTTTGCAGTGGGGCGATTTGGCCAGCTATCCCTAGTGAGTAATAAGAAAAAAAGTGTTTGTAAAATTAAATACTAAAATTGAACTGCTTCTGTCAAAGAACCATTCATGAATATTCTTTTTCAAAAATCTACTTGGATTGGTCTTAAGGATGACCTCTGTGTTGTGTCTATCTCACGTGGTACAGAAGTAGCTGGTTTCCCCAAAATAAATATTGACACAGTAGAAAGAAGTTGGTATTCATAACTATTAGCCTGTCGCCACAGTAATGGATTTAATTCAAGAGATGCAGGGTTTTCCCTATTGTTGACCAAAACCTCCTCATTTCCCCTACCTATGATAGTCTAAGACGTAGTTGGCTGCTCAACATGACTGAAAACAATCAGTGTTTTTTTTTTATTTCTCAAGTCGATGATATCCATGTGATGTCTTGCAATATGCTTTTCCATTATATTTCATTTTTGCATCATAAATACGACAATCCGTCGTATCTTTGTTTATTGACCCATCTCCATCAGATTGTTTCATTAAAACTGAAGAATTTCCACACGAAACTGGGAGAATTGTGTGAACCCACGGAAACAAAAGTTTTATTCTACGCCATGTTTGTTTATTATAGTTTTACTACCTCACTTGTGGAGAGTTTGTTTTTTGATACGCTTTAATTAAAAAACGGTATTGGATCGGAATCGCTTCCGGGAGCATGTATCGATTTGTGGATCACAAAAGAAAATATTGTGATGCATCGGTGGATTGTTACACCTCTAATTATGACGTACATTCACCCCACTGGACATATGTACCCCGCCGCAATAGAAAGAGGTGTACTGTTTTAGAATAGTCGCATTCACATAAAAATGTCCCAAAAGTTCAAAAATATTACTTACAATCTTATCAAATAAGGATACTGTCTGTCACACATTTTCAAAGCAGTTACATTCACAAGAATGTTTAACGCCACTTTCAACAATATTTCAGTTATATCGTGGCAGTCAGTTTTATTGATGGAGGATGGGTATTAGGAGAAAACCACCAGTCTGCCGTAAGTCACTGACATACTTTATCACATAATTTTGTATTGAGTACACCTCACCATGAGCAGGTTCGTAGGCAAAAAATAGCGGCAAAGCAGGCTCAACTACATGTCATGACTAATAATCCTACCAAATATGAACAAATTCCGTCATATGGTTTTAGAGGATTTGAGTTCACAAAGTGTCAGAGACGGATTGATGGACAGACAGACGCAGACCATTACTATGTCCCTTCCGTGTGATGCAGTGGGGACAAAAAATGCATACATGTACAATATAGATAGTGGTTAGTTAAACAGCAAACAAACAATATCTTATGTTAGGCTTTACGCTAAAAATAATTCTACAAGAATATTATTCCACTACATGAATAATACCTGTAATCCTGCTGGCAAAGACAATCGTTTCTTCAATAACTTAATAACATCTTCTACTTGTAGTCTGTTTGAACAACGAACAAATTTCTTTTCTAAAGATGGCATCACATGTTGTTGATGTCCTCTACCATGTCCATGGTGAACACTGAAACAAATTTAATAACACCGCTGCCATTAGATTAGAAGATCTAAGATTATTATTTAAGGTAACAACCATTTAACTTTTGGGGAGGATCCAGCTGGGGTCTATGTTTTTATCTGGAAATTAATTTTCTGTCACCAAATATTGTAGAAATAAAAATAAAAATGAACTGAAATATGCAGTTTTCAATGAGAAATTTTGGAAAAAATTAGCAAAATTTTACTGTGTCCAAAAAAGAAATATTCTGATTTTTTTTCTTGTCAAAAACATTTTCTAGCTCAGGGGGTAAAACATAGACCCCCACACACTTTAAAGTTAAATGGTCTGTCCCTAAGTTACAGCTTCATCCATATTCTTGATCAGTGATTGTGACATAAATAAATGTCCAAATATACCGATTATCGCCTTGTTCTTGCTGTAAATTGATTGTGTAGTGTCTTTCTCTATGTAATATTTTACAGTATCATTAAGTGTACTGAATTATCATGAACACACACTCAAGGATAACAAGAGGTTCACCTCAGTCTGAATCGCTCATCTGCTTATTTATGTACTATTTTGGGGTTAGGGTTATGTTGTTTAACACCTCTTTCAACAATATTTCCGTTATACCGTGGTGGAGGAAACCACTAACCTACAGGTTGTAAGTCACTGACAAAGTTTATCACAAAATGTTGTATCGAGTACATCTCGCCATGAGGAGGATTTGAACTCACAACATTAGTGGTGATAGGTACTGATTGCAAAGGTCGTTGTAAATACAACTACCATACAATCATGTTCAATCAAGTTAGTAGATATGAAATAAAAAATGAAAAGAAGGGTTAATAAACATTTATATTTATGAACTGAAAAATTCATATAAAATCAATACCTGCTTTTCCTCATTCTGCATATAACATGCAAATTTACGTCAAATCATTAAGTCTATTCAGATGGAAGGAAACCTAATATTTTATATTTAATATAAAATATTAGGTTTTTTTTTACGTGCATGTATTATACATGCACGTAAAAAAAAACCGAATATTGCAAAATATTTTATTTTCCAAATTTTCATGCTGAAAACATCTGCAAAAATAAAATAAATTGTTTTCACGTTCTCTATTGCAATCAAGAAATGTTATTGAGACTTCTTTCTTTTATCCTATGTTTAACGACTGGTATATGGAAGTTATTTCCCCTTTAACTATATCATATAGCCCCATAAAAAAACCCGGTTAAATCTTCTTTCAATATTTTAAAGGGTGACTTATGTAGAAAGATAAACTTACTTGTATCTCTCTAAACAAATACATATCTTCTCGTCATATTTATACATATGTCTGTCATTGCTGGTTTGGATACATGTTAATTTAGGTTCTGGTATTTTCTCTACAACACCTGTACAAAATGGAATGAAAATGGTTAACCCGATTAATTTCTGATCAATGACTACCAATTATTGATTATCTTCAATAACGAGGTGGGAGGTTATAGTGCTTAACGTCATTTCCAACAATATTTCAGTTATATCGTGGCAGTCAGTTTTATTGTTGGCGGAAACCGAAGTACCTGCAGAAAACCACTGATAAACTTTATCACGAGGACCAGTGTGATAGGATTACAATATTTCTACATTAGAGATGATCATAAGTTCATATTTTAGCATCTGAGGTGTATGAAAGACTTTAAAATTTAAAAGGTAAGTTACCTATCAAATGTGGACAAATATTGTAGCTCATAAGAAACAAAATTAGAAATTGTTTCTGCCAAGAATATATTAATAGCTCTGTTTGCATCAAAATGCATAGAACTGTTTATATACATGAAACCATGAAAAAAATCAGCAATCTTTGAGGTGACACACTGATATCTTTTCTTAAGAAGAGTTTGCACAAACCAGATTTAAAGCTATGACTTATAAATTCTTATCTATAGCACGAAAATTTTGCTTCATAAGCATAAAGTTTGAGACAAATATTTTATGCTTTTTCCAAGAATTTTTTAAACTATTGTATTTTAAGGCATGTGGAGATATGTGGATGGAGATGACATTTTTCTTGGTGTAATACATACCAATATATATTTTAACTTTGTTGCTTCCTTTATGTCAATTTTATCTTTAAACTAGAGGCTGAGCGGGCTGAGCCTGTGTTGCTCACCTTTCATTCTGCTTTGAGGAAATTTAATACAGAACCTTCCATAGGTGCTTCCCACCAAATATCGGTTCATTTTGGCAAAGCAGTTTCAGATAAGAAGATTTTTAAAAATTGATCAATCTAAAACAGGAATTGCCTGTGGCAGCCATGTTTGTAAATGGATCAAAACGAAATGAGTAATCTCTATAGAGGATCTTCCGTTTATGCACCTTACCAAGTTTCATATCATTTGGCTAAGCGGCTTCAGAGGAAAAGCTGTTTTAGAAATTGACCAATAAGAAACAAGACTTGCCTGTGGCAGCCATATTTGTTAATTGATAGGGAAGAAATGAGTAATCTTTATAGAGGACCTCCATAGATGCATCCTACAAAGTTTCGGTTCATTTGGCCAAGCGGTTTCAGAGAAGATTTTTAGAAACCGACCAATCAGAAACAATAATTGCCTGTGGTGGCCATGTTTGTTAACGGATCAGAACGACATAAGCAATCGCAACAGAGGACTTTCCATAGATGCTTCCTACCCAGTTTCGGTACATTTGGCCTAACAGTTTCAGAGGAGAAGAATTTTTAAAATCAGCCAATCAGAAACAAGAATCGCCTGTGGCGGCCATGTTTGTTAATGGATCGGGACGAATGAGCAATCTTTATAGAGGACCTTCCTTAGATGCTTCCTTCCAAGTTTGGATTCATTTGGCTGTGAGGGATTTCAGAGGAGAAGATTAAAATGTGAAAAGTTAACGGACAATGGACGCCAAGTGATGGCAAAAGCTCACCTTGCCTTTGGCAAGGTTAAGGCAAGGTGAGCTAAAAATACAGATAAATTTTATCTGTATTTTTGTTTACATTATAGAAATTTATAGTAACAATCCAGGACCTGGGATTCCAATGTCATATGTCATGCTATTTTTTTGTGTTAAAATGTTTGAGGTGAGAGGTGACTGTGTTTTGTTGATATTGGTAGAATTTTTGACCATTACCACTGAAACATTTTTTTCATAACTGAAAGGAAAAAATCCTTCTATCCCCAACATTTACTGTCCAATGAGAAAAGATGTAAAAGCTATCCCTTTATTTCTAGTTTTTATATAAATTAAAATAGTTG
Source organism: Bathymodiolus brooksi (assembly GCA_963680875.1). Taxonomy (NCBI): domain Eukaryota; kingdom Metazoa; phylum Mollusca; class Bivalvia; order Mytilida; family Modiolidae; genus Bathymodiolus; species Bathymodiolus brooksi. The sequence continues at coordinate 50,826,344 of OY804577.1, forward strand.
AATTTTTAAAATTATTTATTCACCTAATTAATAAAATCACTAAAGTACATGTACTGAAAGATATTCTCAAATTTCCTCCTGTAATTGAGAAAAAAACCATACCTTTCTTCAGTTTTGAGAATCCTCTTGAATTATAAAATTCTTCCCTTCTTTTCTCCTCATCTACAAAAGCATTTAAAAAGAGGCATTGATTTATGTACACATGTAAATTATACTAGAAATTAACTGCTTTGTTAATTTTATTATCTAACCCAGGGTTGTCTTAACAGCATTATAGCCCCCTGGGCAAAGCAGTGCACAGGGGCTCATAGCTACACAACCACTCACAGGAATAAAACTGTAGATGTCGATAAATTTAAACAAATATTTCTTGTATTGGTACTTCCAACAAAACCAATGTTTAAACATTAAAAAACATGCTGTACACAACATACATAGATTAGCATTGGGCCTATGCTTGGCAAATGCCCAGCATGCCCAAGCAATAAGACAACAATGTATCTACCATTGTTTTGATAGACTAAGATAATAGTCAAGAAAAATATTGGCAGCAACTAGGATTGATATTGGTTCTGAGAAGGTTAAGTTTAACAGGTTGCAATGTACTTACTTTCAAATAGTGCTGGTACAATTTTGTAGACAATATCTTGCATTGTACGATCTGCCCTAAGATGAAGTTGTGGCTGTGTTTCATGTATTTTGATTCCACACTGTGGACATGACTTGCTCGTCTGAAGATACTTTACTATGCAACTTTTGCAGACTGAAAACAAAGTATCAGAAAAACATAAAATACATGTATGTGAATAGAAATTTGACTACGTTCCATATCATTTTGAAAAGGCATTGGTAAATTATATACAGTATATATAAAACTTAACAAAACCAGACAAACAAAAAAACTACAATTATATTTCTAAATTAAAAAAAAAAGTTGGAAAATTAAAACATATATTCAAAATTATATGCACTATTTATTAATGGGAAAAATGAGACTGCCCTTTAGACAGTGATTTGTTATTTATCCTGCAATCAGTACATTTGCTGTACAAATATGCTATACGAATAAATTTTTGCTTTATTCGTACTAGACAAATAAACTTTTCAGCCTACGAATAAACTTTTCAGCCTGCGAATAAACTTTCCTGGTACCCTGTAGCTATGTACAGCGGAGGGCGCAGACAAGTATGAAACTGGTACTAATGTAACGCGGACCACGAAGAAGACACCCTTGACAACATTTATGAAAGGCGAGGAATGACGCTTGTTTCTGTCCTTTTTGTTTAAATCTGACAAATTTTCCGACTTTTTTGACATTGCAGGATAAACACAATATACGTACATTGTCGTTAAATATAAAATTCATTTGTACTCACTGCGAAACATGCCTGAAAAGCTTGCCGAAGGCTCGCTATTCTGCCTGTTTCTAAAGCTCGTTCAAATAAATTTTATATTTACCGACAATGTACGTATATTGTATATATATAGGTGCCTTTAAGTCAGGTTTGACTGTAATTTGAAAAAATTATCATTATGCAACAGGCCTGATTTAGAATTAGCTGGCATTTATTGTTTGTTAATATCAATTTGTTGGTTATAAATAAAAAATAAGAAAACATTTGATCTTACATGTATGTAGACATTCTGTAGTGGTTGTAGCATCAATGAAATAACCAGCACACAGGGAACAGGTTATATGAGAATTTACATCTGATATCGTGATCTTCAAAAGCTATAAAAAAAAAACAAATGTAAAAACATAAAAATGTATATAAACTATAACAAAGAAAAGAGACTGTAATCACTCACATAGATGGGACAAAAACAAAAATTAAAAAATTAAAAGTAAAAATATGGGGCAAAAGTAAAGAATAACAATGAAAAGCAAAAGAATTCAGTCTACTGAAATTGGGGAAACAAAAAATAGCCACATATTTTTTTCAGTGTTCACACTAATAAAAATGGGTTTTTCAATGTATCGAAAACGAGTTTTTCATCTATATGATGAAATTAAGATTTGACAATTTAACGAAAGTGATTTGTCTGTACAAAGTGAATAAAATTTATCTACAATAAAGTTTCTGTGTCACTGGCTCACTGTCATCAAAGAGCTCCAGTCAAAAATGTTCCGTCAGCTTCCGGTACAAGTCAATTAGGCATGATTGGCATACAGGCGACGACAAAAAATAAGTATTGTAATCATATAGTATTATTATATCTTGAATCCAGAACTGCAGAAGATGTCGTTATCGGTTGATTATTTTTCTTTGTTTTTACCTATATGTTTCTGTGGTTAACTTCATCGATTAGTCAGATATGGATACAATAATGGACATAAACAATGACAAATACTAACAACGAGATTGAAATCGTCTACATGTGTAATTAAAGTACACAAAACCTTTGTAATGCTTAGATAAATGATAATTTGCACTGGCGTGCTACCATGAATAGTTTTAGACTTGCTACAGTGAAAAACACAATGCTTATTCATGTACATTCGTTCTGGCTTTGTCAACCATTACTTTCCGGTTGAGTCTCAAAAATTGTATTTAAGTAGACCCAGTTTTGTCAATGTACAAAATTGAAAGAATAGCATAAAAAAGCTCAATATCACAATTATATTTCCTTTTTATAATTTATTTAAGGTTCATTATAACAGTTGCCAAGGGTGTGTTCGACTTGCAAATTGATAAAAAGAGAAAAAAAACACAAATTTGTCTTAAATGAATAAAAATTATGAAAAAAAACAACAGCACATAGTCAAAATATTTTACATGTGGATGCTTTGTATAACATTAAAAGAAAGAAATACAAAATGGTTTGTGCAGAATTGGCATTCGCCAGTCACCTTCGACAGAATGGTCATGATTTTTTATAGAACTTGTAATGTGGAGCGACATATCTACCTGCGGATTGTTCGTTTCAGTGAGCTAGCAGTATAAAAATCCAACTGAGCGTGTTGGTCTAGAACAAAGCGGACGTCATCATCATCTCATTGAAAATTAACTTGTTCTCGCCATGATATACATGTAGTTGAAAAAATTGCTGAATTGGAGTTAAAAAACTATCACTCACTCACTCACTCACTTCAAAAAATGGCATATCGAGTGTACCCTTTGAGTTTGATAAGTATTACAATGAACCTTTAGTATGCAATTGTTTGTTTGTTCAGTATATATTACAAAAACCGGTCTAAGACATGGCATATGCACGCTGTTTAATATTTTGATTGTATATTTTGTTATGAAATTCTAGTTTTGTTTTACTTGCATTTCAGGTAGAAATGAATACTGGAAGCTTGTCGCCATTTGGTTGTTTCTACTGTCAAACGACATTCTTGAATTTTACAATATAATATAAATGTACCAATCAAATTGTCTGAAGCTAATACAAATAAAATGAGGGTGATCGCAAGATGTTTTAATAGTATTTCTTCGCCGTCTCGTTACTGTTTTTTTTTATCCTGCCCTGTTCTATTATTTTCATACTTATTTTGCTTTGCTTTTTTTATATTTTTAGATATAGATGCATCTGCTTTTAAAATTTATCATTTTTAAATGTTGCTAGTTTCTATGTGTCTCATTTATATCCATGCTTTTTGTTTACTCACATCAATATATATATATGTGCTTTTAAATTATGCTGGTGCTACTGCTGTGTTTTAATTGCTTTCATATTTTAGTTTAGTTTTAAATTTCATGGAAAGATTTAAATATGAGTGTTTTTTTTAACAAATATTGTGTACATCTTTTGTTTTATTGTTTGTATATACATATTCTTATGTCGGATTTAAAAGCTCACTAGAGCTGGTGTTATAATTGTTGATTCTTTCCGACTTTAAATAAAGCTTATTATATTCTATTTGAGCAGTTGCATTGACTGGATATTTATTTTTTTGGGGTTCTATTTAGTTACTGACCAAGATATAGTTTTCTGGTACCTGATTCATGTTGAGCAACGGAAAGAAACAGTAACAGCATTTATGTTTATAAGCGCAGACTTCACAGAGGACACAATCAAATATGACAAGAACGACGCTTGTTTCTGCTCTTTTTACACAATTTGACAGTTGCTTTGAGGTGCTTGACATACCACGATAGATACAATATACGTATATTGTCGGAAAATATATAATTCATTTCCACTCGCTGCGAAACAGGTAAGAAAAACTTGTATATAAATATTTTATATTTCCGACAATGTATGTATATTGTCTATTTATTTTCTCCCTCGTTTCACTCCTCAGAATTTTTTTTTTCTCATTAACTAAAATAATGTAATACAAATAAAACTTGACACAGTGTAGGATTGTGCGTTCGTTACAAGATCGCATAGCATTTATTATAAACATATATCAACATAACAAATTCATTCAGTCTGTCATTTCTACCCCAAAAAAATGCAAAATATATACGAGTAGTTGAAATTCTATTGGCATTAATCTGGGTGGATGGGCGGGGGACTATAACATCCAAATCACGAACTTTTGTCATATTACAAGTTGTAACGAACGTCGCATTAATCGAGTACACCTAAATTTTTCTTTATATGCCAACTGCCAAAATCGTTCGTGCGGAAAGGAATTCAATACTACAGCCTATGTTAATTTGCATATCTATAACGTCTATGTAAACATTATACTGTGAAGAAATTTAAATATCGTTTCCACAAAGTTATTTCCACAGAGTGACTTACTTCGTTATCAACGAGTATAAAATTCAAATATTGTATTATAAAAAGAATCTCCCACTACTCAATGTGTGATGCGCCTGGACAGCGACCGCAAGTGAATGTAGCGTATTAACATTAAGCACCAGCCGTGATGTCAGTGCCACAAAAAGCATAAAAAAATCAAGTGCTTGTGACAGTAGCAATTTAACATAGAAATAACAATTTTTTTATTGTACAAAGTAGCTGAAACAAGAAGCTGCACACTACGTCGTGCTAAGAATACCCCCACTCGTTCATTTGTGTCAAATTTGTATATATCTCAACACTTACAAGAAAATGACGTAAAAACATGAAAAATTCTTAAGTCACACGGTAAACAGGAAGTAGATGTGCAGTAAACATGGAAAGGGGAGACACGGTACAAGTCACCATGCCAAAGCCACATATCAAATATAAAATCATTTCTTCCAGTAGAAGCTGAGATATCTGTTACGAAAGTTTTCATTACGGCAAACATGAAAAATTCTAAGTCGTGCAGTAAACAGGAAGTAGATGTGCGGTAAACCTGGAAAGGGGAGACACGGTACAAGTCACCATGCCAAAGCCACATATCAAATATAAAATCATTTCTTCCAGTAGAAGCTGAGATATCTGTTACGAAAGTTTTCATTACGGCAAACATGAAAAATTCTAAGTCGTGCGGTAAACAGGAAGTAGATGTGCAGTAAACCTGGAAAGAGGAGACACGGTACAAGTCACCATGCCAAAGCCACATATCAAATATTAAATCATTTCTTCCAGTAGAAACTGAGATATCTGTTACGAAAGTTTTCATTACGGCAAACATGAAAAATTCTAAGTCGTGCGGTAAACAGGAAGTAGATGTGCGGTAAACCTGGAAAGAGGAGACACGGTACAAGTCACCATGCCAAAGCCACATATCAAATATAAAATCATTTCTTCCAGTAGAAACTGAGATATCTGTTACGAAAGTTTTCATTACGGCAACCATGAAAAATTCTAAGTCGTGCGGTAAACAAGAAGTAGATGTGCGGTAAACCTGGAAAGGGGAGACATGGTACAAGTCACCATGCCAAAGCCACATATCAAATATAAAATCATTTCTTCCAGTAGAAGCTGAGATATCTGTTACGAAAGTGTGAACGGACGAACAAACGGATGGACGGACGACAGACAAGGTGATTGCAATATAGCCCCCTCTATGAGTGGGGGTATAATTAAGAGCCATGGCGAATATTCATACTATGGATCAGGATTTATCACTTTTGAGATATTTCCTAATCATAACTATTGTTAAATTGCAATATAATGATCAATAATAATACGATCAGTTGTAATTACATACTGACAAATCTGGTTCTTATAAATGACACAACCGGTTTCTATACATGTTTATACAATTTGACAAAGCCAGATTTCAAAAACATCTGTTGACATCAAGTTTTAGGCTATAACTAGTTACTAATTGACTTTTCCTCAACAAAATAATATCTCTAAGTAAAATAAATCATTCATTAATATTTTTCTTTTTTTAGCAACATTTCATTCATTCGTAAATGCAAGATATAGTGATATTTCAATTGATTGTAATGATTTTGATACCAGATTCCTTATAACTATAGAAAAAATCTAATTTTACACTGCAAAAAGCAATGATATTTGGACAAAAAATGACAATAATAATAATAACAATCATAAAGCATCATAATTCAAAACATTATATACATGTATACAGTATATTCATAAAAACTGACGATAATCGTCTGTGTCTTCTTTAAAAATACCGCTTTATAATATCCCGGATGCATACCTATTAACCTCTGGGAACTGCTAGAGGGGAGATCTCCCCCCTACCAACTCTTCTAAGGGGGGGATTTTGCACGTCACCTTTAAATGCACAAAATTATACCTTGTAGTTGAATGATAAAAAAGCAATGATGTAAAATGGTATATAAAGACACATTCATTGTATACAAATTTATTGTTGACCCTTCTATTAATAGCTTGACAGTCTAGTTACATGAACTTATGTTACTCTGGTATGTTAGAACAGCTTTCTTTGCTGCTCTCAGAACACTGTCACTTGGATTGAATTCAAAGCAAGCTTTCTCTTGGTTTTGTTTTGCACATATTAAACAGCAAATAGTGTCATTGTTCAGATCTGACCTCATATCAGTTTGTATCTTTTTTAACATTGAAAAAATTCTCTCTGGGTCAGCATTGCTGACAGGGATCACAAAACAAGCTTTAGCCAATTTGGATAAAACTCTAAAGCTAAGTTTATCAGTAAATGGTTCCTTATGATCTGCCATTAGGGACCGACTATTTAACTTGAAGGGGGGGGGGGGGGGGGGGGGGGTTATGGTTTTTTTCTAAAAAAATATTCTGATTCCCAATGTTGCTGAAAAAAATATTCTGATTTTGGTGGAGGAAAAAAATAAATAATCTGATTCAGAGTTTTTGTCATATAATCTAATGTTAAATTCTGGGGAAAAAAATCGCGCTTTGCGCTACAAAAAAAATAAATATTAATCTAATGTTAAATTCTGGAAATAAAAATCGCACTTCGCGCTACAAAAAAAATAAATATTCTAACTCTTGTGTTGTCCGAAAAAAAAATTCTGAACGAAACAAAAAACCATAACCCCCTCCCCTTCAAGTTAAATGGTCGGTCCCTTAGCCCCCAAAAGGTGTCAATTCCTGATTCAGTTGATGGTAGTTCATCTTCTGGTGTCAGTTGGTATTCAAGAAACTCGTCCTGTAAGGTATCCCTTTCATCATGGTTGATAATTTGAGGAAATCTCATGGCAAGGTTCAAAACTCGTCCTGTAAGGTATCCCTTTCATCATGGTTGATAATTTGAGGAAATCTCATGGCAAGGTTCAAAACTGAAAAAGAAAATACACGGTTAGTATGGTTAGTATAATTATTCTCTCCATCATAACATATTTATACATGTAGCAATCAACATTACATTTTGATATAATAAAAAATTGTCACTCACCACAATTACTGTCCAGGTTATGTCTAAACTGTGGGTTCAAGAAAGCCATGCTTTTTAGTGTTTGATCTCCAAAAGGGAACTTTGATAGCATCTTCTTAGTCACAGTCACATAAAATGCCAGATCATTTCCCAACGAACTTGACTGTAACCAGTGGTGTGATTTTTTTCAATCGTCCTGGAATTTACAATTGTATTTCTTTTTCTTTGATGTCGAAGAAGGATTACTATGTCCCAAATTCCACCTTCTCTTTGTTGATTGAGACATCGCTATAAAATGCCAGAAACAAATCTTATTTACAGCTAAATCTGAATAGTACTCACCGAGAATGTACATTTCTAATTGGTGTTGTTATCCGTTCGATTACGTAAACAACAATCAGTTTCGTATTTCTGAACGAAAAGTCTAGAGAAACTCGATAAAAATTGATACGAAACATCTCGACGATTGTAAACAAATATGGCGTCTGAAGAAAGTAAACAAATTTTTTGTTGGAGAGAGATCGCGCAGGAGGAAAAGGCGAGACCCAGTCCATGTGGGAGATAAGGTTCTTATGTAGGAGATTCCCACGCAAAAGGGGAGGGTTAAAAGGTATGCAGATGTTGACGAAACATTTTCGATTGGAGCTCTTTGACGACAGTGTGGCTATTTCAAGGTACAATTTGCTTTCACTCCAGGACTTGACTCTTGAGACAACAAAAATATGCCTTATTTCCAGAAACGTTAAATGTGTAATTTTTTTTTTTTTTTTTTTCAAATGTGTAATCTTGACCAAAAAAAAAACAATAGGAAAATATGTAATAAAGAGCTCCTAGACTACCTGGTTATGCACTTACATTAAAAATTTGATATGATTCAAATAAAGCTGATTTGGTCCATTTAAGAAGGTTTTATTTTTAGCAACGACAGCCATCTTGGATGGAAGTCGGATCTATTTGATATATTTTAAAATGGGGGCCACCCAAGTACCATTCCTGTCAAAATTAATTCATAATCATATTGATATTGACCCAGTGCCAGTGGTAGTGATTTCAGAGGAGAAGATAAAAATGTGAACATCTAACAGATGGGCGACAGACGAAGTGCGCAACATGACTGTAAACAGTTCACCCTGACTTCAATCAGTTGAGCTGAAAATGAAAGAGAAAGCTGTGGTGTACCTCTTCTTCCAGTTCCATTTCTGGTACTTCGTCAAGGTATCAGGTCGATCCGGCCCCAAACAAGTTCGGCCCTACTATAAATATTACGTTATAAACTAGCAAACCTGAACGTCAAACAGAAAGTGTGTTCCGAATGATAAGCGGGAGATAACTAGTTTCCACAGGAGTCACACTCTAGAGCTTGCTGCCGCGGTCCGACAGGTCTGCAACACACTACACATGGGCGGTGATACTAAACAGAGTCGACTAGTGTCGATTAGAGTCGATTAGAGTCAACTACTGAAATAACGCAAAATAAACATGTAAAAGTATTGCATTACTTTGTAGATGATATTAAATGACTTAAATGATATTTATAAGTTAATTTTATTGATGTTTTAGTTCTCACGGAGTGAAAATATACAAGAAAGATCGGCGCTATTTACTTCCGGTTTACCAAAATAGAGACAAGTAACTTGTATAGTTCTTTTCGACTGAGATATGAAATATTATTCTTGCCAAATAACTCATAAGTGGTATTTGAGTATTAAATCATATTTTTAAAGCACATGCATGTTGAAATTTAGGTCAGATTCATGTTTGTCAAAGCAAAATAAAAGTGCTTATAAATTTAAAATCAATATCGGTCTTGGACATGAAAATGCTTGACGTATCTGAAGTTCACTAAATGAACACATGAGATGATGATACATAGTACATAAGATACAAAATCAATGTATATGTATAGGATTTTTTTTAAAGCCAAGTATTTTAATTATGAAAGACTGACAAGTTTTACCCATGCACAAATTTTTTTTAATCCTTATTAATCGTGTTTTATACATTTTTTTCATGAACTTTTGTTTTGATTTGACTATTTTAATCTTTAAATAAAGGACAATATGTATTTTATCGTGTCTTGTTTATTTAACCTCGGCTGGATATTGATTGAATTTATGGTATGTCAAGGCCATGAGCAATGTGGGGTGGGCCCTCCCTTTCCCTATATTGAAAGTCATAACCACTAATAGACATCCTGCACGAGGCTCGGAACATCAATTATGGTCCGCGATTAAAAAGTTTATCTTAAAAATGGAATGATAAAAAAAGTGATAAAATCCTGTAAAATTAAGGGAGATCAGGAGAGACGTTAACACTGCTACTCCTGATGACATATCAAACCGTGTTGTTCAAAATGCTAGATATTATCAGTATAAGAAAGACCGGCCCGAGAGCACACACCGTTTGAATGTGGCTGATGACGTTCTTTCTGTCCTGAACATGTTTCAGAACAGTCCCTTTATTAGGGAAGTCATCACGACTTGTTCATCTAAGCCACCTAGTATCATTCTGTATACTGATTTGCAGATGGCCATGCTTAAATCTGCATTTGCATCAGGTACAGTTATTGGCATAGACCGAACTTTTAACCTAAGTTCGTGTTTTTTGACTCCCCTCTGCTTCCCAAATGTTAATTTGGAGAGTAAGCGGACGTCTATGCCCCCCGTCATGTTAGGCCCCATGCTGTTGCATTGGGATGGGAATATGGATTCCTACCATAAGTTTACCTCCCATCTTCAGGCCGATATTGACCAGACGAATATTATATTCGGGTCAGATGAGGAGTTTGCTGCAGTTAAGGCAGTTAACTTATCGTTTCCCAATGCAACGCGTGTCCTTTATGCGAAGCAAATAAATAAAACTGTAAGAATAAAAAACTAAAAAAAAACTTAAAGCGCGTGGAAATGAAGAAAAAAAGAGAGAGCTTTTCTTGGCTTTTTTCTTCCTGCGCTTGACGGATGTGTATGGATTAAGCTGAATTTTTATTTCACAATGTTGATATAACTTTTTCTGTAATTTTTTTGTGTAATTGTTCTTTTGTCACCTTATTTGAAATGTATATAAACAAAAAAGAAATAACTTATTATTCATTTAAATATAATAATAAATGCTTAAGTGTAAAATTATTTTGAAATTAATAAAAAGTTTGATAATCTTCAAATAGATAACAAAACAACGACAATATTAAACAGTATCGTTTTTGTATTGGCTTTTTCCTCCTCCGCTTGACCGATGTGCATGGTTTAAGCTGAAATTATATTTAATCACAATGTTGAAATAAATTTTTCTGTAATTTTTTTGTATTATTTATCCTGTCTTAATAATTGTTCTGTTATCACCTTATTTGAAATGTATAAAAAAGAAATAATGTATTACTCATTTGGATATAATAATAAATGCTTAAGCATAAAATTTATTTTGAAATTAATAAAAAAATCGATAATATAATTTTTCGGTTAATAACAAAACCAGATAATAAGCAGTTCGTTTTTCTTTTTTTTTGGCTTTTTCCACCTCCGCCTGACGGATGTGCATGGATTAAGCCGAACTTTATAATTAATATCAATTTATTGTGAGGCGTTAGTATAAAAAAGAATGATCTTAATAAATAAACTTTTTACTATTACTTTTTTCATATTCCTGTTTTAAAATAAACTTTTTAATCGCGGGCCATAATTGATGTCCCGAACTTCGTGCAGGATGTCCAAGTGGCTATAACTTTCAATATACTTTAAAAAATAAAAATATATATGTAAATAGAAATGATCGCGGACTACCTAAGAGGTCCCGGGCCACGTGCAGGATATCTTCAGGGGCGGAACCAGGATTTCAAGTTAAGGGGGGGAGGCGCAGTTAAACAAATTTTGGGGGTATTTCGTGTGAAAAATCACGATTTTACGCAAAAAAATCATATTTTTTCCAATTTTAGGGGGGGCGCGCCGGGTGCGCCCTACCCCCTGGATCCGCCCCTGATTTACAGTTTTATTTCTGTGAGTGTTTGTATAGATAGGAGCCTCAGTGCACTGCTTTGACCGGGGCCTATATTGCTGATAAAACGGCCCTGACCGTACGCCATTCATCATTTACACTTCATGAACATGTATCGGCTGTACATAGCATGGTATAGGCCACTATTGTTATGTATGTTGGTTGTATTAATTGATATTTTCGTAATAAAACTCTTTTCTTAGGACTTAAAAAACCATCATACTTTCATTTTACAGACACCGGCGTCTACTACCCCCTTTTAAATATAATGGTTGATACCACCCGCGTACTAGTAAGCCATCAATGTTTGCACTGTCCTTAGTCCAACAATAAAAGATTCCTTATCTTTCCAGTGGATGTCATAGGGGATATAAAGGTATTTTTAGCATCATTTAATTTCAAATACTTCCGTCCTCTCTATAGGTCGTGCCTACTTATATTAGGGGTACTACTAAACTGAGAAACGAAAACGAAACGAAATACAACGAAATGAAACGAAAAATGAAGAAACGAAACGAAACGAAATAAAGTTGGCAGACATATAATAGATCATCTGCAAGAGGATTTATACCTCTGTAAATTATTTTCCCATCGCGGTTTGTGATCGGAAATAACTTGTTTTGAATTCGAACTAGTATAGATGAAAATTGTGTGGCTCTTAAGTAAAAAGAAATAAAGAAACCTGCCAGGCGCTGCTTTGAAAGTTACGGAAGTGATATTAAAACATAAGATTACGACCTATGCATGTTTATACAGATCCGCAATTAGGTAACATTTTTTTCAATTCTGTTAAGCTCATTAGTATGTCAACTAATTCTAGTAGATATTGAAAGAAAATAAAATTGAATAGTCGATCATCAGAAAACGGACGCAGTAGCGGCTAAGGTGTTAAAGAATTATATGCTTATTTTGCTAGGAATAACCTGCTTTCGTTGTTGGCAATGCAAGTTATTCAGTAGGATTTCCCAGTGCACAAATACCTGCAGATATGATGTTTTCAAGAACTTGACTTGGAAAATGCTAAGTCCGGGTTTTAGGATATAATTTCGACAATTAGCTACTTTCATAATATTCGGAAATAGTTTGGAAGTTATTATAAATTTTCTTGTGATATTTTTTTGATTTGGGGCTATAAACGCAGAATTCCAAGTCATGTTCAAAAGACAGTAATTGACAAAAGAGTTGTGCACAGTTGATTTATATAAAAGATCTACGGAGTGATGACTCTAACCTAGGTTTGACTTATCCCTGAGTAGCTTTTCTGACAGCAGTTATCCTCTCTAGGAAGTCACTGTATTGGATACAAACTAGCGTAGCGGATCAACTTTGAATGTAGACACCATACGCCGATGACGCGGGTATATTACTACCAAGAAAGGGAAAATTCACTACTGGAAGGTCAAAACCATATATGTTTGCCTCCCCTCAAGAATTGGAGAAAGTTATTGTCCCCTCTTGTCCTGGTCTTCCTATTCCGCCACCTATGTTCCAATGTATTTTGGATGGTCACGTCAGTGAAACCTGATTGAAAATCGGATGTGATATCGTAGAAAAGATACGCTCAGGTCAATCCATAATAAGGTCAGAGACATATGAAACCATGTACAATGTATCTGATAAAGTCTAGGTAAAGCATTTTAACTTTTTCACAGCTACTGATCATGAAGCTACTTTTGCAATAGCAAAGCAGACTGACATTTATAGTCTAATAGATTGCTAAAAGACTATACGTTTCAACCAATCTACTCAAGCGTGGATCCAGACAATTTTAAAAGGGAGGGGGGGTTCCACTCAAAAAGGAGGTCCAGAATAAAAAATAACCGATTTCAGTCTAATTTTCGACACTGATATATACGTAATTTTTCAGTTTCCGTAAAAAGGAGGTCCCAACACCCCCCTCCTCTGGATCCGCCAACGCTAACATTTTAAAGAATTTAATATATATTTACTATGTATTCACTTTAACTCCTATAAATGACAGTACGCCAGCGATGCCTTCATCGCCCATACACTGGTATGAAATAAGATTAACATCTAAATAATATTTTGCCGACTAGCCCGCCGAGTACGATGGACGCCGGATTTATTAAATATACAATAAACTATCATAGTGCAAAATTCATGTTATTCAATGTCTACCAAGAAAGCTCTTCCCCGTACCCACGGCCAAGGCACGCTCAGGCAAAAACAGAGATAAACCTTATTATAAGGAAAAAACTCTGGAAACCTGTGTTCTCGAGCAAAAATATCTTTCGACAGACCTTCTGCTAGGGACAACGCGAGAACTTGCGTTGATTTTGAATATGTGAAGCTTTGCTTACAAAATTATTTACAAAATAATTCCTATATATACGATTAAAAAATAAAATGCTCTCTGAAGCTAACAAACAAATACCGAATAACTCCAATAACCCATAAATTAAAATGAACTTTGACATGTACACCATGGAACGGCGGCTAGAAATGACTCTAACTGTGCAAACTAACTTAAAAACCTCTATCGGGTCCACCTGATTGGTCACATTCAGGGAACATACCGTTAATACATACATTTTCCCGCTTTTACTACCGAACCGCGGGAAAATTCATATTTACTGTATTGATGCACGACTTTTGTTGACCTTTTTGAATTTTGCAACAGAAAAGCATCCAAGTGTAGATCTATAAATAGCCGAACTAACCACTCAATATTTCGTTGATTTTTACCCCTTCATTGATTGTTTATGGATCTTTTATGCTTTGTTTGACATATTTCGTTTCGTTTTGTGATATTTCATTTCATTTCGTTTCTTCATTTTTCGTTTCGTTTCGTTTAGTTTCGTTTCTCAGTTTAGTAGTACCCTCATATTAGCTGTAAAAATGATACATCGCGATGGTAAATTGAAAAAAAATAGTTTGTAACTTAATCACATGCTATACAGCCATATAGGTAGCATCTTGTTTTTCAACTATGAACACCACTAATATCTATTGTTTATTTTAGTTTATATTGTGTAGAGTCTATATGTCTCAATAATGCTTTACAGAATCCTGAACAACCTGGTGGAAGTACCACTCCATCAGTACATCCAGATTAATACCACCAGAACTAGAGGATCCTGTGCCCATAACATCCGGCAGATAAGCACCTGTTCTATTCTGTTCTGTTCTAGAAGATTCCTCCGCTTTCTGGAGAACCACAGTATAAATATATATATATCTTCTGTGTCGGTCCAATCCGTGAATATTACATGTAGATCTAGTCCATGAATATACGGTATTATATAGACTTGAATATTAAAATCACCAATCATAAATGTACGTATATAAGTGTCACATCGGTGTGCAATATATAATTGCTGTTGTTAAGAGGTAAAAAAAAAAAACAAAAACAAAAACAAAAAAACAAAACAAAAATAAAAATATATAATATATATATATATATACATTGCAAGTCACTGTGAGACCATGCCCCCCACAAAAACTAATAAAAAAAATTAGAATTAGTTCAATGTTCATAGTATTTATGCCAATAGTTTCACTGTGGTAAAGTCCAGTAGAACACCCAAACAATACATTCCCCTATCCATTCATCTTTAAAAAACTGCATACAACAAGCATCTACTAATGTTCTCTATAGGTATATGCAAACTATGCGGAATATGCACCAAAGCCGTGCAGTCTAATATAAGCTGTGTTAGTGTATTAGTGTCACTAAATATGGTATCACACAGATTATGATGCATACTAGTATATAAATGTTCTTCAAGGCAATGATGAATTTTTGGCGTACTTCCATCAGCTTAGAGCAGATGACTATAAAATGTTTCCGGTCTTCATCTCCGCTTTACACAACGGGCAGTCAGGTCTAACCTCATATTTATTAAATTTATGACGATTTGATTGTAGTATATAAGATCCAAGTAATAATTTTACTTTAATCATGGCTTTTGATACTGACATAGTTTCAAATCCAGCTGCTTCCCATACCATATGTGTCTTCCTTATTTCCATATTATCGATATTGAGATATTTTAAAGTGCTTTTAGTATATGCCTCTTCCTTCAATTTGTTTTCCCAGTATTGATTCACTGCCCTGTATACAGTAGGTGGCCATAATTATTTCACCAAGATGGCGGCAATTAAAAATCAATTATTGAAACATCCAATTTCTCTTTCATATTTAATATAATTAACTGTCATTAAAATGTCCAAAATTTTGACAGTGTATAATTGGGGGTCAAGGCTCAAAAAGTCATTCGACGGAAGTGACGTTATTTTGACAACATTGGTTAAATTTCGTCTGCTAAAAAAATGGCTCGTCACAACAAGGAGATGACAACAGAGACGAAACAAATGATACTACGATTGAAACGAGAAGGCTATGCACACAGGAAAATTGCTGAAATAATCGGGAGGGATCATTCTACGATTCCAAAATTTCTAAAGCGTTATGATGAGAGGAATTCCGTGGAAAATAAGCCTAAAACCGGAAGGAAAAAGTTGGTGACGGAACGAGGAGACCGTGTAATCTTGCGCTCAGTGAAAGTCAACAGGAGAGGAACTTTGAGAGATTTGACAAACATTGTAAATGAAAGACTACCACGGCCTGTTTCTACTAGAACTGTTCGCCGCAGATTGAAATTTCATGGTTACACGAGGCGCCGAGTTCGGAAGACTTTAACAGTGTCATTAAAAAACCGAAAAAATCGTGTATATTGGTGCAGAGGTAAGCTTGCCATGTCAGTTCAATTATTTTGGAAACGTGTAATATTCTCAGATGAAACACAAGTAGTTGTTGGTCATGACAGGCGAGTACATGTTTGGAGAAAGGCTGACGAAATTTGGCGACCTGAATGTGGTGGTTTGAGGGGTGGTACCCGTGTAGCAGTGATGTTTTGGGGATGCATTATCTTTGATGGAGTTGGTACATTGACTGAAATTGAGGGAAATATGAACACTACAAAATATTTAGAGACTCTTGGTGATAATGTATGGCCAGTAATCGCTAAAATATTTCTGAACGGTGGGTACATCTTTCAAGATGATAATGCTCCATGTCATGCCTCTCGCAGAGCTGTCCAGTGGAAGAGAGAAAATGAATTAAATTGTCTGAATTGGCCATCTCAACCGCCCGACTTAAACATAATTGAAAATGTGTGGAGAACAATTAAAATCAAACTGCAGAATTCTAAATGTGACATTTTAAATAAAAAAATTCTTGTGAGGGAGGTGAAAAAGATATGGGTTGGACTAACTCCAGCTTATATAACTCAATTCCTAGGAGAATTCGAAGTGTAATTGTAGCAAAAGGTCACATAACGAAATACTGAAAATGACAGGTATGTAAAATAAATCTTAAGAACATATTTCCTATTTTTCCCTATGCATATATTCCACAAGTCATGAGATGGCGGCCATCTTGGTGAAATAATTATGGCCATCTACTGACACATTCAACAGTTCCAAAATCTCTAATAATATTTCCAAAAGTTGTTAATGCCCTTTTATGTATTTCCCCAGTAATAGGGATCTGTCCATGTAATAAATATGTTGCGGCATCCGAGGTTCTCTCCGGTAGATGCTGAATTTGTTTCAGTAATCTTTTAAAATACATGTTAATGCCAGTGAGATCAGCTGCGGCAATACGAATTGTTTCTAAACCATATATAAGTCTAGGAATAACATATATACGTATAATATGTATTGAAACTTTTGGGTTGAGCCCATTTAGTCCATGTAATCCTGCACCCATTAATGCATACGAGGTCTTTCTTGCAGTGCTAATTCTTTCTTCTGTCACAAATTTTGAGGAGTATTTTGAGTTACAGTCTCGTACAATTCCAAGATGTGTTACTTTGTCATCTGTTGTTAAGACATTGTTATTAATACATACATCCTCCTTATCACGACTTGGACCAAAATGAACTATGACAGATTTGGTTTCACTTATCGCATAGTTTTCCCTGTTTACATAGTTTTCTTGAACTGACAGCATGGCTTGTAATTCATGGGCATTACCAGCAGTTAAACAAACGTCGTCTGCTACGGTTGGTGTGCCACAGTAGATGTTCCCTATATAACTTCCTAGACGGTGTTCATGTAGCAGATTTAGCATAGGATTGATATATGCCTTATATGCGGTGGGTGACCAAATGCCACCTTGACGTATTCCCTGATTTTCATCAAACTTTCTAGAGTAGTTTCCTTTCCATTTAACACAGGATATAAGATCCTTATACCATTCATCGATAATATTCCATTTTTCCCCCACTATTCCAGCAAGATATAATTTACGTATAACAGAGTCATATCCAAGAACATCAAACGCTTTTTGAGCATCCAGAAATCCAATAACTAACGGAGAGTTTTCATCCTTTGATTCTGCTATAAGTTCGGTAATAATGACTGCCACATGGCTGTTTGAGGTACCTCTAGTGAATCCTTTTTGAAGCGGGTTTTGTGCTATATCCAGGGGATGACTAGAATGCTTTAGATGAAGTTTTTCCGTTACTTTCCCAAGTGCACTAGTGACAGTAATTTTCCTGTATGAATTTGGATCAGATATAGGTTTTCCTTTCCTTTTATAACATGGAGTGACAACTCCAAGTCTAAAAATATCTGGCAATTAATTTACAGATTTCAAATATCATGTTGATTAGACATGTCAGTGTATATATCAGGGCGGAGCCACCAAATTTAAGATGTTCACTTGTAATATTCATGCTATCAGCAGCTTTGCCATTCTTTAGAAATGCAACGGTTTCTTCAACTTCATTAAAATCGACAACAATAGATTCTTCCTTAGATGACTTCAATACTTGAGTGTTATACTCTAGATCAGCATTTTGGCTAATGACAGGAGTAGAGAGTTCCTTGAAGTAGTTTGCCCAACCTTCTCTAATATCTTTTTCTGATGTTAACTGTTCTCCCTGTACTATGAGGTGTGTTGTTTTAATAACAGTACCATCTTTGCGTTGGTCCGCTACTAATTTGTGAAACAGTTTCTGGTTCCCCTCTTTTGCAGATATAATGTCATCATAACGATTTTTACGTAGACATGCTTCTTGTTGTCTTTGAGCAGATCTCAGATTCTTTTTAGCTACTTTCATGTTCACAAAAAATATATTGTCACTTTCTCTCGGGCGACCAGCTTGTTTCCATAACCAAAATTGTTTCTTACTAGAGTAGATGCATACAAGTACTCATTCCTACCAAGAACCATCGTAACTTGGAACTTGCTTCCACCAGAGTTGCGAAGCCAGCCAATAGTTGGGTCTTTCAGGCATCACATACTTACCATCAGTATGCCTGGACTCGTCAGCAACATGTGAACAGGACCAGCTGCGTTTAACTGTAAATAGAGACATTTTAATTGTACATACTCTGGTGATATTCTGCTGTTCACCCACCATGCGCTGGAGTTTCAACACTCATGTCTCGTAGAAGAGTTCACTCACTCCATACCGGGAAGAAGAAGGTCTCTCTTTGTTAATCAGTAACTCTTTTCCTGTTTATGTACATGCAGTTTTTCATTTTGTCCCTCCATTGGAAATACACAATTTGTATTTTGGTAAACATAATAAGGGAGACAAATCCTATAAGTTTATGCTACAAGTAGCTAATTTTTATAGCTCCGCCATATGAAAATTAGCTACCGGAAGTGGGAGGAAGCTAATTTTCATGGGTAGCTAAAAAACTTACGACACCGGATCGACTTGGGGCCGGATCGACATGGGCCGGAACGATCTGGGCCGAATCGGGATTGGCATTTGGTACAATTGTATTGTCAATAAATAACTATAATACTCCGTTTCAAAGGAGACAAAAATAATTTGAATCAAATAATGTTTTTAATCCAAACACTAATTTTATCTGAATAAAAAATAGAAATTAAAATGTTATTCTTTGTACGTAACTGAATTATATTTCTACCACTGACTTTTTTTGTCATAGTCAATTGCACGTTTATTAGAAACGAAAATTATCAAGCACCACAATGAATCTTATCGACTCATACAAAAAATAATTTCCTTCCCCTATTGTATAATTCCCTGAAAATAAACACAACACCCGTGATGTGCAGAGTTTAACAAAATTTACGCAAAATGAAAGGTTTCATCGTCGCTAATCGAATAAATGACATTTATTTTATGGACAATGACGAGGAATTTGCTGTGCATGTGAATAAACAGGCAAAGGAGCAGGGTCTGATTAATGAGGTTAAAAATGAAATATACAATGTCAAATTCGTTAACAAAAGAAAACACAAAGTGTTAGGATTTTGGGGTATCGGATCCGTTCGCCCTAGCTACACATTCGCCCTGGGTTCGTTCGCCCTAAAAGTGGATCCGTTCGCCCTGATAATTAAAAAAGTATTAAATGAACATTATGAATATTTTAATTAAAAATAAAGAAGTAATGATACAGAAAAGTAGTAATTTAAAGAAAAAATATGAGCTTTTGGAAATTAATTAATTTCTTTTCAAGCAATTATTTAATCTCGTTGAAATTAGGATTCCGAAGAAATTTTCTGTCTGATCTTCAGAAAATTTCGTCGGAATCCTAATCTCAACGAGATTAGCAATTATTAGGTAAATGGTTTGAAATGTTTAATTGAAATTAATGATTGTTGATTTCATCATTACAATTATTGATTGGAATTGGGGATTATTGTATATCTTTGATCTATTTATTGTTAAAAGTTTCAATTTATTTGAAATAAAAGCAAATATATAATGGACACATACAATTTCTAGACTCGATTCACTCATCTTTACCTGCTTTACTTATTCCAAGGGACTGAAATGTTTAACTTTACTCATTTATTATCGAAACACACTTTAACATGGCCCATATTAAAAATTTCTCAATTTATTAAATATATACCATCAAATATCATTTATACTTCATTTTATTTTTAAAATTCTACATATATATAATTATCAGGGCGAACGTGTATTAGGGCAAACGGACCCGGAACAGGATTTTAATTATGGTGTTTCATGCCACTATCAACAATATTTCAGTTATATCGTGGTGGTTGATTTAATTGTGGGGGAAACCAGAGTACCTGGAGATATTCACCGACCTGCTGCAAGACACTGACAAACTTTTATCACATAATGTCTTAATGACTAATTAATGTTGATTGTTGTATCTAGATTCTAGTACTTCATAATAATAATAATAATAATAATAAATTCTTTATTTATAGAGGGTTACACAGTTAGTTAATAACTAATCTTCCCTGAGGCCCTCATTGACATATTTCAACATACATTGTAAAGTACACTATATAAAAGTTACACACAAGAAGCAATACATTGTAATAAGTATACACAAAAAGATTTAGTAAATATTTAATGGTAATTTAAGGTACATCATCATTTAAAATGAGACTTTTAACTTTTATTTTAAATGCATTATGAGAAGAAGCTTGCCATATCGAAAACGGAAGTTCATTCCATAGCTTTGGTCCAGAGTATGTACAAGTTTTCTTAAAAAGTTCAGTTTTTGCCTTTGGGATTTGTAATTTTTCACTTACAACATTTCGGAGAGAGTAAGGTTTTTTATCAGACAAGTATTGGATTTTATTTTTTAAATATACAGGTGCTTCATTCTTTAGACATTTTGAAACAAGAAGATATTTATTCGATTCAAGATTTAAATATTTCTTAATTTTTGAAAGAAGGTAGATTTTTGATGATATTTTAGAACAGATTTGATCAATTTGATTTTTCCAATTTAAATTTGAGTCAATTTTGATTCCAAGTAATTTTTACACATTACCATTAGTTGGATTCTAACTCACACTTTTAGTGGTGATATTGATAAGCAATGATTGAATAGGTAGTTGTAAATCCATCTATCATACGACCACAACAGCCCCTCTTAACAGAAAGAATTTTTTTTTTTAAACATGAAAGAAATCATATGGAAATATATATAGAATTTTTCATATCTAGACTTAAAATCTAAAAGTAAAAAAAATGTTTTTATTATATTAAATTTCATTTACTAAAATTGTTAATTATAGCGCCAGAAGCGCAGTACCAAAGTAATTAGCGGAATCTTCAATTAATTGAAGGCTGCCTTTTATAGAGTAGAAGAAGAAGTAGACCCATGACCTAGTACTGGTATCTCATTAACATTGTGTCATATTCAAATGTTTGAAAACAATATATTACTGGCTTTTGGAACTGTGTCTGTGACCACCAATATTCAACAGTATTCAAGTAAAGTTTATCTTGGAACATTGTGTTCGAAATTAAGGAATGAAATGTACTTTATTCAAACTTTTCTTGTCGTAAAACAGTTATATTCTCTAATTAATGCATGCCATAAATATTTATATCAATTTACAGATAAGTTCAGAGGAAGCTACTACACTGGAAGCTAACATAGTAATGCAGCTTTTTTCTCCAATTTTTATGTCACAGTGGTTTATGATTGATCAGAGAAGAAATCCATGTAATTCAATTACCTGTAAAAATGGCTTTGTGTTTGTTTTTCAACATGTAAGTGCTTAATATTTTATTTAATAAAATAATGAAAAACTGAATTTATTAAATCTCCTTTACATTACTACATTCATAGATATAGACTGTTGAAAGATTCTTGCTTCCCCAAGTATAGTCAGTGATATTTGTATAATTTGTTTTAGTCTTTTTCCACATGAACTACTTCATAATTGACCATTGTGGTACTTGCAGTTGTACATAAAATTAAGTTACATTATGAATTATCACACCATATGAAAATTTTCATCACATTTTAATTTAGCTGTCGATCAATGTTTTTTTGTCTCGGTTAAAAGCAAAGATATGACATTAATACATTGCAGAACATTTCTTTTATATATATATATGCAGGGGCGTAGCTAGCCTTTTTTTGCAGTGCAATCAACCATACCTGGAAAAGGGGGGGGGGTCTGGTGGTGTTTGCCCCCCCCCCCCCCCCCCGAATTTTTTTTTTGCTGACTTGATGCAAAATGGTGCATTCTGAGGTGTTTTCATGGGTAAATTGAATACATAAGCAACACATTGATTTCATGATTTTGTTAGACATAATTTACTTAATAGAATTGCCCAAAATCTGTTCTTCGTGTCTTAGCAGAGCAGACACGAACTTCTCCATAACTTTGTCTAAATCCACACTGAAATCGCGATGGATATGCATTAATGCTAGCGATGACAACCTATCGTTATTCATTGTTGAACGTACATATGTCTTCAACCGACGTAGTACACTGAACGATCGCTCTGCGGTAGCACTTGTTACCGGCATTGTCAACATGATACACAAGATGGTATCTATAGAAGGATATAGCACCGGGTTTACCGCATCAAGTGTCTCACAAAGTGAAGTTGGCATCTGATCGCGAGGTGTTATACTCCAGCGTGTTCGCCATCGAGCGATCTCCCTCTTGAATTCGTCTAAATTACATGTATGTCAGGTCAGTCTCGTATGTCTCATACAACGTCGCGATTTGTTCGTTCGTAATATTTCCTATAACACGAGGAAGCAGATACTGTGCATAGAAGCGATTTTCTGATTTTATCAGACGCGACTCCAATTCCATTATCATGTGGTCTATAGACGCATAGTACAAAGAAATTTTCCAATACTGTTTTGGCGTGTCTGCAGGGTGATTGGCTCTGGTAGTCTGTCTTCCATATTTTTTTTGCTCTTTATTTTTTTTTCAGCACGCCGATGTGCACGCAACTGCGTGTTGGCGTATAGGGAGCTACGCGCCCGATATGAATGTAAAAAGTTCATTGAAAACTAATGGATGATTAATTCTTTACTAGCACTTTCACTGCTCATGCAGATTTTCAAGTATTGAATGAGTTGTGTACATAATCACTCGTATCATGAACACAACTCATTCGTTGGGCCAAATAAAAAAATATGTGTGTTTACGGTCACCCGACCTACCCTAATTTTTGCTAGCGACCCTATGCATTTTTACACAGAATTCGGATAACCATTTTTGTTGTTTAACCAGCAGCAATGTTTTATTTATTCAACTGCTAGCTTTTTGTCGAAATTGAGAGCAAAGAAGTTAGAACAACTGCATAATTCGTCATTTTACCGTAATTTTCGAAAATTAAATACCGGAATCGGATTCCGGAACCGGGAACGACTATTTCCGGTTTTGTCGATAATAAAAAAAAGAAAGAAAAAAAAAATTAATCCCGACCGACCGACCCTAGATTTTTTTGACATGTGACAGTAAACACACATATATTTTTTTGGCCTTACCTGAAGATCTACATGAGCAGTGAAAGCACTAGTAAAGAATGAATGAATTGGATTGTTATAATGCTATCACACTGAAACAACAGTCTGCAGTTAGACATGTCACTACAAGCAGACACATTATCCTGATTTCAAGTGATGCAGTCTGTACTTTTAAATGCCATGTGGTTAGTGGTGAAGCAGTAAGTACCAATTTTATAGTCTTTGAACCAACTATCTATCGGACTTTAGGTGAGCACACAAACCGTAACACCAATCTGATTCCAGTTATTATCAACTTCAACTTTATTCACTATATTTGATAGGTAGAAGATTTGTTAATAGTTGCCATTAATGGAGATCACTTGGAGAGTGAAGAATACTTAAACAGAAAAACACATGTGTTTGTACGAATGGTAGAATTTTTATTTGGACCAGTTACTGATGAGTAAGTTCAAATTAATACATTTATACCTGTTAATATTGGTTAATTTGGTTCCAACACATTTAGTACTTCACACACCAGTAAATATTGGTTAACTTGGTTTAATCAAATGTGGTACTTCACACCAGTAAATATAGGTATAGTACTAGTTAAGCCACTTATTGAGTTCCCAACCCTTTTGATAGTTGGATCTCCAATGGCAATACAGATATACAGATATAAACAAAAGATAGAAAGCTTGCACAGATTCATTTCAACTCGAAAAGGCCACATCTTAGATAAAAATAAATAAATGTCAACTTAAACATGGACAGTATGGTAGCTGGGTCAGTGAATTCAGTTAACTGACTCTAACTAAGAAGGTAGAATCTGTTGGTTAAAGATAGTTACTCTTATGACATTGTTGGTCACATGTATCTGTCTCACGCCAAGCAACATTTTTTTTTATTACACTATTAATTTATGGCAATAGAATCAAAGTTCTATGTAGAAAAACTTGTAAATTTAACAAAGTTAGCTTTAGTCTAACTGATAATGAATATTTTCTATTACAGGATAAGATATAGTAGATTTAGTAATAAATTACACAGATGGAATCTGCTTAAAAGTATAATGAAAACATGGAATCATCTGTCTTTAGAAGAACATGCCTTTCTTGTGGAGGTTTGTATCTTTTCAGAACATTTGAGAAATTTAAAAGTTTTAGTCTAGCTACCACACTTGGTGGTGTAATGGTCAGCGTGTTTGCCTCCAACCGCATCAGTAGTGTAATGGTTAACAGGCTCGCCTTGAGTGTGGTAGATCGTGGGTTCGAGCCATGTTTGAGTCAAACCAAGGACTATAAAATTGGTATTTGTTGCATCTCTGCTAAGCACGCAGCATTAAAGAGAAAGAGCAAATACTGGTTTGCTCTGAATCAGGATAATGTGTCGGAGTGGAGCGACCTGTCTACCCACAGACTGTTGTTTCAGTGAACTAGCACTATAAAAATCCAACTAAGCGTGTTGGTCTAGTACAAAGTTGACATCATCATCTTTTCATTTAATCTTTGAACTTATTCTCGCCATGATATGGCTGAAAAATGGCTCACTTAACGTTAGTTACTCTAGTCCAGCAATATTTATTATTAATGGATAATGACTTTCAATTAAAAAAAATTAAATAATTAACTGTATTTATTTGATAAATGCACCATTTTCTTGTGTTTCAAAGCCATAAAATGAACTAATGGTATGCTAGTGTAGTGTTTGTTTAACTATTGGTTAATATGTTCTTACTTTGGTTTTCTTTGATTTTTTTCCATAATATCTTTTAAATTCAACACATTGATACATTTATAGCACTATAAAAATCCCACTAAGCCTGTTCGTCAAGTACAAAGTGAACATCATTATCATCTTAACGAATGTAACTTGTTATCACCATGATATTATTGCTGAAATATTATTCATTTGATGTTAAAAAACACTCACATGCTCAATCAATCAATCAATCAATCCTGTTTTTTGTTATTTTGCAGGCTATTGAAAGAGTACACATTAATATGATAGTTAATGAACGGTGTGTAGATGTATTGGAGAATGCTGTGAGCAAACTTCAAAATGCAGGAGAGAAACTGACCCACCATGGTTTACTGTTTGTTAATAGCAAATTGCTAACATTATATTCTGCGTAAGCATTGTTTACTTGTTCTTATTTTATTCTGGACAAATTGTGTGCACCATATTATGGGTCACTATATTCAGTACATAAAATGTAGAAAAGTATGTAATTCTCTCTGACGGAGGGGGATATTCTGATTCCTTTCTCTTCTATGATCTCTCCTATTGCTTCTAATGCGAACATCCTGTAAAGCATTTCTGTCTTAAAATGAAGCAATATGCATTAGGACATGACACAGTGTTGTATTAAAAAAATAAAAAAACACATACACATTGTAAAATAGACAAGTAGAATTATAAACAAAAATGTAGATGAGTTCCATTATAATGGTTGTAGATCAGATTTCCATTATATTGAGGTGACGTTGTGGTCATGATCATGATCGTATGGTAGTTGGATTTATAGCTTACTATGCAATCGGTGCATATCACAACTAACATTGTGAGATCGAATCCCACTCAGGTGAGGTGTACTCGATACAACTATATGTGGTAAAGTTTGTCAGTAAATGAGTCAGGTCGGTGGTGTTCTCCGGGTATTCCGGTTTCCTCCACCAATAAAACTGATCACCATAATATAACTGAAAGATTGTTGAAAGTGGCGTTAAACACTATAAACCTAACCTTTATATAGTAGGTTAACATTGTATTGTTTCAATTTCAAATGTATACATGAACTTTTAAATATTTTGTGAATAAAGAAAAGAATCACTGACCATGTTTGTTTTTCCAGACGCAATTCACCAGAACTACGATCATCGGACACACTGGCTATAATACTTCTTATAAAGCATTTATTTCCATCAAATGAAAAGATAGAAGATTTGTTCTCCTACTCCTATAGGAAGTTAGATCAGACAGTGGTGACACAACCAAAGATGGTATACCAACCACAGCATCAACACTCTGATATATGTCACAGTGTCAAGGATGAAATGGAGGATGATGACCCAGATGAAAAGGTCATATGTCATATAGGTTGAATTTAGTTTAGTGTTAGTTTATGCTGTTTAATGCCACTTTCAACAATATTTCAGTTATATCGTGGCTGTCAGTTTTATTGGTGGAGGAAACCGGAGGACCCGAAGAAAACCACTGACCTGTCGCAAGTTACTAACAAACTTTATCACATAATGTTGTACACCTCACCCTGATTGAGATTCGAACTCACAACATCAGTGGTGATAGGCACTGATTGCATAGGTAGTTGTAAATCCAATTACCATACGTTCATGGCCACGACGACCCCTCCTGATACTTTTTAATCTAATTTCATGATAATAGAGTTTGGTATATTTACTGGGTTTTTTATTATACCCCCCGCAACGAAGTTGTAGGGGGGTATACTGGTTTCACCATGTCTGTCCGTCCGTCTGTCTGTCAGTAGACAAATCCTATGTCGTACGATAACTTGAGTTGTGTTTCTTAGAATCTTTTAAAATTTTATCAGCTGTTTACTGGTGAAGAGAGGAGGATCCCTTTCATTTTTGACGATTTTCACTTTTGCCGTTCCAGAGTTATTGGACTTGATATGATGGAAAATAGGATTTTTACCCTATGTCGTATGATAACTTGAGTAGTGTTTCTCAGAATGTTTTGAAATTTATCAGCAGCTTACCGGTGAAGAGAGGAGGGTCCCTTTCATTTTTGGTCAGAACAATCAGTAATGTTTTGGTTATGGAAATAGGTTGGACAGATGTGGGGAGCGGGGGGTATATCTTAGTGAGCTGTGCTCACAGTAATACTAGTTTTTTATGCCCCTGCGACGAGGAGTCAGGGGCCATATTAATTTACCCTTGTTTTATTTATTTTTTATTTTTTTGTGAATTACAAAATACATTGTATTTATCTCATCTTTTCTTGCAGTCTTACTGTGTTTGTTGCCTCCAAAGGGAGGTTCATATATTGTTATATATGTACATACATATATCTTAATGTAACTGCTCATGGCGAGGTGTACTCGGTACAACATTATGTGATCAAGTTTGTTAGTGAATTGCGGCAGGTCAGTGGTTTTCTCTAGGTACTCCGGATTCCTCCACCAATAAAACTGGCCACCACAATATAACTGAAATATTGTTGAAAGTGGTGTTAAACACCATAAACCAAACCCTTAATGGAGACACAAGTCATATGTCTTTGATAACAGACCCATTTCTGCATTTTTTTTCAGCAGTTGTTAAATATAACTATCAGATTTGCAAGATCAATGTATTCGAGTCAAAATAATTAGAAATTACCAAAATATTTACTAGTTAAAGTTGCTTAAACTAAATATTTTTTTCTCCTCAGTATTTCAGTATGTCAGAATTCTTGTACTTCATTGAAATTAATCCTTTGTAATAAAATTGGTATTACTGGTCATGAGAGAAAATACCATTGTACAAATGGAAATTAATTAGGTTAAAGGAACACCACTTTTAGTACTACCAGTAGATCTTCTTTGTTGATTTTTCAGGTTTTATATGTTGTTATGAAACTTAAAAGCTACCAGTACAAATGTATATCAAGATAAGAATATGAAGTTATTAAGTTAATTCAACTTTTGATATATTTGCAGTATTTAAGTGCAGTGGAATCGCCCAATCCTGATAAAGGATCTGATTCAGGTAGGTATATGGCCAAGTATTTAAACAGTTATGCTATTAAAACCTTTATAAGAATATGATTGCATTCATCTTATTTCCTCCAGTTTTCATTTAAACTTTTAACCACCCAAATTAAAATAAATAATAAATACCGGTATACACTCTTAGTCACCATTATTGACAGACAATTTGGTAAAAAAAAAATCTTCAAGAAAAATAAACCATACTTGCTATCTGTTATTTTGCATGTTATAATTGAATGTTATTGTCTTAAGAGATATAGATTTTTTTGCATAAAAAAAGAATATCAACGGAGGTGTGGAGTAGACAATTAATGTAACTATGAGCTTCCTACCTCACTGTGAGGTGTGTTTGACTTGTACCTTAATTGAGTAAGTTTACCAGGTATATGCCAAAAGACATTGGTTTTATATATAAACAATAACTTCCTTCCAATTACTGGTGGGCCCGGATGGCTCAATGAGTTAGGTAATTGGATTACCTAGCAACTCATACAAGCCCATCACCAATACAGCGTGGGTTCGTGCCCGGCTTTGTAAATTACAAACAAAATTGCACTTGACTTGCAGCCGCAAGTGATAAAATTTACCAGTTGCTTGCCCATGGTCGGTGGTTCTCTCCGGTTACTCCGGCTTCTTCCACCACTAAAACTGCTCACCATGATATAGCTGAAATATGGCTGAAAGTGGCATTAAACACAATAAATCAATCAATCAATCAAAACCAAGTACTGGTAGTCAATCTCACACTAGGGTGATTTGGGTATGTTTGGTTGAAGTGCTTTGACCAGTTTTTGCCACTCAAAAGAGTGACAAAATCCCACAAAATATGGATTTTATAAATATTCATAATCATCCCCAAATTTTAATGAATGTAAAATTTTTGTCATTTAAATTTTTTATTATGTGTCTATACAAGAAAAAATCAAAGTTTAATCTATACCAGTTACTGTCTATTGGATGATAATTATTTTTGTTAAGAGTGTGAACTTTTCGAGATAACATACAGAGTATGATGGGGGGGGCGTCGTGGCCATGATCGTATGGTAGTTGGATTTACAACTACCTGTGCAATCAGTGCATATCACCAATAATGTTGTGAGTTCGAATCCCGCTAATGGTGCGATGTACCCGATACAACATCAGGGTTTGAAATTAGCAGTCGCCCACTGGCCATTTGCGAGTAAATTTCAGTGTGGGCCCTTAAAAATCTCATCTCAGTCGTCCACTTGGCGAATGAAAATTAGAAAAAATAAAATAGTGTAAATCTATATGTAATAATTCCTATTCACCAAGATCGAAATCCGAAAAATATTGACATTTCCAGCGATCGATTTTAAGCCCCGAATTTTTTGTTTTGATATTAAACTGATATTCGCTTATATTACTCTTCGCTCTATGAACTGAGTAGCGAAGGTGTAGTAGCCCGGGAACCAGCTTATTTTGATGTATGCGAATCTTATCTCCAGTTAAGGAGATCTACGGCTGTTCTATTTAACACCTCCGTATAAGGATATCAATTTTTGCATTAATTTTGCGTCATTTAAGGATTGAAATAAAGAATTTAGTTGTTGTTGTAAAGGGAATTAAGTAACAAATAATTCTTTTAACAACGATGATTTCTCTGTTGTCTTTATATTGCACAAATCATGCCGTTTTCTGTTGAGTCATATTACGAATTTTATAGTACACTTTTCCGACTTTGATTTTTAATTTTACATGTTCGTTCAAAATATCCGGTTAGCGAAATGTTTCAACAAGATGATTTAAGTCAGTTCTTTTTGGGGAACTCTGGGCCTCTTAAAAGGCAAAATGAACAGAGAACACAATATTTTAGAGATTACGAAAAGTCCAAACGTTCTAGACAATTTTTAAAGGAATGGAAACAAAACCGTCCATGGTTAGTTGATACTGAAAGTGAAACTGGCATGGTTTGTTAATAAATAAATAAAATAAATAAATAAAGTTTTATTTAAAGTCGATACATATCACAACATACATATTGCAAAGAACAAAAGAAATGAAAATTCATTTACTACAGGATGTACAAGCTACAAACATCCCCACCATATGTCAAGCTCTAAATCGCCCCGAAATTTGACTTCATCTATAAATTTCTGAAGTCATAGTGTATTGGTGCATGTAAAATAATTTTATTTTGAGGAAAATGTTTTGGAAATCTGTTATCTTCTGTATTAAATTATAGTTTCTGAATGGCCAATTTTGCTGCCAGGAAATGACCAGAATGCAGGATTTTACACCATTTATCCCAGGGCTTCCGGGGGCCTTCAACGGACCCCCTGCCGTAGGGCACCTTGCAAGCGAGGTGGCAGGCGAGCTATGCGCGCCTGATAATTGTGTGGGCTACCAAAATTAATTTGGTGGGGGCCCACTTGGCCCCTAAAATATTTCCTTAGCTTCAAACCCTGCAAAATTATGTGATAAAGTTTGTCAGTGACTTGCAATGTGTCAGTGATTTTCTCAGGGTACTCTGGTTTTCTCCACCAATAAAACTGACCGCCACGAAATAACTGAAATATTGTTGAAAGTTGCATTAAACACCATAACCCTATCCCCTACAATATATGACCAATACATCTGATATTAAAAACCTACCAACAACATCTGGGATTTCAGCCATTTATATTACAGATGTTCAATATCCTGAAGTGTCAGTTACAGAGGAGAAAGAAATATTTCTAGAAGAATCAAAGAGACGTTTTAGAACACCAATTCCAGAAGTAAGTCAAGTAATTGTATCACTATTATCTTATTAATACACTACTGGTGTAATGGTTAGCATGCTCATCTTGAGAGTGGCAGATTGTGGGTTCAGTGGTATTTGATGCTTCTCATCTAAGCAGGCAGCTTTAAGGAGTAAGAGCAAAGACTGGTTGCTCATTTGGCATTAAACAACAGTCACTCGCACTCACTTCATCACTTCCCCTGATAAGAGGGGTGATCTTTCATGATAGGAATGGTCTTTGGTTAAAGGGGCCTTATAAGAATAAAATGAAAAACAAAAAATACCACACTGTCGGTACAATTTTAAAATCAAATATCAAAATCGTAGAAAGAGGCAAAATCGATATCACTAACACACAAATACAAGACTGCTCATGATATCCCTAACACACAAATACAAGACTGCTCATGATATCACTAACACACAAATACATGACTGCTCATGATATCCCTAACACACAAATACATGACTGCTCATGATATCCCTAACACACAAATACATGACTGCTCATGATATCCCTAACACACAAATACATGACTGCTCATGATATCCCTAACACACAAATACATGACTGCTCATGATATTCCTAACACACAAATACATGACTGCTCATGATATCCCTAACACACAAATACATGACTGCTCATGATATCCCTAACACACAAATACATGACTGCTCATGATATCACTAACACACAAATACATGACTGCTCATGATATCCCTAACACACAAATACATGACTGCTCATGATATCCCTAACACACAAATACATGACTGCTCATGATATCCCTAACACACAAATACATGACTGCTCACTTTCCTTGCTTGGTACAGGCACTTCAATAAGAGGGAGATTATAGCTAAATACTGCTGAACAAGTAATCAATTAAATGTACTTCTTTCCACAATTTAACAGGTTTTTAATAGAGCTACCAGTGTTCCTGTTCATGGAAGAGTAAGAAGTAGGACATTTGATGATTTACCAGCTGCTAGTGTAAAGGGATCTATACATGTTGTTGAAGGTGGTAGAGCCAGGAGTCATAGTTGGGTAGAGCCAAAAAATGGTAGTTATTTTTACCCTTTTTTTCATCAGCAAAAACAATTACTGTGGATTAATTTATTTTTGTTGGTGTCAATTTTCATGAATTGGCGAAGCTGAGATGTTCGTTGACATTTGAATTCAGGATTTTGATACTTGCAAATGACTTTTCTTAATATTTATGCCTTTCGTTGTGCACTAAATTTCATAGAAAACCAGCTGCCAAATGTAGAGTACATGGAATAGTCATTAAACAAACTTATATTGTATTGTAGTAACCATGGTAACATATGCCTATTTTTACTTTAACAGATGATGTGAGGCCTATCACTCCTGAAATGATCACAAAGAACGTCACACCTCCCATACCAGAGGAAGTTAAATCCATACCTTTTTATATGAATCATACAGTATTTCTACAAAATGAATTATGTTCCCATTGTCCTCATCAGTTACATTGTATACAGGTGTTCCCAGGGATGACACTAATTCTTGTTAGTGAGGTAGGTTTTTGACTTGCATCCATGTTTTGTATACACGTGTTCCCAGGGATTACACTAATTCTTGTTAGTGAGGTAGGTTTTTTACTTACATCCATGTTTTGTATACAGGTGTTCCCAGGGATTACACTAATTCTTGTTAGTGAGGTAGGTTTTTTACTTACATCCATGTTTTGTATACAGGTGTTCCCAGGGATTACACTAATTCTTGTTAGTGAGGTAGGTTTTTTACTTACATCCATGTTTTGTATACAGGTGTTCCCAGGGTTTACACTAATTCTTGTTAGTGAGGTAGGTTTTTGACTTGCATCCATGTTTTGTATACAGGTGTTCCCAGGGATTACACTAATTCTTGTTAGTGAGGTAGGTTTTTTACTTACATCCATGTTTTGTATACAGGTGTTCCCAGGGATTACACTAATTCTTGTTAGTGAGGTAGGTTTTTTACTTACATCCATGTCTTGTATGTATGTTTTCCCAGGGATTACACTAATTCTTGTTGCTAAGGTAGGTACGTTTTTTACTTACATCCATGTCTTGTATACAGGTGTTCCCAGGGATTACACTAATTCTCGTTAGTGAGGTAGGTTTTTAGCTCACCTGACCCAAAAGGTCATGTGAGTTATTGCCATCACTTGGCGTCCGTCGTCCGTCCGTTAACTTTTTCATATCTTAATCTACTCCTCTGAAACAACTGGGCCAAATGGAGCCAAACTTGGCAGAAAGCATCTATATAAGGTCCTCTATAAAGTTTCATCATTTCGTCCCATTCCGCCAACAAATATGGCCACCAAGGGCAATTCTTGTTTCTGATTGGCTAATGTTAAAAAAATCTTCTCCTCTGAAACTGCTAGGCCAAATGGAGCCAAACTTGGCAGGAAGCATCTATGTAAGATCCTCTATAAAACTTCTTCATTTGGTTCCATTCGGCCAACAAACATGGCCGCTGTTACTAAAAATAGAACATACGGTAAAATTGCACATTTTTGGTAACAACTCAAAAAGCGTTAATAATATCAGAAATCTGATGGGGTAAAAATGATCAGCACAGCAAGATCTAACTACCCTGAAATTTTGAAGAAATATGAATACCTATCTTGGAGTTATTGCCCTTTTTTCATCAAAATTTTAATACTTTTCGTTTTTTATTTCAAAAACTATTAAGAGATAGATGTTAAGTTTAAACAGCAAACATGTGCAGCTTGTCAAGATCTACATGCCCTGCAATTTTGAAGTAAATCTGATTACTCACTAACAAGAATTAATGTAATCTCTGGGAATGCTTGTATACGGGTGTTCCCAGAGATCACACTAATTCTTGTTAGTGAGGTAGGTTTTTTACTGACATCCATGTCTTGTATACAGGTGTTCCCAGGGATTACACTAATTCTTGTTAGTGAGGTAGGTTTTTTACTGACATCCATGTCTTGTATACAGGTGTTCCCAAGGATTACACTAATTCTCGTTAGTGAGGTAGGTTTTTGACTTACATCCATGTCTTGTATACAGGTGTTCCCAGAGATCACACTAATTCTTGTTAGTGAGGTAGGTTTTTTACTTACATCCATGTCTTGTATACAGGTGTTCCCAGGGATTACACTAATTCTTGTTAGTGAGGTAGGTTTTTGACTTGCATCCATGTCTTGTATACAGGTGTTCCCAGGGATTACACTAATTCTCGTTAGTGAGGTAGGTTTTTTGCTTACATCCATGTCTTGTATACAGGTGTTCCCAGAGATCACACTAATTCTTGTTAGTGAGGTAGGTTTTTTACTTACATCCATGTTTTGTATACAGGTGTTCCCAGGGATTACACTAATTCTTGTTAGTGAAGTAGGTTTTTGACTTGCATCCATGTTTTGTATACAGGCGTTCCCAGGGATTACACTAATTCTTGTTAGTGAGGTAGGTTTTTTGCTTACATCCATGTCTTGTATACAGGTGTTCCCAGAGATCACACTAATTCTTGTTAGTGAGGTAGGTTTTTTACTTACATCCATGTCTTGTATACAGGTGTTCCCAGAGATCACACTAATTCTTGTTAGGGAGGTAGGTTTTTTACTTACATCCATGTTTTGTATACAGGTGTTCCCAGGGATTACACTAATTCTTGTTAGTGAGGTAGGTTTTTGACTTGCATCCATGTTTTGTATACAGGTGTTCCCAGGGATTACACTAATTCTCGTTAGTGAGGTAGGTTTTTGACTTGCATCCATGTTTTGTATACATGCATTCCTAGGCATTACACTAATTCTTGTTAGTGAGGTAGGTTTTTGACTTGCATCCATGTTTTGTATACATGCATTCCTAGGCATTACACTAATTCTTGTTAGTGAGGTAGGTTTTTGACTTGCATCCATGTTTTGTATACATGCATTCCTAGGCATTACACTAATTCTTGTTAGTGAGGTAGGTTTTTGACTTGCATCCATGTTTTGTATACATGCATTCCTAGGCATTACACTAATTCTTGTTAGTGAGGTAGGTTTTTGACTTGCATCCATGTTTTGTATACATGCATTCCTAGGCATTACACTAATTCTTGTTAGTGAGGTAGGTTTTTGACTTGCATCCATGTTTTGTATACATGCATTCCTAGGCATTACACTAATTCTTGTTAGTGAGGTAGGTTTTTGACTTGCATCCATGTTTTGTATACATGCATTCCCAGGCATTACACTAATTCTTGTTAGTGAGGTAGGTTTTTGACTTGCATCCATGTTTTGTATACATGCATTCCTAGGCATTACACTAATTCTTGTTAGTGAGGTAGGTTTTTGACTTGCATCCATGTTTTGTATACATGCATTCCTAGGCATTACACTAATTCTTGTTAGTGAGGTAGGTTTTTGACTTGCATCCATGTTTTGTATACATGCATTCCTAGGCATTACACTAATTCTTGTTAGTGAGGTAGGTTTTTGACTTGCATCCATGTTTTGTATACATGCATTCCTAGGCATTACACTAATTCTTGTTAGTGAGGTAGGTTTTTGACTTGCATCCATGTTTTGTATACATGCATTCCTAGGCATTACACTAATTCTTGTTAGTGAGGTAGGTTTTTTACTTACATCCATGTTTTGTATACAGGTGTTCCCAGGCATTACACTAATTCTTGTTAGTGAAGTAGGTTTTTGACTTGCATCCATGTTTTGTATACAGGCGTTCCCAGGGATTACACTAATTCTTGTTAGTGAGGTAGGTTTTTTGCTTACATCCATGTCTTGTATACAGATGTTCCCAGAGATCACACTAATTCTTGTTAGTGAGGTAGGTTTTTTACTTACATCCATGTCTTGTATACAGGTGTTCCCAGAGATCACACTAATTCTTGTTAGTGAGGTAGGTTTTTTACTTGCATCCATGTCTTGTATACAGGTGTTCCCAGAGATCACACTAATTCTTGTTAGGGAGGTAGGTTTTTTTACCTACATCCATGTTTTGTATACAGGTGTTCCCAGGGATTACACTAATTCTTGTTAGTGAGATAGGTTTTTGACTTGCATCCATGTTTTGTATACAGGTGTTCCCAGGGATTACACTAATTCTTGTTAGTGAGGTAGGTTTTTGACTTGCATCCATGTTTTGTATACAGGCGTTCCCAGGGATTACACTAATTCTCGTTAGTGAGGTAGGTTTTTGACTTGCATCCATGTTTTGTATACAGGTGTTCCCAGGGATGACACTAATTCTTGTTAGTGAGGTAGGTTTTTGACTTGCATCCATGTTTTGTATACAGGTGTTCCCAGGGATTACACTAATTCTTGTTAGTGAGGTAGGTTTTTGACTTGCATCCATGTTTTGTATACAGGCGTTCCCAGGGATTACACTAATTCTCGTTAGTGAGGTAGGTTTTTGACTTGCATCCATGTTTTGTATACATGCATTCCTAGGCATTACACTAATTCTTGTTAGTGAGGTAGGTTTTTGACTTGCATCCATGTTTTGTATACATGCATTCCTAGGCATTACACTAATTCTTGTTAGTGAGGTAGGTTTTTGACTTGCATCCATGTTTTGTATACATGCATTCCCAGGCATTACACTAATTCTTGTTAGTGAGGTAGGTTTTTGACTTGCATCCATGTTTTGTATACAGGTGTTCCCAGGGATTACACTAATTCTTGTTAGTGAGGTAGGTTTTTGACTTGCATCCATGTTTTGTATACATGCATTCCTAGGCATTACACTAATTCTTGTTAGTGAGGTAGGTTTTTGACTTGCATCCATGTTTTGTATACATGCATTCCTAGGCATTACACTAATTCTTGTTAGTGAGGTAGGTTTTTGACTTGCATCCATGTTTTGTATACATGCATTCCCAGGCATTACACTAATTCTTGTTAGTGAGGTAGGTTTTTGACTTGCATCCATGTTTTGTATACAGGTGTTCCCAGGGATTACACTAATTCTTGTTAGTGAGGTAGGTTTTTGACTTGCATCCATGTTTTGTATACAGGCGTTCCCAGGGATTACACTAATTCTTGTTAGTGAGGTAGGTTTTTGACTTGCATCCATGTTTTGTATACAGGCGTTCCCAGGCATTACACTAATTCTCGTTAGTGAGGTAGGTTTTTGACTTGCATCCATGTTTTGTATACAGGTGTTCCCAGGCATTACACTAATTCTTGTTAGTGAGGTAGGTTTTTGACTTGCATCCATGTTTTGTATACAGGCGTTCCCAGGGATGACACTAATTCTTGTTAGTGAGGTAGGTTTTTGACTTGCATCCATGTTTTGTATACATGCATTCCTAGGCATTACACTAATTCTTGTTAGTGAGGTAGGTTTTTGACTTGCATCCATGTTTTGTATACATGCATTCCCAGGCATTACACTAATTCTTGTTAGTGAGGTAGGTTTTTGACTTGCATCCATGTTTTGTATACATGCATTCCTAGGCATTACACTAATTCTTGTTAGTGAAGTAGGTTTTTGACTTGCATCCATGTTTTGTATACATGCATTCCTAGGCATTACACTAATTCTTGTTAGTGAGGTAGGTTTTTGACTTGCATCCATGTTTTGTATACATGCATTCCCAGGCATTACACTAATTCTTGTTAGTGAAGTAGGTTTTTGACTTGCATCCATGTTTTGTATACAGGCGTTCCCAGGGATTACACTAATTCTTGTTAGTGAGGTAGGTTTTTTGCTTACATCCATGTCTTGTATACAGGTGTTCCCAGAGATCACACTAATTCTTGTTAGTGAGGTAGGTTTTTTACTTACATCCATGTCTTGTATACAGGTGTTCCCAGAGATCACACTAATTCTTGTTAGTGAGGTAGGTTTTTTACTTACATCCATGTCTTGTATACAGGTGTTCCCAGAGATCACACTAATTCTTGTTAGGGAGGTAGGTTTTTTACTTACATCCATGTTTTGTATACAGGTGTTCCCAGGGATTACACTAATTCTTGTTAGTGAGATAGGTTTTTGACTTGCATCCATGTTTTGTATACAGGTGTTCCCAGGGATTACACTAATTCTTGTTAGTGAGGTAGGTTTTTGACTTGCATCCATGTTTTGTATACAGGTGTTCCCAGGGATTACACTAATTCTTGTTAGTGAG
This sequence comes from Bathymodiolus brooksi, assembly GCA_963680875.1. Lineage (NCBI taxonomy): Eukaryota > Metazoa > Mollusca > Bivalvia > Mytilida > Modiolidae > Bathymodiolus > Bathymodiolus brooksi. Next base: position 50,864,809 of record OY804577.1, read on the forward strand.
GTAGGTTTTTGACTTGCATCCATGTTTTGTATACAGGCGTTCCCAGGGATTACACTAATTCTCGTTAGTGAGGTAGGTTTTTGACTTGCATCCATGTTTTGTATACATGCATTCCTAGGCATTACACTAATTCTTGTTAGTGAGGTAGGTTTTTGACTTGCATCCATGTTTTGTATACATGCATTCCTAGGCATTACACTAATTCTTGTTAGTGAGGTAGGTTTTTGACTTGCATCCATGTTTTGTATACATGCATTCCTAGGCATTACACTAATTCTTGTTAGTGAGGTAGGTTTTTGACTTGCATCCATGTTTTGTATACATGCATTCCTAGGCATTACACTAATTCTTGTTAGTGAGGTAGGTTTTTGACTTACATCCATGTTTTGTATACATGCATTCCTAGGCATTACACTAATTCTTGTTAGTGAGGTAGGTTTTTGACTTGCATCCATGTTTTGTATACATGCATTCCCAGGCATTACACTAATTCTTGTTAGTGAAGTAGGTTTTTGACTTGCATCCATGTTTTGTATACAGGTGTTCCCAGGGATTACACTAATTCTTGTTAGTGAGGTAGGTTTTTGACTTGCATCCATGTTTTGTATACATGCATTCCTAGGCATTACACTAATTCTTGTTAGTGAGGTAGGTTTTTGACTTGCATCCATGTTTTGTATACATGCATTCCCAGGCATTACACTAATTCTTGTTAGTGAGGTAGGTTTTTGACTTGCATCCATGTTTTGTATACAGGTGTTCCCAGGGATTACACTAATTCTTGTTAGTGAGGTAGGTTTTTGACTTGCATCCATGTTTTGTATACAGGTGTTCCCAGGGATTACACTAATTCTTGTTAGTGAGGTAGGTTTTTGACTTGCATCCATGTTTTGTATACAGGTGTTCCCAGGGATTACACTAATTCTTGTTAGTGAGGTAGGTTTTTTACTTACATCCATTTTTTGTATACATGCATTCCCAGGCATTACACTAATTCTTGTTAGTGAGGTAGGTTTTTGACTTGCATCCATGTTTTGTATACAGGTGTTCCCAGGGATTACACTAATTCTCGTTAGTGAGGTAGGTTTTTGACTTGCATCCATGTTTTGTATACATGCATTCCAAGGCATTACACTATTTTTTTGTTAGTGAGGTAGGTTTTTTACTTACATCCATGTCTTGTATACAGGTGTTCCCAGGGATGACACTAATTCTTGTTAGTGAGGTAGGTTTTTTACTTACATCCATGTCTTGTATACAGGTGTTCCCAGGCATTACACTAATTCTTGTTAGTGAGATGGGTATGTACTAAGATCTGTATTTTGTATCCTTTGAAACACTCAACCAATCAGAACACTGTGTGTAATATATGAAGTGTTCTGATTGGGAGATTTTTTAGTACAAGTACCAAAAGTTTTATTTCTGTCTTTTGTTGTGCACTCAATATTGTGATCAGATTGATCCAATGAAAATTATTTTGAAAATTATTACAGCAGTCCCCCTCTTATGATGCCACTCTCACCAATGGCCACTCCTCTTATGATGCCACTCTCACAAAAGGCCACTCCTCTTATGATGCCACTCTCACCAAAGGTCACTCCTCTTATGATGCCACTTTCACCAAAGGCCACTCCTCTAATCAGGCCAGGTTTTAGATGCACTGAGCTAGTTTTATACTAATATAGTGTCCCCTTAAGAGAGGCAATCATCTCTCATATAGAGCCACTTTTCCATTGCAGGAGCAGTGTCCTTAAAAAAGGGGGTTGCTGTACCAATATTCAATGAATAAATCAAATTTACAGTATATTCAAAACTTTAGATCAAGTCTGAATGTACTGGATGTAGGAAATCTTTGTTAATTTAACCTGTATAAAATGAACACCTGTCTATTCTGAGTATGAAAGTTGGTTCCAAAAAAGCTGGGTTTAGACAGGTTGCAATGTAACTTTTTGTGGTTATCATGTCAATATCTTGGGTTTTTTTTACATTACAGATGCCTAGAGCAAGTTTAGCCAATAATATCTGCCAAATTTTATACCTGTTAAAACAGCTTGTACTTGGAAAAACTAGACATGGTCACTGGGGACAAATTATGTATGATACCATAAACTCATTGATGATAAAACTAGCCATGCCTTTAAAAAGATCAAGGGTAATCTATGCTATCTTATTATTTCAATCTTTCATGTTAGTCCATTCTTAATCCCTTAATGAAATATTATTTTGCTACTTCATTACTCACAAATTTTTTAGAAATAAACTTGTTACAAATTGATAATATTCTGCTTGGAGCCATGATGTAGTTACAGATTACGTGTGTTAGGTCTTTGGTTTATGGTGTTTAACACCACTTTCAATAATATTTCAGATATATCCTGGCAGTCAGTTTTATTGGTGGAGGAAATCAGAGGACCAGGAGAAAACCACCAACCTGTCGTAAGTCACTGACAAACTTTATCACATAATGTTGTATCAAGTACACCTCGCAATGAACGGGGTTCGAATTCACAACTCTAGTGGTGATAGGCACTGATTGCACAGGTAGTTGTAAATCCAACTACCATACAATTTACCTTTGAGTATGAAACTAGTTCTCTGTAAAGTTTTAAGACAGGCCAGATCTCCAATGGCTATAACAGACGTATACAATCAATAAGAAACCAGCACAGATTAATGATTTGATCATTTAAATAGAAATAAAGCTTGAAAATTGTAACTTAGTTGACTCATCTGTTATTCAATCAGATCAGTCATCTATCAAAGCTGACAATAATTTCTGCTTTTCAGAATTATCTTGGAAAATTCACATAATTTTACATCTTAAATTAAAATGATTTTAATCTGAACAAAAAAAATTGTTTAAATCACATATAAAACTGTTGCTGAATCAATCAATTCAGGTATTTTGTAATGTTATGTTTGTATACTCGTAGGGCAACATTCCTTCAATATACAATGATATTCTCAAGAAATGGGATGATCAAGATTTCAAAATGTTGCTATTGAAATACCTGGAACAACCAAAGGATAAGGAAATTCCACCAAGGTATAGTTATGTTTTTTTATTTAATGTTTATTGACATGTCACTATTATGTCACATGATTCAGTGATCTACATGTCATTATTATGTTGAATGGTTGAGTCAGTCTTTTCCTTAATTGTTTTCACCAACTTACCCGAAAGCCAAATTTAGAAAAATAAAATTCTATTTATTCAAACAAATTCTTTCATAATTTTCACTTGTCCGAATCCAGTTTTACTTATTCCAGCCTTCGGGCAAGTGGGTTAGCGCGAAGACTGTTGAATAATTTACATGTCATTGTTATTTCACATGGTTTACAGATCTACATGTCATTATTATTATCACATGATTGAGTAATTAGCACACAATTGTTATGTCACATGGTATTTGGATGAAATAACTGAATTTTTATTTTGTCATTTTCCTTTGTATTTTGCAGAATAGAGAGATCACTGACCTATCTACTGAAGAAAATGAAAGATTTATTTTCGTTCCTGTATTTATTTCATCGGGCAGTTACTCCACAACTAGAAAGAATGGTGGGACAAATACGAGAAAGAACCAGGCAAAAATTAAAGGATTTTAAAGATTACTTATCTGTCAAGGCACAGAGGAATATAACTATGACGTCATATCCTTACATGTGATATAAAAATCATTAAGGGTTCTTCAGATCCCAGTGTATTTTTTCTGACAGCAAATCAATTCCCGTCATTTATTATATACAAATCAAGATTTTATGAAGACCAAACCTGTGCAAATGATAAGGCTAATTAAATAGATCATGGGTTCGATCCCTGGGTGGGTCAAAGCAAAGGCTATGAAAAATGTATTTGTTGCTTCTGTGCTAAGCATGCAACATTAAGGAGAAAGAGCAACCACTGGCTGGCTCTGAATCAGGATAATGTGTCATTTGTGGACTGTTGTTTCAGTGAGCTGTATCTAAAGAAATCCAACTTAGCTTATTGGTCCAGTACAAAGTAGGAAGCATTATTTTCTAATCAAATGTAGTCTTATTTTCTTTAACAATGTCACTTATATAGAGCAGTTTCCAGGGTTGATACACTTTATCTACATTGATCGAAGGACAAACCAAGTTATAGCACCATCTTTTAACATCACTTCAGGGGAGACAAGTCTTGATGCAGGGGAAATAACTAACAATGAAATGGATGCAACTAAATTACTCAAGGATAAGGTACTTAATATTCTGATAAGATGTAATATCTGGTGACTTGTATCACACATGTTTTGTACCAATTTATATCAACAAATAATTTTTAAGTATCATAATTATTCTTTGCAATCTGAAAATTGTCATCCAAAAAGGTATGCTTATTAGCATGAAACTTCTTTGCGTTTAAAATAAGCATACTAAATCAATGACTTTACATGAGTCAATAAGATGCTCATTTCGTCTGCCACCTATACCAAATAATGTGACACTTGGGTCATTTCCAAAATCAAAATTATGTAATGCTGGATTATTGTTAATATAATGTCTCAGTCCGTTGACATGTGAGCTTCCCATTACCAATACACTAGCCATTATTTGTTTACAAACGCCACTTCTTGATTAGATTTGACCCAAATACTATTTACTATAGCGTCCCTTCGTCATGTTACATAATCAACATCATCAACTTCCAACGGTCACAAAGAAATAACTCGTAGACAGCAACTGTGATAATTATCGTCTTTGTGTATATATAACAAAATTGTTGGAAAATTTAGTGTATTCTTTGCAATACACACAGTGTTCAATTTTTCCTGACACTTGTGTTGTGTCGAACCGAGTGATTATGTAGTACTTTAGAAAGTTTTTCAGTTCAACTTAAGGGTGTAGGCCTATGGTATGGGAGACAACTCTATTTTCATTGTCCTCTCAAATATATGGTCATCTGTGCATTTGAAAATCCCCCCTCAATTCCAAGCTTCTTGGCAACACAGATTGTTTACATTGGATATGGACAGTTTAAAAAAATGACCCCTTTTCCTTTTACCTTTCTATAGCTGTGCTCCTTGTCTTTTTATATCTTAATGCTGCTAATAAAAGTATGTTATTATTACATGCTTGTGCCCACAAAATATCACTGAAATATCTCTTTCCAGAAAAAATTGCCATCGAAATATGTTGTTAAAAATGCCAGGAGTGTAACAAATTTTGTGTGACAACTTTTTTTCCAATGAATTTCAAGGGTTTGTCAAATAAAAAATATTAAATACATTGTATATACCGTACACCAAATCTTAGATATTATGAAACTATAGTACAATTGCTTTATTTGTCAGGAAATCACTTGCCCCTGCTGATGATTTATAAAAATATGGTCATATTGAAAAACATAATACTACATGTATATATTTAATATATTTCCACTGTTACATATAATACTCAGTTTCGTTGGTCAACATCATACCAACTGAATTTGTTATGCATCTATAAATAATAATGGCTATTTTCAAGGAATTTATGCATCTCACTCACAAATTTTACATCTTTTTCAGTTTGTAAGTGAAATGTCAAATTCTCACATGTATAAATTCCCTCAAAATAACCTACTGGTATATTCCTATTATATGATTGCTGACATTTCGAGAAAGATTCATTTAACAGAAAACAGAGAGAAAAAATACTGTTCAAAGATTGATATACCAAGGTGTAAATTAATTTTATGGTAGTAAAAAAATGGAAAGCTATGTTTGGAGATTTTTTTTTTTTTTTATATGTGATCCTCTCGCGTAACGACATTTTCGGCCATAATTATTGTAAATCGTATGATATCATATCTAGTTTAATATGTATTATTAATGATCATATGTATGTACAAATAAACAGCTGTATCAATAAACTATGTCATAGACTCTAAGCTCTGGTTATAATCACTAGTAGATTTTAGAACAGAAGTAGATGGTTGATATTCATAACAACATTGATTTTGATTGAATTTACAACTCAGTAACCCACATATGGTGTCATTGTTCAAATCTGATCTGAATTCAGTGTGTATCTTCTTAATGATTGAAAAACTCTTTCAGAATCAGCATTACTGTTTGGTAATACTAATAAAGATTTTGCAAGTTTTGAAAGAACACCAAATCTTTTTGTTCCAGAAAAAATGTCATCAAGTTTCCCCATTTCCCCCCAAAACTGTTCAATATTACTCTTCAAAGAATTGTTTGTAGTTGTTACAAACAAAGACATTGATTTTGATTTCCTTTGAACCATCTCCAGCTGCATATGGTTTTGTGACTGCATTCCTTGTCAGGTCATTCTTTGCACCGGATCCAATAGATAAATGTGATTTACAAAGAATGCAATATGCATCATTTACGCTACGATCACTGTGACTGAGCCAACTAAATTCTGCTTCCCAAGCTTTTTGATATTTGCATAAATATTTCTTTCGTTTAGCGGGTGAAGAACAAGCAGGCCCTCTTCCTTCCAGTAGACATTTTGCAGAAATGATTTAACTTTTTTATTGTAAAAACAACTCAAACTTTCCACAAGGGGATTAAAACTTTATTGTAAAAGACCCAATCATCGCTAATTACTTACCTCGAAAGTATATTGTTGTTGATTGTAGTTGACCATTCGGAGTTCGGTAATTTTGTTATTACCCTTATTCGATAGGTAAAATCCCGTTATTTTCCGATTAAATAAATATTTCTAATATCTGGACAAATTCCGGGAGATTCCGGGTCATCGTAGTGAAATCCGTGTCCCGACGGGTGTTCAGGGAAATGAGGGTGACAAGCTCGATTTCCGGGTTTGACCTGACGAAAACGGGTTACTTGGCAGGTATGCTTTATACAACATTTTTGCAAGGTACTAGTTGAACAAATTTACTAAGGAGTCTAGGACAAAAGCCCCCCGGACACAAGTCCCCGGAAAAAAGCCCCCTGGACAAAAGCCCCCTGACAAAAAGCCCCCCAATAATGAATTGTACAAGTTATTTATATATTGGTATCTTTGCACACATTTTAGGTTTATTGTACTACTATTTATGGGTTAACATTATTTTTGAATACCATTTTTCATAATAAGTTATTATTGGAACTTGAAGATATAAACAATTGAAATATTTGTTTAAGAATTATAATAACCCTCATCAAAGAAAGTAAAAATAAAATAATAAAATTGTTTTATCTTAAGAAAAATTATTATAGTATATCAAACAGGATGAGAAAATAACTCACTCATTACTTTTAATAACTTCAAAGGTTATAAATGTCATAATTGTTTATCAATAAAAACAATTTCTGCTTAACTTTAAACTGATTAATTTCAATTTAAACAATTAAACAGATTTTTTTTTTTATTTACACTTTATAAATGACCATAACAATGAAAACATATGGAAGCAGAAGATGACTTGATGTTAACATTGCTTTTATCGTATATTTTGCTTTTTAGATTTGGAAGATGATGGAGTTCATGCAGTTAAAGTTAAGAAATGGAGTTGCATGCATAGCTGTAAGAGAAGGAGATTATTACTTTTCATATTTTTTGTGGTTTGGTGATTCAGTGGTAAGTGGCACATCTTTACTTCTGACAACAAATTGTAACATACATATTTCTGATATTAAATTTTATAATATAGTATCAAATATTTCATATAGATTTCTCTATAAAATAAAAATGCAATATTTGCTATATTTACTAGTCTTATAAATATACCTAAAAAGTAGAGCATTTCCGAACGAGTTAAAAATATTACATCTTGACCGATATTGCATTCATACTTTCTCTTTAAAGTTTAATACGCACTTGAGAGGTTCCAAGTAAAACGATATTTGCACTCAAGCAGACGAGAGATAAATAAAATGGGGGAATTATATTGAATACATGTTGCAAAGAAATATGGTGAAATGTAATTGTCATAGATTGTGAAATACTTAGTACTATATTATAAAAGGGTTATTGCACTGATATTGAGGAATATTGTCCTTCGCAGTATATCATATTGCACCTGCAAGCTCGTGCAATATGATATACTGCTCTGGACAGTATTCCTCAATAATAGTGCAATAATCCTGTCATATTCACAGTTGTCAAGTTATCAAGAAAATAAACAGTCATATTTTTTTCTAATTAAAAACTCTCAAATTATATTAATAAATGCAGTAAAAATTTTACGATTCTTGACAATGCTTGACAAACTACATTAATTTTCTTGATATTGAATATAGTGAAATGAATTTTTCTTCATATCACATCTTTCAGTAGGAATTTGGATGTATAACTTGGAGGAAAACATATATTATGTAGGCATCTATATTTTTGCATCAACCATCATTTGTTCATCTACCTCCTTAAAAGGTATGTTTTGTTTAATTTGAAAATATTTGGAGCTGATATTCTTTCTTCTGGTTTTCTGGAATTATCTCCCTTGGAATTTGAATATTCCTTCAATGATACTGTTTCAAAGTTATTTCCCTTGAAAATCACTAACAATTCCATATGAAAATGATTTTGAACAGTTCTTCCTTATTATAGGTTTGTGATACATCTTAAAAAAAATTACACAACATGACCCAATTTTTACCTAAAAGATAGGTTTGGATAATATTTCCCTCAAAAAAGGATTATGTCAATATTTTGAGCAGAATTGAGTGCTCAGCTTATATGTTCCAAAAATGGTTTATGGAGCCATTTCTCTCACACACTCTGACAGAATTTTATGAATTTGTAATTCAGGGAACTATACCGACACCCCACCATGCTCTGACATATTTTTAATTTGTAATTCAGGGAACTATACTGACACCCCACCATGCTCTGACATATTTTTAATTTGTATTTCAGGGAACTATTCTAACACCCCAGCACACTCTACAACCAGAAGTTCCTCTTTCAACTCCAGGAGTTTTATCTAGTAATTTTTACAATACCTTATTAAGAAGGTGTTTTCCTAATGTGGTACCTGGATCAGTAGCATGTTATGAACTGATGATGATGCATATAGGACTTGTCAGTTTATCATACATTACAGAAAATAGAATTCATCTTACTGCCATGTTGAGAAATAATGCTGGAGATTCTGTATCTCCAAGAAGCTTTACATTGCTGTGATATTTAAATAGCTTTATCTGGGTTGTAAAACTACGTTAACTTCAGTCCTTCAATGAGACTATTCAAATTAATATGCTCATTTAATCAGATGTTTTAGAGGCACTTGATGTCTATACTGTCTGGTTTTTTTTCTTTGAATTGATTGTGACAAGGGCTTCATCCCCCCTCCTCTATTAGTTATGGTTTTCGACTTAAAACTTGATTGAAGTAAAAGTGATGCAGGAGAAAGCTCATGTCAAGTTGTTACAGTTAGATCGTGCTCTTCTAGGCGTAGCACTTTATTATTTTGTATGTTAAAATCATCATATAAAGCAATCTAATCAAAATTAGATCTCCGCAATTTCTCCCCATTTTCTATTGGTTGTTTACTAGTCGCCATGTGGGATATCTAAAAATGCTCATTTAGGGGTCACGCCATGGGTCAGCATGAATGTATTATAAATTGACTAATTGATTTAAACATATTTTATTGTCAAATATATACAATAGGATTGAACACAAGTTTTACAACTTATATGAAGTTCTCTCCAGTATCATACAAACATAGGTCTGACAGAGAGCATGACGGATAATAAGTGTATAATCATTTATGGTATAGCAAAATTAAACAATAACAGATAAGTAAAATGGAGGGGGAGAGTTATGTTCCTTCAGTGAATTGCCTACTGTTCTTAATAAATGTCTGTACTGCTTTCGATAACAACATATTTTGGGCTTGGTTTTTTTTAGAGTCTCCAAATAGTAAAGTTTTAATATCTCTCTGAAAATTATGGTGGTACAAAAAATTAAAAAGAACTGTCCTCTGTTCGATATACAAGCGACAGTTCAAGAGAAAGTGGGAAGCGTCCTCCGTGGTAAATCCACAAACACATCTCGAATCTGTTATTATATTGGATCGAAATTGATCATACTTGAGCGAGCTACAACTACGACATAATCTTGCATATAAAATATTATGTTGTCTATCCCCAACTAAGAAATGAGTCGGAATTTTAGCCAGTACAACTTTACTTTTAAGGTTAATTTTAAATGAATCAGATGTTCTGGTATTTCTGGTGTCGTTGTCTAGACTGTTCCAAAGATTTATGACAGACGGGATGAACGAAGATTGGTATAACGAATTAACGATAAGCGACATCTTGGGACAGTGTAGTCATTTCTGTTTCGAACAGGGTAATTGACTAATTAGCAACTCTTCTACAAAATCCAGCAGACAAGACAAGCATATGTGTTTTGGAAAGGCAATGATGGTTTTCATTTTTAAATCAATTTTCAGGACAACTTTCTTTTGATTGTTGATAATTGATTGAAGCCACTCTCAACAATTTTTCAACTATATAATGGCAACACCAGGTTTAATAACAGGATAATTTTCTTTGCAAATAATTTGTCAAAAATAGTATATTTTGATTAGCAAAATGAAAATTAATAACTTATAAATTAGGTCACGTACAGTACATGTATATTTCCCGTTCAATACCACAATTCTCACTCTACAAAGATGTTTTATATACATATATATGCTATCGTTGACTTGTTATGTGAGAATGGATTTCTCATAGCAATATCGTTGACTTGCTATGCAAGAATGGATTTCTCATAGCAATATCGTCGACTTGCTATGCGAGAATGGATTTCTTATAACAATATCGTCGACTTGCTATATGCTAGAATGGATTTCTCATAGGGGCAATATCGAATTGAATGCAAAGCCTGAGATATGAGATCTAATGAGAAGTCCATTTTGAAGAAAACATATCAACGATAGTATGTTTATCATGGATTTGTCAAAGTGACATCAGTGATGTCAATATAATATGAGTTAGAAATCAACATAATATGTTTGTTTCATGCTTGTCACTTAATAACATATTTTGATCATAAGAGAAACTGATTGTCTTTTTGCTATCAATGGTTACCATATTTCTCTACTCTTGATAGTTAAATTTTCTAGAAATATCGAAATCCACTGGTAGCAGGTGCCTTTAATATATTATTGTTATTAAGTATGAAGAGTTTATTTTTACAATTGATAGTGCAATATTTTTGTTATGATTAAATATATTTAAATTCTTATTTTATTTTTATTAATAAAAAATTAACCTAGAATAAATGTATGTTTTATATTTAAATCTGAAGGGGGTTATGGTGTTTAACACCACTTTCAACATATTTGAATTATACTGCGGAGGAAACCAGAGTACCTGGAGAAAACCACCGACCTGCCACAAATCACTGTACGTTTGTTGTATTGAGTACACCCCACCATGAGCGGTATTCCAACTCACAACCTTAGTGGTGATGGGCACCGATTGCATAGGTAGTTGTAAAGGCCAAACATTATTTAAGATTATGGTAGATGGTGGGTTTGTTTTTGGAATGATCAGATATCTTCTATTTTTTATGTGGAAAAATTTTATTCAAAAGAAGAAAAAATATATATATAGAACATGTGGGTTTTTACCACACATGATTTAGTATTTTTTTTACTGAATTATATAGAGAAAATCTTTTTTTTTCTCACCTGACCTAAATGGTCATGTGATATAGTCATTACTTTGTGTCTGTCCTTATCATCAGAATCGGTTTTTAAACTTTTCAGTCCGTAGAGTAAATTATAGAAAAAATACATTTATTAATTATGTTTTCCTTTAAAACAATTAATAAAATAGTCCAGTCTGGTAACATCGCACACCCTCTAACTTTGCACATATGCCCGTTTGAGTGCTTCCAATGGGTATATATTTTAATTGTGCTTATGAATTGTTAATGCACAATTTATTTTGTTTTTAACTCGTGTATCGTTCGTTCGTTCGTTTCGTGTATCGTTCGTTCGTATTTCATTTCGTGCATTCGTCTAATTAAATTGACAAACGAAACACCAAACGAACGAACCAATTACACGAACGAAACGAAAAACAAACGAACGATACACGCAAACGAAACGAAAAAAAACCGCAAACAATACGAAATATCTGTTAACTTAAACGATCCAGGATTTCAGTGGCGGATTCAAGGGGTGGGCTTTGGGGGCTTCAGCCCCCCGTCGAATAAGTCAAGCACATATATTAACATACGCTTTTCAAGGCTAATTATGGCTTTTAATCGAACGGTTTCGATCTGTGTGATGAAAGTAAAAGAAAATACAAATTAATTTCTTTGTATTGAATTAATCTTTAAAGAAGTAATTATACGTAATTATGCTAAATCAAATTTTCAAGTTTTTATGAATGTATTGTCAAAATACCAATTAATCAGGTATTGTCTTAAACCGTTATATAAACATGTCTAGTGTCACAATTTCATATAGGTATAACCACCAACACCTGTCAATTGAGGCTCTTTCAAGGAAATTCTTTTTTAAATATCATTTATTTTTACAAAAAAAAATTAAAGGCAAATGTTGCTGTATTACAAAAAAAAAAAAAAAAAAAATACATGAGTTTCCGTTTTAAAAATATATGAATACAGCATATTTTAAACTCTAAATGAAAATATAAATACATATAAAATAATTAAAATGAATTAGAAATAAAATAGACTTATATTATAGATTTTTTCCCTGTTATTGCTCAAACCCTTGAGCACTTTACAAAACTGCCAAAACACACCAGACCAGAAGAAGCTGATGTAACTTCTTTGTTGAATTCCATTTGCAACATTGATTTTGTCGTAACCATTGTTATTGTTCAAATGTGCCTGGCTTTTAAGAAAGGGCTCAACAGATCACTAGATTTAGATTAAACTTATTTTATTGTTAACTACATGTATATAACATTTGGATCGGACACAAGTTATTCCAACTTACAAAGGTCCTCTACAAGATCACTACAAGAGAGATCACTTTGACATGGGCAGAGCCTTAAAAAGCGTAAGTTTAATTCAGAGCTCACTAGACTGCAGAGCAAATGTTGAACAATTCAACCACCAGTGTTTTGAGAGGAGTGCTAAAATATGTGAACCGCTAGACATAGAGGTTTAAAAACCTAGAATATGCGGGAGACAAATAATGAGAGATAATGTTGAAGCAGAGAGTCCGGAAGACCACTTTAGGAAGTCAATAACTGTATCTTTTCTCTACTGTACGCTAAATGAAATGAAAACAAGGTTTAGCGACCTACACGCCAGAACCGCTTTGGGACTACAGTTGGTTCCATCAATTATTGAAAATATTGCTCCATAGCTGAGCCCCCACCCCCGTCAACAGAGTCTCTGGATCCGCCCCTGGATCTGTATATCCAGGTGGACAGTTTTATTAGTGGAGGAAATCAGAGTATACGGAGAAAACCATTGACCTGTCACTGACAAACTTTATGACATAATGTATAGAGTACACCTCGCCTGAGCGGGATACGAATTAGCAACATTAGTTGTTATCGACATTGATTGCACAGGTAGTTGTAAATCCAACTACCATATGACCACGCCCTCTCCCCCCCCCCCCTTTTTTATGGGAATGAAAGATTTTTGTTTCTAAACTATTGACTGCATATTCACCTGTACTCTATTTAAAAATTAAAAAAAAATTATAATCAAAATCACATATAAAGATAAAATCTAGAGGAAAGTACAGAAAATACAGTGGTCCCTAAGTCACCTTCCCAGGGGGTCTTAGCTCATTGTACAAACTAGGAGTTGTTGAATAACATATAGTTCTAAAAAGAATCAACCTGCCTTATGTGACCTTCCAAGGGACCAGTGAAATATGGTCACATAAGCCAGATGGTCACTTAATCCAGGTTTAATTGATATGAAATGCACTGTGAAGGGAAATAAAAATTAAGGTCACATTATACAAGGTTTTGTTTAATAGAGGTGGTCACTAATGCAGGTTTGATTGTAATTAATTTCTTTTCAAATATAGACATTGAAACAAAGATTTAATGCCCAAAATTGGATTTTGACTTCAGCCGAAATCTCAAAATTCAATGGCTTTTAAATTTTTGACCTCTTTATTTACAATTCTACATGTATTTCTTTATAACCAATAATAATCAAATTATACCAACAAATCATTATTTTATGAACAACATACTCCCTTTTAAATGAGCGAGTGACAATAAAATATGTATAAATTATTCACGAGTGAGTGATTGTTGTTTAACACCAACTCAGCAATTTTTCAGCTACAGTCAAACCTATATTAAAGAGGTCACCTTTGGGACACAGAAAGTGGTCTTACAAAACAGGTGACTTCTTAAAAGAGGTTAAATTCATCTGAAATTTTCGACAGGACAAGAAAACTGTGACCTTTTAATACAGGTGACTGCTTAATAGAGGTGAACGCATGGGCAGGTTGTACTGTATATCATAGCAAAAACAGGCTACCGTAATTTTCAACGAGATGAGGATGAGGTCTACTTTACGCTTAGTTGGATTTTTATAGTACCAACTCGCCCAAGCAGTCCGCGGGTAGCTGCAATAATGTAGCTCCTGTGACAAACTTGTGTCTCGGCAGAGCTACAACGCGGTCCCATTCGTCACAATGGAGCAAAAAAAAAGTTGCAGTTGAAACATAAAAACTCACTATTTACGCTTCAAACATTTCATTATAACAATTACTGATGATCCCAGTCCTTGTTAAATCGGTTTGGCTGAGAAATATATGCTTTTCAAAGTTAGCAACAACCTTGTTCAAATTTATCGATCGTTTTCCATAACCGGAAACTACGGAAGGAGGAGCTTTTCTAAATATGGTATTTCTTATTACAAGCTGATGTAAACATTCCAATCGTAACTACTCGGCCATTCTCGCTACCCTGTTATTTGCAGGGTAGCGAGAATGGCCGAGTAGTTACGATTGGTAAACATTCACGCCTAAATCACCAAATATGGTATCGACATCCAAATAGTGAGGCCGGAAATGACGAAATTCAAAATTTTTAAAGAGAAGTTTTTTATTTTGTGGGAATTACATTCTAAAATACTGGTAGGTGATAAAAACTTGTTATAATAATGGACAAAAGGAAAGGTTATGTCTTATTATTGATAAATGCAGGCGTCAGAAGCTCTGTAAGCGAGCGCAAAAAATCTCAGCGGCTGCTCTATTACGTGTAATGGCATCCCGTTATAACCCTTGCGAGTAAGCGAGCATTTAGGGTTTTATTATTAGAACTAAGTCCGCGGGTAGACTCGTCACCCTAATTGGACACATTATTCCGATTCCGAGCCAACCAGTCTTTATACTCTTTCTCCTTAATGCTGCGTGCTTAGCCGAGAAGCAACAAACACCAATTTTATAGTATTTGGCTTGACCCGATCAGGGATCGAACCCACAATCTACCACACAACCATTACACCACCGATGCGGTAACTCCCTTTTAATGTAGATATATATTTAAATTACCACTACTTTGAAAAACCAGGAAAGTTATTAACAGGTTCCATGTAATTTTTCACTTATCAGCTACGATACTTTATACTCTCTCAGTCTCCACCAACTACAATAGGCTAGCAGAGGAGACATTTACAGCGCCAAAATCTCCAAAGAATAAGTGAGGGGCAGACTTATTTGATATAAATTTTAAAACTGAAAATTCTTATTTAAAACTCCCGCTTAATAGGCCTCTCGATACGAAATGGATTGGCCGTACATAGCGAAGAACAAGCTAAAAAAGTTCCGAAAATCTTTCCGACCAATGAAATAGCGCGAAACAAAATATGTTCGGCTGACCTCCTGAATTAGTCCGAGATTCCTCTGTCGTTTAACGGCATTGATAAAGTTGCTTGTAGCCGTTCAACGACAGAGGGTGCTATATACGGAAACCATCGAATTTGCCTCACAGCCATAGTATCGGCACATTTCCACGTTTCGTGGCTATCGGATTTTATTTTCTATCATAAACCTTATATAAATCGCTTCACCAATCATTTTTCTATTCATTCATAAACATCTTACCCTCAGAAAGTGGTGTTACACTCCATTACAGCACGATTTTTCCTTAGATCCTATGATTTCGACATTTGTCTTCCATTTTTCAAACATTTGTCACGTGACTACGAGAAAACTACGATTACCGCAATGTATCATGGGAGATGATTTGCATATAAACAAACAAACAAATATTGTTATTGCCAATCATAGGCGCCTGTTAAGGCAGAACAATTAACATAAAATTTAATACAGTTGATTATATTGATTGGTAATGATTTTAACAGCAAATTTAGTGAATTACAGATAACCATAAGAAAAAAAAAATGTAGTACCTTGTCCAAAAACAAAAAGGGGGAACGTAACACATGCTCTTTCCGAAGCCCGTTGGTAACACTCTGCCATTGAATCTTTTCTTTCCAACACATTCTGTATTATTTCCTTCTGCTCTGCTTTGATCTGTAGATGGACTGTTTGTCCTGCAGAATACGCTTAAATGTATCGTCTTCCATGTGATTTGAATGTTGTTTACGTATGCAAATAATGCTCCAAATAATTTGGCACGCTGCATTAATTAGCTCCCTTCATGCAATGCGTTGCTGTCATCATTCAGTTAGTATCGCGAGATCACGTGTGTAGATTCGAAAATGGAAGTCAAATGGCGGAATAATAGGATCTAAGGCAAAATCGTGCTGTAATGGAGTGTAACACCACTTTCTGAGGGTAAGATGGTTATGAATGAATAGAAAAATGATTGGTGAAGCGATTTATATAAGGTTTATGATAGAAAATAAAATCCGATAGCCACGAAACGTGGAAATGTGCCGATACTATGGCTGTGAGGCAAATTCGATGGTTTCCGTATATAGCACCCTCTGTCGTTGAACGGCTACAAGCAACTTTATCAATGCCGTTAAACGACAGAGGAATCTCGGTCTACTCCTGAATGGGCACTAGTGAAGGAAAGTTGGATGTGTCGTCGAGAATAAACTTGAATTTCGTCAATAAATATTTGTTGTTCGTACGTATAAACTAGATAGGAATGAAGGGAAATCATTTTTGAGACGAGGACAAGCGAAGGTCCTTTTTAAAACTGGCGCGTTATTGTAAAATATCGAGTCGAAGCGAGGATTCCCTCTTTGTATTTATACCTTTCAGTCGGGAAGCCACGCACAGATTCCGTACCTCCAACAATGCAAAGTCAAATCCCGAAATCAAGGGACGTAACTCTAATTTTTTTAGACATGACGCTTTACAAGTGAGCGGCCATGCATTGTTTACGTCGACACCCCATGTGTTTTTACTGAATATCTTCATAAATAAAACTGAAAGAAGTATTCATTTTTATTGAATCCATTTTTTAAATAAAATTGTAACGTGACTGACGCGTGAATACGTGTATTTATGATATCGTTTGCTTGAAATCAACGTTGGAACTCGGGATACCGCTGCTGGTGAAATGTTGTAAAAAAAAAAATGGCGCTAAAAATAGACTCTTTAACTAAGTGGAACAATTGCATCCCATTGGCTGTTTATTAATAAATTTGGTAAAAATAGCTAGAATCACGTATTAGAGTATGGATTATTTGCATATTTCCCCATCATTCGTCACTAGAATTCCATATTTGGATGTAAACAAGAAGCACTATATTTCGAGATTCTAACCAAATATTTCTGGTTTTTTCATAGATTGATCGATCTATTAGGATGAAAATGTGACTGTTTCTGTTTAAACATGAAAGAACCACTTGACCAATCATAGTCACACATATATAGAGTCATTTTATTCCATTTTTAACAACAAATCTTTCATTTTCGTTGACTCGTTCCATGCCCATGGCATTTATGGACATGTCAAAATATTGACATAATGGGGTTCACCTACGATTTATACACTAATAGGTGCATCAGTTATTACTTTCGGAACTTCTCGGCTAGCATCAATAACGTAACTAATGTAAACTACGATATTGATTTACAAAAAATGTATATGCAGCCGGGAAGCCAGTGACACAGGAGAGTTCACTTGACGTTTTTTGTCACGTGATTTTCGACGTAAATATTGACGTGATTGATGTCAGAGGACGGCCTCAGGAATTTGTTGCTTTGTAGCTTCGATTATGGTTATTTGTAATATTTTGTTGAAAGGATCATTTCTACGGACATTCGGGAACGTAAATGTTTAAATATTGCATCGGTATTCTTACTTTCATACAAGTAGTGACTCTCATAAAATGGACCTTCAAGATTTCTCAACCCTGTTCGACAACAGAAAACATCTTTTGTTTAATTTATTATTGAATATGCTGGTAAATTTCTTACTTTTAATACACAATTTATTATCGTGGGTGACATATATCCAGAAAGTTGCAAGGTTTATCACCGGGGATACGATTGTGTCAGTTATAATCAGCACCCGTCAAGATGACAATTGCGACGAGGCGGCGTAAATGAAGTGATTTTCCTTTCCAGTTGACTAAAATTACTGTAGTTTTAAGAACTCGAACATATATGTTTCAAGGCCGAAATGTAAATAAATATCTTTTAAAAAATATGGATAGAATGTACAGACTGTGTAAAGAAAGTTTGTGGATAAGGTCAGAATTAAGTGAAAATTGTTTCCATAGTGTTGTCAAAATCATATTAATAAATTTTGTTTAACAAAAAAAACTTTATTCATGCCTGGTGGGAAAGTACAAAATGGATAAGTTGGAAAGAATTTGTGATAAAGTAATAATTAACAAACTTGAGTGAAAATTTTAAATAATTTACTTTAAAGAAACCAAAACCATATATCATTTCAGCTGCAAATTACCAAATTTCAGTTATTATATCTCTGATTTCACCTATTTCTGTTCACAGCATCTTGTGACTGATATATATGCAAGTTTGGTTAAATATTGAATCCTATGTTTTCTTCAATTTGCTTTCCAAATTTGAAGAAAAATCCCATAACATTGCAGATCCATATAATTTCAGTTATTTCTATTGACACAGCACCTTGCATTGTAAGGGACCTCAAAGGCAACATTTTTGTAAGATTAGATAAATTTTGAATCATAACTCTTCTTTGCAAAGTTACTTTGGTTTTTTTCAGTGGTTATCATGATATCCCATGGGCCTTCCAAGCACTCTTAAAATTAGAAAAAAATTCTACAGCAGACATCATGAGCTGGTTGACAGCACCCAGTTAACAAATGATCTGAGCTGTTTTAGATCCTTTGCCCTTCTCCGGATTAGAGTCCTACCAGACTTGATGATGGACACACATAGATGTATTGCAATAGGCAGGAATTGCTTACCCTTCCGGATCACCCGAGTTCACTTTAGATTATTCGGAAGTTGTGTTGTTCATGTGCGTTTGTGATTTTTTTGTGTTATATCGGTTGGTTGTTGTTGGTTTGTTTCTGTGCTTCCCTGGTTTATATTTTGTCCTCGGCTATTGTTTTTTTATAACCCCTCTCGGGCAATGGCAATCTCGTAGAAAAAAATCAAATTGCCCGAGAGCGCATATTTGTGAGAAATAGTTATCAGAGTCCCTGTGGATGGATGCACAGATAGGAGGTTGTATTACTTTACAACTTCATAGGTGAGGGGATACTAAAATATCATTATATTAACATCTAGTCAGCATATGAAAACAATCCTGTGGTAATTTGATTATTTAATTGTGTAACATTTAATACAATATTTCAAGGCAGCATTATCATAATAATTGTAATCTTGTCAACAAATCTAAATAAAAAATTCCACAAGAAAGGGTGGATCTTAAAAATCTCATCTCTACAATTAAAATTGTCAATATCTGGTAATCTGTCAGTCTTTATTCTGTCTGAAACATACAATTTAATAACATTTCTCAAAATTTGTGCTGCATGTTCAAGACTTTCATGCTTTGTGTTCTTCTTTAAATCATCTGTAATAAGAGAAGAAATTTTATTTGTTAATTTTAAGTTTTCTTTCTCCATCAGGGCAATTTGGTTTGATGAGCGATGATTTGCCAAAAATAGTGAATGGCAACTTCCTAAAACATCTGCATCATTTCTGTATATCAGACGACCAAGGTTTTTCTTTTTTGGTACATAACACAATAAAGCTCTGTCAAGAACAGATTTTAACATATTAAATATCAATTGAGTGAAGTGTAACAATTTGGACATATCTTTGTCACTGTCAATAACAATGTTGAGGTCATTTTTATGTAAGAGAAGTTTATATCTGTCATAAACTTCAGGTAAAAGTAAAGAACTCTCTTCTTCAAAAGCTTTGACGACAAACTGCAACATCATCTGAAAAGTATAGATGTCAACATTCTGGCCTGTAACTTTATGTTTTTCAATAAACAACTGTTTACTTAAACAATCCTGCAAGTATGAAGAGGTTTGAGCCAATTTCTCCTCTGCTACATCAGATCTAGAGAAAAAGTTAAAAGAATTATAACAATAGGGACAACATCTAAATCGATCATTCTCTATATTTTTATTAAAACTGAAATACTTCAAAAACAAGTCTCTCTTTTCCTCGCCTACAGTTTTAAAAACCATATGATATCATTACTGCGACAATTTTCTCACAAACAATGCACTGAACTGTGAATTGTTAATAAATTTGTTGTAATGAGAATGACAAAGTGAGGAAGAAAATGTATCATCATACTGTGAAAACTTCTCTGAAATTAAAACATTAAGGGACCGACCATTTAACTTGCAGGGGGGTTATGGTTTTTTGCTTCATTCAGAATTTTTTTTCCGGAGAGTTATAATATTTATTTTTTTTGTCGCACAAAGCGCAAATTTTTTTTCCAGAATTTAACATTAGGTTACATGACAAAAACTCTGAAACAGATTTTTTTTTCCCTCCACCAAAATCAGAATATTTTTTTCAGTAAAATTGGGAATCAGAATATTTGTTTAGAAAAAAACCATAACCCCCCCTGGAAGTTAAATGGTCCGTCCCTAATTTCTTGCTGAAAAGATAAACAGTCAATTTCATTTCTATGATTAGATTGGTTTGAGCAAAGGCTGAAATTGGATTAAAAAAAACATTTGTTATCTTCATTATCTGTGCATGCTCTCTTTGCATCTGATGCCTCATCAGGTTCACCTGCTTTAAATTTCAAAAATGAAGTTTAATGCACTTTCACATCTCCTACAAATACATGTAACAAGCAGTATCAGTAATCTTATAATATTGCCTGTAAACATAATCTGAAAAAAATGTACATATCTGTTTGAAGAATCAAATTTACCAATAACACATTTGGGCACACTATATGGAGCTGGATCTCTGCCTGGATGGACCTTTGTACAGTTGGATTTTGACATAAATGTTTATAAATGTAAATGTTGCAAACTGAGAACAAGTATAAAGAAAAGAGCTAGGGGTCAAATAATATTCATGCACATTAATATAAACCAATGAAGGAATCTGTAAATTAAATAATGAAATGTACACACACAGTATGGCAAATGAGAATGATATGGAATGGTTTACACCTGGAAAATCCTGCAAGAAGTTAGTCCGAGATTCCTCTGTCGTTTAACGGCATTGATAATCTTGCTGTAGCCGTTCAACGACAGAGGGTGATACATACGGAAACCATCAAATTTGCCTCACAGCCATAGTATCGGCACATTTCCACGTTTCGTGGCTATCGGATTTTATTTTCTATCATAAACCTTATATAAATCGCTTCACCAATCATTTTTCTATTCATTCATAACCATCTTACCCTCAGAAAGTGGTGTTACACTCCATTACAGCACGATTTTGCCTTAGATCCTATTATTCCGCCATTTGACTTCCATTTTCGAATCTACACACGTGATCTCGCGATACTAACTGAATGATGACAGCAACGCATTGCATGATGGGAGCTAATTAATGCAGCGTGCCAAATTATTTGGAGCATTATTTGCATACGTAAACAACATTCAAATCACATGGAAGACGATACATTTAAGCGTATTCTGCAGGACAAACAGTCCATCTACAGATCAAAGAAGAGCAGAAGGAAATTATACAGAATGTGTTGGAAAGAAAAGATTCAATGGCAGAGTGTTACCAACGGGCTTCGGAAAGAGCATGTGTTACGTTCCCCCTTTTTGTTTTTGGACAAGGTACTACATTTTTTTTTCCTTATGGTTATCTGTAATTCACTAAATTTGCTGTTAAAATCATTACCAATCAATATAATCAACTGTATTAAATTTTATGTTAATTGTTCTGCCTTAACAGGCGCCTATGATTGGCAATAAAAATATTTGTTTGTTTGTTTATATGCAAATCATCTCCCATGTTACATTGCGGTAATCGTAGTTTTCTCGTAGTCACGTGACAAATGTTTGAAAAATGGAAGACAAATGTCGAAATCATAGGTTCTAAGGCAAAATCGTGCTGTAATGGAGTGTAACACCACTTTCTGAGGGTAAGATGTTTATGAATGAATAGAAAAATGATTGGTGAAGCGATTTATATAAGGTTTATGATAGAAAATAAAATCCGATAGCCACGAAACGTGGAAATGTGCTGACCCAGAGTTGGAGAAGCAAATCCGCTGTTTTCCGTATGTATCACCCTCTGTCGTTGAACGGCTACAGCAAGATTATCAATGCCGTTAAACGACAGAGGAATCTCGGACTAGCAAGAAGTGTGACACTAAGCCATTTTCAGGCTTTGAGCTGCTACATTTTTATGAATCTGTTTTTCCTTTAATTAGGGAATCAATAAGTGAAGCTATCAAGCGTAAACTTTCAAATAGAGACTACAAAATGGAAAAAAATGAGGGGTCACGTTGGAAATCTCACATGACGACATGGATCCATGTGTGGTTCAAATGATGTTTATATCTTGGAATTTTTCCAATATGTAAGTCAACATTCACATCCAAAATACTGGAATTGAAACGAATGCAATATTAAAATACATGAGAACAATCTACAGATGTAATGCTTGCAGATATAAGCCTGAAACAAATAGAAATATCGCTATTTTTCCTTCGAAAATACACTGAAATGGTGTCTGCCTTTTGAGGTCAAAATATAGTTTTTCGCTAAGCATGCTGGGATTTGATGTTTTGTATGGGATTCCTTACTAATTTTAGAGTTTATTTTTACCATCTTTGATGTGATTGGCTAAGGGGGATGTGATTGTGTCAGTTAAATATAGAGAGGTTTTTTCCCCCGCCATATTTTTAGGCGACGAGATGCTTGAAATAGGTCACTGGAAAAATACCGATTTTCACCCTTTTTCTACACGGAAAAGCTGTCAAAAACGATCAGTCATTAGCCTGTGAGAATAAACTTGTGATAAATATAAAAAAAAAACACGAATTACGGTTATTTCAACGTTTCCCAACATGTTTTTCTGAGGTACCGTATCGCGGATGATTTTGTTTACGTAGTTATGAAGCGCCACCTATGCGTTGAATCGAGGTTGTCTGCCCTTAGCGCGGCAATATTGACATCCAATGGATTGATTGATCGATTCAGTCTATGGCTTCCCGGCTGTATGTATTCGTGTAAAATGCCACAAATGTTGTGTTTAACAAGATGAGGGTAGCTATCAAGAAGACTGATCATGCGACGAGAGGTCCATGGACGCCAGGGAAATACGACGTGGTTTGCTCGGCACATAATGACATTCAAGAGTCAAGGACATCGGCTTCTCAGATAGTCCGAGATTCCTCTGTCGTTTAACGGCATTGATAAAGTTGTTTGTAGCCGTTCAACGACAGAGGGTGCTATATACGGAAACCATCGAATTTGCCTCACGGCCATAGGATCGGCACATTTCCACGTTTCGTGGCTATCGGATTTTATTTTCTATCATAAACCTTATATAAATCGCTTCACCAATCATTTTTCTATTCATTTATAACCATCTTACCCTCAGAAAGTGGTGTTACACTCCATTACAGCACGATTTTGCCTTAGATCCTATTATTCCGCCATTTGACTTCCATTTTCGAATCTACACACGTGATCTCGCGATACTAACTGAATGATGACAGCAACGCATTGCATGATGGGAGCTAATTAATGCAGCGTGCCAAATTATTTGGAGCATTATTTGCGTACGTAAACAACATTCAAATCACATGGAAGACGATACATTTAAGCGTATTCTGCAGGACAAACAGTCCATCTACAGATCAAAGCAGAGCAGAAGGAAATAATACAGAATGTGTTGGAAAGAAAAGATTCAATGGCAGAGTGTTACCAACGGGCTTCGGAAAGAGCATGTGTTACGTTCCCCCTTTTTGTTTTTGGACAAGGTACTACTTTTTTTTTTCTTATGGTTATCTGTAATTCACTAAATTTGCCAATCAATATAATCAACTGTATTAAATTTTATGTTAATTGTTCTGCCTTAACAGGCGCCTATGATTGGCAATAAAAATATTTGTTTGCTTGTTTATATGCAAATCATCTCCCATGATACATTGCGGTAATCGTAGTTTTCTCGTAGTCACGTGACAAATGTTTGAAAAATGGAAGACAAATGTCGAAATCATAGGATCTAAGGCAAAATCGTGCTGTAATGGAGTGTAACACCACTTTCTGAGGGTAAGATGTTTATGAATGAATAGAAAAATGATTGGTGAAGCGATTTATATAAGGTTTATGATAGAAAATAAAATCCGATAGCCACGAAACGTGGAAACGTGCTGACCCAGAGTTGGAGAAGCAAATCCGCTGTTTTCCGTATATAGCACGCTCTGTCGTTGAACGGCTACAAGCAACTTTATCAATGCCGTTAAACGACAGAGGAATCTCGGACTACTTCTCAGAGTGTCGAGATTTTTATGTTAGATGTCTTCCAGTGTTGATTGAATAAAAAGTTTATATTACTTTTACTTAAGGAATGGCTCCTCTAAGCATAGTGTTCAATATATTTAATAAGACATAAAGCACTAGTCATTTTACTACTGTCAAGCATTTACACCCCCCTTTTTTTTTCATTTTCAGTCTGTTTTCCTGAAATACTTATTGATGTGTGTACATGCTACTTTTCAGTGCCAATGGTATTGACAACCTCCAGTTTTAGTTAGTTTTAGATCATTGTAGGTATATATATATATATATATATATATACAGACTGGACATGGGATGTTTATTTTTTTTTAACAAGAGTCTGAAGATACCAAAGGGGCAAAGTTACAGATTCTATTAAATAAAATGGATGTTTATTTTCTGTTAGTTTCAGATTCTATGAGTATAAATGCAAAGTTTCCTGTGATGTTTATTGGTTGAATATTTGAATAAATAAAAATAAGAATATATGATAAGTCTTATATATATATTCATACAGGTTTGAAAATCAATATATATATATATGGTTTTTTTCTTCTAAAATATCCATGAAGTAAAAAAAATGGACCAGCATTCCAATTATTTTTAAAGTACATCATCAAACAAATGCCATGAGTTTTCAAGACACCTTGTGTCATAAATTATAATAAAGTCATTCAGAAAAGAACTTTTTGATTGTGTAATTTGTGTAAACTTCATCTGAAAGTCAAAAGGTTTATTTCAATTTCAATTGAAAACCAGGACATTTCAAGAATGAATTGCATTTCTGTAAAGAATTTGGCTCAGAAGATAAATTATATTGTGGTACATATTGTTATAACAGTTGTAACACATTTTCTAGGTCAGAAAGTGGAGCTGAAACAAGATCTCAAACTTTTCAATTTCCTTTAGATATTTTGAACCAGAACCAAGTTGTTGAACAAGTTTCTACAGACATTTAGACCTGTATACACTCCAACATGTTGTTGAATTTGTTATTCATGCTTTTTTTTTTTAGATGAAAGGGTACTTCTGTTGCCTGTTGTTTATGAAAAATATAATTATCTTTTATTATCTATGAATTATAATGCTGAATTTTATAAATTTTATTTTACAGAAAAGAATATTTCAAAATTTGCCCTTTTATTAACTTTTTTCCAGTCATTGGATCAAATAAAATAGTTTTTTAACTTCAATTTTAAACAATATTTACCAATACTTGCTTATTTTGCCAATAGAAAACATATTCATTCTAGTCATTTTATTTACTTAATGGAATTTGGAAATCTGGTTTGTCAGCCAACTTCCGGTTGAGATAAAGTAATGGATGCTTTTGTTAAAGCTCAGTAAAATTTGTGGAAATTACCATTTTCCGTGTTTAAATCATCGTAAAAAGTGTGAAATAATAGAGATAAATGATTAATGAACATTAGTACATCGAAACATTACTCTGTTTGTGCACCACAATCAAGGATTAAGTTGGATAGACTTAGTTGATTTTGACATTATTTGAGACCGCCATTTGTGATTGTTGACACGTTCTTCGAAATGCCACCAAAAAACACTCGAATAGGATCTCAATCTAAGGGACCAGAGAAGGATAGTGACAAGGAGGTATGGAAATGCAAAGTATGTAGAAAGGGTTTCGAAAACGCATCTGACAAGATCGTTCAATGTGAGTACTGTAATGATTACTATTGTAGCAAATGCTTAGGGTTGTCGGCATCAGAATACCAGAACTTTAAAACTCCTGCACTTCATTGGTACTGTCCCTCTTGTGAGGAGAAAGTTATGAAAAACCTTCGTACAGACAGGGAGGTTGAGAAACGTTGTTCAGAGTTCATGCAGAAGATGGAAGGCAGAATAAAAACATTAGAAATTAAAATTGAGTCAAAGGTAAATTCTGAAGAAGTAATAGAGATTGTCAAGCGTATTGTAGACGAGTCTGAGAAAACTAATACTCATGCTAATAGTAACACTGAAGTTATTGAAGAAACAGAAAACAAGAAGGTATCAGAAATCAGAGAAAGCACTATGAGAGAAAAAAACATAATTATACATGGGGTAAATGAGATTGATAGTAGTGAACCATCTGTTCGAAAACAAAATGACACTAAATTTGTAACTAACCTCGCTGAATTTTTAGACAATGATGAAACATGCATTAAATCTGTAGTGAGAATTGGGAAGAAGAAAACTAGCAACAAGGTGGACGTACCAGATGACCTGTTGAACGGCGATGAAATACTGATAGAGGGAGAAAGTGAGAGTAGTGTTCACACAAAACCAAGACCTATGAAGGTAACATTTACAAACAATGATGTAAAGAAATCTTTTATGAAGCAGCTAAGTAAACTAAAAGATGTAGATGAATCAAGTCCATTCAAAAACATTAGTATTTCACATGATATGACAAAAAATGAAAGAGATCAAAATAAAGCTATGTTTGAGGAAACTAAGAGACTAAATACCGAGGAGAAATCGGGGAAACACCGTCACATAGTCAGAGGCCCCCCGTGGGCAAGAAAGATAATCAGAGTGGTAGCAAAAATCAAATAAATAACTCCAAGTCTGTATATAAAACTGTAAATTCGTTTAGTTCAAATGTTACTGGTGGAAAGGATTTTAAACTTTTGACTGAACTTAAATGTGTTTATACAAATGCGCATAGTTCCATGAACAAATTTGATGAATTTAGAACCCGTTTCATTAACGATGAGTCAGACCCGCATATTATCATGATCACAGAAGCGTTGCCGAAAAACAGTAGATACAGTACATCTAAAGCAGAATTTAACCTCGAAGGTTATGACTTATTCCCAGAGAAATTTCCTATACAAGATACTAGAGGTATATTAGTTTATATTAAACAAGATCTGAAGGCGGTTGAAGTGAACATAGACCAAGATTTTAAGGAATGTGTACTAGTAAAAGTAAACCTTAGAAACAGAGACAAACTTTTAGTTGGATGTATTTATAAAAGTCCGTCATCTTCAGATGAAAATCACGATAAACTAAATGAACTATTATTATATATTAGTAAACTTGAAGACTCTTATTATATTATATTCTGTTAGCAGGTGATTATAATTTTCCAGACATAGACTGGAACTCATGGACATCAAAAGAGAAGACGAGTTTGAACTTTTTAGAATGTATTAGAGATTGCTTTTTCCAACAGGTAGTGGAAAATCCTACAAGGTATCGTATTAACCAAGAGTCGTCTTTATTGGACCTTATCATTGTGAATGATAGCAACTATATTCAGAATATTGAACACTTAGATCCAGTAGGACGCAGTGATCATTGCGTATTATCATTTACCTTAAAATGCTATCTTAACTATGAAAATACAAAGACTGAAAAGTTTAACTATTTTAAAGGAGACTATGATAAGCTACGTCAGGAACTAGATATTGACTGGAACGAAATATTAAATGACAAAAACACAACAGATATGATAGATATCTTTATGAGTAAACTAACATTTGCCATGAAACATAACATCCAGACTAAACGTATTGGAAATAGATTCAAGATTCTTTATTCTCATAAACCAATGCATTACAATGGTACAGAGATAGATACAAACATTCAATATCAATATTTGCATGCACATGACAAGATGATGGATGTAACACAATAGAAACACAACAAAGAAGGAGAGAGAGGTGACTAACCAGGAGGACGTGTTTTTGAAAAAATAATTTTGATAAATTTACAAAGGTGTCTTAACTTAATTTTATTTCTAGATTGGAATAAATTAGCAAATTTTAAAACATTAACTCTAGTCAAATAGGTAGAATCCAATAGACGTCGTCTATCGTCGTGAAGAGATGGGCACTGTAGTACATAATGGAATTCATCACCAATCTCATTTTTATCACATATGTTACATGTCCTATTTTGTCTCTCAATGCCTTGCCACCGACCAATTTCAATAGGCAATCTATGATTGCATGTCCTAAATTTACAAAGTAATTGTCTGTCTTTGTCATCAAGAAATAAGAAGGGTAACACTCCACTGAGCCTGGAGGCTAGGCGCTCAATTAGGAAGAAACATAGAAGCTGGGAAAAATACCGATGTAAACAGGATAGCGAAAGCTACAAAGAGTATACTAAAGCCCGAAATAAGGCAAAATCGATTATCACAAGAGAGCGGAAGAACCGTGAAAAACAAATAGCTGAAACAGCAAAATCAAACAGTAAACACTTTTGGTCGTATGTTAATAGTAAGAGAAAAACAAAATCTGGAGTCTCAGAACTACATACTGAACGAGATGGAATTAAAATTATTGCTTCAGACGATGGGGAAAAGGCTGAGATATTGGCTGATTTTTTCAGCAGTGTATTTACAATAGAAAACGATGATGATGAAACTTTACTCGAGAATATACAGTATGATAAACATTCAAACAACGACAATTTTACATTGACTGAAGTAAATAAACTATTAAAAGAATTGAATACTACAAAATCACCTGGTCCAGACCAAGTTCACCCTAAAGTCTTGTATGAATTAACAGACATTATCGATAAGCCACTTTGTACTATATTCAACAGCTCTTTTAAAACAGGGACAGTACCCGAAGGATGGAGAATTGGCCAAATTACAGCACTCTTCAAGAAAGGAAGTAAGAACTCTGCATCAAACTACAGACCAGTTAGTCTTACTAGCATCATGTGTAAGTTAATGGAAAAGTTAATTAGAAAGAGAATCATCCAGCATATGGATAAATTCGACTTATTTAGTATAAGACAATTCGGTTTCATGGGTGGCAGATCTACCACATTACAACTCCTAAAGGTACTTGAGCATTGGACAACTATACTCGATAATGGTGGAACTATCGATACCATTTATACAGACTTTATGAAAGCCTTTGATAAGGTACCACACATCAGACTAATCAACAAACTGCTTTATATGGAATAAGCAACCAGACTTGTGTATGGGTTAAGAACTTCCTGAGTAACCGCAAGCAAAGAGTACAACTAAATGGATCTGTATCAAAATGGCATAATGTAACGAGTGGTATACCGCAAGGCTCGGTACTTGGACCAGTATTGTTTGTAATATTTATCAACGACTTACCGCTGAACGTAGAATCAGATGTATACATGTTTGCAGATGATACTAAACTATACAGGGATATTGCCAACCAGAGTGACATTGAAATAATCCAAAATGATATCAACAACCTCTTTAAGTGGAGTGAAAAATGGCTTTTGCGCTTTCATCCTGATAAGTGTAAAGTCCTGTCAATCATTGGTAAACGCCATCAACAAAGAACCACAAAATACACGATGCCAACTTACTCGGGATCATACGTCACCTTAGAATCAGTTGAAACGGAAAAAGACATTGGAGTTACAATAGACGCAAAGCTTAACTTCGAAAAACATATCCAGACACAAGTAAACAAGGCAAATCAAATAGTTGGGATAATCAGGAGATCATTTAAATATTTGGACTTCAAAACATTCTGCTTATTATTCAAATCACTTGTCAGACCTATCCTAGAATATGCGAGTAGCGTTTGGAACCCATATAAAACTAAAGACATAGAGGCAATCGAGAATGTCCAACGTAGAGCCACAAAAATGTTACCGGATATGAAGGACCTGACCTATGAAGAGCGATTAAAGAAACTAAAACTCCCGTCACTGAGATATAGGCGACTAAGAGGCGACATGATAGAAACTTTCAAGATAGTTACTGAAATCTATGATAAGCGTGTGACAGAGGATTTATTGCCCATCAACAAGAGTACTTTTCATCAGACTCGTGGACATTCACTAAAGCTAACCAAGAACAGATCTAGATTGGACATACGTAAATATTATTTCACAAACAGAGTAGTCGATGATTGGAATAATCTACCAGAAACAGTTATCACTGCCAAAAACGTAAAGATTTTTGAAAACAGATTAGATAAGCTGTGGCAAAACCACCCTATGATGTACGACCATACATATAACGATAAACAGACAACCGGAAGAAGACAGTTAAACCAAATAGACAACGAAGAAGACCCAAATATAAAGGAGCAAGCTGATCTCCTGCGTTTGGAACAGACTTAGGTAGTAGACTTAGGTAGGTAGTCATTTCATGTGAATGCAAGTCCTTCTGTATGTCTGTATGTGTCTTAAAATTATGTGAATGGTAGTCATTCAATATGTGTCTTTTATGTGAATGCTAGTCAGTTTGTGTGTGTCTTTTATGTGAATGCTAGTCATTCTGTTTGTGAATGTCATGGGGAAAAAATATTGCAACCTATAAGTACCTATATTTGTAAATGCTGGTAATTTTGTGAATGTCCTGGAGAAAGAATTATTGCAAACTAAGTATCCATATTTGTAAATGCTGGTCATTTTGTGAATATCCTGGAGAAAGAATTATTGCAACCTATGTACTCAGTCATATTTGTAAATGCTGGTCATTTCATCTTGTGAAGTCATGGGGAAATAATTATTGCAACCTAAGTACCCATATTTGTAAATGCTGGTCATTTTGTGAATGTCAAGGGGAAAGAATTATTACAACTTAACCACCCCTATATGTTATAGAAGCTAGTTTGTAGTTGTGTCAAACACATGAATATTCCAAATACATTGATATTTACATTGTCAGATAAACATGAAACTTGGTAGCTTTCATTCAGATAATAAAATTTCTTAATTTCAAGAAAAATATTTGCTTACACTGATTTTTTTTTTATTTGCCTTGATATAATATGAAGGGTTAAGATATCTGAATACAATTTTGTATGCCCCTTTTTGTCTCAAGGTTTCATTTTTTTTAGATTTTTAAAAATTTATTAATTGTTTTACTGGCATGTTTTTTTTTATAATATTTTCATATTTTTTCAATTCACTTAATTTTTGTTTACATGCTTTTATTTTTTCCACACATTTGTTTCTTTCTATTTATCTTGTACCTGTTGTATTGAAATTAAATTAAATTGAAATTATTAATTGTTGTAGACTACACCCCCTGTGCAAATCTAGTATCATAGATGATTTTTTTTTATTTAAAGTGATGATAAATAGTAATTCCCCAGTCTAAATTACAAAATGCACAATGTCTAAAACAATATTGCAATAAAAATAAACTGAAAAATACGGTATTAATACAAGAAAATTAAAAAAAGACATAAAAATAGACGCCCCTTTCCCAAATGAAATAGCCTCTTTCGGATTTACGCTTAGGTGTCGTTTAATGTTGATGTTAAGAAACACCACCGATGTGTTCCGAAAGACAATGAATTTCGATGTTTGGCAAATGGTCGATCGATCAAGGTGGGTGTAGAACTAAGTGACACAATTGCATCCCACAAGACATTGACACTAGTTGTCGGTATGACAATGATCCTAGATGATTTCCTCAGGCAATGGATGTTACAGAAAGCCATCATATTGTTTTAATTAAATTTTCTGACTTAAATAGAACCACCTCGACATTTGTTTTGAAATTGAGTCCACTTCAAGTAGCAACATTCGATGTTTGTGCACTATATAAATAAAAACTGAAGTGATGCAATAAATTTCTATTTATCCATAGACATATTCCGTATATTTTAATTGATTTCAAGCGTACGTATTTATTGTAAACCGACGTATTTTAACCGAAGGGTTGAACGTCATTTTTCATCAAAAATGACGCAAAGTCACGTGACTTTGTTTTTAGATGGAACTCTCCTGCGTCACTGGCTTCCCGACTGAATTAATAATCATTATAACGTGTTTTTCTGAAGAAAGATGATATTGACCTTTATTCCGGAGATTGCTTTTACGATGACAGGATTTTGTTCCGGTATATATAATTTCCCGAAGTTGAGCATGGTCAACATTCAAAGTTTGACATGAAGAAACTAGATTTTTACTTCAAGCCTAAGGATGCTTCATCGACAAAATCGTTCGATACAAGCCAAGCTGGTGTATCTGATTCTCTACCAGAGTCATTACCAAGTCCATTAGATTCACAAAAGTCTAAGGTCTCAACTCATGTTGGTCCTCCGTATCCAGATATTGGGCGGATACTTACAGAGGACGAGTTGTCTAAGCATGAAACAAAAGTTAATTTGTTGAAATCGGAATGGGAGCCAAATGCTTACTCACAGTTAACCTTTCCCTCCAGGTACATTAAATTATATAAAATATTAGTTTACATTATCAATAACTTAATAAATAAAAGCAAGGACTAAATTCTTTAAAAAATTATTATTCATTATTGTCTGTAGGGGTATTGTCTCATGTTTTTTTGTGAATGAATGCGAATGCCATGGAATATAATAGGGTCTCCTGTCGTGAAAACAAGTGGTATTGTTGTATGAAGGAGATGTATCATTTTTTGTGTTACTGATAATTGAAATATCTATTAAAAAAACCCAGACACCTTCCCTATTCTGTTGTACAAAACCTGTCTCTTAAAAGCAGACACAGTCCCTACTCTGTTGTTAAAACCTGTCTCGTAAAAGTAGACACTTCAAAACAGCAGCATATAAATGAAGATTTTTTTCTGAAATTGTCAAGAGTAGTTAGGGCAAGACATTGGATGATGCGCGGCGGGGTCAAGTGAGGGGGGGGGGGGGTCTGCAAAATTATTGAAATTGGCATTGAAATCAGAAAGGACAACATGTTTCTCCACATAACGTAATGTAGGTGTATGTACTGCATGGCTAAATGTTATTATACGATGTTGTATTTATTTGTCGAACAGCGATTGGATAAACCCAGTCTTACAAACAACGGTAGAAGGCAATGTAGAGTATCGATCGTAATTTAACTGCATGCAGACGGAAAATTACAAGAATGTCAAGGGGCGGGGCTTATATTGTTTGTGGAAAATAGCTTATTTTCTTTGTTTTATTTGTTACAATTTAGAAGTTAGTCTGATCAGCTACATCGTACAAAAATGTTATAAGCTCCCGTGACCGACTATGGTTATTTAGACGGTAAGTAAATAGTTGAAGGGTTCGCGCTGGAAATTGCGTTCTTTGTGCGAGAAACGTTGGACCAGCCGTGCAGACTCCTTGTACACTTTTCGCGTGCCATTTCCTGTTGTTGTACACGCTTTAGAACAACTACAACAAGATGGAGACGAAAAAGCCGAACAGTTGATACCTTGCCGCTATTTTAAGATTCGAATTTATTATCGCGCTTGTAGCAGCGGAACCCATTTTAAAATCAACCGTCCATTTATCGACATGTTTGCAAGGAGTAAAATGGGATCTGGTAGAAGCGGTCAAAGAGAATGAAGTTGTAATTAATCAATTAACTTCGGAACGAAACGACCAAACTGTGTGGGACTCGTTATTTGATATGGCCGTTTCTATTGCCGATCAATTTGAAATTCTACCGACTATTCCAAGGAGACCGGGCTGACAGATCAACCGAGCTGGTCATCCCGCTGATAACCCTAGCCAGTTTTTGCAGCGGTCTATGTACTACCCGTTTCTGGACTATTACATAACAGGGCTTACCGCGAGATTACTTGAAAATGGCGGCAGATACCAGGCACAATACTTGATACCAATAAACTTGCCTAGACTAACACCAGAAACCATAGACGTTATATTTGACACATACAAAACCGATTTACGTTGCGACATAGTTATGTTTAAAGCCGAAATCAAAAGGTGGTCAACATTGGGCAACATTGACAACCGCTAAACCATCGAATCTGAAGGACACCCTTAATGTCACAAACGAAGAGCTCTATCCTTCGATCAGCACCGTTTTGTTGATACTTTACACCATGCCTGCCAGCACAGCTACGACGGAGAGATCATTCTCTGCTCTCCGTCGCCTTAAAACGTAATTGAGGACAACAATGTTGCAGGACCGCCTGACTTCTTTAGCTGTACTGCATGTGCACATTGACATTGACATTCGCTCATTTACTTTAGGAAAATCTCGTCATATTGACTTTGGCTACGGACATTAAATTCAAATATAAAATAAATAACGCAAACTACTATGTGTTTTGATTTTTACAACAGGAATTCATTACTTTCATCATTTTGAATTATTTTGTATTGCCAAACTTGTATTACAAATATAAAAAATAACACTTAAAACAAGTGGACAATATGGCAATATGAACAGACTGCGAATCAAAAGGTGCATGCAATAACGTGTTCCTATTTTTTCTTAAATATTTTTTCAGTTGTACTTTGTAACATCTCCGATGTACCTTATATTTCCTTTGTTCATATATATTAAGTTCCTGAAGTGTTCTGTCAACCGATGCATGCTATGAAACGTGATGGTAAAAAAAGGAGCGATTTAACATCAGGAATTACCCTCTCTAATTGCTAGAAACGCTGGGCTTCCGGGAGACTTCGCCCCCAGGTTCCCCTACCCTTAATCGGCCCCCAGACCCCTCGCCGAAGTTCTTTGATTGCACATAGTTTTACTTCCAGCTACGCCCCTGTTATATATAAAATATATGATACAATATAATATCTTTTTACCTCCATTATAGGAGATGTTACTTGTCGTAAGTCGTAACTCTTAAGCTTAGGACTAGTTTAGTGAAACGCACGTATACGTGCACGTAAGGAAATCTTAAGAGTGATAAAAAATTTACGATCACTTTAGTGAAACGGTCGCCTGGTGATACAAAATAATGATAAAAACATTCAAACTGATTTAATAATAATGGACTTCGCAAAAGCGTTTGATAAAGTGCCACACAAAAGACTCGTCTCCAAGCTAAAATTTTATGGTATATCTGACCAAATAACAATCTGGATAACATCTTTTCTTGCAAACAGAACACAGACAGTACTTTGAGAAAACACAACATCTGAAAAAATTGCAGTCACCTCTGGCGTGCCCCAAGGAACTGTACTAGGGCCCATACTGTTTCTAATATACATAAACGACCTACCAGATTACATCAAACATAGCCAATTAAACTGACATTGGTGCTAAAAAACAATAATCCTAATCCATAATAAATGTGCTATTATCCACATTCACTGCATCGGTTGACTAAATGTTAACATGCTTGCTTCGAGTGTGATAAATTCAAACATATTTTTTTTCTATATAAATGAGCATAAATAAAATTTAAATAACAGATAATGATGAAATGATGTGAAATATTTATAAGAATACAATGGATATTGTTTTGTTTTTATTTTTTTTTATACTTACATGAACGTGAATACACTAAATTAACAGTATCGGTTATGGAAAATTTCTGTCCGCTGATGGCAGAATTTATTAATCCACAATAAATGTGCTATAATCCATATTCACCACATCAGTGGACTAAATGTTAACATGTCTGCTTCGAGTGTGGTAGATAGAGTCAAACCAAAGACTATAAATTGGTATTTGCTGCTTCTCAGTTAAGTACACAGCTTTAACTTGTAAGAACAAAGACGGGTTGGCTTGAATCAAGATAATGTGTCCAAGTGGAGCAACATGTCTACCTACAGACTATTGTTTCAGTGATCTAGTACTATAAAAATCCAACTAAGCCTGTTGGTATAGTACAAAGCGGATATCATCATCTCATCGAAATGCAATTTGTTCTCACGATAATATAGCTAAAAAAAATTGCTCATTTGTCATTTAAAAAAAACCCCAATCGCTCACTCACTCAATCATAATAATAAGACAAGATCATATTATGTTGAACATTTATTTCTCTATATGTTCACATGTTCCTTATTTACCGATTGCACAATAAATGATGATAAATTCAAACATTTTTTCTATATAAATGATCATAAATAAAATTTAAATAATAACAGATAATGATGAAATAATGTGAAATATTTATAAGAATACAATGGATATTGTTTTTTTTTAATTTTTTTACTTACATGAACATGAGTAGTACACTAAATTAACAGTATTGGTTACGAAAATTTTCTTTCCACTGATGGCAGAATTTATTACTGTCTTAATATTTATTATATCAACTTATTGCAAAGATAATGAAAGAAAAGTGTGAGCTCGGGACTCACGGTGATAAAACTTTCGAGTACAAGTTTTTGTTTACTCCTACTCGAATAACATCCCATCAGAAAGTCACATCCAATAAACACGGCGTACTGA
The DNA here is from genome assembly GCA_963680875.1 of Bathymodiolus brooksi. NCBI lineage: Eukaryota > Metazoa > Mollusca > Bivalvia > Mytilida > Modiolidae > Bathymodiolus > Bathymodiolus brooksi. The sequence goes on from OY804577.1 coordinate 50,901,649, forward strand.
TTGAACGATGTTGGAAGTTTTATGACCGTGAGACCCCGAGTTTAAAAATATGCCATGCACTGTGTGTTCAATTTGTCTTTAAAAAGAAAAAAAATCTTAAAATGCTTAAAAGTAATTAAGATCTGAAGTTTTACATCTTTATAGGATTAAATGCATTTTTTCCGGAGTTTATTGATGTATAACCACAGGGGCTTGTTATGATTTTTTCCCCCTCGAGTACTCTTAAAAAACCACAAGGGAGGAATCTAAAATGTCAAATTTTCATACAACACTTTGTCAAAATAGTTTTGTATTGGTGTCTTGACCTCATTCGCCATAATATTGGTACCCAATTGAAGCTTAATAAATATGTTAATTTGCAAGGAGTTTTGTAGTAAATGAATGAAAAATGAAAAATAACTCCAAAGCAAATTGGGAAAATATAAACAAAGACTTGGGTAAATTAGAGAAAGAAATAAAAGATAAATACTCAGACTCTGATGTCAACACAATCTGGAACTTACTAAAAAATGAAATACACCGATCAGTGACAGAAAACATCCCTCAGAAAATGCTTAAACATCGAAAGAACCTTCCATGGATAACTAATGAAATAAAAACAAAAATGTCAAAATACAAAAAGAAATATAAAAAATACAAACTTAGTGGCAAGTGTAAAGATTCTAATCTTAAACAAATGAAAGCAAACATACAAAAAGAACAGAGAACAGCATATTGGCAGTACATAGAAAAAATTATATGTAATATACCAGTTGACGATGACAAAACACCAACATCCTAATAGTTTCCAAAAAATCTATTTTCTTACATAAAGAGTAAAAAATCTGAAAGTTCAAACATAGCAACATTACGACAAAATGGTCAATTACATTCTGACACTAAAACTAAAGCAAACATTCTTAATGAACAATTTCAAAAGGCATTTACACCAGCAACTGATGACCCAATACCAAACAAAGGGCAAAGTCAATATCCACAAATGCCTAATATTATCATCACTGAAAATGGAATTAATAAGTTGTTACAAAATATAAATATCCACAAAGCATCTGGACCAGATAATATACATGGCAGAATACTTAAAGAGTGCACTACACAAATAGCACCTATCTTAACTACATTATTTAGTTTGTCACTCAAAACCGGTAAGATTCCAGATGATTGGAGATATGCTAGTGTCTGTCCTGCATTTAAAAAAGGTGATAAAAACAACCCTATAAATTATAGACCGATCTCACTTACATGTATCATCTGCAAACTTTTAGAACATGTTGTAACAAGCAGTATCATGAAACATCTAGAATACAATAATATATTATACGATCTTCAGCACGGGTTCAGATCATCCCGTTCTTGTGAAACACAACTAGTATCATTCATTCAAGACCTGGCCAAATCATCAGATAAAAACATCCAAACTGACCTCATAATAATGGACTTCGCTAAGACTTTCAACAAAGTGTCACATAAACATCTCATGTACAAAATCAGCTACTATGGACTGCAATGCTTTTCACTGTATAAAAAACTTTCTTACAGACAGAACACAAACGGTTATCCTTGAGGGAGAAACATCTAACAAAATACCTGTAACATCTGGTGTCCCTCAAGGAACAGTACTTGGACCTATATTATTTCTCCTATTCATAAACGATCTAGCAGAATATATCCAACACAGCACTCTCCGTTTATTTGCAGACGACAGCATCATATACAAACAAATAAAAAACAAAGAAGATGCAATAAAACTCCAACAAGACCTTGATGCTGCAGATAAATGGGAACAAGACTGGCTCATGCACTTCCACCCAGACAAATGCACAGTAGTAAGTGTAACACAAAAGCGGAAAACAATATCGCATACATATCAATTGCATGGGCACACACTAGAGAAAGCTGACTGCAAAATATTTAGGCATTACCATTCAGAATAACTTAAAAGTGGGACAAACATATCAACACCATAACAGCTAAAGCTAATCAGTCACTAGGATTCATTAAAAGAAATTTAAAAGTACATTCACCAGCCATCAAAGAACATGCATTCAAAGCTTTAGTCCGACCGAAATTGGAATATTGTAACACCATTTGGGACCCACACACACAACAGCAAAAACTTCAAATTGAAAAAATTCAACGGAGAGCAGCCCGCTATGTCAGTAACAGGTACCACAATACAAGCTCTGTAACAGATATGATGTCTGACTTAAATTGGGCCCCACTTGAGGTGTGCCGCATAAGGTACAGACTCATATTCTTTTACAAAGTCATACACCACTTAGTTGCCATACCATATTCAAACCTATTAATTCCAGTTGACACCAGAACCAGACACACAAATCCAAATTCATTCAGGCACATACAGACATCAAAAGACTGCTACAAATACTCGTACTTCCCCAGGTCTATCACACTTTGGAATCAACTGCCTACAACATTTACCACTGCAGACACAGTTGACGGTTTCAAGAGCATGATCCCAGTATCTGCCTTGATTCCAATTTTCACACCATAATCACTCATATTCATAGTAGTTATCAAATGTATATAGTTTTAACCTTTGATTCATTGTTTATTGTACATATGTTAACTTATGTATAACTAAATTTAATACGGCGCTCGGCCAATAATCTTCAGTAGTGAAGGACGGCCAGAAATGTGAAGAAGAAGAAGAAGAAGAAGGAGAACTCTTTTGACTTCTGAAAATATTAAACCATATTTTATATTTATTATTTTTAGTGTCAGGTTTGCAAATCAACACATTCTTTGCAATCCTGACCCTAAAAATAAACGACCAATCAAATCGCACGCAGGAAATCGACCTCGTACTGACATGTAAACATGATGGAGGACAGATTAGGAGATTGCAAATTCTGTGAAGCATTGCTTTAACGTTGCAGATAGGTAAAGATGATGACAAAAAGGAATCGAAATATCAAAAATATATTTATTAAGCTTCAATTGGGTTCCAATATTATGGCGAATGAGGTCAAGACACCAATACAAAACTATTTTGAAAAAGTGTTGTATGAAAATTTGACATTTTAGATACCTCCCTTGTGATTTTTTAAGAGTACTCGAGGGGGAAAAAAATCGTAACAAGCCCCTGTGGTATAACCTGGACCAATTCACTGCAAACAAATAAAAGTCCGAAGGACTTGTGAGTGACTTGGTCCAGGTTATACATCAATAAACTCCAGAAAAAATGCATTTAATCCTTATAATTCTGTGACTAAGTATTTTTTTTCCATTTGTTTTGAAAATTTACCTTTGGGGATCCCCAGTACGCACACATACAACCCCCTTGTTAAGAAAGCATTTAATATAAATAAAAATATAAGTAATGAAAATATTTATACATGGTACACCTTTGCCACAGAAATATTTAAAGAAGTAGAACTTAATAAAAATAATTTTGAAGATTTTAGAGCAAACTCTTTTTACTTGTCAAGGATAGTTTAAAAAAACTATAAAAGAAAAATATGAAGAAAAAATACTTGAAACCCTATCAAACTTAGATGATAGTTCAAAACTGTTTCTATATAGTAAATTAAAAACAGACATTAAACTAGAAGACTATTTAAAACTTACCAAAAATTTTAACAATCGACAGCTTTTAACTAAATTTAGAACGAGTGATCATCCATTAGAAATTGAACTAGGTAGATACAAGAAAATTCCCAGACATCAAAGACTCTGTAAAACTTGTAAAGTACTATATGATGAGATTCATTTTTTTCTACAATGCCAAATAAATAATAATCTTAGAAATGTTTTAATAAATAATATTAAAAAGTATCGTGTTAATTTCGACCAACTGGACTCTTTTTCCCCAAGTAAAAATTATATTAATTCCTTATCAAGAATTTTTGCCCAGTGTTGTTGACTATATAAAGCAATTGTTAGAATTGCGAAAATGAGGTTCACATTGGTCAATGTATAACTTTAACTATGAATATATGACATTTCTTTATGTTGTTCATGTATATATGTTTTGTAATGTTGTATTGTATTTGATCATATACTTAGTACTAAATAAAGGAAATTTGCATATATAATACTGAAAGAACATTACGACTGTATTTGTCTGCCGTGACTGATATCGATATCATACCCCTTAAAATGATATTGATCATGTGACTACGTCGACGTCACAATTCATAATACAGAACAAGACTTTCTCATGTTTAAGTATATGATAAACATAATATGATATGGCTCTTTCCGTATCAACCCTCGACAAATATCATCCCTCGAGCTAAAGCTCTCTGGATGATATTGGTGTCTCGGGTTGATACGAGATGTGATACGGAAAGAGCCATATATAATATTATCTGTATTGCTTTACCCGCAAGGGTTTTATTTGCAAAAAAGGTTATTATTATTGATGTGTGTCGGCCATGAATAACGAAATGCACTAACCTTGTTTTCCTACGTATACCTTGATAACTAGACGGTGATGTAATTAAGTTACTGATATTTTCCAATTTGATGGCATTTTGCATTTAGCTACTTAAACAAGTAAAATGCTCACAAAATCGTAAAATAAATCAGTAACCAGCTTGGGTCAATCAGCGTCCCTTGTAAACTACGTCACAGGATGACGATATATTACAAAAGTCGATAGATGGAATTTTTTCCGGAATTATTTTATGTCAACAATGAAAAGCTTTTTTTTTTTCATTGGCATTTATTTTTTATTTCATATCTAACAATAATTGTCGATTATTAACAATACACATTGTTTCTTTTATCTTTTTTTTATTATCGGGAATCCAAGCCGCCAGTTTGTTTACATTACGAAAAAAGTAGTCCGGTGAACATGGTCTCTCGACAAATAAACTGACAAAAATCCTGCCTTCATAAGCACTTATACCCAATCAGAGTATAGGATTTCTAATTATGTAAATCATATTAGAGTTATCACTTCATGAAAAGAAAAATATTTGACATTGTGACCATTATGAAAGTGAACTACATAAATCTGAAGGAAGTATAATAAGTAATGAATACTATATATTGGTGACAGGATATGATTTTCAAAGTCTTCTTACAAATAGGGGTACAAACTTTGTGACAATCTTTGATATTGCCCTTAGCATTTGTTATAAAAGTTCACTACAGACATTTGAAGGAAATCCAACTAGAGGCTCAGTGGGCTGAGCCTGTGTCGCTCACCTTTCATTCTGCTTTGAGGAAACTTAATACAGAACCTTCCATAGGTGCTTCTCACCAAATTTCGGTTCATTTTGGCAAAGCAGTTTCAGAGAAGAAGATTTTTAGAAATCAACCAATCTAAAACAAGAATTGCCTGTGGCAGCCATGTTTGTTAATGGATCAAAACAAAATGAGCAATCTCTATAGAGGACCTTCCATAGATGCTTTACCAAGTTTCATATTATTTGGCCAAGTGGCTTCAGAGGAAAAGCTGTTTTAAAATCGACCAATAAGAAACAAGAATTGCCTGTGGCAGCTATATTTATAAATGGATCCGGATGAAATGAGTAAGCTTTATAGAGGACCTCACATAGATGCATCCTACCAAGTTTTGGTTCATTTGGCCAAGCGGTTTCAGAGGAGAAGACTTTTAAAAATAGGCCAATCAGATACAAGAATTGCCTGTGGTGGCCATGTTTGTTAACAGATCGGATGAACTGAGCAATCAAAACAGAGGACTTTCCATAGTTGCTTCTTACCAAGTTTCGGATCATTTGGCAAAACGGTTTCAGAGGAGAAGAATCTAAAAAATCAGCCAATCAGAAACAAGAATCGCCTGTGGTGGCCATGTTTGTTAATGGATTAGGACGAAAGCAATCTTTATAGAGGACCTTCCATAGATGCTTCCTACCAAGTTTCAGTTCATTTGGCTGAGGGGTTTCAGAGGAGAAGATTAAAATGTGAAAAGTTAAGACGGACGCCAAGTGATGGCAAAAGTTCATATTGCCTTTGGCAAGGTGAGCTAATAAAAAAACATGTTCCCGAGTTGATAAAAGAGATTTTCAAAGTTTCTCTTCCCAATTCCAAATTTGGTATTGTATATAAAAGTTTACCATATAGATCTGAAGATAAATAAATGTTCTAGAAGATATAACAAGACATTGTCATGATTTGATAGCGAGAATGGATTTCTCAAAGTAATCTTGCATCGAAGGTGAAGAATGAGATGCGATGAAAAGTCCATTTCGAGCAAAACATATCAATGATAGTATGTTTATCGAGGACTTGGTGGGATGAAGTCAGTAGTTTCATTATAGCATCACATTAAAAACAGTGATCATATTATGTTAATATCACAGTAGTGGCTTATAATAGATATTAGCATGTGTAAAGATCAATGGGAAAATGTACAAATCATCAACAAGACAAAATGTTGTCATGATTTGATAGATATGTACTACAAGGATCTTTTCATTAGAGATGTTTAGAATTATACTATTGAAACATGTATTTGAAAGACTGAATGTAACTTTACATGCCTATCTGTATCTCCCACAAAAACATTATTAGGATCTAAAAACAAGTAAAGGTATTTTTATGTCAATCAGATTTTCATTTATTTTGTTTCAAGAAACACATATTCCATAAGTCACTGACAAACTTTATCACATAATGTTGTATCAAGTACACCTCACCATGAGCGAGATTCAAACTCACAAATTTAGTGGTAATATGCACTGATTGCACCTGCAGTTGTAATTCCAACTACTATATGATCACGACCACGGTGACCCCTAATGTTGTGAGTCTATGCCCTCTTACTTGAAACTAACAATGTATGCAATAATCAAACTGAACCTGATGAAGACTACACGTGAAGGATAACATTCAAAAAGGATTTTTTTTTTTAAATTAATAAATATTTATTTTTTAATATTTTATATGTTTTTTACCATCAAACAGTGTGATGTATGACTTCTTTTAGAGTGTCATAATGTGTATATCATGGTTGTAAAACTTTACGAAATGTTTTAAAATAGATCTGTAAACAGAAGTGAATTTTTCATGATAAAAATAATCCAAACGAATCTGGATGAAAATGTGTTTAATATATTGACCATAACGTCACTTCCAGCGATTTGTCAGTTATGTCGTGACAACCAGGTTTAATGGTGTGAGGAAGCAAGAGTTGTCAGAGAAGAGAAGAGGGTAGGAGGTGTTCTCGTCCTGAATTCCCATCGAAATAAAAAGTTGTTTTAAGAATCCTGAAAATTAAAGAATTACATTTTTTCAAATTCCAATAAAATCAACCTCAAATCCTGTATTTAAATGTCAAAATTCTGAATTCCCACGAAATAATAGCCTAATCCTGACGTCCCGAGAAAGGTCTCGGGAAAGATTAGTGTAGCTAACTGAGTTTACCCTCATATAATAAAGTATTATTTATTATTATTATTCTGCTCCTCACAAGTGTTGAAAAGAATCTGATTAAATTTCATACTGTTGTGGTACAAGTAAAGTACACCTCGTGGTCAACTAGTCTAGAGGTGAACAAATATCTCACTAGTGAAAGGATAGTAGAAGAAAAATGTTGTGGTACAAGTAAAGTACACCTCGTGGTCAGCTAGTCTAGAGGTGAACAAATATCTCACTAGTGAAAGGATAGTAGAAGAAAAATGTAGTAACAGATGATCAACTTTAACACTAAACTACCTATTGAACGTTTTCAATGAAAGTCATAACGTATGTATATTAATAAGAATCAAATACAGTAGCCTCGTTATACTGCTGCCTGTTTGATTAAACTATATTTAAGGATGGGTTTATGGTGTTTAATGCCACATTCAACAATATTACAGTTATATTGTGGTGGTCAGTTTTATAGGTGGAGGAAACCTGAGTACCTGAAGAAAACCATCGACCTGTCACAAATCACTGACAAACTTTATCACATAATGTTGTATCGAGTACACCTCGCCTTGGTGGGATTCGAACTCACAACATTAGGGGTGATAGGCACTTGCTCCATAGATAGTTGTAAATCCAACTACCATACGATCATGACAACGACAGCCCCTAACTATATTTTAGAGACAAGCAAAGTTCGTAATATATTGAGAGAGAAATTTAAAAATAAACTACATGATTTCTGGTAATTTGGACTTTGATCTTTGATTGTGAAAAGTGAGAGGCAGTATAACGAGGGTAGACTATATATAACAAATACATTAGTTGTGTTTTCTGTAAGCTGTACAATCACTTTATCCAGTATATTATGTAGCATTACATTTACACTGTTTCTGATTTTAATAAATAAAAAAAAACTGTGTTAGGATGAAAATGAAAGCATAATACACATACAGCACCAACATTAAAAAACCCCACGATAAATGTTATATTATGCTTCATAAATACATGAGTTTTATGCATCTGAGACATTCTAACTGTACACAACAATTTACAACAATGAAAAAAATGCACCTCAAATGTCTGGATGAAATATATAAATATTTTTTTTTTTATTTGTCTACATGTTTACAGATAAAATGGTGACAATGAATTAATATGGAGTTGATATAATGAAAGGTCCATTTTCCACTTAAGTAACATAAAATAATGATTTAATTGCTGTTCCTCATCTAACATTCACAGATGGGTATTAAATGATATGAACTATGTGTACTCTATGGCAAGCGTAAAACAGTTCCATGGTACTACAGTGAAACTTATCTAAATCAAACTTTCAATAAACTGGATTATTGTATAAACCAAACTATAAATAAAGTCACAATGTAGGAAATCTTTGTTAATCTAACCTGCACAAAATGAACACCTGTCCATTCCGAACACATAATCTGTTCTCGAGGAGGTTCTGCGTAGACAGGTTTCACTGTATTGACTTCAAAATGATGAAAGTTATTTTGAGATTGAACTTCTCCATTGTTATTCAAGAAAATTTTCATAAAAATTATCAACATAGAATAATTTTCAAAACTAAAACAATATTTAAATTTCTATATTATGTGCAAACAATAACGAAACACGTTTGAAAATTTCCCTCCAATAACATAATTATTTTTCTAAATATACCCTTTCTGATTGAGGTGAGCAAGCAGTGAAAAGTACAACTGTACCATAAATTTATTTAAAATGGATCTACATTAGTTAATTTTTTTTTTTTTTTTTTAAATAAATAATGAATATTATACCAAGCAGTCTCCATAAAGTCTGCAACAACTTGTATATATATTTATTCAGCGGTTTCAACGACAGTTGCTAAAACAAAATGAATGATCAGTCCATGATGTGGAACAGCCATAATTCACCTCTGTAAACGTATGGTTCAATGGTTTCCGAGGAGATTAATTTTAAATATTTACACCCAGCAGAAAGTTTTACCTGGTATGCCACGTTAGAAGTAAGATAGTAACGAAACATCCATTGTTTGATTTTTTAAACAATCCAAAGATCCCCCCCCCCCCCCTCCCTCTATATTTCAGCTAATCAAAAACTGCTATGCTCTATGGCAGCCATATTGGATTTTGCATATTTTTGTCAATTAGAAACAAATATGCCATGTGGTGGCTATATTGGATGTTGGATCAGAAGAAACTGAGGGATTTTTTTTAGGGACTATCATTGCTAGAACATTCCAAACAAAGTTTTAATTCATGTTAGGTCAGAACGAAACTAGAAATCTTTTAAGACAAAAAATACATCCCATAAAATTTCACGTGATCCCTTCTCTGAAATTGCTTCTTTATTTTACCCAATCAGAAACTGTGGCAGCCATATTGGATGTCAGAATGAAATAAGATTAGGAATTTTTTGAAGATCATCCATAGCGAGTTCCTGTGAAGATTCAAATGTGAAAAGTGATAACTAGATTAGGGGGGAATTATGGTGTTTAATGCCACTTCTGCAATATTTCAGTTATATCGTGGCGGGACAAGTGGATTATATAGGTCAATTGATGGCAAACATTCAAATGGTCTTTGTACAAGTGAATATCAAATATAGGCCAGTAAAAATCAATTCTCTAATAAAAAATATTTTACTGGAGCACCTCATTCTTACCCAAATGTTTAACTAGGAAGAACTGTTTTAGATACCTAAAACTTATGTCTCCCCTTAATGTGGCCATCTGTACAACAATAAGTTACACATTATGAGTTGAATGATACTATTTAAAAAACAATTATTTGACCTTGAGGTCAAAGTCCCATGAAGGTCATTACGGTACGCGACACACCACCTTATGGTCATGCACCCACATACCAAATATCATTGACCTATCTCGAAAGACAAAAATGTTATGGCCCGGACAAGAAAATAATATTTAAAAAAAAATTATTTGACCTTGAGGTCAAGGTCACACAAAGGTCATTATGGTATGCTACACACCGCCTTATGGTCATGCACCCACATACCAAATATAATTGACCTATCTGGAAAGACAAAAAAGTTATGGTCTGGATAAGGTTCGCTGAGAAGAAGCAGAAGAAACGGAAGCGGAAGAAAAAATCAGACTAAAACAATATGTCTCCCTTCATTCGAAGGGGAGACATAATGACAAGTCAACCATGTAGACTGGACCCCAAAGGTTCAAATATATGTAAAATGAAATCAACAAATCAAGGTCTGACTGACAATGAAGAAAAGATGATTTTATGAATTACATACAAACCTAATACATCAAAATGACTGACTGATGATATATTACAACAAATGAAATATGTATAATACACTTCTACATGCTTATAAACAATTGACAAAAACATATTGTTTGATATTTCTTGTGTATATTTCAAACATGTTGAAGGAAAGGAAATAAATAAATTTAGAAGTCCCATGCCACATTGAATGTTTTTTGTATCTAAAAATATATCATTTCAAATTTGAGGAAAAATACAAGTCCTTTTTTTCTGGTCATTTATAACTTCATATATTTTACGAGCTTGGTTTCTGTATTAATGCCTTTAAAAATAAATCTTTTCATTATTCCTTCAATGTAGTTTCAAATTGCATGTATTTATCCATATTTTTTACCCCCACCCCCTTGATTGTTTACATCTGTCATTTTTATCAAATGATAGGTTATAATTACAAAGTAGTTTCTAAACCATTCATCATTTGCTGGTAATAAATAAGATTTTCTTTCAAATTGACCATATACAAGAATACTTAAAATAGCTTGTTGAAAATTTCTTTAAAAAAGTTCAAGTCTGAACATGAGGTATTCGGGTCATTGTGGCGTCATGTATTTTTTTATAGACATTTAAAGCATAAAACTACATATTATCAATATACTATTTCAAAGCTGGAAACATATTTTGCTATAGTAGACCCAAAGTCTAAACATTATCAAAGAAACACATATAAAAATCATCCAATAAGGATAAGTCTTTAATGGAACATTGTCAATAATAAACTATCATGTGAGTTAGGGTTATGATGTTTCACACCACTTACAAACGTTATCACATAATTTGTATCGAGTACACCTTGCCTGAGCGGGATTCAAACTCACAGCATTAGTGATTATAGGCACTGATTGCATAGGTAGTTGTAAATCCAACTGCCATACAATCATAACCACAATGGACCCAACTATCATGCAAGTTCTGATTTACTGATAATACACAAACATGGATGGAAATTGCAATCCTGCAAGGTGACATTTTTTTTTACATTTCTTAGAGAAAAATCAGTATGTATCAATGATGCTCATTCGTAACTTGTCACAACTCATGTCATATTATCGAACTGCATTATCTCCCCTTGATGAAAATGTTCTTACCGGTTAATTGACTACTCTTGATACCGTAAATCGGGAAAATTTGGTGTAGGTTAATTTTGGCCTTTTTTTCTACAAAAGAGGGTTGTTTTATTTTGGTGTGTGAAATTTTGGCCATTTTCGTTTCTAGTGTGTTTAATTTTGGCCACTTTTGGTTCCCATGTGTTTAATTATTTTGTCAGTTAATTCAGAACGTAAATGAAAGCGTTCTCATTTCAACCAGCGATACTACGTTTTTACTGTTACTTACCGGATATTTTGATGTCGCACTAAAAACCAAATCGATTATGGATAAATTGTGATATTTATTAAAACTAGGAATTTAAATATTTAAACAGCATAAAGTGAAATGCATTTAATATAAAAATAACAAATAATAATTTTGCACTGGTATTAATCATCACTTTTACAGGTAAAGTCTTATTATAACGGTCAGTACATGTATTTGTTTACACAATTATACATAATAAACAGATCAAATGTTACAAAAAAATGTATATGACAGATCACACCTTTATAATTGGATTTTGTACCTGTAAATCTATTTGATTATTGACTGAATTTTATGTTGTTATAAATAAAACCGATAAGACACTAATTACGTGTTTATCGATTTTTCTTTTTTCTATAGGCAATTGTCATTTTAATCATATTTGACATTTTGTTGATTGAATAAATTTTATTGGTATTGCATAGTTTTTTTCAATGTACTTTATTTACCTGTAATTTCTCTCTTGTCATCCAAGCCAACGATTTCACATCGTGAACACTTTTCAGTTTGACTTGTACATGTATAACGGTAATTGGCAAAGTTTTACTTAGGAAAGAAGTAAGACAAAAATGTAGAGACTAGGGAATATAAATATAAAAAGAAATAAGGCAGTGTTCAATTTTGGCAGTTAATTTTTGGAGTCTGACATATTTTGGTGTGTTTAATTTTGGCACTTCGTATTTAGGGGTCAAAATAAAACCACGACCAAAATTTCCCGATTTACGGTAATAGATTATCATTCACTGACATTAACTGTATGTAAATAAGTAGCTATGACTATATTTGTTTCTATTATTTTTATTTCAACACTTAAAATGTCTTCTGTCATACAAGTGTGTAGATTATTTGTAAAAAAAACCCATTTTGCATGTATAAATAAACTGTTTCTCTCGTAAATACAATTTTGAGATAATTATAGGCTCATCTTAACCTGTATCGTTCACCTGGTTATTCATGCACTGTTTAGGTTCAAACAAGTTTGTCGTTTCTGTAAAAAAAGTGTTTTACTCATATTCCCATAGTTATACAAAAATTAAAATTTAGTATTAAGGGACCACCCAATGATTATTCCTGTACAGATTGTTTTCAATTAAGTTTATAATTCTGAGAAAAATGATGTAATTAATTTCCCATTTGGGTCCTATGTTAAATAATGTCCTTGTGATAGCTGCCATCTTAGATTTTCTGGAGAGAAAAAACAACAAAATCGCAAACTCTTTAAACGGTCACATGAATAATTTTCCTACTATGTAACAATTGCTTCATACATGTTGTTTCTGAGATATTTTTTGAAATATCAGCCATAAAGAAAGCATAACTGGCCCAGCGGACATCTTAAATTTCTGACAAAAAAAATATTCAGGACCACCAAAGAAACACTTCTTCCAAGTTTGGCTTCAATTGGTCCAGTAGTTTGTGAGAAAAACACAACAATCTACACAAGGTGATGTCAATACCTCACATGTACCTTTGGTCCAGGCGAGCTAAAAACTGATTAAAAGTCGTACAAAATATGATTTAAAAAATCTGGATGTTTTATCTGATTGGCTAAAAATACTCTCTTTAAAGTGTGAAAAATCATGCTCTTTGACTAATCTTCAGTTAATGGTAAACAATGCCTGGGAAAATGCGGTTGTTCTCTGTTGATGGTGAAAACTTTAACCTACATACATCATTAATCTATTTTTGTAGTTTATTATTATTGATGAAAATGTTGTACATGTATGTCGTGAAGGATGAAAATAACTTTTTGTACAAAAAAAATCTAAAGAATTTTGTACAACACAAAGGACTTTTCATGTACATGTATGAGGCTATACAAATTTTTATCATCTCATCTCTAAAAAATATTCTGAAGTATTAAAATATTAAACAACATACAATATCTGCTGCATTATCCAACAGTCACTTACAATATTTTTATCTATATAACTATAACAGATAATAGACTCTCTCACAAATAGAAAATTAGAAACAAGCAGGATTCTCACCAAAGAACATCTCCTTTATTCAATAATTACTACTGGGTGTCATTTTTCAAGAGATTGGATTTCCAGTGAAATAAACATTGATCTGAACGCTGAGATTTTCAGTATATAAAACAGATCCATTATGTATTCCTTTATCAGCTTAGACCCTCTTTCTGTCGTAGTGAACAACAGTCCAGTCCTTGACTTTTTAGTCTGATAATGAACACTTAAGGTTTGTACTAGGTAGCAAGAATTCATAGCTCTCTCAAATAATATTTCAATCTACGATGCTGTTTGAGGCTGCTGTTGACGTTTTGCATGTGGTGTCCATTTCAAACACGTTGGATCAATTGTTTTGAAATCTGTAGGTCGTTTCATTTTCTTTTCCATGTACATGTCAATCAGATCCTACAATGAAATATAATATTGGACTATGACGACTGTTTTACCAACTGTAAGATATGTATAAGGTTCAAATTATTTTATACAGCAAAACATAATACATGACCGATGCAAAATTTAAAACTGAAGAATTAAATACATCATAAGAAAGAAATATTATTCTATTGTATTCCAAATTAACACATTTAATGCTTAAAGGCAGGAATTTAAAGGCAGGAATTTCATTGTTTTGATGTCAGTAGTCAAGTAAAAATCTTACAATCACTGCAATGGGATATATACAGATACAGAAATATCATCTGTGTAACTCTTGAGTGGAGAACATTCCTTCATGGTGAACAAACTTGGCCCAGTAATTTTTGATGTCACGGTACTCATAGTTTTTGAGTTTTTTTTTTTTACTTTTTGTTTGTTATTGCAATCACCATGTCTTTGATGTCGTGCAAGGACATTCTATTTTTAGTATATCAAGGAAGACATTCCCTCATGGTGAACAACCATGGCCCATTAATCTTTGATGTTATGGAATTCGTTGTACTATTTGGCAAGACTCTATAAAATTTTGACTTTTTTGTTTTGTTATCCTAATAGGCATGTCTTAAATTTTTAGTGTAGCAAAGGTAATATTCTATTCTATTTTTAATGTAGCAAAGGTAATGTTCTATTCTATTTTTAGTGTAGCAAAGGTAATGTTCTATTCTATTTTTAGTGTAGCAAAGGTAATGTTCTATTCTATTTTTAGTGTAACAAAGGTAATGTTCTATTCTATATTTAGTGTAACAAAGGTAATGTTCAATTCTATTTTTAGTGTAACAAAGGTAATGTTCTAATCTATTTTTAGTGTAACAAAGGTAATGTTCTATTCTATTTTTAGTGTAGCAAAGGTAATGTTCTATTCTATTTTTAACATAGCAAAGGTAATGTTCTATTCTATTTTTAGTGTAACAAAGGTAATGTTCAATTCTATTTTTAGTGTGGCAAAGGTAATGTTCTATTCTATTTTTAGTGTAACAAAGGTAATGTTCTATTCTATTTTTAGTGTAGCAAAGGTAATGTTCTAATCTATTTTTAACATAGCAAAGGTAATGTTCCATTCTATTTTTATTGTAGCAAAGGTAATGTTCTATCCTATTTTCATTGTAGCAAAGGTAATGTCCCATTCTATTTTTGATGTGGCAGACCTAATACTTTTTGAACGATAAAGGAAGGGGAAAATAAATCCTGTTTTTGCTCCATACCTGTCTACGTAAAATCAAATGTTTTCCTTTCCAATACTTCAACATGCCTAATGCCTGGAGGGTACTGACTATATCATTAGCATTGATAGCGGTCTCTGTACTCACATCTGAAACAATTATCGCAAAATTCAAAATAACATTCAAATCCTTTTATAGCATTATTTTCATTTTTTTTCACCATAGTAATTAGTATAAGTCACAGAGGCCTTTTATGGGAGAAAAATGATTTTGTCCACATATACAGGGGCGGAGTAAGTCCAACATTGAATTGGAGCATCTGTAAATATTATGGATATCTCAATGATGGACTGCAATCTCATTTATGTTATTTTATGTGCTACATGTATATTTCAGTTGTATACAAAAGAAATAGACAAATAATCTTATTTTGATTAATAAAATACAGTTTAAGTCTTGTATTTTGTTAAAAAATATTGTTTTGTTTATTCAAATAACTTAAGCCTAAGCAGAGTTCCATTGATCAAACCATTGATGGTGTGAAGTTCCCAACAGCTTGACAATATATGTTATAAAATGTAAAATATTAAAAAAAATATCTTTGGAATTCCTCTTACAATACTACTAAGAACCAGGAGTTGGGCACCTCAATTCATAGAACTTTTTTTTTCTACTTTCTTATCTTTATGCAGGAGAGCTCAAAATTGTAAATCATGAATTAATATATCTAACAAAGTAAACAATTTCTTTTCCTTTACCTTTGATACAAATTTCACTTCCTTTATATTTATGTATATATCCTAATAATGTATCTTTCCAGTAACTACGGTAACTCAGGAGTCCAAGGTCAGATAAAGGTCGTTCTGGTGACCCCACTTTATTTTCTGTTTTACTCAATAAATAACCTGGAAAAGAGTATAATAAATAATATCAAACACCAATTTTATTTTAATCTAACCCTTACATAATTATACATTTCAAATAAAACCAAAAATTAAAAAAAATTACATAGGTCATATTTCATGACAAATTTTGTTGCAATTTTCACTCACAAACCCAAATTGTTTTGAGGTTTTTTCTTCATAATCGTCATACAATTTTGTGATTCAATATTATAAAAATTCATGAGATAAACACAAATTGCATTTTCAACACGACAAACTAAAAAATAATTTATAGGATTTTTGAATTCCAAGAATTCAAGAATGCAGTCCTCATGATGAGCACTGGTCCTCTGTTTCAAAACCAATAAAACTTTGTTTGGACCAGTTAATTTTTACAGTTTTTATATAGAACTATATAAAAATAAATTCAAAACTTTGATTCGGACCAGTAAATCAAAATTTTCATTTGGAGGACTGAGAATGTGTTTATAAAAGAATTGATAAAACTATGATCAAAATTATAGAAACTAGAGGCTCAGCCCACTGAGCCTGTATCGCTCACCTGACAATAGAATGATACTGAAGCAAATTTCAAAGGGAGATAATCATTACCTTAAAAAACAGCAGCCATCTTGAATGGAGGGTGGGGCAGTCGGAAACAATTTTGAAAAGGACACACCCAGGGACCATCTATGCCAGGTTTGGACCTTACATAGATGCTTCCTGCCAAGCTTGGCTCCATTTGGCCAAGCTGTTTCAGAGGAGAAGATTTTTTTAACATTAGCCAATCAGAAAAAAGAATTAATGTTGGCAGCCATGTTTGTTGGTCGAATGGAACCAAATGAAGAAGCTTTATAGAGGATCTTACATAGATGCTTCCTGCCATGTTTGGGTCCATTTTGCCAAGCAGTTTCAGAGGAGAAGATTTTTTTAAACAGTAGCCAATCAGAAACAAGAATTGCCCTTGGCGGCCATATTTGTTGGTGGAACGGAACGAAATGGAGAAACTTTATAGAGGACCTTACATAGATGCTTACTGCCAAGTTTGGTTCCATTTGGCCAAGTTGTTTCAGAGGAGAAGATTAAAATATGAAAAAGTTAACAGACGGACGACGGATGCCAAGTGATGAATACCTCAAATGACCCTTTGGGCCAGGTGAGCTAAAAAATGATCAAAAAAGGGCAATAACTCCTAGACGGGTAATCAGAATTACTTCAAAATTGCTTACACTTAACATCTATCTCTTATAGTTTTTGAAATAAAGGATGAAAAGTATTAACATTTTTAAAATTTGATGAAAAAAGGGCAATAACTTCAAGATGGGTAATCAGATTTACTTTAAAATTGCAGGCTAGGTAAATCTTGACATGCTGCACATGTTTTCTGTTTAAACTTAACATCTATCTCTTATAGTTTTTGAAATAAAAAACGAAAAGTATTAAAATTTTGAAATTTTGATGAAAAAAGGGCAATAACTCCAAGATAGGTAATCAGATTTTCTTCAAAATTTCAGGGTAGTTAGATCTTGCTGTGCTGATCATTTTTACCTTGTCAGATTTCTTATATTATTAATAGTTTTTGAGTTATTACCAAAAACGTGCAATTTTATCATATGTTCTATTTTTAATAACAGCCATGTTTGTTGGCCAAATGGAACCAAATGAAGAAGTTTTATAGAAGATCTTACATAAATGCTTCCTGCCAAGTTTGGCTCCATTTGGCCAAGCAGTTTCAGAGGAGAAGATTTTTTTAACATTAGCCAATCAGAAACAAGAATTGCCCTTGGTGGCCATATCTGTTGGCAGAATGGGACGAAATGAAGAAACTTTATAGAGGACCTTATATAGATGCTTTCTGCAAAGTTTGGTTCCATTTGGCCCAGCTGTTTCTGATGAGTAGATTAAAATATGAAAAAGTTAACGGACGGACGCGAAGTGATGACAATACCTCACTTGACCCTTTGGGTCAGGTGAGCAAAAAAAAGTTATTGACAAGCTGTAAATAATTATTCTTTCGTGCATGAAAATTTATTTAGAATTGAAAGTGGTTTCTATAGACTAATTTCTGAAATGCTTAACATTTAAGCACCTATCACTTGCTCAAACCCTCTCAAATATTGTAGAATACTTAAAGACTTTACCAAATCCCTGTCTCATATATTATAACATACTTACTAAAATCTATCAACATTTTACCAAATCCCTGTCTCAATGTATTATAACATACTTACTAAAATCTATAAACATCTTACCAAATCCCTGTCTCAATGTATTATAACATACTTACTAAAATCTATAAACATCTTACCAAATCCCTGTCTCAATGTATTATAACATACTTGCTAAAATCTATAAACATCTTACCAAATCCCTGTCTCATATATTATAATATACTTACTAAAATCTATCAAAATTTTAACAAATCCCTGTCTCATATATTATAACATACTTACTAAAATCTATAAACATCTTACCAAATCCCTGTCTCATATATTATAATATACTTACTAAAATCTATCAACATTTTACCAAATCCTTGTCTCATATATTGTGGCAATGTTAAAAT
This sequence comes from Bathymodiolus brooksi, assembly GCA_963680875.1. Lineage (NCBI taxonomy): Eukaryota > Metazoa > Mollusca > Bivalvia > Mytilida > Modiolidae > Bathymodiolus > Bathymodiolus brooksi. The sequence goes on from OY804577.1 coordinate 50,920,672, forward strand.
ACAGGATACGTTGTAGTTTAGAAAGGAATTCTTTTCCTACAATAAAAAAGTTCAATATCAACTACTCTGAGGTTAAGACTGTTTTCCTGTAATACTTATTATGTGTCTTTACGCTCTGATGTCCGTTATGATTTCCGAACAATGTTCGATTCATCTTTACCTAGGAGGGCTCATGTCTTTTTTAAGTTATTTGTGTTTGTTTGCATATAGTGGTGTCCAACACATGTTGTGTTGTGTTTTTGCTTTGTTTTTCTTCGTCTTGAAATGTAAAATTGACATAGTTGTCTCAAAGATTTGTCACTTTTTCTATTTGTGGATCAATATATATGTATTCCCACACGGACGGAATACCAGACACCTTAATTGTGTTGTTTATTTCTTCTTCTAAGTAGTTAATGTTTAATGTATCATTTTGCAATTTAGTCTCATTCATGAGAAAGATCAAGGTTACATTATTTTAACCTTTGGCTTTTAACTACTGTTATTAAGCGAAATTAGAAACGGAAATGATTTTGATTCTAAAATGCTACGAGTAAGAACTGCTTACCCTTCGCGAGTTCACTCCGTTTTTTTGGTGAGGTCCGTGTTGCTCATCTTTTTAATTTTTTGTGTTCTCCTATTATGTGTCTTTACGTTCTGAGTTCCGTGTTGTGATGTCCGTTACGATTTCCGCATAAAAACTATGTTCTGTTCGTATTTATCTCCAGCTGTTTGTAGGAGGGCTCATATATTATCTACGTTATTTGTGTTTGTTAGCACATGGTGCTGTCCAACACATATTATGTTGAGTTTTTGTTTTGTTTTTCGTGGTCTTATGTTGCCAGTTTCTCTGGATTGTCCATTTTTGATTGCCCTTTCGGTATTTCTGACGTGTATTCATTACTATCTTTACAATTCTGTCTCCTACATGTATGACTTCAATTTTTGTCTATAGGGTATTGCCTTTTAAAGTTACCTTTTCACTATCTTTAAGTCACAAAAATGAATGTTGACTTTCTCTGGGCATTTACTTTATTTTTTATAACTTGTCTTGGATTTATTTAAGATTTTGAAAGATAAAATAACAGAGAAGATACATCAAAAACATTAATTGAAACCTGTATATCTAAACAAGATGCACTGACAATCTGAAACAAGAGTGTGTGATTGTTGACAAGAGCAGCTAAATCATGGCAAGAACAAGTGACATTTTTTTCTATAAAAAAAAAGTCACATATTGATGAGATGATGATGTATACTTGGTACTAGCAGGGATCGCGCTGTCGGTCGCCAATGTCGCAATTTGCGATTTTTTTTCTTGGCTGGCGACTGAAATCGGCTTCTGGCGATTTTTTTGGCTTCTAGATTTCCTTGTGTAAATTTATAGATAATCGCTGTGTACCGTAACAAAAATCAATAAATTATTGACGATTGATTTTCGAAAGTGACGAGTATTCCCGTACCCAATTCGTCACTTGAATTTTCAAAAAATTGTAGAAAAATGTTTTGTAACAATCCATTCTTCTTCTTCATTTGATGATTAAAACTAATTAGTCACTACAATGACAATTTTATTACATGTTACAAGCCAATCAACGCATTATACAGATATAATTTTTGTTTTGATTGCGTAATCTTTGATCACACCTGGTTTGATTTACCTGGTTAAAGATAATGATCCCGACAAAAAATTCAATCAACAATAACGATTTTTTTTATAGTTATGATTGACATGTACTCAAAATGTCGCAGTATGTATTTTAAGTGGACATATCAAATTTTTGTAATCGTCATTCGTTGCATGATTTGTCACAATGTCCACCATTAGTTATAACGAACTATTTTTGCCACGTTTCATTAATGAAAATGACGATATCATGTTTATACGGGAGTTCGGAGTGGGAAGTCTTTTGTCTATCGTATTCATTAAGTATTTTGAAAGTGACTTTCTCGAAAAGTCATAAACTTTGGTTTATAAAGAAACTTAAAAAATAAAAATGGCGCGATCAAGAGTTCGCAATATAATCCACCTGGGTGATTTTCAAAAAAATGAAGACTTTTCATTTTCAGAGAATAATTTGAATATTAGATGATATGAAAGAAAGGTAAATATCTTAAAACAAGCACAATGGTAACAGTTATCTTCATGCAAAGTGTCATGGAGATTGCTCTTCCGGTTAAAAAGTTATCCTCTAAAAACTGGTCAAATTTGTCAGGAGTGTGACGTCTTAGCGTGACAAACTTTAAATTGCCTTAACTTACCTTGATGATAAAAAAAATAAAATAAAAAATATATTAAAGAAAGATGGTATTCTATAATTTCGTACCATTTTACTTCAAATATCTAGATGTTTTGTGACCCTATGATTTTGCGACAAAAAATTATTCTATTTTTTAAATTAGTGTACATGAATAAATTTAACTTGGAAAATTGTACAAATGTCAAATTAAACCTTAATAGTTTTTCGTTGTTGAGACTAATTAGTTCAGAAAAGTTAAAATATGCTGTAAAAAAACATTAGTTATAATAATTTAGTAGTATTAGACTGGATGAATATGATAGTTGTAAAATTGGGCTTGCATAAGGAGAGACACAAAAAATGTCAGGAGTGTGACATTGTATCTTAGTTGTATAGTACTATGTTGTATGCTTTAATAGTTCACAATTTTCTTTATTTTCCAACAGCTCCAGACCCAATCAAAGAAAAAAGTTGGAAATAGCTCTGATATATGACATATCATAGCTAGGAAATCAAAATAACTAATGTCAGGAGTGTGACACTTTTAATAGGCATATCTTTTAAATAAAAAAATAAATAAACCATGCTTCTACAAACTTCCACAATGTTTTCAATTTAATTACATATAAACAATAAGTAATAATTATAGTATTTTTGTATATTGCAAGACACCTTTCTCATAATAAGTGATGATAAAGGGTTATATTTTCTTAAAACATGTCAAAATATGGATTTTTTCTAAATAAAAAATTGATGTATGTTGCTTTAGATAAACAGAATACTTACTTTAATATATCTTGCCTTTCATAAAACATTTTCATTCTTTTGATATAGCATTTTTGAAAATTTATCAATAATTTTTGATTCAACAGTAATATGTCACACTCCTGACATAAAAACATTAAATGTCGATTGCAATTGCAGTAGGAAGTTTTTTTGTAGAGTCAATTATTGAGAAACATGGGGAAACTAATTTGAAAACCACTAAAAAGTAATTTTATACTAGTTTTAATAAATTTCAAATCCATTTTAACCATTTTTGATGAGATAAATTCCTTAAGGGCAAATAATTAGCACACTAATCATTAGAAAAAGCCAAAACATAATTTTGAATCTTCTTTTAATATTTACTGTTAACTGTAAGAAATATAACTTTTAGTTTGGAAAGAATAAGTTGGTTATATCATTTTCAGCTCAACAGGTTTATTTTCGAGAGGGAGTCAGGAGTGTGACAATTTTATTTAAGAAATAGATTATTTTGTAAGCATATAGCCTCCATAAAACTGCTTGTAATTGTCTCGGAGAATTATTTAATTCTCAATAAGCACTATACTCTTGAAAAGATGTATAAATGGTTGAAAATTGAGTTGTCATTTTTTATAATTATGATAGTATTACTTAGAATATGATAAAATATGATTGAAATAACATCATAACAATGCAAAAATGAAATATATTCAAGGGAAACCTTTTTTCAGTCAAAATAGATTATGTACTACTACTTAAAAAAGTTATTGTGACCAACAATGATTGCATTTAGCTTGATATTTGGTGTATTTATCTTTTAGAAAAATATGTCAGGAGTGTGACAAAACATAAAAAAATGGACAGTATTTTCATTTGGTTACCTCTAGTTTATACCACCAATGATCAACTTAACTTAACTTTTGTTATATTTATTAGGCATATATAAATAATTGATTTACAACTATTAAGCCTCATTAGATCATATTTTTTATGCTTGTATGAAAACTTTAATTACCAGATTTTTTAAAATATACAGTAAAAATAGTGTTTCTTTGATATACTGAAACTGTTTTCTCATGATATATACAAAGTTTAGTACCAAAATAAGCCTATTTCATATCATTATCAAATGGAAATACATTTAGGTCTTTTACCATACCCAAAAGAAAATGATACCTCTGAGGAAGTAAGTCTGTATTTGTTATCATTTTAACACTTTGTTGCTAATAAAAGTTGGAAACATTTTTTTTGTCTTTATATATTGCACTGAGCAACTGAATCTGAAAAATATATCATATTGACATTATTTTACGACCAAAATTATGTCAATTTGTCCAATTTGAAATTTCACCCTCTATGTCACACAAAGTCTTCATTTTTTTGAAAATCACCCACCTATACTTTTAACCAAACGAACTTTTGATATATTTATTCTCATTTCTGTGAAATGTAATCTTAGTTCTCATATTTAATATGGTCATTTTTTTATAGGCTAAGGTTGGCCATTGAAATGCACTGCACGAGGACGCATAAGTTGTTTTTATCAATCAGCATCCGGGTAACGATTGCGTTCTATTTATAGAACTATTTACAAACAGACACGTGTCTGCAATTAAAAAAAATAACCAGTCAGTATTTTTATTCCAATTGTTGCAATTTGATTATGAGATCTGAGAAATAATTATTTATTTTACAACTTGCTTCAGTTTTTGACGTTTGTTCTATTCATTACCTACATTTTGTACAAAGTATCTAGAAGTTGGACCATTGGCAGAGACATATTTTTTTCTGCTGAAGACTACACAAATATGAGTTATTACAATTGTTGTGGTATTAGACCAAAGCACAGTAACATTTCAAAAAGGGTGGGGGAGGGGGTTATTACAATTTGTGTGGTATTAGATTAAAGCACAGTAATATTTCAAAAAGGGGAGTATTACAATTTGTGTGGTATTAGATCAAAATCATGGCAATGTTATGCTTTATCAGTTGGTTTTTAATTTGCAGAGTATGCAGGGGCGGATCCAGGGGGAGGTAACTGATTATAAGATTAAGCTCATTAAAAATCTGTTCTGCAAAAGTGACTAATAGTCTCAAAATCCTGGCTGAATCCCTGATAATCCATAAAATACAGTATATTGTAATAAATCATATAAATTTTTTTGTTTTTGAAGATGAAATTGAAATGAAAAACAGAAGTACAATACAGACATTAACATTTGTACATACAAATCCAGACCATTTATACATGAAACTGGTAGTGGTACATGCAAATATCCAGTTTCGGTTCGAAAAAATTGGCTCCTTGTAAAAATTTTAGCTGGCTCCTAAATTGGCTCCTGACTTTCAAAACTGGCACCTGGCGATTTTTCTGGCTACTACTTTTTGGGAGCCAGAGCAACCCCTGACTAGATCAACACACTAAGTTGGATTTCTATAGTACTAGCTCAATGAAACAGTAGCTTACTGGTTGGTTAGATGAAACTGGAGTATACTCATAGAAATGTGAGCGAGTGTTTAATGCCAAATGAACAATTTTTCAGCTATATCACGGGTAGAACAAGTTACATCTTTTTTTTTATAAAAAAAAAAAAAAAAACAACAAAACATGTTACATTTTGATGAGATGTTAATGTCAACTTTGTACTAGACCGATGCACTTAGTTGGATTTTTATAGTATAAGCTCAATGAAACAGTAGTCTACAGGTAGACATGTCTCTCCACTCAAGACTCATTATCATGATTCCAAGGCAACCAGTCATTGCTCTCACTCCTTAATGCTGTCTGATTAGCACAGAAGAAGCAAATACCAATTTCTATAGACTTCAAATTAACCTGATCAGGCCTCGACCCCACAATCTACCGCAAATCAAACCCGAGGGTCCATGGAGCCCACAATCACACACCTGTTTTAACAGTTGTCTTCAATATCTTAAATACAAACTAGAACAGTAAGTAACACAACTAGAGATCAATTGTATGTCTTGTCATTTCAATATACCAACCTTAGAAAAATACCCAACAATGTGGCATCCGTGTGTATCGTTTTCTGTCATAACATAAAACAGGAACGGTTCTACATCAAAATATAATGTCTTATGGTCTAAAAATAGCTTAGCTAATAAACATAAGTTCTGACAATAAACCTGGAAGAAAGAAAAACAAATTATTATTAGTGTTATTTTTTTTAAGTGTTATAGAGAGATTAATGTGTATTCAAATTCCAGGGGGGTAGGGTTATGGTGTTTAATGCCACTTTCAACAATATTTCAGTTATATGGTGGCGGTCAGTTTTATTGGTGGAGGAAACAAGGAGAACCTGAGAAAACCACCGACCTGCCGCAAATCACTGACAAACTTTATCACATAATGTTGTATCGAGTACACCTCACCTGAGTGGGATTCGAACTCACAACATTAGTGGTGAAAGACAGATTGCATAGGTAGTTATAAATCCAACTACCATACGATCACGACCACAACAGCCCCCATTCTATTTTTTTAGTGAGTAACTGTTGTTTGTAAAGCACAGCAAACAATATTTCAGCTATATCATTGCGAGAACAAGTTACATTTTGATGAGATGATGATGGCCGCTTTGTACTAGAAGAACTTGCTTAGTTGGATTTTTATAGTGCTAGCTTACTGAAACAACAGAGAAGCAGCAAATATCAATTTTATAATAGTCTTTTGTTTGATATGATAGGTTCTCGAATCCAAAATATATCACATTCGACCACGCTAAACATTTCACCAATAATGTGGTTCCATTCTGTTTTTATCAAACATCAAATTACTGTAAATGTTTTCATTATTTCATTTACAGTAAACAGGTTAAACATGTTCACCATCACTTTCAACAATATTTCAATTGTTCATGGAGGTCAGTTTTATTGGTTGAGGAAACGGGAGTAGCCAAAAAAAAAACTAGACCTGCCACACTGACAAACTTTTTTTTATATCAAACCGTAAACAGAGAATTATTGAAATAGCACCCTTGTACCATTAAAATATTTAATATTAAAATTCTCCTCTATTTAAGGAAAGATTGGGTACAGCAAATCTGGGTTGTTGTTATTACTGTTAAGTGTGAATAAATTATAGAATTATGAGAATATCTTGCATTTCAGTAACATCAAAAACAGGGAGAAAAGACAAGTTTAAATAATAAATACATTTGACATAGACCTTCTACTTTACTTTATGTATGATAATAGCAATACCTTATTTCTCTTCCAGTCTACTTCAAACATAGATATATTATTTTTACATAGACCTACTTTACTTTAGGTATGATACAGAGCTCCAGATAATTTTCAAATCCAAAGGGTAATTACCCCCTACTTTTGAAAATGATGCGTATTTGCATATTTCCTTTGCACTGTTGTACTCTCTACTTCAGAAAAGATTGCTTACATGTACACTTTTAAAATTATGTTTGACACAAGTGTTATTCAATAAACGCAGGATGCAAGTGAAATGTATATCTCTGTTTAATTTGACACGATTGTGTCATATTTATTAATAAAATGTTGTAAATATTTTGTTTTTTGCTCGTCGACTTCGGCAGTTTTCACAGCCGTGTTGATAATGTCATCAATGATTCCTTTAACTATACTGTCACTAGACACAGATGAAACTGTCAGGAACTTAAGTATAGAATTTTCCGTAGCACGCTTATTCATGTTCTTGCTCATTTTCAACGAACAACGTGTTCCCAAATTTACTTTTGTTTTAGTTCTTACTTATTACGTAAACTGCATTTATTTGTAATATTGACTGCAATTGGATGATTTATCCTAAACATCCAATCAGATCTCTTTTGACATCGATGCTTAGAAAGGCAAGCATTCTGTACCCCTCGGATGTATACGCTTTCTCCTTCGAAAAGTATAAAGGGAAGTAATTACGGGGAATTTCTCAAAGACAAAAATGTATTGTTATGTACACGACTGTACAAGTACGCTCCGAATTTGGAAAGTTTGCTTACACAGCAATATGTATGCGTAATGTGTACACTCTGATCTGATAATACATGCGTTTTTACTCGTTTTCATAGTGTAAAAAACGCAAATACGCAGCTTATCTGGAGCTCTGTGATAATAGCAATACCTTATTTCTCTTCCAGTCTACTTCAAACATAGATATATTATTTTTACATAGATTAGACCTTCTACTTTACTAGCAATACCTTATTTCTCTTCCCATCTACTTCAAACATAGATATATTATTTTTACATAGATTAGACCTTCTACTTTACTAGCAATACCTTATTTCTCTTCCCATCTACTTCAAACATAGATATATTATTTTTACGATAGATCTCATCTCCTGGTGGGTGTCGCCATACACATTTTGCCTAAAATACAAAGTGCTTCAAGTGAAAATGTCATATAAAGCCGACAATTTTCTTTAGAAAATAAACTTTTAAACAATATATATTGAAATAAATAAATAAATTGTTACAAATATTCATTTATTCACTGAACTAGAATTGCCATAAATTCAAAATGACTGACCTGAAATTTTCACTTAGAACTATAAAATCTCTGTTTAAATCAGTTGTCATACAATAATATTCATAATTTTACCTTTAAATTACAGCAAAGGGCTTGACATGAAATTGAAATAAAATTTGACTTTTTAATATAATCTTATCACTGTAATTAATAAAGAAAATGTTTTTTTATTAAGGGGTTATTCTCTACAACACTAATATTAATTTTCTAGAAAAAATCTACAATTGTGAATTCAAAATCTTGCTAAATATGTCTGATATATTAACATTACCAAAATCTTGATAATAATAAATCAGCTGCAGAGATCCTTGCAACTGGCCTAGATGAGTCCTGGACTCACCATTTACATTTGGAACTCACCAAAGTTTTCAAATTTAACATTTTTTCCACAGTGGAATTCATCAAAATTTTCAGAAATGTCTTCTGGACTAATTCAAAATAACTTGCTACAAGTATCCATGAGCTGCATCAGATCACATTGATTCATGTACATATGAATTAATCAATGAGTGAGTGATTATTGTTCAACATCAAATGAGCAATTTTTCAGCTATATCATGATGAGAACAAAGGTTACATTCGATGAGATGATGATGATGTCCGCATTGTACTAGACCAACATACTTAGTTGGATTTTTATAGTACTAGTTCACTGAAACAACAGTCCTTGGGTAGGCATGTTGCTCCACTCTGACATATTATCATGATTCTCTGAGTCAACAGTTGCTCTTACTCCTGAATTCAGTGTGCTTAGAGGAAAAGTAGCCTATACCAATTGTATAGCCTTTGTTTAACCCAACTTAGGCCTGAACCCATGATCTGCTGCACTTGAGGAGAACTAACACTATCATACCACCAATGTGGGTTAGGCTTATGGTGTTTAATGTCACTATCAACAATATTTCAGTTACAGCATGGCGGTCAGTTTTATTGGTGGAGGAAACCGGAGTACCCAGAGAAAACCACAGACCTGTCACAAGTCACTGACATAATGCTTCATCGAGTACACCTCACCATGAGTGGAATTTGATCTCACAACTTTAGTGGAGATAGGCACTGATTGCATAGGTAGCTTTAAATCCAACTACCATACAATCATGACCAAGATGGCACCTCACCATCTAAATGGTTTGTCCTGAAGGTCGACAATGATTACTTACCATATGTCTTCTCAATATCGTAGCTGTTTTCATATACTTGAGACAAAATTCACAAAGATATATTTTAGGCAGTCTGGCATATTCCTCTGGGTATGGACTAGCATACCATGTTGTCATCTCAAATCGACCTATTTCTAATTTCTTAATTCTGTACTCGGAGAGATCACTCCTTGAATAATGTTGGGTTATTTCATGCTCCTATTGAAAAGAAAAAAAGAATAAATATATAGGTGTTATTCCATCTATTGATATACTTATGATAATGATTGATTGATTGGTGTTTAATGTCTACTTTAGCAGTATTTCAGCTATATCGATAATGATATTTTCAACAATTTTTTGTGGAATCCTCAGAAATCGCTTTGCACCATGTTAAATTAATACTCCTAAGATTAATATTCTGCAGTGATTTAGCTAGTGCTATGCTCGTCACTTTTGTCATTGACGATTGATTTTCGAAAGTGACGAGTATTTCCCGTACCCAATTCGTCACTTGAATTTTCAAAAAATCGTAGAAAAATGTTTGTAACAATCCATTCTTCTTCATTTGCTGATTAAAACTAATTAGTAACTACAATGACAATTTTATTACATGTTACAAGCCAATCAACGGATTATATAATTTTTGTTTTGATTGCATAATCTTTGATCTCACCTGGCTTGATTTACCTGGACAAAGAATTCAATCAACGATAATAAATTTTTTATAGTTATGACATGTACTCAAAATGACACAGTATGTATTTAAAGTGGACATATTTTCGTAATCGTCATATGGCCGCAATTTCGCATTGGGAAAGTTGCCGTCAAAATATATAAATTGCACGATTCGTCTCAATGTCTGCCATAATGAACTATCATTGCCAAATTTATGAAAATGTCGATATCATGTTTATTGAAATCTATCGTATCCATTAAGTATTTTGAAAGTGATTTTCTCGAAAAGTCATAACTTTGATTAAAGAAACCAAGGATGTGTATACACGTCCTTTGAAGAAACTAAAAAAAAAATAAAAAATAGCATGATCAACAGGAGTTCACAATCCACTGAAGCTACTTTTAACTAAACAAACTTTTGATGTATTTATTCTCATATCTGTGAAATGAAATCTTAGTTCTCATATTTAATATGGTCATTTATATGCAAAGGTTGGCCATTCAATTCGTTGAACTGCACTGCACGAGAACGCATAGGGCCTATAAGTTTTTTTTAATATTGATCAGCATCCAGGTAACAATTGCATTCTATTTATAGAACTATTTACAAACAGACACGTGTATGCAAAATAACTATGGTATTTTTATTCCAATAGTTGCAATTTGATTATGAGGTCTGAGAAATAATTATTTATTTTACAACTTGCTTCAGTTTTTTGACGTTTGTTCTATACTGATTTCCTACAAAGAATCTAGATAGAAGTTGGACCATTGGGTAAACTGGCAGATTATTTTTTTCCACTGAAGACTACACAAATATGAGTTATTACAATTGTTGTGGTATTAGACCAAAGCACAGTAACATTTCAAAAAGGGTGGGGGAGGGGGGTATTACAATTTGTGTGGTATTAGACCAAAGCACAGTAATATTTCAAATAATTTGCAGAGTATGTTCCCATCTTAGGAGGTTTTCAATCTCCATTACTAATCAGCCAATAAGGCAACGTAACTGATTATAAGATTAAGCTCATTATATTCTTGTTTATATATAATTGAAAAAAAAAATCTGTTTTGCAAAAGTGACTAATGGTCTCAAAATCCTGGCTAAATCCCTGATTCTGTAACCAACAAATTCTACCTTTCTAGCTAGTACTCAGTTAACTATTATCATTCACTGACTCTGCTAGTGCACTGTTCATGTTTATGTTGTCATTCGTTTTGTGATCTTTTTGAGTGGAAGCAGATCTGTGCAGGTTTTTAATTGTTTGTTTCTATTTGTATTATCATTCTTCTTTTAAAGATCCAATTATCAGAGAGGGAGGTTTGGGATCCAGCTAACTGATGATAACCCTTGCCACATTCTTCTGCCTGTCCCAAGCTAGGATTTGAACTTCCAATTTCATGTTTTTTTTGTATTCAATAGTTTGAGGTGAAAGGTAGTTGTTCGCTTTGTTGATATTGGTAGAATTGTTGACCATCACCGTTTAAACTTTCTTTTCATAATTAATTCATTATCTCAGTGTCACAATAGGTTGTTGGATTTACATTTTTAGAATTTGTGGACTGAATTTGTTTTTCTCTATGCAGATTTATGATCCAGACAAAAAATGACATCAATAATAAATGAAATAATCATATTCATAATTCAACTCTAGGAAAAGTTGTCAACACGAAACACAAGGAAAGTTCATCATAACATCATATTAAAATACAATAGTTGAAATGGTCCTTGATATATAGCCTTCACCGCCAAAATAATATGCTTATTTGAGCCTCTAAAGGAAAATGAACATGTTCAAAATTTGAAATGTTTCAAATATTTTTTTTACATAATATTATATATTATTTCATTTCTAGAAAAACTGTCCTTTCCTTAATGAACAGGAAAACATACAAACATATCTTTAATACAAGAAATATAAAAATGATCACCACGATATAACTCAAATATTGTTGAGAGTGGTGATAAATACCATAACCCTAACCCTTAATACAAGACTATAAATATCTAAGTACCAGCACTTCACAGGCTTTAGCTTGAGCTTCCCTAAACAGTTTCAAGTCAAACTCTGAGGCTAAGCCTTGTAATAATGGTTCCCTAGCTCTGTCATATGTGTCTTGAAATTTTCTATGTTCGCTTTTAATATCTTCAGGAATATCTCTGAACCTTCTTCTCATCTCACAAATTTTGTTCACTTTGAGTTTCTGTTCATCTGTTTGTACCTGAAAAAGATATATGATTTTTATATTCATGTGTATAAATTATCATACGAGACAACAAAATAATAAAATTTCAATATATTTAAAAAAAAATATAGCATGTTGCCCAAGAAAAAACTAGCATATATATTTTGTATTTTATTTATCTTGTTTCTCTGCCTGTTTTTTTTGCTTAAAAGTTGTGTAAATTTATCCATACACTTAATTTTCTTAATTTATTGCTCCATTTAATATCTGTGACAAAGCTGTACTTCATCTTGACATCCCTACTGAGATTTCCTATTACAAATTCACCATCTTTCATCCCAATGGGAAGAGTAGCAATCTTCAAATGTTTACTCACAATCTGAAGCTTCTGTTTATGTTCATAAATTTACAAAGACCAAAACCAGGCGATTTTACATGCTATTGCTTGAGATAAAAATTTGATGCAAATAATGTTACCTATGGTAAAACTACACATGAACTTTAATTATTTCTTAAATAATGAGTTACGGTCAAGGTGACACATGGCTGGCAGATACACTGTGTGTACGGTCTATAAGCTGCAGGACCAATGTGTAAATCCAATAGGGCTGTAAAAATATCAAGTGAAGCATGCCTGCATCTGGTTGATTGATTGATTTTTGGTGTTTAATGCCACTTTCAGCAATATTTCAGCTACATCACGGCGACCAGTTTTAGTGGTGGAAGAAGCCGGAGTACCCGGAGAGAACCACCGACCATGGGCAAGCAACTGGTAAACTTTATCACTTGTGGCTGCGAGTCGAATGCACCCCTTTTTGTAATTTACAAAGCCAGGCGCGAACCCACGCCATATTGGTGATAGGTAATCCAACTACCTAACTCATTGAGCCACCCAGGCCCTTGCATCTGGTTGGAATGTACATTACAAGACCTATACCAATTAATATGGTTGACCCATGGCCATCAACGATATCTTCTACCAAAAGAATGTATTTCATGTAACTCCCATTTTAAAACTTAGTAGGCCTTTACCTTTCGTCTAAAATCTCTCTTATCTTGTAATGAAGCTACTATTTTCTCTCTGTCCAACATGTTCTTCTGTCTTTCTTCATATCTTATCTGTAAAAATATAACAGGTGGAATGCAAAAATAAAGCTGATGAGCAATATATGCCTTTATTGTTAAAAGACATTGATAAAATCTTTAAAATTAATATGTCTCGACCTGTTAAAAAGAGGAAAGGAAACACAGGTTTTTTTCTCTCAAATGGATCTGTTATTCCTTTTGTTGCTTAATCATGCTAATACACAAATATCAAAGTAAATACAATTGTACATAGAAATAAAAGTGCTCAATCTATAAATGAAATCATAGAACGCATCGTAGATGAATAAGTTTACTTGCCTTACTTTTAATTAACATTATAATAGGAAAATTCAAATATTTTAAAATCCAATTGTTCTGTGTCACAGCTATTTTTCTTTTGGTTCCAGAAATGCACGATTGATAGGTATTTATCCAAACAATAACGGATCTGAGAGTCTCCCAAGATATTTTAAAAGCTGGAATTCAAATATCTTGAAATCAAATTGCTGTATGTGATCATGGTTATATCTATTGTTCTACTAGTTCCAGGAATGTTTGGTTGAAAGGTACTCTTCTAAGAAATAATATATATATTTCAGTTCTATAGTTTAAAAAAAAATATAATATATATCATGTTACTTACTTTACATTCATCGGCCGTTGTATTGTGATATAGAGGACATGAAGCTAGAGTTCTGTGTCTGTCATGTCTGCCTGTCAAATGACCTGAATTAATACAAACTTTGTTATAATAAAACTGTTTCAATATCAGAAAGCACTAACACCATGTACACAATGACTTTAAATCCATGCATGTTTACTTCATTTATAACCACATATCCATAATTAATTCTTGAGAAATTTTTTGAGAAATCTATGTATACTAATAACAACCTACATTTTGTATACTAATTTTAAATCAATATGACTGATAAGAGAAAAGTTGGGAGAATTCTGACGGGGAAATAATAAAATAAACGCTATGAGAATACAAAAGGGGCATTGAAAAATGGACAATCCAGAGAAACTGACAACAATAAAACTAACCGCCACGATATAACTGAAATATTGTTTAAAGTGGCATTAAACACCATAAACCAAACCTTTTAGCATAACAAGAATGTATATACAAGTACCTTTCTGCAGCTTCAGAATACACCTTTCATAGAGGGATAGTACTAGTAAGACCACTTATAACAATTTTTCAGTTTACATCATTGGCTGTCTATTTTATTGCTTGAGGAAAACTGAGTCCCTGGAGAATACTGCTTGACCCCTGTAAGTCAAGACTAAGAAAAACAATACAAAAACACAATAATCATTATTTCGTGGCCATTTCTATCACCATATAAAATAAACCTTCGTAACTTTTCAGTTTTTGTGTTTAATGTTACTAACACAGATATCTTGCATGTCCTCTTTTTTAAATCAGCAGGACCAAATTATGTCCACAACTTCAAACCTGCCTATTCTTCACCGCTGCATTTTTCTTACAATGCACATCAGATAACTGATGTTTATAAACACACAAATTTTAAATGTCATATATTGAACCAAGGGTGCAAAATAACATCAGGTAAGAATTTATTTAAGAAAACCCTCAAAGAATTTGATATATATCTAAAAGAACCCTCAAAGAATTTGATATCTATCTAAGAGAACCCTCAAAGAATTTGATATCTACGTAAAACTTACCAGCAGAATCACAGCCAGGCAGTGGACACTTGGCATTACTTTCATTATAATCGAGTGCAGGAGTTGGTCGTTTCTCAGTCCATATTGATAAGAAACCTTCCTCTGCCGTCATTTCAATCGTACGTTTTTTCTCAGCATGTTTGCCAGCGTTGTTGTGTTTCCCTTTACTGGGTTTTGTGTGTTGTTTACCATACTTTTCACTTTTGTTATCACGCTCAGTTTGTTTCACAGTGTTTTTATTTTGTTTCCCACTTTTATTTACATTTTTTTCCAACTTAATTTCACAATCTAGTGTTTCTTTTGCACACTTCAAGTCTTTTTCAGGGCTTTTTGAGTTTTGTTTTCCTTTAATTTTTTTTTGTTTAGGTGAAAATGTTTGTACTTCCGATTCTGACTCTGAGGCTGAAGTTGTTTCTGCTCTTTTACGTTTTCTAATTGGTGTTAATTCTGCAAATGTTTTCAAATCTACAATGAAAACAAAGGGTGTAATTTGTTCAGTACATAACAGTGGGGGCTGTCATACCATAGTCATGATCGTATGGTAGTTGGATTTACAACTACATGTACCTATGCAATCAGTGCTTATTACCACTAACGTGAGTTTGAATCCCGCTCATGTCGAGGTACATGCATACAGTACTAGATAAAACATTGATAAACTTTGTCAGTGACTTGCGACAGGTCAGTCAGGTTTCATCCACCAATAAAACTAACCGCCACGATATAACTGAAATATTGTTTGTGGCATTAAACACCATAAACCAAACCTTTTAGCATAACAAGAATGTATATACAAGTACCTTTCTGCAGCTTCAGAATACACCTTTCATAGAGGGATAGTACTAGTAAGACCACTTATAACAATTTTTCAGTTTACATCATTGGCTGTCTATGTTATTGCTTGAGGAAAACTGAGTCCCTGGAGAACACTGCTTGACCCCTGTAAGTCACTGACATTTTTTTTGACATAAGATATACCAGTAGATCTATTGTATGGAGTACTCCCGGAATACCAAGTCATTAACAGGAGTCGTACCTCACAAAAAGATAAGCACTGATTGCAAATATCTATGAGATGCACAATGTTATTGTTAATATAAATCAAATAATTACGGTATGATAATAGCCACAAAGGCTCCCAATTTTTCATAATACATTTTGTACATTATACAACATTTGCATAAGTATTTCTTAATTACGTTATATGTATTGTTTTTGAGTGATTGAACACCAAATGAACACTTTTTCAGCTATATCATGACAAGAACACGTTACATGTACATTCAATGAGATGATGATGACGTCCATTTTGTATAAAACCAACACGCTTATACAATAATAGTTGGATTTTTTATAGATTTTATAGATCACTGAAACATCGGTTCACGGGTAGACATGCTGCTCCACTCTGTCACACTACCCGGATTCCCAGCCAATCAGTCTTTTTTCTGGATCCTTAATGCTGCATGCTCAGTGGAGCAGTAAATAACAATTTTATAGTCTTTCAGATTTATCAGACTGGAGCTCAAACCAACGATCTACCACACTCGAGGTGAGCACACTAACTACAATGTACATGTATTACACCTTCAATGCAGTCTATATTGATTTAAGCATTATAAAAATATGTTAATTCAATCTAAAAAGTAATAATGGTTTCTGAGAAGATTGAAATGTGAAAAGTTTGTAAAGGACACACAGATGACGATTTCAACAGGTTAACATGTAAATACCTGGTGCTGATCTTCTAGTGATTCTTGATGTTGGTTCTGAATGTTCACTCTCAGAATCACTTGCTTCACTTTCCACTTCCTCAATTACTTCTTTTGTATGCTGTAAATGTAGTAAAAATGTCCTTATCATGTATTAAAAATAAGCAAGCTCAAGGATTTACAAGTATGATAAAATGACATCAGATGGTAATTTCTAACTAGTTTCGAAATAGTCAAGTCTTTGTTATATAAAAGTAGTGAATGTGTATGTATATCTTTGTTATAGTAAGGCAATGTCCTGAAAAAAGTTATCTATACATACATGTGTTACTATTACTAAATAGAAATATATTGTGGCAGTGGGCTGTATATAAATTATTTTAAAAGATTACAATCTTACCAAAGTTTTCAATACAATTTGCTATTGGAAGCAGGTAAATGCGGCCTCAATACCCGTCGGGTCCCAGTCGATCCAGTCCCAAATAACAGTCGTTTCGGCCCCAATATAAAATATCATGAATACACTATATTACAACACATTTACATGCTTAAAGGTTAAGTTATTAAGTTAAAGCAGAGGATTAATTAGGAAAAAGTCTGCTTCTTAAAAAAAGAGTTTGAAAAAAGGTCCTCATTAGCTTCGTGAACTTAAAACATTCAACGATGGCTACATATCCTTGTGTTGTATGCAAGATTCATGTTAGACAGAGACAGCATGTCTTAGAGTGTGATGGCTGTTTCCGATGGCAACATCGTCTTTGCAACTCAGGTAATTTTAACTTTATTTTAAAATTGTAAAATCTCTCATTTTCCCTTTTTAAAGCATACATGTATTGAAAACAAGCTTAATTTATTTAGATTGGCAAAATAGTGAAATAATGTTCCATGTTTATTTTTCATAAAAAAAATCACACTATTGAACACACTATATATATATAAAAATAAAGACATATAAGCACAATAATAATAATAATGAAAAACTGAGACCGGATCGTCTGGGGCCAGAACGACTCAAAATCTTTGCTATTTCCATGCTTTGAAATTAAAAATATTAGGTTAATCATATATGATAGGCAATGAAGAAGCTGGTACTCTGACAAAAACAGTAGCAAAAGAAGCAGAATCTCTATCTCATGAGGAAATTATTTTAACCAAACTGGATATCAAACTAGAGGCTCCCAGGAGCCTGTAATCGCTCACCTGGTTTTCAATTTGACATCTAAAGTTGATAGAAAATGGGGGTGTTACACATAATTTTGAAAGTGGGCCATCCAAAGATCATTTCAACTCAAATTTCTGAGCAAAAGATTTTGATGTGATTTTTATCTCATAATATTCCTAAACGGAATAAACTGGCTGAAAAAATCTCACAGAAAAACCCAGAATATATGTTAAACTACTCATTGCCATGTAGCTGCAGTTAAAATTTGAGTTCATTTTGATTTGTAATAAAGCAGAAATTGACAACTAAAGAAATTTCTATTTTTAGTAACAGCAGCCATTTTGAATGGAAGGCGGGGCTGTCGGACACAATATTGAAAGGGGACCACCCCAGCCAAATTAGCTTTAATTTGGTTCTGAGGTTTCAGAGGAGAAGATTTAAATGTGATCTTTTATCAAAATATGTCTAATTTGTATAATCGGTATAAATCGGTTGAAAGAAAAATTTCACAGAAAAACCCAGAATATATTTTAATCTACTCATTGTCATGTAGTTGCAGTTAAAATTTGAGCTCATTTTGATTTATAATAAAGCAGCAATGGACAATTGAAGAAATTTCTATTTTTAGTAACAGCAGCCATCTTGAATGGAGGGCGGAGCTGTCGGACACAATTTTGAAATGGGACTATCCAAGGACTATCCCAGCCAAGATTTAAATGTGATCTTTTGTCAAAATATGCCGAATTTGCATAATCTGAATAAATCGGCTGAACCAAAAATTCCACAGAAAAACTTGGATTATATGCAAAACTACTCAATGCAATGTAGCTGCAGTTAAAATTTGAGCTCATTTTGACTTCTACTAAAGCAGCAATGGACAATTGAAGAATTTTATATTTTTAGTAACAGCAGCCATCTTGAATGGAGGGCGGGCCTGTCAGACACAATTTTGAAAGGGACCCACCCCTGCCAGGTTTGGTTTAATTTGGTTCAGCGGTTTCAGAGGAAAAGATTTAAATGTGATCTTTTATCAAAATATGCCTATATGTAATTTGCATAATCGGCTGAAAGAAAATTTCACAGAAAAACCCGGAATATATGTTAAACTATTCATTTCCATGTAGCTGCAGTAAAAATTTGAGCTCATTTAGATTTAAAATAAAGCAGCAATGGACAATTGAAGAATTTTCTATTTTTAGTAACAGCAGCCATCTTGAATGGAAGACGGAGCTGTCGGACACAATTTTGAAAGGGACCCACCCAAGGACCATCACTGCCAGGTTTGGTTTAATTTGGTTCTGGGGTTTCAGAGGAGAAGATTTAAATGTGAAAGTTTACGACGTACGACGGACGCCAAGTGATGGCAAAAGCTCACATGGTCTTTGGCCAGGTGAGCTAAAAAGGGGGCTAGAAAATCAGTAACTCAGAAATGACAAGAAAGATAGGAACTCAACAAAACCAGAAGACACTATTTCAAATTTCATGATAAAAGTAAAATAAGTAAAAAAGGATTTTCTTAATAAACATCATTAACAGATTAAGGACAGGATTTTCTAAACTACAAAACTACTAAATACATCAAAAACAAATGTACCTGTGGTAAAATGGAAACTAGAGCATTCATTTCTACATTGTGAAAATTACAGCCTTGCAAGGGAAAACACTAAGAAATGACAATTATTTTAGTAAAGGACAACTAACTTTAGATTTAGATGCCATTTTCTCCATAAATCACAGTAAATGTGCCATTGCGGATATAATAACAACACTCTCTATTTACTTATATAATTTTCATGAAATGCAGTACCACCTAAAAGCACAAATGTGAAACTACATTACAGATTATGATCATGTTACATGTAGGTGGAGATTTTAACTGTCCCGACATCGACTGGTCAAACCTTCACGTAAAAGGTCAAGCACAGGATAAAAGATGTACAAAAAGCAGTAATAGACATCACAACCAACATTGGTATGACACAAGTCCACAATGAACCAACGAGGGAAAACAACCTACCGGACCTAATTTTCACCATGAATCCATCATTGATAAAATCTTCCACAAACATTCCAGGAATATCAGATCATGCCATCATTATCACAGATGTGGAAACAAAACCTCACTATCAAACGACAACACCTAGAAAAAGGTATCTCTACTCGAAGGCAAACTGGAACAAGGTAAAAGAAGACCTACATTGTACAATCCCTGGAAAAAGAACTCAGGATGGGATATACATGTACCAACAAGGAAACCTCAGATAACATATGGCAGACATTTAAAAGGAAGCTGTTTTCTAGCCTAGATGAAAATATACCATCAAAAACTATCAAATCGAATAACAACCTACCATGGATAAATCACAAAATAAGACAGATGATAAAAAGAAAACAATGACTTTACAACCAAGCAAAGAAAACTAAAAATTGGAACAACTATAGGCACTGTCAAAAAGAATGTAAAAAATAAATGAGGAAAGCAGAGTGGGATTACATCAACTCAACAATCAACGAAGAACTCCAAACCCTTCTGGAAGTACATCAAATCCAAGAAACAGGACAACATAGGGGTATCACCACTAAAACAAGGAGTTCAACTGGTCACCAACAGCAAAGAGAAAGCCGAAATATTGATAAGACAGTTCCAATCAGTCTTCACCAAAGATACATCAGTCAATATGCCAAACACCACAAAGCAAGTAAGAAACTTGACTCCAACACTAACAATCAGAGAAAAGGGGGTCGCAAATCTATTCAAGAAAGTAAACCCTTCAAAAGCATCGGGGCCTGACAATATATACCAAATAGAGTCCTCAATAGCACCTATATTCACAACTATGTACTAACATTCAATAGACTGGTTCAATGCAAACATTTCTTGCATATACAAGAAAGGGGACAAACATGCAGCAGAAAACTATCGGCCAGTATCTCTAACATCAGTACCATGCAAGCTATTAGAACACATCATCTGTAGACACATGCTGAGACACCTAGAGAAGAACAAGGTACTAACAACACTAAATCATGGCTTCAGATAAGGCTACTCCTGCGAAACACAATTACTAATACATGTAACAATAAACGATCTGCTAAAATCTTACGACAAAGGCAAACAAATTGACATGGCAATATTAGACTTCTCGAAAGCCTTCGACACTGTACCCCACAAAAAACTGATACATAAATTAGACCAATATGGAATCAGAGGACCAGTACACAGATGGCTTACGAACTTTCTGACAAAAAGGAAAATGAGGGTAACATTAGAAGGAGAATCATCCCAACAAGTCACAGTAGACTCAGGAGTACCACAAGGGACAGTACTCTGCCCCATACTATTTCTCTGCCACATAAACGACCTACCAGATGCAGTCAAATCATCAGTAAGACTCTTTGCCAAAACGACCACAACAAACTACAAAAAGACCTTGAAAATCTGGAAAAATAGGCCGAAAACTGGGGCATGAAATTCAATGCCACAAAATGTTATATCATGTCAATAAAGAAAAAGACCCACAAATTTTATCAACTTGGAGGGCAAATATTAGAGCAAGTAGACTCAAATCCATATCTTGGACTCCAAATATCAGAAGACCTCAAATGGAGTACACACATATCGAACATCACAAAGAAGGCCAACTCAACCATCGGGCATCGGCTTCCTCAGACGAAACTTACAACATTGTCCGAAGGAATGCAGGAAAACGCCTACATCTCATTAGTTAGATCTGTTTTAGAATATGGAGCCACAATATGGGACCCTTACCAGAAAAACGACATTGAGAAATTAGAAAAAATTCAAGAAGAGGAGCTAGATTTATTAATAAAGACTATAGATCAAGAGAAGAAGGATGTATAGCCAAAATGCTAAATGAACTAAACCTTACCACACTGGAAGAAAGATGGAAACAACATCTCATATTTTTCTACAAGGTGGCAGATACAAATGTACCAGCAATGCCTTCCTCTGACTTCATAACAAGGAATGAAGGAAAAAGACAGATTAGACCAAAGAAGTTTGACAACTGCATCTCTACAAATATTGTAACTAGACAATCACGAATCAATAGCAAAAGTGTAAAAGTACCAGAAGCCAAGTCAGAACAGTATAAAAACTCTTTCTTTGTTAGAACGGCTATAGATTGGAACAACCTAGAAGACAACGTAGTGCAGTCTAAAACAACTGAAGACTTCAAAACAGCAATTTTTAGCTGTTAGCGCGATTAAATCAGCACTCTCTCTACCCATTGTATAAAAGCCCAGCAGGGATACTACAATGTACTCATACAGATATATATAAGCCTGACTACTTCTACACTGCAGTTTTCTGTGTCAACCCAAGTAGACATGTATTGAAGTTCAAATATCAAAATGGAAGTCAAACATATCTGGTTTAAAATTCTATAGATCTTGTACTTAATTTCAAGTTATACATTGTATTTCGGAGCTAGTAGGTAAATGGGCGAAACTACTCACTACCTGGCATGATCAAGGACGTCTTGTCTGTAATGTACAAATGCTAGTAAATATCAAGCATAGGTACAGTAAATTGTGTGTCCTTGTTTCATAATGCCACAGTTGGTTCATTTATTGAATGGGGAAAGGTGTGTTAGTGTCATCTATAGTGAAAATGGCATGCATTTTCGATTCATCAATTCATCGATCGAATTTTTTTATATAACTTTACACCACTCTCTCAGAGCAACTAACATTTATCTTCACACCTACTGAATTGCATAATGTTTAGAACACGAGATATACTATTATCCTGAAAGTGTCAAGCTATTACCTTCCTTTTGGGCATCTTTTTATCAAATAAACATAGAATTTCAAAAGATAAACAATCCAGACATTTCAGCCGCTTAAATTTACTTCCGGTTCAAAACAGTTTGTCTAAATACCAACATATAAATATAAAGGACATAGAATTTCAAGTACAAAGCTTTATTTATAGTCTGTGGGTATATTTAACGTGAATCTAAGGTTGATATATAGTTATGAGAATTAATACTTTAATTGCTATATTCTTAATATATTGCTTTTATTGCATATCCAAATTAACTCTTACTATCATGAAATAGTACGTTATACAAAGAGGCTACTGCGGTATTAAGGTATATTTTGGAATTCTTGATCAATAAAACGTTTAACAGATATATATTTTCATATAAAACCGGTAATTGACCACGAATTATATAAAAACTCCAGAAAAACTTGCATAAGAAAAAAAGCAGAAAAGAACAAGTCACAGAAAATGCTCAGCTGTTGCATACAGAGAAATGCTTTTAATAGCATATTACACAGAAATTTTTCTTCGGTAATTTTTTATATCATGCATTTATGCACTTGAAGAAAGGACCCTCCCCCTTTTTGCATTTTTCATATTTTTTTATTTTTTTCCCTATATAGTTAGTAACTAATTTAAATTGTCTTGAATTTTCACTTCAAATACCTTGTTTAGTCTTCAAATGTGACTACAAATTGAAATATGTTAATTAAATGTCCACCCTTTTTTTAAACTATTAATTCACTGTCAAAGTCATAAATGACATAATTAAAATACATGTATATGTTGAAAAACCTAAATGGCTCAACTCCCAATTTTACGATCTTTAAAAAGTTTAATGATCACCTTCTGATCTCGACGGTTTTTATTTTGGCAGCAGTCATTTTTGTCACAACACTGTGTATAAGATAAGATAAGATAAGAATTTGTTATTGCCAATTAAGGGCCCACAAGGGGCAAACAATTTAATACAATGATTGAAATGATTGGAGACATACATGTAAACACACACAAAAACCAGGAAAACATATGTATGTTCAGTGACTGCACGGCCAGATCAGAGCCTATCAAATACCACCATAAATCAATTCACATTTAATATAATATAACATGTATAATAACTATAATAATTCACCTAACCTAATAATATCCATAGGATCAGTTGTGTCCTCGCAGAAAAAAACATTCCTCAATAAAGCTACCTAATTTTTTCAAAACTTGTTCATGTTCATTAGTAAATAGCCAGACAAATTTTGATGATGTGTCCATGTATCTAAAATTTGGACATAAGTCAATAACTTTATCAAAAAATTTTACTCTAATATTTTCATATAAGGGACAGTCGACAATAAAATGTTTCTCATCTTCAATATCTCCCTTAGAACAATTTGTGCATTTTCTTTCTGATCTTATAATGTTCTTATATCTGCCAGTTTCAATATTTAATGAATGAGCACTGACTCTTATCTTACATGTAGACTGTCGAATCTAAAATTATTAATTTGTAAATATTTCTCTTTCCCAAAATGGGTCTTTATGTAAAAGTATGTATCTAATTTACCTCTGTTGCTGCCAATGGCATCTACCCTTTCTCCATTCCAAAAATCAAGAAAAGTGTTACACATATTATCTTTTACTTGTTTACACAACTGACCTAATTTGATATTTAAACTCCTGATCTTCAATTCATCAATAATATATAATATACTCGAATACCATGTATTGATTTTACTAAAATGTAACTCTTTATTACATATATAAGCATCAAATAGTAAACCTTCCTGTTGACCTTCTAATCTGTGACAATATTTTAACATAACTAAAATTACAGAGAAATATATAGGATAACGTCCAAGTTCAGACATAACTGCAATATTGGTAGTTTTCCTATTTACGCCAAGAATGTATTTTAAAATTTTTACATGTGATTGCTCTGTATGGCTGGTTGAGAAAATTTTGTCCTACAACTGGACGAATCAACATTAAACATACCCCAAATTTCACTCCCATAAGTTAGAATGGGTTTAATGGTATGATCATAAAGATGCAGAAAGGTGTCTATACTGGGATTTGTTGAAGACAAACAATTTTGTAATTTAAAGTATGCCTTCATAGATTTCTTATATAGGTCAAGTTTACATTGATTGAATTTTCCGCTGCTTGAAATGGTGAATTCTAAATATCTATATAAGGAAGCTGATCCGATTAAAGTACCATTAAAATAAATAGGATGTTTCAAACATTTACCTGCTTTGTTAAAAATAACAACATTTGTTTTTGAAAGGTTTACACTTCAACACCAATTTGAACAATATGTGTGTAGCAAGTCCATTCTCTCTTGTAATCCTTCCTGTGTTTCAGAAAAGATAACAATGTCATCGGCATACATTAGACAGTCTACTCTATTGTTATTAACATTCACTGAACCTGAAGCATTTTTAAAAATCTCTGGTAAGTCGTTCAAAAATAATTTAAATAAATTTGGGCTAAGGACATCACCTTGTTTAACCCCAACAAATGATTTAAAGGTTGGGGTTATTTTATTATTAATTCTGACACATAATTCACTCTTCCTATACATGTCTTTTATAATGGAGTAAAGTTTTCCAGAAATACCATATTTAATTAATTTATATCTAATTCCTGCATGAATGAATGTATCAAAATCTTTTCTTAGGTCTATAAAACATGCAAATAGTTTTCCCCCTTTTCTATTTATATATTTATCAATTAGGGTTTTCAATACAAAAATATGATCTGAGGTTCTGGCCTTTTTTGAGAACCCAATTTGACATTTGTTTATTAAATTATTATCAATTAAATGCTTGTCTAATCTATTGTTTAATACAGTGTTAAAAAGTTTTCCTATACTTGTACATGAATTTATTGCAATACCACGATAGTTTTCTGGCATGCTTCAGTCACCTGATTTGTATATAGGCGATATGTATATGCTGAGGACCATTGAACTGGGTATAAACTGTTTGAAAATATAAAATTAAATAGTTTTTGGAGTAGTGGAGTGAGAATAGTACAACCTGCTTTAAGCATCTCGCTTGGGATTCCATCCAATCCAGAGGCTTTCCCATTCTTTAGATGGTGTATAGCATCCACAATTTCCTTACTAGTTATTTTATAATCTAATAGGTTAAATTCTTTTAACTCTTCCATTTTAATTAATGTTTCTTCTATATCTTTAACACGTTGATGATATGACTAATTTACAGTATTTAGATTTGAAAAATAAGTATACCATGAATCAGGTTCAACAAGATTAGTCTTATCGTCATTGTTCGAATCTTTTAAGGAGTTAATCAATTTCCAATATTGTTTAGGGTCAGAGTCCCTTAATCTGTCCAAATCATCTAGAATCGTCTGTTTAAAGTGACGTTTCTTATATTTACGTAATTTATTATATTCTCTGTAACACTTATAATATGAACCTCTTATTATGGGGTTACAAGGAAATCTAGATAATAACTCTCCTTTTTCTACATGAGTTTTTCGGTTACTTCTTAAATCATTGTCAAACCACTTACAATTATTTGTTTTTTTCTTAGATTTTTTTATTTTAAATATTTTTGCTGATAAAGCAGCTCTATCTAAAATATTCACAATTTCTGAAGTCGGAATATCAGGATCATCAACACCGTCTAGGTTTTTTTCCATAATTGCATGGATAGTCAACAAGAAATGAATGAGATTGAGATTGGATTTGACTTATGCTTAAAGACAATTAATTTCAGTCTGTAATTTATAACTGGTTTATTAACAATACTTGCATTATTGAATTATTTCTATTTGGTAGTATATGCATTTTTTCCATACCTGCATTAGTTATTTAGTTAGTTACAGAGAATATTTGTACCTGTAATGTATACAAGGCATTTTAGAAAAAAAATGAAGTTTATTTCTTTTATTATCAAAAACATTTAATAGGGAAAAAAAGTATTCTCGGAAAAAAGGTATATAAACAATAGAAGAGGAAAAACAAGAAGAACCATATGACAAATACCATTGTCTTGCCTAAAATTGTGGAAACATTAAAATATTAAATTTAGATTATTTATATATTAATTTTCACAATCCTTTCCTAAATAATTTCAAAATAATTAAAAAAGCAAGGGAAAGAACTCTTTTTCACCATAGAAAAACATTAAATCATATTTTGTTGCATTTTAATAATAATTTTTAATTTTTAAGTAAAGGTCAGTCTGGGAAGATTCTTTTCTTCTTCTTCCAATAAAGTTCATCCCTCAGTGATCCTGAGTATTATCAAACTTGTGTTATGTACATTTGCCGACAAGGAAGCATGTGATTAAAAACGCTTCTCACAAATGTAATATATGCAGCTAAAACTATGATGTGAATGTCTACACATGAGCCAGCTCCACCTTGAATGCTTCAAATGTGGGAACACTTATTAACACTGCTGGCAAGTTATTCCATGTTCGGATTGTTGAAGGGAAGTATGAGTTTCGGTGGCTCTGTATTCTCGAGAATGGTATTTGAAATTTTTGGTAATGACCTCTTGTTGTTCTGGTGGTTGCAGGAGTAAGGTACATTTGCGATGGTATGGCAATAAGGTGGTGGACTATCCTGTACATCATTACCATTTTTGTGTTGGTTTTTCTTTGTTGTAAAGTTGGCCATTTTAGTTCCTTTAGCATAGATGTAACACTGCTTGGGTGTAAGGATCCCATACGGTTGCAGCATATTCTAAATTAGGACGCACGAGCGTTATGAAACATTGTGCCATTACTTGCCCTCGAACAACTGTTTATATTTCTTCTCAAGAAGACACAGGTGGCATTGGGACCCCGATGGCATTTGCCTTCTTGGTGATGTTATCAATGTGTTTATTCCAACTTAAGTTGTTACTAAAAGTAAGTCCTAAATATTTAGCATGTTGTACATGTACTAGTTCTTTGCCATGGATGTTGTTTGGATAGTTTATATGTGACCTTTTGTTGGTAATTGTGATGACTTCACATTTGTTGGGGTTAATTTCCATTAACCATTTTGCTTCCCATTGCTGCATTGTGTCTAGGTCTTTTTGCAGTGTTATTGCATCTGCTTCACAGTTTATCGTATGATACAACAAACAATCGTCCACAAATAGTCTAGCAGTTGATGAGGTATTCTTTGTTATATCGTTGATGAAAATAAGAAAGAGAAGTGGCCCCAACACAGTTCCTTGGGGTATACCAGATGTAATCGCTGATCTTGAAGATTTGAAGATATATGATAACTTTATAACTAGTAGGAAATTTAAGCAACTATAAGAACAATGGATTTAAACACCTGTAGTTACAGGTCAGTATCTAGATCATAAAATTTGCTGAAGGCAAGAATTAGTGTCAACTGTCCAATATATGAAGGCTATAATTAACTGAATGAGGTGTCAGAGCAATTAATTTGACTATGAAAACACTCGAAGACATTTTGATAAATCAATGTAAATGATTGAATGAGTTTTGCACTGGAGGTACTCCCGCAGAAAACAAGAAAGATCACATGTATGCTATAGGGAGAAGGCTTTCAACTCTCCAATAGTTCAAATTTGCATCCATATGGCCACCTTACTAAAAATAGAAGATCCTTAAATTGAATTTTAGCATGCAACTTATTTTACAAAGACAAGAGGCCATGTCAAAGGGGAATAATCGTCGGAGAAATAATTGTATTTTCTCAAAAGGAAAGAAAAAATATTATTTTAATTATTCTTCTTTGAAACAAGTGAACAATTTGAAAACAATCTTGGCTGGAATATTTCTTGGATAGTCATCTACTACAAAATGTATACTCAGAAATCCAAGATGACTCCTACGGCATGATAGTTATATGAAAATTAATAAAATAATTTTTCTCAAAAACTAAACTTCTTTGAACACACTTTATGCTCGAATAACTATTAAAGTGAGCATGTAGTTTTTTAATCGAATGAAAGAAAAAAAAATTATTTACATACTTCAACATGTTGAAATTTCTCTTATAGCAAATGTATCTATTTCTTCTATTCTATGGAATTCATTTTGTAAATCAACACAAAGATTTATGCATTCTGAGCTACAGTTCTCTTGCAATTTTTGCAAATATATATACACTAAAATGGTATCAAAAAGAGCCACTTGGAATGTGCCATTTCTACGATTTCTAATAAATTACTGATGAAGGCCCGAGTGGCTCAATGAGTTAGGTAGTTGGATTACCTAACAACTCGTATATCACCAATACGGCGTGGGTTCGCACCTGGCTTTGTAAATTACAAACTAGAGGCTCAGTGGGCTGAGCCTGTGTTGCTCACCTTTCATTCTGCTTTGAGGAAACTTAATACAGAACCTCCCATAGGTGCTTGCCACCAAGTTTTGGTCATTTGGCTAAGCAGTTGCAGAGAAGAAAATATTTAGAAGTTGACCAATCAGAAACAAGAATGGCCTGTGGTGGCCATGTCTATTAACGGATCGGAACTAAATGAGCAATCTTTATAGATGACATTCCAAGGATGCTTCCTACCTAGTTTCGATTCATTTGGCAAAGTGATTTCAGAGAAGAAGATTTTTTAGAAATCAACCAATCAGAAACAAGAATTGTTTGTGGTGGCCATGTTTGTTAACGGATCGGAACTAAATGAGCAATCGTTATAGAGGACCTTCCAAGGATGCTTCCTACCAATTTTCGGTTCATTTGGCAAAGCGGCTTCAGAGGAGAAGATTTTTTAGAAATCAACCAATCAGAAACAAGAATTGTTTGTGGCGGCCATGTTTGTTAACGGATCGGAACTAAATGAGCAATCTTTATAGAGGACATTTCAAGGATGCTTCCTACCAAGTTTCGATTCATTTGGCCGAGCGGTTTCAGAGGAGAAGATTTTTTAGAAATCAACCAATCAGAAACAAGAATTGTCTGTGACGGCCATGTTTGTTAACGAATAGGGACGAAATGAGCAGTCTTTATAGAGGACATGATATAGATGCTTCCTACCAAGTTTCGGTTCATTTGGCCAAGCGGTTTCAGAGGAGAAGATTTAAAAAAATCGGCAAATCAGAAACAAGAATTGCCTATGGTGGCCATGTTTGTTAATGGATCGAGACAAAATGACCAATCTTTAGAGAGGACATTCCATAGATGCTTCCTACCAAGTTTCACTTCATTTGGCCGAGGGGTTTCAGAGGAGAAGATTAAAATGTGAAAAGTTAACAGACGACAGACGCCAAGTGATGGCAAAAGCTCACATTGCCTTTGGCAAGGTGAGCTAAAAAGGGCGCACTCGACTCGCAGCTGCAAGTAATAAGGTTTACCAGTTGCTTGCCCATGGTCGGTGGTTCTCTCCGGGTACTCCGGCTTTTTCCACCACTAAAACTGGTCGCCACGATATACCTGAAATATTGCTGAAAGTGGCATTAAAACACCAACAATCAATCAATCAATCGATCAACATGTACTGATCATGATGAGATACTGACCTTGTATATTAGAATAAATGTTGTGGTACATTTGTATATAATTTCAACCTAAATTGCACCAGTGGTAAAATTTAACAGATCTCTTCTGTTCATTTTGGACTGGACCCTGAAATATTTTAGAAAGCAGCTCAGTTGACAACTGAAATGCTAAATGTTCATGTAGACCAACAAAGACATCATAGAGGAGTTCAACTGTTGTGCCAGTGGATTACTTTCATATCTTTTTTCTTCCAGATATCTCTTCAAATTTGTTCTAGATCTTTGAGAACCTGCAGAAATCCACATACTCTGCTTAAAGGGAAAAAGAACCGATGGTTTCCAAAGGTAAGTGTATACTGTATTTGTCCATGTATGATACTCACTTTTTTACCATGAAAAACAATTTTGTAGACAAAATGGCAGAGGGATATGTACATGATACATCCCGGGAGTGCTGAGTGAAAATTTAACAGGAATATCGAAAGAAGAGATCTTTATTTGTGATTTTGAGGCAAAATTTGAATTTTTTTCAGCCTTTGAAATATAATTTGTTATTACGGCGTTTTAACCCCGCTGAACCAGTGGTGGAAAAATCTGTAATCCTCTAGAGGATTAAAATGTCTCGTGCCTTTCCCCGCATGTTGTAAAATCGGTAATTGGCAGAATTGTGTAGAGGTCCGCCAAATATTTTTGAAATAAAGATCGTGTTAAATAATGTGAGAAACAAATTCTCCTTCAGTTTCCCATGTGGGTTACGATATTTCTCCACTCTTGAGAGTTAAATTAAAAAATTTAACCACTCGCCTGACGGCTTGTGGTTAAAATTTGAAATTTAACTCTCTTGAGTGGAGAAATATCGTAACCCACGGGCAACTGAAGGAGAATCTATATTTATCTGTGATTTTGAGGCAAAATTTGAATTTTTTTTCAGCCTTTGAAATATAATTTGTATTGTACTATTCTTAAACATTCTTGTATTATTAATAAGAATGAAATAAACATTGTGTTTGTATGTTGCTGAATCAAATAAAATGCGTTGATTTGAAAGTGGTTATCAACTTTTATATGATAGGTATCTTCTGCATATGATATCAACACATTTCATCATTGTAAGTACTTTAATATGAAATATGGTATGCATGCATCACCCTACACACCACTGTATAAACATGACAAATTTAGCCACATCAGTGGTATACTGTTGTTGCTGCTTCTCTGCATGCAGTACTAAGGAGAAAGAGCACTGATTGGTTTGGAATCTGGGTAATGTATCTGACTGGGGCAACATGTCTACCAGCAGACTGCTATTTCAGTGAGCTAACACTATGAAAATCAAACTCAACGTTTTAGTCTAGTACAAATGTGGACATCATCATCTTGTTGAAATGCAACTTGCCTTCACCATGATATAGCTGAGAACTTACTCACTTGGCATTAAACAACAATCACTCACTCGATCACTCTACTATTCTACCAGAAAAAATAATTTTATGAAGGCCAATATTTTTGTTTCACATTGATGAAGCATGTTCTGTACACTTTGATACAATTCTAAGTAGTATTATCACACTAAATGTATTCTATTTATATAGGTCAATGTGCCATTATCAAGATTTGTACAGCCTATAAGACAAACAACAACATCTTCACAGCTTAGTCCAACCATACCATTACGAGCACAAAAGATTGTTGGAGGATGGTTGATGGGTTGTGCTGGTATGTGTTTTGGTGCTGTGGTACTTGGTGGTGTGACTAGGTTAGTAACTATCCAGAGTGAGACTAATACTGAATTTTGTAGCATAATTGTGTATACCGTTAGTACATGTACTACAATACATCATATTTTTGATAATGATGTAATGTGTTTTACTTCACAAATATATTTCTATTCTTTTAAGATAACAGATTATATGTATGTACTGTAGACCAATTACACTTGTTAACTTTATAGAATTATGTTATTTTGCTGTCAATAGTTATCTTTCTTCTGATGCAAAACGTAAGAAGTTCAAATTAACAAATTTGATGAAATCATGGTTATTATGTTAAAATATTTGTATTGAAATGTTAAAATGAATGGGGTTAATTTTAATTAGGGTTGAAAAGCAATAAATGAGTTTATTTTCAGGGTTCAGTTTAGACAAGTTTCACTATATCTACAAAAATATTAAGTCATTTATTTTAAGGTTTGATTTAACATGTTTTACCAGGATTCACTTTAAATTTGATTAGATAAATCATGATTTAAATTGTTAAAAATGTAGGGTGATAGACTACTGCTTTGCAACATGTACTTAAACCATATTTTTTTCAATTGAAGCATTTTGTATTGTAACTTCAACTTTTATAATTATTTAAATATTACAGGTTAACAGAATCAGGATTATCAATGGTGGATTGGCGCCTGATTAAGGATATGAAGCCACCAAAAAATCAACAAGAATGGGAAGAAGAATTTAAAAAATATAAACAGTTTCCAGAATATAAATAGTAAGATATTTAGTGTCTTGCGCTATTTAAATAAGAATTATTTAACGAAAAAAGAAATGTTCAAGGTACTCAGGCCTTTCAAATATTTTTTAAGTCAACCAGTACTTCACTATTTACAGGTGGTATTTTGTATTAAAATTTGAACATTTTCAGGGGTTAATAAATCCCCTAGCCCGACGCCCGGGGCTAGTAATTTCCACATTTGGAATAATCAGCTGTATGCCCGACGGGCTAGTAAAAATATATATCGGATATTGACAAACTTGTCAATATTCGCATATCTACTTATATTCATATATGTTATATGTTGTTTAATCAGCAGCAATGTTTTATTTATTCAACCGCTAGCTTTTTGTCGAAATTGAGAGCAAAAAAGGTAGAAAAACTGCGTATTCTCGTCATAAAACAGCTTCAACAAATGACGGCTTACCGGAAATTTCGAAAAAGAAATACCGGAATAGGATTCCAGAACCGGGAACGACTATTTCCGGTTTTGCCAATAGTCAAAATTTGGTTTTTTTAATGCTGACCGATCCTAGATTTTTTTGACATGTGACCATAAACACACATATTTTTTTTGGGGCTTTACAGTGACCTGAACTGTGGAAAATAAGTGAAAATAAAACGCAATACCAGATCTGAAAAGAAAGATAGTTAAACTAATATACATTGTACATGTTGTACAAGGGTTCAAGTCTGCAAGTCGGATTCATGAAATCACGGTATTGACCAGGACTAGTGGTTCATAGATTCGGGCTAGTAATATTTGGGAGTATGCTAGCCCTGGGCTAGTGAGGTGGTCCAAGATTTTTTAACCCCTGATTTTTATGAATATCTTATACGGTAATACTCTTTAAAATCAGGAGGTACCAAATACCATTTGAAACGGGTGAAAGTACCTGGTACCACCCCTTATTGAGAGGCGTGGGTACTAATTTTCTTTTGACTTCAACTGCAATGCAGTACACGTAGTGAATTTACTAAGTGGCACACGAGTTGAGTGTGCAACATTTGAAATCCCTTTATTTCATTTTTCTAACAATCCTCAAACAATTAAGTTTCTTGTAACTTTCACTTTGTCTTTTTTCCCCAAGACAGCTGAAAAATTACCCATCTAAAATAAACAAGAAATGTTGTGTTATGTGAATAGCTTTGTCTAGAATATTGATTGATTGATTGATTGATGTTTGACGCCAACTTTAGCAGTATTTCAGCTATATTGTGGTGTCTAGAATATAACAGTTACATATTATATTAGAAAGAATTTATTATATGAGAAGTAATGATGTCTTTAAATAATTGATTTACAATTTGAAAAGTAAGAAATACTTAAAAATATTTATATCCTCGTGTGTCCACTTTTCGTGGACCTAAGCATTATCGTGGAAATAACAATAAAATCAACAAATAAAATAAAATATGGAATTGCTTACCTTTAACACTGATATCTCATCCTTTTACCACATATCCTCAGAAAAATGCATGCTCAATTTAATACAATAATAAACGATAATAGTGAAGCCGTATAAACAAAATTAGGGGACCGGAAGAGTCCACTTTTCGTGGGTATGTATCAAACTGTTCTTTAAGGCCAAGAAAATCACAAAAATAGCATTGGCCTCAAAGTTGTATGATGTTATACAGTGACTAAAAATATGCACGCACGCTGACAGATGTAAACATTGGAATTTCGAAAATTTGGTAATAGTAAAATTTGCTAAAAAATTCATAGTTGTGATAAAATTATAAGTAAATTTACCTGTTTTGACTGCATATTGTACAGCAAATGTAAATAAACACCAGCGACGTTCCACTTCCTAGTTACAGCTAAAACACTTGTAAATGTGACGTCACGATCGAAATCTCGAGACTTCCTGACAATCCACGAAAAGAAAACCCCAACGAAAACTGGACCTTGTACGATACATGTAATATGAAAAGTAAAAAGTCTTTAAAAAGTTTGAAGATACTAAAGGGACAATCAGAAGCCATAATTTGAAGGACAGATAATACAATGGCAAAAAGAAAGAGGAGAAAAAGACAAACAATAACCGATAAAACACTACCCAGAAAACTAAAGATTGAGCGACACAAACCCCTATTAGAAATCAGGGATGAACTCTGGTAATCTGGAAGGGTAGGAGTTCCTGCTCCACTAGTGATGCCTTTCATGTTACTCTTAGATGACATGAATTTCGTATGATATGGAAATTGTGTTGGCCACCAATGAATAAATATAAAAATAAAATGGGAATCACTGAAAGGGACTTTAAAAGATTAGTTCATAATATATAAAGTGAAAAAGGTCTCAAAAATTTATTTATGTAATACGAAAAATGAGAAGGTCTTAAAAATTTAATCTTTTAATATATTCTAAATTTTATTTTAAGTTTTATATTTTCAGTGTTGCAGAACAGAAGGAAATGACATTGTCTGATTTTAAATTTATTTACTACATGGAGTGGGGTCACAGAATGTGGGGGAGGTTGACGGGTGTGGTATTTCTGTTACCAGCTGCTTATTTTCTTAAAAAAGGATGGATCTCAAAGGCATTGAAGCCAAGAATGGGAGCTTTTGCTGCTTTATTAGGATTCCAGGTATGTGTATTGTCATTTATTGTATTTATAGTACCCTTAGTATAAAAATTTATATTTCCTTCAGAATAAAGCATTCCCAATTAAACCAAAACATCAAACAAATTCTGATTTTGAAAATTTCAGTGTTATTTATTGTTGATATATTGGAGTTTGTAACCAGATTTTTTCTCTTCAATTATCTAGTACACATTATTTATCAGATTAACAAGAATTATGATTGAAGTTATTTGGCAATTGCAAATACAGGATAACTTTTGTGGCTCAAACTCAAAGGAACAAACAAACAAAAAGATGTAAGGAGATGATGTGCAGATGTCTTGATTGTTGCAAGGAGAAGGTCTTATGATGAAAAGGGTCTGGAAATTTTACCTTGCAACGGACCATGAACGACCACTCTTTACAAACTGTTTCTCATTTGTTACTGCTTCAGGTCATCTAAATAAATACAAGGAACCTGGCATTCTCCCAAGTACAGTACCCCGAATGCTAGACACTTCGGCACCGGGACAAATCGGCACCAGGACACTTCAGCACCTGTGTGAGACATTTCGGTACCAAGACAAATCGGCACCCGGACAATTCGGCACCCCAATTAGACAAATCGGCACTTGTTTTTTTTAATGTAGTCTTGGCAGTGGCATCATTCTGGAGTCTTTTCAACCAAAATTTTTTAAACCTCCTTTCTTACAAGTTTTTTCCAGCTGATTTTCGATGGTAAATTTGCTTGTAAGTCTGTTATAGATGGTAGATCATACAGTATAAGTATATCTCGGATGTTACAAAAGAAACTGTCCTCGTCATAGTTTACACTGATCTGTCTATTAATGATCTCTTTTTTAATTTTTTAATTATTATTCGCAAGCATGGAGTATAGTAGACTCAATTTTCTCTTTTGTAGTTCTGCCTCTATAGGTTCTGTGGCGTAGTGTACTTTCTCACGTAAAATTTAAAAAAAGTACAGTAGAGTTTCATACATCTAAAAACATATTAAAAATGATAAAACAAAGAAACCAATCACGCCAAGTTTAGTTCTATATATCGAATACACATTTATACACTTTAGTATGTCGATTTCATGTAAACAAGGAAGTTTATTGATTTCTAAATACAAATACTGGTTTAAAATGTTGAAGCGATTAAAATTTCCACCATTGATCAATGCATGCGCATCATCAGCAAATTGCACTATGGGTAATCTCACTTGTTCTCGCCATGCAACATACTTACATACAATCTATGTTAAATCTCGCGAGATTCATATCCTTTCTACTATATAAATCCTTGACTAAATTTTTCTTTTAGTTTTATGGCACTTGGATGGTTTTTTTTTAACTTTCGTTGATTTTATTTTAAAAAAGGTAATCACCTTTGTTTGAAAGAAAATGCGGTGCCGAAATGTCTTGGTTCCGAACTGTCTTGGTGCCGAACTGTCTTTTTCAACGGGTGCCGAAATGTCTTCTTAGGCCACTCCTCCCAAGACAACCCTCTTTCATGTGCTCAGAGATAGTAAAATACTACTTTCATTGCAGATGGGATGGTTTTATAAGAGGGGGACTACTGTAAAGACCTTTGTGTTCCTTTCTAAGAATGAATTGTTATTTGATTTGTCTGATATAACCATACAAGCAGTTCCCTTTCAGATGAGTTTTACCCACACAGAAGAAAAAGTAAATCCTATACGATACCAAGGGGTTCCCTTGGATGTCGTAAAAAATGTACCTCTACTGCAGAAAAAAACTAGGCCCATCACATGAGGTTCCCTTGGTTGTCATAAATTGGATATTGTAATTAAATATTTATAACATTAATCTCTTGTCTATTATACAGGGATTTTTAGGATGGTACATGGTAAAGAGTGGATTAGAAGAACAACAAGCTACAACAGATGTTCCACGAGTTAGTCAGTACAGACTAGCTGCACATCTTGGTTCTGCCTTTGTATTATATACACTATTCCTATGGTCAGGATTAAATCATTTCCTACCACATAATAAGGTATTAGTTTTTGTTTATCTTTTGTAGGGGGTTTGGGTTATGGTGCTTGATGCCACTTTCAACAATATTTCAGTTATATCATGGCATTCAGTTTTGATGGTGGAGGAAACAGGAGTACCCGGAGAAAACTACAGACCTGTCGCAAGTCACTGACAAACTTTATCACATAATGTTGTATCAAGTACACCTCGCCTGAGTGGGGATCAAACTCACAACCTTAGTGGTGTTATTTTTTGTATCAGTACATACTATCATTCATATCTATAATTTTGATAAACCTTACCTATAGTTTCATTTTCAACTACAGGAATCAATATTCCTTGATTCCTGTTTCATGTATCCATGTTGATTTCATATTTTGATATCATTAACCATTGTGATTTCATAATTTATTTGCTTTATTGACCATGTTAAATTTACAATTTGTCTCCTGTGCCATGTTGATTTCACACTTATCTATCCTTTTCCATTTTAATTTCACACTTTGTTTTTCCATGTCCATGTTAATTTCAAACTTTGCTGTCTGTGTCCATGCTAATTTCACTTTTTGCTGTCCATGTTAATTTCACTGTTTGCTGTCCATGTTGATTTCACACATTGCTGTCCATGTTGATTTCACTCTTTGCTGTCTGTGTCCATCTTAATTTCACTCTTTGCTGTTTGTGTCCATGTTAATTTGACTCTTTTTGCTGTGCATGTCCATTTTAATTTCACTCTACTGTCCATGTTGTTTTCATACTTTGCTGTCCATGTTAATTTCACTCTTTGCTGTCTGTGTCCATGCTAATTTCACACTTTGCTGTCTGTGTCCATGCTAATTTCACACTTTGCTGTCTGTGTCCTTGCTAATTTCACACTTTGCTGTCTGTGTCCATGCTAATTTCACACTTTGCTGTCTGTGTCCTTGCTAATTTCACACTTGGCTGTTTGTGTCCATGTTAATTTTACCCTTTGCTATGAATGTCATGTTAACTTCACTCTTTCCTGTCCATGTAGATTTCACTCTTTGCTGCCCATGTTGATTTCACTCTGCTGTTTGTGTCCATTTCAATGTTGATATCACACTTCGATGCCCATGTCACAGTATTAACCTACCCTAATTCAATTATTTTTGTTATACTGTAGATTGAGTTTACCTCACAGATGAGAAAAATAAGAGGAATGGCTCATGGAATTAAGTCTCTAATTTTTATAACAGCTTTATCAGGTTTGTTTGTAAACATATGTAGATACAGAGGCACACATGCTTTTTTCTCACTTTTGAGACAGACCAGTTCCTACTTTTAGTGATGTGAGATTTTCTTATCTTGCACTAGTGCAACTGCAAGACAAAAAAAGCACGTGCGCTTTACCGGCAAATGCATGCTGTACAGTTTATGTAAACTGCCCCTCCCCCCCCCCCCAAATTCTCCATGCTTATTGCCATCACTTGGCGTCCGTCGTCTGTCGTCTGTAAACTTTTCACATTTCAAGCTTCTTCTCCGAAACCACTGGGCCGATTGGAACCAAACTTAGCAGGAATGCTCCTTGGATGGTCCTCTACAAAGTTACTGTTTTTCGTTCCAGTCGGATATTCAATATGGCTGCCAGGGCCAATAATATGCTCTGATTGGCTGAAATTTCAAAGATCTTCTTCTCTGAAACTAATGAACCGACTGAACCCAAACTGTAAATGAATGATCATTGGAATGTCCTTTACCAAGTTTCTGTTTTTTATGCCGATCGGAAATCCAAGATGGCCGCCATCGCAGGACATAGATTAACATTGGACCCTATGGGAAAATGTTCAAATGCCTTCTTCTCAGAAACTACAAATATGATTAAAGCCAAACTGTACATGAATGTTCATTGGATGGTCCTCTACAATCTTAAGGTTTTTTGTTCCGATATGAAATTCAAAATGGCGGCTACGGCAGGACTTAGTTTAACATTGGACCCTATGGGAAAAATGTTTCAAAATGCTTCTTCTCTGAAACCACTTGGACAGTTGAAACCAAACTGCCCAGGAATGATCATTGGAAGGTCCTCTACAAAGTTTTTGTTTTTTATGCCAATCGGAAATCCAAGATGGCCACCACCGCAGGACATAGATTAACATTGGACCCTATGGGAAAATATTCAAATGCCTTCTTCTCAGAAACTACAAATATGATTAAAGCCAAACTGTACATGAATGTTCATTAGATGGTCCTCTACAAACTTTATGTTTTTTGTTCCGGTATGAAATTCAAAATGGCGGCTACGGCAGGACTTAGTTTAACATTGGACCCTATGGGAAAAATGTTTCAAAACGCTTCTTCTCTGAAACCACTTGGACAATTGAAACCAAACTGCTCAGGAATGATCATTGGAAGGTCCTCTACAAAATTTTTGTTTTATATGCCGATCGGAAATCCAAGATGGCCGCCACCACAATACATAGATTAACATTGGACCCTATGGGAAAATGTTCAAATGCCTTCTTCTCAGAAACTACAAATATGATTAAAGCCAAACTGTACATGAATGTTCATTGGATGGTCCTCTACAAACTTCACGTTTTTTGTTCCGATATGAAATTCAAAATGGCGGCTACGGCAGGACTTAGTTAACATTGGACCCTATGGGAAAAATGTTTCAAAACGCTTCTTCTCTGAAACCACTTGGACAATTGAAACCAAACTGCCCAGGAATGATCATTGGAAGGTCCTCTACAAAGTTTCTGTTTTTTTATGCCGATCGAAAATTCAAGATGGCCGCCACCGCAGGACATAAATTAACATTGGTCCCTATGGGAAAATGTTCAAATGCCTTCTTCTCAGAAACTACAAATATGATTAAAGCCAAACTGTACATGAATGTTCATTGGATGGTCCTCTACAAACTTCACGTTTTTTGTTCTGATATGAAATTCAAAATGGCGGCTACGGCAGGACTTAGTTTAACATTGGACCCTATGGGAAAAATGTTTCAAAACACTTCTTCTCTGAAACCACTTAGACAGTTGAAACCAAACTGTCCAGGAATGATCATTGGAAGGTCCTCTGTTTTTTATGCCGATCGGAAATCCAAAATGGCTGCCACCACAGGTCATAGTATTAACACAGGACCATATGGGGAAAATACAGAAATATATTCTTCTCTGAAGCTATTGCACTGATTGAACCTAAACTGTGCATCAGTCATTGGAAAGTCCTTTACAAACGTTGTGTTTTTTATGTTGATCGTAATTCCAAGATGACTACCACTGCAGAACATAGGTTTTACATAGGACCAATTGGTTTTTTTTATAACCAGGTGAACGATACAGGCTCTTGAGAGCCTCTGGTTAAAATAAACAATTCACTGTATATAAGTTTTCAATCTTTTATAAACACGCAAATCCTAACAATTAGCCATATTATTACATAATAATCTTCACGCAATACGGAACTATTTTTTTGATTGACATGAAGGGGAAATAACTCATATTGTTTACATGATCGTCTACTAAAAGTACATAAACAAACACGATACTAAAAACAGCTGATAAAAGTGAGAAATAAAATCGGGTGTCGGAGATTTCCCTGTCTTCCACTTTTGCCGGTGTTAGATTCTATATGTCTCATTTGATCAAATCTCATATAAGTTTTTGTCATTATTATGTCTCCCC
Source organism: Bathymodiolus brooksi (assembly GCA_963680875.1). Taxonomy (NCBI): domain Eukaryota; kingdom Metazoa; phylum Mollusca; class Bivalvia; order Mytilida; family Modiolidae; genus Bathymodiolus; species Bathymodiolus brooksi. The sequence goes on from OY804577.1 coordinate 50,961,765, forward strand.
TTCGAACAAAAGGAGACATATTGTTTTAGTCTGATTTTTTCTTCCGCTTCTGCTTCTTCTCAGCGAAGCTTGTCCGGACCACAACTTTTTTGTCTCTCCAGATAGGTCAATTATATTTGGTATGTGGGTGCATGACCATAAGGCGGTGTGTCGCGTACCATAATGACCTTTGTGGGACTTTGACCTCAAGGTCAAATAATGTTTTTTTAAATAGTATTTCCTTGTCTGGGACATAACTTTTTTGTCTTTCCAGATAGGTCAATGATATGTGGTATGTGGGTGCATGACCATAAGGCGGTGTGTCGCATACCATAATGACCTTCGTGGCACCTTGACCTTTGACCTCAAGGTCAAATAATTGTTTTTTAAATAGTATCATTCAACTCATAATGTGTAACTTATTGTTGTACAGATGGCCACATTAAGGGGAGACATAAGTTTTAGGTATCTAAAACAGTTCTTCCTAGTTTTTCTCTATTTTTATATGACCGCAAAAATTTTGCAGTTATGTAATGGTATGTCGTTCGATCGTCTGTAGACACAATAGTTTTTGTGAAATAGATTTTGATCTAGTTGATTTAGCCTTCTGAAATTTTAACACAATGATCCTTGGTGTGTAATAAAGGTTGAGAGTGATTTTTAGGGGATTATAGCCTTATCGGTTTTCAAACAAGAGGCCGGAAGGTGCCAAAAATGTTTTCCGTTTTTATATGTTGAGTATCTTTCAACCAGTTTTGTTGAATTTTTGTTCTTTATGTGGCATGCCAACAAATTTTGTATAAAGGGGGTAGAAATAGGACCAACGCCTATAATTTAAATTCGGTAGATTGTTGGTTCGATCCCTGGCCGGGTTAAACCAAATACATGTAGGTACACTGAAATTGGTATGTATTGCTTCTTGCTTAAGTAAGCAGCATTAAAGAAATACTGATTGGCTTGGAGTCAGTTTAATGTGTTTGAGTGGAGAGACATGTTTATCTGCAGATTGTTGTTTCAGTGAGCTAGCACTATAAGAATACAATTAATCACGTTGATCTAGTACAAAGCGAACATCATCTCATGGAAATGATATAGCTGAAAAATTGCTGGCTTGGTGTTAAACAACAATCACTAATCACTCCCTCAAAATAGACTTTGTAAACAGAGATAATTAATGATAAAACCACACTTTATTAATTAAGTTGTCTTTATAATATAAATTAATTAATTATTGCATTTGGTTACTAGTCATGTCTTCAATGAGAAAGATCAGGAAAAGGGGAGACGAGTCTTTCAAAAATCTAAGGTCTATACTAATGAGATAGTGGATAATCAGGTAAACTCAAAACATTGTAGGGGCTGTCATGGTCGTGATCGTATGGTAGTTAGATTTACAACTATCTGTGCAATCAGTTCCTATCACCACTAAAGCTGTGAGTTTGAACCCCGTTCATGGTGAGGTGTACTCGATACAACATTATGTGATAAAGTTTGTCAGTGACTTGCGACAGGTCGGTGGTTTTATCCGGGTACTCCGGTTTCTAGCCACTAATAAAACTGATGGCCACGATGTAACTGAAATATTGTTAAAAGTGGCGTTAAGCACCATAAAACCAACTTATCAACCAAAACCTGTATCAAAGAACCATTGTTCAGATACTAAAAGTATGAACAAACCATGAAGCAAGTCAATTTACAGTACTGCATATAGTAACTATTATTTGTAGGAGCTTTTGTAGCTGGTCTAGATGCTGGGTTAGCATATAATTCATGGCCAAAAATGGCAGACAGATGGATTCCTAGTGATATGTGGGTGCTTGAACCAAAGTGGAAAAATCTTTTTGAGAATCCTACATTTGTACAGTTTAATCACAGACATCTGGTAAGTGTTGCCTTGTCTCTTAGAATAAATTTACAACATACGACAGTCTTCACGTTAACCCACTTGCCCTGAAGCCCGGGACGAGTAAAACTGGATTCAGACAAGTGAAAATTATGAAAGAATTTGTTTGAATAAATGTAATTATTTTCTAAATTTTGGTTTTGGGCAAGTAGGTGAAAAAAATTACAGCAAAGACTGTACGATATTTTCAAAACAATATAATGTGTCAAACGTTTTCATTTTGTCCCATTTTGGTCTTATTAATCTTTGTTAATTCAACTCAGAATAACCAAAGACTGTAGTGTCTTAATAATTGTTTGTGTCAATTAAATGTTTACAGTTCCATAAGTAAAGTCTTAAACATTTTGTCTTTTGTCCTTTATTGTTGTCATAATACATGTCATATGTAACATAATAGTTGTGAGTTCAAATCCCTCTCATGGTGAGGTGTACTTGATACAACTTTATGCGATAAAGTTTTTCTGTGACTTGCGGCAGGTCAGTGGTTTTCTCCGGGTACTCTGGCTTCCTCCACCAATAAAACTGACTGCCACGATATAACTGAAATATTGTTGAAAGTGGCGTTAAACATCATAACCCTAACCCTGTAGCAGTGACAAAGCTGTCAAACTCCAATACAATCAGAGATACGATTAATCGTCATGTGTGAGTTATAAATAGGGCTGAAGTTAATCAGACCTTGATGGAGAATCACAGGTATATAGAGTTATGATCTAATTTCTCCACTGCAGGATGAAAGTCATTATTCATTATGGAGTACTGGTATGTCTGCTGGGTGTGGAGTTTTAATCAATGACTTGTAGACTTCGCTCTTCCAGTCATGCAATGCAAAGTTTAAATGTCCAACAATAGTATTCACCTGGATTCAACAAATACTATCGTATCCATTCAGTGGATAAGTTTCTTTTACAATTTTTTAATCTCCTTTCTCCATACCAATTGAAACAGGAGTAATCTGATATGACCTCCACAATAAGTATGCCTTGCCACAGGCGGAAAACTTAAAATTTAGTGGTGATAGCATAGGTAGATATAAATCAAATTTCCATACAATGTCTAGGTCCTTTGGTTTACTTGTTCCCAAAGACATTTAAATTATGTGGCTTTCTAATCTTTCGACTTTGAGCATACCTGGTGAAGGTTATTACCAAAATGTGTCATGCACACTAAATTAGATATCTACATTTATTATAGCAGTGACTGTGGACCCTAGTCAGGATGGACCATTTGTCAGGATGGACCATTTGTCACTGTGAACCCTATTACAATGTAGACCCTATGTCAGTGTAGACACTATGTCACTCTTTAATCTTCTATATCAGTGGCCATACTTTCTTATTTGTAATAATATTTGTTATTATATACAGGCAGAAAGTACAGTTTTATTAATAGCGGGTTACTGGTGGATGTGTAGAAAAGCTCCCCTTCCCCCTAGAGCAAGAATGGCTGTAAATGCATTGCTTGGGATGGGAATTTTACAGGTAATATATAAATTACATTACATTTGTCAATCAACAAACAAAGAATTATGTTTCCATGTGAATTCAACCAGTTTTAAAAACTTAAATTTTAATTCCAAAGTCATAAATGATCATTTCATAGCAGATATAACTGTTACTGCTAAATAGATTTAGGAATAGGGTTATGGACTATCGTTTATTTGTTTTGCAAGAATGGATTTCTCAGTGCAATATCACATCAAAGGTGAAGCCTAAAATGTGATATGTGATGAGAAGTCCATTTCAACGATAGTATGTTTATCTAAGATTTGGTAACACGATGTCATTATAACATCACATTAGGAAAACAGTGATATTATGTTAATATCACGAGTTGATTGAAAATAGATATTATCACATGGAAAGATCAAAGGGAAAATGTACAAATCACCAATAAATGAATGTTTGTTGTAGCTATCTAAAACTTTTGTTTCAAACAAATAAATACCTCGTAATCCAATGGAAAAATAAATTAGAACTTATGTCAGAATTGACGGTGGTTTATGGTTTATGGTGCTTAATGTCAATTTCAACAATATTTCAGTTATATTATTGTTGGAGGAAACAGGATTACCCAGAGAAAACCACGATCCGCCGCAAGTCACTGACAAAGTTTATCACATAATGTTAGTGGTGATAGACACTGATTGCATAGGTAGTTATAAATCCAACTACCATATGATCACGACCTTAACAGACCCTCAGCTCGTACTATCACACTTGCCATGTTACTAGTAATAATGTCTGTCTCAACCTTCATAACTACTGTTATTCTATTTGTACAGACATTATGTAATGATGATAGGCCCTGATTTCGGAATCAAAATGATATCAGATGAAAGTAATAAAATTGACTTAAGTTTTTATCAAGATATTATCCAAGACATTAATTAGAAGACCATAATTAAATATTACAGACATTTAATTTAATTTATTTTTTTTAATTTTTTATTTAATTTCAGGCTACACTGGGTATAACAACATTATTATACTATGTACCTGTATCACTGGCAGCTTATCATCAGTCTGGATCTCTGGTCCTTCTCAGTATTGCTGTTTGGTTGTCACATGAACTACGAAGAATGCCGAAGTAAACGATCGGTCAGAATGAGAAAACAATCGGAAACAAAAAGACCTTTTAAGTGCTATTATTCATTTTGCAAGAAAATTATGAGATGATATTGTTGCAGTTATTGTTACATGCATCTAGTGTACCGCTTATAAAAATGCTGGACAAAATATTATACTTATATATTTTTTTCGACATATAATGTCATTAATTTATATGCTTTTGTTTTGATATTAAACTTAAAAACTTTTCATTATTAGAAAGACAAGGCTTTATGTGTATTGCCGGTAGTGTAATTTCATCATAAATTGTACATATTTTTCTCTCAGTGTAATATTTTGCTGCAAACTGCATAATAATTAAATGATAATGGCTGACCATCTTTTTTAGCTCACCTTGCCAAAGGCAACGTGAGCTTTTGCCATCACTTGGCGTCTGTCGTCTGTTAACTTTTCACATTTTAATCTTCTCCTCTGAAACTGCAAAGCCAATTGATCTGAAATTTGGTAGGAAGCATCTATGGAAGGTACTATATAAAGATTGCTCATTTCGTCCCGATCCATTAACAAACATGGCCACCACAGGCAATTCTTGTTTCTGATTGGCCGATTTTTAAAAATCTTCTCTGAAACCGCTTGGCCAAATGAACCGAAACTTGGTAGGAAACATCTATGGAAGGTCCTCTATAAAGATTGCTCATTTCGTCCCGATCCGTTAACAAACATGGCCACCACAGGCAATTCTTGTTTCTGATTGGTTGATTTCTAAAAAATCTTCTCCTCTGTTAAAAGAAAGATAACTTTTGCCTAAACTGTTAAAAGAAAGATAACTCTTGATGTTATCTCCCTTAGAAATTAACTAATGATGATATAGTGTAACAGGTTTATTAGCTCACCTGACCCAAAGGGTCATGTGAGCTATTGTCACCACTGAGCGTCCGTCGTCCGTCCGTCCGTTAACTTTTCACATTTAAATCAACTCCTCTGAAGCCACTGGGCCAATTTGAACCAAACTTTGGTGGAATGGTCCTTGGATGGCCCCCTTCCAAAATTGTGTTCGGTGATCCCGACTTCCAACCAAGATGGCCACCAAGCTAAAAATAGAAAAAAGGGGGGGATGAAATTTTAATTGTCCATTGCTGCTTTAGTATAAGTTAAAATGAGCTCAAATTTTAACTGCAGCTACATGGCAAAGAGTAGTTTAACATATATTCCGGGTTTTTCTGTGAAATTTTTCTTTCAGCCGATTTATACCGATTATGCAAATTAGGCATATTTTGATAAAAGATCACATTTAAATCTTCTCCTCTGAAACCGCTGAGCCAAATTAAAACAAATTTGGCTGGGATGGTCCTTGGGTGGTCCCCTTTCAATAGTATGTCTGACAGCCCCACCCTCCATTCAAGATGGCTGCTGTTACTAAAAATAGAAATTTCTTCAATTGTCCATTGCTGCTTTAGTATAAGTCAAAATGAGCTCAAATTTTAGCTGCAGCTACATGGCAATCAGTAGTTTAACATATATTCTGGGTTTTTCTGTGAGATTTTTTCAGCCAGTTTATTCCGTTTAGGAATATTATGAGATAAAAATCACATCTAAATCTTTTGCTCTGAAATTTGAGTTGAAATGATCTTTGGGTGGCCCACTTTCCAAATTACGTACAACACCCCCATTTTCTATCAACTTTAGATGTCAAATTGAAAACCAGGTGAGCGATTACAGGCTCCTGGGAGCCTCTAGTTCTATACATTACAAGTAGGTATTCACATTTTAATATTCTTTTTAGCAAACCTTGCCAAAGGCAATATGAGCTTTTGCCATCACTTGATGTACGTCGTCTGTCATCCGTTTACTTTTCACATTTTAATCTTCTCCTCTGAAAACCCTCAGCCAAATGAACTGAAACTTGGTAGGAAGCATCTATGGAAGGTCCTCTCTAAAGAGTGCACATTTTGTTATGATCCATTACCAAACATGGCCACCACAGGCAATCCTTTTTTTTGATTGGCCGATTTTTAGTTCACCTGGACCAAAGGTCCAGGTGAACTATTGCCATCACTTGGCGTCCGTCGTCTGTCGTCTGTCGTCTGTAGTCTGTCGTCTGTCGTCTGTCGTCTGTAAACTTTTCACATTTCAAGCTTCTTCTCCGAAACCACTTGGCCGATTGGAACCGAACTTAGCAGGAATGTTCCTTGGATGGTCCTCTACAAAGTTACTGTTTTTCGTTCCAGTCGAATATTCAATATGGCTGCCAGGGCCAATAATATGCTCTGATTGGCTGAAATTTCAAAGATCTTCTTCTCTGAAACTAATGAACTGACTGAACCCAAACTGTAAAGGAATGATCATTGGAATGTCCTTTACCAAGTTACTGTTTTTTATGCCGATCGGAAATCCAAGATGGCCGCCATCGCAGGACATAGATTAACATTGTACCCTATGGGAAAATGTTCAAATGCCTTCTTCTCAGAAACTACAAATATGATTAAAGCCAAACTGTACATGAATGTTCATTGGATGGTCCTCTACAATCTTAAGGTTTTTTGTTCCGATATGAAATTCAAAATGGCGGCTACGGCAGGACTTAGTTTAACATTGGACCCTATGGGAAAAATGTTTCAAAATGCTTCTTCTCTGAAACCACTTGGACAGTTGAAACCAAACTGCCCAGGAATGATCATTGGAAGGTCCTCTACAAATTTTCTGTTTTTTATGCCGATCGGAAATCCAAGATGGCCGCCACCGCAGGACATAGATTAACATTGGACCCTATGGGAAAATATTCAAATGCCTTCTTCTCAGAAACTACAAATATGATTAAAGCCAAACTGTACATGAATGTTCATTAGATGGTCCTCTACAAACTTTACGTTTTTTGTTCCGGTATGAAATTCAAAATGGCGGCTACGGCAGGACTTAGTTTAACATTGGACCCTATGGGGAAAATGTTTCAAAACGCTTCTTCTCTGAAACCACTTGGATAATTGAAACCAAACTGCCTAGGAATGATCATTGGAAGGTCCTCTACAAATTTTATGTTTTTTATGCCGATCGGAAATCCAAGATGGCCGCCACCGCAATACATAGATTAACATTGGACCCTATGGGAAAATGTTCAAATGCCTTCTACTCAGAAACTACAAATATGATTAAAGCCAAACTGTACATGAATGTTCATTGGATGGTCCTCTACAATCTAAAGGTTTTTTGTTCCGATATGAAATTCAAAATGGCGGCTACGGCAGGACTTAGTTTAACATTGGACCCTATGGGAAAAATGTTTCAAAATGCTTCTTCTCTGAAACCACTTGGACAGTTGAAACCAAACTGCCCAGGAATGATCATTGGAAGGTCCTCTACAAATTATCTGTTTTTTATGCCGGTCGGAAATCCAAGATGGCCGCCACCGCAGGACATAGATTAACATTGGACCCTATGGGAAAATATTCAAATGCCTTCTACTCAGAAACTACAAATATGATTAAAGCCAAACTGTACATGAATGTTCATTAGATGGTCCTCTACAAACTTTACGTTTTTTGTTCCGGTATGAAATTCAAAATGGCGGCTACGGCAGGACTTAGTTTAACATTGGACCCTATGGGAAAAATGTTTCAAAACACTTCTTCTCTGAAACCACTTGGATAATTGAAACCAAACTGCCTAGGAATGATCATTGGAAGGTCCTCTACAAATTTTATGTTTTTTATGCCGATCGGAAATCCAAGATGGCCGCCACCGCAGGACATAGATTAACATTGGACCCTATGGGAAAATATTCAAATGCCTTCTACTCAGAAACTACAAATATGATTAAAGCCAAACTGTACATGAATGTTCATTAGATGGTCCTCTACAAACTTTACGTTTTTTGTTCCGGTATGAAATTCAAAATGGCGGCTACGGCAGGACTTAGTTTAACATTGGACCCTATGGGAAAAATGTTTCAAAACGCTTCTTCTCTGAAACCACTTGGATAATTGAAACCAAACTGCCTAGGAATGATCATTGGAAGGTCCTCTACAAATTTTATGTTTTTTATGCCGATCGGAAATCCAAGATGGCCGCCACCGCAATACATAGATTAACATTGGACCCTATGGGAAAATGTTCAAATGCCTTCTTCTCAGAAACTACAAATATGATTAAAGCCAAACTGTACATGAATGTTCATTGGATGGTCCTCTACAATCTTAAGGTTTTTTGTTCCGATATGAAATTCAAAATGGCGGCTACGGCAGGACTTAGTTTAACATTGGACCCTATGGGAAAAATGTTTCAAAATGCTTCTTCTCTGAAACCACTTGGACAGTTGAAACCAAACTGCCCAGGAATGATCATTGGAAGGTCCTCTACAAATTTTCTGTTTTTTATGCCGGTCGGAAATCCAAGATGGCCGCCACCGCAGGACATAGATTAACATTGGACCCTATGGGAAAATATTCAAATGCCTTCTTCTCAGAAACTACAAATATGATTAAAGCCAAACTGTACATGAACGTTCATTGGATGGTCCTCTACAAATTTACGTTTTTTGTTCCGGTATGAAATTCAAAATGGCGGCTACGGCAGGACTTAGTTTAACATTGGACCCTATGGGGAAAATGTTTCAAAACGCTTCTTCTCTGAAACCACTTGGATAATTGAAACCAAACTGCCCAGGAATGATCATTGGAAGGTCCTCTACATGGTGTGTGTTTTTTATGCCGATCGGAAATCCAAGATGGCCACCACCGCAGGACATAGATTAACATTGGACCCTATGGGAAAATGTTCAAATGCCTTCTTCTCAGAAACTACAAATATGATTAAAGCCAAACTGTACATGAATGTTCATTGAATGGTCCTCTACAAAATTTACGTTTTTTATTCTGATATGAAATTCAAAATGGCGGCTACGGCAGGACTTAGTTTAACATTGGACCCTATGGGGAAAATGTTTCAAAATGCTTCTTCTCTGAAACCACTTGGACAGTTGAAACCAAACTGCCCAGGAATGATCATTGGAAGGTCCTCTACAAGGTGTGTGTTTTTTATGCCGATCGGAAATCCAAGATGGCTGCCACCACAGGTCATAGTATTAACACAGAACCATATGGGGAAAATACAGAAATATATTCTTCTCTGAAGCTATTGCACTGATTGAACCTAAACTGTGCATCAATCATTGGAAGGTCCTTTACAAACTTGGTGTTTTTTATGTTGATCGTAATTCCAAGATGACTACCACTGCAGTACATAGTTTTTACATAGGACCAATTGTTTTTTTTTATTACCAGGTGAACGATACAGGCTCTTGAGAGCCTCTGGTTTTAAATCTTCTCTTCTGAAACCGCTTGGCCAAATGAACTGAAACTTGGTAGAAAGAATCTATGGAATGTCCTCTATGAAGATTGCTCATTTCGTCCCAATCGATTAACAAACATTTTTTTTTTACTTTTATTTTTTTAGACATTTTCAAAATATATACATAACAAACACAGACATTACACAACAGCACAGACAAAGACATTATTTGTACATACATTTTCAATACAAACATATGAAATGTTGTGTCCCCTTGTCTCCATGCAATAAACCAAATACATAGTTTATTTAAGAATATATGTCATCAGATTTTGATTTACCCCCTATATATAATTATATATACATGAGTTTCTAATATAAGTTTCTTATGTAAAAATTATTTTTTTGCATGTTGACAAAAGTAGACCACTATAAATTAAGTTCATGTATGCAACACCATTTATTATCATGTTTGTACATTTTATTTTCAACAAGTGCATTAATCTTTTCGATTTTCTCTTTTTGTTTAACTTTAACTTTGAAAATGTTAAGGAATGGTTTTGTGTCAGTCCATTTACAACAGTGAATATAATTTCTTGCCACAAGGAATAAAAATGGAACAATTTTTTGCAAGGAGCTTTCATCTGAAAAAATACCTAAAACTGTTTCTTTTGGGGTTAATTCAAAAACTTCTAAATCTAAAGCTGATGAAAGCCAGATATTAAATGAAGTCCAAAATCTCTTTGCCACAGGGCAGCCCCACAGATAGTGTAAGATGGAGTCTTCTTCTTGGTTACAGAAATTACATAATGCACTGTTTTTTATTCCCATTTTGTGTAATAACTTGTTATTTGGAAGTATATGATGCAGAAGTTTGAACTGAAAATTTCTTAATTTTGTATCATTTGTGATTCTATAAATATCATTAAACAACATACTACCATCTAGTTCAGTATCAAGTTTTTGTTCCCATTTCACAATGCCTTTTACAAAATTTTCTTTTTCATCTTTTTCTATGAAATATTTGTATATATATTTTGAAATATCTTTCCTCTGCATCATATTAGTAATCAAAAGTGGTTTCATTTCCAAGTCATCAGTACTGTAATGTTTTTTAATAACAGATATAATACCATAATATGTAATAGCATTTATATTCACATTGCATTTATCAAGAAACATTTGATATGTTAGAAATCTATTATTGTCATCAATGAGGTCCTCTATCTTTTTAATGCCATTTTCTGACATGCATTTTAAATAAAGTACTCTGTCATTTATCTTCAAGTGTGAATTGTACCATATAAAGTCTGTTTTTGTGACTTTATTTGAGTCATCATTAAAGTTTAAAGATGAGTACCACAAGAGTAAATCCTGCCAAAATTTTGATTTGATAACCAACTTATGAGCATCTTTTAAATTTAAATTACTCTCCCATATAATCTTATCTTGTAATCGTGAACAACGGGCACATATCAAATGTTTCCAAAATGCATTGTAATCTTCATTATAAAGCTTATATATCCACTGAAATTTAACAGATTTGGCATATATCTTTATATTAGTCAAATTTAGTCCACCTTCTGTTTTTTCTTTAAATAAAATAGTTTTTTTAATCTTTGCTGGTTTATCATCCCAGATTAACAAACATGGCTACCACCGAAACTTGGTAGGAATCATCTATGGAATGTCCTCTATGAAGATTGCTCATTTCGTCCCGATCGGTTAACAAACATGGCTACCACCGAAACTTGGTAGGAAGCATCTATGGAATGTCCTCTATGAAGATTGCTCATTTCGTCCCGATCAGTTAGCAAACATGGCCACCACATGCAATTCTTATTTCTGATTGGTCGATTTCTAAAAAATCTTCTCCTTTGAAACTGCTTAGCCATATGAACCGAAACTTGGTAGGAAGCATCTACATGTATGGAAGGTTCTGTATTAAGTTTCCTCAAAGCAGAATGAAAGGTGAGCGACACAGGCTCAGCCCACTGAGCCTCTAGTTTAATCAAAACATGTAATCTGTAATATATATATGCACATTCTCAACAATAATCAAAATCACATAAATAGCACATAGCGCATCCTACAGATGGATGCAAATCATTCAATCTTCAAATATAATGACATTAAATTATAAACTATTAATTTTTGTTTAAATATATTACTATGTATTTGAATCTCTAAAATAAAAATGAAATAGAAAACAGGATGCATGAAATAGAAAAACGACAAAAATGAATGTTAAAGTATTAAAACTTACCTGAAATATATTTTTGCCAGAATGTGAGTTTTCATCTATGGAACTGCATCGGTTGTGTAATGTTTAGCAGATCAAACAAAAGACAAAAAATTGGTATTTGTTGCTTCTCCGCTAAAAACGCAGCATTAAGAAGAAAGTCCAAAAAATGGTTGGCTCAGAGTCAGGATAATGTGTCTGGGTGGGGCAACAAGTCTACCCGTAGACTGTTGTTAGCTCACCTGGCCAAAGGCCATCTGAGCGTTTTCCATCACTTGGTGTCGGTCGTGTTATCTTTTCACATTTGAATCTTCTCCTCTACCACCACTTGGTCAAATGAATCGAAACTTGGTAGGAAGCATCCGAGAAAGGTCCTCTATGTAGATTGCTCATGTTTGTGAAAATTCACAAACATGGCCACCATAGGCAATTCTCGTTTCAGGTTGGGTCAATTTCTAAAAATTCTTCTCCTCTGAAACCGCTTAGTCAAATGAACCGAACATGGTAGGAAGCATCTATGGAAGGTCCTCTATATAGATTGCTCATTTCATCCTGATCCGTTCACAAACATGACCGTCATAGGCAATTCTTGTTTCTGGTTGGTCAATTTCTAAAAATCTTCTCCTCTGAAACCACTTAGCCAAATGAACTCAAACTGTATAGGAAGCATCTATGGAAGGTCCTGTATAAACATTGCTCACATTATTCCGATCTGTTAACAAACATAAGCAATACTTGTTTCGGGTTGGTCAATTTTAAAAAAATCTTCTACTCTGAAATTGCTTGGCCAACTGTCAAACTTGGTAGGAAGCATCTATATGTTATTCACAGATCATTTGTTTTTAAGTATTTATGTACTATTTAGGTTTGAGTATAATTAACATTGTGCCATTTAATGCCACTTTTAACAATATTTCAGTTATTTTGTAGTGGTCCATTTTATTGGTGGAGGAAACCCAGAGTAAACAACCAACCTGCCACAAATCACAGACAAACTTTATCACATATTGTTGTATCGAGTACATCTCTCCCGAGTGGTATTCAATCTCACGTTTAACAGAATAATAAAAGGTTATAGTGAGTATCAATCCATTACATGTTTTAGTTTTATTTAAGCCTATTAAGAAAAGGAAAATGTTCAATTTTTAACAATTTATTCAATATAACCTAGTTTGGGGCAGTTTATGCTTAATAAAACCTGAAGTGGTTTATAAAAAGGGTAAACTGTTCCAATATTGAACATATTTTTTAATTTAATTAAATTTTTACAACAAAATTCAATGATTCCTCGATTTTAATTCAGAAATAAATCAAGGAAGCCAGAATGTGTTTAGAGTTTTAACATGGGTTGGCGGATAAAATTTACTAATATTTGCCAACGCATGTTAAAACTCAAAACACATTCTGGCTTCCATGAATTATTTCGATTCTGATATGTCTAACAGTACAAATACGGTAGTCTACTTGGATTGGAAGACAGCAATTTATATTTACGTTTGCGGACAATGTCGCACACAATTTATGCTGCCAAATTCAGAGACGATAATTCATCAACATGTACTTTTACGACGGGAGTCAGTACATATACTTTTACAACGGAAAGTCAGTCGTATTGTAACAAAAATATTGTGTTTGCATGTTTTAATTGCACGTCACATATTATTAATTTTGGATATGTTGATTATTTTCAGTGAATATAGATGTTTAAAATGTTAACAACCGTGTAAATAATTTTATTTTGTGATTTTATTACTTGGCTTAAATGTGTGCACCCTCATATGTGCTAATGAGATTTTGCCATTTGATTAATCATCCGTTTGTTTGCCAAGCGAAAGAAGGATGTCATATTAGAATTACTATTATTTCATGGGACCATTTGAATTTGTTGTTGACGTCACACTACCAGCTCAAGTTATCAAGTATAACCAATGTTGCTCCAGGTGGATCAGCCAATCAGATTGCAGTATTCACATCAAATTTAAAAATTATATTTGGATGAATAGCGAGTTAGAATATTTGTTTTTCATTAATGTACTGTTTGTTAGGAGAATATGATTTAAATATCTGGGGAATATGGTTTATTTTTGGAACAATCTATAATGATGCATTATATCTACATGTACATAACATTATATGATATTGTTCGACATTCACACTAAAACTTTTTAATAAATCAGTAAAAGGAGGAATTCTGTTTTGTAAAATTGGCCCAACAGTTTTAATGGCGATGAAGTAATACGAGTGTCGCCTATACAATAAGGGCAATAGTAAGTGAATTAAATCAAGTTTAACAAGACCAACGCAAAGCGTGGCGTATCCCCTCACCTAAAAATTTGATCTTTGACCTTGAAAATCAATAGGGTTCCAGATTCTCTTAAGGACTAAGTATGTACCAAGTTTGGTCAAAATCCATTGAAGGATGTTGATTCTAAGTGTGCTCACAAGGATGTTACAGGGTAAAAATTAGACCCTTTGACCTTGAAAATCAATAGGGTTCCAGATTCTCTTAAAGATGTTGATTTTTGAGTGTTCACAAGGATGTTACGGAAGGACGCGTTACTTAATCCCTTCGCAACTTTGTTGGCGAGGGGATAATAAATTGTCTATGGATACATTTTCAGCTTTTCTTACCCAAAGGGTCATGGGAATTATTGTAATCACTTTGTGTTTGTAAACTTTTCACATCTTAATCTTATGTGGAACCACTGGGCCAGTTTGGAACCAAACTTGGTAGGAATGTTCATTGGAAGTTCCTCTAAAATGTTTATGATTTTCTGGTTTCTAAGGACATCCCTGCCTTCCAGAATTAGCGATTGTTGTTTTACGCCAAATGAGCAATTTTTTTCAGCCATATCATGGCGATGACATTCAATGAGATGATGTTCGCTTTGTACTAGACTAATATGCTTAGTTGGATTTTTATAGTGCTAGCTTACTGAAACCACAGTTTGGAGGTAGACATGTTGCTCCACTCGAACACATCCCGATTCTGAGCCAACCAGTCTCTGCTCTTACTCCTAATACTGTGTGCTTAACGGAGAAGCAACAAATATCAATTTTACAATCAATGAGATGATGTTTGCTTTGTACTATACCAACAGGCTTAGTTGGATTTTTATAGTACTAGATCACTGAAACAATAGTCTGTAGGTAGACATGTTGCTCCACTTGGACACATTATCTTGATTCAAGCCAACCCGTCTTTGTTCTTACAAGTTAAAGCTGTGTACTTAACTGAGAAGCAGCAAATACCAATTTATAGTCTTTGGTTTGACTCTATCTACCACACTCGAAGCAGACATGTTAACATTTAGTCCACTGATGTGGTGAATATGGATTATAGCACATTTATTGTGGATTAGGATTAGTTTTTTAACACCAATGTCAGTTTAATTAGAGGAAACCAATGTACCTGAAGAAAACCACTGACTTGTCACATGTCACAGTGTATGAAGTACACCCTGGCAAATTCACAAACTAGAGTAGTGACGTGAGGTGCTGTCGCCATGGTAATGGCAAGAGCTACCAGAAATCTGTTAGAATAATTCATTTAGGAAATTTTTGGAGGGAATTTAAAGTAGAAAATATGCATACAAATCAGACTTAAAATAAAAAGGTTGTCATTTTGGGCATTGGTTCCTATTGGCTCCCTTTGACCCTTTTTATCTCTGCAACCATAAGAGATAAGAAAAATCTGTTTGAACCATTCAGTCAAACCTGCCCATGAGGTCATTGCTATTAAGCAGTCACCTGTATTAAAAGGTCACCTCCAGAGGTAGATATATTGCTGAACTCTAACACATTTTGATTCTGAGCCAACCAGTCTAGGCTCTTACTCCTTAATGCTGTGTGCTTAGAGAAGAAGCAACAAATACCAATTTTATAATCTTCGGCCGAGGCTCAAATCCACAATCTACATCACTCGAGGTCAGCACCGATATGGTTCCTTCCAAACCAAGGTGAGGTGTCCTCGATATAACTTCATTTGATGTTTTGTCAGTGAATTGCACTAGGTAATTGATTTTCTCTGGTTTCTATGGTTTTGTCCACAAATAAAACTGGCATATTGTTGATAGCGTCTACAAACAGTTGTAACACATTTTCATGTAATTTTAATTTTGCAGTGAAACATTAGTTTAACCATTGAAGAGATTAAAAAGATACTCTTCATGTGTATACATTGTATGTTGAAAATCCTGCTTTTATCACTAATAAGCTATACATGGGTATTTACCCAGATAAATAGTAGTGATCACTCTTTACTGAATGAAGAGGTAAGCACATGTATTTTGAAATAAATATAAATACTAATGAAACAATATTTGCAGTAATATACAAAAAATAAATGTAAGATATGAATCCTGCACCCACCCCACCAAAAAAAAATTTCACTCTTCAATTATGTTTGATCTTTACTTAAATATATGTAAATATTCTGAATGATGAAATGCCCATGATCACAAATTTATCCTTTAAATACACCTACAAGAGCAGGTCGAATTGTTCTTTCTTTCAATTTATATCCAATTTTCGTAACTACAGCAACATTAGAGTTCGAATCTTTGTCTTCTGTTGGTACTTGAAACATTGCTTCATGCACAAAAGGGTCAAATTTCTCTCCTACTTCTGGATATATTTTCACAAGACCATGCTTTACGAAAACTTTTTGTAATTGTGCTTCTGTCATTGTCAAACCATCGAAAAGGTTTTTAAGGTGGGGATTATTGTCCATTTGGTCTTTTGGAGTATTGTCCACAGCCAAATTTAAAACGTCTGCTACTTCCAGCAAGTCTTTACAAAAGCCTTGAATTCCAAAGTTCTTTGTATCTTGTATTTGTTTTGTCATCCTCTGTCTGACATTTTCCGTCTCTGCTAATGATCGAATATATTTGTCCTGAAAGAACAAATATGAAATACATATTTTTTTAAATGTTCTAGTACATGTAAATGAAGAAGTATAAGAAAGTCAAACCAGAGGCTTACCAGAGTCTGTATAATGCATTTAAAATATAAAGCATACTAGACTATTAGTCACTAGTCAGTTTCACACTCTCACTTCCTATTTATAATGGAGTTATCAATATTTCAAAACAAATTTTTGATATGAACTTGTACATACAGGTACATAACAAGAATGTACAAACTTAGGACTGTGACATTTTTAGCTTTATCTTTCTGCAAATCAATATTCAATTAGATTGATTGATTGTTGTTCATGAACATCAAGTGATTTCATGCTAACAAAACATCTTGGTTAAAGTAGGGGACATGATGGTCCTACTGATACATGTTTAAATTGCTACAGGGAAACAAAAGAGGATAAAATGAACAGGATCAGATAATTTTGCCATCTAACTAAAGAATACACTAGCGGGAACCATGGCATTTGGTTTGGACTCGTCAAAATTTTATTCTACACAAGGATCTCTGCAGGCCTGGAGACAGGATTGAGCATCTTAATACTTTGGCACCAATACATTATTTTTGTTTTAACGATTCAATTTGCTTTTAAAATATTTTCCTACTTCAAGTATGTATATATTCCACATACATGTACATTGTATACAATACTAGGGGTAGTCGTGATCGTGACGTATGGTAGTTGGATTTACAATTACCTATGCAATCAGAGTCTATCACCACTGAAGTTGTGAGTTCGAATCCCGCTCAGTCGAGGTGTACTCGATACAACACAGGCCTCTACATTAACATATTTTTCAACTTGTCCCTTTGGACAACTAACTAAAAAAAGTACTTGTCCGACTTAATCTTTTAGTTGTCCGAAAAAAAAAAGAAAAAAAATAGAGAATAATTATCCAGGGCTCCCACTACTTTCAAATTAGAGGGAGAAGTGGGGAGACTTCTTAGAGAAGTCAATTGCGATTAATCGAAACATTGTTTCGCGACCCCTCTGACGTTACCCTGCCCAAATTTAGTAAATAGTTAAAGCTGCCTGATTTGTTCTGGATTTTTTTTTTATTCATAACTACCTTAAGGACATATATTCAATGTCACATTTTTATTTCTGTCTACCTTGATTGGAGTCTTGCATACCAGTGATTTTTATATGTACCCCCCCCCCCCCTTTTCCTTTTGAAATATTACTGTGTTGTGATCCAATACCACACAAATTGTAATAACTCATATTTGTGTTATATGAATCCTTGTTTTTGGTAAAAAAATATACCTAGATACAATATATACTAGTACATGTATCTAGGTATATTTTTTTTTACCAGAAACAAGTGCCTGTGATATAAATAAAGCAAAGTATTTTATTTTATTTCATATAGAAATAAAAATTTTAGTGGATCTTTTCAACCAGATCAGGAAAAAGTTTGTAATATTTGTCCATTTCAAAGGTTTCAACATTTCCCAAAAGCCTAAATCAAGTCCGCTATCGTATTTTGCACAAAAGACAGGTTTAAATTTGGCGACAAATTGATATCCGATAATTTTTACGTGTTTGTTCCGGAGTGATTCTGGTTCTTATATTTCAAATATTGATATTTCCATTCATTAAAGCGTTTCTGAGATTGCGACTTTAAGTTTGTCAATGTCCTTGAACTTCATCAAAGAATGATAAATGATATCAATAAAAGAGTTTTGAACTGGCGTTTCACTTTAGCTTTAATCAAAATAAATTATGGACAAATTGGAGATCAAACAGGACTCTTTTATACAACAAACCCAGTATTTTATACCAGTGGAAATAGATTTGTCCGTCGTACCGGCACGTTTGGGAATCTGATTTTTTCACTTGTCCCGTCGGACAACCGTAATACAAGATCTACTTGTCCGACGTCAGTTTTCACTGGTATCGGACAAACGTTAATGTCGAGGCCTGCAATATTAAGTGATAAAGTTTGTCAGTGACTTGTGACTGGTCTGTGGTTTTCTCCTGTTTCATCCACCAATAACACTAATCGGCACAATATAACTGAAATATTGTTGAAAGTGGTGTTAAACACCATAACCTTATACAATACTAAAGATAAAGATACTGAACACACAAATATATAAAAAAATACATTGTATACCTTAAAAATCTTTAAATCTGCCTCTAGTTTAACATTTTCCTCCTGTAATTTTACTTCTAACTCTGTAGGTTCTGGTATGGGTGCTTTGACTGATTCAGTAGTTTCTTCCGAGTCTGGAGGCTTCCCATTTGAACTTGTTGCTGTCGTTGACCAGAATCTTGATTTTTGTGACCTGTAATAGAAGTATGTATTGTTTATATGTAAGGTAAATCATGTACCAGTCCAAAAGAATATTAATATGTCCAATTTCATCAAATTATCAAATACAGTCAAACAAAACTCTCCATACTTTTTCAGTGGCAGTCAAAAATCGCTTACCCATTCCTTCCCTCATTTCTATATAGTTTTTATATATTATTGAACTTGTTTAGTCCTGAATATAGCTGAAATACTGCTTGCTGGATGTTACACAGTAACCAATCAATTAATTGAATGTACATGAAGAAGCTCATTAACAAATCAAGGTTTCTAAGTAGAAATATTATTGGTTAGTAATAGTTCTACATTCAAAATGGCGATGGGATGAAAATCATTTGTTTTCAGATGAGAAAAATCTGTCCGACATCAATAACTATTGCTGTACATGATAAATTTGCAGACGTTTCAAGGATAGTTGATAAAGAGAGTAATTTGATTCATTGTGTAAAGGATAAAATTATCTTTTGAAGGGGAAAAATAATGTTTTGTGGACTGACTTCTTCAACTACATTTTTTGTACATTGGCTGGATATTCTATTTCAAATGCTTAAAAATATATTGTACTGTAGAGTCCAGTGAAGGTTAGGAAACTTTATTTTTCTTAAAACTATTATAGTTTATCAGGGCTCTACAATGTGACCAAAACACTCGCATTTGCGAGTTACTTTTGTAAAAATTGAGTAATAATTCTATATTGATAGCCAGACCACGAGTTGATATTTCCAGAACATTTACATTCCCTCAACGAACGTATTTTTCAATTTATATTCCGACATTGATTATCCAGTCTTTTAAACATCACAATTGACTCAGACATAAAAGTTTTAAATCACATACTATTAATGCTTGCAAGTGACCACGATGAGCAAAAACCAAACCTGCATACACAATTTTTCGCTAAAAATAAAGTGGTTGAATCAACTGATCATGATGCAATATCGACGGAAGTATGAAGCCAAAATAGTGATGAAGGTTTCGGGTTCTAAAGCTGAAATGTGTAAATTTCACGATGTCTGGAAGTCGGAGATTTTGTGGCTCATTTTAATATATATGTCAATTATGTTTCCAGTAACGTTATGCATTGTGTTGTCTGCAGAAAGGCAGGCCCAGATATTACTGGCAAAACCAAATTTGTTATCGGAAATATATAGTTTAAACGTGAAAGTCTTGTTTATTAAATAAAATCTGAAACATGAAAAATGTTTCAATATATGCAGTGTGGGAAACCATTTTTAAAGTTACTCACCAATTTCGCCAGTATTGTGTGCTTTACAATACTAGTATTACCAGTATTGCTGGATGAAGAATACTAGAGTTTCCAGTATTGTGTGCTTTACAATACTAGTATTACCAGTATTGCTGGATGAAGAATACTGGAGCTTCCAGTTGGTATCGTGTGTTTTACAATACTAGTATTACCAGTATTGTTGGATGAAGAATACTGGAGCTTCCGGTATTGTGCATAGATCAACGATTCTGGTATTCCAGTATTGTAAATGCACGATACTGGTACATCCAGTATTGTATATATTAGTGTTTTATCTAAAGAAAAATAGAATGGCGCGGCGCCATGCCCCTTTTTCTGAGCGCCATGCCCCTTTTGATAAAAAAAACGTGGCGCCATGTATTGCCGATGTGCCCTTTTTCATTTCTTCAAACGATCAGTAATTTGTCACTTGAATTTTCAAAAAATCGTAAATAAATGTTTGTAACAATCCATTCTTCTTCATTTGCTGATTAAAACTAATTAGTCACTACAATGACAATTTTATTACATGTTATAAGCCAATCAACGGACTATAGAATTTTTGTTTTGATTGCGTAATCTTTGATCTCACCTGGACAAAGAATTCAATCAACGATAATATTTTTTTTATTGTTATGACATGTACTCAAAATGCCACAGTATGTATTTAAAGTGGACATATTTTTGTAATCGTCATATGGGCGCAATTTCGCATTGGGAAAGTTGCCGTCAAAATTTATAATTCATAGTATCGTATCGTCATTCATTGCACGATTCGTCTCAATGTCTGCCATAACGAACTATTTTTGTCAAATTTATGAAAATGTTGATATCATGTTTATTGAAATCTATCGTATCCATTAAGTATTTTGAAAGTGATTTTCTCGAAAAGTCATAACTTTGATCAAAGAAACCAAGGACGTGTAGTCCTTTGAAGAAACTAAAATAAAATAAAAATGGTGCGATCAACAGGCGTTCGCAATCCACCAAAGCTACTTTTAATCAAACAAACTTTTGATGTATTTATTCTCATTTCTGTGAAATGAAATCTTAGTTCTCATATTTTATATTTCATTTATATGCAAAGGTTGGCCATTCAATTCGTTGAAATGCACTGCACAGGACGCATATAAGTTTTTTTATATATTGATCAGCATCCGGGTAACAATTGCGTTCTATTTATAGAACTATTTACAAACAAACACCTGTCTGCAATTAAAAAAAATAACTACAGTATTTTTATTCCAATTGTTGCAATTTGATTATGAGGTCTGAGAAATAATTATTTATTTTACAACTTGCTTCATTATATTCTTGTTTATTCATAATTTAAAAAAAAAAAAAAAAAAATCTGTTCCACTAAAGTGACTAATGGTCTCAAAATCCTGGCTAAATCCCTGTGTACCTGTGTCATGTGTGTATGAATAAGGCCAGAAAACAGTACCGTCCCTATTTTTTAGGCCTACCCTAGCACATTTTATTGGTATTTTTTGCAAAATGCCACTAAGTCATCACATTTTGGTTAAGCACTCTTAACAGTGCTTAACCAAAATGTGATGACTTAGCGGCGTCAAGAAATCAAAATAATTTTGAAAAATAAAATGGTTTTACCTACCTACCTACCCTATTTTTTCTATGTGCCCTTTTTGGTAAATTCTACGTGCAAAGTGCCCTTAAAAAAAAAAAATACCATGCCCCTTTTCAGTCCTAGATAAAACACTATATATACGATACTGGATTTCCGGTATTGTAACATTACAATACTGGTATTTCTAGTATTGTATAGTGTAACAATACTGGTAATACCAGTATTGTAATATTTACAATATTTCCAGTATTGTAAATATTATAATACTGGTATCGTCACGGTATGTGTTTTCGTGCGTCATCTGTTTTCGTTTTATCCATTTTATTTTGACTTCCACAGCGCACGCATTATTTTTGACGTGTCTTCCGGTTTCTATTTATGGAACATAAACAAGACTACAGCGTGACATCTGTAAAAGATGCTAAAGTTTGCTTTTAAAGACGTAAGTACCAAGAACAGTGAACCTACCTACTGAACCATACTTTTTGTAATGCTAAAAATTTACTTCTTTATAAAGTAGCTGGAAAAAAATCCAGAAGGGCTATATAAAGTTTAACTATGTCATCTGCCTCTCAGACACCGGCTCTTCCTGTCATGGGGTCACTGATCGTACTTGTAAACAAAAGAGCTGACTGAAATGTGCCTGTTTCTTAAATAAAATACATGTCACTTTGCAGTGCATTGTGGTTTCAGCACTAAAAAAAACATCAAAAGTAAACACAATTTTGAAAGTGGTAATTTTCAAACATTCTGTTATTTTATTTAGATGTAGTATGATTTGGTAGATGGCCAGAACCATGAAATTTTAAAACCAGCCATTTCCGGATTATATATTCGTTTCCATCCCGTATATCGGCCTTGTTTTTACTTCACACGAAAACAGATGACGCCATTTTACTGACAACAAAAGTTGCCAGATAATCGAGAATATATTAAAATACAAGAATGGCTTTAAAAACAATCTTATGTACAAAGAAATATTTGGATCTCCTGTACTTGGCGATCACAATACTGGTATACTAGTATTGTCCACAATACTGGTATAAAAAAAGATTCCAGTAATGTATTCTAGTATTGTTCCAGAAGTTATTTTTTGGAAGTATTGTATATATTAACAATACTAGAACAA
This sequence comes from Bathymodiolus brooksi, assembly GCA_963680875.1. Classification (NCBI taxonomy): domain Eukaryota; kingdom Metazoa; phylum Mollusca; class Bivalvia; order Mytilida; family Modiolidae; genus Bathymodiolus; species Bathymodiolus brooksi. Next base: position 50,984,943 of record OY804577.1, read on the forward strand.
TACTAGAATATGATATTAGTATAAATTGATAACAATGTGTCAAGTTGTCAATGTGTATTGTAGGACAGGAAATGGCAACATGAATTGACACTTTTTCAAAAGCAAAAAAACACAAAAAAACATTATCTTATTTTTTTATTGATTTAAGCACTATTCACTATTTCATTATATAAGTATTGGGATAACATATTTGCAAGTTTTCAATAATAATGTTAATTATTCAAATGTTCATACACAGCTGTTGTTATCAGGCAAATTCTCAAATCTTCAATGGTTTTGTTTTTAAAAACGGTATGTTGGCATAGGACATCCACAGTTTCTTGAGAATTGCTGATATTTTGCTGTAGTTGTTGTTTGGTCATTCTCATAATATTGTGTAAAGAATTTTTGATTGAGATAGCCGTCTCTATATTTGGATCATCAGCGATGTCATCCTCATTGTTGTCTTGTGTATTTGCAAGTAATCTCTTCCGATACTGGTACTCTGTTTCGTCATCTTGCCGTTTCCGTTTTACAGCATGTCCAGTAGGTTGCTGTGATGGCACTTGGACGGTTCTTTTGCTGTCGTAGCTGGATGAATTTTCCCGCCACAGTATGGTTGCTTGATCTTTGGCTTTAGTTGTAGAGTTGATAGCCCCCGACGACAATTCTTGTAGAAAGTCTTTTGCCCAGTTTGGTGCATTCTCTGATGTTGCCATATTGATACAGTGAGTCAACTTCTTGTTTCGGCTGACCTCATTTTTCTTAATTCTCTCAGAATAAATTGGTGGCGTTACTGGTTCTATGGGTCTGGTGATGTTGTCTATGTCATCAAGTTGCTGTGATGTCCAGTTTTTAAAATAGTCATTTTTGTGTCTTGCTTAACTCTATCTAAAATAGACATCTGCTTTGGAAAAGCAGGGAATAAAGATGATATACCAGTCATGTTTACAATTGTATAATGAATTGACAATGGTTTAGAGGTGATATTTATGGCCGAATTTGTTCACTTCAGCTTATATAAGCACTTTGATCTTGTTTCATCAAGAAAAATCATACTCACTAAAATAAACAAGTAAGTGTAAAATAAACATTCAAAAATAATTTAAACAATAAATCAAAGGATGTCTTTGATCGTTTGTTCTTTAATTAATAAGCTTGGATGTAATTTTAAAATCACATACAATTATTTATGGTTGATTATTACTAATATAAATATAATCATGATAATTGTTAAATAATAAAATTTTAATTACAACCTAATTGGGCCATTTTAATTGGATTAATTAATGTTTCAAATAGTTGGTATTTAAGGAATAATACCTTTGATCTTGCTTTAACTGTATTAACTCAGTTACAACAACACAAGCTATAATTTTAAAATATAAAGGGTTCCAAATATCAAGGATGAGTCAGATAAGTCATCATGGCTAACTTTTTCACTGATATTGCACCAAATGTAATATTTAGCAAAGATCCAACAGCAGTTATTGACTACTATGTACAACACAAACTACCAGGAGATGTGTGCAATTGTCCAACATGCCAGAGTTCAATGGAAATGGTAACCAGACCGACAACATCCGCTAAAGATGGTTTTGGATGGCGCTGTGCCAACCAAAGATGTCCGAAACGCCATACATACCGTACCATTCGTGCTGGATCATTTTTTGAAAGGTCTCGCATCACCTTAGATAAATGGTTATACGTCACATACCTATGGAGTCAAGGAACAAAAGTTAATTCTGTAGAAAGACAAGTACAGATTGGCGAGAAGACCGTAATACAGATGTTTCAATACTTGAGAGATGTCTGCTCCACTAAACTACTATCAACTCCAGTTGAATTAGGTGGACCAGGTGTGATTGTCCAAATTGATGAAAGTCTTTTTAATCACAAATCAAAATACAATAGAGGGCGACGGGCCAGCAAAGAGCAGTGGGTTTTCGGTTTAGCAGATACATCCAACAAGCCTGCCATTACCTACATGGAAACTGTTGACAAAAGAGATGCCGCAACTCTTTTACCTATTATACAACGTGTTGTAAAACCAGGGACAATCATCCATTCAGATCAGTGGAAAGCGTACCATAACATCAGCTCACGACTGCAGCTTAGCCATGGCACAGTTAATCATTCGCTCAACTTCGTGGACCCTGCAACTGGCATACATACTCAAGCAATCGAGTCGTACTGGGCTAAAGCCAAACAGAAGTTTAAAGAGATGAAAGGTGCGTCATCACATCTACTACCCAGTTACCTAGATGAAAGAATGTGGAGAGACAGATGGGTACCACAGGTGACAATGCATTTACAAACATTCTCATACATATTTCAGAACAATATCCTGTGTAAAAGTGATATTTATTATGGACATGATAGACTCTTTATAATTCTAGTGCTAGTACATTATATTGTGAATGTGATGTTATTATTCATAATCATGTTGTTCATCAAAGATTATTAAAAATTTGATGCCATCTACAAAAATGTATGATCATCTATAAAATAAATAAAATGTAAATTATGACATGTTGTTTTATCAATTATTATATATCCTGGTATTGCATATTTTTATTTACGAACAGTATTGTTAACAATACTGGAATAATTTTTTATACCAGTATTGTCAACAATACTGGTATACCAGTATTGTGATCGCCAAGTACAGGAGATCCAAATATTTAACTAGCCATTCTTTCAAAATTCCAATCGTCATATGAATGAAGGGTTAACAATGTTAATCGCTAGGCCCTATATCGGACAATCGATAATAGCACGAAAACCGATAACACGATGCTAATACCAGTATTGTAAATATTACAATACTGGTATTACCGATATTGCGGCCGGCTGCTTCATATTATCCAAAATACCTTTTTAATTATCAGGGCACCCACTTTTAGGGCGAATGTGTAGTTAGGGCGAACGGACCCGATACCGTACTAACTAAATAAATAAATTGAAACTCGACACTTACATCATCCATTTTAAATACCGAACTTGTTATGGTTGCATATTGTAGAAAACGAAATATAAGAAATCATTAAATATATATTCAATATTACCTTAAAGGAACTAGTCTATTCATAAATATTTGAGTAAGACTAGAAATTCTTTGAGTAGACCTCGCACACACGTTTGCCATTGACATTGTCGCCATTGAACCTGAACTGAAATTATGCAATACGTTTCCGGTATGGCTCAGCTTATATTCCGGAAACGATTTCAGTCTAAAACTGGACAATATATACATGTATATTACAGAAACCGATTCCTGTAGACATCAGGTGGGTGAAAAAATTAAATGACTCAAATTATATTGTAAATATATACAAAAATAAACTTTTGTATCTAGTATTTCATTTTTCGAATGATCATGGAAAATAAATTAGGATAGTTTTAGGGCCGGTTTCCAGTTCCTGAAAGCAGGGAATTATACAACAATAATTGTTTTATAATTCCCTGCTGAAAGTGAGGGCAAGCTTTTGAAGTGTACCGAAAAGTGTGGGTGGGCAATTGAGTTTCTTGAGACGACCTGAAAGTGGGACAATTTGGCTTCCAAGCAGCACATTCTCTGCTTCCATGTCCAAGTTTCATCTGTTTCTAAATTTTACACCAAAAAGAGTGGGGCAAAAGTTTTGTCCCCTTGTCTGATTACGATACGTATAATAATTAATAGATACTCAAACCTCACTTATACACAGAGCCACATTAGAAAAAAATGAGTTCTTTAAGAGTAAAAACCACATATGTATATCATCCAGCTATTGAATTTATTTCGAAAGGAAAATTCAATAGAGTAATTCAAAAGCATGTTATAGATTTTCTAAGCAAATAACATGGTGTGAATTCGTCAAAACATTCCTAAATATAGTATCTGATATACTTTATATTTTGTTAAAATTATCCGTTTTGACATTTCTATAGTAAAGATATGAATATGCTATATTCAGATCTTCATAACGTAGGTTACAGTATTTTTATTCAATTTAAAAAATAAACAGATTTATTCTGAGCCTATGTGAATAAATTTGGTTTTACGAGATCGGCAAGTTTTTTATTTTTTATTTTTTATTGTTTGTTTGTATTTTTTGTGTTATTTGTGGATATTAAATTAATACAACGAACATTTTACTTATTTCATAATTTTTATTCTTTAAAAGAAGTATCCTTTTTAAACTTATATAAAATTTGCCTTTAATTTGTACGATTAATAATAAAAAAAAAAAAAAGGCATATAAATCAGCAACTTGTTCATCAAATAATTGTCATGAAATTGAAATTTTAGCTTGTTCTAATATTTTATAATATGGCTGTTTTTTGGAAACATGTGTATATTGTATGGAACAAAATGGATTAAAAATCTCGTTAAAAGCATAACGTAGGTTAGAACACTTCCCGGTCCTTTCCTCATTCACGATTTATTACCGGGTTTGTAACTAGATTAACACGACGGGTCGTGCCACTAGTGGAGCAGGAACTGCTTACCCTTCCGGGGCACACGAGTTCACCCCCGGTTTTAATTGGGGTTCGTGTTACTCGATCTCTAGTTTTATATGTATGTTTTGTAAATCGTTGTTTGTCCTTTTGTTGTACTTTTTCTTTTGGCCATTGTGTTGTCTGTTCTTCTTCGATATACGGATTCTGATTGTCCCTTTGGTATCTTCAAACTCTTCTTACAACAGTTAACAGTAACCCATCTTGGCTAGCCAAGGGTTATGATCCGCTCTACTCATGAAGATGAGCGAGAGCGGATCGTAAGCCTTGGCTAGCGAAGATGACAGTAACCACGCTTTTATACGACCATCATGATGCAACTACGTTTTACATAGAAACCTAAACTATTATTCGTATTCAATTGATTTATTTATCCAAAATGGAAATCTGGTTTACATTTTGACGATAAAATTAGAAGGCTGTTTGAACACAATACATTACCGTACTCGGAATTCACTTGTAGCTTATGCACAGTATGGGTACCTGTGCGACGCAACTGACGTGTTTACGTAAAGTTTGTGGGCACGTTACCGTTTCCGATCATCGACTGTCAAAAACGGAAGGGTTCAATGTAAGTTTTTATGTTTATATGTGGTAATAAACATTGCTAATGAAGACAAAAAATTACAGACACCCGCTGATATAATACCTTTATATGCCAGGAAAATTTAAAACATATCTGTTGAACGGAAATATCCTTTTTTTACATTTAAACTTGATTTTGATGTTGCGTAAACATTGACATACATCATTGTTTTCTCGCTAAAATTCAGCAAGGACGACCCTGATATTTTCAAAGAAGCTTCTTCGTACAACCAATTATCACCACACAAAGTAATGTCTCGTTCCAATTGACATTTTTTGTATAAATATAATCTTATCATTTTCAATGACTGTGGGCATCTAAATGTGTAAAATGTGTTCGTATTACGTATTCCTAGCCCACAGTGTAACATTAAAATGCCCAGTCATTGTAAATGATAAGATTATAATTATACAAAAAATTTGTTCAACAGATATGTTTTAAATTTTCCTGGCGTATAAAGGTATTATATCAGCGGGTGTTTGTAATTTTTTGTCTTCATTAGAAATGTTTATTACCACATATAAACATAAAAAATGACATTGAACCCTTCCGGTTTTGACAGTCGATGATCGCAAACGGTAACGTGCCCACAAACATTACGTAAACACGTCAGTTGCGTTGCACAGGTACCCATACTGTGTTATGTATATTTACGGTTTATTGCAATTTGAACATTTATCATACATGAATGTGTGCTTACTCTAGTCATCCATATTAACCTGCATGTACATGTATATATATTTATTAAAAAGTCGCGGTAATGAGTTGTGTTTTTTTAAGACTAGCGGTAATGTGCTGCTACCCTCAAACACAGGCAAATTTGACATTCCAGATTCGTGTGGTAATGAAACAAAGCTAAATGTCTTATACATTTGATTTTTGTTCTTGATTTTTTTGCTTTGTTTGTTTTGTTTTGTTTTTGTTTTTTGTTGCTTTTGTTTTTGTTTTTTTTTCGTGTGGGAGGGTGAGGGTAATAAAATGAACGCAATACATTACCGCTACAGTTTCAAAATTGACATTACCGCGACAAAATACCATACATTACCGCGACAATTTTTCTCTACATTACCGCGACATATCTAACTCTACCTCTTCCGTTAGCCAGTTACATACATGTAAAATTATTATTGATATCTGTTGTACCTGTTGCCCCCTGCTCACCACGGGGAGGTGGAAGTAGGATTTTGAGCAGGATATATAATTGATACAAATATTTACAGATTAAAAGCTAAAATGCTATAAAACTGTCCTATGATTGTCATTAAAATCGGTCTGTTAAAAACACTACCGACAGTTCCTAGGAAGGAGGCAACACTTTAAACGCCATTTGCTTCACATATTCTACTCGTAATAACTGTCCATTTTTGTACTGGTCTTGCAACTCCCTTTTCTTCTGCAAAATTTCACGGTCGCGCTTTGCCAATAAGACGGGAGTCTTGGTCGCACGTATTTTCAGATACGTTTTTGTCTGTGTACACTTAATTTTTTCCAAGAAATCAAAGTTGTTTGGGTGAGTGCTGTATAACATACTGCCAAACTGGTTATGAAAACTTTCACAACCGTTCGTTGTCCTCTTCCCTTCAATATTTGAATCTGCCCATATCTATCTGTGGTGGGAATACTGCTGAATCTGAACATACGTATGTATTTAAAACATAGTCTCCAAATTTTACGACCTTTTCACAGTTTGGAGCTTCTGAAAACAAATCAAAAACAAAACATTCCTCTACTTCCACTGGTTCTAAGAAACTTAGTCCGAAGAAGACCTTCAACCAATCCCCAGTAGGTGATTCCTTGTACTTATATTCCCTCACTAAGCCTAGACTTTGGATCTTCCTATACCATGTCTGTGATAAGTGAAACTGACAAGTCTTTACACTTACGTTGGGACAGAAGTGTTTTGCAGCCTCGTGTACGCTAATTTCAAAGTCGAGATGTAGACATGATGGATTTAAAGACAATTCGTTGTCTGTGCAAGCATCAATGAGATGTTGGAACATCTGTATATAACACTCTCTGGATTTACATGGGAGAAGGAAATAAACGCATTGTACATATTGTCCATTCTTGTAAGCATGAATTGTGTACATCTGATAAAAGAATTTTATACAGTACTTGAAGGTTCCATCGGCAAATAACTGTACTTCAGGTTGGCACATGAAACGCAAATTTGTAAGAATTGTTATCATAACAATGTTTGTCTCAGAGTCAGATAGATAAATCTTTTTTACAAGACGTTATTTCATATTCTCTCCTCGCGAAGTCGGTAGCTTAGGTTGCGTCTTGCGTCTTTGTCTGTAAACGGCCTGGCGAACTGATATTATGTCTTTCGGGAGCATCTCTTCTGAGTTATTTTTCTCTATTTCTTGAAATATCAACTTTGAAGGTCTTTCTGATGGCTCTTGGAGAGCCAAGTAGGGGCATGTGAATCTCTGAAGGACCCCATAGCCTTAGCCATAGACGTTTTATTTTGATTTTTTTCATTTTTGTGGGGGTATTTTCAACTATTTTTAGTTTATCTAGAACAATAATTAAGTAAATCACTTAGACTTCTGAATTCTGGTCGTTGATCATCATACACATTTACTTTGTAACCAGGAAGGCCATCATTTCATTATATAACATATATATTTGATATATTATTTTGATAGCAATAGAACAGGTTTTATTGACTATAAAACAACTTAAGCAAGTAACACCTTGTTGCATTAACTGATAATGTTTGTCAGTGCTTTGTATAAAGTTTATGTTATCTTGACATTCTGCTGCACAGAAAATAACGCATTTATGAAAGTTTACCATTGGTATTTTGGACCTCAAATCCTCAATTTTGAGAGAAGTCTCAATCTGTCCACGGGGCCCCAACGCAGTCTTGTTCCGCCTTGAAAAATTTCTCCTGGAGGCCCAGCATATATACCATCTTTATTGAATATTAAATGTTTTTGTTTACAATTATACTTGATTATGCATCAGATTTGTATAAACCCTATAAAAACTGAAATACAGAAATCTATAAAGAATGTTGTAAATAGATGTTTACACGGCTGTTGTTCCTTTTAAGGAATTAATTGATTACTACTATTTGTCTAGCTGTCAACTTATATACCAGCCCCGGGTCCTGTGTGACAATGACATATGCATAAAAAATATGTACATGTGTACATTAATGACAAAGTTTACGAATATGTAATCTATATACATGTACCAAAGTATTCATCACGTTATCTACACACAGATAAGCAAGTAAGTAAACATTTACATTAAATATTTATGTCAAAAACTGCTAACGATTTTTGTTATTACAAGTATATCAAATGCATAACTTGTGGATGTTTTTTTTTAATTTATTTTTTATCTCTGCTCATTTAACTAGTTAGAGTGCTCACAGGGCCGGCCTCAGAGGTGCAGGGCCCAATTGCTGTTCTCTGCAAAACATGTAATGTGTTGTGTGTACTTAAACAGCCGAGAGTAGATAAAGCGGGGCACAGTTGGGAGCAATTGTTCCACTGAATTGGCTTAATGCCGGTCTTGCGTACTCGTGTAGATCTAGTGCGGTACGATCTCCTTTCACGTTTGGTTCCTCTCCTGGAGCTTGGCCCACCACTTTTCAACCCACTTCCAAAGCTTCCCCCCCTCCCCATTTTCTGGTCCACACCGAAAGCTAGTCCCCATCCCCCCTTTCCTGTCCATTCCTACGCCTCTGAAGTTATATGACTTTTTATTTAATTGGAAAGAGACGGTAACTGGATGGATGTGTCTGAACGGTGACAACAGAATTTGTGGGGTGACTTGCAAATCTACAAAAATAAATCATAAACTACATCTCTAAATTTCCAAGCTTTTTTCAGTAAAATCTTATTTGAAAACTCCTTGTGTTACATTTTTTTTTATTGAAGATTAAAACAAGACTCTTCCTGTTTAGTATGCTTCACCAAAGGCAATATAAGAAAGTGATATGACAATAATACAGTCACCTATTACTGATTATTGACGGATTGCAATAAATTTTGCCTGTCAGCAATATTAGTCAAAGTTAAAATGACAAGTAAAATTTATATTTATGATTACGTCGACAATCCTGAAGAAGGTATACATTCTTGGTTTATTGTGTTTATAACTGTCAGCAAATGCATTCGAGAAAAATAGCCGACCCCTTTTTATTTAAAATTGTATGACCGCAACGGTGGTGTTGTTGTTTGCGTGCTCCAATTCGAGTGCGGTAGATCGTAAGTTCAAAACAAAGACTACAAAATTGATAATTGCACGCAGGCTACCATTAAGAAGTAAGAGTAACATCTGGTTAACTTGGAATCAGAATAATGTGCTCCAGTGGAGTGACATATCTACCCTAAACTGTGTTCTACCCAAAGACTGTTGTTTCATTGAGCTAGCACTGCGAAAATATATCCAAACGTGTTAGTCTAGAACAAACGGACATCAAAAATCTCATCAAATGTAATTTGTTCTCGCCGTGAAAAAACTGAAAAAAATATTCACATGTCGTTAAACAACAATCACCTACCCACTCTCTCATTTAAATTATGCGCATATTTTAAAATTGTCTCAAATATATTTTCAGGTAATACATATTGATGGCAGATTTTAAAACATCAAGTAACAGTTCAGAAGAAGCCATAGAATTTCTAGAGTTGTCGTTAGTGTTTGATGTCTTCCAGTTTCTAGTTATTCTTGTTTCTCTTAGTGCTGGACTTATCCTGCTGGTAGCTCTCCCAACTATAAAAAGGAGACATTTCGCTACAACATGGATGCTAGTTCTGTTCGGATTTCTCCACGAATTTTATAGTGTAATCGTCTTAGTGATTTTAAAATTTAACGTGAAGCCACCAGTCATATGTATGGACAGTCACATAACGTCAATGCTGGTGACGATTTTCATTTTGTGTACTATTCTAACATCAGCACTGAAAACAACAACGAAATCGCCATTTCTGAGCATCTTTATATGGATTTATTTATTATGTTGTTCTTCATTTTTAGCTCAAAGAAAAGTGGATGGGAAAGTTGTAGACTTAAACATTGAAGTGAAGCCAACATTCCACTTCCATCTAACTTCATGTGGTGCAAATTTATATCAGTCACCATTCATACTTTATGAATACCTATTCATCTACATTCCAATGATGTTATTTTTTATTGTATTGAGAAAGCAACAGTCTAGAAAAGGTAAGATATGCTTCAAATACACAATAATACAGTACAAAAGTAAATAAAACAAGAGCTTCGTCTGAACAAACATGTAAAGATGACAGTTGTACATGTCATTACGGTTTGGACTGAAGAAAAGTTCCTTATAATGCCTTTGTATTTAAAATTTATGCAGATCTTGGCTTGAAATAATGCAATTTTGGTCAATGTAATAATTTTCTTTTTTAAGTAATGGTTGCCATCATGGATAGAGTTCGAACAAATCGGATATATATTTCAGCTTTTAAAATCGCCTATAACAAAACAACACATACAAACATACATACAAACATATTAAATAAAAACATACATCAATTTATGCAGATCAACATACACACAAGATAAAAAGCAGATATCAACTGAACTAAAAATTAAAGGTTCGTGCAGCAAAAAATAAAAAAATATAAAAGGAATGACATTTTGCATATAAAAGGTCATCTGCATGCACTACACTAGCTGCTGAGGCTACGGTTCCGCAGCTAGCACTGCACTGGCATGAGCTGTCGTACCATTTTTGAATTAAAATTTTAAAATGTTCTAATGATGTTTCTTGTCTCAAGTGATTAGGCAGCTCATTCCAGATTTGTGCAGCGCTATACCTAAAAAATCTTTAAAAAATAATTATATTTTTCAAATAAATTAATTATGAAGGTTATTCCAGAAACGCGTCGTGTGCACTAAATTTGATATCTACGTTTTCATTAGTGTACAATACACGCTACAAACTTATACATTGATTTCATTTTGTACTACTGCAATTTATTTGAATTTTATTAATCTAGTGAATATGAAAACATGTTAGTGGGGTTCGTGTAGCTCGATCTTTAGTTTTCTGTGTAATGTTTTGTGGATCGTTATTTAACCTTTTGTCCGTTTTTTTTGGCCATTGTGTTGTCTGCCCTTTACAGCTTCTGATTACCCCTTTGGTATCTTCAAACTTTCCTTATTTATGTTTAAAAAAAAAGAAGAGTTTTGTCAATAACAGACTTCTATAACCGTAATCTTTTGTATTTATTTATCATTTCAGATTTACACTTTTGGAATATACGTATTCTGTCACCATGCTCATCTGATGGATGCTGTCGAAATTGTTCAAAACAAAACCATGTTATTCAGATCGTATTATTGTATTTGAGTATAACTGTTTACTTTATACGTCCACTTTTTATTGTGTACCATCTCATGTTCGGGGAAATGTATTACGATGTTATCACTAGTGTCGTTGTCATGGGAACATACTCCTTTCTGTGCTTAGAAACTTTCACCCGACTTGGGAAATGTGAAACAGACTCTAAATACAGTAACACGTTCAAGATATAGTCAAACAGGTCACGTGATTGGTTAGATTTTCAGGACTACGAAAAACGCAAGACATAAAATACCATAGATTGGTGCTGCTATAATACTCGTCACAACTCAAATCGGTCTATTCCGAAGCGGATTCACCCGAAGTTTGCCGATTGCTGCTGCAATATGTTTGAAACAAGTCCTCGCTGGAGCTTTCGTATACACAAAAGCTGACCTAAAGTCACAGATGGAGTAGAATATCATATCCACTGAATATATTATTATTTGGAACGTTGGTTTAAGAATGGTGATAACCAGTTTCAAAGATGGCTGACTAAATGAAATCCTCATTCAGTACTTCACTTGCAGTCATTTATATGAGGTTAAAATTGTATGACTTGATTTGTACATGAAGTTATTTGTAAGATTAAATATTAGAAATCAGAAACAACAGCTGTATGATGAGTTTGAACTTGTTGATGCTGAATTTTTATGAAGTAAATTAAAATAATATGGGAAAAGATCATGACCGAATGTGTATTTTTGTCTAAACCAAGTGGAATAGATTCCAAGTAAAACATATATGAAAGACAGCATGGACAAAATGGACTTAGAAAACTATTTTTTTAAATGAGGTTAACTTATAAGTTGTTGCAGTGAAATGTCCATATCAGAATTAGCCTTCTTGGTTACAGTTCCTGCAATCTAATTAAAAGTTGATGTTTGTTGTTTGTTATATCTTTTTTCTTTGGTGACACACCAAGGGTTGGTCTGCTTAATAGTCCTGGATGGGTTAACTAATGGAAGGCCACAATATATACATATACATGCATATCCAAATTTAGGGTCTGACACGACCTGATTACAAACTTTGGGAAACCATAAACATTTTCCAACAGCAATGCTTTTCTCCACCTTGTCTATGATGGAAGCTGCAGACTAGAGGTTGGTCTGGTTAAAAGACCTGAACAGGTTAACTATTGGAAGGCCCACAATAGAGGCACACATTTATGCTAGCTTCACATTGATTCAAGGAAGGCAAGCAATTGTGTAGAAACTAAACACTTTTACGGAAGAAAACGTGGTGTTGCTACAAAAATTGTACATATATTTACTTCAGTCGGGAATTCTTTAACACTTTTACAGAAGAAAACGTGGCATTGTTACAAAAACTATACGTATTTACTTAACGAGGTTTTTTTTTTCTTTACTATGAAAACTGATTTACATGCACACTTTCAACAATAACACATAACATTGGATTTTTACATTGATATTTTACACAGATATATAAAGACGTATCGATAAATATACTCTATTGTGGACCACGTGAACATCTGCGTGAATAGATATCATAATCAATGTTGCACCGTTTATGCGGCATACATTTGTTGTAGATGAGGAAGCATAGCTTTTATGGTCTTTTGTGATTTTCTATGGTAACAAAAACAAAAAAAAACAAAAAAAACAAAGAAATAGAAAGCAAAGTTAAAAAAAAAAAAAAAAAATGGATCATAGGAACTACGGTTTCGCAACCAACTAGCATTTATCGTATATATATAACCAATGTAGCGATCATCTGGTCACCCATGCACTATGTTCAATTATATGTAAGTCTAGGTTTTGATAAGCATTACTTCCTTCATTTTCACGCAGGGTGATTCTTTGTTGATCTTTGATCCATTAATATCAAATTTTAAATAAAAATGAGAAATAATGGACACTATTAGTCATTTTTGGCACTCATATCTCGGAAACAGTAATAGGTACACGACAAATGGTAACAAGTCGTTCAGGCCCAAATGCTTCAGACTGGACCTTTTGTGAGGAAACCAAATGGAAAAAAACTGCATACAAATTAAAAATTAAAATATTTTGAAATCCAATTGTTCTATGCCACAGATATTCTTAATATGGTTGCAAGGATGAACGGTTGCTAGGTACTTTTCCAAAATTATAAAGTCTGAGAGTCTTCCAAAATAATAACCAAGGTTGGAATTCAAATATTTGTGAACTCCAATTGTTATTCCGGTTCTAGAAATGTCAATTGCTAGAACATTTTCCAACAAAAATAATATGTCTCATTGTCTTCCGGGGATATATGCCAAAGTTGGAATTCAAATATTTTCCTGATGATACGAAGGCACTGTGTACTGTCTTAAGACAAAACAAATTCTACCCTCGGCCCAGAAAAGATTGTGTAATAAACAAAAGAAATATCTATTTTTAGTAACCACGGCCATCCTTAATAAAGACACAGTATCCAGATTTCGAGCATCTTTCCTCCTAATGCTGTGTCGTAGGGAGAAGCAACAAATACACAAAGTGTATATTCTTTAGTTTGACCCGATCGGGGATACTGAACACCTACAACACTCGAAGCAAGAACGCTAACTATTTTACCACTGACAGATGGTTCTTTCTGCTTGAGGTAAAATATTTGAAATATGAAAAAAATATCCAATGCACAAACAATGTAGATATGTTTTAGAGGATTCTAAAGAGTGAATAGGGACCGTCGTGGTCGTGATTGTATGGTTGTTGGATTTACAACTACCTTATCACCACTAACCCTGTGAGCTCGAATCCCGCTATGGCGAGGTGTACTCGGTACAACATAATGTAATAAAGTTTGTTAAGTGACTTGCGACAGGTCGGTGGTTTTCTCTGGGTACTCCGATTTCTTCCACCAATAAAACTGACCGCCACGATATAAATGAAATACATGTATTGTTGAAAGTGGTGTTAAACACCATAACCTCCCTAAAGAGTGAATATCAAGAACATGAAATAATACGACATGTATTTATATATCTTATTCATGAACACGATTTATAAAACCATTAGATATAATTGATAATTATAATAAGTTTTCTTGGAGTCATATATATATCTCAGATTTTGTCAAGTTCTCAACTTGGAATTTCACAATCTATTAACGTGGTTGTCTAGATGCTTTTTCGGGAGCGTAGCTATCATTGGCTATAATCCGACAGCCCGTTAATCCGACAGTCCGATAGTCCGACAGCCCGATAGTCCGTCAGTTCGATAGTCCGACAGCCCGATAGTCCGTCAGTTCGATAGTAAGTCAGTTCGATAGTCTGACAGCCCGATAGTCCGTCAGTTCGATAGTCCGACAGTTCGATAGTCCGACAGAGATGTGTTTGTTTTTCACTTTCACCGTTCAAGTAAGACCAGCAACAAAGTAAAAATTCGCGGGAATACATAAGAAAGATCCAATGCTTATCAATTTTCTTGAATATTTGTTTGAATTAGTACTTGCATGACGGAATCTTCATTCACTTAAATGAAGAAATAGTCAACTTCTATAATTCAATGTAAACCTCAAAGTGAGGACCATATGATTTTCAAGGGGGGGGGGGGGGGGGGGGGGGTGGGGAGGGGGGTATTTTTGGATCAAAATGTTTTTTGGACAGAGCCGATGTAGTAGTAAATTTGTTCCGGACCGAAAAGACTGTCTTGGCTAGTTGAGCCGACCGCAACAATAGGCAAAGTTAGGGTCTAGGCAATATATTCGGATATTTTTTCTTTGCAATTTCTAAAGCAAATGTTTTGAATATTAATTTGACGAACATATTTTAATATATGCCAGTTTGACGACGGAAATTCACAGTACACAAAACTTGACTAAGCGAATATTTCTTATAAATGGGGGTCTAAAATATCGGTATTAAAATAGAACTTGAAAGACAACCATAAATTTCTTATCCTCAACAAGAAAAGAATATACTAGTATATGTAAAGAATATACTAGTATATGTAAAGAATATACTAGTATATGTGAAGAATATACTAGTATATGTAAAGAATATACTAGTATATGTAAAGAATATACTAGTATATGTAAAGAATATACTAGTATATGTAAAGAATATACTAGTATATGTAAAAAGTGGTTGCCATTTGAAAATGTCCTTGGTGTTTGAAATTTCAGTGCAGTGTTGCAAAATGTTTGTTTTTATAAATTAAATGTCTTTTGTCTCTGTAATATAGTATATACATATCATATGTTTTTATAAATTAAATGTCTTTTGTCTCTGTAATATAGTATATACATATCATTTGTTTTTATAAATTAAATGTCTTTTGTCTCTGTAATATAGTATATACATATCATATGTTTTTATAAATTAAATGTCTTTTGTCTCTGTAATATAGTATATACATATCATATGTTTTTATAAATTAAATGTCTTTTGTCTCTGTAATATAGTATATACATATCATATGTTTTTATAAATTAAATGTCTTTTGTCTCTGTAATATAGTATATACATATCATATGTTTTTATAAATTAAATGTCTTTTGTCTCTGTAATATAGTATATACATATCATTTGTTTTTATAAATTAAATGTCTTTTGTCTCTGTAATATAGTATATACATATCATATGTTTTTATAAATTAAATGTCTTTTGTCTCTGTAATATAGTATATACATATCATATGTTTTTATAAATTAAATGTCTTTTGTCTCTGTAATATAGTATATACATATCATATGTTTTTATAAATTAAATGTCTTTTGTCTCTGTAATATAGTATATACATATCATATGTTTTTATAAATTAAATGTCTTTTGTCTCTGTAATATAGTATATACATATCATATGTTTTTATAAATTAAATGTCTTTTGTCTCTGTAATATAGTATATACATATCATTTGTTTTTATAAATTAAATGTCTTTTGTCTCTGTAATATAGTATATACATATCATATGTTTTTATAAATTAAATGTCTTTTGTCTCTGTAATATAGTATATACATATCATATGTTTTTATAAATTAAATGTCTTTTGTCTCTGTAATATAGTATATACATATCATTTGTTTTTATAAATTAAATGTCTTTTGTCTCTGTAATATAGTATATACATATCATATGTTTTTATAAATTAAATGTCTTTTGTCTCTGTAATATAGTATATACATATCATATGTTTTTATAAATTAAATGTCTTTTGTCTCTGTAATATAGTATATACATATCGTTTGTTTTTATAAATTAAATGTCTTTTGTCTCTGTAATATAGTATATACATATCATATGTTTTTATAAATTAAATGTCTTTTGTCTCTGTAATATAGTATATACATATCATATGTTTTTATAAATTAAATGTCTTTTGTCTCTGTAATATAGTATATACATATCATATGTTTTTATAAATTAAATGTCTTTTGTCTCTGTAATATAGTATATACATATCATATGTTTTTATAAATTAAATGTCTTTTGTCTCTGTAATATAGTATATACATATCATTTGTTTTTATAAATTAAATGTCTTTTGTCTCTGTAATATAGTATATACATATCATATGTTTTTATAAATTAAATGTCTTTTGTCTCTGTAATATAGTATATACATATCATTTGTTTTTATAAATTAAATGTCTTTTGTCTCTGTAATATAGTATATACATATCATATGTTTTTATAAATTAAATGTCTTTTGTCTCTGTAATATAGTATATACATATCATATGTTTTTATAAATTAAATGTCTTTTGTCTCTGTAATATAGTATATACATATCATTTGTTTTTATAAATTAAATGTCTTTTGTCTCTGTAATATAGTATATACATATCATATGTTTTTATAAATTAAATGTCTTTTGTCTCTGTAATATAGTATATACATATCATATGTTTTTATAAATTAAATGTCTTTTGTCTCTGTAATATAGTATATACATATCATATGTTTTTATAAATTAAATGTCTTTTGTCTCTGTAATATAGTATATACATATCATATGTTTTTATAAATTAAATGTCTTTTGTCTCTGTAATATAGTATATACATATCATTTGTTTTTTTGTATTTGTATCTGCCTCTGATTTTCGTTAAAAAATAAACAAATTATATATAATGTACTTAGTCTGTCGGACTATCGGAAAGTTGGACTACTGGACCGTCGGACTATCGGACTGTCGGACTACTGGACCGTCGGACTATCGGGTTGTCGGATTATAGGTCTGACCCCAGTTTTTTCAAGCTACATGTGTTACATTATTTTTTTTTCTAGAATATTCTATAGCTAGTAACAGAAAGAAAGTCTATGTACATAACTAGGCCTGAATGTCCACAGTTAAATTCCTTGGAACTTTCCGGAAGTAGTTCGATTCCTTTCCTATGAAATTTAATTCCTATTGAATTATTTATATTCTTTGGCTACCGTGAAATCCACAAAGTTTCCTAGTCCTTTGGAATTGTTCATAGTTCAAGTCACGTGACTTTACTGAAGCAATAATGTGCATACATTCTAGCTGTTCTCTCGCCCCTATTTTAGTATGCAAAAACATCTAGAACGTGTATACATGACTTCTACCTATTTGTCCATACTAAAAACTGAAGGTCAAATATTAAAAACTTGCAAACAACTTTTTCTATTTTTTGGGGGGTAACCTATTTGCACTGAAAATGCAATATTATCTTTATCTTTGTCAATAAATAATATTCTCCATGAACCAATAATACACCATATTTATTACGTACGTGTATTAAACTGTCGACCTTTTGTTTTCTCCAGTCTGACAAACTGAGATGATAATCATGATCAAAAGATAATGCTACATAATCCTACATGCTATCTACTAAGACTCTAATTTTAATCATTTACAAAACGCCGTCAGCAACAATATTTTATCGCGATAAATTTTCTTTGTATTAAATTTTTACTATTAAATATTTGGTATTCAATTTTTTTTTGCTTCTATTATATTACGTGGGTCTTTCTCTGATAACTTTTCAAAAATACCGAGTTCGTGTCTATGTGAAAGGAAAATTTGTAACAAACATTTCATTTGCTACAGTCCGTTTAATTAATTATTCTTGAGACAGAATTAAGTGTTTGGCAAGCGGTTTTATCAAAGATATTTTTTTCTACGTCTTTTATTCCTATGGGGTGTAAATATTTGTCTTTACCGTCACAATGCCTTAACAGTCATTCTCAAAATTACGGACCACTTTCACAACAGAAATTGCAAAAAATAAACCTTAAGATATAGACTTACTGATGTTGTAATTTGCAAGAACTGGTATGCTGGATCATTTTCTGAAATTTTCCTCCACAAATGTCATCGATTTTATTTTTCATGAATATTTCAAATATACTACCAAAACTCTTGGTAACGGACGTTAAACAGATACCCGACATACAAACGTATCAAAATTGAACAAAAGAACTCAATTGTTTTAAAGTCTTATATAGTGTTTACTCTTACATGCTGGTATGAGTATGCAAATAAATGATCGATTGCAGAATTTTTGACACTGTTTTCACAGAACGTCAATGTGAATAAATGCGAAAAAACATGTGTTGAATACATAAAAAAGTTCAAAGTTTCCAATTTAAATTTCAAACAAATCACCAGACTATTTGCTATTTATATTTCATTTATTTTTTGAATACTTGAAACCTTCAAAATTGGAAATACATGCAAGTCAAATAATCTGGATCTTTCTATTCAAATATCAATCTAAATAAGACATGCTGAGTTTTGTAACGGAAGTTAATAGTGTATATGACACTTTGTTTCTAATTAATTCAAGGACTTGTATGCTAATTTCTGATTAACAAGGTTTATTTATAGCTTAATACCAAGTGGCTATATGAAATATACTCTTTCTTTTTCATGTACAACGTATTTTATCAATGTCATTACGATACATCTATCATTTTTGCAGTAAGATTCACCTAAACTAACATTAATAGCTGATTAAAATTCGAAAATGAAAAAGAGGCAAGGTAGTATTGATTACCGTAATAAACATTTTAATAAAGCAAAAGAACAAAACAACTTGGACAATCAAGGCAACAGGAATGCTTAAGGTTTGCTCAATTTTAAGAATCGTAACGGATGTTAATTTTTAAAAGTCTTCCAATCACCGAATTTGGATTCAATTGCGACACTTTCTGTTTCTGGTATATTAAACATTCGTTTACTTCTTCCATTTGGCAATGGTTCAGGTATCCTTTTAAGTATGTCCGACAAAGAAACCCAAAGTTCATCTGGTGGATTCGGCCATCTATAAATTCCTGCAATTTTTCCAGGACATTGTTCCATGAAGTTGACACAAAACCTAAACTTGTCGCCATAGGGTACCTCAAGTTTAACTAAGTTTGTGACCTTGAACTTGCACCTATACATTCCGTTCTTATTTGCGACACACCTTCTCATGATGGACAACAATGTTACCAAGTATCATCAATATCCATCAAGGCATTCAAAAGTTATGGACCGGACACGATTTGCACAGATAGACGGACGGACGGACGGACGGACGGACGGAAGGATAGACAAAGTGATTCCTATATACCTCCTGAATTTCGTTCGTGGGGAGGGGTAATGGTACCTCAAGTTTAACTCAGTTTGTGACCTTGAACTTGCATCTATGCATTCCGTTATTATTTCAGACACACCTTCTCATGATGGACAACAATGTTACCAGGTATCATCAATATCCATCAAGGCATTCAAAAGTTGTGGACCGGACACGATTTGCACAGACAGACGGACGGCCGGCCGGAAGGACAGACAAAGTGATTCCTATATACCCCCTGAACTTCGTTCGTGGGGGGTATAATGAGTAAACTAATTTAAATATTGATGTGCAAGTCGAAATAATTATGCATGTAATTGAATTGGTCTCTCAGGTTTTAACATCCGTTACCAAGTTTAACATGTCTTAATATCTTTAGGACAGATGCATTATTGTAAAAACAGGAATTAGAGCTTGATTTTTTTTCTGGTGCATTTGTAAACAGGTAATTTTAAGGAGTAGATGATTTAAATCTACATGTACGCGACATTTTTTGTCGGTAGTCCTTCTGAGATCGTACTTCAATATACAAAGTTTTGGGAGCTGTACTTTTTTGAATTTACACATAAATGCATATGTAAATAAATACATTTATAAACAAGACCAAAACCCAAACAAAATGGCCACAATTCTACCATAGGAAGCAATGAAAATGTGTGAAATCATATGGTTGAAAACAAATTAATATCCGTTACCGCTTTAACATCCGTTATTCCGGTAAGAAATTGATGATTCATTCATTTCATTTGATTTCTCAACATAAATTTGTAAGTCTCTTTGATTAAAATGAGACATTAAGCAAAGCAAATACAACGATCTTCTTTGAAGTAACCTTTTTGTCAAGTTTAGCAAGTGAGGCATGTAAAAAATAAACATCGATCATACAAACCTTGATTTTAGATATATATGTTCAGTACACCGTCATTGCTTTCACCTTGTATCAACGTGTTTACCAATGTTGATTGTTGACGTCACAATCGAACGTCGAAAATAGCACACCAAACCGCATCGGGTAAGACCTAACGTTCCATCTTTCGAGTATCGCTTGTTAATGGTCACGGTTGTTAACATTTTCATTCGTCTGGTTAAGCTAAATGATACATTTCATTGAATGTATTGTTAAATTAGATATTCTTTGACTTGAAATCTGTCTACCACCTATATGTTAGCCACCAATTTGTTGTATCAAATGAATAAATATCTGAAATAGGTGTCACGGATGTTAAATTCTTAACGGCGACATCAGTAAAAATATCATTTGACTATTTTTTCTCCAATATATCTTTCTAGACGCATTAAAATTTTATTTCATGTTTTCAACTAACATCTTACTATTAAACTTGCACATCTTTTACAACAGAAATTAATGCAGTCATTTTTGTATTGGATTAGCAATGGTCGGTAATGCTAGTTAAAAGAATATAGCGACAGTAATTGGTTAAAAATATAAAATTTCATCTTCCAACTCGTATTTTTAAATGTATCATTTTGAAAAAGGTCTTTGACAGACATTCAAAATATGTACATCTTGTGGCTAAAAACGTTTCATAAAAGAAATTGCGGCAAGTTGTAATAATGCGTTCTATAATTGACACACAATTTAAATCAAAATCAATAACAAATTGAACTTTATCCATCGATAAAAACACTCTAAACATCTACATATTGTTTTATTTTAAAATACAACGTTTTGTGTATTTGTTTCCGCGATGTCAAACATGTTTATGTCGTCCATTTGCACTCTGCTATTCCTAGTTTGCACGCGACACCGTGTTTTCTATAACGGGTCGTAATTTTGAGAATCACTGTTAAACGCACACTTTCTAACTTTTTCTTCAACATAAACCATAAAACCGATATGAATATAAACGAATAAATTGTTCTGTTGATATATGTAGAATTACTTATTTAATTTTTCTTATATCTACGGAGTATTTAAAAAGTTTGTGTCATAATTTTAAAGTTGAGATCCGGTGTCGTAAATTTTTTAGCTACCCATGAAAATTAGCTACCTCCAACTTCCGGTAGCTAATTTTCATGAGGCGGAGCTATACAAATTAGCTACCTATGAAAATTAGCTACTTGTAGCATAAACTTATAGGATTTGTCTCCCTTATTATGTTTAACAAAATACGAATTGTGTATTTCCAATGGAGGGACAAAATGAAAAACTGCATGTACATAAACAGGAAAAGAGTTACTGATTAACAAAGAGAGACATATAGATGATCTACACAATATAAAATAAAATAAACAATAGATATTAGTGGTGTTCATAGTTGAAAAACAAGATTCTACCTATATGGCTGTATAGCATGTGATTAAGTTACAAACTATTTTGTTTCAATTTACCATCGCGATGTATCATTTTTACAGCTAATATGAGTAGGCACGGCCTATAGAGAGGACGGAAGTATTTGAAATTAAATGATGCTGAAAATACCTTTATATCCCCTATGACATCCACTGGAAAGATACGAGAAAAAAGTATGGAATCTTTTATTGTTGAACTAAGGATAGTGCAAACATTGATGGCTAACTTGTTCTAGTACGCGGGTGGTATCAACCATTATATTTAAAAGGGGGTAGTAGACGCCGGTGTCTGTAAAATGAAAGTATGATGGTTTTTTAAGTCATAAGAAAAGAGTTTTATTACGAAAATATCAATTAATACAACCAACATAATAACAATATTGGCCTATACCATGCTATGCACAGCCTATACCAGGCGCGTAGCTCCCTATACGCCAACACGCAGTTGCGTGCACATCGGCGTGCTGAAAAAAAAATAAAGAGCAAAAAAAAAAAAAATAAGGAATAATAAAAATTTAAAAAAAAGTGGAAAACAAAGTCTCGTTGTGGCTTTTTGTGAAAATTCAATGTCATAAAAATTACGGCAGTGCTACCGCAGAGCGATCGTTCAGTGTACTACGTCGGTTGAAGACATATGTACGATCAACAATGAATAACGATAGGTTGTCATCGCTAGCATTAATGCATATCCATCGCGATTTCAGTGTGGATTTAGATAAAGTTATGGAGAAGTTCGTGTCTGCTAAGACACGAAGAACAGATTTTGGGCAATTCTAAGTAAATTCTGTCTAACAAATCATGAAGTCAATGTGTTGCCTATGTATTCAATTTACCCATGAAAACACCTCAGAACGCACCATTTTGCATCTAGTCAAAAAAAAAATTCTGGGTTTGGTTGCTTGCACTGCAAAAAAGGCTAGCTACGCCCTTGTATACCATGCTATGTACAGCCTATACCATGCTATGTACAGCCTATACCATGCTATGTACAGCCAATACCATGCTATGTACAGCCTATACCATGCTATGTACAGCCTATACCATGCTATGTACAGCCTATACCATGCTATGTACAGCCGATACCATGCTATGTACAGCCGATACCATGCTATGTACAGCCTATATCATGCTATGTACAGCCGATACATGTTCATGAAGTGTAAATGATGAATGACGTACGGTCAGGGCCGTTTTATCAGCAATATAGGCCCCGGTCAAAGTAGTGCACTGAGGCCCCTATCTATACAAACACTCACAGAAATAAAACTGTAAATGGTCGATAAATGTAAACATATATTTCTTGTATTGGCACTTCCAACAAAATCAGTGCTTAAACATTAAAAATCATGCCGTATACAACATAGATTTGTATGGGGTTCATTTGCTCGTGGGACCACCGCGCAACTGCCCATTGTGCTCATATATAAGACCGCACTGCGTACGGTTACTGTAATATCTTCATTTCGACATTTTGAAGTATGTGTATTTCGGCCAATATTATGCTAGCTCCAAGTGAACAAAATATATATTGTTTTAATTTTAAAAGAATGATATAGACACCGCTTCCATCAGACATGTCTCTGCTTTCACATACAAAATATTTATATATATTAAGGCAATATTCAGTATCTAAATCATACTCTTTAAAATTATCTGTGAGGACAAAATTATACAGAGAATATATTCCTTCTTGTGTAATTATTACCTTTTAAAGTTTCAACAACAAGCTGGTTAATAATTGTATAGCATTTATTTTAGAAAGACTGAGTTTAATAAATAATAGCAGATATACATATACTGTAGTATGAACGGCATAATAAATAGTTAAATCAATAAAATTCATTGTGTCTTACTATTCTAAACCATTTTCGGCAGATGTTGGTAGTATTCAAATATTTTGTAGGATCAGACTGACGAAAAATCTTTCAAAACCTTTGTACACGGAAAATCGATGATGGATTTTTTTTGGTCATTTTGTGATGATAACCAATGCTTAAGCTGTAAAAAATAACTAAGGATACGATATGATATATTTTTTTCCCGTAGTGTTGGAAAAAAGATGGAGCTATTTTGTCCCTGAGTACCTGTGGCCTAATATTCTCTTCTCTTACTATGTAAAAAAAAAATCTTCTTTTCTTTATGTTTTTCACAATGTACCTATAGATATTTTGTATAATTTCTTTTTTTTTCTTCTTTTGGATAGTAAGATGAATAAATAAATGGGTACTGATAGAAATAATTAACATTCTAATATGACGCGCTGTTTTGGCTTTGTAAACAAAAGGGTATCAAAATCCCCGATTTATTATGACTTACCCATAATATGAGACAGGCAACCTGTTTGAAGGACGAAGTCCTATAATGTTTAGAGGGAGGCATGAGAAGGAAATGTATTATTTTTTTCAAGTACTTTTAAAGTTTTTTTTTTAAATTTATTATTTGGTTGGAGTTATCTCTCTTTGACTGTGTAACTTTGTTTGCAAAAAAAAATCTTATAAAATATATAGATCTTTTAAAAGATCTTATATAGAAACATACTTTACTATAATAGAAATAGGTATTTCAATATCATTAGGAATAATTCCAGGCATATTTTTTTTGTTTTGGATTTTTCTGTTCTACATTTGTGTTAGATTTTGTCAGTTTAATTTTTTCCCCAGATGTGGATGATTTTTCCTGTGGTTGTTTTCTCTTTTCATGTTTTTTTCCTTTTGATATTTTGTTTTTATATATTTTTTTCAGTTTTGAAAATGAATCTTCATTGCTTTTCTGCTGTATTGCAATGCTTGTCGAATGAAACTGGAAACCATTTTGTTCATTAGAATTTTTTATAAGCAATTTGAAATGATTCAGGCGTAGAAGCAAATCCACATTTCGGCTGAGAGAAGAATTTATATATTCTTCCTTAGTGAAACAGATATTGCTATGTCCATCTCTTCCCTGTAACCAAATATTTATATTGCTTTGCAAAATTCTAGTAGCAACTGAAATCTCAGTGCTTGTAGCCCATTGGTTACCATGAACCATTTTATTCCGATATGCATGCCTTGAAATATTGGAATGGTGACTAAGTTTTAACTGGTCTTCATAAAAATCAAAGTTGTTGTATTTCTGAGCAGATCAATGACCTATAAACCAAGCTTTGTGATAAATTGCCAGTGATGGCTAAACTAAGGGCATGAAAGAAGCACTGGCCATCTCCTGGAACATCATAGATAAGAAAATCTTCACTTTCTATTTTAATTCTTCCAGAGTTTGGGGCATTTAAATTATTTTGTGGGGGTTTAAATTGTTCATAGCCCATAGGCATAGGTGAACCCTGTACATGCTGTAAATTTGGTTGCTGTGGGGTTATATTTTGTGAATGGTCATTCTCTATCTTTATTTTCTTAGAGTTATTGGCATTTAAATTACTTGATGGTGGTTGAAATTGTTCATAGCCCATAGGCATAGGCATGACAGGTGTACCTTGAACATTTGATGAGTATGAGGTTATATTTTGAGAAGGAGAGCTCATCGTAATAATTTCAACATAAATTTCCTTAGGGGTACAGTCGGAGGTTTTAGTCTCAGTGTCTAAATTGTTGGGTAGGACTGTTGCAGGCACAGGTTTTTCATGGGTAGGATTCTTTTTATTTTTATTTTGAGCTTGTGCCATGGAACCCTTTAAAATATTATTTTGAGGAGAGCTCATCTTAATAATTTCAACATAGATTTCCTTTGGGGTACAGTTGGAGGTTTTAGTCTCAGTGTCTAAATTGTTGGGTAGGACTGTTGTAGGCACAGGTTTTTCATGGGTATTGGGTAGGGTTCTTTTGATTTTTATTTTGAGTTTGTGCCATGGAACCCTTTAAAATATCAGCATAGGAATATTTTTTGGTCACCAGTTTACTCATGATCAAAATATGAGGTTTAGGTTGACAAAAAACCACTAACAAATTAAAAAAAGTTGTGTGCGAGGAAATACTTCGGCGAGTTAAAAGATATTCGTCTGCTAACAAAGATATTCCATTCAAGACCCCCCCCCCCCTTTTTATTTACAGTGTAACTACGCCATTTTTTGTATTACAACCACACTAAAACAACACGAAAATACATGAAATAACGATCAACTGGTCAAATGCAAATCCTTCAATGAAATTTCAATAATACGATGATCGTACACGTTATTATCTTTTATTTTGAATGAATTTTGTAGCCGATTTGTTATGGCTGTTCCGTTCATTTTACCTACTGTACGCCGCTCTTCCGTCGGGAGTTTCGTAGAAAGATATTTTTTTATTAGAATTTTATTTCAAGTTTATTTCGATTTTGCATAGAGTAAATAATTAAAGAATTGGGAATTTTTCATTGAAATATATTTCTTTTGCGTTTCTAAATTATCAATTGATCTATTTTTTAAACTCCCGGTGAACAGATATTTGGCTATCAATATAGAAGGAAAAATCGGACAGCCTACCGTTATAAGGACTTCGTCCTTTAAGATATTTGGCTATCAATATAGAAGGAAAAATCGGACAGCTTACCGTTATAAGGACTTCGCCCTTTATTAAAATTTTCAACAAACTTAACCCTTCCATAAATTATTTCTTAAATTTACCGTATATGTCCTATTAGAATAGAAATAATTGTCATCTTTGCGTGTCAGTTGTGACCCAAATACGATTCCAATGCTGTCCTTGACTTGTTGCAACGTAAAATATGACGTGGTTAAAAAATATTAACATGGCGATGAATGGTGGCAAGATTCGTTTTTATTTACGCATTTATTGTAGAACTTTAGGAATATTGTGGTACAAATAATCTTGGATAATTAGACAGGAATTGTGTTTGGATTTCTTTTAAACTGGTAGGTCATATATAACGAAATGGCAATAATCTGGAGTTCGACAGTCAAAATGCAGTTGGGCGTGACAAAAAATGTCCATACGTCAAAAAATGACCAGATTTTAAGAAACATTTGCGCAGATAATGCATTGTTACCCATATTAAAATCTCCAAAAAACTTACTCCTTCCATAAATTATTTCTATTCTAATAGGACATATACGGTAAATTTAAGAAATAATTTCTGGAAGGGGTAAGTTTGTTGGAGATTTTAATATGGGTAAGTCCTAATGAATCGGGGATTTGTATACCCTTTTGTTTATAAAGCCAAAACAGCACGTCATAATAGAATTAGATTTTTTTTTTTACGATTGGTTTGTTTTGTTTTGTATTTGTTTGTTTTTGATAACAGATTAATATCTATTTTTATTTCTGTTTTTTTTTTTTTCTGTTTTGAGGTTTGGCCTACAAATTTATACATGTTGGAATAACAGTAGTACTTTAGGGCGCCTGCATCCTAATTTCTTATGTACATTTATCTCTATTCTTTATCAATAAATGTTTAAAGGTTTGCGTTTGTATTGAATCGGGGTCTTGATTGGAGAGAGGTTTAACGAGCTGCCTACACCTCATTTATCTTTCACTGCACTGTTCATCACTTGGATGATGTACTCAGCCTTTAGAAAGTAGATTGCCAGACGCTGGTACAACATATGAAAATGTCTGTAATGTCATTGAACATAGCTCAAATAAATATTTTGCATCATGCTTGTATGTTTTGTAAGTACAGATACTTTTATCACACATACTTGTCAATTTGATAATTAAATAACAGCCATGCATGATAATATCTCACACACAAAGTATCTTAACACAAGTTATTTCATAAAGATTTTATTGAAAAACTCATACAGGTATGGTGGAACATTAGCATACATATAATACAATACAATATATAGACTAGAGGCTCAGTAGGTTGACAATATTTTTTAGAAATCAACCAATCAGCAACAAGAATTGCCTGTGGTGGACATGTTTGTTAACAGATCGGGTCGAAATGAGCAATCTTTATAGAGGGCCTTCCATAGCTGCTACCTATCAAGTTTCGGTTGATTTGGCCAAGCGGTTTTAGAAGAGAAGATTTTTTATGAATCGACCAATCAGCAACACGAATTGCCTGTGCTGGCCATGTTTGTTAACGGATCCAAAACGAGCAATCTTTATAGAAGGCCTTCCATAGATGCTACCTTCGACGTTTCGGTTCATTTGGCCAAGCGGTTTCAGAGTAGAAGATTTTTTAGGAATCGACCAATCAGCAACAAGAATTGCCTGTGCTGGCCATGTTTGTTAACGGATCCAAAATGAGCAATCTTTTGCTACCTACCAAGTTCATTTGGGTAAGCGGTTTAAGAGGAGAAGATTTTTAGAAATCAACCAATCAGAAACAAGAATTGCCTATGGCGGCCATGTTTGCTAAGGGATCAGGACTAAATGAGCAATCTTTATAGATTTATAGAGAGCCTGCCATATATGCTTCCTACCAAGTTAGGTTCATTTGGCCAAGCGGTTCCAGAAAGGAAGATTTTTTTAGGAATCGACCAATCACTCTAAAAAGTAATTATGGATCTGTATTCCTTACTCAGAACTATGAACTACAATTTAGTTTTAATGTGATCATTACAATAACATACAGCACATTGTAAATTATAAACAGCAATTCTCAATTTCCTTTTTTTCCCCCCTAAAATATGTTGTGTCATATAACTATGACCAATATTCAATCCATCATGATCTTATACTATTAGTAAATATTATAACATACATTTGCACATTTTAATAATATATATCAAATAATTTCAATCATCCTGTCAAAGTCTTTTGTAGATATATAATAAACTAGCAGTTAACCTGTGTCACAGATAAAATGTGTAATTAAGGTCTTATGACACCAAATTATGTAACAATCACCATTGCCAAATTTCACACAAAAAAATCCAAAATTTTACAAATATTACAACTTGCAATTTGTCATTTAATTTGTAATATGTATGATTGAAAATATTTTGTTATTCTAGTACCAGCATCAGAGCTTGTCACGGTTTTGTTTTACACAAGCAGACAAACTGTTTTCACTGAAATTTTGAAACCCAAAAGAAATTGAAATGAAGATATTATTTGTTTGTTGTCTTTGAAGCCATAAATAATATTTAATACTTTTTTAACAATTGAATTTCAGGTGTCTTCTATCTAATCCCACTTTGTTAAAACTACCTATTCCCACTTACAAATAACTTGAAATTTTAGATTTTTGAATGAATTTTAAAAAATTGGGATTAGGTGGAATGAGCGGAATTTCATTATATATTTCTTTATTCAGATGTCAATAAACTAAATATTTTTCTAGTAAACTTGTTTAATAAATTTCATGAAGAAAATTCATTTACATAAATCAAACATTAAATATCTAAGGAGATATATGTTTCAGCTAATACAAAATAAGTCAAAATGATGAAAAGTAATCCAAATGTAATCAGAAAGTAATCGTGATTACAGGGTCAAAATGAATGTAATCGATTACATTACGATTACATGTAATATAAACAAAATGGCCGATTACAGATTACCACCGATTACATAATAAAATGCAATCAATTACAACTGATTACGATTACAAATTACGATGACCCCCATGTCTGCCAATCAGCATCAAGAACTGCCTGTGGCGGCCATGTTTGTTAAGGGATCGGGACTAAATGAGCAATCTTTATAGAGGGCCTTCCATAGATGCTTCCTACCAAGTTAGGTTCATTTGGTCAAGCGGTTTCAGAATCGAAGAATTTTTTAGGAATCGACCAATCAGCATCAAGAACTGCCTGTGGCGGTCATGTTTGCTACGAATTGAGCCGAAATGAACAATATTTATAGAGGACCTTCCATATATGCTTCCTACAAAGTTTCAGTTCATTTGGCCGAGCGGTTTCAGAGATTTTTAGAAATTGACAACCAGAAACAATAACTGCCTATGGCTACTCGGTTTCAGAGGTGACGATTGTTTAGAAATCAACCAATCAGCAATAAGAATTGCCTATGGTGGCCATGTTTGTTAATGGATGAGGACGAAATGAACAATCTTTATAGAAAACCTTACATACATGCTTCATACTAAGCTTCAGTTCATTGGACTAAGGGGTTTCAGAGCAGAAGATTAAAATGTGAAAAGTTTACAGACGGACGACGGATCAAATGATGGCAATAGCTCACGTTCCCTTTGACAGCGTCTGCTCAAAAGCTTTGATGAATACCAGGGTGATAACACAAATTCTAACATGACGTCCTTCTTTCCCTTTGTAGACAAACGAGCGATTTATCGATGGTATAATCTCTTTCACACATGGGCCGGTGAATGTGAGTCACTCAAGTTTTCCATTGGCAGCATAAATGGTGTGTGACACTTTCCGCAAACGTACATTTAAATTACCGTCTTCCAATCAAAGTATACTACCGTATTTGTAATCCTAGACATATCAGAATCGAAATAAATCATGGAAGCATGAATGTGTTTTGAGTTTTAACATGGGTTGGCGGATATTAGTAATTTTTATCCCTCGCCTCTGGTCAAACTTCTGATGTTTATGCTTATGCTTGAATGGTGCAAGGCACATTGTAGTTTATTTTCATGGATAACACTTTGAAACCTGTGTCATACATTGAACAGATGTAAGGTAGCTTATTTTCATGGAACACTTCATGACTCCTATTCCATGCAATAAAGAAAGGTCAGGTAGCTAATTTTCATGGACCATGCAATGAAGGACTGCGAGGTAGCTAATTTTCATGGGTAAGCTTCTGATGCTTATGCTTATGAATGGTGCAAGGTAGTTTATTTTCATGGATAACACTTTGACACCTGTGTCATACATTGAACAGATGTAAGGTAGCTTATTTTTATGGAAAACGTCATGACTCCTATCCCATGCAACGAAGGAATGCGAGTTAATTTTCATGGACAATCTTCTGATGCTTATGATTATGTTTGAAGGATGCAAGGTAGTTTATTTTCATGTATAACACTTTGATACCTGTGTCATACATTGAACAGATGTAAGGTAGCTTATTTTCATGAAAAACGTCATGACTCCTATCCCATGCAATGAAGGAATGTGAGGTAGCTAATTTTCATGGGCAAACTTCTGATGTGTATGCTTATGTTTGAATGGTGCAAGGTAGTTTATTTTCATGGATAACACTTTGAAACCTGTGTCATACATTGAACAGATGTAAGGTAGCTTATTTTCATGGAACACTTCATGACTCCTATTCCATGAAATGAAGAAAGGTAGGTAGCTAATTTTCATGGACCATGCAATGAAGGAATGCGAGGTACCTAATTTTCATGGGCAAGCTTCTGATGCTTATGCTTATGTTTGAATGGTTCAAGGTAGTTTATTTTCATGGATAACACTTTGAAGCCTGTGTCATAACGGTACATTGAACAGATGTAAGGTAGCTTATTTTCATGGAAAACGTCATGACTCCTATCCCATGCAACGAAGGAATGTCAGGTAGCTAATTTTCATGGACAAACTTCTGATGCTTATGCTTATGTTTGAATGGTGCAAAGTAGTTTATTTTCATGGATAACATTTTGAAACCTGTGTCATACATTGAAAAGATGTAAGGTAGCATATTTTCATGGAAAACTTCATGACTCCTATTCCATGCAATGAAGAAAGGTCGAGTAGCTAATTTTCATGGACAAGCTTCAGATGCTTATGCTTATGTTTGAATGGTGCAAGGTAGTTTATTTTCATAGATAACGCTTTGAAACCTGTGTCATATACTGGACAGATGCAAGGTAGCTTATATTCATGACTTCTATCCCATGCAATGAAGGAAGTATGCTGACTACGAGTCAACTAGTCTTTGCCTTTATTCTTTTACGCCATCTGCCAATATTAATTTTAGTCTTTGGTTTGATCAGATCGTTGATCGAAACCACGATCTACCGCACATGATGCGAGTACTCTTAACTATTTCACCACAGGAGAATTATTGCTTGTTATAATTAAGCGTCTTATTTCTTGGAATAGATATACACATTTTTGTATATATGCAAAGCAGAAAATGCATTATACGATACAGATTAATACATGGGCATTTCCATATTGGCCTGGTTATCATCCCGAGACCCCCATATTAGCCCGAGATGGAGTCGAGGGCCAATATGGGTCGAGGGATGATAACCAGGCCAATATGGAAATGCCCATGTATTAAACTATTTATTACATACTTCCGACATCTAGAAAAGAGACACCCGTATTGGCCTGAGACGAAGTCGAGGCACATATTGGCCCGGGCCAATATGGGCCTCGATATGGAAATGATCTTGTAGTAATCCAATAACCGGTTATTTTCCCGAGGTGTGAAAATATGGACAGTTTACTTCCGGTCATATTGGTCATACAAAAATGCCTTTATTTGAACTAAGTATGTAATAAGTACAGATAAATAATATGGTGATTGATAAATAGAAACTTGTCCATGTCATATAAATAAATATATTTTTTTAAATATTATTAGACTTGAATTTATTTATATTTTATATCGAAATAACTTATTTTCATCCAGATTTTGCTCCATGTAATCAAGGATTTATATATATATATAAAATAAATTAGTAAAAAAAGAACAAAACAGATTTTTCACAACATTTTTTTACTAACGTTTTCACTACTGTTGCAGATCTTCAGGTACAATGTTTATAAGTATATATATATGACGTTAACATCATATATATACACTTATATTACGAATTTAGTTTGTTACACATATTTTCATTGGTTCTTCAACCCCGAATGTCAGCATATATTACGAATTTAGTTTGTTACACATATTTTCATTGGTTCTTCAACCCTGAATGTCAGCATATATTCGGAAAACAGACGGGGTATATATTTCAGTCCCAAAAAACGATTAAAACATGGACGACAAAACATTACGCTTCACTGAATCAATGGTTTAATACGGAATAATAAATGTATTTTTACCAAATTAAATGCTGTTGTCAATACTCAAAACGCTGCATGAACAAAAAAATATTACACCGATTAATTCCGTCACAAATACCTGATCGATTCAGCAAACTCCTATGTTCCGCGGCTGTACCATAACAAATAAACAAAACGTTGAGCCTTGAAAACTTTCGACGTCATGGGGCCACACCAAGGTTTTATTTACATGTTGTTAACATTTAAATTATTGAAACTGTTTCGCAATCCCGTTGTTTTGTTATGTGATATATTAATGTTATATTTATAAAGTTTATAAAATTTACTACATATGAAACTGTATTGATTTAGAAAATTAGTACAGTATTTTCCTTCATGAGACACCCTTATACATGAAATATGACGTGACACATATTTTGACGTCATTGAAGAATGACGTCAAAGGTACGGAAATATAGGGTCTAACACCGGGAGAGGTGCAAGATTTTACTATCTTGCACCTTTTACGGTGTTTGACTCTTTTTCTCACCCCTTTCTACCGTGTCAATGTTTGTTTACTTGTTGTGTAGTTTGGTGCATTAATTTGCGAAAGGACAAAATGCCACATAATAAAATAAAACAAGATTTTCATTTTACAACTTTAAAGAGGTTCAAAATAATAAAGTTAACAAACTTGTGATAGATTCTACAATAACAAACTCTTGCACCTTTTACGATGTTTGCCTCTTTTTTCAATATTTGTTTACGTTGAGAAAATATAGAGTACTCTCCCTTGTTATGTAACTAACGTAAATAAAAACAATTACCTCCCTTTGACCAACGACAAATAATTTTTTGTACAGGCATTTATCGCTGTTGTAGTAGCATTTATAATAAATTTATAAATAAAATACATTGTATTTTATTGTATTTTATTATGAAATACATTTAAAATACTGTCAAGACACTATAAATCGACAATTTAATTCAACAATGGAAAACAATTTTGCGGGAAAAACGGCGTGTAGCTTGTCTTACCCTGGAGCCGGGGTAAGATAGAATATTTTTTTTCACCTAAACTAACGGACTACATCATCCAAGGGGTGAGAAACGGACATCTAGTGATACGAAAAATGAAAATAAAAGAGACAAATTTATTTAATACAGTTGGAAGTTGTATTTAAAAAAAATTGGTTAAATCCGTAATATATCTGTTATTCAGCTATCAGACAGGGTATATAATGTGACATTCCCGGCTTATGATATATATTCCCTTCGGCTCAGGGAATATAGATCATGAGCCGGGAATGTCACATTATATACCCTGTCTGATAGCTGAATAACATATAATATTCGGAAAACAGTCCCCAAAAACGATTAAAACATGGACGACAAAACATTACGCTTCACTGAATCAATGGTATAATACGGAATGATAAATGTATTTTTACCAAATTAAATGCTGTTTTTATACTCAAAACGGCTGCATGAAAAAAAAATATTACAACGGTTAATTCCGTCACAAATACCTTATCGATTCAGCAAACTCCTATGTTCCACGGCTGTACCATAACAAATAAACAATACGTTGAGCCTTGAAAACTTTCGACGTCATGAGGCCACACCAAGGTTTTATTTACATGTTGTTAACATTTAAATTATTGAAACTGTTTCGCAAACCCGTTGTTTTGTTATGTGATACATGTATATTAATGTTATATTTATAAAGCTTATAAAATTTACTAGATATGAAACTATTGATTTAGAAATTTAGTACTACAGTATTTTCCTTCATGAGACGCCCCATACATGAAATATGACGCAACACATATTTTGACGTCATTGAAGAATGACGTCAAAGGTACGGAAACGGACATCTAGAGATACGAAAAATTAAAATAAAAGAGGCAAATTTATTTAATACAGTTGGATGTTGTATTTAAAAAAAAACATTGGTTAAATCCGTAATATATCTGTTGTTCAGCTATCAGACAGGGTATATAATGTGACATTCCCGGCTTATGCTATATATTCCCTTCGGCTGCGCCTCAGGGAATATGATAGATCCTAAGCCGGGAATATCACATTATATACCCTGTCTGATAGCTGAATAACATATAATAAACATTGTACCTGAAGATCTGCAACAGCAGTGAAAACGTTAGTACAAGAATGTTATGAAAAATCCGTTTTGTTCTTTTTTAACTAATTTCTTATATGTACCAGCATACGAATTTCATTTGACTCTTTAATATATATATATATATATATATATATACGTCTGAAAATTAAACCAAACAGTGTTAGAATTAGATTTTAGAGCTGTCAAATTTTTGTTCTTCCCTCGACGGGATTTGAGCCCACACCATTGATACACTGCATCACCATTCGCTTAGCCTTACTTCCAGCGCCCTAGACCTCTCAACCACATCCACTCCCTAAAAAGGGAGCTTCAATAATCGTAGTGTTACCTTTTCTCGTAAGGTAAATCTAGGGATATACGTAAGACATGTGTATAAGCGTGTGTAGATGGTACATATATACTTAATATTATAATTTGACAGCAATCTAACTCAGCAATTTTTAATATATTGTATAGGATAATGAAGAATTCATTATACAGTCACAGGAAATAAAGTATATTATACAAACGTCTAGAAGCAAGTGACAACCATACAATATATCTGTCCCACTGGATCTCAAAGTTACTAAGGATACTAGGTTAATACTAAATATTATATACGTCTGAAAATTAAACCAAACAGTGTTAGAATTAGATTTTAGAGCTGTCAAATTTTTGTTCTTCCCTCGACGAGATTTGAACCCACACCATTGATACACTTCAGCACCAATCGCTTAGCCTTACGTCCAGCGCCCTAGACCACTCGACCACATCCACTCCCAAAAAAAGGAGCTTCAATAATCGTAGTGTTACCTTTTCTCGTAAGGCAAATCTAGGGATAGACGTAAGACATGTGTATAAGCGTGTGTAGATGGTACATATATACTTAATATTATAATTTGACAGCAATCTAACTCAGCAATTTTTAATATATTGTATAGGATAATGAAGAATTCATTATAGTCACAGGAAATAAAGTATATTATACAAACGTCTAGAAGCAAGTGACAACCATACAATATATCTGTCCCACTGGATCTCAAAGTTACTAAGGATACTAGGTTAATACTAAATATTATATACGTCTGAAAATTAAAGCAAACAGTGTTAGAATTAGATTTTAGAACTGTCAAATTTTTGTTCTTCCCTCGACGGGATTTGAACCCACACCATTGATACACTGCAGCACCATTCGCTTAGCCTTCTTACGTCCAGCGCCCTAGACCACTCGACCACATCCAC
Organism: Bathymodiolus brooksi; assembly: GCA_963680875.1. NCBI lineage: Eukaryota > Metazoa > Mollusca > Bivalvia > Mytilida > Modiolidae > Bathymodiolus > Bathymodiolus brooksi. The sequence goes on from OY804577.1 coordinate 51,021,348, forward strand.
TCCCTAAGAAAGGAGCTTCAATAATCGTAGTGTTACCTTTTCTCGTAAGGCAAATCTAGGGATATACCTAAGACGTGAGCATAAGCGTGTGTAGATGGTACATATATACTTAATATTATAATTTGACAGCAATCTAACTCAGCAATTTTTAATATATTGTATAGGATAATGAAGAATTCATTATAGTCACAGGAAATAAAGTATATTATACAAACGTCTAGAAGCAAGTGACAACCATACAATATATCTGTCCCACTGGATCTCAAAGTTACTAAGGATACTAGGTTAATACTAAATAGTATATACGTCTGAAAATTAAAGCAAACATTGTTAGAATTAGATTTTAGAACTGTCAAATTTTTGTTCTTCCCTCGACGGGATTTGAACCCACACCATTGATACACTGCAGCACCATTCGCTTAGCCTTCTTACGTCCAGCGCCCTAGACCACTCGACCACATCCACTCCCTAAGAAAAGGAGCTTCAATAATCGTAGTGTTACCTTTTCTCGTAAGGTAAATCTAGGGATAGACGTAAGACATGTGTATAAGCATGTGTAGATGGTACATATATACTTAATATTATAATTTGACAGCAATCTAACTCAGCAATTTTTAATATATTGTATAGGATAATGACGAATTCATTATAGTCACAGGAAATAAAGTATATTATACAAACGTCTAGAAGCAAGTGACAACCATACAATATATCTGTCCCACTGGATCTCAAAGTTACTAAGGATACTAGGTTAATACTAAATATTATATACGTCTGAAAATTAAAGCAAACAGTGTTAGAATTAGATTTAAAACTGTCAAATTTTTGTTCTTCCCTCGACGGGATTTGAACCCACACCATTGATACACTGCAGCACCATTCGCTTAGCCTTCTTACGTCCAGCGCCCTAGACCACTCGACCACATCCACTCCCTAAGAAAAGGAGCTTCAATAATCGTAGTGTTACCTTTTCTCGTAAGGCAAATCTAGGGATAGACGTAAGACATGTGTATAAGCGTGTGTAGATGGTACATATATACTTAATATTATAATTTGACAGCAATCTAACTCAGCAATTTTTAATATATTGTATAGGATAATGAAGAATTCATTATAGTCACAGGAAATAAAGTATATTATACAAACGTCTAGAAGCAAGTGACAACCATACAATATATCTGTCCCACTGGATCTCAAAGTTACTAAGGATACTAGGTTAATACTAAATATTATATACGTCTGAAAATTAAAGCAAACAGTGTTAGAATTAGATTTTAGAACTGTCAAATTTTTGTTCTTCCCTCGACGGGATTTGAACCCACACCATTGATACACTGCAGCACCATTCGCTTAGCCTTCTTACGTCCAGCGCCCTAGACCACTCGACCACATCCACTCCCTAAGAAAAGGAGCTTCAATAATCGTAGTGTTACCTTTTCTCGTAAGGCAAATCTAGGGATAGACGTAAGACATGTGTATAAGCGTGTGTAGATGGTACATATATACTTAATATTATAATTTGACAGCAATCTAACTCAGCAATTTTTAATATATTGTATAGGATAATGACGAATTCATTATAGTCACAGGAAATAAAGTATATTATACAAACGTCTAGAAGCAAGTGACAACCATACAATATATCTGTCCCACTGGATCTCAAAGTTACTAAGGATACTAGGTTAATACTAAATATTATATACGTCTGAAAATTAAAGCAAACAGTGTTAGAATTAGATTTTAGAGCTGTCAAATTTTTGTTCTTCCCTCGACGAGATTTGAACCCACACCATTGATACACTTCAGCACCAATCGCTTAGCCTTACGTCCAGCGCCCTAGACCACTCGACCACATCCACTCCCAAAAAAAGGAGCTTCAATAATCGTAGTGTTACCTTTTCTCGTAAGGCAAATCTAGGGATAGACGTAAGACATGTGTATAAGCGTGTGTAGATGGTACATATATACTTAATATTATAATTTGACAGCAATCTAACTATAGAATAATGAAGAATTCATTATACTGTCACAGGAAATAAAGTATATTATACAAACGTCTAGAAGCAAGTGACAACCATACAATATATCTGTCCCACTGGATCTCAAAGTTACTAAGGATACTAGGTTAATACTAAATATTATATACGTCTGAAAATTAAAGCAAACAGTGTTAGAATTAGATTTTAGAACTGTCAAATTTTTGTTCTTCCCTCGACGGGATTTGAACCCACACCATTGATACACTGCAGCACCATTCGCTTAGCCTTCTTACGTCCAGCGCCCTAGACCACTCGACCACATCCACTCCCTTAAAAAGGAGCTTCAATAATCGTAGTGTTACCTTTTCTCGTAAGGCAAATCTAGGGATATACCTAAGACGTGAGTATAAGCGTGTGTAGATGGTACATATATACTTAATATTATAATTTGACAGCAATCTAACTCAGCAATTTTTAATATATTGTATAGGATAATGAAGAATTCATTATAGTCACAGGAAATAAAGTATATTATACAAACGTCTAGAAGCAAGTGACAACCATACAATATATCTGTCCCACTGGATCTCAAAGTTACTAAGGATACTAGGTTAATACTAAATATTATATACGTCTGAAAATTAAAGCAAACAGTGTTAGAATTAGATTTTAGAACTGTCAAATTTTTGTTCTTCCCTCGACGGGATTTGAACCCACACCATTGATACACTGCAGCACCATTCGCTTAGCCTTCTTACGTCCAGCGCCCTAGACCACTCGACCACATCCACTCCCTAAGAAAAGGAGCTTCAATAATCGTAGTGTTACCTTTTCTCGTAAGGCAAATCTAGGGATAGACGTAAGACATGTGTATAAGCGTGTGTAGATGGTACATATATACTTAATATTATAATTTGACAGCAATCTAACTCAGCAATTTTTAATATATTGTATAGGATAATGAAGAATTCATTATAGTCACAGGAAATAAAGTATATTATACAAACGTCTAGAAGCAAGTGACAACCATACAATATATCTGTCCCACTGGATCTCAAAGTTACTAAGGATACTAGGTTAATACTAAATATTATATACGTCTGAAAATTAAAGCAAACAGTGTTAGAATTAGATTTAAAACTGTCAAATTTTTGTTCTTCCCTCGACGGGATTTGAACCCACACCATTGATACACTGCAGCACCATTCGCTTAGCCTTCTTACGTCCAGCGCCCTAGACCACTCGACCACATCCACTCCCTAAGAAAAGGAGCTTCAATAATCGTAGTGTTACCTTTTCTCGTAAGGCAAATCTAGGGATAGACGTAAGACATGTGTATAAGCGTGTGTAGATGGTACATATATACTTAATATTATAATTTGACAGCAATCTAACTCAGCAATTTTTAATATATTGTATAGGATAATGAAGAATTCATTATAGTCACAGGAAATAAAGTATATTATACAAACGTCTAGAAGCAAGTGACAACCATACAATATATCTGTCCCACTGGATCTCAAAGTTACTAAGGATACTAGGTTAATACTAAATAGTATATACGTCTGAAAATTAAAGCAAACATTGTTAGAATTAGATTTTAGAACTGTCAAATTTTTGTTCTTCCCTCGACGGGATTTGAACCCACACCATTGATACACTGCAGCACCATTCGCTTAGCCTTCTTACGTCCAGCGCCCTAGACCACTCGACCACATCCACTCCCTAAGAAAAGGAGCTTCAATAATCGTAGTGTTACCTTTTCTCGTAAGGTAAATCTAGGGATAGACGTAAGACATGTGTATAAGCATGTGTAGATGGTACATATATACTTAATATTATAATTTGACAGCAATCTAACTCAGCAATTTTTAATATATTGTATAGGATAATGACGAATTCATTATAGTCACAGGAAATAAAGTATATTATACAAACGTCTAGAAGCAAGTGACAACCATACAATATATCTGTCCCACTGGATCTCAAAGTTACTAAGGATACTAGGTTAATACTAAATATTATATACGTCTGAAAATTAAAGCAAACAGTGTTAGAATTAGATTTTAGAACTGTCAAATTTTTGTTCTTCCCTCGACGGGATTTGAACCCACACCATTGATACACTGCAGCACCATTCGCTTAGCCTTCTTACGTCCAGCGCCCTAGACCACTCGACCACATCCACTCCCTAAGAAAAGGAGCTTCAATAATCGTAGTGTTACCTTTTCTCGTAAGGCAAATCTAGGGATAGACGTAAGACATGTGTATAAGCGTGTGTAGATGGTACATATATACTTAATATTATAATTTGACAGCAATCTAACTCAGCAATTTTTAATATATTGTATAGGATAATGAAGAATTCATTATAGTCACAGGAAATAAAGTATATTATACAAACGTCTAGAAGCAAGTGACAACCATACAATATATCTGTCCCACTGGATCTCAAAGTTACTAAGGATACTAGGTTAATACTAAATATTATATACGTCTGAAAATTAAAGCAAACAGTGTTAGAATTAGATTTTAGAACTGTCAAATTTTTGTTCTTCCCTCGACGGGATTTGAACCCACACCATTGATACACTGCAGCACCATTCGCTTAGCCTTCTTACGTCCAGCGCCCTAGACCACTCGACCACATCCACTCCCTAAGAAAAGGAGCTTCAATAATCGTAGTGTTACCTTTTCTCGTAAGGCAAATCTAGGGATAGACGTAAGACATGTGTATAAGCGTGTGTAGATGGTACATATATACTTAATATTATAATTTGACAGCAATCTAACTCAGCAATTTTTAATATATTGTATAGGATAATGACGAATTCATTATAGTCACAGGAAATAAAGTATATTATACAAACGTCTAGAAGCAAGTGACAACCATACAATATATCTGTCCCACTGGATCTCAAAGTTACTAAGGATACTAGGTTAATACTAAATATTATATACGTCTGAAAATTAAAGCAAACAGTGTTAGAATTAGATTTTAGAACTGTCAAATTTTTGTTCTTCCCTCGACGGGATTTGAACCCACACCATTGATACACTGCAGCACCATTCGCTTAGCCTTCTTACGTCCAGCGCCCTAGACCACTCGACCACATCCACTCCCTAAGAAAAGGAGCTTCAATAATCGTAGTGTTACCTTTTCTCGTAAGGCAAATCTAGGGATAGACGTAAGACATGTGTATAAGCGTGTGTAGATGGTACATATATACTTAATATTATAATTTGACAGCAATCTAACTCAGCAATTTTTAATATATTGTATAGGATAATGAAGAATTCATTATAGTCACAGGAAATAAAGTATATTATACAAACGTCTAGAAGCAAGTGACAACCATACAATATATCTGTCCCACTGGATCTCAAAGTTACTAAGGATACTAGGTTAATACTAAATATTATATACGTCTGAAAATTAAAGCAAACAGTGTTAGAATTAGATTTTAGAACTGTCAAATTTTTGTTCTTCCCTCGACGGGATTTGAACCCACACCATTGATACACTGCAGCACCATTCGCTTAGCCTTCTTACGTCCAGCGCCCTAGACCACTCGACCACATCCACTCCCTAAAAAAGGAGCTTCAATAATCGTAGTGTTACCTTTTCTCGTAAGGCAAATCTAGGGATATACGTAAGACGTGAGTATAAGCGTGTGTAGATGGTACATATATACTTAATATTATAATTTGACAGCAATCTAACTCAGCAATTTTTAATATATTGTATAGGATAATGACGAATTCATTATAGTCACAGGAAATAAAGTATATTATACAAACGTCTAGAAGCAAGTGACAACCATACAATATATCTGTCCCACTGGATCTCAAAGTTACTAAGGATACTAGGTTAATACTAAATATTATATACGTCTGAAAATTAAAGCAAACAGTGTTAGAATTAGATTTTAGAACTGTCAAATTTTTGTTCTTCCCTCGACGGGATTTGAACCCACACCATTGATACACTGCAGCACCATTCGCTTAGCCTTCTTACGTCCAGCGCCCTAGACCACTCGACCACATCCACTCCCTAAGAAAGGGAGCTTCAATAATCGTAGTGTTACCTTTTCTCGTAAGGCAAATCTAGGGATAGACGTAAGACATGTGTATAAGCGTGTGTAGATGGTACATATATACTTAATATTATAATTTGACAGCAATCTAACTCAGCAATTTTTAATATATTGTATAGGATAATGAAGAATTCATTATAGTCACAGGAAATAAAGTATATTATACAAACGTCTAGAAGCAAGTGACAACCATACAATATATCTGTCCCACTGGATCTCAAAGTTACTAAGGATACTAGGTTAATACTAAATATTATATACGTCTGAAAATTAAAGCAAACAGTGTTAGAATTAGATTTTAGAACTGTCAAATTTTTGTTCTTCCCTCGACGGGATTTGAACCCACACCATTGATACACTGCAGCACCATTCGCTTAGCCTTCTTACGTCCAGCGCCCTAGACCACTCGACCACATCCACTCCCTAAGAAAAGGAGCTTCAATAATCGTAGTGTTACCTTTTCTCGTAAGGCAAATCTAGGGATAGACGTAAGACATGTGTATAAGCGTGTGTAGATGGTACATATATACTTAATATTATAATTTGACAGCAATCTAACTCAGCAATTTTTAATATATTGTATAGGATAATGAAGAATTCATTATAGTCACAGGAAATAAAGTATATTATACAAACGTCTAGAAGCAAGTGACAACCATACAATATATCTGTCCCACTGGATCTCAAAGTTACTAAGGATACTAGGTTAATACTAAATAGTATATACGTCTGAAAATTAAAGCAAACATTGTTAGAATTAGATTTTAGAACTGTCAAATTTTTGTTCTTCCCTCGACGGGATTTGAACCCACACCATTGATACACTGCAGCACCATTCGCTTAGCCTTCTTACGTCCAGCGCCCTAGACCACTCGACCACATCCACTCCCTAAGAAAAGGAGCTTCAATAATCGTAGTGTTACCTTTTCTCGTAAGGTAAATCTAGGGATAGACGTAAGACATGTGTATAAGCATGTGTAGATGGTACATATATACTTAATATTATAATTTGACAGCAATCTAACTCAGCAATTTTTAATATATTGTATAGGATAATGACGAATTCATTATAGTCACAGGAAATAAAGTATATTATACAAACGTCTAGAAGCAAGTGACAACCATACAATATATCTGTCCCACTGGATCTCAAAGTTACTAAGGATACTAGGTTAATACTAAATATTATATACGTCTGAAAATTAAAGCAAACAGTGTTAGAATTAGATTTTAGAACTGTCAAATTTTTGTTCTTCCCTCGACGGGATTTGAACCCACACCATTGATACACTGCAGCACCATTCGCTTAGCCTTCTTACGTCCAGCGCCCTAGACCACTCGACCACATCCACTCCCTAAGAAAAGGAGCTTCAATAATCGTAGTGTTACCTTTTCTCGTAAGGCAAATCTAGGGATAGACGTAAGACATGTGTATAAGCGTGTGTAGATGGTACATATATACTTAATATTATAATTTGACAGCAATCTAACTCAGCAATTTTTAATATATTGTATAGGATAATGAAGAATTCATTATAGTCACAGGAAATAAAGTATATTATACAAACGTCTAGAAGCAAGTGACAACCATACAATATATCTGTCCCACTGGATCTCAAAGTTACTAAGGATACTAGGTTAATACTAAATATTATATACGTCTGAAAATTAAAGCAAACAGTGTTAGAATTAGATTTTAGAACTGTCAAATTTTTGTTCTTCCCTCGACGGGATTTGAACCCACACCATTGATACACTGCAGCACCATTCGCTTAGCCTTCTTACGTCCAGCTCCCTAGACCACTCGACCACATCCACTCCCTAAGAAAAGGAGCTTCAATAATCGTAGTGTTACCTTTTCTCGTAAGGCAAATCTAGGGATAGACGTAAGACATGTGTATAAGCGTGTGTAGATGGTACATATATACTTAATATTATAATTTGACAGCAATCTAACTCAGCAATTTTTAATATATTGTATAGGATAATGACGAATTCATTATAGTCACAGGAAATAAAGTATATTATACAAACGTCTAGAAGCAAGTGACAACCATACAATATATCTGTCCCACTGGATCTCAAAGTTACTAAGGATACTAGGTTAATACTAAATATTATATACGTCTGAAAATTAAAGCAAACAGTGTTAGAATTAGATTTTAGAACTGTCAAATTTTTGTTCTTCCCTCGACGGGATTTGAACCCACACCATTGATACACTGCAGCACCATTCGCTTAGCCTTCTTACGTCCAGCGCCCTAGACCACTCGACCACATCCACTCCCTAAGAAAAGGAGCTTCAATAATCGTAGTGTTACCTTTTCTCGTAAGGCAAATCTAGGGATAGACGTAAGACATGTGTATAAGCGTGTGTAGATGGTACATATATACTTAATATTATAATTTGACAGCAATCTAACTCAGCAATTTTTAATATATTGTATAGGATAATGAAGAATTCATTATAGTCACAGGAAATAAAGTATATTATACACACGTCTAGAAGCAAGTGACAACCATACAATATATCTGTCCCACTGGATCTCAAAGTTACTAAGGATACTAGGTTAATACTAAATATTATATACGTCTGAAAATTAAAGCAAACAGTGTTAGAATTAGATTTTAGAACTGTCAAATTTTTGTTCTTCCCTCGACGGGATTTGAACCCACACCATTGATACACTGCAGCACCATTCGCTTAGCCTTCTTACGTCCAGCGCCCTAGACCACTCGACCACATCCACTCCCTAAGAAAAGGAGCTTCAATAATCGTAGTGTTACCTTTTCTCGTAAGGCAAATCTAGGGATAGACGTAAGACATGTGTATAAGCGTGTGTAGATGGTACATATATACTTAATATTATAATTTGACAGCAATCTAACTCAGCAATTTTTAATATATTGTATAGGATAATGAAGAATTCATTATAGTCACAGGAAATAAAGTATATTATACAAACGTCTAGAAGCAAGTGACAACCATACAATATATCTGTCCCACTGGATCTCAAAGTTACTAAGGATACTAGGTTAATACTAAATATTATATACGTCTGAAAATTAAAGCAAACAGTGTTAGAATTAGATTTTAGAACTGTCAAATTTTTGTTCTTCCCTCGACGGGATTTGAACCCACACCATTGATACACTGCAGCACCATTCGCTTAGCCTTCTTACGTCCAGCGCCCTAGACCACTCGACCACATCCACTCCCTAAAAAAGGAGCTTCAATAATCGTAGTGTTACCTTTTCTCGTAAGGCAAATCTAGGGATATACGTAAGACGTGAGTATAAGCGTGTGTAGATGGTACATATATACTTAATATTATAATTTGACAGCAATCTAACTCAGCAATTTTTAATATATTGTATAGGATAATGACGAATTCATTATAGTCACAGGAAATAAAGTATATTATACAAACGTCTAGAAGCAAGTGACAACCATACAATATATCTGTCCCACTGGATCTCAAAGTTACTAAGGATACTAGGTTAATACTAAATATTATATACGTCTGAAAATTAAAGCAAACAGTGTTAGAATTAGATTTTAGAACTGTCAAATTTTTGTTCTTCCCTCGACGGGATTTGAACCCACACCATTGATACACTGCAGCACCATTCGCTTAGCCTTCTTACGTCCAGCGCCCTAGACCACTCGACCACATCCACTCCCTAAGAAAGGGAGCTTCAATAATCGTAGTGTTACCTTTTCTCGTAAGGCAAATCTAGGGATATACGTAAGACGCGAGTATAAGCGTGTGTAGATGGTACATATATACTTAATATTATAATTTGACAGCAATCTAACTCAGCAATTTTTAATATATTGTATAGGATAATGAAGAATTCATTATAGTCACAGGAAATAAAGTATATTATACAAACGTCTAGAAGCAAGTGACAACCATACAATATATCTGTCCCACTGGATCTCAAAGTTACTAAGGATACTAGGTTAATACTAAATATTATATACGTCTGAAAATTAAAGCAAACAGTGTTAGAATTAGATTTTAGAACTGTCAAATTTTTGTTCTTCCCTCGACGGGATTTGAACCCACACCATTGATACACTGCAGCACCATTCGCTTAGCCTTCTTACGTCCAGCGCCCTAGACCACTCGACCACATCCACTCCCTAAAAAAGGAGCTTCAATAATCGTAGTGTTACCTTTTCTCGTAAGGCAAATCTAGGGATATACGTAAGACGTGAGTATAAGCGTGTGTAGATGGTACATATATACTTAATATTATAATTTGACAGCAATCTAACTCAGCAATTTTTAATATATTGTATAGGATAATGACGAATTCATTATAGTCACAGGAAATAAAGTATATTATACAAACGTCTAGAAGCAAGTGACAACCATACAATATATCTGTCCCACTGGATCTCAAAGTTACTAAGGATACTAGGTTAATACTAAATATTATATACGTCTGAAAATTAAAGCAAACAGTGTTAGAATTAGATTTTAGAACTGTCAAATTTTTGTTCTTCCCTCGACGGGATTTGAACCCACACCATTGATACACTGCAGCACCATTCGCTTAGCCTTCTTACGTCCAGCGCCCTAGACCACTCGACCACATCCACTCCCTAAAAAAGGAGCTTCAATAATCGTAGTGTTACCTTTTCTCGTAAGGCAAATCTAGGGATATACGTAAGACGTGAGTATAAGCGTGTGTAGATGGTACATATATACTTAATATTATAATTTGACAGCAATCTAACTCAGCAATTTTTAATATATTGTATAGGATAATGACGAATTCATTATAGTCACAGGAAATAAAGTATATTATACAAACGTCTAGAAGCAAGTGACAACCATACAATATATCTGTCCCACTGGATCTCAAAGTTACTAAGGATACTAGGTTAATACTAAATATTATATACGTCTGAAAATTAAAGCAAACAGTGTTAGAATTAGATTTTAGAACTGTCAAATTTTTGTTCTTCCCTCGACGGGATTTGAACCCACACCATTGATACACTGCAGCACCATTCGCTTAGCCTTCTTACGTCCAGCGCCCTAGACCACTCGACCACATCCACTCCCTAAAAAAGGAGCTTCAATAATCGTAGTGTTACCTTTTCTCGTAAGGCAAATCTAGGGATATACGTAAGACGTGAGTATAAGCGTGTGTAGATGGTACATATATACTTAATATTATAATTTGACAGCAATCTAACTCAGCAATTTTTAATATATTGTATAGGATAATGAAGAATTCATTATAGTCACAGGAAATAAAGTATATTATACAAACGTCTAGAAGCAAGTGACAACCATACAATATATCTGTCCCACTGGATCTCAAAGTTACTAAGGATACTAGGTTAATACTAAATATTATATACGTCTGAAAATTAAAGCAAACAGTGTTAGAATTAGATTTTAGAACTGTCAAATTTTTGTTCTTCCCTCGACGGGATTTGAACCCACACCATTGATACACTGCAGCACCATTCGCTTAGCCTTCTTACGTCCAGCGCCCTAGACCACTCGACCACATCCACTCCCTAAGAAAGGGAGCTTCAATAATCGTAGTGTTACCTTTTCTCGTAAGGCAAATCTAGGGATAGACGTAAGACATGTGTATAAGCGTGTGTAGATGGTACATATATACTTAATATTATAATTTGACAGCAATCTAACTCAGCAATTTTTAATATATTGTATAGGATAATGAAGAATTCATTATAGTCACAGGAAATAAAGTATATTATACAAACGTCTAGAAGCAAGTGACAACCATACAATATATCTGTCCCACTGGATCTCAAAGTTACTAAGGATACTAGGTTAATACTAAATATTATATACGTCTGAAAATTAAAGCAAACAGTGTTAGAATTAGATTTTAGAACTGTCAAATTTTTGTTCTTCCCTCGACGGGATTTGAACCCACACCATTGATACACTGCAGCACCATTCGCTTAGCCTTCTTACGTCCAGCGCCCTAGACCACTCGACCACATCCACTCCCTAAAAAAGGAGCTTCAATAATCGTAGTGTTACCTTTTCTCGTAAGGCAAATCTAGGGATATACGTAAGACGTGAGTATAAGCGTGTGTAGATGGTACATATATACTTAATATTATAATTTGACAGCAATCTAACTCAGCAATTTTTAATATATTGTATAGGATAATGAAGAATTCATTATAGTCACAGGAAATAAAGTATATTATACAAACGTCTAGAAGCAAGTGACAACCATACAATATATCTGTCCCACTGGATCTCAAAGTTACTAAGGATACTAGGTTAATACTAAATAGTATATACGTCTGAAAATTAAAGCAAACATTGTTAGAATTAGATTTTAGAACTGTCAAATTTTTGTTCTTCCCTCGACGGGATTTGAACCCACACCATTGATACACTGCAGCACCATTCGCTTAGCCTTCTTACGTCCAGCGCCCTAGACCACTCGACCACATCCACTCCCTAAGAAAGGGAGCTTCAATAATCGTAGTGTTACCTTTTCTCGTAAGGCAAATCTAGGGATAGACGTAAGACATGTGTATAAGCGTGTGTAGATGGTACATATATACTTAATATTATAATTTGACAGCAATCTAACTCAGCAATTTTTAATATATTGTATAGGATAATGAAGAATTCATTATAGTCACAGGAAATAAAGTATATTATACAAACGTCTAGAAGCAAGTGACAACCATACAATATATCTGTCCCACTGGATCTCAAAGTTACTAAGGATACTAGGTTAATACTAAATATTATATACGTCTGAAAATTAAAGCAAACAGTGTTAGAATTAGATTTTAGAACTGTCAAATTTTTGTTCTTCCCTCGACGGGATTTGAACCCACACCATTGATACACTGCAGCACCATTCGCTTAGCCTTCTTACGTCCAGCGCCCTAGACCACTCGACCACATCCACTCCCTAAAAAAGGAGCTTCAATAATCGTAGTGTTACCTTTTCTCGTAAGGCAAATCTAGGGATATACGTAAGACGTGAGTATAAGCGTGTGTAGATGGTACATATATACTTAATATTATAATTTGACAGCAATCTAACTCAGCAATTTTTAATATATTGTATAGGATAATGAAGAATTCATTATAGTCACAGGAAATAAAGTATATTATACAAACGTCTAGAAGCAAGTGACAACCATACAATATATCTGTCCCACTGGATCTCAAAGTTACTAAGGATACTAGGTTAATACTAAATATTATATACGTCTGAAAATTAAAGCAAACAGTGTTAGAATTAGATTTTAGAACTGTCAAATTTTTGTTCTTCCCTCGACGGGATTTGAACCCACACCATTGATACACTGCAGCACCATTCGCTTAGCCTTCTTACGTCCAGCGCCCTAGACCACTCGACCACATCCACTCCCTAAAAAAGGAGCTTCAATAATCGTAGTGTTACCTTTTCTCGTAAGGCAAATCTAGGGATATACGTAAGACGTGAGTATAAGCGTGTGTAGATGGTACATATATACTTAATATTATAATTTGACAGCAATCTAACTCAGCAATTTTTAATATATTGTATAGGATAATGACGAATTCATTATAGTCACAGGAAATAAAGTATATTATACAAACGTCTAGAAGCAAGTGACAACCATACAATATATCTGTCCCACTGGATCTCAAAGTTACTAAGGATACTAGGTTAATACTAAATATTATATACGTCTGAAAATTAAAGCAAACAGTGTTAGAATTAGATTTTAGAACTGTCAAATTTTTGTTCTTCCCTCGACGGGATTTGAACCCACACCATTGATACACTGCAGCACCATTCGCTTAGCCTTCTTACGTCCAGCGCCCTAGACCACTCGACCACATCCACTCCCTAAAAAAGGAGCTTCAATAATCGTAGTGTTACCTTTTCTCGTAAGGCAAATCTAGGGATATACGTAAGACGTGAGTATAAGCGTGTGTAGATGGTACATATATACTTAATATTATAATTTGACAGCAATCTAACTCAGCAATTTTTAATATATTGTATAGGATAATGAAGAATTCATTATAGTCACAGGAAATAAAGTATATTATACAAACGTCTAGAAGCAAGTGACAACCATACAATATATCTGTCCCACTGGATCTCAAAGTTACTAAGGATACTAGGTTAATACTAAATATTATATACGTCTGAAAATTAAAGCAAACAGTGTTAGAATTAGATTTTAGAACTGTCAAATTTTTGTTCTTCCCTCGACGGGATTTGAACCCACACCATTGATACACTGCAGCACCATTCGCTTAGCCTTCTTACGTCCAGCGCCCTAGACCACTCGACCACATCCACTCCCTAAGAAAAGGAGCTTCAATAATCGTAGTGTTACCTTTTCTTGTAAGGCAAATCTAGGGATAGACGTAAGACATGTGTATAAGCGTGTGTAGATGGTACATATATACTTAATATTATAATTTGACAGCAATCTAACTCAGCAATTTTTAATATATTGTATAGGATAATGAAGAATTCATTATAGTCACAGGAAATAAAGTATATTATACAAACGTCTAGAAGCAAGTGACAACCATACAATATATCTGTCCCACTGGATCTCAAAGTTACTAAGGATACTAGGTTAATACTAAATATTATATACGTCTGAAAATTAAAGCAAACAGTGTTAGAATTAGATTTTAGAACTGTCAAATTTTTGTTCTTCCCTCGACGGGATTTGAACCCACACCATTGATACACTGCAGCACCATTCGCTTAGCCTTCTTACGTCCAGCGCCCTAGACCACTCGACCACATCCACTCCCTAAAAAAGGAGCTTCAATAATCGTAGTGTTACCTTTTCTCGTAAGGCAAATCTAGGGATATACGTAAGACGTGAGTATAAGCGTGTGTAGATGGTACATATATACTTAATATTATAATTTGACAGCAATCTAACTCAGCAATTTTTAATATATTGTATAGGATAATGACGAATTCATTATAGTCACAGGAAATAAAGTATATTATACAAACGTCTAGAAGCAAGTGACAACCATACAATATATCTGTCCCACTGGATCTCAAAGTTACTAAGGATACTAGGTTAATACTAAATATTATATACGTCTGAAAATTAAAGCAAACAGTGTTAGAATTAGATTTTAGAACTGTCAAATTTTTGTTCTTCCCTCGACGGGATTTGAACCCACACCATTGATACACTGCAGCACCATTCGCTTAGCCTTCTTACGTCCAGCGCCCTAGACCACTCGACCACATCCACTCCCTAAAAAAGGAGCTTCAATAATCGTAGTGTTACCTTTTCTCGTAAGGCAAATCTAGGGATATACGTAAGACGTGAGTATAAGCGTGTGTAGATGGTACATATATACTTAATATTATAATTTGACAGCAATCTAACTCAGCAATTTTTAATATATTGTATAGGATAATGACGAATTCATTATAGTCACAGGAAATAAAGTATATTATACAAACGTCTAGAAACAAGTGACAACCATACAATATATCTGTCCCACTGGATCTCAAAGTTACTAAGGATACTAGGTTAATACTAAATATTATATACGTCTGAAAATTAAAGCAAACAGTGTTAGAATTAGATTTTAGAACTGTCAAATTTTTGTTCTTCCCTCGACGGGATTTGAACCCACACCATTGATACACTGCAGCACCATTCGCTTAGCCTTCTTACGTCCAGCGCCCTAGACCACTCGACCACATCCACTCCCTAAGAAAAGGAGCTTCAATAATCGTAGTGTTACCTTTTCTCGTAAGGCAAATCTAGGGATAGACGTAAGACATGTGTATAAGCGTGTGTAGATGGTACATATATACTTAATATTATAATTTGACAGCAATCTAACTCAGCAATTTTTAATATATTGTATAGGATAATGAAGAATTCATTATAGTCACAGGAAATAAAGTATATTATACAAACGTCTAGAAGCAAGTGACAACCATACAATATATCTGTCCCACTGGATCTCAAAGTTACTAAGGATACTAGGTTAATACTAAATATTATATACGTCTGAAAATTAAAGCAAACAGTGTTAGAATTAGATTTTAGAACTGTCAAATTTTTGTTCTTCCCTCGACGGGATTTGAACCCACACCATTGATACACTGCAGCACCATTCGCTTAGCCTTCTTACGTCCAGCGCCCTAGACCACTCGACCACATCCACTCCCTAAAAAAGGAGCTTCAATAATCGTAGTGTTACCTTTTCTCGTAAGGCAAATCTAGGGATATACGTAAGACGTGAGTATAAGCGTGTGTAGATGGTACATATATACTTAATATTATAATTTGACAGCTATCTAACTCAGCAATTTTTAATATATTGTATAGGATAATGACGAATTCATTATAGTCACAGGAAATAAAGTATATTATACAAACGTCTAGAAGCAAGTGACAACCATACAATATATCTGTCCCACTGGATCTCAAAGTTACTAAGGATACTAGGTTAATACTAAATATTATATACGTCTGAAAATTAAAGCAAACAGTGTTAGAATTAGATTTTAGAACTGTCAAATTTTTGTTCTTCCCTCGACGGGATTTGAACCCACACCATTGATACACTGCAGCACCATTCGCTTAGCCTTCTTACGTCCAGCGCCCTAGACCACTCGACCACATCCACTCCCTAAAAAAGGAGCTTCAATAATCGTAGTGTTACCTTTTCTCGTAAGGCAAATCTAGGGATATACGTAAGACGTGAGTATAAGCGTGTGTAGATGGTACATATATACTTAATATTATAATTTGACAGCAATCTAACTCAGCAATTTTTAATATATTGTATAGGATAATGACGAATTCATTATAGTCACAGGAAATAAAGTATATTATACAAACGTCTAGAAGCAAGTGACAACCATACAATATATCTGTCCCACTGGATCTCAAAGTTACTAAGGATACTAGGTTAATACTAAATATTATATACGTCTGAAAATTAAAGCAAACAGTGTTAGAATTAGATTTTAGAACTGTCAAATTTTTGTTCTTCCCTCGACGGGATTTGAACCCACACCATTGATACACTGCAGCACCATTCGCTTAGCCTTCTTACGTCCAGCGCCCTAGACCACTCGACCACATCCACTCCCTAAGAAAGGGAGCTTCAATAATCGTAGTGTTACCTTTTCTCGTAAGGCAAATCTAGGGATAGACGTAAGACATGTGTATAAGCGTGTGTAGATGGTACATATATACTTAATATTATAATTTGACAGCAATCTAACTCAGCAATTTTTAATATATTGTATAGGATAATGAAGAATTCATTATAGTCACAGGAAATAAAGTATATTATACAAACGTCTAGAAGCAAGTGACAACCATACAATATATCTGTCCCACTGGATCTCAAAGTTACTAAGGATACTAGGTTAATACTAAATATTATATACGTCTGAAAATTAAAGCAAACAGTGTTAGAATTAGATTTTAGAACTGTCAAATTTTTGTTCTTCCCTCGACGGGATTTGAACCCACACCATTGATACACTGCAGCACCATTCGCTTAGCCTTCTTACGTCCAGCGCCCTAGACCACTCGACCACATCCACTCCCTAAAAAAGGAGCTTCAATAATCGTAGTGTTACCTTTTCTCGTAAGGCAAATCTAGGGATATACGTAAGACGTGAGTATAAGCGTGTGTAGATGGTACATATATACTTAATATTATAATTTGACAGCAATCTAACTCAGCAATTTTTAATATATTGTATAGGATAATGAAGAATTCATTATAGTCACAGGAAATAAAGTATATTATACAAACGTCTAGAAGCAAGTGACAACCATACAATATATCTGTCCCACTGGATCTCAAAGTTACTAAGGATACTAGGTTAATACTAAATATTATATACGTCTGAAAATTAAAGCAAACAGTGTTAGAATTAGATTTTAGAACTGTCAAATTTTTGTTCTTCCCTCGACGGGATTTGAACCCACACCATTGATACACTGCAGCACCATTCGCTTAGCCTTCTTACGTCCAGCGCCCTAGACCACTCGACCACATCCACTCCCTAAAAAAGGAGCTTCAATAATCGTAGTGTTACCTTTTCTCGTAAGGCAAATCTAGGGATATACGTAAGACGTGAGTATAAGCGTGTGTAGATGGTACATATATACTTAATATTATAATTTGACAGCAATCTAACTCAGCAATTTTTAATATATTGTATAGGATAATGACGAATTCATTATAGTCACAGGAAATAAAGTATATTATACAAACGTCTAGAAGCAAGTGACAACCATACAATATATCTGTCCCACTGGATCTCAAAGTTACTAAGGATACTAGGTTAATACTAAATATTATATACGTCTGAAAATTAAAGCAAACAGTGTTAGAATTAGATTTTAGAACTGTCAAATTTTTGTTCTTCCCTCGACGGGATTTGAACCCACACCATTGATACACTGCAGCACCATTCGCTTAGCCTTCTTACGTCCAGCGCCCTAGACCACTCGACCACATCCACTCCCTAAAAAAGGAGCTTCAATAATCGTAGTGTTACCTTTTCTCGTAAGGCAAATCTAGGGATATACGTAAGACGTGAGTATAAGCGTGTGTAGATGGTACATATATACTTAATATTATAATTTGACAGCAATCTAACTCAGCAATTTTTAATATATTGTATAGGATAATGACGAATTCATTATAGTCACAGGAAATAAAGTATATTATACAAACGTCTAGAAGCAAGTGACAACCATACAATATATCTGTCCCACTGGATCTCAAAGTTACTAAGGATACTAGGTTAATACTAAATATTATATACGTCTGAAAATTAAAGCAAACAGTGTTAGAATTAGATTTTAGAACTGTCAAATTTTTGTTCTTCCCTCGACGGGATTTGAACCCACACCATTGATACACTGCAGCACCATTCGCTTAGCCTTCTTACGTCCAGCGCCCTAGACCACTCGACCACATCCACTCCCTAAAAAAGGAGCTTCAATAATCGTAGTGTTACCTTTTCTCGTAAGGCAAATCTAGGGATATACGTAAGACGTGAGTATAAGCGTGTGTAGATGGTACATATATACTTAATATTATAATTTGACAGCAATCTAACTCAGCAATTTTTAATATATTGTATAGGATAATGAAGAATTCATTATAGTCACAGGAAATAAAGTATATTATACAAACGTCTAGAAGCAAGTGACAACCATACAATATATCTGTCCCACTGGATCTCAAAGTTACTAAGGATACTAGGTTAATACTAAATATTATATACGTCTGAAAATTAAAGCAAACAGTGTTAGAATTAGATTTTAGAACTGTCAAATTTTTGTTCTTCCCTCGACGGGATTTGAACCCACACCATTGATACACTGCAGCACCATTCGCTTAGCCTTCTTACGTCCAGCGCCCTAGACCACTCGACCACATCCACTCCCTAAAAAGGGAGCTTCAATAATCGTAGTGTTACCTTTTCTCGTAAGGCAAATCTAGGGATATACGTAAGACGTGAGTATAAGCGTGTGTAGATGGTACATATATACTTAATATTATAATTTGACAGCAATCTAACTCAGCAATTTTTAATATATTGTATAGGATAATGACGAATTCATTATAGTCACAGGAAATAAAGTATATTATACAAACGTCTAGAAGCAAGTGACAACCATACAATATATCTGTCCCACTGGATCTCAAAGTTACTAAGGATACTAGGTTAATACTAAATATTATATACGTCTGAAAATTAAAGCAAACAGTGTTAGAATTAGATTTTAGAACTGTCAAATTTTTGTTCTTCCCTCGACGGGATTTGAACCCACACCATTGATACACTGCAGCACCATTCGCTTAGCCTTCTTACGTCCAGCGCCCTAGACCACTCGACCACATCCACTCCCTAAAAAAGGAGCTTCAATAATCGTAGTGTTACCTTTTCTCGTAAGGCAAATCTAGGGATATACGTAAGACGTGAGTATAAGCGTGTGTAGATGGTACATATATACTTAATATTATAATTTGACAGCAATCTAACTCAGCAATTTTTAATATATTGTATAGGATAATGAAGAATTCATTATAGTCACAGGAAATAAAGTATATTATACAAACGTCTAGAAGCAAGTGACAACCATACAATATATCTGTCCCACTGGATCTCAAAGTTACTAAGGATACTAGGTTAATACTAAATATTATATACGTCTGAAAATTAAAGCAAACAGTGTTAGAATTAGATTTTAGAACTGTCAAATTTTTGTTCTTCCCTCGACGGGATTTGAACCCACACCATTGATACACTGCAGCACCATTCGCTTAGCCTTCTTACGTCCAGCGCCCTAGACCACTCGACCACATCCACTCCCTAAGAAAGGGAGCTTCAATAATCGTAGTGTTACCTTTTCTCGTAAGGCAAATCTAGGGATAGACGTAAGACATGTGTATAAGCGTGTGTAGATGGTACATATATACTTAATATTATAATTTGACAGCAATCTAACTCAGCAATTTTTAATATATTGTATAGGATAATGACGAATTCATTATAGTCACAGGAAATAAAGTATATTATACAAACGTCTAGAAGCAAGTGACAACCATACAATATATCTGTCCCACTGGATCTCAAAGTTACTAAGGATACTAGGTTAATACTAAATATTATATACGTCTGAAAATTAAAGCAAACAGTGTTAGAATTAGATTTTAGAACTGTCAAATTTTTGTTCTTCCCTCGACGGGATTTGAACCCACACCATTGATACACTGCAGCACCATTCGCTTAGCCTTCTTACGTCCAGCGCCCTAGACCACTCGACCACATCCACTCCCTAAAAAAGGAGCTTCAATAATCGTAGTGTTACCTTTTCTCGTAAGGCAAATCTAGGGATATACGTAAGACGTGAGTATAAGCGTGTGTAGATGGTACATATATACTTAATATTATAATTTGACAGCAATCTAACTCAGCAATTTTTAATATATTGTATAGGATAATGAAGAATTCATTATAGTCACAGGAAATAAAGTATATTATACAAACGTCTAGAAGCAAGTGACAACCATACAATATATCTGTCCCACTGGATCTCAAAGTTACTAAGGATACTAGGTTAATACTAAATATTATATACGTCTGAAAATTAAAGCAAACAGTGTTAGAATTAGATTTTAGAACTGTCAAATTTTTGTTCTTCCCTCGACGGGATTTGAACCCACACCATTGATACACTGCAGCACCATTCGCTTAGCCTTCTTACGTCCAGCGCCCTAGACCACTCGACCACATCCACTCCCTAAAAAAGGAGCTTCAATAATCGTAGTGTTACCTTTTCTCGTAAGGCAAATCTAGGGATATACGTAAGACGTGAGTATAAGCGTGTGTAGATGGTACATATATACTTAATATTATAATTTGACAGCAATCTAACTCAGCAATTTTTAATATATTGTATAGGATAATGACGAATTCATTATAGTCACAGGAAATAAAGTATATTATACAAACGTCTAGAAGCAAGTGACAACCATACAATATATCTGTCCCACTGGATCTCAAAGTTACTAAGGATACTAGGTTAATACTAAATATTATATACGTCTGAAAATTAAAGCAAACATTGTTAGAATTAGATTTTAGAACTGTCAAATTTTTGTTCTTCCCTCGACGGGATTTGAACCCACACCATTGATACACTGCAGCACCATTCGCTTAGCCTTCTTACGTCCAGCGCCCTAGACCACTCGACCACATCCACTCCCTAAAAAAGGAGCTTCAATAATCGTAGTGTTACCTTTTCTCGTAAGGCAAATCTAGGGATATACGTAAGACGTGAGTATAAGCGTGTGTAGATGGTACATATATACTTAATATTATAATTTGACAGCAATCTAACTCAGCAATTTTTAATATATTGTATAGGATAATGACGAATTCATTATAGTCACAGGAAATAAAGTATATTATACAAACGTCTAGAAGCAAGTGACAACCATACAATATATCTGTCCCACTGGATCTCAAAGTTACTAAGGATACTAGGTTAATACTAAATATTATATACGTCTGAAAATTAAAGCAAACAGTGTTAGAATTAGATTTTAGAACTGTCAAATTTTTGTTCTTCCCTCGACGGGATTTGAACCCACACCATTGATACACTGCAGCACCATTCGCTTAGCCTTCTTACGTCCAGCGCCCTAGACCACTCGACCACATCCACTCCCTAAGAAAGGGAGCTTCAATAATCGTAGTGTTACCTTTTCTCGTAAGGCAAATCTAGGGATAGACGTAAGACATGTGTATAAGCGTGTGTAGATGGTACATATATACTTAATATTATAATTTGACAGCAATCTAACTCAGCAATTTTTAATATATTGTATAGGATAATGAAGAATTCATTATAGTCACAGGAAATAAAGTATATTATACAAACGTCTAGAAGCAAGTGACAACCATACAATATATCTGTCCCACTGGATCTCAAAGTTACTAAGGATACTAGGTTAATACTAAATATTATATACGTCTGAAAATTAAAGCAAACAGTGTTAGAATTAGATTTTAGAACTGTCAAATTTTTGTTCTTCCCTCGACGGGATTTGAACCCACACCATTGATACACTGCAGCACCATTCGCTTAGCCTTCTTACGTCCAGCGCCCTAGACCACTCGACCACATCCACTCCCTAAAAAAGGAGCTTCAATAATCGTAGTGTTACCTTTTCTCGTAAGGCAAATCTAGGGATATACGTAAGACGTGAGTATAAGCGTGTGTAGATGGTACATATATACTTAATATTATAATTTGACAGCAATCTAACTCAGCAATTTTTAATATATTGTATAGGATAATGACGAATTCATTATAGTCACAGGAAATAAAGTATATTATACAAACGTCTAGAAGCAAGTGACAACCATACAATATATCTGTCCCACTGGATCTCAAAGTTACTAAGGATACTAGGTTAATACTAAATATTATATACGTCTGAAAATTAAAGCAAACAGTGTTAGAATTAGATTTTAGAACTGTCAAATTTTTGTTCTTCCCTCGACGGGATTTGAACCCACACCATTGATACACTGCAGCACCATTCGCTTAGCCTTCTTACGTCCAGCGCCCTAGACCACTCGACCACATCCACTCCCTAAGAAAGGGAGCTTCAATAATCGTAGTGTTACCTTTTCTCGTAAGGCAAATCTAGGGATAGACGTAAGACATGTGTATAAGCGTGTGTAGATGGTACATATATACTTAATATTATAATTTGACAGCAATCTAACTCAGCAATTTTTAATATATTGTATAGGATAATGAAGAATTCATTATAGTCACAGGAAATAAAGTATATTATACAAACGTCTAGAAGCAAGTGACAACCATACAATATATCTGTCCCACTGGATCTCAAAGTTACTAAGGATACTAGGTTAATACTAAATATTATATACGTCTGAAAATTAAAGCAAACAGTGTTAGAATTAGATTTTAGAACTGTCAAATTTTTGTTCTTCCCTCGACGGGATTTGAACCCACACCATTGATACACTGCAGCACCATTCGCTTAGCCTTCTTACGTCCAGCGCCCTAGACCACTCGACCACATCCACTCCCTAAGAAAAGGAGCTTCAATAATCGTAGTGTTACCTTTTCTCGTAAGGCAAATCTAGGGATAGACGTAAGACATGTGTATAAGCGTGTGTAGATGGTACATATATACTTAATATTATAATTTGACAGCAATCTAACTCAGCAATTTTTAATATATTGTATAGGATAATGAAGAATTCATTATAGTCACAGGAAATAAAGTATATTATACAAACGTCTAGAAGCAAGTGACAACCATACAATATATCTGTCCCACTGGATCTCAAAGTTACTAAGGATACTAGGTTAATACTAAATATTATATACGTCTGAAAATTAAAGCAAACAGTGTTAGAATTAGATTTTAGAACTGTCAAATTTTTGTTCTTCCCTCGACGGGATTTGAACCCACACCATTGATACACTGCAGCACCATTCGCTTAGCCTTCTTACGTCCAGCGCCCTAGACCACTCGACCACATCCACTCCCTAAGAAAAGGAGCTTCAATAATCGTAGTGTTACCTTTTCTCGTAAGACAAATCTAGGGATAGACGTAAGACATGTGTATAAGCGTGTGTAGATGGTACATATATACTTAATATTATAATTTGACAGCAATCTAACTCAGCAATTTTTAATATATTGTATAGGATAATGAAGAATTCATTATAGTCACAGGAAATAAAGTATATTATACAAACGTCTAGAAGCAAGTGACAACCATACAATATATCTGTCCCACTGGATCTCAAAGTTACTAAGGATACTAGGTTAATACTAAATATTATATACGTCTGAAAATTAAAGCAAACAGTGTTAGAATTAGATTTTAGAACTGTCAAATTTTTGTTCTTCCCTCGACGGGATTTGAACCCACACCATTGATACACTGCAGCACCATTCGCTTAGCCTTCTTACGTCCAGCGCCCTAGACCACTCGACCACATCCACTCCCTAAGAAAGGGAGCTTCAATAATCGTAGTGTTACCTTTTCTCGTAAGGCAAATCTAGGGATAGACGTAAGACATGTGCATAAGCGTGTGTAGATGGTACATATATACTTAATATTATAATTTGACAGCAATCTAACTCAGCAATTTTTAATATATTGTATAGGATAATGAAGAATTCATTATAGTCACAGGAAATAAAGTATATTATACAAACGTCTAGAAGCAAGTGACAACCATACAATATATCTGTCCCACTGGATCTCAAAGTTACTAAGGATACTAGGTTAATACTAAATATTATATACGTCTGAAAATTAAAGCAAACAGTGTTAGAATTAGATTTTAGAACTGTCAAATTTTTGTTCTTCCCTCGACGGGATTTGAACCCACACCATTGATACACTGCAGCACCATTCGCTTAGCCTTCTTACATCCAGCGCCCTAGACCACTCGACCACATCCACTCCCTAAAAAAGGAGCTTCAATAATCGTAGTGTTACCTTTTCTCGTAAGGCAAATCTAGGGATATACGTAAGACGTGAGTATAAGCGTGTGTAGATGGTACATATATACTTAATATTATAATTTGACAGCAATCTAACTCAGCAATTTTTAATATATTGTATAGGATAATGACGAATTCATTATAGTCACAGGAAATAAAGTATATTATACAAACGTCTAGAAGCAAGTGACAACCATACAATATATCTGTCCCACTGGATCTCAAAGTTACTAAGGATACTAGGTTAATACTAAATATTATATACGTCTGAAAATTAAAGCAAACAGTGTTAGAATTAGATTTTAGAACTGTCAAATTTTTGTTCTTCCCTCGACGGGATTTGAACCCACACCATTGATACACTGCAGCACCATTCGCTTAGCCTTCTTACGTCCAGCGCCCTAGACCACTCGACCACATCCACTCCCTAAGAAAGGGAGCTTCAATAATCGTAGTGTTACCTTTTCTCGTAAGGCAAATCTAGGGATAGACGTAAGACATGTGTATAAGCGTGTGTAGATGATACATATATACTTAATATTATAATTTGACAGCAATCTAACTCAGCAATTTTTAATATATTGTATAGGATAATGAAGAATTCATTATAGTCACAGGAAATAAAGTATATTATACAAACGTCTAGAAGCAAGTGACAACCATACAATATATCTGTCCCACTGGATCTCAAAGTTACTAAGGATACTAGGTTAATACTAAATATTATATACGTCTGAAAATTAAAGCAAACAGTGTTAGAATTAGATTTTAGAACTGTCAAATTTTTGTTCTTCCCTCGACGGGATTTGAACCCACACCATTGATACACTGCAGCACCATTCGCTTAGCCTTCTTACGTCCAGCGCCCTAGACCACTCGACCACATCCACTCCCTAAAAAAGGAGCTTCAATAATCGTAGTGTTACCTTTTCTCGTAAGGCAAATCTAGGGATATACGTAAGACGTGAGTATAAGCGTGTGTAGATGGTACATATATACTTAATATTATAATTTGACAGCAATCTAACTCAGCAATTTTTAATATATTGTATAGGATAATGAAGAATTCATTATACAGTCACAGGAAATAAAGTATATTATACAAACGTCTAGAAGCAAGTGACAACCATACAATATATCTGTCCCACTGGATCTCAAAGTTACTAAGGATACTAGGTTAATACTAAATATTATATACGTCTGAAAATTAAAGCAAACAGTGTTAGAATTAGATTTTAGAACTGTCAAATTTTTGTTCTTCCCTCGACGGGATTTGAACCCACACCATTGATACACTGCAGCACCATTCGCTTAGCCTTCTTACGTCCAGCGCCCTAGACCACTCGACCACATCCACTCCCTAAAAAAGGAGCTTCAATAATCGTAGTGTTACCTTTTCTCATAAGGCAAATCTAGGGATATACCTAAGACGTGAGTATAAGCGTGTGTAGATGGTACATATATACTTAATATTATAATTTGACAGCAATCTAACTCAGCAATTTTTAATATATTGTATAGGATAATGAAGAATTCATTATAGTCACAGGAAATAAAGTATATTATACAAACGTCTAGAAGCAAGTGACAACCATACAATATATCTGTCCCACTGGATCTCAAAGTTACTAAGGATACTAGGTTAATACTAAATATTATATACGTCTGAAAATTAAAGCAAACAGTGTTAGAATTAGATTTTAGAACTGTCAAATTTTTGTTCTTCCCTCGACGGGATTTGAACCCACACCATTGATACACTGCAGCACCATTCGCTTAGCCTTCTTACGTCCAGCGCCCTAGACCACTCGACCACATCCACTCCCTAAAAAAGGAGCTTCAATAATCGTAGTGTTACCTTTTCTCGTAAGGCAAATCTAGGGATATACGTAAGACGTGAGTATAAGCGTGTGTAGATGGTACATATATACTTAATATTATAATTTGACAGCAATCTAACTCAGCAATTT
The DNA here is from genome assembly GCA_963680875.1 of Bathymodiolus brooksi. NCBI lineage: Eukaryota > Metazoa > Mollusca > Bivalvia > Mytilida > Modiolidae > Bathymodiolus > Bathymodiolus brooksi. The sequence continues at coordinate 51,048,473 of OY804577.1, forward strand.
TTAATATATTGTATAGGATAATGAAGAATTCATTATACAGTCACAGGAAATAAAGTATATTATACAAACGTCTAGAAGCAAGTGACAACCATACAATATATCTGTCCCACTGGATCTCAAAGTTACTAAGGATACTAGGTTAATACTAAATATTATATACGTCTGAAAATTAAAGCAAACAGTGTTAGAATTAGATTTTAGAACTGTCAAATTTTTGTTCTTCCCTCGACGGGATTTGAACCCACACCATTGATACACTGCAGCACCATTCGCTTAGCCTTCTTACGTCCAGCGCCCTAGACCACTCGACCACATCCACTCCCTAAAAAAGGAGCTTCAATAATCGTAGTGTTACCTTTTCTCATAAGGCAAATCTAGGGATATACCTAAGACGTGAGTATAAGCGTGTGTAGATGGTACATATATACTTAATATTATAATTTGACAGCAATCTAACTCAGCAATTTTTAATATATTGTATAGGATAATGAAGAATTCATTATAGTCACAGGAAATAAAGTATATTATACAAACGTCTAGAAGCAAGTGACAACCATACAATATATCTGTCCCACTGGATCTCAAAGTTACTAAGGATACTAGGTTAATACTAAATAGTATATACGTCTGAAAATTAAAGCAAACATTGTTAGAATTAGATTTTAGAACTGTCAAATTTTTGTTCTTCCCTCGACGGGATTTGAACCCACACCATTGATACACTGCAGCACCATTCGCTTAGCCTTCTTACGTCCAGCGCCCTAGACCACTCGACCACATCCACTCCCTAAGAAAAGGAGCTTCAATAATCGTAGTGTTACCTTTTCTCGTAAGGCAAATCTAGGGATAGACGTAAGACATGTGTATAAGCGTGTGTAGATGGTACATATATACTTAATATTATAATTTGACAGCAATCTAACTCAGCAATTTTTAATATATTGTATAGGATAATGACGAATTCATTATAGTCACAGGAAATAAAGTATATTATACAAACGTCTAGAAGCAAGTGACAACCATACAATATATCTGTCCCACTGGATCTCAAAGTTACTAAGGATACTAGGTTAATACTAAATATTATATACGTCTGAAAATTAAAGCAAACAGTGTTAGAATTAGATTTTAGAACTGTCAAATTTTTGTTCTTCCCTCGACGGGATTTGAACCCACACCATTGATACACTGCAGCACCATTCGCTTAGCCTTCTTACGTCCAGCGCCCTAGACCACTCGACCACATCCACTCCCTAAGAAAAGGAGCTTCAATAATCGTAGTGTTACCTTTTCTCGTAAGGCAAATCTAGGGATAGACGTAAGACATGTGTATAAGCGTGTGTAGATGGTACATATATACTTAATATTATAATTTGACAGCAATCTAACTCAGCAATTTTTAATATATTGTATAGGATAATGAAGAATTCATTATAGTCACAGGAAATAAAGTATATTATACAAACGTCTAGAAGCAAGTGACAACCATACAATATATCTGTCCCACTGGATCTCAAAGTTACTAAGGATACTAGGTTAATACTAAATATTATATACGTCTGAAAATTAAAGCAAACAGTGTTAGAATTAGATTTTAGAACTGTCAAATTTTTGTTCTTCCCTCGACGGGATTTGAACCCACACCATTGATACACTGCAGCACCATTCGCTTAGCCTTCTTACGTCCAGCGCCCTAGACCACTCGACCACATCCACTCCCTAAAAAAGGAGCTTCAATAATCGTAGTGTTACCTTTTCTCGTAAGGCAAATCTAGGGATATACGTAAGACGTGAGTATAAGCGTGTGTAGATGGTACATATATACTTAATATTATAATTTGACAGCAATCTAACTCAGCAATTTTTAATATATTGTATAGGATAATGAAGAATTCATTATACAGTCACAGGAAATAAAGTATATTATACAAACGTCTAGAAGCAAGTGACAACCATACAATATATCTGTCCCACTGGATCTCAAAGTTACTAAGGATACTAGGTTAATACTAAATATTATATACGTCTGAAAATTAAAGCAAACAGTGTTAGAATTAGATTTTAGAACTGTCAAATTTTTGTTCTTCCCTCGACGGGATTTGAACCCACACCATTGATACACTGCAGCACCATTCGCTTAGCCTTCTTACGTCCAGCGCCCTAGACCACTCGACCACATCCACTCCCTAAAAAAGGAGCTTCAATAATCGTAGTGTTACCTTTTCTCATAAGGCAAATCTAGGGATATACCTAAGACGTGAGTATAAGCGTGTGTAGATGGTACATATATACTTAATATTATAATTTGACAGCAATCTAACTCAGCAATTTTTAATATATTGTATAGGATAATGAAGAATTCATTATAGTCACAGGAAATAAAGTATATTATACAAACGTCTAGAAGCAAGTGACAACCATACAATATATCTGTCCCACTGGATCTCAAAGTTACTAAGGATACTAGGTTAATACTAAATATTATATACGTCTGAAAATTAAAGCAAACAGTGTTAGAATTAGATTTTAGAACTGTCAAATTTTTGTTCTTCCCTCGACGGGATTTGAACCCACACCATTGATACACTGCAGCACCATTCGCTTAGCCTTCTTACGTCCAGCGCCCTAGACCACTCGACCACATCCACTCCCTAAAAAAGGAGCTTCAATAATCGTAGTGTTACCTTTTCTCATAAGGCAAATCTAGGGATATACCTAAGACGTGAGTATAAGCGTGTGTAGATGGTACATATATACTTAATATTATAATTTGACAGCAATCTAACTCAGCAATTTTTAATATATTGTATAGGATAATGAAGAATTCATTATAGTCACAGGAAATAAAGTATATTATACAAACGTCTAGAAGCAAGTGACAACCATACAATATATCTGTCCCACTGGATCTCAAAGTTACTAAGGATACTAGGTTAATACTAAATATTATATACGTCTGAAAATTAAAGCAAACAGTGTTAGAATTAGATTTTAGAACTGTCAAATTTTTGTTCTTCCCTCGACGGGATTTGAACCCACACCATTGATACACTGCAGCACCATTCGCTTAGCCTTCTTACGTCCAGCGCCCTAGACCACTCGACCACATCCACTCCCTAAAAAAGGAGCTTCAATAATCGTAGTGTTACCTTTTCTCGTAAGGCAAATCTAGGGATAGACGTAAGACGTGAGTATAAGCGTGTGTAGATGGTACATATATACTTAATATTATAATTTGACAGCAATCTAACTCAGCAATTTTTAATATATTGTATAGGATAATGAAGAATTCATTATACAGTCACAGGAAATAAAGTATATTATACAAACGTCTAGAAGCAAGTGACAACCATACAATATATCTGTCCCACTGGATCTCAAAGTTACTAAGGATACTAGGTTAATACTAAATATTATATACGTCTGAAAATTAAAGCAAACAGTGTTAGAATTAGATTTTAGAACTGTCAAATTTTTGTTCTTCCCTCGACGGGATTTGAACCCACACCATTGATACACTGCAGCACCATTCGCTTAGCCTTCTTACGTCCAGCGCCCTAGACCACTCGACCACATCCACTCCCTAAAAAAGGAGCTTCAATAATCGTAGTGTTACCTTTTCTCATAAGGCAAATCTAGGGATATACCTAAGACGTGAGTATAAGCGTGTGTAGATGGTACATATATACTTAATATTATAATTTGACAGCAATCTAACTCAGCAATTTTTAATATATTGTATAGGATAATGAAGAATTCATTATAGTCACAGGAAATAAAGTATATTATACAAACGTCTAGAAGCAAGTGACAACCATACAATATATCTGTCCCACTGGATCTCAAAGTTACTAAGGATACTAGGTTAATACTAAATAGTATATACGTCTGAAAATTAAAGCAAACATTGTTAGAATTAGATTTTAGAACTGTCAAATTTTTGTTCTTCCCTCGACGGGATTTGAACCCACACCATTGATACACTGCAGCACCATTCGCTTAGCCTTCTTACGTCCAGCGCCCTAGACCACTCGACCACATCCACTCCCTAAGAAAAGGAGCTTCAATAATCGTAGTGTTACCTTTTCTCGTAAGGCAAATCTAGGGATAGACGTAAGACATGTGTATAAGCGTGTGTAGATGGTACATATATACTTAATATTATAATTTGACAGCAATCTAACTCAGCAATTTTTAATATATTGTATAGGATAATGACGAATTCATTATAGTCACAGGAAATAAAGTATATTATACAAACGTCTAGAAGCAAGTGACAACCATACAATATATCTGTCCCACTGGATCTCAAAGTTACTAAGGATACTAGGTTAATACTAAATATTATATACGTCTGAAAATTAAAGCAAACAGTGTTAGAATTAGATTTTAGAACTGTCAAATTTTTGTTCTTCCCTCGACGGGATTTGAACCCACACCATTGATACACTGCAGCACCATTCGCTTAGCCTTCTTACGTCCAGCGCCCTAGACCACTCGACCACATCCACTCCCTAAGAAAAGGAGCTTCAATAATCGTAGTGTTACCTTTTCTCGTAAGGCAAATCTAGGGATAGACGTAAGACATGTGTATAAGCGTGTGTAGATGGTACATATATACTTAATATTATAATTTGACAGCAATCTAACTCAGCAATTTTTAATATATTGTATAGGATAATGAAGAATTCATTATAGTCACAGGAAATAAAGTATATTATACAAACGTCTAGAAGCAAGTGACAACCATACAATATATCTGTCCCACTGGATCTCAAAGTTACTAAGGATACTAGGTTAATACTAAATATTATATACGTCTGAAAATTAAAGCAAACAGTGTTAGAATTAGATTTTAGAACTGTCAAATTTTTGTTCTTCCCTCGACGGGATTTGAACCCACACCATTGATACACTGCAGCACCATTCGCTTAGCCTTCTTACGTCCAGCGCCCTAGACCACTCGACCACATCCACTCCCTAAAAAAGGAGCTTCAATAATCGTAGTGTTACCTTTTCTCGTAAGGCAAATCTAGGGATATACGTAAGACGTGAGTATAAGCGTGTGTAGATGGTACATATATACTTAATATTATAATTTGACAGCAATCTAACTCAGCAATTTTTAATATATTGTATAGGATAATGAAGAATTCATTATACAGTCACAGGAAATAAAGTATATTATACAAACGTCTAGAAGCAAGTGACAACCATACAATATATCTGTCCCACTGGATCTCAAAGTTACTAAGGATACTAGGTTAATACTAAATATTATATACGTCTGAAAATTAAAGCAAACAGTGTTAGAATTAGATTTTAGAACTGTCAAATTTTTGTTCTTCCCTCGACGGGATTTGAACCCACACCATTGATACACTGCAGCACCATTCGCTTAGCCTTCTTACGTCCAGCGCCCTAGACCACTCGACCACATCCACTCCCTAAAAAAGGAGCTTCAATAATCGTAGTGTTACCTTTTCTCATAAGGCAAATCTAGGGATATACCTAAGACGTGAGTATAAGCGTGTGTAGATGGTACATATATACTTAATATTATAATTTGACAGCAATCTAACTCAGCAATTTTTAATATATTGTATAGGATAATGAAGAATTCATTATAGTCACAGGAAATAAAGTATATTATACAAACGTCTAGAAGCAAGTGACAACCATACAATATATCTGTCCCACTGGATCTCAAAGTTACTAAGGATACTAGGTTAATACTAAATATTATATACGTCTGAAAATTAAAGCAAACAGTGTTAGAATTAGATTTTAGAACTGTCAAATTTTTGTTCTTCCCTCGACGGGATTTGAACCCACACCATTGATACACTGCAGCACCATTCGCTTAGCCTTCTTACGTCCAGCGCCCTAGACCACTCGACCACATCCACTCCCTAAAAAAGGAGCTTCAATAATCGTAGTGTTACCTTTTCTCGTAAGGCAAATCTAGGGATATACGTAAGACGTGAGTATAAGCGTGTGTAGATGGTACATATATACTTAATATTATAATTTGACAGCAATCTAACTCAGCAATTTTTAATATATTGTATAGGATAATGAAGAATTCATTATACAGTCACAGGAAATAAAGTATATTATACAAACGTCTAGAAGCAAGTGACAACCATACAATATATCTGTCCCACTGGATCTCAAAGTTACTAAGGATACTAGGTTAATACTAAATATTATATACGTCTGAAAATTAAAGCAAACAGTGTTAGAATTAGATTTTAGAACTGTCAAATTTTTGTTCTTCCCTCGACGGGATTTGAACCCACACCATTGATACACTGCAGCACCATTCGCTTAGCCTTCTTACGTCCAGCGCCCTAGACCACTCGACCACATCCACTCCCTAAAAAAGGAGCTTCAATAATCGTAGTGTTACCTTTTCTCATAAGGCAAATCTAGGGATATACCTAAGACGTGAGTATAAGCGTGTGTAGATGGTACATATATACTTAATATTATAATTTGACAGCAATCTAACTCAGCAATTTTTAATATATTGTATAGGATAATGAAGAATTCATTATAGTCACAGGAAATAAAGTATATTATACAAACGTCTAGAAGCAAGTGACAACCATACAATATATCTGTCCCACTGGATCTCAAAGTTACTAAGGATACTAGGTTAATACTAAATAGTATATACGTCTGAAAATTAAAGCAAACATTGTTAGAATTAGATTTTAGAACTGTCAAATTTTTGTTCTTCCCTCGACGGGATTTGAACCCACACCATTGATACACTGCAGCACCATTCGCTTAGCCTTCTTACGTCCAGCGCCCTAGACCACTCGACCACATCCACTCCCTAAGAAAAGGAGCTTCAATAATCGTAGTGTTACCTTTTCTCGTAAGGCAAATCTAGGGATAGACGTAAGACATGTGTATAAGCGTGTGTAGATGGTACATATATACTTAATATTATAATTTGACAGCAATCTAACTCAGCAATTTTTAATATATTGTATAGGATAATGACGAATTCATTATAGTCACAGGAAATAAAGTATATTATACAAACGTCTAGAAGCAAGTGACAACCATACAATATATCTGTCCCACTGGATCTCAAAGTTACTAAGGATACTAGGTTAATACTAAATATTATATACGTCTGAAAATTAAAGCAAACAGTGTTAGAATTAGATTTTAGAACTGTCAAATTTTTGTTCTTCCCTCGACGGGATTTGAACCCACACCATTGATACACTGCAGCACCATTCGCTTAGCCTTCTTACGTCCAGCGCCCTAGACCACTCGACCACATCCACTCCCTAAGAAAAGGAGCTTCAATAATCGTAGTGTTACCTTTTCTCGTAAGGCAAATCTAGGGATAGACGTAAGACATGTGTATAAGCGTGTGTAGATGGTACATATATACTTAATATTATAATTTGACAGCAATCTAACTCAGCAATTTTTAATATATTGTATAGGATAATGAAGAATTCATTATAGTCACAGGAAATAAAGTATATTATACAAACGTCTAGAAGCAAGTGACAACCATACAATATATCTGTCCCACTGGATCTCAAAGTTACTAAGGATACTAGGTTAATACTAAATATTATATACGTCTGAAAATTAAAGCAAACAGTGTTAGAATTAGATTTTAGAACTGTCAAATTTTTGTTCTTCCCTCGACGGGATTTGAACCCACACCATTGATACACTGCAGCACCATTCGCTTAGCCTTCTTACGTCCAGCGCCCTAGACCACTCGACCACATCCACTCCCTAAGAAAAGGAGCTTCAATAATCGTAGTGTTACCTTTTCTCGTAAGGCAAATCTAGGGATAGACGTAAGACATGTGTATAAGCGTGTGTAGATGGTACATATATACTTAATATTATAATTTGACAGCAATCTAACTCAGCAATTTTTAATATATTGTATAGGATAATGACGAATTCATTATAGTCACAGGAAATAAAGTATATTATACAAACGTCTAGAAGCAAGTGACAACCATACAATATATCTGTCCCACTGGATCTCAAAGTTACTAAGGATACTAGGTTAATACTAAATATTATATACGTCTGAAAATTAAAGCAAACAGTGTTAGAATTAGATTTTAGAACTGTCAAATTTTTGTTCTTCCCTCGACGGGATTTGAACCCACACCATTGATACACTGCAGCACCATTCGCTTAGCCTTCTTACGTCCAGCGCCCTAGACCACTCGACCACATCCACTCCCTAAGAAAAGGAGCTTCAATAATCGTAGTGTTACCTTTTCTCGTAAGGCAAATCTAGGGATAGACGTAAGACATGTGTATAAGCGTGTGTAGATGGTACATATATACTTAATATTATAATTTGACAGCAATCTAACTCAGCAATTTTTAATATATTGTATAGGATAATGAAGAATTCATTATAGTCACAGGAAATAAAGTATATTATACAAACGTCTAGAAGCAAGTGACAACCATACAATATATCTGTCCCACTGGATCTCAAAGTTACTAAGGATACTAGGTTAATACTAAATATTATATACGTCTGAAAATTAAAGCAAACAGTGTTAGAATTAGATTTTAGAACTGTCAAATTTTTGTTCTTCCCTCGACGGGATTTGAACCCACACCATTGATACACTGCAGCACCATTCGCTTAGCCTTCTTACGTCCAGCGCCCTAGACCACTCGACCACATCCACTCCCTAAAAAAGGAGCTTCAATAATCGTAGTGTTACCTTTTCTCGTAAGGCAAATCTAGGGATAGACGTAAGACATGTGTATAAGCGTGTGTAGATGGTACATATATACTTAATATTATAATTTGACAGCAATCTAACTCAGCAATTTTTAATATATTGTATAGGATAATGACGAATTCATTATAGTCACAGGAAATAAAGTATATTATACAAACGTCTAGAAGCAAGTGACAACCATACAATATATCTGTCCCACTGGATCTCAAAGTTACTAAGGATACTAGGTTAATACTAAATATTATATACGTCTGAAAATTAAAGCAAACAGTGTTAGAATTAGATTTTAGAACTGTCAAATTTTTGTTCTTCCCTCGACGGGATTTGAACCCACACCATTGATACACTGCAGCACCATTCGCTTATTCCTTCTTACGTCCAGCGCCCTAGACCACTCGACCACATCCACTCCCTAAGAAAAGGAGCTTCAATAATCGTAGTGTTACCTTTTCTCGTAAGGCAAATCTAGGGATAGACGTAAGACATGTGTATAAGCGTGTGTAGATGGTACATATATACTTAATATTATAATTTGACAGCAATCTAACTCAGCAATTTTTAATATATTGTATAGGACAATGAAGAATTCATTATAGTCACAGGAAATAAAGTATATTATACAAACGTCTAGAAGCAAGTGACAACCATACAATATATCTGTCCCACTGGATCTCAAAGTTACTAAGGATACTAGGTTAATACTAAATATTATATACGTCTGAAAATTAAAGCAAACAGTGTTAGAATTAGATTTTAGAACTGTCAAATTTTTGTTCTTCCCTCGACGGGATTTGAACCCACACCATTGATACACTGCAGCACCATTCGCTTAGCCTTCTTACGTCCAGCGCCCTAGACCACTCGACCACATCCACTCCCTAAGAAAAGGAGCTTCAATAATCGTAGTGTTACCTTTTCTCGTAAGGCAAATCTAGGGATATACGTAAGACATGTGTATAAGCGTGTGTAGATGGTACATATATACTTAATATTATAATTTGACAGCAATCTAACTCAGCAATTTTTAATATATTGTATAGGATAATGAAGAATTCATTATAGTCACAGGAAATAAAGTATATTATACAAACGTCTAGAAGCAAGTGACAACCATACAATATATCTGTCCCACTGGATCTCAAAGTTACTAAGGATACTAGGTTAATACTAAATATTATATACGTCTGAAAATTAAAGCAAACAGTGTTAGAATTAGATTTTAGAACTGTCAAATTTTTGTTCTTCCCTCGACGGGATTTGAACCCACACCATTGATACACTGCAGCACCATTCGCTTAGCCTTCTTACGTCCAGCGCCCTAGACCACTCGACCACATCCACTCCCTAAAAAAGGAGCTTCAATAATCGTAGTGTTACCTTTTCTCGTAAGGCAAATCTAGGGATATACGTAAGACGTGAGGATAAGCGTGTGTAGATGGTACATATATACTTAATATTATAATTTGACAGCAATCTAACTCAGCAATTTTTAATATATTGTATAGGATAATGAAGAATTCATTATACAGTCACAGGAAATAAAGTATATTATACAAACGTCTAGAAGCAAGTGACAACCATACAATATATCTGTCCCACTGGATCTCAAAGTTACTAAGGATACTAGGTTAATACTAAATATTATATACGTCTGAAAATTAAAGCAAACAGTGTTAGAATTAGATTTTAGAACTGTCAAATTTTTGTTCTTCCCTCGACGGGATTTGAACCCACACCATTGATACACTGCAGCACCATTCGCTTAGCCTTCTTACGTCCAGCGCCCTAGACCACTCGACCACATCCACTCCCTAAAAAAGGAGCTTCAATAATCGTAGTGTTACCTTTTCTCATAAGGCAAATCTAGGGATATACCTAAGACGTGAGTATAAGCGTGTGTAGATGGTACATATATACTTAATATTATAATTTGACAGCAATCTAACTCAGCAATTTTTAATATATTGTATAGGATAATGAAGAATTCATTATAGTCACAGGAAATAAAGTATATTATACAAACGTCTAGAAGCAAGTGACAACCATACAATATATCTGTCCCACTGGATCTCAAAGTTACTAAGGATACTAGGTTAATACTAAATATTATATACGTCTGAAAATTAAAGCAAACAGTGTTAGAATTAGATTTTAGAACTGTCAAATTTTTGTTCTTCCCTCGACGGGATTTGAACCCACACCATTGATACACTGCAGCACCATTCGCTTAGCCTTCTTACGTCCAGCGCCCTAGACCACTCGACCACATCCACTCCCTAAGAAAAGGAGCTTCAATAATCGTAGTGTTACCTTTTCTCGTAAGGCAAATCTAGGGATAGACGTAAGACATGTGTATAAGCGTGTGTAGATGGTACATATATACTTAATATTATAATTTGACAGCAATCTAACTCAGCAATTTTTAATATATTGTATAGGATAATGACGAATTCATTATAGTCACAGGAAATAAAGTATATTATACAAACGTCTAGAAGCAAGTGACAACCATACAATATATCTGTCCCACTGGATCTCAAAGTTACTAAGGATACTAGGTTAATACTAAATATTATATACGTCTGAAAATTAAAGCAAACAGTGTTAGAATTAGATTTTAGAACTGTCAAATTTTTGTTCTTCCCTCGACGGGATTTGAACCCACACCATTGATACACTGCAGCACCATTCGCTTAGCCTTCTTACGTCCAGCGCCCTAGACCACTCGACCACATCCACTCCCTAAGAAAAGGAGCTTCAATAATCGTAGTGTTACCTTTTCTCGTAAGGCAAATCTAGGGATAGACGTAAGACATGTGTATAAGCGTGTGTAGATGGTACATATATACTTAATATTATAATTTGACAGCAATCTAACTCAGCAATTTTTAATATATTGTATAGGATAATGAAGAATTCATTATAGTCACAGGAAATAAAGTATATTATACAAACGTCTAGAAGCAAGTGACAACCATACAATATATCTGTCCAACTGGATCTCAAAGTTACTAAGGATACTAGGTTAATACTAAATATTATATACGTCTGAAAATTAAAGCAAACAGTGTTAGAATTAGATTTTAGAACTGTCAAATTTTTGTTCTTCCCTCGACGGGATTTGAACCCACACCATTGATACACTGCAGCACCATTCGCTTAGCCTTCTTACGTCCAGCGCCCTAGACCACTCGACCACATCCACTCCCTAAGAAAAGGAGCTTCAATAATCGTAGTGTTACCTTTTCTCGTAAGGCAAATCTAGGGATAGACGTAAGACATGTGTATAAGCGTGTGTAGATGGTACATATATACTTAATATTATAATTTGACAGCAATCTAACTCAGCAATTTTTAATATATTGTATAGGATAATGAAGAATTCATTATAGTCACAGGAAATAAAGTATATTATACAAACGTCTAGAAGCAAGTGACAACCATACAATATATCTGTCCCACTGGATCTCAAAGTTACTAAGGATACTAGGTTAATACTAAATATTATATACGTCTGAAAATTAAAGCAAACAGTGTTAGAATTAGATTTTAGAACTGTCAAATTTTTGTTCTTCCCTCGACGGGATTTGAACCCACACCATTGATACACTGCAGCACCATTCGCTTAGCCTTCTTACGTCCAGCGCCCTAGACCACTCGACCACATCCACTCCCTAAGAAAAGGAGCTTCAATAATCGTAGTGTTACCTTTTCTCGTAAGGCAAATCTAGGGATAGACGTAAGACATGTGTATAAGCGTGTGTAGATGGTACATATATACTTAATATTATAATTTGACAGCAATCTAACTCAGCAATTTTTAATATATTGTATAGGATAATGAAGAATTCATTATAGTCACAGGAAATAAAGTATATTATACAAACGTCTAGAAGCAAGTGACAACCATACAATATATCTGTCCCACTGGATCTCAAAGTTACTAAGGATACTAGGTTAATACTAAATATTATATACGTCTGAAAATTAAAGCAAACAGTGTTAGAATTAGATTTTAGAACTGTCAAATGTTTGTTCTTCCCTCGACGGGATTTGAACCCACACCATTGATACACTGCAGCACCATTCGCTTAGCCTTCTTACGTCCAGCGCCCTAGACCACTCGACCACATCCACTCCCTAAGAAAAGGAGCTTCAATAATCGTAGTGTTACCTTTTCTCGTAAGGCAAATCTAGGGATAGACGTAAGACATGTGTATAAGCGTGTGTAGATGGTACATATATACTTAATATTATAATTTGACAGCAATCTAACTCAGCAATTTTTAATATATTGTATAGGATAATGAAGAATTCATTATAGTCACAGGAAATAAAGTATATTATACAAACGTCTAGAAGCAAGTGACAACCATACAATATATCTGTCCCACTGGATCTCAAAGTTACTAAGGATACTAGGTTAATACTAAATATTATATACGTCTGAAAATTAAAGCAAACAGTGTTAGAATTAGATTTTAGAACTGTCAAATTTTTGTTCTTCCCTCGACGGGATTTGAACCCACACCATTGATACACTGCAGCACCATTCGCTTAGCCTTCTTACGTCCAGCGCCCTAGACCACTCGACCACATCCACTCCCTAAGAAAAGGAGCTTCAATAATCGTAGTGTTACCTTTTCTCGTAAGGCAAATCTAGGGATATACGTAAGACGTGAGTATAAGCGTGTGTAGATGGTACATATATACTTAATATTATAATTTGACAGCAATCTAACTCAGCAATTTTTAATATATTGTATAGGATAATGAAGAATTCATTATACAGTCACAGGAAATAAAGTATATTATACAAACGTCTAGAAGCAAGTGACAACCATACAATATATCTGTCCCACTGGATTTCAAAGTTACTAAGGATACTAGGTTAATACTAAATATTATATACGTCTGAAAATTAAAGCAAACAGTGTTAGAATTAGATTTTAGAACTGTCAAATTTTTGTTCTTCCCTCGACGGGATTTGAACCCACACCATTGATACACTGCAGCACCATTCGCTTAGCCTTCTTACGTCCAGCGCCCTAGACCACTCGACCACATCCACTCCCTAAAAAAGGAGCTTCAATAATCGTAGTGTTACCTTTTCTCATAAGGCAAATCTAGGGATATACCTAAGACGTGAGTATAAGCGTGTGTAGATGGTACATATATACTTAATATTATAATTTGACAGCAATCTAACTCAGCAATTTTTAATATATTGTATAGGATAATGAAGAATTCATTATAGTCACAGGAAATAAAGTATATTATACAAACGTCTAGAAGCAAGTGACAACCATACAATATATCTGTCCCACTGGATCTCAAAGTTACTAAGGATACTAGGTTAATACTAAATAGTATATACGTCTGAAAATTAAAGCAAACATTGTTAGAATTAGATTTTAGAACTGTCAAATTTTTGTTCTTCCCTCGACGGGATTTGAACCCACACCATTGATACACTGCAGCACCATTCGCTTAGCCTTCTTACGTCCAGCGCCCTAGACCACTCGACCACATCCACTCCCTAAGAAAAGGAGCTTCAATAATCGTAGTGTTACCTTTTCTCGTAAGGCAAATCTAGGGATAGACGTAAGACATGTGTATAAGCGTGTGTAGATGGTACATATATACTTAATATTATAATTTGACAGCAATCTAACTCAGCAATTTTTAATATATTGTATAGGATAATGACGAATTCATTATAGTCACAGGAAATAAAGTATATTATACAAACGTCTAGAAGCAAGTGACAACCATACAATATATCTGTCCCACTGGATCTCAAAGTTACTAAGGATACTAGGTTAATACTAAATATTATATACGTCTGAAAATTAAAGCAAACAGTGTTAGAATTAGATTTTAGAACTGTCAAATTTTTGTTCTTCCCTCGACGGGATTTGAACCCACACCATTGATACACTGCAGCACCATTCGCTTAGCCTTCTTACGTCCAGCGCCCTAGACCACTCGACCACATCCACTCCCTAAGAAAAGGAGCTTCAATAATCGTAGTGTTACCTTTTCTCGTAAGGCAAATCTAGGGATAGACGTAAGACATGTGTATAAGCGTGTGTAGATGGTACATATATACTTAATATTATAATTTGACAGCAATCTAACTCAGCAATTTTTAATATATTGTATAGGATAATGAAGAATTCATTATAGTCACAGGAAATAAAGTATATTATACAAACGTCTAGAAGCAAGTGACAACCATACAATATATCTGTCCCACTGGATCTCAAAGTTACTAAGGATACTAGGTTAATACTAAATATTATATACGTCTGAAAATTAAAGCAAACAGTGTTAGAATTAGATTTTAGAACTGTCAAATTTTTGTTCTTCCCTCGACGGGATTTGAACCCACACCATTGATACACTGCAGCACCATTCGCTTAGCCTTCTTACGTCCAGCGCCCTAGACCACTCGACCACATCCACTCCCTAAGAAAAGGAGCTTCAATAATCGTAGTGTTACCTTTTCTCGTAAGGCAAATCTAGGGATAGACGTAAGACATGTGTATAAGCGTGTGTAGATGGTACATATATACTTAATATTATAATTTGACAGCAATCTAACTCAGCAATTTTTAATATATTGTATAGGATAATGAAGAATTCATTATAGTCACAGGAAATAAAGTATATTATACAAACGTCTAGAAGCAAGTGACAACCATACAATATATCTGTCCCACTGGATCTCAAAGTTACTAAGGATACTAGGTTAATACTAAATATTATATACGTCTGAAAATTAAAGCAAACAGTGTTAGAATTAGATTTTAGAACTGTCAAATTTTTGTTCTTCCCTCGACGGGATTTGAACCCACACCATTGATACACTGCAGCACCATTCGCTTAGCCTTCTTACGTCCAGCGCCCTAGACCACTCGACCACATCCACTCCCTAAGAAAAGGAGCTTCAATAATCGTAGTGTTACCTTTTCTCGTAAGGCAAATCTAGGGATAGACGTAAGACATGTGTATAAGCGTGTGTAGATGGTACATATATACTTAATATTATAATTTGACAGCAATCTAACTCAGCAATTTTTAATATATTGTATAGGATAATGAAGAATTCATTATAGTCACAGGAAATAAAGTATATTATACAAACGTCTAGAAGCAAGTGACAACCATACAATATATCTGTCCCACTGGATCTCAAAGTTACTAAGGATACTAGGTTAATACTAAATATTATATACGTCTGAAAATTAAAGCAAACAGTGTTAGAATTAGATTTTAGAACTGTCAAATTTTTGTTCTTCCCTCGACGGGATTTGAACCCACACCATTGATACACTGCAGCACCATTCGCTTAGCCTTCTTACGTCCAGCGCCCTAGACCACTCGACCACATCCACTCCCTAAGAAAAGGAGCTTCAATAATCGTAGTGTTACCTTTTCTCGTAAGGCAAATCTAGGGATAGACGTAAGACATGTGTATAAGCGTGTGTAGATGGTACATATATACTTAATATTATAATTTGACAGCAATCTAACTCAGCAATTTTTAATATATTGTATAGGATAATGACGAATTCATTATAGTCACAGGAAATAAAGTATATTATACAAACGTCTAGAAGCAAGTGACAACCATACAATATATCTGTCCCACTGGATCTCAAAGTTACTAAGGATACTAGGTTAATACTAAATATTATATACGTCTGAAAATTAAAGCAAACAGTGTTAGAATTAGATTTTAGAACTGTCAAATTTTTGTTCTTCCCTCGACGGGATTTGAACCCACACCATTGATACACTGCAGCACCATTCGCTTAGCCTTCTTACGTCCAGCGCCCTAGACCACTCGACCACATCCACTCCCTAAGAAAAGGAGCTTCAATAATCGTAGTGTTACCTTTTCTCGTAAGGCAAATCTAGGGATAGACGTAAGACATGTGTATAAGCGTGTGTAGATGGTACATATATACTTAATATTATAATTTGACAGCAATCTAACTCAGCAATTTTTAATATATTGTATAGGATAATGAAGAATTCATTATAGTCACAGGAAATAAAGTATATTATACAAACGTCTAGAAGCAAGTGACAACCATACAATATATCTGTCCCACTGGATCTCAAAGTTACTAAGGATACTAGGTTAATACTAAATATTATATACGTCTGAAAATTAAAGCAAACAGTGTTAGAATTAGATTTTAGAACTGTCAAATTTTGTTCTTCCCTCGACGGGATTTGAACCCACACCATTGATACACTGCAGCACCATTCGCTTAGCCTTCTTACGTCCAGCGCCCTAGACCACTCGACCACATCCACTCCCTAAGAAAAGGAGCTTCAATATTCGTAGTGTTACCTTTTCTCGTAAGGCAAATCTAGGGATAGACGTAAGACATGTGTATAAGCGTGTGTAGATGGTACATATATACTTAATATTATAATTTGACAGCAATCTAACTCAGCAATTTTTAATATATTGTATAGGATAATGAAGAATTCATTATAGTCACAGGAAATAAAGTATATTATACAAACGTCTAGAAGCAAGTGACAACCATACAATATATCTGTCCCACTGGATTTCAAAGTTACTAAGGATACTAGGTTAATACTAAATATTATATACGTCTGAAAATTAAAGCAAACAGTGTTAGAATTAGATTTTAGAACTGTCAAATTTTTGTTCTTCCCTCGACGGGATTTGAACCCACACCATTGATACACTGCAGCACCATTCGCTTAGCCTTCTTACGTCCAGCGCCCTAGACCACTCGACCACATCCACTCCCTAAAAAAGGAGCTTCAATAATCGTAGTGTTACCTTTTCTCGTAAGGCAAATCTAGGGATATACGTAAGACGTGAGTATAAGCGTGTGTAGATGGTACATATATACTTAATATTATAATTTGACAGCAATCTAACTCAGCAATTTTTAATATATTGTATAGGATAATGACGAATTCATTATAGTCACAGGAAATAAAGTATATTATACAAACGTCTAGAAGCAAGTGACAACCATACAATATATCTGTCCCACTGGATCTCAAAGTTACTAAGGATACTAGGTTAATACTAAATATTATATACGTCTGAAAATTAAAGCAAACAGTGTTAGAATTAGATTTTAGAACTGTCAAATTTTTGTTCTTCCCTCGACGGGATTTGAACCCACACCATTGATACACTGCAGCACCATTCGCTTAGCCTTCTTACGTCCAGCGCCCTAGACCACTCGACCACATCCACTCCCTAAGAAAAGGAGCTTCAATAATCGTAGTGTTACCTTTTCTCGTAAGGCAAATCTAGGGATAGACGTAAGACATGTGTATAAGCGTGTGTAGATGGTACATATATACTTAATATTATAATTTGACAGCAATCTAACTCAGCAATTTTTAATATATTGTATAGGATAATGAAGAATTCATTATAGTCACAGGAAATAAAGTATATTATACAAACGTCTAGAAGCAAGTGACAACCATACAATATATCTGTCCCACTGGATCTCAAAGTTACTAAGGATACTAGGTTAATACTAAATATTATATACGTCTGAAAATTAAAGCAAACAGTGTTAGAATTAGATTTTAGAACTGTCAAATTTTTGTTCTTCCCTCGACGGGATTTGAACCCACACCATTGATACACTGCAGCACCATTCGCTTAGCCTTCTTACGTCCAGCGCCCTAGACCACTCGACCACATCCACTCCCTAAGAAAAGGAGCTTCAATAATCGTAGTGTTACCTTTTCTCGTAAGGCAAATCTAGGGATAGACGTAAGACATGTGTATAAGCGTGTGTAGATGGTACATATATACTTAATATTATAATTTGACAGCAATCTAACTCAGCAATTTTTAATATATTGTATAGGATAATGAAGAATTCATTATAGTCACAGGAAATAAAGTATATTATACAAACGTCTAGAAGCAAGTGACAACCATACAATATATCTGTCCCACTGGATCTCAAAGTTACTAAGGATACTAGGTTAATACTAAATATTATATACGTCTGAAAATTAAAGCAAACAGTGTTAGAATTAGATTTTAGAACTGTCAAATTTTTGTTCTTCCCTCGACGGGATTTGAACCCACACCATTGATACACTGCAGCACCATTCGCTTAGCCTTCTTACGTCCAGCGCCCTAGACCACTCGACCACATCCACTCCCTAAGAAAAGGAGCTTCAATAATCGTAGTGTTACCTTTTCTCGTAAGGCAAATCTAGGGATAGACGTAAGACATGTGTATAAGCGTGTGTAGATGGTACATATATACTTAATATTATAATTTGACAGCAATCTAACTCAGCAATTTTTAATATATTGTATAGGATAATGACGAATTCATTATAGTCACAGGAAATAAAGTATATTATACAAACGTCTAGAAGCAAGTGACAACCATACAATATATCTGTCCCACTGGATCTCAAAGTTACTAAGGATACTAGGTTAATACTAAATATTATATACGTCTGAAAATTAAAGCAAACAGTGTTAGAATTAGATTTTAGAACTGTCAAATTTTTGTTCTTCCCTCGACGGGATTTGAACCCACACCATTGATACACTGCAGCACCATTCGCTTAGCCTTCTTACGTCCAGCGCCCTAGACCACTCGACCACATCCACTCCCTAAGAAAAGGAGCTTCAATAATCGTAGTGTTACCTTTTCTCGTAAAGCAAATCTAGGGATAGACGTAAGACATGTGTATAAGCGTGTGTAGATGGTACATATATACTTAATATTATAATTTGACAGCAATCTAACTCAGCAATTTTTAATATATTGTATAGGATAATGAAGAATTCATTATAGTCACAGGAAATAAAGTATATTATACAAACGTCTAGAAGCAAGTGACAACCATACAATATATCTGTCCCACTGGATCTCAGAGTTACTAAGGATACTAGGTTAATACTAAATATTATATACGTCTGAAAATTAAAGCAAACAGTGTTAGAATTAGATTTTAGAACTGTCAAATTTTTGTTCTTCCCTCGACGGGATTTGAACCCACACCATTGATACACTGCAGCACCATTCGCTTAGCCTTCTTACGTCCAGCGCCCTAGACCACTCGACCACATCCACTCCCTAAAAAAGGAGCTTCAATAATCGTAGTGTTACCTTTTCTCGTAAGGCAAATCTAGGGATATACGTAAGACGTGAGTATAAGCGTGTGTAGATGGTACATATATACTTAATATTATAATTTGACAGCAATCTAACTCAGCAATTTTTAATATATTGTATAGGATAATGAAGAATTCATTATACAGTCACAGGAAATAAAGTATATTATACAAACGTCTAGAAGCAAGTGACAACCATACAATATATCTGTCCCACTGGATCTCAAAGTTACTAAGGATACTAGGTTAATACTAAATATTATATACGTCTGAAAATTAAAGCAAACAGTGTTAGAATTAGATTTTAGAGCTGTCAAATTTTTGTTCTTCCCTCGACGGGATTTGAACCCACACCATTGATACACTGCAGCACCATTCGCTTAGCCTTCTTACGTCCAGCGCCCTAGACCACTCGACCACATCCACTCCCTAAGAAAAGGAGCTTCAATAATCGTAGTGTTACCTTTTCTCGTAAGGCAAATCTAGGGATAGACGTAAGACATGTGTATAAGCGTGTGTAGATGGTACATATATACTTAATATTATAATTTGACAGCAATCTAACTCAGCAATTTTTAATATATTGTATAGGATAATGAAGAATTCATTATAGTCACAGGAAATAAAGTATATTATACAAACGTCTAGAAGCAAGTGACAACCATACAATATATCTGTCCCACTGGATCTCAAAGTTACTAAGGATACTAGGTTAATACTAAATATTATATACGTCTGAAAATTAAAGCAAACAGTGTTAGAATTAGATTTTAGAACTGTCAAATTTTTGTTCTTCCCTCGACGGGATTTGAACCCACACCATTGATACACTGCAGCACCATTCGCTTAGCCTTCTTACGTCCAGCGCCCTAGACCACTCGACCACATCCACTCCCTAAGAAAAGGAGCTTCAATAATCGTAGTGTTACCTTTTCTCGTAAGGCAAATCTAGGGATAGACGTAAGACATGTGTATAAGCGTGTGTAGATGGTACATATATACTTAATATTATAATTTGACAGCAATCTAACTCAGCAATTTTTAATATATTGTATAGGATAATGAAGAATTCATTATAGTCACAGGAAATAAAGTATATTATACAAACGTCTAGAAGCAAGTGACAACCATACAATATATCTGTCCCACTGTATCTCAAAGTTACTAAGGATACTAGGTTAATACTAAATATTATATACGTCTGAAAATTAAAGCAAACAGTGTTAGAATTAGATTTTAGAACTGTCAAATTTTTGTTCTTCCCTCGACGGGATTTGAACCCACACCATTGATACACTGCAGCACCATTCGCTTAGCCTTCTTACGTCCAGCGCCCTAGACCACTCGACCACATCCACTCCCTAAAAAAGGAGCTTCAATAATCGTAGTGTTACCTTTTCTCGTAAGGCAAATCTAGGGATATACGTAAGACGTGAGTATAAGCGTGTGTAGATGGTACATATATACTTAATATTATAATTTGACAGCAATCTAACTCAGCAATTTTTAATATATTGTATAGGATAATGAAGAATTCATTATACAGTCACAGGAAATAAAGTATATTATACAAACGTCTAGAAGCAAGTGACAACCATACAATATATCTGTCCCACTGGATCTCAGAGTTACTAAGGATACTAGGTTAATACTAAATATTATATACGTCTGAAAATTAAAGCAAACAGTGTTAGAATTAGATTTTAGAACTGTCAAATTTTTGTTCTTCCCTCGACGGGATTTGAACCCACACCATTGATACACTGCAGCACCATTCGCTTAGCCTTCTTACGTCCAGCGCCCTAGACCACTCGACCACATCCACTCCCTAAAAAAGGAGCTTCAATAATCGTAGTGTTACCTTTTCTCGTAAGGCAAATCTAGGGATATACGTAAGACGTGAGTATAAGCGTGTGTAGATGGTACATATATACTTAATATTATAATTTGACAGCAATCTAACTCAGCAATTTTTAATATATTGTATAGGATAATGAAGAATTCATTATACAGTCACCGGAAATAAAGTATATTATACAAACGTCTAGAAGCAAGTGACAACCATACAATATATCTGTCCCACTGGATCTCAAAGTTACTAAGGATACTAGGTTAATACTAAATATTATATACGTCTGAAAATTAAAGCAAACAGTGTTAGAATTAGATTTTAGAGCTGTCAAATTTTTGTTCTTCCCTCGACGGGATTTGAACCCACACCATTGATACACTGCAGCACCATTCGCTTAGCCTTCTTACGTCCAGCGCCCTAGACCACTCGACCACATCCACTCCCTAAGAAAAGGAGCTTCAATAATCGTAGTGTTACCTTTTCTCGTATGGCAAATCTAGGGATAGACGTAAGACATGTGTATAAGCGTGTGTAGATGGTACATATATACTTAATATTATAATTTGACAGCAATCTAACTCAGCAATTTTTAATATATTGTATAGGATAATGAAGAATTCATTATAGTCACAGGAAATAAAGTATATTATACAAACGTCTAGAAGCAAGTGACAACCATACAATATATCTGTCCCACTGGATCTCAAAGTTACTAAGGATACTAGGTTAATACTAAATATTATATACGTCTGAAAATTAAAGCAAACAGTGTTAGAATTAGATTTTAGAACTGTCAAATTTTTGTTCTTCCCTCGACGGGATTTGAACCCACACCATTGATACACTGCAGCACCATTCGCTTAGCCTTCTTACGTCCAGCGCCCTAGACCACTCGACCACATCCACTCCCTAAGAAAAGGAGCTTCAATAATCGTAGTGTTACCTTTTCTCGTAAGGCAAATCTAGGGATAGACGTAAGACATGTGTATAAGCGTGTGTAGATGGTACATATATACTTAATATTATAATTTGACAGCAATCTAACTCAGCAATTTTTAATATATTGTATAGGATAATGAAGAATTCATTATAGTCACAGGAAATAAAGTATATTATACAAACGTCTAGAAGCAAGTGACAACCATACAATATATCTGTCCCACTGGATCTCAAAGTTACTAAGGATACTAGGTTAATACTAAATATTATATACGTCTGAAAATTAAAGCAAACAGTGTTAGAATTAGATTTTAGAACTGTCAAATTTTTGTTCTTCCCTCGACGGGATTTGAACCCACACCATTGATACACTGCAGCACCATTCGCTTAGCCTTCTTACGTCCAGCGCCCTAGACCACTCGACCACATCCACTCCCTAAAAAAGGAGCTTCAATAATCGTAGTGTTACCTTTTCTCGTAAGGCAAATCTAGGGATATACGTAAGACGTGAGTATAAGCGTGTGTAGATGGTACATATATACTTAATATTATAATTTGACAGCAATCTAACTCAGCAATTTTTAATATATTGTATAGGATAATGAAGAATTCATTATACAGTCACAGGAAATAAAGTATATTATACAAACGTCTAGAAGCAAGTGACAACCATACAATATATCTGTCCCACTGGATCTCAAAGTTACTAAGGATACTAGGTTAATACTAAATATTATATACGTCTGAAAATTAAAGCAAACAGTGTTAGAATTAGATTTTAGAGCTGTCAAATTTTTGTTCTTCCCTCGACGGGATTTGAACCCACACCATTGATACACTGCAGCACCATTCGCTTAGCCTTCTTACGTCCAGCGCCCTAGACCACTCGACCACATCCACTCCCTAAGAAAATGAGCTTCAATAATCGTAGTGTTACCTTTTCTCGTAAGGCAAATCTAGGGATATACGTAAGACGTGAGTATAAGCGTGTGTAGATGGTACATATATACTTAATATTATAATTTGACAGCAATCTAACTCAGCAATTTTTAATATATTGTATATGATAATGAAGAATTCATTATACAGTCACAGGAAATAAAGTATATTATACAAACGTCTAGAAGCAAGTGACAACCATACAATATATCTGTCCCACTGGATCTCAAAGTTACTAAGGATACTAGGTTAATACTAAATATTATATACGTCTGAAAATTAAAGCAAACAGTGTTAGAATTAGATTTTAGAGCTGTCAAATTTTTGTTCTTCCCTCGACGGGATTTGAACCCACACCATTGATACACTGCAGCACCATTCGCTTAGCCTTACGTCCAGCACCCTAGACCACTCGACCACATCCACTCCCTAAAAAAGAAGCTTCAATAATCGTAGTGTTACCTTTTCTCGTAAGGCAAATCTAGGGATATACGTAAGACATGTGTACAAGCGTGTGTAGATGGTACATATATACTTAATATTATAATTTGACAGCAATCTAACTCAGCAATTTTTAATATATTGTATAGGATAATGAAGAATTATATAATATATATATATATAAATAATATAGGGAGTGGATGTAGTCGAGTGGTCTAGGGCGCTGGACGTAAGGCTAAGCGAATGGTGCTGCAGTGTATCAATGGTGTGGGTTCAAATCCCGTCGAGGGAAGAACACAAATTTGACAGCTCTAAAATCTAATTCTAACACTGTTTGGTTTAATTTTCAGACGTATATATATATAGTGGATGTGGTCGAGTGGTCTAGGGCGCTGGACGTAAGGGCTAAGGCTTAGCGAATGGTGTTGCAGTGTATCAATGGTGTGGGTTCAAATCCCGTAGAGGGAAGAACAAAAAATTGACAGCTCTAAAATCTAATTCTAACACTGTTTGGTTTAATTTTCAGACGTATATATACGTCTGAAAATTAAACTACATCCACCCCCTATATATATATATATATAACTCCTTGATGTAAATGAATGAATAAGAGTTTGCTATCCATTTCTGGGATAAATCTATCTAATTAAATAGATTTCCTCGCCTACATCCACCCCCTTTTTTCGTTGAAAAATACTAATTACCAAGAATCTATCAAAACATGGTAAAAGGGGAATAATTGGAATAGTATTTTTAATGTATTATTAGGTAGCTAATTTTCATGGCTAACATTTGGAACACCTTTGTGGTTTACCAAAATCTCGTTCCGAACGTCAAAAAGTAGCTAATAATTATGGTAGCTAATAATTATAGGACACCGGGATGTATAAATATATTTTTGCTATATTCTTTAACTAGTGCTCAATGGTCAAAGATAACTGAACTGGGTTATAGATGTGCTACTACAGTGTCATTTAAGGTTGCATATGTTGTATAATTACTAATATAATGTACAAAAAAACATTTGTAAATTTCTGACGGAAAGGAATATTTGTGACGTTAAAGAAAATGTGCGTGACGGTAAAGACATTTTGGTTTATAATAACAACTACCAACATAAATCAAAAGCACGAGGTTGAATATAACGCCTCAAAAACATTCCTGATGCTAAGTAAAAGTGATTAAAAGTATGTGGTTTACCGTAACGATTGTAATATGAAATTGTGACGGCAAAGACTGTTACGGTAAAGAACATTCCGCATTTCAGTATTGATTCCGTGTATTACAGAAAATATTTCTAAAGGTGAAATATGTGCATTGCTACCGGGAACAACGTTTTGTTTCTACATGACGTTTAAATGTTGTAGCAGGTGAACAGAGGAACTTCTATTATGTTTGGTAACTTTAGACGTTGAATAAAGGTACTAATTCATTTTAATAGAGATACTGGTTTGTTTCTTTGTATCCTGCTGACAGTTGATCCACGATACTGTTTCTTTACATCGATGAAGTAGAGAAAGGAAAGCACGGCAATGTGACTATTCGAGACGTTCTGCAACGTTAAATTTTCGTGACGGTAAAGACAGAAATTCATAGGACACATTTCAGAGTAAATAAAGGAAATATTTTACATAAAAAATATATAAATATTTTAGCATATTATTATTTAATGTTTACCGGTATGATTAAACCTTTAAAACATAAAGAAACGCCATTTTTGACGGTTTCAATTCTTAATTCTTTTCTATTATCATCTATGCTATGCAGGGACATTACCGTCACGTGTATTATTCTATATGTGACGGTAAAAAAGAGAATTTCTAAATCCATTATTCGCCCTTAATGTATTTTTTTTCAATCTTTTAATGAAATAAATACAATTTAACATGAATAAACGATATAACAACTTTTGTTGTAATTTAATTTGTTGTGTTTCTGTAATATTAATGGGACACAATTGCAGTCTTTACCATCACTATTGTGAAAGTTGTCAGAGAATGACCCACATATGCTTTATTTGCTTAAGCTTGAAATTGTTTACGATAATATAAAAAAAAAATTTACCAATTTAAAATCTGGGAGTAATATGCATTGTATCACTCCCAGATGAAATTGAAAAATATTTTTTCTTGGCATCACTTTATCTTTTTATTAAAATAACATTTAATATATCTTTAAATAAAAAATATTTTATTATTTCTAAAATCAGTTAACTGTGATATCTTATGTAGCTAGATTAAATTATGAGAAAAACACATCACCACACACCCATTTCGATTTCAACTTCAACTTCAACTTGGATACTCGTCAAAATCCATATTGGACATCTACTAACGAGGAATTTGGCGCATGAGAGTAGTGTGATGTGCGCAGATAATCAACAAAAAAATTAACTCCGGTGATTAAAACATAACATGTATTTACACTGTACATTGATTCAAAGCTCGTTAGTTGGTGGTGGTTTTCCATGGTGCTCTTGGATGGATGCTTTGAATGCTTCCAGCGACGGTGCAAGCTGAGTGTTCCAGATGGTAACAGTTCTAGGCAAATATGAATGTTGATAGGTGTTGATTCTGCAGTGATAAGGCAGGAATTTCAAACAGTTGCTGTTCCTTGTTCTTGTTACAGTTGCAGGGGTTGGCATATATCGGGTCATACTGATATAGCTACAAGTTGGTGGACTACCTTGTACATGCGTGTGACATCTGCCATGAATCTTCTTTGTTCTAGGGTGTTCCAGTTGAGATTTTGGACCATTGATGTTACACTGTCCGGCTTTTCTGGGTTATATGGTTGGTTCTTAACAAATCTGGCTGCATTCCGTTGTATCTGCTCTACCTGTTTTATCTAGGTCTTTTGTTGGGGGTTCCAGATTGGTATTGCATACTCTACCGTTGGCCAGACTAGACTCTGATATGCTCTTTCTTTTACCTTAGGTGGACAATGTTTTAAGTTCCGCTTCAAGAAACCCAATACACTTGAAGCTTTTTTGCAGATGTTATCAATGTGAAGATGGTATTTCAACGAGTCGCTTTATAGGAATTCAAGTCACTTCGGCACCTGGTCATTTCGGTACCTAGTCAAATCGGCACCTAGGTTAGTCATTTCGGCCCCAAGTTAAATGGCACTTGGTCAAATCGGCACCTGACGATAGTCAATTCGGCACCTTTCGATAGTCAATTCGGCACCTATGTATATATATTTTTTCATTTGTACATTGGAAAATTATAATTTTATTGATATATTAGTGATTAATATTTAAATGTATATATGTATTTGAATGAAACATGTTATCTGTAAAATGTTCATATTCTGCTTCACAATGTATAAATAATTAAAAAAAAAAAAGAAACAATATTCAGAGTTAATAAATTGCATTTATTAATTTTATTTATTTTGCAATATCATAAATAACAATGACAGATAGAACAATATAGTCAATTCATCTATAACATTCAGAGTTAAAAAATTGCATTTATTAATTACATTTTTTTTGTAACGCGTTAAATGAGAAAAGTGTGTTAACGGTGTTTTCTTCCAATAAATTCGTTTTCAAAAGCAAAAATAAACCTAATCTAATATAATAAAACAATTATTCGTATAATTCCCTATACAAGCATGTATCGGAAATCAAAATCCATCAATTAACAAAAAAAATCTGCATTCGTTTTACTTATTTCATGTTCTATTTAGTCAAAGTTAAAAAAATATTCTCTTACCAGTATTGCAAGTGCGATGCTGCCAACGTTGACATTGTTCACATTGAAGTACCTCTTGTCTAGGACGGACTTGGTTTGTACACCTGAAATGCAGCTGTCGTCTGACATTTTGCAAGTGATCATGTGCTCTCCAAATTTCCCATTTTAATTCAAAATTAATCTTGTGTTTTTCTAAATTTTCTCAAAATAATGACGATGGCTTGGGTGTAGGCTTGATTGTCTTTCCTTCTACATTGTAACATCAAAGATTTCCAGAGTATATATAACCCTAACCCTATATATATATTTAAAAGAAACACATCTAATGTTAATCACGCGGCATGTTAGATGTATTGAATTTATATTATAAGTACTTATTTAATGAAGGAAATAATTAAAATTGATTAAAGCAAAGTAGTATATGGGTACGGACAAAGTCGTATTTGCGGTGGATCGTGCGGTGGACCGGAAGTGACATGACCGGAAGTGATATGACCGGAAGTGACGTCAGTCACGTGACCGGAATGATACTGTCCGGAAGTATGTTCTGCGCATGCGCAACCGGAAGTTGTGACATATCCGCCCTAATGGGGCCTTTTGACCGGAAGTGACAAAGTCACGTGACCGGAAGAGGACCTGTCCGGAGGTGACCCTGACCGGAAGTAGGTTCTGCGCATGCCCGGCTTTTTCCCCCTGCGTTTTTTTCTTAGTAGTAGTACCATGGCTACCGAAGGTCACTTGACCCCTTCGGAGTTCCCTTTGAGTGTACGCAACCGGAAGTTGCGCAACATCCGTAGTGACCGAAGGTCACGTGACCCCTTCATAAGTGTCCTTGGGGTGTTCTCTACGACGTCCGCGTCCTATATTTAGCATGGTTACCGGAACTAGCCACCCGCGTCTTATATTTAGCATGGTTACTGGAACTAAACACCCGCGTCCTATATTTAGTGTAGTGACTGGAACTAGCCCTGATTATCTGCCCCTTTTATTTTCATATAGTGTCTATATAGGTTGTGTAGTACTCCAAGGGTGTCTGCGTTCTCACTGTGGTACATCTAAGAGTCAAATGGTAAATTTGATCCCTACTTGCATAGTCTCTAGTAAAAAAAACTATTTCAGGATGATTCTTCTCAATTCTGAAAAAAACAATGTATTGGAAGTTGTGCAACACCCGTAGTGACCCCCTTCGGAAGTGTCCATGTGGTGTTCTCTACGACGTCCGCGTCCTATAACCATAGGAAACCCCGCGTCCTATATTTAGCATGGTTACTGGAACTAGCCCTGGTTATCTGCCCCTTTTATTTTCATATAGTATATAGGTTGTGTAGTACTACAAGGATGGTATTTCTAAGAGTACATTTGAAAATTTCCAGCTGCAATAAATGCTTTTTTTATATTTTTACACTTAGTGTTTAAAATAAGACAACAATTAACAAAAGGGACAATTCGTGCATGACGTCACGTTATTTTGTCGTTCATTCACCAACGTCAGGTTAGTATGTTTTGTCTCACATTCCAATGATATGACGTCATGACTAAGTAATTTGGCAGAGAACGTCTCGTGCACCGTTGTGACGTCATGTTTACTGTGACGTCATCGATGAATGCGGTTTTACACAAAGTTTATAAATAAGACGTTGGCATTCGAGGGGGGTGGTTTGAAAAGCCTAAAAATAGGCTCTTTGGGAAAATAAGACTTTTTGGACATGTAAGGGTTAAATAAGTAATTCATGTCACAATACAAGTATTTCAAATCTGGTATAATTAATAGATCCTCACAATACCAAAAATAAACCAAAAAAACCTAACCGCAAGTAATTACAAATCGACCATGGAATTTATCGATTTTTATTTTTGTTAATTGTTGTCTTATTTTAAACATTAAGGGTAAAAATATAAAAAAAAGCATTTATTGCAGCTTGAAATTTTCAAATGTACTCTTAGAAATACCATCCTTGTAGTACTACACAACCTATATACTATATGAAAATAAAAGGGGCAGATAACCAGGGCTAGTTCCAGTAACCATGCTAAATATAGGACGCGGGGTTTCCTATGGTTATAGGACGCGGACGTCGTAGAGAACACCCCATGGACACTTCCGAAGGGGGTCACTACGGGTGTTGCACAACTTCCGATACATTGTTTTTTTCAGAATTGAGAAGAATCATCCTGAAATAGTTTTTTTTACTAGAGACTATGCAAGTAGGGATCAAATTTACCATTTGACTCTTAGATATACCACAGTGAGAACGCAGACACCCTTGGAGTACTACACAACCTATATAGACACTATATGAAAATAAAAGGGGCAGATAATCAGGGCTAGTTCCAGTCACTACACTAAATATAGGACGCGGGTGTTTAGTTCCAGTAACCATGCTAAATATAAGACGCGGGTGGCTAGTTCCGGTAACCATGCTAAATATAGGACGCGGACGTCGTAGAGAACACCCCAAGGACACTTCTGAAGGGTTCACGTGACCTTCGGTCATAACGATGTTGCGCAACTTCCGGTTGCGTACACTCAAAGGGAACTCCGAAGGGGTCAAGTGACCTTCGGTAGCCATGGTACTACTACTAAGAAAAAAACGCGGGGGAAAAGCCGGGCATGCGCAGAACCTACTTCCGGTCAGGGTCACTTCCGGACAGGTCCTCTTCCGGTCATGCGCAATGGTCCGATCCACCGCAAATACGACTTTGTCCGTACCCATATACTACTAAGCAATCAACTGCAATCGTAATAACTATAAAAAAAAATCGTTGATTGACTATAGATTATATTTGGTACTAGCTAATAAATCCAACTGGTTTTTTTTTTTTTTATATATATAACAAGTGTGGACACAGAAATGTGCTGTCCTAAAAGGCAAGTGTGGATGTCAATATTTCATATTATTAACTTTTAAACAAAAAATTCATGGACACAGGGGTCCTGGATTTTTTTAATAAAAAACTAATCCTGGATTATTATTTTTGCTTAAAGTCCGGTCCTGTGTTTTTATTTCAAATTTTCATCATAGCCCCCCTCCCCTCCCCCTCCCAAGGGATATAAAATTGTATCATTAATAATAAATTAATAAATAATAAATTCAGATTTTCTATTTAAAATAAATCTCATTTACAAAACCACTGATATTTGTTCAATTTTTAACGCTGATTTAGGCTTTAGTCCCAACAATTTTTTATTTTTCTCTTTAAACTGTCGAAACATAACATTTATTTAACTGTAAAATTCACTAATAAAATTCACCCCCCTTTTTTTCTTGTTTAAATCAATGATCAACAATATTCCAGAATCAAACAAATGAATAAATATAACATAGATTTCTTTTACATGCATCTTTTTACCATGCGGTGTCAGTGTGTTTTAAATTGGTCATCCAATCAGAACGCTCATTATTCTTGTCCAAGATAAAAATATAACATAGATTTCTTTTACATGCATCTTTTTACCATGCGGTGTCAGTGTGTTTTAAATTGGTCATCCAATCAGGACGCTCATTATTCTTGTCCAAGATAAAAATATAACATATATTTCTTTTACATGCATCTTTTTACCATGCGGTGTCAGTGTGTTTTAAATTGGTCATCCAATCAGGACGCTCATTATTCTTGTCCAAGATAAAAATATAACATATATTTCTTTTACATGCATCTTTTTACCATGCGGTGTCAGTGTGTTTTAAATTGGTCATCCAATCAGGACGCTCATTATTCTTGTCCAAGATAAAAATATAACATATATTTCTTTTACATGCATCTTTTTACCATGCGGTGTCAGTGTGTTTTAAATTGGTCATCCAATCAGGACGCTCATTATTCTTGTCCAAGATAAAAATACATCGCTAAAATTACCTGTGGGTGTTTCCCCACTTCAACTCGTAAATTTACATAGAAATCGGAGATATTTCGTCATAAAACTTCACACATGGTTTTGTCTATCATATTTCTTGAAGACAAACATAAAATTGTATTGCATTTATCAATATTGTATGAGTATCAACAGTTTTTTTCAACACCGTATCTGTTTCTCGATACAGCCGCAACTTCAACCCGTAAATTTACATAGAAATCGGAGATATTTCGTCATAAAACTTCACACATGGTTTTGTCTATCATATTTCTTGAAGACAAACATAAAATTGTATTGCATTTATCAATATTGTATGAGTATCAACAGTTTTTTCAACATCGTATCTGTTTCTCGATACAGCCGCCCGATTACAGTGACCCGTGACCCAGATTAGCAGGTCCCAGCAGTTTTTTCTTAATAAGGTTATTTAAATATTTTATTATTACAAAATTATTTTTAACACTGGTGCCGAATTGACCATGACAGGTGCCGAATTGACTAGGTGCCGATTTGAGTAAGTGCCGATTTGACTATGTAGATATGTGCCGAAATGACCAGGTGCCGATTTGACCTGAACCGTCGCGCCTAGGTATGGGTGGTGGTGGTGGACTATTTCTAGTGGCTCTCCTTTCATGGTGTCATGAAACGGGTTCTCCTTTTTGATGACGTAAATTGCATGATGGCACATTTCTTAACATTAAATTAATTTAAACATATTTTATTTTGTCTAAATGACGACAAAAGTATCACACGAGTTTCTCAACAGTATTGTGTTCCCCATTTCATGTTTCATTTCCCTACTTTAGGGAGTCCCATCCATTACGCATTTAAATCAAGTAAGATAACAATGAATATCATTAATGATTTGAATAAAATCTAAAAATTATCTCTTTTCAATATGAAACATTGTATATATCAAGTCATGAAATCTTATAAATTGAGAGGAAAAAAACTCAAGTCCACGGAGTCTACAAATATAGATCGGATTCAACGAAGCAAGTCATTTCGTACCATAACCATTTCGTACCATTGCCATTTCGTACCATAATTTACCATTTCGTACCACAAAATTGCAATTTCGTACCATAACCAGAAACCATTTCGTACCATATGAATTTTGCACCATAACCATTTCGCACCATAATTTACCATTTCGTACCACAAAATTGCAATTTCGTACCATATGTATTTTGCACCATAACCATTTCGTACCATAACCAGAAACCATTTCGTACCATATGTATTTTGCACCATAACCATTTCGTACCAGATGTAATATTGCTCAGTAGCCAATTTGGAAATAGAATTACACTATGACAATTTCGTACCATATGTGATATGGAAGTAGATACACTATGACCAATTCGTACCATACAGAAATAGAATACCACTATGACCAATTCGTGCATATATTTATTATGGTTAAGATTGTCTCCCCAGTTGTAGATACTTGGATGTTTTGAAATGTATGAATTGAATTTAACTCTTTGTTATGATTTGTTGCAATTTTGTTCTTCAATGTAATTGGTGTTTCAATGAGTCATCCATTAAATAATTATTTCCATCTAGTTGAATAAGAAAACAACACTCTATAATTGTTAAACAAATACATTTTATTACATATAATTATGGATACATTTTACATTTAACAACAAGAAGATCAACAAATACAAATACGATACAATGCAACAGTTTACTGATCTGGTATATACACTAATCGGCCACATAGACGTAGGAGACGGCCGACGGAAATACTACCCTCTACGTACTGCTCCCACTGGTTAAACAGAAGTTGTGTTGTTCTGACATGTCTACACCGTAGTTTCTTAAGTTTACCTTCAGAAACTAGTTGAATCTGGATAGACAGGAGGTTGGCTTCTTCTATTAACAATGGTGCGATGGTATACAACCCCTTGTTTCCGCTACCTAATGACTGCACATGTCGCCAGATGGCCTGTCCCCAATGGAAGGAGCATCCCTTTATGGTGGCGTTCGGGATCAAACTCTGGACGGCTTTCCATACACCTTGCTCGAAGTCAACTACAAACTCTTTAACAGCTGGCTGTCTTGGAAGTAGCTTGATGATTTTTTTAGAATATTTTTTAGAATATTTTTTAAATATGTTTTAAAAGTACATGAATATTTTATGTGTTTTGAGTTAATTTGCTTATTTGCTTAAATATAGACTGCTTATAATTTGCATGAATGTACTTGTATGTGTAATGGCTGCTAAATGTCGGCATCTATTTTCTGTTTTGACTTCTGGTCCTATGACAGTAATGACCCTTTAAGTTCTTTAATATTGCGTAGACAGTAATTGTATTAATTCAAAACATGACGGCATTTGCCAATAATATTTCTTAAGATATCTGTTACTGGTAATTTACAAGTTTTCATGTACTTTAACAATTAATAGAGATCATAGTCACTTGCAATCCGCTGTACGGAAAAGAGACATTAACTACTGATAATTATAATTAACACTTACCAGTACCACATACACGATGCTGCCATCGTTGACAGTTGTCGCACTGCATGGCTTCTTGTCTTGGTCTAACCGTGGAATTGCAACGTAGACACTCGTTACCCGTCATTTTTGCATATGAATTATATTCATAAAAAAATCACTTTTAAGATTTTTCATGTTAATCAAAAAAATTCAAGTAATTTGATTGGATAAACTAGCAGGAAATATTTGTAAAAACAAAAATAGTGCATGGCTTTCTCTTTAGAAAATTAGAGTTTGGGTAACTTTTGTTTTAATTTCTCTTCAAACGATATGAGCTTGGACTTCCTTTCATTTCATTTCCTAAACACTACCTTTGATCTAATAGCAATAAAAGCAAATGGACAATGATTAGTTCTTTTATTTTTTAATTACCATCTTTGATTAACTGTTAAGCAAATAATAAATTAAATGCAGACAAAGCTTTATTACTTCAAAGGTTCTACTAGTTGTAACGAAATAATTATCTTTATTAAATAAAATGATAAATAATGTTGAAATCACTGAACATTTAATAAAATTAATAATATGTATATACAAATACAAATACTTTATTAGCACAAACTCATCAACAATAAATGGTTAAGGCTCAGAATATATGATAATACACAATAACATAATATACATGTATATATTTTTTTTCCGTTTTTTTTCCTGTCTTAAATACATACTTTTTACGGTACCAACATGCAGCATGTACTTGGGTATAACATTTATTTGAATATGATGTAAAATAAGGATAAATGTACTATCTTCATAAGATTCTGCATGTGGTACGAAATGGTCATCTATTGTATCGAACTGCATATGGTACGATATGGTCATAATGTGTCGATCTGCATATGGTACGAAATGGTCATAATGTGTCGATCTGCAATATGGTACGAAATGGTAATAATGTATCGATCTGCAATATGGTACGAAATGGCAATGGTACGAAATAGTTATGGTACGAAATGACAATGGTACGAAATTGTTATGGTACGAAAATGATTTTCACAATGGTACGAAATAGCAAGTACGAAATGGTTATGGTACGAAATGACTAATTCATTGTATCGAACTGCATATGGTACGATATGGTCATATAATGTATTGATCTGCATATGGTACGAAATGGTCATAATGTGTCGATCTGCATATGGTACGAAATGGTAATAATGTATCGATCTGCATATAGTACGAAATGGCAATGGTACGAAATGGTTATGGTACGAAAATGATTTTCACAATGGTACGAAATGGCAGGTACGAAATGGTTATGGTACGAAATGACTGTAATTCGGATTCAACAGCACTATTTTAACATATCCCTTCTATATCTTCCGGTTTTTCCTGTGTAACCTTGAAGGTAAGTCTGGAGACAACTAATATCAGCGAAATAACTGTAAGTCTGGAGACAACTAATATCAGCGAAATAACTGTAAATTTATCCAGATATGATATTGAAATATGTTTCAACCAAGGAAAAATAGAGTCATAGTTCTGTCTTAATCAATTTTACACGTGCATCCACAGGCATAGATACGATAACGTAAGAATAAGAAAACTTTATTTGAATTCGGTTTTTGTAAACAATAAACACAAGCTCTCAGGAGCTTTTTACCGAATATGAACCCTCAGTCCGCTTTTGCTCCCAGCGAGGGTTACGAATCGGTCCCATTCAGGATCTCCTGTACTTGGCGATCGCAATACTGGTATACTAGTATTGTGCACAATACTGGTATAAAAATTTGTTCCAGTATTGTGATTTAAAAAAATATATAATTCTTATGATCACAACTATATAAACACAAGCTTACATAAGACTTAAATACCTAATTTTGCTTATTATTATTATTTGCTGTATGCTACATGTTTTGTTTTAATGTCCCTTTGATAAACAGTGAGTGCTAAGAAAAAAAGAGAGCATGGCAAATTTTTACTCAGAGCTAGCACCCAATGTTATCTTCAATAAAGACCCTACTGCAGTACTAAGACTACATGAAAGACCACAAGCTACTGACAACAGCATGCAACTGCTTAACCTGCACCAAACCAATGGAAATGGTAACCAGACCACTCAGTTCTACGTCAGATGGGTTTGGCTGGCGATGCACCAACCAAAGATGCCCTAAAAGACACACGTACAGAACTATACGAACTGGGTCCTTCTTTGAGAAATCCAGAGTTCCACTAGGGAAATGGTTGTACAAATGTATATCATCTACTTATGGAGTCACCAAACCAAAGTCAGTACAACTGTAAAGCAGGTAGAGATTGGAGAGAAGACGGTGATCCAGATGTACCAGTACCTCCGTGATGTCTGCACCACTAAGTTACTCGACACACCCATACAACTAGGCAGCCAAGATGTAGTAAAGGCAATGTACCGATTTAAAGAAATGAAAGGTGTATCATCACACCTACTACCCAGCTACCTAGACGAAAGAATGTGGCGTGATCGTTGGGGCAACTGTGGTAACCAAGCTTTCGGCAACACCCTGGAGCACATAGCAGAACAGAACCTACATTTGTAGTTTAAGACATTTCATAATAGGACAATTAATGTTATCATCATTTTGTGTTATCTTGTTGAATTATCATGATGATTGTTGTGTATTGTGATGTATTACTGATACGATGTTATAAATGCCAATAAAATGATACACAATGAACTTGTACATTTAGTATGCTTTTCAACAGTTGATGACATGAACCTCCTTATATGAAGCAATCCAATACACTACAAAAAATCCAATATCTTAATTACATTACTGGTATACCAGTATTGTACAAAATTTTGAAAAAAAATCACAATACTGGAACAAATTTGTATACCAGTATTGTGCACAATACTAGTATACCAGTATTGCGATCGCCAAGTACAGGAGATTCAACGTATGGGAGCAGCGCCCGGAGTGATTCACACCGGGCGGTTTTTTGTCCTAATTCCGTTTGTAAGTGGTTGGAAAAATTAACGGGGGTTCAAGATAAATATATTTAGGTAAACCTTGAGCCAGTTGAGGTGTTAAATAAA
Source organism: Bathymodiolus brooksi (assembly GCA_963680875.1). NCBI lineage: Eukaryota > Metazoa > Mollusca > Bivalvia > Mytilida > Modiolidae > Bathymodiolus > Bathymodiolus brooksi. The sequence goes on from OY804577.1 coordinate 51,085,652, forward strand.
CGATGCATCAATCCATAGTAGACTTATATTATCCATCTGAAAATTTGAATGCATGAAATCTTCTTTCTGTCCGACATTTTGTTTACAAGTTGCTATTTCACGTGCACTTGCCTCGTTTTGGAGATATCCTTATTTGGATCAATCGTAGTAAAACATCCTAGTAACGTTTTTCATATTTGGCATTCAGATCATGGCCATATATGGATAGGCTCCGCCCATCACGAGAGTATATGTAAGGTGCCATGGCGGAAAAGAAACAATTTTCGAATACTAAATCGATCGTGAAGGTAGAAACAGGTATTGTAACACTTATTTCGTATCGCCATTACTTAAAAATTGTAGGGAATAATAAGTTATGACCAGATATGCAAAAAGAAAGTTGAAATATTCACTTAACGAAAATTTTAATTTACTCCCATACGTTGAATGGGACCGATTCGTAACCCTAACTGGAGCACAAGCGGAATGAGGGTTACGTTATCGTTTCTACCACAGGCACAGCACAGATTATCTTTAATCTCGTCAAGATTAGGATTCCGAATAAATTTTCTGTCTGTATCCTTATCCTAATCTCGTCACAAGCCCTATCAAAGGTATTCTGGAAATTTAAAATTTGACCCCCCGGTGCATTCCGATGCATATTTTGTCATGAACGGATTGTGTCAGATCAAGATGACAAGAGCAGATAAGATAAGATCAGGAAAATCATATTAAGAAGATTGAAATGGTGCAAAGAAGATCAGCCCGTTTCATTAAACATCAGTACAGTAGAGAACCAGGTTCAGTTACCAACATACTAAAGGATTTAAAATTACCATCATGGAAATCAGACGAAAAATTAAAAGACTGCTTGTTTCACAAACTGACAAAGCTTTTCATTATCAGATAGCGATAAATATCCCAGATTATATTCAACAACAAAACAGGACAACCAATATCATCCACGGATATTCAGAAATGTACAAACATCAACGAAACACCTATAAATACAGCTTCTTTCCTCCGACCATCAAGGACTGGAATAGTTTACCATTAAAGTTGTTGAATATTGATGATGTGGAGGCATTCAAGAACAGCCTCACATCATATTTGACAAAGTACAAAAACAATGTAACATGCAAGAAACACTGTTTTTAAACTGCACATGTAAATATGTTTTTAATGAGCACCACATTGGATAACAGAACATAAAATACTTTCGTGATGGGTCATAGACCCTTTACAATTCAGCAATGTAGATGTAAAAGATTTCATTTCATATTTTCTAGTTCAAATCTGCAAAAATAATGATAATCTCTTACTGTTTTAAGTAGTTAAAGATCCATAAATCCAAAACTACTTAAAACAGTAAGAGATCATTATTTTTGCAGAATTGAACTAGAAAATATGTCTTTATATGAAATATTACCTGCACTTGATCTGACACAATCCGTCCATGACAAGATATGCATCGAAATGCACATGGGGTCAGATTTTAAATTTTCAGAATACCTTTGATATTGCTTGTGACAATTGGACTAGAGATTAGTAGTCGAGGACTGGACTCCCCCCTTTTTAAACTACGAAAAGCTATTATTTTGAGTTAAATATATGTTAATCTGATATACATCATCACAAAATGACCCTTTCTATAGACTATACCAAACAGTTGTTTAAAAAATCCATCTTCGATCTGTATATCTATACTGAAGAGGTATTTAACTTAAAGAGATTTCTTATACTTATAGGGTCAGCTTGGGAAATCCCCTCTAAATTTTAGCTATAAAGCCTTTATCTGCTGTTCAAATCGTCACTTCCGTTGTTCAAGGTTCAAAGGAGACGATCTGCAACTGATTTTGATAAAAATTCTAGGATTAAATCTCCTTGTATGGAAAAAAGCAAGATGATTTGTATGGGTCACATTTCAGGAACATATGTAAATATTGAAGAAAAAGTATGATTATTGGTGAAAAAAATACGGACTTGAAAAGACTGACGGCGACTAAAATTTCGCTTTTTGACAGAAATTAGGCGAAGAAGTCGCCCACTTCGCCTGGTTTGGTTAGTCCTGTGTTTATTTATCATTTTTATTTGTTTGCACAGAATCGTTAACACTTGTATCCGATCCAACATCCCGTAGGTTCGTACGTTGGCTACTTTTTCAGATGTTTATTAATATATATTACGAATTTAGTTTGTTACACATATTTTCATTGGTTATTCAACCCTGAATGTCAGCATATATTCGGAAAACAGACGGGGTATATATGTACTTTTTCGGTCTCCCTCATTTGGGCCCCAAAAAACAATAACAACGTGGTTGACAAAAACAGAAATATTTATGCTTCACTCAATCAATATCATAATACGGAATAATAAATGAATTTTTACCAAATTAAATGCTGTTAAATTAAAAACGGTTGTATGAACAAAAAAGATATTCTTTTCTTCAATAAAAAATTAAAATATATCTTTCACAAATCTACACCAACCACTCTGACTCAATTCGTGCAACGGGTGCAACTATCCTCGGAAGAAACTGTTCAATGGCACAAATTATGGCAGTTACCGGACACAAATCTGCCTCGTCAGTTGCAGTATATCAACGTGTTTCATCAAAGGAAAAACAAGTTATGGGAGACATTATCACAAGTTCTGTTCGTGGAGAGCAACCATCTCAACTATCCTCAATAATGCCACCGCACAGTACTTCCCGATTGCAACTCATGCCGCCGACACAAAACAGTTCAAGTTCAACATCACTTGTTCAAATGAGAGCCAATACACATGTTTCATCGTCGGTTACGGACGTCGTTGACATTTTGGATGTAAATTATGATGATTTATTTTGTGATTATAACACTCTTACATCAGTTAATTCCGTCACAAACACCAGAACAATTCAGCAAACTCCCATGTTCCACGGCTGTACCATTACAAATTTGAACATAACAATCAACAAGTGAAAGTGTGTTAAATTTTCCGCCTTTAAAACTTTCGAGGTCACTGGGCCACACCAAGTTTTTGCTTATTGTTAGCATTTTAATTATTGAAATTGTTTCACAAACCCGTTGTTTTGTTATGTAATATATTAATGTTATAATTATAAAGTTTATTAAATTTACTGCATATGAAATTGTGTTGATTTAGAAATATTGAACAAGATTTTCCTTTATGAGACATAAAATATCACGTGACAAATATTTGACGTCATTGAACAAAGAATGTCAGAGGTACGAAAAGGGACATCTAGAAATACGGAAAATGAAAATAAAAGATGCAAAATATTTAATAAGGTTTTAAATATGAATTGGGACTATGTACGTGGTAAAGGAAAATAAAAATAAACAAACAAAAAGGAAACAAACAAAAAAAAAAAATAAAAAAAAAAAAAAAAAAATTTATACGACAGTTTGGTTCTGTATTTAACAAAAAAAATGGTTAAATCCGTAATATATTTGTTATTCAGCTATCAGACAGGGTATATAATGTGACATTATATACCCTGTCTGATAGCTGAATAACATATAATATATATATACATGTATATATAAATCGAAGATAGATTTGTTTAAAAACAACTGTTTGGTATAGAAAGGATAATTATGTGATGATGTACATCAGATTATTGTATAATTAAACTGAAAATAATAACTAGGATTATGTATACGATAAACAAAATTTGTAGTCTTAGAAAAAAGGGTGGCTATCCTTTCACTGAATACGTGAGTTGGTGTTAAAACAGTAATCACTCTCTCTGTAGTATTTTTACTATCTACAGTTTTATTTAACTATTTACTATTATCAACTTAGTATAGATGCATGACTATTAGAACAATCCTAGTCAGAAAAGACATTTATTAGTTACTGTCTCCAATCATCAGCTGATGTTGATTTAACGATCAGTATCCTGATAATTTGAATGATTCCTGTGCATCACTACATCTCCCTTGTCTATCTTAGCTGATTCTTACTGCAGACAGAAAGTTGTTCAAATGGCCAAAACCACATGTCATTACAATGCATGAGAAATATAGTTACCACATAAATTTGCAACTGACCAATATATATACCAGTATAACCTGGCATCAAAATATCATTGAAGTCTTTACCTCTGGTAAAAATAACTTGATCTTTGCTATTTGATAATCCTTGAAGAAATGATGAAAAGCCATTTCAGTTCCTACATGAACATATTATTACTTGCATTAGTTTGTTGAATAATTTTTAACACATTTTTTCAGATTATACAAATATGGGTTTAGAATTTGGACCTGCAGACACTTTCCCCAAGAATACTTGGTCATACTATTTTAACACAGTTACTTACAGAGGAAAATTCACAGTAAGTATATACAATGTACCGCACACACACACACACACTCAGTGGTACTAGCAGGAATTGAGTATCTACATGTATATGATGTTTCAATAGGAGCAGGTATCGGTACGTTACCCAGCTGCAAGCTGATCAAAAACCGTCTAATGCATTATTATTAGTAGCAAAACAAATAATATTTCATGCACATTGATTATTTTGTAATATCTATCCCTTTGATATTGAGTGGCTATAATGTGTTGGAAAACTTACTTTAAGCAACATCTTTTTTTAACCGTTCAGATTTAAAACCACATATTACTCAGAAAGAACTACAATGTAAAAGATCATGTTTGTACATGTGCATACAAATGTAGGTCTAGTTTGCCCACATTACTTCTTCTTGTAGAATTTACATAAAACCATACTTTGAGTTAAAAAAAACACTTTATCTTTTCATATTCAAAGTGAAAATAGTGCATAAATTTTTCTTAAATATTATTTTGGATAAAAGTTTTCTATTCCTTATTGTGTTGAAATATTCGTTTGAACAAATGGTTGATTTTGAAGCATGACAAAATTGTTTCCACTACCAGGAGAGATAAATGAATCCTTTACAACTCAAAATTCTTTAGCCTAGCTCAAATACAGAGTAGGGTGTAATATTGTTGTCATGAACTTTTGGAAGTCCAAGCTTCCATGAACTGAAGGGGAAAGTTGGTAATCTCGGTAAATATTTGAAGCTGCACCAAAGTATATTCTTGTGAAAATATCAGCGAAAATGTTCGATTGTTACAATTATTTGGGGAGAGGGTATGATTAAGGGGGTCTCAGATTATCGTATCCCAATCAGATATTGATTTTTTTTTTGGTGATTGATCATATTGCTATAAAGAAGATAACAAGCTTTTTTTTTTGTTCAAAAGACCCAGACTAGGTGCCAGTTGAAAATCTAAGTTTTATGCAGGCATGACAGTTTATGACCTCAGTTTTTTAATTGTGCTAAAATTATCATTTTGACATCATATCATGAAATCAAGACATGAAAATGAATCGATGAATAAAGTTGTGGTTATTTCATTATGCTAATTTTTGTCCAAACATTTCCACACATGCTTATTTTTTAGTACCTTTCAAACTACATGTATTCTTATCGGGTGTTACTTTTACTAGAACTTGTTTTAATATGGTTGTTTCGAATCATTTCCATTCCATCAAAAACTTTATATTTTCGTCTGCCAAACCACATGATTTTGACGAAATTTTAGGCACTGGACTTCCGTTGTCAATGTACACAATGAAAACTCCAATCGATAAGTGCCGTTTTAACGTTACTCGACTTAAAAGAATTTTTTACATTTTCTGTGAAAGACATATCAATTAAATTATTTTATTTGTATCAAAGACTTCAATGCACAGACAATTACTTCTTTAAAATTAAATTTGTTTTATTTCTTTATTTACTGCTGTCAGCATTCTGAAAGGAAAACGACCTGTCTTGATATATTTCTGTTATCAGACAGACAGTGAGGTACCGAACATCAGTATTTTACTCAGCAGTTTTCTTGGCGTCTCCATATTACAATTACTTATAATCTACCGCATCCACGACTATAATATGTTGACGTTGTCACAGTAATAGCGTAAACACCGGAAGTAGTCTGCCTAACATTTCAGACGTCAAGACACGAAAAAGACGGAACGTGGTCGGAATTGACACGATTCGAAACAACCGTATTGCTAGTGGCTAATGCAAAAATTATACAATATATTTGAAATTGCATCGGTGGTGTAATGGTTAGCCAACTCAGCAATTTTTCAGCTATATCATGGCGAGAACAAGTTAATGTTAAATGAGATGATGATGAGATTCACGTTATACTAGACCAATATGCTTAGTTGGATTTTTTATAATGCTAGCTCACTGAAACAATAGTCCGCGGATAGACATTTTGCCCCACTCTGACACATTATCCTGATTCCGAGCCAACCAGTCTTTGCTCTTTCTCCTTAATGCTGCATGATTAGCGGAGAAGCAACAATTACCAATCTTATAGTCTTAGGATTTAGCGGATTGGGGCTCGAACCCACGATCCATCGCACTTGAGGCGAGCACGCTAACCATTACACCACTGATTAAGAGTTTAAAATATTAAGTATATTTTGAACATACAATTGATATTTATTTTGAGGTAATTCAGAATGGAAAACATCTTATTTAGTCTTTGGTCCATTTTAATACAGAGGTCAAGACACAAAGGTAATTCAAACCTAATAATCAAAGGATTATCATACCCTAATGTGAGTCAATCAGTGTATATAAGTGTCTACCGGTAATAGTTAAACCAATTGTCCATACAAATATAGCTACCACATGTGTTTATCAGACTAATTTACTTTCTTTTTCAGACTGCTATGTTTATGGGAGGTTTTTATATAGCATTAGGAACAGTATGGACACTCAAAAAAAGGAGGAACAAGAGGAAGGCTTTAGAAGCAGGAGCAGCCACACAATTATAGAAGTCTTGTCAACTGTTAAAAAACTAAGACCATATGTAGTTTGATTTGTACTTTTGTTTCGAAGTAGATAAAATTGGATATTTATTTTGGAATTTGTGCTTTGTATACAAGCCTGTTATAGTGAAATAATTATTATTTGTTGATTATCTTTCCTTTTTTTAGTTCACCTGGACCAAAGGTTCGTGTGAGCTATTGCCATTCACTTGGCATCTGTCGTCTATTGTCTGTCTGTAAACTTTTATTTTAACCAAACTTTAAAAAATATGTCCTACATATCCCCTCTCAAAAATAGCTGCTGTTCATAATAATAGAAATATCTACTTGTGACATTCTTCTGACTATTAATAGAACTTGTAATAATCAATTAACTTTATTTTGAACTTTTTGCAACCCAATCCTGTTTTGTGTTCCTTTGGAATTTCAACCAAAGATGAATATTAACTGTATCTTCAATCACTCTACTGGATACTTAATTGCACAAGTGTCCTTTACATACATCATTATATTGCTGGGTATGCCAAATGCTCAAAAAACGAAACCTCTTTCCAAATTATTAAAATCTATTTCATCAGCAGTCAAAACTTGAGTTACTGTGACTTCTGAGCTACTCAAGTGGTGGTGTTAATCAGATGTGGATTTTGAAAAATTCTAAAGATTTGTTAGAGTACATACAATCCAGATCCCTTTCCTCATGCAATTTAGCATTAAAACTAGTGACTTTTCTACCCTCTACACATACATTCCCTACTCAAAACTAAAAGACAGATTAAAACAATTATTTCAACTGTGTTTCATAAAAAAGGAATAGTCAATGTAGATACAAATACATGTACCTTGTTTCAGAAAGGAACAAATCTTAATTTGTAAAAAAAAACCACCCTTATTGTAACAAAAAAGTCTGAAACAGATATCATAAACAAATAAGGGAGTTTATGATTGGCAACATTTATGTTTGGTGGAGTGATTTTCAACAGATAGTCATATTTCTATTGGTAGTAGATGTGATCTTCTTCTCGCTGACTTGTACCTTTCTTGGTATGAGGCAATTTTCATACCAGATATTCTTCATAAAAACGGAAAGAAGCAAGCCCATTAGTCCTTTAATTTCACCTTCCAATATATAGATGATGCCCTTTCAATAAATAATTCTATGCAAGGACCGTTGGCGATTATGTTGATCCAATCTATCCCATTTAACTTGAAATAAAGGATACCACAGATACACCTAGGTCTTCATACCTTTACCTACGCCTAGATATTGAGAGTGAGGACAGGCTAAAAACGAAACTTAACCAAAAACAAAATTTTAATATTCCCATTGTGAACTTTCCATTTATATGTAGCAACTTTCCAGCAGCATCTGTACATAAAGTACAAATCTCTAAGTTGATCCGATATTCCAAAGCTTGTGGTTACTAGGGGGCTGCTGCTAACCAGGAAGCTACTGAACCAAGGGTCCCTAGTGGTAAAGTTGTTCATCACTTCGTAGATCTTTTTTTTTCCTTTTTCATACAGGCATTGTATTGTCTGTCCTTCAATTTACGTCTTCTGATTACTACTTTGGTATCTTGTGGCCATTGTATTGTCTGTCCTTCAATTTACGTCTTCTGATTACTACTTTGGTATCTTGTGGCCATTGTATTGTCTGTCCTTCAATTTACGGCTTCTGATTACTACTTTGGTATCTTGTGGCCATTGTATTGTCTGTCCTTCAATTTACGTCTTCTGATTACTACTTTGGTATCTTGTGGCCATTGTATTGTCAGTCCTTCAATTTACGTCTTCTGATTACAACTTTGGTATCTTGTGGCCATTGTATTGTCTGTCCTTCAATTTACGTCTTCTGATTACTACTTTGGTATCTTGTGGCCATTGTATTGTCAGTCCTTCAATTTACGTCTTCTGATTACTACTTTGGTATCTTGTGGCCATTGTATTGTCTGTCCTTCAATTTACGTCTTCTGATTACTACTTTGGTATCTTGTGGCCATTGTATTGTCTGTCCTTCAATTTACGTCTTCTGATTACTACTTTGGTATCTTGTGGCCATTGTATTGTCTGTCCTTCAATTTACGTCTTCTGATTACTACTTTGGTATCTTGTGGCCATTGTATTGTCTGTCCTTCAATTTACGTCTTCTGATTACTACTTTGGTATCTTGTGGCCATTGTATTGTCAGTCCTTGGTATCTTGTGGCCATTGTATTGTCAAGTCCTTCAATTTACGTCTTCTGAATACTACTTTGGTATCTTGTGGCCATTGTAGTGTCTGTCCTTAAATTTACGTCTTCTGATTACTACTTTGGTATCTTGTGGCCATTGTATTGTCTGTCCTTCAATTTACATCTTCTGATTACTACTTTAGTATCTTGTGGCCATTGTATTGTCTGTCCTTCAATTTACGTCTTCTGATTACTACTTTGGTATCTTGTGGCCATTGTATTGTCTGTCCTTCAATTTACGTCTTCTGATTACTACTTTGGTATCTTGTGGCCATTGTATTGTCTGTCCTTCAATTTACGTCTTCTGATTACTACTTTGGTATCTTGTGGCCATTGTATTGTCTGTCCTTCAATTTACGGCTTCTGATTACTACTTTGGTATCTTGTGGCCATTGTATTGTCTGTCCTTCAATTTACGTCTTCTGATTACTACTTTGGTATCTTGTGACCATTGTATTGTCTGTCCTTCAATTTACGTCTTCTGATTACTACTTTGGTATCTTGTGGCCATTGTATTGTCTGTCCTTCAATTTACGGCTTCTGATTACTACTTTGGTATCTTGTGGCCATTGTATTGTCTGTCCTTCAATTTACGTCTTCTGATTACTACTTTGGTATCTTGTGGCCATTGTATTGTCTGTCCTTCAATTTGCGACTTCTGATTACTACTTTGGTATCTTGTGGCCATTGTATTGTCTGTCCTTCAATTTACGGCTTCTGATTACTACTTTGGTGTCTTGTGGCCATTGTATTGTCTGTCCTTCAATTTACGTCTTCTGATTACTACTTTGGTATCTTGTGACCATTGTATTGTCTGTCCTTCAATTTACGTCTTCTGATTACTACTTCGGTATCTTCAAACTTTTCTAACAATTAATCAATATAAAACACAGAAGCACATCATCAATCTTAATGCTTAAATTATTGGAACGAATGTTCTTCCTTACTTCTCGCTAGGTTTTTTTCTGTGTGATTTATCCATTCACATTCACCTACGCTTTAGTCCAGATGGATGTAAAAGGAGAAGTAACCAGTTTGACAAAGACTGTATTCTATGCCTATTCAGAAGTAATAAGATTACTGGAAGTTATGGAATATTCATTTACTAGGGACATCAAGGGCATGCTTTGTTTTAAAAGCAACAGTAATTATATACAGTTTTACGGAAAAAATATTCTGGATTTGGGATCAAGGAAAAAAATCATGTTTACTAGTTCGATAAAATTAGGTTTTTTTGAAGATATTTTATTGGAACAAAGAATATACGTTCTGGGCTAAAAAATTATAACTGCTGTGTCATAGGTAAAATATGTTCGGGTTTCAATTTTTAGCAATTCTATCGGATAAATAAAAATAGGCAACCCTCGAACCATTGTATGTTGAATAACTGATACAAGGTCCTCCGATTTGATTTTTTTTTTAAATTGCGATTCGTTACTATTTTGCGTTCACATGACACTGTTAATGTGTTTCGAAAACGTATAGGTAATGAGTTTTCGATATAAAACTGAAATGACTTGCTCCAGATTTCGCTGCGCATAATCCAAATAACAGTTATATATTTAGTGGACACTTGTTCAAGCCTATTATTAACCAGTAGGTTATATTATGAATATTACAGACTGGTTTGTATTTATACAGCAAGAACATTATTTATGCTCCCTCCAAAATGTAATAACACCAGACGACCCAAAGATGAACCATGTCTAACCCCTTAACCAAGTGATCCATGAGTGCTCGGACTATTTCCTGTTTTCCAAAGTATATACAAATACGAAGCATGCAGCAAGCTATGTTCGCATCAAAGAACAACTAACTAATATTTGTGGAAATATTTTTGGGCCACCTATTGTGGCCGAGTTTTATTTTTGTTTCTAATACAACCAAATATATACATTTAATGCGAAGGTGGGGTTCAAAAATTGGCCCACATACATGTATGATATATAAAAAACAACATATGGCATAATGAGGTACAATTATTCAAAGTCAACATAAACAAGAATTAAAAACCCTCATTAGAAAAATTATTATGGAAAATAGTATATGTAGCAAAATAAAAAATCAATTAAAAAGAATTATGCATAATACAATAAAAAAAAAATAGAATAAATAGAATAAATATGTACTACACATTAAGTACATACTAACTAGTGTATTAATTCAATAACATTTGTAAAAACATCTAGTAACCTATTAAATAAAGGGGAAGGTGGACGGGCAATGGGTGGAATAAAAATTGTTATCAAAATTAATTTGCTCAATAAATTTTTAATATGTCGTCGTCTTCATCAACCAAATTTATATGAAGTCACGTGACAAAACTATGAATATTCATAATATTTAAATGTGGTTTTTGTTATCGCATAAAGGAGTTATTGTCATAACTCATATTTTGCTCCAAAATGCTTTGCCGGTCTATTATGGCTTTTACCGGTCCCGACAGAAGGCCATAATGGACCGGTAAAAGCCATAATAGACCGGTCCATTATGGCCTTCTTCAAAAAGAATGAAGATTACCTAAAAATTTCAAAAATTTCATAAAATTTCAAAATTCTAAAATCAATAAATAAAAAAAAAAAAAAAAAAAAAAAAAAAAATCATAAGATTTCAAAATTTTCAACAAATTTCAAAATGATAAAATTTTCAAAAAGTTTCAAAAATTTCAATTTTCATAAAATTTCAAAATTTTAATATTTAAATAATAATATTGAAAAATGATAAAACAATTATAGCCTACAATTTCGGTCAATACTATGGCCTTAAAAAAAAATGAAGATTACCTAAGATTGAAATTGACTGGTTAATAAAAGTATTAAGAAATGGGTGTTTTCATAATGGACCGTTTATATGTCCTCGGTTAAGTCATAATGGCCCTCGGAAGGTTGTGCTGGCCCTCGGCGTTGCCTCGGGCCAATACAACCTTCCTTGGGCCATTATGACTAACCTTGGACATATAACCGGTCCATTATGAAAACACCCATTTATTAATACTATATTATTGATCTGTCCAGGGGCGGATCCAGGGGGGGGGGGGGCACCCGGCGCCCCCCCCCCCCCCTAAAATTGGAAAAAATATGATTTTTTTGGCGTAAGATCGTGATTTTTCACACGAAATACCCCAAAAATTTTCGCGCCTCCCTGCGCTCGGCGCATTTTTTTAAAGTGCACCCCCCCCCCCCTAACTTGAAATCCTGGATCCGCCCCTGCTGTCAATCTCTGATACCAGGGTTGACCATATCCCTTGCATACATATATATTTATATACATGACAAATAGTTCATGACACTAAGGGCCATATGGCAGTTTATTGACCGGGATGTCACCCACAAAATAGTATATGGACCGATGCGAAACTGAGGTCCATATACTATTTTGTGGGTGACAGACCGGTCCATAAACTGCCACTTGGCCCGAAGTACCATGAACTATTTGTTATATTATACTCAATACATGCAAATCCTGTCAGACGACATGTTTTTGTTATTGTATATCTAAGACAAGAAACGAGTTCGGACAAAATCCGGAATAAAACATTATATTGATCGGGCCCGGTCAATATGCAAAAATATTGACCGGTCCAATATTATACAATTATAGTCTTTTGTATCGATACAAAAGACTGTAATTGTTTTATTACATTAAAATGAAAGGTGAAAGTAAAACCAAGTCAATATGAAATTAATCACTTCATTATGACGTCATACATAATGCAATGGAAAGTAAAAGTGAAAGCGAGTCAATACGAGTTTTAATCAAACGATATCAACTTTTACGGAATGTCAGGTGACAGCATGATAGCCAATTAAATTGTTTAAATAAAATCATTATGTAATAAACTAAAATATTGATTATACTTTACTTTTTTATTTTCCCAATTTGTCTTTGTTAGCGCAGCCGGTCAATATAACGTTATATGGACCGGGACTGGACTGCCTCGTTTTCGATTCGGTTCCGGAACGGTACCTGTATTATTATTTTAGATAAAAAGTATAATATAGCAAATAGTTCATGTCACTTTGACCCTCAGTGCCATGAACTATTTGCTATATATATCTAGTTTCCTGGTCTGCTATAATTTGCAGCGACCAGTTACAGACAGTTTCAGCAAAGATATTCATTAAATTCACAAATATATTCATAATATTCTCAAATATATTCATAATATTCTCAAATATATTCAGTTGTAACCAATTTGTGAAAATTAAAGTTGTGGCCAAATACTGCCAAAAAATATAATATTTTGTCTTTGAATTATGCCTCTAGAATAATGAGCTTTCGATATAAAGCTGAAATGATTTCGAAACGCACGAGTAATTTTAATACACACAATGTGTTTTCGATACGTGTTCGAAACGTTTTAATTTGTGAACTATATAATTTAAAGGAGTAATAATGATATTTTATGCCAGGACCCCTAATGACGCGCCTGAAATTTAATGGAGTTATATATACTATATATTCCTATGATCTATTCCTTCGCATTATCTATGTTTTTTTGGAAATGTGAAAACGAGGTCCTATATCATAAGACTATTTTCTGTACTGCAGAAACACAATATGTTACCTTTTATTAGGTAACATATTGTGTTTCTGCAGTACAGAAAATAGTCAAATTAGATAGATACTGTATATTATTATATCTAGTATTATAATACAAGTGTGGCATCCACAAGAGAGGCTGCTTTACTTTAAGGGATTGGTTGCTTTAGGTAAGAGTAGGTACAATGGTTCCGCTCGAGTTTGAACTCCCGGACCCCCCTCCCCTCCCCAGAAAAAAACAAAGCACAAACAAAACAGCAACAAAAACAATATATTCCCTCTGCATGAACACTATACTCATTCATTTATATTTTTCAGTTATTGGTGATCAAATTCCCAATTCACATATTAGAATAAGTTCCTAAATAAACACACATAGGTCAGTTTTGCACAATATCATGTAAATTTATGGCATAATAATATAATTTTTCTTGGCAATATAGAAGTCGCACTTGCTATCCCACTTTTATATAAACAAATTTTAATAAAATGCGGAAATTTAAACATGGGAGCGAAAAAAGCTAGGAAAACTGTTAGGGGTATTAGTCTGATGTCAAATAATCCGGCTTTTCTTTGCTTGACACTTTTGAAAATTTTTCCGTTTGTTCAACTCCGAACTCCAACATTTTTCAGTCCTCTCATAACGTCTCTGTCAAAAGCCACTTCGGACAATTAACCCTCTTCATCCGCGTAGTACATATACAATTTTAGAACTGAAAAAAATAAATAATATGCATTTTATTTCTGTAACATTCCCCCCCCCCCCCCCCCCCCTCCCGATTTTAATAAAAGTTCAAAAATTATCTGCTGTTCAGATAAAAAAACAGAGCCCCCCCTATTGTACCCCAAGTCACTATAAGTAGACGGCGAGCAAGGTCAACGATCTATTAAGTCATACTAAGTCTATTTAAAATAGAAGTTGTTTTCTTTACAGCAATACGATATTAATAGATTATTCTAAGTTTTTCTGTAAATATGATGAAAAATCTTGCAATACATTTGATCACAATCACTATTTATAGATTTGCTTGTCCGAATATCATTACGCACATATAGAAAGTAGAGCGGATGGTTTGTAAACTCGAAAAATTGATTTGTACATAACGTCATGCTACATCAAAAACGATTTTTATATATCAATGTTAAAATAAGTATTAATAAATTTACTTATATATATCGATGAAGAATGATACAAATATATATACAAGAACTATTTTATTCATTTGCTGACGCCTACTTTCACTTTCAGTTTGTTGTGTATACATGTACCCCTTTAATAGCTTAATTTTTTTCACTTTGAATCTGAACTACATTTATTTATAATTTTCGGTTTTTCGAATAATTAAGTTTTACAATTTTTTGTTAATTATTAAAATATCAAATTGATATTGTTCTTAGTTTTATAACTACCAAGAATTATTTTTTATTTTTAGGCTGGGTCAGCAACCGGTGCAGTGATAAAACACGTGAAAAAATGGGTGAGGTCTTTCACAAAAGATGATCTGGAATTCTTTGCACTACACTTCCCGACGGACGCATGGAAAAAGCTGGCAGATATTTGTCACTTTAATCCAGAAAAGGTATGTAGTAAGTTACTATATAAAGTTGTAACAAAGGGCATCCCACTAATAATGTTTCATAAGCTGACGTCACTCCTCCTGTATTACAGCGGGTGATGGGTTACCGTTCTTTAAAGCTACTTTGGTATTATTTCAGTGTATCATGACTGTCATTTGATATGTGGAGATACTCACGATATCAACCGAAAACCGCGGACAATCCGAAATTTCACCAATCATATTAAAAATAGATGTTTGTTCAACTTTGTTGGAGCTCTTAATAAGTATTGGGCAACATATTGATATTTATGTTCTAACTCACATGTTCATCCGAACATAAAACATTTCTTTCCTTTACTGGGATGAATAAGACTCAATACCAAATACTTTGGGATGGCGAGTTTGCAATAAACCAGTCGACCATGTTTGATAAGCTAATACAAGTAAACCGCAACATTTAAGTAAACATTTTTTTTTCTTGGCAGGTGTCACGCAAAAAGTCCTTTTAACTGATCTCAACAGCCTGCACAATCTAAAAAAATACAATACAGAAGTATTAATCAAATACCATATGCACATAAAACATAACTAACAATATATAAATTCATGTATATAACTGCAAAATGTATATATATAAACGTCTGAAAAAGTAGCCAACGTATGAACCTACGAGATGTCGGATCGGAAACATTTTCTCATTCTGTTCATATTCATAAATTAGTGTGCAATATACTTGAATAATATAAAGTATAAAGTTCAAAGTTCAAGATTATGATTTTTAGTAATTTACGTCACGATAACTGATGGTCACGTGACAATTTTTCAAATCAGATTACAGACGCTGATGAAGCTTGTCGGTCAAGCGAAATATCCGTCGATTTAATTATAATTATAGTCTTTTTGTAGACTTATAGTTATTTTTGTTACATTTTAACATCTTTTTTTTTTATATCGTTATGCTAACATTTTAGACGTTTATATATATATACGTCTGAAAATTAAACCGAACAGTGTTAGAATTAGATTTTAGAGCTATCAAATTTTTGTTCTTCCCTCGACGGGATTTGAACCCACGCCATTGATACACTGCAGCACCATTCGCTAAGCCTTACGTCCAGCGCCCTAGACCACACGACCACATCCACTCCCTAAAAAAAGGAGCTTCAATAATCGTAGTGTTACCTTTTCTCGTAAGACAAATCTAGGGATAGCCGTAAGACATGTGTATAAGCGTGTGTAGATGGTACATATATACTTAATATTATAATTTGACAGCAATCTAACTCAGCAATTGTTAATATATTGTATAGGATAATGAAGAATTCATTATACAGTCACAGGAAATAAAGTATATTATACAAACGTCTAGAAGCAAGTGACAACCATACAATATATCTGTCCCACTGGATCTCAAAGTTACTTTAAAGGATACTAAATATTATATACATCTGAAAATTAAACCAAACAGTGTTAGAATTAGATTTTAGAGCTGTCAAATTTTTGTTCTTCCCTCGACGGGATTTGATATATATATATATATATATTAAAAAGTCAAATGAAATCCGTATGCTGGTACATATAAAAGAAATTATTAAAAAAAAAGAACAAAACGGATTTTTCACAACATTCTTGTACTAACGTTTTCACTGCTGTTGCAGATCTTCAGGTATTGTAAAACAATCCGTTTTGTTCTTTTTTTAATAATTTCTTTTAAATATATATATATTCGCAAATCAAATGAGTGCTGCAGAGCGGAAAAAGCTATTCACTGGTGTAAGGCAACCTCTCGAATGATTAAATTCCCGCTAAAACATACCTGGGTAAAACTACCCGTGCGTGCATATTAATACGCGTATAAAACGGTTATTCAGCCCTGTACCGAAAAGAAATTTATTTATGTTCTAACTCACATGTTCATCCGAACATAAAACATTTCTTTACTTTACTGGGTTGAATAAGACTCAATACCAAATACTTTGGGATGGCGAGTTTGCAATAAACCAGTCGAGACAAAAGGCGAAAGCACTAAATACCAAGCAGCTTAGTAACAGAGAGCTTTGATAATAAACTATCCTTCACATATCCGTCTTTAGCGTTTTCTGATCGCCAACGACCGTGTGCTTTGAAAAGCCTGTCTATAGCATTATTACTAGTTGCTTGACTTGCCCCTCCGCTTCGTAAACTGTGCAAACCAAACAATGTTTTATCCAGTCCTATTGCACTAACTGCCTCTAAAAGAAGCTCCCTAGAACGCGTGTAAGATAACGGTTTGTTAACTTTACTGATAGTACATTTATGGTTGCTTTTGTTGTATTGTAAAGAACGAAAAATGTATTAATTAGAATCCAAGTTGAGACCTGCTAAAGTACAGTAGCGACGCAAGAAAAGAACTGGACAAGTTTCAGTGTTTGTTCTGGCTATTACGACTTTATTGCCTTGTCTATAAATATCTGTCTTGCTAGTTTCAACAAGTATTTCAATATGTGTATCATAAAAAGCAATATTAGTCATTCTGATATTAGAAAAATCTTTGTACCTAAAAAATCCTGCATACGCTAGTAAAAACATACAAAATGAACGACTGTTGTATAAATCTAAATTGTTCTTATAAAAATTAAACAATTTATGTATTATATCTGCAGTAATAAGTTCTTTCTTTTTAATAGGCTTTGACCAAATTCTTTTGCCGCCTTCCAATACAATATTTACTAACTTATTACTACAACGGTCATCGAACAAATGCATGTCGTGATACCACTTTACAGCATTCAGAACTGAAACTGAACAACCCGATTGAATTAAACTTGTTAAATAAGTAGTAACTGTAGAAGCCGTCGCAGGTAAAAATTCCAAATTAAACTGTCTACACCAAGATTTAAATTTAGAAAAATAAGAGTCATATTTCTTGTTAGTTGTCGTCAGACTTGCTCTTTTTGACTGTATCCATGACTGAGAATGCAATATCATGAAGCCCTGGAATACGAGACAAATCATGAATTTATTTCCATTCCAAACTTAAAGTAACCTGAAAATAAAGAACTAGTTTGGCATGTCCTTAAACAAATCACGGTCAGACCCATGACAAAGCGGCAGATTTTTTATTTTTTTTATAATCTTAAAACACATATGCAAAGACATGCACCGCTTTACATAGAAACAATATTACGGTAAGTTCCGTAACAAATATATAAATACATTCATAATGAAAACTGTTAAAAAAGCGACCAGGTCCGTTAACAAGACAATCTGGCATCAAGCCTCAGCACCAGCACATTAGAAATAAATCTTCTTTCGTTGAAAACTGAATTTTCAGCCGAGCCTTTAACAAAAAATCTTGAAGGAGTTTCATATTCAATAAATTCAGCAATTATTTTTTCAAAATTCCCAGATATGGGTGAAACAAGCAAAGGCCAGAAAATTGGAGATTTCCACTTCGGAACTAGTAATGTGCCCACTGTTTTGCATAACTAAGCATGCTTGATTGTGTGAGCTATTAAAGAAACAGGTGGTACAAGCCAATTATTATCTCTTGACCAATCAAATGTAAATGCGTCTACACCTTCAGTTTATGGATCACAGAACTTTGAATTAAACCGTGTCAATTTCGTGTTATTACCGTTAGCGAAGCGATCAATAGTAAACGGTCCCCAAACTTTGTTGAAGTAATGAAAAATTCTATCCGACACCAACCAGTCGTCAAAATCGAAAATTCGACTATATTCGTCCGCTACGGTATTCAAATTTCTAGGGACCATTCTATTTTTTAAATAAATTGACTTTTTTATACAAAAATAAAAAATCTCAAGAGCTAATTCATGTAGATCTTTCTTCATGCTACCAACCTCATATATACGAGCAACATTCTGATTGTCTGTGAACAATTTGACAAATTTGTTTTGAAAATGATCTGAAAACCCTTTAAGAGTCAAAACAACAGCTTTTAGCTCTCGCCATGTTGAACTCTTAAGCCTCTCTTCATTAGTCCACATTCTGTGAACTATGTTATCAGAAAAGTGTACAACATAACCAGCTCCTGCATAAGAACTAGCATCAGTAAAAGCCAACCTCTCTGGTAACCTTTGAATAGGTGCAAGTACACAATTTGGTAAAGACTTCAAAGAAATTATTCAGAACTGTAATTCTTTTATGGAAAAATCATCTATTTGAACAAAAGAATCCCAAGAGGTTCGCTCGTTGATAACATGATGTAAATGTCTGGTCATTATTCTGCAAATATTACCAAGTGCAGGAGAGAGCGCTATAATTATACCAACAACAGCAGCAACTTTTCTAGCAGTTAACTGCTTTGAATTTTCTAAAAACGTATTTAACAACTGTAAAATATCTAACATTTTCCTTTCTGGTATACTAAGTATACCCTTATCTAAATCCCAGACAAAACCTAGCCAATCTATACTGATTTGTGGTTTCCATACACTTTTTTCATAGTTTGGTAAAAAAAACCAGCAGACAACAAATCTGACAAAATTTCTTTTGACACTTTAAAACAAGATTCCTCGGAATCCTCAAAACCGAGACCATCATCTAGATAAACGACTATCAAGAACCCTTTACTTCGCCAAAATTTAACTAGCGGGCGGACCACTTTGGTAAAAATATAACACGCCGAACTGAGACCAAACGGTAAAACAAGTAAAAATGTAATAATTAACTTTATTAACAGTTTTCCATGGAAAGTCGAGATAGTCTTGAGAAGCGACATGCATATCTAGATGATGATACCCGTGTCTCAAATCAAATTTAAATGCATAGCGTTTATTTGTTGCATACACTTTTGCTTCTTTAACACACTCGTATTTAAATGTTGTCAATTTCAAGTATTTGTTTACGTGACGAAGGTCAAGGATTAATCTCTCTTTGCCAGACGAGTTGACCGAAACTGACAATGGAATTACAACTTTTGGCACATTGTCAATTTCGTTTACCACACCTGTATACAATAAATCTGCGATAGCACGTTTAACAAAATCTGTGTGCTCAAACGCAGATTTATTGTTTCTTAAAATAACTGGAGGAGGTTCTTGTTAAAAAATAAGCAAATAACCATATTCTAATATAGGCAAAACTAAATTTTTTGAACTATCTGCCAATAAAAGGTTTTCTTTCCAAAATTGTATATTTTTATGTAATCTACCCTTAACATTGTGTACTTTTACTGTTTGACTTTCATACTCATATGACCCTAAACATGAAGTATTGTCAATAGAAGATAGTACCTCATTTTGTACTGCTGTCGGCTCTCTTGTTGATTTTTTCGGGACAATTGTAGGACCAGTGTCCGGTTGCACCACAGTAGTAACAAATGTCTTGGGCAGCTGACTTTTTTCCTGCGGCGGCGGAGATAGTGGTCTGCCTCTGGTTGTAGAATCTAGGTGTAAATTGGGTTCCTGACATGAAGTTTTATCTCTCAGGTTGTTGGCTAAAGCCACGAAAAAGAAGCTTGTCCGTCGCCATACGTTTGGGTGGTTCCTTGAGGGTGGCAGCTTTGCGCCTGTGAATAGCCCTGGTTTCAGCCCGTCTGCGGCGCTCATCGTCAGAATCATCAGCCAAAGGATTCCCTTCATATTCACTGACCGTGTCCCAGCTGTGTTTGTCCCCTATCTTAACAGTCTTATTCCTCACAACTATATCTCGTTGAACTTTATCAACAGTTTTAATGGCTAGCTCCCGATTGTCAGCCACAGTAGCAGTTTTAATAACAGAAATGTCATGAGACACTTTATCGTTAAAAGCACACTGTTCTTGGTTGCTTGTATATTTGAACTTGTATTCAGTCTTACTTGTATTAGAACTGTTCAATGCAGGAATTTTGGTCTCCAAAAACACTGAAAATTTCCTTCTTCTGTTGTTCCAATGCGTTGTCCAAATGTTTTGAAAAAAGCGAGAATGCATCTGTCATAGGATCTTTAGCGGGAGCTACATGATCTTTGGTAGAACGAGCATGTTCAGGTGAGCTAGCAATATCTTCGTCAGAAATGAAGATTCGAGTACACCGCAAATCAAATGAGTGTTGCAGAGCAGAAAAAGCTATTCACTGGTGTAAGGCAAACTCTCGAATGATTAAATTCCCACTAAAACATACCTGGGTAAAACTACACGTGCGTGCATATTAATACGCATATAAAACGGTTATTCAGCCCTGTACCGAAAATAAATTTATCTAACAACACCCCGTATGAGGTCATGTCAGGTACCCATTCATTCATCTTCATCTCCCAATCACATGAAAGATGGTAACAAAATATATATCACTCGGCAGGCAATATATCTCAGCATGTGGTCGTCTTCAAATAGAAACTGCTATCAAAGATAGAATCCAAAATACATGCATGTGATTTTAGTTTGAACAGATGATTGGTCGGTTGATAATATCATATGACTCCTGACATTACCACATACTAGATGTCGTCAGATGTTAGTGTATTGGCAATCATCTTAATATTAATTAGATTGCAAATCCACGGATAAACTTCATCACAAATTATGTTGTATTGAGTACACGTTCATATGCTTAGAGCATAGAAATATCAAATCCTGCTGAGGGAAGAACGAAAACTATTTTGTTTTATATATACATGCAGGTGCGGATCCTGGATTTGTGATTAGGGGGGCGTGAGTAGGCAAGGGGTCTGGTGACCGCTTAAGGTCCCCAGTGGGTCAAGGGCAGAGCCCTGGTAGTGGGACCAGAGGGACAAAGCCCCCCGCAAGCTCTTGGGGTTTGAGGAATTACAGACATTTATTTGAACAAAAATTTTGAACCAACCACACCATTTTTATCAAACCAAAAAAACTTGACTTTTGAGTCTTAATTTTGTTGGATAATTGTTAACAATATGTTTTTGTCAGATTATAAGAACCTAAAGTAAAACTTTTTTTGAACAACCGTGATGCGAATTGTTCAACTCATGACATCGATCACGATATTTTAACCCTTCAAAGAACTATTGGTTTAGTTTTAACGCATTCCTCATTTCACTAATTGGTCTGTACTTTAGGTGCTTGTTCCTTTCGGGTGGTTCTAGTTAATACTGCCCGTCCGGATGGAGCTTTTCTTTTCGTCGTTTGATTCATTCGTTGAAAACATATGATTCGACCGTTCTTGTTTATAGACAAACAAAAGCGGAAATTGTTAATACATGAACTTGTTGTTGATTTCTGATTAGCTAACGTAACTAAATTAGATGATCAGAATCGCTTCATGCCGCATTAATGTTAACATATTCGCCTTTGTTTGTCTATAAACAAGAACGAATCATACGTTTCAATCAGAATGGAATAATCTTTGAACTACTGACGGCGAATCAATATATGAATCAGCGATCACACCCAACGTGTATTTACGATGTGTAGGAATATTTTACTACAGGTCACGAGATAACCATTCATGAAAAAGTTGTTTGTTGAACTGCTTAATTAACGTTGTATAACATATGCTTTGCGAATTTTAGGGGGGGGGGGCTCTAAATCCGCCTCTGACATGTATAATGGATTTGGACGAGGGGGTCAATTGCATAATGTTAAGCGAATCGGTGCTACAGTGTGGGTTTAAATCCCGCTAAGGGAAGAACAATATAAAAAAAACTTTAACACTGTTGTGTCGAATGTTCAGACGTTTACATAAAAATATTTAATACTGATATAATTTCGGGGTCCAGTTGGGTAGACACGAAACGAAACGATCGGATTTCATATTCTTCAATCAATATTTCATATTAACTGGATATTTTGTTAGAAATTTCTATTCATGATTCGGTGTTTATTATTTTTATTAGGATTTTCCAGAATTGCCATGGTTCTTGGGATTCTGTTTCGGTGACACAGCTCCAGCAGATTCAATCGTGAGCAGTTATAAAGTTGTAAATAGCGGAAATGTCAACGAACTTGTCCAGTCACACCCTGTCCCATATGCCCATGTTAAAAATTGGTATAAGGAACTTACAGAAGAAGGTAAAAAGGCCATAGCACAGAATGAGAAGAAATTAGATACACTTTTATGGTAAGCAATAAGTCAAGGAGGAAAAGTGCATCATGATTTTAAAATCTAATAAAACAATAAATTATTTCCGAGTCCTCACATCTTACCGTGAGCTTGTGTGAATGAAAGACCAACAGAGATAATCTACACCTTCTAGATCCAATTCACTTAAGTTTACGCTTTCCCCAACCATGTACCTCCGTTCATGACGAGGTATACCAGATACAACATTATGTGATAAAGTTTTTCAGTGACTTACAACAGGTCCGTACTCCGGTTTCCCCTAGCTGCAATAATGTAGCTCCTGTGACAAACTTGTGTCTCGGCAGAGCTACAACGCGGTCCCATTCGTCACAATGGAGCAAAAAAAAAGTTGCAGTTGAAACATAAATACTCACTATTTACGCTTCAAACATTTCATTATAACTATTACTGATGATCCCAGTCCTTGTTAAATCGGTTTGGCTGAGAAATATATGCTTTTCAAAGGTAGCAACCACCTTGTTCAAATTTATCGATCGTTTTCCATAACCGGAAACTACGGAAGGCGGAGCTTTTCTAAATATGGTATTTCTGATGTAAACATTCACGCCTAAATCGCCAAATATGGTATCGACATCCAAATAATGAGGCCGGAAATGACGAAATTCAAAATGTTCAGAGAGTGAAAGTAAACATGGATTTTTATTTTGTGGGAATTACATTCTAAAATACTGGTAGGTGATAAAAACTTGTTATAATAATAGACAAAAGGAAAGGTTATGTCTATGCAGGCGTCAGAAGCTCTGTAAGCGAGCGCAAAAAATCTCGGCGGCTGCTCCATTACGTGTAATGGCATCCCGTTATAACCCTTGCGAGTAAGCGAGCATTTAGGGTTTTATTATTAGAACTAGGTTTCCCCCACCAATAAAACTGACTGCCATGATCTAACTGAAATATATATATTGTTGAAAGTGGCGTTAAACACCATCAACCAAACCAAACGAAAACCCAACCATGTATTCAATTTTTTTTGATGTTCACTTTTTTTTTCTTTTTTTTTGTCATAGATCTTGAGAACAACTCAGTTCAGTAACAATTAAAACATTTATACATGTGGATTTAACTTTTAGGTACTATGAAGATTTGACTTGCCCGTCCTTTGATCAAGTCATTTTGGAACGGTTAGAAAATGGCGAAAAAGTAACACTTGCAATTGGTAAATTGATTGAAAGATTATTGACTCTGAAAATGGCCAGGGAAGGAATTTCAGTCGACCCGAGGGAAATATACTTTACATGGGACTGGGAAGCACACCCGGAAGGTCCAGGTGAAACATACACAACAAACAAGGTTGACGAATTGAAAGCGCCATTTTTGGATCATCTAATACAAATAGCTGACAATTATATAAACCAGATAAGGTATGTCTGAATTTACTAATTTTTTGGCCCCTAGATAATTCTGAAATTTATATAATCCAGTTTACTTTGAGTTATGCTAGTATTTGAAAAGAAATATGATCATGACATGAAGGGTGTGGTGCGTTTATGTAATATTAGGACACAAAACACAATACAGCCAAATACGTAACAATACAAAAGGTTAATATTTAAAAAGACTGTTTTACTTTGTACACTGTCAACTAGACAAGAACCCACTGTAGTACAAAATTGTGCAAAATTACTACTATGTATAGTTAAAGTTGGCAGTATTTCAGTATGCGCTCATGACGAGAACGCATAAAGTTTACAAATAAAAAATAATATAGGTAAAAAATGTGGCACGGGAATGGGTCTATGTACAGAAATTCAGATTGCCACAGGAAAAAAAAAGAGTATAAATTGGATATGATAAGAAAATTGTGACTTGCAATGGGCTACAAAAAAACCCTCATAACACGCTATTGCTTCATACGTGGAGCACTGATGGGCTGGTACGTCCCATTATAAGGGAAAGTTGTGCATTTGTTTCGCCCCACAAAGCTTAGCGAGCTTCCCTTACGGAGGGATTGCTTCCGCATCGGAGAAACTATATCGTATTCGGGGTTCCGGCTAGGGACTTATCAACTGTACTTATTCTATAAGTGGTTTCATTTGAAGGTGAGTGTGTACCTTAAACATGTCTGTAATACGTTTTGACGGCTATTTTCTATATTTTTTGTTTTGTTTCAGTTTACCATTAGAGGCACCGATAGTTGTCATAGGAGATGCCCCAGGTTCGATGGAGGTTGCCATCAAAACCAGCGTGATCATTGCGGGTATTCTGACAAAGATAACATCTGCTAAGTTAGTATTCTTCGATGACTACAGCAGGGATGCCCCATATCTCCCCCAAAATATTGATCAGGTTTTGGAATTAGCCTTGTCAACAGTGGCAGACCATGCCACGGCACCGGCGGCCAGTCTGTACCAATTTTATGAAAAGAAAGAAATAGTGAAAACCTTTATAATAGTTACAGATGAAGAGGAAAATGAACAATTCGAAGGATACTGGTAAGTGAATTAACGTTTTCATATCTAGTTTGCATTTGACAAACCAATGGGGTTCACCTATCCCATTCCCGACAGGTGGCGCATGTGTACTATCAGTTATTCGATTCCAAGATGGCGGACGGCGATCAGCTGTGGTCAGTGCCGAAGCTCGAATATGATATACTACGCCGGAATGCATCGACAAACGTTCGAAAAACTTACTTGATTGAAAGGTACATATTACACCGAAAACCCAAGCATACGATTTATGTTTGTTACTTTTCAATATTATTGTATTTGTTGAATGTCCAAATTGCCCCGACTGAAAATAAAACATCATTAAAATTATGATGACGGATCAGTTTGAATGTGCTTTCGTGACAGGATTCAGAGACAAGACCAGGAGAATTTGTCATATTTATGCTATCCATTACAATTGAAAAAGAAGATTTTGAAGTTAACTGCCTTTATAAAACCAGATGCGATTCATATCCAGGCATAGGTTAGGGGGGAAAAAAAATTTGTTAAAAAAACTGACCCAACTTTTTACATACCTTTTTTTTTTTTATTAAATATTCAAAAAGAACACACTGAAAGCATCATATACATGTCATCATTCAGAATGTGAAAAAACGGGGCATATTTTCAATAGAAAGAAATTATGGGGCTTTCAATAGGGATACCCTCATACGTTTTTTAAGAAACATTTTACATTTTTTATCTTTGAAATATAAATACACAATCATGTGTAATTACCTCAATAAATATACTAATTTAAATGATGCTCATTACATTCGGTTTACATCTTTATGAAATTGAACAAAAAATGTATTCCTTATTTATCTGGTATATTTTCAAAACTGTGCAGCAATAAAAAAAAAAGTCACTATGGTTTCAAAGCATACCCTTGGCTAAATGGACAATATATGCTTCCATACTAAAGTAAAACAGTTTTTTTTCCTTAAATTTAATGCCAAAAAGGGGTGCAAAACTATCCCTCCCTCAATTTTTAAAAGCAGAGAGGGCAATTGCCCCCAGCTCTTTTGCCCATGAAGTGGTATTAGTGAAGTTCGAACTGCAGATTCATATGGAGCATCTGAGTTCATGTCAGTCCGGATTTTTAGTTGTTTGTGCGTCTCAGTCTTCAGTTTTCTGGGTATTCCTAATTTTTTGTCAGCCATTAAATATTTGTCTTTTTGTCATGTTATACTTGTATATTTATATCATATATTGTTATTAAAGTAATATGTTGACCCTTTAAGTTTAAGACTATTTAAGCGAAGGGGCTAGTCGCTACTAACAGTAGCTAGAGGGAAAAAAAAGTTTCATGAATCACGAAAACATTAACAACTTTTTAATGAATATTATTACCTGATGTAATCAGTGTCAATACATACACAATTAAAACATTTAACTATCCTATGGTGAAGATTAAAATACATGTACATCTGTAGTTGATAATATGTCTTAAATACAGTCCTTTGTACAAGATGCTTTTGAAGTACTTGTTTGAGTGGTTTATTTATCTGTATGTGTACTTTGTGTAACATTACAATCATTACGGCTTCTATAGTACAAGGTAGCACATTTCAATAAAGTTGAAAAGACGTTAGTTCAAATCTGACTGGAAGCTACTCTATGATCTTTTTAATGTGTCTTTGATGATATTGACTGTATTAACTAACTTCAACTAAGCAACTTGGGCACAAGTTCCGTGCTTAATGGAAGTTTTGAAGGACTGCTCCTTTTTCAGTGTGATTTTTATACGACCACAGAAATTTTGTTGTGGTGGTATTATGTTATTGGTCTCAATGGTCTGTAGACAAAATGGTTTCCTATCTCATCGGTGGTGTAATGGTTAGCATTCTCGCCTTGAGTGTGTTAGATCCATGGGATAGAGCCCCAGTCTGGTCAAACCAAAGACTATAAAATTGGTATTTGTTGCTTCTCTACTATTAAAGCATGCAAGTAAGAACAAAGACTGGCCGGCTGGGAATCGGAATATTAATTAATGTGCCCGAGTGGAGTGACATGTCTTCCCACTCACTTGTTTTCTTTATTAGACACCAACAATTTTATTAGTGAAGGAGGAAGGGGGGCATGGGATTTTTTATGTCTGTCAGTAGAGAATCCATTTTTTTTTCAAGCATCAGGTAGATCAAAAATATTTTTAATACATACATGAGGTAAAAGATACATGCATACGAGACCTAAAAAAATAATTGTGTGTTTAGGGTTACCGGTAACCCTGTGAAAAAGGTGACCAGGATTTTTTTTTTTGCATTGGAAATATTGGGCATGCAGATGTTCCAAGACTGTGCTTGTTGAGAAAAAACTAATAAAATAGCTAGGATTATAGGCAATAAATTTTAGGTAGGGTCGAGTTAACCTAAACAAGCAATATTTTGTTAGGGCTGAGGTGTATTCAAGTCTACTTTAAAATTTGGACATAGTGGAAAATAAACGATTTTTATTCTAAACACCCCGACCCCCCCTCAGTAGTAAAATGGTTAGTGCTTTATGTCTTATTAAATATATTGAACACTATGCTTAGAGGAGCCATTCCTTAAGTAAAAGTGATATAAACTTGTTATTCAATCAACACTGGAAGACATCTAACATAATAATCCCGACACTCTGAGAAGCCGATGTCCTTGATTGGGCTTGAAATGTCATTATGTGCCGAGCAAACCACGTCGTATTTCCCTGGCGTCCACGGACCTCTCGTCGCATGGTCAGTTTTCTTGATAGCTACCCTCATCTTGTTAAACACACCATAATGGGCATTTGTGGCATTTTACACGAATACATATACATTTTTTGTAAATCAATATCGTATTCGTAGTTTACATTAGTTACGTTATTGATGCTAGCCGAGGAGTTCCGAAAGTAATAACTGTTGGAACACATGCGCCACCTATTGGCGTAAAAATCGTAGGTGAACCCCATTGTTAGAAACTGTGTCATGTTTTGTTGAGCTGTTTCGCTGTTTATCAGTCTTGTTTCTTTGAATGTGACGAGTCCAAAATTCAATGCTGGGATAAGTTTGTAAATAATTTCGATTACCTCACCACACGTGTTCGTGTAATCTCGTTGAGATTAGGATTCCGAAGAAATTGTCTGTCTGTTCTTCATCCTAATCTCGTTTCAAGCCCTATTAAGGGTATTCTGGAAATTTTAAATTTGACCCCCCGGTGCATTCCGATGGATATTTTGGTATGGACGGATTGTGTGAGATCAAGTGCAGGTAAGATTTCATAAATAGACATATTTTCTAGTTCAAATCTGCAAAAATATTGATATTTCCTTACCCTTTACAGCGTATATCCGACAAAATAATCCAAAATCTACTTTAAGCTGACCCCCATTTTACTGAACTCATGAACTACACCACGTGATCAAAATCGTCACGAATTTTGCTACAGCATCTTTCTAAATGAAAGGTCGATAAGAATAAGAATAAGAAAACTTTATTTGAATTCGGTTTTTGTATAACAATAAACACAAGCTCTCAGGAGCTTTTTACCGAATATACATAGTAGCACAAGATACATACAAATATTAACATAATCACATAAACACACATATAAAGCACATACAGTTAGCAAATGCAACATAAAAAGCACAAAAATAAAAGACATACTAAAACATGCTGAAGCAATATCAAGCAAACATAAAATAACTAAGCAGCATTAAAACTTGGAAAAAGCACTAGAAATAAAACAGAAAGCTGAATATGTTATCTGCATGCAGAACAACGACATACTGAGCCATTCCAGGACTGAATCAAACTTTTAAAGTGGTTGAAACTGTTTTCAGTTCTGAAATGGTTCGGAAGGTCGTTCCACAGAGTTGCAGCTGCAAACATGAATGATTTTTTGCCGTACATTGTAGTTCTAACTTGAGGTATATCTAATATGTTCGAATACCTGAAAGCATATTTAGAATTCTTCACATTAACTAAATCATGAAGGCATACAGGAGCTAATTTGTTAACGATTTTATATGTCTCCAAGGCCATTGTCCTAATACGTCTGATCTGTAAGGAGGGCACTAGAGCTTTTTCAAGAAGGTTGATATATGAACTGGTGTAGTCATCGTATACAAAGTGAAGTGCTCTTTCCTGCGCTTTCTCTAATTTTTTAAAATTTTTATCGGTACAAAAATGCCAAGCCAAAGGGCAGAAGTTAAAGTTACTGAGAATGAAAGTGTGGAATATAGTTAATTTGCTTAATCTGTCTAAATATCGGCCCAAACGTTTAAGTATATTCAGTTACTGTGATGCCTTCCTACAGATGGAACTGATATGAATGTCAAAATTTAATTGATAATCGATTTCAATTCCTAAAAGTTTTACTGTCTCTTCACATGAAAGTGTAGAATTCTGTATACAAATCTTCATGTTTTTGTCAAAAGTCTTCTTCCCAACCGCAAGTACCTGAAATTTATCTGGATTAGCCTGCATTTTGTTAACTTTAAACCAATTAATAAGAACATTTGACTCTGATTCTAAAACTGATGTAAGTACATTAAAATCAGGATAACCATAAGACAAAGTATTGTCATCCGCATAATTATATAAAGTACCCTTTTTTACAAAATAAAAAATATCATTAATAAAGACATTAAAAAGTAGAGGATCCAAGATTGACCCTTGGGGTACCCCTTTTTGGATGTCAGACCAACTGCTCAGGATACCATTAATTTTAATTTGTTGTTTACTATTTGATAAGTAGGACTCAAGAAGGGATACAGAATCAGTGGACATACCATAGGCCGAAAGTTTATCCAATAAATTATCATGGGATAGGCAATCAAATGCCCATTAGGACTGCGGCAACATACTGATTTTTTTCAAGGGCATTCCGCCAGTCCTCTAATAACCTGAGCAGGGTTGTCTGACATCCATGACCTCTTCTAAAAGCACATAAATAAGGATTAAAAATATTTTCAAAAAAATCAAGACAATTGCTGTTCTAAAATTTTCTCAAAAATCTTTGAAAAAATACATAGTACACTTACGGGTCTGTAGTTAGTCTTCAAAGGTGGATCGTTCTTTTTATATAAAGGTGTTTCTTGTGCTTTCTTTAATTTATCCGGAAAAACACTCTGATCTATTGACATATTTAAAATACTTGTAATCTGAGGTGCAATAATAGATTTACTACATTTTATTATTTTGGCAGGTATACCATCAACACCTGTTGCTTTTTTGATGTTGATATTATTTATAATCTTTTCAACTTTATCTGTTGCTACCTTTTCAAAAACAAATGTGTTTGTGCAATTATTTTGTTTCTTTATTTCTATTAAACTTGGATGATCAGAAGGGTCGTAAACAGTATCTTTTCCTATATTCTCAGCTACAGTGGAGAAAAAATTATTAAAGTGATTGGCTACTACTTTTTGATCATTTACAATCTTGTCAGATTCATTAAGCACAATTTTTTGTTCTCCACTGGACCCCTTTTTCGAAAAGAATGGCTTAATAGTTTTCCAAAAGTCGCCCGATTTTGCTCCCCCAGAGCAACGTTCTAAAAAGTATGTTTTCATTGATTTGATTTTCAATTTGGTTACAAAATTTCTTTGCTTTCTGAATTTTTCCCAATTTTTGTTGCTCTGACATTTTGTAAATTGAGAATATAGCATTTGTTTTCTGTATACAGCTCTTCTGAGCTCCTGATTCATACATGGTAATGGGTTTTTTCTTTGATATCTAGATTTAATTGGAGCATGTTTGTTTAACACATTGATAAAATCTTTTTCATATTCATTATAAACAGAATCTACTTCATGACATGTTTGATTGATCTTAATTTGTTCTATATCATCATTGAAATTTTCAATATCAAAAGTCTTGTAACTTCTATAAAACCTGAGCTTTTTTGGTTCGTGAAGAACTTCACCTTTGATAACAGTACTTATAATGTTATGGCAGTCACTGACACCTGTTGGAACATTTTGTGACTTTAAACATAATGATTTCTTGTTTGTCATTATTACATCTACTAGTGATGGGATACAGCCCTTTTTGAAACAGGTTGGACCATTAACAAGTTGTGATAGATTGAAAATATCACAGAAATCATTCAAAGTAGCACTTTTATCTGAATTGAGCATGTCAAAATTCAGGTCACCAAATAATAACATATGTTCATAATGTATTAAAGATCTATCAGCAAATCTGGAGAAATGTTCAGTAAATTCATTGTTTGACATAGAAGGGGGTTTATATGCCCCAGCAATCGACCACTTTCTGTCACTTATATATACTTCATGACACAGAGTTTCAATTTATTCACTCTCTAAAGATTGTTTTCTGCTGGATGGAAAGTCAGATCTGATAAAGGTAAGTAGGCCCCCGTCGTACTGGTTCCTGTCCCTACGTTGCACTTTGTACCCATCTACACTGAACAGATTGTCATTAATAGATTCATCAAGTTTCGTTTCAGAAATAATTAATAAATCTACAATGTTGTCAGTTAGTACCTCTTTTATTTCGTCAAATTTGTACCGAAGGATGTTGATGTTCAGGTGTGCTGCCATGAAATTTTTGGGATATATATATTTTTTTTATTTGGATACTACCCCTTTACAACGAGGGCAACCACTATCGGGGTAACAGTGGTTGCGTCCTTAAAGCTATGTACAATGCAATATAAAAATATAATTGATACATTAATAAGTACAATAATAGTGAATAAGAGTTACTGTCCACTGTATTAAAACAATTCATATAACAAGCACTACTTAAGAAATATTGTCTCCATTAAAATGTAAAAATACAAGCACTGTATCATAAAACAGTATACTGCACTGCATTATAGTACTATAAAATAATGTAATATTAAAAGTGCAATTTGCCATTAGTTTGATGAACTGAATTGAAGAAAAATAAAACAGTAGTTTACCATTAAAAAGTAAAAATATTCAATCAAACATCAGAATCATACGTTTCTCGGCTACATTCTACATTTATAAATTCATATATTACAACACACTGTTTAAATCATCTTTAGTATAACTTCTGGTTCTCTAAAACAATTTTTCTCACATTAAAAGCTTTTACAAGATACAGTTTAGTTAAATAATCCAGTTCTTTACCCATTTCTGCACTGATGTCATATCCATGGTCTCCAAACATAAATAAAAGCTTATAGTATGACGAAAGCTCCTTAAACTTGACACTCATATGATTACTGGAGAACACATAATCGATTTGACTAAAAATAAGATAAGATCTCCGGACATCTCTAAGGTCTTTAAACGTGTGTTTGTTTATATTTACACCGGAAGTAACAGTGGGTGCGTTTGATTTATCCTCTACATCTTCAATATTAAAAAAAGAGTTGCTAAAAATAGGCAAAATACAGTTTGCACAGTACCAACTTTCAGATGATGTTGATAAACGTTGGTATTCGTCTATCGGTAGGTCAATACATTTAATGTGATACCAATATGTACAGTCTTCACAATAAATTCCACGTTGATTTCGTTTTACTGGTCAGGGGCGTAGCTGGAAGTAAAACTATGTGCAATCAAAGAATTTCGGCGAGGGGTCTAGGGGCCGCCTAAGGCCCCCATCGTGCCCTGGTAGGGGGACCAGGGGGGGCCAAGCCCCCCGGAAGGCCAACGTTTCTAGCAATTAGAGAGGGCAATTCCTGTTGTTAAATCGCTCCTTTTTTTAACATCACGTTTCATACAGAAAACATGCATCGGTTGACAGAACACTTCAGGAAGTTAATATATATGAACAAAGGAAATATGAGGTACAACACCTGTTAAAAAAGAAATGTCTTGATTCCTGAAACCTGCGACTTGCTCCTATAAATTCAGTTGTATATATACCGTCCGCCTTGGTTATTAAAATTGTATTAGAAAGCTAGCGAATCATCAATGTTTGTTCTGCTCGTGTTTTGAGATCGATCAAGAAATGGACGCCATCTTATTAATTATCGGCATTGTTTACGGGGTTTGCCGAATCGTCATTAAATCAGTACAACAATGCACCTATTTCTTATTTTCTGTGAATCTGCTTTTAATCGGCGTTAATTACGGACAAAGAACCATGCAAGTTTGCAGTTAATAAGCGACAAAATACAAATTGTTCGTTTTTACCTGTCACTAGTAAGGTCAGTTGCATACGGAGAAAGCAAGGTCAACTTATTTGCTTGCAAGGAAATAATAAATTGATGGTAATTTTTGTTCTCAAAAGGCGAAAAGTGGTACGATAAGCTGTTTAATGTGAAATATTTACCTTTATTTCATCATTTTAAAGCTATTTACCAATTTCCAAAACATATATTAATTGTTTTGCCTCTTTAAACAAAAATAGGAACACGTTATTGCATGCACCTTTTGATTCGCAGTCTGTTCATATTGCCATATTGTCCACTTGTTTTAAGTGTTATTTTGTATATTTGTGATAAAAATTTGGCAATACAAAATAATTCAAAATGATGAAAGTAATGAATTCCTGTTGTAAAAATCAAAACACATAGTAGTTTGCTTTATTTATTTTATATTTGAATTTAATGTCCGTAGCCAAAGTCAATATGACGAGATTTTCCTAAAGTAAATGAGCGCATGACTGTCGATGTCAATGTCAATGTCTCTATGCACATGCAGTGCAGCTAAAGAAGTCAGGCATTGTTGTCCTCAAGTACGTTTTAAGGCGACGAAGAACAGAGAATGATCTCTCCGGCGTCGTAGCTGTGCTGGCAGGCATGGTGTAAAGTATCAACAAAACGGTGCTGATCGAAGGATAGAGCTCTTCGTTTGTGACGTAAGGGTCTCCTTCAGATTCGATGGTTTAGCGGTTGTCAATGTTGCCCACCTTTTGATTTCGACTTTAAATATAACTATGTCGCAACGTAAATCGGTTTTGTATGTGTCAAATATAACGTCTACGGTGTCTGGTGTTAGTCTAGGCAAGTTCATTGGCATCAAGTATCGTGCCTGGTATCTGCCGCCATTTTCAAGTAATCTCGCGGTAAGCTCTGTTATGTAATAGTCCAGAAACGGGTAGTACATAGACCGCTGTCAAAACTTGCTAGGTTTATCACCGGGATGACCAGCTCGGTTGATCTGTCGGCCCGTTCTCCTTGGAATAATCGGTAGAATTTCAAACTGATCAGCAATAAAAACGGCCATATCAAATAACGATCGGGTCCCACACAGTTTGGTCGTTTCGTTCCGAAGTTAACTGATTAATAACAACTTCACTCTCTTTGACCACTTCTACCAGATCGCATATAAAACACGTTATAATGATTATTAATTATACTGAAAAAGTGGGATTCTTCCCATGTCAGTAATTATATTTTTTAGTGCAAGCAATTGATTTTTTTGCCGAAATGATGTGCAAGCAATTGATTTTTTGCGCAAGGGCAGCTAAGCGCCTCCTGGTTTGGAACATTTCCCACAAGGATTTTTTACTGGACCAGGATTAGTTGAAATGTCTCCTGATAGCAAAAGAATTCTAATTATTGATGTATATGTTGTTGTATTTTGGTTTGGTAAGTATTCGTAGTAACGTCTATTTGTATAATGGCGGATCTTTTCTGAGACGATCCTCTGGTATAATAAATCTAGTGAAAAGTCATAGCAAGATGGTTTTGGTTTCGTTCCCGAGTATAATCCGAGATCTTCTACCATGTATTCGTTGTCTGGGAGATCAATTTGCGTTGGAAATGCAAGGATGCGAGCTACAATTAAAGTTATTGTTAGAGTAAACAAAAGCCCGTCTAGTCCCGTCGCCATCGATGTCAATTATGTATTGTGTATATGCAAGCATATCCTTTATGGGCTGTTGATTGGTTTTAATAAAAATATTTATAACAAAATTAAAAAATTTCAAGCCGTGTAAATGAGAATTTTAAATTATAATATAATATTTGACATCGACATCTCGAACTACGAAACAGACTATACCAAAATACGTCACGATTTTTGATCACGTGGTGTAGTTCTAGAGTTCAGTAAAATGGCGGTCAGCTTAAAGTAGAGTTTGGATTATTTTGTCGGATATACGCTGTAAAGGGTAAGGAAATATCAATATTTTTGCAGATTTGAAATAGAAAAAAAGGCTATTTATGAAATCTTACCTACACTTGATCTGACACAATCCGTCCATGCCAAAATATCCATCGGAATGCACCGGGAGGTCAAATTTAAAATTTCCAGAATACCCTTAATAGGGCTTGAAACGAGATTAGGATGAAGAACAGACAGAAAATTTCTTCGGAATCCTAATCTCAACGAGATTAGTGTTCGTGTGGTCGTGGTCAAAATACCGATTTTATTAGTCATAATTCAACCAAAATCTCGACTTTCAACCAAAGTCCTCCTTGGTTTTCAAGGGGCAATACCCCTTTCTATGGATGTGATAACAAAATAGGCTCCACGTTTGTTATTTTACAATTTTACTGGAATAGATTAAAATATAAAACTGACTGAAGAGAACATCAGACGAACCTCTACTAAGGGTCCTCGTTTGTTTTAAAAAATTATGTTTAACACATGTTATTCTGGTATTCTTCATATCTTTTGCAGGTTTTCAGAATTATTTGACAAGTATTTCAAAGAGATTTATCCAGCTAGGCTTGTGTTTGTATCATTTTTACCAGATCAATACAGTGAGGGAAAGATGGTAATCGAACTAAAAAACAAGGGATATAATCCATTACAGTTTAAGTTTAATGAAAATTAGTCCGAGATTCCTCTGTCGTTTAACGGCATTGATAATCTTGCTGTAGCCGTTCAACGACAGAGGGTGATACATACGGAAAACAGCGGATTTGCTTCTCCAACTCTGGGTCAACACATTTCTACGTTTCGTGGCTATCGGATTTTATTTTCTATCATAAACCTTATATAAATCGCTTCACCAATCATTTTTCTATTCATTCATAAACATCTTACCCTCAGAAAGTGGTGTTACACTCCATTACAGCACGATTTTGCCTTAGAACCTATGATTTCGACATTTGTCTTCCATTTTTCAAACATTTGTCACGTGACTACGAGAAAACTAACGATTACCGCAATGTATCATGGGAGATAATTTGCATATAAACAAACAAACAAATATTTTTATTGCCAATCATAGGCGCCTGTTAAGGCAGAACAATTAACATAAAATTTAATACAGTTGATTATATTGATTGGTAATGATTTTAACAGCAAATTTAGTGAATTACAGATAACCATAAGAAAAAAAAATGTAGTACCTTGTCCAAAAACAAAAAGGGGGAACGTAACACATGCTCTTTCCGAAGCCCGTTGGTAACACTCTGCCATTGAATCTTTTCTTTCCAACACATTCTGTATAATTTCCTTCTGCTCTTCTTTGATCTGTAGATGGACTGTTTGTCCTGCAGAATACGCTTAAATGTATCGTCTTCCATGTGATTTGAATGTTGTTTACGTATGCAAATAATGCTCCAAATAATTTGGCACGCTGCATTAATTAGCTCCCATCATGCAATGCGTTGCTGTCATCATTCAGTTAGTATCGCGAGATCACGTGTGTAGATTCGAAAATGGAAGTCAAATGGCGGAATAATAGGATCTAAGGCAAAATCGTGCTGTAATGGAGTGTAACACCACTTTCTGAGGGTAAGATGGTTATGAATGAATAGAAAAATGATTGGTGAAGCGATTTATATAAGGTTTATGATAGAAAATAAAATCCGATAGCCACGAAACGTGGAAATGTGCCGATACTATGGCTGTGAGGCAAATTTGATGGTTTCCGTATGTATCACCCTCTGTCGTTGAACGGCTACAGCAAGATTATCAATGCCGTTAAACGACAGAGGAATCTCGGACTAAATGAAAATAAACCAGATTTAACCAAGCTGGACTACATGTTTGCATTGTTATCATTGGAAACCACAGATTTCAATGATAGACTATCCTTGATAGAACAAGACATAAAGTTGAATGGATTACAGTCAGTTTTCTGTTGAGATCAATCAAATAAAAACTGGTTGAAATTGCGGGTAGTAAATATTTGTTTTTGGTTCATCATCAATAAATCCATTTGAACAGAAACATAATCAACCACCTTCACTTTTTCTTTGTGTGGAAAAATGGCACAAATAGAAATGGACAAGAAAGTGACCAGTCGCTGTGAAACCAGAAGTATTTTTTAAAGTTCAATCGATCGACCAAAAACAACTACGGTTTTGAATATTGACATGGACAATTTTAAAAAAGGAAGTATTTGTAAATTAATGTTTGCAATGATTTAAAGACATATTCTACTTGTCTTTAAAGGAAGATTACTATTAATTTAACCGGGCCTATTTCCTGGAATGCAGAAGCAGTTGATTACTTCAGTATGATAGAGTGTTGTCATACAGTGGAACAATGCTATATATGTTTGAAGAAACGTGGAAGCAAAAAGAGGTGCGGATAATATAAGACCGTTTACGGTAGTTACTGCATATAGTATACAAACAAGACAAAAACCATGTGGTGAAAGTTTATAATAGATATGCATATATTATCATCAATGAGTTAGGTGATTGTTCGTTTTGTTGATATTGGTGGAATTGTTGACAATCACTTGGATTCAAGATTTTCGGATAATAGATATACTGTTAATGATGTAGTAAGCCGAAAATCGAATACCAAAAAGGAAGTACTAGTATTGAGTTGATATTAACATATTTTTGTATAAGCTGTATATGCCCCTCCTCTTCCTTACTTCAAGGTAAACATCTACCCTTTTCCCCTTCCCCACTTTGTCTCAATATTTTTCGCTTATTTGTGATCCTTTCGCTCCCGAGATATTTCTCTTTCCGACTGCCACATTTAAATATACCTACCGGGCCCTCCTCAGACGAATTGGACAAGAAAAGTCAGCGAACGTGGCTTATTAAAAATTTCAGTCAATGAAACGGATACAGCCACTTCCGGTCCGGTTTAAATTGATTTAGAAAATATTAAAAAAAGGTGCTTTAAAAATCAAATGTCAGTTATTTGGAGTTTAAAATATTTTTATAATCTGCATTGGAACGATTATCTGTATTTTAAAGGCTTACTTTACATTTGAGAGGAGATGATCATGTGGCATTGTTACACATGGCCGGTCTAGAGAATTCCGAATGCATATGAAAAATCCAGCGCAAACCGGAAGTGGCTGTATCCGTTTCATTGACTGAAATTTTTAAAAAGCTACGTTCGCTGACTTTTCTTGTCCAATTCGTCTGAGGGGGGCCCGGTAGGTATATTTAAATGTGGCAGTCGAAAAGAGAAATATCTCGGGAGTGTAACGATATAATTGGGTCAGCGAAAGGATCACAAATAAGCGAAAATATTGAGGCGAAGTGGTGAAGGGGAAAAGGGTAGATGTTTACCTTGAAGTAAGAAAGAGGAGGGGGCATATATTTTTTGAATGAAACAAGTGCCTGGAAGCAATCTCCGACGCATAATCCAACGTTACACAAATTGTCAGGACACCATGTTCTCACTTTAGAACTACAAATTCTGCATACTTTACGTTTTTGATCTGGAAAAGACAAAACATTTATATATATATATATATATATATATATATATATATATATATAAAAAAAACTACATAGAGTCATTGTAAACAAATTATATTTTTATTTCGACTAATTTACAAAATTAATCCTGACACAGGGGCAAATGTACAGTTAACTTGTACTTAATTGTTTAAAGAAAGATGATCAAATATGATAATCGAAGGGTGTTATAATTTAAAAGAGAAATGTTTATACAGCACTTACATGTAAAAGTGTGTCACCGTTAGTGTATAGTTTGGACAAGGACGTATAATATTACACGATTGTTTATTTTGATTAAAAAAGGAGTTTTTTTTAAGGAAAAAAGTTTTTTGTATTGAATTACAAATCTCTTGTCTTTCATGATTTTTCTCTCCCTTTACACATCAATTACAATAAAACAGTGTTGCCGTAACTTCTTTTGTTAAAACAAAAAAAATGCCAGTGAAACTTTTCAAACAGAACCCCTGTGGGACTAGTTTTTGTGTTCAGAATAGACAAGTGTTCAATTTATCTAGGTATAATAATATAATTTTTATACACTCAATCCAGTTGTCAAAAAAGGTTTACCAACATTATAAAATATTGGTTACTGTAACACAGAATGTCCCCCAAACGAACAATACAAGTACTAGGGGTATGAATGAAGAATAGTGTGAGAACATATCAAGAAATAATTAGAGCCCAATTTTTGACTCTATCATGTCTATAGTAGGGCTTCTTTGTTATGTTACCCTACAATGTGCTACAATAAACTAGTAAGCAAATCAAGAAAAAAATGGCTTCAATTGTCTGCCATCAACTACAACACCAGTAATGGAGATGTTAGAAGACTATATTATTAGCATGAAATCAAATGCAAAAGATGTTTGTCATACACTATTATATTAATAAGCAAATATT
Source organism: Bathymodiolus brooksi (assembly GCA_963680875.1). NCBI lineage: Eukaryota > Metazoa > Mollusca > Bivalvia > Mytilida > Modiolidae > Bathymodiolus > Bathymodiolus brooksi. Next base: position 51,125,681 of record OY804577.1, read on the forward strand.
AGATAGCTATTTGCATACTAAGTCTGAAAAGATATGGTTGTTATTCACCTTTGTGTTAAATTGAGTGTTTTTGCGTTTTCCATGACAACGGCAGGCATTTTGAAATTTCCAAGCCTCAAAACCATTTATACACACGCCATACAACATTTCTATTAAGTTTCATCCAATTCCGAGCACTTTAAATTTTTCACGTTTTTTATGGCAACGGCGGCCATTCTGAAATTTCTAAGCCTCAAAATTATGTAAACAATTCTGGAAAATTTCATCCAATTCCGAGCACCATAGCAAACCAACGATGAATATAAATTCGCAACATCATAATTTACTTGGAAACCAAATTTTGCCCAAATCGGAGGATTTTTGTATTTGGTGGCCATTTTATACCCTGGTTACCATGGCAATGGCCGCCATTTTGAATTTGTTCAACCCCCCCTCCAAAAGCTGCCACATACTACGGTGGATATTTCTACAATGTGGATCATAATATGGCTCCCAAACCATGAATATCAATTCCCAACATCAAAATCTACTTGGAAACCAAATTTCGCCCAAATCGGAGGATTTTTGTATTTTGGCAGCCATTTTGGATTCAAAATGGCCGCAATAGCAAACCAACGATGGATATCAATTCGCAACATCATAATCTACTTAGAAACCAAATTTCGCCCAAATCGGAGGATTTTTGTATTTTGGCAGCCATTTTGGATTCAAAATGGCCGCCAGAGCAAACCAATGATGGATATCAATTTGCAACATCATAATCTACTTGGAAACCAAATTTCGCCCAAATCGGAGGATTTTTGTATTTGGTTTTGGTGACCATTTTGTACCTTGGTTACCATGGCAACGGCTGCCATTTTGAATTTTTTTCAACCCCCCCAAAAGCTGCCACACGGTGGATATTCCTACAAATTTTCATGAAGTTTGATGAAAGTAATCCAAATTTTTTTTAAATCCCCCCTTTTTTGTTTCCATAGCAACTGCGGCAAAGTTTGTCCAACCGATTCCGATTTTTTTGGCTTATCTCGTTCCACTAGATGTGGATGTCGTTCCTATCAAGTTTCATCAATTTCTGTTCGGCGAGTAACCTGCTATGATCATTTTTGTGTTTTTCAATTTTTTAGCATTTTGGTCGTTTCCATGGAAACGGCGGCCATTTTGAAAATTCCGAAAGTAGTCTGCACATCTACTTATAGTGCTTAACATTCCTGTGAAGTTTCATTGATTTCCGTTCAGTAGTCGCCGAGAAATGTGTCGGATAAACTTTTGGCGGAAGAAAGAAAGAAAGAAAGAAAGAAAGAAAGAAAGATGAAGAAGAATAATAAGAAACGGAGCAAACACAATATGTCTCAAGTTTGGGAGACATAATTACTTGCTACCAAATAGTATATGCCGAGAGTAGATATCTAATTTATTGTGCATGACACGATTATCAGGCACCCTCCAAATAAAACGATCGGAAAGCAATATAATTTAAAAGTCTTCAGAAGCAAGAAATCAAAGGGCCTAAACATGATAGCCGAAATTAGCTAAGATAACCTATACCTGAGTAAGATCAAATTAAGACATGAAGGTAATTGTGATTTTTTTCTAATGTTAATTTTAATTTTACATGGTTTATTCTGTCTCGTATGATATTCCCTCTCTATCACTGAGAAGAACACAAACAAATGTTTAAAGAATCACCTGTGAAGGTCAGCCATTGATATGTCTGCTTCCTGTGCCACGACTGGTTGTCATTTACTCCCTATAATCATCTCAGCTTCTGAAAAGATGAAAAATGTATGGTTTGGTTTTATGTCGTGGAGGTCGGTGTTATTGATGGAGGAAACCGGAGTACCAGGAGAAAACCACCGTCCTGTCGCAAGTCACTGACAAACTTTATCACATAATGTTGTATCGATTACACCTCGCCTGGGTGGGAAAAAATGCATGTAATTTTTATTATCAGGAGAAATATCAATCTTATTAAAAATATATGCTTGTTGATTCTATTCCAAATGCTTTTTTTTGTTTCCTTGGTGATACACTAACATCTAACAACATCCTGTTTGGGGTCATATCATGTAACCTTTCATTTTCATCTTTGACCGTCCAATCATATGCAAGACAGTTTAATATATATTGACCAATCAGACCACATTTCTTGACGCATACTCAGTCTTGATATCTAAGTGATGAACATCAGATGAAGTGATGTTTACACTATCACAAATTACATACAGTCCTAAGTAACAGGTATACTAAATTGATCTGAAATTAAATTGTCTCCCTTCAAGAAAGATGATAATTTTTTTTTTATTTAGGTGTGTTTATTGTTATTTATTTATATAGATAAAAGTTAATTTTTTTTTTTTATTTTAATTATTTCATGTTGGACTAAGACCTGAACTAAGAAAACTGTTCAACAGCTATATCCGAAAGACAATATTCAAGAAACAGCCATACAAACAACCTGCGAGCAGGAAGGCAATCCATCTGAACATACTTCCGGAAACCACCAACAGAGAACCCGAGAACTCTAAAAAAAAATATACAAACCATTTTTGTTTAGTTGAGGAATGCTAAATAATTTGAATGAATCCAAAATGATACACTCCCATTTGTGTAATTGTAACTATTTAAACTTACTTTTCCTAAATGATTCCTTGATTTAATAGTTAAGAATACAGACAAGTAGACACAAGTTATTACAATAAAAATAAAAATACTGAACCAAATAAATATTCAGATTAGATTTTTGGTCTTTAACGCCACTTTCAGCAATATTTCAGCTATATCATGGCGACCAGTTTTAGTGGTGGAAGAAGCCAGAGTACCCGGAGAGAACCATTGACCATGGGCAAGCAACTGGTAAACTTTACGAATTGCGGCTGCGATTCGAGTGCACCCTTTTTTGTAATTTACAAAGCAGGGCACAAACTCACACTGTATTGGTGACAGGCTTGTATGAGTTGATAGGTAATCCAACCACCTAACTCATTGAGCCACTCGGGCCCTTACAATAAAAATAAAAATACTGAACCAAATAAATATTCAGATTAGATTTTTGGTGTTTAATGCCACTTTCAGCAATATTTCAGCTATATCATGGTGACCAGTTTTAGTGGTGGAAGAAGACGGAGTACCTGGAGAGAACCACCGACCATGGGCAAGCAACTGGTAAACTTTATCACTTGTGGCTGCGAGTCAAGTGCACCCTTTTTTGTAATTTACAAAGCCGGGTGTGAACTCGCACCGTATTGGGGATAGGCTTGTATGAGTTGTTAAGTAATCCAACTACCTAACTCATTGAGCCAACCCGGCCTTTACAATAAAAATTAAAATACTGAACCAAATGAATATTCTTATATCTGCTATACACAAAAAAAAATAATTACAGAAATCTTCAAAAAGTAGAAAATTATATTCAGACAGCATTCTCCAAGTTTTTACTCAATTCTGTTTATCAGTCTAAGACTGGGATCCTATTTACAAGTTAAACCCCACCACATTCCTGTGCCTGTCTTATGACAGGATCTAGAGTATATGTGTCCTCATCAGTGACTGGTGACAGGGCAGTGGTTTTCTCCGGGTACTCCGGTTTCCTCCACCAATAAAACCGACCACCACGATAAAAATGAAATATTGTTGAAAGTGGTGTTAAACACCATAACGCTAACTCTATCCCTATAATTAAGTGCTCAACTCTGTCCCTTTTTGTGCTTTTCTCAAGTGTATGGTCTTTTTGAGGGGAAGCTAAGCTGTGGAGGTTTTTTATCATTATTTTATATCTATTGCTGTTGAAGATTCAATTATCAAGAGGGAAGTATTGGGATCCCATTAAACGGTTTAATCCCACCACATATTTGTGTCTGTCCCAAGGCAGGACCTGCATTTTCAATGCCATATCATGGTATTTATTGATGTTCAAGGATTAGAAATGGGACGTGGGTTATTCCTGGTTGGCATCAATGGAATGTGTTGCCTCCACAGTTGAAACGTTTTTTCATAACACAATGTAGTTATCATATATAGTGAGTGAGTGATTGTTGTTTAACGCCAACTCAGCAATTGTTCAGGTATATCATGGCGAGAACAAGTTAATTTTCAATGAGATGATGAGGTCCGCTTTGTACTAGACCAACACGCAAAGTTGGATTTTTATGGTGCTAGCTCACTGAAACAACAGTCCACGGATAGACATGTCACCCCAGTGCTGCATGCTTAGCGGAAAAAAACCAAATACAAATCTTTGGTTTGACCAGACCGGGGCTCGAACCCATGATCTATCACACTTGAGGCGAACATGCTAACCATTATACCACTGATGCGGTCGAAACTTTTTTTCATAACACAATGTAATTATAATATACAAATACCTGTAAACTGAAGATAATCTTCATACACTTGTATTATACATTCACCATACATATGTCTGTTACGGCCATGGTATATACAAAGTTCTAAACATCGGTTATAAAACAAATATGTAAAATTTCAGTTATTTTTCAAATAAAAAATCAATGTGTTATAAGATGTGCCATTGAATGCCATACAGTGACTATAAGGTGAAGAACAACAATCAAAGTGATATCTAATTAAATTAAAAAGCTGCCTGGTGTGTTTCTGTACCTTAGAGTAATATGGACTCATTCTGATTTACACTGAAATTATTTTATGAAAATAAAATAAAGAACAAGATATGATTATAATATAACGATTATGAAGTCTCCCAAACCGGCCACTGACAACCGGTTTAAAAAATAAATTAAAAGCTACCTTTGAAATCGAACAATGTTGAATTTGTGCGGTATTGTGGTGGCCATTTTGAAAATGGCGACCGGTAGAAATTTTTCGATGTCAGGAATCATTTCGGGACATCATAATCTACCCACATATGAAATGTCGTTGAAATCGGACAATGTTGAATTTGTGCGGTATTGTGGCGGCCATTTTGAAAATGGCGACCGGTAGAAATTTTTCGATGTCAGGAATCATTTCGGGTCATCATAATCTACCCACATATGAAATGTCGTTGAAATCGGACAATGCTGAATTTGTGCGGTATTGTGGCGGCCATTTTGAAAATGGCGACCGGTAGAAATTTTTCGATGTCAGGAATCAATTCGGGACATCATTATCTACCCACATATCAAATTTTGATGATATCGGACAATGTTGAATTTTTTGCGGTATTGTGGCGGCCATTTTGAAAATGGCGACCGGTAGAAATTGTTCAATGTCTGGAATCAATTCGGGACATCATTATCTACCCACATATCAAATTTTGATGATATCGGACAATGTTGAATTTTTACCGCCCATTTTTTATACCGTATTTTGGCAGCCATTTTGAAAATGGCAGACATCCCGAAATTTTGAAAACGCAGAATTGCTCCTCTAATGGTGACCTATCACTATGTCAAATTAATTTCAACTTTCCCATAGGATTCTATAGTAACCCCCACCCCCTTTGAACCCCTCAAAATATGACTTTGACCCCCTTTACCACAAAGCTGAAAACTTTAGGACCAACTAGAAACATATATCTATAACTTCACCAAGTTTCACGAAATTCTGTGCAGTAGTTCCTGAGATCTGCCGTGGACAAGTTCATGGTCCGCGGAAAGAAAGGAGAAGAATAAGAATAATAATAAGAAAAATAATAATAAGAAACGGAGCAAAAACAATAAGTCTCCCAAACTTTGTTTGGGAGACTTAACTACGCAGAGCGAAGCATGATATGACCACTGTATGTCTACAAGGGAAAGTTGAACAAGTGTATACTAAAAAGCAACTGTGGACCCAGTATTTTGCTTGTCACACTGTAATTGAAACTTTTACATATAGTATTTTCCATCAAAAGGATCAACTATAAGAAACAAATCTATATATAGTTTTTTATTTCTCATCGTAATATTTGTTAAAAAATGCTTAATTGTAGATAAATAATAATATTCATTATCTATATATAAATAATAATATTCATTATCTATATATAAATAATAATATTCATTATCTATATATAAATAATAATATTCATTATCTATATATAAATAATAATATTCATTATCAATATATAAATAACAATATTCATTATCTATATATAAATAATAATATTCATTATCTATATATAAATAATAATATTCATTATCTATATATAAATAATCCAGTACGATGGAGGGTTAGGTTTTGGTGTTTAATGCAACTTTCAACAATATTTCAGTTACAGATCCTGGATCTTTAGTAACCCCCACCCTCTTTGAACCCCCAAAAATATGGCTTTGACCCCCTTTACCACAAATCTGAAAACTTTAGGATCAACTAGAAACATATATCTATAACTCCACCAAGTTTCATGAAATTCTGTCCTGTAGTTCCTGAGATCTGCCGTGGACAAGTTCATGGTGCACGGAAAGAAAGAATAATAATAATAATAATAATAATAATAAGAAACGGAGCAAAAACAATAAGTCTCCAAACGTTGTTTGGGAGACTTAATAACAAGATATGATTATAATCTAACGATTATGAAGTCTCCCAAACCGGCCACTGACACTATCTACCCATATCAAATTTGGATGATATCGGACAATGTTGAATTGTTACCCCCCATTTTTATGTCGTGTTTTGGCAGCCATTTTGAAAATGGCAGACATCTTAAAAATTTTGAAAACGCAGAATTGCTCCTCTAACGGTGACCTATCACTATGTCAAATTTTATGTCTCTATCATTATCCAGTTAGAAGTTATCAACATTAATGTACACCATTTCAAGTTTTCCATAGGATTCTATAGTAACCCCCACCCTCTTTGAACCCCCAAAAATATGGTTTTGACCCCCTTTACCACAAATCTGAAAACTTTAGGATCAACTAGAAACATATATCTATAACTCCACCAAGTTTGATGAAAGTCTGTCCTGTAGTTCCTGAGATCTGCCGTTGACAAGTTCATGGTGCACGGAAAGAAAGAAGAAGAATAAGAATAATAATAATAATAACAAGATATGATTATAATCTAATGATTATGAAGTCTCCCAAACCGGCCACTGACACTATCTACCCACATATCAAATTTTGATGATATCGGATAATGTTGAATTTTGACCCCCCATTTTTATGCCGTGTTTTGGCAGCCATTTTGAAAATGGCAGACATCTTAAAAATTTTGAAAACGCAGAATTGCTCCTCTAACGGTGACCTATCACTATGTCAAATTTTATGTCTCTATCATTATCCAGTTAGAAGTTATCAACATTAATGTACACCATTTCAAGTTTTCCATAGGATTCTATAGTAACCCCCACCCTCTTTGAACCCCCAAAAATATGGTTTTGACCCCCTTTACCACAAATCTGAAAACTTTAGGATCAACTAGAAACATATATCTATAACTCCACCAAGTTTGATGAAAGTCTGTCCTGTAGTTCCTGAGATCTGCCGTTGACAAGTTCATGGTGCACGGAAAGAAAGAAGAAGAATAAGAATAATAATAATAATAACAAGATATGATTATAATCTAATGATTATGAAGTCTCCCAAACCGGCCACTGACACTATCTACCCACATATCAAATTTTGATGATATCGGATAATGTTGAATTTTGACCCCCCATTTGTATGCCGTGTTTTGGCAGCCATTTTGAAAATGGCAGACATCTTGAAAATTTTGAAAACGCAGAATTGCTCCTCTAATGGTGACCTATCACTATGCCAAATGTTATGTCTCTATCATTATCCAGTTAGAAGTTATCAACATTAATGTACACCATTTCAAGTTTTCCATAGGATTCTATAGTAACCCCCACCCTCTTTGAACCCCCAAAAATATGGTTTTGACCCCCTTTACCACAAATCTGAAAACTTTAGGATCAACTAGAAACATATATCTATAACTCCACCAAGTTTGATGAAAGTCTGTCCTGTAGTTCCTGAGATCTGCCGTTGACAAGTTCATGGTGCACGGAAAGAAAGAAGAAGAATAAGAATAATAATAATAATAACAAGATATGATTATAATCTAATGATTATGAAGTCTCCCAAACCGGCCACTGACACTATCTACCCACATATCAAATTTTGATGATATCGGATAATGTTGAATTTTGACCCCCCATTTTTATGCCGTGTTTTGGCAGCCATTTTGAAAATGGCAGACATCTTAAAAATTTTGAAAACGCAGAATTGCTCCTCTAACGGTGACCTATCACTATGTCAAATTTTATGTCTCTATCATTATCCAGTTAGAAGTTATCAACATTAATGTACACCATTTCAAGTTTTCCATAGGATTCTATAGTAACCCCCACCCTCTTTGAACCCCCAAAAATATGGTTTTGACCCCCTTTACCACAAATCTGAAAACTTTAGGATCAACTAGAAACATATATCTATAACTCCACCAAGTTTGATGAAAGTCTGTCCTGTAGTTCCTGAGATCTGCCGTTGACAAGTTCATGGTGCACGGAAAGAAAGAAGAAGAAGAAGAATAAGAATAATAATAATAATAACAAGATATGATTATAATCTAATGATTATGAAGTCTCCCAAACCGGCCACTGACACTATCTACCCACATATCAAATTTTGATGATATCGGATAATGTTGAATTTTGACCCCCCATTTGTATGCCGTGTTTTGGCAGCCATTTTGAAAATGGCAGACATCTTGAAAATTTTGAAAACGCAGAATTGCTCCTCTAATGGTGACCTATCACTATGCCAAATGTTATGTCTCTATCATTATCCAGTTAGAAGTTATCAACATTAATGTACGAAATTTCAAGTTTCCCATAGGATTCTATAGTAACCCCCACCCCCTTTGAACCCCCAAAAATATGGCTTTGACCCCCTTTACCACAAATCTGAAAACTTTAGGATCAACTAGAAACATATATCTATAACTCCACCAAATTTCATGAAATTCTGTCCTGTAGTTCCTGAGATCTGCCGTGGACAAGTTCATGGTGCACGGAAAGAAAGAATAATAATAATAATAATAATAATAAGAAGAAGAAACGGAGCAAAAACAATAAGTCTCCAAACGTTGTTTGGGAGACTTAATAAGAAACGGAGAAAAAACAATAAGTCCCCCAAACTTTGTTTGGGAGACTTAATAATAATAAGAAACGGGGCAAAAACAATAAGTCTCCAAACGTTGTTTGGGAGACTCAATAACTGAATGGTGGTCTGGCTAGAATTTTACTTTTTGTTTATTAAATTCCCTCCAAAATTTAAAAGAACAGGTTCTGCTTACATTTTAGTTTCTTTTTTTTTATTTTATTTACTTGTGTGTGTTTTTTGTTGTTGTTTTTGTACAATTCTGTTATCCCATCCTTTACAGAGCCTGTTTTTGTTTCTAGCAAGACCATAAGTTACAAAGAAACGCACCACTTCTACCAAAACAAATGTTAAAAATAAAGAAAAGGAATATAATTTACCCTTAAGCATAGAAATGTGACGTTTCTTATTCAATCCCCCCCCTTTTTTAGGGGATTATATTTACAATTTTATTAAAATTTGGAAATCTTATATCTCATATAGCATACTTGATTTACATAACTACAAAAATATACAATATTACAAAAAAAAATTAGTTCTGATATTCCTTTTTAATACATTCATTGTGAAATGAGTGTTTTTTTTCATTTTCACTTTAATTGTCAGTGTCAAATATCTTGAAATCATGATTTTTGCCTGTGTCTTTCATCCCATCTTCATCTGTGATCTTTGCACATGTCTTCCATTCTTCATCTGTGATCTCTTCATCTGTGCCTTTGTCTTTCATCCATGGCTCGGTACATTACACTGAAAACATAAAAGGTATCAGAACTTGAAAAATGCCATATGAAATAAACAATAATATTTTCCATGGTGCTAATAAACTGCAAGAAAAAAACACATGGGCATTCAGTAACTGGACCCTCCAAATTAAATCTTTAATGAAATCTGCACCCGCTAAACATTTCCAAAATCTGGTCAGATGCAACTCATATCTGGGCCCTCTTATTACAAGTCCTCCCCAGATAACAGTGTTCACTTTATATGTTATTCATGTCAACTGGAACCTATAATTACAAGTTTTACGCTGACTACTGGTCACTTTACAAAATACAAGTCCTCTCCTGACATGTACAATGGCATTATCTTCATTTCAATAAAAATGTTTTAAGAAAAAAAAACCTCACTTATGTCGTACTTGTGTTATGCCCATTTCTAGAAGTTTTCATTAATTATACTAGTTTAGATTTTTTTGTGCCTGTCCCAAGCTAGGACCTTCATTTCCAAAGCAATCTCAAATTTTTATTAAACTGAATAATAATGGTATATACTCACCTAATAAACTCATGGTTACACAACATCTACTTCCCATTGGATATTTTTATGAGAATAGACTACATTCCAGTACTGAAATTTAAAAAATATCAATATTTTATCACCAACAAACTGATAAAAGCCTATTTTTTGTTATGTCTTGTTGCAATGATTTCGTATTGGTATACCGGTAACCAAAATATTGAGTGAGAGATTGTTGTTGAACTCTAAGTGACCAGAAGGAAGAACATATATCTTGTTGACCAGATGATAATGATGTCTTCTTTGAACTAGACTGTTACACACGAAGAAAGATTTTGGTGCTATTTCACAGAAACAAGAGTTCACAAAACCCGTGTCTGAAGTGGGACACATTATACTGACTCCAAGTCAACCAGTCTTTGGTTTTTTTCTTTACATGATCCTCCATGCTAAGCAGACTTTTTTTTTTTTATCTGTATTGCTGTTGCAGATCCAATTATCAAGAAGGCGGAGAGTTGTGAACCCATTCTTCAGTTTACTGCCCGATACATTTTTGTGCCAGTCCCAAGCCAGGAACTGGATTTCCATCGACATATGTTGTGGTCTTTTTTTCCCCAATCATTTGAAAAGAGATATAATTGTTTGTTTTGTTGATATTGGTGGATTTTATTTCCATCACTGTTTAATTTTTCTTTCAATAAATAACAATTTTATTGTGTTTGGTTTGTGCCAATAGGGAATCAAACTCATGATCACCCTAACCTTATACACACCATTGAGTCAGTTTTTATATACAGTGCTCCCTCGGTCTATCGCCCCCCGTATTATCACCATCCTCGCCTATCGCCAAAATTCTCGTCTGTCCCGATTTCCCCCATTAAAAATACCCCTTTATACTGCCAAACTCAGCTACCACCATCCGCCACAGGTTTTCAGACACAAAAGTCGTAAAACCAATTTAAATTCCCCCGTTAGTACCGCCCACAACTACCTTTTGACATCTGTGTATTGATCGGTAATTATGGAATGTCAAGACTGGTCATCGGACACGGTCATTGATCTCATAGTTGAGGGTCGGAACAGGCGAGTTGTTTTGATTAGAATAATTACCTGTACAATGTATTTATTTTTCTAGTGATTACTTGTAATCCTGAGTAAAAATTGTAATTTAATTAGTTGTCATAAAACTGTCATCCTTGAAGAGAAAGCGTAATTTATTAGACGACAAACAGAAACGTGAAATTATAAGTTATTCAAAGGAAAATCCAAAATTAACATCATATTGCCGATAATTTGACAATTAAATGGGATCTATTTATACTTATGTCTTTGTACAAGTGCAAAATGTATGTCAGTCGAGTTGAAACAATTTGAGAAATTTTATCTTTTCATTTGATCACATGACTTCCGGTTTTCAATGTCCTTCAGTATATCGTCAAACTCGTTATACCGCCAAACTACCGACTGCACAGAAGGTGGCGGTTTAACGAGGGAGCACTGTACAGTAGTTACCCTCTAATAAGGCTACCACTTGTGCAATAAAAAACTAGAACTGTGAGTGACCTCACTGAGTGATACCCCCCCCCCCCCCCCTTGCAATAGTAGGAGTTGCACTTACAAGGTACATGCCACCCCCCTTTTCGTGAAATTATAAGTTGAATTATCTCCCCTTTTAAATTTTGGACAGCAACCATATTCCTTCATGCACATCTGCAGGTAGTGTACCACAACTGTGTAAAGTTTCACAAAACTCCAATAAGCCGTTTAGGAGGAGTTGCGCTTACAAGGTACATGGCCCCCCTTTTCGTGAAAGTATAAGTTGAATTATCTCCCCTTCTAAATTTTAGACAGCAACGGTATTCCTTCATGCACATCTGCAGGTTGTGTACTACAATTGTGTAAGGTTTCATAAAAATTCAATAAGCAGTTTAGTAGGAGTTGCGCTTACAAGGTACATGCCCTTATCTCAGGGGAACTATTGTATCACATTGAAAAACAGTCAGGTTAGTGCTATGGGTGTTAAACACCACTATCAACAACATCAGTTACGTAATATCACGGCAAGTCAGTTTAAGCGATGGAGAACACGAGAGTACTCGAACCAGCTGCAAACTGACACACATGATGTATACAGTACAATTCTATATGATCGGGAATCTAACATTAACAAGACAACATACATTTGGATATGCTGGCTTCATCTGGTACTGCCAAGCACCTGTCATAGTATGTTGTGTTGTGAACTAGAATATGCCAAGCTTATTTATAAAGGGTAAAAGAAAAACAAAATATGATATTTTGTTTTTTTCAATGACAGTAAATATCATATGTACTCGTGATATTAATATTACAAGGATCTGTATCATGACTTTATCAATACTTACTGAATGAATACCATGGTTAGACATCATCCATTTCCTATGGGACAGAGTATGGAACTGGATTACGTTTCAGTGCTTAAATAAAATTATAAAATCATAATTATAAATGGTAATTTGAATTGTAAAATCATGAAGCATTCATTATTTAAAAAAAAATGATTTGAAAAGCTTTTACAATCTTAGAAACACCAGAAAGTGAATTCCCTATATCTCTTCTTTGATTACCTTTGACATGGACGAAACAAACTTCTTGTTATGATCAACTTTTAATTTGCGGAGTACATATGACACACGTCTACCCGCGGACTGTTGTTTCAGTGAACTAGCACTATAAAAATCTAACTCAACGTGTTGCTCTAGTACAAAACGGATCTCATCATCATCTCATTGAAATTTAACTTGTTCTCTCCATGATATAGATGAAAAAATTGCTGAATTGGCGTTAAACAGCAATCACTTATTCAGTCCGGAAAAAAATTGCCTGCTACATCGGCTCTGTCGGAAAAATAATAATTTAACGGCGAAGAAGACGAAAAGATTTAATTTGATCCAAAATCACACCCTACAACCGGCTATCTGGACAACAGATGCTATCGGGAACTCAGATCATATCTACGTCACACGGAATGACAGGTAGGAATTCCTTTTACGTTTTTCTTCCATTTTATCTACATTTTGGATTTTAAATTTATATCTGATTTGTTGCACTACAAAATGAGAAATTTGCATACCAAATATGACAGTATAGGTTTTAATATTTAGTAAGTTATCAATCAATGAAGATATAATTTGACATGTTCAACAGAGAATTCTTCAGACCATTAACGTTTTCTCTAAAATTTCAAAAGAAAGCACAAGTTTCTATCATATACATGAAAAATATAGTGTTTCTTCTACCTTCCTGTACAACTGGAACTCGAAGTGTTATGTAGTAAGAATATTATACGCAATTTCATTCCAATGGTCAAAATGTTTTGGCTATCGGGGACAGCAGATTATTTTGAAACTGACTATCACTGACAGCAGATGTTGGCAATCGGGAACAACAGTGACATGAATTCTTATTTCTGGTTTATCCTGTAATAAGTTGAGCCATTAGTGTTTAGAATAATTCAAATATTGAAATTCATGGTTAATGGTTGCCTTTAAATTTCAAAACATTGAGATTGTTCCGAAATAAAAATATATTTTCGAAGCTGTGAAACCCATTAAAAAATAGTTTTTTGTCCAATACCATAGTATTAGCTTTTGCTTGTATTGATTTCCATTGTCATTGAATTTGGAAATGTCTTTGACGTGGATAAACTGAGAAATAACTTGAAAATTACTTCTTTTAAAAAGATTTGATTGAATTAGGATATTTAGAAGTTTTGTAATATTTCATTTTTGATCAATTTCATCAGATCAGTGGAGTTAAATGGCAATCGGGAACATGAAGAATTTCACGAGACTTTTTAGTGTCAAATCGGGAAACAAATGATTTTTCTACAAGTGTCAGGAGCAGCCAGGGAGGAGCGGTATGAATAATGCACAATAATGAGAGAAACAAAGTTAATTAACAATGGAATTTCTTTTAAAAAATTGTTCATGTTCCCGATTGCCATTTAACTCCACTGATCTGATGTACGTGATAGCCCGATATGCTGTCCCCGATAGCCAAAACATTTTGACCATTGGAATGAAATTGCGTATAATATTCTTACTACATAACACTTCGAGTTCCCGTTGTACAGGAAGGTAGAAGACACACTATATTTTTCATGTATATGATAGAAACTTGTGCTTTCTTTTGAAATTTTAGAGAAAACGTTAATGTTCTGAAGATTTCTCTGTTGAAAATGTCAAATTCTATCTTCATTGATTGAAAACTTACTAAATATTAAAACCTATACTGTCATATTTGGTATGCAAATTTCTCATTTGTAGTGCAACAAATCAGATATAAATTTAAAATCCAAAAAGTAGACAAAATGGAAGAAAAACGTCAAAGAAATTCCTACCTGTCATTCCGTGTGACGTAGTCCGAGATTCCTCTGCCGTCCGACGGCATTATATATTTTTGCTAGAGCCGTGGGACGTCAGAGAGCTATGCATACGGAAAACAGCTGATTTGCCTCTCCGACTCTTGGTCGGCACATTTCCACGTTTCGTGGCTATCGGATTTTATTTTCTATCAGAAACCCTTATATAAATCGCTTCACCAATCATTTTTCTATTCATTCATAACCATCTTACCCTCAGAAAGTGGTGTTACACTCCATTACAGCACGATTTTTGCCTTAGATCCTATTATTCCGCCATTTGACTTCCATTTTCGAATCTACAAACGTGATCTCGCGATACTAACTGAATGATGACAGCAACGCATTGCATGATGGGAGCTAATTAATGCAGCGTGCCAAATTATTTGGAGCATTATTTGCATACGTTAACAACATTCAAATCACATGGAAGACGATGCATTTAAGCGTATTCTGCAGGACAAACAGTCCATCTACAGATCAAAGCAGAGCAGAAGGAAATAATACAGAATGTGTTGGAAAGAAAAGATTCAATGGCAGAGTGTTACCAACGGGCTTCGGAAAGAGCATGTGTTACGTTCCCCCTTTTTGGACAAGGTACTACAAAAATAAATTTTCTTATGGTTATCTGTAATTCACTAAATTTGCTGTTAAAATCATTACCAATCAATATAATCAACTGTATTAAATTTTATGTTAATTGTTCTGCCTTAACAGGCGCCTATGATTGGCAATAAAAATATTTGTTTGTTTGTTTATATGCAAAGCATCTCCCATGATACATTGCGGTAATCGTAGTTTTCTCGTAGTCACGTGACAAATGTTTGAAAAATGGAAGTCAAATGGCGGAATAATAGGATCTAAGGCAAAATCGTGCTGTAATGGAGTGTAACACCACTTTCTGATGGTAAGATGGTTATGAATGAATAGAAAAATGATTGGTGAAGCTATTTATATAAGGGTTTCTGATAGAAAATAAAATCCGATAGCCACGAAACGTGGAAATGTGCTGACCCAGAGTTGGAGAAGCAAATCCGCTGTTTCCCGTATGTATAGCTCTCTGACGTCCCACGGCTCTAGCAAAAATATATAATGCCGTCGGACGGCAGAGGAATCTCGGACTACGTGTGACGTAGATATGATCTGAGTTCCCGATAGCATCTGTTGTCCAGATAGCCGGTTGTAGGGTGTGACAAAAAAACCTCGAATATAGTATGGTCGTCACTTTGAGATGGTCATTGAATTAAAGAAGTTTTCTATTTCTTCATTTAAGTGAATGAAATAATTCCGCCATACAAGTACAAATTCAAACAAATATTCAAGAAAATTGATCAAGAAAATTGGTCAAGCTAAAGTTTTAGATCTTTGTATGTATTCCCGCAAATTTTTACTTTGTTGCTGTTCTTACTTGAACGGTGAAAGTGAATAACAAACACATCTCTGTCGGACAATCGGGCTGTCGGACTATCGGACCAGCGGGCTGTCGGACTAACGGGCTCTCGGATTATAGCTACGCTCCCAATTAATAATGGATAAAAGCCCTTCCAACCAACAGAACACTTCAGACAGTGCTAAAGTGGAATATGTCATGAGGCTTCCACAAGCATCACTACTTGAACCAAGTATATTCTTATCTTACATCAACGACATTGAAAGCGAACGCAAAGCGTAAAAACTCCCGATAAATCCAAAGTTGATCTCTCGACAGACACAAAAATATTAAAATCATGCGGTGACAACTCATACTGATATTGAGGAAAAATGTTTGCCATGCATGATTCATATAAAAACCACCGTTTCTCACAATTTGTTTTCTAACAGAAAAGGGTCAGATACATATTAATTATATATATGCCCCTGAAAGGATGTAGTTTATGGTAGTTAATTTTAGATAATTATTTTAAGCATGTTTTTCGAATCCTCTTGATTTAAAGGCGATAATAAATTATTTGTTTGCAAAAAGTACTAGTACTATCGATGTTTTAATCTTTGGACGAAATTGATTATGTTTCGTGTTGAACTTGTATATTCTCAAATTTTTAGCTTATGAAATTATTTAGGAATTATACAAAAAAATTCATATTCAATCTAGCTTTTGTTGATAAAAATTATCAAAATCGAACATGAGCTAACTTCAAGGTGATATTTTGAGAGAAAAAAATGCAGCCCGTTGTATAAGAAATATAATGCCAAATTACAACATAATACCACTCAAATTTTCCTATAATCATGATTGAACAAATGCAAGTAATACAGACTGAAAGACACGATAACAGATCTATTGTGGCAATCATTAATTCTAGCCGTTTGTTTGTTTTAGGTAATCATTTTAATTTGCAAGGAAATCCATTTTTTTCTGAAAATCTCAGTCTGTGATATAATTTTCAGTAAATAAAGCAAATTCTTAGTACACGTGAACGTAGAACCGTGAAGTTCCAAAACGAATATCGGAATGGACAATATTACAGGAGGGTAGCAGGTCAAATTGGCCCCAAACAAAATCGGCCCCAAGTCAAATCGACCCCAGTCAAATCGGCCCCAGATCAAATCATTGTATTACTATGTTTTTTTATTCAATTTGATAATATGTATTGTTAATTGTGTTTTTTTATTTAATTCCTAATCAAATCATTGTTTTATTATGTTGTTTATTTAATTTGATAATATGTCCGTAATTACTGACTGGTGCATAATGCGCTGGATTTTACATAAATTCTTTATTTTGCAGGATAACTTGAATAATACTGCGCCCTCTATCGGCACTTTCGCTAGCGGGGGAGTAATATAACGACTGGATTATTCGGGTTATTTGCAGGAGGGGTGCGCATTATAAACCAATCGTAACTACTCAGCCATTCTCGCTACCCTGCAAATAACCTCGTATGCATTAGGCGTATAAATCGCACTACTTTTTACATGTCGGTTACATGAAAGTTTGATAAAGTTATATTTTAAGCAATTTTCTATATTTCAATTAAAGTTTTAATTAGTTTTGCATGATTAGATTTTACTTAGTATGTCTTCCATATTGGATTTTCGTGGATTATATTTTTGTGCGGCTTAACTTAACTTAATTCCGGCAAACAATTTAAGAAGAATTTCTACTATGTACGTACGAGGTTATTTGCAGGGTAGCGAGAATGACCGAGTAGCTACGATTGCATTATAAACAAGAACAATGTGTTTCACTCTTTTTTCAGACCGGGAAATCACATGTCCGCCATATTTGTTGTTTACTATTGTCAACATGCAAAGTTAAATATTTGTTAAATTGTTTGGACACTATTCAAAAAAATAATTAAATACATCCAATACGTTTTAATTATTGAAGAATTAAAACTGTCTAGTCAGGGGCGTAGCTGGAAGTAAAACTATGTGCAATCAAAGAACTTCGGCGGGGGATCTGAGGGACGCCTAAGGCCCCCATCGGATCCAGGGCTGACGCCCTGGTAGGGGGACCAGGGGGGCTAAGCCCCCCGGAAGGCCAGCGTTTCTAGCAATTAGAGAGGGCAATTCCTGTTGTTAAATCGCTCCTTTTTTTACCATCACGTTTCATACATGCATCGGTTGACAGAACACTTCAGGGAGTTAATATATATGAACAAAGGAAATATGAGGTACAACACCTGTTAAAAAAGAAATGCCTTGATTCCTGAAACCTGCGACTTGTTCTTAAAAATTCAGTTTTATATATACCGTCCGCCTTGGTTATTAAAATTTTATTTTTAGAAAGCTAGCGAATCATCAATGTCTGTTCTGATGGATACTAAATATTTGTTTTTTAAAAAGCTTTGCTGATTAACGGAGATGTTACAAAGTACAACCGAAAAAATATTTAAACAAAAATAAAAACACATTATTGCATGCATCTTTTGATTAGCAGTCTGTTCATATTGCCATATTGTCCACTTGTTTTAAGTGTTATTTTGTATATTTGTATTAAACATTTGGCAATGCAAAATAATTAAAAATGATGAAAGTAATGAATTCCTGCTGTAAAAATCAAAACACGTAGTAGTTTGCATTATTTGAATTTAATGTCCGTAGCCAAAGTCAAGATGACGAGATTTTCCTAAAGTAAATGAGCGCATGACTGTCGATGCCAATGTCAATATCTCTGTGCACATGCAATACAGCTAAAGAAGTCAGGCGATCCTGCAGCATTGTTGTCCTCAAGTACGTTTTAAGGCGACGGAGAACAGAGAATGATCTCTCCGTCGTAGCTGCGCTGGCAGGCATGGTGTAAAGTATCAACAAAATGGTGCTGATCGAAGGATTTAGCTCTTCGTTTGTGACGTTAAGGGTGTCCTTCAGATTCGATGGTTTAGCGGTTGTCAATGTTGCCCAACGGGCTTTCCACCTTTTGATTTCGGCTTTAAAACATAACTATGTCGCAACGTAAATCGGTTTTGTATGTGTCAAATATAACGTCTACGGTGTCTGGTGTTAGTCTAGGCAAGTTCATTGGTATCAAGTATTGTGCCTGGTATCTTCCGCCATTTTCAAGTAATCTCGCGTTAAGCTCTGTTATGTAATAGTCCATAAACTGGTAGTACATATACCGCTGGTCGTTTCGTTCTGAAGTTAACTGATTAATAACAACTTCACTCTTTTCTACCAGATCGCATATAAAACACGTTATAATGATTATTAATTACACTGAAAAAGTGGGATTCTTCCCATGTCAGTAATAATATTTTTTAGTGCAAGCAAAACAATTTTTTTTTGCCGAAATGATGTGCAAGCAATTGATTTTTTGCGTAAAGGCAGATACGCGCCTGCTAGTACAGTTGTGTTTTGTACCAGTAAATGTTTACCATTGATACGAAAATAAAAGAATCCGCTCATCAATAATTTAAATTTTACATCTTTTAACCAAAAATATTAATTTATATTAATACATAATTTTTATTTATTCATTCTATTTTTATTTTATTTTTTGGGGCCGATTTGACTTTCATTTTGAGGCTGATTTGACTTGGGGCCGATTTGACTAGGGCCGATTTAACTGGGGCCGATTTGACTTTTTAGATCGGAAACCAACATACTGGGTTTTATGTTATCCCAACGTTGAGAGAGACAAAATGGCGTCTGAAAATGAGAGCATTCTTTTTAATCAAAATGGTTTTATGATGGATGATGAGGTAAATTACAGCAATTGTTTATTGTTATCATATCCTTTGAATTGAATCATTGTAATACTTGATGTCCTAATTCGTAGTAGAGAGTCTGAATATGAAAATTCTGTATCTGCCACACTCGTGACACTGCAGATTCTTGTTTAATAATTAAAATTTCTCCTGGACTGTCAACTTTATGCAGTGTTGAGTACACAGCAGTTCTCCAACTAATCTCGTTGAGATTAGGATTCCGAAGAAATTTTCTGTCTGTTCTTCATGCCAAAATATCCATCGGAATGCACCGGGGGGTCAAATTTTAAATTTCCAGAATACCCTTGATAGGGCTTGAAACGAGATTAGGATGAAGAACAGACAAAAAATTTCTTCGGAATCCTAATCTCAACGAGATTATTCTCCAACCAGTGGAGGAATATACCATACAACAACTACCCACAGGCACATCCTTGAACAGGTATCGGATCTGTTCGCCCTTTATAAATACACTTTCGTCCTGATACGATAGTGGATCTGTTTGCCTATTCCGAGATTCCTCTGCCGTCCGACGGCTTTTTGTTCGACTTGCTGGAGCCGTCGGAAGTCAGAGCGCTCTCCATAAGGAAAACAGCGGATTTGCCGCTCCAACTCCGGGTCGGCACATTTCCACGTTTCGTGGCTATCTGATATTATTTTCTATCCAAAACCCTTATATAAATCACTTCACCAATCATTTTTCTATTCATTCATAACCATCTTGCCCTCAGAAAGTGGTGTTACACTCAATTACTGCACGATTTTCCCTTACACCCTCTCATTTCGCCATTTCACTTTCAAACATTTGTCACGTGACTTCGAGAAAACTGCGATTACCGCAATGTATCATGGGAGATGATTTGCATATACAGAGATCACTTTGGGCCGCGCCATAGTAGCACTAAATTTTGATATGGCCCATTAAAAAATGATGTGTGCGCCGGTAGGGTGCATTACCGTCACGTATGGCCTATACAATTGTACATCGTGCGCCGTTAACCGGGATCTGCATACTTATTTTGTTTCGACTGGTTCTTAATTTTTGTTTCATCCCGCAAACGTAATCAGGCGAAAAAGTAAACCAGACGTATAATCATCCGATACTCTCAGTGTTTTTCATACTCGGGTCTCGATTATAGCGAAAACTGTCGAATGACAACAAACTGCCTCCCAAAAAGGCAAGATCTGAAAAAAATCAACCGAAAAAATATCATTTTTCCCGACGTCAGTGAAGGAAAATCCTTGGTCAGAAGATGAAACGGACACAGGTACAACCACAGAGGCGAATGAGCCTATTGAGGTCGATGATGACGTATCGCACGAAGCCATCAAAAACAAGGAAAGTTTCAGTCCCGTTGGGCAAGTTTATACACGTGGTTAACATACAACAAAGATAAAAACAAAATGTACTGCAGTAAATTGCTTAAATTGCTGAAAATCGTTTTCGGGCCGGGGGGCCCCCATACCCCGGCCTAATGGCCCATTACTTTTGATGGTGATGTTCGGCCCATCATCTTCAAAAACTAGGGTGATCTCTGCATACAAATATGTATATGATCTTACTGTGTCCAAAATGAGAGGGGGGAGAACGTAACACATGCTCTTCCCGAAGTCTGTGCAGGGGTCGACTTAAGAATTATTTTTTTTGAACAACTGGCCCGAGAGATATCGGAGGGGGGGGGGGGGGGGGGGGGTTCTGTTTACTGTTAGTTGGTTTAGGGCTCTTAGAGCTTTAGCTCCTTCAGAATTTTGTGGGTTTTTCTGACCATTACATAAACTTTGTGGGATTCTGATTTTTTTTCATGCTGGTTTATATCCCTTGCAGGGGCTGCTCTGGCTCCAAAAATGTTGGCGCCAGAAAAATTGCCAGGTATCAAATTCTGTCGCCAGTTCCAAAAAGTTGGAGCCAGAAAATTTAGATGCCATAACTTGTTCGTGCAAAATCGTTCTTTGTCAAGAATGCAAATTGTATCACTCATGACACCAGCTTTGAAGTCATGATACTGTTGTTCTATTACTGGTTACATGTCAAAAGGGTAAATTGTTATGTTTATTATGATCTTTTCTGTTATACTGGACGTTTTGTTTACTTTGGGGCCATTTTCATGCTGAAAATGAAACAGAAACTACGTCTGAGAACAACAACCGCAAGTTTACCTACAGCGTGTAAGCAAAGAATGATTCCGGACATCTGTTACAGATTGTGACTTATCATGATTGACACGAAAATATTTTGATTCCAGATGATACATGTATCTACTATTTCATGGCTTATTAAGTCTATGTTATCGATATGAAGACTTAATTTATTTATAGAAAGACATGTCAGTCTGAAAGTAAACATTTATTATTCCCACATGCGTAAATTGATCCTTGAGCCATGTCACGGCATGTGCGTGAATTTGTAAACATCCATGACCATGATTATGATGTTTAAAGATCTTTCATCTCCAAAATGATAAGCATTATTGATTTTATTTACATTCATAAAACAATCAGGCAAGTTAGCACTGATCCAATTACCTGTGGTTTAAATTTTCTTTAATTACATCTACCTGTGACAGGTCACGTACCTCCGGCTATTTACAATAAACAATTATAAGTATCACTCAGGATGTTTAGGCCAAAAAAAAATATATGTGTGTTTACTGTCACATGTCAAAAAAATCTAGGGTCGGTCGGTCGGCATTAATTTTTTTTTTTTTTTTAACTATCGGCAAAACCGGAAATAGTCGTTCCGGAATCCGATATTTCATTTTCGAAATTTCCGGTAAGCCGTCATTTGTTTTATGACAATTTACACTTCTACTTTCTTTGCTCTCAATTTCGACAAAAAGCTAGCGGTTGAATAAATAAAACATTGCTGCTGATTAAACAACAAAAATGGTTGTCTGAATTATGTGTAAAAATTGATAGGGTTGCTAGCAAAAATTAGGGTCGAATAATTGGCGATTAAAAAGGTTAGGGTCGGCGGCTGAAAAATAGGGTGGGTCGGGTGACCGTAAACACACATATTTTTTTTTTTGGCCTTATACAAGGTGTTCAAGTATCAATCATGTAACAGTAGCTTACCTGTGCCTGCAAACGACCACTTAATTACCTTTAATTGAAATTAAATAATTTTTGATAATGAAAATGTTGGCGCCAGAATTATCGCCAGCAACCGTTTTTTGGAGCCAGTTAGAAACAAAAATCGCCAAATGGGACATTGGCGAAGCCCAGCTTTTGCATCCGGTAATGAAAGTGTCGGTTTTATCAAATTTAGTACAAATTGTGCATGTTATTCCGCTAATGCCATTCTGCAACCATGGATAAGTTGTCGTCCAGGACGGAATAAATACACGTTTTCTTTTTTCCGTTTCATACGCTTTACTTTTTTCGTTATTTGTAATTTCGACTACGTTTATACTATCCCTTTTATAGTTTTTGCATCTGGTAATGAAAGTGCCGGTTTTATGCAAATTTAGAAGACAAATAACAAAAAGATCGCTCCATTGGATATTATTTACAAACACATGCTTAGATCGGATGCTCCTCCTATTTTACACGCCATTCATGCCTAATGGCGATGTCGTAATACCCATATTGGCATAAGTCATAGTGATTTACTATTTCCATTTGACATTTTATCAATGAATGCATCCAGGCGTTAATGCAGTGACTAGCGGGAGAGTAATATAACGACTGGATTATTCGGATTATGTTATCTGTCGATATTAAATGACATGGAAGTACGAAAAATCTACCGGTTGGAAGAAACGAAAGTTGCTGGCCCAAGTGGCCCGAGAATATCATCTGGCCCAGCGGGCCGATTTTTGTTCTGTTTGACTGGCCCGACCGTAAATATACTGGCCACAGGCCAGCTGTTACGTCAAACTCTGTCGTGGGATAACACTGCCATTGA
Source organism: Bathymodiolus brooksi (assembly GCA_963680875.1). Taxonomy (NCBI): domain Eukaryota; kingdom Metazoa; phylum Mollusca; class Bivalvia; order Mytilida; family Modiolidae; genus Bathymodiolus; species Bathymodiolus brooksi. The sequence goes on from OY804577.1 coordinate 51,149,417, forward strand.
ATCTTTTCTTTCCAACACATTTTGTATTATTTCCTTCTGCTCTGATTTGAGCTGTAGATGGAACTGTTTGTCCTGCAGAATACGCTTTATATCGTCTTCCATGTGATTTGTATGTTGTTTACGTATGCAAATAATTTGGCACGCTGCATTAAGTAGTTGCTGTCATCATTCAGTTAGTATTGCAAGATCACGTTTGTAGGTTCGAAAGTGAAAGTGAAATGGCGAAATGAGGGGGTGTAAGGGAAAATCATGCAGTAATCGAGTGTAACACCACTTTCTGAGGGTAAGATGGTTATGAATGAATAGAAAAATGATTGGTGAAGCGATTTATATAAGGGTTTCCGCTTTCAGATAGAAAATAAAATCCGATAGCCACGAATCGTGGAAATGTGCCGACCCAGAGTTGGAGTGGCAAATCCGCTGTTTTCCTTATGGAGAACGCTCTGACGTTCCATGGCTCCAGCAAGTCGAACAAAAAGCCGTCTGACGGCAGAGGAATCTCGGACCACCGTTTGCCATACTTTTAAATATGTATATAAACGTGTGTATCAATTTATTTCCTATTTATATTGTGAAGAAAACAGTTAAAATACTAGCCAAACTTTTGTATTTTTTTTTAATTGAACAAACATTGTTTGTTTTAAACGTGTCATACTTAAAGTAATATGAAAGGCCAATATCGTGGAATTTTTGGATTAAATATTTTCACTTACCGGTAATATGTCACTTAATTTTAACTAAAATCAACTGCATAACATTAAAAATCCGCTCAAAAGCAGATTTTAAGAGCAAATCGCAAAATATTTGACAGCAGATAATTCTGTTTTCCATTACAGTATTGTCAGTAATGCAAATAGTATGCGCGTGACACAAGATTTGAACTCTTTCGGGGAGATTATCGCTCATGCGCAATGTTCAGTTGATGAAAAGAAAAATATATATATTCCGTGTGTACCACATAAGAATAATTGCAAAAAAAAATTGGTTCACACGACATGAAACAGACAGATTCCCCAATAATCATTGTCAGGGATGTGTGCGTGCTTACCTCAGGCTCAGCATCCACGATTGTTTATCTTTTCATCACGAGGTCATGATCGGCAATCATCGGACCAAAACTTTTCTTTACGAGGTTATGATCGGCAATCATCGGACCAAAACTTTTCTTTACGAGATTATGATCGGCAATCATCGGAACAAAACAACCGAAAGTTAATAAGTCTCCACAATAATGGTGAGGACGATAAACATGCACACGGATTTGCAGATTTCTAGTTGTTGGGAACATATTTCGACTTGAAACATACATGAATAGCTTAGTAAAGGTACCGCCGTATTCCAAATTGAATTTTCAGGGAACAATTTTTCTTCACCCAAAAGTGGTGTAATATTACAAAATGTACTTTAAATACACCTGCACAGGCATGCAGTGAAAAGGTGTATGACTGTTGTTCAGTGTTTCCTGTGTGAACGTCAATAAAAAATAATTGACGTCATAATAAAGACAATGTTTGCTTCCAGGTTACATTTCGAATCGTCGTAATTGTAGTTAGATTTACAAGTGCCTATCACCACTAACACTGTGAGTTAGAATCCCGGTCATGGCGAGGTGTACTCTTTACAACATTATGTGATGAAGTTTGTCAGTGGTTTTCTCAGGGTACTCGGTTTTCCTCCACCAATGGAACTGAAAGCCACAATATAACTGAAATATTGTTGAAAGTGGCATTAAATACCATAATATGCAAGTGACCTTATGTCATGAATATATAATGATACATGTATTATAAATATTGTTTTGGCCAATCGAATTGCTCGTAGCATGCAAAGCAGCTTAGTCACATTTTCATATTTTTAGCTCACCTTTCCAAAGGCAATGTGAGCTTTTGCCATCACTTGGCGTTCGTCGTCCGTTGACTTTTCACATTTTAATCTTCTCCTCTGAAACCTCTCAGCCAAATGAACTGAAACTTGGTAGGAAGCATCTATGGAAGGTCCTCTCTAAAGATTGCTCATTTTATCCCGATCTATTAACAAACATCGTCACAGGCAATTCTTGTTTCTGATTGGCTGATTTTTAAAAATCTTCTCCTTCGAAACCGCTTGGCTAATTAAGCTGAAACTTGGTAGGAAGCATCTATGGACGGTCCTCTATAAAGAATGCTCATTTCATCCCGATCCATTAACAAACATGGCCACCACAGGCAATTCTTGTTTCTGATTGGTTCATTTCTAAAAAAAAATCTCTCCATTGTAGTAAACTGTTAAAAGAGAGATAACTCTTGCCATTAAACTGTTAAAAGAGAGATAACTCTTGCCATTAAACTGTTAAAAGAAAAATAACTCTTGCCATTATCTCCCTTAGAAATTATATAATGCTGATATAATGTAACATGTTTATACTATACATTACATGTAGGTATTCACATTTTAATAATATTCTTTTTCTTGCCAAAGGCAATTTGAGCTTCAGGGATCGCTCTAGTTTTTGATGATGAAAACGATTTTCAGCAATTTAAGCATCCATCTGAGCAATTCTAGAGGCAATAAACCTTGTAATTTAGAACTTTTTTTCTATCCAAAATCAGAATGAAAGAGTCATAACATTCTCATCTCAACATGGCATATATACATACAGTACATGCACTGCAGATATGTTTATCAACATTTTAATGACTGAATTACATTGACATCATTCTGATTGTTTTTGAAAAATTAATCAATTACATCTGAAAGTGCAGTCAATAAATCAACTGCAGTATTGTATGAGCTGTAGTCTGCTCTTTTGTTTACATTTAAAGAATCTAAATTTGGTGTTCCCACCTCCTTCAAAAATTTCATCATATTAGTGTATTTTGACAAAGCAATACCTTCTTGTGCAAGGAAATATACAGTTTTTAGTGCAACTATTATAGCACTTTCTTCCTTGGTACAAACCCTATTGACAGAAGTTGAGAGATTGGATCTTTCTTTTGGTGCTATGATGGCTTTTTGGTGGTCAGCACTAGCTGCATGCCTAGAGTGAGTGTTGATGTTTTAAAATGATCACAACCAGCTGTCATAGTATTGTTTGCTCCAATGCTAATGCATTTACTGCAGTACATTTTGTTTTTTATCTTTCAAGTTTGTCGTATGTTAACCATGTGTATAAACTGGCCCAACAGGACTGAAACTTTCGTTATTCCTTGTTTTCGCTGGCTTCGTGTGATACGTCATCATCGACCTCAATAGACTCATTCGCCTCTGGTTGTACCTGTGTCCGTTTAATCTTCTGTCAAAGGATTTTCCTTCACTGACGTCGCGAAAAATGATATTTTATGTTGATTTTTTTCAAATCTTGTCTTTTTGAGAGGCATTTTGTTGTCATTCGACAGCTTTCATTATAATCGAATCCCGAGTATGAAAAACACCGAGAGTATCAGATGATTATACGACTGGTTTCCTTTTTCGCCTGATTATGTTCGCGGGATGAAACAAAAATTAAGAATCAATCGAAACAAAAAGATAAGTATGCAGATCCCGGTTACTGGCGCACGATGTACAATGACAATGGGTCATACGTGACGGTAATGCGCCCTACTGGCACACACATCATTTTTTAATGGGCCATATCAAATTTTAGCGCGACTATGGTGCGATGGCGCGGCCCAAAGTGATCCCTGGAGCTTTTGGCATCACTTGGCATCCGTCCTTTGTTGTCTGTCATCTGTTAACTTTTCACATTTTAATCTTCACCTCTGAAACCCCCCATGCCAAATGAACTGAAACTTAGTAGGAAGCATCTACATGTATGGAAGGTCCTCTTTAAAGAGTGCACATTTTGTTTTGATCCATTACCAAACATGGCAACCACAGGCAATTCTTGTTTCTGATTGGTCGATATCTAAAATATCTTCTCCTCTGAAACTGCCTAGCCAAATGAACCGAAACTTGGCAGGAAGCATCTACATGTATGGGAAGGTTCTGTATTAAGTTTCCTCAAGGCAGAATGAAAGATGAGCGACACAGGCTCAACCCACTGAGCCTCTAGTTACAAATACCAGTCTCATTGTTGGCTAGTACATAGGGTATCTCGCAAGTGACCCGTAATGGGGTTTCCTCAGATATCCCAAGTGAGATATGATTTTAATTAGATTGACATTAATGATTATGTTATTAATTTCACTTGTAATGAAATGCAGCAATTTACATCTTATATTATTTACTTTTCTTTCAGATGTCCATGGGTGAACCAGATATTAAGATGATGAAGATTCAAGCTTCAGGTAAACATGGAACTCAAAGGCCCAATTATTAACATTGGGCCACACCAAAATCTTCAACAGAATTAACTGTTTTGTTTTAATAGCAATAAAGGTGTACCTAAGCTCATCCTTATATCATTGTCCTTTGTTGATTGTCAATGTCATGGTGGAATTTGTTATCATGTAACTAAATGATGTTTTGATAAAAATAATTTTAAGGGTTTATTTATTTTGTATTTATATATCATAGAAAGTGTACAAAACATGCAGGTTCTATGCATTCACAGGTCTAAAATTTGTTGATTTGATCCACACAATTGGATAAAAAAAATTATAGTGCATATTCTCCTATTTATTTTATGCTGTCAAAATTACTTATTACCTATTTATTTCAATTTGAATACCATAAATAAAATTTATAAGTAATTTAGCAAAAGCAAATTGTTTACCTTGATTTTTAAAAAGATTGATTGATTGATTGGTGTTTAATGCCAACTTTATCAGTATTTTAAAAAATAAATATTTTGCTAATCTTGATAGTTATTAGTTATAAAATACAGATATCTATATTTTTTTTAAACCTGCATGTTTTCTTGAATGACAAAATGTACCAACAATGTATCTAATACTGTTTTTTTTCTGTTTTATATGTTTAATGCAGGTTTCCAGATCGTGTATCAAGAACAGATGGGAACCAGTTGTATAGACAGAGCCCCTGTATCAGTGATAGAACACCAATTGTTACAATAATTATATCTTAAATTCTTTATGACTGATATATATATATATCTTATATTTGTATATAATTGTTTATAAACATAGACACGTTTTAAGGACTTTCAGTATTTTTTTATTTTTTTTTTGCACATGAAAGTTGTATTTAACTTACTGTAACATTTTACTGTGAAGAAAATTTATGAATGTGCTGACAGACAAAAGGATATGTGCGCATGATGTCGTTTGTACGAAAATCTAAAACTAACATACCCACACTACCACGTTCTAAGAGGAATTAACTTGGGAAAAAATATGTGCATTACAAAATTTGATATGCAGAACATTAATATGTGTAAGGGATCGTCGCACATTGTCGCAGTTTTTTTCAAACGAAGTTAGTTTCGTTTGGTAGGTGGGTGGTTTTGAGCTCTCTCGTTTGGAAAAAAACCAAAATCGCACATTGAGATTTGTCAATAAATCTTTAAAAAACGGCATAAAATTGAATGGAACATCGTTTTAATATCTTTCGAGTCGGTATATTGTACGATTGTACTGTTTCTTTAGTACTGAATAAGTAATGGGTGTATATGTACACAGCTCTGGTTTCCTGTTTGCGGTACACCTACGCATCGAAAAACAACGGTCTTCTTTTGCAAATTAAAAAAAATAATGTTTTCGATTCTTGGAATGTTTTAAAAATACTGTTGTCAAATTTATAATAATACTATAATGTATTAAACAAGTTTTGACCAAAGAGAGTAAACAACAGATACCATGATGCTTATGGCGGGTTTTTGTTCTTGTGTGCGTTGCAGAAATAGGCTTTCGGTAGTTTGTGATTGTATTGATTGCTTTCGGTATTCTGTTATTGTATTGATTAAGTATTAAACATGGCAGCGCCCAATCTCTACCCAATCGTAACTACTCGGCCATTCTCGCTACCCTGCAAATAACCTCGTACGTACGTACATAGTAGAAAATCTTCTTAAATTGTTAGCCAGAAGTTAAGTTAAGTTAAGCCGCACAAAAATATAGTCCACGAAAATCCAATATGAAATACATACTAAGTAAAATCTAATCATGCAAAACTAATTAAAATTTTAATTGTAATATAGAAAATTGTTTAAAATATGACTTTATCAAACTTTCATGTAACTGACATGTGAAAAGTAGTGCGATTCTTACGCCTAATGCATACGAGGTTATTTGCAGGGTAGCGAGAATGGCCGAGTAGTTACGATTGATCTCTACCCAGAGTTGTCGGTCCTACACTCTCCAATCTCTGTCAACGTCTAAAAAGTAGTCTACTTTCTATAAAATATTACCAGTGTAATGTTCAGCAACTATAGAAGCTATTACAGAACAGCGCTGTATGACTGAACACCGTATAAAAAATAATTCCTTATCTTCGTTTGAAAATAAACAAAGAAGTTTCTCAAATATTAGTTATATGGTATTCTTTACATATTTTACAATATATGGGGTCATTATAACCGGTTTATATCAAATTACCCTTTAATAAACGGATTTTGACAAGATTCTCGGTTTTTAGGCATTGACAGAGATTGGATAGAGTGTAAGGACATACAACTCTGGGTAGAGATTGGGCAGCGCCCTGTAAAAAATGTCTTGTGCAGACAACACTATTTGGTAGCGGGACACACGAAAAGATGTCCTCAAAAATACACATTCATTATGGTTCACATGTATAGAAAGGGCTTTAATTGAATTTCTTGATATACAAGATGCATACACTGCTCCATAAATAATAAATAAGTGGTCCAGATCTTTGCATTTATTATAAGAATGCACATTACAGAGATGTCAATATTAATCTATAAATATCATTTTATTGGTACAGTATGCTTGTTGAATTATATGTACACTTAGATGAAATCAAGTGTCTGTGATTTTGAAAGGATAAAGATTCATAGATAGACTCTTTATCATGACATGCATATGGAGAATACATGGTTCTAAACCCTCTATTTTTAGGTGGAGTTTGGTTTATAATACATCGGTAATCTGTTTTTCACACTTTCATTTGGAGGGGGTGGGTGGGTGGTCTGAGCCAAATGAAACTAACTTCATTTGAAAAAAAACTGTCACATTTTGCGACGATCCCTAAGAAGAAGAATTCATGTTTCAAATTAATTGACAGAGTTTTTCTTTTCTTTCTCTATATTTGCAGTAATCTGACAATTGGAGGTGGCCAGAGATGACATAGATCTGTCCAAAAGAATATCCAGATGGCCAATGGATTTTGTAACAAAGCTGGGATATATATATATATATATATATATATAGAATAATGTCAATTATGAAGGTCGAGACAGACATTAGCACTAGTATCGCAGCAAGTCCTACAGGACAAGCTGTAAACTAATGATAATGTATTTCGAGACATTTAAAACTGACGTTATTGTTTTTATCGGCAACATCACAATGTGTTTGATGTCACACTGACTTATAATTTTCAGTATCATGGTCAGTCCGTTGATACTGAAAATATCCGTCGATGAGATCAAAGGAAAAAATTATAAATTACCGATAATTATTTTTATTGGGATTAAAGACTCCAATGATAATTTTTTTTTCTTTACCAAACAAAAACAAAAATCAGGTTTTTAAGAAGGTATCTTATTGATTTAATAAGATAACATTTTTCATCGTTAAATGTTAATAATGAAATATTAGAAATATATTTTTTTAGAAAGGTTTACAGTTATATGAATATTAATATCAATTGGTCTTATTGACGAGAAATAATCACATACATACTCTTAAATCAATGCAAACTTTGCAGAACTTTTGAAACAATTTTTCATCTCCTGCATTATTTTAGGATTGTAAATGGTTTACTGGGAAGGTACCTGTAAATTTTATTATAATATCAGTATATCTTTGGTGGGGGAAAGTCTGCTAATTAGATTATATCAGACTTGTCTCGTTATGGGGATCTGAAATAAATCGTTGGTGATTGTCATACTGTTATTGACAGAAATAAACAATTCTTGATTTATATTACATGTTAAGCTTAGATGTAGGTACCATTAATATTTCAACATCTTAAGTCAGCAGTACATTGTACTAAAATATTATAGAAAGCTAATAGTCTGTTATTTTTGAAATGAACATCCTCCATGTGTAATCGAAACTTTCATGTGCTACACCGTGAACCTATATGAATTTGATTTCTGCTTTCAGGAATGATAAACAGCTGTAACATTGTCTACTGAAGATTCCCATATGTAGATGGGTTCAATAATATTCAAGTTGCACCAAGATTTCTAAAATGTTTTTTCTCTCTCAATTTAATATATTGACATTGTAGTGAAACTTCTCTAAACCTTCATAGTACACACACTTGTGGTGATAATGTTTCATATTCTTGAAAAACTTGCTTAGAGAAGTTTCACTTATTAGCTAACGTGACAGAAAACATTTTGACATCACTTGGCATCTGTGCAACAGTCATTGCTGTTCCAAATTAAACATGTCCTTATAGGTTCTGATGGGATGACTTTTTGCATTCTTTATAGTACAGTGTGCAGAATGGAATCAATTTTTTTTTGGAAAGAGTTTGAATGGCCTAACTGGTTTATTATTCTTGACAGATAGATATACAGTCAATTTATAGGATTACATGTTTAATGGCTTAAAATAATATTGATCTTGTTAAAGTTATGCCCTTAAATTTACAAATGACATTTTTGGGTTTGTGCTCTAAATTTACGGTCCCTCGGCCAAATGTTTTGAGATTTTTACGCAATCTTTTTTTTACCACAGTACATGTGCCAATTTGTAATTTGGTTGATATTCCTTTTATTGTTTCAGTGTTGTGTCCCTGGAAGTGTCATGTGTACAATTTTTTCCATTTTTTTTTAGTAGTTTTAAAGTCATTTTTTAAGTACCATAAGTTATCACTTTTTATTTTAAAATATTATGAAACAGTGAGGCAAAAAATAAAAAGAAGAGAAGTAACATAGATTTAATAGAAAGTCTGGTGAACAGTAAATTTGATGTGATTAAACATCAACAAATGGATCTGTTTGATCTTAAAAAAGCACACTATAAGCATTGGTGTTGTAGACAGGGAAATTTTCATTTTATTTGATTTCAAACCCTGTACAATACAAATTGTAGAGATACTCACAGATTGAATTGTAAGGAATATTCCAGCTAGATAAACTCTTTATTTTTACTTTTTATTCTAAAAAAAATATTGTATTGGATGTTCCAGTATAATTATTCCAGCAAGAATAACTCGTTATTTTTACTTTTTATTTGAAAAAAATACTTTCAATAAATGTTAAACTATATTCAAATTACAAAGTATAGAAGTAAATGTATATCATTTACAAGTATATAGTTCAATGAATTATGAGAAGAAATGGATTTTGAAATATCCTTTCTCAAGACTCGAGATAGCTGGAACATTCCATATTGCTGAATAATGTATTATATTATGTGGTATTATCATTTTTACCGCATCATGTTGCATTCTATAAGGTTATATTTTGCTAAATTGGGTTTCCATACAAGCCTATGGAAGACATGTTTTGCAGGGGCCAGTAAACAAGTAAAACATATATTAAAGCTTTTGTCAATGCTATTCACATCTTAGTAATGTATTCCCTGTATTTTATATTTTGATTATTTCAGGAAAAATATCTTCTTGTATTCCACTAAGTAGAAATATTATATCTTCCACTTGTTTAATAAATTCTGTGTCTTAACTTCCTTGATTTGCTGCATTTCACTTGCAGGAAAACAAATTTCTCACCTCACAAAAGATATACCCAATCTTCAAAAAGTTCTCATATAAGAATCTATTGTTCTATTGTTAATAATATTTTTATTTGTAAGACGAGGGCCATCATGGTCGTGATCATATGGTAGTTGGATTTACAACTAACTGCAATCAGTGCCTATCACCACTTAAGTTGTAAGTTTGGACCCCGTTCATAGCGAGGTGTACTCGATATAATATTATATGATAAAATTTGTCGGTGACTTACGACAGGTCAGTGGTTTTCTCAGGGTACACTGTTTACCTCCACCAATAATACTGACCGCCACGATTGTACTAAAATATTGTTGAAAGTGGTGTTAAACATCATAACCCTAACCTACCTGTATTGATGTATTTTGTATTGGCATTATTTACAAAAGAAATAGATTCTTATGTTCAACAAAAATTGAAGATTTGGATTGTCTTCCACTTGTTTTGATAAATTCTTTGTTGTGAAAGATTTATTCATATCTGTTCAACCTTGAACCTTAAAGACAAAAATTCAGAAGCTGATAGATTCCTCTAATTTGCTCTTTGACGAGAGTATGATAAATATTTCATTTATCTTCAGATGATTTTCTATGTGAAACTACTATGTACCACATTATGAACATTTAAGGAATAGTTTTAAATTAAAACTTTTGTAACCCATTCACATTGTAATACAGATTGTAATTTTTTTTAGGGGTGGAGGAGGGGTGCAGATGCAATTAAGCGATGTAACTATTTGTGAAATTTTTTTTTTTTAAATAATTTTTTTTTTATTGGAGGGTGTATTGTGTTTTGATTCTTGTTTATATTTTGCAAATAAGTTTCACTTTTAACACTCCATCTATTATCTTTGTCGAGTAATGCTAGCTTTGTGTTTAAATTAATTTGGAAATAATAATTTTATAATTTTGTTGCAGCAAATAATGTTCTTTTTCAATCGCCCCAAAAAAAATATTTATCACAATTTTAGTGGTGTTTCATTTTTAAACAAATAAAAGAAATTGATTTAGCAAAACAATTATAAAATTATTTTTCCTGTTTACAGATTTTGTAATCTTTTGTAGGTCAGATATATGTATTATGATTTATTAACAACTTTCTTTTCTTGCAGGTGTTTAAATTAACATATTTTTTTTAATTTACAGGTGTACGTGAATGTGGATGGCACTAAAAAAAAAGGAGTTATGTTTCAACTCTTCTTCAAATTTCTGCATTAGCTTTTTAGATTGATTGATTGGTGTTTAATGCCAACTTTAGCAGTATTTCAGCTATATCGATTTAAGATGTATACACTTTCAACATTTAGTACATTTGATTTTTAACATGAAAAAAATTGATGCACGGAATACAAGTGTTTCTTATTTTCAAATTATTAGCTTGCAGTTTACAATTTAAAGAACATTTGAAAACATGTCTCCTTTTTAATTCTCATTAGTTTACGATATTATGTGATTTTTTTAGTTACATTAATTATATATAATTACATGTACATTAAATATGGAATGTTTTTGAGAATACTTATGTATGGTTTCTTTCTTTTACTTCTGTGTTTTTCATATAAAAGTATCGAGCGAAAAAACATGCGCCATCGACCATAAATCATTGAAGGCTTGTTGCCATAACAGCAGCCTAGGTGGAGAGATATCGGTAAAGATTGTAGTAAGATGTGGTCAAGGACTATAACTTGTTTGTTTTTAAACCAGATATTGAAGTTCTTGGTCTCATTGTTAAAATAGCTGCTGCAGTATTATTTGATCTCGCCCTTTAAGACTTGTTTTTTTTTATGATTTGATGATTAGAGAAAGAGAAAAAAAAAAAAAAGTTGAAATTTTGAGCTTTGTATTTAAAAATTGTTTTATAAGATTTTCGTTGGCTTTTAAAAATGTTAACAGTAGACCATAAAGAAATAGGGATATGTAGATTCGAAAAATGAAAAAAGAAGTAATTCGACCTTTCACCATGAAAACAGAAGAATTACATGTGAAGTAAGCACGATGAAAAATTTTTGAGAATACCGGTAATTACTTGAAAATATTTATTAGAAATTTAATGTAGATATTTTGGGGAGAAATTTAACCTACTTCTATATTTTTGGCTTGCTTTATGTAATTCTTCTTAGGGGGGAAGGGCACATAAGAAATGTTCCTTACTTTTATTATTTCGTTTCTAGATTTCAATGGCACTATTGGAGGACCTCAGGCAGATCAGTCTGGAACTTTACTGGAAGGACCAGGTGCCAAGAGAGACATTAAGCCATTCGTTCTTCCAAAACTTTCCTCTTCACAACAGGAAACCATTCAAAGAGCTAAGAAATATGCAATGGAACAGAGTATCAAAAGTGTTTTGGTGAAACAAACAATTGCTCATCAGCATCAGGTATAATTTAAGTTGGATGTTTTTGTGGGTGGAAGTTCTCTGTAAAACGGTCACAACAATTTTTTATTATTTGAAAACAAAAGTTTTTTCAGTTGATGATTTGGATTATGGTTCATGATTATGATTGTGTAAAACCACATTCTACAATAGTTTGGTTATTCACTGACTTTCTGCAGCTAACTAGCAAACTTGATCACATAATGTCATGGACAGTAGTAAACTCAATGGCCTTAGTTGTGATACGCACGGAACACTTAGAAAATCTGAAATATATGTAATACAACTCATTCTGTAGTAACAGTCTGCATTTCAGCTATTTCTGTCTTAAAAAGCTGCGACCATTTCAAGAAATCACATTTATTATGTTTTTATGCCCCCATTCCTCTAGAATGAAGGGGTATACTGAATTGTCCTTGATCATTTGTTCATCCATCTGTCCCATTAACTTTATATGTGCAACTTCTCTTTTTACCTATTGATGGAACTATATTTGGCATGCTATGACTATGCTTTTATTGTTGTGATTTTCCAAACAGTTCAATTCAATGGCAGTTGTTATCCCTTTTCTACCTTCTTAATTGCTGTTTTCAGTCTGTAAAATATTCTAGTGTAGGTAACCAACCACTACATTGTGCATTGTTTCAGGTTATACTTATAAGTAATCAATAAATATTTTTACTTTCAGCAAATGCAAAATTTCCAGAACACAGTACAGAGACAGCAAGCTTTGGCCCTAATGTGCAGGTAACAATATATGTTATTCAAGTTTTAAAATGTTGCAGATTTGAATTCAAGTATTGAATGAGTAATATATTTTACCTTTCAGCTTTAATAACACTAAGCTTAAAAATATTGAAGGATATAGCTATCAAGTATATGTCTATCCATGGCATGAGAAAAATATTCATAGGCATCTAGCATGCATTTTCCATCACTGAGTGCCTGTCACTGATAAATTGAACCCTGTATATACAGTAACTCGGTGGAGACCAGACTTTGAAACATAGTTCAAGATTTTGAAATCTTTGCTAACTTTCCCTGTTTTATACTAAAACTTCTTATATTCCAAAGAAAAGATTTGATCCCACATATGTTCACTGTATGATTTGGATAAATTTTAGACAAAAACTGAAGGTGCAATCAAGAAGGATAATCCAGAGACACAGACAACAATGGGTACAAGACAACTTCCAAAGAAAAGATTTGATCCCACATATGTTCACTGTATGATTTGGATAAATTTTAGACAAAAACTGAAGGTGCAATCAAGAAGGATAATCCAGAGACACAGACAACAATGGGTACAAGACAACGAAAACAAACAAAACAAAATTACAATACAGAAAACTAAAAAGATTAGCAACATGAACTCTACCCAAAATGAAATGGGGGTGAACCATGGTGTTCACAAGGGGTAAAGCAGTTCGTGTTTCTTATAAGACAGACACCCACCATGGTACTCAATAGTCAAGTGTGGAATATTGTGATGCTCGTTAATTTATTTCTTCTTCCTGATAATTGACTTATACGTTTACTTTCAGGATATATGTTGGCAGTATCAATTTTGAAATTAAAGAGGACACCATTAAACAAGCATTTTTGCCATTTGGTCCAATAAAGTCAGTCAATTTATCATGGGATCCTTTGACGAACAAACATAAGGGATTCGCCTTCATAGAATATGACATACCTGAAGCAGCACAACTGTCGTTAGAACAGATGAATGGTGTGATGATTGGAGGGAGAAATATTAAGGTAATATACAAATACACACAGACAACCATACCCATTAAACAGTTTAATCCAGCCACTTGTTTGTGCCTGTCCCAAGCCAGGACCTTGATTTCTAAAGCCATGTCATGGTCCTTTTTTGTGTTCAATGATTGAATTGAGAGATGGTTGTTCGTTTACTCATTAAGTGGTTTAAGCCTGCCACCAATGTAACAGGTATTTATCATTTTTGTCATTGACAAATACAGTTGACTCTCATTGTCTCGAATTCGGTTGACTCGAAATTCCGGTTGAGTCGAATTTTTATCGAAGTCCTGAACTTCGTTGTGTATAAATATATATAATTTGACTCCTGTTGAGTCGAATTTGGATGAGTCGAAATTTCGGTTGTCTCGAATAAAAGTTTTGGTCCTGAGATGTAGAAAGCCATATTATTTACATTCGTTAAGTCAAATTTACCTGTCAAAACATGTGTATTAGCTTAGGATTAAAATCGGATCACAGGTGAAACATCCGGTCATTGAATTTGACATTTTTACCTTAGGCTATTTCACATGTTTATTTCACAATCTGTCAAATTAATTAGTGATAATATTTGAATTGGCTTGGTATTATGACACAGGTTAGATGTGTACAATCAAAAATTATCGATTCATAATAAGTGCGCTTGAGTCGGCATACATCAATGATTATGAAAAGTACACAAAGGAAGCGTTTTATCTATTGAATTATTTGTCGGAAATTAATTTTGATTAAAGAAGAATAGTTTTCTTCTACCTTTTATTGAATAATAAAAACACAATTTATTGTAAATAAACAGTATTGCACAAAGAAAAATACGTCATGATGGGTGAAGTTTAATGACAATGCAACAGGTGAAAAACATAAACAAAACAGATAAACATATTCATTCACACAAAAAAAGATATCTAGAAGTTATCAGTCGTTTCACAAGATTCAAAGAATTTAACAGAGAGAAAAAAACAGCAACAAAAACATCGAATATGTTTAAAATCGTTCCAAGAATAGGGACATGCGATGCTAGTTTTAGCTCTTCAAAATTTCGCTCGAGTTGTCTCCCTTTCGTTGTTAAACAAACTACACTTCCGGTATCTTCGTAGCTCCTCTTGAGTCGAACTACGGTTGACTCGAATTTTTTCCATGGTCCCATCGAATTCGAGATAAAGAGAGTCAACTGTAGATATGAAAAAAAAAGTAATGAACAAAATGGTGGTGTGACTATTGGCTGTCACATGGGTAAAAGTTATGAGCATTATTTGTAGACATGTTGAAGTTAGATAAAAAAAAATGAAGAATTAGCTAGATAATGAATGGCATGTAGTCTTTTAAATACTGTAAATTCAGAAATTATTGCGTGCATTTATTATTGCGATTCCTCAACCGCCGACAAAAATGCGAGGTTTAATTATTGCGATGCGCCAAGATAAAGAAAAAAAAATTGATGTAAATTTTTATCTAAACGTGCGTTTTCATTTTTGTATTTGTATGCCGTTAATCCCCTTGCAAGCCACGTGTTATGTTTACCTTTAATTAAAGTGGATACACACATTTTTCACGTGAATGAGAATCTAGAAAGGTTTCCACATGTTGGTAATATATTATCGATCAAAGCGTGCTTTTGGGGATCTAGAAACTTTTGTAACAGGTGAACTTTAGTCACGTACCGAGTCGACAGTAATTGAACATCTGAAGGCTTGAGTGATATAAAGGCAGTGCCTGAAAAAAAAAATTTGGGCCAGTAAAAAATTAGTCACTGGTCCAAATGGCATAATGGTGGCCCAAGCATTTTGTAACATTTTGTTTTATGAAAAAAAGACATCAGATATCAATATATAAACAGTTTTCAGATTAACTGTTTTTTATCAATAACATTGAAATTCATTCTTTCACTAGTCTCACGGGGGTTGGGGCTCTTCAGGGTAATTTTGGTAGGTACAGGTATGCAGCTGAAATTGCGAAAACACCCCAATGCATATATTGCTATCAAATGAAACCTGCATTTACTTGTTATAACCTTTTTGACAACCTTGACGCCATTGGCTAGGGTGGTCTTAAGAAACGATGCTAGTCCATCGGATGGGGACAATACAAGGCTGGTTTGTGTAAGGGGAGATCAATGCCATGATCACATTAAAGACATCCGGAAAAGAGTAGACTAATGCCACTACAAGGACCGCTCTTGCACTCCCCAGAGTGAAGAGTGACATCACTTGTTTCAATCCACTATGAAGAAGTGATTTAAAGTAAAATAACCTCTCAGTTCGGGGTAATGTCAGTTGGTTATTCATTCCAAACAAGTATCTCACTTTGTTGAAATAACAAACGGTGCTGTCATTTTCTGTTATATAAACAACTGTTAACTTTTCCTGTTATTTTTTAATTTATAAACAAAAGTTCTGGTTCCAAAAAAGAAAACCACTCCCAATTGTCATAAAAATGTAGCCATGTACATGAACTGAAAAGTTTAATAGAAGTGACAGGCCAGATCGTTTCCGTAGTTTGACATTACTGTCAACGATTTTCTCTCCGTTGTTGGGGAAAAGTTTTTCAATGATTACCTAAGGATTGACACAAAAAAGTTTCCGATTTCTGTAAAATGAAATTCGTACATGTACATTTTGCAGCAGATTGAATGAATGAATTTCCGAACCGTGGAAGATACCAAATCGCAAACATTATAAGTTGACAGAATTTTCTTTATTGTTCACAACTTTCCACTTCATCCGTGATTTTTAACAATTTTAATTATTAAATCATAAATAAACAAAAAAACACGTTTCTTTTCTAATATTTAGTGAATACTTGTGTATTACATGAAAACGTGTAGGAAACGTGTATTGATTGGCTCGATAAAAATACATAATTGGGGAGAACAGTAAATTACATTAGCTGTGTATTCATTGGCTACAAAAATGTATTTGGACCAATCGCTGTGCTCGTAACAAACCGTTTTCGACTAGAACAGAAGAGTTATCTACCGTTGAAGTTACAGTTTATGTCCGGTTTCGGTAAAACAACAATTTTTAACGGTCTTTTAGGCAATCGCCCAAATGTTTTTTGTTCGGCCAGTGACTACCTAATTTGGAGCAGCTTTTGGTCGCCCGAATAAGATATTTGGCGACTGGGCGACCGTCCATTTCAGGCACTGTAAAGGTTAATGAAATTTCAAAGAAAGATCAATTGATGTGTACAAAATAAATTGGTAAACAAAAACAGCAGTTTAAAAGAATTTTGGCTTGTATGAATCTTTTATCGGAACAAGCATAAATAGATGAATTTTTGGGGGAGCAATCATTAACGTTTCAACATGTCTATGTGGAAGTTTGTCACTAAGAAACGCGCTCCAGATGATATTGTCTTACGTCTACCAGACCCTGTTAAAGCTACAAGCAAAGAAGCTGCTGATAAAATGAAAGCTGCTAATACCGAGATCGATGAGAAACTACAATATTTTTAATCTATCCTTACGACGAAAAAACATCGAATGAAACTGACGAGTCATTATTTTGCAAAACATTGAAACACAGACGTTTAAATACACACTCTTTATTTTGTCCTTTTTTACACAGGAAATTGTAATCAAAACAATCAATAAACATGTACACGCTTCACCGCTTCCTAGGTGTCAGTAATCTAGGACATGCACCTGTCGATCTTACCTGTGTAAGAAAAGGGAGATAAATCAAACAGAAACTGGACAAGAAAAAGAGCATTAAAACTGTGAGGTTTAATTATTGCGATCGCCGACCAGTCACATTTTTCGCAATAATAAAAACATCGCATTAATTTCTGAATTTACAGTACTTTATTTTATATTTTCTAGTAATTGTAGAATTATCTGCAAATTTTGAATTATATTTATTTATGTACAAATATTTATTTAGATTTTTTCAGTGATAAGAAGATATTTTTTCTCTCACAAAAGCTTAATTACTAACCTAGTTTGTTAAATTATTTTAGGTAAGGGTGTTTTTTAGCTCACCTGACCCAAAGGGTCATGTGAACTATTGCCATCACTTGGCGTCCGTCGTCGTCGTACGTCGTAAACTTTTTCAAAAATCTTCTCGTCTGAAAGTACCAGACCAATGGAAACCAAACTTGGTCTGAATCATCACTAGGGTGTCTAGTTTCAAAATTGTGTCCGGTGATGCCGTGCACCAACCAACATGGCCGCTGTTACTAAAAATAGAACGTATGGTAAAATTGCAGGTTTTTGGTAATAACTCAAAAACCGTTAATAATATCAAAAATCTGACATTGGTTAAAAATTATCAGCACATCAAGATCTACCTACCCTGCAATTTTGAAGTAAATCTGATTACCCATCTTGGAGTTATTGCCCTTTTTCATCAAATTTGTAAAATTTTAATACCTTTCGTCTTGTATTTCAAAAACTATAACAGATAAAGGTTAACTTTAAATTGCAAAAATGTGCGGCATATCAAGATCTACCCACCCTGCAATTTTGAAGTAAATCCCATTACCCATTTTGGAGTTATTTCCCTTTTTAGCTCACCTGGCTTTTATGCCATGTAAGCTATTGTCATCACTTTTCGTTCGTCGTCCGTCCGTCAACATTTCACATTTTAATCTTCTCCTCAGAAACCACTGGGCCAATTGCAACCAAACTTTGGTGGAATGGTCCTTGGATGGCCCCCTTCCAAAATTGGGTCCGGTGATGCCGACTTCCAACCAAGATGGCCACCAAGCTAAAAATAGAAAAAAGGGGGGATGAAATTTTAATTGTCCATTGCTGCTTTAGTGTAAGTCAAAATGAGCTAAAATTTTAACTGCAGCTACATGATAAGGAGTAGTTTAACATATATTCCGGGTTTTTCTGTGAAATTTTTCTTTCAGCCAATATATACCGATTATGCAAATTAGGCATATTTTGATAAAAGATCACATTTAAATCTTCTCCTCTGAAACCGCTGAACCAAATTAAACCAAACTTGGCAGGGATGGTCCCTGGGTGGGTCCCTTTCAAAATTGTGTCCGACAGCCCTGCCCTCCATTCAAGATGGCTGCTGTTACTAAAAATAGAAATTTCTTCAATTGTCCATTGCTGCTTTAGTATAAGTCAGAATGAGCTCAAATTTTAACTGCATCTACATGGCAAGGAGTAGTTTAGCATATGTTCGGGGTTTTTGTTTGAAATTTTTCTTTCAGCCGTTTTATACCGATTATGCAAATTAGGCATATTTTGATAAAAGATCACATTTAAATCTTCTCCTCTGAAACCGCTGAACCAAATTAAACGAAACCTGGCAGGGATGGTCCCTGGGTGGGTCCCGTTCAAAATTGTGTCCGTCAGTGCCGTCCTGTATCCAAGATGGCCGCCATTACTAAAAATAGAAATTTCTTCAAATGGCCAAAACTGCTCTATTTTAAGCCAGAATGTGCCCAAATTTGAACTGTATAAGCATAATGATGAGCTTTTTAGCATATATTACGGGATTTTTTATGAACTTTGAACTTTTGCCTATTTTGACCGATTATGCAAATTAGAAAAAAGGGGGGATGAAATTTTTTAAAAATCTTCTCCTCTGAAACTACTGAGCCAATCTCAACCAAACTTTGCTGAAATGATTCTTGGATGATCCCCTTCCAAATTGTGTCCGGTGATCCCAACTTCCAACCAAGATGGCCGCCAAGCTCAAAATAGAAAAAAGGGGGGATGAAATTTTAATTGTCCATTGCTGCTTTAGTGTAAGTCAAAATGAGCTAAAATTTTAACTGCAGCTACATGACAAGGAATAGTTTAACATATATTCCGGGTTGTTCTGTGAAATTTTTCTTTCAGCCGATATATACCGATTATGCAAATTAGGCATATTTTGATAAAAGATCACATTTAAATCTTCTCCTCTGAAACCGCTGAACCAAATTAAACCAAACTTGGCAGGGATGGTCCCTGGGTGGGTCCCTTTCAAAATTGTGTCCGACAGCCCTGCCCTCCATTCAAGATGGCTGCTGTTACTAAAAATAGAAATTTCTTCAATTGTCCATTGCTGCTTTAGTATAAGTCAGAATGAGCTCAAATTTTAACTGCATCTACATGGCAAGGAGTAGTTTAGCATATGTTCGGGGTTTTTGTTTGAAATTTTTCTTTCAGCCGTTTTATACCGATTATGCAAATTAGGCATATTTTGATAAAAGATCACATTTAAATCTTCTCCTCTGAAACCGCTGAACCAAATTAAACGAAACCTGGCAGGGATGGTCCCTGGGTGGGTCCCGTTCAAAATTGTGTCCGTCAGTGCCGTCCTGTATCCAAGATGGCCGCCATTACTAAAAATAGAAATTTCTTCAAATGGCCAAAACTGCTCTATTTTAAGCCAGAATGTGCCCAAATTTGAACTGTATAAGCATAATGATGAGCTTTTTAGCATATATTACGGGATTTTTTATGAACTTTGAACTTTTGCCTATTTTGACCGATTATGCAAATTAGAAAAAAGGGGGGATGAAATTTTTTAAAAATCTTCTCCTCTGAAACTACTGAGCCAAGGAATAGTTTAACATAAATTTTTCTTTCAGCCGATATATACAGATTATGCAAATTAGGCATATTTTGATAAAAGATCACATTTAAATCTTCTCTGAAACCGCTGAACCAAATTAAACCAAACCTGGCAGGGATGGTCCCTGGGTGGGTCCCTTTCAAAATTGTGTCCGACAGCCCCGCCCTCCATTCAAGATGGTTGCTGTTACTAAAAATAGAAATTTCTTCAAATGGCCAAAACTGCTCTATTTTAAACCAGAATGTGCCCAAATTTGAACTGTATAAGCATATTGATGAGCTTTTTAACATGTATTACAGGATTTTTTATGATCTTTGAACTGTTGCCAATTTTGAGTGATTATGCAAATTAGAAAAAAGGGGGGATGAAATAAAAAAAAAAATCTTCTCCTCTGAAACTACTGAGCCAATCTCAACCAAACTTTGCTGAAATGATCCTTGGGTGGTCCCCTTCCAAATTTTTGTCTGGCATTTCAGACCTCCGACCAAGATGGCCGCCACAGCTGAACTTAATTTAACATGGGGCCCTATGGGAAATTCCAATAGAAACTTCTTGTTTGAAACCATTTGCTCAATAAGAACTAAATGTTGATGAAATAGTCATTGGATGGTTCTCTTCCAAAAATATATCAGGCGGTTCGGTCCTTCGACCAAGATGGCCCCCCACAGCCGAACTTAGTTTAACATAGGAACCTATGGGAAATTCACATAAAAAAATCTTCTTGTCTGGAACCAGTTGCTCAATTGGGACCAAACTTTGATAAAATAGTCAATGGATGGTCCTCTTCCAAAATTGTGTCTGGTGGTCCCACCCTCTGACCAAGATGGCTGCACAGCTGTACTTAGTTTAACATTGGACCCTATGGGAAATTCACATAAAAACCATCTCGTCTGGAACCAATAGCTCAATTAAAACCAAACTTTGATGGAATAGTCATTGGATGGTCCTCTTCCAAATTTGTGTCCGGCAGTCACGCTCTCCCACCAAGATGGCCACCACAGTGCAGTTGCGTTGTTATTGAAAGCAGCTTTGATCCAGGTGAGCGATTACAGACTCCTGGGAGCCTCTGGTTTCATCAAATTTTCAAAATTTTAATACTTTTCGTCCTTTATTTCAAAAACTATAAGAGACAGGTGGTAAGTTGAAACTGCAAACATGTTCAGCATGTCAAGATCTACCTACCCTGCAATTTTGAAGTAAATCCCATTACCCATTTTGACCGATTATGCAAATTAGAAAAAAGGGGGGATGAAATTAAAAAAAAAAATCTTCTCCTCAGAAACCACTGGGCCAATTGCAACCAAACTTTTGTGGAATGATCCTTGGATGGCCCCCTTCCAAAATTGTGTCCGGTGATCCCGACTTCCAACCAAGATGACCGCCAAGCTAAAAATAGAAAAAAGGGGGGATGAAATTAAAAAAAAAATCTTCTCCTCTGAAACTACTGAGCCAATCTCAACTAAACTTTGCTGAAATGATCCTTGGGTGGTCCCCTTTCAAAATTGTGTCCGTCAGTGCCGTCCTGTATCCAAGATGGCCACCATGACTAAAAATAGAAATTTCTTCAAATGGCCAAAACTGCTCTATTTTAAGCCAGAAAGTGCCCAAATTTGAACTGTATAAGCATAATGATGAGCTTTTTAACATATATTACGGGATTTTTTATGTACTTTGAATTTTTGCCTATTTTGACCGATTATGCAAATTAGAAAAAAGGGGGGATGAAATTTAAAAAAAATCTTCTCTGAAACTACTGAGCCAATCTCAACCAAACTTTACTGAAATGATTCTTGGGTGGTCCTCTTCCAAAATTGTGTCCGGCATTTCAGAACACAGACCAAGATGGCTGCCAAAGCCGAACTTAATTTAACATAGGACCCTATGGGAAATTCCCATAAGAATCTTCTTGTCTGAAACCATTTCCTCAATAAGAACAAAATTTTGATGAAATAGTCATTGGATGGTTCTCTTCCAAAAATGTGTCTGGCGGTTCGGCCCTTCGATCAATTTTTTTTTTAATTTTAATTTTAATACTTTTCGTGTTATATTTCAAAAACTATAAGAGATAGATGTTAAGTTGCAAAAATGTGCACCATGTCGAGATCTACCTACCCTGCAATTTTGAAGTAAATCTGATTACCCATCTTGGAGTTCTTGCCCTTTTTTCATCAATTTTTAAAAAACAAATTAATATTTTTCGTCTTATATTTCAAAAACTATAAGAGATAAAGGTTAAGTTTAAATTGCAAAAAATTGCAGCATGTCAAGATCTTCCTACTCTGCAATTTTGAAGTAAATCCCATTACCCATTTTGGAGTTATTGCCCTTTTTTCATCAAAATGTTCTCAATTTTAGTACTATCATCTTATATCTCAAAAACTATTAGAGATAGAGGGAAAGTTTAAACTGCAAAAATGTTCAGCATGTCAAGATCTACAAAAAAAATTTCCCACAGTTAAAAATGTGCGACAACTGTGTGAAGAGTTATTCCTCTTGAAATGCATTTTTTTTGTTGACTCACTGCTTTTGGTTACTCAAATAATCAAAGGGAAGCAACTCTATTACAAAATGTGAAGTAGGAAAAGCTAAATTTTGAGAATCATTGACATATATGTTTTTTTACAGCAATTTTGATAACTTACATTAAAAAAAATTTGTAGAAGGGGTCTGCAATGACGAACGCTACATTTGTTAATTTTTTTTACCGAAGTTATCAAGTTTTATTAACTGATGTTGTTATTATACCCAGGTGAGCTATACAGGCTCCTGGGAGCCTCTAGTTTTTAATTGCAATGAGATGATTCAAATCTTAAGTCATTATTGTTTATTATGTAAAGACAAGATGATTGTTATTTTTTGGCTCTGCAGGTTGGACGTCCAAGTAATATGCCACAAGCCCAACCCATAATTGAACAGTTGGCAGAAGAAGCTAAAAATTACAATAGAATTTATATAGCATCAATACATCAGGATTTGACAGAAGATGATATCAAAAGGTAATATTAAATCAATACTAATGATGGGTTGGTTTTGGTTTTATGATGTTTAACGCCACTTTCAACAATATTTCAATTATATCGTGGCATTCAATTTTATTGGTGGAGGAAACCAGAGTACCCAGAGAAAACCACTGACCTGTCGCAAGTCACTGACAAACTTTATCACATAATGTCGTATCTAGTACACCTTGCCATGAACGGGGTTCAAACTCACATCTTTAGTGGTGATAGGCACTGATTGCATAGGTAGTTGCAAATCCAACTAACATACGACCACGACGGCCCCTACTAATGATGGGAATCAGTCGCATTTTCAGATGATCGTTATACCAACATTGACCAATGATCGATCATCAGTGACTATTATCTACTAAATGTATTTACTGGCTATGATTACTCAAAATAGTCTTATATCAAGAGTATGTTTGACAAAAGTAAAGAGAAGAATACAATTATATTGTATAAGAACACAAACTACATTTTTTTCATTTGTAAGCATGGCTTAAAACATTTGTATTCATGTGTAACACCTGATATAAAATGCACTACTCCTGGCAGTAGACAAATAATAGGCTAGTCCAAATATGTGTATTGACTGAGAGTCATAAGTATCCTGGGATTTAACTGCAAGATGTTTGTCATTACGAAGACAACGGCAAAGAATAAAGTTAAACATATATATTTTGTCGACACTAGGAATCAGAATCGATCACAAGGTTTAAGAATCTAACATTGGATCTGACACTGACGTACGACTGATTAGTCGATGTTTCCAATGATCAGTCCATCACTAATCAATACCAAATTTTCTGCTGCAACTAGGAGTAAATATAAACATTGATACATGTGTTATATTCTACAGTATAAATGGAGATAATTTAATTGATATGGGTTACAATGGTATATTAGAAACCTTTTTTAGCTCACCATGGTCATGTTAACTTTTGTCATCACTTGGCGTCCGTCATCGTAAACTTTTTCAATTATCTTCTCTGAAACCACTGGAAAAATTGGAATTGTCTACTTTCAAAATTTTATCTGATGATCCAGCCAGTTATCAAACATGGCTGTTGCTATAAATTAATCATAGGAGGTAAAATACATCTATAGACCCAATAAAGCCATAGTTGTCCACAAAATGAGATGAAATTTGAACCCTAATTCCATTTTAACCAATAGTATGACATCTGAAATATAATGCACTTTGCCGATAATATATGCCAATTGGTAGATGGTAACGTTTTAATAAATTTAACATAGGACCCTACAATCGTTTTTTAACCCAACCGATGCACAAATAACTGGATGAGCAGGCTGAGGTGAAACTCTTAAGTATAAATTCACTCCTGCAATATCAATAATTTCCGTGGTTGTATATTTAATTAAATACTTATTTTCATATTTTACAGTGTATTTGAAGCCTTTGGAAATATTTTAACATGTGAAATTTGTAAAGAACCTACCAAACCAGGAAAGCACAAGTAAGTATTATGTATATCTTTAAAATTCACTTAATTTGATTGTACAGTGAAACCTGTCTAAACCAATCATCCTTTGGGACCAACTTTTGTGTTAGAAAAAGACTAAGTTTTTGGTTTTTAGCTCACCTGGCCATAGGCCATGTGAGCTTTTGTCATGGTAAGCGTCCGTCCGTCCGTCCGTTAGCTTTTCACATTTAAATCTTCTTCTCTGAAACCGCTGAACAGAAATCAGCCAAACTTGCCAGAAATGTTCACTGGATGGTCCTCTACCAGATTTGTGTTCTTGGTGCTAATTTGAAATCCAACATGGCTGCCAGGGTCCATAATGTGTTCTCATTGGCTGAAATTTTAAAAATCTTCTTGTCAGAAACCACTAAGTCAATTGAATTGTGACTTTGCAGGAATGATCATTGGGTGGTCCTGTACTAAAATTGTGAATCGTTTGCCAATCGGAAATTCAAGATGGCCGCCATGACTGGACTTAGTTTAACATTGGACCCTATGGGAATTTCACATTTTCATCTTTTTTTCTGAAACCACAAAACAGATTTGAACCAAACTTGGCAGAAATGTTCATTGGATGGTCATATACAAGATTTTTGTTTTTTGCGCTGATCGGAAATCCAACATGGCTGCCAGGGCCCATAATGTGTTCTGATTGGTCGAAATTTTTAAAATCTTCTTGTTAGAAACCACTAAGCCAATTGAATTGTGACTTTGCAGGAATGATCATTGGGTGGTCCTGTACTAAATTTGTGAATCGTTTGCTGATCGGAAATTCAAGATGGCCGCCATGACTCGACTTAGTTTAACATAGGACCCTATGGGAATTTCACATTTTCATCTTTTTTTTCTGAAACCACTAAACAGATTTGAATCAAACTTGGCAGAAATGTTCATTGGATGGTCATATACAAGATTTTTGTTTTTGGCACTGATAGGAAATCCAACATGGCTGCCAGGGCCCATAATGTGTTCTGATTGGTTGAAATTTTAAAAATCTTCTTGTTAGAAACCACTAAGTCAATTGAATTGTGACTTTGCAGGAATGATCATTGGGTGGTCCTGTACTAAACTTGTGAATCGTTTGCCGATCGGAAATTCAAGATGGCCGCCATGACTCGACTTAGTTTAACATTGGACCCAATGGGAATTTCACATTTTCATCTTTTTTTCTGAAACCACAAAACAGATTTGAACCAAACTTGGCAGAAATGTTCATTGGATGGTCATATACAAGATTTTTGTTTTTTGCACTGATCGGAAATCCAACATGGCTGCCAGGGCCCATAATGTGTTCTGATTGGTTGAAATTTTAAAAATCTTCTTGTTAGAAACCACTAAGCCAATTGAATTGTGACTTTGCAGGAATGATCATTGGGTGGTCCTGTACTAAACTTGTGAATCGTTTGCCGATCGGAAATTCAAGATGGCCACCATGACTCGACTTAGTTTAACATTGGACCCTATGGGAATTTCACATTTTCATCTTTTTTTCTGAAACCACAAAACAGATTTGAATCAAACTTGGCAGAAATGTTCATTGGATGGTCATATACAAGATTTTTGTTTTTGGCACTGATCGGAAATCCAACATGGCTGCCAGGGCCCATAATGTGTTCTGATTGGTTGAAATTTTAAAAATCTTCTTGTTAGAAACCACTAAGCCAATTGAATTGTGACTTTGCAGGAATGATCATTGGGTGGTCCTGTACTAAACTTGTGAATCGTTTGCCAATCAGAAATTCAAGATGGCCGCCATGACTGGACTTAGTTTAACATTGGACCCTATGGGAATTTCACATTTTCATCTTTTTTTCTGAAACCACAAAACAGATTTGAACCAAACTTGGCAGAAATGTTCATTGGATGGTCATATACAAGATTTTTGTTTTTGGCACTGATAGGAAATCCAACATGGCTGCCAGGGCCTATAATGTGTTCTGATTGGTCGAAATTTTAAAAATCTTCTTGTTAGAAACCACTAAGCCAATTGAATTGTGGCTTTGCAGGAATGATCATTGGGTGGTCCTGTACTAAACTTGTGAATCGTTTGCTGATCGGAAATTCAAGATGGCCGCCATGACTCGACTTAATTTTAACATAGGACCCTATGGAAAAAATGTTTAAAAGTCTTCTCCTCTGAAACCAGTAAGTCAGTTTAAAGCAAACATGGGATGAATGGTCCTTAGGTGGTCAACTTTCAAAATTATATCCTGTGACCCCGACCTCCATCCAAGATGGCAACCATCAGCGAACATAGTTTTAACATAGGACCCTATGGGAAATATATTTAAAAATCTTCTTCTCTGAAACCAGTAAGCCAATTTAAAGCAAACATGGCATGGATGGTCCTTAAGTGGTCAATTTTCAAAATTGTGTCCAGTGACCCTGACCTCCATCCAAGATGGCCACCTTCAGCAGACATACTGTAGTTTTAACATAGGACCCTATGGGAAAAAATGTTTTAAAATCTTCTCCTCTGAAACTAGTAAGCCAATATAGCAAACATGTCATCGATGGTCCTTAGGTGGTCAACTTCCAAAATTGTGTTCAGTGATCCCGATCTCGGTTCAAAATGGCCGCCGTCAGCAGACATAGTTTTAACATAGGACCCTATGGGAAAATTGTTTAAAAGTCTTCTCTTCTGAAACCAGTCAGCCAATTTAAAGCAAACATGGCATGGATGGTCCTTGGGTAGTATACTTTCAAAATTGTGTCCGGTGACCACGACCTCCATCCAAGATGGCTGCCATGAGCAGACATAGTTTTAACATAGAACCCTATGGCAGTATGGGATTTGAATAGTAACTTAGATGTATTCAGCATGCAGACATTCTTAAGAGGACTTATTTATGTCAGGTGAGCGATACAGGCTCACCTGAGCCTCTAGTTACAAGTTAAATTTTCAAAGATTTCCAAGATTGGGAGGGCTGTCGTTGTCGTGATCGTATGGTAGTTTGATTTACAACTACCTGTGCAATCAGTGCCTATCGCCACTAAAGTTGAGAAATTCGAATGTAGCTCATGATGTGATTAAGTTTGACAGTAACTTGAGACAGGTCAGTGGCTTTCTCCTGGTACTCCGGTTTCCTCCAACAATAAAACTGACCACCACAATATAGCTGAAATATTATTGAAAATACTGTTAAGCACCATAACCCTAACCTCCAAGATTGGGACTTTGTGTAGTTTAAACAGGTTTCACTACAATCAATGCCTAGCACCACTATGTCTAATAGTTCAACTGTTGTCCATAGAAAAATAGATGTTCTCTCTACAACCTTATATGATCAAGTTTGTCAGTAACTTCCAGATGTTCTGTGTTTTCCCTCTGAGTACTTCTGTTTCCTCTAACTACCAAATAACTGAAATATTTTAAAGAAAGAAATCATACACGATATTTCTTTGCTATCATTAGTATAATTGAGTGGATGTTGCCCAAGACACATGGGTTTACAGATATTGGATTGGATTAGGATAAGCCAGCCCTAATTTTTTATAGGGGTCCAAATGTTCCAAATTCTAGATGCCCTTAAGGCAATATATAGCACCATTTTCTTTTCAACACTGTTTAGGACATATATCCCGCCCAATTATCTTTTTGAATGATCCTGATGTTGTTCCAAAAAGAGATTTTATTAAATATTTAGGCCGAAAATAATGAAAATGTTGGTTAGAGTTGAAAACAATTCATCATATGTAATGTTTTCTTTATATAAGTTTGATAAGTATATCATATTGAATATATGTGAATGAAAAAAAGATAACCTTGTAGTTAGTAAACATGGAACATTGCTGTAATTAAATATTATGAACAATTATGTAATATTATACACTTTTTTTGATTTTTAAAGGGAATATGGATTTATAGAATATGATTCATCACAAGCTGCTCAGGATGCTGTAGCCTCTATGAATTTGTTTGATCTTGGTGGACAATACCTGAGAGTTGGAAAGGTAAGGGGTTTTGTGTCAAGGGTGTACAGGAATCACACACTATATCATCTTAGATTGTCTTCTGTATCCACCTCCGTGTTGGTCCAGTTGTTAATCTTTATACTTATCTCCCCTTACCACACTTAATGGAATTTATCCAAACTTTACTACATTCCTCCTCATAACCTATTGATGGACATCTCCAATAGGAAAAGTTTGAAAATACCATAGGGGTACTCCTAAGCTGTAAATCAAAGGACAGACAATACAATGGCAAAAAGATAAGAGGACAAAAGGACAAACAAGGATCTACAAAACATTACACAGAAAACTAAAGAACGAGCAACTTGAACCCCACTAAAAACCGTGAACTCAGGTGCTCCTGGGATTTGCAGTTCCTGCTCCACATGTGGTACCAATCGTGTTACTCTTGTTACAAACCAGGTGATAAGTCATGAATGAGGAAAGGACCGGATAGTGATTATGACAAAAGGAACATATCCGTGGTCATTTATAATAATATTTTGCTATAAATCTGATTAAAGACCTCTTTTAAAATTTGTCATGTTATGTCTGCATCGACTCATGTGGTTTTCAAAAGCCCCATAAAGTTTCTATTATTGTTCAAGCTACATATCAGTTTTAATAAAATTATGGGAGAATGCTGTTTCTTTATGACAGTCCAGTACTGTAGTTTAAACTGCATTTTTTTAGTAGATAAAAAAAGATTCATTTTCTGATCTGAAATAAGAAAGTATCTGAAGTCAAAGGTGACATTAAGAAATCACTGTCTACTATAAAAAAAACAACCCATTATTTAATATACATTGTATATATATATATTATTAATTCTATTACAGGCTATAACACCACCAGATGCCTTACAGCCAACAGCAGGCCCAAGTACATTACCTACAGCCGCTGCGGTGGCTGCTGCCGCTGTAACAGCCAAAATCACAGCTATGGATGTCCAGTCACAGATATCTGGTTTTGTAAGTTAATATACAAGTATTACTTCATGATGAATGGGTCAGATTTTTTATTTTATATTTCACGAGTAACAATTCTGGTCTCATCCATTGAAATATACACGCACTTACAATGAGTAGATGCCTTGTTTGTTCACTAACCTTTCAGTGGAGAAAGTGACTCAAAATTCTATTTTTCTTATTAATATATCGAAGAAAAAAATGTTAGATTTCTCTAAAAGAAAATAGAACGTGTTCATTTTATGATAAATTCTCAAAATTTCAGGCACCACCAGGAATAGCAGAACCATCAGGACTTGGTTTTAACAAGGGAGAAGGGTCACCGACTCATGTTCCACCTGTAGGGATAGTTACTCCTGCCCTTGGTGCCGTAGTACCCCCTCCAACTATAGTTCAGCAAGGAATTGGTGCAGGTAAATAATCTTAAGAATTTTCTATTGGTAAGCTAAAGAGAAACAGCAGGTTATCCCCCTTTTGCAAAGTTAGGAAAGAAAACTCCTGTAGTATAATAATCTACATTTCAATCGGAACATCACTGACACTTTTTGCACATCGTCGTTTATGAGACCTTGGAGGTAAATATCAATCTTCATGCCAAGGATTCTGGGTCTCCTATGTCAATCACTAAGACCTCTGCTACACCATTGGTTAACATTGGTTATGGCGGATAAGACACACCTTCATACTAGATGTCTTTGTTTACAAACATCACAAGCAGACGACAAAGTAGACTAGTCAAATGATATAAATTTGTAGTCCCACAGTAAAGGGGAGGAGTCTTATCATACTCTGTCATTGTTTACAAACATCACAGAAAGATGACAAAGTAGTTCAGTCAAATGCCATAAATTTGTTGTCGCACACTAAAAGGGGATGCATCCATTTTCCCGACATGTTGCAGAGGTAATAAATGAGTGTAGTGATAAGGAATTGATAAGTTTTCTGTGACGAAGAGCAATAGATATTTGATCAAAATGTTGTACACAACAAGCAATGCTTAGTGAACAGTAACGTGAAATATTCAGGGCTTTCAATATTTTTCAAGTGTACCAGTACTTCACTATTTACAGGCGGTACTTTTTAGTTCACCTGGACCAAAGGTCCAGGTGAACTATTGCCATCATCTGTCGTCTGTAAACTTTTCACATTTCAAGCTTCTTCTCCAAAACCACTGGGCCAATTGGAACCAAACTTAGCAGGAATGTTCCTTGGATGGTCCTCTACAAAGTTACTGTTTTTCGTTCCAGTCGGATATTCAACATGGCTGCCAGGGCGATTGGCTGAAATTTCAAAGATCTTCTTCTCTGAGACTAATGAACTGACTGAACCCAAACTATAAATGAATGATCATTGGAATGTCCTTTACCAAGTTACTGTTTTTTATGCCGATCGGAAATCCAAGATAGCCGCCACCGCAGGACATAGATTAACATTGGACCCTATGGGGAAAATGTTCAAATGCCTTCTTCTCAGAAACTACAAATATGATTAAAGCCAAACTGTACATGAATGTTCATTGGATGGTCCTCTACAATCTTAAGGTTTTTTGTTCCGATATCAAATTCAAAATGGCGGCTACGGCAGGACTTAGTTTAACATTGGACCCTATGGGAAAAATGTTTCAAAATGCTTCTTCTCTGAAACCACTTGGACAATTGAAACCAAACTGCCCAGGAATGATCATTGGAAGGTCCTCTACAAAATTTATATTTTTTATGCCGATCGGAAATCCAAGATGGCCGCCACCGCAATACATAGATTAACATTGGACCCTATGGGAAAATGTTCAAATGCCTTCTTCTCAGAAACTACAAATATGATTAAAGCCAAACTGTACATGAATGTTCATTGGATGGTCCTCTACAAACTTGACGTTTTTTGTTCCGATATGAAATTCAAAATGGCGGCTACAGCAGGACTTAGTTTAACATTGGACCCTATGGGAAAAATGTTTCAAAACGCTTCTTCTCTGAAACCACTAGGACAATTGAAACCAAACTGCCCAGGAATGATCATTGGAAGGTCCTCTACAAAGTTTATGTTTTTTTATGCCGATCGAAAATCCAAGATGGCCACCACCGCAGGACATAGATTAACATTGGACCCTATGGGAAAATGTTCAAATGCCTTCTTCTCAGAAACTACAAATATGATTAAAGCCAAACTGTACATGAATGTTCATTGGATGGTCCTCTACAAACTGTAGGTTTTTTGTTCCGATATGAAATTCAATATGGCAGCTACGGCAGGACTTAGTTTAACATTGGATCCTATGGGGAAAATGTTTCAAAACGCTTCTTCTCTGAAACCACTTGGATAATTGAAACCAAAGTGCCCAGGAATGATCATTGGATGGTCCTCTACAAAGTGTGTGTTTTTTATGCCGATCGGAAATCCAAGATGGCCACCACCGCAGGACATAGATTAACATTGGACCCTATGGGAAAATGTACAAATGCCTTCTTCTCAGAAACTACAAATATGATTAAAGCCAAACTGTACATGAATGTTCATTGGATGGTCCTCTACAATCTTAAGGGTTTTTGTTCCGATATGAAATTCAAAATGCCGGCTACGGCAGAACTTAGTTTAACATTGGACCCTATGGGAAAAATGTTTCAAAATGCTTCTTCTCTGAAACCACTTGGACAATTGAAACCAAACTGCCCAGGAATGATCATTGGAAGGTCCTCTACAAAATTTATATTTTTTATGCCGATCGGAAATCCAAGATGGCCGCCACCGCAATACATAGATTAACATTGGACCCTATGGGAAAATGTTCAAATGCCTTCTTCTCAGAAACTACAAATATGATTAAAGCCAAACTGTACATGAATGTTCATTGGATGGTCCTCTACAAACTTGACGTTTTTTGTTCCGATATGAAATTCAAAATGGCGGCTACAGCAGGACTTAGTTTAACATTGGACCCTATGGGAAAAATGTTTCAAAACGCTTCTTCTCTGAAACCACTAGGACAATTGAAACCAAACTGCCCAGGAATGATCATTGGAAGGTCCTCTACAAAGTTTATGTTTTTTTATGCCGATCGAAAATCCAAGATGGCCACCACCGCAGGACATAGATTAACATTGGACCCTATGGGAAAATGTTCAAATGCCTTCTTCTCAGAAACTACAAATATGATTAAAGCCAAACTGTACATGAATGTTCATTGGATGGTCCTCTACAAACTGTAGGTTTTTTGTTCCGATATGAAATTCAATATGGCAGCTACGGCAGGACTTAGTTTAACATTGGATCCTATGGGGAAAATGTTTCAAAACGCTTCTTCTCTGAAACCACTTGGATAATTGAAACCAAAGTGCCCAGGAATGATCATTGGATGGTCCTCTACAAAGTGTGTGTTTTTTATGCCGATCGGAAATCCAAGATGGCCACCACCGCAGGACATAGATTAACATTGGACCCTATGGGAAAATGTACAAATGCCTTCTTCTCAGAAACTACAAATATGATTAAAGCCAAACTGTACATGAATGTTCATTGGATGGTCCTCTACAATCTTAAGGGTTTTTGTTCCGATATGAAATTCAAAATGGCGGCTACGGCAGGACTTAGTTTAACATTGGACCCTATGGGAAAAATGTTTCAAAACGCTTCTTCTCTGAAACCACTTGGATAATTGAAACCAAAGTGCCCAGGAATGATCATTGGATGGTCCTCTACAAAGTGTGTGTTTTTTATGCCGATCGGAAATCCAAGATGGCCACCACCGCAGGACATAGATTAACATTGGACCCTATGGGAAAATGTTCAAATGCCTTCTTCTCAGAAACTACAAATATGATTAAAGCCAAACTGTACATGAATGTTCATTGGATGGTCCTCTACAATCTTAAGGGTTTTTGTTCCGATATGAAATTCAAAATGCCGGCTACGGCAGAACTTAGTTTAACATTGGACCCTATGGGAAAAATGTTTCAAAATGCTTCTTCTCTGAAACCACTTGGACAATTGAAACCAAACTGCCCAGGAATGATCATTGGAAGGTCCTCTACAAAATTTATATTTTTTATGCCGATCGGAAATCCAAGATGGCCGCCACCGCAATACATAGATTAACATTGGACCCTATGGGAAAATGTTCAAATGCCTTCTTCTCAGAAACTACAAATATGATTAAAGCCAAACTGTACATGAATGTTCATTGGATGGTCCTCTACAAACTTGACGTTTTTTGTTCCGATATGAAATTCAAAATGGCGGCTACAGCAGGACTTAGTTTAACATTGGACCCTATGGGAAAAATGTTTCAAAACGC
The DNA here is from genome assembly GCA_963680875.1 of Bathymodiolus brooksi. Lineage (NCBI taxonomy): Eukaryota > Metazoa > Mollusca > Bivalvia > Mytilida > Modiolidae > Bathymodiolus > Bathymodiolus brooksi. The sequence goes on from OY804577.1 coordinate 51,183,512, forward strand.
TTCTTCTCTGAAACCACTAGGACAATTGAAACCAAACTGCCCAGGAATGATCATTGGAAGGTCCTCTACAAAGTTTATGTTTTTTTATGCCGATCGAAAATCCAAGATGGCCACCACCGCAGGACATAGATTAACATTGGACCCTATGGGAAAATGTTCAAATGCCTTCTTCTCAGAAACTACAAATATGATTAAAGCCAAACTGTACATGAATGTTCATTGGATGGTCCTCTACAAACTGTAGGTTTTTTGTTCCGATATGAAATTCAAAATGGCGGCTACGGCAGGACTTAGTTTAACATTGGACCCTATGGGAAAAATGTTTCAAAACGCTTCTTCTCTGAAACCACTTGGATAATTGAAACCAAAGTGCCCAGGAATGATCATTGGATGGTCCTCTACAAAGTGTGTGTTTTTTATGCCGATCGGAAATCCAAGATGGCCACCACCGCAGGACATAGATTAACATTGGACCCTATGGGAAAATGTTCAAATGCCTTCTTCTCAGAAACTACAAATATGATTAAAGCCAAACTGTACATGAATGTTCATTGGATGGTCCTCTACAATCTTAAGGGTTTTTGTTCCGATATGAAATTCAAAATGCCGGCTACGGCAGAACTTAGTTTAACATTGGACCCTATGGGAAAAATGTTTCAAAATGCTTCTTCTCTGAAACCACTTGGACAATTGAAACCAAACTGCCCAGGAATGATCATTGGAAGGTCCTCTACAAAATTTATATTTTTTATGCCGATCGGAAATCCAAGATGGCCGCCACCGCAATACATAGATTAACATTGGACCCTATGGGAAAATGTTCAAATGCCTTCTTCTCAGAAACTACAAATATGATTAAAGCCAAACTGTACATGAATGTTCATTGGATGGTCCTCTACAAACTTGACGTTTTTTGTTCCGATATGAAATTCAAAATGGCGGCTACAGCAGGACTTAGTTTAACATTGGACCCTATGGGAAAAATGTTTCAAAACGCTTCTTCTCTGAAACCACTAGGACAATTGAAACCAAACTGCCCAGGAATGATCATTGGAAGGTCCTCTACAAAGTTTATGTTTTTTTATGCCGATCGAAAATCCAAGATGGCCACCACCGCAGGACATAGATTAACATTGGACCCTATGGGAAAATGTTCAAATGCCTTCTTCTCAGAAACTACAAATATGATTAAAGCCAAACTGTACATGAATGTTCATTGGATGGTCCTCTACAAACTGTAGGTTTTTTGTTCCGATATGAAATTCAAAATGGCGGCTACGGCAGGACTTAGTTTAACATTGGACCCTATGGGAAAAATGTTTCAAAACGCTTCTTCTCTGAAACCACTTGGATAATTGAAACCAAAGTGCCCAGGAATGATCATTGGATGGTCCTCTACAAAGTGTGTGTTTTTTATGCCGATCGGAAATCCAAGATGGCCACCACCGCAGGACATAGATTAACATTGGACCCTATGGGAAAATGTTCAAATGCCTTCTTCTCAGAAACTACAAATATGATTAAAGCCAAACTGTACATGAATGTTCATTGGATGGTCCTCTACAATCTTAAGGGTTTTTGTTCCGATATGAAATTCAAAATGGCGGCTACGGCAGAACTTAGTTTAACATTGGACCCTATGGGGAAAATGTTTCAAAACGCTTCTTCTCTGAAACCACTTGGACAATTGAAACCAAACTGCCCAGGAATGATCATTGGAAGGTCCTCTACAAAGTTTGTGTTTTTTATGTCGATCGGAAATCCAAGCTGGCCACCACCGCAATGCATAGATTAACATTGGACCCTATGGGAAAATGTTCAAATAACTTCTTCTCAGAAACTACAAATATGATTAAAGCCAAACTGTACATGAATGTTCATTGGATGGTCCTCTACAAACTTGACGTTTTTTGTTCCGATATGAAATTCAATATGGTGGCTACGGCAGGACTTAGTTTAACATTGGACCCTATGGGAAAAAATTTTCAAAACGCTTCTTCTCTGAAACCACTAGGACAGTTGAAACCAAACTGCCCAGGAATGATCATTGGAAGGTCCTCTACAATTTTTTTTTATATTTTTTATGCCGATCGGAAATCCAAGATGGCCACCACCGCAATGCATAGATTAACATTGGACCCTATGGGAAAATGTTCAAATGACTTCTTCTCAGAAACTACAAATATGATTAAAGCCAAACTGTACATGAATGTTCATTGGATGGTCCTCTACAAACTTTACGTTTTTTGTTCCGATATGAAATTCAATATGGTGGCTACGGCAGGACTTAGTTTAACATTGGACCCTATGGGAAAAATGTTTCAAAACGCTTCTTCTCTGAAACCACTAGGACAGTTGAAACCAAACTGCCCAGGAATGATCATTGGAAGGTCCTCTACAAAGTTTCTGTTTTTTTATGCTGATCGAAAATTCAAGATGGCCGCCACCGCAGGACATAGATTAACATTGGACCCTATGGGAAAATGTTCAAATGCCTTCTTCTCAGAAACTACAAATATGATTAAAGCCAAACTGTACATGAATGTTCATTGGATGGTCCTCTACAAACTTGACGTTTTTTGTTCTGATATGAAATTCAAAATGGCAGCTACGGCAGGACTTAGTTTAACATAAGACCCTATGGGGAAAATGTTTCAAAACGCTTCTTCTCTGAAACCACTTGGACAGTTGAAACCAAACTGCCCAGGAATGATCATTGAAAGATCCTCTGTTTTTTATGCCGATCGGAAATCCAAGATGGCTGCCACCACAGGTCATAGTATTAACACAGGACCATATGGGGAAAATACAGAAATATATTCTTCTCTGAAGCTATTGCACTGATTGAACCTAAACTGTGCATCAATCATTGGAAGGTCCTTTACAAACTTTGTGTTTTTTATTTTGATCGTAATTCCAAGATGACTACCACTGCAGGACATAGTTTTTACATAGGACCAATTGGTTCTTTTTATAACCAGGTGAACGATACAGGCTCTTGAGAGCCTCTGGTTATTAAAATATGAACAATTTTCATGAATATCTTGTACAATACACAACAATCAGGAGGTACCAAAGACCATTTTAGATGGGTAAAAGTACCTGGCACCACCCCTTATTGAAAGGCCTGAATATTTTATGAATGAACGTCTCAATATTGGACTCTTTTATCCCATAAACATGTGTATTGGTTCTCTTGTATCTAACTAATTAACTACCATTTATGTTGTGAATCTGATTTGAAGTTTATTGTACATTCAGATAATACATACAATGTAAGTCAGTTGTCATGTTACCATATTTATTTATAATACATGATGTAAAAACTAGTTCAAAATGGTTCCACATCTTTATGGGGTCACTTGTTTTCTTGTTGTCAGAAATCAAATGGCAGAGTAATGTTCAAATTGTCTACATTTGTTCCTTCGGCATTGAGGGAGACTATTTCATCATCTCCATTTATTAGATAAAGAAAGATAATTAAGTAATGTTTCTCATTTATAGTTCCTTATTATGTATTAAAGTAAAGTAAAGAAAGAATAGATGAGTGAAAGAATTGAAATCATTATGAAAAGAAAGTTTAAACAGTTATGGTTAACAAATCCACCAAGATGAACACAACGAATAACCACCTCTCCCCTCAAATCATTGAACACATAAGAGTACCACAACATATAACTTTAGAAATGCAGGTCTCAGCATGAGACAGGCACAAAAATGTGGCAGGGTTAAACCATTTAATGAGATCCCAACCCTATCCCTCTACACAATTGGACCTCCATCTACAATACAGATACATGTATAAACAAACAAATTCACTTTCACAAAAAAGTCCACACACTAGCACAAAAAAGAATGACAACATAAACATGGACAAGACAATAGCAGGTTCAGTGAATGCTCATACTTAACTGACTACTACTTGCGGCAGATCAGTGATTTTCTCTGGGTACTCCGGTTTCCTCCACTAATGAAACTGACTGCCACGATATAACTGAAATATTGTTGAAAGTGGCATTAAACACCATAACACTTATCTGACTTCTAGCTATAAGAAGATAGAATCTGTTGGTACTTGTGGATCTTATAACAAAATAAATCATAACTGATACTTGTAACAAAATTAGTATCAATTAGTCATAATGCATGTTTAAATTATTTGTTCATTTGAATATGATTTGCCTATTAAGGTTAGGTATATGGTGTTTAATGCCACTTTCAACAATGTTTCATATTTGCCTATCAATATTGTTTTGCTACCACACCAGGTGGACCAGTTGTCTCTGTAGCCACTCTATCAACAATGCCGTCACATATACCACTACCCCCTATGGTAATGCAAGAGAAAAAGAAAGATGAGAAAGAAAAAGAAGACAAGAAGAAGGCGGCAGAGGAAGATCAGTCTCAGACATTGGAACAACAAGAGAGTATGAAAATCAGTGGAACAAATGCACGACATATGGTCATGCAGAAATTGATGAGAAATTCAGAGGTCTGTTAAATAGCATAGAACAAAAATAAAAAAACAACCTGTTAAATAAAAAAAATTTTAAGATGTGTTATTGTTACTACGCATTAGATAAAGTGTCTAAATATTATTTCAAATTCAGATAAAAATATGAAATCAAAATGATACAACGAAAGACCATAACTCAGTTATGGTCTATTAATGAGGCACAATTGTGGAGAAATAAGGTACAATATATAAGCACGACCAATATCTGTAAATTTCAAAATGGTTGCACAAAATATTTTTAAAAATGCAAAAGTTTTAAATGTGGAAAATAATTTGAATGTTAGTACTAGGTAGTTCTTATTTGTTCTATTCAAATATCTTTAGTGTTCTCTTCATAGAATTATAATACTTCATCATCTTTATATACAGTCACCTACATTAAAAGATCCCCTTTTAATTGTCCTGTTATAGAAGATTTTATATGAATTGAACATCTTTAAGAGGTCACCAGTCTTGTAAGGCCATTTTTATATGCCCGTCTCGAGACGGGCCGTATTATGTGATTGGGTATGGCGGGTGGGCGGGTGTCCACACAGGTTTCCGCACAATAACTTTAGTTCTGTATATCGGATCTTTACCAAACTTGGCCACACGATTCCCCTGTCATTAGGTCAAAGGTGATGGTCACTTACTATAAATAGAATTTTTGACAACAGGGTCGTTTCCACATAACTTTAGTTCTGTATATTGGATCTTTACCAAACTTGACCACATGATTGCCCTGTGGAAGGGGAAGAACCCTATTTATTTTGGGGTCATTAGGCTAAAGGTCAAGGTCACCATTACTATAAATAGAATGTTTTACCGTTTGATAATTTATATAGACGGGCATATTTTGTGGAGCACACATTTCTTGTTTCTTTATCCCAACAGTGACCTCATAATGCAGGTTTGACTGTATAAAGTATTCCTTCTCTAATGAATATTATATTTCATGGTGTTACATTACATAGTTGCCCTTTTCATGATTCTGCACATTGATCTATAAATTGAATATTTCGAAAGGTACAAGAATTCACAATAAACGGTAACGTAATAAAGACTAAAGTGTCTTCAAAATTAATGTAATTCAAAGTTTTTTGTACAAAGTCATTTCATATACAAAAAATTAGTATTAAGATTTTCTTCACACACATATTATCCATCCAGTGGCATCAACTACATGTACTTTAATATTTTAATATTCTATTTCCTTTACAGTGTCATGTCATGGTGTTACGAAATATGGTTGGTCCCGAAGATCTGGATGATGAACTTGAAAGTGAAGTGACGGAAGAATGTGGAAAATTTGGAAATGTCAATCGTGTAATTATTTACCAGGAGAGGCAAGGAGAGGAAGAAGATGCAGAAATTATTGTAAAAATCTTTGTGGAGTTTACTAAACAAATAGGTAAGAGTTTACTAAACAAATTGGTAAATAATGTGTTCAAACTTGTGATAGAAGTTATAAATAAATAGATAAATAACTGACTGATAGTTTTGTATGGTATCTACAGACAGTTTGACATCTGGTCCCCTTAGTGTTTAGTTTGTTGTCTTAACACAGAATTTTAGTTTTATATTTGCAATGTTGTGTCTTTTTCACATGGAGTGTTAGTTGCTATTTGCTCCACTTAAGTGTATTTGCTGTCTGTTCCACTTAGAGTGGTAGTTGCTATTTGCTCCACTTTAGTTTTGCTGACTGTCAGTTCCACTTAGAGTAGTAGTTGATATGTGTTCTCCTTAAGTGTATGCTTGCTGTCTATTCCACTTAAGAGTGGCACTTGATATTTGTTCCTCTTAAGTGTATGCTTGCTGTCTATTCCACTTAGAGTAGTAGTTGATATTTGTTCCCCTTAAGTGTATGCTTGCTGTCTATTCCACTTAGAGTGGTAGTTGATATTTGTTCCTCTTAAGTGTATGCTTGCTGTCTATTCCACTCAGAGTGGTAGTTGATATTTGTTCCTCTTAAGTGTATGCTTGCTGTCTATTCCACTTAGAGTGGTAGTTGATATTTGTTCCTCTTAAGTGTATGCTTGCTGTCTATTCCACTTAGAGTGGTAGTTGATATTTGTTCCCCTTAAGTGTATGCTTGCTGTCTATTCCACTTAGAGTGGTAGTTGATATTTGTTCCTCTTAAGTGTATGCTTGCTGTCTATTCCACTTAGAGTGGTAGTTGATATTTGTTCCCCTTAAGTGTATGCTTGCTGTCTATTCCACTTAAGAGTCGTAGTTGATATTTGTTCCTCTTAAGTGTATGCTTGCTGTCTATTCCACTTAGAGTGGTAGTTGATATTTGTTCCTCTTAAGTGTATGCTTGCTGTCTATTCCACTTAGAGTGGTAGTTGATATTTGTTCCCCTTAAGTGTATGCTTGCTGTCTATTCCACTTAAGAGTCGTAGTTGATATTTGTTCCTCTTAAGTGTATGCTTGCTGTCTATTCCACTTAGAGTGGTAGTTGATATTTGTTCCCCTTAAGTGTATGCTTGCTGTCTATTCCACTTAGAGTGGTAGTTGATATTTGTTCCCCTTAAGTGTATGCTTGCTGTCTATTCCACTTAGAGTGGTAGTTGATATTTGTTCCCCTTAAGTGTATGCTTGCTGTCTATTCCACTTAGAGTGGTAGTTGATATTTGTTCCCCTTAAGTGTATGCTTGCTGTCTATTCCACTTAAGAGTCGTAGTTGATATTTGTTCCCCTTAAGTGTATGCGTGCTGTCTATTCCACTTAGAGTGGTAGTTGATATTTGTTCCTCTTAAGTGTATGCTTGCTGTCTATTCCACTTAGAGTGGTAGTTGATATTTGTTCCCCTTAAGTGTATGCTTGCTGTCTATTCCACTTAGAGTGGTAGTTGATATTTGTTCCCCTTAAGTGTATACTTGCTGTCTATTCCACTTAGAGTGGTAGTTGATATTTGTTCCTCTTAAGTGTATGCTTGCTGTCTATTCCACTTAGAGTGGTAGTTGATATTTGTTCCTCTTAAGTGTATGCTTGCTGTCTATTCCACTTAGAGTGGTAGTTGATATTTGTTCCCCTTAAGTGTATGCTTGCTGTCTATTCCACTTAGAGTGGTAGTTGATATTTGTTCCCCTTAAGTGTATGCATGCTGTCTATTCCACTTAGATTCGTAGTTGATATTTGTTCCCCTTAAGTGTATGCTTGCTGTCTATTCCACTTAGAGTGGTAGTTGATATTTGTTCCCCTTAAGTGTATGCGTGCTGTCTATTCCACTTAGAGTGGTAGTTGATATTTGTTCCTCTTAAGTGTATGCTTGCTGTCTATTCCACTTAGAGTGGTAGTTGATATTTGTTCCTCTTAAGTGTATGCTTGCTGTCTATTCCACTTAGAGTGGTAGTTGATATTTGTTCCTCTTAAGTGTATGCTTGCTGTCTATTCCACTTAGAGTGGTAGTTGATATTTGTTCCCCTTAAGTGTATGCTTGCTGTCTATTCCACTTAGAGTGGTAGTTGATATTTGTTCCTCTTAAGTGTATGCTTGCTGTCTATTCCACTTAGAGTGGTAGTTGATATTTGTTCCCCTTAAGTGTATGCTTGCTGTCTATTCCACTTAAGAGTCGTAGTTGATATTTGTTCCTCTTAAGTGTATGCTTGCTGTCTATTCCACTTAGAGTGGTAGTTGATATTTGTTCCTCTTAAGTGTATGCTTGCTGTCTATTCCACTTAGAGTGGTAGTTGATATTTGTTCCCCTTAAGTGTATGCTTGCTGTCTATTCCACTTAAGAGTCGTAGTTGATATTTGTTCCTCTTAAGTGTATGCTTGCTGTCTATTCCACTTAGAGTGGTAGTTGATATTTGTTCCCCTTAAGTGTATGCTTGCTGTCTATTCCACTTAGAGTGGTAGTTGATATTTGTTCCCCTTAAGTGTATGCTTGCTGTCTATTCCACTTAGAGTGGTAGTTGATATTTGTTCCCCTTAAGTGTATGCTTGCTGTCTATTCCACTTAGAGTGGTAGTTGATATTTGTTCCCCTTAAGTGTATGCTTGCTGTCTATTCCACTTAAGAGTCGTAGTTGATATTTGTTCCCCTTAAGTGTATGCGTGCTGTCTATTCCACTTAGAGTGGTAGTTGATATTTGTTCCTCTTAAGTGTATGCTTGCTGTCTATTCCACTTAGAGTGGTAGTTGATATTTGTTCCCCTTAAGTGTATGCTTGCTGTCTATTCCACCTAGAGTGGTAGTTGATATTTATTTCCCTTAAGTGTATGCTTGCTGTCTATTCCACTTAGAGTGGTAGTTGATATTTGTTCCCCTTAAGTGTATGCTTGCTGTCTATTCCACTTAGAGTGGTAGTTGATATTTGTTCCTCTTAAGTGTATGCTTGCTGTCTATTCCACTTAGAGTGGTAGTTGATATTTGTTCCCCTTAAGTGTATGCTTGCTGTCTATTCCACTTAGAGTGGTAGTTGATATTTGTTCCCCTTAAGTGTATGCTTGCTGTCTATTCCACTTAGAGTGGTAGTTGATATTTGTTCCTCTTAAGTGTATGCTTGCTGTCTATTCCACTTAGAGTGGTAGTTGATATTTGTTCCCCTTAAGTGTATGCTTGCTGTCTATTCCACTTAGAGTGGTAGTTGATATTTGTTCCCCTTAAGTGTATGCTTGCTGTCTATTCCACTTAGAGTGGTAGTTGATATTTGTTCCCCTTAAGTGTATGCTTGCTGTCTATTCCACTTAGAGTGGTAGTTGATATTTGTTCCCCTTAAGTGTATGCCTGCTGTCTATTCCACTTAGTGTGGTAGTTGATATTTGCTCCACTTTAGTTTTGCTGACTGTCAGTTCCACTTAAAGTGGTAGTTGATATTTGTTCCCCTTAAGTGTATGCTTGCTGTCTATTCCACTTAAGAGTGGTAGTTGATATGTGTTCCCCTTAAGTGTATGCTTGCTGTCTATTCCACTTAGAGTAGTAGTTGATATGTGTTCTCCTTAAGTGTATGCTTCCTGTCTATTCCACCTAGAGTGGTAGTTGATATTTATTCCCCTTAAGTGTATGCTTGCTGTCTATTCCACTTAGAGTGGTAGTTGATATTTGTTCCCCTTAAGTGTATGCTTGCTGTCTATTCCACTTAGAGTGTTAGTTGATATTTGTTCCCCTTAAGTGTATGCTTGCTGTCTATTCCACTTAGAGTGGTAGTTGATATTTGTTCCTCTTAAGTGTATGCTTGCTGTCTATTCCACTTAGAGTGGTAGTTGATAGATATTCCCCTTAAGTGTATGCTTGCTGTCTATTCCACTTAGAGTGGTAGTTGATATTTGTTCCCCTTAAGTGTATGCTTGCTGTCTATTCCACTTAGAGTGGTAGTTGATATTTGTTCCCCTTAAGTGTATGCTTGCTGTCTATTCCACTTAGAGTAGTAGTTGATATGTGTTCTCCTTAAGTGTATGCTTGCCGTCTATTCCACTTAAGAGTGGCACTTGATATTTGTTCCTCTTAAGTGTATGCTTGCTGTCTATTCCACTTAGAGTAGTAGTTGATATTTGTTCCCCTTAAGTGTATGCTTGCTGTCTATTCCACTTAGAGTGGTAGTTGATATTTGTTCCTCTTAAGTGTATGCTTGCTGTCTATTCCACTTAGAGTGGTAGTTGATATTTGTTCCTCTTAAGTGTATGCTTGCTGTCTATTCCACTTAGAGTGGTAGTTGATATTTGTTCCCCTTAAGTGTATGCTTGCTGTCTATTCCACTTAAGAGTCGTAGTTGATATTTGTTCCCCTTAAGTGTATGCGTGCTGTCTATTCCACTTAGAGTGGTAGTTGATATTTGTTCCTCTTAAGTGTATGCTTGCTGTCTATTCCACTTAGAGTGGTAGTTGATATTTGTTCCTCTTAAGTGTATGCTTGCTGTCTATTCCACTTAGAGTGGTAGTTGATATTTGTTCCCCTTAAGTGTATGCTTGCTGTCTATTCCACTTAAGAGTCGTAGTTGATATTTGTTCCCCTTAAGTGTATGCGTGCTGTCTATTCCACTTAGAGTGGTAGTTGATATTTGTTCCTCTTAAGTGTATGCTTGCTGTCTATTCCACTTAGAGTGGTAGTTGATATTTGTTCCCCTTAAGTGTATGCTTGCTGTCTATTCCACTTAGAGTGGTAGTTGATATTTGTTCCCCTTAAGTGTATACTTGCTGTCTATTCCACTTAGAGTGGTAGTTGATATTTGTTCCTCTTAAGTGTATGCTTGCTGTCTATTCCACTTAGAGTGGTAGTTGATATTTGTTCCTCTTAAGTGTATGCTTGCTGTCTATTCCACTTAGAGTGGTAGTTGATAGAGTTATTCCCCTTAAGTGTATGCTTGCTGTCTATTCCACTTAGAGTGGTAGTTGATATTTGTTCCCCTTAAGTGTATGCTTGCTGTCTATTCCACTTAGAGTGGTAGTTGATGTTTGTTCCCCTTAAGTGTATGCTTGCTGTCTATTCCCTTTAGAGTGGTAGTTGATATTTGTTCCTCTTAAGTGTATGCTTGCTGTCTATTCCACTTAGAGTGGTAGTTGATATTTGTTCCCCTTAAGTGTATACTTGCTGTCTATTCCACTTAGAGTGGTAGTTGATATTTGTTCCTCTTAAGTGTATGCTTGCTGTCTATTCCACTTAGAGTGGTAGTTGATATTTGTTCCTCTTAAGTGTATGCTTGCTGTCTATTCCACTTAGAGTGGTAGTTGATAGAGTTATTCCCCTTAAGTGTATGCTTGCTGTCTATTCCACTTAGAGTGGTAGTTGATATTTGTTCCCCTTAAGTGTATGCTTACTGTCTATTCCACTTAGAGTGGTAGTTGATGTTTGTTCCCCTTAAGTGTATGCTTGCTGTCTATTCCCTTTAGAGTGGTAGTTGATATTTGTTCCTCTTAAGTGTATGCTTGCTGTCTATTCCACTTAGAGTGGTAGTTGATATGTGTTCCCCTTAAGTGTATGCATGCTGTCTATTCCACTTAGAGTGGTAGTTGATAGAGTTATTCCCCTTAAGTGTATGCTTGCTGTCTATTCCACTTAGAGTGGTAGTTGATATTTGTTCCCCTTAAGTGTATGTTTGCTGTCTATTCCACTTAGAGTGGTAGTTGATGTTTGTTCCCCTTAAGTGTATGCTTGCTGTCTATTCCCTTTAGAGTGGTAGTTGATATTTGTTCCTCTTAAGTGTATGCTTGCTGTCTATTCCACTTAGAGTGGTAGTTGATATGTGTTCCCCTTAAGTGTATGCATGCTGTCTATTCCACTTAGAGTGGTAGTTGATATTTGTTCCCCTTAAGTGTATGCATGCTGTCTATTCCACTTAGAGTGGTAGTTGATATTTGTTCCCCTTAAGTGTATGCTTGCTGTCTATTCCACTTAGAGTGGTAGTTGATATTTGTTCCCCTTAAGTGTATGCTTGCTGTCTATTCCACTTAGAGTGGTAGTTGATATGTGTTCCCCTTAAGTGTATGCATGCTGTCTATTCCACTTAGAGTGGTAGTTGATATTTGTTCCTCTTAAGTGTATGCTTGCTGTCTATTCCACTTAAGAGTGGTAGTTGATATTTATTCCCCTTAAGTGTATGCTTGCTGTCTATTCCACTTGAGTGGTAGTTGATATTTGTTCCCCTTAAGTGTATGCTTGCTGTCTATTCCACTTAGAATGGTAGTTGATATTTGTTCCCCGTAAATGTATGCTTGCTGTCTATTCCACTTAGAGTGGAAGTTGATATTTGTTCCCCTTAAGTGTATGCTTGCTGTCTATTCCACTTAGAGTGGTAGTTGATATTTGTTCCCCGTAAGTGTATGCTTGCTGTCTATTCCACTTAGAGTGGTAGTTGATATTTGTTCCCCTTAAGTGTATGCTTGCTGTCTATTCCACTTAGAGTGGTAGTTGATAGAGTTATTCCCCTTAAGTGTATGCTTGCTGTCTATTCCACTTAGAGTGGTAGATATTTGTTCCCCTTAAGTGTATGCTTGCTGTCTATTCCACTTAGAGTGGTAGTTGATGTTTGTTCCCCTTAAGTGTATGCTTGCTGTCTATTCCCTTTAGAGTGGTAGTTGATATTTGTTCCTCTTAAGTGTATGCTTGCTGTCTATTCCACTTAGAGTGGTAGTTGATATTTGTTCCTCTTAAGTGTATGCTTGCTGTTTATTCCACTTAGAGTGGTAGTTGATATTTGTTCCCCTTAAGTGTATGCATGCTGTCTATTCCACTTAGAGTGGTAGTTGATATTTGTTCCCCTTAAGTGTATGCTTGCTGTCTATTCCACTTAGAGTGGTAGTTGATATTTGTTCCCCTTAAGTGTATGCTTGCTGTCTATTCCACTTAGAGTGGTAGTTGATATTTGTTCCCCTTAAGTGTATGCTTGCTGTCTATTCCACTTAGAGTAGTAGTTGATATTTGTTCCTCTTAAGTGTATGCTTGCTGTCTATTCCACTTAGAGTGGTAGTTGATATTTGTTCCCCGTAATTGTATGCTTGCTGTCTATTCCACTTAGAGTGGTAGTTGATATTTGTTCCCCTTAAGTGTATGCTTGCTGTCTATTCCACTTAGAGTGGTAGTTGATATTTGTTCCCCTTAAGTGTATGCTTGCTGTCTATTCCACTTAGAGTGGTAGTTGATATTTGTTCCCCTTAAGTGTATGCTTGCTGTCTATTCCACTTAGAGTGGTAGTTGATATTTGTTCCCCTTAAGTGTATGCTTGCTGTCTATTCCACTTAGAGTGGTAGTTGATATTTGTTCCCCTTAAGTGTATGCCTGCTGTCTATTCCACTTAGTGTGGTAGTTGATATTTGCTCCACTTTAGTTTTGCTGACTGTCAGTTCCACTTAAAGTGGTAGTTGATATTTGTTCCCCTTAAGTGTATGCTTGCTGTCTATTCCACTTAAGAGTGGTAGTTGATATGTGTTCCCCTTAAGTGTATGCTTGCTGTCTATTCCACTTAGAGTAGTAGTTGATATGTGTTCTCCTTAAGTGTATGCTTCCTGTCTATTCCACCTAGAGTGGTAGTTGATATTTATTCCCCTTAAGTGTATGCTTGCTGTCTATTCCACTTAGAGTGGTAGTTGATATTTGTTCCCCTTAAGTGTATGCTTGCTGTCTATTCCACTTAGAGTGTTAGTTGATATTTGTTCCCCTTAAGTGTATGCTTGCTGTCTATTCCACTTAGAGTGGTAGTTGATATTTGTTCCTCTTAAGTGTATGCTTGCTGTCTATTCCACTTAGAGTGGTAGTTGATAGATATTCCCCTTAAGTGTATGCTTGCTGTCTATTCCACTTAGAGTGGTAGTTGATATTTGTTCCCCTTAAGTGTATGCTTGCTGTCTATTCCACTTAGAGTGGTAGTTGATATTTGTTCCCCTTAAGTGTATGCTTGCTGTCTATTCCACTTAGAGTAGTAGTTGATATGTGTTCTCCTTAAGTGTATGCTTGCCGTCTATTCCACTTAAGAGTGGCACTTGATATTTGTTCCTCTTAAGTGTATGCTTGCTGTCTATTCCACTTAGAGTAGTAGTTGATATTTGTTCCCCTTAAGTGTATGCTTGCTGTCTATTCCACTTAGAGTGGTAGTTGATATTTGTTCCTCTTAAGTGTATGCTTGCTGTCTATTCCACTTAGAGTGGTAGTTGATATTTGTTCCTCTTAAGTGTATGCTTGCTGTCTATTCCACTTAGAGTGGTAGTTGATATTTGTTCCCCTTAAGTGTATGCTTGCTGTCTATTCCACTTAAGAGTCGTAGTTGATATTTGTTCCCCTTAAGTGTATGCGTGCTGTCTATTCCACTTAGAGTGGTAGTTGATATTTGTTCCTCTTAAGTGTATGCTTGCTGTCTATTCCACTTAGAGTGGTAGTTGATATTTGTTCCTCTTAAGTGTATGCTTGCTGTCTATTCCACTTAGAGTGGTAGTTGATATTTGTTCCCCTTAAGTGTATGCTTGCTGTCTATTCCACTTAAGAGTCGTAGTTGATATTTGTTCCCCTTAAGTGTATGCGTGCTGTCTATTCCACTTAGAGTGGTAGTTGATATTTGTTCCTCTTAAGTGTATGCTTGCTGTCTATTCCACTTAGAGTGGTAGTTGATATTTGTTCCCCTTAAGTGTATGCTTGCTGTCTATTCCACTTAGAGTGGTAGTTGATATTTGTTCCCCTTAAGTGTATACTTGCTGTCTATTCCACTTAGAGTGGTAGTTGATATTTGTTCCTCTTAAGTGTATGCTTGCTGTCTATTCCACTTAGAGTGGTAGTTGATATTTGTTCCTCTTAAGTGTATGCTTGCTGTCTATTCCACTTAGAGTGGTAGTTGATAGAGTTATTCCCCTTAAGTGTATGCTTGCTGTCTATTCCACTTAGAGTGGTAGTTGATATTTGTTCCCCTTAAGTGTATGCTTGCTGTCTATTCCACTTAGAGTGGTAGTTGATGTTTGTTCCCCTTAAGTGTATGCTTGCTGTCTATTCCCTTTAGAGTGGTAGTTGATATTTGTTCCTCTTAAGTGTATGCTTGCTGTCTATTCCACTTAGAGTGGTAGTTGATATTTGTTCCCCTTAAGTGTATACTTGCTGTCTATTCCACTTAGAGTGGTAGTTGATATTTGTTCCTCTTAAGTGTATGCTTGCTGTCTATTCCACTTAGAGTGGTAGTTGATATTTGTTCCTCTTAAGTGTATGCTTGCTGTCTATTCCACTTAGAGTGGTAGTTGATAGAGTTATTCCCCTTAAGTGTATGCTTGCTGTCTATTCCACTTAGAGTGGTAGTTGATATTTGTTCCCCTTAAGTGTATGCTTACTGTCTATTCCACTTAGAGTGGTAGTTGATGTTTGTTCCCCTTAAGTGTATGCTTGCTGTCTATTCCCTTTAGAGTGGTAGTTGATATTTGTTCCTCTTAAGTGTATGCTTGCTGTCTATTCCACTTAGAGTGGTAGTTGATATGTGTTCCCCTTAAGTGTATGCATGCTGTCTATTCCACTTAGAGTGGTAGTTGATAGAGTTATTCCCCTTAAGTGTATGCTTGCTGTCTATTCCACTTAGAGTGGTAGTTGATATTTGTTCCCCTTAAGTGTATGTTTGCTGTCTATTCCACTTAGAGTGGTAGTTGATGTTTGTTCCCCTTAAGTGTATGCTTGCTGTCTATTCCCTTTAGAGTGGTAGTTGATATTTGTTCCTCTTAAGTGTATGCTTGCTGTCTATTCCACTTAGAGTGGTAGTTGATATGTGTTCCCCTTAAGTGTATGCATGCTGTCTATTCCACTTAGAGTGGTAGTTGATATTTGTTCCCCTTAAGTGTATGCATGCTGTCTATTCCACTTAGAGTGGTAGTTGATATTTGTTCCCCTTAAGTGTATGCTTGCTGTCTATTCCACTTAGAGTGGTAGTTGATATTTGTTCCCCTTAAGTGTATGCTTGCTGTCTATTCCACTTAGAGTGGTAGTTGATATGTGTTCCCCTTAAGTGTATGCATGCTGTCTATTCCACTTAGAGTGGTAGTTGATATTTGTTCCTCTTAAGTGTATGCTTGCTGTCTATTCCACTTAAGAGTGGTAGTTGATATTTATTCCCCTTAAGTGTATGCTTGCTGTCTATTCCACTTGAGTGGTAGTTGATATTTGTTCCCCTTAAGTGTATGCTTGCTGTCTATTCCACTTAGAATGGTAGTTGATATTTGTTCCCCGTAAATGTATGCTTGCTGTCTATTCCACTTAGAGTGGAAGTTGATATTTGTTCCCCTTAAGTGTATGCTTGCTGTCTATTCCACTTAGAGTGGTAGTTGATATTTGTTCCCCGTAAGTGTATGCTTGCTGTCTATTCCACTTAGAGTGGTAGTTGATATTTGTTCCCCTTAAGTGTATGCTTGCTGTCTATTCCACTTAGAGTGGTAGTTGATAGAGTTATTCCCCTTAAGTGTATGCTTGCTGTCTATTCCACTTAGAGTGGTAGATATTTGTTCCCCTTAAGTGTATGCTTGCTGTCTATTCCACTTAGAGTGGTAGTTGATGTTTGTTCCCCTTAAGTGTATGCTTGCTGTCTATTCCCTTTAGAGTGGTAGTTGATATTTGTTCCTCTTAAGTGTATGCTTGCTGTCTATTCCACTTAGAGTGGTAGTTGATATTTGTTCCTCTTAAGTGTATGCTTGCTGTTTATTCCACTTAGAGTGGTAGTTGATATTTGTTCCCCTTAAGTGTATGCATGCTGTCTATTCCACTTAGAGTGGTAGTTGATATTTGTTCCCCTTAAGTGTATGCTTGCTGTCTATTCCACTTAGAGTGGTAGTTGATATTTGTTCCCCTTAAGTGTATGCTTGCTGTCTATTCCACTTAGAGTGGTAGTTGATATTTGTTCCCCTTAAGTGTATGCTTGCTGTCTATTCCACTTAGAGTAGTAGTTGATATTTGTTCCTCTTAAGTGTATGCTTGCTGTCTATTCCACTTAGAGTGGTAGTTGATATTTGTTCCCCGTAATTGTATGCTTGCTGTCTATTCCACTTAGAGTGGTAGTTGATATTTGTTCCCCTTAAGTGTATGCTTGCTGTCTATTCCACTTAAGAGTGGTAGTTGATATTTGTTCCTCTTAAGTGTATGCTTGCTGTCTATTCCACTTAGAGTGGTAGTTGATATTTGTTCCCCGTAAGTGTATGCTTGCTGTCTATTCCACTTAGAGTGGTAGTTGATATTTGTTCCCCTTAAGTGTATGCTTGCTGTCTATTCCACTTAAGAGTGGTAGTTGATATTTGTTCCTCTTAAGTGTATGCTTGCTGTCTATTCCACTTAGAGTGGTAGTTGATATTTGTTCCCCGTAAGTGTATGCTTGCTGTCTATTCCACTTAGAGTGGTAGTTGATATTTGTTCCCCGTAAGTGTATGCTTGCTGTCTATTCCACTTAGAGTGGTAGTTGATATTTGTTCCCCTTAAGTGTATGCTTGCTGTCTATTCCACTTAGAGTGGTAGTTGATATTTGTTCCCCTTAAGTGTATGCTTGCTGTCTATTCCACTTAGAGTGGTAGTTGATATTTGTTCCCCTTAAGTGTATGCTTGCTGTCTATTCCACTTAGAGTGGTAGTTGATATTTGTTCCCCTTAAGTGTATGCTTGCTGTCTATTCCACTTAGAGTAGTAGTTGATATTTGTTCCTCTTAAGTGTATGCTTGCTGTCTGTTCCACTTAGAGTGGTAGTTGATATTTGTTCCCCTTAAGTGTATGCTTGCTGTCTATTCCACTTAGAGTGGTAGTTGATATTTGATCCACATGAGTTGGTTGGCTGTCTGTTCCACTTAGTGTTGTAGTTCACTGTTTTCCGGTTAAGAGTGTAGATTATCTACTCCACTAATGTGTGTCACTTAAGTATGAAATCTGCTTCACTGAGAGTCTTAGTTTGAGTCAAACAAGATTTCACGACCACTTTGAGTCAAACAGAAACCTCAAGACCATTTTAGATTCATAAACAAGTACTGGTATCTAGGTATGTATCCTGTTGATTTTTATTCAGGTGAATTTAGTAGTTGGGAGATTCAGACTCTTCCAGGACTACAAATAGGTTGTAATTGTTCAAAATAAGATAATGGGCACTTTTTAAAAAAATGGCTCCTACTGCTATAGCTGTCTAATTTACTCATTTTTATGATTTTATTGGATCTAAATAGTTCAAAAGATCTGTAATGATTTGATGTTTGTTACTGCAAAGATATCTAGAATAACAAAAAAAATATGTCCAAAAAACATGTCAAAATTGTCAGGAGTGTAACCCTTTTTTGTGACACTTTAAAAAATCCTTAATTTTCAACAACCTACCACAGTGCTAAATCAAACAATATGTTATCAAAATCTATTTCATCACAAACTTTGATATGTTAACATACTTTAAGATAGCAATAGATCATGCTTCACATTTATCATTGCATAAAAATATGGCTTTGTAAAAAAGATGTACCTAGTCAGGAGTGCAACAAACATTTATGCAAGTTTTCCTAAATTATATTGTAGAAATGTTGTCTTTTAGTTTTCAAAGATATGGGGCATAAATAAATATTAATACATCATTGCTGCTTCAAAACCATAGTTAAAGGATACACTAAAATCAGTAGTAAGGCCAAGAATGTCACATTAAAGGCAGCACCCTCAAATGTCAGGAGTGCAACATTTGATATTTTCTGAGACATATTTTCTTTTAATTGTAACTAAAATCACATTTGTCTTTCTATTTCAACAGAGACTGACCAAGAGAACAGATAAAACCCATTTACCTGTTTGAGATACATAAAATATCTCTCACAGAAGCATTTGACTCATGTCGGGAGTGCAACTAGTTTTAAGTGATCTTCTACACAGTCTAAATTATAGCTTTTTATATGGATGATTTAAATAAAATGAGATTCTGTCAAGTTTAGAATAATGTTTGAAAAAATTAAAAGTGCCAATAGCATTTTATGTGCTTTTAATTTTATGTAATAAAACATTTTTGTTCATTTTAAATGGTCTCATGCTTTAATATCTATTAGGTATTAATACTAGACATTCTCTGACAAGGGAACATGTTTTCTAGGTTCATTAGCTATTGGAGATTAATTGACTGGATAAAGTTTATGATAAATGCATTTATCTATTTTCTTACAGATAATTTATGGTTGACCATGTAAATGTTGCACTCCTGACATAAATATTTAAAAATCATTGAAATTTGATATAATCAATTTTCTAAGTATCCAAAAAATACTTGTAATTGTACATTATACATCTATTTTCAATATTAATTTAGATTAATACATGTTTTAAATGTTTTTGTATAGTATATATCAAAAATAAGTTGGAATTTTCAAGAAGTATGGCTGTAAGCAAGTTACAAATAACTGGAAAAATGTTACTTTAAGAAACAATTATCATTAAAACTTGGTAAAACTAATGCTTGAAAGAACACCAACTGATTTTTTTCCCCTGTGAATTGTTTTTAAGTTAATAACTCTTCTTTTTCTTGATGGCAATATAATGTCAGGAGTGCAACATGTCCTGATAAAATAGTACCATTGATAAAATAATGATAATTTATAATAAATTGCCTTTTCTAGCCTATAAAAATATTCTAATTATTTATTTATGATTTATCTAATATATTAGAGTGGTATAATACAAATTTTCAAATGTACATAATTAAAAATATTGCTGCTAAAACTGGGTATTAAAGAAGTGGTATGGCAAAAAATTGTTACAAATTTCCAAATATTGTCATTTCTGTACAAATATTTCATTGAAAACGGGTAAAAATTATTGTATGAGTTAACAGTAACATCACTGTTCAATGTTGGTATTTTAAAATGTGATATTTTCTTCTTTTTTTTCTTTATTATAAATTTATAAAATGTCAGGAGTGCAACAAAAATAGACAAAATGTTTTTTCTACAACCAATTATTTTGTGATCGTTCAAAGAATCAATGTTATTATTTTTTTACAAATGGCTACTTATCTTTAAAGTTTGAAAATTTTGCTGTCTTAAGTAAAAATATTCATTATTGTTTTGATAATAAAAACTTTATCAGGTAGATTGGACAAAAATATTGAGAATTTTTCATAAAAAATAGCTTTTAAGAAAAACTACAACTACTAATAACCCAATATTTTGCACAAAAAGTCATTTATATCAGTTGCATTGTTTGAGAAACCATTATACAAAATAATTGAGACTAAAGATTGTTTAACTGATATAGAATAAGTAGGTGTTTTACATGTTTTTTATGCCAATTTGTGTTCAATAAAAGGTTCTTAAAAATTTATTGCTTATCTGTTCATAGTTTCTTTCTTGTTTCATTTACTTCAATGTATACAACATTGAAAATTATCAGCAGAAAGTTTTTAGGAGTGAGTTTAATTTGGACATTTTTTTCACATGTTGGAGCCATTTTTTTTTAAACAGCCCTAATCAGAAAAATATAATTTTCTTCTAAACTGCCATTATAAATCTGATTAAGTATATCAATTTGTATACAATGGAATCTGTCTTAATTCGACACACCAAGGGACCAGGGAAATGTGTTGGATTGTACAGGATGTCTGAATACTCAGGTTTTATTTTAGTTAACAGAAATTCTTTGGAACCATCAATTTTGTCCGATGTCACAGGATGTTGGAAAACTCAGGTGTCTCTGATTGCACAAGTTCTACTGTCTTGTTGAAAACTCAGGTGTCTGATTGCACAAGTTCTACTGTCTTGTTGAAAACTCAGGTGTCTGATTGCACAAGTTCTACCGTCTTGTTGAAAACTCAGGTGTCTGATTGCACAAGTTCTACCGTCTTGTTGAAAACTCAGGTGTCTGATTGCACAAGTTCTACTGTCTTGTTGAAAACTCAGGTGTCTGATTGCACAAGTTCTACTGTCTTGTTGAAAACTCAGGTGTCTGATTGCACAAGTTCTACTGTCTTGTTGAAAACTCAGGTGTCTGATTGCACAAGTTCTACTGTCTTGTTGAAAACTCAGGTGTCTGATTGCACAAGTTCTACTGTCTTGTTGAAAACTCAGGTGTCTGATTGCACAAGTTCTACTGTCTTGTTGAAAACTCAGGTGTCTGATTGCACAAGTTCTACTGTCTTGTTGAAAACTCAGGTGTCTGATTGCACAAGTTCTACTGTCTTGTTGAAAACTCAGGTGTCTGATTGCACAAGTTCTACTGTCTTGTTGAAAACTCAGGTGTCTGATTGCACAAGTTCTACTGTCTTGTTGAAAACTCAGGTGTCTGATTGCACAAGTTCTACTGTCTTGTTGAAAACTCAGGTGTCTGATTGCACAAGTTCTACTGTATATGTAAAAAAGAACAGTTTCAACTTTATTTTGTCAGTATAGACTTTCAGAGCATTGCATAATTAAGTATACATTAGAAAGAACATAGTTATTTTACAATTTCTTTTCTTTCTTCTTTATTACAGAAGTTGATAGGGCCTGTTCATCATTAAATGGGAGATATTTTGGTGGAAGAATTGTCACAGCAGAGAAATATGACCAAGATTTATTTGAAGCCAAAGATTTATCAGGATGATAGTTTGTGTCCATTTTGTTTTTTTGACTACAGTCATAATATTGCAATTAGTTGTACTGACTAATGATGTTAAGGATTATGGGTAAAGTGATTCAGTGTGTGGATTTGAAAATTGTGAAAATAAAAGGACAGGTAGTGTAAAAGAAAGTTTGTTCATTGAATGAGGATTCGTGACTTTGATATAAACAGTTCACAAATTTCATGCAGAAATCTACTAATTGTAAATGTAAAAGGCAAGCAGTTTCATTTGTAATATACAGTCAAACCTGCCCAATGCAGCCACCTGTATTAAAAGGCCACCTTTTTCTTGGCCTGTCATGGAAAATTTCACATGAGGTAAACCTCTTTTAAGAGGTCACCTGTCTTATAAGGCCACTTTTTCTTTGTCCCAAAGGTGACCTCTAAATACAAGTGTGACTGTAATTGCAAAATTTGGTGGTCATATTATGGTCATATGACAGTTCTGTTGTCTTTGACAAATATTACTTTTCATGCTACATACCTTTCGACCCCCTTTATCGATTTCATATTACAGTCAAACCTACTTTAGTGACCACTTCTATCAAGCAATAACTTGTATTATGTGACTTCAAATTTTATTTCCCTTTACAGTGCATTTCATATCAATTCCACCTGTAATAAGCGACCACCTGTCTTTGATCATATTTCACTGTTTCCTTTTGAAGGTCACATAAAATAATATTATCAGAATACTTGTTAGGTTTGTATTTGGGTGTTTTGATCCCTATTGCTTTCCTAACAAGCAAACCATATTATTTGAATGCAAGAGTCTTAAATATGAAAGGGTTTCTCTCTTCAAATTTGTTTTAAGCATTTAGGATCCAGTAACAAACTTGATATTATGTCCACTCTTATTTGGTTATACTTCACACTAACATGCTTAATCCAAATTGTTTTTTTAATTTTTATTTCATATATATGTATTCTATAAAATCATTGTTTCATTTTGTGTTATTTCATCATGTTACATTTTATATTCATATGGGTCATTTTTGTCTTCAATGTTTCACTTAGCAACATGATCATTTTGAAAAGTAAGCCATTGACAAAAAAAACTTGTAACTATCGTTGATTGATTCTTTTTTTTTCCATATTGAATTGTTCAAATAGATAAAAAAAAAATATGTTCTTTATATTGAAATGGTGGGAATAATTATAATTTCAAAAAATAAATATTAAAAATTTCTCAGATAATGCATGTTACAGAATTGTCGATCTCATCAAACTTGCTTTTAATATTTTTCTTGGTCAAAATGCTATAAAAAGATACAGTAGCCCTTTTCACAAAAAAATTGTCTTAAGTGTAAAACTAAGATTAAAAAGAGTTTCGCAAAAATACTAACGATAATCTTAAGTGTAAAAATAGTCCTAACTTTACGTGTAAAACTACCCTGTCGTAAGTGTAAAATTTTGATCGTAAGAGAAATATTTGTCTTGTCTTTTATCGTAAGTGAAGAAAAAAATAAAAAGATGGACGATTCATTGGCGCTTCGGCTTGAAAATGAGAGAGCAATTCACCGTTAGCACATTTTCTCTGACCGTATGACAAACCTTATTACACATATTGATAAATGTTTATTGAAATAAATCTGGTTTAATACAAACAGATGCTACAAATGATATTGTTGTCAACTCCTTTTTGGCGTGACTAATAACAGAGTCTATAATGATGCATTCCGTACATTTAACTTTTCAATGCAGCAAAGTGTATCGTTTACATATTAACACGTAACTACCATATAACACAAACAAATTAGGATAATTCTTTCAATTTTAGATTTGAAAATTGGGAACGGTCGACAATCGAAAAGACTACTTGCCAACATGGGGAGAGTTCTTCTTTTCCCTTATTTTTTTTTTTTTTTTTTAATAAAACACGAATAGGGATTTTCTTCTAGACATCAACTCCGCTTACAAAAGTTTTGTATGAGCAGCCGTTTTAGAAGTTTCTGGATGCAATAATATCGTTTCGATATTGCTTTTATATTTGTAATATAATTTATTAATTTCTGGCAACTTCGATGATCATCGGACACTCTGGTAATACATGTGTACATTCTTCCGTTATATTAATATATAACAGGGATATTTTTCGTCTTCATGATTGATCGATGATAAGCACATCTAAATTTGGGTTTTCTGAAAAAAAATCGGGATAAATTTTTCATCAGTTATAGATTAAAGCTTTCCTTTAATTTTACTTTCATATGTTAAGTTTTACTACATGGATAAATAGTGTTAAATCATAGAACATCATGTAATTTACTTCAAATTTATCAAAATAGCTATATATATATTTACGAAATCATTGCTAAATCAAACTCATTGAGATTGTTTAATACAAAAAATATACCAAACATATATTCCTTCCTCTTGTAAAGTTTTATTCAAAATCTTTAATGATTCGACAAGCAGATTAATATTACTAGTATTTGTTCCAGAAAGATGATTTGACTTGAATATTAATAAAGATGGCATGTTACATATAAAAATTCATTGGTTTATTATTCCAACACTTGATTTTTTAAAATATGCATCATAACTTCTTGCTATACTTGTGATTTTCAATCGGACGGCTTGTTTTTGTAAATGCAGACGCGATAGAAAACCCGTTGTTATGGTAACATCATAACATAAAAAATGCTTAAATTAGTGCCGGGAATGTTTTATAGAATATGTTTATTTTTATTTTTATTTTGTATGAGCATCAGAAACACTAGAATTTCGCATTTCTAGATTTTTTAAATGTCATTCATTAGTTCGATTTAAATACTTTCCTTAGTTTGTGTACATTCTCTGAGACTGTCTGTGATAAAGGGACCACTTTGGTCTTCTTGTTTTTTATGTTTTCTTAGAAATCGTAGTTCATATAATATTGTTCAATGAAAATGAAACTAGGTTGCTAAGGAAGATGGTTTATGGTGTTTAACGTCCCTTTCAACAGTATTTCAGTTATATCGTGGCAGTCAGTTTGATTGGTGGAGGAAAAAAGTCACTGACAAACTTTATCATATAATGTTGAATCGAGCACACCTAAGGAAGAATTTTTTATCATAAGTGTAATTTTAGTCTAAGATTAAAATTTGTCGTAAGATAATCTGTGAAAATGACTTAGGAATTGTCGTAGTATTAATCGTAAGTGAAAAAGTTAAGATTATACTTTAATACAGATATTTAAAGTTAAGATTAAATTTTTGTACCGTTCAAGCAAAGAATTTCATACTTTTTGTTGTGAGAATATTATTATGCTAAAAAAAAAATTGAATTTTTAAAATTTTTATACATTAAAAAAATAAAAGTTTATATGTGTAAGCAGATGTTTTGGACATTGCTCATTTTCTTGTTTCTAATATGGTTAATCCTATATGCAAATTTTGGTAAAAAAAAAACAAAAAACAAACTCATTTTAATTTGTTAACTTGTGCATGAAATAGATTTGCTCTCATCAGGCAAACAAAGACAAGAGATTCGACGAACTCGTGACATATTCTCAGTTTTCAGAATTTTACTGTGAAATTAAGGGTGTTTCTTTTAATTAAAAGAAGGGATATAAGAATACACAATGGTAATATATTAACAGGATGTGATAATTTTATTATTTTAAGCTTAATTTGAAATAGTTTAGTATACTAAATTTAATCTCTAGTGAAAGGACACCTAATATTCTGCACTGATATTTGTATATAAAGATTCTTTTAGCCAAAAAAGTTTGCTATGCATTGTGACCCACATTTTGTTTTCAGAAACTGATGATGTCTTACTTTTGTACTTTCACAGGTTGGCAGAAAAATTTCAACTGGGAAGGAAATATATAATTTTTAACTTTGTTGATTGAGGTGTGATAGATAATCACATTTGAAAAAAAAATTGAATTTTAATCAGCTCATTGTCATTTAATCATCTTTCACACACATGTGCCAGTGTAAAACATGCATTTTTTCATGTTATTGAATTGAGTCATTCTACACAATCAAGTTTTTGTTTTTTACAATATCATTGAAATCATCCTCATAATATATTCTCTAAATGAGTTGGTCATTGGTTTGACTACCGGTAACAATTTGTGAAATTAATACATATATGTATCTTTTGCATTATTTCTTTTTGTTTATTGTTATGAAGGAATAGTGTAATAAACTTACATGAATTTTATTTTGTTGATATATATATATATATACATGTAGAGGCCATATTACTCTTAATATGATTCGAAACCTTAACAAATTAATTACACTTATTTGTCTTGGGGAGGCTGTCATGTTCGTAGATTTACAACTACCTATGCAATCAGTACCTATCACCACTAACGTTTGAATCCCACTCATGGCAAGGAGTACTCAATACAAATTTTTGGAATAGTTTTTCAGTGACTTGCGTAGGTATGACCGCCACATTCCTTGCAGTAAAAGAAAACTTAGCATAGCACCAAAATGAGCAATAGATGTTGGTAATGGTCATTGGTCACTCATTTCAAGACAAAATTGCCAGACCCTATCCATTATTCCATTCCAGTTGTGGCAATTTGTGAATTCCAATGCCTCCTGTTTAGCTCACCTGATGCAATGGACCATGTGGTATGATGTTGTCGTCATCACTACATGTTCAACATCATATTCGTATGTTAGCATCTTTTTTTCTGAAGCTACTGTGACAAAATGAGGAAACTTTGATAGATCTCATCAGAATTTGTTATTTTGATGTAAATTGGCATGGCCAATCAGAACCAGTGATAAAAAAGGGAAAAGAGGAAATGTCCCGCACTCCCTCACTTGTGAATGATACTTCTACATCTCTTATAATGTCTTATAGGAAAGAACTATTATTCTTTCGAAATTCTGTGTGACCTTTGGATCCCACATCGACAATGGTCTTTGCTTTTGCTTAGGCATCATATCTGTCATTTCAAGATGCTGTATCAAAAACTTCACAATTTAATCTGGATCAAAACAGTATTGACAATGACATTTAGGGATACTAACAACATTCTCCTAGATAAAATTACCAATGATATGGAGGTTCATGTACAATATGGGGGACATACTTCTCCGATTCTATAAATGTCTCATAAAGCAGTGATTAGCTGAACTCGACATGATAAAATTGTGAACATTTGTAAAATTTTCTTGAAAGAGGGATTGATTGTTCCTCAACATCAATTGAACAAATTTTAGGCAAAATCATGGCAAGAACAAGTTATGTTTTGATGAAATGAAGATGGTATCTGTTTTGTACCAGTTGGATTTTTATAGTGTAAAGTTCACACATAGATGGACTACTGCCCCATTCTGACTGAAACAACTATTTTTGTATGTACTCCTTGATCCTGCATGATTAACGGAGAAGCAACAAATGCTAATTTTTTATAGTCTGGTGGGATTCAAACACGTAATCTACATATACAGTACTCGAGGGGAAAACTCTTTGTACTAGACCAACACGCTTAATTGGATCTGTATAGTGCTATCTCACTGAAACAACAATCCGCGGGTAGCCATGTCGCTCCTCTCGGATACATTATCTTGATTCCGAGCCAACCAGTCTTTGCTCTTACTCCTTAATGCTGTATTCTTAACGGAGAAGCAGCAAGTACTAATTTTATAGCCTTTGGTTTCACTAAACTGGAACGGTCTACCGCACTCGAGGCTAGCACTCTTTAACCATTGCACAACCGATGCGGATACATGTCGGGTGAAAACTAGTATATCTTAAACATTTTTACAGGACTTGGATAGTTCTGCATTTATAATAATCATAACGTAAAATAGGTTTTCTTCTAGATATTTTTTAGTTGTATATAGATTTCTATCTGTATTTATCTGCATTGTCTTGTAATACATATCAGAATGTTGATGGAACAAGTGTATTATGGATTGGATGAAGATTAGAGTGAGTGAGTGATTGTTATTTAACGACAACTCAGCAATTTTTCAGCTATATCATAGCGTCAACAAGTTAATTTTCAATTAGATGATTGAAGATTAGAGTGAGTGAAGGAGTGATTGTTGTTTAACGCCAACTCAGCAATTTTCAGCTATATCATGGCAAGAACAAGTTAATATTAAATGAGATGATGATGTTGATTTACGGGTTCTGATTACCCCTTGTTCTAGACCAACACGCTGAGTTGGATTTTTATAGTGCTGAAACAACAGTCTGCGGATAGACATGTCGCTCCACTCGGACACATTATTCTGATTCCGAGCCAACCAGTCTTTGCTCATACTCCTTAATGCTGCGTGCTTAGCGGAGAAGCAACAAATACCAATTTTATAGTCTTTGGTTTTACCCACCCAGGGCTCGAACCCACGATCTACCGCACTCAATGCGAGCACGCTAACCATTACACCACCGATGCGGTTTTTGAAGATTAGAATCTGGACCTTAATTGCAAAGCTGTAAACATGAAGTAAAATCTTTTCCAGTTTGCAAGATAAAATCATGTTTCTTAGAGATCACATATCTTGTCGCCAGTCAAATTTAATTTTGCTATCATCAAATCTCCAATTGAGACGGCAACTCTTCAAAT
Source organism: Bathymodiolus brooksi (assembly GCA_963680875.1). NCBI lineage: Eukaryota > Metazoa > Mollusca > Bivalvia > Mytilida > Modiolidae > Bathymodiolus > Bathymodiolus brooksi. The sequence continues at coordinate 51,211,520 of OY804577.1, forward strand.
ACATCCACAAGTGTAATATATTACAAAATTATAGCGTTTTGGTGATGTCAATACATGCGTTTATAAACAGGACGAAGTCTGAGGTCAATATATTTCATGGGTCAACAACAACACTGTTAAGAAGAGTTTGAAGATACCTAAGGGGTAATCAGAACCCGTAAATCAAAGGACAGATAACATACAATGTACATGTAATTGCAAAAAAAGAACAAACAAGATCTACAAAACGCTACACACACACACAGAAAACAAGATCGAGCAACACGAACCCCACTAAAAATCGGGGGTGAACTCATGTGCTCCAGTAGTGTAGCCAGTTCCTGTTCCACTAGTGACACCTGTCATGTTACTCTAGTTACAAAGCTGGCGATAAGTCATGAATGAGGAAAGGACAGGTAAGTGCTTACGACAAGTGGAACATATCTGTGGTCATTTATGGGAGAATTGCAATCATCTCTTTTGTTGTCAAGTTTAATCATGTGAATGAAAGCTCCATTTCCAAACAAAAACACATTATTTCATATATATTCTTAGTGATCTAAGGTATGTACATATTTATTTTTGATAAGACTCAGTTTATATGTGTTAGATAATTGAATTATGTGACATGAAATGACAAATAACAGTTTTTAAATACATGTAATATGATATTATAATAATAAGAAATATTGTTGATTGCTATGTGTCTAAATGGGATGTTATATGGATATCACTGATGTTGACTTGGCCTTCCGATAAACAGTATTACAATATCTTTGATATGAACTTCTTATCGCATCTCTGAGAAATACATCACTGCAATACAAAGCATCAATAGTATATATGATCTGCTAAGTGAATCGGTGCAGCTGTGTACCAACGGTGTGGATTTGAATCCCTCTGAGGGAAGAACAAACAAGCTAGCTGAAAATATAATTCCAACCAAGAATTTGTATAGTATACCGGGTACTAATACAAATCCTTGTTCCAACACTGTTGGGTTGGTTGTTCAGACTTTATATAAAACAATATTTAATACAGCCTGGTATCCTCAGTATTTTAAATTATACATTGCAGGCGCGTAGCTGCCCTTGCGCAAAAAATCAATTGCTTGCACATCATTTCGGCAAAAAACAATATTTTTGCTTGCACTAAAAAATATTATTACTGACATGGGAAGAATCATACTTTTTTCAGTATAATTAATAATCATTATAACGTGTTTTTCTGAAGAAAGATGATATTGACCTTTATTCCGGAGATTGCTTTTACGATGACAGGTTTTTGTTCCGGTATATATAATTTCCCGAAGTTGAGCATGGTCAACATTCAAAGTTTGACATGAAGAAACTAGATTTTTACTTCAAGCCTAAGGATGCTTCATCGATAAAATCGTTCGATACAAGCCAAACTGGTGTATCTGATTCTCTACCAGAGTCATTACCAAGTCCATTAGATTCACAAAGGCCTAATGCCTCAACTCATGTTGGTCTCCCGTATCATATTGGGATACTTACAGAGGACGAGTTGTCTAAGCATGAAACAAAAGTTAATTTGTTGAAATCGGAATGGGAGCCAAATGCTTACTCACAGTTTACCTTTCCCTCCAGGTACATTAAATTATATAAAACATTAGTTTACATTATCAATAACTTAATAAAAAAAAAAGCTAGGACTAAATTCTTTAGAAAAATATTATTCATTATTGTCTGTAGGGGTATTGTCTCATGTTTTCTTGTGAATGAATGCGAATGCCGTGGAATATAATAGTGTCTCCTGTCGTGAAAACAAGTGGTATTGTTGTATGGAGGAGATGTATCATTTTATTGTGTTACTGATAATTGAAATATCTATTAAAAAAAACCCAGACACCTTTCCTATTCTGTTGTACAAAAACTGTCTCGTAAAAGTAGACACTTCAAAACAGCAGCATTTAAATGAAGATTTTTTTTCGGAAATTGTCAAGAGTAGATAGAGCAAGACAGTGGATGATGCGCGGCGGGGTCAAGTGAGGGGGGGGGGGAGGGGGGTCTGCAAAATTATTGAAATTGGCATTGAAATCAGACAGGACAACATGTTTCTTCACATAACGTAATGTAGGTGTATGCACTGCATGGCTAAATGTTATTGTACGATGTTGTATTTATTTGTCGAACAGCGATTGGATAAACCCAGTCTTACAAACAACGGTAGAAGGCAATGTAGAGTATCGATCGTAATTTAAATGCATGCAGACGGAAAATTACAAGAAGGTCAAGGGGCGGGGCTTATATTGTTTGTGGAAAATAGCTTATTTTCTTTGTTTTATTTGTTACAATTTAGAAGTTAGTCTGATCAGCAACATCATACAAAAATGTTATAAGCTCCCGTGACCGACTATGGTTATTTAGACGGTAAGTAAATAGTTGAAGGGTTCGCGCTGGAAATGCGTACTTCGTGCGAGACACGTTGGACCAGCCGTGCAGACTCCTTGTACACTTTTCGTGTCATTTCCTGTTGTTGTACACGCTTTAGAACAACTACAACAAGATGGAGACGAAAAAACCGGACAGTACCCTGCCGCTATTTTAAGATTCAAATTTGTTTTCGCGCTTGTAGCAGCGGAACACATTTTAAAATCAACCATCCATTTATCGACATTTTTGCAAGGAGTAAAATGGGATCTGGTAGAAGCGGTCAAAGAGAGTCAAGTTGTTATTAATCAATTAACTTCGGAACGAAACGACCAAACTGTGTGGGACTCGTTATTTCATATGGCCCTTTCTATTGCCGATCAGTTTGAAATTATACCGACTATTCCAAGGAGACCGGGCTAACAGATCAACCGAGCTGGTCATACCGCTGATAACCCTAGCCAGTTTTGGTCTATGTATTAACCGTTTCTGAACTATTACATAACAGAGCTTACCGCGAGATTACTTGAAAATTGCGGCAGATACCAGGCACAATACTTGATACCAATGAACTTGCCTAGACTTACACCAGAAACCGTAGACGTTATATTTGACACATACAAAACCGATTTACGTTGCGACATAGTTATGTTTAAAGCCGAAATCAAAAGGTGGAAAGCCCGTTGGGCAGCATTGACAACCGCTAAACCATCGAATCTGAAGGACACCCTTAACGTCACAAACGAAGAGCTCTATCCTTCGATCAGCACCGTTTTGTTGATACTTTACACCATGCCTGCCAGCACAGCTACGACGGAGAGATCATTCTCTGCTCTCCGTCGCCTTAAAACGTACTTGAGGACAACAATGATGCAGGACCGCCTGACTTCTTTAGCTGTACTGCATGTGCACAGAGACATTGACATTGACATCGACATGCGCTCATTTACTTTAGGAAAATCACGTTATATTGACTTTGGCTACGGACATTAAATTCAAAATATAAAATAAATAACGTAAACTACTATGTGTTTTGATTTTTACAACAGGAATTCATTACTTTCATCATTTTGAATTATTTTGTATTACCAACTTTTTATTACAAATATAAAAAATAACACTTAAAACAAGTATGGCAATATGAACAGACTGCGAATCAAAAGGTGCATGCAATAACGTGTTCCTATTTTTGTTTAAAAAAAATTTCAGTTGTACTTTGTAACATCTCCGTTAATCAGCAAAGCTTTTTAAAAAGCAAATATTTAGTATCCATCAGAACAAACATTGATGTTTTCTAAAAATAAAATTTTAATAACCAAGGCGGACGGTATATATAAAACTGAATTTATAGGAACAAGTCGCAGGTTTCAGGAATCAAGGCATTTCGTTTTTAACAGGTGTTGTACCTCATATTTCCTTTGTTCATATATATTAACTTCCTGAAGTGTTCTGTCAACCGATGCATGTTACGAAACGTGATGGTAAAAAAAGGAGCGATTTAACAACAGGAATTACCCTCTCTAATTGCTAGAAACGCTGGGCTTCCGGGAGACATCGCCTCCTGATCCCCCTACCCTTAAGCGGCCCCCAGACCCCTCACCGAAGTTCTTTGATTGCACATAGTTTTACTTCCAGCTACGCCCCTGCATTGTGTCATGTTTATATAACAAATATATATTTAGTACAGTCTAGTATCCTCTGAAATCCAGTAGGGGAGTAGATACATTGTATGGTTGGCACTTGCTTGAGGTATATTTTTTTATTAAAAATATTAACAAGTGAAAAAAAGTCTTCTTCAGCACTTAAAATATGAAATGCACATGAATTAGTAATTAATTCCACGTTATTTCTCGTGAAATAATACAGTCTAATTATTATTAATTGTAAATTATTCTGTGTCATGAGCTGGTTACAAATCTCTGTATTAAAAATGCCAGGATCATACATAGAATAGATACCACTTGTGTACCTGAAAAACACAGAAGAAAAAACATTTTATTGATATATATACATGTATACATATATGTATTGTTCATTACTCGTTTGCGCAAGATTAAACTAGACAGTTAACATAATAAGAAACAACCAATCATATTATCTCCAATCGGAAGCACTCGTCTTTGAAATTTTTGCCATCTTTAATATTTCAAATTACAAAACCTGAATTATTTTACCACATGTGGAAAACAGTACCTCATTTCAATAAGAGGGGAGGTTTGGGCCCATAAAACTAGTTTATTAACTGACCCTGCCATATTTTATAGAAGTGCCTGTAACAAGCCAGAAAAGTGAAATAAAAACGTAGATATCAAATTTAGTGCGCACGACGCGTTTCTTTAACAACCTTCATCAGGTAAGCTCAAATCGAAAGATAGGAAGGCCAAATAATTCAAAGTTTTGGGAGCAATACAACTAAAGGACCTAAACATGATAGCCAAGATCGGCTAAGGTCATCCATGCCTGAGGGAGGAGAACCTTAGTTTTTATTAATAATTACATTATTTAGGAACTGTAAATTTCAGTAATAAATATATCTAAACGGTTATGAATATATGGGTATTAGGGGTATCGATTTTGACTCTGTTTCTACGATTTTTTTATTGGATTTTGGAACTGTACCGACAGTGTTGTATTTTAGAACTGTACCGACAGTATTGTATTTTAGAACTGTACCGACAGTGTTGTATTTTAGAACTGTACCGACAGTGTTGTATTTTGGAACTGTACCGACAGTGTTGTATTTTAGAACTGTACCGACAGTGTTGTATTTTAGAACTGTACCGACAGTGTTGTATTTTAGAACTGTACCGACAGTGTTGTATTTTAGAACTGTACCGACAGTGTTGTATTTTAGAACTGTACCGACAGTGTTGTATTTTAGGACTGTACCGACAGTGTTGTATTTTAGGACTGTACCGACAGTGTTGTATTTTAGGACTGTACCGACAGTGTTGTATTTTATAACTGTACCGACAGTGTTGTATTTTAGAACTGTACCGACAGTGTTGTATTTTAGGACTGTACCGACAGTGTTGTATTTTAGGACTGTACCGACAGTGTTGTATTTTAGGACTGTACCGACAGTGTTGTATTTTAGAACTGTACCGACAGTGTTGTATTTTGGAACTGTACCCACAGTGTTGTATTTTGGAACTGTACCGACAGTGTTGTATTTTAGAACTGTACCGACAGTGTTGTATTTTAGAACTGTACCGACAGTGTTGTATTTTAGAACTGTACCGACAGTGTTGTATTTTAGAACTGTACCGACAGTGTTGTATTTTAGAACTGTACCGACAGTGTTGTATTTTAGAACTGTACCGACAGTGTTGTATTTTAGGACTGTACCGACAGTGTTGTATTTTAGGACTGTACCGACAGTGTTGTATTTTAGGACTGTACCGACAGTGTTGTATTTTATAACTGTACCGACAGTGTTGTATTTTAGAACTGTACCGACAGTGTTGTATTTTAGGACTGTACCGACAGTGTTGTATTTTAGGACTGTACCGACAGTGTTGTATTTTAGGACTGTACCGACAGTGTTGTATTTTAGAACTGTACCGACAGTGTTGTATTTTAGAACTGTACCGACAGTGTTGTATTTTGGAACTGTACCGACAGTGTTGTATTTTGGAACTGTACCGACAGTGTTGTATTTTGCAACTGTACTGACAGTTGTATTTTGTTTGTTTTCCGTTTTATCCTTTGATAGTTCAACCAATGAGTAGTTAAAATACAAAAACAAGAGAAATTTGTATTAAATTATTACATATGGAAGCATGCACGTAAAATGGCCACAACTGAAAGATAGCAGTTTTACAAACTCTCCATCCAGATGAGCACGTATTACAATAAATAAACGTTAGAAAATACCGAAGGGGCAATCAAAAATGGACAATCCAGGGAAACTGGCGACACATGACACACAAGATAGACAGGTTTTAGTATGTTTTACTTCTTTTACAGAGACAAAATAATGAAAGCAATGCAGGATTAATAAAATGGCAGAAATGATTCGAATAACTCGGGAGTTGAAAACGTTGAAATTAGTTACTTAAAATTGCATATACATTGCTAGTTTGTTGCATAGAAGGGTTGCATGACTAGCAACTTACTATGGTCTGGCCTACTCTGTTAATAAATAGTAGATCTTATGGACTTTTTGTAGCGCCTATGGTCGCAAAACAGACCACGAGATCTACGGTTCCGCTACTACCATATTAATATAACTGGTAAATTAAGGAGTACCGTAGATTAAGTTTAGCTACATCACAAAATCAAAACTTAGATATGTGTTTAAAAGATTGTGAAAGTGTAAATTTATTCTATTATATCTATAGTAGTTGAACTATAAAGAATAGAAGCATTTTAGATCAGATTACATTCTAACAAACTGTTGCAACGTCCCAAAATTCAACATGTTTTCCCTCTCTCACATTTAGCGTACGATTACAGTTAAAACGAATGTGCTTGAATGAAAACAACTTGCTCTTTAATGGTGGGTATGAGATGTAACAACCTGACCATATAATTAGTTTGATTTCTCGGTATTAGTTTCATTATTCACAAGGTCGAGTTAAAGTTAGGGCTATGGATGTTAACCCACCACTTTCAAGTGTATTTTATAGATATCGTTGTATATTCGAGACAAGATAAGCTTCGTGAAGAGGGTTATCTCTCGAGCACCAATTTATATTGGCTTAATTATGTCCTAAGAGAAAATAAATCTTTCTTTTTGGAAAACGTCCTTAAACAATGTGGTCGTGCAATGACCTCGTCCTATTAAATGTAAGACTGACACAGTACCGTGAGACAAAGACTTTTTAGATGAGGGCTTGACAATATATTAAGCAAGATATTTGTATATATATCTGACTTATTGCACACAGGACATAAAATTGGATTTATATACTAATAGTTTGCTGGAAAATATTTTTCACTGGCTAATTTTGCTAATTTTCTAATATTTATGTCCTAAGAAAGACAAGTGTTGCCTACTTGTATCAAGAATTTGAGATTTATGCATTTGTATACTGATTAATCATTTTTTAAATATATATATAATATTACAGTATATCATTAAATAACAATAACAAAATGAGATCATTATTGGGAAAATAACTCGTCAAGGACAAGCGATTTGAAACTTGTTCCTGTATTATATATAGAAATATAATGTATATGAATTCAACATTCCATACAGAACTTTGTCAGTGACTTGCAACGGGTCAGTGGTTTTCTCTGGATACTCCGGTTTCCTCCAGCAATAAAACTGACCGCCACGATATAAATGAAATATTGTTGAAAGTGGCGTTAAACACCATAAACTAAACCATTCCATACAGAAAATCACATGTTATAATCACCGCTTTCAATCTACATAGGGATACGGATTAATATAAGTTTAACCACTTGTTTCCGAATCCTATCGATTAATTTAAATGTATATATAATTTATATGTGTATTATCATAATGTGTAATATTGAATTAATTAATAAAATATGTTTATACTAATCTACATAGTAATCTAAAATTCACTCCAAACAGAGAAGCTACCTGTAAATCTAATGTATGTCTATTAAAACTACCGGTATCAGTAATTCAGATTTCATTATATCATTCAAGACGTGAATGTTTAAGACTTTAAAATTATATTGAAATGACTCCTGAATTATTTTGTTCATATCTGTATAACCCCGTACAGATGCTACGACTTACCACTTCCACTGCAGTCTGATATTTAACAGAAAAATACATTTGTATGTACAAATTCAATAAATCACCAGCTTCAAGACAAATCATAACTTATACAATATATTATTCTGTGGTATACACACAAACTGACATATTTTGGAGAGTAATTAGGTTGCAAAAAATACTACGTCTTATTGACATGCACAATGAAAGCATTTTCGATAGTAGATTTCAAAATTAATTCCAATCTAAATCTAAGCATATTCAGACTATTGTTTGGTATTATAAGGGTGTCGTCTTGTACCATTTCTTTTAGACTAAAGAGGAAAAAACAGGATGTATTATGCATGGTGATAACATGTACAAATGACCGCCACTGGAGCAATTCATTTTTATTGCACATGTAAACAGGAAGACGCCATAACGCTAACGACGGAACGATATTTACCTTAAATAGCGTTCTGTCATTATGGCACTGTGACAGAATGATAATTAAAGCATCAGACCGAGAATTGAGAATTCCAGTTTCTCCTTTTAAAATTCGCTTTGTCGTTATGGTGTGTTGTCGGTCTGGCGCGACGATAGAACTCCAATACGATATTGAAGTGAATCTCGCTCCGTCGTCCTATCGTCTTGTCGTTATGGCGCGGTGACAGAACAACATAGCGAGATGACACAATACAGTCATCGTATATTCGCTAGCTTAATTGATAAAGTCTAAAAAAAAAAACAGTAATAATATCTTTACTAACATTTAAGAAGAGTCAGAATCCGTAAATCGAAGAAGAACAGACAACACAATGGACAAAAGAAAAAGGACAAACAACGATCTACAAAACATTACACATAAAACTAAAGATGAAGAAACATGAACCGGGGCTGAACTCGGTAAGGAAGGGTAAACATTTTCTGCTCCACTAGTCGTGTTAATCTAGTTAAAAACCACTGGACTGGGTTGCACAAACGTCAATTAAGTTAATAGTGAATTAAGATATATATAGTCAATTAAATCGCTAATTGTAAATTAGTTAATAGTATGAGTTAATAGCGTTGCTTGACCGTCAATTAGACTGTCTATAATTAATAGTAAATTAACCTTCAATTAAGTAAAAATCGATCCCACAATTCATTACGGCGTCACGCATTAGTTAGCAACTTCTTTTAAATCTCTAGTTTTGTTCTGACAAAAGCTGTAGAAATAATATGCACGTTTTATTAAGGACGAAGTTCAATGATTTTTTAATATGGTAGGTTGGTCCACAAGTAGCTGCGGAACCGTCATGCGTACAGGTGCGGTCACACGATACGATTTTCCATCCGATATTTCCTTGCGATATTTTTTCGACAAAAATCTTATGATGTGAACCTAAAATTCGAATAAAAAAATCGTTTCAAAATCGGTTGACGTTCTATTTCCATCGACAGTCTGAAGAGAATCCTATCATGAGAACGGTAAAAGAAATTCGATCTGATTTTAATTGAAGTATCAATTTAGTGAACATTTTAATGTTCACCTGTTCTCTGATAAAATCAGTTTTTGTCATTTTGTTTATTTCCTACTTTCCCGACTGTTCCGTTTCGGCTTTTGCAACATTTCAAAAGAATACACAAAAACAAAACCCCATAATATTTGATATGTCTTCTGTAATAAGTATTCTGCCGATCTCATGCGTGACGCAGACATCTATCTATCTTAACTAATATTCAATTAAATGAAAAATAATCATCAGTTCCCGATTTTAACAACGATTACAATACAAGTATCCGATGATTTTGCATGTACATCCACAATTTTCAGTTAAAGATGCCACCCCGTAATCATATGTAAAATGTAAGAAAAATCAATTAAATAATTATTGTATAGAAACATCTTGACGAGAAAGACTACATTGTATTTTTTCTGAAATGTCTCTTTGAACATTCAGAATATATGTTTATTTATTTAAAAGGAAAATATAACTTTAAAAGGAAATTAAATTATTTTAGGCACCATAATGGCTATATGTACACATGTGAAAAATATCTGTGTCAATAATATGAAAAACAAAAAAATACACTGTCACAACAATTAGAGGCAAAATCGAAACACCCCACACACAAATACATGGCCGCTCACTTTAGTTTTACACATGAAAAGGGGTGGTTTAAAAATTAAAACAGTACTGATAATTGCATACATGCCAACCCTTATTGTTCCAAAAGCGGTAGGGGGGGGGGGCTGGAAAATTTTTTGACGAATAGATGCAAAATGGTGCACTCTGAGAGCATTTGGGGTTGAACAACTACCATACAGCTTCTGTCATCTTATATCACAATATATGTCTGTAGTTCTTGTATTGTTTCTCGGTGACGTACTTTCTGTGTTTGTGTTTTCGTAAGTCCAGATTAGTCTACGGTTTTTTTAATTGATACCTCGGTTTTCATAATAAAAAGAAACTCAATATGTGTACCAACTTAATTTTTTTATTAATTGAAAAGGATAATTCAAACATCAATATTTAACTGTCAAATCAATTCATGTTTAATGATAAAGAAGGATGGATTCCATTCGTGGCATTCTGTCTTTTTAAACACATTGATTTTAGTGGTAAGAAGTCCACAGAGAGTGTTCCTAATACCGTGTACATCGCTGTATACACTGGTAGCTGACTCTTCATATCGGTGGTAAGTTTTTTTTTACCATACTGAAGAGGGTCTCACAGTAGGCATTACTGTGCGGAATGAGATCGACATGCTTAGCTAATCTACATAATGTAGGATACATCAGATTTTGAGTAGCTGGGTCCTTAAGCTTTTGCATTGATGACCAAAATAGGTCGATACGGTCACCAATCTCATACTAGGGATTAACGTGGATTCCATTGATTGGTACTCACAAAATTCAGCACACAATGCCTCCCTACTCTCAGGTTGAATAATTTGTTCAGGGAGTGCAGAGATGAGTTCAAGCAACGATTGCTGGGATACTGTTTTCCTGTTTAAAAAAGGGTCTATCAAAACAGCATGTTTAATGATAGCATCATTCAGTGGGAATTTATTTTTAATGTACGTCAGACAACCAACATAGAACGATCTCACCTCTTTCCTAAATATTGACACTCCGCTAGTACCCTCCATGTTGTTTTTCTGTATGCACTGTATAGCAGAAAACCCTATGAAAAGTTCCTTATCCGATTTTTGGATTTCAGAATTTTCCAAGTCCACTGTGTCAGCCAAACAATCATCAACTATTGCAGTGGGTATTTACACCCTTTCTAGATGCTTTTATGAATGGATAAGATGACGTCCATGACTTTTTAAAAGAGTTGTCATACCGTGGCGTTGTTTTTTTTCTTTTCTGGTGCATTAGACATGATTTCATTCATTTGAAGTTCAAAAATTAGCGCATAGACAACTTTTTCAAATAACAGAGAAAAGAACGTTTTCATTGATTTAACTACTTCACACTTAACCAATGGAAATAACTCTTACAAAGTTTGTCATCTATGCATCGTAATTTTAAATGGGACTTCATGTTTATTTTTAGGTCGGCAAAAATATTTTGTACAGATTGTCATGATTTTTAATGTAAATTTTTTTAGCAGTAATGTTTACAAAACCGGTAGAATATTATTCAAAATCGGTAGGCGGTAGAACAGATTAAAAATCGGTAGTCTACCGCGTAAATCGGTAGGGTTGGCAAGTACGTAATTGTCTATTTCATTGGAAATCGTTCTTTTAATAATTTGTACACTTTTTGTCACCTATCTTTCGAATCTTTTATGTAGTCTACACTGCAAGATACTTAAATATGTATTTTTAAGGATAGTGAATCAAAAATGAATTACTTATTTCAGTTGTGAAACAGTTATGACGCCAGGATTCCAGACCAAGGAGAGTGAGTGATTGTTGCTTAACGCCAACTCAGCAATTTTTCAGCTATATCATGGCGAGAACACGTTAATTTTCAATGAAATGATGATGGCCGGTCAAAGGTCAATAAAACACATGATTTTGTCAAAGGCCAACCAAACTTAAAAAGTAAACCAGATGAAGAAAGTACAGTATTTTAGCTTTTTCAGTGTAATTGTTTTGCCTGAAAAATTTCAAAAGATTTTTTTTTTTAAATAGTTTGAAATTGAAGTATTAAAAATTAATTATTTGATGCAAATATTAAACTTGCTTACCCATATAATAAAGTATTTAATCCAGTGAATTTGGTGTTTTTGCTTTTGTCAATACAATCTATTAGACTGACTACATCCTGCCATATTTTTGTAAAACAATTAATGACTGATTTCAATTTATTTTAATCACATTTATTATCACAGAGTGGTAACAATACAGATTTGCTGATGCTATTTGTAATAATGACAGGTTTTTTTTACCCAGATAATCTCATTTTTCTGTCTGTTTTAATTTAATTCCTGGTAAAAATCGGCCATTTTCTAGAAAATGGTGGAATCTGAATGATCAATCATAATATTTTCAAAGTATTTTAAAATACAATTTGCTTGGCCTACATTCCAGAAACGGTCATGAACTGTGATGACGATTGTGTCAACAAACCGGAAAGATAAAAATGCTTGGGGAATACCATCAATGGAAACATATTTAACAAGCATAATGATCAGGAAAAAAGACATTAGTAAAAAGGATCTTTTTTACCTGCATGCAATTTATTCAATTCAAACTTCTCTTTTTTAATCTCATCTTGTAATTTTGACGTTGAAAAGAATTCCCTCTATGTTTATGTACACTATGAAAATACAGAATGACGTCATTTGTCTCGTGCTGCGCCATAATTGTAAATCAAAACAAGTGACCGACTTTATTGCATGACCGAGCAGATGTCACGACACGATATATATGTTATTAGGTATAGAAGTTATTGAAAGTCATATAAAAGTATTTAATATCATAATTTAAGGAATTCACTTTAATTAGGTTATGCTTCAAACAGTAACGTTGTATGTTTATGTAATATATCAAAAGGATAGATATTCTGTATTTCATTTGATTACAAATGACTGACTTTATTGCATGACCGAGCATATGTCACGACATGATATATATGTTATTAGGTATAGAAGTTATTGAAAGTCATATAAAAGTATTTAATATCATAATTTAAGGAATTCACTTTGATTAAGTTATGCTTCAAACAGTAAAGTTGTATGTTTATGTAATTTATTAAAAGGATAGATATTCTGTATTTCATTTGATTACAAATGACTGACTTTATTGCATGACCGAGCATATGTCACGACATGATATATATGTTATTAGGTATAGAAGTTATTGAAAGTCATATAAAAGTATTTAATATCATAATTTAAGGAATTCACTTTGATTAAGTTATGCTTCAAACAGTAAAGTTGTATGTTTATGTAATTTATTAAAGGGATAGATATTCTGTATTTCATTTGATTATTATTATTTTCTTCTACTTTTTGTATACAAGATTGAAAAACATGCTCTGGAGAAAAATTGTTGTTACTAAACATAACACTACCAAAACTCAAGCATGTTTGGTGATGTCAGTTTCAGAGAACGTATTGCTAGAATCGCAGAGGTTTTTTTTTCTCAACAAAATAAGATTTGTCCCTTCCCAAAACAAGATAGTTGTACCTACTTTTGGCATTCCCTTTTTGTTTTAATGACTACAAATGCAGAGTTACAACAACCTCAAAATGTGTCTACTACCTTTAATCATTTGTTTTCATTTAGATTGATTGTAATGTGATCGAAAAACAATATGGCAAGTAATTTGCAACATGTCTTTTTACTGGTTATTCCAACTACTTTCATCTGGTCGAATTATAGCAACAACAAATACATTGTTAAATAACACTGATATCATACTAAATGTTGGAACAGTGTATCAATTTTCCTTAGGTTTCCCCTACTTAAAAAACTCCGGATCAAATATTTCTTTACATAACATAGCAGTGTGATGATTTTGGAAGCACCACACAATTGGTTCCACCAATAGGAGAGAGATATACATGTACTGTATAGTATTTGTCACACTTATGATGGTTAAGCAAGGTTTTCTCACACCAAGAGGGCTCAAATATATAAATACAAGTTTAAATTGAGGGTGGTAGATAGTTTCGTCTAACAAAAATAAGTGTAATTGATACTTTTTCTCAGATGTAACACTTGTAAAACAACCACTGCTTAGTACAGAAGTGTGAGATAAGTTGACCATGAGTAGATATGGGGAGGAAATGGAGTGAATATAAACCCTAAAAATTGCTAAGTTGTATTTCTTTTTGATGTGATCAGAAATTAAACACAACTTTTAAGATAAAGGCTAATGCTGCTTCTAGATGAAAACAAATACAACTGGGATGGAGATTTAAGTGTTTTGGGAGAAGCATGCCATCTATTGGTGTTCATATAATCCCCCCTACTCTGAAATCAATTGAAAGTCCTCACTGTATGCCAAGACACGATGGTAACAAAGGAAAATCTAATCAAGCCAACATCAAGGGTCATTACTACAGACGTTCTATGGCTATAAAGCCTCATAATAACACTATATATCTTCTCTAAAGCCTGTCATTCACTTTTGCTTGACAAATAAAATACGACCATTCTTTATTTAGATTAGTTAAAACTAGTGACATACATTCACCTACCCATCATAATGAATCTCATGATTATTGAGAGGTTTCATACATAAACTCATAAACTTTCATTTCAAATTTCAAAACATTTAGGTTCCTTATTCTCATAAATCACTTTACACAACAGTTGCCACTAGTGGAGCAAGGTCTGTTTACCCTTCTGGAATACCTGAGTTCACCCCCCCCCCCCCCAGTTTTAGTGGGATTCATGTTGCTCAATCTTTAGTTTTATGTGTGGTTTTTTTTTTAGATCATTGTTTGTTGTTTGTCCTTTGTCATTTGGTCATTGTCTTGTCTGTCTTTCTTCGATTTATGAATTCTGATTATCTCTTTGGTATCTTCAAACTCTTCTTACATTTAGCCATAAAGAAACATACCGACGGGAACAAAAACTAAATTATGAAGAGGAGAGCTATTTGTAGCCGTTGGCTGTTAGTAATCCTCGTTAAATAAAAAAAAATTAAACTAAATTATGAAGAGATAAGATGTGCTGTTCTATACTTACATGAACAACATGTTGTAGTTTGTACATAGCCACCAAGTTTAGGATCTTGATTGTTAACCATAGTTTTTAAATTTGACCTCAGGGTTGCAGCATCTTTACCTATAAGACAAAAGCAAATATATGTGTTAAGAATAGAAGAACAAACAAGATAGGTGTACCAAACCCATCCTTGATTTTTGTTCTACGATATCATTGGAGACTAATGTTCCACCATCAGAGTTATCGACCCAGTGATAGTAATAAAAACGTAGATATCGACCCAGTGATAGTAATAAAAACGTAGATATCGACCCAGTGATAGTAATAAAAACGTAGATATCGA
Organism: Bathymodiolus brooksi; assembly: GCA_963680875.1. NCBI lineage: Eukaryota > Metazoa > Mollusca > Bivalvia > Mytilida > Modiolidae > Bathymodiolus > Bathymodiolus brooksi. Next base: position 51,227,031 of record OY804577.1, read on the forward strand.
CCCAGTGATAGTAATAAAAACGTAGATATCGACCCAGTGATAGTAATAAAAACGTAGATATCGACCCAGTGATAGTAATAAAAACGTAGATATCGACCCAGTGATAGTAATAAAAACGTAGATATCGACCCAGTGATAGTAATAAACACGTAGATATCGACCCAGTGATAGTAATAAAAACGTAGATATCGACCCAGTGATAGTAATAAAAACGTAGATATCGACCCAGTGATAGTAATAAAAATGTAGATATCGACCCAGTGATAGTAATAAACACGTAGATATCGACCCAGTGATAGTAATAAAAACGTAGATATCGACCCAGTGATAGTAATAAAAACGTAGATATCGACCCAGTGATAGTAATAAAAACGTAGATATCGACCCAGTGATAGTAATAAAAACGTAGATATCGACCCAGTGATAGTAATAAAAACGTAGATATCGACCCAGTGATAGTAATAAACACGTAGATATCGACCCAGTGATAGTAATAAAAACGTAGATATCGACCCAGTGATAGTAATAAAAACGTAGATATCGACACGTTTCTGCAAAATAACTTTCATCAGATCGGCTCATAATCTAAAGATTAACACTAATGTTCTGAGTTCGAACCCTGCTCAGGTGAGGTGTACTCGATACAACATTATGTGATAAAGTCTGTCAGTGACTTGTCGCAGGTCGGTGGTTTTCTTCGGGTACCCCGGTTTCCTCCACCAATAAAACTGACCGCCACGATATAGCCGAAATATTGTTGAAAGTGGCACTAAGCACCCTAACAATAACCCATATAAAGATTGGTAGCTAATAAATTTTAAAGTTTTTGGGAGTAAAGTGCATAAATAGGTTAAGCCTTCTAGAATATTGAGGTTAAAAAGATGGAAAACTGGCAATTCTGCAAAAAAATATATATATATATATATATATACAAGCAGCGATCTCATGGATTAAATACTTAAATTTTAAAAATTTGCATTAATAATACGGACATATTATGCATAATCAGTTTCAATTAAACCCTAATCAGTTCAAAACGGCAGCTGGTAAATTGAAATAGGGTATGCTTATCATACATAATAACAGCAGCTATGCTTAAATCTCACATCTATGTCTGTGTTTCATATATTTTAGTCATTATAAAGTAAATATATGCATTCATGATGCTTAATAAATTAAAACACGTTCACATACAGGTAAAATAAGATCATATAAGTTCATAAAATTACAAGTACCCATGATGCATACAATATTTAATGCTACATTTAACACAAAACCAATTGTAGTATTACAATGTGCTAAAAGTATGCAACTTTTGCATATATTAACATTATTTTCTCATAATAAAGAGCTTAGATACATTCTGTCAATCGAAACATATTACCTTCATTATAAAATAATATCTCAACTCTATACATTTTTGTAATAGGAAACGACAGATACTTAGAGACGTGGATTACATATGATTACTCACCCTTGTGAAGATTATGCTATTATTAATATAATAACTGAGTGAGATGATAATTTTATATAAAGGATTTGATTTTATTTGATTTATTGTGTTTAACGCCACTTTCAGCAATATTTCAGCTATATCATGGCGACCAGTTTTAGTGGTGGAAGAAGCAGGAGTACCCAGAGAGAACCACCGACCATGGGCAAGCAACTGGTAAACTTTATCACTTGCGGTTGTGAGTCAAGTGCACCCTTTTTGTAATTTGCAAAGCCGGGCGCGAATCCACGCCGTATTGGCGATAGGTTTGTAATAAGTGAATGATATGATAATTTATATAAAGGAAGTGCTCATTTACAATGCACAAGAAAGATAAGTGAATGGGAAAGAAACAAATCTAGTGCTACCACAAACGTTTTAAACTCCTCTGAAGCTGTAGAAGATTAAAATGCTCCCAATCAATTCACACACGCAAAAGGAATTAAATAATATCAATAAATCTATGGTAGAATACTGAAAATATGAACTTTAAAAGTGCATAAAAGATTTTTACACGAGTTGAAACAGATCTAGGTCTCGCCTTCCCTTTAAATCGTCCATGGGAATATTTTGTTTTCGAAAAATACAAGTCAAGGTTCAATGAAACTACTATTAAATTAAGATGACAAATACATAAATAATACGAGTATGTACCGTCCATCTTCAATGTGTGGACCAAATATTGTGGACCTAGATTGTATGTAGAAAATTTGACCTGAATTCAACAAAGTCAGTAGACCATGAAAATGAGGTGACAAAATAATGCAGACAAACCTGTATCATTCATGTTTAATGTGTGAACTAAATGTTGTAAACCTGGATTGTATGGAATCAGATGGTAATGCAGAAAGTGACTTAAATCATGAAAACGTGCTATAAGTTTAACAAAGACATTTTGCAACTTTCTTTCTTATTTGAATCTTTACAGTTAAGTCATTAAAAAAATGATGTGCCTTCATTGATTTTCTAAAGGTTTTTGCCGTCAGAGCTTTGTGTAAAATTACTGAAACATTAAGAAAAATAATTGGTTTGAATAGTAGATCCGATGAGAAAGAAATTGTTGTTTAAATATGATTGATTTATTGATTGCGTTAAACACCAAAAATCAATCAATCACTGACATTAATTCTGACGGAGAATACTTACCAGTAAAATAAACGGACACCGACATACAATCTGATACAGCAGATGCAGCAGAAACAGCTAAATTAGATGGAGAGGTATTCAGGGCAGTAGATAATGTAGTTACCATGGATGACCTTAAAAAACAACATCAATATAAACAATTATTTTTTGGCTCTTCTATTTAGGCCCTTTGAACATCCTGCTCCTCAAGACTTTTAAATTATTTCACTTTCAAATATTTTGGCTTTTATCTTACATTATGAATGGTTATTCCAGAAACGGGTCGTGTGCACCAAATTTGATATGTACGTTTTTATAACGTGATTTCAAACCACAAGATCAATTTTCCTTATTTTTATATACACCGCATATTAAAGATGAGTCGTATTACATCTGTATTTAGTTAAATATACATATTTGGTATTGTTTTACCATATTAGTATAGTAGTTGGGCCCAGTAGAGGGGGCGATTGTATATAATTGTGTATCATCAATATTTCTAGACAATTCCAATGTCTTACCTCGAACTATCCAAACAGAAATATCTGTGGGGTTCGTGTTACTCGATCATTTGTTTTATATGTAGTGCTTTGCAGATGGTCGTTTGTCCTTTTTCTTTCGGCCATTGTGTTGTCTGTCCTTCTTCGATTTCGATTCTGATTATCCTTTTGGTATCTTCAAACTCTTCTTTCCAAGTTTCCAAGAAATTGTTAGATTATTCACTTACTTTACAAATGCGTGTTTTTCAAAGTTCATTGTTAATGGGCTAACACCATTGACTGGAATTATATCTGCACACGCTACACGTAAACTTGGATCATCTGCACTATGTATTACAAACGATTTACCAGCAACTACAACATATTTATGAATTAACCGCTTTAGTAGGAAAAACAACTTTTTTTTGTTTTTTCTGACACCATTTACGCACACATTATTTGTACTTAAGTTAGAAACCATTAGGACTTTTGGATTCAGAGGTGAATAATTTGATGGTCTCAGCCAATCAGAATCAAGAATTTCCCATGGCGACTATGCTTTTTGCATAGGTCATTCCTGCATAATTGCCCAGTAGTTTTGGAGGAGAAAAAAAATGTCTGTCAAATGAAACAAGGATCAAAACAAAATGGATTTTTTATTTGTAGAGAGCCTCACAAACATCATTTCTGCAATATTTGGTTCTGATTGGCCCAATGGTCTCGGAAAAGAAGAACAAAATGTGTAATGTTATTCTTAACAACGACGATAACACTCACGAACTACAAAACCACAGGGATAGCAATAAAATGTCTTCCCTAATTTTTAACTGTTAAAGTAATACAACAAGCATAATTCAACGATCAGTGCTGTATGGAAAATGCGCCTGGGGTACTGAGAAATCGACAGGCAAGAAAACTCGACACAGAAGAGGTAGATTCAGCACCTTTGTTGATGCAAAGTAACAGGAATACATAATTTCGTTGGATTGGTACAACAGGTTTCTTTTTTAACCTGACGCAATTTCAACTCGCTAAAGTAGAAATGTGGTCAAGATGTGATAGTACAAATGATTATGTGATGGCACAAATAATTATGCACATAAACTTTTGCCACTGCAGAATTACTTATTCGATAACATACATGTGACATTTATTGAAGGCACAGGCTACGAATACGACGGAAACGTATTCGTAGCCTGGGTTCTACAAGTACGACGGGCGGAAGTTGTGACTAAATGATCAACCGGTTTCCGGACATGGACACCTATTTTACGGAAATTAACTTGTATTGCTAGCAGCTAGAGGCTACGAATACGACGGATTTCTCGAATTTCTTAATTCTATTGTTTTTATTTCATTAAATGACAATTTATGAATTTTTTATATAATTTTCTGTTTGTAGTTTATTTTTATTCCAATAAAATCTGATATATTGAAAAACTAGTTTTACAATACACGATTAAGCCCATAGATTTCACTGGTATGAGTACTCACTGTGTATCATTGACACCGGAAATTGTGTACCAGGCAAGCGGGAGAACAATGACGGATCGCACACACGAGGTAGGAATTTCATAATTTATTCCTGTTTATACTTGTATTATATTGTCAAGGAGTTATATGCCAATTTGTAAGAAATGTAGCAATGAATCGCAGCATATATAACCATGCAGAATGTGTTATGCGTCGTTTTAAGCTCAAAATAAGTGCATCTGGTACCTGTCAAAACAATCATGCGACGCTTTAAATCGACTCCGGCGTCATTGTTTGGAGCATATCGCAGTCTTCGAAATAAGGCGGTAGTCCGAAGCCCGTGGCGTGTAAAATTGTACACGGGCGTATAAAATGAGTAGTTCCACAAGTCCGACGGGCCTGTGAAAAAAAAGTCATATAGTTTCAAAAGTTGATTTCATAAGATATTGTGTGTAAATATTTAGTTTAATGTTCTCCGTTTTCAGTTGCTGCCGAGTCAATGCAAAAAATGGGTAGGCCTTTTAAGAATTTCCGATATTCGAAATAGATTTAGGTGTCTGTTTTTTGCAATTTGATTGGTTGATATTTTTAGGAAATTACTATCATGTAGGTTTTAAAAAAGGACAAGAAGCAGGACTCACGTTAATAGAGGGCGAAGTAGTTGCCTTGTGAAGGTTGACTTCGATTTCTCGTTGGTCAAAAGCGAAGTTCAAGTAGCCTTGTAATTTTGAAGAGTCGCTCTATGTTGCCCGCGTATTTTTGCCACGTGCCATTTATGAAAATATCGACATCGTGTTTATTGAATTCTATGTTATTCATTAAGTATTTTGAAAGTGACTTTCTTGAAAAGTAATCCATTTCGGTTTAAAGAAACTTTAATTTCGTCCAATATCAAATAAAAATGGCACCACGAGAAATGGGGCGCAATCAGACACTGTGCTACGGGAAATGTTGATCGAAGCTACTTTTAACCAAACAAACTTTTGATTAATTTTTTTCTCAATCCTGTGACACAAAGTCTGAATTCTCATATATAATATGTTCATATTTGAGAAGGTTGGTCATTCAAAATTTGTTGAAATGCACGGAGACACTTCAAATTATTTTCGATCCGCTTCCAAATCCGATCGATATTTTTTTTTATTAATTGCGATCTATTTATAGAACTGTTGCTGACAGACCTGTGTCTACGTTAAGGGTTAATACCTCTGCAGTTAGAAAATAGACTTTGAACTACAGTAGTTTTGTTCCATTGTTGCACTCTGATTTGAGGTCTGACAAATAATAATTACAATCTTTACTTTAAGTTGCTTCAGTTTATGACTGTCAGTGTCAACACTATAATGTTTCATTCCATAACCAAAACGGACCATAACCAAAACGGACCATTACTAAAACGGACTACACTAAAACGGACCATAACCAAAATGGACTACCAGAAAAAAATATGTATTGCAAGAATCTTTATTTAGTTTTTTTTTTTAGTGTGCGTTGATTATTTTTTTTAAACTTATCTTATTTGTGATAATTACTTTCTAGATTTATGAATAAATCAAATTAGTACAGGTAACTTAGTGAAGCCAAGTAATTATTGGTGTTTTAATTGGTTTATGACACCCAAATCACTTTTAATTAGATTAAATGATTTGATTTTCAGGTGATTGTGTAAGTGTGTGTTGTCTTGAATTTACTTTTCTGGAGCAATCTGCACAGTGGTTGGCCCCATTGTAAGAATGATAATGAATTAAAACAAACTCCATGTTCTTTTATTGTCTATGAACCAATGATCAAAGAAATTTACTCGTTTTTGTGATGGAATTTATCAAAATTTATCAAAATTCCATGTACTGCAATCGGTTAATTATATCTTAATTACTATTTTTTCTTTTTATCAACCCAAGCCCATATTCTTTGGGGGAAACTAAGATTAAAGCATTGAGGGTTTAATAATCTTTGTAAATTAAAACCAAATTCTTTAAAATTAATTAACTTTTAATCAAATAAAAATCAAATTAATCATAATTGTAATTAAGTGTGTATCAATTAATTGTATGATTTGACTAAAAATGTGCTTGCAATGGGTTTTTTTTTGCAAAGGACTGGGAGCTATAAGGGCCAAAATCGGCCCCACCTCAGATGTCGATAAAACAGCAACAACAACAACACTCCTAATAAATTGTTGCTATCAGAATCTGCTGTAAGTTGTCTTTTACGTGTAAGGAGTGTGTCTTTTACATCCCGCGCTAAGGGGTGTATTAAAATTGTTCATCATAGCTGTCTGGTGTCCCTTTCACATAAAGTCGGCGTTTTCCTAGAGGAAGCCATTTGTTATTTTATTTATGCCAAATTCGCAGTCATGTTAGGATTCTAATAATAATAGGTTATTATACAGCTATAATTTTAATCCAATCAAAAACAATATGGTTGTGATCATCTTCCGTAATTAAAATCGTCAAAATGAAATACAACCGAATTAATATCAAATGGTGTTTTGTTTCAACCTCATTTAAAATATACCTTGACATTCTTTCCAACTTTTATATCACGTTCACGATCTTTTATTACAAGACTATTTCACTCAAGTGTACATTTTTTTCCTGTTCTAGTTAAAGGACTTTATCAAACAGAATCATACAGTTTACATGTAATGCAGTTAATACGCATTTAAGCCACAGAATAATATTTCTATTTTCCACACCTTGTGGTGTGGGGTCGCTATTGTGCATGCGAAATATTAATTGCAAACCCCATTGACTGGCTATTTGCTGCCTGTCTAGAATATATTTTTTTTCTCGATCGACAGTTCAGAAGCTAGAAAACGATATGATGAATAGTGTCTGTCAATCATGCAAACAATAACTTATGCACATGACAGAACGCATTTCCAATGCACTACATACACAAACTTTTGATCCATCATTTGTCCATTGGAGGTTGATTTAAGAGAATGGAACTGATAGAAGTTAAAAGTTTAATTTGGGCGCAAAAGGGGAAACTTTATATAATTTATGAAAATGTGATGTAACATATGCGCCAATGATATTTCCCAAAATTCTTTCAAAATGATATAAACTGTTAATATCTTCCTGGCATTGATGAAACCAGATATGTTCGTGGTAGCCCATCACAAAATACTGTCGGTTCCCTTTTAGTGCTCTCGCTAACATTAAATTTTTCCAAAATAAATAACAAATCTTTAATTTTTTGTCTTTCTTCTTCAGACAAATCTTGGTATGAAGATTTGCTGGACGACGGATTGAAATCGACTTTAACAGTCTGCCCATCAGTACTTTCTAATTTTAAGTACTGGGGTACAAGGCCATATTACTCTACAAACCAAAGCGCAGTTTCAAGCTTCGATTTAAATTATTTTAATTTCCTTGATTTGTTATTTTCGATAATTAACGCCTCTCCCTCTTTATGTGCAAACGAACATATGTTTATAATTAAAACACACTAAACAAATTAATACAAATAATTAAATACATATAAAATCATAGAAATAATACATAAAATATCCTACTTATTCAAGAAATTTACATTTTTTATTTCAATAGTCCGTTTTTGTTATGGTCCGTTTTGGTAATGGTCCGTTTTGGTTATGGGATGAAACATCCGGTAGCGAGTGTCAATATACGTTCGTGCTATATTTGCATTCCCTAGCTTTCTATATATAGTTGGACCGTTGAGCAAATTGGCATATACACATGTACTGTGCATATTTCTTTTGCTGAAGGCTACACAAATACGACTTTTTTCATTTTGTGTGGTATTAATTCAAAGCATAGTGATATTTAAAAAAAGGGGGGTACATATTAAAAATTATCACCAAATTATATGTCTCACGCAATGATGACATCACAAGTTTGTGTTATAAGAGTCTTATAACAATATTGGTTGTGATGATGATGATGATGAGGAGGAGGAGGAGGTGGACAGTGATGATATGGAATATACTGAGGATGCTATTGACAATATGATTTTAGAATTTTCAGGAGATTAATATAAACATGAATCCAAAATAAAGTGTCTTTTTGTGTTTTTTACTTGCATTCTGGTCTTACCTAATGCATAATTGACATGTCCACATAATATTTGGTACATCATCATGTTTTGAGTTTTGGTGGTTTGAATTAATGGTCATTAATGTAGTTTTCAAATTCGGGCCTGTAGAATTGATGGTGGGCCTGTAAATATTTGAACTTACAGGTCCGGTGGGCTTGTAAGGTAAAAAGTTAAGCGTGAAGACTGATATCGCGTATTTTACGGAAAAAGTAGCAACTATTGGTCATTATAACTTACCGGTAGTGTCAATTCCACATTTTTGTAGAAATAGCTTATTCTGGACTATTTTAGTCAAAATATGTTCATTGCGTTGTACAGGGAATTGAGTACAACTCACACTTCCCAACACTAATTATTTTCAAAATGGACGACGATGGTAGTGCGCTCTGTGTTGGAGCAAAGTATAAATCTTTTACAGATGTGTTGGAGCAAAGTATAAATCTTTTACAGATTTAGAGTGCGCCCTAATAAAATTCCAGCAGGATAACTACGTCCAACTTTATAAGCGTATCTCAAGGAAGCTTGGTACGGGGTCCAAATGTAAAAACATGGAAGTTGCAGAAAGTGCAACGAGTCTTTTAATTTATAAGGAGTTGGATTATTCCTGTATTCATGGAGGGGAACATTTTAGTTCCATTTCCAGCGGTCAACGCCCAAACACAAGGTAAAATCACATATAATATACTTTAAATAAGCAAATGATCATCACTTTGAAAATAACTATAAACATTATTAATTTAATACATTGTATTTACCTATTGTCTTACTTGAAATTTTAAATTGTATATGATAATTCTTGATATTAAAAATATCTAGGTATATTTTTTTTCTTTAAACTTTATAGTATCACAGTATTCGTAGCCTCTAGATGCTAGCAATACGTGATTAATTTCCATAAAATAGGTGTCCATGTCCGGAAACCGGTTGATCATTTAGTCACTACTTCCGCCCGTCGTACTTGTAGAACCCAGGCTACGAATACGTTTCCGTCGTATTTGTAGCCTGTGCCTTTATTGAACAAAAAAGGCGAGTGTATCATCAGATATTTTGGTAGGCCATGTGACGAGTTTGCAGAACGAGTTTGGCCTATCAAAATATCTGATGGTGCACGAGTAACTTTGTTCAATAAGGGACTTGTATCTTGCGACGTAAATCAGAGTTAGTGACATCAATCACAGCTCCCACGGAAACGCCCTCCTAGTTGGAGGGAAATCTTCACAATCTGCACGAGCCGCGCCAGATGAGAAAACGTTTTTGAACGGTGAACAGGAAAATGGATTTGGATGACTTTATGAATCCTTCGGAGAATTTAACGCCTTCACAATTTTGTGAAAGAATCGAAATGGACAATAGAAATGTGTGCATTAATACACAGGATATTAAAACTATTGATTTTGATGATTTGGACTTTCTTTGACAGGATATTAAAACCGATTTGGATTTTTTTTCGTGTGAAATCGACGACGCCACTCTGTCACAGGTTTGTGAAACAATGGAGAAAGAGCACGAATGTATGAACGGAATTGATGGTCTATCTTTGACACAAGCTCTTGATTTTGGCGACTTTGAAATCAGTAATATTGTCGCAGAAACCGACATAACCAGGCAGGAGAAAGCTGAACATGACGCCAGTGGGCAACGTTTTGCAAACCCCGTATCTGATGAGGAGGTGAAAAATCTAGTAGAGAGTCAAGAAAACGTTAATACGAAAAAAAAAACCGAAATGGGCGTTTGGAGTTGGGCAAATTTGGAGAGATTATCGCATCAAAATGGGTACAGTTGTTCCGGAATTTCGAGAAATGAACAAGGAAGAGATGAACTTTTTCATGGGACGTTTTATGCTCGAGGCAAGAAAACAAGACTGTTCTCCATATCCACCTCGTTCTTTATACTTGATTTCTTGTGGATTGCTTCGTTATTTAAGGGACTGTGGGGTGTATGATAAGAACTTTCTCGATTTGAAAAACCTTGAGTTCACAGATTTTCGTAAAATACTTGATGCTAGAATGAAAGAATTGCTTTCTCTTGGATACGAAACAAACAGAAAACAGGCACAGACTATTTTACCTGAAGACGAAAATATCATTTGGAGTAAAGAGGTATTTAGTGACCGAGGGAAAATAACCCTTTCGAGATTTAATAATTATGGATATTAACTTCTCATGAAGGACATAACTGTATTGTTATACTGAACTACAAATATGAGGGAAATAACTAGTTATTGGTTCGAGTGCAAAAGCGCGCCAATTTCAAACAGTTATTTTGTGCTATGTGCAAATTGCCTCACAGTTATTTGACCTACGTGCAGTTTGTCGCGGTAATAATGAGTTATTTCTTGTTCCATGGAATAAAACTTTAAAATATCTTAATTATTTCTTGCTTGGTTCCTATAGTAAAGTATAATAATATATAATAAAAGGGTCATTGCATGAATATTGGTGAATATTGTCCCTCGTGCAATATGATTTACTGCTCGGGACAATATTCACCAATATTCATGCAATAACCCTATATTATCACATATTTATAAGTAATAACGTCAATTTTGCCCATACGTAAAAACCGGAAGTGCCACAGCGATATCAGCCCATGGGCAGATATCGGGGCAAAGCTTAACTGGAATACTACTGCGCCCTCTATCGGCACTATCGCTGGACGAGGTTAACGACCAGCGGGAGCGTAATATAACGACTGGATTATTCGGGTTAGGCAAAGCTCTGATAACACGATATCAAGCCTCTCATGTGAGACCCATGACATCACTTCCGCCCAACTGTTAATTGTCGTTTGGAAAATGTCGACATCCAGCGAGGAAAGATTTGTTGGTGAAACACGAAGCAGAACCCTCAACCGATATCGATCACTCATATCCATAAGTTTGGTCTCTGTGTGGGAAGTTAATTTTGTTTTTTTTAATTCAATGTTGAAATATGTGATAAACAGATTAATGCATGCCTTTTTCCATACAGAGTCAGGACTGTTGTCATCCCTCGACCGATATCAACCCTCGGGCTAAAGCCCTCTGGCCGATATCGGTCTCTCGGGATGATAACAGTCTTGATCTGGAAAAGGGCATGCATTAATCTATAATTATGAGACAGTTCCGGAGCCAGGTAATCACAAATATGACAAAAAAGCAATGCATATTTCTGGTCTTCACATACTATTCTGTCATGCCAAAAAAAAAGAAGAGTGACACTCCAAGAAAATCTAATGCCGATTACGAAATCTTCATTCATGGAAGTTTCAAAACATCAAGTCATTATGATTACTTGTACTCAATGATACCTTAACCTTACTATTGGGTTATTGCAGGATAAATTACTTTCAATTTCAAACTTGAAGGTTGCAACCACAAAGATAAATAAATATTTAATTTCAATGATTGTGACCTTCAAGTTTGAAAATTCTTTCTGTTAGAATAACACCATGATTTCCACCCTAGTTACACGATAATTAGAGTTCATTGGTCACATTACACTTTATATGATTCGAGACCGTAACATTTTATTTGCACTTATTCGTCTTGTATATACTACACCAGTTTATAAGAATTGTGAAATATTTCATGGTTGGTTATGGTTGTTTTAACGCCACTTTCAACAATATTTAAGTTATAACATGGCGGTCAGTTTTATTGGTGGAGGAAACCGGAGTACGCGGAGAAAACCACCGCTCTGCCACAAGTCATTGACAAACTTTATCACATAACGTTGTATCGAGTACATCTCGTGTGAGCGGGGTTCAAAGTCACAGCATTAGTGGTGATAGGCATTGACTGAATAGGTATATATAAATCCAACTACCATGCGATCATGACCACGACGGCCCCTTAAATATTTTAGAAAAGTAACAGATAAAATTTATCAATCTATTATTAATACAACACCATCTTCTTTCCCGCTTCAATGTACATGGTGTAAAGCTAGTGTCCTTAACTGTGTAACTTACCCCCATACTTTCCCACCAAGGGAAGATTTACGTCTGTATAAAACTTTCTCCCACCTCCAATATCATATAGACCTAGCTTGCCTGACTGGTCTCCTAGTTCACATCGTAATGGGTTTGTAAAAGAACACTCGCCGTAGTTGTTCTAAAATGTTAAAACAACTGTACGTGCAAGATAAGGAATCGATACAATCTCTGTTATGAACAATAAATATAGTACAAATAAGATGATGTCAAATAACAGAATTGCAAAAAATCCATTGTAACTTTATCCGTATTTCTATTATGAGAATACAATTTGACACTGGACTCTTTTCTGCCTATAAAATTTAATTATATCAAATTCAATATAACTTACAGATGACACAACCAAGAAAAGAAGCAACCATTTTCTTGGCATGTTGGAATTTAAAATCAATCAAAAACATTTATTGAACTTTTTTTGTCTTAATTTTTGTTTTATATGATTTCTATTCTCAAATATATCTCAACCGCCTTTCAGAGTCAAATGGTTAAGTGCCTAAAACCCTCCATACTAAAATTTTAAATAAGTACAATATATAAAAGTAAACTTATTTGTAAATATTGCTTGTAATATAAAAACTTACATTAACATCCACCTGAAAAGGATTGTAATGACCACTAGGACTTAAACAACCGGAAGTTGCATCATCACCAACAGGCATTTTGTGTACGTGCCATTTATGTCCAGTCGTCTGTTTGGAAAAAAATAGAATGAAAATAAGTAAAAAGCAAGAAGCTGCAATACCGAGTCACATACAGTTCCCAATTCATGGTAGGGTTATTGTCTGTGGTAATTAACGCCACTTTCAACAATACATCAATTATGTCATGGTTGTATGTTCTATTGATGGTGGCATTCCTTTAATCACATATTCATATGGAGTACACATCAGCAAGTTGCAGTTAAACAACATACAATCAATCTGTCTTTTGTATTGTCCACATTGTCTTCTTATTGCACTGAAATTATTTAGTTTTTATTTCAAGATGCATTTATCAGGGGCGGATCCAGGATTTGGGATTAGGGGGGGGGGGGGGGCGTGAGTAGGAGAGGGATCTGGGGACCGATTAAGGTTCCCAGTGGGTCCAGGTGGGCGAAACCCCTCCCCCCTAAGCTCTGGGGGTTTGAGGAATTACCGACATTTATTTGAACGACAATTTTGAGCCAACCACACCATTTTTATCAGACCAAAAAAACTTTACTTTGAGTCTTAATTTTGTCGGATAGTTGATAACAGTATGTTTTTGTCAGATTATAAGAACCTGGCGATCGTTTCACTAAAGGTCGTAAGTCGTAAACGTAGACGTAAGTGTACCCTTAAGAGTTACGACCGTTTCACTAATAGTTAGGATTTACGACTTACGATAAAAAGTGATCGCAAAGTTAAGAGTGGTGGAAGGTAGTCGTAAGTCTTAAATCGTAAACCTATTTTTGAAGAGAAGAATTGTTATCTGTATTTTTTTTAATATGAACATTAATCAAATGAAGCAAGCAATACATATTATATGCACGCTACATTTTTTATATTTCGAGAGTCATACAAAATCATTAAAACAGCTACGCGTTATTGTTTGTTTCAGTTCTGCATTTACAATTTATCAACATATTTTATTAACGAATGTGTACCTAGAAGAAATTTCTAGAAAAGAACTATATCGGGTACATGTACAAACAATGGTTCAAAAATAAACTTAAGCACACACAGAGGGCGCATTACATTTGCGACGATTTGGAGATTAACAGGAATTACTTATGCACGGAGAAAGAGCATTACAATTGGCCGTAAAATGTACCTGATACTTTTTTTTTGCATTTGCGCGGATTACCTGTTATTTAGAATATATTTAATTTACTCATAATATTTTCTGCATTTTGCAGCATGACTGACGATGCAATATGGATTATTCACCTCTTTCGTCATCCTTTAAAATGAAAACAAAAAATATCAGAATAACATAGATACAAATATATGAAATATACAGCGCCGTCTCAAAAGTATTCGCGAAAACAAGATGGCGGACGTCAACGAGTTTGAGTTATTGCTCTTTGCACCATTAAAATACACTAGGTAAAAATGAAAAAGTTACCTTAATATTTTGTGAGGTAACCCTTCGACCGTATAACTGCCAGAATCCTGCGTGGAACGGAGGTATACAAGTTCTGAATGTAATCCACAGTAAAGTTCATCCAAATATCCTGAATGGCAGTAAACAGTTCTTGAGGAGTATTTATGTTTCCTGCTGAATTTTGTAACGATCTCTTAATGCGAAGCCACAAATTTTCAATAATATTTAAGTCCGGAGACTGAGCTGGCCATGTCATGCCATGAATATCATTGTCTCGTTTGAATTCTTCAATTAAGCGGGCCCGATGGACAGGGGCATTGTCATCTTGGAAACGATAAGGTTTGTCGGCAAAATGACGGGCTAAAACGGGCCAAAGATGATTATCAAGGATGTCACGATATTTCACAGCATTTATATTACCATCAACCTTACATAAAGTTCCCACACCATACCATGTAATGCACCCCCAGATCATAACAGACACCTTCCTCTGATATGGCGGACACATGCACTCGGGGCGGTAAGCCTCATTCGAAGATCTCCACACGTAGACACGGTTATTTTGTCCAATAACTATCTGCGATTCATCACTGAATATTACTTGATTCCAGTGTAAATTAACAGTCCATCTCCGTCGTTCCAGACACCAAGAAAGTCGTTTCTTTTTGTTGACCTCTCTGACCACCATTTTCTTACGAACAACACGTCTAAATATTTTGTTTTTGTGTAAATAACGCTGTATAGTCTTTGGGTGGACACGAACAACCCCTCCTTCATTGAAATCATTGGTAATTTCTCTTAAAACCTTGCCACGATTCTTTTTTACCGTCCTCAATAATCTAACCTCACCGCGTCGTGTCACTTTCCTTGGTCGTCCAACTCTGGGAATGTTTTCAACATTACCTGTGCTGTTGTACTTCTTCCAAATTGAACGAATTGTAGATTCAGGTATATGCAACAATTTCACGATCTCACAATTTCTATGCCCTTCCCGTTTCAAATCCACAACCAGTTGTTTCCGATCCTCACTCAATTCCTTTGACTTGCGACCCATCTTGAAAACACGTCTGTTTATTTGTAAACACGTAGCAGACGACCTTAAAATTACGTCACATATTTGGGGAACGTTCAAAAGGGTAGCTCAAGACAGCTTAAAACTATGTAGTTCTTTTTATTACAACGAAAAACATTGGTGACAATTTCAACTCGCACTACCGATCGCAGCCATTTTCTTATTTTCGCGAATACTTATGAGGCAGCACTGTAAATTAAAACAAAAATTTATAACATACATGTATATAGAAAAAAAAAAAAAATTGAAGGCAACAGATATTCTAGTAGTCCAAATGTTAATATTCATTGGTAGTTTTTATTGATTAAATAAAGGGTTAAAACACTCACTATGAATATAAATCAACAGTACATGTACATGTTAAGGTATAATATTGTAAGATGTGCATTTTTGTTGTTTAATGTAGTGATGCAATAAAAACTATAAAATATTATGAAAATGCGAAATATACTTTATAGAAAGGTAATAAAAAATCCGCACAATTGCCATGTGTTTAAGTTCTTCACGTAAATGTAGGATTTTTTCCGCGCAATTGAAATGCACCGCAAACGGTATATCGGTGCAGAATGTGAATCTATGGTCACATTTTGGAAATTTCTCCTTACATATAGCACAGTCACTTGGAAGTTTCAAAAATAAGGGGAAAAAATAAGAAAAACTTCGAAAAATTTCCCTTATTTATTATAGATAACCAACATGTTTCGAAGTTTTTTCCCCTTATTTTTGAAACTTCAAGTGACTGCATATAGCATGAAATTTATTAAAATATATTCCATAAAATAAATTTCTTCTCAAATTTCGGTAAAATTTTACACTTTTTTTTTCTGATAGCTTTGGTTTATTCATTTAAAAAATCACTTTAGAGTTTTATAATTAGTTGAATATTAAACATGTATCTAAATACATTTAAAATGTGATTATTAATGTAATCAGCTTCCGAGCTGTTGGATTTATAAATAAAATATAGGGCCCGGGTGGCTCAATGAGATAGGTAGTTGGATTACCTAACAACTCATACAAGCCTATCACTAATACGGCGTGGGTTCGCTCCCGGTTTTGTAATTAAAAAAAAGGGTGCACTCGACTCGCAGTCGCAAGTGATAAAGTTTACCAGTTACTTTCCCATGGTCGGTGGTTCTGTCCGGGTACTCCGGCTTCTTCCACCACTATGATATAGCTGAAATACTACTTAAAGTGGCGTTAAACACCAAAAATCAATCATTATATATGATACAATGTATCTTTTTACCTCCATTATAGGAGATGTTACTTGTCGCAAGTCGTAAGTCGTAACTCTTACGATTAGGACTAGTTTAGTGAAACGCACGTATACGTGCACGTAAGGAAATCTTAAGAGTGATCTTAGACTTACGATTTACGATCACTTTAGTGAAACGGTCGCCAGAAGTAAAACTTTTTTTTTGAACAACCGTGATGCGATATTTTAACCCTTCAAAGAACTATTGGTTTAGTTTTAACGCATTCCTGGGGTCCGGATGGCTCAATGAGTTAGGTCGTTGTATCTAACAGCTCATACAAGCCTATCACCAATACGGCGTGGGTTCGCGCCCAGCTTTGTAAATTACAAAAAAAGGTGCACTCGACTCGCAGTCGCAAGTGATAAAGTTTATACCAGTTGCGTCAAGTGTTTGAGCAACGGGCGTAAAAACCTCATTACACTGAAAGATCAAACAAACAAAATGTATCAAAGTTCTCGAGAAATATGTTTACGAAAATCAGGTGTGAGATATGCATAAACCATTTTGTCGAGATTATTTTCACACTTTCATGTGCAGTTGTAGATATTAATTTATTACAAATAAATTGTAGTCAGAATTTTTTGTTAAAAATGTGTAAAAAAAAATGTACAGACATCCATTGGTAGATATAAATAATATAAACGTACCCGGACAAAGGATTTGTTCACACTTTCTTGTGCAGATACCTCGGGCAGATGCAGAGATTATTACAAATAAATTGCCGCTAATTTTTTTTTATATTATTAATATGTTATTTTTGTATTTTAATGTTATACCAACGCGTATTTTTACTGATCTTTACTTGAAAAGTAAAAGGCAACATTTTCGGGTATTTGTATACAAATCAAACTTATATTTTTTTTTCATATGAAATTGCAGAATTTCGAATTCAAGAACTATTTGAACCATTATTTAAAGAGAAGTGACCATTTTCTTGGGACACTCAAGTCTCAGTTTCATCATCTGATTCTCTCGTTATAGGTTTTCGTTGTATGTTTTATAAATGAGATGAACTTTTCTCGTCTCGTCGAGGAATCAGAAATGTATCCAATCTTGCTTGTTTTCTTGGCCTAGAATTTTCGTCCATTTTATAATTTCTAAATAGCACGTGTACATGTAGTTGTAAAATTGACTGCAGAAATAATGTTTAATTAGCGTGAGAAAATAGTTGATGTCTGGTACCTCGGAACCAATCAGAATGGAATAATCTTTGAACTACTGACGGCGAATACATATATGAATCAGCGAATACATCCAACGTGTATTTACAATGTGTAAGAATATTTTACTACAGGTCACGAGTTAACCATTCATGAAAAAGTTATTTATTGAACTGCTTAATTAACGTTGTATAACATATGCTTTGCGAATTTTAGGGGGGGGGGGGCGCACGCCCCGCACGCCCCCTCTAAATCCGCCACTGTTTATGCTAGTTTATTTATATCTGTCCATGGTGGAGGTTTCCAGCACTCAAACCACAGAGGTGCTCAGCACAACACCGGATGGCGGATTGGGGGAGCCCTCTCTACGGGGATTGCCAGGTTATAATACAGAAAGCCCGACCGTGGACCTAGTGGGTAACGTATTTGGAGAGTGTCACGCTCCCTGTGCACTGAAGATATTTTTTTGTAGATTTCGAAAAAGGGTAGGCGCATTGTACTATAGCCGCTACAAAAGAAAATTTTTTTTCGTCCCTACTAAACTCTCCATACTTTTAGTGGAAGTAAGAATGCATTGACCCGGTTAATTCATACCTTCCCTCATTTCTATATAGTTGTTATATATAATCGAGCTTGTTCTCGTCCTCTGAAATACTGCTTGCTGGACGCTAAGCAATAATCAATCAACAAAGCAATCATTTATATCTGTCCACTGGGTGGGAATTTAGTCATCAAATGAAATTTCTATCACTGTATATATAAATATGAAGGTTTTTTCCCCCAGGCAATTCATATCAAAATAATTCTTATAGAATAATGTACATCGTTATCGTGCCTTTTGATTGGACAATAGCATTGTCACCTGTTTGTTTTTGATTCATTCATAACTCGATGAACTTTTGCGTTTTTAATCCGTTCATAGCTCGATGAACTTTTTTGTATAACCAGCATAAACAATATGGTGGCCGCCGATGGGAAACTACGATAGTGTCCGATTGAAAGCAAGCCTGAAATCAGTTTAATAATCAAAATTGAGAAAAGATTCAAATTGAAGAATTGTAAGTATTAAACGGTTCTTTTCAGGAGTTCATGCATGTGTAAACGGTGCCGATGCACTCACAAACTATACATAGACGTCATTCGGACCTTTATTCAGTTTGTAATTGCATCAGCGCCGTTTACACATGCATGAACCCACTCACAAACTATACATAGACGTCCCTCGTACATTTATTCAGTTTGTAATTGCATCAGCACCGCTTACACATGCATGAACTCCTGAAAAGAAGCTTTAATCCTATAATATTTTTAAACAAAAATCCAACAGAATCCATGATATTATGACACAGAAAATTCTTTTATTCCTAAATATCCGAATTAAAAAATCCTATAGACAGGTAAATTTAAACATATTTTTATCGAGAATTAATAAATGTTTCTCATAAGAGATTTTGTTGACATAATCAATGTTTTAGTTGACATTTGTGTTCTACAATTCGTGTGTATGATTAGTTTATTTGAAAATGATAAAGAAAAAAATCAAAGTTCTGTATTTTTTTTTATTTATGCAAGCTGGGAAGGGTCACATAAGTATTTTTTTGAATTTTATATATTATGTTATAACAAATTACTAACATGTAATAAGAAATTAGTAAGTTTTAATAAGTCCTGGGATCAGACAGAAGATATTCTCTAGTTTATTCTAAAAATATCTAAAAATAAGTGACCATTATTTTGTATTCGCTTACGATATTCATAAATTTAATAATACTGAAAATGTATTCAAATGCTATTTTTCACAGATGTTTGACCGAAATCTAAAACTATGAACTGGTTTTGTGACATGTTATTAACATCTTTGTTCAAAAGTTCATATGTTAATAGTGTAGTAACATCCAATTACTACCCTTGAAATATACTTTATTTAACGAAAAATATCGGTTAAAATTACCATTTCATTGTAAAAAAAACCAAACATTATCAAAATCAACAAACCCGATTCAAATTATTGTAAATAGATGAAAATGTTGAAATTAGGATATATTTTGTTTTAAGGTTTTTGTCCATGCTTTTTAAAATGGTAAAACAAATCTGAAAGTATGGAAGATCTTTTTTATAACAAAGTATACCGTTTTGGCAATCCATTAGCTACTGCTAGACAACTTTCTATGTTAACTACAAAAGTACATTTTCTTGCTAACTAAGCAGGGGAAATAAGACCTAGTTACTCCACTGTGGGATGGACCCTTCCGTAATGATAAGTTGGTTGTGTGTGATACATCAGATACACAGCTCACCATATGATGTTAGGTAAACATGAATTAGTTACTCTATTGCAGTGTATGTCCTGTTATGATAAGCTGGATGTGTACGACATATCAAATACACACACCACCGTATTATGTGACATAAACAGGGACTAATTGCCACACTGTCGGACTTTTCCATGAGCAAATATCCACTTACAACCACGTTCTACATCCAAGTTGAATATTAATCGAGATATTATGGCTTAACCATGAGCAAATTTCATTGTACCAAAACATTCTACATGAATGTGTAACAGACAACAGAAATCTCATGACTTGTCTACGTGAGAATAATACCATATATTACCGTGTTCTTCATCTATATACCACATCGGTGGTGTAATGGTTAGCGTGCCCGCCTCGAGTGAAGTAGATCGTGTGTTCGAGCCCTGATCGGGTCAAACCAACTACTGTAAAATAGGTATTTCTTGCTTCTTCACTAAGAACGCAACATTAACGAGAAAGAGCAAAGACTGGTTGGCTAGAAATCAAGATAGTGTGTTCGAGTGGGGTGACATGTCTACCCGCGGACTGTTGTTTCAATGGCTTGCACTATAAAAATCCAACTAAGCGTGTTGTTTTAGTACAAAGCGGACCTCATCATCATCTCATTGAAAATTAACTTGTTCTCGCCATGATATAACTGCAAAATTGCTGATTTGGCGTTAAACAACAATCACTCACTCGCTCTTCATCCATACAACAAAAATAATGAACAGTAGTGTTGTAAATAAGATGTCTACTATCTTACCGTAGAATCATTCTTGTTGTGCAGGTCTACTAAAATACCCGTGTCACTTAATCCGCCGTCACTATACAGATACTGCGTCTGTAAAAAAGAGTATTCCTTGAATATTAAAATATTAAATATATTTTTGATTTGGTGCAGAATACATACCATAGTTTAGACGACAACGCTACTTTCATCAAAGCAACGATGAGAAATGTACTATTAAATAAATTAAAATCACAAAGTTTGGCCGTTACTATCATTGTTGGTAACCCATGCAGGGGCGAATCCAGCGGGGGGCGCACCCGGCGCCCCCTCCCTAAAATTGGAAAAAATATGATTTTTGGCATAAAATCGTGATTTTTCACACGAAACACCCCAAAAATTTCGCGCTTCCCTCCGCTCGGCGCAATTTTTTTAAGTGCGCCCCCTAACTTGAAATCCTGGATCCACCCCTGCCATGGTTGATCACGCTACATTCTGATTGGTTCCGATTCACTATAATATAACCAATCAAATCAGTTTGACAAAAAGAAAGGGATTTATTGCAAATTAATATGATAAGAGGAGATGAATGCTATATTTAATCTGTTAAATCCGTCTCAAAAGAAAGTTTGAGTGAAGTTATGGAAAATACTAATGACAGATCAGTAAGAAACGAACACGAAACGACGCTATTGTATATGAATACATTGAGTGGAGAGTATCAGAGCATGACCAGTCTGATACCGACTATACTATGTGTCACCTTTTCAAAAGTCAACTAAAGTGCATCTAACAGATTGAATCGGGTACACTATGATTTTAACAATGACATGTCCTTCATTGGAGAGGTTTGCATAACGTTTGTTTTCATGTGACGAAATATTCAAAGTTACACTCGTCTACATCTACATATAAAAGTAGAGAAGCTTTGATTGTGGTTCTTCATTTTGAAGTCAAATTCAAGTCTTCAATATAACTCTAACTATAACCATACATTTACCCTTGGATGCCAGTTGAGAGGTATTCTTTATTTTTATGATATATAAGTGGAGCAGGAACTACTTATCCTTTCGGAGCACCACTGGGTTTTAGCTGGGTTCCTGTTGCTCAATCTTCAGCTTTCTCGGTAGTGCTTTGTATATAATTGTTTGTCCTATTATCTTTTTGTCATTGTATTGTCTGTCTTTCTTCGATTTGCGACTTCTGATTACCCTTTTGTTATCTTTAAACATTTCTCATTGGAGTGCTTTGCATAAATTGTTTTTATTTTCAGTGACAAAATATTCCAAGTTACACTCATCTCTAAATATATATAAGTAGAGAAGTTTTGGTTGTGGTTCTTCAGTTTACACTCAAATTGAAATCTTCAATATGACTGTAACCATACACTAACGTGAAGGTGAAAATGTACTTGGGTGTAGTTGTGAGAGTTCCATAACAAGGTAACAGTATTTAATTTGATGTAAGTACATGTACACGACTAAAAAATAAATAATTATGTATATGTCATTTTAAATTCCGCAAAATATTAAACTTTATGTCAACTTACCAAATAGATAGAGCCAATAACATCACCGGAAGTAAAAGAAGCCTGCGCTTCGAACAAAGTTCCACCAGTGCTGGTATCTTCAGTAATATTACCACATACCCACCTAGGAGCACCAACGGATGATTTGTGTATAACTATTGATCTTCCGGTTATACTTAAAGGTCCCCGTAAAGGAAGCATAGTTTCCTTCTCCGTGGCAGAATATGTAGATTTGTTATCGAGAAATTTACCATACTTCCTGCTTAAATCTCCAATTTCATACTCATCATCTGAGCCCGAACCATCAATTGGTCCTGCTGTAGCAGTAACGCCAAATGGATTAAAATGTCCACCAACAGAAGCTGGTGAACAAGGACTCGAACTAGCCCAAGGAACAGGGTTGACATGAACGTGATATCCCCCTGCTGTTGACGCTAATCCTGACAATTGTATACTGACATCGGTAGTACCAGTTATTAATCCCTCTGTACTTCTTTCCATTGTGAAAGACCCAGTTACACTAGCAGCAGATTCTTTTGACCATGTACCTGTCTTGACCGTAACTTTTCTATTCGGAATTGTATAAATATTTCCACAAGATAATCTTCCCCTACCTGAATTTTCTGCGTGAATCACAATTGATCTGCCAAGAATTTTTAAACTTCCACTTAATGGTAAATCAAAATCTGTAAAGAAATTTCTTTGCATTTTTCCAGAAGCCGTTCGCACAGAAAGTTTTCCATGCTTGCCAAAAAGATCTCCAGTTTCGCATCGTAATGGGTTATCTGGACTACACTGAGAAGGGTAATTTCCATTCAAATCTACAGAAAAAGGATTATAATGACCTTGAACTGACATACATCGACCGGTATTGTTCAAACCATCAGAACCTATTGTGTCAACGTGAACATGCCATTTATGATCTATGGTAGCTGTAGTGCTCTGTCCATAATTGAGAGCAGTATACACCATCGTATCTGCCATGTCCAAATCAATGTCAGTTGGTTGTTTAAAAACAATATAACCAATTACTGGATAGACAAACTTAGCAACACCAGTAACGGTGCTTCCAACATATTCAATAGTAGCACATACCCATCGACTACTATTGTCATAATGCACAACAATGGATCGTCCAATCACACTATTAATGCCGAATAATTGTAAATTATAGTCAGTATAATTATCTGATTTCTCTGTTAAACCATCAAGGAGTCCAAATTTACTGCTAAGGTCCCCGACCTCATATTGGTCATTTGTACCGCTAGCGGGTGCTGGGTCAGTACTGGTATTTATAGAAAAGGGATTAAAATGGCCACTGACATAATCAGCGCTGCAAATCCTTTGATCTGCAGACCATTTTTCTGGGACTGGCCATTTATGAATATGATAGCCTCCTGCTTTTCCACCGAGCCCAGAAAGATCCACCGACACCATCGTTGGGTCAAACGGGGACATTTGTTGAAATGATATTGTTCCTGTTACCCCATCTCTACTGAGTGTGGTTAAAGTATTTCGTGTTTGGTATTGTATAATCTTAGGACATGTTAGCACGGTTCCATTTAGCGCTTTCACAACTAGAATTTTACCAATGACAGAGTTAGTGCCACTTAGTGGCAAGTTACCATCTACAACAGAATTCAAAGCAGCCTCATTTGTTGTTCCAACTGGTAAATCCATGTTTTTAGAGGATAAATCTCCTATTGGACAATTCATTTGATTGTCCTGGTTACAGGGCGCACCTGAGTTACCAGCAGGGTTATACAAACTTCCAATATTAGAACAAGACACAGAATCAGTGACTGTCCCACTGTATATCTGCCATGTAACATTTTCGTTCGTAGCTGCTGCTGTGTTGTCTAAATGGAATACGTTTGTAAATACAGAAGTTACTGATGATGAAGATGAAGATTGTTGTCGAAAATAGATAGTACCTCCAACTGCAAACTGGAGTTTAGCAAGTGCTGTTATGTGCTTGTCGTTAGCTTCAATTGTTGCACAAACTCTTGCTGATGTAGATGCATCAACCAATAGTAAAGATCGTCCTAAATAGATACATGTATAAATAAATAAGGGTTAAGGTAGGGTTATTGTGCTTAACGCCACTTTCAACAATATTTCAGTTTAGTTTAAACTTTATCACATAATGTTGTATCGAGTACACCTCGCCATGAACGGGGTTCTAATTCACAACTTTAGTGATGATAGTCACTGATTGCATAGGTAGTTGTAAATCCAGCTACCATGCGATCACGACCACGACGATCCCCTAAATAAATACAAGTTTAGCACTATTTCATGATTCAGACTCCTATGCACCGACATAACATAACAATGTCTTAAAAACAACCGACATTTTGCTGATGTTAAAATTAAAGTTATTCAAAATGAAATAAACAAACTGGTGTGTAGTAAATTATTTCTGACTGTGTGGATCTTGAAAACAATAAGCAAGCATATAATACGAATTTTGTTGGCCGAAAACTATAATTTACAATTGAATACCAATTCTAAAAACATCACGTGCGCTCGAAAATTATCTCCAGCGTATGACTTGCTATCTCGAGCGCTCTATATAATAAGTGAGTGATTGTTGAACTCAATTGTTATAGCGCTAGCTCACTGAAACAACAGTCCGCGAATAGACATATAGCTCCACTCGGACACATTATCCTGATTCCGAGCCAACCAGTCTTTGCTCTTTCTCCTAAATGTTGTAAGCTTAGCGGAGAAACATCAAATATCAATTATATAGTCTTTGGTTTGACCCGATCGGGGCTCGAAATCACGATCTACCACACTCCAGGAGAAGACGCTAACCATTACACCACCGATCCGGTTATATATTATACCGGTATGTAATAAACTAAAAAACAAAACTAGATTAAAAAAACCAATTGAATAATCGTAGGCTGTTCAAAAAATGGCTTGATCTTATAAAAGTAGAAAAATGCTTATCGAAGTATATATATGTCACTTTCGTGAGATGTAAATTAAATTAAAATCATGGTCTAACTAGGCAATAATAAACAAAAATTCTTATACAACCATGCAACATGATCAATGACGGTGGTATATGCTAGTATAAGTAATTTGTCTTTATTGCATTATACATACCAAACCTACACACAGTTCTTATATTTCGAAATTTGAATTGCATGATGCATAAAATGTTATCAAATTACCATTCAATAAAAATAATTTCCACAATATCATTATAAAACACACACCATAACATTCATCCCAACATAAATAGATCGGATTCATGCAAATAGGGTTGGTTTATACACACAAGACAGTTTATCCTAACTGTTTGCAAAAAAAGACAAAAAGTATTTTGTTTCATTTTTTAACATGTTGGCCGGTCTGCTGAATATCAATATTTGTTGGTTCGGATAAATTTGATAGGTTCAGGGATTTCAATGGTTCGATGGGCATTTACATTGCGCGATTGTTTTATATACAGTACTTGGATTAAATAACCCACTTATACACTGTGTACAATCGAGTAAGGCAACGGTTGTTTGGTTTCACTTCCGGTTAGCTAGGATGGACGTCAGGACACGAGAGGTGGGCACATTTTTTGAAAATTTTGTTATCTAGAAATAAATTGATAACCCAAGCACATTACACTTGTCTTTTTCTAGATTTAGTTTTGCGTCAAAACACATTCAATGTTAAGCCCATTATTACAAATGGTATGAAAAAATCATGGGAGATGGTGGTGTTGGTGATCATTTTCACAGATTTTTGCGTGGTTTTCCTCGATTTTGTGCTCCTATTTGATATATTTCATCTTTTTATTGATTCTGCATTTAGATTAATATGTTCCCTAACTTTATCACTATCCTACCATTGACGATTCCTGCAAGTTATCGCTTGTCATCTCAGTTTTTGTCAGTGGGTTTAAAAGTCGGTGTACGTGTTTGGTTTAAGGTAAGTGTACGGTTCGGTATTATA
Source organism: Bathymodiolus brooksi (assembly GCA_963680875.1). NCBI lineage: Eukaryota > Metazoa > Mollusca > Bivalvia > Mytilida > Modiolidae > Bathymodiolus > Bathymodiolus brooksi. The sequence continues at coordinate 51,253,707 of OY804577.1, forward strand.
AACTACAAAAAATGTACGGTTTGGTTTTTCTCTTAGTTGGTTTAAAGGTCCGTGTTGCGTATGTCAAATATGAAAAATTCTTCACTATGTAATTTTATACTGCGGCAGATTGCTTATTTCATATCCAAAAATTCAGTAGATACATCAGAAAACTTCCCATTTTGCTTTAGATATTGTTGTCTAAAATGCAATGTTTCGCCAACACCGTTTCCAACATCCGGAACGATTATAAAGACTTTTGTATAAAATCATTATCATGTCAGAAAACTTTCAATGGCATGGCTTGCAAAGCGTAGAGAATGAACTGAAACTTGGTAGGAAGCATCTATGGAAGGTCCTTTATAAAGATTGCTCATTTAGTTCCGATCCGTTAACAAACATGGCCGCCACAGGCCATTCTTGTTCTTGATTGGTTGATTTCTAAAAAAAACTTCTCTGAAACCGTTTTCACAAATGAACTGAAATTTGGTAGGTAGCATTCTGAAAATATTGTAGTTCAAAATTAAGTCAAATTTATTCTATGATCATCTTTTACTAACCCGTAACTTGAAAGGTTTTTTTTCTGTACACGCTTGAAAAAGGCGGTATTTGTTCACAGTACACTGTACATGTCGTCACGATTTACGGAATTGACACAGTTGCAAATGAAATAGGTGTCGTTTTGAAATTTTTTGACTTGGTAATGAAAATACAAGATTTTATTTTACAAAAACAAAACAAAGTGGCTATTATTTAAATCTTTTTCATGAAAGTAATTTACTTTCGTATCTATGCTGGCTTACACATCCGGGTTTAAATGTCAGCGCCCCAACATTTAAGTCTCGCGATCAATATATTCGCGAGACCGACGCGAGAAATAGAGAACCAGTATGTGGTTTACCGGAGTGGTCTACCGTAATGAGGACTAACGTCCTCTATAAAGATTGCTAATTTTGTCACGATCCATCAACAAACATGGCCGCCACAAGCAATTCTTGTTTATGATTGGCCAATTTTTTTTTAATTTTCTCCTCTGAAACCGCTGGCCAAATGAACCGAACCTTGATAGGAGGCATCTATGGAAGGTCCTCTATAAAGATTGCTCATTTCATCCCGATCTGTTAACAAACATGGCTGCTATAGGCAATTTTTGTTTCTGGTTGGTTGATTTCTAAAAATCTTCTTCTCTGAAACTGCTTGGCGGAAAGCACCTATGGAAGACTCTGTATTAAGTTTCCTCAAAGCAGAATGAAAGGTGGGCGACACAGGCTCAGCCCACTGAGCCTCTAGTTGTCATCATCATCAGAAAGTGATAAACCATCCATTTTGCTGTTATTATTGTGATACAACATCATCAAACATTCAGTAAAAAATCACAGCCTAGACGTCTTAAAGATCAAGCATTTAGAGTTAAGTGAGAAAAATGGAATATACGGTTACAGGAGCCATAATTTTAATATTATACCTAGAGAGCTTGATTCAACGGGAAAGAAAATCGAAACCAACACTTCACTTGATTCCTTAAAACTTCGCATCGTATTAGATAAAAGCTCAGACATTACTACTATTTCAAATCCTCTTCATAAAAGGATGAAACCATCTGATTCACCAGTTCATGACTGCATAAAGGAAAATCACGAAACACTTGCTAAGGAGGACGTCGATTTCCAGGAAATGGATTATAGCGACGATGGTGATTTTGAAAATGAGGACGAAAAACATCTTCTAGATCTCGTTCCATCAGTACTAGAAACAATGAACAATCATGGAAAAGTAGATATATATGGATACAATTTCACAAAATGTTGGCTCTTGCCTCATTTCCGATGGACAATATAGCTTTTTTTTATTATTTCTAGATGTTGTTAAGTGGCATAATTCGAAGTATACCACCCTAATGAGGTACGAATGTCCTGCAGTTAACAAGTTTTGGCGAATTGGATACAAAATGTTCCATGGTAAATGGTTAAGGTTCATGAGTGGACCTAAGAATAAAGGTGACATCGTCAAATATTTATGACGCATGGTTGATTCATTACTTCAAATCTTAGTATGAAATGAAATGAAATATGGATTAACTGATTTTTCGTTTTTGCACATACAGGAAGTCAAGACACTCATCAGGTGTCTTGTAAGAGGAAGGTATTACTACTTCTGGGATGCTGTTAAATAATTAAACGTCTTATGTATGGCCAAAATCTATGTAGCCTTTAATGTAAAGATGGAATTGAGAATACGATAATAAAAATGTTGGTTTTTGGTGTTACCTCATCATGAGAAAGAAAGGATATTGTGTATGGTTTTTTTTTATCTCTACACGTACAGAGTAATGCCCAAAGATAATCGATGTCCCTGATTAAGATTATATCGAATTGCTGTGGCATACTGCAGTTGAAATCGAATTTTCGAATTTTTCTATACATACCATATCGTACAGTTTTGCATTACCAAACCGTTGCAAACAAATATTTTTGCATTAACCAAACACATACACCGACTTTTAAACCCACTGACAAAAACTGAGATGACAAACGATAATTTGCAGGAATCGTCAATGGTAGGATAGTGACAAAGGTAGGGAACATATTAATCTAAATGCAGAATCAATAAAAAGATGAAATATATCAAATAGGAGCACAAAATCGAGGAAAACCACGCAAAAATCTGTGAAAATGATCACCAACACCACCATCTCCCATGTTTTTTCATATCATTTGTAATAATGGGCTTAACATTGAATGTGTTTTGACACAAAACTATATCTAGAAAAAGACAAGTGTAATGCTTGGGTTATCAATTCATTTCTAGATAACAAAATTTTCAAAAAATGTGCCCACCTCTCGTGTCCTGACGTCCTTCTTAGCTAACCGGAAGTGAAACCAAACAACCGTTGCCGTACTCGATTGTACACAGTGTTATAATAATATATCCACAAATAATAATACCAACAATACCTTTATCCAAAACCGGAAATGTTTACTCAGAATACGGTTCTAACCCCGCCACATTTTTGTGCCTGTCCAAAAGCCAGGACATTGGATTTCCAACATCATAGGTCACGTTTTTATTGTGTTCAGTGAGTTAAGGTGAGAGGTGATTCTGTTCATTTTGTTGATAATGGTGGAATTGTTGACCATCACTGTTTAAGCTTTCTTTTCATAAGGTGTCTCTGTCTTAAAGGGCACCTCTGTATAACAAATCACTGTCTATAACGGGCAGTCTCATTTTTCTCATTAATGAATAGTGTATATAATTTTAACCTGTATATAAAGGGTAACTGCTCATAAAGGCCACATTTTCATGTTCCCCTGAGTGGCCTTTTTATACAGGTGTGACTTTATATGGTTGCTATTTACCTGTTAAAGAGGACAGATTTGGTAGAATGCTCGCTGATATCGTTGTAGATGATAAACCACCGGTAGTCACTGTACCCGTTGACGTAATGAAGCTGAAACAAACATAATAAACTTGAACTTACAATACTTGAAACTAATTTTATATTCAAACAAAACAGCTATGAAATTTATTATATTTAACAATAAAATTATATCCATGGTATACACAAATAGTGAAGTTTGAAATAATCAATCAACTTCATAGAACACATATAGTACACAGGTCTAGGAATTTTACCAAATTAATAAAAATCAATATATGTGGGAAGACAATCTAGAAAGTATTTACTAGTAGTCTGTTTTTTCTGACGTAAAGGATTTAACAATTCTGACCTACACCATGAGGAATCAGTTTCTTAGCTTGAAATAACATTTTCTTCTTGTTACTCAGTGATAGACAAAAATGTTGTTAGAATATAACTTGATTGTTAGTAAATTGAATAAATTATTTTATTATACATACTAAAACAGGTGATTGTTCGCAGAGTTTTACTTACTTCAGAAAGTGATTGAGTGATTGCTGTTTAACGCAAATGAGCAATTTAGCAGCCATATCATGGCGAGATGAGATGATGATGATGTTCGCTTTGTACTAGACCAAAATGTTGAGCTGGGTCTTTAAAGTGCTAGCTGACTGAAACAACAGTCCGCGGGTAGACATGTCGCTCCACCCGGACACATTATCCCGATTCCGAGCAAACCAGTCTTTGTTTAATGTTGCGTGCGGAGAAGCAGCAAATACCAATGTTATAGTCTTTAGTTTGACCCGACCGGGGCTCGAACACACGATCTACCGCATTCGAGGCGAGCACGTCAACCATTACACTACCGATGCGGTCTTACTTACTTCTTACACTTTTATGGAATATATTTTACAGTACTTACTTAGTTCCTAAAACTGCATCTGTACATCTATTTTGGCGATCGTGCACCATTCTAATACTACGAATATGCCATGAACTTGAATTTTGTAAACCAGTAATGTTGAAGTTTACTGTTGTGTCACCGTTTTCTTGATTAAATGTTACACTTCCGGTTACGCCATTTAATGACACTTTTGCTACTAATGTAAGGCAATATCCAGAAGAAACTACAAAAAAAAAACCCATAAATATCAGGGAACTAACTCACTTTTATAAACAAAACTAGAGGCTCACTTGAGTTATATCATCACCTGGTTATTAATTACCTATTTGTTTTTAATGACTACCTGTGCAATCAGTACCTATCACAACCAACGTTATGAGTTCGAATCCCGGTCAGGCTCGCGTGTGCTCGATACAATATTATGTGATAAAGTTTGTCAGTGACTTACGGCAGGTCGGTGGTTTTCTCCGGGTACTCCGGTTTCCTTCACCAATAAAACTGACCGCCACGATATATATAACTGAAATAGTGTTGAAAGTGGCGCTAAACACCATAAACCATAAACCACAACCATTGTTATTCAATTATCATCTATGCACCTCTTGGGTTCAATTTGGTTTGTGGTATTTGAGATTGTGTTTTAGCATTGATATTTTCTCCATTGTACTCTTTCAAAACTTTTCCTGGTGTGGTGGATATTCTTTAATTTCTGATGAGTATAAAAACAAGTTCGATGAGGACCATCCAATGTTAATTTAGCACTGTTGGTCATCTGTGATTTTCAGTCGACATGATTGATGTATCTATTTCACAGGGCAATATAATGAACATACAAACAAAGTGTCTATATTTAAATTGTTCAGTTGTTTCAGAGAAATAGATGTTAAAAACATTTTCCCAATAGAAGCAATGTTAAACTTTGTCCTGTGGTGATGGTCATCTTGGAACTCGGATATGCATTATTTAACGTCAATGTTATAAGGGGCTATCAAATGATCATTAATGTGCAGTTTGGGTTGAATTAAGTCCGTAGTTTCTGAGCAACGGCTTTTATTCAATTTGTCATAAGGTTTTATTTAAAATTATTTCCTGCGATGACGACCATCTTGAATTTGTGATTGGCACAATATTTATATTGTAATGATTCATCACAAAGAACATTCAAGCTTCCTTTTAAATGGTTCGTTCAGTGTTTTCAGCAAAACAATTCTTAAAACATACTGCATATATAGGTGTTTTTATTAATCTTAACCCTGTGGTGGTGGAAATCAGTTCTACATAAAAAATACAGACTCGTTTTAGGGTCGGGGTTACGCCCATAACAGAAGACTCTACTGTGATTGGGTAATGTAGAACAGCAATAAAAGCGATGTTTCTTTACTTAAATAAGTGATTAAGTGTAAGGTTGGATAGTCTTTAAAGTTTAATTACATATACATCCATATATTGTAGTGACTTGGGTCATTTCTACATGTAGTAATTAACTTGAAATGCGACTTAAATAAAAATAACTTCAGAATACGTCACACAAATGTGTTAATCAAAATAAAAACAGCTTATGATAAATTACAAATATGATTTTCTCAAAATTAGACACAACACTGACGTTATCTAGATATATATAACTAATCTCTTGATCCTATTAAAATATTTTCTCACATTTTAATGTTAAATCCAGTGTAATTTTTCATTTGTATTCACTTAAAATTCTGATACCTGTAATCAGGTTTTAAATGTGAAACTGTCAAGCACAAGCTTGCTATCATCATTCGTTTTTAATAAAGGAGGACCAAAAAGAGTCGAAATTATGAAATCAATGGAAAATAGGGCTACTATACATCTATGGAATGATAATTGAGAATACACGTACATTCATAATGATACATTTATGTACTAGCAGTACCTTGGGTACATTTGAAAGGGGAAAAAGCCCAAATGGGTGGGAAAGGAGAGAAAATCCATTAACATGGATCGATCCTTTTCATCTATAACACAATGTTAAGGAAAAAAATGAATACAACTTTCAATCTTAAAGGTCATGGGCCTATTTAGTTTTATAAGAAGGGGGCAAAAAACGGGCGAAAATATTAAATCGATTGAAAACAGGGTTATTATATATCTATGGAAAGGTAGTTGAGAGTAGAATACCATCGTTATCATTACAAGTGCATTGATCCCAGTTGAAAGGAATAAGAGCCCCTAATAGGTGAGAAAATTTTCAAAATCAACCAAGGGAGTACATTTGGGAGACTATTGTTACATTTCACTGTAACACTTTAATTTTCATATCTTACGGAAGTAACAAGCATATGACGTAGCTAATTTTTTCTCTGCTTGAGACTACGAAACATACAAATGGGGGATTAGGGTTTTGGTGCTTAACGCCAATTCAACAACATTTCAATTATATCGTGACGGTTAGTCTTATTGGCGGAGGAAACCGGAGTACCCTGAGAAAACCACCGACCTATCGGAAGTCGCTGACACACTTGATCACATAATGTTATATTGAGTACACTTGGTCATTAGCAGGATTCGAACTCACAACGTTAGTGGTGATAGGTACCGATTGCACAGGTAGTTGTAAATCCAACTACCATACGATCACAACCACGACGATACCCCCTACAAAAAGGGGGTCGCTCGGCTTTTCATATACCAAAATGCCAACACCCCAGTCATACGGGACATATGAATGGGTGGTTGATCGTGTATCGATCTTGTCCATGTTATTTGTCTTTTATACTTGTAGTGAATAAAATATCCACCCATAGGTCTATTACAGTGCCACAGATGTACTGATATTAATTTCCGTGTCCACTACTTCTCCCCTATGAAGACATATGAACATATGGGATATTGACAACTTTGTGTATGTCATGAAATGTATCAACTTGTTGCACTTTTCAATTTTATGTGGTCACGATGTCTGTTGCAGAATCCGATAGAATTACATTTACGGTATTAGTAAATACGAGTGATGAATATGTTCTCACCTTAAATAAAAAAATAAATTGAAATATACAAACAGGTAGACTTTGTTGTTATTCTTTTATGTCACGCGATAGTCACAAAAATTCGAATTACCAGGTTTCTTGCACGGAAACCTAGATTTTCTGGCGCAATACCTGAAAATTAATTTGCAATCGGAAATTGATGCTCGACAAGTGTTATTTTATATCGTGTATAAATCAAAAACGAAAATCATATTTTCTACCAACCTTCGCCAATCAGAAACGAGAAACACAGCTCGGGAGTTAAAAACGCAAATGGGAATGATGCTAGACAGATTATTATCACATATTTTGTTGCAATATGTTAATTTTTGCATGTCCAATAATAGCTAAAAGTCAGTGTTGGTTATTTGCTCTCAGGGCAAATACGGGGCAAATATCCGTATTTGCCCTCTAATATCCGTATTTGCCCTCATATATCCGTATTTGCCCCCGTATTCAACTTCCGGTATCTGCGCAGTGGTCTCGAAGATTATATGTCAACGTACAAGGAAAGATGATGCATAAAGATATGCATAAAATCGTATTTCAATCAAATTAACACATTTCAACATATTGGAATAAAGTTTAAATAACTTGAAACGGAATAATTAGCTCAAATATATACGTCGTGCTGAATAGGAATTTCCATTCAAATGTCAACGTCTTGGGTAGATTTTACAAACAGTTTCTAACGTCATTGTACAGATCGACATTGTTTGGTATATTTTTGAAACCAGATTCGAAACAAAAATATTTGCAAGTTGAACAAAGGCAACTCTCTAAAGGATTTATTTTCGCAATTTGTCTGTTCATAGATCTTTTTTGCAATATAAAAGTCAATGCTTGGAAAAGGTCAATGTAAAATATGTGATAAAAAGATTATGACATGACATTCTCCATATGATCCCTGGTATCAACCCTCGACCCATATCAGCCCTCCAGCTTCGCTGTCGGGATTGATATGGGAGTCTCGGGCTAATACCAGGGCCAATATGGAAAATGTCATGTAATAATCTCTTATTATTGAATTTAATATAAATTAATGAAAATTCATGTAAATTAACATGATTATATATCTCCTTTTCCATGTGTCAATACCTTGCATTTATACAATTTAGTTATTACACTATTTAAGTTTTAATTACTTGTTTCCCCGCAATTTATAATTAAAGACACGTTTATTTCAACAGTGTGTTTGATTTGTTTATCTTCAATGACAAACTGCGCTTCCATTTCCATGCGAGAAACCTGATATTACGCATTTTTTAGACTAGATATCGTGTGCCATACGGGTCTGACAATTTAAACTTCCATAATGCGGGAGATGTAGACTTTATGTTATTGCTGAGGGTAGGTTTAAATAGCAGTTATAACTTCAGGTATGAATTCAGTATAATAATAACATAAAAGTCAAAATAAATGTAATTATTCATACAAAATACTTTAATTTTTAATTGTTGATACTCTCACAGAGATTACGTTACTCAAAGGTAGTGGTCATTAAACCGAACAAAGTAACACAATTCTTATCTATTAGGATTAATGTTTTCACTAAATAAACATATGAAGGAGAAAATTATCAACTAAATAAATAATATTGCATAAAAATCGAATGAGTAATGGAAGATACATGTATTGCTCTGTATATTCTTATATAAACAGTTGCGCCGTGAGCGCATGATCTCAAATAGATGTCATCAAAGTTTATCAAACAAAATGTCCACTAACACAGTTAATAGCGGAAGTGGGTAAGACTCCACTTTCATTAAATTGACATCCTATTTAAAGACGCTGCAATCTGTAGTTTGTTACTCCACTCCTCCAAGTGTAGCAAGAGGAGTTACGGATTTAGAGTGACAAGGACACGGAAGATATTTAAGATGATGGACAATTGTCCCTATATGTCCTCACTTCCACGCAGACGACACATAAACAGGAGTTACGGATTTAGAGTGACAAGGACACGGAAGATGTTTAAGACGATGGAAAATTGTCCCTATATGTCCTCACTTCCACGCAGACGACACATACACAGGAGTTACGGATTTAAAGTGACAGGGACACGGAAGATATTTAAGATGATGGACAATTGTCCCTATATGTCATGAATTCAGCGCAGACGACACATAAATACATTGTACATTGAATACTGATGATCAGTTGAAGAGCAGACTCGCAAAAATTCTAATTTTCCGGTCCGTGGAATATTTAAAAATCCAAGGGAGATAATCGTAAATATTTTCCGCTAGATGGCGCTTCACAAACCCAAACAATTATACATACTTGGAAAACTACGTTTTTGTTCTATTAAACCAATGAAAATGATTGAAATATGATTAAAAATCACATTTATATTTATTAATGGTCATGATTTTCAGTCTGGTATAAAATCGGTCTGCGATGAATGTAAAAATAACGGTTTTTTTCTTTACCTCGGAAAATCGTAATTTTTTTTTGACGCGTATGTTTACACTTTTTGCATCTGACAGAATAAAGTTCCCGTGGAGGGAAAAATTAAAAAACTGGTTCCTTGGACAGAATAATATATACACTTCATCGGGTAAAAGGGAATTTACATCACTCGTAACAGTTTAAGAAAAATAGTCCATATTCCAACGTCACCCAAACAGAGTCAAGGTTGAACAATTTGCTCCTCCCATTTTACTCGTACAATCAATATTTACACATGTAAACAATGGAATAACGGTAGGCATGTGAGGTAAAACACACTGTTTTGATGTACAATGCAAATTGTCTAGAAATTCGATGCATTTATCCCATTCTGTTAATCTCGTGGGTTCACAACTACAACCCGAACTTGGTTATATGCACCCCCCTTTTCTGAAATATGCCACCAAAGTCAAACTGTCAACGGGTGCAGGCCTTTTAGTTTTAGTAAGGGACGGTACCAGGTACCCACTTAAAATGGTAATTGGTACCTCCTAATTTCAAAGAATGTTGTACAGCATGTTTATTTGCTATTTTTTATATGACTGAGTGGTTTTTATTTGTAGATAATTTAACCAGGTTGTTAATTTTTAGGTTTTATTTTTAGTTGAAATATATAGGAAAATCAAAGTCAATTTTTATTTGTTATATTTAAATTATGTACAAATAAAAACCACTCATATAAACATAATGAGCAAATAAACAGTCAAAATATAGACAATTCTGAATGTTTTGGTGTAAAATTTGTTAAAATCTATCCAGAAATGACTTCACAATAATATTTTGAAAATTCAAAATATGGTTTTGGTTGATTATATAGGGATTTTTTTTTACATGTGGCAATACTTTTGGCCACATGCTGTATAAGATATTCATGAAAAATGTTCAATTTTTAAGAAAAAGTACTGCCTGTAAATAGTGTAGTACTGGTACATTTGAAAAATTTTGAAAGCCCTGCAGGGTGCATGAAGCCAGTCCACCAAGCCCTTGCATAAACTGTAAAAGAGAAGATGTGACTAAGTGCTACTGGCACCTCTCACAGGGGCGAAATCAACCACTGTTTTATACTTTTGTCAAAAATGCATATGCATTCAAAGATGATGACTGTATTTGTAGAATGTGTGAGGCTTGATTTAGAAAATCACTCGAAATGTCCCACGATACAGAAGCAACATCAAGCAAAAGAAAATATGATTCAGCCATAGATACAAGCTGTGCATTTGAAACAAATGATTTAAATTTAACAACAGCAAACTTTGACAGCTATGGTAATGTGTCATTTGACCCATGTGAATTTACCCTCCATACTGCGGCTAATGCAGAAAATAATGACTGTAGTAAAAAACTTGTATGCTTTTTGCAACACATGAACATGTGTGAAAAAAATGGTGACCATTCGACATCAGTTAATGTTGACTTATGCAAGTCATGCTTTCAGATTTAGCTAGATCAGAATAACAACGAAGCATGTACATCTAATCAATTTTTTCTCTATTGATCACTACAAGAAATATAGAAATGTCAAACCCCAACTAGAATGTTGCTTTTGTGACAAAAGTATATACAGTCAAAGAAAGACCATTTAATTTAAGGGAAAGGATCTTCTAGAAAGAATAAAGTTAATTTTAAATTCTGATGCATTTGTGTATGCAAATTTTCTATGGTAATGGCATCAGCATATTCAGTTAGAATTTAAATTAGAGCCACATCCGGTTTTCTCCTATTATTCACATGTTTTATTATTTTTAATAAATAAATTTAGTTGAAGTTTTTGTGAATTTTATTTTGTAAAAAGTTATCAAATAATGGATCTTAGTACAGTATGATCTGCTTTTGTTTAAAAACAAAAGGTTAAAAACATTACACCCCTCGCCCCTTTTTATAAAGAAACATCTATAAAATATAACACGAGTTCTGCTCAAGAGTCATTACGAGGATGTACTATGCATGTGATAAAATTTTATATTTTTTTCATTATCATCATTTTCTTTCATTTGTCTTTTATAAGATCATTTACATTGAAAAAAGTATCACTTGTATTAAGTACATTGACATCAACATGCTAGGGGGCGCTATACATGATTTGTATGGTGAATCCACCAATAAAACCGGTGGACGTGTTTGAATAGCCTTATATGTTAAAAAAACAGTTGAAAGTAATTTTTAATATTCCAAGATTTACCATTGCATATGAAAATATGACTGTTTTTTTTTCTCAAGTTCATTCGATAAATTTAGTAGACCATTACAGTTGATTCTTGTTTTGTTATACCTTCATGGAACAACTTTACATGTATTTCGACCGAAAAGTCAACTTACCAGGATTACTTTTACAGTAATATAATTGCTCCTTACTTAATACTGTTGTGGTTCCATAAAATCTCAAATTTGGACTCATCTGTTAAATTATATTTGATCAATTTAATAGCTGTAGATATAATAAACAATTACTCTGACTAATTTCAACATTTTTAATACAAAATAATATTTGTTTTATTGAGAAAACGCATTTACTTACACTCGTTCTATAAATAGAATGTTAAAAATTACGGAGTATGTGATGATTCTAGTTATCTCCCTTGAATCCAACCAAAATGTGACACGATCCATCTGACAGAAAAAAGTTCTATTGTATGTTTAATTACAGAAAATGTTTCTTTGAAATACTAATATAGAAATCTATGGAACTATATATATGATTTTCCATCACCCTTTCGGCAAATATTTTAATTTTTAATTTTTCGTGTTTTTTTAAACAACTTCCGCCATTTCCGTGTCGTTTTAATTTCTGCATTACTCCTTTGTTACAAGAAGTTCAAGCACGGGGCCTCAAATTTATATGAAAGAAACAATGTTCTATGTTTTTCTCGCTTCTTCGGTTATATTTGACGCTCGCAATGATTAAAACGAGTGAATTTTCAACACTTGGTCGATGTATTCTAAAACGTGTCCGATTCCGGTAAAAAATGTACGTGACAAATTAATTGAAATGACGCCATTATCGAGTCTGCTCTCCGACTGGATGTATCATCAGATTAGATTTAAGTGACAAGTATTAAATTTTGTAATATGCATGTGTAGTTTAGACTTAACCACGTCATCACCAGTCTAATACCGGATTTATTTAAGATTAAAATAACACGAGACGGATAAAAAAATATAGTCTGTCTGCTATCGTAAATCAATAATGAATAAATGAAATGGGCGTATCAGAAATGAAAGTGCCCACTGATGAAAAAAGAAGAAACCCCTTATATGGTGCCCCTAAACATTAATTTTCTAGCTGTTTAGACGAAGCTTGACAAAACTTTACTCCAGTTCTTCTTTTCAAAAAAGAGGAAAATCGCTGGCCTTACCACTGAATCACCAGATAAATTATTTTAGCTGCGTTTCGAATATCAATCGCGGGAAAATATTAAATATTCATTGTATCCGTCAACGTTTAAAGCAATACGATTGTTTGCAACTAATAAGAATTGGTTGTTGTTGAGGTCTGTTTGAGTCATTCTCTAGTCACCTGTTCGTACAACAAGTCAAATCCTACACATAAAAGTAGAGGATATGTACTCTTTAGTTAAAATAATTATAACGTGATATTTACAGAGTTTTATATAAATTGCGTTTTAAATATTTTTTGAAGAAAATTCTGCATATTCAGTCAGTACGCACTGGCGTTAAACAGATCGTGGTAACTGCAGTTACGACGATCACAACATGGCGAAGGTAGAAATATGTAAGATCGTTTTCTGCTAATTTCTCCATTCTAACGTGTTGTTGTCAAGAATTACTCAGCCGCAAGGTTGATCTGTACGATTTTGTTGTATGCGTGTGTTCTTGATACCATATATCGTCTCGTTACCAAGAAAATAGCCGTCGGAGATTTTTAGGAAGGTAATCGTAGCTCCATAAATTATAATATATAAGAATAGATTATCTTCTTTTGGAGTTACGAATATCTTCCTTAAATTTCCGACGGCTATTTTCTTGGTAACGAGACGATATATGGTATCAAGAACACACGCATACAACAAAATCGTACAGATCAACCTTGCGGCTGAGTAATTATTGACAACAACACGTTAGAATGGAGAAATTAGCAGAAAACGATCTTGCCTATTTCTACCTCCGCCATGTTGTGATCGTCGTAACTGCAGCTACCACGATCAGTTTAACGTCAGTGAGTACGGTTATCAAACTGTAACTCGGAGGCTTGGTTGGTTGGTTTATGGTGCTTAACGCCACTTTCAAGAATATGTCAGTTCTATCGTGGCGGTGAGTTTTATTGATGGAGGAAACCGGAGTACCCGGAGAAAACCACCAACCTGACTGACAAACTTTATCACATAATGTTGTATCGAGTACACCTCGCCTCGGAGGCAGTCTGACGAAGGTTTATTCAAGAGAAAAAACTTAGTTTAATTTTCTAGTTTTTTTTTTCCTGAGCGTTCCTTGGTCGCTCGCATATTTTCCTAATTTTATTTTATTTTTGATAATTGTACTGTTGTCAATATTTGAAGTAAAATTAAAATATATGTATATATGTATATAAAATCCGGTGTCCTATCGTATACGTGATGGGTTGGTCTTTTAAAATTAGTATATCTTAATTTCTTTATTACAAAGTACATGTATGTTTATCAAACAAGAAGTTTTGAGAATCTGGTTTGATGAATTTTTGTCTTAAAATTTATTTAGATAAACAAAGGTAGGGAACAGGGAGGATTGTCAAAACTATTTGGGTTTTATTGCAAGCAGTAAATACTCCACAGATTCTTTGCATCTGTTACTAACCGCCCAACTAAATGTAGAAAAAAAGACACACAGTTCAACCAGTTTTGTTCAACTAACACTAAGGCTCGTTGTGTAAACCGTTCATCTCCTTTTTCAAGTAAGAATTATTGAAAAGAAAAAAAGTGTTCTATCTAAAATAGTTTATTCTCCTTTAACACAATTTTAACTAAAAATTAAAAATTGATTGATTTTTTTTCTCATAATGATCGACAGGAGACACTAAGAAAGAAAGGGATACTGCTATCCTGAAATAAGGGCATCAACTGAAATCGACTCCCGGCTATCCTAAAAAGGCATCCATTGAAATTAACAATCAGTAATTATAATCCTAGCAGACAAATTGTACGCCTCTTTCGATTCCTCTACCGAACGTGTTAATAAACAAGCAGTGTATAGTCATGGCATTACATTTTCAAGAAACGAACCTTGCTGTGTCCACAAAATTAAAAAACAAGTATTAAAGGGTAATGGTTATGGTGTTTAACGCCACTTTCGTCAATATTTCAGTTATATCGTGGGCTGTCAGTTTTATTCGTGGAGGAAACCGGAATATCCGGAGAAAACCACAGACCTGACGCAAGTCACTTACAAAATTTATCACATAATGTTGTATCGAGTACACCTCGCTATAAGCGGTATTCAAACTCACAACTTTAATGGTGATAGGCACTGATTGCATAGGTAGAGTAATAAAAGGAAGGATTTTAGTAATCCGTTTTTATATAAACACAATAAACTGTTGAACTTTGTTCTTCTAGCCACTATAGTAAACAATAATTTGTGTGAATATTTAAACTTATACAAATAAAATAAATCAATTTCAAACATTCATTACTGTATTAACCTTGTTTAATGTTTTACCGACATTTTGGTTGTCATTTACCTTCAAGTTGAAATTTTGAATATACACAAAATATACATTTCTTACATTATAATTTTCGTCAACAAACATACAAATATAAATATGTACTTAATAATTCCCAATACAGTCAAACCTGCATTAAAGGGACCCTCTTTATAACAAATCACTCTTTATAACAAATCACTGTCTATAATACAGTCAAACCTGCCTTAAAGGGACCCTCTTTATAACAAATCTCTGTCTACAATACAGTCAAACCTGCCTTAAAGGGACCCTCTTTTCAACAAATCACTGTCTATAATACAGTCAAACCTGCCTTAAAGGGACCCTCTTTATAACAAATCACTGTCTATAATACAGTCAAACCTGCCTTAAAGGGACCCTCTTTTTAACAAATCACTGTCTATAATACAGTCAAACCTGCCTTAAAGGACACCTCTATATAACAAATCACTGTCTATAATACAGTCAAACCTGTCTTAAAGGGACCCTCTTTATAACAAATCACTATCTATAATTCAGTCAAACCTGTCTTAAAGGGACCCTCTTTATAACAAATCACTATCTATAATTCAGTCAAACCTGCCTTAAAGGGACCCTCTTTATAACAAATCACTGTCTATAATACAGTCAAACCTGCCTTAAAGGGACCCTCTTTATAACAAATCACTGTCTACAATACAGTCAAACCTGCCTTAAAGGGCACCTCTATATAACAAATCACTATCTATAATACAGTCAAACCTGCCTCAAAGGGGCCCTCTTTATAACAAATCACTGTGTATAATACAGTCAAACCTGCCTTAAAGGGACCCTCTTTATAACAAATCACTGTCTATAATACAGTCAAACCTGCCTTAAAGGGACCCTCTTTATAACAAATCACTGTCTATATTACAGTCAAACCTGCCTTAAAAGGACCCTCTTTATAACAAATCACTGTCTATAATACAGTCAAACCTGCCTTAAAGGGACCCTCTTTATAACAAATCACTGTCTATAATACAGTCAAACCTGTCTTAAAGGGACCCTCTTTATAACAAATCACTATCTATAATTCAGTCAAACCTGCCTTAAAGGGACCCTCTTTATAACAAATCACTGTCTATAATACAGTCAAACCTGCCTTAAAGGGACCCTCTTTATAACAAATCACTGTCTACAATACAGTCAAACCTGCCTTAAAGGGCACCTCTATATAACAAATCACTATTTATAATACAGTCAAACCTGCCTCAAAGGGGCCCTCTTTATAACAAATCACTGTGTATAATACAGTCAAACCTGCCTTAAAGGGACCCTCTTTATAACAAATCACTGTCTATAATACAGTCAAACCTGCCTTAAAGGGACCCTCTTTATAACAAATCACTGTCTATATTACAGTCAAACCTGCCTTAAAAGGACCCTCTTTATAACAAATCACTGTCTATAATACAGTCAAACCTGCCTTAAAGGGACCCTCTTTATAACAAATCACTGTCTATAATACAGTCAAACCTGTCTTAAAGGGACACTCTTTATAACAAATCAGTCTATAATACAGTCAAACCTGCCTTAAAGGGACCCTCTTTATAGCAAATCACTGTCTATAATACAGTCAAACCTGCCTTAAAGGGACCCTCTTTATAACAAATCACTGTCTATATTACAGTCAAACCTGCCTTAAAAGGACCCTCTTTATAACAAATCACTGTCTATAATACAGTCAAACCTGCCTTAAAGGGACCCTCTTTATAACAAATCACTGTCTATAATACAGTCAAACCTGTCTTAAAGGGACCCTCTTTATAACAAATCACTGTCTATAATACAGTCAAACCTGCCTTAAAGGGACCCTCTTTTTAACAAATCACTGTCTATAATACAGTCAAACCTGCCTTAAAGGGACCCTCTTTTTAACAAATCACTGTCTATAATACAGTCAAACCTGCCTTAAAGGACACCTCTATATAACAAATCACTGTCTATAATACAGTCAAACCTGTCTTAAAGGGACCCTCTTTATAACAAATCACTATCTATAATTCAGTCAAACCTGTCTTAAAGGGACCCTCTTTATAACAAATCACTATCTATAATTCAGTCAAACCTGCCTTAAAGGGACCGTCTTTATAACAAATCACTGTCTATAATACAGTCAAACCTGCCTTAAAGGGACCCTCTTTATAACAAATCACTGTCTACAATACAGTCAAACCTGCCTTAAAGGGCACCTCTATATAACAAATCACTATCTATAATACAGTCAAACCTGCCTCAAAGGGGCCCTCTTTATAACAAATCACTGTCTATAATACAGTCAAACCTGCCTTAAAGGGACCCTCTTTATAACAAATCACTGTCTATATTACAGTCAAACCTGCCTTAAAAGGACCCTCTTTATAACAAATCACTGTCTATAATACAGTCAAACCTGCCTTAAAGGGACCCTCTTTATAACAAATCACTGTCTATAATACAGTCAAACCTGTCTTAAAGGGACCCTCTTTATAACAAATCACTATCTATAATTCAGTCAAACCTGCCTTAAAGGGACCCTCTTTATAACAAATCACTGTATATAATACAGTCAAACCTGCCTTAAAGGGACCCTCTTTATAACAAATCACTGTCTACAATACAGTCAAACCTGCCTTAAAGGGCACCTCTATATAACAAATCACTATTTATAATACAGTCAAACCTGCCTCAAAGGGGCCCTCTTTATAACAAATCACTGTGTATAATACAGTCAAACCTGCCTTAAAGGGACCCTCTTTATAACAAATCACTGTCTATAATACAGTCAAACCTGCCTTAAAGGGACCCTCTTTATAACAAATCACTGTCTATATTACAGTCAAACCTGCCTTAAAAGGACCCTCTTTATAACAAATCACTGTCTATAATACAGTCAAACCTGCCTTAAAGGGACCCTCTTTATAACAAATCACTGTCTATAATACAGTCAAACCTGTCTTAAAGGGACACTCTTTAAAACAAATCAGTCTATAATACAGTCAAACCTGCCTTAAAGGGACCCTCTTTATAGCAAATCACTGTCTATAATACAGTCAAACCTGCCTTAAAGGGACCCTCTTTATAACAAATCACTGTCTATATTACAGTCAAACTTGCCTTAAAAGGACCCTCTTTATAACAAATCACTGTCTATAATACAGTCAAACCTGCCTTAAAGGGACCCTCTTTATAACAAATCACTGTCTATAATACAGTCAAACCTGTCTTAAAGGGACCCTCTTTATAACAAATCACTATCTATAATTCAGTCAAACCTGCCTTAAAGGGACCCTCTTTATAACAAATCACTGTCTATAATACAGTCAAACCTGTCTTAAAGGGACACTCTTTAAAACAAATCAGTCTATAATACAGTCAAACCTGCCTTAAAGGGACCCTCTTTATAGCAAATCACTGTCTATAATACAGTCAAACCTGCCTTAAAGGGACCCTCTTTATAACAAATCACTGTCTATATTACAGTCAAACCTGCCTTAAAAGGACCCTCTTTATAACAAATCACTGTCTATAATACAGTCAAACCTGCCTTAAAGGGACCCTCTTTATAACAAATCACTGTCTATAATACAGTCAAACCTGTCTTAAAGGGACCCTCTTTATAACAAATCACTATCTATAATTCAGTCAAACCTGCCTTAAAGGGACCCTCTTTATAACAAATCACTGTCTATAATACAGTCAAACCTGCCTTAAAGGGACCCTCTTTATAACAAATCACTGTCTACAATACAGTCAAACCTGCCTTAAAGGGCACCTCTATATAACAAATCACTATTTATAATACAGTCAAACCTGCCTCAAAGGGGCCCTCTTTATAACAAATCACTGTGTATAATACAGTCAAACCTGCCTTAAAGGGACCCTCTTTATAACAAATCACTGTCTATAATACAGTCAAACCTGCCTTAAAGGGACCCTCTTTATAACAAATCACTGTCTATATTACAGTCAAACCTGCCTTAAAAGGACCCTCTTTATAACAAATCACTGTCTATAATACAGTCAAACCTGCCTTAAAGGGACCCTCTTTATAACAAATCACTGTCTATAATACAGTCAAACCTGTCTTAAAGGGACACTCTTTAAAACAAATCAGTCTATAATACAGTCAAACCTGCCTTAAAGGGACCCTCTTTATAGCAAATCACTGTCTATAATACAGTCAAACCTGCCTTAAAGGGACCCTCTTTATAACAAATCACTGTCTATATTACAGTCAAACCTGCCTTAAAAGGACCCTCTTTATAACAAATCACTGTCTATAATACAGTCAAACCTGCCTTAAAGGGACCCTCTTTATAACAAATCACTGTCTATAATACAGTCAAACCTGTCTTAAAGGGACCCTCTTTATAACAAATCACTATCTATAATTCAGTCAAACCTGCCTTAAAGGGACCCTCTTTATAACAAATCACTGTCTATAATACAGTCAAACCTGTCTTAAAGGGACACTCTTTAAAACAAATCAGTCTATAATACAGTCAAACCTGTCTTAAAGGGACCCTCTTTATAACAAATCACTATCTATAATTCAGTCAAACCTGCCTTAAAGGGACCCTCTTTATAACAAATCACTGTCTATAATACAGTCAAACATGCCTTAAAAGGACCCTCTTTATAACAAATCACTGTCTACAATACAGTCAAACCTGCCTTAAAGGGCACCTCTATATAACAAATCACTATCTATAATACAGTCAAACCTGCCTTAAAGGGGCCCTCTTTATAACAAATCAGTCTATATTACAGTCAAACCAGCCTTAAAGGGACCCTCTTTATAACAAATCACTGTCTATATTACAGTCAAACCTGCCTTAAAGGGACCCTCTTTATAACAAATCACTGTCTATAATACAGTCAAACCTGCCTTACAGGGACCCTCTTTATAACAAATCAGTCTATAATACAGTCAAACCTGCCTTAAAGGGACCCTCTTTATAAAAAATCACTGTCTATAATACAGTCAAACCTGTCTTAAAGGGACACTCTTTAAAACAAATCAGTCTATAATACAGTCAAACCTGCCTTAAAGGGACCCTCTTTATAGCAAATCACTGTCTATAATACAGTCAAACCTGCCTTAAAGGGACACTCTTTTTAACAAATCACTTTCTATAATACAGTCAAACCTGCCTTAAAGGGACCCTCTTTATAACAAATCAGTCTATAATACAGTCAAACCTGCCTTACAGGGACCCTCTTTATGACAAATCACTGTCTATAATACAGTCAAACCTGCCTTAAAGGACACCTCTATATAACAAATCACTGTCTATAATACAGTCAAACCTGTCTTAAAGGGACCCTCTTTATAACAAATCACTATCTATAATTCAGTCAAACCTGCCTTAAAGGGACCCTCTTTATAACAAATCACTGTCTATAATACAGTCAAACCTGCCTTAAAGGGACCCTCTTTATAACAAATCACTGTCTATATTACAGTCAAACCTGCCTTAAAGGGACCCTCTTTATAACAAATCACTGTCTATAATACTGTCAAACCTGCCTTAAAGGGACTCTCTTTATAACAAATCACTGTCTATAATACAGTCAAACCTGCCTTAAAGGGACACTCTTTAAAACAAATCAGTCTATAATACAGTCAAACCTGCCTTAAAGGGACCCTCTTTATAGCAAATCACTGTCTATAATACAGTCAAACCTGCCTTAAAGGGACCCTCTTTTTAACAAATCACTCTCTATAATACAGCCAAACCTGCCTTAAAGGGACCCTCTTTATAACAAATCACTGTCTATAATATAGTCAAACCTGCCTTAAAGGGACCCTCTTTATAACAAATCAGTCTATAATACAGTCAAACCTGCCTTAAAGGGACCCTCTTTATGACAAATCACTGTCTATAATACAGTCAAACCTGCCTTAAAGGACACCTCTATATAACAAATCAGTCTATAATACAGTCAAACCTGTCTTAAAGGGTACCTCTATATAACAAACCACTGTCTATAATACAGTCAAACCTGCCTTAAAGGGACCCTCTTTATAACAAATCACTGTCTATAATACAGTCAAACCTGCCTTAAAGGGACCCTCTTTTTAACAAATCACTGTCTATAATACAGTCAAACCTGCCTTAAAGGGACCCTCTTTATAACAAATCACTGTCTATAAGGGGCAGTCTCTTTTTCCCCCAATAATGAATAGTGCATATAATTTCAACCTGTATATAAAGGACAGCTGCTCATAAATGTCACATTTTCATGTTCCCTTGAGTGGTCTTTATATACAGTTTTCAACTTTGACTGTACCTTATATCGTGAGTACTGTCTTGTTCCTCCCAAAGTTTCATTGCTATTTCAATATTTAATTTTAAAGATTTGAAAATGACTTTTGAAGACAAACAATACGAACAAAATGAAGATAAACTCAAATGTTTACATATATATAAAATGTCAATAAATCATATAATATATGACGTATGTCAAGAAACGATATTTATTTTACCACGTGTAGACTAAATATTAATAAGGGCAACACCAAAAGCATTGTGGTATTTAAGTCTGATATTTTAGATCATAATTTTGTAATTCAAAATAATACTAAATAATAATAATAATCAAAATTTGACTATAACACCCAATATAGTAAAATTTCGAATCTGTTAAATTACGGGGGTTATTGTATTTAACGCCACATTCAACAATATTTCGGCTATATCGTGGCGGTCAGTTTCATTGATGGATGAAACCGGAGTACCAGGCGAAAACTGCGACCTGCCGCAAATCACTGACAAACTTAATCAAATAATGTTGTATCGAGTACACCTCGCCTGAGTGGGATTCGAACTCACAAAGTTAGTGGTGATATGCACTGATTCCATAGGTATCGTATGGTACTTGGATTTACAACTACATGTGCAATCAGTGCCTATCACCGCTAAAGTTTTGAGTTCGAACCCCGTTCATGGCGAGACGTACTCGATACAACATTATGTGATAAAGTTTGTCAGTGACTTGCGACATGTCGGTGGTTTTCTCCATGTACTCCGGTTTCCTCCACCAATAAAACTGACCGCCACGATATAACTGAAATATTGTTGAAAGTGACGGTAAAGACCATAAACGAAACCTAACCCTAAAATAATAAAATACGAAAAAAAATGTCTTTTAAGTTAAATAACAACGCTCTATATTAGTTTATTATCCACAATCTTCAAAGGGAACAGCGTGAAAACAAAAAATAAAATGAAGTTTAAATACTTCTAATGGCCGTAAAAATCCAGTTACAAATAGCAATAAAATAAAATTTCTTTGACACTGTCCTTTGACCAGACGTAAAACATGTTCATTGTTATATACCGGAGGCTGAAATCAATTTCTAACAATACTTGTAAAAATTGAAATAAGCAATAAAAGCAGGTGTTAACAGACCTATACAATACTCTGAAATGCCTTAAACGTGATACATGTGGTCAGAGACAAAACAATTTAATTACATGTCTCTGGTATGATAATGAAATGTATTTAAAATTTGACTTGTAACCTTTAATGAATGGAAATTGGACACGGATCGTCGTGGTCGTGATCGTATGGTAGTTGTCACACGGACCGTCGTGGTCGAGATCGTATGGTAGTTGTCACAGGGACCGTCGTGGTCGTGATCGTATGGTAGTTGTCACAGGGATCGTCGTGGTCGAGATCGTATGGTAGTTGTCACACGGACCGTCGTGGTCGAGATCGTATGGTAGTTGTCACAGGGACCGTCGTGGTCGTATGGTAGTTGTCACACGGACCGTCGTGATCGTATGGTAGTTGTCACACGGACCGTCGTGATCGTATGGTAGTTGTCACACGGACCGTCGTGGTCGTGATCGTATGGTAGTTGTCACAGGGACCGTCGTGGTCGTGATCGTATGGTAGTTGTCACACGGACCGTCGTGGTCGTGATCGTATGGTAGTTGTCATACGGACCGTCGTGGTCGTGATCGTATGGTAGTTGTCACACGGACCGTCGTGGTCGTGATCGTATGGTAGTTGTCACACGGACCGTCGTGGTCGTGATCGTATGGTAGTTGTCACAGGGACCGTCGTGGTCGTGATCGTATGGTAGTTGTCACAGGGATCGTCGTGGTCGAGATCGTATGGTAGTTGTCACACGGACCGTCGTGGTCGAGATCGTATGGTAGTTGTCACAGGGACCGTCGTGGTCGTATGGTAGTTGTCACACGGACCGTCGTGATCGTATGGTAGTTGTCACACGGACCGTCGTGATCGTATGGTAGTTGTCACACGGACCGTCGTGGTCGTGATCGTATGGTAGTTGTCACAGGGACCGTCGTGGTCGTGATCGTATGATAGTTGTCACAGGGACCGTCGTGGTCGAGATCGTATGGTAGTTGTCACACGGACCGTTGTGGTCGTGATCGTATGGTAGTTGTCACACGGACCGTCGTGGTCGTGATCGTATGGTAGTTGTCACAGGGACCGTCGTGGTCGAGATCGTATGGTAGTTGTCACACGGACCGTCGTGGTCGAGATCGTATGGTAGTTGTCACACGGACCGTCGTGGTCGTGATCGTATGGTAGTTGTCACACGGACCGTCGTGGTCGTGATCGTATGGTAGTTGTCACACGGACCGTCGTGGTCGTGATCGTATGGTAGTTGTCACAGGGACCGTCGTGGTCGTGATCGTATGGTAGTTGTCACAGGGACCGTCGTGGTCGAGATCGTATGGTAGTTGTCACAGGGACCGTCGTGGTCGAGATCGTATGGTAGTTGTCACACGGACCGTCGTGGTCGAGATCGTATGGTAGTTGTCACACGGACCGTCGTGGTCGAGATCGTATGGTAGTTGTCACAGGGACCGTCGTGGTCGTGATCGTATGGTAGTTGTCACAGGGACCGTCGTGGTCGAGATCGTATGGTAGTTGTCACACGGACCGTCGTGGTCGTGATCGTATGGTAGTTGTCACACGGACCGTCGTGGTCGAGATCGTATGGTAGTTGTCACACGGACCGTCGTGGTCGAGATCGTATGGTAGTTGTCACACGGACCGTCGTGGTCGTGATCGTATGGTAGTTGTCACACGGACCGTCGTGGTCGAGATCGTATGGTAGTTGTCACACGGACCGTCGTGGTCGTGATCGTATGGTAGTTGTCACAGGGACCGTCGTGGTCGTGATCGTATGGTAGTTGTCACACGGACCGTCGTGGTCGAGATCGTATGGTAGTTGTCACACGGACCGTCGTGGTCGAGATCGTATGGTAGTTGTCACACGGACCGTCGTGGTCGAGATCGTATGGTAGTTGTCACACGGACCGTCGTGGTCGAGATCGTATGGTAGTTGTCACAGGGACCGTCGTGGTCGAGATCGTATGGTAGTTGTCACAGGGACCGTCGTGGTCGAGATCGTATGGTAGTTGTCACACGGACCGTCGTGGTCGAGATCGTATGGTAGTTGTCACACGGACCGTCGTGGTCGAGATCGTATGGTAGTTGGATTTAAAGATAAAAAAAGGTAGTTGGGATTTACAACTACCTATGCAATTAGTGCCTATTACCACTAAAGTTGTGAGTTCAAATCCCGCACATAGCGGGGTGTAATCGATACAACATTATGTGATAAAGTTAGTTAATGACTAGCAGCATGTCGTAGGTTTTCTCCGGGTACTCCGGTTGGGGTAAGACCTATAATCCGACATCCCGATAGTCCGACGGTCCAGTAGTCCGACAGTCCGGTAGTCCGACAGACTAAGTACATTTAATAGCGTTTCTATGAAAATAAGATATCTGTTCTTTATAAGAAATATGTTGTACACTGGGAAAGCAAGATCCGTCATCAAAGTGGCATTACAAGATTCC
Organism: Bathymodiolus brooksi; assembly: GCA_963680875.1. NCBI lineage: Eukaryota > Metazoa > Mollusca > Bivalvia > Mytilida > Modiolidae > Bathymodiolus > Bathymodiolus brooksi. The sequence goes on from OY804577.1 coordinate 51,278,900, forward strand.
AATGTGGTTTACTGGTGCATATATTAAAACAGGCGTTGAAAGATTCTTATGTGGTTTAATGAAGCATATATGAAAAATATTTTCGTCAAATTAATTTTCAAGACATTTCACTGTAGAGAATTCAAAGAAAAAAGGTCCGAATATATTGCCTAGACCCGGAATTCGTAGCTTTTGCCTATTGTTCCGGTCGGATCATCTAGCCAAGACAGTCTTTTCAGACCGGAACAAATTGCCTGCTACATCGGCTCTATGGGGAAAAAAATAATTCAACGGAGAAGAAGACGAAAAGATTTAATTTGATCCAAAAATAATCCCTCTCGAAAATCGTATGGTCGTCACTTTGAGATTATCATTGAATTAAAGAAGTTTACTATTTCTTCATTTAAGTGAATGTAAATTCCATCATACAAGTACAAATTCAAACAAATATTCGAGAAAATTGGTCAGACTAAAGTTTTATATCTTTCATATGTATTCCCGCGAATTTTTACTTTGTTGCTGTTCTTACTTTAACAGTGAAAGTGAAAAACAAACACATCTCTGTCGGACTATCGAACTGTCGGACAATCGGGCTGTCGGACTAACGGGCTGTCGGATTATAGCTACGCTCCCCTCTGGTTCCCTCCACCTATAAAACTGACCGCCACGATACGATATAACTCAAATATTGTTGAAACTGGCTTTAACACCATAACCCCATACCAGAACGGAACTTTACATTTCTATTTAAGTGAAATATGAGATGTTCTCTCAAATACAAGTGACCATTTTTCAGATTGCTGTCGAACGATCAAAATTTGAACACCATACCTCTAACCCGAAACGAAAATGTTTTCCAAATTTAATTTTAATTTTATGGCATTATAGAGGCGGTGGTTCGTGGGTAGTGTTTTATACAAGGGGACAAGGAGGGCAAAACTATGTCAATTTCTGCTCCCCCAAATTATTTTGTCAAAAAATTAAGAGACAGTTGAAATTGCATGGAAGCAGAAAATGTGCAGTAAAAGACGGGATTTAAGGCTCCAAATGTATTCTTTGAGGCGAAACATCCGACTGTACATATTAGGCTTGTACCGAGTACACTCAACACGGGCAAGAATCATGCTCACACAAAAATAGTTGCTGAATTAAATAGATAATATGTCAGTCCAAAGTTTATACGATAGAGAACACGTACAACTACATCCCAAGATCTGTAGTTAGCACTAAAATACTTATTACACTTACAGTTTTAATATAGCATTAAGTGCAAATATTATATTAATACATGTAGTTCATTGCTAAAAATAGCGTCGTATCAACGGCAAAAATATATTCTATGTAATCGGCTTTTTAAGACATAAATAAACATTTATTAGATCAATTTAATCAAATCATGTACACTCATAAGTGCAAAACAAACATTTATTAGATCAATTTAATCAAATCATGTACACTCATAAGTGCAAAACAAACTGAATTGAAAAGGGCGTCGATTTATAGAGACACAAAGTAAATAGTAAGTAACTTGTACATTTTCATATAAAGTATCTACTGAAGTGAAATACAAGTTTAAATGTCAATTTCATTTATAAAAAATAATATATCAATGTTTTATGCAATTGACATGATGCAAGAACAAATATATATACATGTGATTAAAATTATACAGATGACTGTGTTATAATTAGTTACAATTATTCGACCTGTCATGTGTACAACACAAACTATACATATGTTTGATTGTGATTGTAAATTCCGAATTATCAGAGGGGTAGAGTTGGTGTCCTAATACATCGATTTAACCTTGGCACATTTTGATGCCTGTCCCAAGCCCGAACCAGGATTTCCAACCTCATATGTCGTGTTCTTTTTTGAGTTCAATGGTTTAAGGTTTTAAGGTTTAAGGTGGATTTTCGTTTTTTTGTTTTTTTTTATATAAGTGGAATTGTTGACAATAACTGTTTAAATGTTCTTTTCATAAAATATGAAAATGTACACCATTTGCCTCTGTTTTTCTCTTGTACATTTTAAAAAATCAAACAAAGTCTATATAATTGGTATTTGTTGCTTCTCCACTAAGCAAGCATCATTAAGGAGAAAGAGCAAAGACTGGTTGCCTTGGGAATAAGGATAATGTCTACCCGCGGATTGTTGTTTCGGTGAGCTAGCACTATAAAAATCCAACTAAGCGTGTTGGTCTAGTACAAAGCAGACATCTCATCGAATGTAACTTGTTCTCGCCATGATATGGCTGAATATTGCTCATTTGGCGTTAAACAACAATCATTCACCCACTGTCACACATTGATGTAGTTATAAAATTTATTATTTTTAATGTGTGACTATATTTAAGCAATATAAACGTGAAGTCGTGCTACTTTTACACTCCTAATTACTGTATTCACATGCATTTTAAAGGCATACAGGCTGTCAGAATTGAATTTTTTTTGTTTATATTAAAAGTTACCAATATTCGATGTTTTATACTAATAAAATGTTCTGAACAAGAAGCCAGGTTTAAAAAATATGGTATAATGTCGTAATTAGTGAAAAGAATTCGAATGTCTGTTGGTAAAATCGCCATTAACACGACTTAATTATAAGTCGGCTGCTTTTCCGAAGTTTTCCGAATACTGATAACTGCTATAAATAACCAGGAAGCATGTTGCATGTAAATTCGTTAGAATTAATATAATTTAAGAAATATATCTATGAAATTGGATCCCGCGGTAATCAGTTAATATTATATAATGGTATTTAGTAAGAATGACACTTAAAATCGGGAATACGTGATGAAATCAATAAAAACAAACCCAAACTCTGCAAAGGAAAAATTGTAAACAAATTGTATTGCATATTATTGACAACACTTGAGTTGACTTTATTATATTTTTTTTTAGAAAAAAACAGACATGAAGTTCATTATTTTAGTCTCTAATTTAAAAGAGATATCACCTAGCGTTTTCTTCTGAAAAAAAATAATATATAAAAAACTACGATGCAATTCTACTGTTAAAATATGATTCTGCCGAAAAAAGACACTAAATTATACTTACTTGTTGAAAAATGGAGTAGGTCGGTATAACATCTTTTTTTCGTATAAGATCCGTCAATGTTTTTGTTCAATTCCACGATTCGATTTGTGCCATGTGCTTTCTTCACCAACAAACAATTTCGCACATGCGCAAACGCTTTCCCGAATGAGTTCACTGTCAGGTCGTATGGATATTGCGCGGGTAAACATTGGATTCTTTACTGGATTCAAGAAAATAAAACAGCGACGTATTTTCTTCGCTATAGGCTATTTACGTATGATATTATGAAAAATTTCAACTGCAATTAGTATAAAACATCGAATATTGGCAACTTTTAATATGGGACGAAGTCCCAACTATGGTAGAAATAGCAATATTTTGATACCAGATCCATATCACTAATGGCTTAAATTTCATGCACCGGAAATGATACACCGGAAACCAATACATGGTTAAATCTGCAGAAAATCGAATGCGCAGTAATCTGGAACTACTTCCGGTTATTAATGTTAAAAGTCGTCCCCGATATACCTCGGCCCTAAAATAAAGTCGTCCCCGATATATCTCGGCCCAAAAAATCTCGACACTATTTTGATGCACTGAATGAGAGTGAAATTGGCAGATAATTTTCAGATTCGTGAGCAGTCCAGGCCGTGCCTGTCTCAATAGATGGAAAGAGCTTCCTTACATTGTACTACAGTGCACTCCAAAAAGTACACAAAAGTAAGTAAAATTTCTATTTCAATCATCCCAAGGATTTACATGATTTAAATATTAGATCACAGTGGTATGAATTTTAGTCATAAATAGAGAAAAATAGTGAAAATTTAGATGTTGGGGTAAGAAATATATATAGAAGAGTTTCTTATATTTCTTACCCCAACATCTAAATTTTCACTATTTTTCTCTATTTATGACTAAAATTCATACGACTGTGATTAGATAATGTGGATTGTACTTCGCTGGCACTACAGGTAGCACCTGTCTCATATTATTGTTCAAGAAAAATTATTGGACTTCGTCCCAAGTTAGGTAACACCTATTATCATATTATAAAAAAAAATTCAATTCTGACAGCCTGTATGCCTTTAAAGGTCACATATTTACTGGACGTTTAAGATAAACGTTCACGTATTTATTGGACGTTTAAGTTGGAAGTTCATGATCTATTTATTGGACGCTTAACGATGGCAGTTCATGATCTATTTATTGGACGTTTAAGATGGAAGTTCATGATCTATTTAGTGGACGCTTAAGATGGAAGTTCATGATCTATCTATTGGACGTTTAAGATGGAAGTTCATGGTCTATTTATTGGACGCTTAAGATGGAAGTTCATGATCTATTTATTGGACGTTTAATATGGAAGTTCGTGATCTATTTATTGGAGTTTAAGATGGAAGTTCGTGGTCTATTTATTGGACGTTTAAGATGGAAGTTCGTGATCTATTTATTGGACGTTTAAGATGAAAGTTCATGATCTATTTATTGGACGTTTAAGATGGAAGTTCGTGATCTATTTATTGGACGTTTAAGATGGAAGTTCGTGATCTATTTATTGGACGCTTAAGATGGAAGTTCGTGATCTATTTATTGGACGTTTAAGGTGGAAGTTCGTGATCTATTTATTGGACGCTTAAGATGGAAGTTCGTGATCTATTTATTGGACGTTTAAGATGGAAGTTCGTGATCTATTTATTGGACGTTTAAGATGGAAGTTCGTGATCTATTTATTGGACGATTAAGATGGAAGTTCGTGATCTATTTATTGGAAGTTTAAGATGGAAGTTCGTGATCTATTTATTGGACGTTTAAGATGGAAGTTCGTGATCTATTTATTGGACGTTTAAGATGGAAGTTCGTGATCTATTTATTGGACGCTTAAGATGGAAGTTCGTGATCTATTTATTGGACGTTTAAGATGGAAGTTCGTGATCTATTTATTGGACGCTTAAGATGGAAGTTCGTGATCTATTTATTGGACGATTAAGGTGGAAGTTCGTGATCTATTTATTGGACGCTTAAGATGGAAGTTCATGATCTATTTATTGGACGTTTAAGATGGAAGTTCATGATCTATTTACTGGACGATTAAGATGGAAGTTCGTGATCTATTTATTGGACGTTTAAGATGAAAGTTCGTGATCTATTTATTGGACGTTTAAGATGGAAGTTCATGATCTATTTATTGGACGTTTAAGATGGAAGTTCATGATCTATTTACTGGACGATTAAGATGGAAGTTCGTGATCTATTTATTGGACGTTTAAGATGGAAGTTCGTTATCTATTTATTGGACGCTTAAGATGGAAGTTCGTGATCTATTTATTGGACGTTTAAGATGGAAGTTCGTGATCTATTTATTGGACGTTTAAGATGGAAGTTCATGATCTATTTATTGGACGTTTAAGATGGAAGTTCGTGATCTATTTATCCTGCAATCAGTACATTTGCTGTACAAATATGCTATACGAATACATTTTTGCTTTATTCGTACTAGACGAATAAACTTTTCGTACTATACGAATAAACTTTACAGCCTACGAATAAACTTTCCTGGTACCCTGTAGCTATGTACAGCGGAGGGCACTCGCCGCAACTTCGGCTGATTCCGTACCTTCATCATACCTCGTCCGTATTACGATATCTCCCATTGGAACTACTTTCGGAAATCTTCAATGAAGGAGGTATTAAAATAATTTCACTTTCGAATATTCGTCCAATAATAATATATTTTCATTCGTTGCAATGTCGGCTGATTCCGTACCTTCATCAAAGACCAATATTTTTCAAAGCAAACAAGTTATACTATCAAATACTGAAATCCTCATATTTGCAGTTAATCATCACACTTCAGAGTTTAAGGGGCATAATGTTTAAACAGTCAGAACACATTATCCATGTTTTAGTCGTTAAATGGTTCATTTCAAATTTAAATTCCATGGAATTTTAGCAATTTTTTTTTAATTATGTTTGCTACCTTAACAAATAACGATTAATCTGGAAATTGGTGCAGTAAGAAATGATATTTTTGCCAAGACCAATCAATGTATTTATTAGTACGAAGTTTGAACTGACATGCAATTTAAGGTTCTAATAATGAAAAAATATTAATGGACTCGCAACCACACCCTTTACAACGATAAGTAACCTGCGGATGAATCAGCATTACGCGGTGTAGTCCTGCAATGACAGGCTTCAGGTAAGTCTAATATTTTTTGTTCTATGTCGTTAAAACAGCACGTTTTCAACAAAATAGGAGTACCATCTTTTGCAGTTTTTCTTGGGCTTTCTCTACATACAAGTTGTGTATAAACTACTTTAAACTGAATACTTTAAATTGACAATTTTTCATCGTAAATTTGCGTTTTCCACGAAAATTGCTGAAACAAGCTCACAAAACAGCGGAACGGCTGATTAAAAGTCTATAATACACACTCAATCAGAACTAGAGTCTATTCTTGATTTTATACTAGCATGTTGTTGGATAAAATTGTCCTGTTTCGAAGATATGAATGTGTTTTTATGCATTGACACCTTAACTCATTGAACATTCATCTCTCACCTTAACTCATTGAACATTCATCTCTCACCTTAACTCATTGAACATTCATCTCTCACCTTAACTCATTGAACATTCATCTCTCACCTTAACTCATTGAACATAAAAAAACAAAAATCACCGCATTTAACGCTGGAAACCCAGGTCCTGGCTTGGGACAGGTACACAAATGTGGTGGGGTTAAACCGGTTAATGTGATCCCAACACCCTTCTTGATAATTGAATCTATAACGGTAATATTATATAACAAACGATAAAAAAAGTCCTGCTCAAAAAGACCACATACTATCACAATATTTAATGTCAACATAAACAACATGGACAGAACAACAGCAGGGGTCAATGAATATGCATACATAATTAATATTGTAGGTCGTATCGTGTTGTTTGAAATGTCAAACATCGTGTGTAAATAAATGTTAATAGTTTTTACAACCTGTAAAAGGTAAACTAGTGTATTCATTACCATGTTATAGAGTCTTTTACCACCCCCTCCACCATAATCATCTCCCTCCCACACGGAAAAACTGCTATATACAAGTTTTTACAAGTATATTTTAAAGTTTAAGATTTGTATTTGCAAGTACATGTAGAAGTTAAAGATTTTTGTTTTTACCAGTGTGTTTCAAGTTTAAGATTTTTATTTTTGTAAGGGTGTTTCCTGTATTTATACTGAAATATATAATTGTCGATTTTTATTCTGTATATATGTATTTTATAATGTCTCACAAGTCAGACTTTGGCTGGATATTGATTGATTTATTTGTATATTTTATATGTGATATTTTATGGCAATCAATATGTGACACTTAAATAAACAAATTTTATTATTATTAAAGACAAAGGTGATGATTTTTCAGAACACACAATCAGCCTCCCTTAACTTTTATTACAAAAATATTACAAAAATATTCTTTTGACCGAGACCAAAGAATACAATTTCCTTGGCAATGTCATTGATTTCAAGGGTAGTTTCAAAAAGGCTACACAAGAGCTGAGCAAGAAAGGACTAAAAGTTCACTAAAAAATAGATTTATGAATTTTAACTCAATTCCGGTAAATCTGTCCTGTAAATTATTTGATATACTTATAAGACCAATTCTAACCTACAATAGTGAAATTTGGTTTATGGATGACTATTTTTCTATCAGTAGAACAATATCCAGATCAGAACAGAGTGGTTCTGTTCTGTCTGTGATACATTGTCACTTGAAGATAAATATTGCTATGAAAAGATACACAATAAATTTTGCAAATATATTTTAGGTTTAAAGAAGATTGCATGTAATATTTCGGCCTTTTTTGCTAAATTCGAATTCTGAACTTTTGACAGAAGTAGGAGACTTTATAAAGCAATCTACAGAATTGCAAAAAAATGAGGTCCTTGTCGGTCAAAGGTATGACATGTGAAAAATATAATGTTAGTTAATAGGATTTATTTTGTGTATCCTATATTATGATCAAATTGTAATTTTCTATGTTTTCTTTGTTTGTATTTGTATTTGCTTGACCCACATGGGTGTATTATGCAAATAAAGAATTATATATATTATTATTATATTATTATATAGTCAGTTTCGCCCTCTCCAACAATTGTCTAAAATGTGTACAGTTCAATATGTTTTGCTTTTTGAATATCACCTATTTCTAAGAATGTATCTATATTTCTTAAAATGTGATTTCCTGTATTATTAGAATTGTTGAAAGTTTTCTTTTGATGTCAGATGTTATATTTCAACAATCTCATCAATAACTATTTTATGAGGGTAGTTAACAAAACAATCAATTCCATTGAAATGAACATCATGATGTTCGGAAATGAACATATCAACAGAAAATAATTTAAAAAAAAACTTCGGAAGAGGACAAGCAATGTAAAGTCGGGATTAAACAAATATTATGGTCTTTAAAGATGAATCATTGATCTTAATTCGGCCGTGTATCCACAGACTACGCCGTGTACGCAAGTTCTCATTACAATAATTCAAAGAATATAAATGCATCAAAATTGGATGCGTTTTTAACTACCAAATATGTGTAATTTCGGAATTTGGGTCTTTTTAGCTCCTTTCCAAAATGTGAAACATAAACAATTCATTAATATTGGCATTTTGCACACGCACGCACACACACACACACACACACACACACACACACACACACACACGCACGCTCACTGCATTAAAATTGAATTAAAAATTAAAACTTTAAATTTTGGAAAGTTTCGGTCGAGATTATCTCAGAAACCGTGACAGATACTAATTAGAGAAAATCCATCTGATTTTAACCCGAGACGACACTCTCCAAGACAAAACCACCTACCATAAAGGAACTGGCTTCGAATCTAAATGGATCTTGTAATAATACCATACCGTCGGTAATGGTTCACCTCGAGAACGGAAACGGTGGGTTCGATCCGCGATCTTGTTTAAACCAAAGCAAGTTACTGCTTGCCCACTAATCTCACAACATTATTTCACAGAAATACGGTTGGTTCTGTGTCGGGAGTCCGAATGGAGCGATATATGGAGTGTTGTTTCAGGGAAATATTATTTAAAATAATTTTGTAAAGGTTGTAAATCAATTTAAATGTAAATGTCCACAAATTGTGCATTATTAGTAATTTTCATTTATTTATTTATTTATTTATTTAATTTTTGGCGCATTTGATACATTCGTTTATGAAAATAAACAGGCACAATCGTATGATTGGCGCAAATGAGCTGTGCGCAAATCTTTCATGCAGACGTAGAACGCAGTTAGAGGCACAGGGCAAGTATTGGCGTTGAACTTTCTTTTGATTCGAAATCACTGACAACACACTCTGTAAATATTTCTTTAAGGAATATATAAAAAAAAAAAAGATACAAAGCATAAACAAATGCAGCAAAGCTGCAAGGAATGACCGGTATCTACAAATATCTCCAAAAAAAACCAAAAACATACAAATAAAATCAGTATATGTCAACATTACATGTAAAAAACAACAACGTTGAAATACAAATTTGCACTACCGTGTTTTTATTTAAAAAAAATATAGTACACTGACAATTGTATGATAAATGCATAGCACTCCGTATACATAACATACATGTATGGGACAATTTAAGTACCTCTCTATTCACTGATTGGAAGACGCAATGCAGATGCGGATCCAGATAGTCGAAAAAAAAAGGGGGGGGGGGCAGTTATAGCTTTGGCTATAAAGAGGGACCAGATAAATATTTTTTCAATGAAAAAATAAATGGTAGTAAATTTCCATTTAAGCCCCCCGGATCCGTTAATGAGATGTCACAATATGTAGTGAGTGTTGTTTGTGTACTAACAGTAATCAAATCAAATCAAATATTTTAGTACACTAATAAATCATGAACCCGGAAGGGACAATAATAATCAACAACTATATATAGATATACACATATCTGACAATATCCTGAATTTTGTCAACTTGTATGTAATCAGGATATTATATGTTTACAAGAAACAAAAACTGATGATTTGGATACAATTGAACTACCAGGTTACATATTTAAAATGAAAAATAGAAAAAAAATTGGCAGAAAATCTGGTGGAATGATATTAGCATATAAAGAATCGTTAGAAAATTATATTGAATTGTTAGATATAGAATCAAAGTATGTTTTATGGTTCAAAGTTTCATCAAAATTAGTAAACCTTAACGAATACGTCATTTTTGGTAATGTGTATATTCCCCCAGAAGGTTCACCTTATTTTCAACCAGATACTTTTGATCAAATAGAAAATGAAATTCGAACTTTTTCACAAAATTATAAATACATCTCTTTATTTGGTGATTTTAACAGTAGAACTGCAGAAGAACCAGACTTTATTGATTTTGAGATAAATGAACATGAAGAAGACTTTACTGAATTTTTACAAAATGATTTGGCTACTCTTAATGAATTAAATATAGATAAAAATAGAAAAAATGTGGACAAAATTAAAAGCAGATCTGGTAACAATTTGTTAGACATTTGTAAAGCAAACAATTTTTTTATTGTAAATGGCCGTATTGGTGATGATAAAACCGAATCAGGAAAATTAACATGTAAAAACTCAAGTGTTGTTGATTATTGTATTTGTACATGTAGTTTTTTTACAATTTGTTTACAATTTTAAAGTACTAGATTTTTGTCGTTTGTATTCTAATGTTCACTCTCCAACTATTACAAATCTAAAATTTAAACTTGCCGCGGGGAATGATCAATCGACTAGTAATAATAGTAATGATATTCTCGCCGATAATAGAGCTAAGAAATGGGACGCGTCGAAACATACGGCTTTCAATAATACTATAGATAAAGAAAAGTTAAATGGATTATATAATGAAATTGTGAACACATTAATCGATGATATAGATAAAGATAAAGTCAATTCGTTTGTCAGTGAACTTTGTAATCTTTTAATTGACAGTGCGAAAACAACCTTTGGAACTCACAAATATAAAACCAGACCTGATACATGTAATAAAAAACCTAAGGGAGATAAACCCTGGTTTAATTATGAGTGTAAAGTTGCTCGACAAAATTATCGTAAACTAAAACGGAAATTAAAAATAAAACGAACAGAAGCGTTGAAACAAGATGTCGTTGAAGCCGAGAAACGATACAAACAGACGCTTGACAAACATAGTAAAATTTATCGTGCAGATATGCGTAAGAAGATAAAAAAATTAAAAACATCAGACCCAAAAGAATACTGGAAACTGTTGAATAAGGATAGGGATAGAAAACAACCCAACATCCCTTTGGGAGACTTATTCAAGTTTTTCAAAAACCTGAATAAAGCTCCCGATGAACTTCTTGTACAACAAGAGAATTTTGATACAGATCTCCTTGATAATGTTAATATTGGTCCCCTAAATGAAGAAATTAATTTCAGTATAACGCAAGAGGAAATACTTCGCTGTATTAAGAAGTTAAAAAATAATAAAGCTTGTGGAGAAGATTATGTTGTAAACGAATATATAAAATCTACATCAGAACTGTTTCTCCCTACTTATGAGAAGATATTTAATGCAATTTTTAACTCCGGTGTAATGCCTGACATTTGGCTTGTAGGTAATATAAAACCAATATACAAAAATAAAGGCAATCCACTTGATCCAAAAAACTTCCGCCCGATTACTATCCTTAGCTGCCTTGGTAAATTATTCACAGCTATATTAAATGAAAGACTATGTCGTTTCTCGGAAGAAGCTCTCTTGATGAACGAAAACCAATTTGGCTTCCGAAAATCTTACTCGACGACGGACAGTTTTTTCACATTATTTTCGTTTTTTGAGATCTTAAAAAGAAAAAAGAAAAAACTGTTTTGTGCCTTTGTCGACTTCGAAAAGTCTTTTGACACGGTATGGAGAGATGCATTATGGTACAAATTACTATTGAATCACATAAATGGCAAAATGTATACTATTATTCTAAATATGTACACAGATGTTAAATCATGTATAACCTATAATTATTGTAAATCTGATTATTTTAACTGTGATATGGGAGTGAGGCAAGGGGAAAATTTATCCCCTTTTCTATTTGCCATGTTCCTAAACGATCTACAAATGTTTTTTGAAAATGCAAGTCTTAATGGTTTAGAAACAGTTTCAAACTGCATAGAAGATAAGTTGAATATTTATTTAAAGCTTTTTGCACTTTTATATGCTGACGATACTGTCCTACTGGCTGAAACCCACGATGATTTACAAAATATTTTGAATAAATTCGGTGAATATTGCAATACTTGGAGATTAAAAGCAAACACTGATAAAACTAAAGTTATAGTTTTTTCCAGGGGGAGACAATCAACCAATTTAAAATTTACATTGAACGGGTCTGAATTAGAAATTGTTAATGAATTTAATTATCTTGGAATATTGTTTAACAGGACAGGAAACTTTAACAAAGCTATTAAAAAGCAAGCTGAAAAAGCTACAAAAGCAATGTTTGAAGTTTTGAAAAGAGGTAGAACACATAACTTATCAATTGAATGCCAGCTTGAACTTTTTAACAAAATGGTAAAACCAATATTACTATATGGTTCAGAAATATGGGGTTTTAGTAAAAATATTCAATGTCTTGAAAAAGTACAACTTAGATTTTGCAAGCTGTTATTGAAATTAAAAACATCGACACCTAATTATATGATATATGGTGAACTTGGATTGTTTCCTATTGAAATATATATTTATCTTATAACATTTTGTATAACCTTTTTATTGATGAAAATCTGGATTTTTCGTGGATTAAACATGTTAAACACATTTTTGATGATACAGGCTATTCCTACATTTGGTCTCAACAATTCTTTCAAAATTCCGACCTGCTTTTAGCTTTAATTAGGAACCGTCTCCATGAGCAGTTTACACAGGAGTGGCATTCTCTGATACAAAACTCACCAAAAGCTATCAATTATAGATTATTTAAAGACAACTTTGAATTCGAAAATTATTTCAATATTTTGGAAGACAAAGATATATATACACTATGTAAATTTCGAACCACAAACCACAAATTACCGATAGAAACTGGACGGTGGAATGGTATCGACAGAGAAAATAGACAGTGTTTAAAATGTAATAGCACATCTATTGGTGACGAATTCCACTATATTATGGAATGTCATTTTTTTACTGAAAATCGAACCCAACTAATAAGTAGATATCTTACTCAAAGGCCAAATATATTAAAATTTAAACAAATAATGTGTACTTCTGAAAAAATAAAACTAGAAAAGTTATGTAGATTAATAAGAAAAATCAACAGATCAGATATTCTCTTGGCTAATACTTAACTCCTACTGTTGTAATGTAAATATTGTATGTATATGTATTTGTATATCTGTTATTTATTTGTCATGTATGTGTTGTGTTGTATTCTTATATGTAACTTCTCTATACCATTGTAATGTATGGTTTATTTGAGAATAAAGATTCTTAGTCTTAGACAACAAGATAATACTTTATAGTAAAACAAACACGTCAAACAAAACAAAGTCTTTTTTTAAGATTCCATCCGCCTGGCAATGCAAAACGGGTATTGTTAATATTAATATTAAATTTTTATAAAAGTAAACTCAAATATGTATACATGTGCAATATAGGAATAATATGCACATGTTTGCAAAACTGCAAATGGGGCCGTGCTTCAGAATCGTACACCGACTCCCTACGTGTCAGATCCAGATGAGCAAGCTTTTTTTTGAAGTGAGGTTAAATAAAGTAACAGTTGCGTCTATCAGCATATGATACACCAAGGTACGGTGATGTATGATATCATCTCTGTTGCATTTGACTAAAAACAGTTTCATCATCGTAGACAGGAATATTATAGAGATTCGTGGTAATAGACAGGAATATTATAGAGATTCGTGGTAATAGACAGGAATATTATAGAGATTCGTGGTAATAGATTATTTACCATGCTTTAAATGTCCTTTAAAATAGATGCATTTTCACTTGCCAAATAATTTTTCTTATGGGGGGAGGCTGGGTGTAAAAAGAGTACATATTAGGGAACGACCATTTAACTTGAAGGGGGGGGTTATGGTTTTTTTCTAAAAAAATATTCTGATTCCCAATGTTGCTGAAAAAAATATTCTGATTTTGGTGGAGGAAAAAAAAATAATCTGATTCAGAGTTTTTGTCATATAACCTAATGTTAAATTCTGGAAAAAAAATTCGCGCTTTGCACGACAAAAAAAAAAAAATATTCTAACTCGTGTTATCCGAAAAAAAATTCTGAACGAAACAAATAACCATAACCCCCCCTCCCCTGCAAGTTAAATGGTCGGTCCCTTATAGTTTTGTATATTTGCATTCTGTTTTTAAACAACAAGAACTATAGGGGTGCATTTGGTCTAGTGTAAAGCAGACGTCATCTTCATCGTCTCAAATAGGTAATATTTTCTTCTAGTCATGATATAGCTGAAAAGTTGCTCACATAACATTAAACGACAATCACTCAATATAGTCTTTAGTCATAATATTGTTACCGTAAAACTACAATATCTGAGAAACGATCACAGCCAGATCACAGAGAAATGTTTACTATCAGACAGCCTGAGACAGGTGATATATTTGTAAACACTGTTATAAATATATAACAAATTGATCCCTTAGTGACTTATTTACTTAATGTGTATATTATATGAGAATATATTTTATTGCCTAATCATAGGGCCCACTGACATGAGGCATCATTAACAATACAAACATCATGATTGATAAATGAGACATACACAAAAAAAGAAAAAGGACATAGTTTAAGGTTTTTATATTTCTAAAAATATAAATATAATTATTATTATTTAGTGGATCATGTTCTGGTTTGTCCCCTATATCTCAGATCCAGTGTGAAACTTTACATATGTTGCATATTCCTTAACAAGTAGTAAACCTGCTAAAAACACCAAGGGACGGTGCTTCTGACACACCCTATCTGATAATTGCATTTTCTCACAATTATACAGTAAATAATTACATATAATATTAAATACTTATCACATACTATATATAAATAAAAAAAAAAATAGTTAATTATTATATCTATTATTATTATTTTTATCCATTCGGATGTGTCACCTCGTGTTTAGAGCAGGAGAACTAGTTGGAGGAAATGTGTCATCATGTTGCTCAATTACAGGGTGCACCAAGCGACAGTGCAAAGGCATGTTAAAATGATGATGTGATTTTCTGAAATAATAATTTGTCATGGAAGATAATACATTGTTACATGATGATGTTAAACTGACCTAGCCCTAGGTAAACCCGATGACAAGTTTTATATCACAAACACACCAATATATACTAAAACTTAGATAACATGTACATATTAGTTCATTTCCGTTGACCATATTGCTATCGTATACAGGTGAAAAACTTACCTATGTGAAAAAGAATAACACATATATTATAAAATCCCATCTTTCATAAAGCTGCTGTTGAAAACACGAGTTTAAATCACTAGATGTTAATCCATTAAGTTCATAAAATGTTTATATATATTTTTATAGCGAGCTCTGTTAAAGGTAAGGGTTTATAGTAATTTTACTCGATCAGTTATCCAAACGTCACATGACTTTGACAAGTTGACGATACATACAAGGATATATCAATGAAACTAATCTCACTGAATAAACAGTCCCGGAAACGGTACAACTATTGTAATTTGATTTTGAATTTCAAAATGAAAGTTTGATTTCATAATGTGTAAACTATTTAAAGGGATATTAAAGCTCGTTTTAACATATATTTTTCAACTCGTGTCGAAGGTTGTTTCTTTTCAATTTAATTGTAAAAACAATCCAAAAATACTTTGCACGCCCATATAATCCCTAATATTGTTATGGGGGGGGGGGGGGGGGGGGTTATGGTTTATTGTTTCGTTCAGAATTTTGTTTTCGGAAAACACGAGAGTTAGAATATTTATTTTTTTTGTCGCACAAAGCGCGAATTTTTTTTCCATAATTTAACATTAGGTTATATGACAAAAACTCTGAATCAGATTTTTTTTTCCTCCACCAAAATCAGAATATTTTTTTCAGCAACATTGGGAACCAGAATAATTTTTTTAGAAAAAAACATAACCCCCCCCGCCCCCCTGGAAGTTAAATGGTCCGTCCGTTATGATTCCTAAACATCAACAGATCAATGTCTGATTGAATATGTCCGAAACGCCAGAAAATAAGAAGGCTCGTTTACGTTATGACAACGTATTTAAGACAGCATGGACTGATGAGTTTCATTTCATTAAACATTCCCGAAAGGGAAATAAATTTGCATTTTGTGAATTCTGCAGGACTGATTTTTCAATCAATTACGGAGGTCATAGTGATGTGACCACAGTCATATGAATTTTAGTCATAAATAGAGAAAAATAGTGAAAATTTAGATGTTGGGGTGATATAATATATATATATAAGAGTCTATAGTGAAATGTTGGGGTAATATAATACAAATATAAGAGACTCTTATATATATATTATATTACCCCAACATCTAAATTTTCACTATAATGAATTTTAGTCATAAATAGAGAAAAATAGTGAAAATTTAGATGTTGGGGTGATATAATATATATATATAAGAGTCTATAGTGAAATGTTGGGGTAATATAATACAAATATAAGAGACTCTTATATATATATTATATTACCCCAACATCTAAATTTTCACTATTTTTCTCTATTTATGACTAAAATTCATACGACTGTGATGTGACAAAGCATGTAGATACCGCAAAACATAAGGGGAACGCTAAAGATGTTCAGTCATCCAGATCCCTGGAAATGTTTTTACCAGGAAGTAGCAAATCTTCTATTTAAAGTTTTGACTAGTCAGATTTTATATCCAAAATGCAGCAGAATGCACCATTTTGCGTCCTTCTGCGTCGCCCTACCGCTTTTAGTCTCTCAAGGGTTGGAATGTATGGGATTTCCGCATAAAAACGACGTTCGGTTCGTCTTTACCTCCAGTTGTTTGTAGGAGGGCTCACGTCTTATTCACGTTATTTGTGTTTATTTACATATAGTGATGTCCATCACTTATTGTGTTGTGTTTGTTTTGTTTTTCTTCGTCTTGTGTACCCTATGTTGCCATTTTCTCTGGATTGTCAATTTCGGTTGTCCATTTGGTATTCTCTAACGTTTATTTATATCAGGTAGAACAGACCCAAAATAAAAGGACAAATTAGGGCATTTAAAATTAACAAGCCGAAGAAAAAATCCATCAAAATTTATTGGGACATGCATGTACTTTTCGTTTGACGCCTCTTAAAACTAAAATGGGATATACATAATCACAGGGAAAAGGGTAATGTAAAAATAGCAAAGAAAATTAAAAACAGCTTGCTTTATATATAACTAACGATAAGAAATCAACTCAAGAAGAACATGCGTGTTTTGCATTGTGACAGTTATAAAAACTAACGATTCTACTAGTTATTCATGCACTCTTTGTGTTCACGCATGTTTGTAGTTACTGAGAAACAAACCCTTTTATTAATATTTTGATAGGTTCCAATGTTGTTTGTCTTTTTGTACTTTTTCTTTTGGGCATTGTATTGTCTGTCCGTCTTCGACATACGGATTCTGATTACCTCCCTTTGGTATCTTCAAACTCTTCTTAAAACAATGACCGTGGTGGCGACCATTTTGATATTTCCGATCCATGCACACACAAAATAAAAATTTATAATGGCTATTCATATACAGCATGGGTTCTGTCAAGTAGGCCTAACTAGTGTCTGAGAAAACATTTATTCATTTCCAATATATTCCCATGTTAAAATTTTGTCCTGCCTGGGGTGGTGGCCATAAGAAAGTGGAATTGTCATGAGCAGCCATGCTGAATTCCCAAACTGAAACAGAAATAACAATTGATGATAACAAATAACAATTAGTTCCAATTGGGCCAGTTGTGTGTGAGTAATACTGTAAAAAGCTAAAGGACACATGAAATCATGACAATTTACATGGATCATTGGCCGGGTGAGATAAACAAAAAAAGAAAAGAAGGGGGGGGGGGGATCGAGTTTATAAATCAATTTTATAATATATTTTAAGGGGCCGTCGTGGTCGTATCGTATGGTAGTTGGATTTAAATCTACCTAGTGCAATCAGTGCCTATCACCACTAAAGTTGTGAGTTCGAATCCCGAATGTATCGAAAGTATTCATATTAAAGTTTTGTCGGGCAAAGCGCAAATTTTTTTTCCAGAATTTAACATTAGGTTATATGACAAAAACTCTGAATCAGATTATTTTTTTTTTCCTCCAGCAAAATCAGAATATTTTATTCAGCAACATTGGGAATCAGAATATTTTTTTTCCAGAATTTAACATTAGGTTATATGACAAAAACTCTGAACCAGATTATTTTTTTTTTCCTCCAGCAAAATCAGAATATTTTTTTCAGCAACATTGGGAATCAGAATATTTTTTTTAGAAAAAAACCATAACCCCCCCTTCAAGTTAAATGGTCGTTCCCTAAACAGCTAAAGTTATCAGTTTTGATATACAAATATATGTAGCAACGACATCAGCTTTGATTGGATAAAATTTGTTAAAAGGTGTACTTTATAATTGTGATACATGTTGTATGTATATACATGCGAAATTTGTACCAGAAAAAGCTATATTTCAGTCACCGTGTATTTATGTTCAATTGTATCTGTATGTTGTTTATGTAAAGGAGAAGATGTTCTAAGTTGAAAAACTTGTATCTGATCCTATTGTCATGTTTTGGACAATTACATATGTTTAAACTTAACTAGACAGTATATAGCAAAATATCCAGTCAATACAAATTGACTACTCAAATAGAACCAGTGCAGGATAAAAGATTATATAAATATTTCCGGGTCCCTTTAATCATATACTTACTTTTTATTGTCATTGTTTTGTCTGTATATTTGAGGACACCTAACAGGTTACTATACTTACATGTTAAACTAGGAAGAACTGTTTTAGATACCTAAAACTTATGTCTCCCCTTAATGCGGCCATCTGTACAATAATAAGTTACACATTATGATTTGAATGATACTATTTAAAAAAGAATTATTTGACCTTCAGGTCAAAGGTCAACACGGTACGCGACACACTGCCTTATGGTCATGCACCCACATACCAAATATCATTGACCTATCTGGAAAGACAAAAATGTTATGGCCCGGACAAGAAAATACTATTTAAAAAACAATTATTTGACCTTGAGGTCAAAGGTCAAGGTCACATGAAGGTCATGGTACGCGACACACTGCCTTATGGTCATGCACCCACATACCAAATATCATTGACCTATCTAGAAAGACAAATGTTATGGCCGGACAAGAAAATACTATTTAAAAAACAATTATTTGACCTTGAGGTCAAAGGTTAAGGTCCCACAAAGGTCATTACGGTATGCAAAACACCGCCTTATGGTCATGCACCCACATACCAAATATAATTGACCTATCTGGAAAGACAAAAAAGTTATGGTCCGGACAAGCTTCGCTGAAAAGAAGCAGAAGAAGCGGAAGAAGCGGAAGAAAAAATCTGACTAAAACAATATGTCTCCCTTTGTTCGAAGGGGAGACATAATTATAATAGTTTAATGAGGATTAATGAGGATTAACAGCAACATTAATCTCGAGAACATTTCTCGGCAAATAGTATATTAATCTAAGCATAGATCTCTAAATCCTCTATATAAATACTTTTAAATTATAATTAGGTTCCGTCAATTATTTTATGCTGACATTTATCTAATTTCAGGAGAATATTATCGGGAGAATAAGTTGGGGGGAAATCGATATTGGATTGCTAAAATGGCTGCACAGGAAGTACTCGTGCTTATATTGTTCACGATACTAAAACAGTCTCCCACTAGAAAGTGCGGTCACGACCTTGTACATCCGGGTCTTATCAAGCAACAAAAACACACCTAATAACACTAATAAACGGATTAAATTAAGTTGTATCACAACCCAGTGTGTTTTCCTTTGATATTTAGTATTTTCTAAATGAAGATAACCATACAGGAGGTGGAGTCAAGATAGCTATTTTTGGGCAAAGCATTTTCTATTTAGCGTGCTTTAACTGTGACCTAATTTTGATAGAAAACAGAAATAAACACATTGTCACTTTTTTGGGACAATTGGTACATACTGTAATTTTTTGACAAGTGATAGACATTTTGGGTGCAAAGTGGTACTAAGTGCAAGCTTTCTTAAATCTGACACTGGAAAAAACTATAAAACAAGCAAAAAGACTGACAAAGCGATCCCCACGTGTTTGTTCATGCAGATGACATAAAAACACATGAAAAATTCTTTAACTTTACTAAGCAATTTTTTTTATTCAAACAAGACAAATTAGTCTCCGTTTTGACTTGTTCAATGCACATGCACTGTAGTCCTATAGATAAAAATAATGCCCAATTCACGTACGCAACGAAAATTATCAGTTTTGCAATAAAAAAGTGATCATATTTGAGTACCTGAAAAATAGGAAACTAAAAATAAATAAAATATTCGTATGCTTAGGCCACACCAATTTAAGTTTTAGTTCTTTGGATTCGCTCGCTCCACTTTTTCTAGAATTTAATCTTTTTTAAATTGCCGCCTCTCACTTCAAAAATGCTGAAAAACCCGGTTCCGTGGCGTTAGTCCGAAGGTCCATTAGTCCGAAGGTTCGTTAGTCCGAAGGTCCATTGGTCCGAAGGTCCATTAGTCCGAAGGTTCGTTAGTCCGAAGGTCCATTTGTCCTAATGTCGGCCACCCATACGTTTGAACTCTGTTATTTCTGGTTTGAATAAACGTATATATTCAACGTTGCACGACGTTTGAGCGTATTGGTCCTACATTTGAGCGCAAAAAATCCTACATTTGAGCGCAAAAAATCCTACGTTTGAGCGCAAAAAAAATCCACGATTGAGCGCATTTTACCTTAGCTATTTACTATTTACCTGAGAAAAAAAAGAAATTATTATAAAAATTTGAGCCGAAGAAAATAAATCTTGATTTTGAACTTGGAATGAAATTAAAGGTTGTAGGCTTCATCTTGGTCAAGCGTGGTATAGAAAAATTCAGTCTCTTTGTCTTGCACAGGACTACAAAGATAAATCTAGTGAAATTGGTAAATGGCTATCCCAATTTTTTGGACTTCCCTTTCTACCTCCTGATGAAACCGTAGACAGTTTTGTAGAGGAGATGATACCAGAGGCACCCACAAATGAACGATGTACTAAGTTCTCTGACTATTTATTAGAAACCTATGTGGACGAAAACTCAAAATATCCTCCTACAATGTGGGCTTCAAATCCTTGCAGTACAGCTAAACGCATTAACAATGGCCCGGAGTGCTTTCACAGTCACTTCAATGATCAGTTTTATTCTGCGCATCCATGTATATATGTATTCATTGATGTGTTAAAACAAATACAGACAACTACATACATTAAAATTCGAGGTCTTGACAACCCCGCTACAGTCAGGCGCACCGAGAAGGAAAAACTTGTGTTTTCCTTAGAACAATACCGTAGGTTAGAGACAGGAGAAATTTCTAGAGCAACTTACATGAAGTCAATGGGGTTGAAATTTTCCGCAAGAACCGTTTTGTAAGATTTTAGTGCTACTTTTATAAACATTTTTAAACATTCTTAAATCTATTTCATAAAACATTTTAAATAAACCCTATGATGTTTTTATGTGTTTTTTAGTGCTGTAATTTTTTATAATAAAGTGTATATATTTCTATTTCTATTTTTCACATTTTTAGATATTAAATTCCCCAGGCAAACCACAGGTAAAATGCGCTAAAACGTAACACACTTAAAATTGAAAATGCGCTCAAACGTAGTGCGCCCATATTCAACCCGTTAACCTTTGTTGTCCCCCGCCGTGAAGCAACGGAGTGACATAGTAATGGTCTGCGTTCGTCCATCCGTCCTTCCGTCCTTGTGCAAACATGTATCTTAAAGTAGTGTTACTAGAAATTAAGGTATAAAACAACAAAGTACCGAAATTGCAGGAAATAATGATTTTTTTTCTAGTTTAACCCGTACGTTTTTTCCTACATGTAATATGCATAAAACATTTGTTTGATGATCTTTTATGATATCAGGCGCGTAGCTGCCTTTACGCAAAAAATCAATTGCTTGCACATCATTTCGGCAAAAAAAAATTTGTTTGCTTGCACTAAAAAATATTATTATTGACATGGGAAGAATCCCACTTTTTCAGTATGATTAATAATCATTATAACGTGTTTTATATGCGATCTGGTAGAAGTGGTCAAAGAGAATGCAGTTGTTATTAATCAGTTAACATCGGAACGAAACGACCAAACTGTGTGCGACTCTATCGTTATTTGATATGGCCGTTTCTATTGCCGATCAGTTTGAAATTCTACCGACTATTCCAAGGAGAACGGGCCGACAGATCAACCGAGCTGGTCATCCCGCTGATAACCCTAGCCAGTTTTGGCAGCAATCTATGTACTACCCGTTTATGAACTATTACATAACAGAGCTTACCGCGAGATTACTTGAAAATGGCGGCAGATACCAGGCACAATACTTGATACCAATTAACTTGCCTAGACTAACACCAGACACCGTAGACGTTATATTTGACACATACAAAACCGATTTACGTTGCGACATAGTTATGTTTTAAAGCCGAAATCAAAAGGTGGCAAGCCCGTTGGGCAACATTGACAACCGCTAAACCATCGAATCTGAAGAACACCCTTAACGTCACAAACGAAGAGCTCTATCCTTCGATCAGCACCGTTTTGTTGATACTTTTGTTAAGCAAAAAAATCCCAGTTGTTAATTGGATCAACAACGGGTCTTAAAAATAATCTAATATTTAGATATCTTTTAAATTTTAATATATAAATATCTTTTAAGTTTTAAGCTTAAACATATTTGGTTAAGATCAGAGTTTTAGTGGAGGGTTTACTTCATTGGAATGATTTCCATATATTTCAGAGACGACGCGGTTTTTTTCTCTTTTTTTTTTAGACTTGGCACGCTTGGATCCATAACTACAAAACAGGGAATTGGTGCAATTTTTGGCGTGTTTTCTACAAAATGTTTTAAGTTTTACCTATATTTGCCGATTACACATTTTGTTTTGCTAGCAAAAGATGGGCGTACAGCCTACAACCCACCTGGATAGACCACTGCTTAGTCAGGATGTGAATATGAGTATCTTGCTTCTCTTACTTAATTTGATAAAGGACTGAATATTAAATCAATTCAATACTGTTCGATACCTATCCTTTGGTCGAAAAACAAGACTAACGGACCTTAAAACGTTCGGACTAACGGAGCTTCGGACTAATGAACCTTCGGACTAACGGACCTTCGGACTAATGAACCTTCGGAGTAATGGACCTTCGGACTATCGAGCGGTCACCGAAAAACCCACAGGTACTCGAGGATAGGACCCTGACTGGTACCCCTCAATGCCCCTCCTACCTCATTACTATAAAAAAAAATTAAAAAAATTAACACTATATATACCCATGCACAGTATGTCTTTATTTAATACATATGTTTACTATCCACGTCCAAAAAACATTTTTTTATAGTAGTGAGTTAGGAGGGGCATTGAGGGGTACCAGACAGGGTCCTGTCCTCCAGTACCTGTGGAAAAACCGCCTCAGATTTTCCATTTTCTTTAAAAAATAAAATGAAAAACTGTTCGCTCTCTTCTAAAATTTTGTAAAAATCAAGAATTTTTTCCGAAAAAGTTGGGTCATGTGTGTGCCGCATCAACATTTTACCTTCTCCTCTAAAATTTTGAATTTCAATAAAAAAAAATGGAAAACAAGATCGTCGTTATGTTCGCTGTCATTTAATGTTTTGACGTTAACCACGTGTTCTATTAAACTTCAAAACAGATATTTAGATTTTTGGCATAAATTACTGTTCAATGATAATAGAGTGATTGGGGGGAATAAATTGAGAACATATCGTAAAATTAAAAGAGACTTCAAAAGAGAACAATATCTTTATGCAGACGTTGATAAGAAAAGCCTTTAAAATTTTATAAAAATTCGTGTAAATAATTGTAATTTAAATATTGAAAAAGTTAGTTATCTGAAATTACCAGTAGAACAGAGGATTTGTCAATTGTGCCATATGGATGTGGAGGATGAACTTCATTTCCTCATGAATTTGGATAAACTTATTCATGAGCGTGTAACTTTATTTAGAAATATTTCTGATATTGTACCTTCATTTACAACTATGTCAGATGTAGAAAAGTTTATGTTTTTATTAACTAGTCATGATTTAGATATATGTAAAGTGGTTATATTAGGTGTAAGTAATATGCATCTAGTCAATCAGTCAATGAAGCAAAACTTATAAATTTTAAATTACTAGATAATTTTCTTTTCTACATGTATTTTACTATATTTGTATTTAATTAAACAATCTTATTAAAAAAAAACTGATGGGATGTGCTAATCTGGGTCACGGGTCAATGTAATCGGGCGGTTGTATCGAGAAACAGATACGGTGTTGAAAAAACTGTTGATACTCATAAAATATTGATAAATGCTATAAAATTTTATGTTTGTCTTCAAGAAATATGATAGACAAAACCATGTGTGAAGTTTTATGACGAAATATCTCCGATTTCTATGTAAATTTACGAGTTGAAGTTGCGGCTGTATCGAGAAACAGATACGGTGTTGAAAAAACTGTTGATACTCATACAATATTGATAAATGCAATACAATTTTATGTTTGTCTTCAAGAAATATGATAGACAAAACCATGTGTGAAGTTTTATGATGAAATGTCTCCGATTTCTATGTAAATTTACGAGTTGAAGTGGGGAAACACCCACAGGTAATTTTAGCGATGTATTTTTTTTTATCTTGGACAAGAATAATGAGCGTCCTGATTGGATGACCAATTTAAAACACACTGAGACCGCATGGTAAAAAGATGCATGTAAAAGAAATCTATGTTATATTTATTCATTTGTTTGATTCTGTAATATTGTTGATCATTGATTTAAACAAGAAAAAAAGGGGGGGGGGAATTTTATTAGTGAATTTTACAGTTAAATAAATGTTATGTTTCGACAGTTTAAAGAGAAAAATAAAAAATTGTTGTGACTAAAGCCTAAATCAGCGTTAAAAATTGAACAAATATCAGTGGTTTTGTAAATGAGATTTATTTTAAATAGAAAATCTGAATTTATTATTTATTAATTTATTATTAATGATACAATTTTATATCCCTTGGGAGGGGGAAGGGGAGGGGAGGGGGGGGGAGGAGGACTATGATGAAAATTTGAAATAAAAACACAGGACCGGACTTTAAGCAAAAATAATAATCCAGGATTATTTTTTTATTAAAAAAATCCAGGACCCCTGTGTCCATCAATTTTTTTTTTTAAAGTTAATAATATGAAATATTGACATCCACACTTGCCTTTAGTACAGCACATTTCTGTGTCCACACTTCTATAATAATTAGAATATACATGTATATATATATATATATATATATTATTCAAAGATAGATAACTCTGTCAGTTCTCCTCAGCTGGGATATCATTGTTTGTTTGTCAATATACTCTTGTATGTCATTGTGTTTGGTTATGTCTGTTTATTGAATTGTTTATATATTTTGTTTTAATTGTTCATTGATTGATGATAGATCACTCTTTATTTCAATAAAAATTACTTACTAATATGAAACCGGCACGGCCTTGAATGCTCGCGCATCTGAAAATTATCTGGCAATTTCATCAAAAAGTGTCGAGATATATTGGGGACACCTTTTTTAAAGGGCCGAATCTAGTCTCATTCAATCGAGCTGTCGTTCCTTTATTCGAGTTATCGTTCCTTACGAAATCTCAAAAGTTAACTTCCGCGTAGAAACAAAAATTATTGTCAGTATGTCAGAAGAGATTTAATAAATTAACAAATATCAATATAAGTAAAACAAGTTAACAAAATTACTTTTATTACACACGGGTTCCGGGTTTCAGTGGTATCGGACGTACGAGAGAGGGTACGAGACTTCAGGATCACATTTGCGCTTTATGTTAAGAAGATCTTCATTAGCTGAGTGTGTTAGTGTGTTACACGGAAACCGGTGTTTACAAAGCATCGAAATTTTTTTTCTTCGACAGTATGTTCAGCCATGTTTGTTAAAAAATCCTAAGTACACATGTTATACCATAAAGAGATCGCTTAAGCTCGCATATTACTTATTAAATACTTTTTCCCACGTCACTGACTGCTGGCGTACGTGACCAAGATCAGTCTTCTCAAAAGTTGGTAAAGTGCGACAGACCTTCAATTTGCTTCCGTTTGATTGGTTATGATACAAAACATTTAGAATACTTTTAATTTCTTGTATGCGCAGATAAACTGATCTCGGGCACGCCCTCGATCAGTTTATCAGCACATACACGAAATTAAAAGTACTCTAAATATTACTTATTACAATTTGTTGTGTGTTTCCTAGACATAAACTATATTCATCACACAAAATTTGTGTTTTTGAAATGTTGTATTGGAAACGGTGGAGGAGGTTAGAGTGAGAGGATAGTTTATTCAAGATACCTGTAGGTGTCCAGAACAAACTCTATAGGCCTATTACACTTAGCATCTGCCCTATTCACCTACCCATGAAATTACTCATCATCACAACCGACCCTTTACCCTAAAAATACATATGATATTTTGAATATTTAGTCATGATAAAAGTTGTGTTGCTGCATTCCACAATCTAATTTCACCGAGAGAGAAATTATTTTGAACTTGTTATTTGTTGTTTTGGTGAATGGGACAAAAAATCGCTGGCAATAACTCATCATGTTGGCAGTTGCTTGAATTAGATTAGGGATTAATGTCACTAGTCAATTTACAATGCTGCACATCATACAAACTGTACTAGTGTCCGTCTTTCTTCGAGTGGTTCCCATTTAGAGTATCCACAACAACAGTCACACAGCTAGTTATTTATGTATGTTGTTTGCGGCGAATGGCTCTTATATTACACTCGAATATTCCGTCTTCAAAAAGTCTTGCTGTCGAATCTTTGGATATACAGTTTGGTAGGGCATTAATGTATAGTACTAATTGTAGCGGTCCAACTACACTACCCTGTTGTACTTCACAACGCTCCCTTTAGTATGCAATTTTGCATGCGTTCACTTAAGAAATCGTTAGTCCATCTGTGAATGTTCTATCGTATGCCATAGTACTCGAGATTGTGCACGAGACGCTGATGTAGAATTCTTTCAGGAAGTAAAGAAGTATTAAAATAAAAACAAAAACAAAAACATGTCAGACGGTAAGACGATAATAATCTGGGACTCACATCAACGTTTTTTCCCTACAGCCATATTGAGCGTTTATAAGAATGTTATATTAATCCTGATACTTAACATGACATTTTCTAATATTTTACACTAGTGTTTCGGCACTGGCATTTTTTTAATTAAATATACAAATCATTGAAATTCACAGTTGCAAGATAATATAATTATTATTAAAACAATTTCCCTCAGGCAAAGGTGACATTAGCTCATTGTGCCAATTCTGTTGAGGCCCTTTGGTTTTCTTTCTCTCCAAAGACTTTTAAATTATCTGGCTTTCCAACCTGTCGACCTTGAGCATGCCTGATGAAAGTTCTTACAGAAACGTGGCGTGCACACTAATTTAGATATATACGTTTTTATTCATATTCCCCATTCTTTTATCATATGTTACGATTGTCAGGTGTATAGTTTTAAATTTTATGTTTTACTCTTATTTTTTTTTTTTTTTATATATATAGGAACTACATTTGCAGTTTTTCGTTCTGGTTATATAGCCCCTGGTCTGCAGATATGACAGTCCAAAACTGCAGAGCAATGTGAAGAGAAGTTTGTAGATACCAAAGGGATAATCAGAAGCTATAAATCGAAGGACGACATACAAACAAAATGACCAACAGAAAAAGGACAAATGACAAACAATAAATAATCTACAAAACACTACACACAAAAAAATATTTGAGCAATACGAACACCACAAAATACCGGTATTGAACTCATGTGTTCGTGAAGTAGTTCCTGCTCCACTCGTGACATCTGTCATGCTACTGTTGCAAACAATCGGATGATAAGTCACGAAACAGCAAAGGAGGACGGGATTGTAACTAAAATACTCACCAAATCAATGAGTTACACTTACTCTAAAAGAGATAGACAAATCTTTTGAAGGTCCAGGAGCAACAATACTTACAGTTTGACTCTATCAACCCAAACATAACTCAAAATTGTAGGCATTACACCAAGGTTTTTAAGATACATGTTGATATAGAACTTTTTCAATATTCAAAATAGTAACAACGTTTGTGGTTATAGTAGCTAAAATATGCATTTATTATTTTTCTTATTTTGTTAGATATCGTTGTGACACAAGCTAGTCAAGAAGTGTGTTAAGCAGATGCGGGTATATCAACATTTTAAAGATCTAAAGGATTTCACTAATTCCAGCTCTCTCATTTTGCAATATAAATATTAGCACATTTGATTTCAATATATTCTTTATATACATCCCTCACAGTAAATGTAGGAATAGGTTCAAGTTTATTTCTTTAGTAAAATATCCAACGCTGATATTAATGTTTTGTTATAGTATCTTGTTTTACTTGTTTTATGACAAGTCGTGCTTAGCAAAAAAAAAAGAAAAAAAAAAGTACTATTAATTTGAAATTTTCAAATTCAAATTGCTTCACGTTTTGATCGGCAGCTTATTTATTGTGCTGTTTCCCAACAGACATATGATATTCTAATGGGTAGGGGAGTTTCCCAACAGACATATGATATTCTAATGGGTAGGGGAGTTTCCCAACAGACATATGATATTCTAATGGGTAGGGGAGTTTCCCAACAGACATATGATATTCTAATGGGTAGGGGAGTTTCCCAACAGACATATGATATTCTAATGGGTAGGGGAGTTTCCCAACAGACATATGATATTCTAATGGGTAGGGGAGTTTCCCAACAGACATATGATATTCTAATGGGTAGGGGAGTTTCCCAACAGACATATGATATTCTAATGGGTAGGGGAGTTTCCCAACAGACATATGATATTCTAATGGGTAGGGGAGTTTCCCAACAGACATATGATATTCTAATGGGTAGGGGAGTTTCCCAACAGACATATGATATTCTAATGGGTAGGGGAGTTTCCCAACAGACATATGATATTCTAATGGGTAGGGGAGTTTCCCAACAGACATATGATATTCTAATGGGTAGGGGAGTTTCCCAACAGACATATGATATTCTAATGGGTAGGGGAGTTTCCCAACAGACATATGATATTCTAATGGGTAGGGGAGTTTCCCAACAGACATATGATATTCTAATGGGTAGGGGAGTTTCCCAACAGACATATGATATTCTAATGGGTAGGGGAGTTTCCCAACAGACATATGATATTCTAATGGGTAGGGGAGTTTCCCAACAGACATATGATATTCTAATGGGTAGGGGAGTTTCCCAACAGACATATGATATTCTAATGGGTAGGGGAGTTTCCCAACAGACATATGATATTCTAATGGGTAGGGGAGTTTCCCAACAGACATATGATATTCTAATGGGTAGGGGAGTTTCCCAACAGACATATGATATTCTAATGGGTAGGGGAGTTTCCCAACAGACATATGATATTCTAATGGGTAGGGGAGTTTCCCAACAGACATATGATATTCTAATGGGTAGGGGAGTTTCCCAACAGACATATGATATTCTAATGGGTAGGGGAGTTTCCCAACAGACATATGATATTCTAATGGGTAGGGGAGTTTCCCAACAGACATATGATATTCTAATGGGTAGGGGAGTTTCCCAACAGACATATGATATTCTAATGGGTAGGGTAGTTTCCCAACAGACATGATATTCTAATGGGTAGGGGAGTTTCCCAACAGACATATGATATTCTAATGGGTAGGGGAGTTTCCCAACAGACATGATATTCTAATGGGTAGGGGAGTTTCCCAACAGACATATGATATTCTAATGGGTAGGGGAGTTTCCCAACAGACATGATATTCTAATGGGTAGGGGAGTTTCCCAACAGACATATGATATTCTAATGGGTAGGGGAGTTTCCCAACAGACATATGATATTCTAATGGGTAGGGGAGTTTCCCAACAGACATATGGTATTCTAATGGGTAGGGGAGTTTCCCAACAGACATATGATATTCTAATGGGTAGGGGAGTTTCCCAACAGACATATGATATTCTAATGGGTAGGGGAGTTTCCCAACAGACATATGATATTCTAATGGGTAGGGGAGTTTCCCAACAGACATATGATATTCTAATGGGTAGGGGAGTTTCCCAACAGACATATGATATTCTAATGGGTAGGGGAGTTTCCCAACAGACATATGATATTCTAATGGGTAGGGGAGTTTCCCAACAGACATGATATTCTAATGGGTAGGGGAGTTTCCCAACAGACATATGATATTCTAATGGGTAGGGGAGTTTCCCAACAGACATATGATATTCTAATGGGTAGGGGAGTTTCCCAACAGACATATGATATTCTAATGGGTAGGGGAGTTTCCCAACAGACATATGATATTCTAATGGGTAGGGGTTATGCTCCCCTCCTAAGCCACTTATTCCAATACCTGAATGAGGCGTGAATTCATACGGGGCCATACTTCGAGGAAAAGAAGAATTTTGATCAATTCTTTAATTTCATTTTCAACTATATATAGGTATTCTCTTATCTCTACAAAAATGCGCACTTTAGTGATTTTCTGGATCGTATCTATCCAATTGAAATGAAGGCTACCCTACACACTATAAATTCCTACAATGTTTAAACTTTCTTTTCATAAAATTCTTTGATCTTTTCAAAACAATAATGTTTATTCTATTAGATATTGGAATATTGCAGAAATTTCAATGCTAAGACTGACCATGGCAAATAAATGAGGAGATGATGTTTGTAAATAGTTTTTAAGTAATTATATCCTGTGATAATCTATGTTATTGACTTACTTAGTGGTGATTAAAACGATTTTGTTTTATTTATTTACCTTAAATTATATGTGAACTTTTTATCTTATGGTTGCTTGCATTTAAAAAAAAGGTTTGAAAACACCATAGAGGTTAACATATGTGTCTTAGTTTTAATGTATGTTTTCTTACATGCTTATGTTTTATTGGTATAACATTATTGACTTATATACATAAATAAATATTACTTATATACTCACATGTTGCCTTTCCCATCAGGATACATATTGTGTGTTTGTTTTGTTTGTCTTTGTCTTGTGTACCCTATGTTACCAGTTTCTCTGGATTGTCCATTTTTGATTGCCTAATTGGATATTCTCTAACTTTGTTTATTCAACAAATAACCATCTTTTAAACCATCTGCATAAAAACATTATGCATGATGAGAAAAATAAGTCTTCTTTTCAACAGCATCAGCTTTTTTTCTCATTAGCATTGAGATACCTTGATTAATAATGACTACCAATCAAAGACGGAATTTAATTATTTTGAAATCAAATTGTTCCATGTCATATCTATTGTTCTAGATCTGGTTCCAGAAATGTATGATTGCTAGTTACATACTTTACTAAAAGTTTTCCCGGATATTTACCAAAGTTGGAATTCAAATATTTAGAAATCATGAAATAGAGATTTTGTATAATAATTAGCGAGATTCTCGGTGAAAGAATGCATTTCCTACAGCACACAGGCAACAAATCTCAAGATACAGTTTTCATTAAAAAACAAAGATTTGACTCCTTTCATCTCTTATAATAGAGCAGAACTGAGATATTCTTGAAATAAAGATTTGGTATAAATTTAGTGATAATCAAAAGATGAAGTTGCCAAAGTGCACACAAACATAGAATATATTGGTCACTCACTCACCCAAACCTGCCCGGCTGCTCAGTCCCCTTTCGTAGAAACATAAGCCAAACTAAATATCATTCAGAAAACATCAATTTTGCTGATTTTCCTATTTTAAAGGTGCATGACTCTTGAATGGCATATGTCATGATAAAGTCATTGTTTAGCAACCATCAATTTTGAAATTGAAAATCAACCTTCTCTGAAATTTTCGTATCAAAAATATTTTCGTTAAAGTAGATAGATACATGTTGAGACAAAGTAATGTTATCATCCAGAAACCAACAATTTTGCTGCTTTTCCTATTTTAAAGGGACATAACTTTCAAACAGAATCCACCAACATATTGTTTTATGATAACTACTACTTATGCCAAACTAAAAATGTGGAAAGATGCATGTTGAGGGAATCTAAAATTATTGTCTCGATCCCATCATTTTTTCTGATTTGATTTTTACAAGGGTATAACTTGAACAAAATAGGTCACTATTAATAGTGGAAATCAAACTCTACTTGTATGTGATGATCAATAATACTTATGCCGAAGCAAGATGTGTGTTGAGGCAAAAAAAAAATTAGAATCTGAGAATCATCATTATTTCTGACTTTCCTATTTTCAAGGGGCATAACTCATGTCAGTATTGATAATCAAAATGAAAACTTGAACAGTATTTGATGGTAAATAATATCTATGCACAAGTAGAAAGATGTACAGTTATGGGTCAAAAGTCTTTTGGCAGTCAACGTTTTCCTATATATTTCATATAGTATATGATTTCATATAGTATATGATTTTTTTTCAAATTTCTTGTCAGGTCATTTTCTAACTTGATTTTCATGAAATTTTCAGCATTAATAGCAGAATAAATAGTTTATTCCTCTTAAATTTTCATATAATTGTATATATATTTTCCCTTAAAATAAGATTTATTCCCAAAGTTCAATTTTTGTTCACCAAATATTACTATATAACCATAGAAAATATCAATGTTGAAAATTTACATTTCTTTTTAAATCATAAATGTTTACAAATAAAAGTTATAAACCAAATTATATGAAAATGTAGGAATAATCTCTAATAAAACTTCTTTTAAAGGTGAAAAAAATCAAGAATATTGTATAATAAATTACTTCAGGATTGGTTTTTTTGAAAATTAGTGGTTTCATATGAAATATATAGGAAAATGTTTTACTATGAAAAGACTTTTGACCTGTGAATGTATGTTGAGGTGAAGTACATTTATCATTCGGAAACCCATTAGTTTTCGACAGACAGTTAGACGACACAGTGACTGCAGCCTTTCCCCGAAATTTGCCGAATAGGATTATGATATCAATAGCAAAGAAACACCTTTAATAATGGTCACTAAGTATCATCTTTAAAAATATGGATGCTGCTTTTTACTTAGCAAATATTAGTCATTAATCTGGAATGACAAAATGGCCTTTCAATGATATAAGCAGAAATGGCTGAAAATAAAAATACAGACGAATCAAAACAAACATCAAATGAATCAAATAAATTTGTAAAAAAACAAACTTGTTAAGCAATATATACAAACTATATCCAAAAATGAAACAAGCTATTCCCAAATAAAACAGACTATTCACAAAAGAAACAAGCTATTCTCAAAAGAAACAAGCTATTCTCAAATGAAATAAACTATTCACAAATGAAACAAGCTATTCTCAAAAGAAACAAGCTATTCTCAAATGAAATAAACTATTCACAAATGAAACAAGCTATTCTCAAAAGAAACAAGCTATTCTCAAATGAAACAAGCTATTCTCAAATGAAACGGACTATTCACAAAAGAAACAAGCTCTTCTCAAATGAAACAAGCTATTCTCAAATGAAATAAACTATTCACAAATGAAACAAGCTATTCTCAAAAGAAACAAGCTATTCTCAAATGAAACAAGCTATTCTCAAATGAAACGGACTATTCACAAAAGAAACAAGCTCTTCTCAAATGAAACAAGCTATTCTCAAATGAAATAAACTATTCACAAATGAAACAAGCTATTCTCAAAAGAAACAAGCTATTCTCAAATGAAACAAGCTATTCTCAAATGAAACGGACTATTCACAAAAGAAACAAGCTATTCTCAAATAAAAAAGACTATTCACAAAAGAAACAAGCTATTCCCAAATGAAATAAACTATTCACAAAAGAAACAAGCTATTCCCAAATGAAATAAACTATTCACAAAAGAAACAAGCTATTCTCAAATAAAAAAGACTATTCACAAAAGAAACAAGCTATTCTCAAATGAAACGGACTATTCACAAAAGAAACAAGCTATTCTCAAATGAAACAGACTATTCACAAAAGAAACAAGCTATTCTCAAATGAAATAAACTATTCACAAATGAAACAAGCTATTCTCAAATGAAACAGACTATTCACAAAAGAAACAAGCTATTCTCAAATGAAACGGACTATTCACAAAAGAAACAAGCTCTTCTCAAATGAAACAAGCTATTCTCAAATGAAATAAACTATTCACAAATGAAACAAGCTATTCTCAAAAGAAACAAGCTATTCTCAAATGAAACAAGCTATTCTCAAATGAAACGGACTATTCACAAAAGAAACAAGCTCTTCTCAAATGAAACAAGCTATTCTCAAATGAAATAAACTATTCACAAATGAAACAAGCTATTCTCAAAAGAAACAAGCTATTCTCAAATGAAACAAGCTATTCTCAAATGAAACGGACTATTCACAAAAGAAACAAGCTCTTCTCAAATGAAACAAGCTATTCTCAAATGAAATAAACTATTCACAAAAGAAACAAGCTATTCTCAAAAGAAACAAGCTCTTCTCAAATAAAAAAGACTATTCACAAAAGAAACAAGCTATTCCCAAATGAAATAAACTATTCACAAAAGAAACAAGCTATTCTCAAATGAAACAGACTATTCACAAAAGAAACAAGCTATTCTCAAATGAAATAAACTATTCACAAAAGAAACAAGCTATTCTCAAAAGAAACAAGCTATTCTCAAATGAAACAAGCTATTCTCAAATGAAATAAACTATTCACAAAAGAAACAAGCTATTCTCAAAAGAAACAAGCTCTTCTCAAATAAAAAAGACTATTCACAAAAGAAACAAGCTCTTCCCAAATGAAATAAACTATTCACAAATGAAACAAGCTATTCTCAAATGAAACAGACTATTCACAAAAGAAACAAGCTATTCTCAAATGAAACAGACTATTCACAAAAGAAACAAGCTATTCTCAAATGAAATAAACTATTCACAAATGAAACAAGCTATTCTCAAATGAAATAAACTATTCACAAATGAAACAAGCTATTCTCAAATGAAATAAACTATTCACAAATGAAACAAGCTATTCTCAAAAGAAACAAGCTATTCTCAAATGAAACAAGCTATTCTCAAATGAAACGGACTATTCACAAAAGAAACAAGCTCTTCTCAAATGAAACAAGCTATTCTCAAATGAAATAAACTATTCACAAATGAAACAAGCTATTCTCAAAAGAAACAAGCTATTCTCAAATGAAACAAGCTATTCTCAAATGAAACGGACTATTCACAAAAGAAACAAGCTCTTCTCAAATGAAACAAGCTATTCTCAAATGAAATAAACTATTCACAAAAGAAACAAGCTATTCTCAAAAGAAACAAGCTCTTCTCAAATAAAAAAGACTATTCACAAAAGAAACAAGCTATTCCCAAATGAAATAAACTATTCACAAAAGAAACAAGCTATTCTCAAATGAAACAGACTATTCACAAAAGAAACAAGCTATTCTCAAATGAAACAGACTATTCACAAAAGAAACAAGCTATTCTCAAATGAAATAAACTATTCACAAATGAAACAAGCTATTCTCAAATGAAATAAACTATTCACAAATGAAACAAGCTATTCTCAAATGAAATAAACTATTCACAAAAGAAACAAGCTATTCTCAAAAGAAACAAGCTATTCTCAAATGAAATAAACTATTCACAAATGAAACAAGCTATTCTCAAAAGAAACAAGCTATTCTCAAATGAAACAAGCTATTCTCAAATGAAACGGACTATTCACAAAAGAAACAAGCTCTTCTCAAATGAAACAAGCTATTCTCAAATGAAATAAACTATTCACAAATGAAACAAGCTATTCTCAAAAGAAACAAGCTATTCTCAAATGAAACAAGCTATTCTCAAATGAAACGGACTATTCACAAAAGAAACAAGCTCTTCTCAAATGAAACAAGCTATTCTCAAATGAAATAAACTATTCACAAAAGAAACAAGCTATTCTCAAAAGAAACAAGCTCTTCTCAAATAAAAAAGACTATTCACAAAAGAAACAAGCTATTCCCAAATGAAATAAACTATTCACAAAAGAAACAAGCTATTCTCAAATGAAACAGACTATTCACAAAAGAAACAAGCTATTCTCAAATGAAACAGACTATTCACAAAAGAAACAAGCTATTCTCAAATGAAATAAACTATTCACAAATGAAACAAGCTATTCTCAAATGAAATAAACTATTCACAAATGAAACAAGCTATTCTCAAATGAAATAAACTATTCACAAAAGAAACAAGCTATTCTCAAAAGAAACAAGCTATTCTCAAATGAAATAAACTATTCACAAATGAAACAAGCTATTCTCAAAAGAAACAAGCTATTCTCAAATGAAACAAGCTATTCTCAAATGAAACGGACTATTCACAAAAGAAACAAGCTCTTCTCAAATGAAACAAGCTATTCTCAAATGAAATAAACTATTCACAAATGAAACAAGCTATTCTCAAAAGAAACAAGCTATTCTCAAATGAAACAAGCTATTCTCAAATGAAACGGACTATTCACAAAAGAAACAAGCTCTTCTCAAATGAAACAAGCTATTCTCAAATGAAATAAACTATTCACAAAAGAAACAAGCTATTCTCAAAAGAAACAAGCTCTTCTCAAATAAAAAAGACTATTCACAAAAGAAACAAGCTATTCCCAAATGAAATAAACTATTCACAAAAGAAACAAGCTATTCTCAAATGAAACAGACTATTCACAAAAGAAACAAGCTATTCTCAAATGAAACAGACTATTCACAAAAGAAACAAGCTATTCTCAAATGAAATAAACTATTCACAAATGAAACAAGCTATTCTCAAATGAAATAAACTATTCACAAATGAAACAAGCTATTCTCAAATGAAATAAACTATTCACAAATGAAACAAGCTATTCTCAAATGAAATAAACTATTCACAAAAGAAACAAGCTATTCTCAAAAGAAACAAGCTATTCTCAAATGAAATAAACTATTCACAAATGAAACAAGCTATTCTCAAAAGAAACAAGCTATTCTCAAATGAAACAAGCTATTCTCAAATGAAACGGACTATTCACAAAAGAAACAAGCTCTTCTCAAATGAAACAAGCTATTCTCAAATGAAATAAACTATTCACAAATGAAACAAGCTATTCTCAAAAGAAACAAGCTATTCTCAAATGAAACAAGCTATTCTCAAATGAAACGGACTATTCACAAAAGAAACAAGCTCTTCTCAAATGAAACAAGCTATTCTCAAATAAAAAAGACTATTCACAAAAGAAACAAGCTATTCTCAAAAGAAACAAGCTATTCTCAAATGAAACAAGCTATTCTCAAATGAAACGGACTATTCACAAAAGAAACAAGCTCTTCTCAAATGAAACAAGCTATTCTCAAATGAAATAAACTATTCACAAATGAAACAAGCTATTCTCAAAAGAAACAAGCTATTCTCAAATGAAACAAGCTATTCTCAAATGAAACGGACTATTCACAAAAGAAACAAGCTCTTCTCAAATGAAACAAGCTATTCTCAAATGAAATAAACTATTCACAAATGAAACAAGCTATTCTCAAAAGAAACAAGCTATTCTCAAATGAAACGGACTATTCACAAAAGAAACAAGCTCTTCTCAAATGAAACAAGCTATTCTCAAATGAAATAAACTATTCACAAATGAAACAAGCTATTCTCAAAAGAAACAAGCTATTCTCAAATGAAACAAGCTATTCTCAAATGAAACGGACTATTCACAAAAGAAACAAGCTCTTCTCAAATGAAACAAGCTATTCTCAAATGAAATAAACTATTCACAAATGAAACAAGCTATTCTCAAAAGAAACAAGCTATTCTCAAATGAAACAAGCTATTCTCAAATGAAACGGACTATTCACAAAAGAAACAAGCTCTTCTCAAATGAAACAAGCTATTCTCAAATGAAATAAACTATTCACAAATGAAACAAGCTATTCTTAAATGAAAAAGACTATTCACCAATGAAACAGGCTATTCTCAAATGAAGATCAACAGAAATGCTGTTAAGATTTTCATTAATTATTTCCATGTAATTTCCAGCAGGATTTATTAAATACAAACAATCAAGGCATAACCAGTGGATTTTCATGGACATTCTGTAAATTTTACCCCTGGTTTTTAATGGGGTTCATGTTGCTTGATCTTTAATTTGCTTTCTGTGTAATGTTTTGTAGATCATTGTTTGTCCTTTTGTCATTTTTCTTTTGGTTATTGTATTGTCTGCCCTTTGATACACGGTTTCGGATTTGGTATCTTCACACTTTTCTTACAGAGTTTGTCTCTATAGAAACATCTCCTCGAAAGCAATACTCCTGATGCCACAGGTGAAAATATAAATGGTGTTTGACACTGGTTTAAAATCTGATGAGAAGGCAAAAAAACAATAATTGATTTTTATAATAATTTATTTAAAAAAATATCCATTTTTTAAGGAAAATATTTCATATAATGCAGTACCGATATATCATCACAGCCATATAGCTTTTTTTTTCAGACAGAACTCTTCAACTTTGAGGCATCATGATGTCAGTAAACTCTTGTTGTCTCTCATGTTTGTGGTCTACTGACCAATTGGTAGGAAGATACTGAGGTTTCATCGTGTTGAGGAAATGTTGACGCCATCTTTTCTGGAACTCATACAATCCTTCGTGTTTCTTAACATGCCTTATGACCAGTTTTCCATGAGGAATGTAGTCTCTGTTGTCAACCCTGAAATGTAACAAAGAGAAATTATTTATTGCTATATTTTGAATCCAGTAGTCTCCTTTTCATAAGGCCACTCCCACCAAAAGGCCACCCCTCTTATCAGGTCACAGGCCACATTTCAGATGCACTGAGAAAAAACAAATACTACCAAGTTATCCCCCTCAATACAGGACACCCCTCTTATAAGGCTACTTCCTTTCATTGCAGATGGGGTGGCCTTATAAGAGGGGAGTATTGTAGTAAGTGGCCATACTATGGAAACATCTATGAAAGTTTTCATATAATCTTTGTAACATGCAACAAACCGATATTATGCACATAAAATTGAAAATAGATTTAAACATTTTTGACATTGACAAACTGATGTTCCAATTAATTATAAAATATTTTATATTTTATATCAGACATGCTGAAGCAAAATTGCCATATAAATAACACCTTATATTATCACTTAAAATCTAAGCATAAGTGGTAGTGTTAAATTTTTAAGTTCTCCTTTCTTCAGGATTAGGTGATCTCAGACGATATTGATTATCCTGTTTACGTTCTTTGGTTTTCTTGCTCTCAAAAAAATCTAAAATTATTTGGCTTTCCAATCTTTTGTCTTTGAGCATGCCTTATGAAGGATATTCCAGAAACTGAGCATGCCTTATGAAGGATATTCCAGAAACTGAGCATGCCTTATGAAGGATATTCCAGAAACTTATCATGTGCACTAAATTGGATGTCTACGTTATTCTTAATGCAATAAAATGAAATGGAGAGTAATGCCTAATGACAAATCTCTACACTGAAAATTACGTCCAACAGAAGATGATATGGGAAGACAGAAAAAACCCATAATGGACGTATATCAACTATTTTGCTAGCAAGAACATTTTCACACTTTTTAACATTTTCAAGGGAGCATACTCTTCACTTTCAAGAGGCATAACTCTTATAATTCTAAACGAAAAATTATAGTTTTAGAACTCGACAGAGACATTGTCCATATATAGATTGTGCATATATTTGGCTTGATAACAAGATTTCATATGCTTGCCTACTGTGCCCGCCCACAATTCACCGAGTGGATCTTTGATGCATTTTGGCTATTAACATAAAGATGACAACAATAAGATGAATGTTGTTTGTTCTTGAGAAGAAGAGTTTTAAAAATCAACATAATTTCCCTCTTTTAGGCACTACGTTCCATGTGCTTTACATTTGTACAAGTCTGAATCTTAACATTACAATGAGATCCAATGCTGGTCTGAAGATTAAAAAAAATAATTGTAACTTATGTTAAACTTTGGACCTTTTAAGGGCTTGTCTATTCTCGATAGTTATTGTGTCTTCATTTACCAATATATGACGTCATATCAAATGATACTTCATAAGAAAATGATTTTGAATTAATTTTATAATGAGG
The DNA here is from genome assembly GCA_963680875.1 of Bathymodiolus brooksi. Taxonomy (NCBI): domain Eukaryota; kingdom Metazoa; phylum Mollusca; class Bivalvia; order Mytilida; family Modiolidae; genus Bathymodiolus; species Bathymodiolus brooksi. The sequence goes on from OY804577.1 coordinate 51,319,380, forward strand.
CTCAAGTAATAGTACATTACTTCATTATATATATTTTTTTTTCCAAACATGGGTTAGGGTTATTCTATATCGTGGCAGTCAGTTTTATTGATGGAGGAACTCAGAGTACCTAGAGAAAACCATCGACCTGTCGCAGGTCACTGACAAACTTCATAACATAATGTTGTATGCAGTTAACCTCGCCATCAGCATCAAAAATAATGTTACAAAGAATTATAAGAAAACATAACATAGATCCATACATAATATGGCTACTCACTGTTCTTCAATTGTGAGTAACGTGAGTTAACATGTCGTGTCGTTCATGTCTGTGGTGTATGGACCAATTCTTAGGCAGAAACTGTGGTTTCATTGTGTTAACAAAATGCTGTCGCCATCTTTTCTCAAACATATGTAATCCACCATTGTTTTCTATAAACCTTACTACAAGTTTACCATGTGGAGCATAGGCCTTATTATCAACCCTGAAATTGAAATGTTCTATATACAAAGATTGATGACTCCTCCAACTGGTGGCCTCTATGAACTAACATCACTACTAAAGTCCTATCAAATACAGATATTAGGATAATATATATTTTTTTTTAATTTCCCCTTAGAGTACTGGTATATGTATTTGTCAAATGGTATTTTGAGTTGATAAGATTCAACAATAGACAATCTTTTAACCATCTCCAGTTTAAATAAGTCGTTTATTATTTTACAATGGAACCAGTATAAAGAGATTTTCAAAGCAATTTCAATGTAAATTCTTTATAATGGAATCATCTCATCTCGAAAGTTCTCATCTGACAATATTTATAGACAAAATTATTTTCATATTGTGTGTGGGTGGTTTTCAACCCCTTTCGACATAAAGAAGAATTACATTTTTCTGGATAACATAGTTCATATCTGGTTCTTGATTGTGTAAACGTCATTCATCATCTGTACATTTTAATGATCAAAATTGGTTGTTATAATTTGCATGCCAATTATCTTTCGCAATTCTGTAATATACCCTTAAAAGGTATGAAAATATATACCCTTAAAAAGGTATGAAAATATATACCCTTAAAAGGTATGAAAATGTATAATTTTAGAATCAAATCAGGAATGTGCTAAAGATCTATTGAAATACAAGACAATGTTGTTACCAAGACAAACAATTGTTCAATAGTGAAAGAAAGTCTAGAAAGTAGGAGAATCTACCTATAAAATCCACAATTTTTAACCCTTGATATCATTATAACCCATAGAATACCTGTATTCAATTTCTGCTGCCTGTTGGAGTATTTCAGGAGAAAAATCTGAAGTTCCATAAAAATCTTCTAATACTTTCTTCAATGCTGTCTTTCTAGATTCTGGAATGTTTGCTTTTGGGTTTAATAATGCCCTACAAATCAACAAATAACAAATCCATTTACAGTGGTTTGTTGAGAAAGAAAGATATATATACCAGTATTTGTGTGCTCCCCTTTTCTAATAGAATAGAGTAAGTGTACACAATGGGATTATTTGTTTTATAACTATTAGTCCAGAACCCCCAAAAAAAATCCTTCAACTCCAATCAACTGTCATGCTTGCCAAAGAACTTCCTTTAACTCCAACCAATTGTCATGTTGGCATCCAATGCTGATTCATGTTTTATTATAGTTTGACCAAATTTATTTTCTGTTCTTTTTTCTAGCTGAATCAATATAAATTGTTATGTTGTTCTACAGATTGATTTTTTCATCCGTTGTAATTTTCCCATTTTCTAAATCAACTACAACTGTACGTCTGAATATGGACGATATATTGTAGTGATGACAACAAATTTCTAAGTGATGTTTTCACAAAATTTATTAAGAAACCTTTGACTTTAAATTTTCAATGTTAAACACCAATCATCCAATATATTTCACAGAAAAAAAATCGAGAAAATGTGGACTTTATACATTTTCAACGTCAACCACCAATCAATCGATATATTTTCAAAACGGCCTACATGTAGTCAAACCTGTCTATAGTGGTCACCTGGGGGAGATTGACAAAATGACCACTATATACAGGTGACCTTTATATGAAGGGTTTTGATTTTTCGACAAAATATTGCACGCTAGTTGTAAATAAACATTTTCATTACATCTTATGTTTTTAATAATGTTTTACTTGTTATTTTGTTCCTGTCGTAATATTCACTGGGGTAGAGCTGATGACCGTAACTGTAATTACGATCATCCCAAGATGGCGGACATGAAATTGGGTAAGAATCTTTTTTGTTGATTAAATTGTTTCTATAGTGTATTTTAAATGACACATGCATTAGTACGATAGTAATCTATGAACTTTTCACAAGGAAATCACAAATTACTACTGAAAAATGTATATGAAAGAGAAAATCTGATTTTAAAAAATTGCTAAGATGACCATAACTGATCATAATTTGGTGGTGCAATTACGGTCATCTCAGTTTTCAGTTATGGTCATCTTAGCAATTTTTTAAAATCGGATTTTCTCTTTCATATACATTTTTCAGTCGTAATTTGTGATTTCCTTGTGATAAGTTCATAGATTACTATCATACCAATACATGTGCCATTTAAAATACATTTTAGAAACAATTTAATCGACAAAAAAGATTCTTACCTGATTCCACGTCCGCCATCTTGGGATGACCGTAATTACAGTTACGGTCATCAGCTTTACCCCAGTGAATATTACTCTTGTTTACATTTATTGTTGATGAAATTATCTCAATATGATATGATTTGAATAAAACATACAAATAAATAAATAAAGATATTTAATAAACAAAAGTACAATTTCCAGTAACACGACGTTGAACTGGAAGCATTGTTTTCAAAATCGTCAAGAATCTCACGTTTTCTTTTAAGAATGTTCATTATCTGGGTACGACCAACACCCATCTCCTCGCCTACAGACCGACAACTTTTCCCAACATCACAATGATTTATCGCTTTCACTTTGTTGTCTAATTTCAAACCTTTCCTATTTACGGATGTTGATGATTTTGACATGATGTACTACATACAAAATATTTTTGGTGAGTGAATTTCTACTCTCGTCGTAATGAATAAAAATCTCCAATAACGCCCGGGAATAAACTGTCTTTTATGTAATTTACTATTCACAAAATTCATGGTGTTTGTTTATGTTTATTTAGTTAATTAAATTAATCAATATATTTTGTAACACCTCAGGATTTTTGGTACATTTGAGAAAAATACTGATCTTCCGAAATCACTTCCGGTATTATTTTTAAAATAAATTTACCATTATACAAAGGTTTTATGCTGAAAATTACTTATAAATGGTGACCACTGACCACATTGAACAGGTGACCACTATATCGAATTAAAATAAATATTAAAATGCACCGGGAGAGCACGAAAGTGACCGTTATGAGCAGGTGACCGTAACGACAGGTTTGACTGTATTTGGTGTTAATTTATATCTCTTTAATACATTCCTTGTAAAAATATTTTGATAAGAAAAAAAATAACCCAAATCGCCTTTAAGAATTATAAGTAATATTCTAATATATCAATAAAATATTGAATACAACATTATGTGATAAAGTTTGTCAGTGACTTTCGACAGGTCAGTGGTTTTTCCATCAATAAAACTGACCGCCATAATATAACTGAAGTATTGTTGAAAGTGGCATTAAACACCATAAACCAAACCAAACCAATGTAAATGTATGAAAGATATAAGTATTCACCTTGCTGCTGATCTCACTTTCTGTAAATCATGGTCACTTAATTGTTTTGTTCCAGATCCCATGTCAATCGGGGCATTACATTCGTCTGCCAACTGATATCTCAGAGCTGTGTCATACTGTGTACTCCTCACATGACATGACATACACACCAATAGGACATCATGTGACGCATGGTCCTTTAAACTTGGTGGAAAATATCTGAAATTCAGAATATTTTGGTTACTACATGTAAACACTGTCTAAATATAGATTTAAATATGTACATGTATACACTGTCTAGATAGAGATTTAAATATGTACATGTATACACTGTCTAGATAGAGATTTAAATATGTACATGTATACACTGTCTAAATATAGATTTAAATATGTACATGTATACACTGTCTAGATAGAGATTTAAATATGTACATGTATACAGTCTAGATAGAGATTTAAATATGTACATGTATACACTGTCTAGATAGAGATTTAAATATGTACATGTATACACTGTCTAGATAGAGATTTAAATATGTACATGTATACACTGTCTAGATAGAGATTTAAATATGTACATGTATACACTGTCTAGATAAGAGATTTAAATATGTACATGTATACACAGTCTAGATAGAGATTTAAATATGTACATGTATACACTGTCTAGATAGAGATTTAAATATGTACATGTATACACTGTCTAGATAGAGATTTAAATATGTACCTGTATACACTGTCTAGATAGAGATTTAAATATGTACATGTATACACTGTCTAGATAGAGATTTAAATATGTACATGTATACACTGTCTAAATATAGATTTAAATATGTACATGTATACACTGTCTAGATAGAGATTTAAATATGTACATGTATACACTGTCTAGATAGAGATTTAAATATGTACATGTATACACAGTCTAGATAGAGATTTAAATATGTACATGTATACACTGTCTAGATAGAGATTTAAATATGTACATGTATACACTGTCTAAATATAGATTTAAATATGTACATGTATACACTGTCTAGATAAAGATTTAAATATGTACATGTATACACTGTCTAGATAGAGATTTAAATATGTACATGTATACACTGTCTAAATATAGATTTAAATATGTACATGTATACACTGTCTAGATAGAGATTTAAATATGTACATGTATACAGTCTAGATAGAGATTTAAATATGTACATGTATACACTGTCTAGATAGAGATTTAAATATGTACATGTATACACTGTCTAGATAGAGATTTAAATATGTACATGTATACACTGTCTAGATAGAGATTTAAATATGTACATGTATACACTGTCTAGATAGAGATTTAAATATGAACATGTATACACTGTCTAGATAGAGATTTAAATATGTACATGTATACACTGTCTAGATAGAGATTTAAATATGTACATGTATACACTGTCTAGATAGAGATTTAAATATGTACATGTATACATGGTCTAGGTAGAGATTTAAATATGTACATGTATACACTGTCTAGATAGAGATTTAAATATGTACATGTATACACTGTCTAGATAGAGATTTAAATATGTACATGTATACACTGTCTAGATAGAGATTTAAATATGTACATGTATACACTGTCTAGATAGAGATTTAAATATGTACATGTATACACTGTCTAGATAGAGATTTAAATATGTACATGTATACACTGTCTAGATAGAGATTTAAATATGTACATGTATACACTGTCTAGATAGAGATTTAAATATGTACATGTATACAGTCTAGATAGAGATTTAAATATGTACATTATGCACTGTCTAGATAGAGATTTAAATATGTACATGTATACACTGTCTAGATAGAGATATAAATATGTACATGTATACACTGTCTAGATAGAGATTTAAATATGTACATGTATACACTGTCTAGATAGAGATATAAATATGTACATGTATACACTGTCTAGATAGAGATTTAAATATGTACATGTATACACTGTCTAGATAGAGATTTAAATATGTACATGTATACACTGTCTAGATAGAGATTTAAATATGTACATGTATACATGGTCTAGGTAGAGATTTAAATATGTACATGTATACACTGTCTAGATAGAGATTTAAATATGTACATGTATACACTGTCTAGATAGAGATTTAAATATGTACATGTATACAGTCTAGATAGAGATTTAAATATGTACATGTATACACTGTCTAGATAGAGATATAAATATGTACATGTATACACTGTCTAAATATAGATTTAAATATGTACATGTATACACTGTCTAGATAGAGATTTAAATATGTACATGCATACACTGTCTAGATAGAGATTTAAATATGTACATGTATACACTGTCTACATAGAGATTTAAATATGTACATGTATACACTGTCTAGATAGAGATTTAAATATGTACATGTATACACTGTCTAGATAGAGATTTACATATGTACATGTATACATGGTCTAGGTAGAGATTTAAATATGTACATGTATACACTGTCTAGATAGAGATTTAAATATGTACATGTATACACTGTCTAGATAGAGATTTACATATGTACATGTATACACTGTTTAGATAGAGATTTAAACATGTACATGTATACACTGTCTAGATAAAGATTTAAACATGTACATGTATACACTGTCTAGATAGAGATTTAAATATGTACATGTATACACTGTCTAGATAGAGATTTAAATATGTACATGTATACACTGTCTAGATAGAGATATAAATATGTACATGTATACACTGTCTAGATAGAGATATAAATATGTACATGTATACACTGTCTAGATAGAGATTTAAATATGTACATGTATACACTGTCTAGATAGAGATATAAATATGTACATGTATACACTGTCTAGATAGAGATTTAAATATGTACATGTATACACTGTCTAGATAGAGATTTAAATATGTACATGTATACACTGTCTAGATAGAGATTTAAATATGTACATGTATACACTGTCTAAATATAGATTTAAATATGTACATGTATACACTGTCTTGATAGAGATTTAAATATGTACATGTATACACTGTCTAGATAGAGATTTAAATATGTACATGTATACAGTCTAGATAGAGATTTAAATATGTACATGTATACACTGTCTAGATAGAGATATAAATATGTACATGTATACACTGTCTAAATATAGATTTAAATATGTACATGTATACACTGTCTAGATAGAGATTTAAATATGTACATGTATACACTGTCTAGATAGAGATTTAAATATGTACATGTATACACTGTCTAGATAGAGATTTAAATATGTACATGTATACACTGTCTAGATAGAGATTTAAATATGTACATGTATACACTGTCTAGATAGAGATTTACATATGTACATGTATACATGGTCTAGGTAGAGATTTAAATATGTACATGTATACACTGTCTAGATAGAGATTTAAATATGTACATGTATACACTGTCTAGATAGAGATTTACATATGTACATGTATACACTGTCTAGATAGAGATTTAAATATGTACATGTATACAGTCTAGATAAAGATTTAAATATGTACATGTATACACTGTCTAGATAGAGATTTAAATATGTACATGTATACACTGTCTAGATAGAGATTTAAATATGTACATGTATACACTGTCTAGATAGAGATTTAAATATGTACAAGTATACACTGTCTAAATATAGATTTAAATATGTACATGTATACACTGTCTTGATAGAGATTTAAATATGTACATGTATACACTGTTTAGATAGAGATTTAAATATGTACATGTATACAGTCTAGATAGAGATTTAAATATGTACATGTATACACTGTCTAGATAGAGATATAAATATGTACATGTATACACTGTCTAAATATAGATTTAAATATGTACATGTATACACTGTCTAGATAGAGATTTAAATATGTACATGTATACACTGTCTAGATAGAGATTTAAATATGTACATGTATACACTGTCTAGATAGAGATTTAAATATGTACATGCATACACTGTCTAGATAGAGATTTACATATGTACATGTATACATGGTCTAGGTAGAGATTTAAATATGTACATGTATACACTGTCTAGATAGAGATTTAAATATGTACATGTATACACTGTCTAGATAGAGATTTAAATATGTACATGTATACAGTCTAGATAGAGATTTAAATATGTACATGTATACACTGTCTAGATAGAGATATAAATATGTACATGTATACACTGTCTAAATATAGATTTAAATATGTACATGTATACACTGTCTAGATAGAGATTTAAATATGTACATGTATACACTGTCTAGATAGAGATTTAAATATGTACATGTATACACTGTCTAGATAGAGATTTAAATATGTACATGTATACACTGTCTAGATAGAGATTTAAATATGTACATGTATACATGGTCTAGGTAGAGATTTAAATATGTACATGTATACACTGTCTAGATAGAGATTTAAATATGTACATGTATACACTGTCTAGATAGAGATTTAAATATGTACATGTATACAGTCTAGATAGAGATTTAAATATGTACATGTATACACTGTCTAGATAGAGATATAAATATGTACATGTATACACTGTCTAAATATAGATTTAAATATGTACATGTATACACTGTCTAGATAGAGATTTAAATATGTACATGCATACACTGTCTAGATAGAGATTTAAATATGTACATGTATACACTGTCTACATAGAGATTTAAATATGTACATGTATACACTGTCTAGATAGAGATTTAAATATGTACATGTATACACTGTCTAGATAGAGATTTACATATGTACATGTATACATGGTCTAGGTAGAGATTTAAATATGTACATGTATACACTGTCTAGATAGAGATTTAAATATGTACATGTATACACTGTCTAGATAGAGATTTACATATGTACATGTATACACTGTTTAGATAGAGATTTAAACATGTACATGTATACACTGTCTAGATAAAGATTTAAACATGTACATGTATACACTGTCTAGATAGAGATTTAAATATGTACATGTATACACTGTCTAGATAGAGATTTAAATATGTACATGTATACACTGTCTAGATAGAGATATAAATATGTACATGTATACACTGTCTAGATAGAGATATAAATATGTACATGTATACACTGTCTAGATAGAGATTTAAATATGTACATGTATACACTGTCTAGATAGAGATATAAATATGTACATGTATACACTGTCTAGATAGAGATTTAAATATGTACATGTATACACTGTCTAGATAGAGATTTAAATATGTACATGTATACACTGTCTAGATAGAGATTTAAATATGTACATGTATACACTGTCTAAATATAGATTTAAATATGTACATGTATACACTGTCTTGATAGAGATTTAAATATGTACATGTATACACTGTCTAGATAGAGATTTAAATATGTACATGTATACAGTCTAGATAGAGATTTAAATATGTACATGTATACACTGTCTAGATAGAGATATAAATATGTACATGTATACACTGTCTAAATATAGATTTAAATATGTACATGTATACACTGTCTAGATAGAGATTTAAATATGTACATGTATACACTGTCTAGATAGAGATTTAAATATGTACATGTATACACTGTCTAGATAGAGATTTAAATATGTACATGTATACACTGTCTAGATAGAGATTTAAATATGTACATGTATACACTGTCTAGATAGAGATTTACATATGTACATGTATACATGGTCTAGGTAGAGATTTAAATATGTACATGTATACACTGTCTAGATAGAGATTTAAATATGTACATGTATACACTGTCTAGATAGAGATTTACATATGTACATGTATACACTGTCTAGATAGAGATTTAAATATGTACATGTATACAGTCTAGATAAAGATTTAAATATGTACATGTATACACTGTCTAGATAGAGATTTAAATATGTACATGTATACACTGTCTAGATAGAGATTTAAATATGTACATGTATACACTGTCTAGATAGAGATTTAAATATGTACAAGTATACACTGTCTAAATATAGATTTAAATATGTACATGTATACACTGTCTTGATAGAGATTTAAATATGTACATGTATACACTGTTTAGATAGAGATTTAAATATGTACATGTATACAGTCTAGATAGAGATTTAAATATGTACATGTATACACTGTCTAGATAGAGATATAAATATGTACATGTATACACTGTCTAAATATAGATTTAAATATGTACATGTATACACTGTCTAGATAGAGATTTAAATATGTACATGTATACACTGTCTAGATAGAGATTTAAATATGTACATGTATACACTGTCTAGATAGAGATTTAAATATGTACATGCATACACTGTCTAGATAGAGATTTACATATGTACATGTATACATGGTCTAGGTAGAGATTTAAATATGTACATGTATACACTGTCTAGATAGAGATTTAAATATGTACATGTATACACTGTCTAGATAGAGATTTAAATATGTACATGTATACAGTCTAGATAGAGATTTAAATATGTACATGTATACACTGTCTAGATAGAGATATAAATATGTACATGTATACACTGTCTAAATATAGATTTAAATATGTACATGTATACACTGTCTAGATAGAGATTTAAATATGTACATGTATACACTGTCTAGATAGAGATTTAAATATGTACATGTATACACTGTCTAGATAGAGATTTAAATATGTACATGTATACACTGTCTAGATAGAGATTTAAATATGTACGAGATTTAAATATGTACATGTATACACTGTCTAGATAGAGATTTAAATATGTACATGTATACACTGTCTAGATAGAGATATAAATATGTACATGTATACACTGTCTAGATAGAGATTTAAATATGTACATGTATACACTGTCTAAATATATATTTAAATATGTACATGTATACACTGTCTAGATAGAGATATAAATATGTACATGTATACACTGTCTAGATAGAGATTTAAATATGTACATGTATACACAGTCTAGATAGAGATTTAAATATGTACATGTATACACTGTCTAGATAGAGATTTAAATATGTACATGTATACACTGTCTAGATAGAGATTTAAATATGTACATGTATACACTGTCTAAATATAGATTTAAATATGTACATGTACACACTGTCTAGATAGAGATTTAAATATGTACATGTATACACTGTCTAGATAGAGATTTAAATATGTACATGTATACACTGTCTAGATAGAGATTTAAATATGTACATGTATACACTGTCTAAATATAGATTTAAATATGTACATGTATACACTGTCTAGATACAGATTTAAATATGTACATGTATACACTGTCTAAATATAGATTTAAATATGTACATGTACACACTGTCTAGATAGAGATTTAAATATGTACATGTATACACTGTCTAGATAGAGATTTAAATATGTACATGTATACACTGTCTAGATAGAGATTTAAATATGTACATGTATACACTGTCTAAATATAGATTTAAATATGTACATGTATACACTTTCTAGATAGAGATTTAAATATGTACATGTATACACTGTCTAGATAGAGATTTAAATATGTACATGTATACATTGTCTAGATAGAGATTTAAATATGTACATGTATACACTGTCTAGATAGAGATTTAAATATGTACATGTATACACTGTCTAGATAGAGATATAAATATGTACATGTATACACTGTCTAAATATAGATTTAAATATGTACATGTATACACTTTCTAGATAGAGATTTAAATATGTACATGTATACACTGTCTAGATAGAGATTTAAATATGTACATGTATACACTGTCTAAATATAGATTTAAATATGTACATGTACACACTGTCTAGATAGAGATTTAAATATGTACATGTATACACTGTCTAGATAGAGATTTAAATATGTACATGTATACACTGTCTAGATAGAGATTTAAATATGTACATGTATACACTGTCTAAATATAGATTTAAATATGTACATGTATACACTTTCTAGATAGAGATTTAAATATGTACATGTATACATTGTCTAGATAGAGATTTAAATATGTACATGTATACACTGTCTAGATAGAGATTTAAATATGTACATGTATACACTGTCTAGATAGAGATATAAATATGTACATGTATACACTGTCTAAATATAGATTTAAATATGTACATGTATACACTGTCTAAATATAGATTTAAATATGTACATGTATACACTGTCTAGATAGAGATTTAAATATGTACATGTATACACTGTCTAGATAGAGATTTAAATATGTACATGTATACACTGTCTAGATAGAGATTTAAATATATACACTGTCTAGATAGAGATTTAAATATGTACATGTATACATGGTCTAGGTAGAGATTTAAATATGTACATGCATACACTGTCTAGATAGAGATTTAAATATGTACATGTATACAGTCTAGATAGAGATTTAAATATGTACATGTATACACTGTCTAGATAGAGATTTAAATATGAACATGTATACACTGTCTAGATAGAGATTTAAATATGTACATGTATACATTGTCTAGATAGAGATTTAAATATGTACATGTATACACTGTCTAGATAGAGATTTAAATATGTACATGTATACACTGTCTAGATAGAGATTTAAACATGTACATGTATACAGTCTAGATAGAGATTTAAATATGTACATGTATACACTGTCTAGATAGAGATTTAAATATGTACATGTATACACTGTCTAGATAGGGATTTAAATATGTACATGTATACACTGTCTAGATAGAGATTTAAATATGTACATGTATACATGGTCTAGGTAGAGATTTAAATATGTACATGTATACACTGTCTAGATAGAGATTTAAATATGTACATGTATACACTGTCTAGATAGAGATTTAAATATGTACATGTATACAGTCTAGATAGAGATTTAAATATGTACATGTATACACTGTCTAGATAGAGATTTAAATATGTACATGTATACATGGTCTAGATAGAGATATAAATATGTACATGTATACACTGTCTAGATAGAGATTTAAATATGTACATGTATACACTGTCTAGATAGAGATTTAAATATGTACATGTATACACTGTCTAGATAGAGATTTAAATATGTACATGTATACACTGTCTAGATAGAGATTTAAATATGTACATGTATACACTGTCTAGATAGAGATTTAAATATGTACATGTATACACTGTCTAGATAGAGATTTAAATATGTACATGTATACACTGTCTAGATAGAGATTTAAATATGTACATGTATACACTGTCTAGATAGAGATTTAAATATGTACATGTATACACTGTCTAGATAGAGATTTAAATACAGTCCAACTTGCTCTAAAAGGCCACTTTTATATAACAAATCACTGTCAAAGGAGTTCACTATCTTTTCTCACCTTGTGTAAATAAGTCTTATAGTATGAACCTTTACATAAAGGGAAACTGTCCCTAAAGGAAACTTTCAAGCTACTTGCAGCTGCTCTTACATTTATCGTGCCCATCGTGGTTGTGATTGTATGGTAGCAAGGTGTACTTAATACAACATTATGTGACATTCGGCAGATCAGTGGTTTCCTTCAACAATAAAACTGACCGCAACGATATAACTGAAATATTTTTATAAATATGTTCTAATTGGATTGTTTTTTCAAGAATAAAAATGATAATCAAAAGTTTTATGACAATAAGGCCTGTTCTATGGTAAAAAAAAAACCTAACAAGTAATACGTGGGAAAAAAACATCCTTAAAAAGGCAGATCTCTGGCGTATGAATCGGTCAATGACATAAGCTGCATAGATATGTTTTCAAGGTATACAAATTTCATTAATGCTTCTATTTTCTATTAATTTTCTGGTCAGATTTATGTGGCATTAAAATGTACTAAATTTTGAAAGAATTACTAAAATATGAAGAAAAAAAAATTGACCCATATACTGAAAACTTCGGCGGTTAATAAAATAAACAATCACAAAACCTAGGGTGATGAAAGCAATCACAACAATTTGCTATAAATACCTTCTATATTCTTTAGGAACAACTTGTTTCCTAACATAGGATTCTTTACATCCACAAACAACACAAACGTTTTCTTTCTCTTGAAGATAATAATCGTCTTTAGACGTTGGCCGTCCAGCAGGTTCAAATCGTAACTGTACAGTAAAGGGATCATCGTTTACTTTGTCTGAAATTGATGCAAACCTATTTTTTAACTGTTGATAATTCTATAATAAACTTTGTTACTTGTCTAATTTAGCATTGAGTGAGTGATTGTTGGTTAACACACAAGTGAGCAGATTTTGAGCAATAGGATGGTGAAAGCAAGTTACATTACAATGAGATGATGATGTCAGCTTTGTACTAGACCAACATGCTCATTTAGATTTTTATAGCTCACTGAAACAACAATCTGCAGATAGACACGTCGCTCCACTTGGGCACATTATCCTGATTCCGAGCCAACCAGTTTTTACTCTTACTCCTTAATGCTGCATGCATAGTCTTTGATTTGATCTGACAGGATTGAAGCCCACAATCTAACGCACTCGATGGGAGCACTCTAACCATTACACCACCGATGCTGTTAATTTAGTATTGAAGTTAGGAGACCTATAGTATTTTTTTTGTAATTCTAACAATTCTCTCTATATGAATCAATGAGTTGTTATTTCCCAATTAAATAACACTGCAAGATTATTAATTTTGATACAAATTTATTCGTCTGGTTTAGAGATGTTTACATTTTTGATGAGTCCCATATTATGGCATATTTTTGCTAATATGAATATCATGCTGTTCTCTGCAATCAGATGTTTCAACAGAATAGTGTACTTTTATGTGTACAAGCATTTGATCATATAATTGTCTCTCACTACTTATCAATCATGATCTCACCTTTTTTATTTTATTTAAGCTGTTCTTCATTATCATAGATACAATATATAAAACTAATTGTGACAAGATTGTCAAGATGTAAATGAACAAATAACTTAATGGTAAAACGTTTTTTGTGTCTATACTGATGTTACATACAAATGTCTATTTTATTTTCAACATCATTCAAATCTTAAATGTTGAAATGGTTCTTACCTGCTAGGCCTTTCTCAATATACCATTCTGCTTTTTTAATATCACATGTACATAGACTTTCTCCATCAGGGGCTAATAAATAACAATTGTAGTAAAGGGGTCTTTGTCTTAAGACATAAGCCCTGGTTTCTTTATCTTTCACTTTGATATCTCCAGACATCTAGAAAAATATGTAAGTTATCACTCGTATACAAATAAAGCATGACAAGAAAAAAATTCAGAAAGTAATTATGGAGTGAGTGAGTGATTGATGCTTAACGCCAACCCCAAATAACAATTTTTCAGCTATATCATGACAACAATTTCATTCACTGAGATGAGGATGATATCCGATTGTGCTGTACCAACAGGCTTAGTTGGATTTTTACCGTGCTAATTCACTGAAACAAAGGTCCAGTCCGTGGGTAGGCATATCGCTCCACTCGGACAAAAAAATACTAGCCAATTATTTACAGGATTAAGGATTTTACGTGTTTTCAACAAAATTTCAGTTACATCATGGTTGTCAGTTTTATTCAAGGAGGAAACTGGACTACACTGATGATCTTCCATATGTTACTCATAAACCTGATCACATATGATCATATTGAGTCAACCTTCACTTGGGCAGAAATGTTATAAGTTACTTGCACTGACTGCATTTGAAAACTCTCTACTACACAATCAAAACCATGATGGACTCTTAAAAATCTCAAATTCTATTTCTGTTTGGCAAAATATCTGCAAAAAAAATCCAGACCTCTTCCAGTTCCATGTCACCTGTTGTGGGTAATGGCACTCTATAAGCTGGGTTTTTAGAATTCAGTGGTCCGACAAACCCTGTATCTACTGTTCCTTGTATCAAGGATCTGGCAAGACTCCAAAATTCTTCTTCATTAACAGCAGAGAAAATATCTTCTACATCAATGTCTGGTTTCCTGTTCAACATCTTTGCTAAAATGAGATTCATAAAAATGTCTACACCCACCAGTGCATCATTTGCTGCATACTCAATCTGAAATATACCAAAAATATCACTTAACAGGGGAGGTAATAGTTCTAAAATATTATGAAACAAGGGGAGGTAAGACTTCCACAATATCATTTGACAAGGGAGGTAATTGTTCCAAAATATCACATACCAGTGAATGTAAGAGTTCCACAATATCACATAAAAAGGAAAGTAATAGTTCCAAAACTTCAAATAACAGGGGAGGTAAGAGTTGTTCTCTCACAAACCATGATTGTTATTTTGTTATGATTATGAATTAGTATTTAGACAAAAGTTTATGCAATACATTAATTTTTCACTAATATGTTTTCCTTTTGCCACTTTTAAATTTCTTTTAAAGGAGAGAGTATGCTTAGGCAATATTTTAACCAAATTTAGTGGAATTACAGCATATCATCAACTTCCTATTCTGTTGCAAGTATGATGTTGCAATATTGGGCAAGTTGAATGTTAAAACAATATCTTCTCTGGAGTAGTTTTCAAAATCTTAATTAAGTGGATAAATTGATTTGTTCTATACCTTTTTGCATTATGTTTAATACATGTAGCTACAGGTACTTTGCATAAAATTATGGTGTATTTAACTAAGGTTATCTGGTAATGAATAAAATATATTTATACCTGTTTTTCAGATAAAACATCTGCTTCCCAGTTGCCACATCTTATTTTGTTACTCTTGTCTAAACTGACACCTAAAACACTTTCTGCCTGACCTTGTAATCCCCTGCTACCCCTGAAAATTTACACATACATATATATATATTAATAGAATAATGTCAGTTTTGAAGGTTGAGACAGACATGATCACTAATACCACAGCAAGTCCGATAGGGTGAGCTGTTATACTAGTGATGTCTGTCGAGACCTTCAAAACTGATGTCATTGTTTTTATCGGTAGCGTTATAATATGTTTGAAGTCACACTGAAAGTTATTTTTCAGTATCAGAGTCAATTAGGTTGAAACTGGAAAATATTGCTTGGTGAGATCAAATGAAAAATGTCTACATTACCAATAAAGTACATGTAACCAAATGATAAAAAAATAAATTCAAGCGATATAACTGTAACAGAAGAAGTTAAATGCTTAATTTGATAAAGTCTTTATTTTTATAGAATCATATCATAGAAATCAAGTCTTTCACCTAAACAGCCAAACATAATTAGCCTGTATATATCAATTGTCAAATTGTCTGACTGAATTATGTTACTAGTATATAACATGATATATAGATATAAGAATCTTGTGTTGTGTAAGGATCTTCTATTTTTCCTAACACATACTGACTGCCTTCAACAAGACAATTGAATAAGGTTAAAACAATTTACAGGTTTTATAAATTAGTACAGAAAAACCTGTCTAAACCGAACTGTCTTGGGACCAGATTATGTGTTCAGGATAGACAGGTGTTCCGTTTATGCAGGTTATATCAACAAAGATTTTTTACATTTCATTTTTACTTTCATTTAAAGTTTGGTTTATACAGTATCCCAGTTTATTCAGGGTTCGTTTTAGACAGGTTTCACTGTATTTTATAGAGGAGACAGCAGCCTTGAATGCTTTAACCAAGTATAATATCTGACAGCCCATAGTTATGAGTTACATAACTATGGGCTGTCAGATATTGTACGAGGGAAAAAAAATTCTTGGCTTTGTTGAGTCTTGCAAGACCCATTTAAGAGGTATGATGAAAAACAAGGAATGCATTTGTCGTGATTGTGTCAAGGGTAGCTGAAGTCTGTCTTTTTTAGCAATAGCTACATTTTCATTTTCTATTTTATACCTCATGATAAGTCAAGCATCTTTACACCTATCTTCAAAAATTACATACAAGCATGGTAATAACATTGTACAGGTTTGACAATTTGTAAAAAAAATGCTTCAGATAATTGAATTGGTATACAACCATTTATCCCATGCCAACTACACCCAAGAATGACAAAAGTACGGCAGTCAAAACAAAACTAGGAAATTTATGAAGCTCATGTGGTCTGATGTCAATTCTCACCATTTCATTTAGTTTCACTTCCTATTGTCATTTATATAAACATACTACATGTATTGTTTGTTTGCTTGGTGGTGTTTAATGCCACTTTCAACAATATATCAGTTATATCGTGGCGGTCAGTTTTATTGGTGGAGGAAACCAAAGGACCCAGAGAAAACCACAGACCTGTCACAAGTCACTGACAAAGTTTATCACATAATGTTGTACACCTCACCCTGATCGAAATTCGAACTCACAACATCAGTGGTGATAGGCACTGATTGCATAGGTAGTTGTAAATCCAACTACCATATGAATACGACCATGACGGCCCCTTACTACATGTATAAAGTCCGATAAAAATATAGACTAAAGTCATGTCAAAAGAAACATACAGACAAAAAATTCCTCTCACACGATTAAGGACATGTCGTAGATCTACACAACCCTTCACAACCATTCCATAGTCTGAATGAAGCTTCTTAGCATCTTCTTTTACTGCTACTCCTACTTTAAGTATACTAAATAAAATGTAAGAATAAAATTATTGTACATTTTGTATAATCATTAAATGTAATGCATAAAATGTAAAGTATAAAATTATTGTATAATCATTAAATGTAATGCATAAAACGTAAAGTATAAAATTATTGTATAATCATTAAATGTAATGCATAAAACATAAAGTATAAAATTATTGTATAATCATTAAATGTAATGCATAAAACGTAAAGTATAAAATTATTGTATAATCATTAAATGTAATGCATAAAACGTAAAGTATAAAATTATTGCATAATCATTAAATGTAATGCATAAAACGTAAAGTATAAAATTATTGCATAATCATTAAATGTAATGCATAAAACGTAAAGTATAAAATTATTGTATAATCATTAAATGTAATGCATAAAACGTAAAGTATAAAATTATTGTATAATCATTAAATGTAATGCATAAAACGTAAAGTATAAAATTATTGCATAATCATTAAATGTAATGCATAAAACGTAAAGTATAAAATTATTGCATAATCATTAAATGTAATGCATAAAACGTAAAGTATAAAATTATTGTATAATCATTAAATGTAATGCATAAAACGTAAAGTATAAAATTATTGTATAATCATTAAATGTAATGCATAAAACGTAAAGTATAAAATTATTGCATAATCATTAAATGTAATGCATAAAACGTAAAGTATAAAATTATTGCATAATCATTAAATGTAATGCATAAAACGTAAAGTATAAAATTATTGTATAATCATTAAATGTAATGCATAAAACGTAAAGTATAAAATTATTGTATAATCATTAAATGTAATGCATAAAACGTAAAGTATAAAATTATTGTATAATCATTAAATGTAATATACAAAATTGTTGTATAATAACATGGTGGTAGCTTAGTAGGTCTATAGCTGCTGTGTTTTTTAAACGATTATCGATTTATTAATTAATTATTCAATGATTTGATAGCTTAATCGCCACAATCACGTATTGAGAACACCATGACAGTTAATTATTAGTTACTATGAAAAGTGACCATTAAATATTGAAAAACTGATACCATGGGGTAAACTTCGAGAGACTACTGACTACATATATTTGAGTTAAAATAACACATGAATCAGGCTAGATGGGTCTTAAAACAGCAGATGACCGTTAATTAAAGCAAGTTTGACTGTATATATATTTGTTTACAATAATCAACACATCAAAGATTACACTATATGTGGTTAAGCTTACAGATAATTAAACGACTACCATATGTGAAAATCGTCAAAAATTAGATTTCTTCATTTGATTTGCGAGTTATTTTTTTCTATTTACTCCAATGCTCTTTCTTTTTTTAACTAATATGATCTACTCAATCAAAATGGCTTTACCTTTTATCCTCTAATATATCTCTTAATGACTGTGGTATAGATTCCATTAGATACAGGCGAATAAGTGCACAGTGGCCATCTTGTGTTGCTAGTTGTAGCATTGCTACAGGACATCTTCTGCCACCCTTAGAAACCCACTCACAATCCAAACCTAAAACCTAAAATGGTATACATTTCTCATAATGACTCATATTCTAAAAATATTTTTTGACTGTTTGCCTCTTTGGCTCTTATGAGACAATTTGAAAAAAAAACCTATTTTTTCACTGTAACTATAACCCAACAATTAAGAATATTCTCCCACCCATAGAGTGATTGTTGCTTAACGCCAATATCTAATGCTATATCAAGTCAATAACAAGTTAATTTTCAATGAGATGATGATGAGGTTCGCTTTCTACTAGACCAACACGCTTAGTTGGATTTTTATCATGCTAGCTCACTGAAATTACTGTCCGCGGATAGACATGTCTCCCCACTCTGACACATTATCCTCATTCTGAGCCAACCAGTATTTGCTCTTTCTCCTTAATGCTGCGTGCTTAGCGGAGAAGCAGCAAATACCAATTTTATAGTCTTTGGTTTGACCCGATCAGGGTTCGAACCAACAATCTACCCCATTTGAGACGAGCACGCTAACCATTCACTCATTCACTATCCAAACCTCAAAACACCATTTCTTATGTTTGGAAATAAATATGGTTTTTTTGTTGCCTTGTATGACTTAGTTGGAAAAACCATCACTAAAAAATTCAAGAATTTTCTCCTATTCAGAGACTTGTTATGACTATACCTTATCAATAGTGATCTTGCTACTATAAGGGGCCTTGGTGGTCATTATGGTATGGTAGTTGCATTTACAACTACCTGCGCAATCAGTGCCTATCACCACTAAAGTTGTGAGTTTGAGCCCTGTTAAGGACGAGGTGTACTCAATACGTTTGTTAGTGACTTGCGACTGGTCAGTGGTTTTCTCCGGGTACTCCGGTTTCCTCCACCAATAAAACTGACCGCCACGATATACAAAGAAATGTAACTGAAATATTGTTGAAAGTGGCATTAAACACCATAAACCCATAAAGCCTTAACAGAATATTACCTTACTTGTTCTAAATATACCTTATCAATAGTGACTGTATTGACAAACTGTTCCCATAAACCCTTAACAGAATATTACCTTACTTGTTCTAAATATACCTTATCAATAGTGACTGTATTGACAAACTGTTCCCATAAACCCTTAACAGAATATTACCTTACTTGTTCTAAATATACCTTATCAATAGTGACTGTATTGACAAACTGTTCCCATAAACCCATAACAGAATATTACCTTACTTGTTCTAAATATACCTTATCAATAGTGACTGTATTGACAAACTGTTCCCATAAACCCATAACAGAATATTACCTTACTTGTTCTAAATATACCTTATCAATAGACTGTATTGACAAACTGTTCCCATAAAGCCTTAACAGAATATTACCTTACTTGTTCTAAATATACCTTATCAATAGTGACTGTATTGACAAACTGTTCCCATAAACCCTTAACAGAATATTACCTTACTTGTTCTAAATATACCTTATCAATAGTGACTGTATTGACAAACTGTTCCCATAAACCCTTAACAGAATATTACCTTACTTGTTCTAAATATACCTTATCAATAGTGACTGTATTGACAAACTGTTCCCATAAAGCCTTAACAGAATATTACCTTACTTGTTCTAAATATACCTTATCAATAGTGACTGTATTGACAAACTGTTCCCATAAAGCCTTAACAGAATATTACCTTACTTGTTCTAAATATACCTTATCAATAGTGACTGTATTGACAAACTGTTCCCATAAAGCCTCTCTATCTATAACAACTACTGTTTTCTTCCTTTTATAAGGTTTGTTTCTTTTCCTCTTTTGTGAAAACTTCATGTATGTCCATACTGCCAAACCTGTAACAAATACTAATTGCAACAGCCATATCTACAATGTAACACAAACTAACTTTCAAAAGTATTTCAGTTATATCGTGTCGATCAGTTTTTTGTGTGAAGGAAACCAGAATAGAGAAAACCACTGACCTGTCGCAAGGCACTATCAAATTTTATCACATAATGTTGCATCGAGTACACCTCGCCATGAACAGGGTTCGAACTCACAACTTTAGTGGCGAGTCACAGTGTAACAACTATATCAAACAGCCAGATATATACAATCACAGAAGCCTTGTAGCA
The DNA here is from genome assembly GCA_963680875.1 of Bathymodiolus brooksi. NCBI lineage: Eukaryota > Metazoa > Mollusca > Bivalvia > Mytilida > Modiolidae > Bathymodiolus > Bathymodiolus brooksi. The sequence continues at coordinate 51,341,298 of OY804577.1, forward strand.
ACCATTATGAATGACATGCATGATCTACTGACTACTAGATATTAACCACATGTAGTATGACTATAATAACTTTCAATATACAATATAAATTTAAAATAGATAACATACCTTCTAAATATTGAAATATGGTAAGTTGTATCCTTTTAATCTTTCTTTTATTTGTATATATATATATAAATATAGCCAGAACTCGCTTTTGTTCAGTGACTTCAGCAATTTTTTATTATAATTCTTATCATCGATTATTAGCATCTTTGCTCATTAAACGACCAACGTCAACAATTGTTTCATCACTAATTACAAGTGTATTTCTTTATTCACTATTTGTTTATTTTATCACTATATCTATAATAATAATAATAATAATATTAAATAAATAGAAGGGGCTGTCATGGTCGTATGGTAGTTTTGAGCTCAAACTCCACTCAGACGAGGTGTACTCAATACAACAATGAACATTATGTAATAAAGTTTGTCAGTGACTTTCTGCAGGTCTGTGGTTTTCGCCAGTTTCCTCCACTAATAAAACTGACCGCCATGATATAACTGAAATATTGTTGAATTTCAAAGACTGTTAATATATACCTGTACATGAAAAATGTTGAAATTTTAAGAAAAACTACCACCTGTAATTGAAGTACTGCATTTCTACTGTTAAGGGAGAGCTATAGCTCGCTTATCAATAAATAAAGAGGTCTAGCTACCCTAAAGTAAATCCAGATCACGGATTTGGTGTAATGTATATGTATTACAGGTGTACATCAAAGTTAAAGACAAAAGCCAGGAAAAACCAAAGAATATCTGTAAATATTTACCCAATATAGAACACAATACAAGTCATAAGTAACAATAAGCAGATTCTGAACATTCTAAAATTTACAGATACATATAGACACAATAACGAAAAAGGCCAACTCCAGCACTGCCTTTCTGAATAGAAACTTAAAAGGTTGTCCTCCATCTATGAAAATAAGATTTTACACAGCTCTAGTCCATCCCCTTGTCGAGTATGCCTCCACAGTTTGGAGTCCACATACTGCTGCGAACATAAACAAAATAGAACAAGTTCAAAGACAGATTGTCAATAATGACTTCCGCCGTCAGAGCAGTATCACAGAAATGCTCCAAAAGCTGAAATGGGACTCTCTGCAAGAAAGACGAGCAAGATCTCAACTAGTCATGCTGTATAAAATACAATACCAACTGGTTGCTATACCAGATGCAACCTACCTTGTTCCGTTCACAAGATCGACGAGATGACATGGATGATGACATACGTTACCTTCAGCCACACACCAGAATATTAGTTTACAAACACTCATACTTCCCGACAGTAATCAGGCTTTGGAACACTTTACCAGCAACTGTAGTTGGATCTCTGACTCTGGAACAGTTTACCAGAGATATTACAGAGATCAGATTAACAGTTCCAGTTGTTTTTACCAGTTTTAACCTGCACTTTTCCGATTTTGGAACATGTACATATTCACATATTCACTTGTAAATAGAACACTTCGTTTCCTGACCCGCACAAGTGCGATAATCTTCAAATTGAAGTCTGCACTGTATTTGGAAGAAGAAGAAAAGATGTGAATGAAAAAGGACAAAACTTTGAGTTTGAAACATGAAAGGTTTGCTAAATTCTAACAAATGACAATACTTTTACCTCCGATAAAAACGATTCCTACTATTCGAAAAACACGAACACTGATTCTACTCATGACAATTCTCAACTTATTCTCAGTAGACAATTGTCAAACTATTTCAACTATTTCACAATGACATGTTCATGGGCGCATCCATTGCAATGTCCCGAACACTATTCATGGACACAAGACGGAATGAATATGTATATATTCCGTAATTGGTCATGGACAGCCATTGCCACCTGCTCCCTATTTTCTATCGGTTGTACAAAGGGAAAGTCAAAACTCATAATTAAATAAACAGACAAAATCAGTCAACAACCGGTGTCGTAAAATTTTTAGCTACCCATGAAAATTAGCTACCTCCAACTTCCGGTAGCTAATTTTCATACGGCGGAGCATAATAATTAGCTACCTATGAAAATTAGCTACTTGTAGCGTAAACTTATAGGCACCCGGCGCGCCCCCCCTCTAAAATTGGAAAAAATATGATTTTTTTCGTGATTTTTCACACGAAATACAATTTTTTTAAGTGCGCCCCCCCCAACTTGAAATCCTGGATCCGCCCCTGGGTCACACAATATAAAATAAAATAAAAAATAGATATTAGTGGTGTTCATAGTTGAAAAACAAAATGCTACCTGTATGGCTGTATAGCATGTGATTAAGTTACAAACTATCTTTTTTCAATTTACCGTCGCGATGTATCATTTTTACAGCTATTAACAAATAGATTGGTGGACTATTTATGGTAGAATTTAATATTTATGTGATGTTCAAACTATGCAAATTATTCTTTAACTTAATAAGATCATATATGATAATTATTAATCACACTTTTATTATTGCTAACCGTGTTACCCTCTTGAAATAAAGAAATTAACTCATTTACTTACTTATTGACACTATCTTCTGAATTCAAGAAATAAATAAAATTATGTTCCATATATATTTAATAATGAAAGTTGGGAACTTTATTTATTACAATATTAAAGAACTGGTAGCTATTAGATTAATTTCAATTCGAAACTGAAACTATTTGCACACTCTTGATGACAATTTCTTATTTGGATTTTGTAAAAATAGAACCCTAAATCATAAATTTCCAACAGAATGTGGAAGATGGCAAAATATGTGTACAGAACATGGTTTGACCCGATCGGGACTCGAACCCACGATCTACCGCACTCGAGGCGAACACGCTAACGATTACACTACCGATGAGAGTCTTTGATGAGCATTTCTGGTCTGTTTCTGAGCGAATACATATATTGTCCAGGGGCGGATCCAGGATTTCAAGTTAGGGGGCGGCGAACTTAAAAAAATTGCGCCGAGCGGAGGGAGGCGCGAAAAATGTTGGGGTATTTCGTGTGAAATATCACGATTTTACGCCAAAAAATCATATTTTTTCAAATTTATGGGGGGGGGGGGGGGGGGAGCGCGCCGGATGCGCCCCCCCCCCCCCTGGATCCGTCCCTGTTGTCTACATAAATGACAATAGATAACGTAACAATACAAAATACATTGTGCAACGCACGGTCAACTTTTCGCGCTTTCACAATACTTCGGCAGAAGACACATAAAAAGCGACTTTTTGAGTACATGTATATAAACAAATTCATATTTCAAACCAAAGATTATCAACTGGTATTTGTTGCTTATAATGCAAAGCACGCAGAATTAAGGTGAAAGAGCAAAGACTGGTTGCTTCGGAATCAGGATAATGTGTCAGAGTGGAGCGACATGTATATCCGCGGACTGTTGTTTCCGTTAGCTAACACTATAAAAAAAAACTAAGCGTGTTGGTCTAGAAAAAAGCGGACATCATCATCATCTCATTAACTTGGTCTCGTCATGATATAGCTATAAAATTGCTGAGTTGGCGTTAAACAACAATCGCTCACTCACTAAAGCTGTTACGTACAGTTTTTATATTTCCCCGACAATGTACGTATATTGTGTTTATTCTGCAATGTCTTATAGTTAAAAAAAAAAAAATGGCAAATTGTCTAAAAAGAGCAGAAACAGACATCGTTCTAAGCGTTTTAGACGTCCGCGCTTATAGTGTAAGTTTCTCGGCGTCGCTCGACATGAATCAGTTACCAGAAAAACTATATCTTGGTCAAAATCTTAAGCAATATGTGATGAAAGAAGCTGTTGTATATAAAATCCTTAGGTACAGACAAAACAGATGTCACACCAATGAGGAGCGATGGACAGATCACAGCTGACACAAAGCAAAAATCCAACATCCCCAACAGTGTCAGTCCGTATTCACCGTAGAATCACAAGACAACATCCCCGACTGCACCAAAACCCACATCATAAAAACAGCACTCCCAATATCTCTACCAGGTGTAAAAGAAACATCAATACCCATAGATTTTGTGCTCTCAAAACTATTAAATTATTTGGCTTTCCAATCTTTTGATCTTGAGCTACCTGATGAAGGTTATTCCAGAAACGTTCATGTGCACTAAATTTGATATCTACGTTTTTATTACCTCTTTTTAGCAATGTAGCTATCTGAATGTTTTCTTTGAAAACAAGATACACTCATTGTTTAATATGATAGATACAAAATGTATGTAAAATTTCCAGGTAAATTAGTTACCTGTATCTCTTATGAAAATTATGTGTACAGAACTAAGTCAGATTGATAAAAGGTGCATTCATATTGGTTTTTTTTCTTTCTGTTTGATATTTTTGATTGGTTTGTTTTGTTTTGTATTTGTTTGTTTTTGATAACAGATTAATATCTAATTTTATTTCTGTTTTGAGGATATAACTTCAGAAGGGCCTACAAATTTATACATCTTGGAATAACAGTAGTACTTTAGGACGCCTGCATCCTAATTTCTTATGTACATTTATCTCTATTCTTTATCAATAAATGCTTAGAGGTTTGCGTTTGTATTGAATCGGGGCCTTGGTGGGAGAGAGGTTTAACGAGCTGCCTACACCTCATGTATCTTTCACTGTACTGTTCATCACTTGGATGATGTACTCAGCCTTTAGAAAGTAGATTGCCAGACGCTGGTACAAGATAAATTATGAAAATGTCTGAAATGTGATTGAATATATCTCAAATAAATATTTTGCATCATGCTGGTATGTTCTGTAAGTACAGATACTTGTATCACACATACTTGTCAATTTAATAATTAAATAACAGCCATATATACAGGATAATATCTCGCTCACAAAGTATCTTAACACAAGTTATTTCTTAAAGATTTTATTGAAAAACTCAGACAGGCATGGTGGAACATTAGCATACATATAATACAATACAATATATAGACTAGAGGCTCAGTAGGTTGAGAATATTTTTTAGAAATCAACCAATCAGCAACAAGAATTGCTTGTGGTGGACATGTTTGTTAACGGATTGGGACTAAATGAGCATTCTTTATAGAGGGCCTTCCATAGCTGCTACCTATCAAGTTTCGGTTCATTTGGCCAAGCGGTTTCAGAGGAGAAAATTGTTTATGAATCGACCAATCAGCAACACGAATTGCCTGTGCTGGCCATGTTTGTTAACAGATCCAAAATTAGCAATCTTTATAGAGGGCCTTCCATAGATGCTACCTACCACGTTTCGGTTCATTTGGCCAAGCGGTTTCGGAGTAGAAGATTTGTTGGGAATCTACCAATCAGCAACACGAATTGCCTGTGCCGACCATGTTTGCTAAGGGATCAGGACTAAATGAGCAATCTTTATAGAGAGCCTGCCATATATGCTTCCTACCAAGCTAGTTTCATTTGGCCAAGCGGTTTCAGAGGAGAATATTTTTGTAGGAATCGACCAATTACTCTAAAAAGAAATTATGGATCTGTATTCCTTACTCAGAACTATGAACTACAATTTAGTTTTAATGTGATCATTACAATAACATACAGCACATTGTAAATTATAAACAGCAATTCTCAATTTCCTTTTTTTTCTCATAAAATATGTTGTGTCATACAACTATGACCAATATTCAAATATTATAACATACATTTGCACATTTTAATAATATATATATCAAATAATTTCAAACATCCTGTCAAAGTCTATTGTGGATATATAATAAATTAGCAGTTAATATAACCTGTGTCACAGATAAAATGTGTAATTAAGGTCTTATGACACCAAATTATGTAACAATCGCCATTGCTAAATTTCACACAAAAAAATCCAAAATTTTACAAATATTACAACTTGCAATTTGTCAGTTAATTTGTAATATGTATGATTGAAAATATTTTGTTATTCTAGTACCAGCATCATACGTAAATGTTTCTGAAAATTATAATTTACATTTTGCTTTTTATATAATATCTTTATTGAAATTTATATCTCTTTGTTAAACTTGTTGTATAAGAAATGTTCATGACGTACCTATGTTTTGGTTTATATAAAATATTTCTTTATCTTATGGGAATCATGAGGACATTGTGAGTCTTTCATAGAAGCAGTTTCATATATGAAATCTTGAAAGTTATGTCAGATCATTTATAAATTTTAGAGCTTGTTTTGCTTTACACAAGCAGACAAACTGTTTTCACTGAAATTTTGAAACCCAAAAGAAATTGCAATTGAGATATTATTTGTTTATTGTCTTTGAAGCCATAAATAATATTTAATACTTTTTTGGTAGCTGTGATTGTTTTGATTGCAATTAAATATAGAATAATATCTTTTGATCATGTAGTGAATGCCACTTTATTTTAATATATTTTTGGGGGAGTTTTTAACTATTGAATTTCAGGTGTCTTCTATCTAATCCCACTTTTTAAAACTACCTATTCCCACTTACAAATAACTTGAAATTAATGAATTTTTAAAAGGTGGGATTAGGTGGAATGAACGGAATTTCATTATATATTTTTTTATTCAGATGTCAATAAACTAAATATTTTTCTGGTAAACTTGTTTAATAAATTTCATGAAGAAAATTCATTTACAAATAAATCAAACATTAAATATCTAAGGAGATATATGTTTCAGCTAATACAAAATAAGTCAAAATGATGAAAAGTAATCTGAATGTAATAAGAAAGTAATCGTGATTACAGGGTCAAAATGAATGTAATCGATTACATTACGATTACATGTAATATAAACAAAATGTCCGATTACAGATTACATCCGATTACATGATAAAATGCAATCAATTACAACTGATTACGATGACCCCATGTCTGCCAATCAGCATCAAGAACTGCCTGTGGGTCCAGTAAATTACTGTTTCCAGCAATTTACCGTGTCGACACTTGTTTTTGTTTTGACATACGTATACGCTTTTTCAACTTTCCCTTGCCGACATGCTTCTATCTGCGTAGCCCTTTATTTTATATTATTTCTTGAATAATTTACTATCCAAAGTCTCGTATAATTTTTCTCAACTTTATTTCCTTTCAATGATTCTGTCAGTTTTATTTTATTTTTGTTTTGTTTTCTTTGAAGTGACCATGTTATTTGTTCATATGTAGCATTTGTCACAATTTGTCACAATAGTATATAAAATATAAACCAATTTTAAAAATAATAAACATTTTATTTTATTTGAGTTGTTATCATTTTTATACAACGTCATTTTCATTCACATTGATGTCGGGTGATCACAGGCGTAAGGGGAGCTAAAAATAAACTATCGCTAGACATATGGGAAGGGGGTGTTAAGCAGTAAATTACAGTCAGTTATGTGATGTGCTCAATGTTTGAGCTGAATTTTAGATTCTAATTGATTCTGATTCCTACAAGGATTAAAGAGCTCGACAATTCAATTTAGATATCTTTATTTTAATTTTAATTAGAGATCTCTTTAATGTATTATGAGTGATCACAGTTTTATGTCCACATCTCCCTAACTTAGAAAGATCCTTCATTCAATTCTAATAATTTCAATTAAATCTCCCTTCCATTTTATTTATGTTCCTTTGGTCCATAAAAAGAAATAAAAAAAAACCCAGAAGTATTACCATTAGTATCCTACTATGAACTAGAGCAGGACTGTCAAATTTTAGAATTTCAGAATTATAATGTTGTCCAATTTCGGAGATGTTTGACTTGTTCTACTACAGTAATCCTTGCCCCTATTATCAGAATAAACGTACAAATAAAATCAGGTTTTGAAAAATAAAAAAGTCATAGATATTGTCAGAGAAATGGAATGAAGGAATGCGAGGTAGCTAATTTTCATGGGCAAGCTTCTGATGCTTATGCTTATGCTTGAATGGTGCCAGGTAGTTTATTTTCATGGATAACACTTTGAAACCTGTTTCAGACATTGAACAGATGTAAGGTAGCTTATTTTTATGGAAAACGTCATGACTTCTATCCCATGCAACGAAGGAATACGAGGTAGCTAATTTTCATGGGCAAACTTCTGACGTTTATGCTTATGTTTGAATGGTGCAAGGTAGTTTATTTTCATGGATAACAATTTGAAACCTGTGTCATACATTGAACAGATGTAAGGTAGCTTATTTTTATGGAACACTTCATGACTCCTATTCCATGCAATGAAGAAAGGTCAGGTAGCTAATTTTCATGGACCGTGCAACGAAGGAATGCGAGGTAGCTAATTTTCATGGGCAAGCGACTGATACTTATGCTTATGTTTGAATGGTGTCAGATAGTTTATTTTCATGGATAACACTTTGAAACCTGTGTCAGACATTGAACAGATGTAAGGTAGCTTATTTTCATGGCAAACGTCACGACTCCTATCCCATGCAATGAAGGAATACGAGGTAGCTAATTTTCATGGGCAAAGTTCTGATGTTTATGCTTATGTTTGAATGGTGCAAGGTAGTTTATTTTCATGGATAACACTTTGAAACCTATGTCATACACTGGACAGATGCAAGGTAGCTTATATTCATGGTAACTTCATGACTTCTATCCCATGTAATGAAGGAATTATGCTGACTACGAGTCAACTAGTCTTTGCCTTTATTCTTTTACGCCATGTGCCAATATAAATTGTATATTCTTTGGTTTGATCAGATCGTTGATCGAAACCACGAACTACCGCACATGATGCGAGTACTCTTAACTATTTCACCACAGGAGCGTTATTGCTTATTATAACTAAGCGTCTTATTTCTTTGGAATAGATATACACATTTTTGTATATATGCAAAGCAGAAAATGCATTATGTACAGATAAATAATATGGTGATTGATATTTAGAAACTTGTTCATGTCACTATAAATATATATATATTTTTTTAAATATTATTAGACTTTAATTTATTTATATTATATATATATATATATATATACAACCCCGGGGTATAGAAATTCTTCGGCTTGAAGGGGCGTCCGTCGGTTGTGCGGGATGTATAAATTCACAACCAACAAGTCCTTCGGACGAGACGTAAATAAAACCGAGGTCCCGTGTTGAGAGATTGCCACCCTCTTCGCACGTTAAAGAACCCAGGTCCATAGGAGACCTGTTGCACTGGCTAAATTATCCGTCCCTACCCATCACCTTTCCTTGTTTCGAGTCCCATGGCGTTTAAATTTTTTAATATTCTCGTCCTGAATATAGCTGAAAAATTGTTCGCTGGACGTTAAACACCAATCAATCAATCAATCAATCAATCAATCAATCAATCAATCAATCAATCAATCAATCAATCAATCAATCAATCAATCAATCAATCAATCAATCAATCAATCAATCAATCAATCAATCAATCATATATTTTATATCGAAATAACTTATTTTCATCCAGATTTTGCTCCATGTAAATAAGGATTTATATATATATATATATATATATATATATAAATCCTTGATGTAAATGAATGAATAGGAGTTTGCTATCCATTTCTGGGATAAATCTATCTAATTAAATAGATTTCCTCGCCTACATCCACCCCCCTTTTTTCGCTCAAAAATACTAATTACCAAGAATCTATCAAAACATGATAAAAGGGGAATAACTGGAATAGTATTTTTAATGTATTATTAAGGTAGCTAATTTTCATGGCTATCATTTGGAACACCTTTGTGGTTTACGAAAATCTAGTTCCGAACGTCAAAAAGTAGCTAATAATTATGGTAGCTAATAATTATAGGACACCGGAAAACTGTGAAAACCGTAATGACCCTGACTTGGTACAGGCATTTCTAAAGAACGACGTGACGTAAAAAGTGACGTCATAGCGACAAAATGTCGCTTTGCATCAGGTCATATAAAAGAAAAAAGGCATTGAAAAGACTTTCTCAATTAAAAGAAAATGCAGTGCGGGAACATATGGGACTGCCACCCAAGAAAAGTTGGTATGTTGATTTTGTACAGATTAAGCCACATCGTACTTGATAATCTCAACCTGTCTCACTCTAACCCGTGGCCGTGCCCGTGGTCGTGAGAGGAGAAAATGAGTGGTACAGTCAATGGACATAAGTATTCGTCACCCTCGATTTTACGCTATATATTTCATATCAATCTACATTTTTCAATTTTTTTTTTATTGTGAAGTCATTTCTAAACGGATTTTGATCATTTTTCAATTTTTTGCACCAGAAGATGCAGAAATATTTAAAGATTATTTGTTTATTTTAGCATGATTTTCCGTTAGATTGCCTTTATTTTCTTATGATTTAAAGACAATTTTTGTTTTCTGACGTCAAATTTGCTATATATTCTAACCCCCAAAAAAAATCGGAAAAAAAATCAACATTTGTGTTTAAATCACCAGAAAACAATAATGCAGACAAAAATTACTATCTATACTCCCTTCCTATGGTACCGCGGGTTCTATGATACCGCGGTATTTATTTTGTCTGTTCCTATGCACTGCTGCACCACCTGCCGGTTTTTCTATTTATATATTCATAAACGCAACAGTCACATTTATCGGATCGTCTGGTCATTCTGTTCAAATGTCTTGAATTTTTGTAAGTACACGTATTTTTATCTTTTCCTTAGAAATAGCGGACATTTTTATTTTACCCTGATACCATGCTTTGTAAAATGTCCAATAATTAAACCATAGTTGTCATAATTCGTCTGCTATTTTTTTAGAAATGTCGTCGGTTTGTTTACGTTTCATTTCAACCCGATTTGGGATTTTTTATGCTATTTTTAGTTACTTTCTAGACGACAAAGTTGATGGAAAAATTAAGCTATGAAAACATATTAACCAACATAACGTTACATCAAATTGACTGAACTTCGTTACATTTGTTATTTCAAAGAAACTTTACTTGATTAAATGTGATAAATTATATATACAAGATTTTCTTTATGGTATAAGTTGGGAAGGTCTAAAACGCGGAAGTGGGAAAACACGGAAGTAAGCCCAAAATGGGTACTTGAAAGAGCATATCTTGAAAAGTACTCAACCTAGGATAAAAATCTAAACGGATTCTAAAAGCTATTGTTAAGATATATCTTTTAAAGAAATAAATAATAAAATATTTTATTATTTAGATACTTAAAAGTTGACCGGAAGTGTCAAAAATGAGAACGGGCAATGGACAATTTTTTTACTTTGATCTCAAATGTATCAATTAAAAGACCCCGGTCAAAAACCGTTTAGATATTCCTAAAGACAATTTTATACTCTATCAGATGATATAAATTTGATTTTATGGAAATATTGGTGGAAAGCACAATCTTGACCGGAAGCCTACCTTTTCAGAGTTAGCAGTCGGCTAATTTTCAACTTTGATTTCAAATTTCTCAAAATTCATTGAACCCGGTCAAAAACCGTTTAAATATTCTTAAAGACAATTTTATACTCTATCAGATGATATAAATTTGATTTTATGGAAATATTGGTGGAAAGCACAATCTTGACCGGAAGCCTACTTTTTCAGAGTTAGCCAACGGCGAATTTTCAACTTTGATCTCAAACATTTGAGTTAGAATATTTATTTTTTTTGTCGCGCAAAACGCGATTTTTTCCCCCAGAATTTAACATTAGGTTAATATATGACAAAAACTCTGAATCAGATTATTTTTTTTTTCCTCCACCAAAATCAGAATATTTTTTTCAGCAACATTGGGAATCAGAATATTTTTTTAGAAAAAAACCATAACCCCCCCCCCCCCCCTTTCAAGTTAAATGGCCCGTCCCTTACCTACGTGGTGTCCTTGATCTGAAACGTTGCGTAATATGACGGTAGGCACGACCTATAGAGAGGACGGAAGTGAACATAATAGATTTTAATTTGATATTTCCAATACCTTTTTTTCTAGTTTATTTCACAGTGACCGGTAACTGATCGTATGTTTTTGAGGAAACATTTTCAACCGGAGCTCATTGACAATAGTCATGTGACTGTCATAGGGTCATCCCAGTTTCGTCCGAAAATATTGAATTAGTTTTCTGGATGTTCCACATTTTGTATCTTTCCCGGTGTAGACTTTTACGAACTGCCTCACTGACACTGGTTCAGTTCTATTAATGCTGTTTGATGTTTTTTTAGTGCTGAAACCACATGTACTGCAAGGTGACATGTATTTTATATAAGAAACAGGCACATTTCATTCAGCTCTTTTGTTTACAAGTACGATCAATGACCCCATGACAGTCAATATTTTCGGACGAAACTGGGGTGACCCCATGACAGTCACATGACTGTTGTCAATGAGCTCCGGCTGAAAATGTTTCGTCAGGCATCGTGTTATGGGTTTTCGTACTATTATCGATTTTCCGATATAGCGATTAACAGTGTTGACGATTGGAATTTTCAAAGAATGCCTAGTTAAATATTTCTTTGTACATAAGATTGTTTTAAAAGCCATTCTTGTATTTTTAACATACTCTCGATTATCTGGCAACTTTTGCTGTCAGTAAAATGGCGTCATATGTTTTCGTATAAAGTAAAAACAGGGCCGATATACGGGATGGAAACGTATATAAAATCCGGAAATGGCTGGTTTTAAAATTTCATGGTTCTGGCCATCTACAAATCATACTACATCTAAATAAAATAACAGAATGTTTGAAAATGACCACTTTCAAAATTGTGTTTACTTTTGATATTTTTTTTTAATGCTGAAACCACATGTACTGCAAGGTGACATGTATTTTATATAAGAAACAGGCACATTTCAGTCAGCTCTTTTGTTTACAAGTACGATCAGTGACCCCATGACAGTCACATGACAGGAAGAGCCAGTGTCTCAGAGGCAGACGACATAGTTCAATTTTATATAACCCTTCTGGATTTTTTTTCCAGCTATTTTATAAATGAAGTACATTTTTAGCATTACAAAAAGTATGGTTCAATCAGTAGGTAGGTTCACTATTTTTGGTACTTACGTCTTTAAAAACAACCTTGAACATTTTTGACAAATGTCACGTTGGAGTCCTGTTTACGTTCCAGAAATAGAAACCGGAAGACACATAAAAAATAACGCGTGCACTGTGGAAATCAAAATAAAATGGATGATACGAAAACATATGACATACGAAAACACATACCGTGACGATAAATAGATCTGAGGGAAATTATTATTTCTTTGAACTCAGATGCAGTAAAAGAAAAGTAAAATTGCACTGTGACACTGGGAATACACCGGTCTACATTGGGACGTGTACTGAAAAAATCCGATCAAAGGGAACCAATGAAAATAATGATAGAAGTGGACGGTCAAGATTGACTGACAAGAGAGGGGATCGTAAACTTTTCCGACTTGTAAAATACAATCGCCCGCAATCCTTACAAGATATTATATCTTCATTTAATAGAACTGAACCAGTGTCAGTGAGGCAGTTCGTAAAAGTCTACACCGGGAAAGATACAAAATGTGGAACATCCAGAAAACTAATTCAATATTTTCTGTAAGTGTATGGAGAAAAACATCGGAAAAGTGAAAGCCTTACTGTTTAAATCAACGTAAAACGACGGTGAAAGTGAGTTGTATAAATTGGGGTGTATCATCTATACTTGTATTGGATCGCCTGTATCAACTAATGGTAATTAAATTCCGCTAAATATATATATTTGTTAGACTATTATTTGTGGCCAGTAATCATAAAGAAATACGGAAATCTACCATTCATCTTTCAAGATGACAATGATGTTCCGCATATATCTAGACAGACCTCTGCTTGGAAAGAAGAAAACGTAATTCCTATATTTGTAGCATGCATGCATTCTTTTCCTTTGATCTTTTTATGATTTATATACCAGAATGCAAGCAATAGCTAAGAACTATGAAATAATACTTGCAGATACGAGATATTGCACACTTTAAACCTGGGCTGTAGCTTTATTACTCTCAAAGATCCGTGTACAGTACTAATCAACGACCTATAGATGTGATATTGCATGGCATCATGTTACAAATCATTTATACCAGGGTTTTCCAAGTTAAACATTGTTTAATCGTTTAACTCGGAAAACAGTGATATAAATATTACTTGCAAGGCCTGCATAATTTCCGGACCTTAACATTATTGAAAATGCCTGGCGTTGTATAGAAATCAAACAATCACGTGAAGCTGTCAAAATTGTAAAATCAATAAATGCACCAACATATATTTGGCAAGGACTTTCACAAACGTGTTTTCGCAGTTTATATGCATCAATCTCTTCGAGAATACGGAATGTTATTATCCAAAAAGGCTATATTACAAAGTTTAGTTTAATAATATTTTATTGTACATAAACAATATGATTGGACAGCAAGTTATACCAACTTATATGAAGTCCTCTCCTTACAAATTATACACATGAATTAATGACAGCAAAACAAAACACAGACAATAGACAATAGACATTTAAAATTTTGACACTGGAAGAAAGTAAGAAGTACAAGTGAAAAAGTGAAAAATTGCTGACATTAGCCCTAAACTCTTTTTGATTGATTTATAAAAGTTCGAACTTTTCCAAATATTTTGGAGTTGACGTCATAACTATACTTATCGTTCCCAAAGAGCAAAGTTTCAATATTGATATTGATATCGTCGCAATTACTCAGAAGTGTTCTTCTTTCGTTCAGGTATAAAGGACATTCCAGAAAATAATGTATAGCATCTTCAAAAGAAGCACCGCAATTACATTTAAAATTATTTATTTTATCATGTATTTTTGACAGATCGGCATTGAGTCAAAACTCATAATTATATAAACAGACAAAATCAGTCAACAACCGGAAAACTGAAAACCGTAATGACCCTGACTTGGTACAGGCATTTCTAAAGAAATGGTGGGTTTAATCAGATTTTAAAGCGCCAAACCTCCCGCTCTCATTACGGTTCAAAGGCTCCGGCTGTCACTATAACAGTATTTAAATATTGGAACAAAATAGGTAAAATAGTTGTCAAAACAGTACCATATTCAGTGAATGTAATTGTCAAAAACACTTTCACGTCACATATTGATAAAAAATATGTTTGACATTTTTCTTGACTTCTTTATCTTTTTACATTTTCACTGTATGAAAATGCATCGCTTATAATCGTTTCTGCAGAGACGGAATATATTTCGACAAGATCTTGGTATCGGAATATAAACTTTTTGAGAGATCGAATAAGGCGAATCTTTTTATAGCCGTGGTCCAGTAGCCTGTTTCTCAGATGAAGATGACGTTTCAGGAAATCAGAATAATTGCTACTGGCCCTTGCATAGCGAATCAATTGCGAGATGTAAACACCATATGCAGGAGAAGCTGGTTTATTGCTGCACATGTTTGGAAAATTTATGATTTTAAAATTGAAGTCGTCCCGTTTATCATAAATTTTAGTACTGAGTTGACCACTGTCGTCAAATTCGAGGTATAGGTCTAAAAATGATGCGGACGAAGCTGTATCTGTGGTCTCTTTAACTTCCAGCTCTGGAGGATATATCAATGGAAGAAATTCTGCAAATCTAGAATTATTGATAGATAAAACGTCATCAATATACCTGTATGTGAAATTAAAGGCTCTAGCCTCATGAATCTTCTTATCTTTTACAAGCTTTTGAAGAAACTCCGACTCATATGAGTATAAAAATAAATCGGCTAGAAGAGGGGCTCAATTCGTACCCATTGGTATGCCGACGACCTGCTGAAACAGTGTCCCTCCAAAGGAGACAAATATGTTATCGATGAGGAACTCCAGCATACTGATCACTTGTTCCTCGGAGTAGCATGTTTTACCTTTTTGAATTTTGTTTGAAAATGATGTGGAATTGTAACCCAACACAACAAATTTTGAGCCATAGTTTCTATGACTGAAAGCTTTATGAATTGTTTCTTTTAAGCGGGTTTTTAATTTGTCATGCGGTAGGATGGTATATAGAGTTGAAAAATCAAAAGTTTTGATGGAGGATACCTGAGAGAAGGATCTTGATTTCAGGTTATCCAAAAGATCTAGACAATTCTTTCGTCGAACAAGTTGATGATCCCGCTATGTACCTTTCTTTGTATGGTGTTTTATGGAGTTTAGGTATCCAATATAAATAGGGTAAATCCTCAGACTCTTTACCAGAGGGAATGTTTAAAGAGGTCATGAATGATCTGTGGTTAGCTAGGATTTCATCTTTGTCGAACGAAGTTGGTTTGTATGTGGTATTACTAGAGGTGTTGCTATTTATGCCTAATTCCTTGATTAGGCATTCGAAGTAATATGATTTACATACAAACACGATATACTTAGTTTCCGTGGGCCTTCATTATAATACTTTGGGGTTTTATAGATATCAACTTTCACTCTATTTTTAAGCGAAGATAATGTAGGAGAATTTCTTATTGATATGTCTAGATTGTTCCAAAGCGAAACGGTAGGTGGAATAAATGAGGTTGCTGATGTTCTCAGTCTGCATCTGGGTGGAACATAATTCTGATTATTTTCTAAGATTATAACTATTTACATCTGATGTAACTGGAGGTAAACAGTTAAATAAATAAGGAGGGCATAATTTATTATGAATTTTATAAAAAGTAGTTAATTTACGATTTTCCCGCCGATTGGCTAAAGTTTCCCATCCAGTCTCAAAATATAATGAATCCTTACTAGCAAATTTTGTCAGACCTGTTACAATTCGTGCCGCTTCTAATTGTATTTTTTCTAATTTTTCAATGTCCCGTTCATAACACCCATCCCACACTTCACATGCATATTCTAGTACTGGTCTGATAAATGTAAGATAGATATTTGACAAAGCTTGTTTAGATAAAATAAATTTTAATTTACGAAGAACATTTACTTGTTTTAATCTAGCTGATCTAGTTATGTTTTCAATATGTACGGTCCAGTTTCCATCAGATACAAATGTTACACCCAGATGTTTATGATTATCAACAAGTTCAACTGATTCGTCATTAAATCGTATGTTTAATTCAGGAATATTAGTATTATTTGATATTATAAGGGCTTTAGTTTTTTTAGGGTTAAAGTCTACAAGCCATGTTTTTGCCCATTGATCCAATATTTGTAAATCATTATTTATCTCAATTTGCATCAAATCAAAGTTTTTCCCAGAGTATGACAATGAAGTGTCGTCAGCAAACAGTCTCGCCAAATTGCCTAAGTTATCTGTAATGTCATTAATATATAATAAAAATAATAATGGTCCAAGTACAGATCCTTGACAAGACCAGAATCTGATAGTTCATTATTTACAAACACAAATTGCCTTCTACCACTTAAATAATTTTTAAACCAGATCAAAAGGTCGCCCGAAATGAAATGTCACAAAATATTAAAATAGTTGACAATCGTTCGTCTAAATTTTGACATACTCTATGATACATTTCTAATAATTGGTATACAGTAGAATGAATCCTGATTGGTAGGCATACAGAAGAGAATGTTCAAAAATAAAATTATATGTATACTAGCACGTTCCATCACTTTCCCTATACAACTTAATAAAGATATGGGTCTATAATTTGAAGGACTGCTTTTGTCGTCTTTTTTGAAAGCTGGCATAACTCGCGCAATTTTCCATGTTGATGGAAATATGCCTTTCTGCAACGAAAAGTTAAAAATAATAGCTAAAGGTATACAAATGGTTTCAGAAGTACCCTTTAACATTTGATGGGTGATGCTGTCATCACCACAAGCTTTACCTATTTTCAATGTTTGTAAAATATCTTTAACATCGTGTTCAATAATATATATATTAGATAATAATGCATCAGTTCTTGATGGTATATCTGGGGAACATGATTAGTATCATCAACAAATGAAATAGAACAAAAATATTTGTTCAACAGATTTGCCTTAATCTTGTCATCATATATCAATTCATTTGAATCATTATCATATAAGGGCGGAATAGAATAATTTTGGGACGTTCCTTTCATTAATTTCCGAATCAGTGACCAATAAGATTTCGAATCATTTCTTTGGAGTGAGTCTACCAATTCATTTGCACTTAAAAAGAACTGTTCACGGGCATGCTTGATCATATTATTTACCTTATTACGATGGGATTTGTACTTATGTATAGCGGTCGATGACATTTTTGTTCTTGCAATTTTTTTTCAATCGGTTTCGGGTACGGATTTCCCTTTTGATATGGGAATTAAACCATGGCTTATCAGAAAGTCTTACTTGAATCATTTTTGAGGGGATATTTCTCGATATTATCTCAAGGTATTTCTGTGTAAAGCTTGATGACATGATATCAATATCAGTGCATTCTTTGAGATACGTTTCCCATTGAAATTCTGATATTTCATTATTAAGTTTTAAGAGGTCTGCATGTTTGTATTGCCAAACTTTCCGCATATATGTTTTTTTGATTGAGTACGGGATTTTGATATTAATTATTGTTGCATTGTGATCACTTATATTTCTATCAACACCTATTACTTCAGAATCAACAACTATATCTATATTTGAAACAATAACTGGATCCAATAGTGCACCCATCCTTGTTGGCTCATTTATAACATTTGTTAAATCATACAGTGTCATGATTTCGTTCAACTTATGATTAGTTTGAGTAAGTAAATCAACATTAAGATCGCCAGTAATAAATATGTTTTCAGTAAAATTTAATGCTTGTTCAAGGGAGTAATCAAAAGTATCTCAAAATGATGCTGTAGTTCCTGGTGGTCGATAAACAACACACACACAAGTAGTTTATAATTTGGAATAAGTACTTCAATCCACAGCATTTCAACCCCATCACAATTTAAATCGTGCATTTCTTTCACACAAATACCTTGAGAGGTATACACGAGAACGCCACCCCCAAAACTGTTTCTATCTTTTCTAAATATTTTATCGGAAAAACCATCAATACCAATGTCAGTATCCAATATATTTCCGTCCAAATGGCTCTCTGTTACACAAATTATAGACCACTCAAAAGCTATGTCTTCTAAATATGACAATTTATTTCGCACACTACGTGCATTTTATAAATGAAACACAGAAAATTCGTATTCTTCAGGTCCCGGATTTTGATGGATATCATTATCAAGAATCAATAATAGTAAAAGTATTAAAGTAAATTGGATATATGTCGAAAAGGGAAAGTGACAGCTTTGTGCAAACATGCGGATAAAATTCTGTAAATAAAGCATTACCTTCATAAAGTTCAAAATACCAAAACCAAAGAAGACCCTCATTTTTTTAACTAAGGAGGAATAAGCTCTAATATAAAACATACCTATCGACAGTCTATACATACCAATATCATTACCCATTGTCTATATGTATTTTATACTTTGAAGGATTCTGTCGATAGGATTTAAATAGGGATATCAATTCCTTAACATTTGATATTATATTTATAAAAAAAAAAATACAAGGAAAAACAAAAACAAAAAAGAAAAAAACAAAAACAAATTTTCTACAAAAAAAAAAATATATACATATATATATACGTCTGTAAATTAAACCAGTGTTAGAATTAGATTTTAGAGCTGTCAAATTTTTATTCTTCCCTCGACGGGATTTGAACCCACACCATTGATACACTGCAGCACCATTCGCTAAGCCTTACGTCCAGCGCCCTAGACCACTCGACCACATCCACTCCCTAAAAAAGGAGCTTCAATGATCGTAGTGTTACCTTTTCTCGTAAGACAAATCTAGGGATAGCCGTAAGACATGTGTATAAGCGTGTGTAGATGGTACATATATACTTAATATTATAATTTGACAGCAATCTAACTCAGCAATTTTTAATATATTGCATAGGATAATGAAGAATTCACTACACAGGAAATAAATTATATTAAACAAACGTCTAGAAGCAAGTGACAACCATACAATATATCTGTCCCACTGGATCTCAATATATATATATATATATTATATATAAATAGTAAAGTAGAATAGTACTATTTTTTCCCACAGAATGCATGAAGTTAAACAAAATGGAAACAAAAAGAAGGAGAATATAAACTCACCGAAATGTTAATAATAGTTTAATGTCTACAGTTTACATATAACAAAAGGATAACAATAATATACAACCTAATGAAGATCAAAAACAAAGAAAGAAATTAAGTCAATATACACAGGAAAACAAATTACTTGCAAGTCAATATTCAAGGGGAGAAAAATCAGAAAAAACAGACAAAAACATATAAAACAAAAAGAATAATAAAATAAATAAATAATAAACAACGCATTAAATCCACATAATAGTAAACATATTGTATTCTAGTTACCATTGCATAATAAATTCGACAATCTATAAGGAGTTTTGACCAAAAAGTAGGAAATGTAGAAGTCATACACACCTATTAGTAGTGGTGAGGTTATTTTAATTTTATTATTTTTCATGTTCAAACACACCTTTCCTTTAAAGTATTCATGGATTATATCAAGATCATATCAATTAATGATTTATAATGCAATATGCTGAGCTACTACAACATTATATATTATTTACAAGAAATTAATGATTGTAAAAATAATATTGAGTAATATAGAACAGCAAATGACAAATCAAACACACCTTTTATCAGAACGTATGCATCATTGATCACGTGGCGGTACGTTTACAAATAAAGCGCCGGATCACTTAAAGTAATATGAAACGAGTTTTTGGTGAAATAAACATCTTCAAAAATATTCTTGATATGTTTACATTCCCTAAAAACTAAACCATTCGTGCATGTTTGAGGACGAAAATCGCGATCATCTGTGATTAAGAACAGAAAATCATTCCATCTCGTACGTGCTTTGTCAAGACAATGGCGGCTAATTAACTTTCGGATGCACCGTTCCGATGATTGCCGATCATGAAATTTCATCACCAACGTAAACAGGTGGGCACATGTATCATTCTGGTTTTGACAGAAGTTAAATTTCTTGCATTTCTTGCCTTGCAAAGAAATTATTTCATGTATGTTTTACCTTAAAGATTATCAACTGCAATGAATTTCATTCTGACTTAATCAGGGGGGGTCTGGCAGTTTTTGTAAATAAAATAAATAATCTGGTCACCCAAAGTTGGAAAAAAAATCTGGCCTTTGCTTCATAGAAAATTAAAAAAAAATCTGGCCTGAACTGAGTAAACAATGTTATAACCTGTCCTGCACTATGTGTCGAATGAATTTTCTGTCAAATATTCTAACCTGACTAATCTTGCCAGGCCCCTCAGAATCAAATTATTTGCCTTATATATTATGAGATAAAGAATGTGTGCTTTCTTTCACATTCTTGTCTCTTAGGCCAAATAAATTTTAAATAGATTTGAAACAAAGTAGTATTCATTCTTAATATAAAAAAAACCTAATGTTTTAACATAATTACAAGTTGCCTATGCAGTGTCCCCTTACTGGGCCCCGCGAAATTTGCTGAATTATACCAAGGACGTATATAAGATTCTATATACGTCCTTGATTATACACATAATGCCGTTAAAAGACATTTACGGCGGTTTAGATCATAGATGGCGATATATATTTATTTTCCAGGTAAAGAGATCCTTGTTTAACGTTTCGCTAAGGGAAAATTATTTTTAATCGTGGATTGAATGGAAAATAATGGAATGTAAATCGAAACGAAAATGATGTTACCTGTCAAGACTATAACGGAGCATGCGCACAATCTCTACCGAATGAGTTCAAATGCATATGACTTTGCATTATTATCCGGGTAGCAAGAATTATCGAAGACAGAATAAAATGACGTTTTCTCCTGAATAATACATCGTAGCTCTCAAAAAGTGAATGGTTTACGTTCTTTATATATTTAATCTTTACATATATCAGAAATTTTTAGAAAACTGAAAATAATGTTTTTGACATTTCATATTACTTTAAGGCCTGTTTTTTAATTCTTAGCCATTAACCTGGTTTTAAACATTTTTATGGTTGAGTGTTTTTTTACGGTGTGGCTTTAACCATGGGGTTAAATGGTTAAAGAACATCTTAACCGGAATCGAAGCACGGTTGAATATGTTTGAACATGTTAATTACCAGTATATCATGTTTGTAATAGGAACATTTGTGTATTATAGACCCATTTCCAAGTTGTTTATTGACATTCTGCATTGTTGTATTTGTTTATAAAGAATTAAATTATTTTATTTGTTGTTTTTTGTGTTGTTTTTGTTTTGTTTGTGTGTTTAAGAGTTGAATTGTTTTATTTGTTAATGAAGAATTAATTTAGAAATAATCAATGAACTAGAAAATTTCTCTTTAATATTGTTCTTCAACCATTGTGTTTTTTATCTATCTTAAACATGTTTATGGTTCATGATTTAAACATGTTTCAGGTTGTTTTCAACCGTAAACAAGTTTGAGAATAAAAAAAACCCAGGCCTATACATAACACGGACGTGTATGTATGTGGTTAGTTCTAATAATAAAACCCTAAATCCTCGCTTACTCGCAAGTTTGTCACAGGAGCTACATTATTGCAGCTAGTATGTGGTAGAAGTTTAATATTATATGTGTACATGTATATATAGACTAGCGTTTTTGCGTACTCTCGGGAATATGCATTCGTGAATATTGAAAACAAAAATGTGTTTCTGGATAATTAACAAGTGGCAGAGATGTGGTAAGTAATTTACTATATGATAAAGTTGAATGTATCTGTGAAAAAAAACATTTAAATTTGTAGCAGTTTGTATATAAAACAATCAACAAGCAAACAAAGTGAAGAGATACCTATTAAGCAATGATAAAAAAAACCCAACAATAATGAATAGACAAGTAATGAACAATTATTACTAAACATTGAGAACAGAAAGTTATATGGCATTGTATGAACGCCTTCCGGTAGTAAAAGGATTTAGTAAATGCTTATAGTATACCAGTTCGATTTTACACTATGTTTGAACACGTGGTAATTTATTTACAAATAGAACTAAGAATAGTGATAATTTGAAAGGGTATAATTTTAGATAAGGGTTCAAGTTTCCCGAAGATATACACTTCCAAAATTACAGATATATTTGAACAATTGGGTTATTTGATATGATAGTATTTATCGCCACACTGTCATTAAATGTTTCGGTAGAAGATGCTCATACCGTTTCGAGTACACCCTATATTTAAACACGTGATAGTTTGTTTACAAACGCAATGAAAGATAATTCATCAAATACACACATATATATATATATAATATATATATTCAATTTAATTTGGAAGTGTAAAATTATTGATAATAGTACATAGTCAAAATAAATATATATTTGATAATTTGGTTACTGGCATAATTTAGTTTATATAATATATTTTAAGCATTTTTCATTCCTGTACAATTTAAGGTAAACAAATTATATTAACAGTACAGCTAAACTACATGGGGATTTTTTTTAACAACTCTTTAAGAAAGAGAATACTGTATGCAATTTCAAGTACAAAAATGCTCAAGAATATATTATAGTTGAATACATCTGATGAATGTCTTCCTGGAATCGTCTGCCTTTTTTGCAAATATACGGCCATCTAATGTCCAGAAGGAGTTTATTTTTTTTTGTTTTTTTCTGTGTATTTAGTTCTTTGATGATGGATTGTCGAAACTTTGTGTGATCTTCGGTAATAAAGATGTTGTCCTCGTTGTTTTTGAGATTTTTCTTCTTCATAAAGATAGAGTTTTTTTACCTTCCAATTACAAAAACGGCATATCAAGTGACCTTTACCGTTGTTTATAGGCCCAATAATGTGGGAGCGATTAATATCGTTTTCGGTTAGAGGTTGTGCGAGGCCAAGTTTGTCATTTACTATGTTGACGATCAGCCCATATGTTTGTTGTAGGTCCCCCCGAGTCATGGGAACATTATGGAATCTCAGTGATGTCCGTCGCCCGTACTGTTCCAACTCTTCGATTTGATTGTGTAGTATATTTACTTCATGTTTTAGATCGTCGTTTTCTTGGAGAATCCTAGGACACACGTTGGCCATATTTCTAAATTTATCGTACCGATCTTCTATTTGTTCTATACGTTTGTTTAGTTTTCCCTTCATTTGTTCATTTTCGGCTTTTAAACTTGTAATTTTGTCATTTTGTTTATTTATGCAGTCTTGTAATGGCTTGATGGCATCTTCGATAGCTTGAGTAACTGCGGATTTTATTACGGACTTAAGTTCTGAAATAATTTCTGTTTTTATTTCACCTATTATAGTTGGTACCACAGTTTGTATGCTTTCAGGTTTCAACATAGTTGTTTCTACAAGCTTACACATATTAAAAGATTGGCCTTGTGTTTTGAAGGTTACTTGTTTGTCACTTCCAGGGTTTGGGACCAGTTTCGGGTCACTGACTGAGCGTTGTCGACTTGAAGGAGGCTTCATTTGTTCGTCAGAGCCCGATA
Organism: Bathymodiolus brooksi; assembly: GCA_963680875.1. Classification (NCBI taxonomy): domain Eukaryota; kingdom Metazoa; phylum Mollusca; class Bivalvia; order Mytilida; family Modiolidae; genus Bathymodiolus; species Bathymodiolus brooksi. The sequence goes on from OY804577.1 coordinate 51,365,629, forward strand.
AGGGACGTTTACGAGAAGAGCTTCTACCACGAGTGTTGGCGTTTTGTACATTATGCGATTTAGTTGTTGGAATTTGAGGTGCACTCGAATCAGCCATCTTATTTGTTTACAATATTTATAAAGTATGTAGTTATTCGCTTTAGAGACTAGAAACTGCACTAGATAATCAGCTTTAGAAAAGATCATTCATTCAATAACATTTGTACTCAATTTCAATGCTGAACACGCAGAAAAAAACACACATTTTCGTACAAAACCTTTCTGTTGCGTCAACTACGTCAGCTTGCTTGCCGCCATATATTACAAAGAATTAACCGTATAAGGTTAGCTGATAGTATAATTTCATTATAATATGCGATTGAATTTGTGTATTGTTCTGTTAACGTAGGCCATGTTTGTTGCAATACTTTTGGCCACTCACTGTAGATTTTGGTTACGTTACATTTGTAGGTTTTATATCTCAATTTTGTTTTCATCTTCTTTTTCTGAGTAAACAAACACGTCAATAGTTTAATATTGAGGGAGCGCATAGGCGTCCCTGATGTGTAATTCCATTTAATATTGTATCTTTAGTTAGCATATTTACAACTGAGATTGAAAAAAAATTTTGGATAAATTATTACAATACACAGAGACGTTTTGAATGATTGTTGGTTGTTTATCTTCCTTCAGGAAATGTTTCATACATACAAGGGTTTCCTCTTACCACGGGGATTTGGGAGATTTTTTTATGATAGTATAAAAAAAGAGGTACAAATTATCTCCCAAGACCTATCGGATTTGTACATTTCATCTTCAAATTCGCATTCTGAAATTATTTTATTGATTGTCCCGCGAAATACATTTTCCTTTCAGCAAGTTCCGCAATATATTTGCAGTAACTTCACATGACTCTTCGCAAAACCTAGAGACTTTAAATTGTATGATCGGCGAGAATACAATAATCATAATTACAAATAAAATAAAAGGGCTACACAGAGTGAAGCATGATACAAACGCAGAATGTCGACAAGAGGAAGTTGAACAAGTGTATATTAAAAGCACACGTGGACACATTATTTTGGTTGATACAGTAAATTGATGGACCCAACAATGTGTTGGACACAGTAATATGCTAGAAACAGTCATTTGCTTAACTTTTTTGTTTTTTGTTTTGAACATTTACCTTGTTTTACTATTCCAAGTGTCAAATATGCCTTCTAAATATGCGCAATTTCGGAATTTGTGCCCCCTTTAGACCCCTTTTTGAAATAATAGCATACTTTTTTAGTCCATCAATAATCCATAAAGATGTTCATACAAACTGCATTAAAATTGACTCTGAAATAATTCTACTTTCCTGTTTAAACTAGGAACTTCAATTCAATAATCATATGGTACTCCAGGAAATTTTATACCAGCACGCGTCGTCTAGTATAGATACCACATGTTTCTAGAACCCTAATTTACAGTACCCCTGAAATAACTGAAATATTGTTGAAGCAAGAACTGCTGACCCTTCCGGTTCACCTGAGTTTACTCCCGGTTTTTAGTGGGGTTTACGTTCGTGTTGCTTAATCTTTAGCTTTCTGTGTAGTGATTTGTAAATCACTGTTTCACGTAGTCCGAGATTTCTCTGCCGTCCGACGGCTTTTTTTTCCGACTTGCTGGAGCCGTGGGACGTCAGAGAGCTCTACATACGGAAAACAGCGGATTTGCCCATGCAACTCTGCCTTGGCACATTTCCACGTTTTGTGGCTATCGGATTTTATTTTCTATCCGAAACCTTTATATAAATCGCTTCACCAATCATTTTTCTATTCATTCATAACCCTCTTACCTTCAGAAAGTGGTGTTACACTCCATTACTGCACGATTTTACCTTAGACCCTCTCATTTTGTCATTTCACTTTCATTTTCGAACATTTGTCACGTGACTTCGAGAAAACTACGATTACCGCAATGTATCATGGGAGATGATTTGCATATAAACAAACAAACACATATTTTTTTTGCCAATCATAGGCGCCTGTTAAGGCAGAACAATTAACATAAAATTTAATACAGTTGATTACATTGATCGGTAATGATTTTAACAGCAATAGTGAATTACAGATAACCATAAGAAAAAAAAATATGATCTTACCTTGTACAAAAAGGGGGGACGTAACACATGCTCTTTCCGAAGCCCGTGGGTAACACTGCCATTAAATCTTTTCTTTCCAACACATTTTGTATTATTTCCTTCTGCTCTGATTTGAGCTGTAGATGGAACTGTTTGTCCTGCAGGATACGCTTTATATCTATGTTGTTGTTTACGTATGCAAATAATTTGGCACGCTGCATTAAGTAGCTCCCATCATGCAATGCGTTGCTGTCATCATTAGTATAGCGAGATCACGTTTGTAGGTTCGAAAATGAAAGTCAACATGGCGAAATGATGGTCTAAGGCAAAATCGTCCTATAATGGAGTGTAACACCACTTTCTGAGGGTAAGATGGTTATGAATGAATAGAAAAATGATTGGTGAAGGATTTATATCAGGGTTTCGGATAGAAAATAAAATCCGATAGCCACGAAACGTGGAAATGTGCCAAGGCAGAGTTGCATAGGCACATCCGCTGTTTTCCGTATGTAGAGTTCTCTGACGTCCCACGGCTCCAGCAAGTCGAAAAAAAAGCCGTCGGACGGCAGAGGAATCTCGGACTATGTTTCACGGTGTCCTTTTGTCCTTGTTTTTCTTTTGACCATTGTATTGTGTGTTTGTCCTTCTTCGATTTACGGCTTCTGATTACCCCTTTGGTATCTTCAAACTTTACTTGAAATGGATTTAAAACCCATATAAAGTCATAAACCCATAATTCTTTATTTTTATAGCATTGATTCATGTGTTACTTGTAGAATGTGTACATGTTTTACAGGGGAGAACGATGTTATATTAGCTGTATGGCATCACTCAGGAAAACCTTTTGCCAGGTATTTACTCCATGCTGTGTACTAGGCAAAGGAAAGAAAGCAAAGGCTCCAAACAATAAATGCAAAAGGATTTGCTTTCCAATGACATATGAGAATGATGTATTTAAAGACGTTATAGGTAATATAAGATTGTAAAGGGTAAATGAAAATATTAAGATCGTGCATGAAACTAAAATCCGACTATCTGAATACAAAACAACAAAAGTACAAATGCGAAGTTGAAACAACTCTGAACAAAAGTACGACATGATATCTAATAAAAATTTAGGAGTGGCATCACGTGATCCGGAAATGCAAGTATATCCTGCTCCATTATTGTCATTAGTCATACAATCTTCATTCTCAAGATAAAATGCTGCTTAAAGGAAAAGCACGTGCAAACAAATATCGATATCTGGATAGACAAAAAAAAACACAGTAAAACATAAATATACAAAGAAATAGTAATTTTTCTTTGAAAAATACTTGAAAGATATATTCAATCATCTAAGAGCAATTCATGCGGAAGACCTTTGAATTTCTAAACCGATGACTTAAGTTGTAGCTTATCATAACCTAGAATTTCTAAACCGATGACTTACGTTGTGGCTTATCATAACCTAGAATTTCTAAACCGATGACTTACGTTGTGGCTTATATATATCTTTATTCTCATCACCAAATGACATAGGTACAGAGAAGACATAGACACAATTATATACAATATATATACAATATATATACAATATTAGAACACAGGAAAACAGTTAGCTAGGAGGACACACCCTTTCATTTATGATCCGTATAAATCTACATAGATTAGTCAGATTCAGTCTATTTGTTGACGCCATAATCCCAAAGAAGTTAATAATATTTGGTCTTTTTGTATATCTCTTCTTGATATAAATATCTCTATATTGCTTAAAATATGGGCATTTAAAATATAATGGAATTCATCACCAATTTCTTCTAAATTACATAAATTACATTTTCTATTTTCGCGCGGTATGTTATTCCATCTTCCATGTTCTATTGGCAGTTTATGGTTTGTTGTTCGAAATTTACAGAGTTAAGAAATCTTTTTCGTCTAAAATATCAAAATATTTTTAAAAAATAAACGTTTCTTTAAAAATACAATAATTTAGGGTTTTAGAACAATTGTGTAATGTTTCTCGCCATGTCTGCTGGAATTGATCATGCAATCTCATTTTAATATTGGATTTTAACCAGACTTCACTAATGAAAATTTGTGTTTCCCAAATATACGAAAAAACCACATTCATCTAAAATAGTTTTTACACTGTTTAACCAAGACAAATTTGCATTCTGTGTATTACATAAATGGTACATTAAACGATACACAACAGAGCAAATGTTTGACTGTTTCCCTGTTATAAGTTTGATCCAGTATGACACCATCCGCTGTTTTATATCTATATAGAGGTGGGGGGGGGGGGGGGGGGGGGGGGGGGATAGCGTCCCAATTCACCATAAATCATACAATTTGGAGTTGAAGATTTGAGATTTAGTAGAAGAATACAATATTTCAAATGTACTCTCTCAATTATTTCACAGTTACTTAATCCCCATAATTCACAACCATAAAGTAATATAGGTTTTACCACTTTATCAAATAAATCAAGTTGACATAAAATAGAAAGATTGTGGAATTTTTCTCTTTTCAGGATTTCGTACATTGCTTTGGTCCCTTTATCAGCAAGTGTTTTAATTGCCCTTTTAAAGTTTCCCGTTTTTGTCAATAATAAACCCAAATAATTAAATTCCTTCACAATTTCAATTTCGCTGTTGCTATATGTAAATTGTAAATTTTGTGGTAATCTTCCATTTGTAAAGCATACAATTTTAGTTTTGTCTATATTTACTTTTAATTTCCAAGCCAAGCAATAATTATGGAAAATTAATTGTTTTTGAAGGTCTTCAGGGGTTTCCGCCATTAGGACGGTGTCATCTGCATAAAGCAATAAAAATATGTTCATATATACATTCATAATATTTTCAATATCTTGTGAAATTGTGAGAAGGCCTGTAACATTGTGGTTTTCTAAAAAATCTTCCAGATCATTCAAAAATATTGCAAATAAGAAAGTGACAAGTTTTCACCTTGTCTGATGCCATTATCACATGGAAAATAATCGGATTTACTGTTATTAAAAATAATGTTTGATTTGATATCTTTATATATATTCTGTATTACATTTAACATTTTCCCATTTATATTATTAATTAACAATTTGTACCACAATCCTTCCCGCCAGATTTTATCAAAGGCCTTCTCAAAATCTATAAACGCACAATACATTTTTTTTCTTTTTCCTTTTTAAAAGTTCAAAGAATGAATACAATGTAAATAAATTATCAACTGTACAATAGCCTTGCCTGAAACCACACTGATTTTCATGCATAACAAAGAAATAGTCAGAATATTTACTCAGTCTCTCACTCAAAATAGCCGTAAAAAGTTTACCCAAACAGCTAACTAATGATATTGGTCTAAAGTTTTTGGGGTCATTACTGTCTCCTTTATTTTTGTAGGTAGGGATTATGTTTCCAACCACCCAACTCTCAGGTATAAACCCAGTGTCGAAAATCAAGTTAAATAGTTTTTCGTAAATTTCAATGAACTGGTTTGAAGTTGTTTTTATGTATTCGTTTATGATAGCATAAACTAGAATTTCTATGCATGCATGGAATGGTGTTATTTCAATGTACATTTATGCACTTGGTTGAAATTAAAGATTGAAATAAAATAGTTCTATTGTATACTCTTTGCTCGACTGTTTACTTATGTTTGATTAAAACCATATCAAAATTAATTCATTTTAGGCTTCATCATTGGAGTTATCATAACGATAATTCTCTACTTTGCCATGATATTTCAAATGAAGGCTTCACCACTGGTATCATCGTTAGTATGTTCAGGACTGGGATTATTATTCACGTTAGGTCTTGCTTTCTCGTCATATGCACGATTACTGATCCTCTTAATGATACCACAGTTTTTCACCAGTAAGTAATTCATTTAAGATATAAACTATATAGTAAAAAATATTTTAATACATTTACGTAATCACAGACTAAATATAATGACAAGTATAAAAACATGTACATGGTGAGTGAATGATTGTTGTTTAACACCAAGAGAACAATTTTTCAGCTATATCATGGTGAGAACAAGTTGGACATGTCGCTCCACACGGACACATTATCCTAATTCCGAGCCAATACATCTTTGTTCTTTCCTCCTTAATGCTGCGTGCTTAACGAAGAAGAAGCAAATACGAATACCAATTTGATAGTCTTTGGTTGACCCGATCGGGGCTCGAACCCTATACATGGTGATGTGTAGATCAGAAATGTTTTGGACTGGGTATGAAGTTTTGATACAAGCATATATATAGCATGACACATTTACGTGTACTCCTATATCAGTGGAAGTATGAATAAAGGGAATACATGTATACAAAAATGTACATTACACATTTTTAAGCACATGATACTATAACCATTGCATTCTGGTCAACACATATGATATATATATATACATTATTTTGGAAGGAATGAAAACATGATATAACCATGAGCATTACTCATGTATGTGGAGATACTTATATGTTGGAGTGAGTGAGTGATTATTGTTTAACGCCAAATGAGCAATTTTGCAGCAATATCACACGCGGAACCTCACTTTACCACCGGTTTTTAGTTGGGTTTGTGTCGCTTGATCTTTAGTTTACTGTGTAATGTTTTGTAGATCATTGTTTGTCCTTTTTCTTTGGATCATTGTATTGTCTGTTCTCCTTCGATTTACGGCTTCTGATTACCCTTTGGTATCTTCAAACTTATCTTACCAAGCAAGCTGAACACAGGTACTTGTCTCAATCAACATATCTTTACTGTCCACACTTTGTATATTAGTGTGGACAGTAAAGATACGCTGATCGAGACAAGTGCCTGTGCTTCCGAGCACTCATGTCACACCTGGTCTTACACTCGTTTTGTATGGCAGTTGGGGTTGTCCCACCTTTGTTATTTCATATATATTTCAATTATTCTTTTGTTGTTGTTTATTTTGGATTAGAGTAAAATAATGATCTTCACTCTTCAATGATTATTTTTACTTATACAATCATTTGACTTTTTCAATTGAGCTAACCTAATATAAAAATGGTCCCTTAGATATATTAATTTTGTGTTTAAGGTAAAGGTAGAACGTTTTTAATCATGTATGCTGTGATATTAGTAATGACTCATCCTGTGCATAACTTTAACAATAATATTCTGGTCATGTCTGAAAGTGCTACATGTGGACAAGAACAAGCATTCAATCAAACTAAAGAACTTGTGGAAGCTGCATTTTCACCCATTGCAGGTAATATCTACTATTTAGGTTAAAAAATGTTTTAACACTTTCAGGTTTATTATTTTATTATCCTTTTATCAACGATTCAATGCTAAATTTTAAAATCTGTTCCTATGCTATAATTTTATTGCTATGGAAGATCGTGGGTTTGATATCAAGTCGGGTCAAACCAGAGACAATTACATTGTACTCTACTAAGCTCACATCATTTAAGAATAAGAGCAAAAACTGAACGGCTTGGAGTCAGGATAATGTGTCCAAGAGGAACAACATGTTTACATGCGACTCAATGTAATCTAATCAAAAGGAACTTGTTCACGGAATGATATAAAATGTACATGAAAATATGCTTACTTGTCGTTACTCAACAATCGCATACCCTCAATAACTCTATTATAGACAACGGTATCAGTTATATAGAAAATAACCAACAGTATCAGGGTGAGACAATAATGTGAAGATATGCAATGCTAGTTTTAAAGAGATTGTTGTTACAGTTCGCTGTGATTGATTGATTGATTGATTGTGTGCTTGCTTGCTTGAATGATTGTGTGCTTGCTTGCTTGAATGATTGTACTCTCCATGGTTATTTTGTTGTCAGTTCTGTGGAAATATGTAGAAGGTAGTTTGGATGAGTGGGTTTGAGTTATGTGTGTTCAACGTCACTTTCAACAATATTCCAATTGTATTGTGGCTTTCAGTTTTATTGACGGAGGAAACAGGAATACTCGGAGAATACAAACGACATATCGTAAGACACGAACAAACTTCATCATATCCAGTATACATCACCACCGGGGAATCGAACTCACATCTCTATTTGTGATAGGTTGATTTGTTGTGCCCGTCACAAGCAATAACAACGATTTCTATCGGTTTCCCTCGTTGGAATGTTTGTGTTGGGGAGTTTGGTGTCTGCCAGAGTAGTGGTAATATGATATCTACGGTTTTATTCCTGTTGATGTTGCTACTTATCATTACGCAACGTTTCAGATCAAGGACACCACGTAGGTAATGATATTGCCATTTGATTACATTGGTTACAAGCGTTTATCGATAAACAAACGTTTTCCTAACTACCGTTGGTACAGCGACGCCACCTTGGGGGGAAAATGGGTGAATTTAGTAGTATATGGGTACAGCTCAATTATCATTTGCGGGGGAGCAACCGGAAGTGATATCGTGCGCATGCTTGACCAGAAGTGACGTCACCAGAAGTCACGTGACTTTTTCCCGTACTTTTTTTCCGTATTTTTTCCCCCGTACATTTTTTTGGTACTACTTTCCCATATTTTTTTCCCCCGTATTTTTTTTTCCGTACTTTTTTCCCCTGTACTTTTTTGTTTTCGTACTATTTTCCCGTATTTTTTTTTCCTGTACTTTTTTCCCGTATTTTTTTTTCAACGTACTTTTTTTTCCCGTACTTTTTCCAATGTCGAGACGTTTGAAATCCAACGTTTTAAAATATCAGTTAGTTGTTTTTCTAGTACATGTCGTTATAACACAGTTCATATTCCTTGCGGGATATCCATTCAAACGTCACCCGTAGGGCTTCCCCTGGACTGGTGGGGTGCGCGCATGCGCGATCTGAAGGGACCAAAAATGAATTTATTTAACCTAAAAGAGGATTGAGATGTGTCCAACCAATCATATCACTGGAAATTGAACCAATCAGAAGTCGCTATTTCCGGACGATTAGCCAATCAGATTGTAAGAAGTGAACCAATCAGAAGAGGGGGTGACTTGTAATACGTCCGCGTCCGAACAATATATACGGTGACAGAATCGTCATTGGCATTTTGTCTTTTTGACGGACCATGACCATATTCACCTGCGAGCATTTTATTTTCATTATCTGCGTCCTATAGCCTTATTATTTTATATGAACTAGCCCTTTTACTGGTTACTTGCCCCTTCCCCGCCATTTTATTTTCATTATCTGCGTCCTATAACATTATTATTTTCTACGAACTAGCCCTTTCACTGATTATCTGCCCCTTCCCCGCCATTTTATTTTCACAATTACATTATTTATTTCAATAATTACATTTCTTACAAAAGTTTGCCACCACCACCACCCATTTTTCCTATCTTTTCACTATTCAACTTACTTTTCCTCTGTATTTTCCATCTCTTTTCACATTTCAACTTACTTTTCTTCCGTGTTTTCCATATCATTTTACTATTCAACTTATCTTTCTTTCATAATTTCCAAAACCATTTCACTATTCAACTTACTTTTCTTCCATATTTTCCATATCATTTCACAATTTTCTTCCATATTTTCTATATCATTTCACTATTCATCTTGCCTTTCTTCCGTATTTCCCAAATCTTTTCACTATTCGACTTGGGTTTCTTCCATATTTTCCATATCTTTTCACTATTCAACTTACTTTTCTTCCATATTTTCCCTATCTTATCACTATTTTCATCTGTATTTTCCATATCATTTCACTATTCAACCTACTTTTCTTCCATATTTTCCATATCTTTTCACAATTTTCTTCCATATTTTCAAAATCTTTTCACTATTAGGCTTGCCTTTCTTCCATATTTTCCATCTCTTTTCACATTTCAACTTACCTTTCTTTCATATATATCATAACAATATTCCTCAAGCTAACAACAAATGCATCATAAGTTGTAACCATCTTCTGACATGTTACTAAATTACTAAAGTGATCACGTCATTACGTTGAAATAAGACAAGGACAACGTTGCAATCATATCTGGGTCACGGGCACCTGTTTCTAACTGTGAATGCGAATATAAAATAAAACTGAATACATTCTTATTAATTTTTCTTATGTTCTCCATGAGCAAAAATCAATATTTTCAATAATTTTGTAATTAGTAAATACGCATACCATACGTACAATAACTGTAGAATGAGGAAACTATAGTACACGTGTACTACGTTGTTAAACAAAGTTTGATATTTGTTCACATTCTTTGTATTTCCCTTTTTAAAAGATTTTCGTGGTAAATAATCGTTTATTAATGGTTACTTAGAATCAACTAATTTCGATCAATTTCACGTACTACATTAATTATTCTTGGCGAATATTATGTTACTGTTCTGTTCCGGATTCCAACCACAGTGGCTTGTCTTTAAGATATATAACTTTATTAATAAAAAAAAAATATGCACTCCTATATCATTTTTAAGATATCATCAACAGTCATGTGTGGATTTTATTCTTCATCAACAGTCGCTTGACTATTATTAATTGGTAATAATATTAATGTGATTTCTATGTGATAAAGTTTGTCAGTGATTTGCGGCAGGTCGGTGGTTTTTTCAGAGAACTCCGGTTTCCTCCACCAATAAAACGGGCCGAATAAAACTGACCGTATCGAAACAAGAAGTGTACTGTTTCATTTCAACGGTAATACAAGCTATTTAACAACCTCTACACTAAATACAAAATATATTTGGGCGGTGTTGATTAAATTACATGATAGTGCTACATATGATGATAGAAGAAAAGCATATGAATGGTTAAAACACCAAGCATTAAAATGCAACTTATCTCTTTGAAGGTTTACTTTTTAAGGAATCAATCTTATCGGGACAAATCCGCGAATCAGAAGCAATAATTAAACTGTTGAACTTTCTTGCATAAGGTTCTTGAAATCCGGACAGGTATTATACGAGTGATTGTTGTTGTTTAACGCCAATTCAGCTATTTTTCAGCTATATCATGGCGAGAACAAGTTAATTTTCAATGAAATGACGATGAGGTCCACTTTGTACTAGACCAACACGCTGAGTTGGATTTTTATAGTGCTAGCTCACTAAAACAACAGTCCGCGGATAGACATGTCGCCCCACTCGGACACATTATCCTGATTCCGAGCCGACCAGTCTTTGCTCTCTCTCCTTAGTGCTGCGTGCTTACCAGAGGAGCAAAAATATCAATATTTATAGTTTTTGGTATGACCCGACCGGGGCTCGAACCCACGATCTACCGCACTCGAGGCGAGCACTCTAACCATTACACTACCGATGCGGTTCGTATCATACGAAGCTGCATGGACGCGGCCGAGACACGCATTCATGTCATTAAGGGGACGACCATTTAACTTTTAGGATGTTTTTTTCTGAAAAAAAAATAATATTAATTATGTGGTGAAATTTTAAAGAAACAAAATAAATTGACACGAAAGATGCAAAAATATCATTAATCCGGCCCTACAGTTCTCAGTTCTCAGTTTTATGATACAAATTTGAAGGGAAATTACTGATTTTTTTTATGTCCAAAAAATAAAAATCTGATTTTTGTTTCCTTTGAAAAAATATATCGCTGTGGGGGAAATGATAGTTTTCTGTGTAGTGTTTTGTAGATCAGTGATTGTCCTTTTCCTTTTTCTTTCATTGTATTGCCTGCCCTTGCTCTTGGGGGTCTTAAAACTCTTCTTGCATTGTTTTTGCAGCAAAAGTGAGTACGCAATTTTACATGGTTAAACCCTATACAGTGTGAAAAAAATACGTGTACAATTTTCAATCGGGTTCAATTTAGTCTTTGGGGGCTTCAGCCTCCCCGTCGAATAAGTCAAGCACATATATTAACATACGCTTTTCAAGGTTAGTTAACGTCACGATATGGCTTTTAATCGAATGGTTTCGATCTGTGTGATGAAAGTAAAAGAAAATGCAAATTAATTTCTTTGTATTGAATTGATCTTCAAAGAGGTAATTATAAGTAATTATGCTAAATCAAATTTTCAAGTTTATTTGAAGTTTTTATGAATGTATTGTCAAAATACCAATTAATCAGATATTGTCTAAACCGTTATATAAACATGTCTAGTGTCACAATTTCATATAGGTATAACCACCAACACCTGTAAATTGAGGCTCTTTCAAATGTTGCTGTATTACAACAACAACAAAAAACAAAAAAACACGAGTTTCCGTTTTGAAAATATATGAATACAGCATATTTTAAACTCTAAATGAAAATATAAATACATGTAAAATATTTGAAATTAATTAGAAATAAAATAGACTTAAATTAGATTTTTTCCCTGCTATTGCTCAAACCCTTGAGCACTTTACAAAACTGCCAAAACACACATACACCAGACTATTCTTTGTTGAATTCCATTTTCAACTTTGATTTTGTCGTAACGATTGTTATTGTTCAAATGTGCCTGGCTTTTAAGAAAGGGCTCAGCAGATCACTAGATTTAGATTAAACTTATTTTGTTGTTAACTATATAACATTTGGATCGGACACAAGTTATTCCAACTTACAAAGGTTCTCTACAAGATCACTACAAGAGAGATCACTTGACATAGACAGAGCCTTAAAAAGCGTAAATTTAATTCAGAGCTCACTAGACTGCAGAGCAAATGTTGAACAATTCAACCACCAGTGTTTCGAGAGGGGTGCTGATATATGTGAACCGTTAGACATAGAGGTTAAAAAACCTAGAATATGCGAGAGACAAATAATGAGAGATAATGTTGAAGCAGAGAGTCCGGAAGACTACTTTAGGAAGTCAATAACTGTACCTTGTCTCTACTGTACGCTAAATGCAATGAAAACAAGGTTTACCGACCTACACGCCAGAACCGCTTTGGGATTACAGTTGGTTCCACCAATTATTGAAAATATTGCTCCATAACTGCCCCCCCCCCCCCCCCCCCCCCTCCCATCAACAGAGTCTCTGGATCCGCCCCTGTAATATGCTATCGATTATCGATTACTGTTTTGTTACATGTATCTGCAATGTCTCTACAAATCTCTTATAAGATTGTATTACTATGCAAATTGATACAACATTTATTTTTTCATAGCCATATTGACGACAATGAAGAAGTTATTGCAGGCCTTGCAAGGTTTTGCTGAAAATATAAGACAAGCCTTTGCAGCGTTACAAAAAGCAATATCAGAAATAGGTAAGTACAATTACAAAATTAAGGATATTGTTTGTTTGTTTGTTTGTTTGTTTTGATGGTGTCTAACGCCACTTTCAACAATATGTCAGTTATATCGTGGTGGTCAGTTTTATTGGTGGAGGGACTCGGAGAAAACCACCGACCTGTCGCAAGTCACTGACAAACTTTATTACATAATGTTGTACACCTTGCCCTGATCGAAATTCGAACTCACAATAAACCTTTCGCTGTAAAGTAGGCTAGGTATTGTTTCACTTGAAGGAAAGCATGACGATACCAAAGGGGTAATCAGAAGCCGTAAATCGAAGAAGGATAGACAATACAATGGCCGAAACAAAAGGGACAAAAGGAAAAACAACGATCTACAAATATACTAGTCTAGTCAATCTAATAAACCCATGGAAAGAGCGTCAACATATTTGTTTACCGTTACAGATGGTCTAACACACATTGAAGAGTATGAGAATTTATTTTCAAATGTAATATTCACAATACATTTTCATAAATAAAAGTAGTTATAATTAAAAACAAGTATAGTAAGATAAATGGAACATCTGTGTATATTAAAAGAGAAACTAAGAGTATCATGTCAATGTGGGTAAGCTCGTGTTGTATTTTAAAGAGTATGCATAACAGATTGGTCTTTCATCTTTCATTAAGACATTTCCATGCCAGATGTTACCATATTTGTGACACAAGGTGTTTATCATGGTAGTTGTTGTACACAAAACAATCTAGGTGTTCTTTTCAATTCTTGTTCCAATGATGTAATCTTCTGTTTGGTACCCCATTGATAGTGTAATAGTAAGCGTGTTCTCTCTCCTCTAGTGCGATAGATCAAGAAAAATGAAAATGAATTGCAAATCAAAAGCTCGGACAACGCGAACTATAACAGTTTATTCGAAAGGAAACTAAGCTTCTGCTGCTTCGTGAATGCAACCAGTCGTAAAAATCTCATTTTCAAAATCAGTTTATATAGTTCATATTAGTCAAAGGAGGCAATGCTCTAATAGAAGCAATTACATTAAGAACCAAGAATTTAAGACACGGACATCTTGTAATAGTTAAGCAATAAAAATGTAGAAATGTATCTAGTAATATATTGCGAAAGACACGTTTCAGGAATAACATTCATCACCTCATAGTCAAAAGACTGGACAATCAAATACAGTGAAACCTGTCTAAACCGAACCCTGAGTAAACCGAAAACCTGCCTAAACCAGACACACTTTACAGTCCCATCTACTAAATGTCTATGTAATTTGAACCTGTGTAAACCAAACACCTATCAAAACTGAACAAATTATTCCGTCTCAAGGGAGATCGGCTTAGACAAGGTTTTACTGTAATTTAAAAGTCTTTATGAACAAGTTAACCACTAGGTATATGCATGATATTCATGATGATGGTGACCATGACAAGTTTTAACATATGACTTGAGTTTATGTAATTGGTGTTCCTGCTCAATCAGATAACTGTACGACAGATGTTTGATCCTGAAAGTTCTCGTAAATAGAACAGGCTCTAGAATATCGCATCAAGTGGGATACACGGATTCTATATGAGGGAGATACAGAGAAGGACATTGCTTCTTTAAAATGAGAAAATTATAATGTCATAAATCTAATTAATTGTCATTTGTGTCTCATGGGAATGACACGACGGGCGTCACTAGTGGAGCAGGACTGTTTACCCTTAATGAGCACCTGAGTTCATCTCCGGTTTTAGTGGGGTTCTTGTTGCTCGATGTTTTGTTTTCTGTGTGGTGTTTTGTAGATCGTTGTTTGTCGTTTTGTCCTCTTTATTTTGGGCATTGTGTTGTCTGACCTTTGATTGTGTGGTCTGACCTTTGATTGTGTTGTCTGACCTTTGATTGTGTGGTCTGACCTTTGATTGTGTTGTCTGACCTTTGATTGTGTTGTCTGACCTTTGATTGTGTGGTCTGACCTTTGATTGTGTTGTCTGACCTTTGATTGTGTGGTCTGACCTTTGATTGTGTTGTCTGACCTTTGATTGTGTGGTCTGACCTTTGATTGTGTTGTCTGACCTTTGATTGTGTGGTCTGACCTTTGATTGTGTTGTCTGACCTTTGATTGTGTGGTCTGACCTTTGATTGTGTTGTCTGACCTTTGATTGTGTGGTCTGACCTTTGATTGTGTTGTCTGACCTTTGATTGTGTGGTCTGACCTTTGATTGTGTTGTCTGACCTTTGATTGTGTGGTCTGACCTTTGATTGTGTGGTCTGACCTTTGATTGTGTTGTCTGACCTTTGATTGTGTTGTCTGACCTTTGATTGTGTTGTCTGACCTTTGATTGTGTGGTCTGACCTTTGATTGTGTTGTCTGACCTTTGATTGTGTGGTCTGACCTTTGATTGTGTTGTCTGACCTTTGATTGTGTTGTCTGACCTTTGATTGTGTGGTCTGACCTTTGATTGTGTTGTCTGATCTTTGATTTACAGATTCCGATTACCCTTTTGGTATCTTCAAGCTGTTCTTGTGGTATCCGTAATATCTTTAATTTCAGATTCACTGTAATATATATAAGATGATAAGCAAAATTAATCTATTTACGACTTATGCATTTGGACAATTCCTTAATTATCGATGATTTGACATTTTTAAGGAGTGGGAATTTAGAAAAATAAATTTGATGCGCCTTCCAACAAATTGCAGATCAATTAAACCAATTACGTGATAATATTATTATGATAATCAATTTAAATAACTAAATAAGCTACGATTTATTATTAATAAAGTACAATATGCAATAACATGATGTCATATACAACTACATGTATATATTGTTTTCATTTTTCTAGCTAGTGCAATGGGAGGTATATTGAAATGGTTGAAGAATATAGTCAATGTGTGTAACCATAAAATGGGAGAACCTTACAGAAAATGCAAAAATGCATTCGATACGGCTTACCATAGATGCAGGTCAGTCATTCTCTGGTGCCTTGGTTTCTTGTTTGTAGGTTCTTTCATGCATTGTCTTGTCTTACTTGAGAGGTGTTTGAGAAGAAATAAACTTGGACATTAAAAAAGAACAATTTGTATTGCTGTAATGCGATGACCATTTCACCAAACAAATAGTTCAGCAAAATGTTAATAATGCATCAATATAATGAATTTGGTGAAAGGACGTCCATATTTTTAATTTAATGTAGACAAAGGTTGGAAGATACCATAGATATAATCCGAAGCCGTAAATTGAAGGACAGACAATACAATGACTGACAAAAAAAAGGACAAAAAGACAAAAAAAAAAGAAGGTCGACAAAACACTACACAGAAAAATTAAGATTGTGCAACACGAATCTCACTAAAGACCGAGGGTGACCCCAGATACGTTGGAAGGATAAGCAGTTCCTGATCCACTAAGTGGCACCCGTACTATTCCACTGGTTAATGGTCAACGTTCAGTAAATGACATAAGCGAGGTAAGAGGGACAGAAAGAGATTATAACAGTACAAGCAGATCCAGAGTCATCCGGAGCACCTGAGTTCACCCCGGTTTTTATTGGGGTTCGTGTTTTAGTTTCGATCTTTAGTTTTCTGTGTAGTGTTTTGTATATCGTTGTTTGTCCTTTTGTAGTTTTTCTTTTGGTCATTGTGTTGTCTGTCCTTCTTTGAATTACGGATTCTGATTCCTCTTTTGGTATCTTCAAGCTCGTCAGTAAGCCAAACAACCAATTCACGTTGGCAAATTTAAAACTTCTGCAGCGAAGACATCAATATAACTATCATGAACCATTTTGTAAGCAGCTTACCTTACTCGTCAGCAGCATTCATCCAGAACATTCAGATAGGCTGCCCAGAATTATACATTGAGAAGTTCTGTATACATGTGCTGCTGGAATGTTTCTCACACTATTGTATTACAGATGTGTTCGAATGCATGAAGACCAAATTTACAAACCTAACTTGGAAGAACGAAAAAGGCACCTCAAAATATCCAATCGACGTTCAGTCATCAAATGTCTAACTTACAATTGGCATTAAAAAGTACATTTACTCTGAAAATCGATTATTTGTAACTAGATTAACACGACTGGTGCCTCTAGTGGAGCAGGAACTGCTTACCCCTCCGGAGCACTTGAGTTCACCCCCCCCCCCCCCCCCCCCCCCCCCCCGTTTTTAGTGGGGTTCGTGTTACTCGATCTTCTTTTTATGTGTATGTTTTGAAGATCGTTGTTTGTACTTTTGTACTTTTTCTTTTGGACATTATGTTGTCTGTTCTTCGATATATGGATTCTGATTACCCCTTTGGTATCTTCAAACTCTTCTTATGAAGTGAAATACAGCATTTCTAGCTTAGCATATTCAAGGGTATTTTTATTTCAATCTAACTTTTTGATGTGATGATGGAAACTTATCTCCAGCCTTTTTATAGAATAATTTTAATAATAAATTTGTAATTTTCTTTATTCAGACATTCTACGTTTCGTCTTTTTTGTTAAATGTGAAATTGTGACAAACGGCAGAACAACACAGATGCATAATGCAATGCTATGTAGACCTTATTTGCAAATCAAAATAATTTCAATATAGATGCTTTTATTCATATTTTCAGAGACGCCTTGGGAATTTTTAAGTTTATATGCGAGATTGTGAATGCAGTCAGTTTTGTCTGTCTGGTCTGCAAAAGTAAGTGTATATGATAATTTTTTGCAGATGTTCAATTACTACTTTGAGTCATCGTGTTAAGGGACCGACCATTTAACTTGAAGGGGGGGGGGGGGGGGGGGGTTATGGTTTTTTGTTTCGTTCAGAATTTTTTTTTCGGACAACACAAGAGTTAGAATATATATTTTTCTCCAGAATTTAACATTAGGTTATATGACAAAAACTCTGAATCAGATTATTTTTTTTCCCTCCACCAAAATCAGAATATTTTTTTCAGCAACATTGGGAATCAGAATATTTTTTTAGAAAAAAAACCCTTCGTAGGCAATTTGCTTGCCAGCTGCAGTCCTTTATCCAGAAAATCCAGTTAGGGTGAACAGAACCTGGAATATCGTATTAATTTAGATATCTAAACCCTGTATGCTGGAATGTTACTAACAAATGAATGTTAAATCTGCAAGGGGACGTCATGGCCGCGATCGTATGGTAGTTGGATTTACAACTACCTATGCAAGCAGTGCATATCACCACTGATGTTGTGAGTTCGAATCTTGATCAAGGTGTGGTGTACAACATAATGTGATAAAGTTTGTCAGTGACTTGCTACAGGTCGGTAGTTTTCTCCGGGTCCTCCGGTTTCCTCCACCAATAAAACTGACCGCCACGATATAGCTGAAATATTGTTGAAAGTGGCGTTTAACACCAACAAACAAACAGTAAACATTAAATCTGCAAAGTTGAAGTCGTAGTCATCTCGTTTATCATACGGTTTTAACCTCAACCGTTTTTCATTGTCAATGTCCAGGTAAAGATCAAGAACATAGAACCCATTCTTCCTCATTGTGCGAATTTCATGTTTTAAAAACAAACAGGTATGTCCCTTCCTTGTATAATTTTTTTTTAATTTACAGAACCGGGATGTACAGAACTATAACATTAATGATTTGATAAAACATATTACACAATACAAATGTGTTTTTCTTAATTTCATGTACACATTTTTACTCTAGAGTTTGTTAGTTTCAAAATTTTGGTCTATTGTAAATAACTACATTGAAAATAGTTGTTGTATTCTCAAGGATTATGATTGAGGTTATTGGTCCTTAACGTCACTTTAAGTTATATCGTGGTGGTCAGTTTTATTGTAGAAGGATACCGGAGTACCTAGAAAAAACATGAACTTGATCCAATTTTCTGAAAAACACACCAAGTTGTATCAACTACACCTCTCCAAATGTGGGAACCGAACTCACAAAAGATTATTGGTGATAGCCACTACTTGCATATGTAATTACACGTCCAACTACCATACGATCGCGACCACGACTACACCTTATGTCTTTAATTGATATCATTTAGATAATATACACCATGTTAGGACTGAAGAACAAAAATATGAATAAGATTACAATCTTTTGCTTATTTACCATTTTATTCTATGTACATGAGCATTCCATTACGAGTACTACGCGCGAAGCTTCAGAAATTCTGAAGAAGTTCCTGGTGGTTGTCAGTCTTTATGCTATATTTTACCGGTGTAAGTATGGTACCTATATATTATGTCTCTTTTTCAGTATTGGATTTACTCTGTTTAATTGCCTCCATGATTAAAAATATGGTCATTGATAAAATCGTTGCACGTAAGTAGACATAGGTGTCGCTTCATTGATAGTCTTCCTTGCAATCAAATAGATTGCATAATATGTTAAATAAATAAAAACAATTAATTTAAAACAATTGAATTCTGGTAGTAAAGGTTTGAAGATACCAAAGGGTATCAGGAACAGTAAATCGAAGTTCAGACAATACAATTGTAAACAATGGTCCTCAAAAAACTAACCAGAAAACTGAGAGATTAAGCAAAGCAAATCCCACTAACACTAAGCCCAGGGGGTGAACTCGTGTGCTCAGAAAGGGTAAGCAGTTTCTGCTTCACCAGTGGCACTCGTCATGTGACATATGTTATGTATCTGGTGATGAGCAAGGTATGTGACTACCAAAAACAGAACATATTCTTGGTTAGTTGTGACACATATATTCCATTACGATGAACCAAGTCAAGTTGCTGACCGTACATTTTCAGAGTGATGATTTCAACTTTACCACTGGAAACCCTTGGTTCAGTTGCTTCCTTGTAAGTAGCAATCATCAATCAAGGAAATACACGCTCTGGAATGTCAACTGAGAGATATATACTCCATATGCAATGTCGCTAGAATGCTGTTACAAGTAAATGGAAAATTCACAATAGGACAACACTGTTAATTTCTAGGCATAATTCAAAGCATGAAGCAGACCTAGCTGTATATGTGGTCATCTTTATTTCAAGTTAAATGCGATAGATGCGATCAACACGGTCACCAAACTTATTCACTGAAATAACATCATCTGTATATTGGAATTAAATTGAAATTAATTTCTTTGTGAGTTTGACATTTTACTCACATATGGAAAGCACTTGCATGACCGCATCATTTCATTAAGAGGTGAGATTTGGGCCAAAGAAAACTAGTTTTTATTGAAGTACCTGTACCAAGCCCGGAAATTGATCGGTCGTGTATTTATGTGTTAGGGATATCGATATTGCCTCTAAATGCGATTTTCCAATTGATTTTGGAATTGTTCCGACAGTGTGGTATTTTTGTTCAATTTTATTTGAACAATGAGAGTTTACATGATAATGATATTTCGAATATTAATATGGGCTAGCTGCTGAACCGTAGTGGCTGTTCCACAACTATTGTATTAGCTGCTGAGCCGTAGTAGCTGTTCCGCAAAGTTCTATTATACTAGCTGCTGAACCATAGTAGCTGTTCCGCAACTATTGTATTAGCTGTTGAACCGTAGTAGTTGTCCCGGAACTATTGTACTAGCTGTGGCACCATAGTAGTTGTCCCGCAACTATTGTATTAGCTGTTGAACCGTAGTAGTTGTCCCGGAACTATTGTACTAGCTGTGGAACCATAGTAGTTGTCCCGCAATTATTGTATTAGCTGTTGAACCGTAGTAGTTGTCCCGGAACTATTATATTAGCTGTGGAACCATAGTAGTTGTTCTGCAACTATTGTACAAGTTGATGAACTGTATTAGCTGTTCCGCAACTACTGTACTAGCTGCTGAACCATAGTAGTTGTTTGGCAACTATTGTACAAGTTGATGAACCATAGTAGTTGTTCAGCAACTATTATACTAGCTGTGGAACCATAGTAGTTGTTCTGCAACTATTGTACAAGTTGATGAACTGTATTAGCTGTTCCGCAACTACTGTACTAGCTGCTGAACCATAGTAGTTGTTTGGCAACTATTGTACAAGTTGATGAACCATAGTAGTTGTTCAGCAACTATTATACTAGCTGTGGAACCATAGTAGTTGTTCTGCAACTATTGTACAAGTTGATGAACTGTATTAGCTGTTCCGCAACTACTGTACTAGCTGCTGAACCATAGTAGTTGTTTGGCAACTATTATAGTAGCTGTTAAACTGTAGTAGCAGATGCGCAGCTATTAAACTAGCTGCTGATCCATAGTAGCTGTTCTGCTGATATTGTACTAGCTGCTGAACCGTAGTAGCTGTTCCACAACTATTGTACTGGGTGCTTAGCCGTAGTAGATGTTCCCTAGCTATTGTACTAGCTGCTGATCCATAGTAAATGTTTCGTAACTATTATACTAGCTGCTAAGCTGTAATAGAGGATGCACATCTATTATACTAGCTGCTGATATTGTACTAGCTGCTGAACCGTAGTAGCTGTTCTGCAACTGTTATACTAGCTGCTGAACCGTAGTAGATGTTTCGTAATTATTGTACTGGCTGCTTAACCGTAGTATATGGTACGGCAGCTATTGTACTAGTAGTCGATTCAATTAAGACATATGTTGCCTAATTCATAAATGTAACAATTTGTCTATTGTTAATATTATAAACTAACCTGTAATGTGTAACATATTTGAGTTACATATCAGGTATGCACATGATTTCGTTTTATACAGGGTTCGATATAGACAGGTTTTATTGTATTTATATTCTTTATTCAGCAATTTCTTTAATATGGCATATAATTGATTTTTTTTTGCAGCTGTAAAGTCTGCAATCCGTGACATTAAGACGATGTTTTATTTTAATGTGACAATCAACTATCACTATTCTGTTAACATGACACAATCCAAGCAATATTCTCAAGTCAGAAAGGATATCATGAAGGAAATAAAGAAGAGACTCAGTGCATTTAACTTTCTGATAACCTACATGTCAAATTTCTTGATGTTTACAATAATATTCATAATCATACGGTAAGATACCTAGCATATTCCTTATAGCGGTATTGCATGTCATATCTCCATGTGTTTTCAGAAGCAATTGTCATTAAAATTTCTTAAACATTTCACATTAACTAACAATACACAGCTTTAAATAAACGACAGAGAAAACCGAAGGGGCAATCAAGAATGAACAATCCAGAGAAACTGGCAACATTGAGTACACATGACATAGGATGAAGACAAACAAAGCAAAAAACACAACACAGAAATCTAAAACGATGAGCAACACTGCCACCAACAAAAACCGGAAGTGAACCCAGGCGTCCGCGAAAGGCACTTGTAAGACACCGACAAGTTCTGTATTTTTTATATTCATATTACTGTGTCATACTTTTACTATAGTAATAAGTTAATATTTGGGATAGATATTTATTTAATGTTAAATACTATATGATATATGAATGGACAAGGCAAGGGATGTTATTAGTATAACGTTGGAATAAACGACCTTCTTTTGTGGGGGTTTGGGTCGTGGTATTTCATGCCACTCTCAACAATATTTCAGTTATATTGTGGCGGCCAGTTTTATTAGTGGAGGAAACCAGAGTACCAGGAGAAAACCACCGACTTGCTACAAGTCACTGACACACTTTATCACATTATGTTGTATCGAATACACCTTGTCATGAGCGGCATTCCAACTCACAACATTAGTGATGATATGCACTGATTGTGCAGGTAGTTGTAAATCCAACTACCATATGATCAGGACCATGACGGTTTATCCTTCTGTCATGCATTTACTATATTGGATATATAATTTCAACATGTCTCAATAGTTTTAAATATCCTGTTCTGGAAAGCAACAAAAGGGGGCCGTCGTGGTCATGATCGTATGGTAGTTGGATTTACAACTACCTATACTTTGAGATCGAATCTCGATCAGGGCGAGGTGTACAACATTATGTGATAAAGTTTGTCAGTGACTTGCGACAGGTCAGTGACTTTGTCAGGGTACTCCGGTTTCCTCCACCAATAAAACTGACCTCAACGATATAACTGAAATATTGTTGAAAAAGGCGTTAAGCACAATCAAGCAAACAAACATCAAGATAGAAAATAAATGCAATAGTGTATATTTCAGGGCAGTAATGTACAGGCAAAAATACCTGACAAACGACCGCTTTGACAATTTCTATCTTACTTATAAATTACTGGAAGTTGATGTGAGAAGGCAGAAAATGGGACATGAAAGCATCTTCCCCCTAAAGAGAAAAGAAAGAGGAAGATATATTGCAACAAGTATGACATTAAAATATTAGTTACGCATGTCGAAGCCGTTCGGAATAAACAGATGATCGGATTTGACCATATAAATTTGAACATATTTCAGACATTGGATCTAATAAAAACGTAGATATAAAATTTAGTGCGCACGACACGTTTCTGGAATAACCTTTATTAGGTACACTCAGAATAACCTTCATCAGGTACACTCAGAATAACCTTCATCAGGTACACTCAAAATAACCTTCATCGGGTACACTCAAAATAACCTTCATCAGGTACACTCAAAATCGAAAAATTGGAAAGCCAAATAATAAATTTAAAGGTAATTTTTCCTGTTTATATAGAGTTTATTATTATACTTTTCATACTTTTTTCTATATAAATTTTATTGCAATAAAAATACTATTTCCATAGTTTCATTCAATTTGTCTGAAAAGTACTATTCACCGGTGAATAGCACAAATGACTATTCACCGGCCGATGAATATCACTTTAATCACGTTTTTTTGTGTGTTTTTAAAAAATTAATTTCTTCTTCAAATGCACACCTGAAAATGTATTAGTTTTAAAAAGCATTAATAAAGTAGACTAGAAATCCATCAGAAAAGGACCTAATTTAGAATTTTGAATTGTACAGTTGTTCAGTATAATAAAACACTTATAGACTTGATATTCAGGTAGTAGCACTTTAATTGTCTCCTCTGTACCAGCTATTTCCTCGGCGTTGCCTCGGAAAATAGCTGGTACCTTGGGGACAATAAAAGTGCTATTACCCTCATACCCAGTCAATAAGTGTATAATGTTGAGGGGGTTCGCTGTATATTATATAGTACAAAGCTAGTCGACTAGATGAAATACTTGGGTTTCAGCACTTATATAGTTTATTAGATAAAACCTTTAAATTACCTTTCTTTCCAATCTTTTGACTATGAGACCTGATGAAGGTCATAGCAGAAAGGCGTCGTCTGCACTAAATTAGACATGTAAATTTACGAATTGTTTAAAATTTACAAGTTGAATAATGTTTTATTACAATATCTTTCAAGCGGTAATACAAATTTAGTAACATTTGTCTGTAATCTATCAAAACGGTATGACTGAGGTAGAAGGTTTTTTCTGTATTAACTATATTATGTTCATTAGAGTCCACAAAATTATTGCAAATACGAGAAAAGCACCAAAAAAAAATTGAGAAAAATTAACTTATAATGTAGCTACTAAATTGACATTACCATCGGCAAATAGGAACATTTATAAATTCGCATGTTAAATTTATTCTCTTTGAGGCAAATGTTTAAATATAATAATTAAAGCGCATATATCTAATTTAGAAAAGTGAGCAAGTTGTCAGCTATTGAATGACAAGAACAAGTTATTTTTAAATAAGATTAATACACCATGAGTTGGATTTTTATAGTGGTATACCACAGACACAACAGTGTCCACAGGTAGACATGCGCTTCACCAGAACATATTATCCTGACTAGGAGCCAACCAATCCTTGCTTTTACTCCTTGATGATGCGTGCTTAGCGGAGAAGCAGCAAATACCAATTGTATAGACTTTGGTTTGACCCAATCAGGGCTTGAACCCCACGATCTATGTCACTCGAAGAGAACACGCTAACCATTACACATCGATGCGGTTGGAATATGTTGAGAAAGATAACCATATGATGTAGCTACAAACCCTGACATCACCATCCGAAAATAAGAACGTTTATAAACTTGCATGTTACATTTATCCTCAATGAGGCCAATGATTAGATTTAATAATTAAAAGGTATATACACATATATCTAATTTAAGGAAAGTGAACAATTTTTCAGCTATTTAATGACTAGAACAAACTATTTTAATGAGATTATTACAGTGTGCTTTGTAATTGACCAGCAATGATTTGGATTTTTCCAGTGCTAAATCACTGGCACAGTAGTCTACACGTAGGCGTATCGCTCAACTTGTATACATTATCCTGACTAGGGGATAACCAGCCTTTATGGTATGCTGCATTCTTAACGGAGAAACCGAAAATACCAAATTTATAATCTTTGATGTGAGTCGACCCGATATTTGACCCAGCTCTATCGCACTCAAATCGAGCCCTTTAGCCATAATACCTCCGACGAGGTCTATATATAAAACGGACAAGGGTTAGTTTCTAAACTGAATTCTTTGGGATAAATTTGTTTGGGTATTTAATAAAAATTCAGTTTCAATAATTATCAACAGACCCACTGAGAGGGGGGGTTCAGCCGGGACGGCGCTACGGGGCCCATGAGTTTAGGGGGCCCACAAGCCAAACGAGGAAAAAAAACGGGGGGTGTACCTTGAGCAGGGCAAACAAAATAAAATGTGTGCTTTCGTGAATATGTGAATGACAATTTCGTGTTGTGGATATACAATTCTTCATACAGAAGTAGCCCCAGGTTTCAGGAAGGAGCCCACTAATGACTTTCATAGGGCTCTTGATGATGCATAGCAACTTTTCTGTTACGGTGTATGGGGTACTGGACCAAGTACATATATTTAGTGATTTTCGACTTGTAAATGTATATTAAATGACTCAAATGAGGGCCAAGCCCGACTGCTTGTGTTCCCCTAAGAACAACCATTGACACTGGCAGATCGAGGGTTGCAGGAGGAGGGACCCACTAATTATTTATATAAGGGCTCTGAAATATGTATGCCTAAGTGATTTGCTATAGACAAATACATAGGAAATGGGGACCCAGGCTAAATCCCTAAGAATTACCGCTGAGAGTAGCAGATCGTGGAGTGCAGGGTGTGTGTGTGTGGGGGGGGGGGGGGGGGGGTCATTAATGGTGAGTAGACAGGATCAGACTTTTGTTAAACTCAAACACAATTTATTCCGTTCAGGTGAGCCTTTATTTTGTCACTGAGATCAAGCAGTTGAAAGAAGTGCATGAAGCCAAATTTGGGAGAAATCAGCTTAGGCCACTTGATTTATTAAACAGTCTTTATCAATATAAACTGGAAAATCTTTTCCCAAATATTTGTGTCAGTTTGTGTATTTTGCTGACAATCCCTGCCACAGTTCTTTCAGCAGAAAGATCCTTCAGCAAACTGAAGCTTGTAAAGAACTATTTGCGCTGAAGCTTGTAAAGAACTATTTGCGCTCAACCATGTCACAAGATTGTTTAGCGGATTTAGTAAGACTTAGCATTGAATCTGAAATTGCCAGAAAAATCAATTTTGACGTCATCACACGCTTGGCACTGAAAAAGGCCAGGAAGGCTCCACTAAATGCAATAGTAAAATCATGTTCTAATTTTGCAATTGTATGATGTAAGCTGCCTTTAATTATAATAATTCCATAAGTATGTACAATTTATGTAATGTTCATTATAGTTTACTTATTCAGCTGCCTAGGGCATTAAATTAGTGAAGATATGTTTTATATTTGGTTGTCGATAAAATAATTTGCCTATTGTTTTTAGTTTATAAAAATACATCTATTAATAAATGTACCAGATCATTATAATTAAGGGTCCAGACAAATAAACAAGTAGGAAGCTGTTTTCTAAATCACAATTCATCAATTCATTTTTGTTGTACTGATTCCTTGCTTATGACACACCGTGGTGGATTTAGTTTGAGTATCATTATTTGGAGAATTGGAGGAGGGGGGCCAAGTTTCCTTTTGCACTGGGGCCCAAAAATTCTCTTGGCGGCCCTGATTATCAATACTGTGATACTTAATCATCATCAATTGTCGTGGGTTCCCAAGGTTTGATTGGTTGCTAATGTTCTTACTTTTGCATTTATATTTCCTGTTCAAGTTGTGTAATGTTTTATTTACTGTTGTGTTTGTTCTCAATATCATTTCGTGGTTAGGTGAAAAGGTGATTTTTAGAGGGTCTATTACAATACAGATTTCATCGTCATCGTCATCTTACTCAAAAGGTTACTTGTTCTCGCCATAATATCACTGAAAAAAAACTGCTCATTTGGTAAACAATTACTCACTCACTTTTTTTTAGACCTCTCCGATTACATTGTAGATACATTTCCTATCACAAATATTTTATAAATATTTGACCTTATCCGGTTTTGTCCATCCTGTTTAGGAACTGGTTTACTTACTCGCAAAGTTTTAAAATTATTTGGCTTTCCAAGCTTTTGACTATGAGCGTATGTACCCTGATGAAGGTCATTGGAGAAACGTGTCCTGCACACTAAATTAGATATCTACGTTTTTATTACTACCAATCTTTTACCGTTGCTTTTTCAGACTCACTAAGAATGGTCAAATCTGAGAAGAGTAAAATGGCCAAGGGAATTGTAATTCTATTTATAGCAGGCTGCCATGCTGGATTTTACCTTATGGCTGACTATGGCTTATGGTGGGTTTTGAAAATGATGAAAACACAGTTGATGCAAAAAACTAACAAAGCAGGTAGGTTATTAGAAATTAAAAGAACTTGTAGTTCTTTATTCCAAAAAAAATGAAAACATTGATTGATTGAATGATTGATTGATTGGTGTTTAACGTCAACTTAAGCAATATTTCAGCGATATCGTGGCGTGTAAAACAAAACAAACAAACAAAAAACAAAATGCAGGATATATAATATGATATAAGATAAAATGAGCATATTAAATAATTTAGAGAAACAAAAAATTGTTGTAAGAGACGGACCATTTAACTTCGAGGGGGGTATGTTTTTTTTCTAAAAAAATATTCTGATTCCCAATGTTGCTGAAAAAAATATTCTGATTTTGGTGGGGGAAAAAAACAATCTGATTCAGAGTTTTTGTCATATAAACTAATGTTAAATTCTGGAAAAAAAATTCACACTTTGCGCGACAATTAAATATTCTAACCCGTGTTGTCCGAGAAAAAAAATTCTGAACGAAACAAAAAACCATAACCTTCCTTCCCCCTGCAAGTTAAATGGTCGGTCCCTAACGTGGAACACGAAAAGTACCCATGCAAGTTAAAATACAGCGAAGTTAACACAAACATGGTGTGGATGTAAGGAGTTATATCAGAAAATATTTCTACTACTCGGGTAAACATCAAAAGCTAAACATCGAGGCTTTAATTACTGCTCATTATGTTAAATGACTTGGAAGCCTTCAATGAATAGCATAGTTTATACCTCAAAATGATCGTAAATTGTAACGATCGTGAACACTTTATAAATGATTCTTTTCTCATGGATGGGGGGTAGGCAAAAATATTGTTAAATACGGGTAAAGTGAGCATACATCGAATGGCATTGGTATTCTCAACATAATGACAGATACAAACAGGAAACAACCACAGGGATCTCTTCAGTATATACTTATTTCTTTACCATTTGAAATGTTTTATAAGTAACAATGAAATGAAAAACAAAAAATACCACAAGGTCAGAATAGTTCCAACATGTAATCGAAAAAAAAATCATACGTACAGTTAAATCTCGTTATGTCAAATATCGGTTTACTCGAAATTTCGGCTAAGTCCCGTTTCAGACTTAATACATTACAACTTAATTTTCTCCTCTTTTCTTAAAATTCGATGTGTCGAAATTTCGAATTTCTCGAAGTAACTTTTCAGTCACTAATATACAAATCCATTAAAATTCTGATCGTTATGTCGAAATTATCTGACCACTCACATTCCTTGCATGGCATAGACACTTCAATAAAAAGTGAGTGGTTTTTGTTAGTTTTATGGACCCAAACCTCCTATTGATTAGGAGTGAATACATTGAATACTGGGAAAGGTCTTCACAATAAGCGCAAAACAAGAAAACGAAAATAATAATCGAGATTTATTGGTCTCCGTTTCGCAAAATATAGTTCGGCTGTTTTCGTATTGTGTTTAACTTGTTTATAGGTTTTTCATTTAGTATTTCATATTCTGTTTTACATGTGACTATCATGGTCGTGATCGTATTGTAGTTGGATTTACAACTACCTGTGCAATCAGTGCCTATCGCCAATGAAGTCGTTTGTTCAAATCCCGTTCATCACGAGGTGTAGTCGATACAACATTATGTGGTAAAGTTTGTCAGTGTCTTGCGACAGGTCGGTGGGTTTCTCCGGGGCTTCCACGATATAGTAACTGAAATATTGTTGAAAGTGGCGTTAAACACCATAAACCAAACCATCTGTTTTTACATTGAAATTGTTTTATAATACCATATAATATTGGACAGGAATTGTATTACCTCTGTAGTATTTTATATTGCTGCTATTAACAATAGCTTATGGTTGTGATGGCCTAACGCCATTTTCAAAAATATTTCAGTTATTTCGTGCCGGTCAGTTTCATTAATGGAGGGAGTACCCGATGAAAACCATCGATCACGAGTAACATACAAACTTCATCACATTAAGCATAGCGAATATGCATAGCATAACAAGGGGCGGAATTGCATAGGTATGCATAAATACATATACTGTATGATCGCGGCCATGATTGTTCCTTTAGCAACTTGTAATCTTAAATGTAATACAGTCAAAACTGTATTAAGAGGTCACATTTGGGACAAGAAAAAGTAGCCTTATAAGACAGGTGACCTCTTAAAAGAGGTTCGTTTCGTATGAAATTTTCTATGACAATACAAGGAAGGGTGACCTTTTAGTACAGGTGACAGCTTAATAGAGGTGACTGTATGAGCAGGTTTGACTGTACTATGTATATTTGACATTTCACTAGTGCCACCACACTTGAAGATGCATGTTCAAGGTAAAGGAGCTATGTCAGACATGTATAAGGCAATGATCAGTATGTTTGATCCTGTATCCGAGTCAAAAGTTAAATTAGACACAGCTCCGTGTTTACCAGATCCTAATGAACCAAATTGGAAAATATACGACGAAATAGGCGAGTATATATCACAGAAAATTTACTTTAAAATATTATAATCTATATATTTTTGTTTATAGTGAGAGTGATAAATGGTTCTCATTATGCAAAGTGAATCGATGCTACAGTGTACCAACGGTGTTGATTCGAATCCGGCTGACGGAAGAATAAATTAAAAAATAAAAATGTCCTCTTAAAATCTAATTCTAGTGTTCAATGTTCAGACTAGACTGGGAGTTTTAAATCTATTTTGAATACTTAATGGGGTTAAAGCTTGTGAGATCTTCAATCTGGCAATAAAATATAAAACCGGTTTGGCCTCTCTTTGGATAACAGTATTTTTACTATTTATCTGATTTTTCTTTTATTAATTAAATTTTATTAGTGTAAATTAAAAAAAATGAATTATACAGTTTAAGATCATTTGAAAATCATATGCTATAAAATTATCATGGAATGCAATGTTATCAAATCAACGTTCATATTCTTGGCTATTTTGTATGAGGTGACATATACAGAGTTCCTATTGGTTAACTTGAAGTCATCAGTTCGAAAGTTTTACATTTGCCACCATGACTTGGCTGACCGTTATGGAATATCTGTGTCACAAATGACTACGGATATGTTCCATTTGTCGTAAGCACTTTCCTCATTCATGACTTATCACCGGGTTTGTAACTAACTTAACACGACGGGTGCCACTGGTGAAGCTGGAACTTCTCACCCTTCCGGAGCACCCAAGTTCACCCCTGGTTGTTAGTGGGGTTGGTGTTACTCAATCTTTAGTTTTATTTGTAGGTTTTGTCCTTTTGTCCTTTTTACTTTTGGCCATTGTGTTGTCTGCCCTTCGATTTATGGATTCTGATTACCCCTTTGGTATCTTCAAACTCTTCTTGTATGAACTAACTTTTAGTTGCCATCTTCTCCATCATTGTATTTACACGTATAATCATGTAATTGTGTTTTACCAGATTGTTTTTCTCTTGCAAGATTATATTTTTAGTTACTAAAGCTTTTTGTGTTTTCTTTTATGATGTAGAATCCAATTATTGGTCAGTTAACACATTACTTTGTGGTGATGCGATAATCTTTGCTTTTCATATGTCTTGTTATAATACATTAGAATGATGTGATATATTTGTTGTGATGATATTTGACATATGTTTTTTATAATACATATTTGGCATATGTCTTTTCAGGATACAATATAGGGATATGATATCTTTGCAGGGGTAATATTTTGCATGTCTTTTTATAATACATATTTGACAATATCTTTTTATAATACGTATTTGGCATATGTATTTTTTGGCTGACCGTTATGGAATATCTGTGTCACAAATGACTACGGATATGTTCCATTTGTCGTAAGCACTTTCCTCATTCATGACTTATCACCGGGTTTGTAACTAACTTAACACAGTGATGTGATATCTTTACAGGAGTGATATTTGACATATGTCTTTATAATACAACATAGTGATGTGATATCTTTGCTGTGATGATATTTGACACATATGTTTTTTTCTAATACAATAAAGTGATGTGATATCTTTGTAGGAGTAATACTTGACATGTCTTTTTTATAATACAATCCAGTGCTTTCTGTTATCTTTGCAGGAATAATATTTGGCATATGTCTTTTTCTCAGTATATTTGAATCGTATGGCTTACGTATTCGACATGTCATTTGTGGTCTGTTTTTTCCGAGAAGGGAAGTAGAAAGGGGTGTCTGGCTATATAATCACATACTTCATAGAAGGGGAGGCTTCTTGAAATTTGCACGACGACAGATGCGAAAGGATTACAGCACAAGACACGCCCAAGAAAAGGGAAGTCTTAGAGGAAAGCTGGCAGCAAGGTAGTGTTTAGTTTGATATATATTGATGTTTTTAAGATGAACATAAATAGGATTTGGCGGTAGATCATATGTGGTTTCTTTTTTTCATTGCTGTTCAACTTAAATGGATATGTAATAGTATGTCAACTCTCCCCTTTTTAAAATGATATATAATACAATATGGTTTTTGGTAGCTGCTCGTCTTTTCAGTTTCCTGTGTTGTGTTGCCCTTTCGGTTTTTTCTAACATTTATTTATGTTAAGAAGTTAACGGTGTGGACGGTCACTTTCAACCACAATTCAGTTATATCGCCACTAACATACTTATTTGTGGGAAATGCTGAGCAGATATAACCAACTAGCAGGTGATCACCACCCCACCGCACCCTCCCACCCCGGACTTAGGTATGTGTATGAACATATTTACACTGTTGTTAATTCTTTTGTCAGAAGTCCATATCCTCAACCACTCAGCTACCCAGAGCCGTAACACAATATGAGATACCAATTTGCAAAAAACAGTCTGTAGACTAGTTAGGAAATACGTATTTCATAACTTCTTTTAAATACTATTATCGTTAATTATATTCCTTGTAAAATTAGAAAACTCGCATATATCTTGTGGGAAGATAACTGTATATGCTATTCAATATCTTTATCTCTAGCTTCAGCCACTGACTGGATGGAGAAATACAGTTTAAAGTATAAACGATTGTTGTTTTGTCAAATTAAACTATTAAACCTTAAATATCAGATAAATTAGCTCAAAATATTGAATCGTACAGGTGGTGTCATTTTTGAATTTTTGGACATATGATTATTAATGCATTATTATCTCTTCTTGATTTTTGTCCAGTTTTTTCGGTTTATCGCATGTCTAAATGTTTTGATCCATAAAATAAAGATGTTATGAAGTGTACATTTCACATGTGTGTCTGTTTCAATTTATGAAAACTGCATTGGTGGTGTAATGGTTAGCGTCCTCGTCTCGAGTATGGTATATCATGGGTTGGAGACTATGAAATTGGTATTTGTTACTTCTCTGCTAAGCACATAACATAAAGGACAACGAACCAAGACTGATTGACTCGGAATCAGGATAACGTGAGCTAGCACTGTAAAAATGCAACAGCTCCTGTTGGTCTTGTACAACGTTGAACTCATCATCATCTCATTGAAAACTAACTTGTTCTCGCCATGATACAGGTGAAAAAATTGTTGGCGTTAAACAACAATCACTCACTCACTCAATTTATGAAATACAGATGTTATGAAATTTACATTGTGCATGTCTGTCTATTTCAATTCATGAAAGAAAGTTGTAATGTAAATGGATATTTAATCTAGATTATATTCTATCGCTAGTTATCTTCTATGTTTAATAAAAATTACTATCTTCTATATGTAATAAACAATTGATATCTTCTGTATTTAATAAACAATTAATATCTTCTGTATTCAATAAACAATTAATATCTTCTGTATTTAATAAACAATTACTATCTTCTGTATTTAATAAATAATTACTATCTTCTGTATTTAATAAACAATTAATATCTTCTGTATTCAATAAACAATTAATATCTTCTGTATTTAATAAACAATTACTATCTTCTGTATTTAATAAACAATTACTATCTTCTGTATTTAATAAATAATTACTATCTTCTGTATTTAATAAACAATTACTATCTTCTGTATTTAAAAAACAATTAAAAACGATATTTTTCACAGATATAACATCTGCAGAAAATTATTCAAGTGGTGTGGATGGGAGAACAAGTCTTGCCTGTGTTGTGGTAAAGAAGGGAAAAAAGATGATAATGACAATTTTTGTCATTGTGCACAAGGAGATTGTCAAGGTACATAATGTAAATTGTAAAAGCCACAACTGTTTTTTTTATATTTTAAAACGGCCAGATTGACTTCACTGTCCCAAACCACACAGTGACGATTCATTAATCAATTTTCTGTTATCCTGGAAATCCAGGTATCCATGCACCTTCCACTTCACATACATTACAAATAATAATACTATTACAAAAGTTTTACCGTTACAACCAGAAAAGTATTAACAACCTTGTAACTTCAGCAAAATGAACAATATCGCTGGTGTAGGGTATAGGGCATTTCAATTTAATTGTGCTGCACTTTTTTATTGTTAGTAATTTATTTTTTCCTATTTCCTGTAATAATTTATATAAAAATCTGCATATAACTTTTTAAAGAACAGAAATACTATGTTTATAGACTTTCTGATTGGACAGATTGTATGTCACTCATTGCTGGATTATAAGAATGACTACCACGTAAATGATATAAACAAACCACAAACCTATTTAATTTGTACCAAATTTCACCCCCGGGTTTTGCAGATCATTGTTTCAATGTTTGTCCTTTTGTTCCTTTTCTTTTGGCCATTATATTGTCTGTCCTTCTTCAATTTACGGACTTGAGATATCACATTTTATTAAAGATGGTCGTCTATCTCAATGAAGAATTGTACCAATTTTATTTTGATTTTTTTTAAATTATTTTTATTTCAGCCGTATACTGCTATGAATGTTATGATGATTTAAACAACATGTGTACCGTTTGTATGAACCCTATAGACTATGGTGATGTTTCTGATATGAGCGAAGAAAGGTAACCATGACATCAAAGATACACATATTAATGTATTAAACCAGATGTGGTATTTAACTTCTGCAGTGATGCTTAACCTCAAATATTAAAAAATCTAGAACAGGAGAACACCAAGACCACTAAGTATGCAGCCACACTCTGCTAGGCTAGATATGCCGGAGAGAAAAATCCTTAGTTTTACAACAAAATAATTCTATTTATTCTGAATTCTTGCTTGATACAAATCTGATCAGGAGTGAATGATTCATGTTACACACAGGGAATTAATCAGCTGATGCAAATTAGAACACAGTTTAAAAAGTTTTACAACAATGTATGCTTTTAGAGTTAATTGGTTTGTGAAACATAGATATACTTATAATTCAACCTCCCTCTTCTTGTGCCTGAACAAAGCCAGTATTTATTTATTCTTATTAGTTTCTGTTGTTGTTGTCACTTCTTTATTTAGAAGTTTGAGGAGTTGACAGCAGAGGGGAACATAATGTATTGATTGGCTATGTTGTCGACCAATACTGTTAAACTTTGCAGTTTCAAAAAAAAAGATCTAAAACGAAAACTTTTCATGCAAAAATATATATTTCATATGTTGTTCTTGTATATATAATGGACAATTCAAACATTGACTGTGATTTCTTAACAGATTACTTCTCTATTTATCGAGTTGTAATCCAATTGATCTAAAAAGTAGTGAAATTGCTGTTTCAATTTTATTTTGCTACAGAGATTCCAGTGATGATGAAGATGAATATTTGAAGATGAGAAAAGAAGCAAAAAGGCGCAAAAAAGAAAGAGAAAAAAAAAGAGCAGAAAATTCTCCAAGTAGAATATTAGCAGAGATGGGATTTAAATTTGGCGTTAGTATAAGCGACGACGAACAAAATGAGGAAGAAGATGATTCTGTTGACCAATCAAAAGACAATGACTCTGATGAACCTGTCATCAAAAAAGCGAAAGGTGGGGGAAAAGATATGAAAGAAGTTGTGTTAGATATGGAAGATGATGTGACAGACAAGGAAGATAATGTTATAGACATGAAAGAAGATAGTTTGCGAAAAAGGTTGATGAAAAAGAAAGAAAACAAGTAGTAATTGAATGCGAATGATGTTTAAAATAACTATCAATGGTCAAGAAAAATGTATGATGACAATCAGGACAGTTTTGCAAAATAAGAATGATATTTGTGTAACTTTTACATTCGGTTATGATGTTTTCAGTTGATTTTAATCACAGCGTTAATTAGTCAAAGCAACTTTAGATTTAATATCATTATTTATTTTTTTTTAATATTATTGAAAGAATTTATGAATTAATATATTGTAAACAATAGTTATGGGTGTGAAAATATCAAACAATATGTGTCTCTGTTCGAGTTGCAAACCAATCCTTTTGTATTATTTCACAATCTATGTGTGCTTTCCATCAGACGTCGGGATGTTTTAAGTTTTACCCATATCCGTACCTATATATCCATCCATACGTTCATAGGTCGACATTTGGTTTCTGCTTGGATAACTAAAGTTGCCAAAAATAATATTTTGAAATTTATATACAGTCAGGGATCATAAAGGGAAATCCACGTTTGATATCAATTTTTCTTTTCTGGTGTAATGTCCCTCGATTTTCCAAAAAGGACCTGGGTGGCTCAATGAGTTAGGTAGTTGAATTACCTAACAACTCATACAAGCCTGTCACCAATACGCCGTGAGTTCGCATCCGGCTTTGTAAATTACAAAAAGGGTGCACTCAACTCGCAGCTGCAAGTGATAAAGTTTACCAGTTGCTTGCTCGTGATTGGTGGTTCTGTCCGGGTACTCTGGCTTCATCCACCACTAAAACTGGTCGCCATGATATAGCTGAAATATTTCTGAAAGTGGCGTTAAACACAATAAATCAAATCAACTCGATTTTACTACTTTTTCCTTTTTGGAGTTATAATTAACAAGAGCAAGAATTTCGGATTCTTGAAATCATGTTATTTATTCAACTTCTACAACATAAGGCTTTTGCAGATACAAAAAACGTATATATAATAGGCTTGATAAGTTGACACAATGACACACTACTATAAGACTTTGACTTCATACATGTATGAAGATAATAAAAGTGCAAAATTCCACAAAATGCATAGGATGATGTAAATTCTAATTACATCACAGAACAATGATATTCTATCCTCTATCAGTACTTATGTCTTTAGTACAAGCACATCCGCAAATCAATAACGAAATAAAAATAAAAATGTCAATGAAATGAAATGAACGAGATCGTTTCCAGGATTAGCAGCGCCATCGAATTGGAATAATTGGCAAGAAACAAAATTCCATTATATTATACAGTATATTAAGTGAGCTCCTTTTAAATAGATTATTCAGCATACTTATACTTTCATTCTCGAAAGTCTCTGAGCTTATTCCGGCACTGCTTGTTAGCAGAAACGTTAAACCCTCTAATAAAAAATCCGATATTAATCAGAAGCTCTGGAATGGCGTATCAACTCGATCTACGTACTCTAATGGATAGTTCACAATGGGAAAATAATAATATATCATCGTCAAGTGTCATCCTCAATCTGCCCTCGCACAGTTTCTAGGTATAGGTCAAGATATATATATTAAGCAGACTGTATCGGTGGTTTAAAGTTCAATGGGATCAATATAGCCTCCAAACTATTTAGGGAAAAGATATAGTGGAATGTGAACTAAAGGAATGGACAAGCTTCTTTTCGTTTTTCTTGAAAGCATGTTCCATCAAATATTACAAATCAGGGGCGGATCTAACTTGAATAATACTGCGCCCCCTATCGGCACTTTCGCTGACTAGCGGGAGAGTAATATAACGACTGGATTATTCGGGTTAGGGCGGATCCAGGATATCAAGTTAGGGGGGAGGGGGGCGCGAAAATTTTTGGGGTATTTCGTGTGAAAAATCACGATTTTACGCCAAAAAATCATATTTTTTCCAATTTTGGGGGGGGGGGGGGGGGGGCGCCGGGTTCACCCCCCCCCCCTTGATCCG
Organism: Bathymodiolus brooksi; assembly: GCA_963680875.1. Classification (NCBI taxonomy): domain Eukaryota; kingdom Metazoa; phylum Mollusca; class Bivalvia; order Mytilida; family Modiolidae; genus Bathymodiolus; species Bathymodiolus brooksi. Next base: position 51,403,360 of record OY804577.1, read on the forward strand.
CCCCTGCAAATAAGTTGTCACTTAAGATGCAAGCATGTTAATGATATCAGTTTCAAAGAACTTTTAATTAGAATTAAAGTGTTTTATTTCATAATACAATTGGTCCCTTCCTAAAACAAGATATTAATTTGTACCTATATATTTTAACAATACATCTTGGTGCAAGGAAGTGGAACTAATAATTAAAATTTGTGTTTTAGTTTAGAGTGAAGGAATAATGTAAAGGGTAACAAAATGAAAAACAAAAATAACGCAAAACCCAAAAGAAAAATGGATAAATCAAACACACAAAATACATGATTGCTCACTTTCCTGGCTCAGTATACAGACACTACAGAAAAAAATGGTGAGGTTAAACTAGTTTTATGTGCCCAAACCTCTCCTCCTAGAGAGAAATGATGCAGTCATACAAGTGCTTTTCATATGTCAAATATTTTACTATGACACGAGGCGAGGGATAGATCACCATCAGCTGTGGTCAGTTTTGTTGAAATCACTTTAAGTATTTTTGAAAACTGCATTCGAAATTAAGGTTACATCTGACCCTGTTATCTACAAGCATATCAAGACTTGTATTCCCTATAATAACATCAGCTAGCCAACAAAACTGAGAAATATTGCATAATTTTGTTGTATCATTTGGCCTATTAAAAACTGACGGTATTATTAATTTCACCTTGGACTGAGCTATTGGCTCAAACACAGTCCTTTTTAATTTAAATTTACATTATTGGAGTCAGTCTTTATTTTCTGATAAGAGTGAGTGAGAGAGTGAGTGATTGTTGTTTAATACCAACTCGGCAATTTTCAGCTATATCATGGCGAGAACAAGTTAATTTTCAATGAAATGATGTTGATGAGGTCCTCTTTGTACTAGACCAACACACTGAAACAACAGTCCGCGGATAGACATGTCACCCCACTCGGACACATTATCCTGATTCCGAGCCAACCAGTCTTTGCTCTTTCTCCTTAATGCTGCGTGCTTCGCAGAGAAGCAACAAACACGATCAGGGCTGGAACCCACGATCTGGCGCACTCGAGGCGCGTCAAAATTATAGGTAACACCGGTTGTTCCATCATCAGTTGGAACGTAACGTCATTTTACCTTATGATGTTCGTCATGCAAAGTTGTCGCGTTTTGCACTGATACAACGAAAACCGATTATTTGTTGCAGGGACTGTTTAGAAGAAACATCGGCATTCCTATTGTTCTTTTCTTGTGTACAATTAACTTCCGTTACAGGCTGTCAGTGGAATCTAAAAATGCATGCTCATTCGGATCTGAAATGTTGTTTCACGAATTCGAAAATCATTTGTGGATATGTTTTTCTCATGATATTTCTTGAAATTTGTTCCGGTAAGTCATAATATTTTTCACTGTTTGTGATAGAATGTTGTTCTTTTTCTATATCAACATCGAACTCGCAAATTTGATTACAATAGGGAGTTGTACTCGAAATGTTCTTCCCAAAATCACCGGCATCAAACGAGAAACAGACTGGTGTGCCAAAAATGTTGTTAAACCCGGGTTCTTTATTCGAAAACATTTTTCGCTGAAGCCATAGCTTAAAACTTTTCTATTCCGTATTTAGAAATAAATATTTATACTGTAACGGTACAAAATAAATATTCAAAAATCATTCCATTTTGAGCCGGATTTAGTTGTATTTTAATATCTTTATTAAAGATATTAAAATACAACTAAATCCGGCTCAAAATAATCCTAATATATTGACCTTCAATTGCCGAATTCATTAATGACATTATAATTAATATTTATCTAAATTCAAATTCAAATTCAATATACTAAATTCTAAATTTTATTGTCATTAAACAATACAGTTTGTGATAATTATACAAATTACTTCCGTCAACGCTTTCATACCCTCAATGAAACTTCAAAAGAATGCAGTCAATTCTTAAATAAAGCGGAAAAGGACTAATTATGAGATAACTGTTTTATTTTAAGCTTTGCGAACATAAATCGTCGGTTTTACGGTCGCAAATTGAGTTAAACGAATATTTGCGACTGTAAGACCAAGAGTTACGTCCGCAAAGTTTAAAATACAATACAGTTATCTCCATTCTAATGCAACACTGGACATAAAAATGTATTCTTGCATATCCATGGATCTAAAAATCACACAGGGCCACAGGGAAGATTAGCTTATTGTTGCTAACTGTGTTACCCTCTTGAAATAAAGTCATTACTTACTTACTTACTTACTTACACAAATTAAAATTCCGCTAAATGTTGTTGACGACTTTGGCACATAAACAACATGACGTCATATGAAGATTTCCAGTTTAAAACGTAAAGATCGAACGTTTTTTTCTTTGGCTTCGTGTACGCTTCATTCTTGATAGAATTTAACTAAAATAAGCTTGCATTGTAGGTATTTTAATTATTTTTGTGTATTGTTGTAAGTATGACATGTAGGATTTCACATTTTCAAGATGGCGGATCCTCCGAGCTGAACCCCTTAGTTACGACTGGTAGATTGAGAATTTTACTAAGACTAGTAACCAATCAAATCCGACGATGCAAACAAATTACATTAGAATTATTTATGACATTATTTATCAAAATACAACGATGCAGAAATGGACTAATTTGTCTAAACCGGATGTTGGGAATTCATCTTTGTTGCTAGGATAAACTTTCCCTGCCGCCATATTTGAAAACAGCAATGGGTAAGGTCGATTTCACTGCAGGAGTTGGAAATTTTATCAATATATATGCTGAATATCAGTTCAAACTGGAAACAACCAAGTGAAAGTTCACGGACCACAAGAATGTGAAACTTCACTTGTTTTTTTGTCGATTTTGAAATATATTCAGCATATGTGATAAAATTTCCGACTGAGACATTCAAAAACACAAAAAATATTCGGCATTCGTAATTTTTTACTATTCAAAACATCATTCCAAAGTCAATTCTCGTCCCATTTTGATGAAATGTTTACTAACAAAGGCAAAATTGAATGTAGTTTAACACTGAAATTTCAGCATGATTTTATAATCTAAGAATTTTAAGAGTTCACGATCGTTAAACACACTTCACATCACAGAATTAAATTTTGAACGTCAAAATCACAATGCACTGATAGTACTTTTAAAGACAAATAATTTAAGTTTGTGCTTAAATTTACATCGTGAATATTTAAAATTTGCTTCAAAAAAATCACAGAAAACTACATACGTTCTCACTTTTGTTGGTAAAAATTTCATCAATATCGAGCAAGAATTGACTTGGGAATAAATGTTGTAAAAAAAGTGGTTTTATATGAAATATATAGTAAAAACTTACAATGACCGGATACTGTATATGGTTTTATTTGCACTGAGACCAACTCATAAACCCTTTTTACAAAGTTTTTTTCTTTTCTCAGTCATCACAACACTTTAACCGGATTTGATTATGAATAGCACTTCGCGATCAACTGAGCTCCCCCTTATTTGGTGGGGTTCGTGTCAAATATACTTTTAATTTTCGGTGCTGTGTTTTTGCTTTGTTTGTCTTTGAAGACAGAACTGTGTTTTGTGCCCAACGTTGTCTAGAGTCTTTTGAGTTCGCTATCAGTTTGTCCTATTACGTGTTTTTAAGATTTTGGTTCCGTGTTGTGTAGTCCGTTACGATTTCCACATAAAGACGATGTTCGGTACGTCTTTACCCCCAGTTGTTTGTAGGAGGGCTAATGTCTTATTTATGTTATGTGTGTTTGTTTGGGTATAGTGGTGTCAAGACACGTTTTGACTATATGAGTAACATGGCGGGTGTCTTATAAGAGGCTGGAACTGCTTGCCATTCGCAAGCACCTGAGTTCACCCCCGGTGTTAGGAGGGCAGTGTTGCTAATCTTTTAAGTTTTCTGTGTTGTGTTTTTGTCTGTGTCAGGTGTGCTTAATGTTGCGAGTCTCTCTGGACTGTTCATTCTTGATTGCCCCTTCGCTTTTCTCTAGCGTTTATTAAAAAGGTTTTTTTAGACCAATATATATATATATTGGTAACACTACGACTATTGAAGCTCCTTTTAAAGGGAGTGGATGTAGTCGAGTGGTCTAGGGCGCTGGACGTAAGGCTAAGCGAATGGTGCTGCAGTGTAACAATGGTGTGGGTTCAAATCCCGTCGAGGGAAGAACAAAAATTTGACAGCTCTAAAATCTAATTCTAACACTGTTTGGTTTAATTTTCAGACGTATATAATATTTAGTATTAACCTAGTATCCTTTAAAGTAACTTTGAGATCCAGTGGGACAGATATATTGTATGGTTGTCACTTGCTTCTAGACGTTTGTATAATATACTTTATTTCCTGTGACTGTATAATGAATAATTCTTCATTATCCTATCCAATATATTAAAAATTGCTGAGTTAGATTGCTGTCAAATTATAATATTAAGTATATATGTACCATCTACACACGCTTATACACATGTCTTACGCCTATCCCTAGATTTGCCTTACGAGACAAGGTAACACTACGACTATTGAAGCTCCTTTTAAAGGGAGTGGATGTAGTCGAGTGGTCTAGGGCGCTGGACGTAAGGCTAAGCGAATGGTGCTGTAGTGTAACAATGGTGTGGGTTCAAATCCCGTCGAGGGAAGAACAAAAATTTGACAGCTCTAAAATCTAATTCTAACACATATATATATATATATTATTCAGAAACTACCCCTTTACAACGGGGGCAAACATCAGCGGGGTCTAATAATCATAAATAAACAACTACATTTGTATATTAAAATTAGCATAAATCATACACGAACATTTTCATCAAAGAACAAAAAAACATATCAAAGTATTTGTGATAAAAGTCATAACATATTATCACAGAAACAATTGTGTCATTCTTCATTAAAACAACATTATATACAATATATATTTTAATTGCACTTAATTATAAGTAAAATATTAGAATGACATATAAAATAAAAGAAACACAATATTAAGCGAGTTCCTGATCATAAAATTATTTATTTTCATGATGCATGGATTTTTGTTTTATTGTTTTTTGTTTACTGGCGTTACTGGCATTATTACACAGTTTACTGGCATTATTACACAGTTTACTGCCATTATTACACAGTTTACTGGCATTATTACAGTTTACTGGCATTATTACACAGTTTGCTGGCATTATTACACAGTTTGCTGGCATTATTACACAGTTTACTGGCATTATTACACAGTTTACTGGCATTATTACACAGTTTACTGGCATTATTACACAGTTTACTGGCATTATTACACAGTTTACTGGCATTATTACAGTTTACTGGCATTATTACACAGTTTGCTGGCATTATTACACAGTTTGCTGGCATTATTACACAGTTTGCTGGCATTATTACACAGTTTACTGGCATTATTACACAGTTTACTGGCATTATTACACAGTTTGTTAAACAAATCTTTGCAGCTATATTATTTATTTCTTTTTCTCGAATTATATTTTAAAATCTCAAAGATAAATTGTTAAACTGTGAACCAAGATTTGTTCCCTTGGAAAAGATTCATCTGAAACAAATGTTCGGTTAAATAGATCATGAAAGAGTTTATTTTATAAGAAATTTAAATGAAAAGTATTCACCATTGACCGCATCGGTGGTGTAATGGATAGCATGTTTGACTTGAGTGCAGTAGATCATGGGTTCGAGCCCAGGTCGGGTCAAACCAATGACTATGAAATTGGTATTTTGCTTCTCCGCTAAACACGCATCACTAAGAGTAAGAACAAAGACGGGTTGACTCGGAATCAGGATATTGTGTCCAAGTGCAGTGACATATATAGCCATGGACCGTTGTTTCAGTGAGCTACAACTATAAAGTTCCAACTAAGCGTCTCGTACAAAGCGTACATATTATCATCATTTCATTGAATGTAATTTGTTTCCTGTCGTGATATTACTGAAAAATTGCTCATTTGGCGTTAAGCACCAATCACTCACTCACCCTGGACATAAAATACTTGATTTAAAACAAAGCATGACCTATCAATATGCATTATGTATCAAACATAGATCTACCTTACTACTCTTGTCGGCCTATTTTTTTTTAAACTGTTTCTGTATTTTTTTAATTTTTCAGCTTATATAGATTACGATGAAAGTGATGTAAGTAGAAATTGTTATGTTTTTTGTTGTTTTTTTTTGATTACACAGGATAATTTAGCCTTATCCAATCATAGGGACTTGGTCCCGGCCACTAAATTTTCCCCACTGATTTATTTTTTTACTGCCAATGTTTTACCCACTTCATTTTAAGTGGGTAATACATTGACAGTAAAACAAATTCAGTGGGGAAAATTTAGTGGCCGGGAGCAAGTTCCTGTGGTCCAATTTTCCTACTGCTACATGTATATCAATTTGCTCATTCACACGACAGGTATCACTAGTGGAGTAGGAACTCCTGAAACCTTTCTGACGGAACACTTGATTCACTCTTTTGGTATCTTCAAACTTTTCTTTGAATCTGAATCTTCTAAAAACAAAACTACGACCATCAAAAAAAAAAAAAGTACTACGAACGTGTCATGCAACTTCATTTGGATCATTCAATTTTTAAACTACCAATGATGCACAAATTGTTTTCACACAAAACAAAATTCATATTTTTTTACATGAACAAATTTGTAATTTTTCATCATTCATCAACTGTTACCAAACTTTCTTGTTGGAAAGCACAGTCAGATTATTAATTTTTTTGCATGATATTTGGCAACGGAAATAAACAAAAATAGCCCCCCCCCCCCCTCCTTAATAGTTAAATGGTCGTTCCCTTAAATTCAATTCCGAATGTAAGCCTATATCAAAGGCCAGGAGGGGGCCGTCGTGGTCGTGATCGTATGATAGTTGAATTTAAAACTACCTGTGCAATCAGTGCCTATCACCACTAAAGTTTTGATTTCGAACCCCGGTCATGGCGAGGTGTATTCGATACAACATTATGTGATAAAGTTCGTCAGTGAGTTGCGACGGGTCGGTGGTTTTCTCCACCAATAAAACTGACTGCCACGATATAATTGAAATATTGTTGAAAGTGGCGTTAAGCACAATAAACCAACCAAACCAACCAACCAAAAGCCAGGAAAGTACTGAGACATGGATACTAGTAAAGGAAGCTATTTGGGGATTTGTGTGTTTATTGTTTTACATCAATATTTCAGTTATATTCAAATGGTTAGTGTGTTCGACTCGAGTGCGGCAGATCGTGGGTTCGAGCCCCGATCGGGTCAATAAAAATATAAAATTGGTATTTGTTGCTTCTCCGCTAAGCACGCAGCATTAAGAAGAAAGAGCAAAGACTGGTTGGCACGGAATCAGAATAATGTGTCCGAGTGGAGCGACAATGTCTACCCGTGGACTGTTGTTTCAGTGAACTAGCACTATAAAAATCCAACTCAGCGTGTTGCCTGTTGGTCTAGAACAAAGCGGACCTCATCATCATCTCATTGAAAATTAACTTGCTATAGCTGAAAAATTTCTGAATTGGCGTTAAACAACAATCACTCACTCACTCACTCACTCACTGACCCATTTATATTCATGATAAGAACGAACACAAACACATATAAAAAAAATCACTATGTAGGTATTTTTACAGTTGCATTGTAGACTGATTAGTACGTTTCTTTCAGTGATGAAATATTGCTGAAAGTGGCGTTAAACACAATAAATCAAATCAAATCAAATCATTGAGTGATGAAATTTCAATTCTGATGTTACATGTCAATTTTTTGATAAATTACACGGTTCTTTCTAAACGATATAAACACATAATTTAATTATTCATACATTTTTACATTTATGTTATTCATTAAATTTGGCGTTAAACACCAATCAATCAATCAAATTAATATTCACTAAATATGCATGATTTAACCTATTTTTGTTAAATTGTTATTAAATATTTTCCAGGAAGAAGACTTTAAAAAAACCGTCAAAGCCAACTGGACGATTGTTTTCTGCTTTTTCTTGGTTGTAGCGTTTTGTGTATTTATGTGTGTGTCTTGTTTTTATAAATGTTGTAACTCTATATGTTTTAATTGCACGTCCATCTTTTACAGCTGCATCACGTGCAAATTTGCATGTGAAGGTGATACGAGTAAGTAAAACACAACTATTAAATTCAATATTATTTTCGCTATCATCATAATATATATCGCCATTCAAGGTAACATTAATGATTTTAATTGGTTGGTTGGGTTTATGGTGTTTAACGTCACTTTCAACAATATTTATAGTTATATCGTGGCGATCAGTTTTATTGGTGAAGCAAACTGGAGGAACAGGAGAAAACCACCGACCTGCCGCAAGTCATTGACAAACTTTATCACATTATGTTTAAGTCACTCTACTACTACTCTACTAGAGAGATGTGGGAATATCATGGCTGGATTATACCGTTATTTTCGAATGATTTAATAGCTGTTTAAGTGAGCAGTATTTTAGTTATATTCAGGACTAACATAGTTATTTGCTAACACAGGCGCTCGTGGCACGGACCACCCCCCTTTTTCTAACTTTCTGTTTACAAATATATTTTCAATAAAATTTCTTTATTTCTTTATTACTTCATCTCTTTTTCCTTATTTTAACTTGTTCGTGTCAATATTCATACAATCTTATGTTAACATCAAATTGCATGTGTCGACCCTGTATAGATATTATTAGTATCTAATAGGCCGGGTCGACACATGCAATTTGATGTTAACATAAGATTGTATGAATATTGACACGAACAAGTTAAAATAAGGAAAAAGAGATGAAATAATAAAGAAATAAAAAAATGTTATTGAAAATGTATCTGTAAACAGAAAGTTAGAAAACGGGGGGTGGTCCGTGCCACGAGCGCCTGTGGACGCTTCATTCGGAAGGACCGTCGTGGTCATGATCGTATGGTAGTTGGATTTACAACTACATGTGCAATCAGTGTCTATCACCACTAAAGTTGGGAGTTAAAACCCGTCCATTGTGAGGTGTACTCGATACAACATTATGTGATTAAAGTTTGTCAGTGACTTGCGACAGTTCGGTGTGGTTTTCTCCGTGCACTCGGGTTTTCTCCACCAATAAAACTGACCGCAACGATATAAGTAACAGAAATATTGTTGAAAGTGGCGTTATATACCATAAACCTAAAAAAAAAACCCGCTCCATTCGGATGTATTATACCCGGAGCTAAGAATCTATATCCTATTCTATACCACAGAGATCCTGCAGGGGTCGTTACATTCAATTCACATAATAAATACAATGTAATAGTAGTGTTTTTTGCAGTTGATATACACATTCTGGTATAGGATTGAATCATTGAGTATTATTTAATGTCAAGTGAGCACCCCCTCTCCTTTCGGAGCCACATGGTATGGAAATAGGTATTAAATATGAAACTGTTGTCATGCATGAAATAATAGATAGGTTAATTACAGAAAGTGGGCATCATGGTTGTGTTCGTAAGATAGTTGTATGTACATGTATATATAATTGTGAAATATGTAAAATAGTTGTATGTACATGTATATATAATTGTGAAATATGCGAACTTTTAAACAGTCACGGTGAAAAATTCCACCAATATCAACAAAACGAACAACTACCTCACAACTATATTATTAAACACAAATAAGACCATGACATATGCCAATTGAAATCCATGTTCTGACTTGGTGTAGGCACTAAAATATGGCGGGGTTAAACTAATTAATGGGATATCAACCCTCTCTTGGTAACTGAATCTACAACAGTAATAAAAACAAACAAATGCAATCAAGGCCGAATGTTCATGTCTACATCCAGCATATTCAGTCTACACTCAGCATAAACCAATCAGGTGTAGTTTTTATTTAACATAAACGTATCATAGTGTTGTCCCTCTTCAGAATAAACCAAGCATAATATAACCTACATTCAACATAAACCATGCACAATGTAACCTACATTCAACATAAACCATGCACAATGTAACCTACATTCAACATAAACCATGCACAATGTAACCTACATTCAACATAAACCATGCACAATGTAACCTACATTCAAAATAAACCATGCACAGTGTAGTATACATTCAACATAAACCAAACACAATGTATAGTGTATATTAAACATAAAACAAGCCCACAATGTAACCTACATTCAACATAAACCATGCACAATGTAACCTACATTCAACATAAACCATGCACAATGTAACCTACATTCAACATAAACCATGCACAGTGTAGTATACATTCAACATAAACCATGCACAATGTAACCTACATTCAAAATAAACCATGCACAGTGTAGTATACATTCAACATAAACCAAACACAATGTATAGTGTATATTAAACATAAAACAAGCCCACAATGTAACCTACATTCAACATAAACCATGCACAATGTAACCTACATTCAACATAAACCATGCACAATGTAACCTACATTCAACATAAACCATGCACAATGTAACCTACATTCAACATAAACCATGCACAATGTAACCTACATTCAAAATAAACCATGCACAATGTAACCTACATTCAACATAAACCATGCACAATGTAACCTACATTCAACATAAACCATGCACAATGTAACCTACATTCAACATAAACCATGCACAGTGTAGTATACATTCAACATAAACCATGCACAATGTAACCTACATTCAAAATAAACCATGCACAGTGTAGTATACATTCAACATAAACCAAACACAATGTATAGTGTATATTAAACATAAAACAAGCCCACAATGTAACCTACATTCAACATAAACCATGCACAATGTAACCTACATTCAACATAAACCATGCACAATGTAACCTACATTCAACATAAACCATGCACAATGTAACCTACATTCAACATAAACCATGCACAATGTAACCTACATTCAACATAAACCAAGCATAATATAACCTACATTCAACATAAACCATGCACAATGTAACCTACATTCAACATAAACCATGCACAATGTAACCTACATTCAACATAAACCATGCACAATGTAACCTACATTCAACATAAACCATGCACAATGTAACCTACATTCAACATAAACCATGCACAATGTAACCTACATTCAACATAAACCATGCACAATGTAACCTACATTCAAAATAAACCATGCACAATGTAACCTACATTCAAAATAAACCATGCACAATGTAACCTACATTCAAAATAAACCATGCACAATGTAACCTACATTCAACATAAACCATGCACAATGTAACCTACATTCAACATAAACCATGCACAATGTAACCTACATTCAACATAAACCATGCACAATGTAACCTACATTCAACATAAACCATGCACAATGTAACCTACATTCAACATAAACCATGCACAATGTAACCTACATTCAAAATAAACCATGCACAATGTAACCTACATTCAACATAAACCATGCACAATGTAACCTACATTCAACATAAACCATGCACAATGTAACCTACATTCAACATAAACCATGCACAATGTAACCTACATTCAACATAAACCATGCACAATGTAACCTACATTCAAAATAAACCATGCACAGTGTAGTATACATTCAACATAAACCAAACACAATGTATAGTGTATATTAAACATAAAACAAGCCCACAATGTAACCTACATTCAACATAAACCATGCACAATGTAACCTACATTCAACATAAACCATGCACAATGTAACCTACATTCAACATAAACCATGCACAGTGTAGTATACATTCAACATAAACCATGCACAATGTAACCTACATTCAAAATAAACCATGCACAGTGTAGTATACATTCAACATAAACCAAACACAATGTATAGTGTATATTAAACATAAAACAAGCCCACAATGTAACCTACATTCAACATAAACCATGCACAATGTAACCTACATTCAACATAAACCATGCACAATGTAACCTACATTCAACATAAACCATGCACAATGTAACCTACATTCAACATAAACCATGCACAATGTAACCTACATTCAAAATAAACCATGCACAATGTAACCTACATTCAACATAAACCATGCACAATGTAACCTACATTCAACATAAACCATGCACAATGTAACCTACATTCAACATAAACCATGCACAGTGTAGTATACATTCAACATAAACCATGCACAATGTAACCTACATTCAAAATAAACCATGCACAGTGTAGTATACATTCAACATAAACCAAACACAATGTATAGTGTATATTAAACATAAAACAAGCCCACAATGTAACCTACATTCAACATAAACCATGCACAATGTAACCTACATTCAACATAAACCATGCACAATGTAACCTACATTCAACATAAACCATGCACAATGTAACCTACATTCAACATAAACCATGCACAATGTAACCTACATTCAACATAAACCATGCACAGTGTAGTATACATTCAACATAAACCAAACACAATGTATAGTGTATATTAAACATAAAACAAGCCCACAATGTAACCTACATTCAACATAAACCATGCACAATGTAACCTACATTCAACATAAACCATGCACAATGTAACCTACATTCAACATAAACCAAACACAATGTATAGTGTATATTAAACATAAAACAAGCCCACAATGTAATCTACATTCAGAATAAACAAGTCCACAATGTAATCTACATTCAGAATAAACAAAACACAATGTAATCTACATTCAGAATAAACAAAACACAATGTAATCTACATTTAGAATAAACCAAACACAATGTAATCTATATTCAACATAAAACAAGCACAATGTATAGTGTATATTAAACATAACACAAGCCCACAATGCAATCTACATTCAGAATAAACAAGCCCACAATGTAATCTACATTCAGAATAAACAAGCCCACAATGTAATCTACATTCAGAATAAACAAGTCCACAATGTAATCTACATTCAGAATAAACAAAACACAATGTAATCTACATTCAGAATAAACAAAACACAATGTAATCTACATTCAGAATAAACAAAACACAATGTAATCTACATTCAGAATAAACCAAACACAATGTAATCTATATTCAACATAAAACAAGCACAATGTATAGTGTATATTAAACATAACACAAGCCCACAATGCAATCTACATTCAGAATAAACAAGCCCACAATGTAATCTACATTCAGAATAAACAAGCCCACAATGTAATCTACATTCAGAATAAACAAGTCCACAATGTAATTTACATTCAGAATGAACCAAACACAATGTAATCTACATTCAGAATAAACAAAACACAATGTAATCTACATTCAGAATAAACAAAGCACAATGTAATCTACATTCAGAATGAACCAAACACAATGTAATCTACATTCAGAATAAACCAAACACAATGTAATCTACATTCAGAATGAACCAAACACAATGTAGTCTACATTCAGAATAAACCAAACACAATGTAATCTACATTCAGAATAAAACAAGCACAATGTATAGTGTTGTACATGTATATTAAACATAAAACAAGCCCACAATGTAATCTTATTTTCAACATAAAACTAGCACAATATATACTATATTCAATATAAACCTCTTATATTTCAGTGTACGACAAGATACTTACATCCGGTGTTTATTGCGACCGCGAGGAATATGTGGCGGTCAGAGCAAGTATGGCGAAGGATGGCTTATTGTAGAATAGACATTATTTACTTTGTTTTGTTTGTTATGTTTATGGCAGAGGAAATAGACATTTTTATTTTGTTTCAATTTTTGTTTGCTTTAGTTGTTTTGTTTGTTGTGTTTATGGCGGAGGAAATAGACATTGCTTATTTTGTTTTGATTTTTGTTTGCTTTATTTGTTTTGTTTATGGCGGAGGAAATAGACATTACATATTTTGTTTTGATTTCTGTTTGCTATATTTTGTTTGTTGTGTTTTATTTTGTTTTATTGTTTTAATAAATATATATCATTTATTTTTATTTCTGTTTTTTTTTTTTTAAACTTTACAGTTCATCAACAAAGTAGGAGAAAATTAATAAGCAAAGACGCAACCCCCCAAAAATGCCGCTACTTAGTCCTTAGTTATATTTCATGTCAATTATTCAGAACTCTCTGCCTTCTCCACGGGGGCAGCATTGATGCAGAAAACATTTATATTTTATATCTGTACCTGAGCAAGAGGGAATAATTTGTGATAAGCAAAAATTGAATTCATATGTTTTCAACTAGGATGAACTGTTTTAGATACCTAAAACTTATGTCTCCCCTTAATGTGGCCATCTGTACAACAACCTATCTCGAAAGACAAAAATGTTATGGCCCAGAAAAGAAAACACTATTTAAAAAACCATTATTTGACCTTGAATTCAAAGATCAAGGTCCCACAAAGGTCATTACAGTACGCGACACACCACCTTATGGTCATGCGCCCACATACCAAATATCATTGACCTATCTCGAAAGACAAAAATGTTATGGCCCGGACAAGAAAATACTATTTAAAAAACAATTATTTGACCTTGAGATCAAAGGTCAAGGTCCAACGAAGGTCATTACGGTATGCGACACACCGCCTTATGGTCATGCACCCACATACCAAATATCATTGACCTATCTTGAAAGAAACAATTATTTGACCTTGAGGTCAAAGGTCAAGGTCCCTTGAAGGTCATTACAGTATGCGACACACCACCTTATGGTCATGCACTCGCATACCAAATATCATTGACCTATCTCGAAAGACAAAAATGTTATGGCCCGGACAAGAAAATACTATTTAAAAAACAATTATTTGCCCTTGAGATCAAAGGTCAAGGTCCAACGAAGGTCATTACGGTATGCGACACACCGCCTTATGGTCATGCACCCACATACCAAATATCATTGACCTATCTTGAAAGAAACAATTATTTGACCTTGAGGTCAAAGGTCAAGGTCCCATGAAGGTCATTACAGTACGCGACACACCACCTTATGGTCATGCACTCGCATACCAAATATCATTGACCTATCTCGAAAGACAAAAATGTTATGGCCCGGAAAAGAAAATTCTATTTAAAAAACAATAATTTGACCTTGAGGTCAAAGGTCAAGGTCCAACGAAGGTCATTACGGTATGCGACACACCACCTTATAGTCATGCACCCACATACTAAATATCATTGACCTATCTCGAAAGAAACAATTATTTGACCTCGAGGTCAAAGGTCAAGGTCCCACGAAGGTCATTACGGTACGCGACACACCGCCTTATGGTCATGCACCCACATACCAAATATCATTGACCTATCTTGAAAGAAACAATTATTTGACCTTGAGGTCAAAGGTCAAGGTCCCTTGAAGGTCATTACAGTATGCGACACACCACCTTATGGTCATGCACTCGCATACCAAATATCATTGACCTATCTCGAAAGACAAAAATGTTATGGCCCGGACAAGAAAATACTATTTAAAAAACAATTATTTGCCCTTGAGATCAAAGGTCAAGGTCCAACGAAGGTCATTACGGTATGCGACACACCGCCTTATGGTCATGCACCCACATACCAAATATCATTGACCTATCTTGAAAGAAACAATTATTTGACCTTGAGGTCAAAGGTCAAGGTCCCATGAAGGTCATTACAGTACGCGACACACCACCTTATGGTCATGCACTCGCATACCAAATATCATTGACCTATCTCGAAAGACAAAAATGTTATGGCCCGGAAAAGAAAATTCTATTTAAAAAACAATAATTTGACCTTGAGGTCAAAGGTCAAGGTCCAACGAAGGTCATTACGGTATGCGACACACCACCTTATAGTCATGCACCCACATACTAAATATCATTGACCTATCTCGAAAGAAACAATTATTTGACCTCGAGGTCAAAGGTCAAGGTCCCACGAAGGTCATTACGGTACGCGGACACACCGCCTTATGGTCATGCATCCACATGCGAAATATCATTGACCTATCTCGAAAGACAAAAAAGTTATGATCCGGACAAGATCTGCTGAGAAAAAGCGGAAGAAGCGGAAGTGGAAGAAAAAATCAGACTAAAACAATATGTCTCCCTTCGTTCGAAGGGGAGACATAATTACGAGAAGTATTTTCTGGAGAGACAATTGACGGAGGAAACCGGAGTACCTCGAGAAAACCACTGACCTGCCGCAAATCGCTGATAAACTTTATCACATGATGTATCGAGTACACCTCACCATGAGCGGCACTCGAACTCAAAACTTTAGTGGTGATATGTACTGATTGCACAGGTAGTTGTAAATCCAACAAAAAAAGCAGTAATGTTTATTTCATGGTTCTCTAAAAGCTTGTTTTTGTTGATAGGAAGTACACAAAGAAGCACGAGACCCAACTGTGTCAAAAATGTTGTCTGTTTTTAATCTTCTTTTCTGAAACCACAGAACCAATTTGAACCAAACTTGGTATGAATATTCGTTGGATGGTCCTCTAAAAAATTTAGTTGATCAACAGTACTTAAAAGAAACAAGAGGCCCAAAGGTGACAAATATGTTGTTGTCTCTTTTAAATCTTCCTCTCTGAAACCACTGGGCCAATTGGAACAAATCCTGGTATGAATGTTCATTGGATGGTCCTTTAGACAGTTTGTTGTTTTTCGTTGATCGGAAGTACACAAAAGAAACAAAGATGTCCAAATGTGTAAAAAAAAAGAAGAAGGGTGCTGTCTGTTGTTAATCTCCTTTTTTGAAACCGCAGAGCCAATTACAATCAAACTTGGTGGAATGTTCATTGGATGGTCCTATTGTTGATCATAGGTACACAAAAGAAACAAGAGAGTCAAAGGTGTCAAAAAGGTGTTCGTCTGTTTTTAAAGGTTAGGGTTATGGTGTTTAACGTCACTTTCAACAATATTTCAGTTATATCGTGGCAGTCAGTTTTATTGGCAGAGGAAATCAGAATATCTGGAGAAAACTACCAACCTGTCACAGGTCACTGACAAAATGACATAATGTTGTATCAAGTACACCTCGCCTGAGCAGGATTCCAACTCACAACTTTAGTGGTGATAGGTACTGATTGCACAGGTACTTGTAAATCCAACTACCATGCATATGACCGAGACCACCACGGTTCCTCTATAAAATAGATGAATATCAAGATTCTCTTAGAAAGCTAATGGTATTTTCTGAACTAACAGTTAGTAACTACTAGTATTACCACTGACCCTGTTTTGATACTGGCCATGTCAATGTTATCATTTGTCAAGAGAAAGCCATGGTCTTTTTGAGTTAAGAGTTGAATCTGTCCCGGTTTTTTATTGCTTCTTTTAATATATCATTTGGCTTCTCCATATCCAGATATCAAGAAGATAGATGGGGGATACCATTAACCAGATTACCATGCAACATTTATGTACCTGTCCAAACAAGGATCTATGTCTCCATCCTAACTGTCATTTCTATGTTAAGGTTATTCAAATGCTACTTTCAACAATATTTCAGTTATATTGTGTTCTGGAGAATTTTTTTTTGATGGGTGAAACTTCAATACAAGTACAAATCCCAGAACTACTGAAATATATTACCTGACTTGACAATAAGTGAACATGGCATGTGTTTTGTCAGAAACAGGAACGGCTTACCCTTCACAAGCACCTACGTTCAAAACGTTTTTTTTGGGTGGGGTCCACCGTGCTGCCCATCTTTTTAGTTTTCTGTATTATGTTTTTTTTTTATATTTTACTTGTTTCTGGTGCCCAATGTTGCCTGTGTCTCTTGATTGCCCCTTCTGTTTTCTCTAATGTTTATTCATGAGCTTCATGTTTCATGCTAGATGAGTGGTTCATGTTGTCGTTGGAAATAAGGTTGACTGTAGCAATTCATTTTGTAATACATGATATAAATTTGGTAATAAATAGCATGTGGACGAGTAGTCTAGAGTGCTGGACAAAAAGCTAAGTGTTTGGTGCTGTAGTGTATCAAAGGACTTAGTTCAAATACAGTTGAGGATAAAAAAAAAACCAAACAAAATAGTCAGTTCAAAAATCTAATTCTAACACTGCAGGTTTAATTTCAGACCACATATTAATATACTTTGTATGTTAATTAATTAAAAAACCAAATACACTGCAACATTTATTAATATTTGATAAAAACTTTTCATAAATCATCATTTGGAATGTAGAATTGGCAAATAATACATACAAAATAAACCTTAGTCGTCTCTTTTCTGAAAAAAAGGGGCAGATACCATCATTGATATTATGATAGAATGTTATACATTTATGATATATCTGATTAAAAAGAAATTTTTTTAGTTGTTTCTTTTCTGAAAAAAAGGGGCAGATACCATCATTGATGTTATGATAGAATGTTATACATTTATGATATATCTGTTTAAATTTAATAGCACATCATTCCTTTAATACTACGAAACATTTATCAAATGTATTGATGAATTATTGACCTAGGTTAAATTCTAGTATACCAACAACATTATACATGAACATAAAAGGTTTGGTTTCATTGTTTTGGTGTTTAATGCCACTTTCAACAATATTTCAGTTATATCGTGGCCTGCCACAAGTCACTGACAAACTTTATCACCAAATGTATCGAGTACACCTCACCCGAGTGGGATTCGAACTGAGTTACTCACAAAGTTAGTGGTGAAAGGCACTGATTGCACTTATTATTTTAGATTTTAAACTTTAAAAACATGATTTTATATATATGACCCATCACAACAAATTAGTGATAATGAAAATAATTAAATAGTAAAACATACAATCTTTGGCCTGGAATGTTGAAAAAAAAAATTAAAAAACAAAATTAAATTTGTTATAAATGTATTTTATGTCATGATTATAAATAATGTCAATATTTTGTGTCCAGTTTAACTGACATGGATCATTACATCTATATGTATATTTTTATCGATGGGGTTCATTTTGTACAATGGTTTGCTTTATAGTACTACAGTAAAACCTGTCTAAACCAAACCTACTTCAGACCAACTTTTGTGTTCAGAAAAGACATCTGTTTATGAAGGTGAAATTAAAAAGATTTAATACATTTGGACTTTATTTAAAGTTCAGTTTATACAGGATTCCAGGATCTGGATTTCCAGCATCATATGTCATGGTTTATTTGTGTTCAAGGAGTTAAGATGTGATTGTTCAATTTGCTGATATTGGTAGAATAGTTGACTATCACTGTTTAAACTTTCTTTTCATAATATTCAGGGTTAGGACTAGACAGGTTTTACTGTATAATCAAAGAGTATTTATTATGCATGTCTGTTAACAACCAAAACCTCTAAAATACCACCATTCACTAACATAACAGTAATGCTTAATTATCATAACAGAATACTGCCCTGTACATGTTGTACTGTGGCCATAAATACCTAAAAAAACCCACCTGTTAATGCATCATATTCTAAAACCTGTGAAAAGAAATCACCTGTTGGATGTTTTGTTAAAATCAGAAATAGATAAAGATGTTTATATCAAGCAAGTGAAATTTACAATTAAAGTCAAGCCTACTTTAGTGACCACCTCTAATAAGCAATAACTTGTATTATGTGACATTTAATTTTAATTTCCCTTCACATTTCATTTCACATTAATTACACCTGTATTTAGTGACCATATTTTAATGTTCCATTGGAAGGTCACATAATACAAGTTTGACTGTATAAAAATTGAAACAAGACAACTTGATGTTTGCTTTTCATATTTGTTTAGGCTTATTCACACATACTTTATTTACTTTGTAAGGAACCGATATGTTTTGTGTAAGAAAAATTAAGCCCTGCTTAATCTTATTTACTAAATCAACATATAAAAAACAATACATTCACAACATTAAGTACTCCCTGAATAAAAATGTTTCCAAGGTAGAATTATTGCATCTTTTAAAACCCCAAAACTTTCAAAATTATACTTTCTTTTCACTGATTGACTAAATCAAGATTGGAAAAATAAAGGCAAACATTTCAAATACATTGTCAAGATTTAAAAAAAAAATTCCTTATAAAAATATTATGTATCAAAACACTGAGGCTGTTTTCCTAAACTTCTACATTTCAGAATTACATTATATCTGTTGCAGAATGCATCTATCCCAAATTTATAGACATCTTTATTATTTATCAATGATTGTTTCATATTAATGAGTATTTCATCATAAAAGTTTTTTTTATTATTTGTTGTTCATAATCATAGCTTATGTAAAACAAAAAAATTAAGACTAAAATATGACTAGCTTAAACTTAATAGTTTTCAATTACTTTGGTTTTTTATATATCAACAAATCAAGACAATTTTCAGTCCACAATCTACACATAAAAACGGTTTCTGTTAGTTTGTTGACAAATGCTGTATTTAGACTATCACCAATTCTGTGTTGTTGTCCTTGGTTACCAACTTTACTAGAGAACCATTAGCTGGTCGATCACCTGTCAGCCATTTATCAAATAGCCTGTAAAACATTGAAGTATACACACAGATTTAACATCAAGTGACCATTTTAACATATTACAATAAATTTAAAAGTTGAGAAAACCACATGTGGTATAATGGTTAACTGGCTTGCTTCGAGTGCTGTAGATCTTGGGTTTGAGTCCCGGTCAGATTAATCCAAAGACTATAAAATTGGTATTTATTGATTCTCCACCAAGCATGCAACATTAAGGAGAAGGAGCAAAGACTGGTTGAGTCAGAATCAGAATAATGTGTCCGAGTAGAGTGACATGTCTCTCCGCGGACTGTTGTTTCAGTGAGCTAGCACTATAAAAATCCAACTCAGCGTGTTGGTCTAGTACAAAACGGACCTCATCATCATCTCCTTGAAAATTAACTTGTTCTCGCCATGATATTGCTGCAAAATTGATGAATTGGTGCTAAACAACAATAACTCACTCACTCGAGTGCAGTAGATCGTGGGTTCTAGCCCTGATCGGGTCAAACCAAAGACTATAAAATTGGTATTTGTCACTACTCCATTAAGCACGCAGCAGTAAGGAGAAGGAGCAAAGAGAGGTTGGCTCGGAATCAGGATAATGTGTTTTCCAGTTTTCAGTGAGCTATCACTAAAAAAATCCAACTACCCAGTAAGCATGTTGGTCTAGCACAAAGCTGACATTATTATCATCATTATCGAATGCAACTTGTTCTCACCATGATATAGCTGAAAAATTGCTCATTTGGCATTAAACAAGAATCACTCACTCACTTCAAAGGTGAGACTGAGAAGGGTCTATCATTCAATGTTTGGATTGAAACAGAGAAAAGAAAAGGGGAATTGATAGATTAGAAATATATGTTGAATTACTTAGCTTTTTGAGCAAAAAATACATTTTTGTTCAAAGGACATATTATTTTGTTGACTTACTTTGCGACAAAATCTAATGGTGTCCATGTACTGAAATCTGCCTCAGACATAAACTTTCTATTCATAGGAGTATCTAAAGTTACTCTGAAAAAAAATGGTTCATAAAACAAGAGCTATCTATGTGGATCAACAAACGTATTACAATTTTGAAGTGTATATTGATAATTTAGAAAAGATGATCTTTACTATAAGTAGATATGTGAGTTCGAATGTCAGTGACTTGCAGCAGGATGGTGGCTTTCTCTGCGTACTCCAGTTTCCTCCACCAATAAAACTGACCACCACAAATATTGTTGAAATGGCACTATGCTAAACATCATGCCCTAACCCTAACCCTACAAGTAGATAACAGATTTCTTGTCATGATATATCAGAGCCATGGGAGCAGGACAATAGCCCCATGGACAATTGCCCCCCTAGGATAATTGTCCTCCACAAATTTTTTTCAGTTTTATATTTAGTTTCTGATTACCCCTTTCTGACTCTATGAACTCCATTGCACTACTATGCTTTCACTTCAAAATACACTCCTATTTAAGCCAGTTCTAAGCTTGTACTTAGCTTGCAATCATTTTTTCTCAAAATTCTTTTTAATTATTAACCTTTGTACTTAGCTTTGATCATTGTTTAATCAAATTCCTTTTTATAATTTTTCTTTGAAGACAAATTTTGTAAGGTAATTAAACTTAATTGGAAAATCATTAAACTCTATCTAAAAATAAAATATCTATAAATAATAA
The DNA here is from genome assembly GCA_963680875.1 of Bathymodiolus brooksi. NCBI lineage: Eukaryota > Metazoa > Mollusca > Bivalvia > Mytilida > Modiolidae > Bathymodiolus > Bathymodiolus brooksi. The sequence goes on from OY804577.1 coordinate 51,425,419, forward strand.
GAGAAAGTTATTTTTATCATAGCTTGTCCAAGCTGTATAATCCTTTTGATGATTAATATCACAGGGGCTTGAATCGCTTTCATAGAGATCACACAGCCTATATACCATATATAGCTTGAATCGCTTTCATAGAGGTCACGGGGCCTATATACCATATATACTAACGTTAGTATATATATATATATATATGGTATATAGGCTGTGTGACCTCTATAAAAGTGATTCAAGCCCCTGTGATTAATATACAAAGAAGAAAATCCAACTTAAAAGTAATTTGAATAATTTAATCTGAGGTTATGCATATTTATTTCTCATTTAAAAAATAAATAAAAATATTGGGGAATGGGGGGCAATTGTCCTAGACCCCTGAGTCATATAAAAATGTGTCAGTCAATTTTGGCATATGTAAACAGTAGTATAATTAAAATTAGATGTTTGTTCTACCTTGAAAATGAATAAAAGCTCATATCCCAAATTTAAAGTACACACTGTCTAATTAGAAGAGATGATCCTATCCATTCAGTTAACTGTGTATATAGCATGACGACAGTTTTGAAGGTCGAGACAGACATTAACACTAGTATTTATTGCAGAGAGTGTAACTAGGAAGAGCTGTGATACTTGTGATAGTGCATGTCAAGACCTTCAAATCGAATGCATGTAATTATTTTCATTGGTATTGATACACCACCCAATAAGATCAAAGGAAAAATGTTGAATTTACTGATAATTTAACTTACGGTAAAATTGCTACAGCAGTTGAATTTGTAGGAAGACCACTGTTTTTTCCTGCTAAACTTTTCACTAACTGGTGAATTGCAGCTTTAGCCATACCATAACCCATCATTCCTGTAAAAATGTACTGCATATTTATTTATTTCTTATGTGTAATACCAAACTTAGTCTAGTCTAGTATTACATGATGTTCCTTTAATATGGTGCCCAACCCCCCCAAACACACTAGATTTAACTGAAATGAAATCTAGTCTAGTATACATGTATATATACATGATGTTTGTTCAATAAGGTGCCCCCTCCAAACTAGATTTACCTGAAATGAAATGCAATGAATCCTGAAATCTTGACCTAACCATACCATTGTCTTCATATGAATGCTGAAGTGCAGTTGCACTTGCATACATACACATTGCCAAATATGTTGGTGACTTTCTATAAAATTATTACATTATAAAATATTCCCACATATGGATACAAAAATGAAGGGTTAGGAGTTTAATGCCATTTTCTACAATATTTCAGTTATATCGTGGCGGTCAGCTTTATCGGTGGAGGAAACAGGAAGTACCCTGAAAAAACCAACAACAAGTCGTAAGTAGGGGTGAAACGATACACTTTTTCCACAAGCGATACGTATCGCGATATTTGATATGAATTAAGATACGTATCACGATACGTTTTATAGGAAATTGTAACTATTCCTCGAGTCCATGCTGGTCGACATGGGCGCTGCCATGTTTTTTTTTTATATGAGGTCGCTTACGTACTAGCAGAAATTATAAATATTTGATATTTGATTAATTAATTTTAAAAGCATAAATTAATCGATTCACTTTTCTCAAAATATTAATTAAATGATCACCAAAAGAAGAAAACAGAAGTTCAACACTACTTTTTTTTCAAAAAATGAGCATCATATCGCTTGTATCGTAAGCAGCCTCCACGTATCGTGAACCGAACCGTCCCCAAAATAATTGTGATTTCGGTACATACGGTGAATCGTTTCCCCCTTAGTCGTAAGTCAAAATTTTTCACATAATATTGTATCGAGTACACCTCACCATGATAGGGATTCAAACTCACAACTGTAGTGGTGATAGGTACTGATTGTATAGGTAGTCGTAAATCCAACTAAAATACGATCACAACCATGACGGCCCAAGCAGCAGTTAAAAATAAATCAGTATAATATTATTAAGAAAACAATAGTTTTTTTATGTTCTGTGTAGTCTTAGATTCTCACCTGCAGTACCCTCTACAGCAGGTGCTGCTCCAGGGAGGGTAATAAGACCTCCTTCTTTCAAATGTTTGGCAGCCACAGCAGCAGAGATACCAGATGTCCATACACTCTGCTTCCACATCATGTCAGCATTTTTCACAAATTCTGAAAACAGAAAAACAACTCCTATTTTGCTTCAACAAGAGGTTTGACAACAGCATTGTCAACCTCGACAATCCGTAGTTGATTCAATGCAAGTGTGACAATGTATTGTCAACCTCGACAAACACTCTGATTTTTAAAATAATTTTCTGACAATGTAAGTACATTTTTTTGTATATTATGTTTATCCTGCAATGTCAAAAGGTCAATCACAACTGAAAAATTTACTGAAAAGAACAGAAAAAAAGTCTCATTCTAATTGTTTTCAAGAGTGTTTTCTTTCATATCCACACTATACTGTTACTGTTTATAACTGTTAGATCTAAAAAATAAGTTAATAATAAAACAGCAATTATTAAGATAACTCAAAATCTACACAAATAAGGTACCAGGAAACTGTTATTTGTATACTACATTTTGTATATGTAAAGCAAATAGTTGTATTGTACAGCAAATGTACTTTTTTTTTTGTCTGGCTTGTCTGTATCTTCTGTATATTGAAACAGTTACGGCCATCTCATTAAGGAGAACATCAATAATTGTCAACTTGAGAATGGATATTTTTTTCTGGCAGTCTTTGCCTTAATTTTTTTCATCTACTTGCCCGAAAGCCAAATTTAGAAAAATTTATTCAAATAAATTCTTTTATAATTTTACTTGTCCGAATCCAGTTTTACTTGTCCTGGGTTTCGGGCAAGTGGGTTAGCACGAAGACTGCCTGGGCTAAAGCTCTCATGGAAAACAACCAATCTCTGGTTGACAATTATTGATTTTCATCTCCTAAGAAGGCTGTAATTGTATATTATTTCTACAATTATAAAACAAAACATACAAGTTTTGAAAATCTTTGTGCAGTTTCTGTATAATAAAACAGTTATTACTTTCATATGAGGTGAACATCAAGTTTGTCAACACACGAGAGGTTGTTTTCCCTTAGGGCCTTCATCAATGTGAATAACTCATACCCAAAAATGAGTGTGAAACGGCACTAGACCTGCAGTTGAGTGGTACTCTTTACTTCTGTTGATAAACACTACCCACAATGATTTCTCTGAGGGAAATCAACCACCCTCTTATTGACAACTTTTGATAAAGGCAATAATTGTACATCGTCATCTTCAGTGTCAAAATCAAATGATTTAAATAATGAAATGCTACAAGTACTTAAATGTAGTAAGAAAGGATATGACTGTAAATGAACATGAGAGACTATCCAACATTACACATAGACACAAATTAAAGTAAAGGAACATTGCTTTTATTGCTGTTCTACATTTCAGTCACAGTAGGGCCTTCATCAATGTGAATAACTCATACCCAAAAATGAGTGTGAAACGGCACTTGACCTGCAGTTGAGTGGTACTCTTTACTTCTGTTGATAAACACTACATCTGAGTGCCATTGTCATTCTAAAGTTACCTTTGGAAGCAGCATTTCCACCAGCCCAGCCACCAGCTACACACAGCACTGCATCCAACTTATCACTACCCACAATGCTTTCTACATCTCTGCACACTTCCTCTTCCTGTTTTGTCCAGGAGTCACATGGTTTTACAATGACATTGGCGTCAGCCTGTTCATTGGGCATCAAGTCAATAGAGCCAACCCACTGAAATAAAATTTATTTTTTCAGATTTATTTGTTAATTAAATGTTTCTTTTCCATTACTTTATACAATTGCAAGTTTTCACCAATCAGTATTCTAGCTAGGATTTGAAAATAGAAGGGGAACAAGAACAGGCCACTTCAGCATGCTTTGTTGTTGTTGAATACAATAATAGGATATTTAGACAGACTATTGCTATTGTTCATATTGTTACCATGGATATCATAATACTTCAAATAAGAAATGAAATTTACTTATGATGTTTCATAACTTTGACACTAATTACTTGGCTTGGGTGTAACTGTTTAATTAATAATTGCATAAGGACACTCTGAAATTATGAATAGGGACAGAGTGGTGTTCAGAGGAGTAGAGGAGTACTTTATTTTGCTACATCCCTCCATTTCCTTCTAGCAAGGACACTGCCTATAGAAAGGCAAAGGTTTTTGTTAGTGGTGGTGGTGGAAAGTTGGAGCTCCTGCAGCAGTCTTCACACTTAACTTTTTACCTTACAAGCCCACCAGGCCTGTAAGTTCAAATATTTACAGGCCCACCATCAATTCTACAGGCCCGAATTTGAAAACTACATTAATGACCATTAATTCAAACCACCAAAACATGATGATGTACCAAATATTATGTGGACATGTCAATTATGCATTAGGTAAGACCAGAATGCAAGTAAAAAACACAAAAAGACACTTTATTTTGGATTCATGTTTATATTAATCTCCTGAAAATTCTAAAATCATATTGTCAATAGCATCCTCAGTATATTCCATATCATCACTGTCCACCTCCTCCTCATCATCATCATCATCACAACCAATATTGTTATAAGACTCTTATAATAAAAACTTGTGATGTCATCATTGCGTGAGACATATAATTTTACCCCCTTTTTTTTAAATATCACTATGCTTTGAATTAATACCACACAAAATGCAAAAAGTCGTATTTGTGTAGCCTTCAGCAGAAGAAATATGTACAGTACATGTGTATATGCCAATTTGCTCAACGGTCCAACTATATATAGAAAGCTAGGCAATGCAAATATAGCACGAACGTACAGATCCCTCCAAGTGTATCAACGATTAAACACTCAGGTCGGACAGAGAGTTTTGTCGGACTTCACACCGACAAATGTCCGACCAAATTGTCCGACAAATGTCCGACCAAATCCTCCCAGGTCGGAGTGAGAGTCTCCACTCTCAGATAGTTAAACTGTAAACAGGAAACGTCCCCAAATTCTGCTAACCAATAAATTTGTGCATAAAGAAACATGCGTATCATAGTAAAGCTGAAGTAAATGAGTGATATACAGTGGTACGGAAAGTATAGATATGTTAACGGCTGTCACGGGCGATATATACAACCAGAGGCTCTCAAGAGCCTGTATCGTTCACCTGGTAATAAAAAAAACCAATTGGTCCTATGTAAAAACTATGTCCTGTGTCATCTTGGAATTACGATCAACATAAAAAACACAAAGTTTGTAAAGGACCTTCCAATGATTGATGCACAGTTTAGGTTCAATCAGTGCAATAGCTTCAGAGAAGAATATATTTCTGTATTTTCCCCATATGGTTCTGTGTTAATACTATGACCTGTGGTGGCAGCCATCTTGGATTTCCGAACGGCATAAAAAACAGGACCTTCCAATGATCATTCCTGGGCAGTTTGGTTTCAGAGAAGAAGCTTTTGAAACATTTTTCCCATAGGGTCCAATGTTAAACTAAATCCTGCCGTAGCCGCCATTTTGAATTTCATATCAGAATAAAAAACGTATATTTTGTAGAGGACCATTCAATGAACATTCATGCACAGTTTGGCTTTAATCATATTTGTAGTTTCTGAGAAGAAGGCATTTGAACATTTTCCCATAGGGTCCAATGTTAATCTATGTCCTGCGGTGGTGGCCATCTTGGATTTCCGATCGGCATAAAAAACACACACCTTGTAGAGGACCTTCCAATGATCATTCCTGGGCAGTTTGGTTTCAATTATCCAAGTGGTTTCAGAGAAGAAGCGTTTTGAAACATTTTTTCCATAGGGTCCAATGTTAAACTAAGTCCTGCCGTAGCCGCCATTTTGAATTTCATATCGGAACAAAAAACGTAAAGTTTGTAGAGGACCATCCAATGTACACACATATGGACAGTTTGGCTTTAATCATATTTGTAGTTTCTGAGAAGAAGGCATTTGAATATTTTCCCATAGGGTCCAATGTTAATCTATGTCCTGCGGTGGTGGCCATCTTGGATTTCCGATCGGCATAAAAAAACAGAAACTTTGTAGAGGACCTTCCAATGATCATTCCTGGGCAGTTTAGATTCAACTGTCCAAGTGGTTTCAGAGAAGAAGCGTTTTGAAACATTTTTCCCATAGGGTCCAATGTTAAACTAAGTCCTGCCGTAGCCGCCATTTTGAATTTCATATCGGAACAAAAAACCTAACGTTTGTAGAGGACCATCCAATGAACATTCATGTACAGTTTGGCTTTAATAATATTTGTAGTTTCTGAGAAGAAGGCATTTGAACATTTTCCCATAGGGTCCAATGTTAATCTATGTATTGTGGTGGCGGCCATCTTGGATTTCCGATCGGCATAAAAAACATAAAATTTGTAGAGGACCTTCCAATGATCATTCCTGGACAGTTTGGTTTCAACTGTTCTAGTGGTTTCAGAGAAAAAGCGTTTTCAAACATTTCCCCCATAGGGTCCAATGTTAAACTAAGTCCTGCCGTAGCCGCCATTTTGAATTTCATATCGGAACAAAAAACGTAAAGTTTGTAGAGGACCATCTAATGAACATTCTTGTACAGTTTGGCTTTAATCATATTTGTAGTTTCTGAGAAGAAGGCATTTGAACATTTTCCCATAGGGTCCAATGTTAATCTATGTCCTGCGGTGGTGGCCATCTTGGATTTCCGATCGGCATAAAAAACACACACCTTGTAGAGGACCTTCCAATGATCATTCCTGGGCAGTTTGGTTTCAATTATCCAAGTGGTTTCAGAGAAGAAGCGTTTTGAAACATTTTTCCCATAGGGTCCAATGTTAAACTAAGTCCTGCCGTAGCCGCCATTTTGAATTTTATATCGGAACAAAAAACGCAAAGTTTGTAGAGGACCATCTAATGAACATTCATGTACAGTTTGGCTTTAATCATATTTGTAGTTTCTGAGTAGAAGGCATTTGAATATTTTCCCATAGGGTCCAATGTTAATCTATGTCCTGCGGTGGCGGCCATCTTGGATTTCTGACCGGCATAAAAAACGGAAAATTTGTAGAGGACCTTCCAATGATCATTCCTGGGCAGTTTGGTTTCAACTGTCCAAGTGGTTTCAGAGAAGAAGCATTTTGAAACATTTTTCCCATAGGGTCCAATGTTAAACTAAGTTCTGCCGTAGCCGCCATTTTGAATTTCATATCGGAACAAAAAACCTTAAGATTGTAGAGGACCATCCAATGAACATTCATGTACAGTTTGGCTTTAATCATATTTGTAGTTTCTGAGAAGAAGGCATTTGAACATTTTCCCATAGGGTCCAATGTTAATCTATGTATTGCGGTGGCGGCCATCTTGGATTTCCGATCAGCATAAAAAACATAAAATTTCTAGAGGACCTTCCAATGATCATTCCTAGGCAGTTTGGTTTCAATTATCCAAGTGGTTTCAGAGAAGAAGCGTTTTGAAACATTTTTCCCATAGGGTTGAATGTTAAACTAAGTCCTGCCGTAGCCGCCATTTTGAATTTCATACCAGAACAAAAAACGTAAAGTTTGTAGAGGACCATCTAATGAACATTCATGTACAGTTTGGCTTTAATCATATTTGTAGTTTCTGAGTAGAAGGCATTTGAATATTTTCCCATAGGGTCCAATGTTAATCTATGTTCTGCGGTGGCGGCCATCTTGGATTTCCGACCGGCATAAAAAACAGAAAATTTGTAGAGGACCTTCCAATGATCATTCCTGGGCAGTTTGGTTTCAACTGTCCAAGTGGTTTCAGAGAAGAAGCATTTTGAAACATTTTTCCCATAGGGTCCAATGTTAAACTAAGTCCTGCCGTAGCCGCCATTTTGAATTTCATATCGGAACAAAAAACGTACAGTTTGTAGAGGACCATCCAATGAACATTCATGTACAGTTTGGCTTTAATAATATTTGTAGTTTCTGAGAAGAAGTCATTTGAACATTTTCCCATAGGGTCCAATGTTAATCTATGTCCTGCGGTGGCGGCCATCTTGGATTTCTGACCGGCATAAAAAACATAAAATTTGTAGAGGACCTTCCAATGATTATGCCTGGGCAGTTTGGTTTCAACTGTCCAAGTGGTTTCAGAGAAGAAGCATTTTGAAACATTTTTCCCATAGGGTCCAATGTTAAACTAAGTCCTGCCGTAGCCGCCATTTTTAATTTCATATCGGAACAAAAAACCTTAAGATTGTAGAGGACCATCCAATGAACATTCATGTACAGTTTGGCTTTAATCATATTTGTAGTTTCTGAGAAGAAGGCATTTGAACATTTTCCCATAGGGTCCAATGTTAATCTATGTCCTGCGATGGCGGCCATCTTGGATTTCCGATCGGCATAAAAAACAGTAACTTGGTAAAGGACATTCCAATGATCATTCCTTTACAGTTTGGGTTCAGTCAGTTCATTAGTTTCGGAGAAGAAGATCTTTGAAATTTCAGCCAATCAGAGCATATTATTGGCCCTGGCAGCCATATTGAATATCCGACTGGAACGAAAAACAGTAACTTTGTAGAGGACCATCCAAGGAACATTCCTGCTAAGTTCGGTTCCAATCGGCCAAGTGGTTTCGGAGAAGAAGCTTGAAATGTGAAAAGTTTACAGACGACAGACGACAGACGACAGACGACAGACGACGGACGCCAAGTGATGGCAATAGTTCACATGGACCTTTGGTCCAGGTGAACTAATAATATCCATGAATAAAATGTATTAACATGCAGTACCCATGTTTTAAGTGCACTAGAAGTGAATATTAATATGTCCCTATGTACTCGCGACAATCGATGCCAAGGCCCTTTCACTTGCTGCAGACAGTTGCCGGTTTACGATATCGGGTGCGTTTGCCAAATGTAGGGCGAACGAACCCGGGTAAATAATTCTAATTTATACATTTATTTCTTTAAAGGCAAATTTGGATTAAAATTATTTAGTAAAATTTAAGTTTTATTTTGTTCATGGCGAATGGGTCATAAATCCGTAAATCCCGTTTTTTTTCTTCTTGAAAATTGGCAGTCTGCGGAGTCCTGATATAGGTGAAATAATATTTTATTAGTGTATTCTACGTTTTTCTTTTTTTACTGTTTACCTGTCAAAACATCACCCATCTCAGCATGTTGTCGCATCGTGCATTCATGATATACAAATACACCTATCACAGGTGTGAAAAAAAACGTTGCTCAAGACTCTTTTTACTAAGACTTATAAACATAGATAACTATTCTACGTTTTCGATTTTCAAGCCGTCTTCCAATTTATTTGTACTTAAAAAATAAATTTATATCTTTTTTTCTTATATATGTGTATAAATATCTTAATAAAATAAATACATTTACGGTGAGAAATTATTATACGTCATGATATCGTTATTTAGGTAAATACTTATTAGACAGATTTTTTTTTAAAACCATTTTTGTCTTTTTAATTGATAACTGCCCCAAGCTAAATAAATGAAATGTGACTTAATGTGTTAATTATATAAATCCTTGCCTTCTATAAATTTTAATTTCTTATCTAATTCTTATTCTTATTTAACAATATGGTCAGGTTGTTATTTTCATTGAATGGCTTCACAGTAGGGGCTCTTCCTGTATGTTTTGTCTTTTTAATTGATAACTGACCCAAGCTAAATAAATGAAATGTGACTTAATGTGTTAATTATATAAATCCTTGCCTTCTATAAATTTTAATTTCTTATCTAATTCTTATTCTTATTTAACAATATGGTCAGGTTGTTATTTTCATTGAATGGCTTCACAGTAGGGGCTCTTCCTGTATATTGGTTACATCCTGTATATTGGTTACATCCTGTATATTGATTACATCCTGTATATTACAACTGACTGCTAATACATGACAAAGGCAAATTTGGATTAAAATTATTTAGTAAAATTTAAGTTTTATTTTGTTCATGGCGAATGGGTCATAAATCCGTAAATCCCGTTTTTTTTCTTCTTGAAAATTGGCAGTCTGCGGAGTCCTGATATAGGTGAAATAATATTTTATTAGTGTATTCTACGTTTTTTTTTTTACAGTTTACCTGTTAAAACATCACCCATCTCAGCATGTTGTCGCATCGTGCTTTCATGATATACAAATACACCTATCACAGGTGTGAAAAAAACGTTGCTCAAGACTCTTTTTACTAAGACTTATAAACATAGATAACTATTCTACGTTTTCGATTTTCAAGCCGTCTTCCAATTTATTTGTACTTAAAAAATAAATTTATATCTTTTTTTTCTTATATATGTGTATAAATTTCTTAATAAAATAAATACATTTACGGTGAGAAATTATTATACGTCATGATATCGTTATTTAGGTAAATACTTATTAGACAGATTTTTTTTAAAACCATTTTTGTCTTTTTAATTGATAACTGACCCAAGCTAAATAAATGAAATGTGACTTAATGTGTTAATTATATAAATCCTTGCCTTCTATAAATTTTAATTTCTTATCTAATTCTTATTCTTATTTAACAATATGGTCAGGTTGTTATTTTCATTGAATGGCTTCACAGTAGGGGCTCTTCCTGTATATTGGTTACATCCTGTATATTACAACTGACTGCTAATGCATGACAAACAATTTTAATCAGCCATCATTATCATGAAATACATTTTTTAATCTTTATTTTGATGATGGCACCTAATTCCAATCACCTAATCCAAATTAGTATAGTAGAGGAGTACCGTATTTTTCGGACGATAAATCTAGATAAAAATGACGATTTTGTTCACAGTACAAAAAATGTATACCTTTATTTTGCTGTAGGTTTATTTCTGAATAAAGCAATAAAAGTATACTAACAGGGGGGTGCAATTCTGGGGATAAAATATTCAACATTCGAAAAAATCAATATTCAATGATGGAAGTGTTATCGAAAATCAGTTCAATATTGTATTTTATAATAAAATATATACTATAAAAAATGTATCTTGTTGAAAAAAATCACAGGGTGGATCGATTTACAATATAAAATTATTATCACAAAATATCTAAATATAGCTATAGCTTTCCATCAAACACGAGCATGCGCACGTGATTGTAGTTAAAAATGGCGGTTGCAATACATCTCACAGTGAACGTGTAGAACAAGCTTTTTATACTAAATATACTGGAAAATAATTTATATCAATTTCGTTACTTAATCGATATTTTATTGCAATAATTTATATGAGGCTATGGGTGTTTAAACGTCACTTTTCAACAATATTTCAGTTATATATTGACCTTTGAGCTACCTTTCCTGGCGCGAATATGTTGCAAGGTAGAAATACACTAGGGTATTTACGTAACCGGACATTCTACATACCGGAAAGAAAGTACGCTTACAAATATGCATCGATCACAAAATGTTTGACATGTTCACCTCGAGAAATGTAAAAAAACATCTTTAAATATCCACTCTCACGTCGGACTTGGAGAGTGTTGACTCAAATTAAATTTACTTCAATGATTGCAAATGTACCTACAAACAAATAGTAATAAATAACAACAACATTAAATAGAATTAATTATAATTGTTCTCTCACTGGCACCTGGAAATTTGTGTCGACAAGATATTCCTTCCACTATTGACACCTGTAACCTGAGCTAATTAATTCATATCAAGCTGGCTGTAATACCTAGTCCAATACACATATTGCCGTCACAGATGAACAAGTATAGGGACTTGAAATATTTGTAAACGGAATATTGTGTAACTTTAGCCGGTGATTTTTGCATCCGTTATTTCACCTTTATATGGATATCACACTCCGAAAGAATTATTTCTTATTCATTCATGTACACAGCCGTACCGGCCTCATTGACTGTTTTAAGTGACAACAGATTATTTTTTTTTAAATCGTCAGTGATTTCTCCAAACAAACAAAGTCAAAACGCAAACTTAAGTCGAGTTTTTACTCAAATTTAATTTGGTTTGTTAAGAAAACTTTTTTCGAGAAATCCAAGCCAGGGCTGGACTCGGCGTATATAATTTTAAAGTTTAGATTTCGGAAAAGTTACGATATTTCTAGCATTCCGATTGTAATCGTAAAATTTAAATGTACTAGAAAGATCTATTAAAATTAAACAGATTAAAGAAACACAAACGGTGTAACTCGAAATTATTGTACAATTCTTTGATTATGAGGTGCTCCTATGCATCGAACGACTGTTGTGCCCGAGCGTGACAAATATTGACCTTGGAGCTACCTTTCCTGGCGCGAATATGGTGCAAGGTAAAAATACATTAGGGTATTTACGTACCCGCACATTCTATAGACCGGAAAGAAAGTACGCTTACAAATACGCATCGATCACAAAATGTTTAACATATTCACCTCGAGAAATGTAAAAAAAAAATCTTTTAATATCCACTCTCACGTCCGACCAAGACCAAAATGTCCGACCGAGACCAAAATGTCCGACCAAATAGTCGGACTTAAGAGAGTGTTGACTCTCAAATTTGTCGGACATTTGTCGGACATTTTGGGAGGAATATGTCGGACCTGAGAGTTTGATCGTTGATACACTTGGAGTGTACTGTATATTGACACTCGCTACCGGATGTTTCATCCTATAACCAAAACGAACCATAACAAAAACGGACTATTGAAATAAAAAATGTAAATTTCTTGAATAAATATGATATTTTATGAATTATTTCTATGATTTTATATGTATTTAATTATTTGTATTAATTTGTTTAGTGTGTTTTAATTATAAACATATGTTCGTAAGAGGGAGAGGCGTTAATTATCGAAAATAACAAATCAAGGAAATTAAAATAATTTAAATCGAAGCTTGAAACTGCGCTTTGGTTTGTAGAGTCATATGGCCTTGTACCCCAGTACTTAAAATTAGAAAGTACTGATGGGCAGACTGTTAAAGTCGATTTCAATCCGTCGTCCAGCAAATCTTCATACCAAGATTTGTCTGAAGAAGAAAGACAAAAAATTAAAGATTTGTTATTTATTTTGGAAAAATTTAATGTTAGCGAGAGCACTAAAAGGGAACTGACAGTATTTTGTGATGGGCTACCACGAACATGTCTGGTTTCATCAATGCCAGGAAGATATTAACAGTTTATATCATTTTGAAAGAATTTTGGGAAATATCATTGGCGCATATGTTACATCACATTTTCATAAATTATATAAAGTTTCCCCTTTTGCGCCCAAATTAAACTTTTAACTTCTATCAGTTCCATTCTCTTAAATCAACCTCCAATGGACAAATGATGGATCAAAAGTTTGTGTATGTAGTGCATTGGAAATGCGTTCTGTCATGTGCATAAGTTATTGTTTGCATGATTGACAGACACTATTCATCATATCGTTTTCTAGCTTCTGAACTGTCGATCGAGAAAAAAAATATATTCTAGACAGGCAGCAAATAGCCAGTCAATGGGGTTTGCAATTAATATTTCGCATGCACAATAGCGACCCCACACCACAAGGTGTGGAAAATAGAAATATTATTCTGTGGCTTAAATGCGTATTAACTGCATTACATGTAAACTGTATGATTCTGTTTGATAAAGTCCTTTAACTAGAACAGGAAAAAAATGTACACTTGAGTGAAATAGTCTTGTAATAAAAGATCGTGAACGTGATATAAAAGTTGGAAAGAATGTCAAGGTATATTTTAAATGAGGTTGAAACAAAACACCATTTGATATTAATTCGGTTGTATTTCATTTTGACGATTTTAATTACGGAAGATGATCACAACCATATTGTTTTTGATTGGATTAAAATTATAGCTGTATAATAACCTATTATTATTAGAATCCTAACATGACTGCGAATTTGGCATAAATAAAATAACAAATGGCTTCCTCTAGGAAAACGCCGACTTTATGTGAAAGGGACACCAGACAGCTATGATGAACAATTTTAATACATCCCTTAGCGCGGGATGTAAAGGACACACTCCTTACACGTAAAAGACAACTTACAGCAGATTCTGATAGCAACAGTTTATTAGGAGTGTTGTTGTTGTTGTTTTATCGACATCTGAGGTGGGGTCGATTTTGGCCCTCATAGCTCCCAGTCCTTTGCAAAAAAAAAACCCATTGCAAGCACATTTTTAGTCAAATCATACAATTAATTGTTACCCTCTTAATTACAATTATGATTAATTTGATTTTTATTTGATTAAAAGTTAATTAATTTTAAAGAATTTGGTTTTAATTTACAAAGATTATTAAACCCTCAATGCTTTAATCATAGTTTCCCCCAAAGAATATGGGCTTGGGTTGATAAAAAGAAAAAATAGTAATTAAGATATAATTAACCGATTGCAGTACATGGAATTTTGATAAATTCCATCACAAAAACGAGTAAATTTCTTTGATCTTTGGTTCATAGACAATAAAAGAACATGGAGTTTGTTTTCATTCATTATCATTCTCACAATGGGGACAGACCACTGTGCAGATTGCTCCAGAAAAGTAAATTCAAGACAACACACACTTACACAATCACCTGATAATCAAATCATTTAATCTAATTAAAAGTGATTTGGGTGTCATAAACCAATTAAAACACCAATAATTACTTGGCTTCACTAAGTTATCTGTACTAATTTGATTTATTCATAAATCTAGAAAGTAATTATCACAAATAAGATAAGGTTAAAATAAACAATCAAAGCACACTAAAAAAAAAAAAAACTTAATAAAGATTCTTGCAATACATATTTTTTTCTGGTAGTCCATTTTGGTTATGGTCCGTTTAGGTTATGGGATGAAACATCATGTAGTGTTGACACTGACAGTCATAAACTGAAGCAACTTAAAGTAAAGATTGTAATTATTATTTGTCAGACCTCAAATCAGAGTGCAACAATGGAACAAAACTACTGTAGTTCAAAGTCTATTTTCTAACTGCAGAGGTATTAACCCTTAACGTAGACACAGGTCTGTCAGCAACAGTTCTATAAATAGATCGCAATTAATAAAAAAAATACCGATCGGATTTGGAAGCGGATCGAAAATAATCTGAAGTGTCTCCGTGCACTTCAACGAATTTTGAATGACCAACCTTCTCAAATATGAATATATTATATACGAGAACTCAGACTTTATGTCACAAGATTGAGAAAAAAATTAATCAAAAGTTTGTTTGGTTAAAAGTAACTTCGATCAACATTTCCCGTAGCACAGTGTCTGATTGCGCCCCATTTCTCGTGGTGCCATTTTTATTTGATATTGAACGAAATTAAAGTTTCTTTAAACCGAAATGGATTACTTTTCAAGAAAGTCACTTTCAAAATACTTAATGAATAACATAGAATTCAATAAACACGATGTCGATATTTTCATAAATGGCACGTGGCAAAAATACGCGGGCAACATAGAGCGACTCTTCAAAATTACAAGGCTACTTGAACTTCGCTTTTGACCAACGAGAAATCGAAGTCAATCTTCACAACGCAACTACTTCGCCCTCTAACGTGAGTCCTGCTTCTTGTCCTTTTTTAAAACCTACATGATGGGAAAAAGATCGACCAATCAAATTGCAAAAAACAGACACACCTAAATCTATTTCGAATATCGGAAATTCTTAAAAGGCCTACCCATTTTTTGCATTGACTCGACAGCAACTGAAAACGGAGAACAATAAACTAAATATCTACACACAATATCTTATGAAATCAACTTTTGAAACTATATGACTTTTTTTTCACAGGCCCGTCGGACTTGTGGAACTACTCATTTTATACGCCCGTGTACAATTTTACACGCCACGGGCTTCGGACTACCGCCTTATTTCGAAGACTGCTGCAGGAAACCATTGAGTCAGTAAATACATAATTAAGTCATTAAAGGTCCAGGTCAACCACAACTCACAGTAAACTGGACATCCTACTTTTAATGTTTATCATTCAATTATTCAATTAAAAAGTGAGCGATCATGTATTTGTGTGCTAGGGTTATAGATTTTACCCCTTTATACGATTTTAATATTGGATTTTGGAACTGTTTCAGAACTGTTTCGACTGTGTGGCATTTTTTGTTTTTCATTTTATCACAAGTAAACTTAAGGACAAAGGACAAGGACAAATAATGTAGTGGAATACATATTTTGAGATGCCTTCTTGTAACTGCTACCGTATACTGGTTTATATCTCAATGAAGTGACATCCTGCACATATTGTGCCGTGTCCGAAATTCGATAAGAACCTAACTTCGATAGGTCAGTATTTTTAGTGTCGCATTCGGATACTGATGACGTCATCACCCAGAACTTTTCGGTATAGAACTACCTAGTGTTGACGTCTACCACAAGTAAACAAAAATCGAGAAAATGACTTTTATAGATGCGAGTAACTTATTTTATTCATCCCAGACTAGAAAAACTATGTTTTCACTAATACCATTTTGATTTGACCGAAAAAAGTTGATTTACCTCATGAAAACTTAATTAGAATCCACTGAACTGTCCATTAAAAAAAATCTCGAATTTTATCAACTACAATCAAAAGTCATCTTGAAGCTTCATAACATATTTCATTTTTCTACATTTCTAACAGTTTGAAATTTTTGAGCAGAAAAAAATTATTTGAAAAAAATATATACCCTGGTACTCCACAGCATCTTCGAACTTGGTGATTAGGGTTACAAATTATTTCTACATAGTCATTATTATATAAAACTGTTCAGTTTATTTCAGAATATTAAATACCTATCTTTAACATTCTAAGACAGTTTCTTATTATTTTTCAGATTTTTTCCATTCAGAGAGGAACATACCAACAGTATGATCACCAAGCCTTGGACAATGCCTATGCAGCAATTAAGAAACTGCTAAAAAGAAGAACAAACTAAATGGAAGTAAGACAAAAAATTGTAAATCGAAATCGAATAAGAAACAGTCCAATAATGAACAACAGCCTGGGCCTTCAAAAGAAAACACCAGTCATTAACTTTGATAACTGTGATATATCCGATGAAGACGTCAGCATTCGCGACGAGGAGAAGTGTTGTGTTTGTGGTGACTTTGAACCAAAGGCTTTGCGAGATAAACCTTACATTGAATTTGTGAAGTGGGCATAATGTGTTGTCTGTTGTCATTGGGTTCATCTCTCTTATTTGTGTGCCGGAAAAAGTGGTTAGAAAAGACATGAAAGTTGTATGTCCGCATTGTAAACAACAATGAAAACTTCGAAATATTGTGTTGTATTTTTTAATTTCTTGTTGATTGTTTAATATAGATAATTATCTCAATTGTATTCTTTATTCTAATCACCAGTTACACACATCATTAAAATCACAGCAAAATCACATAAAAAACTGGTAAATATGCCCTCCATACGTATTTAGGGTTGAAATTATCTCCCCCTATCGAAATTAGGATACACCATTTTCTTTCAGGTAAAAACAACAACACACTTCATAAGATTGACACCAGTCAAACTGTTTATCAGAAGTTTCTTCTTTTTTGTACAGTTAAACAACTATATTAGTAATTTAAGTTTATTAAAGTATTTCATACAAAAAATCTACGTGAAGCGTGACATAAGCCAACAAGTTGTTACGTTATCGAAATTCGGTAACGCCAGGATATAATACTGTATAAGGCAGGTCATCATTCAAACAAATTATTTGGACTCCTAAATTCTGCATGCATTATGTATCATATTTGTTTATAACTGGTTATGATTTTCTTACTTACATGTAAAATAAAAGTTTAATAAACTTATCAAAAGATAATGGCACTTCAAATGAAAATCAGAAGGTCTGAGTGTGCAGCTAATACCCAATGCAAAAGTCTAATGTCAATAATGAAAGGTCACAGACCTCAAACCTACATAATTTTGCATCCTTGATTGTTGAAAGTGGCAAAAAACATAAACCTAACCCTAATTTGATTTTCTTCAAATCAAATCTGTCAGATTTATATTATTTTCTATAAAATACTAGAATTAAAATTTTCCATTGCAATCAAGGTTAAATCCAGAGGATATCTGCTAATACCTTATTCCTTAATGACCTTATTATGTGAGCGAAGCGAGCTCTTTATGGTAAAAAATGTGTACCTAGGATTTTTTGACAAATTTAATCTTCTTCAATCTTCACACACTGATGGATATATTTTTTTTCTGCACATTGTACAGTAAACACGTTCCGTGTAACACACTTACACACTCTACTAATAAAGATCTTCTTAACATAAAGCACAAAGGTGGTACTAAATCTCGTACCCTCTCTCGTACGTTCGAGACCACTGAAACTCGGAACCTGTGTGTAATAAAAATCATTTTGTTAGCTTGTTCTACTTATATTGCTCCGTATTATTATTTCTCTTTGTTTTCTTTGTGTTGTCTCCAAATAATGATTAAAATTAGTGTGAATGATTGTAAATGTTGATGTATGAATGATCTTCATGTTGTTGATTAATATGCCCATTTTGGGCCCTTTGATTAGGAACATAAAAAATCTTATATCTTATATTGCTATTTTCAAATTTTATCAAATATCTTCTGACATACAAACAAGAAAAAAAATTCTGCGCGGAAGTTAACTTTTGAGATCTCGTAAGTAACGAGAGTTTGATTGAATGAGACTAGATTCGACCCTAAAAAAGTCGTCCCCGATATAGCCAAAATATCCATAGGAATGCACCGGGGGTCAAATTAAAAATTTCCAGAATACCCTTAATAGGGCTTGAAACGAGATTAGGATGAAGAACAGACAGAAAATTTCTTCGGAATCCTAATCTCAACGAGATTATGAAATTGGCAGATAATTTTTCAGATTTGCGAACATTCATGGCCGTGCCTGTTTCATATGCGAGCTTAAGCGAGCTCTTTATGGTATGAAATGTGTACTTAGGATTTTTTAACAAACATGGCTGAACATACTGTCGAAGAAAAAAAAAATTGACACTTTGTAAACACCGGTTTCCGTGTAACACACTACTAACACACTCAACTAATGAAAATCTTCTTAACATAAAGCGCAAAGGTGATCCTGAAGTCTTGTACCCTCTCTTGTACGTCCAATGCCACTGAAAACCGGAACCTGTGTGTAATAAGTCATTTTGTTAGCTTGTTTTACTTATATTGATATTTTTTAATTTATTAAATCTCTTCTGACATACTGACAAGAATTTTTGTTTCTACACAGAGGTTAACTTTTGAGATTTCGTAAGGGGATTATTTTTTCGGATATACGCTGTAAAGGGTAAGGAAATATCAATATTTTTGCAGATTTGAACTAGAAAATATGTCTATTTATGAAATCTTACCTGCATTTGATCTGACACAATCCGTCCATGCCAAAATATCCATCGGAATGCACCGGGGGAGCAAATTTAAAATTTCCAGAATACCCTTAATAGGGCTTGAAACGAGATTAGGATGAAGAACAGACAGAAAATTTCTTCGGAATCCTAATCTCAACGAGATTAAGCCTAAGGACGTAAGGTACATGTAGATACTTTTTATGCAAATTGTTCAAATGGATGAATCAATCATTTTAATTTATTCAACTATGATGAGTCGCTGTGTACTCACTTAAAGCCCTGACACTGTTTCCAAAGAATGTGTCATGATGAATTTATGTGATGTGGAGGCAAGATCAAGACGCGAAAGACACGTTTTTTGACATTTTTTTTTTTTTATTTGTCTTACAACATAGCAACCATAGAGACCATGTGTATGACTAAGAGTATATCAAACATACTCACATAATTTTTTGCCTTAAAATGATTAACACAAACAGATCCAAGGGCTCCTTTTCCACCGTAAACTAGTATTCTACCGGCGACTGCCATATTTTCTTCGAAAATTTAATGGAAGACGAATTATCGCCCCTTTTTGCGGCAGGGTACATTACCTGGAAATCAATTGACTGGACATAAATTTTCATCATATAAACACCTATATCTATGGTTTGGAATATAGTACAATAAAATAAGCTACCATGCAGTCTTTTTAAATGTTTTAGCTACATTTTGAACTAATTTTTGTAAAAAAAAGAATTTTATTTACTATCTTAACTCGTGACTGGAAAAAGTTGGGTATCATAAAAAATTACCTCTTTTGACTGCCTGGAAAATATTTCAATCACATTTTTTATACTTTATGCATATTTCTGGCAAATAAAACATATATCAACGTTTAAGTTAGAGTTTAAGGTTTTAGAATATATAAAAGTTTTAAAATTTTGATCACTGTGTATACAAAATATCGTGACTGGAAAAATCTTATTAAATCAAAATGGCGACTTAAATTTTGATGTTTCACATTTCAAAGGCTTGAAAAGAATAAAAAATAATATTTCTGTCAAATATTGTTGATTGTAATGTTTAATTTGAAGCATAAAGTTTAAAAATAAAGTTTGGTTTTTAATTTTTGACAATGTTTAACGGGCTTGACTGGAAAAATCGGTGTTGTTAATTTATTTTACGGGTACCTGTAAACTGCGAAACGAAACGCGAAACGAAATATACCGAAACGAAACGAAACGAAATTCACCGAAACGAAACGAAATTTACCGAAGCGAAACGAAATCGATGCCAAACGAAATAAATCGAAACGAAATTGACCGAAACGAAACGAAACGGTATAATACAAAATGAAATTAAACCTATTTTAACGAAACAATTTCTTGGGGAAAAACAAGACAAAAATTAAATGAAAAAAATAGAGAAAGTATCATTTAAGCATAGAAAAAGATAGTTCATTGTTTTCCAGGTTATATTAAAAAAAATCGTTCTTCATCTAGCAATGACGAAATGATTGATTCATCGATTGTTGACTGCTAAACACTACTGTGGCACATCAGTGAGATTCCAGCTATACTGTGCCGAATGACGAAATGAAAATGACTGTTGTGTGGGGGATAACTTCCTATATACATGGTGATGTTCTGAAAATCAGGGTTCCATTTTTGATTATCTGTCTGGCACATGTCTGGCATATGGGGTATACTTTTTGTCACAACTGTGTGAAAAGGAGTATAGGTTTTTGCTTGGATTCCTTGTGTAAGCAATGCCAATATTGACACACTATATTAATATTACATTAATACGAGTGGAAATAAGAATAATCGAGGATGTCTGCCAGTATACTGTAATGTCGAAATGTTAAAAATTCATTTAAGTATACTATAAATCTATGGATAATCAGTATACTGCCCAGCTCTTGCGACGTGGACGCCTCCTCGTTAAGAGCCATAATTTTGAAAATAAAAGCCAAAATTTTAATATTTTATACATTTATCAACCAAATATTTATTTATTAATTATTAAAAAAATATTTATATTTAAAAAAAAATGTTTGATTGTCTTCATCAAATACTAAAAATCTCTTATGAATGTCAGCCAACAAGAAGAGAAAAGAGATGTGTTTAAATGAAAACATAAAAGTTAAAAATTAAAATGAAATTGCTTGAGTTGGATTATTATCAATTAGATTAATTCTGAAAAGAGAAAACAATGTCTAATTCAATGGAATCTTCTTCAGTAATAGGCGACAAATTAATGGTTTTTTTTTAGATTTTGGAGTGACAACAAAAATGGAATCGGGAGCAGGCTCAATCTCAGTTTCAATGTCATTAGGTCTCGGTTGTTTCCTACCTGATTTTTTGTCAATTTTTTTTAACTTTTAGTCGACAAGACACGCAGATTAACCACACGTTTTTTTTTCTACTGGTTGAAGTCCTATACTCATTTTTGTAGCCAAAATATGATGATGACAAGTAGTTCTGGAGGGACACTGACAAGTTTCTTTCGGAAAGATTGTAACACAATACTTGTTACTCCTACAAACGCACCTTGGGATGGAACTAAAGAGATGTAGTTATTTTCAACGATATAACGTGTCAAAGCTTGCTGACTGCAATTTTTGTCCAGAACGAGAATTTCTTCAGTGTTTATTGCAACAAATTGTTCAAAATCAATATTTTCATTTTCAACTTCTTCAATGTTTCCCTCGTTATTTTGAAGGTTTTCGTCTGTTTCTGTTTTATCAAAATTTAAAATTTCAGTTACCTCATCCCTCGGCTTGTTCGTGGGTTCGACGGGGCTATTTATTTTAATGTTTTTTATGTAATCAATGACAATGTCAGGACAAACATGACCATCTGACACCTGGAGTTAACCTGCCAGATGTTACTTACCAGTTGTTGATACTTACTGAGGATGTCTGCTGCGGGGTGGTCATCCCAACGTGGAGGACAATAACCCTATACTTACGGACCTGACTGCCGATCACACCCCACATCTGTATTCTGAAAAAGAAACTACATCCACATTAGAGAGCGTCAAGTACTGGTCAAAATACTTGACCTGAGAAAGACCAGCAATCAGACTACGAGCCATTGTTGAAAGTTAAAATTTTACAAAGTTATGATGAGATAATTTTAAAAATTATACAATACAAAATATTTACACTCTGAAAGCTAACTTAAAAAATAGACAAAATTAAAAGCACTATTAAAAAATAAAGATAATTTTTACGAAACACAAAAAAGCACTAGATATTAAAATGCACACACAAAATATATAATCTGACAAAAAAAAAGGTAAGATAACGTAAAAAAGCACTATTATATACAAATGTTTTTGTTTAAAAAAAAACTGATCTAAAATAAAGCACTAAATTTATAAATCATCAGCGACGAGCACTACTGTATTTTTTTTTTGTAGTAATGAAATACGGCAAAATCTGTAAGGTATTTATAAACTTGATACCACGCTCTAAAAGCCATAAATATATCTTTGAAGTTTACAGAGCACATTTTATCCGTCTGTTAATTTGAGTATATTATTTTAAGGTTGTTTTAAAATAAAACAGAGATAAAGCCATGTAAAATAATTACATTGTGAAACATGCATGGCGCTTACTACACAATTGAAATATAATTGTTAATCTCTTTGATGTTTATTTCATCATTTCATTAGTATAAAATTGATTGATTTAATTGATTGCAATAAAGCAAAACAAACAATCTGATTTTATTATCAAAAAAAAAATAATAGATTGATAAATGATCAAATAAAACTATTTTAAGAATAAAAATTAATAAATATTTAAATTTTAATAATGTTAAAGCATTTTTAATTTGAAGGATCCAATATTAATTCGCCATCTTGTATGAAAATTAAGTTTCAACGATTTATTTTATTCACAATATTTCGTGTATAAGGTGCAGGATTTTTTTTAAAAAGTTTTATAAATTCAAAAACCTGTTGTCCTGATGTAACTTTTGACTTTTTTCATTGCCAAGAATTTATAATGAATGACATATAATACATACAGTTGTTGATTATAAGATCTTCCAAGATGTCAAACGATCTACGGTACAACACTTAAAAATAACAACACCGATTTTTCCAGTCAAGGTATTGCCCGTTAAGCATTGTCAAAATTTGGAAACCAAACTTTTTTTTAAAACTTTATGCTTCAAATTATACATTACAATCAACATTATTTGACAGAAATATTATTTTTTATTCTTTTCAAGCCTTTGAAATCACGGGCACTCGAATTCCGGACCCCCCTTTTTCTTTCCGACCAATGAAATAGCGCGAAACAAAATATGCTCGGTTGACCTCCTGAATGGGCACGAGTGGAGGAAAATTGGATACATGTGTCGTCGAGAATAAACTTGAATTTCGTCAATAAATATTTGTTGTTCGTACGTATAAACTAGATAGGAATGAAGGGAAATCATTTTTGAGACGAGGACAAGCGAATGTCCTTTTTAAAACTGGCGCGTTATTGTAAAATATCAAGTCGAAGCGAGGTTCCCTCTTCGTATTTTGACGATTGTTTCATACCTTTATGTATATATAAGTAATACGGCAGCTGGACCTAGAAACAAGTTAGTAGAACGAGAGAGTTGTAACACGAAATGTAGTAAAATATGGATAAATGGTTCAAAGATATACTTCCAGACAAAGATCCATACCATAATCGCGGGAGGGACCAAATGAGGGAAAAGGGGGGTCCGGAATTCGAGTGCCTGTGTTTGAAATGTGAAACATCGAACTTTAAGTCGCCATTTTGATTTAATAATTTAAGAGTCTAAAGTTTTTTCCAGTCACGATATTTTGTATACACAGTGATCAAAATTTAAAAACTTTTATATATTCTAAACCCTTAAACTCTTAACTTAAACATTGATATATGTTTTATTTGCCAGAAATATGCATAAAATATATAAAAAAAAATGTGATTGAAATATTTTCCAGGCAGTCAAAAGAGGTAATTTTTTATGATACCCAACTTTTTCCAGTCACGAGTCAAGATAGTAAATAAAATTCTTTTTTTTACAAAAACTAGTTCGAAATGTAGCTAAAACATTTAAAAAGACTGCATGGTAGCTTATTTTATTGTACTATATTCCAAACCATAGATATAGGTGTTTATATGATGAAAATCTATATCCAGTCAATTGAATTCCAGGTAATGTACCGCGCCCCTTTTTGCAAATATTTGGGAGTTGCTAAAATAGGTACCTTGATTTTCGATTTTCCGTTGTCTGGAGCTATGATATCTTTCACAGAAAAATGATATAGTATTATGAATACATTTAGGAGACAGAGATCATGGGTACATTTTGTAAGAAATATTGAACTAAATGAACTAACAGCAGGTCACTTCAAATTTGTTTATACATGTATGTCAGTTCGGAAATAATGTCATGGCTTAAAGTGGTTTTATGCTACAACAGAGCAAACATTAATTAATTCATTTTGAAATGCCCACTATATAAATCCTTGGTCATACCATTACGTCATATCTCTCCCATTTATGATTACCATTTCGTACCATCATTATGGATGTAGCCAATGCCATTCCGAATCCGAACAATATAGTTTTTCATTCTTTTTTGTGATAAACCCAGTAAAGGTATCTTTATATAAATGCCAGAAGATAATATATTAAAATGGGCCAGTGTAATTTCATACCAAATAATTTTACATTTCATTTATCTAAGACTAGTCCATCACAGGGTCAGAAAAGTTCCAACAATTTATTGTATTTAAATATTTGGAACTTTTCTGACCCTATCGTTGAAGTTAATGCAATGGTACGTCACTTCCGTCATCCGTGGGTCCTTATACGAAAAATTTGGCAATAAATGTGTGAAAATCTTAAAATTCTGGAGAACTGAGCTATCGTATTCACAAAACAAAAACAAGGGCAAAAAGATGCGTCTTTTAGGAATGGATACATGTCCTAGTTTGAATGACATAATGGAAATAAGGTGCAATAAATGTACTCGAAGCGAGCAGGGGTACGATTTTTAATCCTGCCGAGCTGCATGCCTTGTGTATTATTAGTATCTATGACTATAGTCTATATAGGGTCGACACATGCAATTTGATGTTAACATAAGATTGTATGAATATTGACACGAACAAGTTAAAATAATGAAAGAGATGAAATAATAAAGAAATTTTATTGAAAATAAATTTGTAAATAGAAAGTTAGAAAAAAGGGGGGTGGTCCGTGCCACGAGCGCCTGTGTAGTCCATTACTTTTTAGACAACACAAATCCAGGGGCGGATCCAGGGGGGGGGGGCACCCGGCGCGCGACCCCCCCCCCCCCTAAAATTGGAAAAAATATGATTTTATTGGCGTAAAATCGTGATTTTTCACATGAAATACCCCAAAAATGTTTGCGCCTCCCTCCGTAATTGAAAAAAATATGATTTTTTTGGCGTAAAATCGTGATTTTTCACACGAAATACCCCAAACATTTTCTTGCCTCCCTCCGCTCGGCGCAATTTTTTTAAGTGCGCCCCCCCCCCCCCCCCCGCTAACTTGAAATCCTGGATCCGTCCCTGAAATCATAACTGCTACTTATAACAGATTTAATTTCAATTAGGCCTAGTCATGAACATCCAGATATATTAATGGTCTTCGTGGGAGACCAGAAAAAATAAGTCTTCAAACTGTTGGATTGAAATATTGAACAACAACAAAATAGTAATTTAATATAGGGGATGAAACATAAATGTACTAATTTGATTGCTAGTTGGACATATTAGTTGCAGTCAGCAGATTGTCTATATTTTTTAAGATACATTGCATAATATCTTTTTAAATCATTGTAATCAAAATGGCAATTTTCATAGAACCATGTATATTTAATTTTATTCACTGTGTAATTAGATGTCCCTGGTTTTATATAATATTTTCGGTATATCACTTCGTCAATGACTCGTGCAAAAATACAGCTTTTCAAATTGCTTAGTATATTTTTTCTAAATAGCAAAATTCAACTCTTTATTCAAAATCATGTGAGATTTCGTAAATACCGATGAGAAATATTTTTCGCTTGGCTCAAATTTTGTTTGTTTGAAATTATCGTTCATCTGTTATTCTGTCAACGGAATAACAAAATATACGTAGAAATCATTGTACGAATTGTATATATCACCTCTTATCCCCTTTCAACCGCATCGGTGGTGTTAACTTATTGTTAGCTGGGGTTCGCCTCAAATGTGGTAGATCGTGGGTTCGAGTACCAGCTGGGCAAAAACAAAGACTTTAAAACTGATATAATTTGCTGCTTCTCCCTAAAGCACACAACATTAAGGCTTAACCGGTCCAGTGTTGATTGGTTGATAAAAACTTGATTTACTATTACTTAACGTTCATCGAACAGTATTTCAGCTATATTCAGGATGAGAACTAGTTCAATAATATATAAAAAAACAACAACTATACAGAAATGAGGGTAGGTATGGGTCAACCGAGTCGACGACCTTTGACAGCCACCGAAAAAGTATGGAGAGTTGGGTATGGAGAGTTGGGTATGGAGAGTTGGGTATGGAGAGTTTGGGTATGGAGAGTTGGGTATGGAGAGTTTGGGTATGGAGAGTTCGGGTATGGAGAGTTTGGGTATGGAGAGTTGGGTATGGAGAGTTGGGTATGGAGAGTTTGGGTATGGAGAGTTGGGTATGGAGAGTTTGGGTATGGAGAGTTCGGGTATGGAGAGTTTGGGTATGGAGAGTTGGGTATGGAGAGTTGGGTATGGAGAGTTTGGGTATGGAGAGTTGGGTATGGAGAGTTTGGGTATGGAGAGTTCGGGTATGGAAAGTTTGGGTATGGAGAGTTGGGTATGGAGAGTTTGGGTATGGAGAGTTGGGTATGGAGAGTTGGGTATGGAGAGTTTGGGTATGGAGAGTTGGGTATGGAGAGTTTGGGTATGGAGAGTTCGAGTATGGAGAGTTTGGGTATGGAGAGTTGGGTATGGAGAGTTTGGGTATGGAGAGTTCGGGAATGGAGAGTTGGGTATGGAGAGTTTGGGTATGGAGAGTTGGGTATGGAGAGTTTGGGTATGGAGAGTTGGGTATGGAGAGTTGGGTATGGAGAGTTTGGGTATGGAGAGTTGGGTATGGAGAGTTTGGGTATGGAGAGTTTGGGTATGGAGAGTTGGGTATGGAGAGTTTGGGTATGGAGAGTTGGGTATGGAGAGTTTGGGTATGGAGAGTTAGGTATGGAGAGTTTGGGTATGGAGAGTTGGGTATGGAGAGTTTGGGTATGGAGAGTTGGGTATGGAGAGTTGGGTATGGAGAGTTTGGGTATGGAGTTTGGGTATGGAGAGTTGGGTATGGAGAGTTTGGGTATGGAGAGTTTGGGTATGGAGAGCTGGGTATGGAGAGTTGGGTATGGAGAGTTTGGGTATGGAGAGTTGGGTATGGAGAGTTGGGTATGGAGAGTTTGGGTATGGAGTTTGGGTATGGAGAGTTTGGGTATGGAGAGTTTGGGTATGGAGAGTTGGGTATGGAGAGTTTGGGTATGGAGAGTTGGGTATGGAGAGTTTGGGTATGGAGAGTTGGGTATGAAGCGTTAGGTATGGAGAGTTTGGGTATGGAGAGTTGGGTATGGAGAGTTGGGTATGGAGAGTTTGGGTATGGAGAGTTGGGTATGGAGAGTTGGGTATGGAGAGTTGGGTATGGATAGTTTGGGTATGGAGAGTTGGGTATGGAGAGTTGGGTATGGAGAGTTTGGGTATGGAGAGTTAGGTATGGAGAGTTTGGGTATGGAGAGTTGGGTATGGAGAATTTGGGTATGGAGAGTTGGGTATGGAGAGTTGGGTATGGAAAGTTTGGGTATGGAGAGTTGGGTATGGAGAGTTTGGGTATGGAGAGTTGAGTATGGAGAGTTCGGGTATGGAGAGTTTGGGTATGGAGAGTTGGGTATGGTGAATTGGGTATGGAGAGTTTGGGTATGGAGAGTTGGGTATGGAGAGTTGGGTATGGAGAGTTGGGTATGGAGAGTTTGGGTATGGAGAGTTGGGTATGGAGAGTTTGGGTATGGAGAGTTGGGTATGGAGAGTTTGGGTATGGAGAGTTTGGGTATGGAGAGTTGGGTATGGAGAGTTTGGGTATGGAGAGTTGGGTATGGAGAGTTTGGGTATGGAGAGTTGGGTATGGAGAGTTTGGGTATGGAGAGTTCGGGTATGGAGAGTTGGGTATGGAGAGTTTGGGTATGGAGAGTTTGGGTATGGAGAGTTGGGTATGGAGAGTTTGGGTATGGAGAGTTGGGTATGGAGAGTTTGGGTATGGAGAGTTGGTTATGGAGAGTTGGGTATGGAGAGTTTGGGTATGGAGAGTTGGGTATGGAGAGTTGGGTATGGAGAGTTTGGGTATGGAGAGTTGGGTATGGAGAGTTTGGGTATGGAGAGTTGGGTATGGAGAGTTCGGGTATGGAGAGTTTGGGTATGGAGAGTTGGGTATGGTGAATTGGGTATGGAGAGTTTGGGTATGGAGAGTTGGGTATGGAGAGTTTGGGTATGGAGAGTTGGGTATGGAGAGTTTGGGTATGGAGAGTTGGGTATGGAGAGTTTGGGTATGGAGAGTTTGGGTATGGAGAGTTGGGTATGGAGAGTTTGGGTATGGAGAGTTGGGTATGGAGAGTTGGGTATGGAGAATTGGGTATGGAGAGTTTGGGTATGGAGAGTTCGGGTATGGAGAGTTGGGTATGGAGAGTTTGGGTATGGAGAGTTTGGGTATGGAGAGTTGGGTATGGAGAGTTTGGGTATGGAGAGTTGGTTATGGAGAGTTGGGTATGGAGAGTTTGGGTATGGAGAGTTGGGTATGGAGAGTTGGGTATGGAGAGTTGGGTATGGAGAGTTTGGGTATGGAGAGTTGGGTATGGAGAGTTTGGGTATAGAGAGTTGGGTATAGAGAGTTTGGGTATGGAGAGTTTGGGTGTGGAGAGTTCGGGTATGGAGAGTTGGGTATGGAGCGTTTGGGTATGGAGAGTTGGGTATGGAGAGTTTGGGTATGGAGAGTTGGGTATGGAGAGTTTGGGTATGGAGAGTTTGGGTATGGAGAGTTGGGTATGGAGAGTTCGGGTATGGAGAGTTTGGGTATGGAGACTTTGGGTATGGAGAGTTTGGGTATGAAGAGTTGGGTATGGACGACAGATTTAGCCTTGTGTAGTGGCTACATTGCGCTTACTCTTTTATAAATCTACAAAAGATGTCATTAATTAGCGTGCAGGGAGCGTGGCACTCCAATCATGTTACTCACTATGGTCCACGGTCGGGCTTTCCGTATTACAACCTAACAACCCGCTCGACAGGGCTCCCGGGGACGCACTGAGCAGCTCTATGTTTGAGCCATGGTAACGTTCAGTAGTACACAGCAGCATTAATGAGTAAAGGCATCAACTAGTTGGCTAATCGGGATAATGTGTCAGAGTGGAGTGAAGTGTCTACCAATGGACTGTTGTTTCAGTGAGCTAGCGCTATAAAAATCCAACTAAGCGTGTTGGTTTTAGTACATTTTAGTTGGTTTTAGTTCACTCTACATAACCTTTGTAATATTGGTTTGGAGAATAAAGTTATAAGTACAAAACTCACATCATCATCATTTCACCGAAATGTAACTTGTTCTCGCCATGATAGCAAACATATTGCCGACATATGATCATTTGGCGTTAAACAGCAATCGATTGTCGATTATCAAGACCCACAATTGGCCAGTGAGTATAGTAACACATGGAGAAAAGTGGTAATGGTTAAGTAAAAGTGTATTACAACATGCACTGTACAATGCATTAGAACATATTACTGTTACTATACAATATATAGAATATTTACCTATACAGGGGCGTAGGTAGCTACATTAGGCTCAAGTAGGAACGTCCACGTCACTGTACATCAATTTTACATTTTTTTTCTCATAAATCAATTCTCCACTTTCTTATTGAAATACACATGTATGATATACATTTTTTCTGTATGTTTCGTAATTAAATCTATAAATGTACAGATTTAAAATATAATAAGGCATGTCTCACGCCTTATATTTCAAATCTGTACATTTAAAAATCTGCATTAAGCACGGAACGCGAATTCTGCTTACGGTCATATATTACAATTAACAAGTCTAAATAACCCCCGTAAAGTGTAGCATAAGACGGTTTGTTTACATCTATCAGTGATAGATAAATACTGAGGGTGATAGTCCAGTATTGATAACAAGGGTGTGACGGAGAGTCAGCATTCATCGACTTCAGAAACATCTAACCCTCCTACATCTCGAACAACAGTGAAAGAGACATTGTGTCTTCCACCATACCGTATCCAGATCTATCAGACAGATTTACCAAGGAAAGTAGATTTTGTGGACGAGGTTGAGCGTTGAAAAATCAGATGGGCTCTTGTAGATGATAAGTCAGAGACACTACTCGACACTCTACATGCATAAAATCGTGACTTTTACCCGGCTATATACAGCATCATCAGTATCTTCTGACAACGCTGGTGTCATCGGCTACAAGCGAGAGATATTTCGGTGCAATGAGACGCCCTTAAATCCTACTTAAGGTCGACTCTGGTCGATGAATGGCTGTCCAACTTATCACTTATGCATACACACGACATGTGCAAGTTGACTTGGATATGAATATTGATGACTGTGTTAGCAGAAGGAATCGGCGCCTGTACTTTTCATTAGTTTAATAATATGTTATTGTACATAAACAATAGGATTGGGCAGCAAGTTATACCAACTTATATGAAGTCCTCTCCTTACAAATTATACACATGAATTAATGACAGCAAAACAAAACACAGACAATAGACATTTCATAAACTGATACAAGTGAAAAACAATGAATAAAAGTTCAGAAAGTAACCTCTATCATACATATATTTTGTTATCCCTTTCGGCATTACAGTTTCGAAGGATATAAGGTACTATGACCATCCGTCGGTCCGCGAGAGATCTGTCTGTGTAATCAAGGACGTTAAAGGTCTAGTTTGTCCGTATTGGTATTGTCAAAAAGAGACAAAATAATCAGAATTTCAAACATGTCACCCTTTCTATTGCATAACCCATGAGCTTGAGGTGGACGGGGCGCTTTGCACCCTGGACTCCCTAACGGGTCTCTTTCCTGGACCCACTGGTGGGCCATATGCGGCCCCAGATCACTCGCCGGAACAGATTGTGTCTATATATACCTCTCCATTATCCTAGCTACACCCCTGGGTGTCAACATTTTAACCAGGTTATTCATTGTTTATCCATAGGTACCACATTTTAACCAGGTTATTCATTGTTTATCCATAGGTACCACATTTTAACCAGGTTATTCATTGTTTATCCATAGGTACCACATTTTAACCAGGTTATTCATTGTTTATCCATAGGTACCACATTTTAACCAGGTTATTCATTGTTTATCCATAGGTACCACATTTTAACCAGGTTATTCATTGTTTATCCATAGGTACCACATTTTAACCAGGTTATTCATTGTTTATCCATAGGTACCACATTTTAACCAGGTTATTCATTCTTTATCCATAGGTACCACATTTTAACCACGTGATGTATTGTTTGCAATAATGATATCCCATCCATAGGTACCCCCTTTTAATCATTGGTGGCACTTTTTAACAATGTGATTCATCCATAGATGCCCTCTTTCAACCGCATGATTTATCTCCCAGTTGATCCGATATTCCAGAGCTTGTGGTTCCACTCAGGATTTCCTTGAGAGGGTTGCTGTTAACTAGGAGGCTTCTTGGTTAGCCGTTATAGAATATATGTGTCACAAATGACCACGGATATGTTCCACTTGTCGTAAACACTTCCCGGTCCTTTCCTCATTCATGACGTGTCACCGGGTCAGTAAGTAGAGAAACAATACGGGTGCCACTAGTTGGTGCAGAAACTGCCTACTCTTCCGGAGCACCTAAGTAAATCCTCGGTTCCTAGTGGGATTCGTGTATATAGATCTTTAGTTATTTGTGTATTGTTTTGGAGATCGTTGTTTGTCCTTTTCCTTTGGCCAGATTCTGATTACCTCCTTTGGTATCTTCAAACTCTTCTTAAAGTTTGTTAATATGTTCTCCGTCATGAATATATCAGAAACATTGCTCACTTGCGATTAAACAACAATGAATCAATAAAACATATCTGGTACCGACATGACGGAGAAAATGGACAAATTTCTAATAGAATGTTTATCTATTTAGCTTAAATATAACCTTCAAAATATTTCACTATTTCTACTTTTTTGTAATTTGTTTATTTTTGTAAAGGAGTACATGTATACACTTGTGACACATATTTAGTTTATTACCACTAGTTTGTAACAAGAATAAAACGACGGGTAATACATTTGGAGCAGAACTGCAACTCTTCCGGGGCACCTGAGTTCACTCCCGGTTTTTAGTGGGGTTCGTCTTGCAGGATCTTTAGTTTTCTTTGTAATGTTTTGTAGCTCATTGTTTGTCCTTTTGTCCTTCTTCTTTTGGCCATTGTTCTTCTTCTATTCGCGGCTACTGATAATCCCTTTGGTATCTCCAATTTTCCCTTAATAATGAACATTCCTTAATGTCACTAAAAGAGGTTGCTATTTTATACTGCAATATTCACCAACTACGGATGATGGAAGGAATCGTGCAGGGTAGTTTTCCATTTTTATTTCAGATTAAAAAAATGTAACCCGAACATTCAAGTTTGGTAAGATATCTTTTAACTTAAATACAAGTAATATTTTCAGATAAATATACAGTTAGGAATAGGTTCAACAAATTGTTCTCCTTTTACACAAGTTCTATATACGTTCTCATTATACACCAGGTCTATATAGGTTCTCGTTATACACAAGTTCTATATACGTTCTCATTATACACCAGGTCTATATAGGTTCTCGTTATACACAAGTTCTATATACGTTCTCATTATACACCAGGTCTATATAGGTTCTCGTTATACACAAGTTCTATATACGTTCTCAATATGCACTAGTTCTATATACGTTCTCACTATACACAAGTTCTATATAAGTTCTCATTATACACAAGTTCTATATACGTTCTCATTATACACTATTTCTATATAAGTTCTCATTATACACAAGTTCTATATACGTTCTCACTATACACAAGTTCTATATAAGTTCTCATTATACACAAGTTCTATATACGTTCTCATTATACACTAGTTCTATATATGTTCTCATTATACACAAGTTCTATAAACGTTCTCATTATACACTATTTCTATATAAGTTCTCATTATACACAAGTTCTATATATGTTCTCATTATACACAAGTTCTATAAACGTTCTCATTATACACTATTTCTATATAAGTTCTCATTATCCACAAGTTCTATATACGTTCTCATTATACACAAGTTCTATATACGTTCTCGTTATACACAAGTTCTATATACGTTCTCATTATACACAGGTTCTATATACGTTCTCGTTATACACAAGTTCTATAAACGTTCTCATTATGCACTAGTTCTATGTAAGTTCTCATTATACACAAGTTCTATAAACGTTCTCATTATACACTAGTTCTATATACGTTCTCATTATACACTAGTTCGATATACGTTCTCATTATACACTAGTTCTATATACGTTCTCATTATACACAAGTTCTACATACGTTCTCATTATACACCATTTCTATATAAGTTCTCATTATACACTATTTCTATACAAGTTCTCATTATACACAAGTTCTATATACGTTCTCATTATACACTAGTTCGATATACGTTCTCATTATACACAAATTCTATATACGTTCTCATTATACACTAGTTCTATATACGTTCTCATTATACACTAGTTCTATATAAGTTCTCATTATACACAAGTTCTAAATAGGTTCTCACTATACACCAGTTCTATATAAGTTCTCATTATACACCAGTTCTATATACGTTCTCATTATACACTATTTCTATATACGTTCTCATTATACACTAGTTCTATATACGTTCTCACTATACACAAGTTCTATATACGTTTTCATTATACACCAGTTCTATATACGTTCTCATTATATACAAGTTCTATATACATTCTCATTATACACAAGTTCTATATACGTTCTCATTATACACTATTTCTATATACGTTCTCATTATACACTAGTTCTATATACGTTCTCACTATACACAAGTTCTATATACGTTTTCATTATACACCAGTTCTATATACGTTCTCATTATATACAAGTTCTATATACGTTCTCATTATACACAAGTTCTATATAAGTTCTCATTATACACTATTTCTATATAAGTTCTCATTATACACTAGTTCTATATACGTTCTCATTATACACAAGTTCTATATACGCTCTCATTATACACAAGTTCTACATACGTTCTCATTATACACTAGTTCGATATACGTTCTCATTATACACTATTTCTATATACGTTCTCATTATACACTAGTTCTATATAAGGTCTCATTATACACTAGTTCTATATACGTTCTCACTATACACAAGTTTTATATACGTTTTCATTATACACCAGTTCTATATACGTTCTCATTATACACAAGTTCTATATACGTTCTCATTATACACAATTTCTATATAAGTTCTCATTATACACTATTTCAATATAAGTTCTCATTATACACTATTTCTATATACGTTCTCATTATACACTATTTCTATATAAGTTCTCATTATACACAAGTTCTATATACGTTCTCATTATACACAAGTTCTACATACGTTCTCATTATACACTATTTCTATATAAGTTCTCATTATACACTATTTCTATATAAGTTCTCATTATACACAAGTTCTATATACGTTCTCATTATACATTAGTTCGATATACGTTCTCATTATACACAAATTATATATACGTTCTCATTATACACTAGTTCGATATACGTTCTCATTATACACTAGTTCTATATAAGTTCTCTTTATGCACAAGTTCTATATAAGTTCTCACTATACACTAGTTCTATATAAGTTCTCAGTATACACTAGTTCTATATACGTTCTCATTATACACTAGTTCTATATACGTTCTCATTATGCACATGTTCTATATACGTTCTCATTATACACTAGTTCTATATACGTTCTCATTATACACTAGTTCTATATAAGTTCTCACTATACACTAGTTCTATATAAGTTCTCATTATACACTAGTTCTATATACGTTCTCATTATACACTAGTTCGATATACGTTCTCATTATACACTAGTTCTATATACGTTCTCATTACACACTAGTTCTATATACGTTCTCACTATGCACAAATTCTATATACGTTCTCATTATACACTAGTTCTATATACGTTCTCATTATACACTATTTCTATATACGTTTTCATTATACACCAGTTCTATATAAGTTCTCACTATACACTAGTTCTATATAAGTTCTCACTATACACTAGTTCTATATACGTTCTCATTATACACAAGTTCTATATAAGTTCTCACTATACACAAGTTATATACGTTCTCATTATACACAAGTTCTATATAAGTTCTCACTATACACAAGTTATATATACGTTCTCATTATACACTAGTTCTATATAAGTTCTCATTATACACTAGTTCTATATACGTTCTCATTATACACTAGTTCTATATACGTTCTCATTATACACTAGTTCTATATACGTTCTCATTATACACTAGTTCTATATACATATACGTTCTCATTAAACAATAGTTCTACATACGTTCTCATTATACACTAGTTCTATATACGTTCTCATTATACACTAGTTCTATATAAGGTCTCACTATACACTAGTTCTATATAAGTTCTCATTATACACCAGTTCTATATACGTTCTCATTATACACTAGTTCTATATACGTTCTCATCATGCACAAGTTCTATATACGTTCTCATTATACACTAGTTCTATATAAATTCTCATTATACACAAGTTCTTTATACGTTCTCATTATACACTAGTTCTATGTGCGTTCTCATTATGCACAAGATCTATATACGTTCTCGTTATACACCAGTTCTATATACGTTCTTATTATTACAAAAGCTCTATATAAGTTCTCAACAACATCATTGTCAATGTTTCACTACAATGTACACTACTTTTACACCAATACTACAATAAGGTGTACTAGTTCTCTGTCAACATGGATAACATCCAGTAGCACAGCTTACATTTAATGCAGAGAGAAAAGAAATGCTGGACCCCTCACATTGCATATCAGGAGCTCGTTACGGTCATTGTTGATACGTAATGAATACGGTTCATTCAACCCATCACTATTGGTTAAGATTTGTCTGCAGGTTTTACCATCAGGTGAAAGTACAACGACGTTGTTTGTTTCATAACCAGCCACATATAAAACGTTCCTATTTTTATCTAAGGCAATTCCCACTGGTTTTCGCAAGACCTTTTCGTCTTTGAAGGTCCACATCGGTTGTCCTGTTAATGTATAACAGTAAATCGTATTGGTAACCCAGTCCGTACACTTAATGGTATCATCACGTAATGATATGTTTATGGAGTTCCCACCGGAAATATTGACCCGATCAATGAATTTACCTTTGGGATCTAAATATACAATGTGACTTGATGTAAATGTTGGCATATCTCGAATGGCTAGACGATTCATGTTGAAATCGGTTCCCCAACATTCATGGCCGATATCTATCGTGTTTGTAATGGTGTCTGTAATGACGTTTACAAATACCACTTGTTGTTTGTCGTAAATTGTAATAGCTACAATGTTTTCTCCTGTGTATGAAACCGTAAACGGGCTACCTGAAAACCGGACAATGTCTTTTTCGTAATTTTCGTTGCTAGAAAACATCAACAACTGTTTGTCTTCTCTTTTAGCGAATATAAGTTTGCCATCTAATAATATGTCACAACCGTTTATACAGACACGCCCCTTAATCCCAGTTTGAAAATTGACAGTCGTCTTTCTTGTGAGTTGTGGTGTAACACCCATCCTTTGCTGTGGGATCTGTGCTTGCAGTTCAGCTTCTTTTACAAGACTGATACTACAGTGCGTTTTGTAATAGATACAACACTAAATTTAGAAACATCTTTCATAAAAGATTTCAATTCTGATGAAAAGTCAAGCTTCAGTTCAAAAAGGTCATAATTGAATGCACCTTTCTGTTTCTTAACTTCTCCATCTACAAATCTCGTCCTTTCGTTCACTCCTATGAACGTCTGCAGGTCACTAGCATATTTCTTTACTCTATTCACATCTTGTCGAATATTATCAAAGTCTGTTCTTTTGGTTTCCATGACAACCAATACTTTCTTTAATATCCCTTGTAAATTTTGTTCGACTAACACCATCTCTTCAACTGTTTGTTTTTCAATCTTATCTAAATGATCGTTAAGTGATTTCCGCATGTCTGAAATATGGGACAAACAATTTCTTTTCTGTTTGTCAATATCAGAAATATTATTTGTGATATCTGACTTTATTTTTTCAAATGTGCCATCAATGTGCGCAATGGCCGTCGATGACTTGGCATTTTCTGTTACCTCCAGAATGGGACGTAATTCTTGGCAATGGCGATGATCATCTCTTGTGCACATAACGCAGCAAGAGTCGCCATGAATCGAGCAGTAGAATTCGTATTTATTTCCATGTTTGGTGCATCTGTTCTTTATAATAATAATAATTCATTATCTAATGGAATGTCCATTATACCAAAACGAGAGATATTGTCTTTTTAGAAACTTAAGAGAAACCAACAAAAATATAGAAACATTACTCTTTGGAAACGATGAAATTAGTAAAAACGAAAATTCTAATATCTTCAATAAAGTTCGAGCATATATTAGACAAACAAAAAGATTCTAATCAGTGGTCGGTCATCTGGTCTACATCAACATCAATTTATTTCCCATGTTTCACTATATTGTGTTAAATATTATTTATATTTGTGTATGTGTTATTTTTGTTGACATTATTATATGTGTATTATTTGTAGGGAGAGGACAGTCCATAAGTTGTGATAACTTTTTGTCCAATCCCATTGCTGTTTTATTTGCAATAAAATAATATTAAACTAATAATAATAATCTTTATTGCATATAAAACCCTTTTGGGTATAGCAATACAAACATAAACTAAAATTAAACAGACAATGTATATATATATAAACAAATACAACTACCACTGTTTATAGATAGAATGGGTAATTTCTGGTAATTTTCCATGGAAATTACGATGTGTTTTTTGCTTGATGAAGATATGGCATGGTGCCTGTTACAGTCGGTACACTGGAAATCCTCATATTCCGGACACCAGGTGGTCGCCAATTTAGATTCGTTGTCATGATCACAAATGTTGCAACATTGTGTCGTTGACGTTGCCATGTCTGTGTTTCTGAAAGCAAAACATAGAACATAAACTGTTGCAAGTAACGAAGTACATGTATAAGAGCAGCCATCTTTTTCGTTAGGTGTTGCCAATCCATTTGATTCTGAAACTTAAACAGCTACAATACTTATTTATAATACTTTGGTATCCTCGATGGGATCCACTTAAAGATATCAGTTGATTTCAAATTGGATCCAGTGATGCTTATTTATAATACTTTCAATCAAGTATATAATTTAAAAAAAAAGACTGTTTACATGATTTTAATACATGGCAGCTGTCTAACAAATAAATCCTCCATAGAGAACTGTATTAATATAAGATGTTTGGTCATTACCAGATATAACTAACTGTACTTATATGATGACGTTTATATATAGAATATACGTACATTGTCCTCGAGTATAAAATTTATTTGTACGGAGCTTAGGAAGCAGGAAGAAGAGCTAGTCGTCGACCTTGGGGGGGGGGGGGTTGTGTGTGTAAGAGGAGGGTACATGGATTAACCTAAGGTAAAATTGGATACGGTGGTGCGGCTGGAGTTTATAAACACTCCCATTTATATACGCCCTCAATATAAGAACCATACTCAATGATATATTCGAAGTACAAACTATATATAGCCATTGATATATTATTCAGTTCTTGGTGACCTATTCATATAATTAGATTAAATTAGACATGCATAGATCAATTTTTCACCTTATCATTAAATTATAACATGGTTATATAAGAAAGCACCCCTTCCACCAATTTGATATATTGAGTGAGTGAGTGAGTGAGTGAGTGATTGTTGTTTACCGCCAACTCAGCCATTTTCCACATTACTATTAATTAAAACATGAAAATAGAAGAATATGTCTTGGCAATAAAAAATCTGTATGGACTTATTTTGAAGTCGAAATTTACGACCCAATCGCAGGCACTCGTGGCACGGATTTACCATCACCCTCCCCCCTTTTTTATAATTTTTTTTTATAACTTTCTGTTTACATATTT
The DNA here is from genome assembly GCA_963680875.1 of Bathymodiolus brooksi. Classification (NCBI taxonomy): domain Eukaryota; kingdom Metazoa; phylum Mollusca; class Bivalvia; order Mytilida; family Modiolidae; genus Bathymodiolus; species Bathymodiolus brooksi. Next base: position 51,465,019 of record OY804577.1, read on the forward strand.
ATTTTCAATAAAATTTCTTTATTTCTTTATTATTTTATCTCTTTTTCCTTATTTAAACTTTTTCGTGTCCATATTTATACAATCATATGCTAACATCAACTTGGATATGTCGACCCTATATATTAGTACGTTTATTGTAGGAAGTGATACTCGTGCCTTCGATGCAGAAGTTTAAGGGTTATAATCTAGTTTGGGATCTTGTAGTTGCACCAGATATCCCAAAGACAGATATATATACCATATATACGATACAGTAACTCATTTATATATCTCTTGTTCATATTATTTCTCATCCCCAGTGTTAATATTTCTCATCCCGTGTTAATATTTCTCATCCCCAGTGTTAATATTTCTCATCCCGTGTTAATATTTCTCATCCCGTGTTAATATTTCTCATCCCCAGTGTTAATATTTCTCATCCCCAGTGTTAATATTTCCCATACAGTTTGATATTTGAAGATCTAGACCTGTAGCAAACTTGTCACTGACCGAATGATAAATACAGGCTGTTTTCTTTGTCTGTGTACACACCACCTTTTGACATATACTGTCAACAAGCTCTAATTGAGACTAAGGAAGATACTTCCTGTTAAAACATATTTTCATACCTGTAATTTTAGGGGTCAGACCTATAATCCGACAGCCCGATAGTCCGACAGCCCAGTAGTCCGACATGTAGTCCGGTAGTCGGCCGACAGTCCGATAGTTCGACAGACTATGTACATTTAATAGCTAATCTAGGAAAATAAAATATCTCTTCTTATTAGAAATATTCTCCGAGTTTTTGCGCATTGGGAAAGCAAGATCCGTCGTCAACCTAGTGAGGCAAAATTTTCTGCTATTGATTACAAGCCGTAGAACGCGAAAGTTGCAGGCGCCAATTTCCTGAGCTTCTTCACTTCTTCAACTACTTTAAAGCAAACTATTTGAATGGAATCTTTGTCCCTCAAATGTGGAATGTTTATGAACGAAACATGGACACCCGCACCAATAATTAGGTTGAAAGTAAATAAGAATTCTCGAGATTTATTGTCCTTATCGAAACTTTTCAATGAAAAAATTGAAAGGAATATATATATATATATATATATATATATATATATATATATATATATATATATACAAAAAAAATGTATGCATATATATTTAATTTTGAAAAATTTTCAACAAAAAAAATCCCCTCCCCGGATACCCATGTTATGTATTTGAGCCGTGAGGGGGAGGAATATGCGTATATTTTATTATAATTTCTGAAATTTTCTATGAAAATGAAGACCTATGAAGTTTTAAACCGATAACAATTTATTATATCTACCTATGGCAATACATAGTGAATCAAATTTTTCGCCAATTGATAACAAGCAGTAGAAAGCTTAGGGTGCAGCGCCAATTTCTCGAGCTTCTTTGACTTCTTCAACTACATGTACTTTGCTGGTTTAGGTTTAGTTTATGGTGTTTAATGCCACTTTTAACAATATTTCAGTTATATCGTGGCGGTCAGTTTTACTGGTGGAGGAAACCGGAATACCCAGGCAGAGAAAACCACTGACTTGTCGCAATGCACCGACAAACTTGATCACATTCTTTGAAACCAGCTTATCTGAATGGAATCGTTGTCCCTAAAAAATAAATACCAGAGAAACTGAAATTAACATGTTTCAGAATAAAAATTAACAAATTTTATATTTATTCGGACCACTCTTGACTGTGATAACAGAAGTAGCAGTTAAACCATATTTTTCGACAATTATTCTGTTTATTCGTCAACAAATATTTCTACAATTTTCATTAGTTGATTCAAGTTTTCATCGTATACCTTAAATTTTTGTATAAGTAAAATATAATTAGCCCTCAAAAGAAAATAATTTATATATCTATTATTATTACATACTTAGTTAAAATAAAGGCATTTTTGTATGACCAATATGACCGGAAGTAAACTGTCCATATTTTCACATCCCGGGAAAATAACCAGGCCAATATGGGTGTCTCGGGATGATAACCAGGCCAATATGGAAATGCCCATGTATTAATCTGTATTTATTTTTGCTAGGTTACCATCGCCAGTGGAATACTTGTGTGTTCGTCCGCCATCCATCACTTTGGACATTCATTCGTTGCTTGAAGGATGAACAAGGATGAACACCGAGTCGTCTGTGGACGCAGCCAACACGGGCGATGCGCCACCAGCAAGAAGGAGAAAATGGAGAGATCTTGAACGCAGATTGATTAGACTAAAACAGGAATATAGGAATGGAGTAAGGAACCTGGAAGAGTACTGGGATGTAGTTTGCCACTGGTTGGTTTCCTATTAAGCAACACCACTATGAGAAGACTATGTACATGTTGGCAGATTACTGGAAAATTGAACTTTTTGCATTATTACTTTTTTTTCTCCAATTAATGAATTGCCCATAAATTAATATAAATAATTCTTATTGAAAATTGTTTGTTTGTTTGTTTTATGAATCTGCAAATTTAGTGTCCATCTATCGCTTGTGGTTCATCTATAAACGTACGGTTTTTTCTTCATCTAATAAGATGTATAGGAGCAATTAGGGGAAAGCCATTTGATTCTAAGGGGGGGGGGGGGGGTGATAGGTTTTGGAATTTAATATGCTGACCATCGGAAACTAAAACTAAATCTGTCCTCATCAGGAGAAAATAAAATAAATATCATGTTTATCAGGATTCCTTATATATATTCTGGCCTCCGAATCTTGTAAAAATAAATATTCTGACCCGAATAAAATTGGAAATAATCTGACCGAGAAAATTTGCCATTGTTGTTTTCATTTTAACTCACCTGGCAAATGGCCAGTGTGAGCTTTTGCCATCACTTGATGTCTGTCGTCAGTATGTATGTTTCATACTTCAAACTTCTTCTTGAAAAATACAGAACAGGAAACCAAACTGGCAGTAATGTTCCCTATGAGTTCGCGCACAAGTATTGTTTCTTTGGTGCTGATTCGTCATAAACATTGCCGCCACAGGACTATGAAATTTCTGATTGGTCAATCTTTTAAAAACGTCTTCTCGAGAACCGAAGAAGGGATTGGGATGAAACTTGGTACATATGTTCCTATCAATGTTTGGATTTCCCCCTACATCCATTATTCAAGTCAAAACTGCAACTCCCCCCTTTTCATATATTCTAGAATTTTTGAACTGTTGTCTGCATTTAAACCAGTGTTTTAAGTTTTTGACTTGCATTTTCTTGTGAGGATTTCTTCGCTTTAACGTATTTCTTCATTCTTTTAGGTTAATAGTCAATACATTTCTTCATTTATAAGTGAATGACAATTCCGTCATACAAGTACAAATTCAAACAAATATTCAAGAAAATTGGTTAACCTAAAGCTTTTGATCCTTCTTTTGTATTCCGCTAACTTTTACTTTGTTGCTGTTCTTACTTGAAGGGTGAAAGTGAAAAATAACCCATCTCTGTCGGACTATCGAACTGTCGGACTGTCGGACCAGCGGGCTGTCGGACTGTCGGACTAACGGGCTGTCGGACTATAACTACGGATTTTATCAAAAGATGTCACTGCAAATCTTCATACTTCAAAACTTTCTTCTATCAGGAAGCTTAAGTGAATAAGTTTCCTGGTCACATGAGATATGGTGATATATATTGTGCTATAAATAAAACGAAACAAAAAATGGTTTGGTTTATGGTGCCGTTTAATGTCACTTTCAAGAAAAAAAAATGTTTTAAATGTCAATGTTTAAATGTTGAATTTATAAAGTTGATCTTTCTGTTGCAATAATAAAACATTTTATTAGTTCCTTCTGGTATCATTTTTGGTGTGTTTGCTCACAGGCGCTTGTAGCATGGAATAATCACAGGCACTTGAGTCCAGGATATTTTTTTTTCTCAATTTTATCAATAAAATGTGCATCTACAACGTATATGAACCCGTTTGACATGCTTCGTTGTGAAATAAACGCCTTTATGAACTATGCCCCATTTTCCTAATATATCTACTCTACTCTAGAGTAGATATATTAGGAGATACATGTATATTAGGAAAATGGGGCATGCTTCGTTGTGAAATAAACGCCTTTATGAACTATGTCCCATGTTCATATACGTTGTAGATGCACATTTTATTGATAAGAATGAAAAAAAAATATCCTGGACCCAAGTGCTTGTGGGAATAATGGGATATGGGTTATAATTAATATTATTTTATTGCAAATAAAACAACAATGGGAGTTGAACAAAAAGTTATCACAACTTATGAACTTGTCCTCTCCATACAAAATATATGTACTTTGTATTGGAAAAAATAAAGGATAGATTTAATAATTGTATCTAATAATTTAACATGCGATAAAAGACGGAGAGCTTTTTAAAAAAAACAAAACATGAAGCTTATTGAAGAACTAGCATTGCAGCACCTTTTGGTGCTTTGTTTTTTGTCGTCATACCCATTTCATCCAACTTCCGGTAGTGGTCGTTCTTGTGTATTGCGCAACGTCCAATTAAGTTGGTCTTTGGGGAAACTGTAAAAAATATTTGTAGCTTTTTTTTCTAATACGTAATTGGAGAAATCAAATTTTGAATACAGTTAATTTTGAGAACATAAACTTGATAAAAGAAAATAATATTAGTTTTATCTTCAAATCTCGCCTATTCTGTTGATCGTTCGTGAAATTACGTGACGTCATCATGGTTCCCATTTGCCAAGAATGTAACCTTGGATTTTCCTGAATTAATCTTTTACATATACAAATTTACATGTCAGAAGCCTGGTTAATAAACCTTTCTGTATCGCTTACTTTGATAGGACATCCTTTCTATACGATAAAAGCCTTCTTTTCGAAATGTCGAGACATGAGGGTGAGTTCATAAATTTATCGTCAAAATGGCTACCAAAATTCAACGTAAATAAATTTCAACAACATTCATCACCTATACTTTTAACTTAAATGATTCATCTGTAATGTGTAGTATTAATGATTTTGAAAAATAAAAGTATAAGTATATTATACTATGCAGATTATACACTGACATCATGTAATTAATGATTTCCAGGAAGTTTCATGCTCGGGAAAACTGGTGGTCAAATTTCATTGCATAATTTATCCTTCTCATTCAGATGTACATGTACATGTATATAAAGCATTTTGGAATTAGACAGCTAATAAGAAAGTAGTTTCTAGTAGATATAAAAAAACCATTTATGTTATATAGCATCAATAAATCTAGAATTGATTTTGACTGGAGATCTAATACCTTCACCTTGCCATTTTTTCAGAACATCTCTTGAAATACCTCATTGCCTTTTAATGTGATCTAAAAAACTAACACCAATCACTTCACAAATTATCTGCATAGATCTACAACATGTTTTACTGCAATTTTGTCATATTTTTGGAAGTGTGAAATATTAATTGTCACAGGGGCTGTCTTGATCATATGTAGATACGATAACGTAACCCTCAGTCCGCTTGTGCTGGGAGAAGGTTGCGATTCGGTCCCATTCAACGTAATGGAGCAAATTAAAATGTTCGTTCTGTGAATATTTCAACTTTCTATTTGCTTATGTGGATATGTGGTCATAACTTATTATTCCCTACAATTTTTAAGTAATGGTGATACGAAATAAGTGTTACAATACCTGTTTCTACCTTCACGATCGATTTCGTATTCGAAAATTGTTTCTTGTCCTCCATGACACCTTACATAGACTCTCGTGATGGGCAGAGCCTATCCATATATGGATCTGAATGCCAAATATGGAAAACTTTTACTACCATGTTTACGGCATTCGATCCAAATGAGGATATCTCCAAAACGAAGCAAGTGCACATGAAATAACAACTTGTAAACAAAATGTCGGACAGAAAGAAGATTTCATGCTTTCAAATTTTCAGATGGATATAAGTCTACCATGGATTGATGCAGCGTTTACTTAACACCTCAAGCTTTACCTAAATATATTTATCTTTCACCCCCGTAAATTTTTCCAACCACATCAACGGAATTAAGACAAAAAACCACCCGGTGTGAATCACTCAGGGCGCTGCTCCATTACGTTGAATGGGACAGAATCGTAACCCTCTCCCAGCACAAGCGGACTGAGGGTTACATTATCGTATCTAGATCATATGGTAGTCACTGTTTCAGCTAGACTTTGAAGACTTCAGGACAGTTACCAGTTTTATCAGAATTTCCCAAGGACGTTCTTTAATAACTACTTTTTATAAAGTTCTTCAGGACAATTTGAGAAATGGGTAGGCAAATGTCTTGTGACCGGTGCCTAGACGAATCACTGGGTAGTTGGATTTACAACTACCTATGCATTCAGCAGGGTTCGACACTAATGCTAGCCGCTAGCCCGAGACTAGTAAAAAATTATCAGGGCTAGTTAAAGTTCCGATAAGTGTAGCCCGGTGGGCTAGTAAATTTTATTATTTACCAAAACGGCAAAAGCCGTTTTGAATTCTAAATCCGATGTAGAGCTGGTTATTTTTTTTAATTCTGTTAACGGGAACCAGTTACTTTCGATTTAAAGCGTCATAATCATGCTAGCGATTTCTTCCGTGCTATTGTCGATCTGTACATGTATGAAAAAGCCTCCCCCTCCAGCTCAGGCCATTTACATGGCCTTCGTGACGAGGACTACCAAAATTTTGGAAGGGCTAGTTAAATTCTTAGACTACTAGCAGACTTCCCGAAAACCGTCGGTCCGTCGGTCTTGACCGACAGAAATGCAGTAGGACCGACGATTTCAAAATGTATATCGGACCGAATGTCCGGTAAAACATAGATATTTGAAAGGACCGGCGATTGAAATTTATTCCCTCCCAGTTTCCACTGCCAATGGCATTAAATTCCGTTTTCAGTTTTATTAAAATGTCAGACAGAGACTTGAAATTTGTTTATTTATTCTGTCAGACCGACACTTTCCTCTTTGTAATCGAAACTCCTATACAAATGTACGTAAATGTAAACATCCTTTTAGTAGGAACCAGCACCTGCAAAACGTGGAACATTAAAACTGAAATATATTACTGAGCACAGAAATAAGTTGACTTCCACACTTCCCAAGTATCAAAGATTGTTTGTGTTTAATTAAATATGTTTTGAGATGCTTATATATTGAAAATGACAGCAGATTCATATTCTTAACTGAAATTAAAAATGTAGGTAAACCGGAAACTGACATTGATGTATAATATTCGGTACGTGATCGGACCATTAGATACGGATTGTTGGCTATATCTGCCTTATCTTTTTAGATAAAAATATGTATACAGAAAAACGTTTAATTGAGTTGTTTAATGATCATGACTATAGGTAATCTTGCATTCAGTTCTGTATTAAAAAAACAAAATTTGACAGGTTATATACAATATTACAAAAAAAATGGTGGGACAGACACAAAGCCCATGGGTAAGACAGAACCCCAGTTCCTGTCTGACCCAATGTCAGACAGAAAAAAAAGTTTTCGCCAACTCTGTAATACCGAATGTTTGGTATAATAGTTACCTCAGATTTTGTCCGAAAGGCATTGATCAGTGTTTAATTTTATTTTTAAATTACATAATTTTCATTGTTTTCACACCTTTTATACATTTCCGGTTTCAACCAAACCCATTTGTGAAGACGATCACGACACGATTGGTTATTTGTATATATATTAGCCAATGACATGACGTCTTTCATACAACCATTGACCAGGTCATCAAAACAACAAAACAACAAAACTCGAGACACACACTATAAAAGACATAACATATACAATTTTGAACAACACTGAAAACTGAAAATTGAATTACTTTAACCTCTATAAAAACCAGAGGTGAAATCAGGTGCCCAATTGCTAATACTAGGGTAAATCACTCTAAAAAGGCCAAACTAAACATTATGCATGTGACAGTGAATTTTTTGGGATCTTTTTTTCCGACCGGCAAAATATTTTTCGGTCTGACAAGATTTTCATGTCTGTCAGTCCGAATGACTGACAACTTCTCAGCAAGTTTCGGAAAGTCTGCTACTAGCCCTTTGGACTAGTATACTGAAGAAGTTAGTGTCAAACCCTGATCAGTGCCTATCAACACTAACGTTGTGAGTTTGAATCCAGCTCAGACGAGATGTGCTCGATGCAACATTATACGATTAAGTTTGTCAGTGACTTGTGACAAGTCAGTGGTTTTCTCCGGGTACTACGGTTTCCTTCACCAATAAATCTGACCGCCACGATATAACTGAAATATTGTTGAAAGTAGCTTTAGTTTAAGCCAAACCTATTTTTCAGCCGCCGACCCTAACCTTTTTTATCGGCAATTATTCCACCCTAATTTTTACACAGAATTCGAATAACCATTTTTGTTGTTTAATCAGCAGCAATGTTTTATTTATTCAACCGCTAGCTTTTTGTCGAAATTGAGAGCATAGAAGGTAGAAAAACTGTGTAACTCGTCATAAAACAAATGACGGCTTACCGGAAATTTCGAAAATGAAATATCGGATTCCGGAACAGGGTACAACTATTTCCGGTTTTGCCGATAGTTGTAAAAAAATTAATTAATGCCGACCGACCGACCCTAGATTTTTTTGACATGTGACAGTAAACATACATACAGCACGCACAGCGCGATTTAGCAAGAAATCACTCAGGTCCGACGTCGGTGAAATCAAGTAAATGTCGGAGAAATTAAAAAAAAAGTCGGTGTTGACACCGTGAAATGTCCGAGAAAAATCGAACACGGTGATTTACTATAAAATACCGACAAAACACCGACATTGACGATTAAACGCCGCGAAATAAAGAAATGGGATATTAACCTTTATTTGTACATTTGTATGTTCTTGAGACTGTCATTTTTGATAATATGAATGATTCATAGCAAATATTTATTTTCTTTTTCAGGTGTGCAAGCTATGTGATCATTTTTCGTTCTTTAATTCTGATATTTGCTTTTGTTTTAATCTATTATGTTAAGAAAACAATGCCGGTAAAAACGTTTAGTATTATGTGATCATTACCATTTATAAGCTTGTGTTGTATTATTTTGTTAATTAAAATAAACTTGATCTTTTGAATGCAAGCTTGGTATCCCGAGTTAATTTGCTTTCGGGTGTTCAATTAATGGTCGACTTGGCACGTGACTTAAGTTCACCTGTTACAAAAGTTTCTAGATCCCCAAAAGCACGCTTTGATCGATAGCATGTGGAAACCTTTCTAGATTTACGTTCACGTGAAAAATATGTGTACAAATCAGAAATGGAACTTTTATTAAAGGTAAAATAACACGTGGCTTGCAAAAGGGGATTAACGACATACAAATACGAAAAAGCACGTTTGCTTTAGATAAAAAATTACATCGATTTTTTTTTTCAATCATTCTCGGTGTGTTTTTAAATCAATCCCGCAGCCTCAGGTAACTGTGTATTTGACCTTTTAGTGACCTAGTTCAATGTGTGCACTACATAAAAATAGACACATCCGTACATTGATAAAACACAGGTGATTAAAAAAAATAACATCGATATAAACCAATCGAAATGTTGGGATTAGACAAGGATTTATATAGTAGGACTACTATATATATCCCTGGATTAGATAATATACGCAAAACAAGATGCGTGCTCAGCCTCATAAATCCTATAAATAAAATGTATGCCATGCTGGCATCCCTGAAAAAAAACCCGGTATCAAATTGAAATATAAAGTACGAAATAGTAAAAAATCAAAACTAAGCAACAAAAAACAAAAGAACACATGAAGTACAGTTACATGTACGTGTATACACGTATGATTTTCGCCGCGGTGTTGTCGCCGGCAATTAAAATATTTCACCGACATTTAGGTCCTAATTTGTTAATTTTCGCGGTGAAAGTTTCACCGTGATTTCACCGACATTTTACGGTGATTTTATGACATATCACCGACATTTCACCGCGAAAAAACACCGACCAAGGTGATTTCTTGCTAAAACGCGCTGTGCGTGCTGTATATTTTTTTTTGGCCGTAACACCATAATTGTCGGAGATTATTATTAAAAAATTTCAATTCTTGCTAAGCATGTTAAAATCATGGAAAGTCTTATGTTAATATTGAGAATGAAATGCATGACACATTCCAACCTAGGGATAAAAAATTAACAGTCACCAATGGCGAGAAGAATTTCAGCTGGGAAATCAAATATCACTTTCCTGGTCGTCTAGTTGGCGATGGCAATTTTTTTATTCAAAACTCCCAAGGTACCACTACCAGTGGAGTTAGAAGTAATATAATTTCTGTTTATTAAAATGTCTTGGCAACAGAGACTTGAAATTTGTTTAATCGGTCAGACCGAACGACACTAGACATTTCCTGCTTGTACTCGGAACTACTCCTTCTCATGTGTATTGTAAGCCTTCTTTAATATAATCAAGCACCTCTTAAACATGGATTATATTATTGAATACAGAAATTAGTTGAATTCTAGACTCCTCAGGTGTCAAAGATTACTTGTGGAAAATTAAAGTTGTTTTGAGATGCTTATGTATTGAAGATGGCAACCACTTGCAACAATATGAACTACTTTTGTGTAGCATCTATGTGATATCAATGTTCTTGCAAACAGCTTTTTTCCCCTACCATATCAACTAATTTAAAATATTTAATTGAATATAAATGTAATTCCTAAGCTGTTTATTTTTCAGGTGTCAGCTGTGATTCATGTTTGAAAGGAAACTTCAAAGGAAGGCGATACAAGTGTTTGATATGCTATGACTATGACCTCTGTTCTACTTGCTATGAGTCGGGAGCCACAACATCACGACACACTGCAGATCACCCAATGCAGTGTATTCTTACAAGAAATGACTTTGGTAATATATCTTCTATCATTAAGTGTGGTGAAGTTTTCACAAGAAAATGCAAAAATCAGTATCATTATTACTTAGTTTTCAAACTATTTGAGGTGAAATTTAGAGTACAACTACAGTCAAACCTGTCTTAGCGACCCCTTGTATTCAGTGACTTCCTATCTTATCCGACCATTTTCATTCCTCCCAACGCATTTTACTATATCAGGCCTCGACATTAACATTTGTCCGATACCAGTGAAAACTGACAAGTAGATCTTGTATTACGGGTTATCCGACGGGACAAGTGAAAAAATCAGATTCCCAAACGTGCCGGTACGACGAGCAAATCTATTTCCACTGGTATACAATACTGAGTTTGTTTTATAAAAGAGCCCTGTTTGATCTCCGATTTGTCCATAATTTATTTTGATTAAAACTAAAGTGAAACGCCAGATCAAAACTTTTGTATTGCAATTTGTATCATTTATCGTTCCTCCATATGAAGTTCAAGGACATTGACAAAATTAAAGTCGCAATCTCAGAAACGCTTTCATGAACGGAAATATCAATATTTGAAATATAAGAACAAGAATCACTCCGGAACGGACACGTAAAAATTATCGGATATCAATTTGGCACCAAATTGATATTTGTCTTTTGTGCAAAAAACGATAGAGGACTTGATTTAGGCTTTTGGGAACTATTGAAACCTTTGAAATGGACAAATATTACAAGCTTTTTCCTGATCTGGTTGAAAAGATCCACTAAAATTTTTATTTCTCTGTGAATTTGAATAAAATACTTTGCTTTATTTATATCACAGGCACCTGCTTTTGGTAAAAAAAATATACCTAGATACTGGTATATATAGTATCTAGGTATATTTTTTTTTTACCAGAAACAAGGATTTATATAACACAAATATGAGTTACATTTTTTTTGTGTGGTATTGGATCACAACACAGTAATATTTCAAAAGGAAAAAAGGGAGGGGGTACATATAAAATTCACTGGTATGCAAGACTCCAATCAAGGTAGACAGAAATAAAAATGTGACATTGAATATATGTCCTAAAGGTAGTTATGAATAAAAAAAAACCCAGAACAAATCAGTTCAGGCAGCTTTAACTATTTACTAAATTTGGGCAGGGTAACGTCAGAGGGGTCGCGAAACAATGTTTCGATTAATCGCAATTGACTTCTCCCAGAAGTCTCCTCCTTTTCTTTCTGTTGTCTCCCACTTCTCCTTGTGAGCTCTCTGAAAGAGAAGTCACTTCTCCCTCTAATTTGAAAGTAGTGGGAGCCCTGGATAATTATTCTCTAGTTTTTGTAATTTTTATTAATTTTTTTCGGACAACTAAAAGATTGAGTCGGACAAGTACCTTTTTTAGTTAGTTGTCCGAAGGGACAAGTTGAAAAATATGTTAATGTAGAGGCCTGTATATACTTTAACTATATTCAACGACCCCCTGCCTTACGCGACTAGCGACCATCTTTTTTCCACCGTTTGAAAGGTAAATCCTGTGTTAACCGACTGTCATAATTGCTGATATCTGCATGAACTACTGACAACATCTCACTCCCCAAGTCCATACCTGTTACTAGTTCATAATAATAGATTTTTCATATTAAATGAAGTCACGATTAGCGTTATTGTGTAAGACCGCCATTTTTTTTTACAGGTAGGTTGTTCACGTGATGATTTATTATTGTTGTTTTGGTTTATTTGGGTTTATTTCTTATTTATATTAAATATTCAAAATTGCTTACTATAGAAAATACCGTTTTAATCTTTCAGTTTTATAAATAAATAATCATGATTTTGAAAATGATTGAATTATGAAGTACTGGTTCCCAGTATATATTTCTGTCAACATCTGTTTAATGTGCGGTAACAGATCAAGGTAAACACATGCTGATTGTGTGATTAGGCTATTTATAGCTTTCGGCGAGTGATTGAAGTTGAATTTTTACGTTTTGTCAGGAAATTTCATTCTTCTAATCATGATTAATTCTAATTACGATGTCAATTAAGATAATAGCTGTTGAAAGAAAGTAAAAAACTCGATTATTTCTTCTTTTTTTTAATTTCACCCACAAAGGACGGAAATATTTATCGATATTAATTGAACATATTTTTTATTTCAATTTTATACCTTTTTCTTGCCAGAATTTAAGCTCTATTCATGCATTTGTTCTATACACGAACGGGTTAAAAGTTGATGCGGATTATATACCCGAACAAGGTTTTTCCTCTCGAGATTTTGGGAGCAAATATGATATCATAACCTCTATTCAACGACTCCCTGTCTTATGCGACCATGTTTCACTGTTCCCTTGGAAGGTCACATAAGACAGGTTTGACTGTAACTACAATCTAATTAAGATTAGATCTTTAATTGTTCCATCTGTTCTGATAAGCAAAATTTTAAAAGTCTCACTGATATATATCCGACTTTTTGAAATTTTCTGCTGGACCCTCTGAATTTTTGCTGGACCTAAATTTTTTATGTAAAATTGTTTTAAAGCCAAGCAATGTCATACCGTTAATTATTTTAGTCTAGCAGAGCGCTATCTGTATTTAACTTCATTAGTACTGGTAGATGCCTAAAAATAGGAAGACCAGTCACCATCCAGAATAAACCAAAAAGTTGAAACCATGCACCATAAAAGAGTAGCCAAATCCAGCTAGGGATACCCTCAAACTTTGAAAAATTTTGCCAGATTTAAAACATAATTTTTAAAATTTTTATTCACGGACAATCTCAGCTGGGGTGGCACTGGCCATTTTACGTTTGCCCGGCTGAGCTCCGTCGTAATGCTTCAGGAACGACCACATTTTTATGATTGACACATTGCCATGTTGCCGGAACTGTAAACAAAATTCTAAATAGAAACGGATTCGGTGAAGGGAACAATACAATTCAGGGACATCATGTTTTTTTTATTTTATTAATTTTTTGGGGTCTTTCGCATCACAATATATTCAAATATATTTATTTTCATGACAGTTACCAATAATATTTACCAAAAACAGAAATATCACGTATTCAATGCGGTTACGAATTCCGAGTTGACCGAACTTGTTCCGGTATTTACAATATGACATGCATTTCTGACTTCCGTTAAAAAAGTAAATACATCATTCAAAAATGTTTGGCGGACATGGGGACCGGCATTACCGATGTTATTGGCAGACCTCATGATTTTCTGCCCCCTAGGTCTGATAGGTCCGACGAATTTCAAAAACTCTGATATATACATGGTTTACACTGGCCGACCGCCATGTGGTGACAAGCGTTGCAAGTGCTGTCTCCAATTGCAACACGCACAGGTGTTCCATAGCAAGATGACAGGAAAGGAGTATAAGATCTTTTGCAATGTCAATTGTAAAACACCTAATGTGGTGTACCTCCTTGACTGTCACGTCTGCAGGTTGCAATACGTAGGAGAAAGTGTCCAACCATTCAACAAAAGAATGAATGGACACAGAAGTGACCTTACGAAAAAGACGCTCTTGCCCGTGAGTCAACACTTTGTGTCATTGGATGACTTTGGCAGATCCAAAATTTATATCATTGACCACAATCCAAGACAAAACAGAGAGTTTTTGGATCCGCAAGTTACAAACATTACACTCGGAAGGCATAAACAAAAAGGCCTAAATCTTTTGTTTTTTAACTTTTTAACTAGTGCCTGGTCCTTAGCCAGTTGGTAAATTTCATCATCACATTTTCTCATTGCTTTCATATTGTTTATAAATTAGTGTACATATATACTTGAATAATATAAAGTATAAAGTTCAAGATTATGATTTTTAGTAATTTACGTAACGATAACTGATGGTCACGTGACAATTTTTCAAATCAGATTACAGACACTGATAAACTTGTCGGTCAAGCGAAATATCTGTCGATTTAATTATAATTATAGTCTTTTTGTAGACTTATAGCTATTTTTGTTACATTTTAATATCTTTTTTAGCTCACCTGACCCAAAGGGTCATGTGAGGTATTGCCATCACTTGGCGTCCGTCATCCGTCGTCCGTCCGTTAACTTTTCATATTTTAATCTACTCCTCTGAAACAACTGGACCAAATGGAACCAAACTTGGCAGAAAGCATCTATATAAGGTCCTCTATAAAGTTTCTTCATTTCGTCCCATTCCGCCAACAAATATGGCCGCCAAGGGCAATTCTTGTTTCTGATTGGCTAATGTTAAAAAAATCTTCTCCTCTGAAACTGCTAGGCCAAATGGAGCCAAACTTGGCAGGAAGCATCTATGTAAGATCCTCTATAAAACTTCTTCATTTAATTCCATTCGGCCAACAAACATGGCCGCTGTTACTAAAAATAGAACATAGGGTAAAATTGCACGTTTTTGGTAACAACTCAAAAACCGTTAGAAATTTTGAAGAAAATCTGATTACCTATCTTGGAGTTATTGCCCTTTTTTCATCAAATTTTCAAAATTTTAATACTTTTCGTTTTTTATTTCAAAAACTATAAGAGATAGACGTTAAGTTTAAACAGCAAACATATGCAGCATATCAAGATCTACATGCCCTGCAATTTTGAAGTAAATCTGATTACCCGTCTAGGAGTTATTGCCCTTTTTTATTTTTTATTTTTTTAATTTAAACATTTTTGTCTGATATTTCAAAAACTATTAGAGATAAAGGTTAAGTTTAAATTGCAAACATGTCCAGCATATTAAGATCTACCTACCCTGTAATTTTGAAGTTAATTTGAGTACCCAATTTGGAGTTATTGCCCTTTTTTTTCGTCAAATTTTCAAAATGTTAATACCTTTTGTCCTTTATTTCAAAAACTATAAGAGATAGATGTTAAGTTTAAACAGCAAACATGTTCAGCATGTCAAGATCAACCTAGCCTACAATTTTAAAGTAAATCTGATTACCCATCTTGAAGTTATTGCCCTTTTTTCATCAAATTTTTAAAATGTTAATACTTTTCATCCTTTATTTCAAAAACTATAAGAGATAGATGTTGAGTGTAAACTGAAAACATGTTCAGCTTGTCAAGATCTACATGCCCTGCAATTTGACTACCCGTCGAGGAGTTATTGCCCTTTTTTCATCATTTTTTAGCTCACCTGACCCAAAGGGCCATGTGAGGTATTGCCATCACTTGGTGTCCGTCGCCCGTCCGTTAACTTTTTCATATTTTAATCTTCTCCTCTGAAACAACTTGGCAGTAAGCATCTATGTAAGGTCCTCTATAAAGTTTCTCCATTTCGTTCCATTTGGCCTATAAACATGGCCGCCAAGAATAATTCTTTTTTCTGATTGGCTAATGTTAATAAAATCTTCTCCTCTGAAACAGCTTGGCCAAATGGAGCCAAACTTGGCATAGATGGTCCCTGGGTGTGTCCCTTTTAAAATTGTGTCCGACAGCCCCACCCTCCATTCAAGATGGCTGCTGTTTTTTAAGGTAATGATTATCTCCCTTTGAAATTTGCTTCAGTATCATTCTATTGTCAGGTGAGCGATACAGGCTCAGTGGGCTGAGCCTCTAGTTTTGATATTGTGCTAACATTTTAGACGTTTATTTATCATTTTTGTTTGTTTGCACAGAATCGTTAACACTTGTTTCCAATCCGACATCCCGTAGGTTCATACGTTGGCTACTTTTCCAGACGTTTATATATATATATATACGGAGTGGATATGGTCTAGGGCATTGGACGTAAGGCTAAGCGAATGGTGCTGCAGTGTATCAATGGTGTGAGTTCAAATCCCGTCGAGGGAAGAACAAAAATTTGACAGTTCTAAAATCTAATTCTAACACTGTTTGGTTTAATTTTCAGACGTACATTTTGTATATATATATATATATATATATATATATATATATAACTTTGCCTTGGAAATAAATAGCCAAATAAGTGAGGGCCGTCATGGTCGTGATCATATGGTAGTTGGATTTACAACTACCTGTGCAATTAGTGCTTATCACCACTGAAGTTGTGAGTTCGAACCCCTTTCATGGTGAGGTGTACTTGATAGAACATTATGTGATAAATTTTGTCAGTGCCTTGCTACAAGTCGATGGTTTTCTCCTGGTACTCCAGTTATAACTGACCGTCACTAAATAACTGAAATATTGTTGAAAGTGGCGTTGAACACCATAAGCCTCCTTTCTGATATGTCGCAAATAAAAGTTCTAAGGGCGATAATTGACCTATTTAAACTGTTTTTACAAACCCGTAATGTGGACTGGTTCATGAGATCATCGAGGGAAACAGTTTCAAAATTTTTGTTTACCAATATTTTCACTGGTAATTTCAAAGTAAAAATGTATCGTGCGGCGTAAGAGATAAACCCGATTAATACGTACCAAGGACTTGCACAAATTATGGTTTTGACGTATCCAGGTGGACAAAATATTTGTCGGTCACTGAGTGCCACAAAGATGGTAAAGATGTACTTGGATTTTTATACCCCCGCTCCCCAAAGGGGGAGTGGGGTATACTGTTTTACCTCTGTCCGTCCGTCCGTCCAAGATATTTTTCGTCGCATTTTTCTCAGTAACTGTTGATGGCAGAAATTTGATATTTGGTCACAAGCATCATATAGGTATACCATATTGCGGGTAGCGTTTTTGGACCCGTCAGATTCCTACTTCCTGTTTGCCGACTTAGTTGGTCTTTATACACATTGAACATATATGCACATTTTTCGTCACATTTTTCTCAGCAACTATTGATGGCAGAAATCTGATATTTGGTCACAAGCATCATATAGGTATACCATATTGCGGGTAGCGTTTTTGGACCCGTCAGATTCCTACTTCCTGTTTGCCGACTTAGTTGGTCTTTATACACATTGAACATATATGCACATTTTTCGTCACATTTTTCTCAGCAACTATTGATGGCAGAAATCTGATATTTGGTCACAAGCTTCATATAGGTACCCCATATCGTGGGAAGTGTTTTTGGACCCATCAGATTCCTACTTCCTGTTTGCCGATTTTGTTGATTTTTATACACATTTTAACATACATTTGTATATGCACATTTTTCGTCGCATTTTTCTCAGCAACTATTGATGACAGGAATCTAATATTTGGTCACAAGCTTCATATAGGTATGCTATATTGTGGGAAGCGTTTTTGGACCCGTCAGATTCCTACTTCCTGTTTGCCGACTTAGTTGGTTTCTATACACATTGAACATATAGTCACATTTTTCTCAGCAACTATTGATGGCAGAGATCTGATATTTGGTCACAAGCTTCATATAGGTATTTACAAATTAATAATTTTAAAATTCGACAGTCTATATGTAAGATAAGAGTCAGTGCTCATCCATTAAATATTGAAACTGGCAGATATAAGAACATTATAAGATCAGAAAGAAAATGCACAAATTGTTCTGAGGGAGATATTGAAGATGAGAAACATTTTGTTGTCGACTGTCCCTTATATGAAAATATTAGAGTATAAATTTTTTGATAAAGTTATTGTCTTATGTCCAAATTTTAGATACATGGACACATCATCAAAATTTGTCTGGCTATTTACTAATGAACATGAACAAGTTTTGAAAAAATTAGGTAGTTTTTTAGAGGAATGTTTTTTGCTGCGAGGACACAATTGATCCTATAGATATCATTAGGTTAGGTTAGGTGAATTATTATAGTTATTATACATGTTATATTATATTAAATATGAATTGATTTATGGTGGTATTTGATAGGCTCTGATCTGGCCGTGCAGTCACTGAACATAAATATGTTTTCCTGGTTTTTGTGTGTGTTTACATGTATGTCTCCAATCATTTCAATCATTGTATTAAATTGTTTGCCCCTTGATGGCCCTTAATTGGCAATAACAAATTCTTATCTTATCTTATCTTCTTATAGGTATGCTATATTGTGGGAAGCGTTTTTGGACCTGTCAGATTCCTACTTCCTGTTTGCCGACTTAGTTGGTTTCTAGACACATTGAACATATATGCACATTTTCTCAGCAACTATTGATGGCAGAAATCTGATATTTGGTCACAATCTTCATATAGGTACCCCATATTGTGGGAAGCGTTTTTTGACCTGTCAGATTCCTACTTCCTGTTTGCCAAAGAGCGGGGGTATCATAGGTGAGCATTAGCTCACAGTTCATCTTGTTTTTTTTCTTTCCAAATATTGTGTCATGATGGGCTTAAGACTTTGGTTGCAATCTTTAAAATAATGGTTTCATGTGTAGCATTATTATTATTTTTTAATAGCTGTTTTTATAAATACTTGTTTTTATGTAATTTCAGACCTGTTTTATGGTGGTGAAGCAATGAGTTCAGATCAGCCTCAGGCATTTACCTGTCCTTATTGTGGTAAAATGGGATATACTGATGCCACTTTACAAGAGCATGTTACCTCTGACCATGTTGAAGCTTCACAAGAAGTGGTAATTGTATACTAACAACTTTCAAATTAGAGGGAGAAGTGACTTCTCTTTCAGAGAGCTCACAGGGAGAAGTGGGAGACAACAGAGAGAAGTTAATTGAATTAATCGAAACAATCTTAAATTACCCTGCCCAAATTTAGTACTAGTTTCAATCAATTTCATGCAAATATTTTTCAATTACATGTTCTTCTGTATGTTGTTAACTAAAAAGATAAGACAACTATAACCAACAATCCATATCTAATGGTCCCATCCGTTTCCAAATTTTACATGATCAATGTCAACTTCCGGTTTCATCAATTATTAATTTCACTTGAGAACATGAATCTGTTGCCATCTTCAATATATAAACATCTCAAAACAAATTAAATTAAACATAAGCAATCTTTGATACTCGGAGAGTGTGGAAGTCAACTTATTTCTGTGTTCAGCAATGTATTTCAGTTTTAATGTTCACATATTGGAGGTGCCCAGTCATACTTGATACGTATAGGAAGAAGAAGAAGTTCCGATTAATTACAAATGGGAATGTGTCGGTCTGTCAGAACAAATTTCAAGTCTCTGTCTGACATTTTAATGAAACTGAAAACGGAAATTAATGCCGTTCTAGAAACTCCATTGGTTCAGACGAGTTTTGCTATTAAAAACGATCAACTTTCACCCAAAAATTTCAAACACTAAAAAAGTATGTATCAGCAGTCAACTTTTTACTCGCCCAGCGGACTACCGAGTTACAGGAGTTAACTAGTCCGGAAATTTAACTAGCCTCGGGCGATAGGACTAGCGTTAGTGTCGAACCCTGCTGTTATTACAATACATTTTAACGTCGGGCGACTGTCCATGTAGCTATTATCATTAATTTTTAGCCTTTTGCCATCATTTGGCATCCGTGGTACGTCGTTAACAAGTTTGATGCCTCTTAACATATCATTTACAATGAAAATGCTTATTCATCAATTTAATTGGTTTTTAATTGTTTTACAGGTGTGTCCAATCTGTGCCGCTTTGCCAGGTGGTGACCCAAATTATGTGACAGATGATTTTTCGGAACATTTGAGTCTACAGCACAGAACTCCACGAGAATTCATATCCTTTGTACAATACAAAAATGTATATTAGTTTTAATCCACTGCAAACATTTTGTACTAGACCAACACGCTGAGTTGGATTTTGATAGTGCTAGCTCACTGAAACAACAGCCCATAGGTAGACATGTTACTCCAATCAGACACATTATCCTGAATCGTAGCCGTCTTTATAGTCTTTGGTTTGATGCGACCAGGACTTGAAATCCACAATCGAGACAAGCATTCTAACCATTGCATCACAGA
Source organism: Bathymodiolus brooksi (assembly GCA_963680875.1). Classification (NCBI taxonomy): domain Eukaryota; kingdom Metazoa; phylum Mollusca; class Bivalvia; order Mytilida; family Modiolidae; genus Bathymodiolus; species Bathymodiolus brooksi. The sequence goes on from OY804577.1 coordinate 51,485,587, forward strand.
TGCAGTTTGAATTGTTCATCTGTTTTGCCATTACTATGCACCCATATTTTTTTTTTTAATTCATATTTTAGCATTCTGCTGAAGAAACAGTTAACCCCCAAGGGAATAATTTCTGACTTGTCAGTGTACACTCTGAAATTGTGATATGAGTTATGACTTCAACTTCAGTATTAATAAATAGATAAGTTTTAAGAAAGTTAGAGATGTAAAATAGGTTTGATTGTGTATTTTGTTTTTTTGATTTTGAAATCTTAAAGAGTGTGACTAATTGTTCCTTAACATTTATACGATGAACCAGCAGGAATTAGGCATGTTAGAAGAATACCACATCCTGGCAGAGGAACAGTAGGAGGTACTAGAACAAGAAGAGCAAACATGCATTTTACAGGAAATACTGCATTGTCTGGGCTTTCGCCAGGAGGTAGGGAAACAATGGATCCAATTGCAGAATTGCTGTCACAGCTATCCAGTGTAAGAAGCAGAGCAGCTGCAGCACAGAGCGTGTCCTCTCAATTGCAGCAACTAGAAATGCAGTTGCAATCAACCAGGTATAATTTAAATTGAAATTCTTTATAGACTTAAAAAATTGAAAGTTTTGGGTTACCTTACTTTATTTCTTTTTAGCTCACCCGTGTGAGCTATTGCCATCACTTGGCGTCCGTCGTCTTGTCTGTAAACTTTTTCAAAAATCTTCTCCTCTGAAACCACGGCCAATTTAAACCAAACTTGGCCTGAATCATCCTTAGGGGGTTTCCTTTAAAGGTTATGTCCGATGACCCTGCCGACCAACCATCATGGCTGCCATGTCTATAAATAGAACATAGGGGTAAAATCAGCAAACAAATCAATTAAAAAATCCAGAAAAATCCTTTAGAGTATATTGCAATTAAATTTGATACATATATGTAATATTCTTTCAGAATTATGGTTGAGGACCTCATCCCCCATCAAACATGGCCACCATCATTACTATAAATAGAAAATTAGTGAAAAAATTTATTAAAAAATTATTTTAGAATCCTGTAAAGAGTCAAATGGAAAGAATGCATATGTGGTCTTCTTTCAAAATTTTGATTGAAGACCTTCGGCTGTCATCCAACGTGGCCGTCACTGTTACAAAAAATAGAAAATTATTGTCAAAAAAAAATATTTTAAAATCCGGTAAAAAGCCAGTTGCCACCAAACTTTATGGAAATGATGCATATATGATCCACTTTCAGACTTATGGTTGCTAACCCTGGTCGCTTATGAAAAATGGCTGCTATCGTTACTAAAAATAGAAAAAGAAAAAAAAAGCCGATGTTGCTACCAAACTATAAAGGAACAATGCATATATAATTCTCTTTCAGACCATGGCCGTTGCCGCTTCTCAAACTTGAAAATTAGTGAAAAAAATCAATAAATAATAGAAAACTATTGAAAAAATTCCCCCAACAAAGTTATTCTTAATACATATATAAAAAAAAAAAAATCATAAAGTAAATGTTAAAATCTTATATACTCTATACTGGAAATAAATCCACCAGATTATAAAAATGATAAATAGGTTTCTCAGGACATTTTCATGGCATTAGTGTAACCCGTCAGTTACATGATCAGTAAAATGTTTTAAAGTAAATAACAGACTTGGAATTGTTTCAAGCTTTTTAAGGATATTGATGAAGGAAACTTTCTACAGTAAATTATTCCGGAATCCTGCAAACTTTTGTTTTAACCTTTATTTTGCATGAAAAGTGTTTTATTTACTTTTAAGGGCAAGTTGTGCAAAATGTGTATATTTTTGTATGCAGTTTTCAATATAAGCTGATATGTCGTCGAATTTGTTCTAGGTAGATCTATAAACAAATGAAATCTTCGGGATTTTTCATACAAATTAATCTAAATAGCGTAGACGATACCAAAATTACAAGAGGGACAATCCAGTGTCTATGACACGAAGAATACAGAATACAGAATCTAGATTAAAATAATTGTGAAACAGAGTTTAATTATTTTGTTGTAGCATTCAACTGCATACACTCAGTATAAGTTAAAGTCAGGTACAAAATATAAATGGGTTTAGTTTTTACCCCATTTTTTAATCACTTGGGCATTCAGAATAAGTGTAAACATCAGTGAAAGCATAGAAAGGTTGGTACTGTTGCTGTCATTTTGTCATTTGTTGGTGTTGTTTTTTGTTTTCTTCGTTGATAAGTTAACAAAAAAGATGTTTCAGTTTAGACAGGTTTCACTGTGATTCTTATTACTGTCAAATAATGTACATAGTTCAGTTTGTTTAGGTTGTTTCCATTTTTATCTTGTCTGTGAAAACAAAATGTGAATTAACAACTTCGAAAATGACATGAGGTTTCTGTGATTATGTCAGTGTCTTGGCAACCAAATGTCATAGGTCCCCTGTAATTGCTGTAGTGAGTGTCTTAGTTATACATCTAACAAAGATAGCCCAATCCAACCCCCTAAATGTGTACTCAAGGTTTTCTATAACAGCCTTGCCCATCTACTTGCATAAAATTCCCAGTTTTGGCTTCCAAAAATAGATGAAAAATTTAACAGGAATCAGCTACTTATATTTTCAGGGTTTGCAAAAATAGCAAACAGCCAACTGAATGGTTAACAGTGTTGTCTACTCAATTAAAAGTTTCAAGAATTTATTTGTGGAAAATGAGATATAAACAAATTGATTCAAATGAGAAAGTTATTTGAATCCAACATGATTACTTTTTAGTAATACTAATTATGTGGGTGCTGTTGGATCATATGGTAGTTTGATATACAGCCACCTATGCAATCAGTGCCTATCACCACTGAAGTTGTGAGTTCGAATCCCACTCAGGCGAGGTGAACTCAATACAACATTATGTGATAAAATTTGTCAGTGACTTGCGACAGCTCAGTGGTTTTCTTCGGGCACTCCAGGTTCTTCCACCAATGAAACTGACAGCCATGATATAGCTGAAATATTGTCGAAAATGGCGTTAAACACCATAACCCCCTACTTAATTATATGTCGAGCTTTTTGATTTTACTGATCTGACCCATAAGAAAAATCGTAGTTTGGATTATCACCTGCTCTGGTTTACTTTTCCTCTTTTTGGATATGTAGAGTACATGTTGGTACTCAGTTGCAATGCCATGTGAAAAAGTAAAACTAACAACATGAAATGAAGACAAGTCTTTTTTAGAAGCTGCTTTACACAGAAAAAAAACCACAAATTGTATTCCCAATCCTCTGCAAATAAAATTAAGTTGTTGATTAAAGCATAAAGATAAATACAGTCTATTTTGTTTTAGTCATTTAGGAAATAGAAATCCCTCATTATCATTAATAAAATATCTGCTCTTCTGTACCTGGAAACATGAGAATATGAAATTCTAAATGCTATGCAATTTATATTACATTGTAAATTTTTTCATATTAGAATGCACTTTTTGAAGGTCCAGAATGTTTCCAGGGAACACTACACTCGCTGATAATATCATTAGCTCCCTATTGTTTAAAAGAGTCTCACCTATTGATAAAATTTTATTGAGAGGGCAATAGAATGGCCAAAAGAAAAAAGGTTGATTGTAATTTGAAAAAAAGTTAAATAGTGATATCCACCAATATCACTAACTACAAAAACATCAAAACTCTAAATCACTGGCAGAAGAAAAAATCTAGGTCCTCGCTTGGAACAGGAACATACAAAATGGCAGGTATAATCAGGTTAATGGAACCCCAGTCATAATGAGGTCATGCACAACTTCAACTCAAAAAGATCATTGCACTTAAGATTTAATTAAAAAAAAAATCAAAATTGAACCTTTTAGATCTGGTAGTCATAAATATCACCCCCAAAATTAATGTTCTTCACGAGAGACCATATGATGTCCTCAAAATGTTGAAATTACATATGCATATATAATAACAACATGTAAAAAAAAATAAGGGAAAAAAGTAATGGAAGCACAATGTAACAGTGAAAACAGTCTAAACCAAACCCTGAATAAACCGAAATCTTGCATAAACTTTAAATAAAGTTCTAATGCAGAAAATCTTTGTTAATTTAACCTGTATAAACTGAACACCTGTCTATTCCGAACACAAAAGTTGATCCCAAGGAGGTTTGGTTTAGAGAGGTTTAACTGTAGTTAAAAGAAATTACATGACCTAAATATTAAGCAATGTATTTGGCCTTCACTAGTAAAATCTTACAAATGTAGATGTGTACATATTTAACTGAATATATAGAGCCTAGCAGTAAGAAAAAAAATTCAATGACAAGTCCACAACATTATGATTATTATGAAGAATGGCTAAACAGTCTAGATGAGAAATGCATTTGTGGAAATTCATAATGCTATTTCATTTGTAAACAAAGTGTTGTATTAAAAAATTCCTCATATAAAGTGCAATGTACTATACAAAGAAATTTGTCTTGAAAATAGAGGACTATGTCATTACCACCTGGCATTTATTTCTAGGGAAATAAACCTTTTGTAGAGTGCCATGGGAAGATCTAACTAAATACAGTTAAACTGCCCATGCTGCCACCTCTGTTAAGCAGTCACCTGTATTAAAAGGTCACCTTTTTCTTGTCCTGTCATTAATAAATTCGTATTAATTGAACCTCTTTTAAGAGGTCACCTTTCTTTAAAAAACTTTTTTTCTTTGTCCCAATGGTGACCTCTTAATACAGTTTAGATTGTATTTTAAATTGTATGTGTGTAGTTCACATTTGTTTTGATGCCTATTTATAGTAATTTCCATCACATATATATGTTGGTGTTGTATACCTTGCCGTTTATGTACGTTGACTTTTCTTCCATCATCCATTCATCATCTGTCCAATGATATTTCACATCTTTTCCTCAGAATTTAGATGGCCATTTATCAGAAACTTTCTGTATAAATCAGTTAATGGTCTTTAAAAACAGTTTTCTCTTTTTGTTTCCATCCAGCATCAAATATGGCCACCATAGACCTACTTTCTGATTGGTTGAAATATGAACAATCTTCACCTGAGTATCAACTGGCCCATTTGAAATAAAAATTCAAATATGACTGCCAATTTACGAAATATGAAAAAATCATCATATGCCACTCCACCAATTAAAATAAAATTATGGATGGTCCTAAAAATACTTTCCTCACATTGTTCTATATTATTTATTAGCATCCAGGTAAGCGAACATAAAGTTTGATAAACTACTACTAAGCCATTTGAATAGTAATTTAGCATTACATGAATAGTCTCAACAAAGTTTCGTCCTTTCGAGAAACTTACAACTTGTCAAGGTGAGTCATGAACTCATCATTTGTGTTGGTGACTCACAATTTTTACAAAGAAATAACAATGGGACTGGTCAAAATTTAATCCTATAAGGATTTCTGAAATATAGCAGGTTTATACTTGTCTGAAAAATGACAGGAATCTCATGCATTGTCATTTGAACCAGTGCTTAAGAATAGCATATGGATGATTCCAAGAAGTTCCATCATTTCTATTAAACATTCACATGGACATCGTGGGAAATTTAAAAGAAATTCATTTGTCAAAGATATTGATATAAATGAACATGAAAGAAACTAAAAATCAAAAGCAAAATACAAAAACATGAATGAAATATAAAGGTTGTAACCCATGTGAAAATCAAAAGCAAAGTACAAAAACATGAATGAAATATAAAGAGGTTGTAACCCATGTGAAAATCAAAAGCAAAATACAAAAACATGAATGAAATATAAAGGTTGTAACCCATGTGAAAATCAAAAGCAAAATACAAAAACATGAATGAAATATAAAGAGGTTGTAACCCATGTGAAAATCAAAAGCAAAGTACAAAAACATGAATGAAATATAAAGGTTGTAACCCATGTGAAAATCAAAAGCAAAGTACAAAAACATGAATGAAATATAAAGAGGTTGTAACCCATGTGAAAATCAAAAGCAAAATACAAAAACATGAATGAAATATAAAGGTTGTAACCCATGTGAAAATCAAAAGCAAAATACAAAAACATGAATGAAATATAAAGAGGTTGTAACCCATGTGAAAATCAAAAGCAAAGTACAAAAACATGAATGAAATATAAAGAGGTTGTAACCCATGTGAAAATCAAAAGCAAAATACAAAAACATGAATGAAATATAAAGGTTGTAACCCATGTGAAAATCAAAAGCAAAATACAAAAACATGAATGAAATATAAAGGTTGTAACCCATGTGAAAATCAAAAGCAAAGTACAAAAACATGAATGAAATATAAAGAGGTTGTAACCCATGTGAAAATCAAAAGCAAAATACAAAAACATGAATGAAATATAAAGGTTGTAACCCATGTGAAAATCAAAAGCAAAATACAAAAACATGAATGAAATATAAAGAGGTTGTAACCCATGTGAAAATCAAAAGCAAAGTACAAAAACATGAATGAAATATAAAGAGGTTGTAACCCATGTGAAAATCAAAAGCAAAGTACAAAAACATGAATGAAATATAAAGAGGTTGTAACCCATGTGAAAATCAAAAGCAAAGTACAAAAACATGAATGAAATATAAAGGTTGTAACCCATGTGAAAATCAAAAGCAAAATACAAAAACATGAATGAAATATAAAGAGGTTGTAACCCATGTGAAAATCAAAAGCAAAGTACAAAAACATGAATGAAATATAAAGAGGTTGTAACCCATGTGAAAATCAAAAGCAAAATACAAAAACATGAATGAAATATAAAGGTTGTAACCCATGTGAAAATCAAAAGCAAAGTACAAAAACATGAATGAAATATAAAGGTTGTAACCCATGTGAAAATCAAAAGCAAAATACAAAAACATGAATGAAATATAAAGAGGTTGTAACCCATGTGAAAATCAAAAGCAAAGTACAAAAACATGAATGAAATATAAAGGTTGTAACCCATGTGAAAATCAAAAGCAAAGTACAAAAACATGAATGAAATATAAAGGTTGTAACCCATGTGAAAATCAAAAGCAAAGTACAAAAACATGAATGAAATATAAAGGTTGTAACCCATGTGAAAATCAAAAGCAAAGTACAAAAACATGAATGAAATATAAAGGTTGTAACCCATGTGAAAATCAAAAGCAAAATACAAAAACATGAATGAAATATAAAGGTTGTAACCCATGTGAAAATCAAAAGCAAAGTACAAAAACATGAATGAAATATAAAGGTTGTAACCCATGTGAAAATCAAAAGCAAAATACAAAAACATGAATGAAATATAAAGAGGTTGTAACCCATGTGAAAATCAAAAGCAAAGTACAAAAACATGAATGAAATATAAAGGTTGTAACCCATGTGAAAATCAAAAGCAAAGTACAAAAACATGAATGAAATATAAAGGTTGTAACCCATGTGAAAATCAAAAGCAAAGTACAAAAACATGAATGAAATATAAAGGTTGTAACCCATGTGAAAATCAAAAGCAAAGTACAAAAACATGAATGAAATATAAAGGTTGTAACCCATGTGAAAATCAAAAGCAAAATACAAAAACATGAATGAAATATAAAGGTTGTAACCCATGTGAAAATCAAAAGCAAAGTACAAAAACATGAATGAAATATAAAGGTTGTAACCCATGTGAAAATCAAAAGCAAAGTACAAAAACATGAATGAAATATAAAGGTTGTAACCCATGTGAAAATCAAAAGCAAAGTACAAAAACATGAATGAAATATAAAGGTTGTAACCCATGTGAAAATCAAAAGCAAAGTACAAAAACATGAATGAAATATAAAGGTTGTAACCCATGTGAAAATCAAAAGCAAAATACAAAAACATGAATGAAATATAAAGAGGTTGTAACCCATGTGAAAATCAAAAGCAAAGTACAAAAACATGAATGAAATATAAAGAGGTTGTAACCCATGTGAAAATCAAAAGCAAAATACAAAAACATGAATGAAATATAAAGGTTGTAACCCATGTGAAAATCAAAAGCAAAATACAAAAACATGAATGAAATATAAAGGTTGTAACCCATGTGAAAATCAAAAGCAAAGTACAAAAACATGAATGAAATATAAAGAGGTTGTAACCCATGTGAAAATCAAAAGCAAAATACAAAAACATGAATGAAATATAAAGGTTGTAACCCATGTGAAAATCAAAAGCAAAATACAAAAACATGAATGAAATATAAAGAGGTTGTAACCCATGTGAAAATCAAAAGCAAAGTACAAAAACATGAATGAAATATAAAGAGGTTGTAACCCATGTGAAAATCAAAAGCAAAGTACAAAAACATGAATGAAATATAAAGAGGTTGTAACCCATGTGAAAATCAAAAGCAAAATACAAAAACATGAATGAAATATAAAGAGGTTGTAACCCATGTGAAAATCAAAAGCAAAATACAAAAACATGAATGAAATAAGGTTGTAACCCATGTGAGTAACTACAAGATTTGTAATGCCTCTGCTTAAATTTGTATACCAGCATGTTTTATTAGCACAAAGATATTTTTGTTGGAGGATCATATACTACCTTGAACACTGCCTTTAATCATGTTATTTAAACCTTTCCCTGGTTCTTTAGGAATCCCAACCAAACGTCTTGGAACGCAAATACAGTCCTTAATTTCAGGTAAGATTTAGTCCCATTAAATGGGGAGATATGTACTATTTCCAGTTAGGGGATTCCAGAAATAGGACAATTTTAGGTAAGAAAATTTAAACATAAAAAATATATACAGTCAAACCTGTATTAAGAGGACACATTTAGAACAAAGAAAAAATAAGACAGGTGACCTCTTAAAAGAGGTTCAATTCATATGAAATTTGCTATGACATGACAGCAAGAAGGTGACCTTTTAATACTGGTGACTTCTTAAAAGAGGTGACTGCATTGGCAGGTTTGACTGTATTTGCAAGCTCTAAGATTAAAAAAGATATATATCATCCTCCAACAAATATGGCAATTAAACAAAAATAATTTCTAAGTTTATTATGAAAATATAAAGATATCAATGTACTTTCCTACTAGTTATTGATGCTTTTAGAAATCAGTTGTAATGATAAAAAATTATAATATTTTATAGCAAATACTAGATGTTTTAAATCTTAGTTCATCATCAATAGTTGTTGTAAACTTTGTTGTATCATTTCACACACACATATATATTTTATATGCATTCTTATTCATTATTAATATAATTCTACTGTCACATTCTTTTGTACCGACATATTAAATGAATATCAATAATTTCAAAATGGCCACCATTCTTGTATATTTCAGACAACAGTTAGAAAGATTACCAAATAGACGACAAGTAGAAACAAACAAAAATAATGCTGCAGGTAGCAGTGCTAATGCTAGTGGGGGCGAAAGTCAAACTTCTAGTACTAATAGTACGAAAAGTAATTCTCCGTTTCTTCTAGCCAGGTTAGTATCTACAAATTTGTAGGTTAATATAAGTCCATGCTCTTGGAAAATTATTAAGTAATTGCTCTGTCGAGAGATACCTGCAGATTCTACGAAAAAATGATTTATGATGTAAATCTTTGTGTCATTTGCAATAAGAAAATTTAAGACTGCCTCTGCATCGCTTTCTATAAAACAAACTCTTATTTCAGAAAATAAATGGAATATTTTTCTCAGAAACTGCAAAGCTGATTGATCAAATGTTCATTAGATGGTGATATACAAATTTATGTTTTGATGCAGACTAGACTAGAAATCCTGAATGCTTCCCACTGCAAGACATGACATAGTTCATGTAGTTTAAAATATTAAAGACTTTATTGGAAAATTTAATACTAATAGGATATTTAAAATAACTTAGTTAAATATTTCACTCCATGAATCACACAGAATCACAAATTATTCTCCATTCTTTGCAAAAATGATAACATTTCACTTTGTCCTATATTACTGGTTTCCTTTGATGAATTATTGTGAAATATTTACACATTGTTTTATATGATACAAGGAGGATCCCTTTCATTAATGATAAATTGGATTTTGTTATTTTAAAGAGATTTCTCCTTGTGATAAAGAAAATGACAAGCAGTTTCCTGTTATTAAATCTTTAAAATATTTAAGAAATAATTCATGGAAAACAAATTTTGTATCCAGTTTTAACATGGGTAACGTAATTTTTGTAAAAATTATATCCCAAGCGATAACGAGGGATAAAATGCAACGAAAATAATGCTACTCATGTTAAAACGTTATATACACTATAACTATGGATAGCTAGACAGTGATGCAATTAAGTTACTGATATTTTCCAATTTGATGGCATTTTGAATTTAGCAACTTAAAGAAGTAAAATGCTCACAAATTTGTAAAATAAGCGAGTAACCAGCTTGTGTCAATGTCACCAGCGTTCCTTGTAAACTATGCCACCGGAAGACGACAAATTTCAAAAATCAAAGTAGATAGATTGTTGTCAAGTATTTTTTCCTGGAAAAAAATTATATGTCAAGAAACAATACAAGAATTATTATGTTTGTATGCACCACGGTCCTGTATGAATACATGAATTCACTTAGGAATGATGTTTATGATTTATTCGTCAATATGCATGTGCAAATTAAAATATATCAGGAGTTTTATCACTGTATTATTTATATATGAAGGACGTCATGTTAGAATATATGTTTTACATGTAGTGTCATATTAAAAGGATGGGTCTTTGATGCGAACAATATTGACTTTTGTTGTTTGTCAATCATTCCTGTTATTTGTGTTTAAAAATGAGAGAAAAACCATTATGATTTGCCGTATAACATGTATCCTTTGATGAATTTTCTTAATTTTTTTAAAAGCTTGTCTAATACACAACCAAGATGGAAGTAGAACTTGGAAAGATAATTTCTGGTTAGCTTTAATTATGTGCTGCAATGTTATGTGTTATATATTTCTTGAACAGAAAAAAAGAATTACCCACTGTATATTCTTGTTTATTGTAGGTGCTTTGATTCCCAGGGTTGGATTGACTCTGATAAAAAACTAGAAGATGAAAGAAGTGATAAAAGTTTATTCATACAAGAATTACTCTTGTCAGCATTGACTGAACAATTTCATATTTCAGAGGAGGATTTAGGATCAAATGACTGTAAAGAGATTGTGATAGAAACCCCTTTAAATCCTACTCTTAAAAAAACTAACGAGCAAACTAAAGAAGTGGCTTCCAAGTCATCTATGACGGAAAAGCCAAGTCAGTCAGTGGTACAGAAAGTTCAACCAGCCACCCGACCAGCTCATAGTGTGTCTGGTAGTAGTGGAAGTGGTGTGCGTCATAGTACCATGGCTTCGCCCCCTGGGCCTATGTTTGGAAATATTTCTGGTTCTAATCAACATGGCCAAATGGCAGGAGCAGGGATTGGTTCGGGCAATCCCCAACCATTGCCAGGCCGACCTGGTTCCAGAGACAGTCGGATGAATCCGGCAGCTGCTAAAAAGACAATGTTTAAACAGCTACCAACTTCGAAAGCTTCTGACAGGGAGCCACCCCCTCACTGAAGATTGTTGTAATTTGTTTTACTTATTATGTCCAAAGATGGATTATCACCTATTATTAGAATATTTATTTTGCTTCAGTCTCATACAAGTAATAGACCCTTTCAATATATGGGTTGTCTTTCAAGATATGTGTATGCTTATTTAAAAATAAGCTTGACATTACATTTCAAGTTCTTAAAAGACATTTGATTAGATTTAACATACAAAAATGTGTGCTAATTCTCTCATTTTTTAACTGTGATAAGATTTGAAGCTATTTTTGTTCAATCTAAAAGTGCTTTCTATCGGATGACAATACAAACTTAAACACAAAATAATGTCCCAGCTGATGATGTAAGAAGCTTTACAATAAATATATATATTACACTGGAAGTGTTTATTTAGTAAACATTTATACATAAATTTTGCTTTCGGTCTACCGTCAAAAATTAAATTTGTCTAGGAAAAACATTCTTATGTATTTTTCTCTTTCATGTCTTTATTATGTATTTTCTCAAAAAGCAGATTTTATAGACTTCATATATGCAGTGATTCAGCTAGACATTTGTCCACCTATTTCTCAAATTGTCCATAAAACTGTCCATTGTCCTGAAGATTTCAAAGTCTAGCTGAAACACTGATCTGGATGTAATTTATTGCCTTATAGAAGCCAAACTACCTACAATCCTGATTTCTTATTTTCATAAACATTGTTTGCATTTTATGAGAAGAAGAAGAAAAAAGGAATGCTAAGAAATATGAATTTCTGATGTAATATACGTAACCATGTTTTTCTACTGTGTAGTAAAAAAAATCTGAACAAGCCAGTTGAGGGACCAGCTTTTTTGTTCCAACAAGAAAGGATGGCTGATTATTTTGCTTGTTTATTTCAGAAGTTGAAACATAGATATTGCTTTTCCATTAGCAGCAGTTTTACATATATGCATATACTGACCGTGACCTCATTTTCATGATTCATTGAGTGTTAAAAGTAGGCCTTTTTTAAACGATTGGGTCTGTTTCCTGGCAACCACAATACTCAGTCCTCACGATAAGCAGCGGTCCTCCGACTCGAGACCAGTAAAGCTTTGTTCGTACCAGTAAACTTCAAATTTTTATTTCGTGGACCACTACCTTTGTCCACCATATTTATCTGCACATTCATCCTACAGATAACATATCAGCATATGTCACCAGACTTTGATCGCAATAGGCCGGTTTTTTCAATATCCAGAAATTTATTTGATAACTAAATTGGGTCTACACGATGATCCTGCAGTTTGCATGTCAACCATGCACATTTCACTCGACTTGAACTTATTTCAGTCTATTTACTATTTAAAGTTCAACTGATTAGGTCTATTATTGGGTAACCACACACTAAGTATTAGTTGTATTTGGTCAATACAATGATCCTATACTGTACATTAAAACCAGACAATATCATCTTGAGTTACCGCCCCTTCTGTCCCCGATCTTATTTTCATCATACCATTCATCGACAGACAGGGGACATCATAGTGTTCTTCACACTTGTTTCCTATGTGAATATCGCAATTGTAATGTGGGAATATTTGTATTGCTGTAATATTTTTTTTGCTTATGTCCTGTTAGACAGAAATTCAGATCAATTCTACCACAAGAATTTCATTTATGAAAAATTCTATTTGTAGCATTTTTAAAAAGGAACACAATGTTGAATAGTCTTTAATTTTGATACATATACCTATGTATTGGTTTTCTACATTCAAACATTCTAAAAACAAAAATATATTTTAAAGCATTTTTTTTTTTTAGTTTTAGAAAGAGTAACTAGAATCAGCTTTTGCTGTCTGGGGGTGTGGGAAAGTGAATTTCCACCCCCTCAATCCCATATATTAATATCTGGAATAGATCTTGTTTTTTTTTTTGCTCACTAGATAAGAAATGCATTGTTTATTGTGTAATGGCTATTATACTGCAATTTATGCTACTCTGCACTTTTAATATCAATCCTACTTGAAAAATTTAACTTTTATTCCATACAGACGGAATGGTCTATATTTTAGAATTTCAGTCTTTTGAAAATTTTTACTTTTATTCCATACAGATGGAATGGTCTATATTTTCGAATTGTAATCTTTTGAAAAAAATTTCTTTTATTCCATACAGACGGAATGGTCTATATTTTCAAATTTCAGTCTTAATGTTCTAAAAAAATGTATGGCAAGAAAAAAATGTTAATGACAGATATTGAATTTATATAAAAATCATAAGATCATAAATTTGCTTGAATAAGTACATGTACATTGTAGTTTTGACAAGATCAACAATAAAAAAAAAAATCAGTCAGGACTTGAAATTGTTGCAAGACAGTTTTCAATAATATTTAGATTTTACAAGACAGTTGTCAATGAATTAAGATTTGTTACATTATGACAAACTAAACAGACTTCTTGCAAGTAAAGACAAATTAAATTTTTCACAACAGCATTTTCTATCTACATGTAGCTTACAGGTACGCATTGTATTTGCTCGTATTTTTGTTTTAAGTTTGAGAGAATGTCAGATTATCCATTCAGGTTTATTTTAATCCGCAGTAAATAACAAAGGGGCAAATACCTTTAATATGAGGACCACAGAGATTTAAGACGTAAATGGACCACAATAAATTTTTGCAATGTACAAATCAAATTAAAAATGAAAATATTTGAAGCTTCTTATATTAGAGCTAGGCAATTCTTTCTTTATTTTACATATATAAAACAAATTTCTTTATGCTCAATACTTTCAGTGTTTAATTTGTCATGTCTAGAGAAGAAGAAAAAAATTCTATTAAACCTCATGTTATAAGCTGGTCATTGACCAAAGTGATATTATTATCATCATATTTCTATAGGAAGCAGTTCATTGGTTCATTTTGAAATTAAATCGTAATTGAAATATAAAGTTTCATGTAGTGTTTTTTTTTTAATATTAACTTAATTTGAACAAGTGATGAGAGTACTTAGTATTCTGTAAACATTGTTCTTGGTCATCATCATCACAAGAAGAAAAGTGTTTTATATTTATTGTATTTACTTCCTTTCCAAGTTTTAAGATTCTTGTTATCAATACATTTTTTTGTGTCATCTACATGTATGTAAGATGGTGGAGTCCAGTCTTTTTCTTTATTTTTTTCATCTACTTGCCCAACAGCCAAATTTATAAAAAAAAAAATCAAATTATTCAAACAAATTCTTTCATTATTTTCACTTGTCCGAATCCAGTTTTACCTGTCCCTGGCTTTGGGCAAGTGGGTTAGCATTAAGACTGTGGACAGGTATGATTTACTGTCAGTAATCTTGAATCCTCGTTGATTATTCATGTGTTTGTAGTGAGAAAAGAACGATTTTGAATTGTGAAGGTCAATCTTAACGGGGATACATTCTATTTCAATCATCAATAAACATAGTTTAATACTTCAGGAGCACTTGGCATTTTTTAACAATCCTACATGAACATACTTGTCTTTCAGAAGTTATTGCCCATGAGTCTATTAGTCTGACAAAAGTTGATACAGGTGTCCTGTTGCCCATGAGTCTCTTGGTCTGACAAAAGTTGAGACAGTTGCCCATGAGTATTGATCTGACAAAAGTAGAGACAGGTGTCCTGTTGCCCATTAGTCTCTTGGTCTGACAAAAGTTGAGACAGGTGTTCTGTTGCCCATGAGTCTATTGGTCTGACAAAAGTTGAGACAGTTGCCCATGAGTATTGATCTGACAAAAGTAGAAACAGGTGTCCTGTTGCCCATGAGTCTATTGGTCTGACAAAAGTTGAGACCGGTGTCCTGTTGCCCATGAGTATTGATCTGACAAAAGTAGAGACAGGTGTCCTGTTGCCCATGAGTATTGTTCTGACAAAAGTTGAGACAGGTGTCCTGTTGCCCATGAGTATTGGTCTGACAAAAGTAGAGACAGGTGTCCTGTAGACATACTTTAATTAGGTTCTGCTTTTTGTTAAAAGAGTTCAAGTGAAATTTGTTTACTGAACCTTGAATAAAAACGGAATTCTGTATAAAACTAATGTCCCAATATTGGAAATCTTTGTTAATTTTACCTGTATAAACCTAACACCTGCCTATTCGGAACACAAAAGCTGGTCATAAGGAGGTTCAGATTAAACAATTTTCACCGTTTATCAGTTGGCTGTAAATAAGGTCAGTGGTTTCAACAGAGTTTCAACTTCAGCGATGAAAGTTTTCCTCTTTTTTTTTTTTAAAGAAAACATTTGGAAATAAAATGTGTCAAACTTGGTCCAAACAGCTAGAAAATGATGGTTTAAGAACATTCCATAGGGAATTTCCTCTTCTAATATCAGTGAACACTTTCATCTCTGCAACTTTGTTTTCAATGAAAATCATGGATCAGTATGGTTTTTCATAAAAAAAAATTCTCAATCTGATATATACAAGTCGTGTTTCAATGCACAATACTTATCGTTCATTTAACTTGCATGAGATACCTGATCCATGTACAATGTATTTAAAATCTATTATATTGTGTACAAGCAAACATTAGGAGAGGGTTGTTTTGTAAACCAAGGGGTGTACGTTTTATGCACCTTGTACAAGCAAACATTAGGGGAGGTTGTTTTGTAAACCAAGGGGTGTACGTTTTTTTAGGTTGTTTTTACAAGTCGCAGAAAGAAAAGTGAGTATGAACTATAAATAACACGTAGAAAGGGACAATGATATATACCAAGGAACTCATCAGAAAATGGGCTTTCATTTTTCTGGGTTCTCTGGAGCATCCTGGTTTTGTAAACACTTCGACAGTTTGCATCGATGATGGATGTTTACTTGCGGGTGGCTGTTCGAATATATCGATGCATAGATGCTAAAAGAAGAAGTTTATGATTATGTGGGGGATTTCACTGTGAAGAATCATCAATTATACTATAATTTGTGTTCTGTCAGGTTATCGTAGGTATCACATTTGACAGAAATTGATGATAGTTTCGACTCTACCCCCCAAAATGAGAAAATATGAGCAAACTGTCGAAGTGTTTGCAAAACCAGGATGCTCCAGAGAACCCAGAAAAATACCAAATGAAAGCCCATTTTCTGCTGAGTTCCGTGGTATATAACATTGTCCCTTTCTACGTTTTATTTATAGTTCATACTCTCTTTTCTTTTTGCGACTGGTAAAAACAACCTAAAAAAACATACACCCCTTGGTTTACAAACCCCCCCCTAATGTTTGTTTGTACACAGTGATATAGTTTGTATGAAGTATAAAGTTTTTCGTGTAGGTTTTAGAAATGCTCGTATTAAGTGATACAGTGTAACCTGTCTAAACTGAATCCTGTATAAACCAAACTTGAAATAAAGTCACAATGTAGGAAATCTTTCTTAATTAAACCTGTATAAACCAAACACCTGTCTATTACAAGTTGGTCCCATGGAGGTTCAGCTTAGAAAAGTTTCACTGTATCATAATAATTTCAAATAATACCTGGTTACATATGTGGACTTGGCATAGTTGTGAATATTTGAAATACAGAAATCATTTGGAATGTAGATCAGTTTCTTCTTTCCTTGTGTTTGGCCATAACAAACCTTTAATATAATGTATACAAGAAATTAAACATCTTAATTTTCCATGTATAATCAAAAATGTTATGTAGACCAAAATGAAAAATCTGGGGAAAAAATGATTTGAAGTCGTGTGTCCTCTTTTTAAATCATTGAATCTATGAAAAGAAAGTTCAACAATTCCACCAATAACAACATAAGAACAGTCAGCTCTCACCTCAACTTCATTTGTTAGAAAATAAAATTTTGATTTTGGTTTGAAAAAAAATAAAAAAAAAATAATGAAATTAACACTTGCTTGTATTACTAAGTTTTGCTATTTAAATAAAATTTATGTACATGTATTAAGATAAAGAACATCAAAATACATCAATTTGTTATTTTCATGTGATTTATTTTCACACTGGTTTACATACAAATGTATATGTGCTTCATGAGCACTAGATGATATCTACATTTTTATTCCTGCTTGTGAATAAAATATAGGTGTAAAAGTGTTTATTCAATTAACTCAATTATAAAAAAAATTAAATTTGATTGATTCAAATATTCAAGACCCACTGTACATGTCTAAGTTCAATATTCAGGTCAATAAACTTTTAAATATAAACATTTTGAAAGATGTAAAGAGAATTCCATAGATGCATGTAGATTAAAAGAAAAAAGCAGCTATGTTTAAGTAGCTGGTTTTTTTTTTTCAACATAAAATAATTCTGTGTGCTAACACTTATATTTCAAGATTTGTTTGAATTACTGCAGAATTATTTTGTATACTATAACTTAATAATTGTTCTGTCACAGTTTTAATAGCTAAAATTTACATTAAACTCCCAAGCTAACAAAATACTGTCCTCATATATAAGTAGATGACACACTATGAATATACATGTCCTCTCAAATATAATTAGATTTTCTCACCAATATGATACAGTTTACTATATGGAAAGTTTTCCAAACATTTATCCTTTTAAAAAGGTATTAATATGTTTTCTATGTACATGATATATACTGTAATGCCAGGAGTGATCGAGAGAGGCACCATTCATTGTTTAATGATTTACAGAAGAGTAAAATGTAAAATGTAAAATGAATGATAGTGGCGCGGATGATGAATGATGTTCATAAATTGTTTGAAATGGAATTAAAATTATAATACAGTTTTATCTTGTTTATCATGTTCCCTATCATACATTGACATTTTATCTCATTGGTGGTGTAATGGTTTGTGTGCTTGCCTCGAGTGCGGTAGATTGTGTGTCGGAGCCCCGATCGGGTGAAACCAAAGACTAAAATTGGTATTTGTTGCTTCTCTGCTAAGCACACAACATTAAGGAGAACCATTAAGACAGGTTGGCTCAGAATCAGGATAATGTGTCAGAGTGGAGCAACATGTCTATCCGCTGACTGTTGTTTCAGTGAGCTAGCATTATAAAAACACAACTAAGCGTGTTGGTCTAGTACAAAGCGGACCTCATCATCTTTTCATTGAAAATTAACTTGTTCTCGCCATGATATAACTGAAAAGTTGCTGAGTTGGTGTTAAACAACAAAAACTCGCTCGCTCTCACCTGGACAATAGTACTGTGACCTTTTGCCATCGCAAGACCCCATTATCATCCATCCTAACATTTCATATATATCATCTGAAACACTTAATAAGACTAAAGACCTTTTGAACATTCCTGATTTTATTCTAGAATTATACTTTTTAATACAATTTATTTCACTTACGACAGGCAACATGGTATGGAAAGGACTACGGATTTTAGTATAAATTTTATAAAATTTAAACCTTGTTAAAAAAAAAATCAGAGAATGATTTTTTATAGCAAATAGAAAATTAAACGTGTTACAACATGACAATTTTGAACAAATGATGGGGGAAATATATGTTGATTCATTGAACTCTTCATGAAAGGGTACCTACCTATCGTTTGCCCACTTTAAAGGAAAATAACTCCTGTAATATAAAATTTTAGAATCGGAAGTCAGAAATGTGCAAATGGTCTTAAACTCAAATGTTGAAGGAATGATGTACTGAAGGTCCTGTGAAAATATGTTCCTTTTCATTCTGACCACACAAAAACCTGGACACCAGATAATGCAGAAACTGTTTCTATTTTGTTTTGAAAAAAATCCTGATATCACTGGGACAATTGAACCAAAACTCTGCACCACTGTCTTCTGAAGGTCACCCAAACACATGCCTTATTTGGTTTCATTCTTTGATATATTATGGAACCGCATCGTCCATGCAATTTTTAGGGTGCTCACCTCCAGTGTGGTAGATTGTGGTCTATAAAGACGGGTATTGCTACTTTTCTGCACAAAATATTAAAGAGTAAGAGCAAAGACTTGGAAACAAAAGAAGAGGCCCGTAATAAGTATAATAACGGGTTTCTTTTTCCGCATTAAATCAGAGTAGTGTAAGTGCCATGCTACAACACCTTTGCTGGCCTACCCTCCAACAAAGAAGAAATCTAGCATCAGTTATGCTATACAAATTACAACACCAATTAGTTTCCATCTCAAATTCACACTACCTAGTTCCATCAAGAGATCACAAATTCATACAGCCGTTCTCTCCCACAAATTATCATTTATACTCATTTTTCCCTAGAACAATCCGGTTGTGGAATTCACTACCAAACCAGGTAGCTAATAGCCCAGACCTGGATGCTTTCAAGTCTGGTGCCCAATCATTCCTCTATTGTTAATATATTATGTTGTTTTTATCCTATTAAAAAAAATGAAGAAAAAAAAAGTTTATTCATAAATGTATATATGTTATTCAAATTTTAGTTTCCCTAGCATGCCTTCTAAAGAGTCTTCAACACATTGAAGTTTAGAAGTATCCTGTAGATGTAGATGAGGACTCGGGGTGAAGGCCGAGGTGCGTAGCACCAAGGTCGTCACCTGAGTACGAATGCGGAAAAAGAATCCCGTTATATCCAATACGGGGATATTCATTTGTTTCAATAATAATGTATCTAACTTGTACAATAATAGTGTTGTTGAAAAAATATATGGTATGGCATATATTTTTACACTTAATGTTTAGAAAGTCAAGTAAGACAACAATTAACAAAAATAAAAAGACAAATTTTTATTGGTCAACGTCCTTTCGATTCTCGTTTATATTTAGATATTTCAAGGTCTTTCAAGTGAAAAGAATCGTTTATTTCAAGATCTTTCAAGTGTCACAAATCTTCACCTGTGGTCTGTCTGATTTGTTATTACTTGCGGTCGGTTCGTTTGTTGTTTTTGTATTGCGAGAATACATTTTAAAAGTTCACATGCACGTCAGTTCTGAACATAAATTATGCCAGATCTGAAATACTTGTATCGTGTCTTGTATATTGCTTTTTTAAACAATTTGTTGATATTTTTTTTTTTACAAAGCTTACTATCAAGAGTCAAAAATACTAATTATAGCGTATACACTGTCGTGTACCCGATAAGGAATGGTCATTTCAAGATGGCGGATTGTAAATCATCAAAAAGGTAGGTGTGAAGATTTTGACTATTATCGTTCTTTATAGGTTATCTTAGTGTCTATGAGTTACACGTTTAGATAGGACAGTATTTTTTCTACTTCACCATTAAGTCGGTAAAGCTTGATCCTTTTGTTTTTATCGTAAACTGCCTTCGGTAGTTGATCAATGCAGCGACAAAGATATCGAGGCGTAGAATCCAATTTATTTCACCAATTCCTACCGCCTAGTGACTTTTTATATTAATATGTTGATGCCAAAATTATTCAAACATAATATTGTCCAGCAAATTTATTTTTCGCCTTTGACAAGCCTTGTATCCCTCTTAAAACGTCTATGAAAAGTTTGTTTATGTCACGGAATGGTCACGACAAAAACATGACAAAAATGTATAGGAATGGTCTCATGTTTTGAGTCAAGGAATGGACTTTCAAGCCAAGGAATGGTCTTTTTTGTTTAGGAATGGTCTGATTGAACATATCGGATGTAAAGCGGGAGCAATGGCTTTGTCGTTCATCCAGTGTTCACACTCGCATAACATCTTATTTTTCTTGTCTTACTACATTCACTGTCATGTATTTCAATTGGTTTGTCAATATGACGACATACCATTCGCTTCTCTGATATACTGTAAGCGTACGTTCTTTCCGATGTGTAGAATGTCCGGGAACGTAAATACCCTAGTGTATTTCTACCTTGCAGTATGCACTAGTGTGTTTATTCCGTAAGGAAGAAATATACTAGTGTATTTCTGTCGTGGAATTCCTACCTTAGTGCGTCTCAAGTGATATTTTCTTCGTATGGTAATCTAGCGAAACTCCTCAACTACAGGCAGTTATGTATTGATTTATTTATAATTTTTGGTGCTTAACGCCACTTTCAACAATATTTCAGCTATATCATGGTGAACAGTTTTAGTGGTGGAGGAAGTCGGAGTATCCGGAGAGAACCATCGACCATGGGCAAGCAACTAGTAAACTTTTATCACTTGCAGCTGCGAGTCGAGTGCACCCTTTTTTGTAATTTACAAAGCCGGGCGCGTATTGGTGATAGGCTTGTATGAATTGTTATATCCAACGACCTAACTCATTGAGCCACTCGGACCCCGGCAGTTATGTATAATACATCACCATTTCAGTACACACCACTATTTTATTTGGACCGATGTTCTCAACTTTTATTATTATTTTTTTCTTCTTTTCTTTTACTTTTTGGATCTTCGGTTTTCTTACCACTAAGTCTAGACCACTGTTAGGTTTATGTATTAGTTTTTTCGTACATAGGTGCTTCAGTTCACATATATTATTTTAATTTTCCTATGTTTAAAATCAGTACATGTATTTACTTCATGAAAACAAAAATATACGAGGTTACTTAAATCTTCAATAGATATATCGTGTATTTCTCATTTTTATTGGTTTACTGTGATGGATACATCTTTCCACGCCTCAGAGAATGATTTTATATGAGAGGACTGTGGAAAATGTCTGAAAAGTAGAAGTGGTCTCAGACGACATCGCCTGAGACAACATTTAAAACAAGAGATAAAATTTAAATGTACCACTGATTCTTGCACAGCAGCATTTTGTGAAAAGGGGGAGCTATTGGCTCATCAGACCAACCATGGTGAACAAAAACGTATCACATGTAATTACTGTAACCACAAACTGTCAGGGAATATCACAGAGCTCACGAGGCAGAGATTCTTCCAAATGTTCGGAGAGGATTATATCTTTAGGACTACTCACATTTTTCTCTGGATCAAGTGACTATAATTGTAATTGTTTGCAAATTGATAATAAAGATATAAAGAGTTGATTTCATAAAATTTATTTAAATAACAATGAATATTTCTTTTAACAAAAATATGTTTATGTAAAAAATGACTCCCTGTCAATATCACAAAGTATAAACCATTACCATTGCTGAAAGAGTTCTTAACCAAATTTACCCACATTAGTGTTAAATTCAAAAGATCTAAATTTTAATGTTTCATCCCGATAATTCTGGCAGCAGTGGTCCACTATGGCTTGGTGGTTGGAAGTATCAAATTGGCAGTAGTAACACTTGTACCTATAGAAAAAAGAAACATTGCATAATGAAATGGAAAAGATTATAACAATTTAATAGCAAATAAGGTATTTCGGGTATTTTAAGGCAAGATTGATCATATGAAATAAGAAGATTTACATTAAAGACCACAAACGGAAATGAACTTCAATAATATTATTAATAAGCATATCTTATATGATGGAGACCATTCCTAAACAAAAAAGACCATTCCTTGGCTTGAAAGTCCATTCCTTAACTCAAAACATGAGACCATTCCTATACATTTTTGTCATGTTTTTGTCGTGACCATTCCGTGACATAAACAAACTTTTCATAGACGTTTTAAGAGGGATACAAGGCTTGTCAAAGGCTAAAAAAAAAATTGCTGGACAATTCACATGTTTGAATAATTTTGGCATCAACATATTAATATAAAAAGTCACTAGGCGGTAGGAATTGGTGAAATAAATTGGATTCTACGCCTCGATATCTTTGTCGCTGCATTGATCAACTACCGAAGGCAGTTTACGATAAAAACAAAAGGATCAAGCTTTACTGACTTAATGGTGAAGTAGAAAAAAGACTGTCCTATCTAAACGTGTAACTCATAGACACTAAGATAACCTATAAAGAACGATAATAGTCAAAATCTTCACACCTACCTTTTTGATGATTTACAATCCGCCATCTTGAAATGACCATTCCTTATCGGGTACACGACAGTGGTATAGTAGTATGGTCACCGTAGCTGAGTAGTTAGATGGAAGTTTTGAAAGTCAAAATAGACTTAGAAAAGCCCAGCGGTGGTTCGAGACACGAAAGACCAAAAATAAGTAAAACACGTTTTTAAACCTAAAACAGTTAAAGTTCATATATTCAAGAACAAAAGAATAAACTAGATTCTTAAAAATAATCCACTGCTCGAACAATAGTGTGACGTAAACGATATCAACCTTGTCCCAAAAATGGGTCAAACTATTAAAAGTACAGCGGCCTGTATTATCGGCCCCTATTAACGGCCTGTATCATCGGCCTCTATTAGCGGCCTGTATGTGATATTAGAGGCCGCATTTACAATAGCTTGCTGTGGGTATTATTGTACAAGTCTACTTGCTGTTTGGTTCAGTGAGCTAACACTATAAAGATTCAACTGAGTTGGTGTTGGGTCTAGTACAAAGCAGATATCATTATCGTCTCATTGAATGTAAATTGTTCTCGCCATGATATTCTGGTAGCTGAAAAATTGGTCATTTGGGTTTAACAACTAACTGATATATTATGGATGCCATGGGAAATAACAACCTCCCATACAGAGTTGTCGGTCCTTGCAGGTTCTCTATATATCATGCAAGGACCGACAACTCTGTATGGGAGATTGAGGAAATAATAGTTTCTGCTTGGTTGAATATCATTTAAACAAAAACTTCCTCAGAAACTACCGAGCTAACTGAAATAAAACTCTACTGAAGAATCTTCTATGGAAGGTCCTGTTAAAAAGTTCTTCATATGGTTGCAACGACAATCCAAAGATGGCAGCAGGATATATAGTTTAATATGCAACCCTATGGCAAAAATGTTTCTTTAAAGTTAAATCCTTTGAAAGGAAAATCGACTGGAATGTTCTTCAGAGCTTCTCAAATTCTTCAAAGTTCAGATCAAAATTCAAAATATGTCCCAATGCATGACATAGTATAACATAAGACTATAGGAAGTACACTAAGCTTCACAGAAACTATAAAGTAGATTGTTCAAACACTTATGAATTATCATTAACAATTCTATATTTTTATTTAAATTGGAAATCCAAGATGTCTGCCGCTGCAGGCCATAATTATGGAAATATACAAAACAGCTTCGTCTCTAAAAGAGCAGGAACTGTTTATCACCTGAGTTTAGTGATGTTAGTGTTACTCAATCATTAGTTTTCTGTGTAGTGTAAGACAGCTTCGTCTCTAAAAGAGCAGGAACTGTTTATCATCTGAGTTTAGTGATGTTAGTGTTACTCAATCATTAGTTTTCTGTGTAGTGTAAGACAGCTTCGTCTCTAAAGGAGCAGGAACTGTTTATCACCTGAGTTTAGTGATGTTAGTGTTACTCAATCATTAGTTTTCTGTGTAGTGTAAGACAGCTTCGTCTCTAAAGGAGCAGGAACTGTTTATCACCTGAGTTTAGTGATGTTAGTGTTACTCAATCATTAGTTTTCTGTGTAGTGTAAGACAGCTTCGTCTCTAAAGGAGCAGGAACTGTTTATCACCTGAGTTTAGTGATGTTAGTGTTACTCAATCAATAGTTTTCTGTGTAGTGTAAGACAGCTTCGTCTCTAAAGGAGCAGGAACTGTTTATCACCTGAGTTTAGTGATGTTAGTGTTACTCAATCATTAGTTTTTTGTGTAGTGTAAGACAGCTTCGTCTCTAAAGGAGCAGGAACTGTTTATCACCTGAGTTTAGTGATGTTAGTGTTACTCAATCATTAGTTTTCTGTGTAGTGTAAGATAGCTTCGTCTCTAAAGGAGCAGGAACTGTTTATTACCTGAGTTTAGTGATGTTAGTGTTACTCAATCATTCGTTTTCTGTGTAGTGTAAGACAGCTTCGTCTCTAAAAGAGCAGGAACTGTTTATCACCTGAGTTTAGTGATGTTAGTGTTACTCAATCATTAGTTTTCTGTGTAGTGTAAGACAGCTTCGTCTGTTAAAGAGCAGGAACTGTTTATCACCTGAGTTTAGTGATGTTAGTGTTACTCAATCATTAGTTTTCTGTGTAGTGTAAGACAGCTTCGTCACTAATGGAGCAGGAACTGTTTATCACCTGAGTTTAGTGATGTTAGTGTTACTCAATCATTAGTTTTCTGTGTAGTGTAAGACAGCTTCGTCTCTAAAGGAGCAGGAACTGTTTATCACCTGAGTTTAGTGATGTTAGTGTTACTCAATCATTAGTTTTCTCTGTAGTGTAAGACAGCTTCGTCTCTAAAGGAGCAGGAACTGTTTATCATCTGAGTTTAGTGATGTTAGTGTTACTCAATCATTAGTTTTCTGTGTAGTGTAAGACAGCTTCGTCTCTAAAGGAGCAGGAACTGTTTATCACCTGAGTTTAGTGATGTTAGTGTTACTCAATCATTAGTTTTCTGTGTAGTGTAAGACAGCTTCGTCTCTAAAGGAGCAGGAACTGTTTATCACCTGAGTTTAGTGATGTTAGTGTTACTCAATCATTAGTTTTCTGTGTAGTGTAAGACAGCTTCGTCTCTAAAGGAGCAGGAACTGTTTATCACCTGAGTTTAGTGATGTTAGTGTTACTCAATCATTCGTTTTCTGTGTAGTGTAAGACAACTTCGTCTCTAAAAGAGCAGGAACTGTTTATCACCTGAGTTTAGTGATGTTAGTGTTACTCAATCATTAGTTTTCTGTGTAGTGTAAGACAGCTTCGTCTCTAAAGGAGCAGGAACTGTTTATCACCTGAGTTTAGTGATGTTAGTGTTACTCAATCATTAGTTTTCTGTGTAGTGTAAAACAGCTTCGTCTCTAAAGGATCAGGAACTGTTTATCACCTGAGTTTAGTGATGTTAGTGTTACTCAATCATTAGTTTTCTGTGTAGTGTAAGACTGCTTCGTCTCTAAAGGAGCAGGAACTGTTTATCACCTGAGTTTAGTGATGTTAGTGTTACTCAATCATTCGTTTTCTGTGTAGTGTAAGACAGCTTCGTCTCTAAAGGAGCAGGAGCTGTTTATCACCTGAGTTTAGTGATGTTAGTGTTACTCAATCATTAGTTTTCTGTGTAGTGTAAAACAGCTTCGTCTCTAAAGGAGCAGGAACTGTTTATCACCTGAGTTTAGTGATGTTAGTGTTACTCAATCATTAGTTTTCTGTGTAGTGTAAGACAGCTTCGTCTCTAAAGGAGCAGGAACTGTTTATCACCTGAGTTTAGTGATGTTAGTGTTACTCAATCATTAGTTTTCTGTGTAGTGTAAGACAGCTTCGTCTCTAAAGGAGCAGGAACTGTTTATCACCTGAGTTTAGTGATGTTAGTGTTACTCAATCATTAGTTTTCTGTGTAGTGTAAGACAGCTTCGTCTCTAAAGGGGCAGGAACTGTTTATCACCTGAGTTTAGTGATGTTAGTGTTACTCAATCATTCGTTTTCTCTGTAGTGTAAGACAGCTTCGTCTCTAAAGGAGCAGGAACTGTTTATCACCTGAGTTTAGTGATGTTAGTGTTACTCAATCATTAGT
Source organism: Bathymodiolus brooksi (assembly GCA_963680875.1). Taxonomy (NCBI): domain Eukaryota; kingdom Metazoa; phylum Mollusca; class Bivalvia; order Mytilida; family Modiolidae; genus Bathymodiolus; species Bathymodiolus brooksi. The sequence continues at coordinate 51,512,367 of OY804577.1, forward strand.
TTTCTGTGTAGTGTAAGACAGCTTCGTCTCTAAAGGAGCAGGAACTGTTTATCACCTGAGTTTAGTGATGTTAGTGTTACTCAATCATTAGTTTTCTCTGTGTAGTATAAGACTGCTTCGTCTCTAAAGGAGCAGGAACTGTTTATCACCTGAGTTTAGTGATGTTAGTGTTACTCAATCATTAGTTTTCGGTGTAGTGTAAGACTGCTTCGTCTCTAAAGGAGCAGGAACTGTTTATCACCTGCGTTTAGTGATGTTAGTGTTACTCAATCATTAGTTTTCTGTGTAGTGTAAGACAGCTTCGTCTCTAAAGGAGCAGGAACTGTTTATCACCTGAGTTTAGTGATGTTAGTGTTACTCAATCATTAGTTTTCTGTGTAGTGTAAGACAGCTTCGTCTCTAAAGGAGCAGGAACTGTTTATCACCTGAGTTTAGTGATGTTAGTGTTACTCAATCATTAGTTTTCTGTGTAGTGTAAGACAGCTTCGTCTCTAAAGGAGCAGGAACTGTTTATCACCTGAGTTTAGTGATGTTAGTGTTACTCAATCATTAGTTTTCTGTGTAGTGTAAGACAGCTTCGTCTCTAAAGGAGCAGGAACTGTTTATCACCTGAGTTTAGTGATGTTAGTGTTACTCAATCATTAGTTTTCTGTGTAGTGTAAGACAGCTTCGTCTCTAAAGGAGCAGGAACTGTTTATCACCTGAGTTTAGTGATGTTAGTGTTACTCATTCATTAGTTTTCTGTGTAGTGTAAGACAGCTTCGTCTCTAAAGGAGCAGGAACTGTTTATCACCTGAGTTTAGTGATGTTAGTGTTACTCAATCATTAGTTTTCTGTGTAGTGTAAGACAGCTTCGTCTCTAAAGGAGCAGGAACTGTTTATCACCTGAGTTTAGTGATGTTAGTGTTACTCAATCATTAGTTTTCTGTGTAGTGTAAGATAGCTTCGTCTCTAAAGGAGCAGGAACTGTTTATTACCTGAGTTTAGTGATGTTAGTGTTACTCAATCATTCGTTTTCTGTGTAGTGTAAGACAGCTTCGTCTCTAAAAGAGCAGGAACTGTTTATCACCTGAGTTTAGTGATGTTAGTGTTACTCAATCATTAGTTTTCTGTGTAGTGTAAGACAGCTTCGTCTGTTAAAGAGCAGGAACTGTTTATCACCTGAGTTTAGTGATGTTAGTGTTACTCAATCATTAGTTTTCTGTGTAGTGTAAGACAGCTTCGTCACTAATGGAGCAGGAACTGTTTATCACCTGAGTTTAGTGATGTTAGTGTTACTCAATCATTAGTTTTCTGTGTAGTGTAAGACAGTTTCGTCTCTAAAGGAGCAGGAACTGTTTATCACCTGAGTTTAGTAATGTTAGTGTTACTCAATCATTAGTTTTCTCTGTAGTGTAAGACAGCTTCGTCTCTAAAGGAGCAGGAACTGTTTATCATCTGAGTTTAGTGATGTTAGTGTTACTCAATCATTAGTTTTCTGTGTAGTGTAAGACAGCTTCGTCTCTAAAGGAGCAGGAACTGTTTATCACCTGAGTTTAGTGATGTTAGTGTTACTCAATCATTAGTTTTCTGTGTAGTGTAAGACAGCTTCGTCTCTAAAGGAGCAGGAACTGTTTATCACCTGAGTTTAGTGATGTTAGTGTTACTCAATCATTTGTTTTCTGTGTAGTGTAAGACAGCTTCGTCTCTAAAGGAGCAGGAACTGTTTATCACCTGAGTTTAGTGATGTTAGTGTTACTCAATCATTCGTTTTCTGTGTAGTGTAAGACAACTTCGTCTCTAAAAGAGCAGGAACTGTTTATCACCTGAGTTTAGTGATGTTAGTGTTACTCAATCATTAGTTTTCTGTGTAGTGTAAGACAGCTTCGTCTCTAAAGGAGCAGGAACTGTTTATCACCTGAGTTTAGTGATGTTAGTGTTACTCAATCATTAGTTTTCTGTGTAGTGTAAAACAGCTTCGTCTCTAAAGGAGCAGGAACTGTTTATCACCTGAGTTTAGTGATGTTAGTGTTACTCAATCATTAGTTTTCTGTGTAGTGTAAGACAGCTTCGTCTCTAAAGGAGCAGGAACTGTTTATCACCTGAGTTTAGTGATGTTAGTGTTACTCAATCATTAGTTTTCTGTGTAGTGTAAGACAGCTTCGTCTCTAAAGGAGCAGGAACTGTTTATCACCTGAGTTTAGTGATGTTAGTGTTACTCAATCATTAGTTTTCTCTGTAGTGTAAGACAGCTTCGTCTCTAAAGGAGCAGGAACTGTTTATCACCTGAGTTTAGTGATGTTAGTGTTACTCAATCATTAGTTTTCTGTGTAGTGTAAGACAGCTTCGTCTCTAAAGGAGCAGGAACTGTTTATCACCTGAGTTTAGTGATGATAGTGTTACTCAATCATTAGTTTTCTCTGTGTAGTATAAGACTTCTTCGTCTCTAAAGGAGCAGGAACTGTTTATCACCTGAGTTTAGTGATGTTAGTGTTACTCAATCATTAGTTTTCGGTGTAGTGTAAGACTGCTTCGTCTCTAAAGGAGCAGGAACTGTTTATCACCTGCGTTTAGTGATGTTAGTGTTACTCAATCATTAGTTTTCTGTGTAGTGTAAGACAGCTTCGTCTCTAAAGGAGCAGGAACTGTTTATCACCTGAGTTTAGTGATGTTAGTGTTACTCAATCATTAGTTTTCTGTGTAGTGTAAGACAGCTTCGTCTCTAAAGGAGCAGGAACTGTTTATCACCTGAGTTTAGTGATGTTAGTGTTACTCAATCATTAGTTTTCTGTGTAGTGTAAGACAGCTTCGTCTCTAAAGGAGCAGGAACTGTTTATCACCTGAGTTTAGTGATGTTAGTGTTACTCATTCATTAGTTTTCTGTGTAGTGTAAGACAGTTTCGTCTCTAAAGGAGCAGGAACTGTTTATCACCTGAGTTTAGTGATGTTAGTGTTACTCAATCATTAGTTTTCTGTGTAGTGTAAGACAGCTTCGTCTCTAAAGGAGCAGGAACTGTTTATCACCTGAGTTTAGTGATGTTAGTGTTACTCAATCATTAGTTTTCTGTGTAGTGTAAGATAGCTTCGTCTCTAAAGGAGCAGGAACTGTTTATTACCTGAGTTTAGTGATGTTAGTGTTACTCAATCATTCGTTTTCTGTGTAGTGTAAGACAGCTTCGTCTCTAAAAGAGCAGGAACTGTTTATCACCTGAGTTTAGTGATGTTAGTGTTACTCAATCATTAGTTTTCTGTGTAGTGTAAGACAGCTTCGTCTGTTAAAGAGCAGGAACTGTTTATCACCTGAGTTTAGTGATGTTAGTGTTACTCAATCATTAGTTTTCTGTGTAGTGTAAGACAGCTTCGTCACTAATGGAGCAGGAACTGTTTATCACCTGAGTTTAGTGATGTTAGTGTTACTCAATCATTAGTTTTCTGTGTAGTGTAAGACAGCTTCGTCTCTAAAGGAGCAGGAACTGTTTATCACCTGAGTTTAGTGATGTTAGTGTTACTCAATCATTAGTTTTCTCTGTAGTGTAAGACAGCTTCGTCTCTAAAGGAGCAGGAACTGTTTATCATCTGAGTTTAGTGATGTTAGTGTTACTCAATCATTAGTTTTCTGTGTAGTGTAAGACAGCTTCGTCTCTAAAGGAGCAGGAACTGTTTATCACCTGAGTTTAGTGATGTTAGTGTTACTCAATCATTAGTTTTCTGTGTAGTGTAAGACAGCTTCGTCTCTAAAGGAGCAGGAACTGTTTATCACCTGAGTTTAGTGATGTTAGTGTTACTCAATCATTAGTTTTCTGTGTAGTGTAAGACAGCTTCGTCTCTAAAGGAGCAGGAACTGTTTATCACCTGAGTTTAGTGATGTTAGTGTTACTCAATCATTCGTTTTCTGTGTAGTGTAAGACAACTTCGTCTCTAAAAGAGCAGGAACTGTTTATCACCTGAGTTTAGTGATGTTAGTGTTACTCAATCATTAGTTTTCTGTGTAGTGTAAGACAGCTTCGTCTCTAAAGGAGCAGGAACTGTTTATCACCTGAGTTTAGTGATGTTAGTGTTACTCAATCATTAGTTTTCTGTGTAGTGTAAAACAGCTTCGTCTCTAAAGGATCAGGAACTGTTTATCACCTGAGTTTAGTGATGTTAGTGTTACTCAATCATTAGTTTTCTGTGTAGTGTAAGACTGCTTCGTCTCTAAAGGAGCAGGAACTGTTTATCACCTGAGTTTAGTGATGTTAGTGTTACTCAATCATTCGTTTTCTGTGTAGTGTAAGACAGCTTCGTCTCTAAAGGAGCAGGAGCTGTTTATCACCTGAGTTTAGTGATGTTAGTGTTACTCAATCATTAGTTTTCTGTGTAGTGTAAAACAGCTTCGTCTCTAAAGGAGCAGGAACTGTTTATCACCTGAGTTTAGTGATGTTAGTGTTACTCAATCATTAGTTTTCTGTGTAGTGTAAGACAGCTTCGTCTCTAAAGGAGCAGGAACTGTTTATCACCTGAGTTTAGTGATGTTAGTGTTACTCAATCATTAGTTTTCTGTGTAGTGTAAGACAGCTTCGTCTCTAAAGGAGCAGGAACTGTTTATCACCTGAGTTTAGTGATGTTAGTGTTACTCAATCATTAGTTTTCTGTGTAGTGTAAGACAGCTTCGTCTCTAAAGGGGCAGGAACTGTTTATCACCTGAGTTTAGTGATGTTAGTGTTACTCAATCATTCGTTTTCTCTGTAGTGTAAGACAGCTTCGTCTCTAAAGGAGCAGGAACTGTTTATCACCTGAGTTTAGTGATGTTAGTGTTACTCAATCATTAGTTTTCTGTGTAGTGTAAGACAGCTTCGTCTCTAAAGGAGCAGGAACTGTTTATCACCTGAGTTTAGTGATGTTAGTGTTACTCAATCATTAGTTTTCTCTGTGTAGTATAAGACTGCTTCGTCTCTAAAGGAGCAGGAACTGTTTATCACCTGAGTTTAGTGATGTTAGTGTTACTCAATCATTAGTTTTCGGTGTAGTGTAAGACTGCTTCGTCTCTAAAGGAGCAGGAACTGTTTATCACCTGCGTTTAGTGATGTTAGTGTTACTCAATCATTAGTTTTCTGTGTAGTGTAAGACAGCTTCGTCTCTAAAGGAGCAGGAACTGTTTATCACCTGAGTTTAGTGATGTTAGTGTTACTCAATCATTAGTTTTCTGTGTAGTGTAAGACAGCTTCGTCTCTAAAGGAGCAGGAACTGTTTATCACCTGAGTTTAGTGATGTTAGTGTTACTCAATCATTAGTTTTCTGTGTAGTGTAAGACAGCTTCGTCTCTAAAGGAGCAGGAACAGTTTATCACCTGAGTTTAGTGATGTTATTGTTACTCAATCATTAGTTTTCTGTGTAGTGTAAGACAGCTTCGTCTCTAAAGGAGCAGGAACTGTTTATCACCTGAGTTTAGTGATGTTAGTGTTACTCAATCATTAGTTTTCTGTGTAGTGTAAGACAGCTTCGTCTCTAAAGGAGCAGGAACTGTTTATCACCTGAGTTTAGTGATGTTAGTGTTACTCAATCATTAGTGTTCTCTGTAGTGTAAGACAGCTTCGTCTCTAAAGGAGCAGGAACTGTTTATCACCTGAGTTTAGTGATGTTAGTGTTACTCAATCATTAGTTTTCTGTGTAGTGTAAGACAGCTTCGTCTCTAAAGGAGCAGGAATTGTTTATCACCTGAGTTTAGTGATGTTAGTGTTACTCAATCATTAGTTTTCTCTGTGTAGTATAAGATTGCTTCGTCTCTAAAGGAGCAGGAATTGTTTATCACCTGAGTTTAGTGATGTTAGTGTTACTCAATCATTAGTTTTCTGTGTAGTGTAAGACTGCTTCGTCTCTAAAGGAGCAGGAACTGTTTATCACCTGCGTTTAGTGATGTCAGTGTTACTCAATCATTAGTTTTCTGTGTAGTGTAAGACAGCTTCGTATCTAAAGGAGCAGGAACTGTTTATCACCTGAGTTTAGTGATGTTAGTGTTACTCAATCATTAGTTTTCTGTGTAGTAAGACAGCTTCGTCTCTAAAGGAGCAGGAACTGTTTATCACCCGAGTTTAGTGATGTTAGTGTTACTCAATCATTAGTTTTCTGTGTAGTGTAAGACAGCTTCGTCTCTAAAGGAGCAGGAACTGTTTATCACCTGAGTTTAGTGATGTTAGTGTTACTCAATCATTAGTTTTCTGTGTAGTGTAAGACAGCTTCGTCTCTAAAGGCGCAGGAACTGTTTATCACCTGAGTTTAGTGATGTTAGTGTTACTCAATCATTAGTTTTCTGTGTAGTGTAAGACAGCTTCGTCTCTAAAGGAGCAGGAACTGTTTATCACCTGAGTTTAGTGATGTTAGTGTTACTCAATCATTAGTGTTCTCTGTAGTGTAAGACAGCTTCGTCTCTAAAGGAGCAGGAACTGTTTGTCACCTGAGTTTAGTGATGTTAGTGTTACTCAATCATTAGTTTTCTGTGTAGTGTAAGACAGCTTCGTCTCTAAAGGAGCAGGAACTGTTTATCACCTGAGTTTAGTGATGTTAGTGTTACTCAATCATTAGTTTTCTGTGTAGTGTAAGACAGCTTCGTCTCTAAAGGAGCAGGAACTGTTTATCACCTGAGTTTAGTGATGTTAGTGTTACTCAATCATTAGTGTTCTCTGTAGTGTAAGACAGTTTCGTCTCTAAAGGAGCAGGAACTGTTTATCCCCTGAGTTTAGTGATGTTAGTGTTACTCAATCATTAGTTTTCTGTGTAGTGTAAGACAGCTTCGTCTCTAAAGGAGCAGGAACTGTTTATCACCTGAGTTTAGTGATGTTAGTGTTACTCAATCATTAGTTTTCTGTGTAGTGTAAGATAGCTTCGTCTCTAAAGGAGCAGGAACTGTTTATCACCTGAGCTTAGTGATGTTAGTGTTACTCAATCATTAGTTTTCTGTGTAGTGTAAGACAGCTTCGTCTCTAAAGGAGCAGGAACTGTTTATTACCTGAGTTTAGTGATGTTAGTGTTACTCAATCATTAGTTTTCTGTGTAGTGTAAGACAGCTTCGTCTCTAAAGGAGCAGGAACTGTTTATCACCTGCGCTTAGTGATGTTAGTGTTACTCAATCATTAGTTTTCTGTGTAGTGTAAGACTGCTTCGTCTCTAAAGGAGCAGGAACTGTTTATCACCTGAGTTTAGTGATGTTAGTGTTACTCAATCATTAGTTTTCTGTGTAGTGTAAGACAGCTTCGTCTCTAAAGGAGCAGGAACTGTTTATTACCTGAGTTTAGTGATGTTAGTGTTACTCAATCATTAGTTTTCTCTGTAGTGTAAGACAGCTTCGTCTCTAAAGGAGCAGGAACTGTTTATCACCTGAGTTTAGTGATGTTAGTGTTACTCAATCATTAGTTTTCTGTGTAGTGTAAGACAGCTTCGTCCCTAAAGGAGCAGGAACTGTTTAACACCTGAGTTTAGTGATGTTAGTGTTACTCAATCATTAGTTTTCTGTGTAGTGTAAGACAGCTTCGTCTCTAAAGGATCAGGAACTGTTTATCACCTGAGTTTAGTGATGTTAGTGTTACTCAATCATTAGTTTTCTGTGTAGTGTAAGACAGCTTCGTCTCTAAAGGAGCAGGAACTGTTTATCACCTGAGTTTAGTGATGTTAGTGTTACTCAATCATTAGGTTTCTGTGTAGTGTAAGACAGCTTCGTCTCTAAAGGAGCAGGAACTGTTTATCACCTGAGTTTAGTGATGTTAGTGTTACTCAATCATTAGTTTTCTGTGTAGTGTAAGACAGCTTCGTCTCTAAAGGAGCAGGAACTGTTTATCACCTGAGTTTAGTGATGTTAGTGTTACTCAATCATTAGTTTTCTGTGTAGTGTAAGACAGCTTCGTCTCTAAAGGAGCAGGAACTGTTTATCACCTGAGTTTAGTGATGTTAGTGTTACTCAATCATTAGTTTTCTGTGTAGTGTAAGACAGCTTCGTCTCTAAAGGAGCAGGAACTGTTTATCACCTGAGATTAGTGATGTTAGTGTTACTCAATCATTAGTTTTCTGTGTAGTGTAAGACAGCTTTGTCTCTAAAGGAGCAGGAACTGTTTATCACCTGAGTTTAGTGATGTTAGTGTAACTCAATCATTAGTTTTCTGTGTAGTGTATGACAGCTTCGTCTCTAAAGGAGCAGGAACTGTTTATCACCTGAGTTTAGTGATGTTAGTATTACTCAATCATTAGTTTTCTGTGTAGTGTAAGACAGCTTCGTCTCTAAAGGAGCAGGAACTGTTTATCACCTGAGTTTAGTGATGTTAGTGTTACTCAATCATTAGTTTTCTCTGTAGTGTAAGACAGCTTCGTATCTAAAGGAGCAGGAACTGTTTATCACCTGAGTTTAGTGATGTTAGTGTTACTCAATCATTAGTTTTCTGTGTAGTGTAAGACAGCTTCGTCTCTAAAGGAGCAGGAACTGTTTATCACCTGAGTTTAGTGATGTTAGTGTTACTCAATCATTAGTTTTCTGTGTAGTGTAAGACAGCTTCGTCTCTAAAGGAGCAGGAACTGTTTATCACCTGAGTTTAGTGATGTTAGTGTTACTCAATCATTAGTTTTCTGTGTAGTGTAAGACAGCTTCGTCTCTAAAGGAGCAGGAACTGTTTATCACCTGAGTTTAGTGATGTTAGTGTTACTCAATCATTAGTTTTCTGTGTAGTGTAAGACAGCTTCGTCTCTAAAGGAGCAGGAACTGTTTATCACCTGAGTTTAGTGATGTTAGTGTTACTCAATCATTAGTGTTCTCTGTAGTGTAAGACAGCTTCGTCTCTAAAGGAGCAGGAACTGTTTATCCCCTGAGTTTAGTGATGTTAGTGTTACTCAATCATTAGTTTTCTGTGTAGTGTAAGACAGCTTCGTCTCTAAAGGAGCAGGAACTGTTTATCACCTGAGTTTAGTGATGTTAGTGTTACTCAATCATTAGTTTTCTCTGTAGTGTAAGATAGCTTCGTCTCTAAAGGAGCAGGAACTGTTTATCACCTGAGCTTAGTGATGTTAGTGTTACTCAATCATTAGTTTTCTCTGTAGTGTAAGACAGCTTCGTCTCTAAAGGAGCAGGAACTGTTTATCACCTGAGTTTAGTGATGTTAGTGTTACTCAATCATTAGTTTTCTGTGTAGTGTAAGACAGCTTCGTCTCTAAAGGAGCAGGAACTGTTTATCACCTGAGATTAGTGATGTTAGTGTTACTCAATCATTAGTTTTCTGTGTAGTGTAAGACAGCTTTGTCTCTAAAGGAGCAGGAACTGTTTATCACCTGAGTTTAGTGATGTTAGTGTAACTCAATCATTAGTTTTCTGTGTAGTGTATGACAGCTTCGTCTCTAAAGGAGCAGGAACTGTTTATCACCTGAGTTTAGTGATGTTAGTATTACTCAATCATTAGTTTTCTGTGTAGTGTAAGACAGCTTCGTCTCTAAAGGAGCAGGAACTGTTTATCACCTGAGTTTAGTGATGTTAGTGTTACTCAATCATTAGTTTTCTCTGTAGTGTAAGACAGCTTCGTATCTAAAGGAGCAGGAACTGTTTATCACCTGAGTTTAGTGATGTTAGTGTTACTCAATCATTAGTTTTCTGTGTAGTGTAAGACAGCTTCGTCTCTAAAGGAGCAGGAACTGTTTATCACCTGAGTTTAGTGATGTTAGTGTTACTCAATCATTAGTTTTCTGTGTAGTGTAAGACAGCTTCGTCTCTAAAGGAGCAGGAACTGTTTATCACCTGAGTTTAGTGATGTTAGTGTTACTCAATCATTAGTTTTCTGTGTAGTGTAAGACAGCTTCGTCTCTAAAGGAGCAGGAACTGTTTATCACCTGAGTTTAGTGATGTTAGTGTTACTCAATCATTAGTTTTCTGTGTAGTGTAAGACAGCTTCGTCTCTAAAGGAGCAGGAACTGTTTATCACCTGAGTTTAGTGATGTTAGTGTTACTCAATCATTAGTGTTCTCTGTAGTGTAAGACAGCTTCGTCTCTAAAGGAGCAGGAACTGTTTATCCCCTGAGTTTAGTGATGTTAGTGTTACTCAATCATTAGTTTTCTGTGTAGTGTAAGACAGCTTCGTCTCTAAAGGAGCAGGAACTGTTTATCACCTGAGTTTAGTGATGTTAGTGTTACTCAATCATTAGTTTTCTCTGTAGTGTAAGATAGCTTCGTCTCTAAAGGAGCAGGAACTGTTTATCACCTGAGCTTAGTGATGTTAGTGTTACTCAATCATTAGTTTTCTCTGTAGTGTAAGACAGCTTCGTCTCTAAAGGAGCAGGAACTGTTTATCACCTGAGTTTAGTGATGTTAGTGTTACTCAATCATTAGTTTTCTGTGTAGTGTAAGACAGCTTCGTCTCTAAAGGAGCAGGAACTGTTTATTACCTGAGTTTAGTGATGTTAGTGTTACTCAATCATTAGTTTTCTGTGTAGTGTAAGACAGCTTCGTCTCTAAAGGAGCAGGAACTGTTTATCACCTGCGCTTAGTGATGTTAGTGTTACTCAATCATTAGTTTTCTGTGTAGTGTAAGACTGCTTCGTCTCTAAAGGAGCAGGAACTGTTTATCACCTGAGTTTAGTGATGTTAGTGTTACTCAATCATTAGTTTTCTGTGTAGTGTAAGACAGCTTCGTCTCTAAAGGAGCAGGAACTGTTTATTACCTGAGTTTAGTGATGTTAGTGTTACTCAATCATTAGTTTTCTCTGTAGTGTAAGACAGCTTCGTCTCTAAAGGAGCAGGAACTGTTTATCACCTGAGTTTAGTGATGTTAGTGTTACTCAATCATTAGTTTTCTGTGTAGTGTAAGACAGCTTCGTCCCTAAAGGAGCAGGAACTGTTTAACACCTGAGTTTAGTGATGTTAGTGTTACTCAATCATTAGTTTTCTGTGTAGTGTAAGACAGCTTCGTCTCTAAAGGATCAGGAACTGTCTATCACCTGAGTTTAGTGATGTTAGTGTTACTCAATCATTAGTTTTCTGTGTAGTGTAAGACAGCTTCGTCTCTAAAGGAGCAGGAACTGTTTATCACCTGAGTTTAGTGATGTTAGTGTTACTCAATCATTAGGTTTCTGTGTAGTGTAAGACAGCTTCGTCTCTAAAGGAGCAGGAACTGTTTATCACCTGAGTTTAGTGATGTTAGTGTTACTCAATCATTAGTTTTCTGTGTAGTGTAAGACAGCTTCGTCTCTAAAGGAGCAGGAACTGTTTATCACCTGAGTTTAGTGATGTTAGTGTTACTCAATCATTAGTTTTCTGTGTAGTGTAAGACAGCTTCGTCTCTAAAGGAGCAGGAACTGTTTATCACCTGAGTTTAGTGATGTTAGTGTTACTCAATCATTAGTGTTCTCTGTAGTGTAAGACAGCTTCGTCTCTAAAGGAGCAGGAACTGTTTATCCCCTGAGTTTAGTGATGTTAGTGTTACTCAATCATTAGTTTTCTGTGTAGTGTAAGACAGCTTCGTCTCTAAAGGAGCAGGAACTGTTTATCACCTGAGTTTAGTGATGTTAGTGTTACTCAATCATTAGTTTTCTCTGTGTAGTATAAGACTGCTTCGTCTCTAAAGGAGCAGGAACTGTTTATCACCTGAGTTTAGTGATGTTAGTGTTACTCAATCATTAGTTTTCGGTGTAGTGTAAGACTGCTTCGTCTCTAAAGGAGCAGGAACTGTTTATCACCTGCGTTTAGTGATGTTAGTGTTACTCAATCATTAGTTTTCTGTGTAGTGTAAGACAGCTTCGTCTCTAAAGGAGCAGGAACTGTTTATCACCTGAGTTTAGTGATGTTAGTGTTACTCAATCATTAGTTTTCTGTGTAGTGTAAGACAGCTTCGTCTCTAAAGGAGCAGGAACTGTTTATCACCTGAGTTTAGTGATGTTAGTGTTACTCAATCATTAGTTTTCTGTGTAGTGTAAGACAGCTTCGTCTCTAAAGGAGCAGGAACTGTTTATCACCTGAGTTTAGTGATGTTATTGTTACTCAATCATTAGTTTTCTGTGTAGTGTAAGACAGCTTCGTCTCTAAAGGAGCAGGAACTGTTTATCACCTGAGTTTAGTGATGTTAGTGTTACTCAATCATTAGTTTTCTGTGTAGTGTAAGACAGCTTCGTCTCTAAAGGAGCAGGAACTGTTTATCACCTGAGTTTAGTGATGTTAGTGTTACTCAATCATTAGTGTTCTCTGTAGTGTAAGACAGCTTCGTCTCTAAAGGAGCAGGAACTGTTTATCACCTGAGTTTAGTGATGTTAGTGTTACTCAATCATTAGTTTTCTGTGTAGTGTAAGACAGCTTCGTCTCTAAAGGAGCAGGAATTGTTTATCACCTGAGTTTAGTGATGTTAGTGTTACTCAATCATTAGTTTTCTCTGTGTAGTATAAGATTGCTTCGTCTCTAAAGGAGCAGGAATTGTTTATCACCTGAGTTTAGTGATGTTAGTGTTACTCAATCATTAGTTTTCTGTGTAGTGTAAGACTGCTTCGTCTCTAAAGGAGCAGGAACTGTTTATCACCTGCGTTTAGTGATGTCAGTGTTACTCAATCATTAGTTTTCTGTGTAGTGTAAGACAGCTTCGTATCTAAAGGAGCAGGAACTGTTTATCACCTGAGTTTAGTGATGTTAGTGTTACTCAATCATTAGTTTTCTCTGTAGTGTAAGATAGCTTCGTCTCTAAAGGAGCAGGAACTGTTTATCACCTGAGCTTAGTGATGTTAGTGTTACTCAATCATTAGTTTTCTCTGTAGTGTAAGACAGCTTCGTCTCTAAAGGAGCAGGAACTGTTTATCACCTGAGTTTAGTGATGTTAGTGTTACTCAATCATTAGTTTTCTGTGTAGTGTAAGACAGCTTCGTCTCTAAAGGAGCAGGAACTGTTTATCACCTGAGCTTAGTGATGTTAGTGTTACTCAATCATTAGTTTTCTGTGTAGTGTAAGACAGCTTCGTCTCTAAAGGAGCAGGAACTGTTTATCACCTGAGTTTAGTGATGTTAGTGTTACTCAATCATTAGTTTTCTGTGTAGTGTAAGACAGCTTCGTCTCTAAAGGAGCAGGAACTGTTTATTACCTGAGTTTAGTGATGTTAGTGTTACTCAATCATTAGTTTTCTGTGTAGTGTAAGACAGCTTCGTCTCTAAAGGAGCAGGAACTGTTTATCACCTGCGCTTAGTGATGTTAGTGTTACTCAATCATTAGTTTTCTGTGTAGTGTAAGACTGCTTCGTCTCTAAAGGAGCAGGAACTGTTTATCACCTGAGTTTAGTGATGTTAGTGTTACTCAATCATTAGTTTTCTGTGTAGTGTAAGACAGCTTCGTCTCTAAAGGAGCAGGAACTGTTTATTACCTGAGTTTAGTGATGTTAGTGTTACTCAATCATTAGTTTTCTCTGTAGTGTAAGACAGCTTCGTCTCTAAAGGAGCAGGAACTGTTTATCACCTGAGTTTAGTGATGTTAGTGTTACTCAATCATTAGTTTTCTGTGTAGTGTAAGACAGCTTCGTCCCTAAAGGAGCAGGAACTGTTTAACACCTGAGTTTAGTGATGTTAGTGTTACTCAATCATTAGTTTTCTGTGTAGTGTAAGACAGCTTCGTCTCTAAAGGAGCAGGAACTGTTTATCACCTGAGTTTAGTGATGTTAGTGTTACTCAATCATTAGTTTTCTGTGTAGTGTAAGACAGCTTCGTCTCTAAAGGAGCAGGAACTGTTTATCACCTGAGTTTAGTGATGTTAGTGTTACTCAATCATTAGTTTTCTCTGTAGTGTAAGACAGCTTCGTCTCTAAAGGAGCAGGAACTGTTTATCCCCTGAGTTTAGTGATGTTAGTGTTACTCAATCATTAGTTTTCTGTGTAGTGTAAGACAGCTTCGTCTCTAAAGGAGCAGGAACTGTTTATCACCTGAGTTTAGTGATGTTAGTGTTACTCAATCATTAGTTTTCTCTGTGTAGTATAAGACTGCTTCGTCTCTAAAGGAGCAGGAACTGTTTATCACCTGAGTTTAGTGATGTTAGTGTTACTCAATCATTAGTTTTCGGTGTAGTGTAAGACTGCTTCGTCTCTAAAGGAGCAGGAACTGTTTATCACCTGCGTTTAGTGATGTTAGTGTTACTCAATCATTAGTTTTCTGTGTAGTGTAAGACAGCTTCGTCTCTAAAGGAGCAGGAACTGTTTATCACCTGAGTTTAGTGATGTTAGTGTTACTCAATCATTAGTTTTCTGTGTAGTGTAAGACAGCTTCGTCTCTAAAGGAGCAGGAACTGTTTATCACCTGAGTTTAGTGATGTTAGTGTTACTCAATCATTAGTTTTCTGTGTAGTGTAAGACAGCTTCGTCTCTAAAGGAGCAGGAACTGTTTATCACCTGAGTTTAGTGATGTTATTGTTACTCAATCATTAGTTTTCTGTGTAGTGTAAGACAGCTTCGTCTCTAAAGGAGCAGGAACTGTTTATCACCTGAGTTTAGTGATGTTAGTGTTACTCAATCATTAGTTTTCTGTGTAGTGTAAGACAGCTTCGTCTCTAAAGGAGCAGGAACTGTTTATCACCTGAGTTTAGTGATGTTAGTGTTACTCAATCATTAGTTTTCTCTGTAGTGTAAGACAGCTTCGTATCTAAAGGAGCAGGAACTGTTTATCACCTGAGTTTAGTGATGTTAGTGTTACTCAATCATTAGTTTTCTGTGTAGTGTAAGACAGCTTCGTCTCTAAAGGAGCAGGAACTGTTTATCACCTGAGTTTAGTGATGTTAGTGTTACTCAATCATTAGTTTTCTGTGTAGTGTAAGACAGCTTCGTCTCTAAAGGAGCAGGAACTGTTTATCACCTGAGTTTAGTGATGTTAGTGTTACTCAATCATTAGTTTTCTGTGTAGTGTAAGACAGCTTCGTCTCTAAAGGAGCAGGAACTGTTTATCACCTGAGTTTAGTGATGTTAGTGTTACTCAATCATTAGTTTTCTGTGTAGTGTAAGACAGCTTCGTCTCTAAAGGAGCAGGAACTGTTTATCACCTGAGTTTAGTGATGTTAGTGTTACTCAATCATTAGTGTTCTCTGTAGTGTAAGACAGCTTCGTCTCTAAAGGAGCAGGAACTGTTTATCCCCTGAGTTTAGTGATGTTAGTGTTACTCAATCATTAGTTTTCTGTGTAGTGTAAGACAGCTTCGTCTCTAAAGGAGCAGGAACTGTTTATCACCTGAGTTTAGTGATGTTAGTGTTACTCAATCATTAGTTTTCTCTGTAGTGTAAGATAGCTTCGTCTCTAAAGGAGCAGGAACTGTTTATCACCTGAGCTTAGTGATGTTAGTGTTACTCAATCATTAGTTTTCTCTGTAGTGTAAGACAGCTTCGTCTCTAAAGGAGCAGGAACTGTTTATCACCTGAGTTTAGTGATGTTAGTGTTACTCAATCATTAGTTTTCTGTGTAGTGTAAGACAGCTTCGTCTCTAAAGGAGCAGGAACTGTTTATTACCTGAGTTTAGTGATGTTAGTGTTACTCAATCATTAGTTTTCTGTGTAGTGTAAGACAGCTTCGTCTCTAAAGGAGCAGGAACTGTTTATCACCTGCGCTTAGTGATGTTAGTGTTACTCAATCATTAGTTTTCTGTGTAGTGTAAGACTGCTTCGTCTCTAAAGGAGCAGGAACTGTTTATCACCTGAGTTTAGTGATGTTAGTGTTACTCAATCATTAGTTTTCTGTGTAGTGTAAGACAGCTTCGTCTCTAAAGGAGCAGGAACTGTTTATTACCTGAGTTTAGTGATGTTAGTGTTACTCAATCATTAGTTTTCTGTGTAGTGTAAGACAGCTTCGTCTCTAAAGGAGCAGGAACTGTTTATCACCTGAGTTTAGTGATGTTAGTGTTACTCAATCATTAGTTTTCTGTGTAGTGTAAGACAGCTTCGTCTCTAAAGGAGCAGGAACTGTTTATCACCTGAGTTTAGTGATGTTAGTGTTACTCAATCATTAGTTTTCTCTGTAGTGTAAGACAGCTTCGTCTCTAAAGGAGCAGGAACTGTTTATTACCTGAGTTTAGTGATGTTAGTGTTACTCAATCATTAGTTTTCTCTGTAGTGTAAGACAGCTTCGTCTCTAAAGGAGCAGGAACTGTTTATCACCTGAGTTTAGTGATGTTAGTGTTACTCAATCATTAGTTTTCTGTGTAGTGTAAGACAGCTTCGTCTCTAAAGGAACAGGAACTGTTTATCACCTGAGTTTAGTGATGTTAGTGTTACTCAATCATTAGTGTTCTCTGTAGTGTAAGACAGCTTCGTCTCTAAAGGAGCAGGAACTGTTTATCCCCTGAGTTTAGTGATGTTAGTGTTACTCAATCATTAGTTTTCTGTGTAGTGTAAGACAGCTTCGTCTCTAAAGGAGCAGGAACTGTTTATCACCTGAGTTTAGTGATGTTAGTGTTACTCAATCATTAGTTTTCTGTGTAGTGTAAGATAGCTTCGTCTCTAAAGGAGCAGGAACTGTTTATCACCTGAGCTTAGTGATGTTAGTGTTACTCAATCATTAGTTTTCTGTGTAGTGTAAGACAGCTTCGTCTCTAAAGGAGCAGGAACTGTTTATTACCTGAGTTTAGTGATGTTAGTGTTACTCAATCATTAGTTTTCTGTGTAGTGTAAGACAGCTTCGTCTCTAAAGGAGCAGGAACTGTTTATCACCTGCGCTTAGTGATGTTAGTGTTACTCAATCATTAGTTTTCTGTGTAGTGTAAGACTGCTTCGTCTCTAAAGGAGCAGGAACTGTTTATCACCTGAGCTTAGTGATGTTAGTGTTACTCAATCATTAGTTTTCTGTGTAGTGTAAGACAGCTTCGTCTTTAAAGGAGCAGGAACTGTTTATTACCTGAGTTTAGTGATGTTAGTGTTACTCAATCATTAGTTTTCTGTGTAGTGTAAGACAGCTTCGTCTCTAAAGGAGCAGAAACTGTTTATCACCTGAGTTTAGTGATGTTAGTGTTACTCAATCATTAGTTTTCTGTGTAGTGTAAGACAGCTTCGTCTCTAAAGGAGCAGGAACTGTTTAACACCTGAGTTTAGTGATGTTAGTGTTACTCAATCATTAGTTTTCTGTGTAGTGTAAGACAGCTTCGTCTCTAAAGGATCAGGAACTGTTTATCACCTGAGTTTAGTGATGTTAGTGTTACTCAATCATTAGTTTTCTGTGTAGTGTAAGACAGCTTCGTCTCTAAAGGAGCAGGAACTGTTTATCACCTGAGTTTAGTGATGTTAGTGTTACTCAATCATTAGGTTTCTGTGTAGTGTAAGACAGCTTCGTCTCTAAAGGAGCAGGAACTGTTTATCACCTGAGTTTAGTGATGTTAGTGTTACTCAATCATTAGTTTTTTGTGTAGTGTAAGACAGCTTCGTCTCTAAAGGAGCAGGAACTGTTTATCACCTGAGTTTAGTGATGTTAGTATTACTCAATCATTAGTTTTCTGTGTAGTGTAAGACAGCTTCGTCTCTAAAGGAGCAGGAACTGTTTATCACCTGAGTTTAGTGATGTTAGTGTTACTCAATCATTAGTTTTCTGTGTAGTGTAAGACAGCTTCGTCTCTAAAGGAGCAGGAACTGTTTATCACCTGAGATTAGTGATGTTAGTGTTACTCAATCATTAGTTTTCTGTGTAGTGTAAGACAGCTTTGTCTCTAAAGGAGCAGGAACTGTTTATCACCTGAGTTTAGTGATGTTAGTGTTACTCAATCATTAGTTTTCTGTGTAGTGTATGACAGCTTCGTCTCTAAAGGAGCAGGAACTGTTTATCACCTGAGTTTAGTGATGTTAGTGTTACTCAATCATTAGTTTTCTGTGTAGTGTAAGACAGCTTCGTCTCTAAAGGAGCAGGAACTGTTTATCACCTGAGTTTAGTGATGTTAGTGTTACCCAATCATTAGTTTTTTGTGTAGTGTAAGACAGCTTCGTCTCTAAAGGAGCAGGAACTGTTTATCACCTGAGTGTAGTGATGTTAGTGTTACCCAATCATTAGTTTTTTGTGTAGTGTAAGACAGCTTCGTCTCTAAAGGAGCAGGAACTGTTTATCACCTGAGTTTAGTGATGTTAGTGTTACTCAATCATTAGTTTTCTGTGTAGTGTAAGACAGCTTCGTCTCTAAAGGAGCAGGAACTGTTTATCACCTGAGTTTAGTGATGTTAGTGTTACTCAATCATTAGTTTTCTCTGTAGTGCAAGACAGCGTCGTTTCTAAAGGAGCAGGAACTGTTTATTACATGAGTTTAATGATGTTAGTGTTACTCAATCATTAGTTTTCTGTGTAGTGTAAGACAGCTTCGTCTCTAAAGGAGCAGGAACTGTTTATCACCTGAGTTTAGTGATGTTAGTGTTACTCAATCATTAGTTTTCTGTGTAGTGTAAGACAGCTTCGTCTCTAAAGGAGCAGGAACTGTTTATCACCTGAGTTTAGTGATGTTAGTGTTACTCAATCATTAGTTTTCTCTGTAGTGTAAGACAGCTACGTTTCTAAAGGAGCAGGAACTGTTCATTACCTGAGTTTAGTGATGTTAGTGTTACTCAATCATTAGTTTTCTGTGTAGTGTAAGACAGCTTCGTCTCTAAAGGAGCAGGAACTCTTTATCACCTGAGTTTAGTGATGTTAGTGTTACTCAATCATTAGTTTTCTGTGTAGTGTAAGACAGCTTCGTCTCTAAAGGAGCAGGAACTGTTTATCACCTGAGTTTAGTGATGTTAGTGTTACCCAATCATTAGTTTTCTGTGTAGTGTAAGACTGCTTCGTCTCTAAAGGAGCAGGAACTGTTTATCACCTGAGTTTAGTGATGTTAGTGTTACTCAATCATTAGTTTTCTGTGTAGTGTAAGACAGCTTCGTCTCTAAAGGAGCAGGAACTGTTTATCACCTGAGTTTAGTGATGTTAGTGTTACTCAATCATTAGTTTTCTGTGTAGTGTAAGACAGCTTCGTCTCTAAAGGAGCAGGAACTGTTTATCACCTGAGTTTAGTGATGTTAGTGTTACTCAATCATTAGTTTTCTGTGTAGTGTAAGACAGCTTCGTCTCTAAAGGAGCAGGAACTGTTTATCACCTGAGTTTAGTGATGTTAGTGTTACTCAATCATTAGTTTTCTGTGTAGTGTAAGACAGCTTCGTCTCTAAAGGAGCAGGAACTGTTTATCACCTGAGTTTAGTGATGTTAGTGTTACCCAATCATTAGTTTTTTGTGTAGTGTAAGACAGCTTCGTCTCTAAAGGAGCAGGAACTGTTTATCACCTGAGTGTAGTGATGTTAGTGTTACCCAATCATTAGTTTTCTGTGTAGTGTAAGACAGCTTCGTCTCTAAAGGAGCAGGAACTGTTTATCACCTGAGTTTAGTGATGTTAGTGTTACTCAATCATTAGTTTTCTGTGTAGTGTAAGACAGCTTCGTCTCTAAAGGAGCAGGAACTGTTTATCACCTGAGTTTAGTGATGTTAGTGTTACTCAATCATTAGTTTTCTCTGTAGTGTAAGACAGCGTCGTTTCTAAAGGAGCAGGAACTGTTTATTACCTGAGTTTAGTGATGTTAGTGTTACTCAATCATTAGTTTTCTGTGTAGTGTAAGATAGCTTCGTCTCTAAAGGAGCAGGAACTGTTTATCACCTGAGTTTAGTGATGTTAGTGTTACTCAATCATTAGTTTTCTGTGTAGTGTAAGACAGCTTCGTCTCTAAAGGAGCAGGAACTGTTTATCACCTGAGTTTAGTGATGTTAGTGTTACCCAATCATTAGTTTTCTGTGTAGTGTAAGACTGCTTCGTCTCTAAAGGAGCAGGAACTGTTTATCACCTGAGTTTAGTGATGTTAGTGTTACTCAATCATTAGTTTTCTGTGTAGTGTAAGACAGCTTCGTCTCTAAAGGAGCAGGAACTGTTTATCACCTGAGTTTAGTGATGTTAGTGTTACTCAATCATTAGTTTTCTGTGTAGTGTAAGACAGCTTCGTCTCTAAAGGAGCAGGAACTGTTTATCACCTGAGTTTAGTGATGTTAGTGTTACTCAATCATTAGTTTTCTGTGTAGTGTAAGACAGCTTCGTCTCTAAAGGAGCAGGAACTGTTTATCACCTGAGTTTAGTGATGTTAGTGTTACTCAATCATTAGTTTTCTGTGTAGTGTAAGACAGCTTCGTCTCTAAAGGAGCAGGAACTGTTTATTACCTGAGTTTAGTGATGTTAGTGTTACTCAATCATTAGTTTTCTGTGTAGTGTAAGACAGCTTCGTCTCTAAAGGAGCAGGAACTGTTTATCACCTGAGTTTAGTGATGTTAGTGTTACTCAATCATTAGTTTTCTGTGTAGTGTAAGACAGCTTCGTCTCTAAAGGAGCAGGAACTGTTTATCACCTGAGTTTAGTGATGTTAGTGTTACTCAATCATTAGTTTTCTGTGTAGTGTAAGACAGCTTCGTCTCTAAAGGAGCAGGAACTGTTTATCACCTGAGTTTAGTGATGTTAGTGTTACTCAATCATTAGTTTTCTGTGTAGTGTAAGACAGCTTCGTCTCTAAAGGAGCAGGAACTGTTTATCACCCGAGTTTAGTGATGTTAGTGTTACTCAATCATTAGTTTTCTGTGTAGTGTAAGACAGCTTCGTCTCTAAAGGAGCAGGAACTGTTTATCACCTGAGTTTAGTGATGTTAGTGTTACTCAATCATTAGTTTTCTGTGTAGTGTAAGACAGCTTCGTCTCTAAAGGAGCAGGAACTGTTTATCACCTGAGTTTAGTGATGTTAGTGTTACTCAATCATTAGTGTTCTCTGTAGTGTAAGACAGCTTCGTCTCTAAAGGAGCAGGAACTGTTTATCACCTGAGTTTAGTGATGTTAGTGTTACTCAATCATTAGTTTTCTGTGTAGTGTAAGACAGCTTCGTCTCTAAAGGAGCAGGAACTGTTTATCACCTGAGTTTAGTGATGTTAGTGTTACTCAATCATTAGTTTTCTGTGTAGTGTAAGATAGCTTCGTCTCTAAAGGAGCAGGAACTGTTTATCACCTGAGCTTAGTGATGTTAGTGTTACTCAATCATTAGTTTTCTGTGTAGTGTAAGACAGCTTCGTCTCTAAAGGAGCAGGAACTGTTTATTACCTGAGTTTAGTGATGTTAGTGTTACTCAATCATTAGTTTTCTGTGTAGTGTAAGACAGCTTCGTCTCTAAAGGAGCAGGAACTGTTTATCACCTGCGCTTAGTGATGTTAGTGTTACTCAATCATTAGTTTTCTGTGTAGTGTAAGACTGCTTCGTCTCTAAAGGAGCAGGAACTGTTTATCACCTGAGTTTAGTGATGTTAGTGTTACTCAATCATTAGTTTTCTGTGTAGTGTAAGACAGCTTCGTCTCTAAAGGAGCAGGAACTGTTTATCACCTGAGTTTAGTGATGTTAGTGTTACTCAATCATTAGTTTTCTGTGTAGTGTAAGACAGCTTCGTCTCTAAAGGATCAGGAACTGTTTATCACCTGAGTTTAGTGATGTTAGTGTTACTCAATCATTAGTTTTCTGTGTAGTGTAAGACAGTTTCGTCTCTAAAGGAGCAGGAACTGTTTATCACCTGAGTTTAGTGATGTTAGTGTTACTCAATCATTAGTTTTCTGTGTAGTGTAAGACAGCTTCGTCTCTAAAGGAGCAGGAACTGTTTATCACCTGAGTTTAGTGATGTTAGTGTTACTCAATCAATAGTTTTCTGTGTAGTGTAAGACAGCTTCGTCTCTAAAGGAGCAGGAACTGTTTATTACCTGAGTTTAGTGATGTTAGTGTTACTCAATCATTAGTTTTCTGTGTAGTGTAAGACAGCTTCGTCTCTAAAGGAGCAGGAACTGTTTATCACCTGAGTTTAGTGATGTTAGTGTTACTCAATCATTAGTTTTCTGTGTAGTGTAAGACAGCTTCGTCTCTAAAGGATCAGGAACTGTTTATCACCTGAGTTTAGTGAAGTTAGTGTTACTCAATCATTAGTTTTCTGTGTAGTGTAAGACAGCTTCGTCTCTAAAGGAGCAGGAACTGTTCATCACCTGAGCTTAGTGATGTTAGTGTTACTCAATCATTAGTTTTCTGTGTAGTGTAAGACAGCTTCGTCTCTAAAGGAGCAGGAACTGTTTATTACCTGAGTTTAGTGATGTTAGTGTTACTCAATCATTAGTTTTCTGTGTAGTGTAAGATAGCTTCGTCTCTAAAGGAGCAGGAACTGTTTATCACCTGAGTTTAGTGATGTTAGTGTTACTCAATCATTAGTTTTCTGTGTAGTGTAAGACAGCTTCGTCTCTAAAGGAGCAGGAACTGTTTATCACCTGAGTTTAGTGATGTTAGTGTTACTCAATCATTAGTTTTTTGTGTAGTGTAAGACAGCTTCGTCTCTAAAGGAGCAGGAACTGTTTATCACCTGAGTTTAATGATGTTAGTGTTACTCAATCATTAGTTTTCTGTGTAGTGTAAGACAGCTTCGTCTCTAAAGGAGCAGGAACTGTTTATCACCTGAGTTTAGTGATGTTAGTGTTACTCAATCATTAGTTTTCTGTGTAGTGTAAGAGAGCTTCGTCTCTAAAGGAGCAGGAACTGTTTATCACCTGAGTTTAGTGATGTTAGTGTTACTCAATCATTAGTTTTCTGTGTAGTGTAAGACAGCTTCGTCTCTAAAGGAGCAGGAACTGTTTATCACCTGAGTTTAGTGATGTTAGTGTTACTCAATCATTAGTTTTCTGTGTAGTGTAAGACAGCTTCGTCTCTAAAGGAGCAGGAACTGTTTATCACCTGAGTTTAGTGATGTTAGTGTTACTCAATCATTAGTTTTCTGTGTAGTGTAAGACAGCTTCGTCTCTAAAGGAGCAGGAACTGTTTATCACCTGAGGTTAGTGATGTTAGTGTTACTCAATCATTAGTTTTCTGTGTAGTGTAAGACAGCTTCGTCTCTAAAGGAGCAGGAACTGTTTATCACCTGAGTTTAGTGATGTTAGTGTTACTCAATCATTAGTTTTTTGTGTAGTGTAAGACAGCTTCGTCTCTAAAGGAGCAGGAACTGTTTATCACCTGAGTTTAGTGATGTTAGTGTTACTCAATCATTAGTTTTCTGTGTAGTGTAAGACAGCTTCGTCTCTAAAGGAGCAGGAACTGTTTATCACCTGAGTTTAGTGATGTTAGTGTTACTCAATCATTAGTTTTCTGTGTAGTGTAAGACAGCTTCGTCTCTAAAGGAGCAGGAACTGTTTATCACCTGAGTTTAGTGATGTTAGTGTTACTCAATCATTAGTTTTCTGTGTAGTGTAAGACAGCTTCGTCTCTAAAGGAGCAGGAACTGTTTATCACCTGAGCTTAGTGATGTTAGTGTTACTCAATCATTAGTTTTCTGTGTAGTGTAAGACAGCTTCGTCTCTAAAGGAGCAGGAACTGTTTATCACCTGAGTTTAGTGAAGTTAGTGTTACTCAATCATTAGTTTTCTGTGTAGTGTAAGACAGCTTCGTCTCTAAAGGAGCAGGAACTGTTTATCACCTGAGTTTAGTGATGTTAGTGTTACTCAATCATTAGTTTTCTGTGTAGTGTAAGACAGCTTCGTCTCTAAAGGAGCAGGAACTGTTTATTACCTGAGTTTAGTGATGTTAGTGTTACTCAATCATTAGTTTTCTGTGTAGTGTAAGATAGCTTCGTCTCTAAAGGAGCAGGAACTGTTTATCACCTGAGTTTAGTGATGTTAGTGTTACTCAATCATTAGTTTTCTGTGTAGTGTAAGACAGCTTCGTCTCTAAAGGAGCAGGAACTGTTTATCACCTGAGTTTAGTGATGTTAGTGTTACTCAATCATTAGTTTTTTGTGTAGTGTAAGACAGCTTCGTCTCTAAAGGAGCAGGAACTGTTTATCACCTGAGTTTAGTGATGTTAGTGTTACTCAATCATTAGTTTGCTGTGTAGTGTAAGACAGCTTCGTCTCTAAAGGAGCAGGAACTGTTTATCACCTGAGTTTAGTGATGTTAGTGTTACTCAATCATTAGTTTTCTGTGTAGTGTAAGACAGCTTCGTCTCTAAAGGAGCAGGAACTGTTTATCACCTGAGTTTAGTGATGTTAGTGTTACTCAATCATTAGTTTTCTGTGTAGTGTAAGACAGCTTCGTCTCTAAAGGAGCAGGAACTGTTTATCACCTGAGTTTAGTGATGTTAGTGTTACTCAATCATTAGTTTTCTGTGTAGTGTAAGACAGCTTCGTCTCTAAAGGAGCAGGAACTGTTTATCACCTGAGGTTAGTGATGTTAGTGTTACTCAATCATTAGTTTTCTGTGTAGTGTAAGACAGCTTCGTCTCTAAAGGAGCAGGAACTGTTTATCACCTGAGTTTAGTGATGTTAGTGTTACTCAATCATTAGTTTTTTGTGTAGTGTAAGACAGCTTCGTCTCTAAAGGAGCAGGAACTGTTTATCACCTGAGGTTAGTGATGTTAGTGTTACTCAATCATTAGTTTTCTGTGTAGTGTAAGACAGCTTCGTCTCTAAAGGAGCAGGAACTGTTTATCACCTGAGTTTAGTGATGTTAGTGTTACTCAATCATTAGTTTTCTGTGTAGTGTAAGACAGCTTCGTCTCTAAAGGAGCAGGAACTGTTTATCACCTGAGTTTAGTGATGTTAGTGTTACTCAATCATTAGTTTTCTGTGTAGTGTAAGACAGCTTCGTCTCTAAAGGAGCAGGAACTGTTTATCACCTGAGTTTAGTGATGTTAGTGTTACTCAATCATTAGTTTTCTCTGTAGTGCAAGACAGCGTCGTTTCTAAAGGAGCAGGAACTGTTTATTACATGAGTTTAGTGATGTTAGTGTTACTCAATCATTAGTTTTCTGTGTAGTGTAAGACAGCTTCGTCTCTAAAGGAGCAGGAACTGTTTATCACCTGAGTTTAGTGATGTTAGTGTTACTCAATCATTAGTTTTCTGTGTAGTGTAAGACAGCTTCGTCTCTAAAGGAGCAGGAACTGTTTATCACCTGAGTTTAGTGATGTTAGTGTTACTCAATCATTAGTTTTCTCTGTAGTGTAAGACAGCATCGTTTCTAAAGGAGCAGGAACTGTTTATTACCTGAGTTTAGTGATGTTAGTGTTACTCAATCATTAGTTTTCTGTGTAGTGTAAGACAGCTTCGTCTCTAAAGGAGCAGGAACTGTTTATCACCTGAGTTTAGTGATGTTAGTGTTACTCAATCATTAGTTTTCTGTGTAGTGTAAGACAGCTTCGTCTCTAAAGGAGCAGGAACTGTTTATCACCTGAGTTTAGTGATGTTAGTGTTACCCAATCATTAGTTTTCTGTGTAGTGTAAGACTGCTTCGTCTCTAAAGGAGCAGGAACTGTTTATCACCTGAGTTTAGTGATGTTAGTGTTACTCAATCATTAGTTTTCTGTGTAGTGTAAGACAGCTTCGTCTCTAAAGGAGCAGGAACTGTTTATCACCTGAGTTTAGTGATGTTAGTGTTACTCAATCATTAGTTTTCTGTGTAGTGTAAGACAGCTTCGTCTCTAAAGGAGCAGGAACTGTTTATCACCTGAGTTTAGTGATGTTAGTGTTACTCAATCATTAGTTTTCTCTGTAGTTTTTGTCCATCATTGTTGGCTTTTCTTGATTTTCTTGGTTGTCTTAAGTTTCTCATATCTCATACGTACAGTGTATTTTTCTAATATTATACAATTCTGTTGCAATTAATAAGATACAGATCATGATTGCTTTTAAGGTATCTGACTTGCATCGTTCCAAAGTTATGCTCATTAATTATCGGTAAGGGTTAGGGTTATGTTGTTTAACGCCACTTTCAACAATATTTCAATTAGAAATGTATATCGTGGTGCAGTTTTATTGGTGGAGAAAAGCGGAGTACACAGAGAAACCCACCGACCTGCCACAAGTCATAGACAAACTTTATCATACAATGTTGTATCGAGCACACCTCGTCATGAGCGGGATTCAAACTCACAACTTTAATGGTGATAGGCACTGATTGTACTGGTTGTAAAAAAAATCAACTACCATACGATCACGACACGACAGCCCCTCACCATATTGAACGAAATACACCCCATTAATTATGCGTAAATTTGTGGTTTTATTTGTTTGTGGTTTCTGTCTAGCTGGTTATTGCATCAAATCAAGTTAGAATTATAAAACTAGCTCTTCAAATGGATAACTTGCATGTCAATTTTGTTTTCAAAATTTCCTTTTAAAAGACAACATTTCGCCCACAGAACATCAATAGCAAGTTGGTTTGCGCATCTCTGATCTCATATGGATGCAATGAAACGAAATTTGAATGGGAAAAGTCCTTGGACGGTCAGTCCTGTTCCAGAATTGTGTCCTTGACCCCATCCACTTTCCAACAAATGGTAAGCTAACATCTGTGGTGAGCGACAACATACTCTCCGGAGCATATGTTTTGAAATTGATCCAATTGTTTACAAGATTCATTGTATTGAGTATTGAATCTAGTCATCAATGTTGTCCAAGAAAATTGTATTCTTGGTGACTAACAAGGACAGGAGAACGGAAGATCGTGTGTTTTCTCTCCAGGGTAAGTTGTGGTTTATTGTCTAAAGTAGTAAATTAATCTTTATTTAGAATCCAAGGACAATCTATATATATGTACAATACAAAACAAGCGTGCATTTGTATGTTCTTATGAGCTCTTTAAATGACTTTCAAGATACAGCTGTATAATGTATTTAAAAACAAGAACAAGCTACCCAAGTCAGCCCACAGTGCCGGATTTACCATTGTGCTTAGGTGTGCTTAAGCACAGGGCCTCGTTGGCCAGGGGGCCTCATCTTCCTGCCAAAACATTTTTTACGATGGATTTTTGCTTATGTGGTGCAATTTTAAATTTGAAGGCGTTCCGTTTCGGAGCGATTCCAGACATAATGATAGAGTTGATAGCCTATTGGAGTGTGCCACAAAGCAGGCAGTCATGACAGTGGCTCAGTGGCATAGAAACCAAAGTATTAGGGGCCTCTGGTTATTGGCAAAAAAAAGAGTTGAAGATGGATTCATGCTTACGTTGTGCAATTTTAAATTTGACGGCGTTCTGTTCAATTTGGACACTTATAGAAGAATGTAGTAGTATAAAATAGCTATTGATAGAAATTTACTTTAAGAACTTTATTCTTCAAGTCCTTGCATATGTAGAGAAGCTTCAATCTAGTGAGAAGAAAAACTGACGTTACTTTTGCAGCAAATCCCGAAATTTATTATAAAGATTTTTTTCAACTTGAAACAAAATAACAAAAAAAAGTAAAGGGGTAGTTATTCCTTTTTTGCATCTTGGCACCTGAATCTGTGCTTCATATACCTGTTGATTATTATCTATCTGTGTACAACTCCTTAAAATATATTTGCAACACCACCACTGATATTATATACATACATGCATACATACACACGATATACCTTTTTTTTTCTGAATAGCAGTTTATTTATGATGACAT
Organism: Bathymodiolus brooksi; assembly: GCA_963680875.1. Classification (NCBI taxonomy): domain Eukaryota; kingdom Metazoa; phylum Mollusca; class Bivalvia; order Mytilida; family Modiolidae; genus Bathymodiolus; species Bathymodiolus brooksi. Next base: position 51,539,753 of record OY804577.1, read on the forward strand.
TAACTTAAGTTTTTGTTATCCATATTAAAGCTACTGTATTCGTCCTTGCTGATATCACTGTGTACAATCGAGTTCGGCAACGGTTGTTTGGTTTCACTTCCGGTTAGCTAGGAAGGACGTCAGGACACGAGAGGTGGGCACATTTTTTGAAAATTTTGTCATCTAGAAATAAATTGATAACCCAAGCATTACACTTGTCTTTTTCTAGATATAGTTTTGCGTCAAAACACATTCAATGTTAAGCTCATTATTACAAATGGTATGAAAAAATCATGGGAGATGGTGGTGTTGGTGATCATTTTCAGATTTTTCCGTGGTTTTCCTCGATTTTGTGCTCCTATTTGATATATTTCATCTTTTTATTGATTCTGCATTTAGATTAATATGTTTCCTACCTTTGTCACTATCCTACCATTGACGATTCCTGTAAATTATCGCTTGTCATCTCAGTTTTTGTCAGTGGGTTTAAAAGTCGGTGTACGTGTTTGGTTTAAGGTAAGTGTACGGTTCGGTATTATAAACAATACAAAAAATGTACGGTTTGGTTTTTCTCTTAGTTGGTTTATAGGTCCGTGTTGCGTATGTCAAATATGAAAAATTCTTGACTATGTAATTTTATACTGCGGCAGATTGCTTATTGGAATATTTCATATCCAAAAATTCAGTAGATACGTCAGAAAACTTCCCATTTTGCTTAGATATTGTTGTCTAAAATGCAATGTTTCGCCAACACCGTTTCCAACATCCGGAACGATTATAAAGACTTTTGTATAAAATCATTATTATCATGTCAGAAAACTTTCAATGGCATGCCTTGCAAAGGGTAGAGAATGAACTGAAACTTGGTAGGAAGCATCTAAGGAAGGTCCTTTATAAAGATTGCTCATTTTGTCCCGATCCATTATCAAACATGGCCGCCACAGGCAATTCTTGTTTCTGATTAGTCGATTTTTTTTAAATCTTCACCTCTGAAACCGCTTGGTCAAATGAACCGAAACTTGGTAGGAAGCATCTACGGAAGATCCTCTATAAAGATTGCTCATTTCGTCCCGATCCGTTAACAAACAATGGCCGCCACAGGCCATTCTTGTTTCTGATTGGTTGATTTCTAAAAAATCTTCTCCTCTGAAACGCCTGGCTAAATGAATCAAAACTTGGTAGGAAGCATCCTTGGAAGGCCCTCTATAAAGATGCTCATTTAGTTCCGCTCCGTTAACAAACATGGCCGCCACAGGCCATTCTTGTTCTTAATTGGTTGATTTCTAAAAAAATATTCTCCTCTGAAACCGTTTTCACAAATGAACTGAAATTTGGTAGGTAGCATTCTGAAAATATTGTAGTTCAAAATTAAGTCAAATTTATTCTATAATCATCTTTTACTAATCCGTAACTAGAAAGTTTTTTTTCTGGGCACGCATCAAAAAGGCGGTGTTTGTTTACAGTACACTCACTGTACATGTCGTCACGATTTACGGAATTGACGCAGTTGCAAATGAAGTAGATGTCGTTTTGAAATTTTTTGACTTGGTAATGAAAATACAAGATTTTATTTAACAAAAACAAAACAAAGTGGCTATTATTTAAATCTTTTTTATCCCGATCTGTTAACAAACATGGCTGCTATAGGTAATTCTTGTTTCTGGTTGGTTGATTTCTAAAAATCTTCTTCTCTGAAACTGCATGGCCAAATGAACCGAAACTTGGCGGGAAGCACCTATGGAAGGCTCTGTATTAAGATTCCTCAAAGCAGAATGAAAGGTGAGCGACACAGCCTCTAGTTGTTATCATCATCAGAAAGTGATTGACCATGTATATGCAAACCATCCATTTTGCTGTTGTTATTGTAATACAATATGTACGGAATTTGACAACATCATCAAACATTCAGTAAAAAATCACAGCCTAGACGTCTTAAAGATCAAGCATTTAGAGTTAAATGAAAAAATGGAATATACGGTTACAGGAGCCATAATTTTAATATTATACCTAGAGAGCTTGATTCAACGGGAAAGAAAATCGAAACCGACACTACACTTGATTCCTTAAAACTTCACATCGTATTAGATAAAAGCTCAAGCATTACTACTTTTTCAAATCCTCTTCATAAAAGGATGAAACCATCTGATTCACCAGTTCATGACTGTATAAATGAAAATCACGAAACACTTGCTAAGGAGGACGTCGATTTCCAGGAAATGGATTATAGCGACGATGGTGATTTTGAAAATGAGGACGAAAAACATCTCCTAGATCTCATTCCATCAGTACTAGAAACAATGAACAATCATGGAAAAGTAGATATATATGGATACAATTTCACAAAATGTTGGCTCTTGCCTCATTTCCGATGCACAATATAGCTGTTTTATTATTTCTAGATGTTGTTAAGTGGCATAATTCGGAGTCTACCACCCTAATGAGGTACGAATGTCCTGCAGTTAACAAGTTTTGGCGAATTGGATACAAAATGTTCCATGGTAAATGGTTAAGGTTCATGATTGGACCTAAGAATAAAGGTGACATCGTCAAATATTTATGACGCATGGTTGGTTCATTACTTCAAATCTTAGTATGAAATGAAATGAAATATGGATTAACTGATTTTTCGTTTTTGCACATACAGGAAGTCAAGACACTCATCAGGTGTCTTGTAAGAGGAAGGCATTACTACTTCTGGGATGCTGTTAAATAGATACCATGGCTTTTAAACGTCTTATGTATGGCCAAAATCTATGTAGCCTTTAATGTAAAGATGGAATTGAGAATACGATAACAAAAATGTTGGTTTTTGGTGTTACCTCATCATCAGAAAGAAAGGATATTGTGCATGTTTTTTTTATCTCTACACGTACAGAGTAATGCCCAAAGATAATCGATGTCCCTGATTAAGATTATATCGAATTGCTGTGGCATACTGCAGTTGAAATCGAATTTTCGAATTTTTTATACATACCATGTCGTACACTTTTGCATTACCAAACCGTTGCAAGCAAATATTTTTGCATTAACCAAACACGTACACCGACTTTTAAACCCACTGACAAAAACTGAGATGACAAGCGATAATTTGCAGGAATCGTCAATGGTAGGATAGTGACAAAGGTAGGGAACATATTAATCTAAATGCAGAATCAATAAAAAGATGAAATATATCAAATAGGAACACAAAATCGAAGAAAACCACGCAAAAATCTGTGAAAATGATCACCAACACCACCATCTCCCATGTTTTTTCATACCATTTGTAATAATGGTCTTAACATTGAATGTGTTTTGACGCAAAACTATATCTAGAAAAAGACAAGTGTAATGCTTGGGTTATCAATTCATTTCTAGATAACAAAATTTTCAAAAAATGTGACCACCTCTCGTGTCCTGACGTCCTTCCTAGCTAACCGGAAGTGAAACCAAACAACCGTTGCCGTACTCAATTGTACACAGTGGATATTAAGGGTCCTACAAGTTAACAACAGACTATTTTCAGATTTAATTGACACTGACATAACAAACTGTCATATTGTTAGTAAGGCCTACTGGGGCCACCACGACTCCCTCCCTCATGCGAGCTCCAAAGACCACTGTCTTCATACACTCTGTCCTTGCAAACAATCTCTCACTCGCGCTCAAGGTTACCTGCAAGGTTATTGATAGCGATACTGTCTTGGTATTTTGTTTGATGTACTAGTATTCTCAGTCTCAATACTAGTCATTATGTTGCCAGCAATATGGCGTATGGTTAATATTTTTTTGTTTTGAAACTCATATGTTATTTTTTACTGTATGTTAAAATGGTTTATTATGAGTTATTTTTCTAGTGTACATAAATGATTCATAGAATTTAGTTGTTAAATACAGGTTTATTTTCATTAAATTATTTTTACTCCAAATAAAGCATATACATTTACTATTTCTATAATCATTCCTAAAATTATTTATTAGTAAAAAATAAAATAAGCTTTTTCATCAAATGGTCATGGCGGTTCACCAAAAAAATTAAGAGTAAAAGAGGTCCATGGGGGAAAAAGGTTGAGAACCACTGCGTTAAATGATGTTTAGATTTAATTACATGATGATGACTGTAATGACTGCCCTGTCTGTTCTCTTTTTATCAAGTTTGACTGTTTCATTATGTGTTGGGCGAGTTGGGACTTTGGGTAATATATAATAGCTTCTAGTTTGTTGAAGACGCAGTGTACATGTCTGACCTAATATAACGTAATATTTTAACTATTCCTAATTTTCCGGAGGATGTATGCCCGACTGCCTGTGTAAGCCTACCGGGTCTACCTCCTTCAGGGCCCACGTAAGGGACCTCATAACTTAACTAGCACAGTGCCTCATATGTCCTAAATCCGGCACTGTCAGTCCATAGTGACTGCACATACACCACTGGCGAAGACTAGCAACTCTTTAAGAAACAAGTTAACGTGTAAAAATATCATTCAGCCACAAATTGACTTTTTATACTACATTGTTAGCAATTATCCAATTTTTATACGGTTTGTTTTATTTGAGTTCGTTTACATTTGTGTCAAAGGTATAGCATGGATGTGTACAAATGACATTTTAACACAACTTGATAACCAGTGGCGTAGGAAGGAGTTAATAAAAGTGCACGCACGGGGGTTTGGATTTTTGCTCCAAGATATATGGGTACCAGGGTTTCGCCCCAGAGAGAAATTTGGAATATTTGATATATAGATAGCAGGAAAATCTATTTAAAACTACTTTCAACATCCTTTAATCATATTAATAATGGAATAGATATTTACGTACACATGTCACAAGTCAAAAGCATTTGTCTGTGTTTGATTAAACTTGTCTACGACTGTATCAAATGAAAGCTGAATGTTTCTATGTATATGCCAGTAGCAATGCCAAAGGTGAGTCTGTCCTGTCCCATTATGGAGAGTAAATATGTCTTTACACGTTTCAAAACGCTGAAAGATCTGCATTGTACTAAGCAACATTTTCAAAATTTGCAGATTTGTCCTATCAGCATCATAAATATGCGATTCGTCCTCCTGTTTTAGTTTGCTTAAATTGATCGGTATCAATAATTGTACCAGAAATCAATCTTCGTTTTTCACCAAAGATCCCCATAATCGTTTAACCAGTGATCTAGGAACTGGTAATACAGTGTAATCCGCCAGTAATCATAGGTGTCTGCTACCCGTTGTCTACCGGTTGTCCGTGGCTTAGACAAGACAACACTGTATATACAGCTTCATCATATTAAGTGTTGTAAATACTAATGTCATTTCTCTCAGTCTCAAAATGTCGAATTAAGATTTGACAACATTTACTTGACATTCACTGAACAGCCCCTATAAAATTGCAGTAGATGTTCTGCAACATTGCTGTAATCGGGAAACATGGTGCAAAATGTGACTGCAAACCACTAGTGGCAAAATAAAGTCAAATCGCAAAAGGGCAGATAAATGAACGCCTGATTTTCCGTCACCATTGGTTTGTAAATACTCTAGGGCATTAACTATTACAGGAAATGTACACTTAAAAGTTGTTTTTCATTCGCACGACTAAACCACCGCGTTTCACACAACGTTTTTAGTTTACTTTTCCCGTCTAACTTGCACTTCACGGCATTGTTCCGACATAATTCTTGCTCAAATTTATCCATTTTAGAAGAGTATTGGAAGGCGAATGTGATTTCTTGCAGAATAGTCTTCGTGGTTCTTACTGATACATCTGATGACGAATGTACAATAGCTAAGTTTAAAACATGAGCATTACAATGTACGTATAGCGCTGTTGGAATCCGTTCCCTAATCCTGGCTTGAACACCTCTATGAATACCCGACATGTCTGCTGCTCCTTCATACCCTTGTGCTCTAATATTACCAATAACTGCTGAAATTCTGAAGACTAGTTAAAACAACTCAGCAAGATATTCACCGGTAGTTTCGCTTGCCCTCACAAAACCAAGAAATTCCTCACGAAGAGTGACTTTAATTTACCACCAGTACATTCTACAAACCTTTCACACACGGAGACTTGTTCATGTGTTGAAACATCAGTTGCTTCATCACCAATTAAAACAAAGTCTTCAGAATCATTACACGTTCTAGCAATTTTTTCACGTACCATTTCGCCGCTAATTCCAATTATATCCTTCTGTATGTATCTGAAGATATGTATGTTATCCTTGAATAAGGTACTGGGTTATCCAGGCGAGACTGTAGTATTTCGTCGTGTTTGAACACATGACGCAAAATTGCCATGAAATTACTTTTGCTCTCGGTATGCCCCCCAATTGCAATATTTTGACGAACACAAATAATCAATACATCGATTATCTCCTGTTTCTGGCAATAACATCTTTGTGCTGAGATGATAGAATTGAAGTAACCTCTCTGACGTTTTGGACTTAACATCAAGAAAATGAGTGGCTGACTGTGTTGTCTAGCTATATGAGAACCCAGTATACTGCGTGTTGTTTTATTTAGTTAAGAATGTTTGAGGAGTTGTTTACCTGGGTAGATACAAAAGTTTTGTCTGTACTAGCCTTACTGCCAAATATAACACAAGAAGAGCAATAAACAGCATCCTTTGAAATTGAACACAGAAACAAGGGAGTATTTCTAAGACACTAAATAGAACATGATTTCCTTTTGATTGCACAGATTTACAGTATTTGATTAAAATTCGTACAATTAGTTAATATATTGGTTTATTTGTATTTCTCCCATTATTACGGCGTTTTAACCCCGCTGAACCAGTGGTGGAAAAATCTGTAATCCTCTAGAGGATTAAAATGTCTCGTGCCTTTCCCCCGTATGTTGTCAAATCGGTAATTGGCTAGATTTTGAAATAAAGTTCGTGTTAAATAATGGGAGAAACAAATTCTCCTTCAGTTGCCCATATGGGTTACGATATTTCTCCACTCTCGAGAGTTAAATTTAAAATTTTAACCACTCGCCTAACAGCTGGTGGTTAAAATTTTAAATTTAACTCTCTTCAGTGGAGAAATATCGTAACGGCGAGTGGTTAAAATTTTTAATTTAACTCTCGAGAGTGGAGAAATATCGTAACTCACGGGCAACTGAAGGAGAATCTATATATCTTACTACAAAATGTAACATATTTTTTTTTGCTGATTTGTTTGTGCACGCAAATGCGTCGTTGCGTCAATGGTAGCTATGTATATATAAGTAATACGGCAGCTGGACATAGAAACAAAAGTTAGTAGAACGAGAGAGTTGTAACACGAAATGTTGTAAAATATGGATAAATGGTTCAAAGATATACTTCCAGACAAAGATCCATACCATAATCGCGGGAGGGACCAAATGAGGAAAAAGGGGGGGTCCGGAATTCGAGTGCCTGTGGCTACACCACTGATAACCCAAGTTGGGTTATCAAGTTGTGTTAAAATGGCATTTGTTAAAACATGAATAATTTCAGAAAATTCGATGTTTTGATCATTTGTTGTAATTATAGAGACACTTGATGTCTTACTAAACACCTTTTTTTTATTTTGAAATATACATGAAGATTAATAACATATTTGTACAGAGGAATGATATAATGTTTATATTGCCACTATGCATGCATATTAAAACATTGCAAATTTCAGCATTAATAAGTTGCCATGGAAACATGTACATCTGTAGTACTGTATTTTTCATCATATGCTAAACATGAATTTATCCTTACATTTTCGAGTCGCTCGACGATCCTGCAACCACGTACAGCCCCCAGAAAACCTATGATACGGAATTCTACCATGTCCATACCAGTCAAGGTTAAATTGGAGTTCATAAAAACCAAAGGGAAGTAACTCTTGGAGATATATCGAGATGAAACAACACGTCAGATTATATTTCAGATGTATTTGGAGACATTAATCACATTTGTAGCACTTCAGTTTTCCATAATTAGCAACTGTTGCAGTAAGATATGCTATAGTAGATCATTCAAGCATGTTAAAGACTCCTTACATTTTTTTGATACATAAAAAATAAACGCCAGGTTGAAACTTGAAGGTAACAGAACTGCAGAGCTAAAAAAAAAAAACAATAAACACTATGCAAAATTCACATAGATTTGTATTTTTTTATTATGTTTTATTTAAATTGATGAGAAAACTGACATGGTATTGGCTGTTGCTGTCATTGATATTTTTTTTTCATCTTGCAAAACCATGTGAAATGCACAAACATAGTAGTTTTGGAGTTCTTTGCTTCACTATTCTTCATTGTACTTCAATTAGACCCACCATGCACAAAGTCAATATGTTAAAAAGAAGTTCATTGATGTGCTCCACTCAGGGACTTGCTCCCATCCACTAAATTAGCACCACTGATTTTTTTTAACTATCAATATTACCTACATTGTACTGAAAAATCACAAGGGAAAACACCAGTGCTAACCTATTCCTCACTTCAACTTCCATTTTTATTTCTCTTCAATTTCGTACCCCATCGCTTGCACAGATCTTTTCAATAATCCCCTTTGCAATGATTTGTCACATAGTTTATCCTTTACATAATACAAATCCAATTATCAATCCAAACATCAACAAGTTCCCATGGACATGTACAGCTTCTCGGGCACAAAAGCGAAAGTTGAAACTTCCAGCAAAGTCACAGACTATAGGCAATTTCTCATGAATTTGGAAAAAGAAAAAAATTAACAACAAATACCAATATACAGAACGTAGAGTTACCTTAAATATCAACGATAAGCTACAATTTTTAAATGAGTCAAATACAACTATATCACCTGATAAATTGAAAATAAAAGTAATTCAGGGAATCTTTAAACAAAATATAAAACCAAAATGTCAGATTAAGTGGGAAGAACAGTACGGGGGTAATATTGATTGGACACAAATTTGGACAAAATTAAAGAAAATCAAAGTTACTAATAAGGTCAAAGAATTCCAGTAGAAATGTCTCCATAATATAAATTATACAGAACATAGATTGAAAAAAATGAATTTGTCAAACGGAAGATGCCATCTCTGCCAAATAAGAGACAACGATGAAACGATACAGCATCTTTTTTTTAAATGTCCTTCTGTGAAAAAAATTATAAAAGAAATAGAAGCAATATTTAACAGATCTGGATTAACAGCTAGTATAGAAATCAAGGAATTAAATATTATGTTAGGACTATATGGGGGTGAGGATTTAGACGTCATTTTTAATACCGTAATATTTATCTCAAAGTGGGAATATGGAAAATACGTAATAAGATGAAATATAACCAATCCCGAATTGGAGATCAAACAATTTTCAACACTTGGAAAAATAATTTAAAAAAACATTTACAATGCACATTACAAACTTCGCATATTAATGAAATTGATAAAAACAAATTAGAACTTTTTCGGAATAACATATGAGTATTTATTATTTATGAACATAAAACTAATGCATGGTAATAATTATATTGTCTAATTGTGTATATTATTATAATGAAATGTAAAAACAAAGGAATATGAAATATGTTTAAGTGGACTTTTTATTTTTATTTTCACTTGCTACCCCTGGACAAGTGAGATTTATGTAAAACAGGGACCCTTAATGTTCACTTCTGGGCCATTAAGGTTATTGTAAACAGGAGATTTTGAATAAACTATATTATGATGTAAAAAAAAAACACAAAAAACAACAAATACCAGGTGTTTTCTTACCAATTTTTATTACCGGTAAAACATATTTATGTGCTGCTACCCTATAAAATCGTGAACTTTGCATAGTATTTGCTCTATTCAGTATAAATATCAGGTCTATCACCAGGTCATATTAGGCAATTGATTATAATGAACCTTAACCATTCAACCACAGAGGCATGTAAAACTTGAATCTTGTTATTTTTTTTTTACCAATAATATAGTTCATTTAGTATGGTGACAGGTAATCTCATTGACTGTCATAATCTCATTGAGATTTGGCTCTCTTATCTAATTTTTACTTCCAATGCAGATAATAACTCTGAGAGCCAAATCTCAACAAGATTAGGACACGGGCACTATAGTCTTGCAACCAGCTACTGAAAAGTCGCTTATTTCTCGAGTTTAATGTGCTGAAATAAGACACAGCTGCAATATTTCTTAAATTTTAGATAAATATGTCTTCTTTCCATTTCAAGTTGTCGTCAATGATTTTTGCGGTAAGTTTGCACAATATCGGTCTGTTAACTGAGCCACCCCAAAAACACGTATTTCGCTAGTCAATTTGAAAATGAAATCGTTGCATCATTGTATCACATATAAATAAAATAAAGATTTTATTTGCATGAGAAAACATGTAAAATGAATATGAATGTATTGGTTTTGCAAAAACGCATGTCATTATCGAATGTTAAATTTCCAAACATTGATCAAATTGACTGTCAATTTATAGGCATTTTTCTCTTAACGGACAAAAAAAAATATACCCGATGCATTGATTTGCATTCAAAATGCAAGAATATTGTGTTAACGAATTCCCTGCCAAATTTTAAGGTAAAACATCAAGTAGCTTTGCTTAAAATCAACAAAGAAAAATAATTTTTTACCACTTTGTAATTACGGAAAAATAGCCTTCCGTCAATCGAGTCTATAAGTTATTCAATTAGTTCAATAACTAGGACAATTTGTTCACTTATGAACTTGCTTTATCGTTGAAATTAGACACACAATTGTAGTTTCACTGTCGTATTTCAATTGTTTTGAATGTATTTTACATAGGACAATTTACTTTTCTTAGTTTTTTTGTAAATATGCATTTATTTTAGAGTTTGTGTATTTGCGTTTTAAATATACAAATCAAACACTTGGGAATCGAATTTATTCCGGTTGCCGTTGTTTCATTAATCAAATTGTGTTAGTGCGTAAATAAGTTGTAAATAGTATTTTGACAAGATATAAATGATGAATTTTTTCTCTTGTTTTGGGATGTTGATTTCTATTGTTTGACATTTTGTTCAATCAGATGTAAATAGTCGTATAGGTCTTTGTTGTTCTGTTTTTTATCAACCCATTGTTTTGAAAATGGCTAGTTTTGGCAGCCATTTAAAGCTTGAGCCGTCGAGTCCTTAACGACGAAGACCAGCAATTTATGTGGGACAAATGTATTGTTTGCCAGCGTCCAAGCCTTGAAAACCTGATTTGCATGAGGAGTATATGTAAGAACAGCTTCATTGAAGCTATGAATGTACGGCGAGACAATATATTTGAAAGAATAACTGGAGAATCATCGTCCGTCGATGGCTTACTGTCCCCAAATGTAAAAGTGTTTTACTACCGATCATGCTACAAAACATATACTAGCAAACACAATTGTAGACCATTCACACAGCTTGAAGAGAATGAGGATACTGAATCAATTCCAGATTCAGCTGTCATTCAGACCTGATCTGTGGTTCAACCCAGTTCCATTGATAGCAATTTATGCTTCATAAGCAAGAAAAAAAGTTTCAAACGAGACTTTAAACTACACAAGATTGAATCGTCAGAGTGCCTAGATAGCTTAATGAGTCATGCAAAAGAGCACAATGATTTGATGATGCTCAAGACACTCAATAAACCCGATTTACTGGCGAGTGCTGTTTATCATTCGGGGTGCATTAGAAGATTTTTATTGCATTCAACGCCACTTAAAGTTGAATTCAAAGTAACTGAACAGTCAGCTCATGAGGTTGCCTTTCACTGCCTTATTTCTAGAATCAGTGATGACCTTTTTGTACACAAGAAAGCTTTTCTTATGTCTCATAGAGTCATAGTCTTGAAATATACAAGTCACTTCTACCAAAAGATGTTTCTGAAAACTACCAGTCGACTAGGCTCCAATGTAAGCTTGCCAGTTACTACGGCAGCTCAATAACTATTCAGCCTCAGAGAGGTCAAGGTATGTCAAGTATTGTATTTAGTTCTAGTCTCACTATTGCTGATGCAATCGCTGCTGCTGCAAAGTTAAAATCTATTTTGAAGGTAACAGAGTTTGAACAAGGCATGTCTGCAGCCTGTAGTGAAATGTCAGAAGAGCAGATTCTCCACTCTGCTTCAAGCATTATAAGACGCGACATAGAAAGTCTTGATATTGAGCATGAATTTTATCCATGTTTCTCTAGGAACATCTTTGGAGAAAATGCCATCTACTCTTACAAAATTTCTTGCATGGTTGATTGATGATAAGTCCTTTGAGAAAGCTAATGAACTGCATGTTATGTCTAAGGAGAAACTTCGAAAGGTACTAGGTTTAGTAGAATCAATTGTTTCTGTAGCCAGATGCACTTTTACACCATTTCACCTAGGTCTTGCTATTGAGCTATATCATGAATATGGATCGAGAACATTAATTGAAACACTTTTTTCTCATGGGTTTTGTGCTTCATATACCGAAGTTAGGCGCTATCTTACAAGCATAGCTGTGCATGAAGTGGAGAACATGGAAAATGGGGCTTTTGCACCTGATGGTATCATCTCAGTGCAAGAAGGCGGGGGCTTGATACAAGAAGGTGCCGATGATATCGATCTTAACACCGAAACTATCGATGGCAAAGACACATTCCATTCTATGGCACACGCTGTCTTTCAGACTTGTCAATCGCATGATGATTCCTGTTTGAGGCAATTAAAAGTAAGAAGAGGCCAAGAAAGAACTTTTCAGCTCACCGAAAGTGCATCAACTATCATGTCTTGTCCAGATTTGTTCAGCAATCACAAGGAGGCTGATACCCGTATGCTATTACACGCCATTCATGCTGATGCTCGCTTTGGCAACATGAATGTAAAAGGTCGTATAATTATCAAGTCTCCAGATACAGATGTTCTTCTTCTTTGCATACATTTCTTTCCTTCAATGAGGAACACAAAAGAACTCTGGTTCAAAACTGGGACAGTTACAAGAACAAAGGATGGTCGTCGCTATCTTCCAGTCCATGATATTTGCCATATCCATGGTCCTCTTGTATGCAAGTTATTGCCTGCAGTGCATGCTTTAACAGGTTGCGACACAACATCCTCATTTTTTAGAATAGGAAAGAAAACCGTGCTAAAAACACTACAGGACAGCATTGACGAATTCGCTGACTTGAACATTCTTTGTCTACTTGACAGTGAAACTTCCATAGACGTTTCTAGAAACTTTGTGGCAAGATTATACGATCAGAAGGGAAAGATGAAATCTGCTCATGACAATTTAAATAGGTTGAGGGTCAAGACTGCAAAGCAGAAGGATGTAAGCTTGGCAAAGCTACCACCATGTGAAGCTTCATTCGTTCAAGATGTTCTCAGAGCTTCTCTTCAGACTTACATCTGGATGAAGTCAGACACAGCGCAACCACCTGAAAAATCCACTTTAGACTTTGGTTGGGAAGATCAAAACGGATTGTCACCCGTTTACTTTGTTGGTCAGACTTCTTCAGATTTTCTGAAAGATTTGCTGTGTACATGTAAAGGCAAATCTTCGTGTTCTCAGGGTTGTGTTTGTGCTGAACAAAATCTGACCTGCACTGAGCTGTGTCAATGTCAAAGGACTGATGCATGTTGCAACCCGTTGACTTAAGCTGCAGATGAAGATAGTGATGATGAAATGAACATATAATTCTTGCATCTAACTGTCGTTTTATTGGAGTAATCTGTGTACTAATAAGCCAGTGATTTTGAAAAGTCATAAAATAACTTGTGATACAGTCTGTGATAACACAGTACTTAAAAAACTCTAATACTTCAATGATTTCTCTTAACGTACATCTGAAATCATTTCATTCATAATTCATCTTAAATAATATTTTACTGATCTTAGAAGGCCACAAAATTCAAACGTACTAGCTTTCATAATTTCAATCATGTGGTCGCCATGGAGGGTGTTAGTGTTTGTTGTTTGGTGTAACATGTGTAAGTGTTTATGAGACCTAAGCTTCGCCTCCGATGACTTAATTTATGTAGAAACCAATTCTATTTAATATTTTGAGGTTTCTGATCTCAATTGATAACTCAAAAACCTTAAGCAGTCACCGATCGTAATTAGATGCACAACCACTAAATTGCCATGATTTTTGGTCTACTATGGACTCTCTTAATTTTTTTGTTAAAAGTGAAATCTGGTTTTTTTTTATGTTAAAAAATGAATTTAGGGCATGTTTTTTAAGAAACCGTCAAGATATCATGCATTTTGCAAATATGTCAAGTTCAAGGTCGGGTTAACTTCTTGTCAGTTGAGATTTACGAAAAATATCAAAGTTTAAGATTAAGGCTAATTTTCAGAGGCTCTTTTGATTTTTTTCCATCAAAACTTAAAAAATGTGGCAATGGTAACTATATTATGTTAAACAGAATGAACATTTTCAACGTTACATAATTTTTAGGACATACAGAATTATTTTATTAATCTTCTCCAACATTTGAACGAAACTGTAGCCTGATCTTTGATCTCAAATATTTGATACACACAGCCTTTTTTCACTTTGACGACAAGTGTATTCTTATGCCATTTGTCTTTCTCTTTCCAACGATATACAACTTAGCCATGTCTTCTTTCAGCACATTAAATCCATCAAATTGTGTATCTGGTTGCAAGACTACTAGACACTTTATCAATATTAATTCTAATTTCCATGAAGTCAATGGTATGGAAATAGTGTCAATGGCCAAGGAGTAATATAAAAGAGAAGTCTTCCAATAAATGCAAAAATCAGCAAAGATGTAAACAAATTGGTTTATTTTTTTCATGAATGGTATAATTACAATGCAGTCAAACCTGCCTGAAAGGGCAACTCTATATAATAAATCACTGTCTATAAAGGGCAGTCTCATTGTTCCCATTAATGAACAGTGCATATAATTTTAACCTGTATATAAGGGCAACTGCTCATAAAGGACACATTTTCAGGTTGCCGTGAGTGCCTTTATATACATGTTTGACTGTATTTTGAAATTTCTGAGCAAATATTACAAATTTCTAACATTTTAAATTTGACATTGATAAATTTATTTATTGTTTAAAAAGAAAACCATTGAAACTTTTTCAAACAGTGGGGCTGTCGTGGTCGTAATCGTATGGTAGTTGGATTTACAACTACCTATGCAATCACTGCCCATCACCAATAAAGTTGTTAGCTCGAATCCCATTCATGGCGAGGCATATTCAATACAACTTTACGTGATAAAGTTTTTCATTAGTGACTTAGCAGCAGGTCAAGGTTTTGCCCAGTTTCTCCAGTTTCCTCTGCCAATAAAAATGACTGCCACGATATAACTGAAATATTGTTGAAAGTGGCGTTAAACACCATAACCCTATTCCTAACCCTTTTTCAATCAGTAAGAAAGAATATGAAATGAAGGAACATGGGGAGACTATCAAACATTATACTTGGGTACACTTTAAAGTATTTTTTCTCTTGTAATCTTTTGTCAGTACATGTACATTATGAAAAGAAAGTTTAAACAGTGATGGTCATCAATTCCACCAATATCAACAAAACAAACAATCCCCTCTCATCTTAACTGAATTAACTGAACACAAAAAAATACCACAACATGACCTTGTATATTTAAAAGCTGTACAGTCATATAATGCTATTATTAGATGACTTATATATGTAATATCCTTATCCAGGTGGAAGTCAAGTTAAATATGCTACCACATCTGATGTAAATGTACTGGAATATGGCGATGCTCTTTTTATGGAAGTTTTAGAACCAGAGGATGTTAGTTACCTCTATAAACTGAGGCCTGCAAAAAATTTTGGTGGTGATTTTGTAAGTTAAAATATTAAAGTACACTTATTACTAGTTAAAAGTTAGTGAGTGATTGTTGTGTAAAGGTGAAGGAAACCCAATCATAATGTAGGGTTATAAAAACGTAATTACTTATTATAAAGCTACATTTCTGGCTAAAAGCATCAGTTATCAACACAATACAATAATACAGACAGGTTGGGTCAAATGTGTAACCTTTTTGTGACATTGATAATGTATCTACTGGATTAGGCTCAGTATTTTCAGAACCATACATGTGTTAGTACTGTGTTATTTGCTCTTATATACCATATAAACTTTATCTGTTAAATGTTACTGGTTTGTTAGTTTAAGATTACATATAAACGGCCATGTTCAAAACTGATTTGAAGAGGCTGCTGTGGTCGTGATTGTATAATATTTGGATATCTGTGCTATCAGTGCCCATCACCATTAAAGTTGTGATTTCGAATCCTGCTCAGGGCGAGGTGTACTCAATACAACTTTATGTAATAAATTTATCAGTGACTTGAGGCAGGTTGCTGGTTTTCTGCAGGTACTCCTGTTTCCTCCACAAATATAACTGACTGCCACGATATCACTGAATTATTTTTGAAAGTGGCGTTAAACACCATAGCCATAACCCTAATCCTAACAGATGCATGGCTCTTCTTTTATTGAACAAATTTAAGTGATGACTCAAAGACGGAATACAAGCACCATGATCCTTGTTATACCCCCCGCAACGAAGTTGTAGGGGGTATACTGGTTTCACCATGTCCGTCCGTCCGTCTGTAGACAAATCATATGTCGTACGATAACTTGAGTTGTGTTTCTTAGAATCTTTTAAAATTTTATCAGCTGCTTACTGGTGAAGAGAGGAGGATCCCTTTCTTTTTTGACGATTTTCACTTTTGTCGTTCCAGAGTTATTGGACTTGATATGACGCAAAATATGATTTTTACCCTATGTCGCATGGTAACTTGAGTAGTGTTTCTCAGAATGTTTTGAAATTTTATCAGCAGCTTACCGGTGAAGAGAGGAGGATCCCTTTCATTTTTGACAATTTTCACTTCTGCCGTTCCAGAGTTATTGGACTTGATATGACGGAAAATAGGATTTTTACCCTATGTCGTATGATAACTTGAGTAGTGTTTCTCAGAATGTTTTGAAATTTATCAGCAGCTTACCGGTGAAGAGAGGAGGGTCCCTTTCATTTTTGGTCAGAACAATCAGTAATGTTTTGGTTATGGAAATAGGTTGGACAGATGTGGGGAGCGGGGGGTATATCTTAGTGAGCTGTGCTCACAGTAATACTAGTTATAAATTGAATTAACTTTTGTTTATACTTTCAGAACAAACAACACTTTGGGATAGCATTAGTTCCAGGGGATCCTTATCATGGATGTAGTCGGCTCAATAACAACAACGATATACTCCATGCTGTGGCTCTTATACAGAGAGGGTAAGATAATGGGATAGGTTTAGGGTTAGAAGTGAAACAGCATGAACATGCTTTTTAGTCAATGTAGCAATATCAGAATTAACAGAATGTCGTCTTACAGGTTCTAAGCCAATACAAGAATCCTTATTGAATTAATAAAGATATATAAAAGACATGGATATCAAAGCTACAATCATAATATTGTACACATACCAACTTAAGTATACAAAGATAAAAAGAAAATTTAAATGTGATCATAAAGAGAAATAACAGCTAACTTGAATTAATATTGGTTGTAATGACATTAAATGTAATCAGTAATGTAATCAATTACATTTTTCAAAGTAATTGTAATTTAATCAATTACATTTGGAAATTTGTGTAATTTAATCATAAAAATTAAAAAGTAATCAATTACTTTTGGAAATTTGTGTAATTTAATCATGAAAATAAAAATAAAAAGTAATCAATTGCATTTGGAAATTTGTGTAATATAATCATGAAGATTAAAAAGTAATCAATTACATTTCAAAGTAATATGTCCCAAGTTTGCAATCAGCTGTAATGATGGAAGGAAGAATTGCAAAATACCACTGTAGCCATCTGTCAATCGATTTTATTGAATCCGATTGTAGTGATAGAAAAAGTGTAAAACGACACACTATTAATCTGCCAACCTATTGTTGTAAATTTGGAAAAAGTGTGAAATGTGACACCATCTATACCAATCAGTTGTAGTCATGGAAGAAATAAGTGCAAAATACCACACTATTGACCTGTCAATCAATTTTGATAGTGGGAAAAGTGCAAAATACCACACTATTGGCTTGCCTATCAATTTTAATAGTGGGAAAAGTGCAAAATACCACACTAGTGACCTGCCAATCAATTTTAATAGTGAGAAAAGTGCAAAATAACACACTATTGACCTGCCTATCAATTTTAATAGTGAGAAAAGTGCAAAATACCACACTCGACCTGCCAATCAATTTTAATAGTGAGAAAAGTGCAAAATACCACACTATCGACCTGCCAATCGATTTTAATAGTGAAAAAAGTGCAAAATAACACACTATTGACCTGCCAATCAATTTTAATAGTGAGAAAAGTGCAAAATACCACACTATTGACCTGCCAATCGATTTTAATAGTGAAAAAAGTGTAAAATACCACACTATCGACCTGCCAATCGATTTTAATAGTGAGAAAAGTGCAAAATACCACACTATCGACCTGCCAATCGATTTTAATAGTGAAAAAAGTGCAAAATAACACATTATTGACCTGCCAATCAATTTTAATAGTGAGAAAAGTGCAAAATACCACACTATTGACCTGCCAATCGATTTTAATAGTGAAAAAAGTGCAAAATACCATACTATTAATCTGCTAATCGATTGTAATAGTGGAAGAAAAAAGTCCAAATTACCACACCATCAGTCTGCCAACCAATTGTAGAGTGCAAAATGTCACACTATCATTTTGCCCACTGTTTGACAATAGAAAAAAAATGAAAAATACAATGAAGTTTACATCTAAGAACTTCCCATCAACAACAAAATTTGGTAATTGAGACCAAAGAAATTTAGGTATATTTGTATATTTCATAGGTAGAGTGAGTGAGTGATTGTTGTTTAATGTCGACTCAACAAGTTAATTTTCAATGAGATGATGATGAAGTCCTCTTTGTGCTAGACCAACACGCTTACTTGGATTTTTATAGTGCTAGCTCACTGAAACAACAGTCCGCAGATAAACATGTTGCCCCACTCAGACACATTATCCTGATTCCAAGCCAATCAGTCTTTGCTCTTTCACCTTAATGCTGCGTGATTAGCGAAGAAGCAACAAATACCAATTTTATAGTCTTTGGTTTGACCCGATCAGGGCTCAAACCCACGATCTACCACACTTGAGGTGTGCATGCTAACCATTACACCACTGATGCGGTTTTTATAGGTAGAATGTTAAATTAATAATATTACAATAATATACATTTATGTATTTTTTTATTTTATAGAGGATGTTCATTTGTGACAAAAGCATTCAATGCAGAACAAGCAGGTGCTGTTGCTATTATCATTACAGACCAAGATGAAGAAAATGATATGGGCAGTGTAGATATGATACAAGATGGTACAGAGAGAGATGTCTCTATTCCAGCTTTATACCTTCTGGGAAAAGATGGGTTAGTAGTACAATACAGGGAAAAGTATGAAGATACGAAAGGGGTGATCAGAAGCTGTAAATCAAAGGACAGACAATGTAATGTCCAAAAGAAAAAGGACAAAAGGACAAACAATGATCTACAATACACTACACAGAAAACTAAAGATAGAGCAACACAAATCCCACTAAAAATTCAGGTGCTCTGAAAGGGTAGGCAGTTCCTGCTCCATTAGTAGCAACCATCGTGTTGCTCTTAACCAATTTTTTTAAGCATATTTTATTTGCTTAGAATCTCTTGTAAACCCAAACCTAAGCAACAAGTTTTTCTAGACACTTTCAGAAACAGAAATATCAATGTATTGCTAAAATGTTCAAATGTTTAAAAAAAAATATATATATATACATTTGTCTCATGTTTGTGAATTAATAAAGTTTCAAAGGTCATTGAAAAGTAATGATTGACAGTGCAACTAAGTACAACAATATCCAATTAATAAGAGGGGGTGGGATGGGGGCTGGAATCCTATTAACAGGTTTAACCCTGCCACATTTTTGTGTGTTCAATGAATTAAGGTGAGAGGTGATTGTTCATTGTGTTGAAATTGTTGGAATTGTTGATAATTACTGTTTCAATTCTTTCATAATTGTCCACTCCTTCTTCTTATTGTACAAGTATACAGGAACATGCATGTAATACTATTGTCTAGTGTTTCGGTTAGTAGATTAAAGCTGGGTTTTTTTGGTTGGATAAATCAAGATGGTAGACAGCTTCACTTCAGCTTTTTGGGTGAAAAACGCTGACCTTTTGACTACCGTATTTAGGGTTGTATAATGCACAGAATTTTGCCCAGATTCTTTAATTTGTAGGAGGGGTGCGCATTATAAACAGGAACAATGTCTTTCACTCTTTCCCAGATCGGGAAATCACATGTCCGCCAATAAAACCCAACACATTTAATATTTTGCAACTTTATTGAAGATGAAAAGAGATAAATGGTTCTTAAATTCTCCCAGCAAATGAAACATGCTCAAAGGACTGAAAAATATATATGATTGATATTTAATTCTTACATTACCGACGGCAATTTTTTAAAAAGTCCATGCGCACTATAGATACGAATTAGTTTTTTTCTGGAGATTTTCAAGGCCAAACAACCCTAAATACGGTAAGTGTTATATCACATGTTCTTTTATTATGGTATTATTAATGCCACATGTCACATGACATTTCCTGTTTAAAACCTGAATAACATACCAGTTTTAATATTTCTTCTAACAATAAGCCAAAAAAAATGTAATGAATTAATTTGTTCAAAGCTATGTAGTTAGGAGTAGTAGGGTTGTCTCCCTTTAACATATCAGAGATGATTTTTTTTTCAGTTCTGGGAAAATTTCAGCCTTGTGGTATTCCGGTACATTAAACTCGAAAAATAAGCGTCTTTTCTCGATTCGTCACTCCACTAATAATGATAGAGACATAAAATTTGTCATAGTGATAGGTCATTACTGATTTCAGCTATTTTCCTCTGGGAAAAAATTAGAAAGTTGCAGAACATGGTCAGAACAGGTCAAAAATTGATGTAGATGGTTTTAGCTTTCATTGACTTTCAGTTATTTTATTTTCTAACCAGAATAATCACATAGAAGAAAAGAACTTATTTTTTAAACTTTGTTAAACTGTTTTTTACTTTATATCTTTGAAATGTTCTAACAAAAAACAGTTACAATAGAAATAAATTTATGATTTTTTTCCCTCTTCAGATATATGATTAAGAAGACTATTGAACGTTACCATTTAGCAAGTGCAGTTATTAATATACCAATAAACATCACGTCAGTACCAATCCACCAGCGACACAACAGGCCACCATGGATGCTGTGGTGAAAAGTTTCCCATGAGAGTACAGACAAACCTGTATTAAGAGGTCACCTTTGGGACAAAGAAAAAGTGGTCTTTTAAGACAAATGACCTCATAAAAGAGGTGCAACTCATATGACAGTACAAGAAAAGGTGACCTTTTAATACAGGTGACTGTGTTGGATGGTTTGAATGTACTTTCTAATGAAGAGGGTATATTTTTAGTCCCAGACCAACCTTAAGATATTGTAAAAAAAAAAAAAAAAGTGGTGAATTGAAAAATATTGTATTTTTTCCATAAGCTGGCCTGAAAGGCCACATGAGCTATTTATCATAACTTTGAGTCTGTCTTCTACATCTGTTATTATACCCCCCGCAAACATAGTTTGAGGGGGTATGTAGGAACCGGCCTGTCTGTCTGTCTGGACCAGCTTCCAAATCATTTGTCCGTTTCCACCAAACTTTGTGGAATTTAAGATCATGATGTGTGAACTTTGCAGTATAAAGGATTTTATTGTCCATTGAGTTTTACCCCTGTTATGCCTCTTTGGACTTAGAAATTTTGAGACAATTTAGTATGCACTTTGTCATCGCAAATTCTCCTACATGATTAATCAGAAGTTCATGAAACTCTGCACATTGCAAGATCCTAATATGAAGATGTGCACATTAGTAGGATATCCGGGTCCATTGAGTTTTACCCTTGTTATGCTTCTTTGGACTTAGAAATTTTGAGACAATTCAGTATGCACTTTGTCATCGCAAATTCTCCTACATGATTAATCAGAAGTTCATGAAACTCTGTACATTGCAAGATCCTAATATGAAGATGTGCACATTAGTAGTATATCCTGTTCCATTGAGTTTTTCCAGAGTTGTGCCCGTTTGGACTTGGAAATTTGATACAATTCACAATACTCAATATTAATTCTTTAATTTCACACACTGCTTGCCTGATTAAAGACAACATTGAACAAAATACCCATGTTACATGCTTATTTGAGACTTGGTTGCTACCAAAAGATGAACATCCACTGTTTTTAACTTTCAATACTTTGCGTAGGGATCGTTATGAAAGCAGTGGTGGTAAATCAACTACAAGAGGAGTTGGACTTTTAACATATATTCATTCTGATCTTTATCTTATAACTGAAAGATGTGTTCCAAATGTTGACATGGAATATATATATATAATCCTAGCACCTGATGAAAATAAGAGAATTCGTATAGCTCTGTTATTGATTTACAACAATCCAAAAACTGATACAAACTAATTTTGATATGACATACAATGATACATGTAGAGAGTGTAGAGAGACTCATATCATCTTTACCTTGTGGAATTCCAGCTTTCGTCACAGGAGATTTCAATATAAACATTCTCAAGAAAGCCAGCATTACAAAAAGTGTCTTCAGCTTATGAACTACTATGGATTTCAACAAATTATCAAATTACCCACCCACCCAATGAGGCCTTTTAGATCATTTTTATACTAATATTGGATCTTAAAGTACTGGTATCACATTCAACACTATTCCAACTTACTACAGTGACCACATGCTGCTTTCTATTGCCATTCCTAAATGGAATTTACTGCAATAAACAATATTAACTAGTGTAATTAAATCAGGTACTTTAACATTAACTTTGTTAATTGTAAATAACATTTTAAGAAACATTAAATTAAAGTTTGTTTTGTCCTTATTATTGATGTCTATCTTGATTTAGTGCATTAAACAAAATAAATCTGGTCTGACATCTAACGGGACATAATTGAACTTGCACGTTTATTTCATTCATCATATTATGCTATTGACCTTGTAAGTGCAACTCTTCTGGCAGTTTATGAAAGTTTATATGTTGATATATCCACATGTGCCGATGTTGAAAGGGTGGGTGGGTCCATCAAGTTTTCCCAGAATTATGAGTCTAAAAGTTGTGTTCCAAATATGTTTTGGCTTACTTAAGATGATGGGGACGCGGGGGGGGGGGGGTATTAGTCCCATGTAGCGGACAGTTAAGTAATTCCATTTACGTATCAAAGCGGGACTCCTGCGTCCTGCAGTACCTCTAGTTTTTTGCAACTTTATTTTTGTTTCTCTTAAACTCCTATACTATAAAAAAAAAAATGGAAGTAATGTTCCTTCGATTAACTCGAGGGGAAAGTTTTTATGTCTATGAAAAAAAAATCTGTCACCAAAAGATGTCAAAGAACAGTAAAATGTTTTCAAAATATTCAGATGTATTAATTATGCACGGATTGGCAATACTTTGTAAGAAAAAAATCATACGTTTCTGTGAGAAAATACATTGAAGTAACGATTTGAGCAGGATAGTAAGTTAGAAAACTTGATTACAAGTGCAGTTAATATACTGAAACATAGACGGTTAAGGTTTGAATTTCAAGAGAAATTCAAATTCTCAAATAGATACTAAATAAATTAATACTTTTGTTAATAAAAGGGACAAATAATTTAACAATGCTATGCAAGAGGTTGTATTTTAGCCATTTGAAACCTCTATATTAACATATTATTACCATAGCAATTTCACTTTGACATTTTTATGTCAAAATATCATCTATGTTGATACAAAAATAAACTGCAAAAAGGGGGGGGGGGGCGGTTCCAAAACTGCAACAAAGTTGTTATTATATTACCAGTATTAAAGTCATCTTATTCTTACCCCACCATTCTATATGATCATTGCCAGTTATTTCATAGAAAATGTATACATGTCATATATAGTTTTTATGCCCCTGTGATTAAACGTGGGGCACATTGTTTTAATTGTGTCTGTATGTTCATTTCTCTATCAGTTCATCAGTCCACATAAAGTGTACATGTTTCGTTGCTTAACTTCTCTACACTTTTTCAAGCTAGGATCTTATTATTTTACAGTATATTTGCACATATACCAAATATTTGCAGGGGCCGTTGTGGTCGTAATCGTATGATAATTTGATTTACAACTACTTGTGCAATCAGTACCTTGTATCACCACTTAATTGTGAGTTCGAACTCCATTCATGGTCAGGGGTACTCGATACAGCAGCATTATGTCTTAAAGTTTGTTATTGACTTGCGACAAGGTCTGTGGTTTTCTCTAGTTTCCTCCACCATAAAACTGACTGCCACGATATAGCTGAAATATTGTTGAAAGTGGCATTAAATACCATAAACCAAATCAAAGGATTTTCTTCAATGTTTCACAAGATTACATGTTGAATAAAGTCCATTTTTGTTAAGTTTCGTATATACACATATGCTTTGTCCGCCTATCTCCTCTTACAGATTTCAAGCCAGAAGCTTCATTTTACAGGATTCATGTATTTGTGTATTTTGTGATGTTATGAATAAGGCCTTAATTAAATAATTGTTGATTAGTTGTTTACTAACCGAAAATTTAATAAGTGGGATGGACAGAATTTTATTTTATTATTTTATCACTTTTTTTGTTAATGAAATGTATATAATGTTGAAAAATAATTTTTATTTATTGAATCTGCATCGGCATTAAAATATTTTGGTTAGGGACATTTTTGGTTGGTGTATCATTAAACAGCAAACAAACAATATTTTTTATTAAAGAACTAAATTAAAACTTTATATTCTTTTAGAGAAAATATAGCGATTTTTTTTTACCATTATGAAATACCAGTTTATTTTTTTTAGATATTTTAATGATGTTGTAAATTGTTGTAATTCTCTGGTTATTAAAGGGACTGACATGGTTGTGGTCATATTATTGTTGGATTTATAACTACCTATGCTATCAGTGCCTATCACCATTAACATTGAGTTTGAATCCCGTTCAGGCAAGGTGTACTCGATGCAACATTATGTGATAAAGTTTGTCAGTGACTTGCGGCAGGTTGATGGCTTTCTCTGGGTACTCCAGTTTCCTCCACCAATAAAACTGACTGCCACAATATAACTGAAATATTGTTGAAAGTGGTGTTAAACACCATAACCCTAACCCCCTGGTTATTGAAAAATATTATGTTCTTGTATTGAATATTTCATCAAAAATAATTATTTACTTTATAAATTATTTTGTTATTCATATACATAATGTACATCTAGTAAAAATGTCTGTACATTTTCTGTTTGAAATGAACCACATGTATAATGACATTATATTTCATTAAGTATGAAAGACAGTAATGTGACCACACGATGGTAATTAAAATAAATGGCATTATTAGTGGATTTTGATGTAAATTTATTTATTTATCAAGAATTTAATTTGATGTGAATACTGATGGGCTGATCTGCCTGGAGCAACATTGGTTATACATGATAACCTGGGTTGGTATTGTGACGTCACCAACATATTCATTCACCACATACAAATTCAAATATTCCCATGAAATCATCGTAATTAAAATCGAGGAATCCTTAAATTTTGTTGTACAAATTAAATTATAAGGAATAATTACAATTTTTTAACAGGTTATACTTGCATAACCTGGTTTGGAAAAGTTTACGCTTTTCATAAACCGCTTCACCGTTTATTAAGTGTAAATTGCCCAAAACCAGGTTATATCATATAACCTGTTCAAAAATTGAAACTATTCCTTAAGTAACAGTTAGAATTTTATATCCAGTGTATATAAAGGTGTACTGGACCACTGCATAATACTACATTTTTATAAATATAATTTGGAGGTTGCCTTTGCAAGGTAACATGGATATAGATCATGTGGTTGTGGACATCTAAAGTTGTAATACTGAATGTACAAAATGATGAAATAGGATTTAAAACAAATCTTCAAAAAGGAGGATTTTTTTCTTCAAAATTGTGTAATTGTAATGTTTATTTGTTTGATGGTATTTAATGCCACTGTCAACAATATTTCAGTTTTATTGGTGGAGGAAACCGGGGGACCTGGAGAAAACCACCGACCAGTCACAATTCTCTGACAAACTTAGTACACCTCGCCCTGATCGAGATTCAAACTCACAACATCAGTGGTGATAGGCACTGATTGCATAAGTACCTGTAGTTGTAATCCAATAGTTGTAATCCAACTACCATACGATCACGGCCACAACGGCCCCTATTATTGTAATGTATCATGTGACTTGCATTGTAATGTGTCATGTGACTTTAATTGTAATGCAGAAGTTAGTGATGTTAAGTAAAGGTGGATTAGCCATTACTGTTGAGAAGAAAAAGACTTATTTTAGGAGGATTTTTGTGTTTAGTGCCACTTTCAACAGTATTTCAGTTATATCTTGGTAGTCATTTTTATTGATAGAGGAAACCAGAGTACCATACTCAATGAAAACCATGTACCTACCATAAACATAGCAATGACAATCTATCAGAAAAAGTTGTATCAAAAATGCCCCAACATGAACAGGATTCAAACTCACAACTTTAGTGGTGATAGGTACTGCTTGTATAGGTAGATATATATTTGACTACTAAATGATCACAGCCATATGACAGCTTCCACTAATTTTAGAAGTGAATTGTAAGCCAAGTTTATATAACATATCATAAAACTTCTGTTATCATATATGTACTAGGAATTGTTGAAATATATGGTAGAAGTCCATGTATGATTGTGCTATTTTAATTTAACAGTTTAACATTATAATCTGAGTTCTTCCTACTGTATTCAATATATGCAAACTAAGCCAATTACAATAGTTAACAGATAAGTGTCAGAACCTTAATGATACATGTAAATATAAACCAAATAGCTCAAATTTATCCACCAACAACTTACGAATAATGATGACCCTTGTAAATCCTAGAATTTTGATAATTTGTACACATACTCATTTTACATATAAAAATTGTTACTATTTCTATGCAATACAAGTCAATGTTCTTGTTAAATTATTATTATACATGTAGGTTGAATAAAAAAATCTTTAATTACTTGTGTTTCTCTCTTCTCATATCTCGTGGTGCTTGCCTCAAGTGCGGTAGATCGTGGATTCGAGCCACGTAATAAAATTGGTATTTGTTGCTTCTCTGCTAAGCACGCAGCATTAAGGAGAAAATGCAAAGACTGATTGGCTCGGAATCGCAATAATAAGTCCAAGTGGAGCGACATGTCTATCCACGAACTGTTGTTTCAGTGAGCTAGCACTATAAAAATCCAACTCAGCATGTTGGTCTAGTACAAAGAAGACCTCATCATCATGTCATTGAAAATTAACCTGTTCTCGCCATGATATAGCTGAAAAATTGCTGAATTGGCATTAAACAACAATCACTCACTCACTCACTCACTCACTCTCATGTCACAGTCGTTCAACTAAACATATTGATAACTAACATCCACCACTCAAGTTGTAGCAGAATAATAGTTTGTTTTGTGTTTGCCTTCTCCATACCATTGTAATCTTCTCTTGAAATCAATAGACCAGTTGTAACTATTTTTAACAGTAGTTTGGGATCAGAGAGAGAGAGAGAGTTATGGTGTTTAATGTGGCATTAAACACCATAACATAATTGTAAAGTATCATGTGACTTGCATTGTAATGTATCATGTGACTTTAATTGTAATGCAGAAGTTAGTGATGTTAAGTAAAGGTGGATTAGCCATTACTGTTGAGAAGAAAAAGACTTATTTTAGGAGGATTTTTGTGTTTAGTGCCACTTTCAACAATATTTCAGTTATATTGTGGCTTCCAGTTTTATTGGTGGAGGAAACCAGAGTACCTGTAGAAAATCACAGATTTTTGGATCACATTTGTCATATGTGGCATTAATGTTAAAAATATTTGTCTTAGAAACCACTGATTGGTTAACTTGAAGGTGAAAGTGAATGATCATTGCATCACCATTCTTTGCTACTACATGTGTATTCATTGTTATTCCCATTAGACACTCAAGATGTCTGTACTATTCAAGTTTTATGCTAGCCAAGACATTGTGAGGTATTGTCATCAAATTGTGTCTGTCTGTATCTGTTATCTTTTCACATTTCAATAGTTTTCTCACAAGCTACTAGACCAATTGTAACCAACTTTGGCAGAAATAGTTCTTGGGTGGTTCACACTATTTCATATGATTTCGTTTCATTTGGAAATTTAACATGGCTGCTAAACCAATTATGGTTTCTTTTTGGGTAAGATTTCAAATATATTCTCAGAAAACCACCAATGTGATCATGGAATAGGTACATGGTAGGAATGTTTCTTAAATTACTCTTTTGTGCTGTTGTTGGTGAGAACTCTTAAGATGGCCACCACTTCTGGACAAAGCTTTAAAATGGGACCCTGTGGGATAATGAATTTGAAGTGCAAAAATGATCTATGAATTGCCCTAACGAAATATATTTCTACCCAAATATTACAATTGCTGTGTAAAACAGAAATAGATTAATAAAAATCGTCTCTGCAAACACTTGTAATGTTTTGATAAAACATTTCAATGAATGGTCTATCGATGGTAATCAATAAATATTTTGTCATTTTGTTTTTGGTCGGATAAAACATTTCCGCCATAAAGCATCTTGTCAAGTCGCACTGATCTACATCTATATAACCCAATGTTACAAACAACAAAAATAGTATTTCCTTCCAATATTGTGGGTGGTATGGCAGTTGGATTTACAACCAGGGCAGGATTTAGATGAAAAGAGGATCTAGGCTATTCCACAAGTGAGGCCCCTCCCAAAACCACCATCCTTGCGACTAGAGGAAGATGGAAGAGTATTTTAAACAAAATTCTGTGAAGCCGATTAAATGCCTACAAAGCATGGGATCAGCAGGTGTGCTCGGTTGTGGCAATTAGGCCAACGGCTCTCGTCTGTTGGAAGAACATTTCTTGCACCACGATGTCGAAACAAATGTGATGTCTGATAGCACCTTATTAGCTCACTTGACCCAAAGGGCCATGCGATGTATAACAATCACTTGGCGTCCATCGTCGTCCGCAAACTTTTACATTTTAATTTTCTTCTCTGAAACCATGCCAATTGGAACCAACTTGGTAGGAATATCCAATAGATGGTCCCTACATAGTTTATGTTTAATGCTGATCAGAAGTACACACAAGAAACAAGAGGTCCAAAGAGTATAAATTATTTCTTGTTCATTTGTTTTTGATGAGCATTTTTTCATGCATTCCTTAAGAAAATCCCTTTCAGAAACATGCATAACGTCATTATATAGCTAATGCCATTTTTTATATAAAAGGGGGAATTAAACAAAATTAAACTTTTTAAATTTGCATCCAATTTTAATGCATATTTTTTGCACAGTGTTCATTTTCATGAGTTATTGATGGACCATAACTATTTAATTTAAAAAAAGGGGTCTAAAAGGGTCTCAAAGTCAGAAGTCCAGTCCGTCTTTTAAATTATACTGATCCCTTTCATAAGACCAGTCCATCTTTTAGATTTTACCGATCCCTTTCATAAGTCAAGTCCGACTTTTAGATTATACTGAACCTTTTCATAAATCCGTTCCATCTTTTAGATTATACTGTTCCTTTTCAGAAGTCCAGTCTGTCTTTTAGATTATGTCGTTCCATGTCAGAAGACCAGTCCGTCTTTTATATTATACCGATCGTTTTCAGAAGTCCAGTCCGTCTTTTATATTATACCAATCCTTTTCAGAAGTCTAGTCCGTTTTTTATATTGTACCGATCCTTTTCGGAAGTCCAGTCCGTCCTTTTGATTATACCGATCCTTTTCAGAAGTCCAGTCCGTCTTTTTTTTATACCGATCCATGTCAGAAGTCCAGTTCGTCTTTTAGATTATACTGATTCTTTTCAGAAGTCCAGTCCGTCTTTTAGTTTATGCCGATCCCTTTTAGAAATCCAGTCCGTCTTTCAGCTTATACCGATCCTTTTCAGAAGTCCATGCCGTCTTTTAGATTTTACCGATCCTTTTCAGAAGTCCAGTCCGTCTTTTAGATTATTCCGATCCTTTTCATAGGTCCATTCCGTCTTTTAGATTACACTGATCCTTTTCAGAAGTCTAGTTCGTCTTATAGTTTATACCGATCCTTATCAGAAGTCCATTCCGTCTTTTAGATTTTACCGATCCTTTTCAAATATCCAGTATGTCTTTTAGATTATTCCGATCCTTTTCAGAAGTCCAGTCCGTCTTTTATTTTATACCAATCCTTTTCAAAAGTTCAGTCCGTCTAAGATTATGTCATTCCATGTCAGAAGTTCAGTCCGTCTTTTATATTATACCGATCCTTTTCAGAAGTCCAGTCCGTCTTTCAGATTATACTAATCCTTTTCAGAAGTCCATTCCGTCTTTTAGGTTATACCGTTCCATGTCACAAGTCCAGTCTTTTAGATTATAGTGCAGTTTGTAACTGACTGAAATGCCTAGAAGGTGATAATTCTTTGACCAGTTAACGATGGGAGTTTTTCTATTTATTTTTGTTCAACGTCAGACTTATTTTTGTCGCCAAGTTACAGATGGGAGCTGTGTATCCTCGACATTCTTTGTTCGAGTTGTAGTTCGTTTCACTAGCTATAGAGGAACTGATATATAATCACTGCTGGAGTATATTTATAAAGCGATTATCTACAATCTTTATCAGAATATGTAAATTCCTGCAAGCGATCTTTTCATTATTTCCATTTTTCATTAGTCTTGTATTATTTTATGACAAATCTAGATGACTAACAATATATTTTTTCTCCGGGTATCACGAAAACTTTATGTAAAACATCTACGAAGTGAATTTTTTCCTACATAAAAAATTATATATTGATGAATAAAATGTTGATGTTTCGCTGTGATAAAATGTGTATCTTCGTCAATAATTATCATTCGAGTTGCCGTTCTTTCTATTACATATACGGCTTATTATCAGCTATGTTAAAATTACAACTACCTGTGCAATCAGTGTATATCACCACTAAAGTTGTGAGTTCGAACCCTGTTCATTGCGAGGTATACTTGATACAACATTATGTGATAAAGTTGGTCAGTGACTTGCGACAGGTCTGTGGTTTTCTCTAGGTACTCCGGTTTCCTCCACCAATAAAACTCACCGTCACGATATAACTAGTATCAAACCTCATTTGAGGGGAGCACACTACACGACCACAGTAGCTACCATACATTTAGTAAGACATTGCCGCCCACAGTTACAACTATTGATATACAATTTATCTTATCCTGCCTTACATTTTTTTTTTAAGTTTAAGCAGTGATGGTCAGTACATGTACATTCCACCAATTTTAACAAAACGAATAACTAACTCTAAACTTAACCCATATGAACACACACAATTTGTTTTTACGACATTTGACGTTGAAATTTCAAGTTCTGGTTCGTGACAGGCACAAAAAATGTGGCGTGGTTAAATCTACCTGTATTCAATATTCTCTACAAACGAACAACGTGTTGTACAATACTGTCAACTACAAAATGTATTTAAACACTGTTTCCATTGTATACATCTATTATGTAATAAGAAGGCATGAATCTGTTTTCTTTAACACCTTCAACTGGACATTTATTGAGCTGGATGTTTTTTGATGATAAACTACTGGTCAAAAAGACGCTTTCCATAGTTACAGTATAGTTGGTTGGTATAATTTATATGCACAGCGCATTTGTTGGTATTAGTTTAGAATGATGTTTGGTTTGTAAAATAGTTCTATGTGTAATCTATGGTTGGTAAGTTATAGCACGGCTTCCTCAGTCTCACATGTCAACTATTCCAGACCTCTGTGCCACTATACGTCTGTTGTATGCTGATGAAACTGCGTTCATGTTAGTGAATAACATTAAAAGGAACAATTTGTTTGGTTATTCATAGCATATCAAATCTGTGTCCCAGTTTCGATGAAGTTCTTTGACACATTGTTCGCACATCCTAATCAATATCACCTATTATTGCATATTAGAATAAAAAGCATACATTTAATTAGTTGAACGCTCTCCACGTGACCTTCACTATTCCGCGATATAGACTGGTCTATATCATTGTGCGTGTCAGATTCTGATCTTCAGTGCAATAAACACAATAGTTACTGATATGGAGGGCAATATAAGGATAGACAGACTGCCCTTGGGTCAAGATACTGAACCTGAAACGGATATTTCCCTCGCCTCCGACACGGGCAATATCATTTCCACTGGTCCGTACCACAACCCTTGGGCAGTCTGTATATCCTGATATTGCCCTCCATATCAGTAACTATTATATAATTCCAAGCTGGGAAGGTATTCTCAGATAATGGCAGTATATCTATGTGACACTGCAATGACTACACCATTTGACTGAATAGAGCATGAAATTGCTCGTTATACATTTACCCAACGGATCATGTACGGAAAGCCATGCAATACAATATTTACCACTATAGAGGTCGGTCTATTTGAAAGAAATATCCCAAATCGCACACTTGTATGGAAATAACATACACGTACATGTATTTGATTGATTATGGTGTTTGTACATGCCCATTCTACTCCAAGAGTTTGATGACCTATTTATTCTGGTCTCTCACGAAGACCATTAATTTCGTGGGCTGTTCATGACTTATTGATATTAAATCTATTAGAGATATCAATTATGATTTTTTGTTTGTCTAAAGAGTAATGGTCTCTAACCGACAGATTCTAACATCCTAGCTAGTAGTCAGTTAACTACGAGCATTCATTGACCCTGCTATTGTACTGTCCATGTTTATGTTGTCATTCATTTTTGTGACAGTATGTGGTAATTTTGAGTGGAAGCGAATATGTGCAGTGTTTTTTTTTATCGTTTATTTATATATGTAATGCAGTTGGAGATTCAGTTATCAAGGGAGGAGGGTTGGGATCTCATTAACTGGTTTAACCCCACCATATGTTTGTGCCTGTCCCAAGCCAGGATTTGTATTTCCAACGTCATATGTCGTGGTCTTTTTTGTGTTCAATGACTTCAGTTAAGATGAAAGGTAATTGTTGGTTTTGTTGATATTGGTGGAATTGACGACCATCACTGTTTAAACTTTCTTTTCATAATCTATACTAAATTTATATTATGAAATAGGATACCCAACGCTTTTGAAGTGCCGATCATGTTCAAATATAATTTGATCTGTTAGCACATGGGAGATTGATAGGAATTATCGACGATCTTAAGATCGATTATCATAAGAAAATTAATAAATCGATATTCACATGTATAATACAGCTTGGTGGGCAATTCAGTATAAATGAGCAGTGACATGTTAAAAACAGGTAAAATCAAGTTTACGATCTTTTAATGAAGTAGTCTTGTCCGCCTTCGTAAATTTATTCGGAGAAAGCCATATATAGACTATTAATTAAGGATTTTAATTACATTAACGGATGGAATATCTAACGTTTCAAGTCAACCTAAATTTCATTCTGATTTGCTGATAATATCAAATTAAGCTAAGCATACAATTCTACATTGTGAAACTCTTTGTATAAATAATTGTATTTAAAGACATCAATCTAATTAAATTTAGATGTTTGTTAGATCTGAACGTATATTTTTGTTTATCTGACGACGATCTACTGACATTAGTGATCGACGGACAAATAAGACTTTAAAAAACACATAACAAACATATAATTTCAACGAGATTGTTAAAATATTCAAATAGTCAATCTTGACAAACAGTTTTGTACATTAGTTTGTAGGAGTGACTGTTGATGCATGCCCTATGTAAAGCAATATTCCAACAGATTAAAGAACAACCCATGCACGAAACCGGTGGCACAAAAGAAGTAAAGCTTAAAGACATCTGAAAGCTGCTCAAGACCACAGGGTACCTGTAAAATGCGAAACGAAATAGAAACGAATTTCGTTTCGATTTATTTCGTTTCGTTTCGCATTTTACAGGTATACCCATAAAGATGCGGTATTTCAGTGATGTCTCCTTGATTCTAAATCAAACTGACATAATTTTCACACCTTTTCTTCATTTTACTTTATTTTCAGTCAAAGTAAAAACCGAATAACGAACCAGTTGCATGTATTCAACCCAACTAAGCTACAAAGGGAACTACCATTTAACTTGAAAAGGGGGGAGGGGGGCATGTCATTTTTTCCGATTCTGAAGCTTGGAAGAAAAAAGTAATTAACCAAAAGTAATTAATTTTTTTAATAATTTGGCTGAGTATATGTTAGAAACAAATATAATATTTCATGCTTGTTAAGTTTTCAGGTCATATAGACGTAAAATTCCCAAGTATTGTGTCTAAACTTGATTCTTTTTTACTTCTTGCTAAAACTAAGGGAGAGGTGGCGCTCGCACTCCTCGTAGCCCCTTCATATGTGCATGTCCCCTCCCCTCATCAAGTTAAATGGCCGGTCCCCAAATCTTAAAAAAGAAATTTAACATGTAGTTTTGCAAGATGAGTGTACCGTTTTGTGCAGTATACCGTTTAAATTTTGCCAGATTGGTCACCGATTTAAAATGTCTCTTTTATCTCGACAGTGTTTCTTATACAAAAATGTAATAATAGAAGCCATAATTTGTTGCATATTTGAATATGAATATATGTTGTTTATATCATCGTTAGCAAGGGGTAAACTTTAAGAAAACAATGAAAAAAATCTCACGGGCAAAAACTGAAAAAAATACATATAATAAATGATTGAATAATTAAACAACAATGGTAATTTTGCAATTATTTCGAAGCGGCACTAATAAGCAATCTCAAGTAACAGTACCCGGCCTACCTTACAAAATGGTGGGGGGTCTTCCGGGGCCGCTGGACCCCGACCCCTGTACATACGGATTCTGATGCCAATTTTAGACCCAATCTCAAGACTGTTGTCTAACTAAAGCCTCTTTAAGCCCCAATTTTTGAAGAATAATCCAAGCAAAAACATATACCCCTTTTCAGCCATTTGTGACAAAAAGATTACCCCATGCCAGACATATAATCAATAATAGGACCCCGATTGTCAGAACATCACCATGTATATAGGAAGTAATATCCCCCCACGTAACAGTCATTTTCATTTTGTCATTCGGCACAGTATAGCTGGAATATCACTGATGTGTCGTTTAGCAGTCAACAATCGATGAATCAATCAGTTCGTCATTGCTAGATGAAGAACGATTTTTTTAAATATAACCTGGAAAACAATGAACTTTTCTACTATCCTTTTCTACGCTTAAATGATACTTTCTCTATTTTTTTCGTTTAATTTTGGTCTTGTATTTCCCCAAGAAATTCTTTCGTTAAAATAGATTTTATTTCATTTTGAATTATTCCGTTTCGTTTCGTTTTGGTCAATTTCGTTTCGTTTCGTTTCGGTGAATTTCGTTTCGATTTATTTCGTTTCGTTTCGATTTCGTTTCGCATTTTACAGGTACCCCAAGACCACAAGCACTAGACATATTAAAGGACGAAGTCCTTCTAACGGTAAGCTGTCCGATTTTTCCTTCTATATTGATAGCCAAAAATCTGCTCACCGGAAGTTTAAAAAATAGATCAATTGATAATTTAGAAACGCAAAAGAAATCTATTTCAATGAAAAATTCCCAATTCTTTGATTATTTACTCTATGCAAAACCGAAATAAACTTGAAATAAAATTCTAATAAAAAAATCTCTTTCTACGAAACTCCCGATGGAAGAGCGGCGTAGCCATAACAAATCGGCTACACAATTCATTCAAAATAAAAGATAATAGCCTCACCGGACGCAATTACGAACGAAATAAAAAATATGTCCCTTAATTGTTCCTTCAAAACATGAATTAAACAAATGCTTTTATAAATAGATACCCCGCTAAATTACACGTGTTTTGGGAGAAAATTATTCATGCACAGTTGTTGAATGTTGCAGACGACAGGTTTTCATATTTGTAAACAGAAAACGATCGACAATTGCACTTGGAATCTATCGCTACAATTCATTGAGGTACGCATATTTTGTTATCTTATGCCTGTAATTGGAAAGAATATGATCTCCTGGTTCTATGCATATGTAGAACACATTGAAATTAAAACAAAAACAGTCAATATAATACATTTTTCTTACCTTGATCTATCCCAAAATGTCAAAATCCGTGATGTACATTATTCATTGAAGAGTCCAAGGAATTCCGAATGCAAACTGGCACACATTTATGGTATGAATAAAGGAACGGTTTTTATGTCATGTGTATTATATACAAATGGATATGTGAACGTAAATGAATGATTTCTCTTTCAATTTTAACAGTTGTCATTAAATAATTTACACTAGAAAGGTTATTATGATGTCGTTCGAAATTGTGTCCGGATCTAGGTCACAGAGTGACTAGAACGGGATCATGAAAATCTGTTCTAAGTTAAAACCAGTAACAATGCATTGAATAATATATGGGCTATGATTCAAAAGGAATATTGGTGTTTAATCTGAAATATGAACATGCAATCAGCTTCATCAATTTGGTCAAATTTATTTATCAAATGCCACGGTCAATATCATCGAAATTGTTCGTAATTGCGTCCGGTGAGGCTAACGTGTACGGATCATCGTATTATTGAAATTTTAGGACTTCGTCCTTCAAACAGGTTGCCTGTCTCATATTAACATTAATACAACAAAAAACTAAATCAATAGGAAGGGGATCGCGCTATTTTTCTCCCACTGACACATTTTTCTTCATATTGACATTTAGACAGTACACGAAGCTATCCGAAGAAATAACATAGAAACAATGGTCAACCTTGAACCAAAATCTAATTGTCTTCCGAAAAATGTTTTGAAAAATAAGATGAGATTTTGTAAAAAGTCTTTTTACAGTTAAACTGCAAGCTCGAGCGTAACACAGTCGTGAAATATAAACTCCGTACGCGGGAGCTGTTTCTATATTACTATCAAGGTGTGGAAAATTTATAATGTCAAAACTGAAGTCGTCTCTTTTGTCATAGTCTGGTAGAAAGATGTCAATTCGTGCCAAATTTGTAAAGGTAAAAGGTAAATGCCAAGAAATGAGGTAGATGAAACTGTTTCTATTGTTTCTTTTATCTTAAGTTCTTTTGGTATATTAAGGGAATCCAATTGCAATTATCCAGGGGCCTTCGTGGTCGTGAACATATGGTAGTTGGATTTATAACTACCTATGCAATCAGTGTCTATCACTACTAACGTTGTGGGTTCGAACCCTGCTCAGGCGAGGGGTACTCGATACATTATGTGATAAAGTTTGTCAGTGACTTGCGACAGGTCGGTGGCTTTCTCTGGGGACTCCGGATTACCTCCACCAATAAAACTGACCATCACGATATATCTGAAGTATTGTTGAAAGTGGTGTTAAGCACCTAAATCATAACCCAATCCAAATTAGACAAGTTCGTATTATTCATCATCAATATACCTGAACGTGAGATTAAAAACTTAGGCATGCCAAAAACTTAAGCTTCTGTAATTCTTTTGTCTATGACAAGTTTTTGTATATCTCTGCCTCACAGTAGTAAAGGATTAGATCGGCAATTAGAGGAGCACAGTTGATGAAAAATCTGCCATCAGAACTCGACAGATACCCGGTATGTTCCATCAGAACCCGGTATGTTATCAGTAAGGAACTCCAACATACTGTAGACTTCATTTGTGTTGTACCTTTTGCCTCTTGTTAGTATTTCTGCTCAAAGGGGTTTCCAGAGTTTTTGTACTCTTGTTTTTTTGTGGAAACATTTTGTACTTACACAATATATGACGAAGCAACAGATAGAGTTGATGTTATATATCATCCTTGGCCCATTCAGTCATTGTATATTTTTTTTGGCGTGTTGTACCTTTTGCCTTTTGTGAGTGTTTCTGTTCAAAGGGTTTTCGAGAGCTTTTGTACGTTTTTGTGGAAACATTTTGTACATACTCAATATACGATCCTATGGAGTTTTATGTTATACATGTATATCATCCTTGGCCTGTCCAGTCATTATTTATTTTTTCTGTGTTGTACTGTTTGCCCTTTATGAGTTTTCGAGGTATATATGTATATCATCCTTGGCCTGTCCAATCATTATAAATACTAGTTTAAACACTGTCTTCTTTTGTCTAATTTTAATTATAATGTTCAATTAATGTTATGTCTATGTTTCTATTATGCACAACCACATAATAACCAGAGGCTCACACAACCCTGAATCACTCTCCTGATGTGTAACATTTATTCAACTATTGCATATATGTTTGTTTCTTTGTTTGATGGTGTTTAACGCCACTTTCAACAATATTTCAGTTATATCATGGCGGTCAGCTTTATTGGTGGAGGAAACCGGAGGACCCGGGGAAAACCACCGACCTGTCGCAAGCCTCACTGACAAACTTTATCACATAATGTTGTACACCTCGCCCTGATCGAGATTCGAACTCACAACATCAGTGGTGATAGGCACTGGTTGCATAGGCAGTTGTAAATCCAACTACCATACCACCAAGGCCATGACAGCCCCTGTGGACGAATGACAGATGACGCATGTTGATGGACTCCAAGTGATGTCACTCATATGACCCTTTCGGTAGAGTGAGCTAAAAAAACAACTGCATTTGAAAGAAAAATAACATCGAAAATATTTTAATTGTTTTATTTTCTACATTTGACAATGAATGAATCATATTTATAACAATAATTTAACAATTAACAATTCATGTCAGAACATAGAAAAACACTAAAAAATATAACAAAGGTAAACACAAAAATAATAATAACAAAAAATGTTTATAAAATGTCATCTAGTATTTCACATTACAGATAAGTGATTAACTCCCCTTGATTTTTTAATGATTATCTCCCCATTATGTTTTGCTTAAATTCAAACATTGAAACCATTTGTACCCCAAAACATGAGGAAAATGTACTGAAAAAAAATATCCATGAATAAAATAACTTTATTTTCTTGTTTGATATTCACCTTTTTTTTTTCTTTCTTAATGATTAAAATAAAATCCAAAAGTATGAAAATTGAAGTAAAGTTCACTATTTTTCTGTTATTAGAACACATCATCAGCTGTACTGACAAATCTTACATACACATATACATCCTGAGAATTCATTTATAATGAGCCAAAATGAAATATTCAGGAACTAATGTCAGAAAAGAGAAAATTATTCATCAGTGGGTTTAAATGAGTAAGTTACAGAGACAGAATTCTACTCGATACTACATTGTATTTATAATTGACATCAAGCACAATTTTACTGAGTAAAATGGAAATCAAACCACCATTTGGCACTTTACAACAAAAATAGTGAAATAAATAATAGAAATTAAATTAAAATTGATACAAGTAGATTGTAGTCTATTTTCATATTTTTTTTTATATAGTTTAAAGTAAAAAAAATAGAAATGTTTATTTCTATCAATTTATAAAAACCTATGATTACAAAGTAATTTTTTCACAGAGCTTGTGAAATTTGAGAATTCTAGCTAAAAAAAAAATCAGAATATATTTATTATTTAAGACATATATTTATGGCTTATCCCATCAACCCCCCCCCCCCCCCCCCCCCCCCCCCTTTTTAAAAACATATATTTGGTTTACAAAACAAGCCCAATAATGAATATATACCTGTAAATATGAAGAACATATGTGCTTAACCAAAATGCCCATGTTGGAGATTTCCTTTTAACATAGTATTTTGTATGTAATTTAACAAGTTTACAAAGACTTTGACTTTTTTAGAGAGGTTGTCGGATAAATGCTTTTATATGATTGAATGATTGGTGTTTAACGCCAACCTTAGAAATATTTCAGCCATATCGTGGCGTGAACAAATTTTATATTGTTTTTAAACGAATACAGATATATCATCATTGAATTGTTTTGTAAGAATGGATTTCTCAGAGTAATATCACATTGAAGGCAAAGACTTAAATATGAGACGTGATGAGAAGTTTATTACGGGAAAAACATATCAACGATAGTATGTTTATCAAGTCAAAGTGTCATCAATGACTTAAATATTATGTCATGTTAGAAAACGGTGATAATATGTGACACTAATATTACATCATGTTAGATAATGGTGATAATACAGACGTCTTTATTAGGTAATGTTAGTCAAAGTGATAATCAGGGCTTTGAATATTATTCAAGTCAACCAGTTTTTCATTATTTACAGGCAGTACTTTTTTTTTTTATTAAAATTTGAAAAATTTTCATAAATATCTTGTATATCTTATACAACACTCTTTAAAATCAGGAGGTACCAAAGACCATTTTAGACAGGTAAAAGTACATGGTACCACCCCTTATTGAAAGACCTGTATAATATGTTTTGCATACTTGTTACTTGATAATAGATATCATTGTGTGTAAAG
Source organism: Bathymodiolus brooksi (assembly GCA_963680875.1). NCBI lineage: Eukaryota > Metazoa > Mollusca > Bivalvia > Mytilida > Modiolidae > Bathymodiolus > Bathymodiolus brooksi. Next base: position 51,580,146 of record OY804577.1, read on the forward strand.
ATCAAAGGGCAATTTCTACAAAATAATTCAAAAATTTCAATACTGTGTTTTTTAAAAATAAAATCAAAAAGGAGCTTATAAAATGAGTTGTGCTTTATAAAAAAACTTAGCATAATAAAAAAAACATTTGAAATCATCAAAACTGTAATGTACCATATTATGCTTTGAAATTAAAATCACATAAGATTTCTAGCAAGTGTAATGAGATGCTTGAACTAGTTAGGATAGATTTCTAGCAATTATAATGAGATGCATGAACTAGTTAGGAAGTTGACTGACAGAGGAAACATTTGATCATGGATCAAGCGTGTTAAACGCCACTGTCAACATTATTTCAGTCATATCGTGGCGGTCACATATCTTGGAAACATTTGAAGTGTCTATACTGATATCAAATACCGCAATGACAGCTTTTAAAACAAAATTAACATAACAGTACTTCAACATAGATTATATTGTTAGATATGACAATGAACAATTTCTACTTAAAACAAGATCAAACTTTCCTTATTTATCTTATGAAGATTTCACAGTTATGGTAATACTATCTAATACAGTTTATAGGTATACTAATATCTGGCACACTACATAATGTAAATGAAGAAAAGGCAAACAACTGGTGGAAAGAAAGGGACTGAAATGCTTAGCTACCATTATATATCACAGTAAAATCTACCTAAACCAAAATTAGCAGATCAACTTTTATGTTCAGAATTGACAGGTGTTCAGATTAAACAGGCTTTCAAACAATGAGACCAATTTTGATGTTTCATTTCTACAACACACCTGTTTAATCAGAGCTTGATAAACACACTTAACCAGAGGTAGATAAACACACTTAAGTTTCTTGTTTAACCAGAGCTTGATAAACACACTTAAGTTTCTTGTTTAACCAGGGTTAAGTTCATGTACTAGGTAAGTTTCTCAGTAATTTGATTTGATTTTACCACTGAACACAAACACATAATTCAGTGCCATAAAATTAAAAGAAGAAAAAAAAAACCCAAACAGGTATAATTTGGGATATTTAACATAAAAAAACATAAGAAAATGAAACATATTAAATTAAATAAATGTGGAATGTTTTCTACATTTTCCATCAACGCTTATAACTAAATAAACACTATAACTGATATACTAAATCAGGTGATAATGACATGGTTATGTTCTAGACAAAGAACGTAAATGCATATTTCGTCACTCACTTTTTGATATTGCTATTTGAATTTATACACAGGAGAAAAGAACTTGATATTAGATAAACATGAAATCGAGTTTTAGCCACTCCATTAAATTCCATAAAAAAAGAAAATCAAAGAACCCATAAATAACAATAATGGTAAACAGAGATCCTGGCAAGTTGTATATAATTTATTGTAAGCATCACCCTGTAGTATACACACACATAGGCAGAGAGGGTAGGAGTTGAGGAGTTTGTACGAACCCCTATTGAAAACCAAAGGCTATTAAAGTCAAGATTTTGGTTGAATTACGACTTAAAATTTGGATTTCGGTGGAAATATAGTAAAGTCTGAATTTTGTCCATCGGCTGCAAAACCATGTCGCCTTGTGAGTTCATCACATCCCCCATCCCCTTGAAAAATCCTGGCTTTAGGCCTGGTATATTTTGATGGTCCTAGGTAAAGCAGATAACCATGCCTATTCCATGTTAATCAAAATTGACAGAAAAAGGCAAAACTGAAATATAGGTATGTTTCTAAATTTAAAACAGAAATTAACCATCAAAACAAGTAACTTTCAAAAATAGTTTTTACTTTTATGAAATAGTGTATCTCTGTGATCTAAAACCAACATAACTTCCTATTTATTTGTTCATTTACTGGCTGGTACTAAAGGGAGACTATTCATATTGACTGGAATCCATCTACCAAACAACCACAACAGTCCCTAATGTAATAAGAAGGGACATTTTTTCACAATGAATTATTTAATTGAAAACATTATATATACAGTTGTATAATTAACTTATCAGTACAAAATTTCTGAAGTTACATTTTCATTCAATCTTTGGCAAATAAAACCATATCGCTGAGTTTAAAAAAAAAGTTATTTGTCAGGTTTTGAACCTGGTGCTTCATACCCATGTTCTTTGTTTCTCCTGTGTATAACACAACTAATAACTCATTAAAACTGATTATTTACTCTATCTAAAATTGCATATATCTGGTTATATACTGGCAGTATCTAAAGACACTACAGAAATATCCTCAAGCAATCTAAAAAGTAAAAGAGAGAAAAAAAATTATTAAATCAATCAATTTATATATATTGAGGGGAAAAACAGGCAAGACAATACACTGTCATGTGGGATTATCTATTAAGAATGCAAATAAAAAAGGATTTATTTTTAAGTTTTCTCCACAGATTTTTTTCTTTAAACAGTTTATAAGATTAGAATTGTATAATTATAATTGTGGGAATCAGTTTTATTGTTGGAGGAAACATGAGTCACAGTCACAGAGAAAACCACAATCTCCAGTAAGTAACTGACAGACTTTATTAGATGAAGTACAACCTCTAATCATTGTTAGGATCAACTATTACACCAAAATAACATGCAACATCTAATCATTGGTAGGATCAACTATTACACCAAAATAACATGCAACATCTAATCATTGGTAGGATCAACTATTACACCAAAATAACATGCAACATCTAATCATTGTTAGGATCAACTATTACACCAAAATAACATGCAACATCTAATCATTGGTAGGATCAACTATTACACCAAAATAACATGCAACATCTAATCATTGGTAGGATCAACTATTACACCAAAATAACATGCAACATCTAATCATTGGTAGGATCAACTATTACACCAAAATAACATGCAACATCTAATCATTGGTAGGATCAACTATTACACCAAAATAACATGCAACATCTAATCATTGGTAGGATCAACTATTACACCAAAATAACATGCAACATCTAATCATTGGTAGGATCAACTATTACACCAAAATAACATGCAACATCTAATCATTGGTAGGATCAACTATTACACCAAAATAACAGTCTTTCTGCTACTATTCTTGAAAAAAAGGTAGGTAAGTAAGCACAACTTTTAAATTAAAAAAAAAGTTTTTACCTAGGTAAAAGAGACAAGGATCTGAGTATTAACAGTGCTTTTTTAACAGATATTTAGGATCATTAAAATAGCTACCGATTGTGGAACGTGAAATGAATTGAATGTCATCATTTACCTCTTTTAATATTAAAAAAAAATGTCTGATTGGCTCATAGGCATCAAACTTCCTTATTGTGTCACGAGTCTGTCGTTCTACATGTAAAAAAATGTATCAATATTTGAATTTATATTTAGTGATCAAAGATTGACAAAGAACAAAAATAAACTCACATTACTGGATAAATGACACAATCTAGCCATTTCACTATTGCAAATTACACAAGATCTGTGTAAATTCTAAACTGAAGACAACTACGGTATTAAAACTACTTCTTAATAACACTTTGTATATATGCTAATCTAAATATTTTCAATTAAGAAGGTTTCTTACTAAGACAGGTTTATAAAAAGGTTAGAGGAGAACATTGACAACACAACATCAATTTCATGCATGTAAGAGTCTTTCCCCTTTTTCTACAATTTATATTACCGGTTCTGGAATTTGTTTTACTGCTAAGTATCCTTATGTCTTGATAAATTCTTTGACAATTAAGGTTTCCTTGGAATTTTACTGAAGATAACTTGACTGATATGTTTCATCAATATCTTAGAACAAAAAGACCCCCCCCCCCTTTCCCCTCCCCCCCCTGCAAAAAAAATTAAGTTAAGTGAAACAAAGCTTTTTTAAACCAATTTCAGAAGAATAACCAGTTTTCGAAAGCCTAGCATGTGATCTTCCACCCTCTCTTATTAACACATAGTGATCTGTTTGATTACAGAAACCAAATAAAAACCTTTTAAAGTATTCAATACGTGTTGTGACCCGTGTTGACTTGTAATGGACATAATATCTAAGTCAGGTAGTCTTCACACCTCTTTATCTTTCAATTAATGATGAAACTACTTCCGCTACATTTTAAGTAAGTGCCCTGGATTGGTTTATGGTCTTTAACGCCACTTTCAATATGTCCTAGATATGTCTGCTTCCTAGTATTAATACTAAAAGTTAAGCATGCAAAATATTATTCTTTACAAAGTGAACAAGATAACAACTGTCTCGAAAAGAAAAAATAATAATAACATGACATAATTCAAATTAACAAGTGCTCTCAACAAATTAGGTGTGGGTGCACGAACAACTGGCTACATGCTGGCAAGCTAAACATTGGTGCCATGACAACAGTTGACTTACTGTCACTGCAGAGAACATTTTTCAGACACTTCCCCAACGGTCTGGGTCAGTTTTTGTGGGATGTCTTGAACCTTTGACTTGAGATCATCTAGGTTTTTGGGCACTGAAATAATAAGGGAGACAACTTGAGAAAGAAAAGAAAAAACTTATTACAAGGGCGATAACTTTTGATATTTTTTCTGAATTTTTTTTCTTAATCACCTTCTCATTATTTAGTGATAAAATCTATATCATATGAAAAATAATGTACATTCCATGGACTGAGTGAGATAATTTTTTTTATGACATTTCAGAATTTTTAAATAACAGATAGAGGGGATGGAGAGGTCTTTTAATATTCAAAGATCATATCTTTAGTTTTTTGAATGCACGGTCCTAAAAGTGTAAAAAAGAACTGAAAACAAAAATTATTCTTTTTTATATTAAATTAAAAGCATGGTCCTAAAAGGGTTAAAAAAGAAATAAAAACAAAATTTTTTCTTTTGATATTAAATTTCAAAAATGCATGGCCCTAAAAATGGTTAAAAAAAATGAAAACAAAAATTATTCTTTTAATATTAAATTTCAAAAATGCATGGTCCTGAAAGGGTTAAAAAAAAATTAAGACAATCATTATTCTTTTAATATCAAATTTCAGCCTCAGAAAATATTACTGCATATTATTTCCAAAATAAAGATGTATAAAATAATTCTTTTTCTTTTCTCACAACAGCATTCCAAAAAAGAATTATCTGAACTCAAATTTCTAAATTACCCATCAGTTATGGCTTGTTGAGTTGTCATAGAGTTCTAACTAATATTTTATTGCATTCATTGTCATTCAGCAAATTAAATCAACTTCTGAAAATTGAGATGCATTACAATCTCAGTTGTAAATTATTGCATTTTGCGACTTTTAAAAAGAACTGTTGTCATGCCATTTTGATTGAAAAAAAAAGAGAATTAAAAAAAATACACAATATGAAAGTGGGAAATTTTAGGTTTCATGCTACTGAGGATGTAAGAGAAGGATATCAAAAAAATTTACATAAAATATGCAAAAATGTTAAGATTCATCCCAAACACAAAAAAAAAAAAAAAAAAAAATAACGAAACAAAACAAAACAAGAAAATATGCAATTAACATCAAGGTTTACTGAAAGTTGACTCCTCCATGTATCACTATCTGGACAATGTATACATATTACACACAAATTAAGCAAAAGAAAGGAACCATAAGATGTTTTACTATCTGTATCATACATGTATATATTTTCAATGTAGTAAACAATGTTATATTTGATGAATTCATCCCTTATAAAACACATTGTCAAATCAAATCATTGGTAAATATTAAATACATTTTCAGTTTGTAGGTAACACTGCCTAAAAAAAGTATGTCAGTCACCCTTGGCACAATAAAGTATGATTGTATACTACCTCAGTAGTCCCCTTCTTATAAGGACACCCTTTCCACATTACAGAGGTGATATCTCTTGAGGGAGACATTTTAGTAGTATTTTACTTATCTCAGAGCAACTGAAATCTGGCCTGATAATAGGGGTAACCTTTGGTGGAAGTGGCCTTATAAGATAGGTGGCCTCTGGTGGAAGTGGCCTCTGGTTGGAGTGGCCTTATAAGATAGGTGGCCTCTGGTTGGAGTGGCCTTATAAGATAGGTGGCCTCTGGCTGAAGTAGCCTTATAAGATAGGTGGCCTCTGGTTGGAGTGGTCTAATAAAAGGGGAACTACAGTATAACAATTCAAAGAAAATCAACAGTTCACCCAATGCTCAAATTAACCAATCAAATTAGACAATTTGATATTTGTTCACTCCTTTAGTTATTACATAATAATGTACTTGAGATTTACAATCAAGTCTGTCTAAAGAAAACACCAGTAAGATTCAGCCTTTTTGAGTGGAAGAGCATTCAACTTGTATAGAGATACATAAAGGACTTAATCTCATGTTCTATGAGGATTTACTTTGGGTGTATTCATGGTTTGGCTTAGACAATGTTTAATTGTACTTGTATTGGTAAACAAAATTCCATAATAAAAAAAAAAATCTTTGTAACATAATATTTTGACAAAAAATCAATAAAAAATAAAATATGATTTAGAATTTTTTTTTAAGATCTAGTTTAAAGACAATATAGGTAATTTGTTTTTAGTTAATTAGGTCTAATATTATGAAAATTTTGTGTCAATGTTTGCATAAATAGAAACTTCTACAATATCAAAATATGTATTTCTTCTCTAATAATGTTTCACGAAAAATATCACACATCTGGAAAATGACGATCGAAAGAAATAAACAGTCTTTCCTGAAGTGTTGTCGTAGGGTTTCCTCAGAAGTAATTTTCTATAAAGTTGGTAGAATCAATACTGAGAATACATTGATCATATATAGCATGGTCATCATCAACGTTATTTTTTCTTAGCTTAATTATAAATCTTCTTAAGGTATTCCTAAAACATATCACTTTCTGTAATTTTAACAGAATTTCTTAATAATATCTTGAAATTTGAAGGTTTCTTCCTTAATATTTTACTGCCAGTATTATCTTATGTCAACAAAATCAGAGTTCTTTCTTGCTTCCTTTAATTTGATATTTTTTTTCTCTTTTACATTTGCACAAAAGTATAACAAGGGGGAAAAAAGAGAAAAGAAGTTATTGTCCTTTTTCATTTAATAGAATATTTCATCAAAAAGTTTCTATGCGTTGAGCTTCCTTTATTTTTAATGGGAATTCTGCAAAACTTTGCATGCTTCCTTATTACCATGTGAAGATTCGCCAATATTGTTACAGCAATTTTATCAAGACCATTATTGAGGGAGTTATTGCCCTTTTTGACAGGGAATATTTGATCAAAGAATATTTAATTAAACAAGGGCAACGCAAAGCGTGGCGTATCCCCTCACCTAAAAATTTGACCTAGTGACCTTGACCTTTGACCTTGAAAATCAATAGGGTTCCAGATTCTCTTAAGGACTAAGTATGTACCAAGCTTGGTCAAAATCCATTGAAGGATGTTGATTCTAGAGTGTTCACAAGGATGTTACGGAAGGACGAACGGACAGTAGCGTTACTATATCCCTTCACAACTTCGTTGTGCTGTGTGTATTCCTGTTACATTTTAACTAAGATTTCCTCAAAACTTGGCATGCTGGCATAATACCTGAAGATTCTGATATGTTTAAAGCAGTTTAATCAGACCCTTTTTGAAGGAGTTATTTGCCTTTTTGAAGAGTGATTAGAAGGTTTCTTTCCACAAATAAACCTTTACTTTATAGTGTTTTTGTATGGTGTAAGTATCCAAATTATACAGTAATTATTTTTACAATAAAATGTTGTTAGAAACAGGTTAAGCTATGGGTGCTTAACACCACTTTCAACAACATATCAGTGTTGTATCGTGGCGATCACAGTCATATGAAAAACTTTTGCACATATAACGGTAGTTGTATCAAGTACCCCTCTCCAGGAATGGGCATCTAACTCACAGCTTTGACAAGCGATGACAAGAACTGATCTTTACATTTACCTACTATTAGGTTTCATCCACAAAGACTCCTTTAGTTAGAAATAGAATATTTGCTAAATTGACAGTAGAATTGTTAGCATACATTGGCCAATAATTCAATTAAACCAAGTACTAGTAGTTCCCAAATGAAATGAAATGAAAAACAATCTAAATAAAATTCGTCAATATTTTTGCAGTAAACAGCTTTCTTTGGTGACAAATCAATTTATATCCCTAGGTTAATGTGATCCGTTCAAACGTTTTTTTTTTTTTATTTCAATTGAATTTTATTCAATGCACTCTAATGTAGAATCTTAAACCTGATCTTGATGACAGGCAGGCTTTGTTGTACAAATTTGATCAAATTTTAATTTTCAAGCTGTTTTGTAACAAGTTAGATTTCAAGCAATCGATTCCATTTATTTAAATTACATAACCTAATAGATTTCATTTCTGTAGGTAAAGAATGTATTACTTTCAAGAAATTCTTTTCATTCTAATAACATTATACTAGAGTTATTTTCACCAAGATTTACAGAAGTGTTAGTAAACAAATTACATTCTTTGAACATTCAATTTTCTGTACTTAAACCTGAGAATAACTTTCCACTGAAAGTTTAGTATGAAAATTTAATCTTCATTAAAGTGTTGATTTTAGATCTTCATACTGGGAATAATTTACAAGACCTATGTAACTATGAAACAGTGTTAGAAACGGGTGGTTGTTTCAGTTATCTCAGATACCTACAATTTGCTATGGGCAATTCAATTTTGGGTAAAATATGACAAAGGAAACCAAAAACAAATTCAGCATGATTACTGGCACTTCAATAACAAATTTGTTTTAATGAACCAGGGCAACCCAACTATTTTATTTAATTCAAGGTCTGTAGAACATACAACAAATAATAAAAAAATAATGTTTTCAGTTAGAAAATGTATGAAATCAATGAACCACGAAAAGCTAGGACACATATTGATTGATCTGAAATCGTAGAAAGCTATATAATGTTACAGTTCACAAAATATTCTTAATTTACATATCAACAATACTGGGTTGTTATTACATTTTTCTAATAAGAAATCTAATATTTTCAAAACACGAATTTTCTTAGTGGTTGAATTGCGAAAAAATATGTCAAAAGTCACATTATTTTATGAGGTGTGTACACTATGACGTAACTAAATACCATTCATTTTACAATGTGTGCTTGTCTAAAAAAAATAATATCAGAAAACCGAACAATTGTAAACGCTATCATATCATTGTTGTCCGAAAAGCATCTTTATTACCTTCTTGGAAAATTATACAAGAAGCCTGTTTTTTCCACTGTAAATAGTGTTTCAAACATGAAAAAAATAAATGAAATGGGCAATAGTAATGAAAAATAACTGATCACAGACAAGTGTACTTTGATCATTTTCTACTGTCAATAGTCTTTGAAACATGAAACAAATTTAATGAAATGGGCAATAAATAGTCCTAAATAAAAATAAAATTGATCACAGACAGAGTAGTTTGATCATAATAGGCATTGCATCAAAATTCAATAAGTGAATATAACACTCTTAAGTGCCTTTGATTTGTTTACTTTGTGAAAACCAGCCTAAGTACAAAAACAAAAGTCATCAGATCTGAAAGTTGAGCAATAAGTTTAGACTTTAATGAAAATGATATGTAACAAATGTCATTCACAACCTATATCAGGGGAGATTCTGGATAGAAAATAAAATAGCTGAAAATAGCTGAAACCATCTACACCCTCTTTCAACAAGGTCATTTTGACCTGTTCTGACTGTATCCTGCAATTTTTGAAATTTCTTTTTCACAGAAAAATAGCTGAAATCAGTTAAATAACTGAAAAAAATCATCCCTGGTATACTGAGATAACAACCCACAGTAGGCTACATTGAAAATAACAAACAACCATATACTGGAAATGTATGTTTTCTGTGAAAAATCTTTCACATGATTTTTTTGTGGTTTTGGAGAAATAAATTTGAATCTTTGTCAAAGACATAGAAGTGATTCCCTAAGATTGTAATAAAAAATCACACTTCATTGGTGGTCTAAATTCTGTGAAGTACCTGTATATATAAAGGATGTATATTCATAATTCTTATACCATTAGTTGTTTAAAAGTCCTGAATGTCCAGAAGCCCTTTGCATAAAAAATCTTTAGAGTAAAATTTAACAGTTTGATTGTTTAAGACTTGCGAAAAGTTTACTGATAATTTTTTTCGTTGGTATTTGATGGTATTTCCTAAAGGTTGCATTAATATTTAGACTTCACTGGCGTTAATAAATTCCTTGAATGTCCAGGTGTTTCCTGATGTATTTAGAGAAAACTTGCCGTTTCTTTCTTGGACGTAAAGGTTGTACAAGTATTAATAATTTATATATCCTTTAGTCTTTAATTTGTGGACTATATATGAAACAGTAACTTCAGGTAGGTAATTAATATAAGAAAATGAAAAAGGGTACGAAAAAAAAAAGAGAAGAAATTTCCATATAAAGACTAATAATAAAATCACTTCCTTAAAAAGGTGATAAAATGTTATAAAACATATACAGGCATCAAGCACTCTTTATAAAAGCTTAGTTGTGTAAAATACTAAATGACCATTTCATATTAAAATAAACTGCATTTTTAGGATTATTGCATCTGTGAAAAAAAAACATATCACGAAAAACACACGCTTAAATGTATTTTTCATACGACATGTAATGCTATTCTCTACATTTTTTTGTACAATGCTGGATTAAAGTTTAAATTGTTTACATATATAAACTCCTTCATCCAATATGAATCACAACAATGTTAGTCTTACGCTTGATTTTTTGGAATAACATACTCAGTTATAAAAATAAATTCAGAATTACACGTCCAGAGGGTACATAAATTACAGGAAGAGCTCTCTAGCATGATACGACAATATGACAGCAATAAGTTAGAATTAGCAGAATACTGACATTGATATTAAATCAAAAATTAAAAATTTGTCAATTCCTTTTTTGATGCGTGTTTTTTTTGGGTATCCAATTCTAAAAGCAGTTTAAGTGCCTTTTTTCCCCTTAGAAATAAATTTTAAATGTCAACATTCACATTTGAATAATATTTTTCAACATATCCCTAAATAAATAACTTAGAAAACAACTAAAATATTTTTGTGCATCGTCTCAACTATCAGTAAATCTGAAGAATATTTTTCCTATCACTACAGATTCCTACATTTCAATATGAGTTCTACCATGTACTTTCAAAAATCTTTAATAAAATGTCCCTTTGATTCTAAAAATAGTAGAAATAAGAACTTCCACTTTTCAACTTAATCTGTAACTTAATGTGAAGACACTACATTAAGGGTTAGGGGTTATGGTGTTGGACACCACTTTCAACAATATTTCAGTTATATCATGGTGGTCAGTTTTATTGGTGGAAAAAACCAAAGTACCCAGAGAAAACAACTGACCCACCACAAGTCACTGACAAACTTTATCACATAATGTTGTATCAAGTACACTTCGCCATGAGCGGGATTCGAACTCACAATGTTAGTCAGTGCATTAAAAAATGTCAATTGTTCAAGAATAAAATAAAGGAAGGACATTAAAAAAAATAATTGTTAATTGATAAGACGACAGACATTCAAACCATACCATACATAATACAACCCCAAATATTAGTACTAAATTTGTTCTGGTTCTATTTTTTGTTCATATGTATAAATTTGATCTACATACTTAAAAACAGTAAACTCTCAAACTACAAATATTTACAAGTTCAATCATAATCATAATTAACTACCAGATTCTAATCTTTTTGTCTTCAACAATTTTCAATCCCCAAAAGATGTTTTTAACTTTTCACACTTCGTTTTTCTAATTAAAAACCCAACCTGCGATGTCATATCACAAACAAATCTAAAGGTTTATCATGTCTAGATACTGCCAGTTTCAACTAGATGAGAATCAAGGAATTAATCAATCTTTGACCATATAATCCTATGGTTTAAAATATGTTTACAACATTTAAATCTAGTTACATACAAAACACTATCAAAATACTATCAAAACACTACCAAAACACTATCATACAAATCATTCATGCATTAACTTACTAGTAAAACATATTTATTTTTAATTCATACATATAAAACAAGTAATCTCTAATTCATACATCCCTGGCTATTTTTTTTCTTCTTCACACAATGTTATTTTTTTCAAGGTCAGTGATGACCATAAAGTCTTGCATATTAATAGGTCACAAATTACCATCATCACTGTTTACACACATATTGAATATGTGGTTTAGAAAGGGGAGACAACTCAGTTTTCATGATTTAATGATCATTGAAAAAAAGTTGTATACAATCATTTTAATACTAAAATTATTTTCTAGGGTTAGGGTTATGGTGTTTAACACCACTTTCAAGAATATTTCAGCTATATGGTGGCAGCTAGTTTTATTGGTGGAGGAAACCAGAGTACCTGAAAAACAATAGATCTGCAAGTCACTGACAAACTTTATCACATAATGTTGTATCGAGTACACCTCGCAATGAGCGGGATTAAAACTCACAACATTAGTGGTGATAGGCACTAATTCCATAGGTAGTTGTAATTCCAACTACCATACATTCACGACCACGACAGATCAAAATAATTTTCTAAGAGGAGTGCTTCGTGCTGTTGTGGTTAGTGCAAATTGTTGACCTTTACAGTTCAACTTTGTATTTAGTATTTCTATATACATGTACAATGAATATAAACACAAGCAAGAACTGTTATCATTTTGGCTTGCGAAAAGCTTCTATATATGATACCCGCATATATAAATAAAGAAACTAGAGCATACCAGTATACTATCTGAACACAATATCAAACATTTTTAAGAGCATGATTTGAAATTGTTGACAAAATATTAGCTAGAAAATATTTGTCTTTTTTACACACTCTGGTGTATTATAACAAATTAATTCCCCTGAGAATGTCTGACTGATAATTACATTTTTTTGTATTTTAGTCTGAAGCAGAGTGATAACATACTATATTTATTCCTTTGTAATATCACTAAGTGAATTTCATATCAATTTTTGCTATTTTCAGTAAAATCTAATGCCCTCTAAATATTAAAAATATCTAATTATCAATGTACTGATAGAGCAAAACAAAATTCATGAGAATCAACTTACATTAAGTTGTAAGGGGAAGAATTATAAATAAATGTAACTAACTACATGTGATTCAAATGTGGTGGTGCCTTGTTAACCAAGTGGTACAAACCTGTGATACAGTAGTTGTATTTGACACAAATTTCTTTTGTTCAAGAATGCAGACAAATTCATCTTATCTTTGGAATTAAAATTAAGTGTTATATTTCCAACACAGACACATATGTCTGATACAACTATTGAACAAATGGACAATCTATATCATGTCTATCGTTATATGAAATGTTACTTTTGTATTAAGAAAAATGTTTCATGAAAGCGAAAAGCTAGACTGGTAATTTAAATGTGAAAAAAACATGTTCTGATGTCATGATACTATTAAATGTGAAATGTATAATATCAGATATACATGCGGTGGGACTAAGGTTCATCCAAAGTTCCTGAGAGAAAAAAAACAATATAAATAAAAACAAACCTCACGTAATAACTGATTAACTGGAAAGTAATTACTTTATTTTTTTCACACTAGTAAATTTATGATGTCATATACTTTTTGTGGTGACACAGTTGTTTACACCTTAACATCAAGTGTCAAATTATAAAATACTAGTATTACGTCAGAAATCAATTTGTTTGTGCTACTTTTATGACCAGTTGCTATAAAAAAAAACACCAAACAAACAAATTATGTAACGTTGCAATAAACAATACAAAATGCAATAAAATTTATTATGCAATAACTGACTAGCTGTCCAAAGAAATTTAAGTTTTTAAAATTGATTACCTTGAAAAATCAACACAGTCAAACCTTATTGTATGGATATAGAAGTCAAAGGTCATTTAAAGGAAGCAATGTCATTGCATGGAAGTCAAGGGTCACTTTATGAAAGTCAAAGGCCATTGTATGGAAGTCAAAGGTCATTGAAATGGAAGTCAAATGTAATTGTATGGAAGTCAAATGCCATTGCAATGGAAGTCAAATGTCATTGTAATGGAAGCCAAATGTAATTGCATGGAAGTCAAAAGTAATTGCATGGAAGTCAAAAGTAATTGTATGGAAGTCAAAAGTAATTGTAATGGAAGTAAAATGTAATTGTATAGAAGCCAAGATAAATGTATAGAAGACATCATTGTATAGAAAAGTCAAACAATATTATGAAAAGAAAGGTTGCAGTGAAGTAAAGGTCAAAGAATGGAAGTCAAAGGTCACTGATGATTTTACTTTGAATTATTTGAGTTATCTGTGATAAATTAAGCTAAAAGGTAAGTACAAAAAGATTGATAGTTTTAATTTAAGATATCCAAGGAAAAGACTTGATTCAGTTCAAGATCACACAATTTGACTGTATACAATTTTTATATATAATAAAACATGATCAAATCCATAAAGATTCACTTCAGTCTTCAATTCCTGTATAAGATACAGGAAACTGATAATTAAATGCATAAAATCAGTTCATAAAACCTTCATCAGACTTTCTTGTCTAGAAGCACAGAGCCTGATAAATTATGGCAACATCAGTATGTCCACTAATGAAGATATAATACTGCCTAATGACATCATTTATATAATAATTGAGGGAGAATCATGTCAAATCAGTCTTCAACCAGAAAGATTTAGAATTTTTAGAACAACAATTTAAGCCTTGTATCAAATTAATTTACACTAGTCTAATGATTGTTTATTGTATAAAATGAGAATCCATAATGAATGAAGTTTCCAAAAATAACAGACAGAAGATTTCAAATTGAAAAATACATGATCAAATTAAAAAAGTTCTTTGTCTTTGAAATATTTACTGTAATTGTTTTGATTTTCACTAAATATTTCTAAGTTGATGATAAGACATGTTGAGACAGTTACATATATAGGGAGTGGATGTAGTCGAGTGGTCTAGGGCGCTGGACATAAGGCTAAGCGAATGGTGCTGCAGTGTATCAATGGTGTGGTTCAAATCCCGTCGAGGGAAGAACAAAAATTTGACAGCTTTAAAATCTAATTCTAACACTGTTTGGTTTAATTTTCAGACGTATATATATATATATATATATATATATATATATATATATATATATGGGTCATTATCAAAATACATGCACTTTTTCATGTTCATATTTTGGTGACATCAAATATTTTCGTTCCCGTTTTGCTTTAGCCTATTAGTTTTTTCTACATTACAACGACATATTTACATAATATGCAGTCGGGAAAACCACCATGAAAAAAAATATTTCTAGATATGTAGCACCCCCTAATACCTTTCAGTCCGTGGTGTTGCCAACATAAAATTATTCTTTTTAGGAAAATGAAAAATAATTTTTATGTAAAAAGTGGTTACATACATAATATACAGGGAAATTATGCATAATGTAGGATATTTTCTTTGGAGCACTATTTTTTTTTCCACAATATTTGGATATGTAGTTGTGGAATTCCATTTAAGCTGCATTATGAAACAAACAAGTTTTCATAATTGTATTTTGTTTCACTTTATATAAAGAAAAGATGACTTATACATAGTTATCAAAGTCAACTTTATTCAACTATAATATAATTTACTTCAATTATGTCATTTATCCTTTTTATGAAACAATTTACATGAGGTAACACCACAGATGACAAAAGTAACACCAGGGACATCTTCATGAATGTAAACATTTAATTCAAGAAAAAAACACAACTATCAACCTATATTTGTTGTTTTCTTAATGTTTTCAGTACAATATTCAGTTTTTCAACATATTGGTTTGATGCATGAGCAATATCAGTTTTGTCCATGGTGTTATGATAACACCATTGACAGTAACACCACAGAAAACAGGTAAGTATTTTCAGGATAAAAGGAAAATAATTTCTTCCTGACTATATTTTATATGTATATCCTGTGAAGAATACCAAATGTAATGTATTGTATATTTTTACATTTTGTTCAATTCTAACAAAAAGAAGTAGTGAGAAGTACACCACAGACATAAAATTTATATACTATACCAATCGCACGTACCTTTTCGTCTCTATATTAGTTTATGGATCACTTTTGTTTTTGTCGTCTGCACATGTCATGAAACAGGCAATAAGCAAAGGGAGAAACTATTTTTGCTTCAAATATGACAAGACAGATAACTCTTACCAGCCTTAATAGGACGGGTAACACCACAGACATGAAAATCTATAACAGCAGGTTTTTGCTAATTTTCTTTTTAAATTTCAATATATATCAAGCAAAAATAATGGTGTGCTATTAAGAGTTTTAGGAATAGTTCAAAAATAATATAAAGATCGAATAAAATTTTAACATCTGAATAGTACAAATGACCAAAAGTAAGTCATTCTGGAAAAATAACATGTAACACCAAGGAAAAAACAGGTCTTCGTGTAGCTAGTATAAATTCACAATTGGACCAATCTGGATTTAGATGGTAAAACTATAGAAAGCTGATGTGCCTTCATTCAAAACATGTTTTCTCCAATCAATTTGGTTAATATTTGTCTTTTAATTGCATAATAACAGAAAAGTGCATGTTTTTTGATAATGACCCACATATATATATATATGTTAAAAATTGCTGAGTTAGATTGCTGTCAAATTATAATATTAAGTATATATGTACCATCTACACACGCTTATACACATGTCTTACGTATATCCCTAGATTTGCCTTACGAGAAAAGGTAACACTACGATTATTGACGCTCCTTTTTTTAGTGAGTGGATGTGGTCGAGTGGTCTTGGGCGCTGGACGTAAGGCTAAGCGAATGGTGTTGCAGTGTATCAATGGTGTGAGTTCAAATCCTGTCGAGGGAAGAACAAAAATTTGACAGCTCTAAAATCTAATTCTAACACTGTTTGGTTTAATTTTCAGACGTATATATATAAAATTAGAACCTAAAAAAAAATATGCTCAAACTCTAAAAATGATATAAAATATTGCATGACTGTGAACATAAAAGTTTAAAAAAAAGAAGAAAAAACCCTTAATATCTACTTGTTAATTAATTAATCCAATGAAATCTGTAATCTGCTTGATCCAAAAGGTTTTTTGTGTGACTCAATATTTTGGTTAATACTATGAACAAACTAAATTTAATTTCCTTGTACATGGCATACACAATATAACATATTTTAGAAGGAAAAAAAAAAAAAAAAAAAAAAACTTAAAAGAATACAATTTGTGCCATGGATCTGTTTGTTAGCACATCTTTTCTTTCTCCTTTAATATAATTTCAATGAAAAATTTTACATTTTTCATAAAATATTTCCAATGATCTTCATTATACATGTACAAGAATCATGTTCTCTATAAACCTTAGCAAGTACACAGATACTGCAACAGACAGGTGATCTTCTATTTTACAGCTAAGTTCTTAAAAAAATCTATGATTAAAATTATAAAGTCATCTAGCCTGTTAGATTTTACACGGGTTCACATAAAATAAAATTTATTCATTTTTTAAAAATATTTTACCACATAAAAAGCTTGCACATTACAATTCAAATTTGATTCAATACAAAGTTCAAAGACTTGAAAATTAAAATTGGATGTGGTAAAAACTTAATACATATTAGATTTGACCATTTGCATTCTTCATACATTAATCCATTTTTGCAATGTTCATGTATTACAATCTAAATTTAGATATGACCTGGTTCAAAGTTCACAAGTAATCTATATTTAGACTTGACCTCATACAAAACTCATACAGCAACATAAGGAAGAGAATTTACTTGCAAACTCATCTTCTTCTTCATCATCATCTGCATTTGCTTCTGCCGCGAGCTCCGCAGGCGTTTTCTTCTTCCGCCCAACTCGCCCTGATGACTCTTGCTGCTGTTTAAGTAATTCTGCCTCTTCTTCCTGTTTCTTTTTAATACCATACTGAAAAGATAAATTAATTTATAACAATTTTTTGCTATAATCTCTTTTGCATTGCCGTGATCGTATGGTAATTGGTCATTGGATATACAACTACCTATATGCAATCAGTGCCCATCATCACTAAGATCGTGAGTTCAAACTCCACTCAGGCAGGTGTACTCGATAGAACATTTAAGAAATAAACTATGGAAGCCAGAATGTGTTTTGAGTTTTAACATGCATTGGCGGATCAAATTTACTAATATCTGCCAACCCATGATAAAACTCCAAACACATTCTGGCTTCCATGAATTATTTTGATTCTGATATGTCTAAGAGTAAAAATACGGTAGTATACTTTGATTGGAAGACGGTAATTTATACTTACGTTTGCGGACAACATCGCACACAATTTATGCTGCTAAATTCGAGCAGATGATAATTCATCAACATGTGCATTTACTCGCTCATTTTTTACAAAGCGAAAGAAGGACGTCATGTTAGAATATGCAATAAAGTTTGTCAGTGACTTGCGGAAGGTCTGTGGTACTTCGGTTTCTGCCACCAATAAAACTGACCGCTACGATATAACTGAAATTTTGTTGAAAGTGGTGTTAAACACTTAGTAGTTGGATTTACAACTACCTGTGGAATCAGTGCCTATCACCACTAAAGTTGTGAGTTTGAGCCCTGTTCATGGCGAGGTGTACTCGATACAACATTATGTGATAAAGTTTATTGGTGACTTGCGACAGGTCGGTGGTTTGCTCCGGGTACTCCGGTTTCCTCCACCAATATAACTGAAATATTGCTGAGAGTGGCATTAAACACCATAACCAAACCACAATGATGTTTTAATTCACTGCCTTGACTCATGTCATCCCATTAACAGAATGTCCATTATTTCGTTGGACCCTGGCAATATATGTAGAAATATCTTTAGAGTGGATGGAGCTAATATCTCTACTTAAAAATCATTGTTTATTATGTATGGTAAAGATAGCTCTCTTGGTGCTATCAGTAATAACACTTAAGAGAACAATTTGTACACTTTTGTAGTTAACAAATGGCTTACTCTATATCCTTATTATGTAATAATCCATTCCGAGTTAAATACCGTGATGGGTAATAAATACAAATGTGAAGAATTAAAGAAGAAAAAGTCAAGAAATGGGGAAAACCCAATCGTAATGTGTGATAATATTTATTTTCTAATTTCAATGCTTCAGAGTATGCTTCACAGTCCAGATAACCTGTTCATGGAAATTATTTTGCTTTGCTGAGAAAAGAGCATAAATTTTAAGGAATACTGGGAAAAATTGAAAGTTCTTTTTTTTTTTTTTTTTTATAAATAACAGGATAATATTATGGAAAGATGTAAACAAGGTATGATGGACAGGTAAAAAAACATAATACCCTTTCATTACACGTAAATGATTTATCAAATCGGTGGATATCAAATCAATTTACTTCCTTATAGATCTGATCTCAACGTAAAAACTGATATTCCACGAACAGTGATTTTACAGTAATAAATTCCCTTGATTCAAAACAACAAAAACATTGTCAGTTTACACAATGATATATCCAAAAGCAATGATAAAATACTACAGCGATTGAATTGCGTTATTACCTTGATCTGGCAGGCAATGCTATGTCTCTGTTCATTATTTGCAATGTCATGTATATATCTGATGAATGTCCCCAGAGGCCAGCTATTCTACACACTTGTATAAGGTCTATAGTAAGAATCACTTGGGTGTTTAAGTCTTCATACAAATTGTATTTAATGGCTACCATAATTATACCACAGACTGCCCCAAGTCTGAAGTGAAGGCTCTCTGATCAATAGTTTTCAATCAACTTTATAACTATATGCTACATGACAATACAAATTGCTGTTTCTTTGAACTCGTAACAATTTGTATCAATTTTCCTCAAAACTAAATTTGTGACAAATAATAATTCATAAATTTCATATTGAAAATAGTAATATTTAATCATAACTGTAAAAAAAACCAACCACAAACAAACAAATAAAAATTAAAATACAGAACATCGTACGTGATAGTAAAATCTGAAACCAGAAACTCAAATACCAAATTTGTTAGAATTTATTTTAATTTATTTCAAGGATTTTAATCGGTAAAAATTGTCAGAGGAATAGTGTCGGGGAAAAACTGATTTTTCAAAACATATTAAATGGGGATGACGTCAAACCTTAGAGATTAGAGGCAGTTGATTAAGCAGTTCAACAGCACTCAGAAATTTATCTTTTGTCTTTGAAAATAAATGAGTATACAAACGCGCTGTGTCACATCATTTATAGTGACATACGATTTGTTAAGAGCTTACAAGGATGTAATAAATTTCCATTTTACTTCCTACTTGTGAATACTTTGGGATTTATGGCGAAATAATGCATTTTTAGAACAAAAATGTGAACAGACATATTGACATTATAACCAATTCTACTGGGTTTACCGTGACTTTAATATGGCTGGCTATTTCTAAAAACTAATCTGATTAAAATCGTATATTAAATAATCTTGTCGCCATCTACATCTTACACAACTTAATTTAATAATACTGTAAGCTTAAAGATGATGAAGCAGTCAGCAAAATCTTACCAGTGGGTTTCTAGAGTTAGGGTTATCGTTATGGTGCTTAAAGCCACTTTCAATAATATTTCAGCTATATCGTGGTGGTCAGTTTTATTGGTGGAGGAAGCCGAAATTCCTGGAGAAAACAACCCACCTGCCGCAAGTCACTGACAAACTTTATCACATAATGTTGTATCGAGTACACCTCGCCATGAGCGGATTTCGAACTCACAACAATATTGGTGATAGACACTGATTGCACAGGTAGCTATAAATCCAACCATTATACGATAATGACCACGACGGCCCATACCAGTGGGTTCTGTTACTGGACAGTAAAGGAAAAGTCCAGAAAGAAAACTTAAAAAAGTTACATATCACTCTCTCACTAAAATTAAAAAAAATTCTTGGCAAGATCATCTACAAGGAATACTAGATTTACATTTAATGTGACAGTTTCTAGATACAAAAGTACCACAAAAACTGATTGATTGTTCTTTAACATCTAGTAAGCAGTATTTCAGTTTTTAATTCATGACGAGAACGTGGTGTGGATGTGACCAGTATATTCCATAATATACAATAAGAAAATAAATTACTGCATTTATAACTTTTCATTGAAGATGTCTTTCATTTATTTAGTAAACAACTCTACTCTTTAAAACAAACAATCTATTTATTCTACAAAATAAAGTGTTGGTTAAATGTTGTCTATATTTTTCTACATGCGGTGTTAATTATGTTGTGTTTGCTGGTAAAGAAATGGATCTTTTAAAATATGTTCTTCCATGCTGCTATTTTTAGTTCGATCATATGGTTGGTTACCATAGGTCATACTTCAGCATCACTTTTATCCTTTTGCAAACCAGATAGGAATTGGTATGAATAGCAACATAATTACTTAACTGGCAGTACATTAATATTTTGAGGGAAAAAACCTGAAAAGTGGTACATACCAGACAATAATAGATTATATCTCTTTGAAATATAAATCACAAATTAAACCATTTCAAGTTTAACAAAGAAAGTGATTACGAAATCAATCTTTGAAATGTAGAAGTATAGGTTTTTCTTTCATATGTCAATAATGAATTTATCACATTGTCTACATCATGGTGGGACCTATAGGTCAAACCTTGAATCAAGTTGATGAATTCATTCAACACTTAAAACTGACACTGTTATTTTTATCAAGAATTAACAGAAGTACTAGAGGTATTTTACTGTTAAATAATAATAAGTGGAAAAAGAAGAATCTAGGGTAATACAGCTTGATAAAAATGTCGGTTGTTGAAAGGTTAATAACCATGTGTACAATGCTCATGCATCCATCTTGTAGTTCACAGTTTTTTTTCTTCTTGCAATGTACATATAAAAATGGTGTCTCAATGCACTTTGCATGAAACACGGAGGTTAAAATTCTTGAAAAAAGAATAAAAACAGAAAAAAAACCCAACAGCATTGCAGCAAATGATATTTGTATTGAGAGATTTAAAGTTCCTACTTTATTGATGGCCATGTTTATTCATGTTTCATATTAAACTTTTGAATTTGATATTATTTCACATTTGTGTCTTTACAGAAATGGTCAAGATGTTGGAATACAAATATTTCAAATCATTTTGTGTTATTGCTAGTATCACCTAAATTCTTCCTTTTTTTTCTCCTACCAATTCTTGACCCTATTGCTCAGGATGGTGCTGTCATGAATATTGTGACATTAGCCATACATGTGACATTACGTCCCAAATACATAAAACTAAATCATAACCTATACTTTGTTAAATGCTTCCAAATTTTCATATGAGTTATGGTATTTTAGTCTGCATGTACACAAATGTTATGATTATGTTACAATAAGAACAACAAAATACATTAAGAATCAGTTTTGGTTTTCAAGCCTTCGGCACTTCTGTAAAACCTTCATTTTCGCCTAAGGCTGTAGAGAAGTACTTCAGGGTGATACATCTCAATGTCCACTGGTAGACACATGTATAACTGATAATGTTCCTCTTCAGTGAAGGGCAGATAAAAAAGCTTGATATTTATTTAAAACAAACAAAGAAATTGGTAAATAGATTTAGTTGAATTTACTCTCTTATATAAAGCTATGCTATCACATTTGCTGTTATTCCCACACAGAAAAACTCCTTATTATAGAATAAAGTGACCTCATGCATACAGGTAATTGCTTCCCATAATTTCCAGCATCAAGTGAGCACTTATTTTGGTTTCAAATAGCCTTATGTTTTCTAAGAACAAGACATTTTTACATTCCATCACATGGTCTTTTATGCATCCATCACATATTTCAGATTACCATCAAAAATACAAACTTGGTAGGGAACATTAGGAGAAACAAACAATTCAAACCATGTTTTGTTTTTTTAAATTCTTTCCCTTAAGAGTCCTAAGTTAAATTATATACTGTGATGGTTGCCCTCTTGGATTTTTTAATTTCCAACCAACAACAAAGATACCCTTCAACATAGAAGAGGACTGTTCAAGGAATACTCCTATCAAGATTGCTTCCAATATTTCAGAGAAGAAAATGAAAGAATAAAAGCTAACAACAATAGCAATGACAGCCGACAGTAGAGAAAAAAAAATCATATATGACAAAAATAGGTGAATGGATGGCAATAAGTATCATACATGCAATTAATTAATTAATTATTTTTTTTACCTTATCTCGTATAGATTGTCTCATGCCTTCCCTTTCCTCTTCCATTTTGCGATGCTTTTCTTTTCTTTTTTCTTCTGCCTCTCGTCTTGCTTCTTCAATCTCTGGATCTTCACCTCCTCCTTCGTCTTTACTTTCTTCATCTTTTTCTTTGTCTCCTAAAGCACCTGTTTCGCAAAACATACATAATATTGTTAACATCAATTTTTTGTAAACCTCGTTGACATAATTTCACAGGACCTTTGATGTGCGATATAATGAGAAACATGTTAAAATCTTGCTGAGCCCTGTTTTATACACAAAGGAGCATTACACCTTAATACCAGTAAAATAGGCCAAAATATCACATGTTGTTGTTAACCATATGCTTTTATATCCTTGTCATTTATTGGACAATTGAAAAAAAAATAAAAAATGACCTGGCAGGAAAATTATTAAAGATATTAATGATGAAATCAGAAGCCATAAATCGTAGAACAGAAAATACAATGACCAAAAAAAAAAGGACAAAAAGAAATACAACGATCTACAAAACACTACACAGAAAACTAAAGATCGAGCAACACGAACCCCACTACAACAGTAATGGTTGATAATATAACCAACATCAACAACACAAACTACTCCTATGGCAAAATTAAACCTCAAACTTCTTTACGTTCTTTGTTCCGTGTGGTGATGTTCGCTATGATTTTCGCATAAAAAGGATGTTCATTTGGTCTTTCCTCCCAGTTGTTTGTAGGAGGGCTAATGTCTTATTTATGTTATTTATGTTTGTTTGCATATAGTGGTGTTAAATACGTCTTGACTATATGAGGAACATTGCGGGTGTGTTATAAGAGGTAGGAACTGCTTACCTTTTGCAAGCAGTCCAATGTTAGTGGGATGTGTGTTGCTCGTCTTGTTAGTTTTCTGTGTTGTGTTTTTTTGCTTTGTTTGTCTTCGTCTTGTGTCTTGTGTACCCAATGTTGCCATTATCTCTGGATTGTTCATTCTTGATTGTCCCTGTGTCTTGTGTACCCAATGTTGCCATTATCTCTGGATTGTTCATTCTTGATTGTCCCTGTGTCTTGTGTACCCAATGTTGCCATTATCTCTGGATTGTTCATTCTTGATTGTCCCTGTGTCTTGTGTACCCAATGTTGCCATTATCTCTGGATTGTTCATTCTTGATTGTCCCTGTGTCTTGTGTACCCAATGTTGCCATTATCTCTGGATTGTTCATTCTTGATTGCCCCTGTGTCTTGTGTACCCAATGTTGCCATTATCTCTGGATTGTTCATTCTTGATTGCCCCTGTGTCTTGTGTACACAATGTTGCCATTATCTCTGGATTGTTCATTCTTGATTGCCCCTGTGTCTTGTGTACACAATGTTGCCATTATCTCTGGATTGTTCATTCTTGATTGCCCCTGTGTCTTGTGTACACAATGTTGCCATTATCTCTGGATTGTTCATTCTTGATTGCCCCTGTGTCTTGTGTACACAATGTTGCCATTATCTCTGGATTGTTCATTCTTGATTGCCCCTGTGTCTTGTGTACACAATGTTGCCATTATCTCTGGATTGTTCATTCTTGATTGCCCCTGTGTCTTGTGTACCCAATGTTGCCATCATCTCTGGATTGTTCATTCTTGATTGCCCCTGTGTCTTGTGTACCCAATGTTGCCATTATCTCTGGATTGTTCATTCTTGATTGCCCCTGTGTCTTGTGTACCCAATGTTGCCATTATCTCTGGATTGTTCATTCTTGATTGTCCCTGTGTCTTGTGTACACAATGTTGCCATTATCTCTGGATTGTTCATTCTTGATTGCCCCTGTGTCTTGTGTACCCAATGTTGCCATTATCTCTGGATTGTTCATTCTTGATTGTCCCTGTGTCTTGTGTACCCAATGTTGCCATTATCTCTGGATTGTTCATTCTTGATTGTCCCTGTGTCTTGTGTACACAATGTTGCCATTATCTCTGGATTGTTCATTCTTGATTGCCCCTGTGTCTTGTGTACACAATGTTGCCATTATCTCTGGATTGTTCATTCTTGATTTCCCCTGTGTCTTGTGTACCCAATGTTGCCATTATCTCTGGATTGTTCATTCTTGATTGCCCCTGTGTCTTGTGTACACAATGTTGCCATTATCTCTGGATTGTTCATTCTTGATTGCCCCTGTGTCTTGTGTACCCAATGTTGCCATTATCTCTGGATTGTTCATTCTTGATTGTCCCTGTGTCTTGTGTACACAATGTTGCCATTATCTCTGGATTGTTCATTCTTGATTGCCCCTGTGTCTTGTGTACCCAATGTTGCCATCATCTCTGAATTGTTCATTCTTGATTGTCCCTGTGTCTTGTGTACACAATGTTGCCATTATCTCTGGATTGTTCATTCTTGATTGCCCCTGTGTCTTGTGTACCCAATGTTGCCATTATCTCTGGATTGTTCATTCTTGATTGTCCCTGTGTCTTGTGTACACAATGTTGCCATTATCTCTGGATTGTTCATTCTTGATTGCCCCTGTGTCTTGTGTACCCAATGTTGCCATCATCTCTGGATTGTTCATTCTTGATTGTCCCTGTGTCTTGTGTACCCAATGTTGCCATTATCTCTGGATTGTTCATTCTTGATTGTCCCTGTGTCTTGTGTACACAATGTTGCCATTATCTCTGGATTGTTCATTCTTGATTGTCCCTGTGTCTTGTGTACACAATGTTGCCATTATCTCTGGATTGTTCATTCTTGATTGCCCCTGTGTCTTGTGTACCCAATGTTGCCATTATCTCTGGATTGTTCATTCTTGATTGTCCCTGTGTCTTGTGTACACAATGTTGCCATTATCTCTGGATTGTTCATTCTTGATTGCCCCTGTGTCTTGTGTACCCAATGTTGCCATCATCTCTGGATTGTTCATTCTTGATTGTCCCTGTGTCTTGTGTACCCAATGTTGCCATTATCTCTGGATTGTTCATTCTTGATTGTCCCTGTGTCTTGTGTACACAATGTTGCCATTATCTCTGGATTGTTCATTCTTGATTGTCCCTGTGTCTTGTGTACACAATGTTGCCATTATCTCTGGATTGTTCATTCTTGATTGCCCCTGTGTCTTGTGTACCCAATGTTGCCATTATCTCTGGATTGTTCATTCTTGATTGTCCCTGTGTCTTGTGTACACAATGTTGCCATTATCTCTGGATTGTTCATTCTTGATTGCCCCTGTGTCTTGTGTACCCAATGTTGCCATTATCTCTGGATTGTTCATTCTTGATTGTCCCTGTGTCTTGTGTACACAATGTTGCCATTATCTCTGGATTGTTCATTCTTGATTGTCCCTGTGTCTTGTGTACACAATGTTGCCATTATCTCTGGATTGTTCATTATTGATTGTCCCTGTGTCTTGTGTACACAATGTTGCCATTATCTCTGGATTGTTCATTCTTGATTGCCCCTGTGTCTTGTGTACCCAATGTTGCCATTATCTCTGGATTGTTCATTCTTGATTGCCCCTGTGTCTTGTGTACCCAATGTTGCCATTATCTCTGGATTGTTCAGTCTTGATTGCCCCTGTGTCTTGTGTACCCAATGTTGCCATCATCTCTGGATTGTTCATTCTTGATTTCCCCTGTGTCTTGTGTACCCAATGTTGCCATCATCTCTGGATTGTTCATTCTTGATTGCCCCTGTGTCTTGTGTACCCAATGTTGCCATTATCTCTGGATTGTTCATTCTTGATTGCCCCTGTGTCTTGTGTACCCAATGTTGCCATCATCTCTGGATTGTTCATTCTTGATTGCCCCTGTGTCTTGTGTACCCAATGTTGCCATTATCTCTGGATTGTTCATTCTTGATTTCCCCTGTGTCTTGTGTACCCAATGTTGCCATCATCTCTGGATTGTTCATTCTTGATTGCCCCTGTGTCTTGTGTACCCAATGTTGCCATTATCTCTGGATTGTTCATTCTTGATTGTCCCTGTGTCTTGTGTACCCAATGTTGCCATTATCTCTGGATTGTTCATTCTTGATTGCCCCTGTGTCTTGTGTACCCAATGTTGCCATCATCTCTGGATTGTTCATTCTTGATTTCCCCTGTGTCTTGTGTACCCAATGTTGCCATCATCTCTGGATTGTTCATTCTTGATTGCCCCTGTGTCTTGTGTACCCAATGTTGCCATTATCTCTGGATTGTTCATTCTTGATTGTCCCTGTGTCTTGTGTACCCAATGTTGCCATTATCTCTGGATTGTTCATTCTTGATTGTCCCTGTGTCTTGTGTACACAATGTTGCCATTATCTCTGGATTGTTCATTCTTGATTGTCCCTGTGTCTTGTGTACACAATGTTGCCATTATCTCTGGATTGTTCATTATTGATTGTCCCTGTGTCTTGTGTACACAATGTTGCCATTATCTCTGGATTGTTCATTCTTGATTGCCCATGTGTCTTGTGTACCCAATGTTGCCATTATCTCTGGATTGTTCATTCTTGATTGCCCCTGTGTCTTGTGTACCCAATGTTGCCATTATCTCTGGATTGTTCATTCTTGATTGCCCCTGTGTCTTGTGTACCCAATGTTGCCATCATCTCTGGATTGTTCATTCTTGATTTCCCCTGTGTCTTGTGTACCCAATGTTGCCATCATCTCTGGATTGTTCATTCTTGATTGCCCCTGTGTCTTGTGTACCCAATGTTGCCATTATCTCTGGATTGTTCATTCTTGATTGCCCCTGTGTCTTGTGTACCCAATGTTGCCATCATCTCTGGATTGTTCATTCTTGATTGCCCCTGTGTCTTGTGTACCCAATGTTGCCATTATCTCTGGATTGTTCATTCTTGATTTCCCCTGTGTCTTGTGTACCCAATGTTGCCATCATCTCTGGATTGTTCATTCTTGATTGCCCCTGTGTCTTGTGTACCCAATGTTGCCATTATCTCTGGATTGTTCATTCTTGATTGTCCCTGTGTCTTGTGTACCCAATGTTGCCATTATCTCTGGATTGTTCATTCTTGATTGCCCCTGTGTCTTGTGTACCCAATGTTGCCATCATCTCTGGATTGTTCATTCTTGATTTCCCCTGTGTCTTGTGTACCCAATGTTGCCATCATCTCTGGATTGTTCATTCTTGATTGCCCCTGTGTCTTGTGTACCCAATGTTGCCATTATCTCTGGATTGTTCATTCTTGATTGTCCCTGTGTCTTGTGTACCCAATGTTGCCATTATCTCTGGATTGTTCATTCTTGATTACCCTGTGTCTTGTGTACCCAATGTTGCCATCATCTCTGGATTGTTCATTCTTGATTGCCCCTGTGTCTTGTGTACCCAATGTTGCCATTATCTCTGGATTGTTCATTCTTGATTTCCCCTGTGTCTTGTGTACCCAATGTTGCCATCATCTCTGGATTGTTCATTCTTGATTGCCCCTGTGTCTTGTGTACCCAATGTTGCCATTATCTCTGGATTGTTCATTCTTGATTGTCCCTGTGTCTTGTGTACCCAATGTTGCCATCATCTCTGGATTGTTCATTCTTGATTGTCCCTGTGTCTTGTGTACCCAATGTTGTCATCATCTCTGAATTGTTCATTCTTGATTGTCCCTGTGTCTTGTGTACCCAATGTTGCCATTATCTCTGGATTGTTCATTCTTGATTGCCCCTGTGTCTTGTGTACCCAATGTTGCCATTATCTCTGGATTGTTCATTCTTGATTTCCCCTGTGTCTTGTGTACCCAATGTTGCCATCATCTCTGGATTGTTCATTCTTGATTGCCCCTGTGTCTTGTGTACCCAATGTTGCCATTATCTCTGGATTGTTCATTCTTGATTGTCCCTGTGTCTTGTGTACCCAATGTTGCCATTATCTCTGGATTGTTCATTCTTGATTGCCCCTGTGTCTTGTGTACCCAATGTTGCCATCATCTCTGGATTGTTCATTCTTGATTTCCCCTGTGTCTTGTGTACCCAATGTTGCCATCATCTCTGGATTGTTCATTCTTGATTGCCCCTGTGTCTTGTGTACCCAATGTTGCCATTATCTCTGGATTGTTCATTCTTGATTGTCCCTGTGTCTTGTGTACCCAATGTTGCCATTATCTCTGGATTGTTCATTCTTGATTACCCCTGTGTCTTGTGTACCCAATGTTGCCATCATCTCTGGATTGTTCATTCTTGATTGCCCCTGTGTCTTGTGTACCCAATGTTGCCATTATCTCTGGATTGTTCATTCTTGATTTCCCCTGTGTCTTGTGTACCCAATGTTGCCATCATCTCTGGATTGTTCATTCTTGATTGCCCCTGTGTCTTGTGTACCCAATGTTGCCATTATCTCTGGATTGTTCATTCTTGATTGTCCCTGTGTCTTGTGTACCCAATGTTGCCATCATCTCTGGATTGTTCATTCTTGATTGTCCCTGTGTCTTGTGTACCCAATGTTGCCATTATCTCTGGATTGTTCATTCTTGATTGTCCCTGTGTCTTGTGTACCCAATGTTGCCATTATCTCTGGATTGTTCATTCTTGATTTCCCCTGTGTCTTGTGTACCCAATGTTGCCATCATCTCTGGATTGTTCATTCTTGATTGCCCCTGTGTCTTGTGTACCCAATGTTGCCATTATCTCTGGATTGTTCATTCTTGATTGTCCCTGTGTCTTGTGTACCCAATGTTGCCATCATCTCTGGATTGTTCATTCTTGATTTCCCCTGTGTCTTGTGTACCCAATGTTGCCATCATCTCTGGATTGTTCATTCTTGATTTCCCCTGTGTCTTGTGTACCCAATGTTGCCATTATCTCTGGATTGTTCATTCTTGATTGTCCCTGTGTCTTGTGTACCCAATGTTGCCATTATCTCTGGATTGTTCATTCTTGATTTCCCCTGTGTCTTGTGTACCCAATGTTGCCATTATCTCTGGATTGTTCATTCTTGATTGTCCCTGTGTCTTGTGTACCCAATGTTGCCATCATCTCTGGATTGTTCATTCTTGATTGTCCCTGTGTCTTGTGTACCCAATGTTGCCATTATCTCTGGATTGTTCATTCTTGATTGTCCCTGTGTCTTGTGTACCCAATGTTGCCATTATCTCTGGATTGTTCATTCTTGATTGCCCCTGTGTCTTGTGTACCCAATGTTGCCATTATCTCTGGATTGTTCATTCTTGATTGTCCCTGTGTCTTGTGTACCCAATGTTGCCATCATCTCTGGATTGTTCATTCTTGATTACCCCATTGGTTTTCTCTAACGTTAATTTCCAAACACAAATATGCAATCAATCCGATAAATATCACTATACTGTGTTGTGATTATAGGTTTTCTAAAAATCAACCAAGATAGTTTTACCAAAGTATGCTCTGGTTAGTCTCACTGACAACCCACCTTATACCAAAATATCTTCTTAAGTCTCTGCCAGTTTATATAATATGGAAACCATGTTTTAACACCTTGATTACATCCAAATATTTTACTGTCCTTTAGCATGTTGTGCAAGAGCTTTTTACCTCTTTGATTAAATTGTATAGAATGTTATATTTGATGTTGATTAATCCAGGATGAAACAAGATATACGTTCAAAGTTGAACAATGATTTGAAAACTGTTTTAAATTATATTGACGTTTTAAAGGTTGGTTTTTTAAAATTTTTGTAGAAAATCTTAATTAATTATTGATATATTTTGTAAAATAAAAGTTGAAGATGTAATTAATTACATGAAAATGTCATTTCAGTTGAAAAAATGGTAAACATGCAATTAAAACAGAAAGTTAATCTATTTGATAATTTTTTTTATTATGATGTGTATTCATCATGAAATCTTTTGATGTAGAGTTATCTCCCTTTTCAATTATTCTCACAATTTGTTCACCCAAAACATCTTCAACTTTTTTAACATTTATAACATTTCAGTACTTGGTTTTTCCACATTTTAAAGAGAACAAAGAATATTAAGGAAATATAAAATGTAAAAATAATAGTACTTTTTACATTGCAATCCACTTATATATCTTTATATTTCTTGTTCATGGCAAGGTGTACTTGATACAAAATTATGTGATAAAATTTGTCAGTGACTTCTGACAGGTCGATGGTTTTCTCCAGCTACTCCGGTTTCATCCACCAATAAAACTGAATGCCACGATATAACTGAAGTACTGTTAGTGACGTTAAGCACCATAAACCAACCATATTTACCAACTGGCAAACTTGATATAGGAATACAACTGCAGTTTAGTAAAAAAAATTTAGCTGAAATCTAATCTTGGTGGTAAGAAGTTCTTGCACAAGGAAAGTAATAATCTATATCAGTCTACCTTATACCCCTTTGTCCAGCCTATATATAAACTAATGGCAAGATTTTAGAACAGTAAATAAGATAAATAAATCTAGAATTAATGCTTTATTTTTCCTTTATTAAGAGCTTGGTTTAAATATATTCACAGGAGTATTGCTATATTTTATATATTAAATAATGAATCCTGCATGAACGGAACATTGAATAAACAAGAGTCCTGTCTAAACTGAACATTAAATAAACAAGAATCCTGTATAAGCCAAACCTTAAATAAACAAGCATCCTGTCTAAGTCAAACCTTAAATAAACAAGAATCCTGTCTAAACTGAACCATAAATAAACAAGAATCCTGTATAAGCCAAACCTTAAATAAACAAGCATCCTGTCTAAGTCAAACCTTAAATAAACAAGAATCCTCTCTAAACTGAACCTTAAATAAACAAGAATCCTGTCTAAACTGAACCTTAAATAAACAAGAATCCTGTATAAGCCAAACCTTAAATAAACAAGCATCCTGTCTAAACTGAACCATAAATAAACAAGAATCCTGTCTAAACTGAACCTTAAATAAACAAGAATCCTGTCTAAACTGAACCTTAAATAAACAAGAATCCTGTATAAGCCAAACCTTAAATAAACAAGCATCCTGTCTAAACTGAACCATAAATAAACAAGAATCCTGTCTAAACTGAACCTTAAATAAACAAGAATCCTGTCTAAACTGAACCTTAAATAAACAAGAATCCTGTATAAGCCAAACCTTAAATAAACAAGCATCCTGTCTAAACTGAACCATAAATAAACAAGAATCCTGTCTAAACTGAACCTTAAATAAAGAAGAATCCTGTCTAAATTGAACCTTAAATAAACAAGAATCCTGTCTAAACTGAATCTTAAATAAACAAGACTCCTGTCTAAACTGAACCTTAAATAAACAAGAATCCTGTCTAAACTGAACATTAAATAAACAAGAATCCTGTCTAAACCGAACCTTAATAAACAAGAATCCTGTATAAGCCAAACCTTAAATAAACAAGCATCCTGTCTAAGCCAAACCTTAAATAAACAAGAATCCTGTCTAAACTGAACCATAAATAAACAAGAATCCTTTCTAAACTGAACCTTAAATAAACAAGAATCCTGTCTAAACTGAACCTTAAATAAACAAGAATCCTCTCTAAACTGAACCTTAAATAAACAAGAATCCTGTCTAAACTGAACCTTAAATAAACAAGAATCCTGTCTAAACTGAACCTTAAATAAACAAGAATCCTGTCTAAACTGAACCTTAAATAAACAAGACTCCTGTCTAAACTGAACCTTAAATAAACAAGAATCCTGTCTAAACTGAACCTTAAATAAACAAGAATCCTGTATAAGCCAAACCTTAAATAAACAAGCATCCTGTCTAAACTGAACCATAAATAAACAAGAATCCTGTCTAAACTGAACCTTAAATAAACAAGAATCCTGTCTAAACTGAACCTTAAATAAACAAGAATCCTGTATAAGCCAAACCTTAAATAAACAAGCATCCTGTCTAAACTGAACCATACATAAACAAGAATCCTGTCTAAACTGAACCTTAAATAAACAAGAATCCTGTCTAAACTGAACCTTAAATAAACAAGAATCCTGTATAAGCCAAACCTTAAATAAACAAGCATCCTGTCTAAACTGAACCATAAATAAACAAGAATCCTGTCTAAACTGAACCTTAAATAAAGAAGAATCCTGTCTAAATTGAACCTTAAATAAACAAGAATCCTGTCTAAACTGAATCTTAAATAAACAAGACTCCTGTCTAAACTGAACCTTAAATAAACAAGAATCCTGTCTAAACTGAACATTAAATAAACAAGAATCCTGTCTAAACCAAACCTTAATAAACAAGAATCCTGTATAAGCCAAACCTTAAATAAACAAGCATCCTGTCTAAGCCAAACCTTAAATAAACAAGAATCCTGTCTAAACTGAACCATAAATAAACAAGAATCCTGTCTAAACTGAACCTTAAATAAACAAGAATCCTGTCTAAACTGAACCTTAAATAAACAAGAATCCTCTCTAAACTGAACCTTAAATAAACAAGAATCCTGTCTAAACTGAACCTTAAATAAACAAGAATCCTGTCTAAACTGAACCTTAAATAAACAAGAATCCTCTCTAAACTGAACCTTAAATAAACAAGCATCCTGTCTAAACTGAACCATAAATAAACAAGAATCCTGTCTAAACTGAACCTTAAATAAACAAGAATCCTGTCTAAACTGAACCTTAAATAAACAAGAATCCTGTATAAGCCAAACCTTAAATAAACAAGCATCCTGTCTAAACTGAACCATAAATAAACAAGAATCCTGTCTAAACTGAACCTTAAATAAAGAAGAATCCTGTCTAAATTGAACCTTAAATAAACAAGAATCCTGTCTAAACTGAATCTTAAATAAACAAGACTCCTGTCTAAACTGAACCTTAAATAAACAAGAATCCTGTCTAAACTGAACATTAAATAAACAAGAATCCTGTCTAAACCGAACCTTAATAAACAAGAATCCTGTATAAGCCAAACCTTAAATAAACAAGCATCCTGTCTAAGCCAAACCTTAAATAAACAAGAATCCTGTCTAAACTGAACCATAAATAAACAAGAATCCTGTCTAAACTGAACCTTAAATAAACAAGAATCCTGTCTAAACTGAACCTTAAATAAACAAGAATCCTCTCTAAACTGAACCTTAAATAAACAAGAATCCTGTCTAAACTGAACCTTAAATAAACAAGAATCCTGTCTAAACTGAACCTTAAATAAACAAGAATCCTGTCTAAACTGAACCTTAAATAAACAAGACTCCTGTCTAAACTGAACCTTAAATAAACAAGAATCCTGTCTAAACTGAACCTTAAATAAACAAGAATCCTGTATAAGCCAAACCTTAAATAAACAAGCATCCTGTCTAAACTGAACCATAAATAAACAAGAATCCTGTCTAAACTGAACCTTAAATAAACAAGAATCCTGTCTAAACTGAACCTTAAATAAACAAGAATCCTGTATAAGCCAAACCTTAAATAAACAAGCATCCTGTCTAAACTGAACCATAAATAAACAAGAATCCTGTCTAAACTGAACCTTAAATAAACAAGAATCCTGTCTAAACTGAACCTTAAATAAACAAGAATCCTGTATAAGCCAAACCTTAAATAAACAAGCATCCTGTCTAAACTGAACCATAAATAAACAAGAATCCTGTCTAAACTGAACCTTAAATAAAGAAGAATCCTGTCTAAATTGAACCTTAAATAAACAAGAATCCTGTCTAAACTGAATCTTAAATAAACAAGACTCCTGTCTAAACTGAACCTTAAATAAACAAGAATCCTGTCTAAACTGAACATTAAATAAACAAGAATCCTGTCTAAACCGAACCTTAATAAACAAGAATCCTGTATAAGCCAAACCTTAAATAAACAAGCATCCTGTCTAAGCCAAACCTTAAATAAACAAGAATCCTGTCTAAACTGAACCATAAATAAACAAGAATCCTGTCTAAACTGAACCTTAAATAAACAAGAATCCTGTCTAAACTGAACCTTAAATAAACAAGAATCCTCTCTAAACTGAACCTTAAATAAACAAGAATCCTGTCTAAACTGAACCTTAAATAAACAAGAATCCTGTCTAAACTGAACCTTAAATAAACAAGAATCCTGTCTAAACTGAACCTTAAATAAACAAGACTCCTGTCTAAACTGAACCTTAAATAAACAAGAATCCTGTCTAAACTGAACCTTAAATAAACAAGACTCCTGTCTAAACTGAAACTAAAACAAGAGCAACGCAAAGCGTGGCGTATTCCCTCGCCTAAAAATTTGACCCAGTGACCTTGAAAATCAATAGGGTTCCAGATTCTGTTAAGGACTAAGTATGTACCAAGTTTGGTCAAAATCCATTGAAGGATGTTGATTCTAGAGTGTTCACAAGGATGTTGCGGAAGGACGTACAGTAGCGTTACTATATCCCTTAGCAACTTCGTTGGCGAGGGGATAATAAACAAGAATCCTGTCTATACTGATATTTAAATAAACAAGAATCCTATCTAAATGAAACTTAAATAAACAAGAATCCTGTCTAAACTGAACCTTAAATAAACAAGAATCCTGTCTAAACTGAACCTTAAATAAACAAGACTCCTGTCTAACTGAAACTAAAATAAACAAGAATCCTGTTTAAAATGAACCTTAAATAAACAAGAATCCTGTTTAAAATGAACATTGAATAAACAAGAATCCTGCCCAAGCCAAACCTTAAATAAACAAGAATCCTGTCTAAACTGAACCTTAAATAAACAAGAACACTGTCTAAACATGGTTTAAAAAATTATTAAAAAAACCCATAAAACCATGTCAAACACTCATTGATATTTGCAGACTATCAAACCAGTAATCTTAATTTTCCCACTGCAGTACAAAATAATTTACTTTTCACCACATCAATCAAGCTAAAACTTCTCTAATTTGTCCAAAATTTGACAGAAATTATTTTTTTCTTACACAAACAGTTAAATGTTAGGTCTCGGTGGAATCATTCAGAAAGTAAAATGTGAGATTCATAGCTGAAAAGTAATGTTTTTGTCAAACCATCACTGAAAACTTGTGAAATAGAAAAAATGATCATTAAATTTTTACGATAAAATCTATACTGTCGCTTCCTTCAAATCACTGGCAGTACTATCAATAATTCCACTAATATTCTTTCCTGAAACTGCTTAAAACTGACACTATACATTTCAATATGAAATTCATATATTTGACAATCAATAGCTGTATTCATAATAAATTATACCTTTAATATCTGAATATGTTTTTGCTATTTAAATCAACAAATGAAGAAAAAAATTATATTTTTTTAACATTATACCAGATTCATAACTACAAACATCTGTGAGCTTACAAGTGGTAGACTCCCCACTTTTTAGATTACAATTCTGAGGAAGATCTGTGTTTAAGAGGGGGAAGGGGGTATGGTGTTAAATGCCACTTTCAACAATATTTCAGCTATATCGTAGCAGTCAGTTTTATTCGTGGAGGAAACCAGAGTACCGGAAGAAAACCACCGACCTGTCACAAGTCACTGACAAACTTTATCACATAATGTTGTATCGAGTACACCTCGCCTGAGTGGGATTTGAACTCACAACATTATTGGTGATAGGCACTGATTATCTAGGTAGTTGTAAATCCAACTATCATACGATCACGGCCTGATTTGTGTAAAGGCAATTAGTACATGTAAATGAAAATAAAAAGTTAATAAGCAGTAATACATGCCAAAATAACCAACATCAACACAAACCAATCATCTAACCAATCTCATTGGTTCTGGTTTGGGACATACACAAAGTAGTGGCAGGGTTAACAAAAAAGTATATAAATGAGTACATGCTAAAGAATGAAGTTATGGGTTATCAGTGTTTAACACCAATGTTGACAATATTTCAGGCAACAAGAGTATCTGAAGAAAACCACAAATCTGCTGCAAGTCACTTACAAATTTTATCACTTTACAACAAAAGAGATCAGATTTCAATTTTTCGCATTGTAAACTTTCCATTTATATGTAGCAACATTCCAGCAATGCCTGCATGTGGTGTATATCTCTCTCACTTGAAACAATATTCCAGGGATTACGGTTAATGTCATGATTTCCTTTACTGCTAACAAAGAAGCTACTGAACCAAGTGTTCCTATTTTTTTTTATAGTAGTTAAGTTGAGGTCAATGACTTTGAAAGTTTTATGGTTACCCCCATCACTTGGCTAACCGTTAAGCAATATTTGTGTCACAAATAATCACATGATATGTTCCATTTGTCATTATCACAATTCTGTCTTTTTATCATTCATGACATTTTACCAGGTTTATAACAAGAGTAAATGATGGGTGCCACTAGTGGAACAGGAGCTGCTTGCTCTTTCGGAGCACCTGAGTTCACCTCTGTTTTTATGGGGTTTGTGTTGTTCAATCTTTTGTTTTCAGTGTCATGTTATGTAGATCATTCTTTTTCCTTTTGCTCTTTTTTATTTTGTTCATTGTATTGTGTGTCCTTCGATAATTTACGATGTCCGATTACCCCTTTGGTATCTTCAAACTTTTCTCATAACATAATGTTATATAGAGCACAACTCAGGAATTGAACCCTGAAACAAATGTTATATCTAGCCAATGTCTAAAATAGTGATTTATCTACATTAATGACTTTTATACAAATATTGATTATTAAATTGTTAAACCATGTTTGCAAAAAAAAAAAAAAAAAATGTTCAAAGATACTGTATAACATTTTATATATATTACAGATTTTAGAAAAGTACATGTATTTGGTGATTATTACGCTATATCATATCCCTGGAGACTCAGCTTAGCAGACAGAAATTCTCCCAGTAGTAATTGTACATACAGTCAAACCTGCACATGCGGCCACCTCTATTAAGCAGCCACCTGTATTAAAAGGTCACCCTTTTCTTGTCCTACCATAGACAATTTCATATGAATTGAACCTATTTTAAGAGGTCACCTGTCTTATAAGAACACTTTTTATTTGACCCAAAGGTGACCTCTAAATACAGGTTTAACTGTATATTAACAGCTTGTTTAACAAGATGAGATGGAGATGCAAATGAAAATCCAGTATACACAAAAAATATAAAGTAACTTAACGGTACTGTTTTCCCCCCCCCCCTTAGGTTTGATCTAAAACAGTCAGCTTGGGGTCTTCAGTGATCAACAATATGCATACCCAAACGTGTGTATGCTTGATGCTGCATTTGAGAGGTAGTTTTTCTCTACCCTATGAATACTGAAACATAAAATCCTTACCATTGCAATATAATTCAGTTATGGGTGTAAAACACCAATTTCAACCTGTATTTTTGTGGTAGGACAGTTCTATTGGTGGAGGAAATGGGAGAAGCCAGAGAAAACAACCAACCCTTCGTAAGTCACAGAATTACTCTTATCACATTGAGTACACCTCACAATGTGTGGGAATCACATAATTTCATATGTAGATGAAGAAAATCCAACTACCATATATAGGATCATGACCAATGATGACCCCACACCATATTATAAATAGTCTAATAAAAGAACATCTTTGGCAGGTATGGTATGGTATGCATTTCCTTTCTTGCAAACATATACTTAATCCTTGTTATTTGATATTGTATTGTAATTCTTCCATAATTCTTCTTTGAAAGTTGTCAAAAAACTTGAAATTTGCTAAAACTTTTTTTTTCAATTAAAAGTTGTAAAGACATGATTAAAAAAAGCATAATTAAGATTGCAGACTTACCTCTTTTTAGAAAACGATAACTCATATTATTTAATGTTCTGTTAAGTCCAAACCTCTCAAAATCAAGGTTTTTTGTTGTTGCAAAAAATAGAAAACTTGATAAAAAAATTACCTTTTAAAAAATATATTGTGGAATAACATCAATTCTAGTCAGGTGATAATTTTTTTTATTACAATTTTCAGTTGCTCTTTAATTTTATTTGAAAATGTCAGGGCTATACTAAGCTGAGTTACTCAAGGTTAAGAACTGACATCACAAGTTAAACTACAGGTTCAGATGTCATTTTTTTGTTATCCATGCACAATTTGGGATTAATAAAGTTAAATGAAACCTTTTATTCATATTACCAAAGGGTCATTAGAAAAAGAAAGTCATGTGGTGATGGCCATCTTGGTTTTCCAATCGACACAAAAAACATACATTTTGTCAAGGACTATCTAAGGATAAACAATAGCAAGTTGTGGTGGCCATCTTAGATTTTCAATTAATATAAAAAACATACAATTTGTTGAGGATTATCTAAGGATAAACAAATTCATGCGGTGGTGGCCATCTTAACCAATCAAAAAAAACAACATATATTTTGTCAAGGACTATCCAAGGACCATTCCAGCAAAGTTGACTTTTTTTTTGTTATTCATAACTATTTTTTTTTATCTCACAAATAAAAAAATAGCAAAGGATGAATGTGTAATAACTTTCCTCGACAATTAAATTTCTTCTGGGCGCCATCCATAAAAAAGATAATTTTAAATATCTTAAAGATCTGACAGTAAAAGTTTGTAAAATTTGGTGCAATGATGTCTATATATATATTCTTTACTGTGACATTTTTTGGTAGAAATTAATCGACAGGATTTTTTTAAATGAGATTTTTAATACAAGGGTGGTATCTCAGGGCATCCCCCCTTTTTTCCAATTTCAACTGCTTTGCACATGATTAATTATCTCCAAACAGAATATTCATATATGCTAGATATTTCATAATTATTCAACAATGACACTCTCAAGTGTATTAAAGCCAAAATATTCCCTTTCAACCAGAAATAAATGTGTATATCTATTAGAAGCTTCAGAAATTAGTATTACCATCTGGCGTCAAGAATACTCCCAAAATTGCTATATTTAGGATATGTTATGGAGAAAACAGCACGATGAAATTTCCTGAAACTTTGGCAAATAATGTATTTAGACATAACTATTCAATGATGCAAATTTAAAAAAAATTGAACAATGGAGCAATTTTGGGGTTACCCAGGCCTACACTCTTAACTCACTGAACACAGAAAAAACCATATCATATGACGGCATGTATTTAATTGAAACCTAGTTACTTCATTAGTTTGGTAACAAAAGAAGTGATGATATTTGTGAGAACCTAAATTATGTTTTAACACATCTGTGTTTCACCTGCTTTTACCCTTGTCAGTGGAAAAAAAATTCTAAAACAAGTAAATGGTTTGTGAACAGGAGGTCAAGGTCAAATGGCATGTGCCAACAGGAGGAATATACTGATTCATCAAATCTGAACAATGTAAGAAAACAAAATGAGAAACACACCTAACCATAACAAGGAGTAAAGCCAGGTGCAGCAATATACGACCGCAGCCAGTGAACAAGGATTCCCTCCTGCACCAGCTCTACTGAAATGATAAGCAAAACTCATCACAAGGTCAAGTCTATTTGAAAACTGGAATATGGAATTTAAACAAAGAAACAGAAAAACGTTAAAATAAAAAATGCTGAGGGGTTGGCCACTTTTGACCCAACGACAAATCTCGGAAATGTTAATAGCTACAGCAAATCTGTTGGCAGACTCCAGACAGCATTTTTTCTGTGGAATAAAACACAGCATACAAATCGGACTTAATATAAAAAGTTACTAGTTTGCACATTGGTCCCATTTGGCTCTCCTAGGAACCATATGAGCTCTGTTTAATGTGTTTAAAAAATACAAACAGGAAACGTCATAAGGAATCTAAAGACAAAACATTATAAAAATTAGACTTAAATTTTCATTTTTATTATGAACGTAGGCCCTATTTCGACCCACCTGATAATATCTTGAAAATGGTAAGAATATTACAAAAACTGTTGGCATTCTATACACATACAAAAGAAAACCCCAGAAAGCACATTTTTGGAACCTATGGGCCTCTTTTTTTAAATAGGCTGGGCTAGAATCCTCCAAAAACAATTCTAATATTTATTCTGCCAATGACTTTTGTGTTAAGATTTCAAAAAAGATTGGTTAACTAGAACAAAAGTTATTACGTTAACGTAATCATTATGTCTACAGATGACTGATGACCACAACAACGAAAATGACGGCAAGACAATGACAATAGACCATAAAATAATACGACCGTAAATTATTTGCGGTCATATAAAAATAAAAAAATGTCAACATTGTCATTGGAAAAGCAATAATATATCTGCCTCCAGTGACATTCTTGGAATAAACTGAAAAACTTGTCGAACGTGACGTGATGTCTTTTAAACAAAATGATGTGCAAATCCATATTTATTAACACATAACTCATAAACAAGCCCAAAATTAGAAACTAACCCTGATCTATTTTTTTTTTACTGTGTATTCACATAATAGGAGCCTTATCACTATGAATAAATGTACGAATCCAAGATAAACCATAAAATATAATGAAAACACATTACATAATGGGTTTGAAAAAAAAAACATGTCACCCTTTTTCCCTTGAAATGAAAAATGCCATAACAAATGGTATTCCATTATACAGATTAATAAAAACAATCTCATAAATAAAGACTAGTAAAACCTTGACATATAGTCAATTTCTCAATGTTGCAATATACAGAAAATCACGCAAACCATTTGATAGTAATCACCCACAAAATGTAGATATTCTCTACACTTTTATGTTGTAGAAATTGGGATGATCAACTAAACCTATTAAACTAAATTGAAATTGGTAGCCAGTTTATACATTGATTGATTATTACGTTATATTTAAAAGGCCAAGCGAACAGTATATCAGCTATATACTTGATTAGAACGAATATGTTTACAAACAATACATTATGTAAGTGAAAGGCTTCAGCAGTAGAGATGTCTATGGATGGCGGCTTGCTTTAACTGCCACAGCAGGAAAAGGGGAGATGATGGTAAAGGAAAGAAAATTTTACCTTCTAATGTTATTTAAAAACCAAGTGAGCAGTATATCAGCTATATTCTTGATAAGAACAAATAAGCTTACAAATACTACATTATGTAAGTAATAGGCTGCAGCAGTAGAGGTATATGGATGGAGGCTTTTAATTGCCACAGAAGGAAAAAGGGGAAAATAGATGATGGATAAGGGTAAGAAAATTTTGCCTTGCCAACAGGGTGCCCCTCTATTTAATCTGTATCTTATGAGGAGCTGCTGCAGCTTGTCTTTTAAGGGAGAAACTATATTTTTTTCTTATTTCATTTCCCCAGGAATTTCAGTTTCGATTCATGAAAGGAAAGCTTAAACAATGATGGTCGACAATTCTACCAATATCAACAAATAAAACATTTGACTACCTCCATCTAAACTCAAACCACAAACAAGATTGCTACACATAGCCATATGTTCTCCGCCGCAATAGAAAGAGGTGTAATGTGAGTATGTTATCCATGTGATATATTAATATCAGTAAAGGTATCCCCTCTACTGTGTTTTCAAAATTAAAGTCTGAATATATCAGCCCTTGAGGAAGACAGAAAAACAATGGCATTTGATAAAAAAGGTTGATTACTTCCTCTTGCAAATGTCAGACCAGAAATAAACTGTTTGAGGTCTTTCACAACAAGATCCAACTATGATACAGTAGGTCGAAAAAAGTGAGTCCCATATTCCACAAAATTTGTCGAATTAAAATGGCAGCATAGCAGGCTCAATTACATATTATGACTAACAATCCTACCATACATGAACACATTGCTTGCTCTTAAAAGACTTTTAAATTATTTGGCCTTCAAATCTTTTCACTATGAGTTTACCTGATGAAGATTATTCCAGAAACGTGTTGTGTGCACTAAATTAGATACAGTCCAACCTATCTTATGTGACCTTCCAAGGGAACAGTGAAATATGGTCACATAATACAGGTGGTTGCTTAATACAGGTTTAATTGATATGAAATGCACTGTGAAGGGAAATAAAATCTAAGGTCACATAATACAAGATGTTGTTTAACAGAAGTGATCACTAAAGCAGGTTTGACTGTATCTAGTTGGTACATCACATACACAAGAACATGTGTACATATGTACCAGTAAAAAAATAACTCACCATTTTGAAATTGGAGCACTTCGAAATTTTACGCACTTTGGTGGCCATCTTAAAAATGGCTGCCAAAATGACCGCCATTTTGAAATCACATTGGTCACGATGGCATTCCTCTAAAAACCCCTAAAATTGGAGCACTTCGAAATTTTACGCATTTTGGTGGCCATCTTAAAAATGGCTGCCAAAATGACCGCCATTTTGAAATCGCAATGGTCACGATCACATTCCTCTAAAAACCCCTAAAATTGGAACACTTCGAAATTTTATGCATTTTGGCGGCCATCTTAAAAATGGCTGCCAAAATGACCGCCATTTTGAAATCACATTGGTCACGATCACATTCCTCTAAAAACCTCTAAATATCAATTTTCTTTGTAATTGGAGCATTGGAGGACTTCGAAATTTTTGATGTGTTTTGGCGACCATATTGAAAATAGCTGCCAAAATGGCCACCATAATGGCTGCAATGGCCGCCATTTTTAAATCGCATTTGTCACTATCACATTCCTCAGGTCAAAAATCTTCTAAATATCAATTTTCGTTGAAATTGTAGCACTTTGAAATTTTGATGTGTTTTGGCAGACATCTTAAAAATGGCCACCATTCTCACAAATTATTTTGCCCAATTTCGAACTTAAGCTGGAGATTCCTAATATAATGCTTGTGTGTAATTTTGAAATCAATACATTTATTTCGAATCATGTCAATTCCGACCACGTTCCGTCTTTTTCTTGTCTTGACGTCTGAACAAATCGGCAGGCGACTTCCGGTGTTTATGCTATTACTGTGACAACGTCAGCATATCATAGTCGTAGATGCAGTAGATTATAAGTAATTATAATATGAAGACGCCAAGGAAACCGCTGAATAAATACTGTGTTCGGTACCCCACTATCTGTCTGATATCAGAAATATATACATTAAGGCAGATCGTTTTCCTTTGATGATGCCGACAGCCACAAATAAAGAAAGAAAACAAATTTATTTTAAAGAAGTATTTGTCTCTTCATTGAAGTCTGTGATACAAATAAAATAATTTAATTGATATCTGTCTTTTACAGAAAATGTTAAGATTTTTTAAAGTTGA
Source organism: Bathymodiolus brooksi (assembly GCA_963680875.1). Lineage (NCBI taxonomy): Eukaryota > Metazoa > Mollusca > Bivalvia > Mytilida > Modiolidae > Bathymodiolus > Bathymodiolus brooksi. The sequence continues at coordinate 51,624,329 of OY804577.1, forward strand.
GGATCGAATGTTAAAACAGCACATATCGATTGGAGTTTTTGTTGTGTACATTGACACCAGAAGTTCAGTGCCAGGAGTTCCATCGAAATCACGTGATCTGGCGGACGAAAATAAAAAAAAATTGACGGAATGGAAATGATTCGAAACAACCATATTGGTCAACAAATAAAAATCTTAGAGCGCTTACAACATATCTCAGACAGATGGACTAACGGAAAAACGGACGGACGCCTGGCATATCAATATCCCCTGCTCCGCTTTGCGGGGGCGGGAGACAAAAAGATCATGATGACATACAGAGTTGGAAATACAGGCAGGGTTATGTTACATGGAAGAACAAACAAAACTTTCAAATGACAACATTTGTCAGATGGTATAACAAAGACACCTTTTAATATACTTTTGACCTTTATGATTCATGAACAAAGAAGTTAATAGCAGATGCTTTAAGCTACAATGTTAAGAGAGCATCTTTTACTAAGGACGACTCAAATGAACTAAAAGACTATAGTCATATCTTAAATCAAAGTGTCTACATCAATATCATTGATACATAAAACAGCATCTTTTAAGTGGAGAAAGGTTACTTCAGAATATTGCAGCATTAATTAACACAGCGTCTAGTTAAAAATTCAATCAGACAAATTTTTAAGACAGGAAAATCAAAATGGACTTATTATGTAGACAGAATCAAATTAAACTAGGAAGAACTGTTTTAGATACCTAAAACTTATGTCTCCCCTTAATGCGGCCATCTGTACAACAATAAGTTACACATTATGAGTTTAATGATACTATTTAAACTAGAGGCTCAAGTGAGCCTGTATCACTCACCTGACATAAATAAGTCCTCTTAAGAATGTCTGCATGCCGAATACATCTAAGTTACTATTCAAATCCCATACTGCCATAGGGTTCTATGTTAAAACTACGTCTGCTCATGGCAGCCATCTTGGATGGAGGTCGTGGTCATTGGACACAATTTTGAAAGTATACTACTCAAGGACCATCCATGCCATGTTTGCTTTAAATTGGCTGACTGGTTTCAGAAGAGAAGACTTTTAAACAATTTTCCCATAGGGTCCTATGTTAAAACTATGTCCGCTGACGGTGGCCATTTTGAACCGAGATCAGGATCACTGAACACAATTTTGGAAGTTGGCTTACTGGTTTCAGAGAATTTTTTTTTTTAAACATTTTTCCCATAAGGTCCTATGTTAAAACTATGTCCGCTGACGGTGGCCATCTTGGATGGAGGTTTGGGTCACTGGATATAATTTTGAAAGTTGACCATTTAAGGACCATTCATGCCATGTTTGCTTTAAATTGACTTACTGGTTTTAAACATTTTTTCCATAGGGTCCAATGTTAAATTAAGTCGAGTCATGGCGGCCATCTTGAATATCCGATCGGCAAACGATTCACAAGTCTAGTACAGGACCACCCAATGATCATTCCTGCAAAGTCACAATTCAATTGGCTTAGTGGTTTCTAACAAGAAGATTTTTAAAATTTCGACCAATCAGAACACATTATGGGCCCTGGCAGCCATGTTGGATTTCCGATCAGCACCAAAAACAAAAATCTTGTATATGACCATCCAATGAACATTTCTGCCAAGTTTGGTTCAAATCTGTTTTGTGGTTTCAGAAAAAAAGATGAAAATGTGAAATTCCCATAGGGTCCAATGTTAAACTAAGTCGAGTCATGGCGGCCATCTTGAATTTCCGATCGGCAAACGATTCACAAGTTAAGTACAGGACCACCCAATGATCATTCCTGCAAAGTCACAATTCAATTGGCTTGGTGGTTTCTGACAAGAAGATTTTTAAAATTTCAGCCAATGAGAACACATTATGGAGCCTGGCAGCCATGTTGGATTTCAAATCAGCACCAAAAACACAAATCTGGTAGAGGACCATCCAATGAACATTTCTGGCAAGTTTGGTTGAAATCGTGTTCAGCGGTTTCAGAGAAGAAGATTTAAATGTGAAAAGCTAATGGACGGACGGACGGACAGACGGACGCTTACCCATGACAAAAACTCACATGGCCTATGGCCAGGTGAGCTAAAAACAATTATTTGACCTTGAGGTCAAAGGTCAAGGTCCCACAAAGGTCATTATGGTATGCGACACACCACCTTATGGTCATGCACCCACATACCAAATATCATTGATCTATTTTGAAAGACAAAAATGTTATGGCCTGGACAAGAAAAAACTATTTAAAAAACAATTATTTGACCTTGAGGTCAAAGGTCAAGGTCACACGAAGGTCATTATGGTACACGACACACTGCCTTATGGTCATGCACCCACATACCAAATATAATTGACCTATCTGGAAAGACAAAAAAGTTATGGTCCGGACAAGCTTCGCTGAGAAGAAGCAGAAGAAGTGGAAGAAGATGAAGAAAAAATCAGACTAAAACAATATGTCTCCCTTCGTTCGAAAGGGAGACATAATTATGACAGCACTGAAGACTTATATGATCCATTGACACAGCAGTTTTACTCAGAAACAAATGTAAACTTGAATCAAAGCAGCACCTCTTACTGTATGCAGTGACAGCATAGTATTAGCATCATTAACATCCAAATTTAACCAAGTGAGTGATTGGTGTTTAATGCCATGAGAAAAAAATTTCAGTTACCTTTGTGGAGATGATAATGTCTGCTTTGTACTAGACCAACCACGCTTAGTTGGATTTTTATTGTGTTAGATCACAAAAAACATCAGTCCACAGGTAGACATGTAGCTTCATTTGGACACATTATACTGACAATGAGCTATCCAGTCATTGTTCTTACTCCTTAATTAATGATGTGTGCTTAGATGTGAAATAGTTAATACTAATTCTAGAGACTTTGGTTGGATATGACCAGGGATTGAACCCACAATATAAACACACCATACTACTCTTTACAAAATCAAGGCTATTTTGAATCATGAAGGTGGTAACCTACCGTATATCAGCACCATCTTTCATCAAGGTTAATGAAAATTTAGAGAACTGTTTCCATGGTGTTTAACTCCACATTCAACAAAATATTTCAGTTATATTATGGCGGTCAGTTTTAACAGTGTACCCGGAGAAAACCACCGACCTGCCGTAAGTCACTGACAAACTTGATCACATAATATTATATCGAGTACTGTACACCTCGCCTGAGCGAGATTCGAACTCACAACATTAGTGATGATGGGCACTGAATGCATAGGTAGTTATAAATCCAACTATCATATGATCCCGACCACGATGGCCCCTCAAATCCAGATTAAAACAGAATGAAGATGAAGATGGTAGAATCCTTGACATAAACAGCATACTTTACTAAGAAAGCACTACACATCCTCTAAACAGACATGACAGCTGTAGACAATGATCAACAACCCAAAAACAATTGATACCCAACGAAAATAAATGAAACACCATAGAAACGGAAATCTTTGAAAAACGGTCATCTGTTCACTATTAAAGGTTTATGGTGCTTAAAGCCACTTTCAACAATATTTCAGTTATTGTGGCAGTCAGTTTTATTCGTGGAGGAAACCGGAATACCCTGAGAAAATCACCGACCTGTTGCAAGTCACTGACAAACATTACCACATAATGTTGTATCGAGTGCACCTCGCCTGAGTGGGATTCGAACTCACAACATTAGTGGTGATAAGCACTGATTGCAGAGGTGGTTATAAATCGAACTACCATACAATCATGACCACAACGGCCCCTCTTAAGTATTAGGTTAAAGGTACTAAGTTGCCAATCTCATTAAAATAATTAGATCTTCAATAGCTCCCACTTTACTGATATGACTTTTGCCATGATTTAGTTGAAATATTGCTGAAAGTGGCATTAAACACCAAAAATCAAATCAATCAATCATACATGTCTTAATTCACAGCAAACATGGACCATTATCAAAATGATAGCAAATCCCTCCACAAGGATAGTTAAGGTATTCTAGTACTGGTATATTGTTATATGTCAATCAAAATGATAGCAAATCTCTCCACAAGGATAGTTAAGGTATTCTAGTACTGGTATATTGTTATATGTCAATCAAAATGATAGCAAATCTCTCCACAAGGATAGTTAAGGTATTCTAGTACTGGTATATTGTTATATGTCAATCAAAATGATAGCAAATCTCTCCACAAGGATAGTTAAGGTATTCTAGTACTGGTATATTGTTATATGTCAATCAAAATGATAGCAAATCTCTCCACAAGGATAGTTAAGGTATTCTAGTACTGGTATATTGTTATATGTCAATCAAAATGATAGCAAATCTCTCCACAAGGATAGTTAAGGTATTCTAGTACTGGTATATTGTTATATGTCAATCAAAATGATAGCAAATCCCTCCACAAGGATAGTTAAGGTATTCTAGTACTGGTATATTGTTGTCAAAGTACTATTAATACTAGTAGTATAGGTTTATAGAGCTTAACGCAACTTTCAACAATATTTCAGTTATATCGTGGCGGCTTGTAGTATAAATATTGGGGTTTCTACATTCTACTAAGACACAATATCGCCTTAAAATTATCGTAATCTGATAATTAAGTATTTTCAAATCATCTTGTTCAACTTTCTCAGCCATCTACCATTCTCTTAAATAAATTTGATTATATGTAAAAAGGGAGGTAATCTTGTCCAAGCTTTCATTTTTAAAATGATTTGTAGTAGGGATCATGCCATGAACATAAATAAGTATGAAGTAATAAAAGCATAGGTATCTAATAAGTATGAAATATGATTGATATAACTTACCAAATGTCTATTTTTGTCTCATCAATGAATAAAAGCAGCATTTTTGGAGTAAAGCAACATTTTTTGAAAATTAGGAAATATACATAATATGCAAATTATAAAATTTTCAGAATATGGCAATATTTGACTTAATTGAAATTCAACATGTTTTTTTTTTCTTTTTTGGTATATGTGAAACATTTTACCTACATTATTTACATTTCAAAACAACATTATCATACATATAAAAAAAAATATCATCAGGATGTCCAGAAACTAGTTTAATGTTAAAATTGGAAAGATTGTTAACTATTTGCATGTCTACATTCTTCTTTATAAATAATTAAACTTTTTCAAAGCTAAAACATTCAGTGTTAAAAAATATATTTATTTTTTAATCCTAAATATCTACTTTCAAGGTCCTAATCTAATTTACAGTATATATGTTAAAGCAGACTAAAAAAACAACAAACAAACAAGCAAAATGCAATGTGATAAATATTTATTAAAATAAAAAAAATCTTACACAAGCTGCCATCAATGTTTGTTTCTATCTAACCTTTAAGTTTAGCTTATGACCTTGAACTTAAGAATATGGGATGTTTAATCATTTAATTTCTTTTGTAAATTGTTATTCATAGCAGTTATAAGAAGATTGACTTTTAATAATCATATCACATATATTTTGACCCTTCACCTCAAAAGTAATTACAGTAAAATAAATCCAATCTTGACATTGTAGTAGATAATATCATATGAGACTTTTTCTACAGTAAAATAGAGGATCTCTAACAAGTATTCAAAAAAGGAAGGGACATTTCTACATGGTCTAGCTAATTTCTGAAAATCAAAATTATAGTGAATTAAAACCAATAAGTGTGCTATAATACCATGCAAAATCCTATTAGTGTCAACTGCATAAAAGTGCACACAGAAAATTCTCTTTTTCTTTACAATTTTTCTTCTTCAATGCATCTAATCTAGTTCTGATTTCTTTCCTTTGCCTTCTAACCTTATTACTGGTAGTTATTTTTCAAGAAGTAAAAACCTTTATTCAATAAGTCAAATCCAAATGGTTAATTAATGTCCTTTTTGATTTCTGTATTTAAAAATCATACAGTTTTTATTACCTAACCTTCAATTAAAAAAAAAGAAGACCAAACTGGCATGGATTCAGATGGCAATAAACAGCAAGAGATCAGCTGCCACACATCCCCAGACCTCTAACCTGCCAAATACATCCCCTAACACAAAATTTGTACCATAAGATTGGATGTTTGGAGTGAAATTTAAGAGTCTGAATACAAATTGTTCATAGAGGTAAATGTACAATAACAATAACTGGATAGATCATTGTCCTATAATTAAATACCACAAAACATTTTCTTTTGTACACAACTCATGAAATAAATGAACAGTTTTTTATTGAAATGCATTAGAACAGGAACAGTGCCTTTTAAGATTTCTGTGAATAATCAACAAGCAAATTCTGATGTAAAATCATGTATTTCTGGGTCAAAAGTAACAGAATTAATATTATTGGTGCTTAATGCCATGTTCTGCAATATTTCAGTTACATAGTATCAGTCAGTCTTATTGGTGGAGGAAAGCCGAGTAGTCAAAAAAACCCAAACAACAAATATGATTTGTTACTGGTCACTGCTAAGGTTGTATAGAATACATCTTGCTACAGACAGGAATCAAACTCATAACTGGTGATAGCTGTCTTTACGTTCTGAGTTCGGCGTTGTGATGTCTGTTACGATTTCCGCATAAAAACGATGCTTGATTCGTCTTTACCTCCAGTTGTTTGTCGGAGGGTTCATGTCTTATTTACGTTATTTGTGTTTGCTTGCACATAGTGGTGTCCAACACATATTGTGTTGTGTTTTTGTTTGTCTTGTGCACCCTATGTTGTCAGTTTCTCTAGATTGTCCATTTTTGATTGCCCCTTCTGCATTCTCTAATGCTTATTAATTGCATTGGTAAGTTTTTGACTGGCAGAACTTGAATACTGAATTGCGATTTTTAAATTCCTAAATGAATTTCTCGTTTCTGATTGGCTAAAATTAGCAGAACGTTTTAATTTTTGTTGTCGATTCACAGAATAATTAATTGAAGCTGCTCAAGAATCAATTACCCGATCGCAAATTAATTTTTGATTTAAACTTTAAAAAATTCTGATTCCGATCGGAAAATGGGTTTTCATATTTCGTGACATTTTTGTGACTTGCATGTCAAAAGTAAATTCAACTACCATATGATTGTAGCTATAATTGGCATTTCTAACATGATAAAACTTGATACAGAAGAATTACATAACAGCTAAAGATAGAGTTTGAAACCTAATGAATATTTATCATTATGAATTTTGTTTTTTGGTTCACTAATTACTTTAAGCTATTGATTTCTGTAATTATTTATATATACACTTGTAATGTCTCCCTTGAGTCCTATAGACTCCATGAAAATTAATAGAAAACCAATTTAACCAAGAAGAATCATTTAATGTAAAAGTTGTGTGATTTAACTGTCATTCTAAAGATATGTCCTTTTTTGATAAAAAATCAGTGTTTTAAAGTCAACTTCCTTCAGCTAATAATTTATATTTAAGGCACTTTCTTGAGAACCATGATTCTTAATTATTGAAGTGATTACAAAGTTTTAAATCATTTCATATATTTTATGGAAAGGACCAGAGAAAGATTGCATAAATTGTTTACAATTCTATTGAAGAAATATTTAATTTTTAAAGACATATTTTGTCAGTTGAAAAGCTCATTGACAGTTTATGTTATTTTGTTTTTATGTTTTACTGACTTGACATAAAGCTTATTTAGGATTTTCATCTTTTTAGTTTTCTGTGTTGTACTTTCTTTATTTATTTTGTCTTTGTCCTGTGTCGTGTGTGCCAAATGTTGCCAGTGCTTCTGGATTGCCCTTTCATTTTTATCTAACCTTTTTCCCACTTAAAATGTGTTAAATTCTACATTTAAAATGTCCCTCTTTACCTTGGAAACCATAAGAACTAGGTAAAGTCTCTTTTAACAAATGCATTGAGGGAACTTCACAGGAAATGAAAGACTATCAAAATCTGGCTTTCAATAAAAATTCAAAATTTTGGGTGTTGGCCCATTTAGACCCCTTTATACCTTGAAAGGGGTAATAGCCATACAAAAAGTATAGAGATTATCATAAGTGAAATACAGAAAAAAATCATTAAAATCTCCACATACAAGAAACAGTAAATATCTTATTCAGCACCTTGGGGATTCTGGTTACATATATCAGTTCTTTGTAAAGAGTCATCAAATGAACATTCCCAAGTTTGATTTAAATTGGCTAAGCAGTTTTGGAGCAAAAGATCAAAATGTGAAAACTTTACAAACAATGCTGAAATAGTAATGACGATACCTCAAATGACCCTTTGGGTCCAATAAGCTAAAAAGTACTTCCAATAAGAGTATCTAATTGTGTTTTTTTTATATCCCTGAAATAAGAAATCAGTAAATACTTGAAATCATTGGACAACAACAATGTATAGAGATGCTTCCAAGATTTTTGTTCAATTGTTATTTATTCATATTTTTTTCTGCAGCAGGACATGAACATGCTAATGAAAATAATAATACATAGAATATTGTTCAAACTCACCGCCGCCTGTTGCCGCTGTGAAATTTTAATTGATAATATTTTTTTTTAAATAAATTGTCATGAATGGACCTCAAATGCCTGGTAGCATCTCTGAAGAACATCTAGAGGAAAGGCAAGAAGCAAATAAAAAAAATGTTCTTTGCTGAAATTTCTCTTTAAAAAAAACTCCCTCATGTAAAATGTTTGTTTTTTCCATAATATTATGGATCTGCAGAAATTGTAATTACAAATATTTATGTATGGCATAAATCTAAGTCCAGTAATTGTGGTTATTATATAGAACTTAAATTGTTACCTCAGACAAGACAAGCATCTGACTTTAATAGCACTCTCCATAAATAACCAAAAAAATACATTAGGTTAGGCACTAAAAATTAAGGTCAGGAGGGTAAGCAGAAACACATGTTGTTGCTTTTTACTTTGACCATGTTTACACTTGCTTCTATCGGAATCGATCTAAAAGAGATCGATTTGCGTTTACATTTGAAAGTGCAAGATCGATCTCGATCGATCTTTTTGAAAATGGTACGTTTACACTGCAATAAATACTGAACCGATCTGACTTAAATACCTGTGTAACTGTAAACATATTGTTATAAAAACAGATATCAGCGTGTGCATTTCCCGCATTTTCATACACGCTTTGTAAACATGGGTGAGATAATCGAGTATTTGGAATTACGTGTGCAATTACTGATTGCTTTTTAATATATATGTCACAAGTAATAAAATGTGCAAATTCTCGGAGAATAAAGTTGGAGAAAGAAAGATTAGTATGTCTGAAACGGAGAAATATACAACAAAGATGTCGAATTAACCGATTTAAGAAACTGATGCTTAGACGCCAGAAATTATTCTTCTGTATCCTGATGAATCTGACCTCACATTCTGTAAACAGGGAAATCTGGGTAACGCCTCGTGGAACTGACATTTATAATGATATTCTAAACTGGGCACCACATGACTGGTATGTAAATATTCGTATGTCCCAGCAAACATTCAACCATATTTGTGATCAGTCGAGATCTAAAATTCAGAAACGGACCACAAATCTAAGATCCCATTCCTGTAGGCCAACGTATTATGGTAATATTATGGCGTTTAGCTACTAATATAGAATTCAGAACACTAGGTCATCTTTTTGGAATCAACTGTGGGACAACCTGTGTTGTTTTTCATGAAACTATCAAAGCTATAAATACTGTACTTTTACCAAAGTATTTGAAGTTTCCAACGGGACAGTGTCTTAGAAATGTTGTAGATGGGTTTCATACACGCTGGGGATTTCCGCAATGTTGTGGGACCATTGACGGTACCCATATTCCTATAATTGCACCACATGAACATCATGCCGATTATTATAATAGGAAATGTCACCATTCTGTCATAATGCAAGCTGTAGTGGATTACAACTATAGGTTTATTAACATTGATGTTGGACATGTTGGGAAACATCACGATGCACATGTTTTACGGGAATCGTCACTATATCTCAAAGCAGGTTCAGGGGATTTACTGCCATGTCGGACCGAGTACATTGACAACACTGAAGTACCCGTTTTCCTTATTGGCGATCCAGCCTACCCTTTACTGCCATGGTTGATGAAAGCGTATCCCAGCAATAATTTGACAGAGGAACAAAAATTATTTAATTATAGATTAGGCAGGACAAGAATGACTAGTGTTCATTCGGACGACTGAAAGGAAGATGGAGATGTCTGCTGAAGCGTCTTGACAATGAACTTACTAGTGTAACAGAAATTGCAAAAGCCTGTTGCACTTTACATAACATTTGTGAAATTCATGGTGATGTTTTCGACGATGATTGGTTGGAAGGTGTTGATCATGAAGGAGAAAATGTAAACCGTGAGCAAAATGATGAAAACACTGACAGGAAAACAATATGTCCAGCAATTACAAACTGGTTAAAAGAAAACTGACAAATTAATAATACACTGTAAATGATTTATTCAGTTAAGTGTAATTAGAAAAGATTTCAGCATCAGTATTTGTCAATTCATAATTGATTAATGCTTTTCCTGACATCCCCTAAAACATCAGAAGTGCTGTAATAGTCAGGACCTCTATAACCACTTTGTGTAGCAGGATACAGTGGTTGATCTGTAGCATAGTTACTACTGCCACACATAAGGTTCATTTGCAAGGTCATCATATTGGCCATGAATGGTCTGTCCTCCCACCTTTGTCTCTTTTCTCTTTCAGATTCATCTTTTCGGCTCCTTTCTTCCTGTTCTTGTTCCAGTTTCATTCTCTTCTCCAGGAATTCCTAGAACTGCCTTCCATTTCCAGAAATTTTGTCATCAGCTCCGAAGTGTCCACTTTATTTTTTCTTTTGGTACTTTTTTGACGATTTGCTGGAAAATAAGGAAAATTTTATAAAATAAGTCAGAAGTATCAATGAAAAATAATCACTGCTATATAAAAAATACTTCAATATGCTGTTAAATAAGATTGATGAAACAGTTGATTAGATATGAATAAAAGACACACAAACAACTGTATGCAAAAAAAACCCCACTATTTGACTACTAAACAGAACTGGAGGGAAAATAATGGATTTTTTAAAAGTTTTACTTCTTTGATTTTTAGGTAAAAAGTTATTTTCAGTTATTCTCATTTCGTCCTTAGCTTTGTGGTGTTGTTTTTAAATAATTTATTGATTTAAAATTTATTCAATATTTTACCTCTTGTGGTCCGATTTGACGTCGATGGACGAGGTGTTTCTGGTCTAGATACAGGCTCGTCGTTCTCTCCTATGTCATCGTCTCCATCGGTGTCTGAAATACAAATAAAAAACAAATTAGTTAATATAAAACAACATGATTCAACTAATTAAGAATGACACAGGCATATAAACAAAATTGTTTCATTACTGGTACATGTCTCTGATACTGATAATGTGTCAAATTTTTAATTTCTTTCTCACTCTTTTAATCATACTTCATCACCTGCATCTTGTTGGTTTTACCGATAATCTATTAATAGAATTTGTGTGATAATAAATTAGTATACACAAACCTTCTACATTCTCTTGAGTTTCATTATCACTGTCTTGTTCGTCCTCATTTATTAGTGAATCCGATAGAGCTACAGGATTAACTGTTGGACGTGTTCCCAAAAGGCCATCTAATCTGTCGTAATAGGGAAAATTTTTTCATTTTCCTCCCAACTTAATTATTGTCTCTTCTTGTCTGGAAATATTTCGGTTTTAGTCTTGCTTTATGTCCTGACAAATTCGCTTAAAAATTTCCAGGTTTCTCTTGGGCATGTTCTCCAACTGTTCCAGTACTGGGTCCGCCTAATTACCAAATCGGACCAAAACGGGACCACATCGGATCAACCTACATACCAAATCGGAATCAAATTGGATATACATATCATACAAACAGGAAAAAGTTTTAGAAACTTATTCTTTCAAATTGTTGATTGTGATACTGCAGTGTCATGATTCATACCTTTTTTTCTGTTTATGTTTTTTATGCCTTGGTGGAAAATTAAGTGTGTCTATATATTTGGTCATATATTTTCTGAAGTATAATTGGTATAAATGAAAAGATCAGGAACTGCTCAAAACAAGGAAAACTCGAGAATAATCAGGGAAATCAGGAGTTGCTTGACAGACTGCCTTGGAAATGTCTAACAATCATGATGATCAAATTCTTGTATTGGGAATTTGAAAATTATTCAATTACAGTTACACATCATACAACCGATTACTTACACAATTGGACAGTCACATACTATTGTCTTATCAAATATGGGAAAACATAATGTTGTATATATCCTGTGCATATTAAAATTTCTTCAATAAAGTTATATTTCAAAGAATGGACCATTCATTGACGAATTCCTACAATAAATTGTATTTATGCTATAAATGACAAATTGGTGGAAAAAAAAATTGTACATTATCTACTATTTATGTCGGTGTATGTATTATCCTTGATAATTGATCTTTGGGATAGATGTGAAATATTCTACAACTGGAAGGTCAAGTTCATTGAAGAAAATATGATAGACATGAAACATACACAATACTGATTTTACCTAATGTGATAAAACGATGTTTTGCGACCATTTCCGATGGTTTTTGATTGTATTATAACAAATATGTTGTAGGGTATGAGGTAAAGATGCAAGCTATATATGGTTGACAAAAATCAAATCAACATTCGTAATTATTTAATTTCATTAAAGTTGTCAAATGCTGTTACAAAGAAATTAACAATGGTCACAATTAAAGTGAGAATACGAAATAAATACAGAGTCAGTATATCAAGTATATGAAAAACCCTACCACTACAACAGATAAAAGCAATCTTTGTTTGTTAAAAAAAGGTAAACTTTTTACTATGTACATAAATATTGATTGCTGTCATTGTAACAAAAATATAAATATATTTACTGTCTATTAGTAGCAATCATTCCAAATAATATATTCAACTAAAGATTCTGTTAAATAAGTATTTATAAATTCCTAGTTGAAAAAAAAAATCATATTGCGGTTCAATGAAAAAAATCAAACTTGTGCTAAGTGAGGACATTTACATGGTAGCAACCAAACAAAAATTTGCAAAGAAAACCCTCATTTTAAAAATGCACACACTTTCATTTAAAATAATTGTAACACAAATTCATACACAAAGCTGCAGGTTTATAAGTAGGCATTCTAACCGTTACGTTTTTCAAGCTTCAATATTAAAAGATCGAGTTGACAATCCACTACATAGTTCTATGACGTTTTCTATGAAAACCAGCACAGCAAAACATCCCTAATCAATATTCTTCATAATTTTGCCTTTTTAGTCCTTGGCAAAGAATGTTTTAGCATTTATTTTTATTTTTCTCTGTCCAGGTTTTTCCCCACCTGATGGTGTTGTTGGTAATGTAAGTTTTCCATCCGTGGACGTTACAGATTTTGGGTTCAGTCCTTTTCATGAACAACATCCTACGGTCTTCTTGCGACATCTCAACCCATGCATGATAGTCTGTCCTGTATTTTTTGAAAAGAGGTGCGATTTTATAATTTCCGATCCCTGGTATTGCTCTCATTATTTCCTTAAACTGGGCACGAACAATTTTTTCCAAGGAGCTGACCAGATCTGTGAGGTTCTGGGATTTCCATTCTGTTTCTAGTTGAAGAATGTTGTTCATCGACTCGCTGTTGTTGTTGGTCCAGAGTTTGTTATCTTTCATGATTGCATTGTCTTTCAAAATTGGGATTAACTTGTTCGTTAGATGACGTGAAAATTCGGTTGGACACAGCTTTTTAACTTCCTCAACTTTGTGATCAAACATGATGCTGTTTTCTGCTAGGGCGATTCCGTTATCCCCAAATAGTGCATCGATGATTTTCTTTCTCTCTGCAGACGGTAGTCCAATTTTGTCCGCTAAATGCTTTATTGCATTGTTCTTCAAATGACAAGAACACAATACATGCTTGGCTTCTCCAAAACAGAATCGGATCGCTTTCCCAATACCACCTTCTTCATCGCTACCAATTGTTAACTGGGAAAATTGTTTGTCTTTAAGTTTTGCGGCAATATGCGAGAAAAATGTTGTGAACAATTCAAAATCTGAATTTCCGTGCAGTAACATTGGTCCCAAGAAGAGAGGAGCTTCACCAGTTTCGTTCCTCACGACTGACATGTTCTTATAAACTGTCGTTGTAACAAACACGTTACTCAGGTTGTATGTTTTATCTACTCCAAGGACTTCACCAGTGCCATCCATCTTAAAACAGAAACGTTTAATATCCTCTATTTGTTCATCAGACTCAGTGTAAAGAATGGTTGTTGGTACTTTACCATCCCCAAAAGTAACTTGTCTCACAAATGTATTTTTTGTCAGAGCCATGTTTGCTAGATTCTGAACGTGGTCGGCAAAGTTATTAACATTTGTATTATTCCTTTTTTGTCTGGCATTTTTATGCTTAGCGTTTCTCACCTGCTTAAGGTTTCGAGGTGCTTCAGTTATGCTGTTTTCTAGAATCAAATCGTTGTAAATTTTGCAGGGTTGGTTGTGTTGCACATCTTGAGCTATTTGTTTCATTACTTTAAGAGGAACGGACGTATTCAATGTTATTCTTGTTGTTTCCATGAACTGACAATCCTTGGTAGTGACCGATGTACTCAGCGACGGCATATTCTGGTGCAATGTTCATTTTTTCTGGACACTGTTCTATCCATTTTATACGGCATTTGTACGATGGGTCGGATTTCAAAGTTGTATAATTTCTCCAGATTACAATTAGGTTATCTGTGGACGGCTGATGTTCAAGTGGTATATACTTTCTTTCTTTATTTATTAATTGCTACTTGCAATACTGTCCATCTCGTAGCCAAATTTTGTATAAACTTCCATCCGAGCGAATAGCATACCCTAGATGTCACTGAACCAACCACACAACACAGTCATTTCTAAATGCACTTTTCTGACCATTTTGGCGTCGATTGACGTTATCGTCAAAATTCACTATGAAATAAAATAAAAATGATTTACCTTAAAATAAAGAATGCTGAAAATCAAACTGGTCTCCACTGAAGCAGCAAAGCTGACAATAAAATTTCAAACCACGGGCAGACCTAAACGACCATGTAGCTCTTGTGTTAAGTTTGGCTCAGTACATGTACATATACTGTGTACCCACTTTTCACATTCAAAGCATAGAACTGACTCCTGGCCTTCACAATCAAAATTACAAATACTGCAAGGAAATTGTTTTCTATATCGAATTTTGCATTGTTTAACCATTGTTGCTTTGTGTTAAAATAATACTGAATAACAATTTAAACTGTCTTTTAATGTCCAAGTTGGAAAAGTATGACAATATACACTTGAAAGATATTGTCAGATCGTTCAAAATACATGGGAATGCCAGCCTGACATTTCTACCTTTATGGTCTTTAAATATAATGTCGAATTGTGAAACATTTCCTGACAAAATATTGTCTATCCAAATTTATGGCCTGTACACACATTTGTCAAATTCAGTAACATTTCCTGACAATAAAAAATATGGTTTTTTTCTCAAAAAGAATCTATTGATAAAGAATTTTTAAAAGTTAAACTACATTTATTATATTTATCAACATATTTAAATTAAGAACTTCCAGTGCATAACATTTTCGTGCTAAATAAATAACAAATGTATAAAAACAACAATAGTATTAACACAATATGTGAATGTTTTTATTATTATTATAAATTGTATTTTTTTAATTAACATTTATATTTTTTAAGGTTGTGTCCTATATATATATATATATAAATTTGGCCGATAAAATGTAACGAATCGTCATTAATTTTCTATTATGAAATAAATAATTCTATCATATTTATTTCTATTTTAAGGTTTCATTCTTTCGATAAGTTGAGGTATTTTTAATTCCCTTCAAATGTAATGCAAAATTAAATCTCAGATTCTTTGCAAATCTAGTATACAATGAGATAAGTATATGACAACTTATTATGCTGTGCATCGAATGGTACTTTATTGCTGACATTTACCAAACAGGTGTCATCTACTTACCTGTATTAATTCATTGTCAGCTGCAGTGTTAAGTGGGAAAATAACGGGTCAAGTTAATTATCAGTAATTTGATTAATTGTCAGATAATGATTATACAAATCCTACTGTTGTAAAATAATAAAAGGTGAAGGTGACATCTTTGTGAAATCAAACAGATTGTAAGAGTAAGAGATAATTTCTTCAAACTTTATTCTGACTCATAAGAATGTAAAATAATGATTTCAGAAATAATTTCACACTGGAAAAAACCTCTAAACATACATTTATTGGCAAGCAAAAATAGCATATTCACTGTACTTACAACTCTTTTTCATTGCTTATATTTGATCCGATCTGGTATTTTAAGTTACCGATTTCGTGCCGTATTGGTTCTATCTGTTCCGATTTAGTCCGTTTTGATCCGTTTTTGTAATTAGGCACACCGCCTGTACTCACTGGTCACCCCAAAGTTCAATTAATAGAACAGTTTCTTCGTGGGTCCACGCTTCTCCTCTTTTATTCTCCATAGTCGTACAAATGTTAATAGAAACACGTGTAATTTTACCGCCAAACATGCGCAACTTCAGTTTCATTTTATAAAGATCGGTCGTGATCAATCTTAGTGCTTACACTTGAAGAAAGATTGATTAAAAAAAGATTGATCTTTTTAAAACTACCTCTGGTAGTGGACTTTTTAAGTCTGATTGAAGATCGATCTTAAGCGTTTACACTTGCCCAAGATCGATCTTTTTAAAACCGATCTCACCCAAGATCGATCTAAATTTGCTAGTGTAAACGGGGTCTATGTCAGCCAATATAAAACCATTCTGCACAAGTAGGTAATCAATAAATATATATAAAAAAAATGCAACAAAATAAAAAAGTGTCTGTATTTTACATGTCTCTAAATGCATCTTTTGCATCAGAAATTTTCCACTGATATTTTCATATAATTTACTTAGTACCATATAAATCTAGCTGCGGAAACAGTATCCTATTCATGTTTTTTTCTGCCGGAAAAAGGGAAAAAACCTTTTACAGAGCTACAGTTCCGCATCTACACATTAATCATACAATACATATCCTCTGGAAAGCCTGATGTCATTAAAAAATGGTCAACATTCTGGTTCTCTCATTAAATCATACAAAACCAATTTATTGAGATGATTTAATATAAATATTCATCAGATTTACTGTTTTCCTAACATTACAGTTTTCTAAACAAATCATAATATATTATCTGTTCTAAACTGACAGAAGAGTCAATATCTGAAAGTATAAGTAAGTATTCAATGATTTTTGTTTCTTCCCAGACAAATATGATGTTCGGTGGTTGGTGCTTATGGTTTTTAACACCACTTTCAACAATATTTCAGTTATACCGTGGCAGTCAGTTTTATTGGTGGAGGAAACCGGAGTACCTGGAGAAAACCACCGACCTGTCGCAAGTCACTAATATACTTGATCAAATAATGGTGTATTGAGTATTAATTACACCTGTAAAAACTGAACACCTGTCTATTCTGAACACAAAATTTGGTGCCAAGGAGGTTTGATTTAGACAGGTGTCACTGTACATGTATGTGTATTATATTTTTAGAATGTCATTTCAAATGCATCATATTATATTTATCAATAAATAAAAAAAATTCTTATAAATATGAAGAATATTATCACCCATTCACAGTAGATTGAAAATATGGGGTGAGTGTTGTTAACACCAATTTTCAGCTATATAAGGATTTTTCTCCCACCATCTGTGATAGGCCAGATTTCAGATGCACCGAGATAGTAAAATAAAAAGAAACTGTCCCCATAATGAGAGGCCACCTCTCTTATGAGGCCATTTTTTCTACTGTAATTGCAGAAGGGGTCACCTTATTAGAGGGGAGCTACTCTATGTCAATCTATGCCATGCTGTGATGGTCATCTGCAATGTCCAATCAATAAAAAACACCAGCTTTGTTGAATTCCATTAAAAGAACATTCCTTTCTGTAAAATATATCAATGGTTTGATAGAACATGATAGAGTAAACCGCTAAAGGATGACGAACCGACATATTAAGTGGTGATGTCAATAACTCGCATTGCCTTAATTAAAGGATAGGCGAGTTGATGAGACTTTCGTGGAATATTAAAATAAATCATCCTCCAAGACCTGTCTTATATTGTAAAAATTACATTTATATAAGTATTTGATATATTACGTCATAACATGTAGAGTCCAAACCTGAAAACATATTTTGATCAAACATACAGTATATATACATTTGCATATAAATCAAGCATAGAATAAGATATTGTTTATTTGCCTACATTTACCTACCTATAAATAAAAGCTATCCCTATCCAAAAAATTGTATTGCAATTTCAATACAAAAATATATATTTTACTTTTTTGTGTTTTTTTAAAAAATTCATCATGCATTTAAGTGGACAATGGAAAAAATAAAGTAAAATTGCATCTTCGTTACCAATGGATATATGGTAATATGTCGGTAATTAACAAACCAAGAATGATTTAATTCAGGCCAAATACAATTGATAGTGTATTGCCCTATCTATAAGATGTTATAAATCTTTGCTTAAAGATGTTATATTAAATGTTATATACATTATAAGGCAAGAATTAATAATTTGTTTGCTTGCTCCAGACAAAAAGGTGCCTACTTGAAATCTTTTAAAATCATTTTTCTATTTCTGGATATTTCCAAGCTCCATTAAGTAATAAGGTATCTAATTCAAACTTTTAACACATTTGAAAAAAAAATCCCTTACAACCCAAAATCCATGGGCAAACTTAACATTTAGGCAATTTGTAAGTATAAAAGAATAATTACGACAGAAGGCAGATTTTGTTTCTAAGAACTAATATTGACGTTTTTTTCAATACTTGTGATTCATATTTGTTCATTTCTTGTGATTAACATCAACTTTTGTCCTGTGATTTGTGAATGGACAGATTAAATTGTTGTGATTGAAAAAAAATCATTTTCTCTGATTTGCTAGAATTCTTCATTTTGTTGTTTTACCGTACTTACTTGATAAACACTATTATATAAAGCTTATCCTGAAACTGTGTGATTTGAGTACAAATAAAGGTACTCAAATAAATTTCAGTGTTATTAGGTCATGCACCTAATAAAGTATTTCTGGTACATGTACCTAATTCATGTGGAGCGACAGAAATAAACGGTAACAGTACAAGCTCTGACGTCACAGATGACACCATTGAAAATGATTTGAACGACTCTTGCTTCAATTATTTTCTGACAATTTGGCGGTGTTTTGGATTTTTTTTTATTGCAGGATAAACACAATATATGTACATTGTCTTTAAAAATAAAATTAATTTGCACTCGCTACAAAACAGGCTAGAAAAGCTCGCCAACGGCTTGCCTTTTTATCTGTTTCTAAAGCTTGTGCAAATAAAATATATATTTTCCGACAATGTACCTACGCCTACGGTATATTGTATATTTATACAGATAAATATAGAGTAATGATAGTTACCGATGAAGGTCGAGACAAACATGGGTAGCGCAGCAGAGTTTGATCGGACGAGATGTGATACTGAAGTGATAATATATTTGATATTCTAATATGACGTCCTTCAAACGCTTTGAGTCCAAACCCATAGTAAAAATAATATTAATCTATGACCGATTAAATTTATGACGTCATCGACAATTTATAACGATATTTTACCAATTTTTACATATTAGAATCGAAATAATTCATGGAAGCCATATGTATATATCGTTTTTACCACGGGTAGGCCTTTATGTCAGCTTTTTACCCCTCACTATTGCTCGGGGTAAAACTTCGTGACATAAAGGCCTACCCGTGGTAAAAACAATATATACATATGAATTATTTCTTAAATAACATCGACACCATCAAAATTGATATCATTGTTTTAAGCAGTAACATCATAATGCAATGAAAAGAAGGTTTAAATGATGATGGTCATTGACTTAACAATTCAACCATATCAACAATATGTCATAATGCAATGAAAAGAAGGTTTAAACGGTGATGGTCATTGACTTAACAATTCAACCATATGTCATAATGTAATGAAAAGAAGGTTTAAACGGTGATGGTCATTGACTTAACAATTCAACCATATCAACAATATGTCATAATGCAATGAAAAGAAGGTTTAAATGGTGATGGTCATTGATTTAACAATTCAACCATGTCAACAATATGTCATAATGCAATGAAAAGAAGGTTTAAATGGTGATGGTCATTGACTTAACAATTCAACCATATCAACAATATGTCATAATGCAATGAAAAGAAGGTTTAAATGGTGATGGTCATTGACTTAACAATTCAACCATATCAACAATATGTCATAATGCAATGAAAAGAAGGTTTAAACGGTGATGGTCATTGAATTAACAATTCAACCATATCAACAATATGTCATAATGCAATGAAAAGAAGGTTTAAACGGTGATGGTCATTGACTTAACAATTCAACCATATCAACAATAGGAACAAATACAACTGCCTCTGTGTTTGATTGATGTCACTGACATATAAATTTCATTATCGCTATTTTGTTTATTTTTCCTTTGATGTTTAAAACCGATATATTTCATATCATGTAAGCGCATGAGATGATTCCAATTATCGCTAATCGCTGAGCATTGTCAAGGACGCACGTAGTATTATCTTCTTTTCTAATATGATGTTATAATGACGTCACATTACCAAATTCTTGATAATTAAGTGATTAACGATATAAAATATTAATTGTGTTTAAAAAAATGTCAGTATCTCAACAAAAATTATTTAATTATGAATACAAAATAGCGATAAAATAATTAAAGATGTTTTTTAAAACTCGATGACATTTCTCAGTCATCTCTCATCTCAGGGCTTTGCCCTTCGATGAGAGATGACTGAGAAAAGTCCTCTCGTTTTAAAAAAGATCGTTAATCACTTAGTATCAGAGTTGATACTGACATTATCTCTCCGTATGATCAAAGAAGAAATATATTAATTACTGATATTTTTTATCTATAATATCTTCTCATAATCTTATATAGAGTTTCAATCTGATTATCATCTGACAGATCAGTGAACTTCAATTTTAAATAACCTCTGGAAAAATCTTGAAAGTGGGTTTGGTTACAGACAGTAAGGGAAAACCCAGAAAGAATTAACATGAATGACAAATAACTGGATATAATTAATAATAATAATTCTACCTTTGACAGATTTCAGCTGATTGCCAACCATCTGCTTGGCAATAAATGCTGCCATTTTTTTACCGGTTTTGGTGATCAAGAATCAAATATAATCCTTCTTGCTTTTACATATCAAAACCTGAAAAGACAAAACAAAGACAATGAATATAAGAATCAGTATCATTATAATTATCAAGTCACAAAACAATGTTGTCATTTTCTTAATAAACATGTCTTTTGTTGGACATCAAACATTAGAGAGCCCGGGTGGCTCAATGAGTTAGGTAGTTGAATTACCTAACAACTCATACAAGCCTATCCTCAATACGGCGTGGGTTCATGCCCGGCTTTGTAAATTACAAAACAGGGTGCACTCGACTCGCAGCCGCAAGTGATAAAGTTTACCAGTTGCTTGCCCATGGTCGGTGGTTCTCTCCGGGTACTCCAGCTTCTTCCACCACAAAAACTGGTTGCCATGATATAGCTGAAATATTGCTGAAAGTGGCGTTAAATACAAAAAATCAAAAAACAAAAACAACTCAAATCAAGCATTAGCTTATATTCGGTTAACAGTGGGCAATTTTTCTTAGATAAAATCCATCCATTAGCAGAGATAAATTAGATGTGTTTAAACACTCGTACCATTAGGAATTCTTTTTTAATGAAGCCAATATGCTGTGCCTGTATGTATCATTGACTTGAATATAAATTCTGTTTACAGAAAGGATGGTAGAGATAGAAAGAGACAAACTAGGATGAACAGCTGGGCATGGGCAAAGACACAGACAAATGGAGGCAGTACATCAGGGTCATATGTGCCACCGGGAGTAAAGAGGATAGGTGGTGAAAGGTGATGTTTATAGCAATACTTGTGTTAGCCAAGAAAAATAAACAGTCACAGAGAATAGTTCAATAGTGGCCATTTTCTATCAAACTAAAAACCATAATCTTGGTAAAGGACCATGTATAAATTTGTTTTAATATGTTTTGTAGATCTTGAGAAGAAAATATTTTCCCAGTGGGTCTTATGTTAATCTTTGCCATGTTGGTGGCAGCCATCTTGGAATTTCAGTCTGCACAAAAAACACAAACATCCAAGAAACATTCCTTGACAACATTGCTTACAAATGGTTCAGTTGTTTTACAGAAGAAGAATTTTAATACATCTTAAACTTAATGCTTAATGTCGCCAGCCATTATGAATTTCTATTCAACAAATAAAACAAGAATTTAGTAAAACATAATGTAATGACCATTCATATTCAGTCAGTCCTGTGCTTCTGGAGATGATTTTTGAAGAAAAAAACATGATCAGATAATGGTGGTCATTTGTTTCTTCAGATTGGCATGAAAAACATTTTGCATAGGATCAACAAGTTAAGTAACTTATTAAATTTTGAGGTTTTTTTATCATTGTTTTATGAGCTTCTGAATATTATGATGCAAAAAAGGCTCAACAAACCTTAAGCTTTTTCTTAATTTTTCTGTTTTTCATTGACATGTTTCAAAAAGTAGAAAAGTAAAAAATATCATCTCACTGTTAAAAATATTGTATCTCTTCCCCTGGTAGAATCCTATCAATTAAATTTCCATAATATTCCAGCCTACTGCTGATATAATAAACCTACTTAGTACAGAAAGCAAAATAATGTAATATTCAAATTCTTCCTTTGCCTACCAAGTACCATGATTGAATATAAAACTCTGTATCTTGGTCAGGCATACTCTGTGTAGAATTATCTACAGTTAATGAACAGAAGGTTTTCCACTAACTTAATAATACCCAATTTATACATGTATAACGAAGTCAATCTCATTATCTTATTCAATAAGTCAAAGTTGGTATATTGTTCATCGGACAAGTGGAACTCTATTTATTTATTTATTTTGTTAGACGTTATTCAAAATAACAGAATAACAGTTCATTTGCATAATTTTCAAGGATCTAATATGCTATTGTTAGTTTTCACATAAATTTGATCATGGTTATCTGTTCAAATTCTTTCCAGACAGATTACTACATATATTTCAGTCTTTCTGACAATTTTTTTTTAATTTTGACAACGAGATGAGTAATAAGATAAAAAAAAAAATAGCAAATTTTTTTTTCCAAATTACAAAACTTTTTACTATATTATCATATCTTGACTGGATTGCACAAACCTCAATTAAATTTAAGTGTAAATTAAAACTTAATTGACACTTAAATTTACTTGAAATGTACATGAAATTAATTTACACTTACGGTTTAATTGAAACTTAAATTCAATTGAGGTTTATGCAATCCAGTCCATATTGTTAACTTTTTTTGCTGTAAAAAACCCCCCCCCCAACATCATCTCAGTATATTCAATATAGTCAAATTTTGTCTTGCAACATGCCACAAACAACCACTCATTAGAAAGTGTGATCAGTGTGCAAAGATTGTTCTTTAACAGACACAGAACAATCACTCTGTACCTGTAAATGGAGCAAGGTAAATTATCGTCACCAAGATTAAGACATTTGGCATGTGGTAATTTGATATGTCGAGTAAAATGTCATCTGATTCTGAATGTGATTCGTGACGTTGTTTCGTAAGATCTTTATGCCCACGGTATACTAGATAAGAGAGAGTAATTAAAGATGAAATTTTAATTAAGATTGCTCTGTTACATCTAAGATTTTCTTTATACATGTTTTGTGCCACAATACTACAAGAAACTCAGTGAAAAAATAATATCTCAAGTAGCAAGAGAAGAATTTTAATCTAAAGAATTAAATTTCAGTAAAAAATACTCAGCTAGATAAATGTAGTACTAGAACAGTTTGAAGATACCAAAGAGGTAATCAGATTTCATAAATCAAAGAAGGACAGACAATGCAATAGCCAAAAGAAAAAGGACAAACAACGATCTACAAAACACTACACAGAAAACTAAAGAATGAGCAACACGGACCCCACTAAAAACCGTGAACTCAGGTGCTCCGGAAGGGTAGGCAGTTCCTCCTCCACTAATGGCACCCGTCATATTAATCTAGTTACCTTTTCCATGAGTGGAATATTTTGTGAAGTGGGCAGTTAATGCTCTTGTCCTTCAAATACATTTATTATTTAACTTCTAGCCAGTCTTTTATTAAAAGCTTAATATAGGTTTATGGTGTTTAAAGCTTAATATAAAATTTGACCCAAGTCTAATAATTTCAATAAGACTAGTTTTAAAATATCTCTGAATTAAAAACAATGACAAAGCTTTCTCATTAAGACATGTTTTTTTTTTCTTTTCTTCTTGGAACATCCAACTCTATAGGCCTGTCCCAATCATAATAATTGTTGAAAGGTATGCCATGTTTATTTTCAAACATTGTCAGTTTGAAAACCATGGTCTCAAGAAAATTGGTGGTTTAGTCAGTGAATGTCATTATTGACATAAATATGCATGTAGAGAAGGAACACAGAAATACCATTAAATCGTCATCGCTGGAGGAACATTTTATTATGCTTGGCAACCAATCTCATTTTCTGATTATTCGGTTGATTGAAGTAGGAAATAAACAAAATATAAATTGAAAGTAAAAATCATCCAGTGATTAACAAGATAAAGAACACCAATAATGAAGGAACTGACCCCTGACCTTTAATCTTATCTTTGAGTTTCCTTCAAGAGGAAAGACACCCAACATAAGATGCATGTTTATTTCAAACAATAAATCCAACAAATTAGCTTAGGCACTTCTATCGTTTTAAATAACCAATAGCAAAGTCGTACAGATATAACATTATGTGATAAAGTTTGTCAGTGATTTGCGGCAAGTCGGTGGTGTTCTCCATGTAGTCCCGTTTCCACCCCCAATAAAACTGAATGCCACGATATAACTGAAATATTGTTGAAAGAGGCACTAAGCACCATAATCCCCTCCATAACCCTCTATTTCCGCCCACCAGATATGTTAAAAAACAATAACTTAAGAAAGCTAAAAATTGGGATGTTCTAAAAGATGTAAAATGATTGTATACAATTGACTCATAGGCAGTGCTGGAAAAATTTATTGATTGATTTATTGTGCTTAACGCCACTTTCAGCAATATTTCAGCTATATCATGGTGACCAGTTTTAGTGGTGGAAGAAACCGGAGTACCCATAGAGAACCACTGCTGGAAAAAGGATTTAAAAAAAAAAACCCAACATATATAAAATATATTGTATGTAACACAACAACAACTGTAGACATAGAATATTACTCAAATTCAGTCTTACTTGCCACAATAGAATAAAACTCCTATCTATAAGAAATATTTCAATGTTTTTTTTCCTTTCAGAAAGTCACTAAATAGTTTCTCAGTAGAAACCTTAAGAAAAACGTTTTATCATGCTGAGCATGTATGGTCCCCACACCTCATTACTACAAAAAAAAAAGGTTTTAGACACAATTCATTCGGGGAAATGCTTTATGATAACTAAATTCATCCTGGAAGCTACAACTTATCATAAAGAAATACTTTGAAAGCATTTTTTACAAGAATCTAGACACCATTATTAAAACTGCTAGAAACTGTCACATGAATAATGGGAAGAAATTTGTAATCCTGAAACCATTTCAAAGCAACAGAATGAGATTACATTATACAACTGACTATTTTATCACTTTTCCACCTTTATTGAGATCTCTACATTTTATCACTATCACTGGGTACCTATGCTGGTGGACTATTAGTTCACGAGGGTATCATCTGCCCAATCAACAGTGCTTTGGAACTGACATGGTTTATTAGATATAGCTATATTTGAAACTTACAGTTCTTAAATAATGTATCTATTATTAAAACTAAAGACAATCACCTTCACTGGCTTCAGGCATAGGTAACTTTAAACAGATTTTGTTCCCAAAGTTTTTCAAATAATTTGACTTTCCAATCTTTTGACTATGACTGTTCCTGGTGAAAACTATTCTAGAAACATGCTGTGCACACTAAATTAGATCTATATGTTTTTATTATCACATGTACCTTTTCCTCTTTTAAATTAAGAATCCATTCATCACAAACATTACGTTAACGAGTGTAACTATTTTTGTAACTCACCATTAGATTGTGATATATTTTATGACACATTACTTTCATATCTTAAACAATTCAAATAACATAGTATCTTCTGTTATTACAGGATCCTAAATACTTGCTTTAACACTATTTTGTGAATCTAGATCATTAATAAATAAAATAAAGAGCAAGGAATTTAAAATAATCCTTGAATAACACCAACATTGGAGTAAAACAAATCATTTGACTCTGACAAGAGCAAGGTATTTAACACAATCCTTCCACAACATCAACATTGGAGTAAAACAATTGAGATAACCCTGACACTACTGATAGGAACAATGCATTTAACAGAATATTTTCATAAAACCAACAATTGGAGCACAACATAATAAATAAATAATTCACACCAAGATTTTTACTGACTAGTGAATAACAAATTTTATACTAACAATTAAATAATAAAATTTCTCCATGATGTAGTAATTACACATCTATAATTTTCAAGCTATGAACTGTCTCTATACTGAATCAAATGCTATATGAAATCATCCAAACAAGACACATACTGTGTCCTCCTGTTTCATTGAGTGTTATAAAGCACTTGATACTGTATGCTGTGTGTCTTGCTTTGCTGATTTTTGTAAAGTACTTGATGGTATGCAATAACAGTATCAAGGGAGAATTCCTCCATTTAATTGTTAGTATGCATTCATATTTAAAAAAAAATCTTTTGTTTTGGAACATTTTGTCAATAGAATTTCAATGAAAAAACTAAGATTTATATAGTGGGTCTCATTGGACTCTATAAGATATATGATGCACGATCGACCTGCTGGGACTCTATAAGATATATGATGCACGATCGACCAGCTGGGACTCTATAAGATATATGATGCACGATCGACCAGCTGGGACTCTATAAGATGCACGATCGACCAGCTGGGACTCTATAAGATATATGATGCACGATCAACCAGCTGGGACTCTATAAGATATATGATGCACGATCGACCAGCTGGGACTCTATAAGATATATGATGCATGATCGACCAGCTGGAAATTTCTTTGAATTTGTATATAAAATCAAGTAACTTTATAATATACTTCAACATCAAGGTTTGGTTTATGGTGTTTAATGCCACTTTAAACAATATTTCAGTTATATTGTGGTGGTCAGATTTTTTGGTGGAGGAAACTGGCATACCCGGAGAAAACCACTGACCTGCAGTAAGTCACTGACAAACTTTTTCACATAATGTTGTGTCGGCTGAGTGGGATTTGAACTCGCAGCATTGACTTATAAGTTCTTTAATAGTACAGTTGGTCTCAATGCCTTAATAATTTAAAAATCATATCAATGAAAGACAATATCACTTATTAATCTATACTATTCATTAGAAGAATGCTAGAATTTTTTCCTTTTAGAGAATCCGATGCTGTAAAAAATGAAGTTTGGGACGTTATTAACGGTGATCGGCGGCTAACAGTCCGTGAAGTTGCAGACAAATGTGGAATTTCTAAGACTACAGCACACCAAATTTTAGGAAATGATTTAAATATGAACTGAGTATGTGCTAGATGGGTACCGCGAATTCTTACAGCTGAACATTTAACAAAAAGAGTGGAATTGTCAAAACAATTTATCAAAAAAGTTAATCGTGGTGGCATAAGATTTCTAGACCGAATAATTACAACCGATGAAAGCTGGTTCCACTACTATGATCCGGAAACTAAACAACAGTCAAGTCAGTGGAAAAACTGTAACTCTCCTCCACCAAAGAAGGCAAAAATAACCAAATCACTGGGAAAGAATATGTTTATTCTCTTTATGGACAGGAAAGGAATGCTACTGACACACGCTGTTCCCTGTGGCCAGACTGTCAATTCTGAATAATACTCCAAGGTAATAAACATAATAATTACTTTTGAAATTAATGAATTAATTATTTTCCCTATACATTTAAACTAATATAATAAACATTTAAAAAATGTGCTCATCTGAAAGAGTTAATTTTATATTATCAATTCGATTTTATTTTATAGATGCAATACGGTAAAAAGTATGTTTATCTTGTTAGGTACTGAGGCGAGATTTGGTACAAGCTCTGAGAAAGAAACGTCCTTATTTAGCTGCCAATCTAGACCAAGTGATACTACACCAAGATAATGCATCGGCACATACTTCCCAAACAACTCAACTAGAATTAGATTTACTTGGATTCTAGTGTCTGAAGCATCCTCCATACAGTCCTGACTTAGCGCCAATGGATTTTGCAGTATTTCCATACATTAAATCATTTCTCCGTGGACAGAGGTTCGATGATTTACCGGAACTAAGACAGGAAGTGATGAATATAATTCTAAATATAAAAACGGAACAATTTGAGAAAATATTTGATGACTGGTTAAAGAGATGTAAGAAATGTGTTGAGTTGAACGGGGACTACGTCGAGAAAAGTTAACTTTTACTACTGTTGACGTCGTTGAACGTCAGGAATTTTTTTCGTGCTCCGGGTGCGAGTTTCTATTGATTTTTAAATTGACGGAAATACGATTATTTAAGCATGTACTGTGAAAACATTTTGTACAATTAATCAGTAAATCATGTAATTAATTATATCCTAGTTTCAATTATTTCGGACATGTCAGTCAGATTTCATTGAGATAGTCCACAAACTTTATGGACAACCTTCGTATATTTCATTATTAACTGGATACAGACAAAGATGTATGTTTCAAGTTCTTATTGTCAAAACCTGTCGAAATCGAACACCCTTGGGACAAAATCTTTTGATCAGAATAAACAGATGTTTGAACAGAAACTTCTAAAATTTACAAAAATTTTAGATAGAAAGACTGAATTTGGCTGGTTGGTTTATGGGATTTAACGCTACTTTCAACAATATTTCAGTTATATAGTGGCAGTCAGTTTTACTGGTAGAGGAATTCGGAGGACCCGGAGAAAACTACCGACCTGTCGCAAGTCACAGACAAACTTTATCACATTATGTTGTATCGAGTACGCCTCACCATGAACAGGGTTCGAACTCACAACTTTAGTGGTGAATAGGCACTGATTGCACCAGTTTCTGTTTTGACAGGATTCCATGAACAAATAGTTTCACTTTAACTTCAAAACTATTCTTTATTTTTATAATTTTTTATGTCAATTTCTTTTTTTCCCTATCACATATTTTACATTTTTTAAATCCAGTCTACATATATTGACAGTTTTGAGAACATTTATACCAGAAATTGGTTAGTCGGTTTCAGATTGTGCTAAATCTCTGTTTCTCCTCTAAAAATCTCAGATTTATCAAGCAATCACATTTGGACAAAAATAAAACATTGATTAAATACAATACACACAGATGGTCATTGATTTTTATTAATAGCTGACACATAATATTTCTTATTTTTTTACCATTTAAATATAGAAATTAACATTTGACAACAAATCAATACAATCAGACTTATTACGAATTATTATTATTTGTTATTATTTGAAAGAATGCTCAAATATATGAAATAAATATAAAACATAACATATATATTTTACAAACAGATTCAGTAACTATGAAAATAGAAAATAATACAAGGTAATGTCAATTTTGTATGAGAATATGAAATAACACAAGAACATCACTCTGTATATGGGTATATGACATAACACAAGAACATCAATAAGTATATGGGTACATATGACATAACACAAGAACATCAATATGTATATGGGTACATATGACATAACACAAGAACATCAATATGTATATGGGTATATGACATAACACAAGAACATCAATAAGTATATGAGTACATATGACATAACACAAGAACATCAATATGTATATGGGTACATATGACATAACACAAGAACATCAATATGTATATGGGTATATGACATAACACAAGAACATCAATATGTATATGGGTATATGACATAACATAAGAACATCAATATGTATATGGGTATATGACATAACACAAGAACATCAATAAGTATATGGGTACATATGACATAACACAAGAACATCAATATGTATATGGGTATATGACATAACATAAGAACATCACTCTGTATATGGGTATATGACATAACACAAGTACATCAATAAGTATATGGGTACATATGACATAACACAAGAACATCAATATGTATATGGGTATATGACATAACATAAGAACATCACTCTGTATATGGGTATATGACATAACACAAGAACATCAATAAGTATATGGGTATATGACATAACACAAGAACATCAATATGTATATGGGTATATGACATAACATAAGAACATCAATATGTATATGGGTATATGACATAACATAAGAACATCAATATGTATATGGGTATATGACATAACACAAGAACATCAATAAGTATATGGGTACATATGACATAACACAAGAACATCAATATGTATATGGGTATATGACATAACATAAGAACATCAATATGTATATGGGTATATGACATAACATAAGAACATCAATATGTATATGGGTATATGACATAACATAAGAACATCAATATGTATATGGGTACATATGACATAATACAAGAACATCAATATGTATATGGGTATATGACATAACACAAGAACATCAATATGTATATGGGTATATGACATAACACAAGAACATCAATATATATATGGGTATATGACATAACATAAGAACATCAATATGTATATGGGTATATGACATAACATAAGAACATCAATATGTATATGGGTACATATGACATAACACAAGAACATCAATATGTATATGGGTACATATGACATAACACAAGAACATCAATATGTATATGGGTATATGACATAACATAAGAACATCACTCTGTATATGGGTATATGACATAACACAAGAACATCAATATGTATATGGGTATATGACATAACATAAGAACATCAATATGTATATGGGTATATGACATAACATAAGAACATCAATATGTATATGGGTACATATGACATAACACAAGAACATCAATATGTATATGGGTATATGACATAACACAAGAACATCAATATGTATATGGGTATATGACATAACATAAGAACATCAATATGTATATGGGTATATGACATAACATAAGAACATCAATATGTATATGGGTATATGACATAACATAAGAACATCAATATGTATATGGGTACATATGACATAACACAAGAACATCAATATGTATATGGGTACATATGACATAACACAAGAACATCAATATGTATATGGGTATATGAAATGTTACAAGAACGTCAGTCTGTTTATTGGTATACGAAATAACACAAGAACATCGGTATGCATACTAGCACAAAAATGTCAGTCTGTATACAAGTTTATGAAATAACACAGGAAGTCAGTCTGTATACGAGCATAGGAAGCAACACAATAATGTCATTCTATGTTTATTATTTCCTCTTAATTCCATAGCCTTCAAACTTTAAAATGTATGACATAATATTATTTTTAACATATTAATTTACATTTATGAGAATACCAGGTGTCAGTGACTGGAGAAAACCCCAGACTTGTGTAGTTGTCTCAAGAAAACCCACTTTTATTTGTTGCAGTCCAAACCTACACTTGTTAATAGGCCTATTCCAATAGTACCTACATTTACCTACTGTTTGTATGTGTATTTATCTGAGCTACATCGTGTCTACCATAGTTATTTGTGGAGCAAAGACCAGACTGATATTTTGAACTGACCAGTGATACCCTGACTTTGGGGAAGGGATTGGAAACAATAACAATTATAAATGTGAATTAGGGCTAAAAAACCCATGTCAATGGTATTAGGCTTATTGGTCTGTAGTCAAGGCCCTTAACCAACTTCCCCACCCATGCCCTCTTATTTTTAATAACTATGAGTTATGGGTTATGGTGTTTAACACCACTGTCAACAATATTTCAGCTATATAGTGCAGGAAACTGGAGAAAACCACTGACCTGCCACATGTCACCGTATTGTTCTATGAAAATAGCTGAAATATGGTTTACTTGACTATAAACAATATAAAATTTCTTTTTCTATTAAGTAATTACAGTAATATCAAAGTGAAAAATGTACTTCTAAAATGTCAAATGGAAAATTTAAATATGCAATAATTATACCATGTTTTTTTTGCATTAAACGGTTAAACAATCAAATTCGAAGCATGAGATAGATTAACCTTTTAGCTAAGAAAACCGTGGTATAAATGATTTGTATCATGAATCCATGCAATATCACATCTAGGTTGGTGATTATTGTATGGCTCTCTGACATTAATAAAATTACAGCCCAGATTTAAAGTGTGCACTATCTCGTATATGCGTGTATTATTTCATAGTTCTTAGCTGTTGCTTTCATTCTGGTATATAAACCATAACAGATCAAAGGAAAAGAATGCATTCATGTTACAACAATATACAATCTTCAGTAGAATAAATCAAGAAAACTATTAGAACATGTATGTAGCATTTCTAATAAAAAAAAATGTGTCACTGTACAGGCTACAGCTGTTGTAAGTCGATCAAGCCACCTTCAATCTTTCATCTTGACCACATAAAAGTTAGATTCATTAAGGACAGACAACTGCTTCTTCTTTTTATTCTACCTTTTCATGGATGAAATCAATTTTTTTTTACTCTTTCAGGCATGAAATCAACATTTTTTTTTAACCTTTTCAGGGATGAAATCAACATTTTTTTTAAACCTTTTCAGGGATGAAATCAATATTTTTTTTAACCTTTTCAGGGATGAAATCAACATTTTTTAAAAACTTTTTCAGGGATGAAATCAACATTTTTTTTTTACCTTTTCAGGGATGAAATCAATATTTTTTTTAACCTTTTCAGGGATGAAATCAACATTTTTTAAAAACTTTTTCAGGGATGAAATCAACATTTTTTTTTTACCTTTTCAGGGATGAAATCAATATTTTTTTTAACCTTTTCAGGGATGAAATCAACATTTGTTTAAAACCTTTTCAGGGATGAAATCAACATATTTTTTTTTACCTTTTCAGGGATGAAATCAACATAGTGCCATATTATCGCTGTGTATCAAATATATATACCTGTATGTGTATATACAATGTCTTATTATATATACATTAACAGATATATAAAGTACCTTACCCATACATACTTATAAGATTAAAAGTACTTACACCAAGCAAATATTTATTTAAAGAATGACAATGATACCACTTTATATTAACAGGATCATATTCAGTATTTGTTGTTTATCTACAGTAAACAGTTTCAACATATTAGTCTGCAATTCTGATTTGTGTTCAAGTCATCATCTCAAAACCAAACAAGTACTGGACAATTATACAGAAAACTAATGGCCTTCTCTGTCATTGTCTACATTAACTTATGGAATAATGAGTCCAACCACATAGACCCTAGTACTTTCATATGTGTCAGAATCAAAGACAACCTTTTGTAGTTTTATTGGCATGTGAAAACATTGATTGACATACATTTTGTATGAAGTGCTACCTATAAAAAATGTACTTCTGTGAAAGCTTAATTTACAACCCTATAAACCTTCAAAAATTGTATTCAATACATATAAGTACATACTTACATTTTAAATTGAAATTATTATTACTTATTTTAATATTCCACATTTTCAACTGTTATTATTGTGTATTGTGATTAGTTTTCACGACGTTTGTAGTTCTCTGAAGTGGGTCTAGTTGAATAGTTGTGTGCTTCACTAACGGATGAATTTTCAATATTGATGTCACATGTAAACCTTTTGACCAATCACATGGGGCTTTCTAAATGAAATGAACACATAATGTAATTATATCAATTTAAATTGTCATAATCTTATGATATGGTGTCAAAATAAAATTGCTTTTCAATTACTGGTTCATATGGAAAAAAAATATTTCTAAAGTGCATCCTTGTTGCACAGCTCATGTTAAGCTTTGACCAAATTAAGATCAGATCCAAATGATTCCGGGGTCTTCGGTTTAAAAAGTGGAATCTTCATATCACGAGGACTCATTTACATTTCCATTGCTGGTTCATGAGATGATCTTAGCAGCTCTCGTAGAGGTAACTGGATTTACATCAACCTATACAATCAGCACCTATCACCACTAAAATTGTGAGTTCAATGTATGTACCTAGTCAAGTAAATACATTTCTGCTCTATAGCTAATGGGTTGGAGAAAGTCAAGTCAATATAAGTCTGCTCTATAGCTAATGGGTTGGAGAAAGACTAACAAGTACACATCATATGTTGTGGTTTCTTGGATCATTCAAGTAACTTATATAAATGTTCATTAGCTTGAAGTCTATAGAATCAACGAGGAAGTTAATTACACTTTAGTTTAAGTCCCTTAAGACACAAAAAGACAATATTAGAATAACTTGCATATATATTACTACTTACACAGTTTATTTTATCTTCTACCTACCTACATATAGCAAGGATCCATTTAGCCAATGGAAGAGGCTCACAATTTCTCAGATTGATTTGTTTTGAAAATTATGTCAAGTTGCAAATTTCTTATGATTAAAAAGATATTGCACATGTTACCAAATTAAAAATAATAGAAAAATACAATATAATTACATGACTGAAGTCATAGCAGAATCACAATTAAATTATACATTTGGATTTCCCACACCCATCAAGAGCCCCAAACATCTGTCACATCTTGTAACACTGTCAGAACAATGAAATAGCTTAAGCATTACAATTACATTCAAAGATCACACTCAATTTATAGATCTTACATTTATAGAAACAAGCTATAAAATATAATAAATACAATGTAACCAGTGTGAAAAAAAAGTCAATGATAATCTCCCTAAATTGAAGGAAAATATTATCACTATTACAATTTGCAAATTTATAGCGGACTGAAATTTGATGAATATAATCGCTACATGTATTACAAATGGCAAATTTAGCGATCTGAACTATGCCCATTTAATACCTACTAATAACGAGTTAACATCACAATAATCTTAATTACTATATAAATACAGGAAATGATTTAATTTCCAGGTCAATATGATAATGATATGGCTATAGTAAAACATTACGACATAGGTAATAATAGTTTAGCCACATTTAATAATGTCATATTCTGATATATTTCAGGATGGGAGTTGGATGGGGGGGGGGGGGGGGGGGGGGTGGTCTACTTCAGTTTTTAGATGGGGATGTGGCATATTGTCTACTTGAAGACCAGACTTTGCTAATATCAAAATAATATATAAATATTAAAATTACTGTGAACGAAAAATTGAAAAATCATGACTTCTCTTCAAGGGGAGTAATTTCCAGGAATCTCCTTTTCATATGTAGAATTTTTTTGGATTGTCTTTATATGTTGTAAAATACATGTAATTGAATTCATTTTTAAAAAGCTTGAAACATACTTATAATATTCAATTCTATATAGAATCTATTTGCAATACCATTTTTTTTTCTCGAATGACAACATTTACTCTTAATACGAAAACAAATATCCATCTGTATAAGTAATCTATCTACATCAATTTCAACTTTTCAAACTGTTCAGGATTAGATAAGAAAATGTCAATTGATAAACAATATATGTCATGATATACAGGATGTATATGAAGTATGAGACATATTCCATTATACCATGGCTAGAATCAATGAATAAATTGTTTATTGAATAACACACATGAGATTCAATAGAATACACCACATCTGAAACAACAGAGAAAATTCTATAACAGCTACACTGGGAATAGAATTGATAATTTGGTTGAACTCTGTTATAATGTTTTTGTTTTATGTTTATTTGCTTGTTTGTTGTTGTTTTTTTTTTACACAAAAACTTCAAATTTTACATATAAAAAATTGGAAACATTACTTCGAAGAGAAAAAAAAATCATCAAAATTGGTTGAAAAATAAACTGTCCACATACAAAAATAGAAAACACCTCTTGTTTCTTTAGAATAACTCTAATCATAAAAGCAATAAACTCTTCAGAGAGCCATCCAATGAAAATTCTACCAAGTTTGGTTTCAATTGACCCAGTGGTTTCAGAGAAGAAACTTAAAATGTAAAAGTTTAGGGATAATGATGCAGATGATGAAGTGCAAATCAGGTACATACAGGATTCACAGCTAAGCACGCAGCATTAAGGAGAAAGAGTAAAGACTGGTTGGCTCGGAATAATAATAATGTGTCCGAGTGGGGTGACAAGTCTATCTGCAGACTGTTGTTTCAGTGAGCTAACAGTATAAAAATCCAACTAAACGAGTTGGTCTAGTACAAAGCAGACCTCATCATGATCTCATTGAAAATTAACTTGTTCTCGCCATGATATAGCTGAAAAATTGCTGAGCTGTCGTTAAACAACAATAACTCACTCACTCACTAAATGATATAACCAATGTTTGTAAACATTTTTACAAATGATAGTCAGATGAAATCTTCTGTAAAAAAATTTCTCCTCCCTCCTTTTTAATCTTTTAATACAAATATTTACAAACCAGTACTTAAAACAATTCTTTAATAAATCAAACTCAATTAAAGATTAAAAGAAACTGCGATTGACATTTTCCACATGATTAGGTTCTCAAAGGCATTAACCCAATTTGATTATTCTTAAGGCTTCATTAAATTATCAATGATCAGTTTGTTTGTTAGCCTGTCCTTGACTGTATTAGTAAAAACAATCCATATTACATCAATAACAGCTTTTTTTTAATATCAGGAATCTTATGATTTTGTGACCTATCACCAGAACGACTTCATGATGATGCTTCATCGAATATTCTATTTTCATCGAGAGGTTTTTATGGCCATGATTGTAAAATATTAGTAGGATGTCATGTACAGTTAAATCTGTATGTAAAGGCCACTCAAGGGAACCTGAAAATGTGGCCTTTATATACAGGTTAAGGCCACTCAAGGGAACCTGAAAATGTGGTCTTTAGATTATATACAGGTTGAGGCCACTCAAAGGAACCTGAAAATGTGGACTTTAGATTATATACAGGTTGAGGCCACTCAAGGGAACCTGAAAATGTGGCCTTTAGATTATATACAGGTTAAGGCCACTCAAGGGAACCTGAAAATGTGACCTTTATATACAGGTTAAAATTATATGTACTATTCATTAATGGGGAAAATGAGATTGCCCTTTATAGACAGTGATTTGTTATATAGAGGTGCCCTTTATAGACAATGATTTGCTATATAGAGGTGCCCTTTATAGACAGTGATTTGTTATATAGAGGTGCCCTTTAAAGACAGTGATTTGTTATATAGAGGTGCCCTTTATAGACAGTGATTTGCTATATAGAGGTGCCCTTTAAGGCAGGTTTGACTGTATAGTGAAACCTGTCCAAACTGTACTCTGAATAAAACAGAATCATGTATATAAACCAGGCGCATAGCAACCCATATGCAAAAACGCAGTTGCGTACACATCGAAAATTTTGACAAAAATGAAAACATGGTAAATCTAGGACATAAGGTAGAATAAAACTAAATTAATAAACTAAATCAAATTCAAACAAAGACAAACATGTTAATAATTACTTAATGTACCTATATTCAATTCCGGAAACTACGCTTATCATTTACGGAATCAGCATAGAATGGTGTGTGTTATATAAGTGCAATGCCGATCGATGGTCGTGCATGTGTTTTAGGAATGGCAAATAGCACATGGGATCGTTAACGTTATTGGAAGCATATTGATATTAATTTACTTTTAGTAAAGTTTTAAAATCTTCTGGTAACCTGGATACGTATCATATGGAACGAACCGGAATAAGAAAAAAAGTATTGGTT
Source organism: Bathymodiolus brooksi (assembly GCA_963680875.1). NCBI lineage: Eukaryota > Metazoa > Mollusca > Bivalvia > Mytilida > Modiolidae > Bathymodiolus > Bathymodiolus brooksi. Next base: position 51,662,308 of record OY804577.1, read on the forward strand.
TAATGCAGATGGAATTTGCATTTTCCAGTCTGTACAGCCGGTGCACATCGACATCGTTTCTAATTGATTGAGATTACAGTTTATCATGTTTATACATTATCATACCATTGACAGAGAGAGAGTATAAATTATTTCTATTCGAGAAATGTTCCTTTGAAATAAAATTTGCACAAAAATAGTGAAGACTAGCTAATATTTTTTTCAGGGTAATCTCGAATTCTACAAGGAGAGCAAAGGCTAAATGGTTTCTTGAACACACTTGGATGAAATATTCAAAAACTCAAGATAGTGTTTACTGTGCACCGTGTAGATTCTTTGGCCAATATGTTAATTGTATTCGATTCCAAATCAAGCTTAACTAACTACTCATTTGACAAAATAAAATTTCTAAGTCAACTACATATTTGTATTATATTGCTCTACTTAATATTTTATTTCTCAAAATTTATGTTCAAAAGTTGACTTGTTGCTCCGGAAAATTGGGTTTCCGTGGGATCATTTTTAGTGCCAGGAAATTGCAAGAATGCAGGATTTTGCACCATTTACCCCAGACCCCCTGCCATAAGGCCACCTCTGCGAGGTGGGGGATCGTGACCCTCCACCAGACTTTTAAACAGATTTGAGTACACTTCATTTTGTATATCTATGCAATCAGTGCAAATCACCACTCATACAACCTACTGGAGATGCAAATTATATGATACAGTTTGTCAGTGACTAGTAGAAGGTCTGTGGTTTTCTCTGGGTACTCCCAGCTTCCTCCATCAATTAATAAAACTGCCACAATAAAAGTTAATTGAAATGTTACCAATAATCTATAATAGATTGTATGTATTGTTTACAACTAATCATTGATTGTGTAATGGTTAGAGTAGTCGCCTTTGTGTGAGGTAGATCACACAAGTTCAAGTCTTGGTCGGGTCAGAACAAAGATCTGAGAAGTTGGTACCAGTATTTGTTGCTTTTCCGATAAACATGCAGCAGCATCAAGGTCGGAGTAAGAACAAAGACTAGTCCGCTTGCAATCAGAAAAATGTGCCAGAGTGGAGGGACATGTGTACCTGCAGACTGTTTTCCAGTGAGCTAACACTAAAAATCAACTAAGAGTGTTAATCTAATACAAAGCAGACATCATCATCACCTCAATGATTTTTTTTTTTAATTTGCTCTCATCATGATAGAGCTGAAAAATTGTTCACTTTGTGTTAAACAACAATCACTCAGACTATAATAGAATGTGTGAATCAGTTAAAAGTAAGCTAAATATGAGGAAATTATTAAACTTCTAAAAAAAAGTGATAAAACATTCTATTTTTTCCTGCATTGTAAAGGAGATTAAATATTAGTTGGTTAAAAGTAAGCTAAGTATAAAGAAATTAAACTTCTAAAAATAGAGATAAATCATTCTATTTTTTTCCTATATTGTAAAGGTGATTAAATATAAGTCTAGTACTTTTATCATATTAATTGTAATCTTATGTAGAGAGCAGGAGAAAACAAGATGTTGCACGCTACGTCGTGCTAAGAATACCCCTACTCGTTCATTTGTAAGTCGCACGGTAAACAGAAAGTAGATGTGTGGTAAACCTGGAAAGGGGAGACACGGTACAAGTCACCATGCCAAAGCCAAAAATAAAATCATTTCTTCCAGTAGAAGCTGAGATAACTGTTACGAAAGTTTTCATTACGGCAAACATGAAAAATTCTAAGTCGCACTGTAAACAGGAAGTAGATGTGCGGTAAACCTAGAAAGGAGAGACACGGTACAATTCACCATGCCAAAGCCATGTATCAAATATAAAATCATTTCTTCCAGTAGAAGCTGAGATATCTGTTACGAAAGTGTGAACGGACGGACAAATGGACGGATGGACGGACAAGGTGATTGCAATATAACCCAGACACTATGAGTGGGGGTATAATTACATACATTTCTCCAGTTCTGTTAATTTCGATCTCTTGTTTACAAGTAGCAATATATTGACTCTATCTTCAATGACATTTCTGGCTGTATTTATTAAAAAAAGTATACACCTGTATTATTAGTTTGACACCAACAAAAATTTAGAAATAAGAAATATAATTCCCTGAATTTTGAACTACGGTAATATAAACTGCTTTATCTGTAAAGTACCGGTAAACAGACAGTCGGTTATGTAAGGCACAATGATGAGGCATAGGTACACCTTCTGACTCTTTCCCATACTTGACCTTAAATAAAATATGTGGTAATGGTTAGTTGTATTAGGTAGTATTATTAACCAGCTGACTGGTTACATGAGGAAACCATGATGATGAGGTATCAGCACAGCAACTGACTAATATGGTTAATTGTAACATGGTGAGGGCTAATACTATAAGGCAGTACCAGTAACCAACTGGGTAGTTACATGGGGGAACCATGATGATGAGATATCAGTACAGAAACTGACTGATTACATGGGGGAACCATGATGATGAGGTATCAGTACAGAAACTGACTGGTTACATGGAGAAATCATGATGATGAGGTACCAGTACAGCAACTGACTGGTTACATGGGGAAACCATGATGATGAGGTATCAGTACAGCAACTGACTGGTTACATGGGGGAACCATGATGATGAGGTATCAGTACAGAAACTGACTGATTACATGGAGGAACCATGATGATGAGGTATCAGTACAGCAACTGACTGGTTACATGGGGGAACCATGATGATGAGGTATCAGTACAGAAACTGACTGGTTACATGGAGAAACCATGATGATGAGGTATCAGTACAGCAACTGACTGGTTACATGGGGAAACTATGATGATGAGGTATCAGTACAGAAACTGACTGGTTACATGGGGGAACCAAGATGATAAGGTATCAGTATAGCAACTGACTGGTTACATGGGGGCAACCTATATGATGAGGTATCAGTACAGCAACTGACTGATTACATGGGGAAACCATGATGATGAGGTATCAGTACAGAAACTGACTGGTTACATGGAGAAATCATGATGATGAGGTACCAGTACAGCTACTGACTGGTTACATGGGGAAACCATGATGATGAGGTATCAGTACAGCAACTGACTGGTTACATGGGGGAAATGAAGATGAGGTATCAGTACAGAAACTGACTGATTACATGGGGGAACCATGATGATGAGGTATCAGTACAGAAACTGACTGGTTACATGGGGGAACCATGATGATGAGGTATCAGTACAGAAACTGACTGGTTACATGGAGAAACCATGATGATGAGGTATCAGTACAGCAACTGACTGGTTACATGGGGAAACCATGATGATGAGGTATCAGTACAGCAACTGACTGGTTACATGGGGGAACCAAGATGATAAGGTATCAGTATAGCAACTGACTGGTTACATGGGGGCAACCTATATGATGAGGTATCAGTACAGCAACTGACTGGTTACATGGGGAAACCATGATGATGAGGTATCAGCACAGCAACTGACTGGTTACATGGGGAAACCATGATGATGAGGTATCAGTACAGAAACTGACTGGTTACATGGGGGAACCATGATGGTGAGGTATCAGTACAGAAAGTGACTGGTTACATAGGGAAACCATGATGATGAGGTATCAGTGCAGAAACTGACTGGTTACATGGGGAAGCCATGATGATGAGGTATCAGCACAGCAACTGACTGGTTACATGGGGAAACCAAGATGATGAGGTATCAATACAGCAACTGACTGGTTACATGGGAGAACCAAGATGATGAGGTATCAGTACAGCAACTGACTGGTTACATGGGGAAACCATGATGATGAGGTATCAGTGCAGAAACTGACTGGTTACATGGGGAAGCCATGCTGATGAGGTATCAGCACAGCAACTGACTGGTTACATGGGGAAACCATGATGATGAGGTATCAGTACAGCAACTGACTGGTTACATGGGGGAACCAAGATGATGAGGTATCAGTACAGAAACTGACTGGTTACATGGGGGAACCATGATGATGAGGTATCAGTACAGAAACTGACTGGTTACATGGTGGAACCATGATGATGAAGTTTCAGTACAGAAACTGACTGGTTACATGGGGGAACCATGATGATGAGGTATCAGTACAGAAACTGACTGGTTACATGGGGGAACCATGATGATGAGATATCAGCACAGCAACTGACTGGTTACATGGGGAAACCATGATGATGAGGTATCAGTACAGAAACTGACTGGTTACATGGGGAAACCATGATGGTGAGGTATCAGTATAGCAACTGACTGGTTACATGGGGAACCATGATGATGAGGTATCAAGACATCAACTGACTGGTTACATGGGGAAACCAAGATGATGAGGTATCAGTATAGCAACTGACTGGTTACATGGGGAAACCATGATGATGAGGTATCAGTACATCAACTGACTGGTTACATAGGGAAGTATCAGTACAGCAACTGACTCTGTGATACAGTTACCGGTAATTATAAGCTGGTAAGGGCTAGTTCTATCTAAGTCAGTAAGTGATTAAGGATTAAAATGGCATTCACATGAGTTCCAAGAGCTGAAGTCGCCCCACACACACGTTTATATAGAAGTGCCTGTACCAAGCAAGGAATGTGAGCAGTCAGGTATTTACGTTTTAGGGGTATCAATTTTGCCTCTTTCTACAATTTTTCTATTGGAATTTGGAACTGTATGGTATTCTTTGTTTGCTACCCAAATATGGAATTAAATGAAATGATCAATTAAACATCAAAGTAAAATTTGACATTGTGATTTACCACAATTTAACATTATAGAAAAATTTACTAAGTAATAGCAAATAAATATACATGTTAAACAATATTTTGATTTAAAAAATAATCAGCTGCAACACTTTTGAAGGTAACCACCACAACTACAAAATACAGACCAATATTTGATTCCAACAAGTTGATGACCTATTTATTCTGGTCTCCCATGAAGACCATTAATTTCTTTGGTTTTTCATGACTAATTGATATTAAATCTGTTAGAAGTATTAATTATGATTTTTGGTCCAAATAGTAATGGTCTTTAACCAAAAGATTTTACCTTCCTAGACAAGCATTCATTGACCCTGATATTGTACTGTCTATGTTTTTGCTGTCATTCATTTTTGTGATAGTATATAGTCTTTTTAAGAGGAAGTGAATCTGCAGGTTTTTTATCGTTTGTTTATATGTAAATTGCCGTTAGAGATCTATTTTTAATAAAGAGGGGAGGGTTGAGATCCCATTAATAGGTTTAACCCCACCACATTGTTGTGCCTGTCCCAAGCCAGGACTTGGATTTCCAATGTCATCAGTGTTTTCACTACAAATTTTGATAGGGGGAGATTTTAGAATTATAGACGGAGAGAAAATTCAGCCAAGAGTCAGAAGGCCCCCAGTGGGTTCAGTGTAAAGCCCTGGTAGGGGGTGGAGGTGGAAGCACCCACGCCAATTTTTGATTTGGTGAATTTTGACTTGCTTTTGAGGGGGTTTCCTAGCTTTAAAATTGTTTATTTTTGCTTCAATTTACACTTACTAACTTTGAGAAAAAGAAAAATGTAATAAACCTTTTTTTTCAGACAGGTATACAGGATTTTCAGGATCTTCTTGACCATTGAACAATTTTTCATTGAGAATGATTTCTCAAGATTAACAACCATCAGTCATTTTCCATTGTTATTTCTGAGAAAGATGTCACATGGTTCTGCAATTTTTCAGGTCAAAGATAAATGTACAAGTTTGGTAGGCAGTTAGTAGAAATAAACTTGATCATTCAGAAAAGAAATATGGACTTCCCCTATGATTATGTATCATTGAAAATAAAGATTTGATAATATTGGTGTTTGTTTCATTTCCTTGACATAGTATGAAGTTATATCAACATTCAGATTCTTTGCAGTTTTTGAATAATTAAAATAGCATCATAGCTTATATTATTATATTAAATGCATATTTAAAGAATGTTAATTTGCTAGCCTTTTACTGTAATTTCTCTCTTAAGATTTTGAAATAAAGTATGCATTTAACTTTTTTTAATAACAGAAAAGAACTTTCAAATGTAAGTAATATTCAAGAATCTGATTGTTAATTATGTAATCAATACAAACTGAAGAATAAAAGTTGTCCAAGACTCGTAAATTTCAATAAACTTTTATTTTGTTGAAAATATACAATCACAAATGACCAAACCCCTATAAAATATTTTAAGGGAGAACTCAAGCATGTGCTTCAGAAGGGGATCGACAGTTCCTTATATTCATAGTCATAAGACATCTGCATATAGTCTATAGTTTGACAGACTAGATACTTTTTCATATTAATGCATACATGAATATCCCATGTCCTCAAACAGAAAATCAAAATAATTTCAGACAGGGGACTCTTGAAAATGACTAGGGACATCGAATATTTGCAATATTCGAGTCAGAATTTAAAAGAAATGTGGCATCTTCACCGAAATGAACATTTGAATTTACTAGTCCGAATCAAATTCCTGTGATTTATTTTATATAGTTCTAAATAAAAACTGAAAATATTTAGTGGTCTGAACAATATCAAACTAAGTTTTACTGATCTTGGGCAGGAGAACCGGTGTTCATTGTATTCGATAGTACCCATCCCCCCTTTTCTCCATACTGATATAACTTTATCAGATCAGACCCTGCTTACTTTAATAGAAAAACAAAAGTGGGTTATATTCCCTTCACTCTTTCAATCATCTAATTCAAATTATTTTAATCATCTTTTTGCTTTTTTGGACAAAAGTCCAAAATTGACTTCTACTGCCTCGTCGATTTTATCAATGTCATTCGGACCAAAGCTAGTCGGCCTCAAATCTTCCGTTGGAATGATCAAATTTTTATTTATTATTCCTACTGTGAATCGTAATGTTTTAACATAAAGAAATAATTAATTCTTCAATTCTTCAGCCTTCGGTCATTGCATATATTTATCCTCTGAAGTAAACGAAATTAGATAACAAGAGGCTCCCAGGAGCCTGTAATCGCTCACCTGGATCAAAGCTGTTTTCAATAACAATGCAACTGCACTGTGGTGGCCATCTTGGTAGGAGAGTGCGACTGCCGGACACAATTTTGGAAGAGGACCATCCAATAACTATTCCATCAAAGTTTGGTTCTAATTGAGCTACTGGTTCCAGACAAGACGGTTTTTATGTGAATTTCCCATAGGGTCCTATGTTAAACTAAGTACAGCTGTGCAGCCATCTTGGTCAGAGGGCAGGACTACTTTGGAAGAGGACCATCCAATGACTATCTTATCAAAGTTTGGTTCCAATTGAGCAACTGGTTCCAGACAAGAAGATGTTTATGTGAATTTCCCATAGGGTCCTATGTTAAGCTAAATTCGGCTGTGGGGGCCATCTTGGTCGAAGGGCCGAACCGCCGGACACATTTTTGGAAGAGGACCATCCAATGACTATCTTATCAAAGTTTGGTTCCAATTGAGCAAATGGTTTCAGACAAGAAGATTTTTATGGGAATTTCCCATAGGGTCCTATGTTAAATTAAGTTCGCTGTGGCGGCCATCTTGGTCGGAGGTCTGAAATGCCAGACATATTTTTGGAAGGGGACCACCCAAGGATCATTTCAGTAAAGTTTGGTTGAGATTGGCTCAGTAGTTTCAGAGGAGAAGATTTTTTTTTAATTTCATCCTCCCTTTTTTCTATTTTTAGCTTGGTGGCCATCTTGGCTGGAAGTCGGGATCACCAGACACAATTTTGGAAGGGGGCCATCCAAGATCATTCCACAAAAGTTTGGTTGCAATTGGCCCAGTAGTTTCTGAGGAGAAGATTTGTATGTGAATTTCCCATAGGGTCCTATGTTAAGCTAAGTTTGGCTGTGGGGGCCATCTTGATCGAAGGGTTCGCTGCACACATTTTTGGAAGAGAACCATCCAATGACTATTTCATCAAAATTTTGTTCTTATTGAGCAAATGGTTTCAGACAAGAATATTTTTATGGGAATTTCCCATAGGGTCCTAGCTTAAATTAAGTTCGGCTGTGGCAGCCATCTTGGTCGGTGTTCTGAAATGTTGGACACAATTTTGGAAGAGGACCACTCAAGAATCATTTCAGCAAAGTTTGGTTGAGATTGGCTCAGTAGTTTCAGAGGAGAAGATTTTTTAAAAATTTCATCCCCCCTTTTTTCTAATTTGCATAATCGGTCAAAATCGGAAAAAATTCAAAGTTCATTAAAAATCCCGTAATATATGTTAAAAAGCTCATCATTATGCTTATACAGTTCAAATTTGGGCACTTTCTGGCTTAAAATAGAGCAGTTTTGGCCATTTGAAGAAATTTCTATTTTTAGTAACGGTGGCATACAGGATACAGGACGGCGCTGACGGACTCAATTTTGAGAGGGGACCACCTAAGGATCATTTCAGCAAAGTTTGGTTGAGATTGGCTCAGTAGTTTCAGAGGAGAAGATTTTTTTTAAATTTCATCCCCTCTTTTTTCTAATTTGCATAATCGACCAAAATGGGTAGGGTAAGTAGATCTTGACATGCTGAACATGTTTGCAGTTTCAACTTACCATCTGTCTCTTATAGTTTTTGAAATAAAGGACGAAAAGTATTAACATTTTGAAAATGTGATGAAAAAAGGGAAATAACTCCAAAATGGGAAATGGGATTTACTTCAAAATTGCAATTTAAAATTAACCTTTATCTCTTATAGTTTTTGAAATATAAGACGAAAAGTATCAAAATTTTACAAATTTGATGAAAAAAGGACAATAACTCCAAGATGGGTAATCAGATTTACTTCAAAATTGCAGGGTAGGTAGATCTTGATGTGCTGATCAATTTTACCCATGTCAGATTTTTGATATTATTAACGGTTTTTGAGTTATTACCCAAAACCTGCAATTTTACCATATGTTCTATTTCTAGTAACAGTGGCCATGTTGGTTGGTGCACGGCATCACCAGACACAATTTTGAAACTAGACACCCTAGTGATGATTCAGACCAAGTTTGGTTTCCATTGGTCTAGTACTTTCAGAGGAGAAGATTTTTGAAAAAGCTTACAACGTACGACGGACGCCAAGTGATGGGAATGGGAACAGGAAATGGGACGAGAATTTGAGGCCGAAAGAAAAAATTGGCCATCAACTCGTTTCTTCGCACAGCAGCGCTTTTTCATACACGAAATTAAGGTCAAATCGTAACCAAGCTCAAACACTAAGATTTGTTTTCAATCCCCGAATTATCATGATTATATAATCCCATGTTCACACCAAGAGTACATGCCGGCAAATGACAAACTTACAGAATTAAAATCTAGAAAAGACAACTCGATTTATTTTTTAACATTTAACCCATGCTTGGAAAATTCATAGCCGGGGATTTTATAGCAATAGCCGGTGAAATGTGCCGGGAAAATCAAATGAAAACACTGGTCATATGTCATTGTCTTTTGTAGTATTCTGTGAGTGAAGGTGAGAGGTGAAAAAATTGGCCATCGACTTGTTTCTTCGCACAGCAGCGCTTTTTCATACACGAAATTAAGGTCAAATCGTAACCAAGCTCAAACACTAAGATTTGTTTTCAATCCCCGAATTATCATGATTATATAATCCCATGTTCACTCAGAGAGTACATGCCGGCAAATGACAAACTTACAGAATTAAAATCTAGAAAAGACAACTTGATTTATTTTTTAACATTTAACCCATGCTTGGAAAATTCATAGCCGGGGATTTTATAGCAATAGCCGGTGAAATGTGCCGGGAAAATCAAATGAAAACACTGGTCATATGTCATTGTCTTTTGTAGTATTCTGTGAGTGAAGGTGAGAGGTGATTGTTTGCTTTGCTGATATTGGTGGAATTGTTGACCATCAATGTTCAAACTTTCTTTTCATAACACCATCAACAAGTTGAAGATTATGTCACTAAAGACAATGAAGTTGTAAAGGTTAAGAGTTTGAACTGCTAAAGGTCAAAATCAAAATTTAAACACAATTGATCTCAATCGTTATATTTTTACCATTTTATAAACAATTACTCATTTCTACATCCTGGAGAGTGAGCGGTCATGTACATGTGCTTAATGCTATCAATTTCACTTCTGTTTCTACGAGGGGCCATGATCATATGGTAGTTGCATTAATGGAGTTGCATATAGGCACCTATGCAATCACTGCCTATCACCACTAAAACAGATCACCACGATATAACTCAAATATTGTTGAAAGTGGTGCTAAAAACCGTTATGATTTTTAGCATACCTGTTTCTACAATTTCTCAATTAGATTTTGTAAGTGTTCCGACAGTGTGGTATTCTTTGTTTATCTATTAGATTTTGTAACTGTTCTGACAGTGTGGTATTCTTTGTTTTTCTATTAAATTTTGTAACTGTTTGGACAGTGTGGTATTCTTTGTTTATCAATTAGATTTTGTAACTGTTCTGACAGTGTGGTATTCTTTGTTTATCTATTAGATTTTGTAACTGTTCTGACAGTGTGGTATTTTTTGTTTATCTATTAGATTTTGTAACTGTTCTGACAGTGTGGTATTCTTTGTTTATCTATTATATTTTGTAACTGTTCTGACAGTGTGGTATTCTTTGTTTATCTATTAGATTTTGTAACTGTTCTGACAGTGTGGTATTCTTTGTTTATCTATTAGATTTTGTAACTGTTCTGACAGTGTGGTATTCTTTGTTTATCTATTAGATTTTGTAACTGTTCTGACAGTGTGGTATTCTTTGTTTATCTATTAGATTTTGTAACTGTTCTGACAGTGTGGTATTCTTTGTTTATCATTTTATTACTAGTACTAAAATAAATAAGTCTTTCAATCAAGATGTTACTTTACCATAGAAGAAATCACGATATAATGAGTTTCTGTCTTGATTTTCAAAGTAATCTTTAATGCAAATTTGTTTAAACAATTTGTACATTATCAATGTTTATAATATCTAAAGAATTAATTTCTTCTTTGATCTTTAATCACAGGTTATTTTAATTTGATCATTAATTAAATAACAAAATTCAGTGTATTGAATCTGCAAATGAGCAAACATTACAAGCATGCATGATAAGAGTCTAAAAGTAATACTATTAAATGTTATATTTAGTAGGCCATAAATAAAAATATCTGTGTTTCCGCTAACATCCTTAATCAAGAATAGAGGAAGGTAGGTAGGTTTGTAGGCAAAACTGTTATTTAATTTTTTTTTTTTACCTGGGTTATACAGGAAAAGGATCTGACTAAGCAGTGTTTGTCCAAAAATGGCATTACATACATTAGAGTAGGCACTAAAATTTTAGTGTCAGTAGGGTTATCGGACATACAAATATTTTCACAACTTATTTACATACATTGCATGTAAATTAAATGGTTTATTATAGCAAAAAAAAAATTATAAAGTTAGGGTTGTGGTGTTTAATGCCACTTTCAACAAAATTGCAAAAAAAAATCTAATAAATAAATAACAATTCCAACATTTATAATTCAACCAGTTTTTGCAGTGCTTCACAGGCTATAAAATCTTAGCCCTAATATCATATGACAAATAGATTTCTAATTGTAATTTACAGCGAAATGAAATTGACAAATTTAAGTTGACTGTAAGATCTCATTTCCATTTTGTAAGAAAATTGTCGTTCTATTATGAATGTTGTTATTCAACCATACCTAATACAATCTAAGAAGAAATATTGGCAATCTAACCAAACAACGGCATCAACGCAGATTGAATGAAAATCTAAACTGATGGAAAAACATATATCTCAAAACAAATTTTCTGCCATAATAACTTTACCACCACAACAAAATCTGTACAATATTCTTTAGATAAAAGTTCAGTGCTAGTAATAAAATGATAAACAATTAATCTAAATTGACACTTACGTATGGAAAATTACAGCATCATTCAATGTTCCACACACTCAGGTTCTTAATTCCACATGATATTCGATTTCAGTAAAATGCAATATTTATAAATAAATCTGATAAACTGCAAGATGTCCTATTAAATTTGTCAATAGTTTGGATCACACTGTTGTTTTATTTGCTGAGTAGTCAAGCATGTTTTAAAGCCAGCGATTTCACATGACAATAATATTGATGTACCCTAAGTTGGATGTCTCCGTAATTGAATGTCAATATTTTTGAATCAGAGAGTCCAGAATTATGGGGAAAACCCTGTCGCTTACTCAGTTCAATTTCAATGACAACAACGGAAATCCTTGGTGTGAACATGAATAGCCATATTTTTCAAACGTAAAATATTCGTTATAAACATCGCACTACATTACACAATCGCTGTTCAGACTCTGTCTATTTATGGTTTTCAATGTTCTTCATCAGTGGCTTGATATATACATTTCTGTTCAAAAATAATCAATACACTACAACTCTCTAGGATTGTAATGAATTAGTGAATGATCTCCATTTTATAAGACCACCTGTTAAACAATTAATAATTCAAAATAATTGATCAATAATGCAGTTCTGTAGTCTAGCAGCTATGAACATCAATTCTATCTGACAATAAATGACATTTTCTTATTTCATACAATCAATCTAAAAATAAATTGACAGGAAATTGAATCTTTATAGGTAAAAATTGACTATTGTGTGTTATTTAGAAATTTATGTAAAAAAAAAAAAATCTCAGTTTTCGTTATTGATATTTAATTTAAATTCAGATAAAATAAGATTGATATAAAAAAATTATGTACGTTTTAAAAAAATTAGTCAAGTCATAAAAAACCATGCAGCATCATTGACAGTTGCAATGACCAGTCATATTGACATGCAATCTGCCCAAAATGCAGTCTTATTGACATGAAATCTGCCCAAAATGCCATAATTCTATATTTAGAGCAACATTTGGGCTGAATGGTCTTCATGACCTATATTTTGTTTAAGAATTAGGTCATATTCATTCATATTTCACAAACTATTACATCATGACCTGCTTTGTTTTTGTTGCAAAATAAATTAGGTCACATTGATTCATATTCCATAGTTATTTTGTATTTTATCATATCTAATGAATACTGTTTCAATATACATTTTTCTATTGTAAATTTTGATTTATTTTCAAGGTTGTTGCCATATTTAATTCAACATGAGAATTTGAAATACAATGTACTTCCTATACATTTGCAATTGCCTCTGGCATGTAATAGGTTATGTGGCCACCTCGAGTGAGGTAGATATTGCATTCGATCCCCAATCACATTAAACCAATGACAAAACTAGAGGCTCAGTGGGCTGTGTCACTCAGCTTTCATTTTGCCTTGAGGAAACTTAATACAGAATCTTTCATAGATGATTCCTACCAAGTTTCAGTTCATTTGGCCAAGCGGTTTCAGAGGAAAAGATTTTTTTTAGAAATCAACCAATCAGAAACAAGAATTGCCTGTGACGGCCATGTTTGTTACCGGATCAGGACGAAATGAGCAATCTTTACAGAAGACCTTCCATAGATGCTTCCTACTAAGTTTCGGTTCATTAGGCAAAGAGGTTTCAGAGGTGAAGATTTTTAGAAATTGATCAATTAGAAACAAGAATTGCCTGTGGCGGCCATGTTTGTTAATGAAACAGGACGAAATGAGCAATCTTCATAGAGGATCTTCCAAGGATGCTTCCTACCAAATTTCGGTTAATTTGGGAAAATGGATTCAGAGGAGAAGATTATTTAGAAATCAACCAATCAGAAACAAGAATTGCCTGTGGTGGCCATGTTTGTTAACAGATCAAAACTAAATGAGCAATATTTATAGAGGACCTTCCAAGGATGCTTCCTACTAAATTGCAATTTATTTGGCCAAGCGGTTTCATCAGAGAAGATTTTTTTAGAAATCAACCAATCAGAATCAAAAATTGCCTGTGGTGGCCATACGGATATGGACGAAATGAACATTCTTTATAGAGGAACTTCCATAAATGCTTCCTACCAAGTTTCGCTTCATTTGGCTAAGGGGTTTCAGAGGAGAAGATTAAAATGTGAAAAGTTAACGGCCGACGTACGCCAAGTGATGGCAAAAGCTCACATTGCCTTTACCACAAAAGATGCAACAATAAGAAATAAGAGAAAGGCTGGTTGGCTCATAATCAGGATAATGTGTCCTTATGGAGATGCATATCAGTCAAGCTAGAACTATAAAAATCTAACTAAGTCTGTTGTTCTGTTAATAAGACATGAAGACTTCATGTACAGCTTACGATTGAGCTAATTTATGTGTAATATAAGACTATTATCAGTGGCGTAGCTGCCTAAGGTTCGACTAGGTACATGCCTATACATAATTTTGGGTATTTTTTTATTTTGTTTTAAAGATGGATTAAAGTCATGTTAGATTCCTAAACTATATTAACAATTTACATTAACTAGTACATGTTTATTATTAAATACAACATCCAGAATATTTTGTATACCAACCAAAAATCAAAATTAGTTATAATAGTGATCAGTGCTGTAATAATGTCCGTAACACGGCATCATTTTATATTCCATCAAAGTTGGCGAACTTAACCCTGATATAGCCGACAGGATCTATGCCACTTATCGTTCCGATTTGGGCGATAAGAACGAGTTCGATGATGAGATTGCTCGATGGAAAACCCGTTGGGAGTCTCGAAGATGAAAAGCCAGGTAGACTTCTCAACATCCTTAATGTCACAGACTCTGACCTTTACCCTTCAATATATTGAATTATTTGGATTTTGCTGACAATGCCTGTATCATCTGCAACCAGTGAAAGGTCTTTCAGTGCGATGCGAAGCGTGAAATCATATTTAAGATCTACTATGGGAGATGAAAGACTTTCAAATTTATCTCTCTTGCATGTACATCGACATCTCAATGTTGATGTAGATACGGCTATAAATGACTTCATCAGCAGAAAATCCTGTCGTTTGGACTTTGACTAACTTCAATCACTCTGATCCCTAAAGACAGGGTTCTGAGCAATTTGATAATAAATATCTATAACCCATGTCTTATTTTTTTTTCACCATTTGCATATCTGCAGCCCACTAAGTTCAGAGGTCGTCATTTTATTTGTCTTGTTAATCACTCTTTTATTTGTCATTGATATAAATTTTGCAAGAGGTGAGATGACAAAATAGGACAAATAGAACCACCATTGCCCAAGCCCTTGGGTATATCAAAGTGCTCCGGAATGATAGGCGATAACTGCCACTATCATAGCCGCCCACGTCATTCTTTTTTTTCTTCTAAATTGTGTTAAACAACTATCTGTCTATATTTATACTTTTGGAGTTTGATATTTTTCGCAATAGGCTCTTTTGCCGTGATGTCACTGGTTTCTGGCACAGGTAAATTGGTTGGTAAAAACAGCATTAGTGTAATACAGTTTTCAATTTCAACTCGTCATAGCTTTTTTGTTATTAAAGATAGATTAAAAAATCCTTTGGTTCCAGAAAATATGAAATGTATGCTAAATGATGGTATAATTTGCTTAGAAATATTCAAAAAATTATAGAGATGAAACATATCTAATTTTCAAAATTTTGTATACATATTTCAAATATTTATAGCAAATTATTTTTCCAAAATAAAATAATATAAAATTGCATGAAAAATATGAAAGGATTAAATTTTATAAACCATTTTACAGAACCAAAATCGGGTCATAAATAAAAAAGTTATAAAGGTTAAAAATTGGTCAAATTATCCAGTGTTAATTGCAATGTTTATTGGCCAACCGCAATTTGTGTTTAATGAGATGCAAATTAATGAATATGACATCACTAATGAGCTTGGCGAAAGAGAATATAGATTTGATGGACAGAAACCTCTGATTTTTAATAATAATACAATTTTTGAGTCACTTTTAAAACACTCTAAATCACTGAAATTGCTGGGCTTAAGGGGGCTTTGTCCCCCTGGACCCTCTACCACGGCTTTGTCCTGGACCCACTGGGGGCCTTAAGCGGCAACCAGACCCCTCGTCGATTTCGTGCCTACTCTTCATTTCAACTCCAGCTAAGCCCCTGATTATCTTATATTAAGTTCTATAGAAATACAGAATTTTAACCATTTGATACAGGGTACAACCCATCAGATACAAAACCTTGTAACATATATGTATGTGATACAAGATGTATTTTAGTCTGTTCTACTTTCGTGATGCCATCAGCTTGGAATGTTGGGAAATCCCTATAATGTCTTCATTAATAAATATAAAATCCCATTCAAAGTAATGTCTAATACGTTCTTTTCATTTTGCAGGGAACTGTAACATTAATGATTACACTTCAGGCCAAAAATGTCCTGACCAAAAGATGTACAGTTATCAGACAGTTATAGGGATTGATGAATGAATATTGTGACGTGACCTTACACAATCAATTCTATTTTGAATGTCAGAATGTCATTTGTTACAAAATACAAATAACAATGAAATCTTACAGTATTGCCCTTTTTGCCCTACAAAAATGTTAGATAAACATATAAACATACATAAATGTGTTAGTACAATTGTTTTTATCATGTCGTGTCAGTTTCGTAAGCCACATCACCATTTGACATTATGTGTCTCGTAACATGACGGGTGCCACTAGTTGACCAAGAACAGCTTATGTTTCCAGAGTACCTGAGTTCACCACCATTTTTTAATGGGGTTCATGTTACTCGCTCTTTAGCTTTCTGTGTGTAGTGCTTTGCAGATCATAGCTTGTCCTTTGTTCTTTTTCTTTTGGCCATTGTGTTGTCTGTCCTTTTTCAGTTTACAGATTCTGATTACCCATTTGTCATCTTCAAACTCTTCTTTACACAACTGACTCAACATGATACAAACATGTGTAACCAACACAATATGCATATAATGTGTATTTATCTGAAATACAAAATCTGGATTGTTTTTGTAATAGCAATTTCAGTTCCAGTCACCTCCCTATAATTAAACTGAACAGATTGGTCATTATATTTTTACTATCATGTATATGATTGGATGGTTAAAGATGAATGAAAGGTTACTAGATATTACATATTAGAGGATATTGTTTGATGTCAGTTTATCGATGATTTATACATTTTCCCATTGATCTTTACGGATGATAATATCTATTATCAAGCAACGGGCATAATATCGCTGTGGCATAATAATGGCATCGCCTTACCAAAGCCTCGATAAACTAAAAATGGACTTCTCATCGCATCTCCCATCTCAGACGTCACCTTCGATGCGATATTGCTCCGAGAAATCCATTCTCGCAAAAATAAAAACAAAGATATTATATATGTATCACCAAAAAAAGTGATGTGAAAAGTTCCTTTAACAAATTTAGATACATGTTTGAGATAGTAGCCTTTGTTGATAGTCTAGCGAATTGTCAAGTCCAAACCTAACACCACTCACACAGGGTTGAGCCTCAATACCCACTCCATGTGTTGATACAGTTTCTCGTCTCCTACTGAGCCCAAACCTAACACCACTCACACAGGGTTGAGTCTCAATACCCACTCCATGTGTTGATACAGTTTCTCGTCTCCTACCTAGCCCAAACCTAACACCACTCACACAGGGTTGAGCCTCAATACCCCCTCCATGTGTTGATACAGTTTCTCGTCTCCTACTGAGCCCAAACCTAACACCACTCACACAGGGTTGAGCCTCAATACCCACTCCATGTGTTGATACAGTTTCTCGTCTCCTACTGAGCCCAAACCTAACACAACTCACACAGGTTTGAGCCTCAATACCCATCCCAAGTGTTAATACAGTTTCTAGTCACCTACCCAAAGTGCAAGTCACCTTGTTATAACAACTAGTCTAAACAAATATATATACAACTCTCATCAAGAAAGTTACAACTACGGGTAATAATAATATTTTTCAAGTTAGAAATAGCTATGTTCTTCCATTACAAACTCAAAACGTTTTGCCAAATACATGTACTAAAACATACATGCATGTACATATATATTAAAAGAATCATCCAGGTGCCAGCTATGATTCAGTGCAATTTTCTTTTCCATAATATGAAATAAAGTGTATACCGTCTTTTGGTATGTATAGAACGCTAGATTTTACATAGATTCTTTCTTTTGCAGGATGGATGCACATAATAAACAAGAACAATGTGTTTCGCTTTTTTTTTCAGACCGTGAAATCACATGTCCACCATTTTTGGTGTTTACTATTGTCAACATGCAAAGTTAAATGTTTTCTTAAATTGTTTGGACAAGATTCCACAAAATTTGCATAATGGAAACTCACACCTATACTTCCTTATTTCTACTCGTCTCCACCTACTCCTTTAAAAAAAAACACACAAAAACTAACACAGTCTAGCATCTCTTGCAAACTGCAAACTGAAAACTTATGATTGCAAAAACAACTTGTATTCTTTTTTGTCAGAATTAAATCTAAATAACAATATTGCATTTTTAAATTGCCATAGCAACCACTTTATTCTTTCTAATTTTAAACATTTTTACCATAGTCGGATAACTGAAAATTATCATAGTAAAAAATAAATAATTATCTCCCTTTTACTTTATAAAAAATAATATTTAACTTCTTTTATAAAGCTACATGTATCAATCTCACTTTAATACAAAGATATAATTAGTTAAATATAATATTTCATCTTCATTTTCAAAATTACACCTAGTCAAAAAATTGTATTTATATATGCCTTTACAGAGACAGTCAAAAATAGTGGGCGAGTAATTAATGTCTAATGCCAAATAAGCAATTTTTCAGCTAAATCATGTCGAGAACAAGTTACATCAAAGAGATGGTGATAATGTCCACTTTGTACTAGACCATCACTCTGTTGGATTTTCATAGTGCTAGTTCACTGAGACAACAGTCTGTGGGTAGACATGTCGCTCCACTCTGAGACATTATTCTGATTCCGAGCCAACCAGTCTTTGCTCATACTCCTTATTGCTGTGTGCTTAGCAGAGAAGCAACAAATACCAATTCAATAGTCTTTGGTTTGTCCCGACTGGGGCTCAAACCCACAATTTACTGCACAGGAGGCGAGCATGCTAACCATTACACCACCAATACAGTTCAGGGCTCCCACTACTTTGAAATCAGAGGGAGAAGTGACTTCTCTTTCAGGTGCTGACAAAAGAGAAGTGAGAGACAACAGGGAGAAGTGGTGAGAGTACAGGGAGAAGTCAAAATATTTCTCTAATTGTACCACTTTTCACATTCGCGGGGCATTATCATGGCATTCATATGTTATAATGTACTTGTTATGCATTAAGGTATATTCAGTAGTTGTTTAATTCCTTGTTTTTGTTAGCATATCATCTCTCTGATTTACATATGTCCTTGTATTTGTTTTTTGTTTGTTTGTATTAAGTAAACCCTTTTCAGATTCTTTGTTTTGTCTTGAACAGATGATAAAGGCACATATATGATAGTCAACTATTGTCCAATAAATAATAAATAAATAAAATTGAATAATAAAATTTATTTTGACATCAGCATTGTTTCAAACAAGTCACACATAGATAAAATGACAAAACATTAGATAAGATAAATATATGCCAAAAAAAAAACCCCACAAGCTGTGAAATTGCTAATTATTTAATCACATTTTAATGAGTGCATATTATTTACATTGCTTCTCTTTAATCACTGATTGATTTTAATTAAGAAACTAATCATATCCACAAAGTTAACAATCCCTTTGGATAGCCGCCATCAAACCCCAAATAAATGAAATGAAACAATACCGACGTTATTTTCCCGAGTTCGGATCAGTAGTACAGTTTTTATATTCGTAACTGTTTCGATTACGTCCCTTTACAATGGCGGCTTGAAAAACGGAAATTTTGTAGTAAAAATATACAGATGTTTTTTAACAGTTAAAATCAGCAAAGCGACTTGGTAAAATTACAGGGCGACTTCCACTTCTCTTTTGGCACTAGTACAAAGCGAAGTGAGCAGCCACAAGGCGACTTCTTCGCCCGAATCGCCCTCCAACGTGAGCCCTGCAGTTCGGTCAAAAATAATATTAATCTACTTTTACAAAGCACCATGAAATAGCTGAAAAATTGCTGAGTTGGCATTAAACAACAATCACTCACTCACTCCTTTAATAAAATTACAGGTATCCAAAAATAATATCAATCTCACTTTACAAAGTTACCACCTTTTCAGATTTTCTAAAATAATATTCATCTCCCCTTTTCATAGGTACAGGTATTCAAATAATAATTAACTCTCTTTACAAAGCTACAGGTAGTCAAAAATAATATGTATTTCCTTTTACAAAATTAAGCTCCCTTTACTATATTATGTATAGTAGTGTTATTGATCTCAGAATTACCAAGGAAATTTAGGACAAATAAAGTTTGGTTCAAAGACTCTCAATACAAAGTTAATTGATGTGGTGAAACATTTTCTGCATTGCCACTCTAAACCAAGTAATTTCTAAGGATATGATTGATTGATTGATTGGTGTTTAATGCCAATCTTAGCAGTATTTCAGCTATATCGTTGATAAGAGTGTAATAAAACCATTGATCAAAACTTCTACATTCCTCCTAGTAAAGTGTCACAAAAATATATCCTGAACTATATACTCATAAAAAAGAATGATTAAATCTCTTCTACATAATTCTAAGTAATGTATCAAAAATATGTCCTTAACTACTCACCACTATAAAATCAGGTCACTGTGACCCAATTTCAAGACAGCAACAAATACAGTTAATCCACTGAATATAAAAATTTATCCTGCAATGACAGCATTTACCGACCAATATAGCCTGCCTAATATATTTTTTGATATTGGTCAGTTATAAATAGAACATTTTTTTATATTGGTCAGTTATAAATAGAACATACAAATGTAAAACGGGGCACATCGGGGGATATTGTTTTCAAATACATACACACAATTATTTCAAATACTTTTATCATCGTCCAGTAAACGTTTATTTACGATTTAAAATTGCAGGATAAATACAATACATGTGCACTGTCGAAGCATATAGGTAAATATGTGTATTCGGTGCGAAACGCGGGAAAAGGCTCGGCAAAGCCTCGCCTTTTCCCGCGTTTCTAAGCCTCATACACATATTACCCATATGCTTCGACAGTGCACAAGTATTGTATATATAGAAGATTTTATTTCCCTTCTTCATGTATATATCTTGATCTTGTTTTAACAGTGTTCAAGATGTCAGTCAACACAATAAATACTTCACATACAATTTACAAATAAAACTTTACAAAGGTCAATTTCTTTTAATCAATGTAAATAAACAAATATCAACTGTACACCCAAACTCTTTGAAATTACTTTCTCATTAAAATAAATAGCAGATATCAATTTCTGGAAAAAGATTTGTAATGAATTTGAAAACTCTTTGAAATGTACATTCTCATTAAAATAAATAACATCTTTGAAATGTATATTCTCTCATTAAAATGAAATTGAAAACTCTTTGAAATGTACATTCTCATTAAAATAAATAACAGATATCAATGTCTGGAGAAAAAGATTTGTAACGAATTCGAAAACTCTTTGAAATTTACATTCTCATTAAAATAAATAACAGATATCAATGTCTGGAGAAAAATATTTGTAACGAATTCGAAAATTCTTTGAAATGTACATTCTCATTAAAATAAATAACAGATATCAATTTCTGGAAAAATATTTGTAACGAATTTGAAAACTCTTTGAAATGTACATTCTCATTAAAATAAATAACATCTTTGAAATGTATATTCTCTCATTAAAATGAAATTGAAAACTCTTTGAAATGTACATTCTCATTAAAATAAATAACATCTTTGAAATGTATATTCTCTCATTAAAATGAAATTGAAAACTCTTTGAAATGTACATTCTCATTAAAATAAATAACATCTTTGAAATGTATATTCTCTCATTAAAATGAAATTGAAAACTCTTTGAAATGTACATTCTCATTAAAATAAATAACAGATATCAATGTCTGGAGAAAAAGATTTGTAACCAATTCGAAAATTCTTTGAAATGTACATTCTCATTAAAATAAATAACAGATATCAATTTCTGGAGAAAAAGATTTGCAACGAATTTGAAAGCTATCATTGTATGTGATGTAATAAAGAAAATCTTCTGACATCTTTGATGTATCCTTTCCAATTAAAGAAGATCTAGAAAATCTCAAATCCTAACTAAAAGTACTTCAGTAGATATCAATCAATAATCACACACCAGTCAGCTTTATCTGATCTTATCTGTTTCAAGAAAATGGACTGGAGTTTGAAAATGTGTCAAGATGGCAATGACCTTATTTTAAGAATATTTGCAATTTTTTTCCTCATAATAAGCTTTTAATCTGTTAAAGAAAATGGACTAGATTTGGAATATGTGTTAAGATGGTAATGACCTTATTAAAAAAAAAAAAAATTAGAATTTTTTCTTCAGAATCATAATAAGCTGCTCAAGAAACTGGACTAGATTTTCAAAATTGTGTGTCAAAATGGTAATGACCTTATTGTAAGAATATTTGTAATATTTTTCTTCATAATAAGCTTTAATCTGTTTTAAGAAACTGGACTTAACCGACTAGATTTTCAATATTGTGTGTGAAGATGGTAATGATCTTATTTTAATAATATTTGTATTTTCATAATATACGCTCTAATCCTATGTTTAAAAATAATGTGTACACATTGCTTAATTTATTTTAGAATAATATTAGTCCAGTCAATTTGCGAAAAACCTCGAACAAATTGCAACAGAAAATTAAAGTAGCCTATTATCTTTAATATATATGTTTTAAGAAATATAAAAAATTGCCATCAAAATAATATGGGGAAATGCATGAATTTAATCACAAAAATTAATGATTTGGTTGTGAAAACTATTGACGGCCAATGCGTTCAGTACGATATTATAAAATATGAATCGTCTTGGGTTTTGCAGACAATGAATAGAATTAAACATATTGTTATTGAAAATTATTCATGAATTGTTAAGCATATATCAATATAAAAGAAAAAAACACATTAGTCGAAATATGATATAATAAATGCACCAGAAATGTACGATCTTTCCCATTTTACCTGACGGAAAGCATACGATTTTTTTCGGACCAATATTTTTATAAAACGCTCCTTAAACATGATTATTTCACAAAATAAACATTAAAATCTAAAACTTTAAAACTGCAAACATAGCACATATTTTCAATAAATATAAATAAAATACAGATAAGGCAATAGACCTTTAGGTGTCAAACCTATAATTCACCAATCAGAGCTTAGAACATATACAAAAGTAGTCCCTTTTAAAGAAAATAGTTCCTTTTGCTTTGTTGTATTGTGACAAATACTGAATGGAATGGAATAATTAAAATTGATAATTGAAGTTAAATATGTAAGGATTATTTTGAGCCCAAATTTGATGCATTTAGTTGTATTTTAATACCTCTATGGAGGATTTGATGCATGACCTATAAATATTGAATTTCCCGGGGATGACCGAGCTAATTTTAGAGTAGGTGTTTTCCATAGCCTGGCATTTCACTGCAAGACTTTAAACATCCCCTGATATTTTCACAGAACGTAGAGGAATCATGTACGTTTCAGAAAATATATGGTCTTAGAAAGGTTAAACTTGAGATAAAATAGCCAGTCAGGCTCGAAAAAACACAAATTTAGTAGAAAATGTTAAAGAAATTAATTATAGGTTTCACACCTTAAGACAAAAAACATCAAATTGAACTTTTGTTGCTATCATGTTCAAATTAGCCTAATAATTTCACAACAAACACAGAGTGACATTTTTCATACAAAAATGTTACAAAATGCATTGTGGTGTCACATTACATGGTCGAAATGCATGTTATGTAATATTTTGGAATATTGCTCCCAAACACTGGATATACATGGGTATTGCAACTCATTTTATTTTTATTTATGACTTTATAATTATTGGGGATATGTGATTGAATGTGATTTTGCAGTAGAAGGGCATATAATATTGAAAATATTGTTGCTATTAAGGATTTTTTTTTAAATCATCATGTGCCAGTTAGTCGACTTCAAATATAGAATATGGTGATATCATTATTGGATTTTTTTCAATCCTACAAATCTTTCCTCATAAATTTTGGTGGTTTCAGTTAGAATACATGTGAATTGTACTTATGAAACAATATAAGGCTGTAGAAAGCAGTTTTAATTGAAAATTATGTTATAAAAACTTGGTAATTTAAGCCATCTCAGGAAAATTATATTGACTGCTTAGCATTTTCTGCTAATTTTTCAAATTGTCAATTTGCATTTCATGTTTTAGAGTATTATTTGGCTGAAACAGTACATTTGAACATCCAGCTTACTTAAACAGTGGGAAAAAATTATGTGGAAGCATATATTTATTGAGTTTTGGGGGAAATTATAGTTTTGCCGAGTTTCAGCCTATAAAGTCGACTTCTTAAATTGGAAAAACTTACAAATGCTGTAACTGCCTGAAAATAGCAACAATCGCAAAAAATATCAGAGAAAATCACATAATAAATGAACCGAAAGAGATAACACAAGAGATAACACATTTTCAATGCTGATTAAAATATAAAAAAATAACATTTGAATATCATTTTTGAATGCTGATCGGCATTTGCCATTTAATACTTCTTTAAGTTTGATGATTTTTTTGGTCTGTTCTCAATTTGCTTTGCATACATACATTGTATAGCTCTCTGATAAATGAAAATTAAACTATAAACAGTCTATCTAAAATATTTTCCAATCAGAACAACGAATCGCTCGCTATATACCTATAATTACCAAAAGCCATACATTTCTTGTCAGTCACTGTTCAGTTTTGTTTGGAAAAAAATAATTAGTGGAGTTTCAGTTATATCGTGGCGGTCAACTTTATTGGTGAAGGAAACCGGAGTACCCGGAGAAAACCACAGACCCGTAGCAAGTCATTGACAAACTTTATCACATAATGTTGTATCGAGTGTACCTTGCATGAGCGGGATTAGAACTCACAATTTTAGTGATGATAGGCACTGCTTACACAGATAGTTGTAAATCCAATTACCATGTGATCGCGACCACGGCGTCCCCTATATATTGAATTTGTTTTCAGCCTGAATATAGCTGAAATAATGTACGGTGGACGTCAAGCAATAATCAATCAATCAATCTTATGATAGGTTTGTTAAACCGCCCCAGGTTTATAATGTTTGTCATAATTTCACGGACGTTGACTATGCCAGCATGCCATTGTTTCGCCTTGCAAGGTTTGGGTTATGTTGTCCCAACAAAAAATCCACCATGACTACTGAAGCGGTCATTGTTTTATGCTTCAAATGAGAGGTTATAATATTTTTTTTAATAACCGACACGAACATCAGCAGAATTTTTTTTATTGTGATTTTTGTATTGAATACATTGTTCACTAGAGTCATAGGAGTGGACCGGAAAGTGCAGGGGAGGGTGCAAGCTTAAAAGTGGAAGGCAAGTGAGGGAACAAGCTTCAGAAGTGGACAGGGGAGTGGGTGGCAAGTTTAAAAGTGTGTGGGGAAATCTTCAAACCATGACTGAAAAGGGTGAAATTTTCAAAAATGATCACACAAAAATGGGTCTTTTGGAATCAAAATTATCGAAAAACATCTTGGTTGATTGTACATTTATCAATTCCATGCAAACAATTCCACTTACTAAATTTATGCCAAACAATTTAAAGTGTTACCATTGAACACCCCCGTCCCAGCTCCTATGCCCCTGCATTATATATTAATATAGTAAAACACTGAAATCTTATTTATTTTTTGTATATCTCAACCAAGTATCAACAAAAAACACACAAAACTGTTTTATATTGACCTAATCTGAGGACCAAATATTGGTCATTGGTATAACTGAAAGTGACAATTGGTCAAAGCTGTACAGCATATGATATCTACAGTTAATATGAACCATTGCTTATTGATTTCACAGGATTTTAGTAGAAGAATTTTACCAAATTAAATACAACTTTTATCTTAACAGTTTGTGTGATGCTGTCAGAAAAATAAGTTCAATGACAACTTGAGGTTCATCTGAGCCTGAATCGCTGACATAGTTATTCGTGCATTTGAGTTCATAAATTTTGTAGTGTCGGAGACAAACTAAAAGAGGAATCTTTATAGAGGACCTCCCATACATAATTTGATTTACTTTAAACATCAAACGGCCAAGCCGATTAAAAGGAAATGATACAAATATGAAAACGCATAACCATAGTTTAGAGGTTTCTCCTTGATGTCATGGTAACTGCACGTTGCAATGTGTATTATCATATGGTAATTTTGATCAAGTACAATATTTAAAATAAAACCATATTTGTTTCTGGAAATATGCTTTAAAATAGATGTCAATATTATTTTAATATACAAATTTGTACGACAGAACTGAAGAAGTTATCTCCCTTTAAAGGGTAAAAATGTACCAAATTATAAAGGTTAAAAAATATAATTAATCCTCAACATATCATCCATGGCGACTTTTTTTTTCTATTAAAGGGGATGTAATAAAGTTGCCAAAACACCTCTTAGAAATTCTGTTGCAATTTGTTCAAGGTTCAGATATTTTTATCATAGATTGACTGGACTAAATACATCATTGTATCTGTTAAAGAAAATGGACTAGTTTGAAAATGTGTCAAGATGGCGATGATCTTATTTAAGAATATTTGTAAAAAACTAGATGTGTCGGAATGACACAAATGTCCCCGCCGTGAATATTAAGGAGGCTCGCAAATGTTTCAAAGTCCAAGGGTCATAACACAGCCGAAAATCATTGGACCAGAACGAAATATAAACTTGATCTGTAACTCATCATTATACACTCATAGACCAAAAATCAAGTCGATATCTCCAAGCATTACAAAAAAAAGTGGTGACAACTAAATATTTATCCAAATTTCAAAGTCCAAGGGTCATAAATCAGCCAAAAATCATTGGACCGGAACGAAATGTAAACTTGGTCTGTAACTTATCATTATACACCCACATACCAAATATCAAGTCAATATCTCAAAGCATAGCAAAAATAAGTGGTGACAACTGTTTTATTTCGGAATTACGGACATGGGTAACAGTATATGTCCCGGCCACTTAGTGGAGGGGACATAAAAAGGTTCATAATAAGCTTTAATCCTATGTTTAAAAACAATGTCATTACTTGCTTTTTCTGAGAATAATAAGGCTAGTTGTAAATAAATGGCAACTATTTGAGACTAGAGGCTCCCAGGAGCCTGTAATTTGATTCTGATTTTCTATTTGACTTCTCAAGTTTAAACAAAATGGGGGTGTCACACATTATTTTGAAAGTGGGCCAACCAAAGATCATTTACCTCAAATTTTTGAGCAGAAGACTTTGATGTGATTTTTTTCTCATTATATGTCCAATCTGTATAAATTGGTTGAAAAACCCGAAATATGTGTTAAACTACTCATTGATATGTAGCTGCAGTTAAAATTTGAGCTTGTAATTCAGTTCCGTGCTTTGGGGGGAGAAGATTTAAATGTGAAAGTTTACAATGTATGAGGGATGACAGATGCCAACTCATCGCAAAAGCTCAGATGGCCTTTGGCAAGGTGAGCCAAAAAAACTGCAAAGAAATGAGGAATATTAGGCAAGGGTCATGAAAGACAAATATTTTTGTTTGTATTTTATCAAAACTAATATTAATTCGACAATATTAAATACAAAAGTGGACATATAAAGATGTCTTGTCTTTCCCTGCTGGACCCATGAAGAAATGTCGAATTTAGACATGACATGTGACCCACTGAAATATATCAAAAAGGCTCGTCAAATGTACTAATAATGTCTTAACTTTGCACTGTAATTACATTCTTGTATTATGGTTCATTTCCTGTACCATTTAACAAATGTATTTACCAATTGCTAAATGAATATTGACCAGCTGGTATTTTAACTCCTAGAAGTCACATTGGTCAGGAAAAGTTTAAAGTTCCTATTGTTGAGTAATCAAGTTCCTATAGTTGGGCAATCAATGAACAATAGGAACTGTGTTTAAACTTCTTTCCTGATGAAAACTTCCTCTCTGATGAAACTTCTTTGATTTTATTTCAAGTTGAAAAATTTCTTCATTGGAATACATTTCTTTCATATAATTGGCATTATACATATGAAGAAAAAAAAATTCTTTCCTAATTTGATGAATAAATGAAATTACATTTATTCGCTTTTTGGTTTGTAAATTACAATTTGGTCAAATATAAAATAATGATAATAATCCTGAAAATTATGCTAAACATCAATCAATCAATTTCCATACAGTGTTTGTGTAAAACTAGGGGAAATAATTCAATTGCATAAATAAACATTCACTTCAGGTAATGGACGCACATGTATGAAATTTTATGCTCCTGTAAATCCGATCACATCGAATGCACAGCTGGATATAAATTTGGACAATTTGGTTTTATCGATAGCTGAGGAATCACTGAATCTCACGCAAATAGTTTTTCCTGCAAACACTGTTTAGAATTTATATTAAATCGACAGACATGCCACCCTAAAACAGCAATAAAGGAAAGGTGTTTTCCGATATTTGCTCATATATTAAGGACAAATGTGATGAATTTAAAGAAAACAATGTGTCAGTTGACGAAACTATTGGCTTGCTAACTGATCGTTTTGCCAAGGAAGGTGAGAAACTTCCCGAGTCTGAGAAAACTGCCCTTAATGTCATTTCCCTTATGCTACCTGTCTTGGATGCGCTTGTTACCACAAGAAGAGAAAAGACATTTGCTGTTCATGAAACTAACATAAATAGACTTCAAGTAAGTGTAAGAAACAACGAATATGTAAGTGACTCTTTGGCCCAGTACTCCCGTAAAGACAACATTCGTGTGTCTGGTGTGCCCGAGGTTGATCAGGAAGACCTAGTTCAAGCAATTATTGACATTGGTAAAGCTATGAGGGTCGATGTTAAACCAGAGCATGTTAGTGATGTATGCATGCTGGGTAAGAAGCTACCGGATAAAAAGAGACAAATTATTGTTAGATTTACAAATCGTATTGTCCGCAACAAGATTTTGATGGCGTGTAGAGAGCTGAAAAATTCCGAGAAGTACAAAGATGTTTTCGTGTATGAGGATCTCACTCAGCTTCGCTTTAAGCTTATGCAAATGG
Source organism: Bathymodiolus brooksi (assembly GCA_963680875.1). Taxonomy (NCBI): domain Eukaryota; kingdom Metazoa; phylum Mollusca; class Bivalvia; order Mytilida; family Modiolidae; genus Bathymodiolus; species Bathymodiolus brooksi. The sequence continues at coordinate 51,691,420 of OY804577.1, forward strand.
CCAGAAAATGTGATGGTGTAAAATCCATGTATACACGCGATGGGAAAATTCATTGCGTATTGAGGAATGCAACCGATGTCATGGTCATTGAGTCTTCAGATGACTTATTCAAGCTTGGTGTTGAAAATGTAGATTATAAGAAGCTTGGCCTTTCAGAATTATAGGAAAGTGGTGGAAGGGAATGTGTTTTCAGCAGTGATCGTTCGTCCGTCACAGTGTCAAATTCAAAATGCAAAAATTCAGTGCTTAGTCCTTGTAAAGAAAATGAAAATCTAGTGGTTAATATCAATAAAGAAAATGAAAATATTGTGTTTAATGGCAACAATGAAAAGGAAAACAAAGAAAACGGTTGTGTTCAAAATAATCATACAATTGAAGATGTAATTTATGATAAACTTAGAATTTTATCATTGAATGTATGTGGGTTGGTTTCAAAATTAAAAAACCCTGATTTTGTAGAATTTATTACTGCTTATGATATTATTTGTCTCACAGAAACTAAACTTGATCAGTATGATGAAGTAGATATTTTAGAAGGCTTTACGCTGTTATCCACTGTTAATCGTGAATTTTGTAAGGCTAAGTCTGGTGGTATATGTATTTTCGTAAGGGAAAACTTGTGTAAATATGTTAGTGTTAAAAATCAATTTACAGGTTCTAGTCATTGCACATTGTGGTTTGAAATTGATGATAGATTATTGTTTAATGAAACTTTATTTGGAGTTATTTATATTCCTCCTGAGAATAGTTTGTACAGTGATATATCAATGTTTGATGATATTGAGGATGTTCTCATTAATGTTGATTCACAAGTCTGTCTGCTTGGTGATTTCAATGCACATACAAGTAATGTTAATGAATACATTGTATATTGATGTTGACAATATTATTCTGGATTTTTGTAATATTGCAAATGAAGATCAAAGTATGATCAATAACCTTCATATTTTGGAGGAGTGTGGGGTGTCAACAAACAGATATTCAAAAGATGTTAATAAAATTGACAAATATGGTAAACGATTATTAGATCTGTGTAACAGTAGAAGATTATTTTTTGTTAATGGTCGTATTGGTATTGATTTTGGCATAGGCAAATTAACATGTACTAAATCTGTAATAGATTATGCCATTGTGTCACCATTATTATTTAGATCAGTTGTTGATTTTAATGTATTATCCTTTGATCCAATTCTAAGTGATATTCATATGCCAATTACTTTGAATTTATGTACAAATATTGGTAGAGTTGTAAGTAATTCTATTGGGGAGAATATAGACTTTACAAATGACACATATATTGTAATCACTGGGAACAGTGAATATAGTGTCAAACTGAGATGGTCCGCTGAACGCGCACCTGTTTTCGTCGACAGTCTAAGCCAGGACAGAATTGATGAACTTTTAGATAGATTGAATATCATTGATGTTCAAACTGTGGATGCTGCTATTGTAAATGACATTACAGAAGATTGTAATAATATTATTAAGTCAGCTGCTGAAAATGCAAATATGTTTGTTAAAAAGAATGCTTCAATTAAGTGTCAAAATGTAAATAGTCGTATTAAGGCTGTTGGTAAAAAATATTTTAATACTGATTGTTATGTAAAACGTAGAGTATAGAAAAGCAAAAAAATATTATTATAGAGTGTGTTCTATTGAGAATCATAAGGTGTTGGTTGGTAAAAGTAGAGATTATAAAAACACTTTGCACAGACAGTTTTGTGAGTATCAGAAAGCTTTCATTGTAAAACTGAGAGGTCTGAATACCTCAGATCCTAAACTGTATTGGTCACTTTTGAATAAAGGGTGTGATAAGAGCAAAAATGTAGTTCAAAAAGTAGCTCTTGATGTATTTTTTTAATCATTTTAAAGAGTTGAATAAGGTAGTCAATGAGGTTGATGTAGAATTGCTTGACAATATACCTGAATATAATTATGCTATTAATTCTGATATTAGTGAAAAAGAGGCTAACAATGCTATTAGATCGCTAAAAAATAATAAAGCCTGTGGGAATGATTTAATACTAAATGAGTTTTTAAAAAATGCTTCAGGTAAACTTATGCCTGTTTTTGTAAAGATCTTTAATATTGTATTTCATAGTGGTATTGTACCTAATTCATGGTCAGAAGGTTATATTTGTCCAATATATAAAACAAAGGTGATCCAAACAATGTTGATAACTTACAATACTTAGCTGTTATGGCAAATTATTTCCTTGTATACTTATTAACAATAGACATTTTAATTTTCTTGAAAGTTTAGGTTTATTATGTGAAGAGCAAGCTAGGTTTAGGAAAGGCTATGGTACAATAGATCATATATTTAACTTGAAGTGTTTAATTGATTTGTATTTATTTAGAAGACAAAAATTGTACTGTGCATTTATAGATTATAGAAAAGCCTTTGATTCGGTCAATAGGGTGTTATTATGGCAAAAATTATTGCGTACAGGTATTGATGGTAAAATATTGATTGTTATTCAGAATTTGTATAAGAGTGCTAAGTCATGTGTTAGAGATGGTAATACTTATTCAGAATTTGTATAAGAGTGCCAAGTCATGTGTTAGAGATGGTAATACTTATTCAGAATATTTTGTATCAAATATTGGTGTTAGAAAAGGTGAAAATCTGTAACCTTTGTTATTCTCTTTATTTTTGAATAATTTAACAGAATTTATGTCACATGAATACAGTGGATTAAATGATATTAGCAATACATTTGTATGTCTCACTTGTTGTTTGACAATGATGATATTGAAGTATATTTCAAATTGTATTTGTTACTTTATGCTGATGGTACAGTTGTTTTTGCTGAGACTGCTGCTGAGTTACAGTCTGCTCTAAATGCCATGTATTTGTATTGCGAAACTTGGAAACTGAAAGTCAATGCAGCTAAAACTAATGTTGTAATTTTTTCTAAAAAATAGGCAAAGAGAATAGGTCAATTTTATGTATAATAATGAAAGGTTAAAAATTGTAGATGATTTCCAATACCTTGGTATAATTTTTTCTAGAAAAGGTACTTTTTATAAAAAATATAACTAAGCTGGTACATATTTTTGTACAACAGGCAAGGAAAGCTATGTTCTATGTTTTAAGAAAAGCACGAAAATTATGTCTACCTATTGACGTACTGTTACAATTATTTGTTGCTATGGTTGCCCCAATAATGTTGTATGACTCAGAAGTATGGGGTTATGAAGACTGTAATGTTATCGAAACACTTTATTTAGAATTTTGTTAGTATGTAATGAGAGTTAAAAAAACTACCCCAAATTGCATTGTTTATGGGGAACTTGGTAGAATGCCTATGTCTATTCTCGATAAAGCTAGAATGATTGGTTTTTGGGAGTGTATTTTAAATGAAAAAAAAGAAAAAATATCACATACAATGATACTCTGTATGAAATGCTTTATAAACTACATATTGGAAATGTTTATCATTCTAAATGGTTATTGTGTATAAAAGATATATTGAATAGCTGTGGTTATTTAGAATTATGGAATAATCAGGTTGTAGAAAGTAATTTTAACTTGGCTAAAAAGGTAAAACAATGTCGTATGGATGATTTTGTTAATAATTGGAAAGAACTTATTTTCAACTCGTCAAAATGTCTTAATTATAGAACGTATAAAACTGAATTTGGTTTTGAAAAGTATCTTGTTACTCTTCCATATGATCTAGCAAATGTTTTATGTAAGTTTAGATGTGGCAGTCATAGATTACCAATTGAATGTGGCAGGTTTTTTGACATTGATAGAGATGAACGCCTTTGTGATTTATGTGATCATAGTGAGCTAGGTGATGAATTCCATTATCTCTATAATTGTACTTTTTTGGCTGAGGAAAGAAAAAAATATTTACCAAGAAATTTACTACAAGACAGAAATGTCATTAGTTTTAATTCCTTAATGAACAGTGATGATAGATCTGTACTGATTGGTTTAGCAAAATATTGCAATATTATAATGTCTATATTCAAATAGTGTTACTGCTTTTGTGGCTAGTCACTTTTTCAATGCCTTCCTCATGTTGCATCATTTATTGTAAATATGTTATTTACTTGTACTATCATGCCCCATGTGGGGCCTTTAGTGAAATAAAAAAGTCTCAAAGTCTCAGTCTCTAGACCTAAAAATAAAACAAGCAATATCTATATTATTTAATCATTGAATATATCCATAGGTACCCGATTTGTGGACCCAAAAACTCAATCCGAGATCGATATAAGCCCATTTCTAAAAACACAAAAACCCTCCTCTAGGCTATTCTTCTTAATAGAATAGAGCCAGTAGAGGAGGGTTTTTGTGTTTTTAGAAATGGGCTTATATCGATCTTGGATTGAGTTTTTGGTAATGTTTGAAGTTGTTCAACACTGTTTATAATGAAAACGTCCCACAAAAGTGATGAATAAAAAAAAAATTAAAAGGGGGGGGGGGGGGGGGGGGTACCTATGAATATATCCACAATGTTTGAAAATATTTTCAGACTTCTGTAATGTTTTTCAATTTGAAATAACATCAAAGAAGTTTCATCAGAGAGAAAGTTTTCATCAGGAAAGAAGATTAAACACAGTTGCTATTGTTCATTGATTGCCCAACAATAGGAACTTGATTTCTCAACAATAGAAACTTTCTGACCAACACCAATGTGACATCTAGGAGTTTAAATACCAAGTTGTTCAATATTCATTGAGCAATTGGTAAATACATTCGATAAATGGTACAGGAAATGCACCATAATTGAAATATCTGCTACCTGTATTCTGAAACTAAAGATAGAAAAACATTGCTTTATCAGCTTCTCATAGAATGACAGGATATGTCACATGTCAGTAAAATCAGACTTAAAATAAAAATTCAAAATTTTGGATGTTGGTCCCTTTTGATTCCCTTTTATCTTGAAAACAGTAAGAGCTATTTACAATCTGTAGGCATAGCCAAGAAAAAGAATTTTATAAGGAACTTAACGGAAAATAATTCATCAATTTTATCAGTAGTTAAAAATTAATGCTCCACCCACAAAAAAACAACCTTTCCGGCACCTTGGGAGCTGCTTGTTTCTGTGACATTCCGATAAAAAAAATCATAAACTTTGAAGAGGACCATCCAATGAACATACCTACCAAGAACAATTTGAAGATAACAAAGGGGTAATCAGAAGCTGTATATCAAAGGACAGACGATACATAGCCAAAAGAAAAACGACAAAAGGACAAACAACGATCTACGAAACACTACACAGAAAACTAAAGATCAAGCAATACGAAACACCCAAAAAACTTCAGGTGAACTCGGGTGCTCCGGAAGGGTTAGCAGTTCCTTGTTTGTTCCAAATGTGACACCTGTTGTGTTACTGTTAACCGGCACCAACATCATCTGATATGGAAATCGTTTGTTTTCAATTGACTCAGTGGTTTCAGAAAAGAAGATTGAAATGCAAAAGTTTACGGACGACAATGACAGACAACAAGTGATGGCAATAGCTCCCATGATCTTTTTGGTCAGGTAAGCTAAATTCTGTGAAATCACATTAACAGACCCTTAATATCTATGACAGGTGAGGCAAGTTCATCAAAGTAATTCCTTCCATATGGACAAAGTTTTCTGACATAACATAATTTTGATAAAATACAAACAAAGGACAATTTTAACCCAGCAGATTCAGATTGGTCTATTAAACAGATCGAAAGTTTTCAGAAAAGTCAGCAAAGGCTAATCACACACTGGAACATCATTCAACTTATCACATAAACTCATATTACTTTGACCAGATGACAAGGTTGATTAACTAGAGGTTCAGCGCACTGAGCCTGTGTCGCTCACCTTTCATTCTGCTTTGAGGAAACTTAATACAGAACCTTCCATACATGTAGATGCTTCCTACCAAGTTTCGGTTCATATGGCTAAGCAGTTTCAAAGGAGAAGATTTTTTAGAAATCGACCAATCAGAAACAAGAATTGCATGTGGTGGCCATGTTTGCTAACCGATCGGGACGAAATGAGCAATATTCATAGAGGACATTCCATAGATGCTTCCTACCAAGTTTTGGTGGTAGCCATGTTTGCTAACCGATCGGGACGAAATGAGAAATCTTCATAGAGGACATTCCATAGATGCTTCCTACCAAGTTTCGGTTCATTTGGCCAAGCGATTTGAGAGAAGATTTTTTAAAATCGGCCAATCAGAAACAAGAATTGCCTGTGGTGGCCATGTTTGTTAATGGATCGGGACGAAATGAGCAATCTTTATAAAGGACCTTCCATAGATGCTTCCTACCAAGTTTCAGTTCATTTGGGGTTTCAGAGGAGAAGATTAAAATGCGAAAAGTTAACGGACGACGGACGCCAAGTGATGGCAAAAGCTCACATTGCCTTTGTCAAGGTGAGCTAATAAATGAACATAAAGAATCACTCACCTCAGTGCATATGATATTTTGTGGTTTAAAACTAAATCTTTCATAAATAATCAGCATTATTTCAAAGAGATATAAAATTCTTGCTTGATGGGAAATCTATAACTGTCTTTTGATGTTACTACAGGTAATTGGCAGATCTTGTATGATCTGTCAGCCACAATGAGGAGATGAGATTACAATTTTTCATGGCATTTATAAAATAATTATTCTAATTGATGGCATCCAATACAGAAAAAGACAGAGTTATATGCCAGGCTAATGGTTTCCTGCAATTGATATTTGGACATTTAGGTAATAAGTCATTAAGATTCAAATCCTCTATTACCTAAGAATGCATAGGTATCAGATTTGTTCTTACTTGATAGTACAGTGCTAGAATCAAAATGCTTCTTTAATTATTAAACCAATTCTTTGAATCTTATATAATATAACCAGAAGTTAAGGATCTCAAGAGCTTAAACATTACCTGATTTAGATATGTTTTCCAATGATGGTGGTCATCTTGTAAAATCTGTATAAAACGCTGTGGTTTTTTTAAAGATGTTTTACACATTTTACATATATAATATGGGGCCGTTGTGGTCGTGATCGTATGGTAGTCGGATTTACAACTACCTGTGCAATCAGTGCCTATCACCACTAATGATGTGAGTTCGAAATCTGTTCATGGCGAGGTGTACTCAATACAATATCGTGTGATAAAATTTGTCAGTGACTTGCGACAGGTCGGTGGTTTTCTCCGGTTTTCTCCACCATTAAAACTGATTGCTACAATATAACTGAAATATTGTTGAAAGTGGCATCAAACACCATAAACATAAACCTAAACCCATATACAATATTAAAAAGTTGGTGGTCATCTTGGATTTCCAATCTATTCAATAAATGTACATTTACGTACCGGTGTGAGCTAAAGATCTCAGTCATTTTTAAATAATTTTCCCTTAGGGCACTCATATGTTAAAATATGTCTCACAGTGGAGGCCATTTTGGATTTCAAACTAAAATTCAATGGTTCAAGAGAAAAGGATTTTTTCATACACTCTTCTTTTGATTCCCACTAGAGGTCATCCTAAATTTCTGATTTTAATTTTTTTTAAACACAACCAAGAATCAATAATCAATCATATACAGCTCATGTTCAAATAGTTCAGAGATTTCTGAGAGAAAAAAAAGCTTTTAAACAATTTCCCCACTGATTGTGTTATGGACATATATCATCCAATAAACATTACAATAAATATTGGTTACTGTAACACAGAGCATTACAAATGTCCCCCAAACGAACAAAGCAAGTACTAGTGGTATGAATGAAGAATAGTGTGAGAACATAGCAAGAAATAATTAGAGCCCAGTTTTTGACTCTATCATGTCTATAGTAGTACCAAATTTCGCCCAAATCGGAGGATTTTTGTATTTTGGCGGTCATTTTGGATTCAAAATGGCCACCATAGCAAACTGAAATGGTCGCAATATGGTGCAGCATGTCTTACTCCCTGTAAATATCCATTTCCATTGAAATCTTTTCATTTTTGAATTTTTAACGATTTTTTAAATTTTCATATTGGTGGCCATTTTGAAAATTTTAAAAACAAAGAGCACAACTTTGAGTGATGATCTATTTTTGTGTCAAGTTTCAAAAGAATCTGCTGTTTGGAGTGAATTTAACATTTTTTGCACCTTGGTTACCATGGCAACGGCTGCCATTTTGAATTTGTTCAACCCCTCAAACACTGCCACACACTACAGTGGATATTCCTACAAAGTTTCATGAAGTTTGATGAAAGGAATCGAAAAAAATTTAAATCCTCCCCTTTTTTGTTTCCATGGCAACTGTGGCAAAGTTTGTCCAACTGATTCCGATTCTTTTGGCTTATCTCATTCCACTAGATGTGGATGTTGTTCCTATCAAGTTTCATCAATTTCTGTTTGGCGAGTAACCTGCTATGATCATTTTTGTGTTTTTTATTTTTTTAGCATTTTGGTCGTTTCCATGGCAACGGCAGCTATTTTGGAAAAATCAACCCTTAAAGGCACAACTTCACATGGCATATGATATTCCTACAAGGTTTCATAAAGTTTGTTCAAGGCATCTCCGAGAAATGTGTCGGACAAACTTTTGACGGAAGAAAGAAAGAAAGAAAGAAAGAAAGAAAGAAAGAAAGAAAGAAAGAAAGAAAGAAAGAAGAAGAATAATAAGAAACGGAGCAAACACAATATGTCTCCCAAACTTCGTTTGGGGGACATAATAAATAAATTCAATTAACAATAGAAATTATTTTGTTTTAAATTTCACTAGATCAAAATCAATAACTTAAACTGATTTGAACCTAACTAGAATGAAATTTCCTATGGAGCCTGTAAAGTGTATATGTTGTTAACAGAAAATCATTTAGGGTATCCCTAAATCTGAATTAGGAAAAAATATTTTGTTGAAATCTCAAACACAATTTAGTCTTATTTAGAATTAAAAAAATCACAAGACTAGACTATAACACATAGAACTTTCAGTCTACCGGTACAAGACTAGACTATAACACATAGAACTTTCAGTCTACCGTTACAAGACTAGACTATAACACATAGAACTTTCAGTCTACCGTTACAAGACTAGACTATAACACATAGAACTTTCAGTCTACCGGTACCAGACTAGACTATAACACATAGAACTTTCAGTCTACCGGTACAAGACTAGACTATAACACATAGAACTTTCAGTCTACCGGTACAAGACTAGACTATAACACATAGAACTTTCAGTCTACCGGTACAAGACTAGACTATAACACATAGAACTTTCAGTCTACCGGTATGTTTTTCAAAGCAGGTTAAACATAGAAATGTGTTGTGTGCACTATTTTATTTTATTTTACTGGACCAAACTTGAGGGAAAGGGATAGATGAACATGATATACTGGGAAATAACCATATATCAAAGGAAGAGTGATTTTTATTTTTGTTCTTCATTTTCTTCTGTTTATTTTTTCCTGTCCCCAAATTCTTTCTTTTCTGTTCCCATGTTTTCCTATTTGCCATTTCAACAACTAAAATGCCCCTCATTTTAAGGATCATGTGACCAGAAAATGTATATACCTTTTTGACCTTAATAGCAGAGAGTTCACAAAATTGAAACGACATATTGGAGACTGTATTATACTAGTCTACATAACAAATTAATAAAAAAATTGTTTTGTCACTTAAAAATTAAGTCAGTAAATCTGAGCAAATTGGAGGCCTAGTCCGATTATTTTTTTATTACTTAGATTTGTCAAAAAAAATATTTAATAAAAAGAAAGTTAAAACAGTGATGGTCAACAATTCCATCAATATCAATAATAAAACAGACAACCACCTCTCACCTCAAACCATTGAACACCCACACACACACACAAAAAAAAGAAAAAAAAAAAAAGAAAAAAAGAAGACATCCCAGGTCCTGACTTGAAACGGGCACAAAAATGTAGCAGTGTTAAACCAGTTAATAGGATCCCCCCTCCCCCTCTTGATAATAGGATCCCCCTCCTCCTCTTGATAATTGGATCCCCCTCCCCCTCTTGATAATAGGATCCCCCTCCCCTCTTGATAATTGGATCCCCCTCCCCCTCTTGATAATTGAATCCCCCTCCCCCTCTTGATAATTGGATCCCCCTCCCCCTCTTGATAATAGGATCCCCCCTCCCCCTCTTGATAATTGGATCTCTAACAACATTACTGATATAAACAAACAACAACATTGCATTTTATATATTTTTCAATAATACATGGTAAAAGACAAGCTGATAAATTATTTGTACTAATAATGGTTGAGATAGCTTTAGAATCAAATCCCATATTGCTATGTTTTTGGAGTTTTTTTTGCTCTAACAATGAAATATATATATGAATTTACAACCATATGTGTAATTGACAGATTTTGAAATGATTGAATTTGAATTATAAATTCCAATTTCAAATGTAATTTGTTTCATAGAAAACTGACATTGTGTAAAGAACAAATCAATACGAAGTATTTACACACATTGATTTTATTCCACCAACTAATATGACGGCTAATTCATTGATTACAGCCTGGCAGGTTCAGGGCATTCTTTTGCTTGGCATCTCCAATTTTTTTTTTACATTTTCAGAACTTGTATTGTAAACTTTCTAACAGTATCTGTTGATTGTATGGGACGAGATGGCTCTCGGATATAAAATTATACAAGTCGACTTCATACATGAGATAAAAATATATAGAGAGAGACAACTGATGATCAAAACTTTAGGTCCTATTTGTATACATATGGGTGAGGGGTAAGTGTTATGTATACATATGGGTGAGGGGTAAGTGTTATGTATACATATGGGTGAGGGGTAAGTGTTATGTATACATATGGGTGAGGGGTAAGTGGTATGTATACATATGGGTGAGGGGTAAGTGTTATGTATACATATGGGTGAGGGGTAAGTGGTATGTATGCATATTGGTGAGGGGTAAGTGTTATGTATACATATGGGTGAGGGGTAAGTGGTATGTATACATATGGGTGAGGGGTAAGTGTTATGTATACATATGGGTGAGGGGTAAGTGTTATGTATACATATGGGTGAGGGGTAAGTGTTATGTATACATATGGGTGAGGGGTAAGTGGTATGGTTTTTAATGTCACTTTCAACAATATTTCAGTTATATCATGGCGGTCAGTTTTATTGGAGGAGGAAACCGGAGTACCTGGAGAAAACCACTGACATGTCGCAAGTCACTGACAAGCCTTATCATATAATGTTGTACACCTCACCCTGATTGAGATTCAACCTCACAACATCAGTGGTAATAGGCACTGATTGCATAGGCAGTTGTAAATCCAACTACCATACGATCATGGCAATGACGGCCCCAAAGTAGAGGCTGTCATACTCCTGTTAATGCATAACTTTACTGTATATAGTATCTGGAAAAAAATCATTGACCTAAACTTTAACCAAATGAAAAAAAGGTCAATGATGCATGAAATTTTGGTCATGGAGACTTACTTTCAGTCGGAGGCTGACAAAATCCTTTAGATGCACCACTGTGCCAAGTGATATCACTGGAGGGCATATGGTATCTGGGAAAAAATATTGATAAAAACTTTAACCGAAACGTGGGACTGGACGTGCATACACACACACACACACACACACATCAAGGGTACTCAAAGGGGCTTTTATGCCACTTTCAATAATTTTTCAGTTATTTTGTGTTGGTTTGTTTTAGTAAAGTCGTTTACAAAACTTATCACAATGACATCACAACTTAAGTGGCGATAGACTTATGCATTGAATGTATGCATATAGAATGTATGCATATATATATGCAAAGCGGATCCAACTATCATATGATTAAGAACATGACAGCCCCTAATACACATTGGACACACGATGCTATAACATCCAGTAATTCATGAAACGATTATGTAAATTCTCCCTATTGGATTATGTTATAATATCCAACTTGACTCTTGTATAAACAAAGATATTGATGTTACAAAATGTAATCAATGGCTATAGAGACATCAACTTGGTGTGTCTGAACATGTACAAGTTTTGATGTGCTCGATCAGGCGAATGATTATTATATTAATTCCAAGATCTGAAATCTTCCATAACATCATTTAGTTTTCATTTATAAATTCACGTTAATCGTTTATAGGTAATTTAATTATGCTTTGCATGTAGAAACCTAAGATGAAAAATTTGGTAACCAATGGGTTTTTAAGGAACAACTAACTTTTGGTATAATATATGCATGCTAAGATTCAAGTACAGGCTAACATGGTTTTTCGAATAAGTATTGATTGTGTTAAAGCAAGTTCATTGTTTCTGATTTAAAAAATTTCCCATAGCCTCCATATTTTTCATAGGAACAAGATCAAATAGGTAACCTTTGCCAAGGGCTTTATATGCATCATTTGTACAACATTTTTAAAGTAATGAGCCATTCAGAAACAAACATTTCCCATGGGAATCCTTTGGGAACCTTTGTAGAAGATCTCAAATACACCATTTACACCAAAGTTTCCTTTGGAAATCCTTTGGGAACCTTTGTAGAGGATCTCACATCATTTGCACCAAAATTTCCCATGAGAATCCTTTGGAAACCTTTATAGAGGATTCCACATACATCATTTGTAGCACGTCTAAAAGCATTTGGAAGGTTTTTTAAAATTTCTGCTTGTTTTGAAATGGGTAGGCCTAGAATCCTCCAAATCAGCCCCAAACATTATTCTGTTCCAAGGATTATTGCAATAAAATTTCATAAGGATTGGTTATCTAGAAAAAAAAATTATTGCACAGAAATCATTCATTCCTATTCAAGATGCCCACAAAATTTGTATGGCAGTCTTATAAAAATATCTGTCACAAAAAAAATCTCAACTAAGACACTAGAAATAATATTCAAAATAATAAATATTCTCTACAATATTTTTAGTAACACAATCCAACATGAGGGAGTTCATATGTCAATACTAGTTCTCCATATGGTCAATAAAAGTTTTAATTAAAGATTGTCCCAAGTGAGAAACCTTATCAATGAATTGATTTTATGAATAAAATACAATTAATACAAATTAAGTGTAGCTACAGTTAATAAACATTGACTATGGTAGCAATTTTCTCAGCTTTCATCCCAAGAAGACATATTATATCACACAGCCATTACCTCCTGTTTCATATAAAGTATTATATTCTGACAGTCAATAACCTGTTCAAAAGAATTGCCAACACATTTCTATTGATTTTATGGGAAAAACAATAATTCGAAAATATTTCAGGAGTAATTACCACTTGAAGGTGGGTTTTTTTTTTAAAAGAAGCAATAACGATGATCAAGGATTCTTTTTATGAAAAGAAAATAAAATAAAATTTAATAAATATTATTTGTTAGTAATTAACTATATATGAACATTAATTACTCTCACATGAAATGCATAATGAACTTACAATACAATTAACATGACAGCTTGAATAAAACACATACATCAACTCGAGTAAAAATTTAAAGTTTAAAGAATAGTACTAAAAAGACAGCCTTAATTGCTTTTGGTCATCTCAGTCATAGTGAGATCTTCAATTATGAGCATGCTTTAATTGCTGTTCCTCATTTCACAGTCATTGTGAGATTTCAATTATGAGCATGTTTTAATTACTGTTCCTTATATCTCAGTCATTGTGAGATCTTCAATTATGAGTGTGCTTTAATTGCTGTTCCTCATCTTACAGTCATTGTGAGATCTTCAATTATGAGCATACTTTAATTGCTGTTCCTCATCTCAGACATTGTGAGAGCTTCATTTATGATCATCCTTTGATTGCTGTTCCTCATCTCACAGTCATTGTGAGAGCTTCAATTATGAATACGCTTTAATTGTTGTTCCTCATCTCACAGTCATTGTGAGATCTTTAATTGTTGTTCCTCATCTCAGTCATTTTGAGAGCTTCATTTATGAGCATGCTTTAATTGCTGTTCCTCATCTCAGTCATAGTGAGATCTTCAACTATGAGCATGCTTTAATTGTTGTTCCTCATCTCACAGTCATTGTGAGAGCTTCATGATCATGCTTTGATTGCTGTTCCTCATCTAACAGTCATTGTGAGAGCTTCAATTATGAGCATGCTTTAATTGCTGTTCCTCATCTCACAGTCATTGTGAGATCTTCAACTATGAACATGCTTTAATTGCTGTTCCTCATCTCACAGTCATTGTGAGATCTTCAATTATGAGCAAGCTTTAATTGCTGTTCCTCATCTCAGTCATTGTGAGATCTTCAATTATAAACATGTTTTAATTGCTGTTCCTCATCTCACAGTAATCATGAAATCATCAATTATGAGGATGCTTTAATTGCTGTTCCTCATCTCACAACAACTGTGAGATCTCCAATAATGAATGTAATTAATAATTAACAAGAGCATGAGGTGACATCTATAGCCAGCAAATGAGCAGTCCATACTCTTTTAATATTCTGATGTCAAGTTCTTTCAAGACATACTTTTTAAAGACAATATTAGGTGACAGTAACCTAATTTTAGAATATATCAACATCACTCTCAATTTGTTGGTGAAGCTCAAGATAGATAACAACTAAATATTTTGCTCAAAATGGAGGAAACATTTTTTCTTTCTTGAAATAACACAAAATATGCAGAAAAATAAAATAAAAAGAATATGTGTATGAGACATATTTTTCAACCAGCTTAAGGAAATTCTGTAAGACTTTGAAGGATTTCTTTAAAAAAAATGTCAAAAACACATTTAATAGAGATAAACGACCAGAATTCACAAAATTACATATGGGTTTGGTGGTCCTAGTGAAAAAAATGTCAGTCCTCATTATTTTTCTATTGGAAAATAGCAATCTTGTGTCAGTCCTTAGCAAAATCTGAATTTCGTGAACTCTGACCGACTTAAATCATTCAAGTTTAATCATTGAAGACTGAAAAGATGTCTAATACTATTTCAAATGAGTTGAAACATAAATTTCATAACAGGAAACTGACACTCATGACCACTAAAAACATCTACAGCTTCAGATCATTCAGACGGGGGTGCACGCCTCTCCTCTAAAACATTTGTTTGTTGTTAAATTAGACAATTCCATTTTCTTTATAAACAATAACATCCTCTAATGTCTTATTCTTAGGAGCTTACAAGGGATTTTGGCCCTCACTAAGTTCTGTCTGAACCTACTGGGGACCTTAGATTCCTCGTCTAAAACATGTGCTTTCCCTAACATAAAGTCCTGTATCCATGTCTGATCTGAATCTGACATCCAGTTTTAATATAATATGTCACATGTGAATTGATACAAAATCATAATCGTTAGTGATTAGAGAAGAAATTATTTTGAACTTATAATATATCAGTGCCATATAAAATGAAATATTGATAGAAACCCAGAGACTGACAAACCACCTTACAGATAAATCCAATCTGCACTGGTTAATCTCAACATGATCCCCAAGTTCTATATGAGAAAAAAGATGATGTTTCAAATTCAGCTAATCAAAAACTACTTTCCATACACCTTGACCATTATTGAGTTTCAGTTCATCACAAAATGGCTAAAGATGATCTAGAAAAACCAAACAATTATTTCTCCAAAGTATCACTTGTGGTATATAAAAGGCTTTTTAATTGAATTTCAGCTAATACGTTATAATGTATGGAAGTGACACCCACAGATAGACATGAAAATATTGGTAGGGCTTCTTATCAACTATGAGTATCAGTCATCAGACAGTGCATATCTAAAATTGTGCATGTCTCACGTCTTATTAATTTAATGGACGAAAAAGTAATGGGTAGGTTTTAGTTGATAGACTGATGTCGAAGTAAATTTCTTCTGTAATGGTTTTATTTGATAGACTGATGTCAAGTAAATTTCTTCTGAACTTAATTTTTTTTCTGTTAAGACAGACAAAAGCAATTACCGGTAACTTTGCTGTTGTTTTGATAAAACACTTTGTCTCCATAATAAACAATATAATAGGAAGAGAATGATTTTAACAAAATAATTACACAATTTTAGAAGGTAAAAAAAAATCAATAGATCTTATGGATTCTCTACCTGTAGTTAAATGAATAATTCAAAACCAATTGGATACAATTAATCTATTTCACCACAAAAGCAAGCTCTTTTATTAGGCATTGTCTCTGCCAAGTCCTGACTTAAATCATAATTATTATAGAATATATGCTATGCCATTATAAAGATCTTTTCCCAATAATCCATGCCTCATTGTCAAAGAGTATCTGGAAAACGAATAATTTTTGCCAAGAATCTAAATGGCTTAAAATATTTGAGTGCAAAGCAACCTAATTAAAATACAGTCAAACCTACTTTAGTGACCACCTCTATCAAGCCATAACTTGTATAATGTGACCTTAATCTAAATTACCCTTCACAATTCATTTCATATTAATTAAAACTTCATTTAGCGACCACCTTCCTCGTGTAACCCTATTTCAATGTTCCCTTTGAAGGTTGCATAAGACAGGTTTGACTGTAGATGTTTCTTGTATTCTTTTAATTTTTTTTTGTGATACACAAACAATAACATCCAATGACATCCCACATGGCTTCATGTCAGTTTTTTTGGTGGTACACTAACATCCAACGACATCCCACATGGCTTCATGTCAGTTTTTTTTGTAATACACTAGCATCCAACGACATCCCACATGGCTTCATGTCAGTTTTTTTTGTAATACACTAGCATCCAACGACATCCCACATGGGTTCATGTCAGTTTTTTTGGTGGTACACTAACATCCAACGACATCTCACATGGGTTCATGTCAGATTTGTTGGTGGTACTCTAACATATAATGGCATCCCTCATAGTGTCACGACAGCTAACCGTTCATTCATATAAGAGAGTAAATATATCCACCAATCAAACAACAGCTCTGAGCGTGTGCTCCCTTTTAATTTGCAGACTAATTGCTGATTGGTTGGTTGAAAATATGAACCCTGATATGACAACATGTGGGAGGGATGTCCCTTGATGTTATTGTATCACCAAAAAAATAAAAAATAAAAAAGAGGTACAACAAACATCTAATTTTAATTAGAATAGAATTCAAGGGTAAAATTGATATCTTTTTGCATTAACACAAGAATAAGACAACATAAATGAAACATACCCTCTTATATAAATCTCTAAGCAATATTTGACATTACAAAATGTACCACACTCCTATAACAAAATCACACAGATAATCGTATGAATCCAATCTTCTCACTTCAACTCTCTTGACAAAACCTAGTTTGTGGTTAAAATTATAACAAAACAAAAAGAAGACAGAAACAATTCTTATAGTAATTGCTTCCATCAACATCAATAAAAATTGTGGAAGACGATTGTTATTAGATCAACCACAACTCTTCTTCAACGTACTCCATTTCTCATCTCACCATTACAAGGTTTGCCCATCCATGTCAGCAATTATTTTCATCAAAGTATAAATAATGAATGATTTTTTTTGCAGAAGATTGCAGATGGTTACATGTTTTCTGTTTATTGCCTTTTGCAGGAATACAATTAAACACAGTCTATAAAGGTATAACTGGTATATCTGTTATGTATTTATAATAGGCTTATGCTATATATGCAGGCTTTAGATTTTTAACACCATTTCCAGCAATCTGTCAGTTACATCATATGGCAGTCTGTTTTCTTTGTGGTGGAATGCAGAATACCTGGAGAAAACCACAGACAAGTACCAGGAAGTACACCTGGCCATGGGTATGATTCATATTCACAACTTATGCAGATGAAGACACTAATTGTATATCACTATATGTAGATACATTTTGTATTCATTCAACTAATATATAATCATTTCAGAGGGGATTTTTCAGGTTTGATTGATTGATTGATTGGTTAGTGTTTAATGCCAGCTTTAGCAGTATTTCAGCTATATTGTGGCATGTTTTCAGCTTTGATTGATACATCATTGGGTGATATTTCTACAAGTTCTCAGCTTTTTACAACAATATAGCTTTGATACACAATACTGTTCTTACAAAATGAAGCTCCATTTGAAGGTTAGGGGTTATTGTGTTTAACCTCACTTTCAACAATATTTCAGCTATATCCAGCCCATCAGTGTTATTACTGGAGTACCAAGAAAAATCCACCGACCTGCTGCAAGTCACAGGTAAACTTTATCACATGATGTTGTATCGAGTACACCATGCACTGATTGCACAGGTAGTTGAAAATCCAACAGCCATATGATCAATAATCACAATGGCCCCAAGTTCTATTTGATCATTTCGTTATATGAATCATGTATTGTGCGTGTAGTTAGGATTTTAGTTCAATATATGAATGGGTCACCAATACCACACAAAACATTAATGGGTATGATTTTTGTACAGTGAATAAATTAATGAGTAGGGTTTTCATGCTGGGGGATTATAGGAATGTGGAGTGGGCTTAAATCCAACTGCACCCTAGTAACCAATTTTACTGAAAGTAACACCCCTATTTGTGACAGTTTATATACATCCAACAAGTCATAAATACAACTTAATCATCTGACTATTTTCTTTTTAAATCTTGTATCCACAATAAATGAAAAAAAAGAGATTTTTATTTGCATCTCTTTCTAGCAAATTGTATTAGAATAGACCTACTCATCAAGTTCATTGTAAATTTTTTTCTTCTTTATCTTTTCCAAAAGGAATCCTTCCTGGAATAGACAATAGAAATATGCATCCTACAAACCACCCTCCCTCCCCCTTTTCTTGTACAACAGAAAACCACATTTATATGAAAATGCAATTCTGTAAACATTTTAACTTAAGTACTGAAGATTAAAGTGAATTATTACATTGTGGCAAGTCTTTATAAAAAATATTGCATTTTATCCAGATGAAATTGTAGAAATTGTATTGCTACGACATGAATCATTGATTGCTGTACAGCCACAATCCTATTACTTGGATTAAATAAAATGGTCTAGAGACGAATCTTGTTTTGTAAAGACATCTTCATTATGCCGTATCCTTCTTTGACAGAATGATAACATACTTATCTTCAGAAGAGTCTTTTGTTAAGCTTATGTTTCACGGCTTATTAGACCACTTCAATCTGATTGTCTTTAATGTCAAACAGCATGATCTTTAGCTGTCAAAGCCAGTCACAATAACTGTGCAATATATTTCTGCATTTATATGATGGCAAAGAAGAAATTAATAACCAGAATGACATAAACATGGCAGCTAATTATTGAATATAAGAAAATGTCCTTAAAAGTTCAAAGATGATTATTGTTTTAATCTGTCTTAAATTTGACTCAAATCACATATGTATACAGACATAAAACAATTCAAATTATAAAAATTGGTTCAACTAAATTAATAATTAATTAAGTGAGATGACTTTAATTGAATAGAACTCGATACAACATTATGTGGTTTTCTCCAGGTACTCCAGTTTCCACCACCAATAAATCTGACAGCCACGATATAACTGAAATATTGTTGAAAGTGGCATTAAACATAATAACCATAACTTAATTGAATAGAAGTAAAAAGGAGATAAAATTCACACCAAAGACCCTTTTAATGCCTTTTTATTTCACATAGGAATGACTTACCACCGGGAACTAGCAATAGCTTTCTTTGCCAAGTTATCTTAAGTCAAGAGTTTGCATAAATCAAATCTAACTTGAAAATAATATTTGAGCTTTATATGAATTGTCTGAACATTTATTGTTATTTTCACACATTAAATAAAAATAAAAAATAAAATCATTCGGCCCAAAACTTTAATTTGGCTGTGAAATGCAGAACAGCAAAAAAAGCACTGTTCCTATACTCTAATGTGTGTCTTAGTACAAGTTGGAATTAAAGGTACTACTTATAGTGATAGAAACACATTTTATGCCTGTACCAAGTCAGGGTCATTACGGTTTTCACAGTTTTCCGGTTGTTGACTGATTTTGTCTGTTTATATAATTATGAGTTTTGACTTTCCCTTTGTAAGATTGTTCGGAGTTCGGTAATTTTGTTATTACCTTTATTTTATA
Organism: Bathymodiolus brooksi; assembly: GCA_963680875.1. NCBI lineage: Eukaryota > Metazoa > Mollusca > Bivalvia > Mytilida > Modiolidae > Bathymodiolus > Bathymodiolus brooksi. Next base: position 51,711,407 of record OY804577.1, read on the forward strand.
CTTAAATTAAAATCTAGATACTGAAAATGAGGGATACATCCATGTTAAGATCTGATCTAAATAGGATGACTTCAATTTTCTAATTGTACATTTTCCTTTCGTGAATAGCAAAACTGATGCCATCCACTTTATCTCAATTGATCAACATGTACTATTTTTAAGACTATTCTAATTAGAGATAAAAATAGGGCTAATGATGTCTGGCACAAAATTCAACTTAAAACTGCAGACTTTGCATCAAAAATTGTAGAGTCACCATAATAATATGTACTTGATCCATATGAATTTCAATGTCTCAATTGATTGTAGACATGTTTCAAAAATGACCTGAGAACCTGTGACTTTAGGACAGATGCCATTATGGGGGGGAACAGATGCTTAACCCTTCCAGGGCACTGTATCTTTGGACTACGAATTAATGAGAGTGTAAGACATAAGGATTTAGGTTGTTTGGTTGGTTTATGTGTTAACAATTTCAACAATATTTCAGTTAATATATCGTGGCAGTCAGTTTTATTGGTGGAGGAGACCGGAGTACCCAGAGAAAACCATCGACCTGTCGCAAGTCACTGACAAACTTAATCACATAATGTTGTATCGAGTACACCTCGCCTGTCACAAGTCACTGACAAACTTAATCACATAATGTTGTATTGAGTACACCTCGCCTGTCACAAGTCACTGACAAACTTAATCACATAATGTTGTATATAGTACACCTCGCCTGTCACAAGTCACTGACAAACTTAATCACATAATGTTGTATAGAATACACCTCGCCTGTCACAAGTCACTGACAAACTTAATCACATAATGTTGTATAGAGTACACCTCGCCATGAACAGGGTTCAAACAACTTTAGTGGTGATAGGCACTGATTGCACAGGTAGTTGTAAATCCAATTACCATACGATCACGACCACATGACCGCCCGAGACCAGGTTAAAGATAGACAGGAACATAAGACATCAGACACAATTTAATGTTTTGCTATAGCTCCTTAGAGACATTTTTAACTACTATATTAATGACCTTTTCTAAAAGACCAGAACTTCCTTCATTAAGTCATTATCCTATATATATATATATATATTAAGTAATTTAATAAGAAAAACTTTTTTTCTAAATTATTTATGACTAGACAAAAATCCATAGGGAAATAAAATGGCAAAGATATATATATATACTGATAAAGATCACAATCATATATAAGTATTAGTAACTAAAGTCTAAATGTAGTTCCTTTCTCTTATCAATAATTAATTCCATGTTTTATAATCAGTCTATGCAATGTAAATAATAATAGAAACACAGCTGACAGCCATGCTTTATGACTTTTTCTCAAACCTCGACAACCTTTTAAGAACATTAAGTATGAATAGAATTTTTGTGCATATTTAGAACATAACCTTTGGCAGATCAATTTCTTTGAAAATGATTTTGCTACTTCCTAGAACATGCATAATACAGTAAGAAAATATCAACAACATATTAATATAACAGTCTTGCTCGAAGTCCAGGACAAGTAAAATTGTGAAAATTATAAAAGAATTTGTTTGAAGAAATCGAAATTTTTACCTACATGTAAGTAAATGTTACATATAACAAAGAAAGGGTTAGGCAATGAGTCACAAGATATGATAATCAATTTCTCAAATAGCAATGGATCTTTTCCCTGTTACTTTTCTTTCCTCTATCATTGACAAGACTTTGGCAAACTTGATTACGAGTAACACAGCGGGTGTCTTATAAGAGACAAGAACTGCTTACTCTTCGGGAGTACCTGGGTTCACTTCTGGTATTCTTTTTTAGGTAGGGTCTGTGTTGATCATCTTTTAACTTTTCTGTGTTGAGTTATTTGCTTTTTTTTTGGTCGTTGTTTTATGTCTTATGTGCCCATTGTTGTCTGTCTCTCTGAATTGTCTATTCTTGATAAATAGGGTCTGTGTTGATCATCTTTTAACTTTTCTGTGTTGAGTGTTTTGGTTGTTTTTTTTGTCTTTGTTCTATGTCTTGTGCCCATTGTTGTCTGTCTCTCTGAATTGTCTATTCTTGATAAATAGGGTCTGTGTTGATCATCTTTTAACTTTTCTGTGTTGAGTGTTTTGGTTGTTTTTTTTGTCTTTGTTCTATGTCTTGTGCCCATTGTTGTCTGTCTCTCTGAATTGTCTATTCTTGATAAATAGGGTCTGTGTTGATCATCTTTTAACTTTTCTGTGTTGAGTGTTTTGGTTGTTTTTTTTGTCTTTGTTCTATGTCTTGTGCCCATTGTTGTCTGTCTCTCTGAATTGTCTATTCTTGATAAATAGGGTCTGTGTTGATCATCTTTTAACTTTTCTGTGTTGAGTGTTTTGGTTGTTTTTTTTTGTCTTTGTTCTACGTCTTGTGCCCATTGTTGTCTGTCTCTCTAAATTGTCTATTCTTGATAAATAGGGTCTGTGTTGATCATCTTTTAACTTTTCTGTGTTGAGTGTTTTGGTTGTTTTTTTTGTCTTTGTTCTATGTCTTGTGCCCATTGTTGTCTGTCTCTCTGAATTGTCTATTCTTGATAAATAGGGTCTGTGTTGATCATCTTTTAACTTTTCTGTGTTGAGTGTTTTGGTTGTTTTTTTTGTCTTTGTTCTATGTCTTGTGCCCATTGTTGTCTGTCTCTCTGAATTGTCTATTCTTGATAAATAGGGTCTGTGTTGATCATCTTTTAACTTTTCTGTGTTGAGTGTTTTGGTTGTTTTTTTTGTCTTTGTTCTATGTCTTGTGCCCATTGTTGTCTGTCTCTCTGAATTGTCTATTCTTGATAAATAGGGTCTGTGTTGATCATCTTTTAACTTTTCTGTGTTGAGTGTTTTGGTTGTTTTTTTTGTCTTTGTTCTATGTCTTGTGCCCATTGTTGTCTGTCTCTCTGAATTGTCTATTCTTGATAAATAGGGTCTGTGTTGATCATCTTTTAACTTTTCTGTGTTGAGTGTTTTGGTTGTTTTTTTTGTCTTTGTTCTATGTCTTGTGCCCATTGTTGTCTGTCTCTCTGAATTGTCTATTCTTGATAAATAGGGTCTGTGTTGATCATCTTTTAACTTTTCTGTGTTGAGTGTTTTGGTTGTTTTTTTTGTCTTTGTTCTATGTCTTGTGCCCATTGTTGTCTGTCTCTCTGAATTGTCTATTCTTGATAAATAGGGTCTGTGTTGATCATCTTTTAACTTTTCTGTGTTGAGTGTTTTGGTTGTTTTTTTTGTCTTTGTTCTATGTCTTGTGCCCATTGTTGTCTGTCTCTCTGAATTGTCTATTCTTGATAAATAGGGTCTGTGTTGATCATCTTTTAACTTTTCTGTGTTGAGTGTTTTGGTTGTTTTTTTTGTCTTTGTTCTATGTCTTGTGCCCATTGTTGTCTGTCTCTCTGAATTGTCTATTCTTGATAAATAGGGTCTGTGTTGATCATCTTTTAACTTTTCTGTGTTGAGTGTTTTGGTTGTTTTTTTTTGTCTTTGTTCTATGTCTTGTGCCCATTGTTGTCTGTCTCTCTGAATTGTCTATTCTTGATAAATAGGGTCTGTGTTGATCATCTTTTAACTTTTCTGTGTTGAGTGTTTTGGTTGTTTTTTTTTCTTTGTTCTATGTCTTGTGCCCATTGTTGTCTGTCTCTCTGAATTGTCCATTCTTGATAAATAGGGTCTGTGTTGATCATCTTTTAACTTTTCTGTGTTGAGTGTTTTGGTTGTTTTTTTTGTCTTTGTTCTATGTCTTGTGCCCATTGTTGTGTGTCTCTCTGAATTGTCTATTCTTGATAAATAGGGTCTGTGTTGATCATCTTTTAACTTTTCTGTGTTGAGTGTTTTGGTTGTTTTTTTTGTCTTTGTTCTATGTCTTGTGCCCATTGTTGTGTGTCTCTCTGAATTGTCTATTCTTGATAAATAGGGTCTGTGTTGATCATCTTTTAACTTTTCTGTGTTGAGTGTTTTGGTTGTTTTTTTTTTGTCTTTGTTCTATGTCTTGTGCCCATTGTTGTCTGTCTCTCTGAATTGTCTATTCTTGATAAATAGGGTCTGTGTTGATCATCTTTTAACTTTTCTGTGTTGAGTGTTTTGGTTGTTTTTTTTGTCTTTGTTCTATGTCTTGTGCCCATTGTTGTCTGTCTCTCTGAATTGTCTATTCTTGATAAATAGGGTCTGTGTTGATCATCTTTTAACTTTTCTGTGTTGAGTGTTTTGGTTGTTTTTTTTGTCTTTGTTCTATGTCTTGTGCCCATTGTTGTCTGTCTCTCTGAATTGTCTATTCTTGATAAATAGGGTCTGTGTTGATCATCTTTTAACTTTTCTGTGTTGAGTGTTTTGGTTGTTTTTTTTTGTCTTTGTTCTATGTCTTGTGCCCATTGTTGTGTGTCTCTCTGAATTGTCTATTCTTGATAAATAGGGTCTGTGTTGATCATCTTTTAACTTTTCTGTGTTGAGTGTTTTGGTTGTTTTTTTTGTCTTTGTTCTATGTCTTGTGCCCATTGTTGTGTGTCTCTCTGAATTGTCTATTCTTGATAAATAGGGTCTGTGTTGATCATCTTTTAACTTTTCTGTGTTGAGTGTTTTGGTTGTTTTTTTTTGTCTTTGTTCTATGTCTTGTGCCCATTGTTGTCTGTCTCTCTGAATTGTCTATTCTTGATAAATAGGGTCTGTGTTGATCATCTTTTAACTTTTCTGTGTTGAGTGTTTTGGTTGTTTTTTTTGTCTTTGTTCTATGTCTTGTGCCCATTGTTGTCTGTCTCTCTGAATTGTCTATTCTTGATAAATAGGGTCTGTGTTGATCATCTTTTAACTTTTCTGTGTTGAGTGTTTTGGTTGGTTTTTTTTTCTTTGTTCTATGTCTTGTGCCCATTGTTGTCTGTCTCTCTGAATTGTCTATTCTTGATAAATAGGGTCTGTGTTGATCATCTTTTAACTTTTCTGTGTTGAGTGTTTTGGTTGGTTTTGTTTTCTTTGTTCTATGTCTTGTGCCCATTGTTGTGTGTCTCTCTGAATTGTCTATTCTTGATAAATAGGGTCTGTGTTGATCATCTTTTAACTTTTCTGTGTTGAGTGTTTTGGTTGGTTTTTTTTTCTTTGTTCTATGTCTTGTGCCCATTGTTGTCTGTCTCTCTGAATTGTCTATTCTTGATAAATAGGGTCTGTGTTGATCATCTTTTAACTTTTCTGTGTTGAGTGTTTTGGTTTTTTTTTTCTTTGTTCTATGTCTTGTGCCCATTGTTGTCTGTCTCTCTGAATTGTCTATTCTTGATAAATAGGGTCTGTGTTGATCATCTTTTAACTTTTCTGTGTTGAGTGTTTTGGTTGTTTTTTTTGTCTTTGTTCTATGTCTTGTGCCCATTGTTGTCTGTCTCTCTGAATTGTCTATTCTTGATAAATAGGGTCTGTGTTGATCATCTTTTAACTTTTCTGTGTTGAGTGTTTTGGTTGTTTTTTTTGTCTTTGTTCTATGTCTTGTGCCCATTGTTGTCTGTCTCTCTGAATTGTCTATTCTTGATAAATAGGGTCTGTGTTGATCATCTTTTAACTTTTCTGTGTTGAGTGTTTTGGTTGGTTTTTTTTTGTCTTTGTTCTATGTCTTGTGCCCATTGTTGTCTGTCTCTCTGAATTGTCTATTCTTGATAAATAGGGTCTGTGTTGATCATCTTTTAACTTTTCTGTGTTGAGTGTTTTGGTTGGTTTTTTTTTCTTTGTTCTACGTCTTGTGCCCATTGTTGTCTGTCTCTCTGAATTGTCTATTCTTGATAAATAGGGTCTGTGTTGATCATCTTTTAACTTTTCTCTGTTGAGTGTTTTGGTTGGTTTTTTTTTGTCTTTGTTCTATGTCTTGTGCCCATTGTTGTCTGTCTCTCTGAATTGTCTATTCTTGATAAATAGGGTCTGTGTTGATCATCTTTTAACTTTTCTGTGTTGAGTGTTTTGGTTGTTTTTTTGTCTTTGTTCTATGTCTTGTGCCCATTGTTGTCTGTCTCTCTGAATTGTCTATTCTTGATAAATAGGGTCTGTGTTGATCATCTTTTAACTTTTCTGTGTTGAGTGTTTTGGTTGTTTTTTTTGTCTTTGTTCTATGTCTTGTGCCCATTGTTGTCTGTCTCTCTGAATTGTCTATTCTTGATAAATAGGGTCTGTGTTGATCATCTTTTAACTTTTCTGTGTTGAGTGTTTTGGTTGTTTTTTTTTTGTCTTTGTTCTATGTCTTGTGCCCATTGTTGTCTGTCTCTCTGAATTGTCTATTCTTGATAAATAGGGTCTGTGTTGATCATCTTTTAACTTTTCTGTGTTGAGTGTTTTGGTTGTTTTTTTTTTTCTTTGTTCTACGTCTTGTGCCCATTGTTGTCTGTCTCTCTGAATTGTCTATTCTTGATAAATAGGGTCTGTGTTGATCATCTTTTAACTTTTCTGTGTTGAGTGTTTTGATTGTTTTTTTTTGTCTTTGTTCTATGTCTTGTGCCCATTGTTGTCTGTCTCTCTGAATTGTCCATTCTTGATAAATAGGGTCTGTGTTGATCATCTTTTAACTTTTCTGTGTTGAGTGTTTTGGTTGTTTTTTTTTGTCTTTGTTCTATGTCTTGTGCCCATTGTTGTCTGTCTCTCTGAATTGTCTATTCTTGATAAATAGGGTCTGTGTTGACCATCTTTTAACTTTTCTGTGTTGAGTGTTTTGGTTGTTTTTTTTGTCTTTGTTCTATGTCTTGTGCCCATTGTTGTGTGTCTCTCTGAATTGTCTATTCTTGATAAATAGGGTCTGTGTTGATCATCTTTTAACTTTTCTGTGTTGAGTGTTTTGGTTGTTTTTTTTGTCTTTGTTCTATGTCTTGTGCCCATTGTTGTGTGTCTCTCTGAATTGTCTATTCTTGATAAATAGGGTCTGTGTTGATCATCTTTTAACTTTTCTGTGTTGAGTGTTTTGGTTGTTTTTTTTGTCTTTGTTCTATGTCTTGTGCCCATTGTTGTCTGTCTCTCTGAATTGTCTATTCTTGATAAATAGGGTCTGTGTTGATCATCTTTTAACTTTTCTGTGTTGAGTGTTTTGGTTGTTTTTTTTTTTCTTTGTTCTACGTCTTGTGCCCATTGTTGTCTGTCTCTCTGAATTGTCTATTCTTGATAAATAGGGTCTGTGTTGATCATCTTTTAACTTTTCTGTGTTGAGTGTTTTGGTTGTTTTTTTTTGTCTTTGTTCTATGTCTTGTGCCCATTGTTGTCTGTCTCTCTGAATTGTCTATTCTTGATAAATAGGGTCTGTGTTGATCATCTTTTAACTTTTCTGTGTTGAGTGTTTTGGTTGTTTTTTTTGTCTTTGTTCTATGTCTTGTGCCCATTGTTGTCTGTCTGTCTGAATTGTCTATTCTTGATAAATAGGGTCTGTGTTGATCATCTTTTAACTTTTCTGTGTTGAGTGTTTTGGTTGTTTTTTGTTTTCTTTGTTCTACGTCTTGTGCCCATTGTTGTTTGTCTTTCTGAATTGTCTATTCTTGATTGCCGGCCTTTCAATAAGGGGCAGTACCAGGTACTTTTACTCGCCTAAAATGGTCTTTGGTACCTCCTGATTTTAAAGGGTGTTGTATAACATATTCATGAAAATTGTTCAAATTTTAATAAAAAGTACTGCCTGTAAATAGTGAAGTACTGGTACACATGAAAAATGTTGAAAGTCCTGCGATTGCCCTTTGAGTTTTCTCTAATGTTTATTTAGTAAAATCTAGCTGTCATACATCATCAAGAAGCCATACATTGTGCTTATATAAAAATATGATTAAACCAGAGACTCATAGAAGCCTTTTTACCACTCACTTGGTTTGCAAATACATTTTGTAGCTGCAAAGAATTCAAGATGCTTATTTGAAAACTATTTTTGACTGAACATGATGCAATATGAAATATTTTGAGAAGACCTGATAAACATCGCTTGTATCAAATTACAAAAACAATTGTATTTGTAGTATCAGAGTAAAAAAAAATAAAAAATCAGCCCTTCAAAAACATGAATTTCACATGTCAGCCATTTGCTATGGACAATTACAGTGAAATGAGGTCTGTTTGTAGAGGAGTTTGTGAACATCATTTGTACCAAGTAACAAATCATTTGCATCTTTAAGAAAAAGAGGAAGAGATATTTTTTAATTTAAGCCAATCAGAAACAAGAATTGGTCATGGTGGCCATATTTGTTGCCTGGCAAAGACGAAATGAGTAATATTCATAGATGACTTCATATATATTATTTGTACTAAGTTTAGAAGATAGTGTAATATGTACACTCCTTTACCTTCAGTAATCTAGCTAAAAAAACCAGAGTGCTTTATTTAATTTAAAAAAAAGCACTATTTGTAGTAGGCGAGTCAATCTTATGAACAAACCCAATTCAAATAAAATTAGACGTATGATGGATGTTTATTTTGTTTTTGTTCATCCAATAACATAATGCCAAAACAGAATCCAACTAATATCAAAATTTAATTATAAGATTGATCAACAAATATCTCTTCTTTGAAAGAGTTGCAATGTGGGTTGAATATTTGTTTAAAATGTTGCTTTTGGAATGATTGCTTAAAGTGAACTAATACATGTATCTGTTTAAAATATAAATACAGGAGTATCAATATCAGACCAACAGCTTGGTTGGTTTTATGGTGCTTAGTGCCACTTTCAACAATATTTCAGTTATATCGTGGCGGTCAGTTTTATTGGTGGGGAAACAGGAATACCTGGAGAAAACCACCAACTGTTCACATAATATTGTATCTAGAACAGGTCGCTTAAGCGAGGTTTGAACTCACAATGTTGGTGATGATAGGTAGTTATAAATTGAACTACCATACGATCATGACAGCCCCCTGACCAACAGGCATCAAAGCAGACTATTATTTAAGTGAAGCACATAACACACTATGCCCATAGCAAATGATTTTTCAAGGAGGGAGGGGTTCAATATACTCTCACACTGAGTCTGCCATCTCTCAATACGAGATAGTCTAGCAGTCAATGGTCAAAATCCACTCTTTAATAGTCATAGTTCAACCAAAATCTTTACTTTAACAGTTTTCTTAGTTTTCAAGGAGGGCTCGTGTGTACCCATGTCTACTGGATTGACTACACACCTAAAGCACTTCAAAACCTCATTTACATCTGACTTACCATTTTTGAAGAAAGACTGTGAAGAATGTTATCATATAGAAGAAAGAAAAAAGAAAGATGAAAGAAAACAAGAAACAGTAAAAAAAAAAAAAAAATAGACCTTCCAAAGTTGTTTGGTGGAAGACATAAAAATACTACTAACAGCCAAATATACCAAGTTGTTCTGTTTTTGAACAAGTATGAATTTGATATTGTCACTGTAGCTATCACCCAAATTAAGTAATTTTCTTTTGAATCAGTTAATGTTAAAATCAGGCAACATTATCTTTACAATTCAACAATATGAAATTTTTCAGAATATTTTAAACAAGTACATTGGACATTCCATTGTATATTCAGTGGGATGTAATATTTATACAGTGTAAATATTTATTGCAATTATAGGAAAAATGAATGCAATTACAGATAGCAATTATGCATTCAAAAATGGTAATTTATTTATTGAATTTTTCCAATATTTACCATTTGATGATTATGATTTACATCTGAACTAATTGATTTTTTCATAATTCTTGTCACGCTTGTTAAAATATGTATACATCTACAAATTACAATAAAGCTTAAGACTCTAAATACATCAAGAACAATTGTGTATTGGTAAACTATAAATAAAACACTTTTATATCAAAGTCAAATAAAACTTTTTATATTGAACACAATAATGGTGTAGAATATATAAAAGTCTTGCATTGTTATGAATTTAAATAAAATAAGTTTGCAAAGTTTTAACGTACCTCCTTCAATCAAGTTAAACTATCTCATCCACTGGCACAAGTACAGCTAGTTTCTGTTGCGCAAAATCCTAGTACACTACTTTCTGTACCTCACTGCTATATTTTATGGCTATTAAAACACTGCAAAGATACAGAATGACAAGCAAAAGTGATGAAGCCTTTCAATCCAGTTACTAATCAATTCTTCTTGGTAAATACAGTTAACAACGTGATGTGCATGTTATATCTGACGATGTATACGTTATCAATACATATATGCTGAAGCCCATAGATACCTCCGTTAATGACCAAAAATCAATGATTCTTTTTGCCGAATTGGAAAGTTGTGTCCAAGTTATAGGGATTCCGTATGCTACAGATGACGGTTGTAATTTAATTCTCTTGTCATGATACATTGCTCCAACCAACAAAAATTGGTTAAAGACCTGAAAGAAATGTCAACTGATGGAAAACAAGCACAAGAAATGTCTGGCACTAATGAAAACTGCTAGAAAATATTCAAGCTTCTGTCAGAATTAATGCCTTAATGTTTATATAAGTTTTATTGAGTGAGAAATGGTCGACATTTTTGTGTGTGTATATAATTTTTTTTTTGATTGTTGGTATGAATTTTTGCAAATTGAAGATTTTTATACATTTTATACCATTAAGGAACAATGCTATGAAACAGCTGTACCATAGCAACACAAAAAACAAAAATAATAATAATAAAATTATTTTTGGTAAGATTATTAGGTTTCCTTAGTAGACACATATATCTACTTTATTTAATGAAGCCAAGCAAAAAAGTATCAGCTGCTACTAAAGAAATTATGAACGTTAACGGGGAAAAAAAACAATGTTAAGGGAAATAACAAGGTTTAAGAGAAGCATTGAATAAACACAAGGTTCAAGAAAACCATTGAAATAAACATAACTACCATATTTGGTTTTAGATTTATCGTGTTTAACACCACTGTAAACAATATTTCAGTGATATTGTGGTGGTCACTTTTATTAGTGGATCAAACTGGAGCACCCGGAGAAAACCACTGACCTGTCGCAAGTCACTGACAAACTTTATCACATAATGTTGTATCGAATACACCTCGCCATGAATGGCACTCGAACTCACAACTTTAATGGTGATAGATACTGATTACATAGGTAGTTGTAAATCCAAGTACCTTGCGATCACGGCCATGACACCTTACTTAAGACTGGTTCCATTGATCCAGTAGACTAGATAAAGCAACGAGGGGCAATGAAAATGGAAATTGACGAAAATTAACGGACACAGAAAGTACATTCCCTACCCAGTATATAACTAAGGCACATGCTATGATGTATTATTTATTTCGTATCTAATATTGTTACGTTAGTTGCACAATCATCAAATACATGCATGCATCAATATTTAAAGAAACATTTTATGAAATTTTATGTACAAATCAATTTCAAATGAATATAACTATTTACCCTTTACCACAATGAAATAAAACTGAACAATTAACACAGACAATAGTGGTCTACCATCAATAAACTTGATATGTAAGGCAATGGATACATAAACAGACTCTCCAATGAACATTGATCAAAGTAATCCCAAGCTATTGATCTAAATGAATCATCCCCATTTAGAGAAATTTACTGGTATTCAGTATTAAGGTACAGACCACAATTTCACAATTTTTAGATCAATTTCATTATAGAAATCAAATTCCAACTTTCCTATAATGACAGAAGAGTATAAGCTCAGGGCTTACAAATATATCAAGACTTGTGTTTGATAACACAGAAATAAAATACAGTATGGGAACTAATGTTCTACATAGACACAGATAACTATAGTGCATTTATTATGGAAAATGTGTTGTCTTTTTTTGTTAAAAGGAACAGATAGACAAAACTAGAGGCCCACCTGGTTATTAATGCACAGTTTTTGTTCAATCAAATCTAGTTTTATTCATTTTCACATAGGGTCCTATGTTAAACTTTGACCCATTAAAATCAGATTTAAAAATAAAAATAAAAATGTTGGTGTTTCTCCTTCTTTGTCTCCTTTTTAAGAAACTACAATAGCCACATCAATTCTGTTGGCAAAATGAAGGCAGAAAATGTCATAAGAAATATAAGAGAAAAAATCCACCTTTAGAGATATGTTGACCTCTTAAAAGAGGTTCAATCAATATGAAATTTTCTATAACAAGACAAGAAAAAGGTGACCTTTTAATAGAGGTGACTGCTTAGGCAAGTTTGACTGCAGTTCAGTGAAGGTAAAAACAGAAATCATGACATCACAGATAAATAAAACCCGTTAAAATCCACTAAACTGACAAAAGTATATGCATTTGTTATACAGAAATGTTTTGTTTATTTATAACATTCTTACCTTCTGTGTTCATGATAAATAGTTTTATATTTATGCTTACAGAATTACTTAGCCTTGCAAAATTCATCACTCGATTTACAATGAATACTGAAATTATTTTTTTTTACCTTTTTCCCCCCCAAGTGTCAACAATCTAACATCTTTTATATCTATAATAGTTATATGTATCACTATTATAAAAAAGAAAAGAAAAGAAATAATCTTATCGAGTATACAAGTATGAGGTCTATTTCATTCATTTTCTTGTCTACGTGAACATAAAACATATTTTTTCTTTCATTTTACGGTATTGAATTTCACTTAATTATCAGTATCCATGGTAATTTCCACCAATTGTAGAGTCTAAGAAATGATTTTTATTTACACCAATACATAGTGTCAAGGGAAAAAAAACTTAGTAAAAATCACTGTATAATAAAGAAAAATGTCATCTAGATGACTTTCTCCTACTTTTTAACACATTTAACACATTTAAATAGCTTTTAAATTATGTTTGATGGGATGATATGTTGATCTTTATTTATAGATTATAGCAGACCCGCTGTTAGTTTACCCATGTTTCAATTGGTATTGTGTTAGGAGTTTAAAAAACTGCAATTGGAACTGATCTATTGACGGAATACAATTGCCTTTGTTTACAGGTGAATCCTATTGTTGGACATTTAAACTTCTTATTGTATGACTGGAAGAGAGAATAATAGGTTCTTACACGAGTCCCTATTGAAGATCTGGGATTTCTTCCATGAGTATGAGAAATTCAGTCTTTTCACGAGTGGAGCGTAGCGGAACGAGTGGAAAGACACTGAATTTCTCTCACGAGTGGAAGAAATCCCAGATCTTCTATAAGGACGAGTGCAAGTATCTGTTTCTTCCGTTTCAACTTAAAAACAAAGCATGTCGATTTCATTCATTCATTCGCAAGTCAATGAATGTCATGTTTACTACACAAAATATTACAACGCCACGTGCAATGCAGTAAATACACACTTATTTAAAACCGCATAAAATCTATTAGGGGAAATCAGTTAAAATTCAGGTAAAATTGATATTTGAAGCTTTTTTAGATCTACTAAGACGACAATTTATATTACTACAGCAGTCGTAGAAGCGGACTCCTTTTCTTACCACGGATTGGTTTAGACAGAGAACACCATCACACATATACACACAGAATATGACGGTAGGCCCGAGAGGAGGCGGGCGGAGCCGGGCAAGAGGCCGAACATGGCCCGCCGGAGGCCATCGTCAAAAACATATGTAAGATCCTAAGTCAAAAATATCATCACCCAGCTTGCATATGACGATTTATAAAGAAGTTACGAAAGACGTTGGTTATGAAGTTACCAAGTTACGAGACAACAACGCCACCTATCGGGATAATAAAATAACCGTTAATATGTGTGGTGCGTGCCATCAACTCTCGACTTCACTGTGTATACTTTGTAGTCAAGTGGTCTCTCACAGAAAGTAACGATGCCTGTTACATTTCTTTTATAATTGTGATCATAAAAACGTACAAGCTGCCCCACTCGGAACTTTGGAATTGAACGGGACGGAAAACTGTCGGTATCGTCTGCCATTGTTGTTTTCTATTTGCGGCTGTCAACAAAAACCAAAAACACCTAATTCTAAAAATAGCGAATTTACGGAACTACTTTTTATTGATTATACTCTGCCGATTTGATTGGCTGCCAATGCCATGTAAGACAAGGTCACGCGCAGCTGTCTTTATGGCTTGTCTTACATAGAAAACGCATCAAAACGGAAGAAGTCAATCACCCATTGATTAAAACTCCCTAGAAAAAAATTCAACTCATCTTATATACATAGGTATGTATAGATGTATATATGTACATGACCTATAGAAAGAAATACTGTCTTTACTGTTGTATAAAGTGCATTGGTGCATAATGTGCACCCCCTCTAGGGCAAGCAACTGGTAAACTTTATCACTTGCGGCTGCGAGTCAAGTGCACCCTTTTTTGCAATTTACAAAGCCGGGTGTAAACCCACGCTGTATTGGTAATAGCTTGTATGAGTTGTTAGGTAATCCAACTACCTAACTCATTGAGCAACCCAGGTTCTAATTAAATTTGATGTTATTTGCATACTGCTTTTTGGATAAATTCGTAAATAATACTCAATCCCACTTTGTCATTTGATGAACATTTATATGAAGCCAGCAAATTTTTTAATTTGAGAAAAACATTTTTGATACTTGGAATGCTTATTGAAAATAAATATAATGAAAAGTACAAAAAGTGTGAAGATATCAAAGGGGTAATCAGAAACTGTAAATTGTAGAAAGATAAACAACACAATGTCCATTAGTGTGAAGATACCAAAGGGGTAATCAGAAACTGTTAATTGTAGAAAGATACACAACACAATGTCCAAAAGTGTGAAGATACCAAAGGGGTAATCAGAAACTGTAAATTGTAGAAGGATAGACAACACAATGTCCAAAAGTGTGAAGATACCAAAGGGGTAATCAGAAACTGTAAATTGTAGAAGGACAGACAACACAATGTCCAAAAGTGTGAAGATACCAAAGGGGTAATCAGAAACTGTAAATTGTAGAAGGACAGACAACACAATGGCCAAAAGTGTGAAGATACCAAAGGGGTAATCAGAAACTGTAAATTGTAGAAGGACAGACAATACAATGGCCAAAAGTGTGAAGATACCAAAGGGGTAATCAGAAACTGTAAATTGAAGAAGGACAGACAACACAATGTCCAAAAGTGTGAAGATACCAAAGGGGTAATCAGAAACTGTAAATTGTAGAAGGATAGACAACAAAATGTCCAAAAGTGTGAAGATACCAAAGGGGTAATCAGAAACTGTAAATTGAAGAAGGACAGACAACACAATGTCCAAAAGTGTGAAGATACCAAAGGGGTAATCAGAAACTGTAAATTGTAGAAAGATACACAACACAATGTCCATAAGTGTGAAGATACCAAAGGGGTAATCAGAAACTGTAAATTGTAGAAGGACAGACAACACAATGTCCAAAAGTGTGAAGATACCAAAGGGGTAATCAGAAACTGTAAATTGTAGAAGGATACACAACACAATGTCCAAAAGTGTGAAGATACCAAAGGGGTAATCAGAAACTGTAAATAGTAGAAAGATACACAACACAATGTCCAAAAGTGTGAAGATACCAAAGGGGTAATCAGAAACTGTAAATTGTAGAAGGAGAGACAACACAATGTCCAAAAGTGTGAAGATACCAAAGGGGTAATCAGAAACTGTAAATTGTAGAAGGATACACAACACAATGTCCAAAAGTGTGAAGAAACCAAAGGGGTAATCAGAAACTGTTAATTGTAGAAGGACAGACAACACAATGTCCAAAAGTGTGAAGATACCAAAGGGGTAATCAGAAACTGTAAATTGTAGAAGGACAGACAACACAATGTCCAAAAGTGTGAAGATACCAAAGGGGTAATCAGAAACTGTAAATTGTAGAAGGACAGACAACACAATGGCCAAAAGTGTGAAGATACCAAAGGGGTAATCAGAAACTGTAAATTGTAGAAGGACAGACAATACAATGGCCAAAAGTGTGAAGATACCAAAGGGGTAATCAGAAACTGTAAATTGAAGAAGGACAGACAACACAATGTCCAAAAGTGTGAAGATACCAAAGGGGTAATCAGAAACTGTAAATTATAG
Organism: Bathymodiolus brooksi; assembly: GCA_963680875.1. Taxonomy (NCBI): domain Eukaryota; kingdom Metazoa; phylum Mollusca; class Bivalvia; order Mytilida; family Modiolidae; genus Bathymodiolus; species Bathymodiolus brooksi. Next base: position 51,727,334 of record OY804577.1, read on the forward strand.
AAGGATAGACAACACAATGTCCAAAAGTGTGAAGATACCAAGGGGTAATCAGAAACTGTAAATTGAAGAAGGACAGACAACACAATGTCCAAAAGTGTGAAGATACCAAAGGGGTAATCAGAAACTGTAAATTGTAGAAAGATACACAACACAATGTCCATAAGTGTGAAGATACCAAAGGGGTAATCAGAAACTGTAAATTGTAGAAGGACAGACAACACAATGTCCAAAAGTGTGAAGATACCAAAGGGGTAATCAGAAACTGTAAATTGTAGAAGGATACACAATACAATGTCCAAAAGTGTGAAGATACCAAAAGGGGTAATCAGAAACTGTAAATTGTAGAAGGACAGACAACACAATGTCCAAAAGTGTAAAGATACCAAAGGGGTAATCAGAAACTGTAAATTGTAGAAGGACAGACAACACAATGTCCAAAAGTGTGAAGATACCAAAGGGGTAATCAAAAACTGTAAATTGTAGAAGGACAGACAACACAATGTCCAAAAGTGTGAAGATACCAAAGGGGTAATCAGAAACTGTAAATTGTAGAAGGATACACAACACAATGTCCAAAAGTGTGAAGATACCAAAGGGGTAATCAGAAACTGTAAATTGTAGAAGGATACACAACACAATGTCCAAAAGTGTGAAGATACCAAAGGGGTAATCAGAAACTGTAAATTGTAGAAGGATAGACAACACAATGTCCAAAAGTGTGAAGATACCAAAGGGGTAATCAGAAACTGTAAATTGTAGAAGGACAGACAATACAATGGCCAAAAGTGTGAAGATACCAAAGGGGTAATCAGAAACTGTAAATTGTAGAAGGACAGACAACACAATGGCCAAAAGTGTGAAGATACCAAAGGGGTAATCAGAAACTGTAAATTGTAGAAGGACAGACAATACAATGGCCAAAAGTGTGAAGATACCAAAGGGGTAATCAGAAACTGTAAATTGAAGAAGGACAGACAACACAATGTCCAAAAGTGTGAAGATACCAAAGGGGTAATCAGAAACTGTAAATTGTAGAAGGATAGACAACAAAATGTCCAAAAGTGTGAAGATACCAAAGGGGTAATCAGAAACTGTAAATTGAAGAAGGACAGACAACACAATGTCCAAAAGTGTGAAGATACCAAAGGAGTAATCAGAAACTGTAAATTGTAGAAAGATACACAACACAATGTCCATAAGTGTGAAGATACCAAAGGGGTAATCAGAAACTGTAAATTGTAGAAGGACAGACAACACAATGTCCAAAAGTGTGAAGATACCAAAGGGGTAATCAGAAACTGTAAATTGTAGAAGAATACACAACACAATGTCCAAAAGTGTGAAGATACCAAAGGGGTAATCAGAAACTGTAAATAGTAGAAAGATACACAACACAATGTCCAAAAGTGTGAAGATACCAAAGGGGTAATCAGAAACTGTAAATTTTAGAAGGAGAGACAACACAATGTCCAAAAGTGTGAAGATACCAAATGGGTAATCAGAAACTGTAAATTGTAGAAGGATACACAACACAATGTCCAAAAGTGTGAAGATACGAAAGGGGTAATCAGAAACTGTAAATAGTAGAAAGATACACAACACAATGTCCAAAAGTGTGAAGATACCAAAGGGGTAATCAGAAACTGTAAATTGTAGAAGGACAGACAATACAATGGCCAAAAGTGTGAAGATACCAAAGGGGTAATCAGAAACTGTAAATTGTAGAAAGATACACAACACAATGTCCAAAAGTGTGAAGATACCAAAGGAGTAATCAGAAACTGTTAATTGTAGAAGGACAGACAACACAATGTCCAAAAGTGTGAAGATACCAAAGGGGTAATCAGAAACTGTAAATTGTAGAAGGACAAACAACACAATGTCCAAAAGTGTGAAGATACCAAAGGGGTAATCAGAAACTGTAAATTGTAGAAGGACAGACAATACAATGGCCAAAAGTGTGAAGATACCAAAGGGGTAATCAGAAACTGTAAATTGTAGAAAGATACACAACACAATGTCCAAAAGTGTGAAGATACCAAAGGGGTAATCAGAAACTGTTAATTGTAGAAGGACAGACAACACAATGTCCAAAAGTGTGAAGATACCAAAGGGGTAATCAGAAACTGTAAATTGTAGAAGGACAGACAACACAATGTCCAAAAATGTGAAGATACCAAAGGGGTAATCAGAAACTGTAAATTGTAGAAGGACAGACAACACAATGGCCAAAAGTGTGAAGATACCAAAGGGGTAATCAGAAACTGTAAATTGTAGAAGGACAGACAATACAATGGCCAAAAGTGTGAAGATACCAAAGGGGTAATCAGAAACTGTAAATTGAAGAAGGACAGACAACACAATGTCCAAAAGTGTGAAGATACCAAAGGGGTAATCAGAAACTGTAAATTGTAGAAGGATAGACAACACAATGTCCAAAAGTGTGAAGATACCAAAGGGGTAATCAGAAACTGTAAATTGAAGAAGGACAGACAACACAATGTCCAAAAGTGTGAAGATACCAAAGGGGTAATCAGAAACTGTAAATTGTAGAAAGATACACAACACAATGTCCATAAGTGTGAAGATACCAAAGGGGTAATCAGAAACTGTAAATTGTAGAAGGACAGACAACACAATGTCCAAAAGTGTGAAGATACCAAAGGGGTAATCAGAAACTGTAAATTGTAGAAGGATACACAATACAATGTCCAAAAGTGTGAAGATACCAAAAGGGGTAATCAGAAACTGTAAATTGTAAAAGGACAGACAACACAATGTCCAAAAGTGTAAATATACCAAAGGGGTAATCAGAAACTGTAAATTGTAGAAGGACAGACAACACAATGTCCAAAAGTGTAAAGATACCAAAGGGGTAATCAGAAACTGTAAATTGTAGAAGGACAGACAACACAATGTCCAAAAGTGTGAAGATACCAAAGGGGTAATCAGAAACTGTAAATTGTAGAAGGACAGACAACACAATGTCCAAAAGTGTGAAGATACCAAAGGGGTAATCAGAAACTGTAAATTGTAGAAGGATACACAACACAATGTCCAAAAGTGTGAAGATACCAAAGGGGTAATCAGAAACTGTAAATTGTAGAAGGATACACAACACAATGTCCAAAAGTGTGAAGATACCAAAGGGGTAATCAGAAACTGTAAATTGTAGAAGGATAGACAACACAATGTCCAAAAGTGTGAAGATACCAAAGGGGTAATCAGAAACTGTAAATTGTAGAAGGACAGACAATACAATGGCCAAAAGTGTGAAGATACCAAAGGGGTAATCAGAAACTGTAAATTGTAGAAGGACAGACAACACAATGGCCAAAAGTGTGAAGATACCAAAGGGGTAATCAGAAACTGTAAATTGTAGAAGGACAGACAATACAATGGCCAAAAGTGTGAAGATACCAAAGGGGTAATCAGAAACTGTAAATTGAAGAAGGACAGACAACACAATGTCCAAAAGTGTGAAGATACCAAAGGGGTAATCAGAAACTGTAAATTGTAGAAGGATAGACAACAAAATGTCCAAAAGTGTGAAGATACCAAAGGGGTAATCAGAAACTGTAAATTGAAGAAGGACAGACAACACAATGTCCAAAAGTGTGAAGATACCAAAGGAGTAATCAGAAACTGTAAATTGTAGAAAGATACACAACACAATGTCCATAAGTGTGAAGATACCAAAGGGGTAATCAGAAACTGTAAATTGTAGAAGGACAGACAACACAATGTCCAAAAGTGTGAAGATACCAAAGGGGTAATCAGAAACTGTAAATAGTAGAAAGATACACAACACAATGTCCAAAAGTGTGAAGATACCAAAGGGGTAATCAGAAACTGTAAATTTTAGAAGGAGAGACAACACAATGTCCAAAAGTGTGAAGATACCAAATGGGTAATCAGAAACTGTAAATTGTAGAAGGATACACAACACAATGTCCAAAAGTGTGAAGATACGAAAGGGGTAATCAGAAACTGTAAATAGTAGAAAGATACACAACACAATGTCCAAAAGTGTGAAGATACCAAAGGGGTAATCAGAAACTGTAAATTGTAGAAGGACAGACAATACAATGGCCAAAAGTGTGAAGATACCAAAGGGGTAATCAGAAACTGTAAATTGTAGAAAGATACACAACACAATGTCCAAAAGTGTGAAGATACCAAAGGAGTAATCAGAAACTGTTAATTGTAGAAGGACAGACAACACAATGTCCAAAAGTGTGAAGATACCAAAGGGGTAATCAGAAACTGTAAATTGTAGAAGGACAAACAACACAATGTCCAAAAGTGTGAAGATACCAAAGGGGTAATCAGAAACTGTAAATTTTAGAAGGAGAGACAACACAATGTCCAAAAGTGTGAAGATACCAAATGGGTAATCAGAAACTGTAAATTGTAGAAGGATACACAACACAATGTCCAAAAGTGTGAAGATACGAAAGGGGTAATCAGAAACTGTAAATAGTAGAAAGATACACAACACAATGTCCAAAAGTGTGAAGATACCAAAGGGGTAATCAGAAACTGTAAATTGTAGAAGGACAGACAATACAATGGCCAAAAGTGTGAAGATACCAAAGGGGTAATCAGAAACTGTAAATTGTAGAAAGATACACAACACAATGTCCAAAAGTGTGAAGATACCAAAGGAGTAATCAGAAACTGTTAATTGTAGAAGGACAGACAACACAATGTCCAAAAGTGTGAAGATACCAAAGGGGTAATCAGAAACTGTAAATTGTAGAAGGACAAACAACACAATGTCCAAAAGTGTGAAGATACCAAAGGGGTAATCAGAAACTGTAAATTGTAGAAAGATACACAACACAATGTCCAAAAGTGTGAAGATACCAAAGGGGTAATCAGAAACTGTTAATTGTAGAAGGACAGACAACACAATGTCCAAAAGTGTGAAGATACCAAAGGGGTAATCAGAAACTGTAAATTGTAGAAGGACAGACAACACAATGTCCAAAAGTGTGAAGATACCAAAGGGGTAATCAGAAACTGTAAATTGTAGAAGGACAGACAACACAATGGCCAAAAGTGTGAAGATACCAAAGGGGTAATCAGAAACTGTAAATTGTAGAAGGACAGACAATACAATGGCCAAAAGTGTGAAGATACCAAAGGGGTAATCAGAAACTGTAAATTGAAGAAGGACAGACAACACAATGTCCAAAAGTGTGAAGATACCAAAGGGGTAATCAGAAACTGTAAATTGTAGAAGGATAGACAACACAATGTCCAAAAGTGTGAAGATACCAAAGGGGTAATCAGAAACTGTAAATTGAAGAAGAACAGACAACACAATGTCCAAAAGTGTGAAGATACCAAAGGGGTAATCAGAAACTGTAAATTGTAGAAAGATACACAACACAATGTCCATAAGTGTGAAGATACCAAAGGGGTAATCAGAAACTGTAAATTGTAGAAGGACAGACAACACAATGTCCAAAAGTGTGAAGATACCAAAGGGGTAATCAGAAACTGTAAATTGTAGAAGGATACACAATACAATGTCCAAAAGTGTGAAGATACCAAAAGGGGTAATCAGAAACTGTAAATTGTAGAAGGACAGACAACACAATGTCCAAAAGTGTAAATATACCAAAGGGGTAATCAGAAACTGTAAATTGTAGAAGGACAGACAACACAATGTCCAAAAGTGTGAAGATACCAAAGGGGTAATCAGAAACTGTAAATTGTAGAAGGACAGACAACACAATGTCCAAAAGTGTGAAGATACCAAAGGGGTAATCAGAAACTGTAAATTGTAGAAGGACAGACAACACAATGTCCAAAAGTGTGAAGATACCAAAGGGGTAATCAGAAACTGTAAATTGTAGAAGGATACACAACACAATGTCCAAAAGTGTGAAGATACCAAAGGGGTAATCAGAAACTGTAAATTGTAGAAGGATACACAACACAATGTCCAAAAGTGTGAAGATACCAAAGGGGTAATCAGAAACTGTAAATTGAAGAAGGACAGACAACACAATGTCCAAAAGTGTGAAGATACCAAAGGGGTAATCAGAAACTGTAAATTGTAGAAGGACAGACAACACAATGTCCAAAAGTGTGAAGATACCAAAGGGGTAATCAGAAACTGTAAATTGAAGAAGGACAGACAACACAATGTCCAAAAGTGTGAAGATACCAAAGGGGTAATCAGAAACTGTAAATTGAAGAAGGACACACAACACAATGTCCAAAAGTGTGAAGATACCAAAGGGGTAATTAGAAACTGTAAATTGTAGAAAGATACACAACACAATGTCCAAAAGTGTGAAGATACCAAAGAGGTAATCAGAAACTGTAAATTGTAGAAAGATACACAACACAATGTCCAAAAGTGTGAAGATACCAAAGGGGTAATCAGAAACTGTAAATTGAAGAAGGACAGACAACACAATGTCCAAAAGTGTGAAGATACCAAAGGGGTAATCAGAAACTGTAAATTGAAGAAGGACAGACAACACAATGTCCAAAAGTGTGAAGATACCAAAGGGGTAATCAGAAACTGTAAATTGTAGAAGGACAGACAACACAATGTCCAAAAGTGTGAAGATACCAAAGGGGTAATCAGAAACTGTAAATTGAAGAAGGATACACAACACAATGTCCAAAAGTGTGAAGATACCAAAGGGGTAATCAGAAACTGTAAATTGTAGAAGGACAGACAATACAATGGTCAAAAGTGTGAAGATACCAAAGGGGTAATCAGAAACTGTAAATTGTAGAAAGATACACAATACAATGTCCAAAAGTGTGAAGATACCAAAGGGGTAATCAGAAACTGTAAATTGAAGAAGGACAGACAATACAATGGCCAAAAGTGTGAAGATACCAAAGGGGTAATCAGAAACTGTAAATTGAAGAAGGACAGACAACACAATGTCCAAAAGTGTGAAGATACCAAAAGGGGTAATCAGAAACTGTAAATTGTAGAAGGACAGACAACACAATGTCCAAAAGTATAAAGATACCAAAGGGGTAATCAGAAACTGTAAATTGTAGAAGGACAGACAACACAATGTCCAAAAGTGTGAAGATACCAAAGGGGTAATCAGAAACTGTAAATTGTAGAAGGACAGACAACACAATGTCCAAAAGTGTGAAGATACCAAAGGGGTAATCAGAAACTGTAAATTGTAGAAGGACAGACAACACAATGTCCAAAAGTGTGAAGATACCAAAGGGGTAATCAGAAACTGTAAATTGTAGAAGGATACACAACACAATGTCCAAAAGTGTGAAGATACCAAAGGGGTAATCAGAAACTGTAAATTGTAGAAGGATACACAACACAATGTCCAAAAGTGTGAAGATACCAAAGGGGTAATCAGAAACTGTAAATTGTAGAAGGATAGACACCACAATGTCCAAAAGTGTGAAGATACCAAAGGGGTAATCAGAAACTGTAAATTGTAGAAGGACAGACAATACAATGGCCAAAAGTGTGAAGATACCAAAGGGGTAATCAGAAACTGTAAATTGTAGAAGGACAGACAACACAATGTCCAAAAGTGTGAAGATACCAAAGGGGTAATCAGAAACTGTAAATTGTAGAAGGACAGACAATACAATGGCCAAAAGTGTGAAGATACCAAAGGGGTAATCAGAAACTGTAAATTGAAGAAGGACAGACAACACAATGTCCAAAAGTGTGAAGATACCAAAGGGGTAATCAGAAACTGTAAATTGTAGAAGGATAGACAACAAAATGTCCAAAAGTGTGAAGATACCAAAGGGGTAATCAGAAACTGTAAATTGTAGAAGGATACACAACACAATGTCCAAAAGTGTGAAGATACCAAAGGGGTAATCAGAAACTGTAAATAGTAGAAAGATACACAACACAATGTCCAAAAGTGTGAAGATACCAAAGGGGTAATCAGAAACTGTAAATTGTAGAAGGAGAGACAACACAATGTCCAAAAGTGTGAAGATACCAAAGGGGTAATCAGAAACTGTAAATTGTAGAAGGATACACAACACAATGTCCAAAAGTGTGAAGATACCAAAGGGGTAATCAGAAACTGTAAATAGTAGAAAGATACACAACACAATGTCCAAAAGTGTGAAGATACCAAAGGGGTAATCAGAAACTGTAAATTGTAGAAGGACAGACAATACAATGGCCAAAAGTGTGAAGATACCAAAGGGGTAATCAGAAACTGTAAATTGTAGAAAGATACACAACACAATGTCCAAAAGTGTGAAGATACCAAAGGGGTAATCAGAAACTGTTAATTGTAGAAGGACAGACAACACAATGTCCAAAAGTGTGAAGATACCAAAGGGGTAATCAGAAACTGTAAATTGTAGAAGGACAGACAACACAATGTCCAAAAGTGTGAAGATACCAAAGGGGTAATCAGAAACTGTAAATTGTAGAAGGACAGACAATACAATGGCCAAAAGTGTGAAGATACCAAAGGGGTAATCAGAAACTGTAAATTGTAGAAAGATACACAACACAATGTCCAAAAGTGTGAAGATACCAAAGGGGTAATCAGAAACTGTTAATTGTAGAAGGACAGACAACACAATGTCCAAAAGTGTGAAGATACCAAAGGGGTAATCAGAAACTGTAAATTGTAGAAGGATAGACAACACAATGTCCAAAAGTGTGAAGATACCAAAGGGGTAATCAGAAACTGTAAATTGTAGAAGGACAGACAACACAATGGCCAAAAGTGTGAAGATACCAAAGGGGTAATCAGAAACTGTAAATTGTAGAAGGACAGACAATACAATGGCCAAAAGTGTGAAGATACCAAAGGGGTAATCAGAAACTGTAAATTGTAGAAGGATAGACAACACAATGTCCAAAAGTGTGAAGATACCAAAGGGGTAATCAGAAACTGTAAATTGAAGAAGGACAGACAACACAATGTCCAAAAGTGTGAAGATACCAAAGGGGTAATCAGAAACTGTAAATTATAGAAAGATACACAACACAATGTCCATAAGTGTGAAGATACCAAAGGGGTAATCAGAAACTGTAAATTGTAGAAGGACAGACAACATAATGTCCAAAAGTGTGAAGATACCAAAGGGGTAATCAGAAACTGTAAATTGTAGAAGGATACACAATACAATGTCCAAAAGTGTGAAGATACCAAAAGGGGTAATCAGAAACTGTAAATTGTAGAAGGACAGACAACACAATGTCCAAAAGTGTAAAGATACCAAAGGGGTAATCAGAAACTGTAAATTGTAGAAGGACAGACAACACAATGTCCAAAAGTGTGAAGATACCAAAGGGGTAATCAGAAACTGTAAATTGTAGAAGGACAGACAACACAATGTCCAAAAGTGTGAAGATACCAAAGGGGTAATCAGAAACTGTAAATTGTAGAAGGACAGACAACACAATGTCCAAAAGTGTGAAGATACCAAAGGGGTAATCAGAAACTGTAAATTGTAGAAGGATACACAACACAATGTCCAAAAGTGTGAAGATACCAAAGGGGTAATCAGAAACTGTAAATGGTAGAAGGATACACAACACAATGTCCAAAAGTGTGAAGATACCAAAGGGGTAATCAGAAACTGTAAATTGAAGAAGGACAGACAACACAATGTCCAAAAGTGTGAAGATACCAAAGGGGTAATCAGAAACTGTAAATTGTAGAAGGACAGACAACACAATGTCCAAAAGTGTGAAGATACCAAAGGGGTAATCAGAAACTGTAAATTGAAGAAGGACAGACAACACAATGTCCAAAAGTGTGAAGATACCAAAGGGGTAATCAGAAACTGTAAATTGAAGAAGGACACACAACACAATGTCCAAAAGTGTGAAGATACCAAAGGGGTAATTAGAAACTGTAAATTGTAGAAAGATACACAACACAATGTCCAAAAGTGTGAAGATACCAAAGGGGTAATCAGAAACTGTAAATTGTAGAAAGATACACAACACAATGTCCAAAAGTGTGAAGATACCAAAGGGGTAATCAGAAACTGTAAATTGAAGAAGGACAGACAACACAATGTCCAAAAGTGTGAAGATACCAAAGGGGTAATCAGAAACTGTAAATTGAAGAAGGACAGACAACACAATGTCCAAAAGTGTGAAGATACCAAAGGGGTAATCAGAAACTGTAAATTGTAGAAGGATAGACAACACAATGTCCAAAAGTGTGAAGATACCAAAGGGGTAATCAGAAACTGTAAATTGAAGAAGAATACACAACACAATGTCCAAAAGTGTGAAGATACCAAAGGGGTAATTAGAAACTGTAAATTGTAGAAGGACAGACAATACAATGGTCAAAAGTGTGAAGATACCAAAGGGGTAATCAGAAACTGTAAATTGTAGAAAGATACACAATACAATGTCCAAAAGTGTGAAGATATCAAAGGGGTAATCAGAAATTGTAAATTGAAGAAGGACAGACAATACAATGGCCAAAAGTGTGAAGATACCAAAGGGGTAATCAGAAACTGTAAATTGTAGAAAGATACACAATATAATGTCCAAAAGTGTGAAGATACCAAAGGGGTAATCAGAAACTGTAAATTGAAGAAGGACAGACAACACAATGTCCAAAAGTGTGAAGATACCAAAGTGGTAATCAGAAACTGTAAATTGAAGAAGGACAGACAACACAATGTCCAAAAGTGTGAAGATACCAAAGGGGTAATCAGAAACTGTAAATTGAAGAAGGACAGACAACGCAATGTCCAAAAGTGTGAAGATACCAAAGGGGTAATCAGAAACTGTAAATTGTAGAAGGATACACAATCCAATGTCCAAAAGTGTGAAGATACCAAAGGGGTAATCAGAAACTGTAAATTGTAGAAAGATACACAACACAATGTCCAAAAGTGTGAAGATACCAAAGGGGTAATCAGAAACTGTAAATTGTAGAAGGATACACAATACAATGTCCAAAAGTGTGAAGATACCAAAGGGGTAATCAGAAACTGTAAATTGTAGAAAGATACACAACACAATGTCCAAAAGTGTGAAGATACCAAAGGGGTAATCAGAAACTGTAAATTGTAGAAGGACAGACAACACAATGTCCAAAAGTGTGAAGATACCAAAGGGGTAATCAGAAACTGTTAATTGTAGAAAGATACACAACACAATGTCCAAAAGTGTGAAGATACCAAAGGGGTAATCAGAAACTGTAAATTGTAGAAGGACAGACAATACAATGGCCAAAAGTGTGAAGATACCAAAGGGGTAATCAGAAACTGTAAATTGTAGAAGGACAGACAACACAATGTCCAAAAGAGTGAAGATACCAAAGGGGTAATCAGAAACTGTAAATTGTAGAAGGACAGACAATACAATGTCCAAAAGTGTGAAGATATCAAAGGGGTAATCAGAAACTGTAAATTGTAGAAGGATACACAATACAATGTCCAAAAGTGTGAAGATACCAAAGGGGTAATCAGAAACTGTTAATTGTAGAAAGATACACAACACAATGTCCAAAAGTGTGAAGATACCAAAGGGGTAATCAGAAACTGTAAATTGTAGAAGGACAGACAACACAATGTCCAAAAGTGTGAAGATACCAAAGGGGTATTCAGAAACTGTAAATTGAAGAAGGACAGACAACACAATGTCCAAAAGTGTGAAGATACCAAAGGGGTAATCAGAAACTGTAAATTGTAGAAGGATACACAACACAATGTCCAAAAGTGTGAAGATACCAAAGGGGTAATCAGAAACTGTAAATTGTAGAAGGACAGACAACACAATGTCCAAAAGTGTGAAGATACCAAAGGGGTAATCAGAAACTGTAAATTGTAGAAGGATACACAACACAATGTCCAAAAGTGTGAAGATACCAAAGGGGTAATCAGAAACTGTAAATGGTAGAAGGATACACAACACAATGTCCAAAAGTGTGAAGATACCAAAGGGGTAATCAGAAACTGTAAATTGAAGAAGGACAGACAACACAATGTCCAAAAGTGTGAAGATACCAAAGGGGTAATCAGAAACTGTAAATTGTAGAAGGACAGACAACACAATGTCCAAAAGTGTGAAGATACCAAAGGGGTAATCAGAAACTGTAAATTGAAGAAGGACAGACAACACAATGTCCAAAAGTGTGAAGATACCAAAGGGGTAATCAGAAACTGTAAATTGAAGAAGGACACACAACACAATGTCCAAAAGTGTGAAGATACCAAAGGGGTAATTAGAAACTGTAAATTGTAGAAAGATACACAACACAATGTCCAAAAGTGTGAAGATACCAAAGGGGTAATCAGAAACTGTAAATTGTAGAAAGATACACAACACAATGTCCAAAAGTGTGAAGATACCAAAGGGGTAATCAGAAACTGTAAATTGAAGAAGGACAGACAACACAATGTCCAAAAGTGTGAAGATACCAAAGGGGTAATCAGAAACTGTAAATTGAAGAAGGACAGACAACACAATGTCCAAAAGTGTGAAGATACCAAAGGGGTAATCAGAAACTGTAAATTGTAGAAGGATAGACAACACAATGTCCAAAAGTGTGAAGATACCAAAGGGGTAATCAGAAACTGTAAATTGAAGAAGAATACACAACACAATGTCCAAAAGTGTGAAGATACCAAAGGGGTAATTAGAAACTGTAAATTGTAGAAGGACAGACAATACAATGGTCAAAAGTGTGAAGATACCAAAGGGGTAATCAGAAACTGTAAATTGTAGAAAGATACACAATACAATGTCCAAAAGTGTGAAGATATCAAAGGGGTAATCAGAAATTGTAAATTGAAGAAGGACAGACAATACAATGGCCAAAAGTGTGAAGATACCAAAGGGGTAATCAGAAACTGTAAATTGTAGAAAGATACACAATATAATGTCCAAAAGTGTGAAGATACCAAAGGGGTAATCAGAAACTGTAAATTGAAGAAGGACAGACAACACAATGTCCAAAAGTGTGAAGATACCAAAGTGGTAATCAGAAACTGTAAATTGAAGAAGGACAGACAACACAATGTCCAAAAGTGTGAAGATACCAAAGGGGTAATCAGAAACTGTAAATTGAAGAAGGACAGACAACGCAATGTCCAAAAGTGTGAAGATACCAAAGGGGTAATCAGAAACTGTAAATTGTAGAAGGATACACAATCCAATGTCCAAAAGTGTGAAGATACCAAAGGGGTAATCAGAAACTGTAAATTGTAGAAAGATACACAACACAATGTCCAAAAGTGTGAAGATACCAAAGGGGTAATCAGAAACTGTAAATTGTAGAAGGATACACAATACAATGTCCAAAAGTGTGAAGATACCAAAGGGGTAATCAGAAACTGTAAATTGTAGAAAGATACACAACACAATGTCCAAAAGTGTGAAGATACCAAAGGGGTAATCAGAAACTGTAAATTGTAGAAGGACAGACAACACAATGTCCAAAAGTGTGAAGATACCAAAGGGGTAATCAGAAACTGTTAATTGTAGAAAGATACACAACACAATGTCCAAAAGTGTGAAGATACCAAAGGGGTAATCAGAAACTGTAAATTGTAGAAGGACAGACAATACAATGGCCAAAAGTGTGAAGATACCAAAGGGGTAATCAGAAACTGTAAATTGTAGAAGGACAGACAACACAATGTCCAAAAGAGTGAAGATACCAAAGGGGTAATCAGAAACTGTAAATTGTAGAAGGACAGACAATACAATGTCCAAAAGTGTGAAGATATCAAAGGGGTAATCAGAAACTGTAAATTGTAGAAGGATACACAATACAATGTCCAAAAGTGTGAAGATACCAAAGGGGTAATCAGAAACTGTTAATTGTAGAAAGATACACAACACAATGTCCAAAAGTGTGAAGATACCAAAGGGGTAATCAGAAACTGTAAATTGTAGAAGGACAGACAACACAATGTCCAAAAGTGTGAAGATACCAAAGGGGTATTCAGAAACTGTAAATTGAAGAAGGACAGACAACACAATGTCCAAAAGTGTGAAGATACCAAAGGGGTAATCAGAAACTGTAAATTGTAGAAGGATACACAACACAATGTCCAAAAGTGTGAAGATACCAAAGGGGTAATCAGAAACTGTTAATTGTAGAAAGATACACAACACAATGTCCAAAAGTGTGAAGATACCAAAGGGGTAATCAGAAACTGTAAATTGTAGAAGGACAGACAACACAATGTCCATAAGTGTGAAGATACCAAAGGGGTAATCAGAAACTGTAAATTGAAGAAGGACAGACAACACAATGTCCAAAAGTGTGAAGATACCAAAGGGGTAATCAGAAACTGTAAATTGTAGAAGGACAGACAACACAATGTCCAAAAGTGTGAAGATACCAAAGGGGTAATCAGAAACTGTAAATTGAAGAAGGACAGACAACACAATGTCCAAAAGTGTGAAGATACCAAAGGGGTGATCAGAAACTGTAAATTGTAGAAGGACAGACAACACAATGTCCAAAAGTGTGAAGATACCAAAGGGGTAATCAGAAACTGTAAATTGTAGAAAGATACACAACACAATGTCCAAAAGTGTGAAGATACCAAAGGGGTAATCAGAAACTGTTAATTGTAGAAAGATACACAACACAATGTCCAAAAGTGTGAAGATACCAAAGGGGTAATCAGAAACTGTTAATTGTAGAAAGATACACAACACAATGTCCAAAAGTGTGAAGATACCAAAGGGGTAATCAGAAACTGTAAATTGTAGAAAGATACACAACACAATGTCCAAAAGTGTGAAGATACCAAAGGGGTAATCAGAAACTGTAAATTGTAGAAAGATACACAACACAATGTCCAAAAGTGTGAAGATACCAAAGGGGTAATCAGAAACTGTTAATTGTAGAAAGATACACAACACAATGTCCAAAAGTGTGAAGATACCAAAGGGGTAATCAGAAACTGTTAATTGTAGAAAGATACACAACACAATGTCCAAAAGTGTGAAGATACCAAAGGGGTAATCAGAAACTGTTATTGTAGAAAGATACACAACACAATGTCCAAAAGTGTGAAGATACCAAAGGGGTAACCAGAAACTGTTAATTGTAGAAAGATAAACAACATAATGTCCAAAAGTGTGAAGATACCAAAGGGGTAATCAGAAACTGTAAATTGTAGAAAGATACACAACACAATGGCCAAAAGTGTGAAGATACCAAAGGGGTAATCAGAAACTGTAAATTGAAGAAGGACAGACAACACAATGTCCAAAAGTGTGAAGATACCAAAGGGGTAATCAGAAACTGTAAATTGAAGAAGGATACACAACACAATGTCCAAAAGTGTGAAGATACCAAAGGGGTAATCAGAAACTGTAAATTGTAGAAGGACAGAAAATACAATGGCCAAAAGTGTGGAGATACCAAAGGGGTAATCAGAAACTGTTAATTGTAGAAAGATACACAATACAATGTCCAAAAGTGTGAAGATACCAAAGGGGTAATCAGAAACTGTAAATTGAAGAAGGACAGACAACACAATGTCCAAAAGTGTGAAGATACCAAAGGGGTAATCAGAAACTGTAAATTGAAGAAGGACAGACAACACAATGTCCAAAAGTGTGAAGATACCAAAGGGGTAATCAGAAACTGTAAATTGTAGAAGGACAGACAATACAATGTCCAAAAGTGTGAAGATACCAAAGGGGTAATCAGAAACTGTAAATTGTAGAAAGATACACAACTCAATGTCCAAAAGTGTGAAGATACCAAAGGGGTAATCAGAAACTGTAAATTGTAGAAAGATACACAACACAATGTCCAAAAGTGTGAAGATACCAAAGGGGTAATCAGAAACTGTAAATTGTAGAAAGATACACAACACAATGTCCTAAAGTGTGAAGATACCAAAGGGGTAATCAGAAACTGTAAATTGAAGAAGGACAGACAACACAATGTCCAAAAGTGTGAAGATACCAAAGGGGTAATCAGAAACTGTAAATTGTAGAAGGATACACAATACAATGTCCAAAAGTGTGAAGATACCAAAGGGGTAATCAGAAACTGTAAATTGAAGAAGGACAGATAACACAATGTCCAAAAGTGTGAAGATACCAAAGAGGTAATCAGAAACTGTAAATTGAAGAAGGACAGACAACACAATGTCCAAAAGTGTGAAGATACCAAAGGGGTAATCAGAAACTGTAAATTGAAGAAGGACAGACAACACAATGTCCAAAAGTGTGAAGATACCAAAGGGGTAATCAGAAACTGTAAATTGTAGAAGGATACACAATACAATGTCCAAAAGTGTGAAGATACCAAAGGGGTAATCAGAAACTGTAAATTGTAGAAAGATACACAACACAATGTCCAAAAGTGTGAAGATACCAAAAGGGTAATCAGAAACTGTAAATTGTAGAAAGATACACAACACAATGTCCAAAAGTGTGAAGATACCAAAGGGGTAATCAGAAACTGTAAATTGAAGAAGGACAGACAACACAATGTCCAAAAGTGTGAAGATACCAAAGGGGTAATCAGAAACTGTAAATTGAAGAAGGACAGACAACACAATGTCCAAAAGTGTGAAGATACCAAAGGGGTAATCAGAAACTGTAAATTGTAGAAGGACAGACAATACAATGTCCAAAAGTGTGAAGATACCAAAGGGGTAATCAGAAACTGTAAATTGTAGAAAGATACACAACACAATGTCCAAAAGTGTGAAGATACCAAAGGGGTAATCAGAAACTGTAAATTGTAGAAAGATACACAACACAATGTCCAAAAGTGTGAAGATACCAAAGGGGTAATCAGAAACTGTAAATTGTAGAAAGATACACAACACAATGTCCTAAAGTGTGAAGATACCAAAGGGGTAATCAGAAACTGTAAATTGAAGAAGGACAGACAACACAATGTCCAAAAGTGTGAAGATACCAAAGGGGTAATCAGAAACTGTAAATTGTAGAAGGATACACAATACAATGTCCAAAAGTGTGAAGATACCAAAGGGGTAATCAGAAACTGTAAATTGAAGGACAGATAACACAATGTCCAAAAGTGTGAAGATACCAAAGAGGTAATCAGAAACTGTAAATTGAAGAAGGACAGACAACACAATGTCCAAAAGTGTGAAGATACCAAAGGGGTAATCAGAAACTGTAAATTGAAGAAGGACAGACAACACAATGTCCAAAAGTGTGAAGATACCAAAGGGGTAATCAGAAACTGTAAATTGTAGAAGGATACACAATACAATGTCCAAAAGTGTGAAGATACCAAAGGGGTAATCAGAAACTGTAAATTGTAGAAAGATACACAACACAATGTCCAAAAGTGTGAAGATACCAAAAGGGTAATCAGAAACTGTAAATTGTAGAAAGATACACAACACAATGTCCAAAAGTGTGAAGATACCAAAGGGGTAATCAGAAACTGTAAATTGAAGAAGGACAGACAATACAATGTCCAAAAGTGTGAAGATATCAAAGGGGTAATCAGAAACTGTAAATTGAAGAAGGACAGACAACACAATGTCCAAAAGTGTGAAGATACCAAAGGGGTAATCAGAAACTGTAAATTGAAGAAGGACAGACAACACAATGTCCAAAAGTGTGAAGATACCAAAGGGGTAATCAGAAACTGTAAATTGAAGAAGGACAGACAACACAATGTCCAAAAGTGTGAAGATACCAAAGGGGTAATCAGAAACTGTAAATTGTAGAAAGATACACAACACAATGTCCAAAAGTGTGAAGATACCAAAGGGGTAATCAGAA
The DNA here is from genome assembly GCA_963680875.1 of Bathymodiolus brooksi. NCBI lineage: Eukaryota > Metazoa > Mollusca > Bivalvia > Mytilida > Modiolidae > Bathymodiolus > Bathymodiolus brooksi. Next base: position 51,745,053 of record OY804577.1, read on the forward strand.
ACTGTAAATTGAAGAAGGACAGACAACACAATGTCCAAAAGTGTGAAGATACCAAAGGGGTAATCAGAAACTGTAAATTGTAGAAGGATACACAATACAATGTCCAAAAGTGTGAAGATACCAAAGGGGTAATCAGAAACTGTAAATTGAAGAAGGACAGACAACACAATGTCCAAAAGTGTGAAGATACCAAAGGGGTAATCAGAAACTGTAAATTGAAGAAGGACAGACAACACAATGGCCAAAAGTGTGAAGATACCAAAGGGGTAATCAGAAACTGTAAATTGAAGAAGGACAGACAACACAATGTCCAAAAGTGTGAAGATACCAAAGGGGTAATCAGAAACTGTAAATTGTAGAAGGATACACAATACAATGTCCAAAAGTGTGAAGATCCCAAAGGGGTAATCAGAAACTGTAAATTGAAGAAGGACAGACAACACAATGTCCAAAAGTGTGAAGATACCAAAGGGGTAATCAGAAACTGTAAATTGTAGAAGGATACACAATACAATGTCCAAAAGTGTGAAGATACCAAAGGGGTAATCAGAAACTGTAAATTGAAGAAGGACAGACAACACAATGGCCAAAAGTGTGAAGATACCAAAGGGGTAATCAGAAACTGTAAATTGAAGAAGGACAGACAACACAATGTCCAAAAGTGTGAAGATACCAAAGGGGTAATCAGAAACTGTAAATTGTAGAAGGATGCACAACACAATGTCCAAAAGTGTGAAGATACCAAAGGGGTAATCAGAAACTGTAAATTGAAGAAGGACAGACAACACAATGTCCAAAAGTGTGAAGATACCAAAGGGGTAATCAGAAACTGTAAATTGTAGAAGGACAGACAACACAATGTCCAAAAGTGTGAAGATACCAATGGGGTAATCAGAAACTGTAAATTGTAGAAGGACAGACAACACAATGTCCAAAAGTGTGAAGATACCAAAGGGGTAATCAGAAACTGTAAATTGTAGGATACACAATACAATGTCCAAAAGTGTGAAGATACCAAAGGGGTAATCAGAAACTGTAAATTGTAGAAGGACAGACAACACAATGTCCAAAAGTGTAAAGATACCAAAGGGGTAATCAGAAACTGTAAATTGTAGAAGGATACACAACACAATGTCCAAAAGTGTGAAGATACCAAAGGGGTAATCAGAAACTTTAAATTTAAGAAGGACAGACAATACAATGGCCAAAAGTGTGAAGATACCAAAGGGGTAATCAGAAACTGTAAATTGTAGAAGGACAGACAATACAATGGCTAAAAGTGTGAAGATACCAAAGGGGTAATCAGAAACTGTAAATTGAAGAAGGATAGACAATACAATGTCCAAAAGTGTGAAGATACCAAAGGGGTAATCAGAAACTGTAAATTGTAGAAGGACAGACAACACAATGTCCAAAAGGGTGAAGATACCAAAGGGGTAATCAGAAACTGTAAATTGAAGAAGGACAGACAACACAATGTCCAAAAGTGTGAAGATACCAAAGGGGTAATCAGAAACTGTAAATTGTAGAAGGATACACAATACAATGTCCAAAATTGTGAAGATACCAAAGGGGTAATCAGAAACTGTAAATTGTAGAAGGACAGACAACACAATGGCCAAAAGTGTGAAGATACCAAAGGGGTAATCAGAAACTGTAAATTGAAGAAGGACAGACAACACAATGTCCAAAAGTGTGAAGATACCAAAGGGGTAATCAGAAACTGTAAATTGAAGAAGGACAGACAACACAATGTCCAAAAGTGTGAAGATACCAAAGGGGTAATCAGAAACTGTAAATTGTAGAAGGATACACAAAACAATGTCCAATAGTGTGAAGATACCAAAAGGGGTAATCAGAAACTGTAAATTGTAGAAGGATAGACAACACAATGTCCAAAAGTGTGAAGATACCAAAGGGGTAATCAGAAACTGTAAATTGAAGAAGGATAGACAACACAATGTCCAAAAGTGTGAAGATACCAAAGGGGTAATCAGAAACTGTAAATTGTAGAAGGATACACAATACAATGTCCAAAAGTGTGAAGATACCAAAGGGGTAATCAGAAACTGTAAATTGTAGAAAGATACACAACACAATGTCCAAAAGTGTGAAGATACCAAAGGGGTAATCAGAAACTGTAAATTGTAGGAAGATACACAACACAATGTCCTAAAGTGTGAAGATACCAAAGGGGTAATCAGAAACTGTAAATTGTAGAAGGACAGACAACACAATGTCCAAAAGTGTGAAGATACCAAAGGGGTAATCAGAAACTGTAAATTGAAGAAGGACAGACAACACAATGTCCAAAAGTGTGAAGATACCAAAGGGGTAATCAGAAACTGTAAATTGTAGAAGGATACACAATACAATGGCCAAAAGTGTGAAGATACCAAAGGGGTAATCAGAAACTGTAAATTGTAGAAGGACAGACAACACAATGTCCAAAAGTGTGAAGATACCAAAGGGGTAATCAGAAACTGTAAATTGTAGAAGGATACACAATACAATGGCCAAAAGTGTGAAGATACCAAAGGGGTAATCAGAAACTGTAAATTGTAGAAGGATACACAATACAATGGCCAAAAGTGTGAAGATACCAAAGGGGTAATCAGAAACTGTAAATTGTAGAAGGACAGACAATACAATGGCTAAAAGTGTGAAGATACCAAAGGGGTAATCAGAAACTGTAAATTGAAGAAGGACAGACAACACAATGTCCAAAAGTGTGAAGATACCAAAGGGGTAATCAGAAACTGTAAATTGAAGAAGGATAGACAACACAATGTCCAAAAGTGTGAAGATACCAAAGGGGTAATCAGAAACTGTAAATTGTAGAAGGATACACAATACAATGTCCAAAAGAAAAAGGACAAAAGGACTAACAATGATCTACAAAATACTACATAGAATTAGAAAACTAAAGGTCTTGTCAGTCTTGTCACATACTCGGTGATATGTCATGAATGAGGAAAGGTCCGGATTGTGACTACAACAAACAAAATATATCTGTGGTCATTTGTAGTGACCGTAAAATTTTCAAATTTGTGTCCCATAATTTCAAATATTGATATTGCTCACGGTACCATAAAATAGTTTAAAAGGATTAAGGTAAAAAACTAGAAAAGAAGTATGCCCCCACACTTGATAATTATGGACAAAGTTGTTTTGTTAGGAGTGATTTTTTAAAAAGGAAGTGTGTCTGTAAGACACAAATGATGCCCCCGCCTGACCATAAGAAGGAAATGAAGTCCAACTACCTGTCATTTTGTGAATATTTGACAAAAATCCCCCCCTCCCCCACCCGACTTTTCATTGCGGGTGCATAAAAAAATGACTAGTCCAATTACCTGTCATTATCAAATATTTGATGAAAATCAAAATCCTGTGGACATGCACACCTCCATTATGTGTATAAACATCCTGCAAAATATTAAAGCTGTAGCTCTAAAATTGTAGGAGGAGATAGCCGAACAAACTATGTATCTATATCAGGATGGACAAACGGATGAACGGATGGACGGACAGGGGTATATTAATATGCCCCCACGACTCTTCGTGGTGGGGGCATAAATATTACAGATATAATATATATCATTACAAGTGTGTTCAACAGCAGAGTATTAACCACAAAAATTATAAGCAAGCTTAAATATGTCATCTTCTAATTGGTTTATTGTCTCCCATCATTATAAATGCTGATTAGGCAAACATAGAGCACCCATGTTTCAAGTAATATTCAGAAAAGGGACAATCTAGATAAAAAAAAAAAACAATGATTCTATCACAAACATCTCCACAAGGTGCTCCAGAAGACCATGTACAACTGATTTCTTGCCCTAGCCTCATCATAAAAAATAATCACAGGGAAGATAATTTCAGAAGAAAAAAAACATTTGCTTGATTGTTAGTTCAAATATCATATGAGAGGAACCAGAAAGGATCTTTTTACATATTTTCTTATACAAGAAATTATGAACAATCAGACAGACTGGATTGTAATTGCATTTCTCATCAACTTTCTAATGATAAGACTTCCATACACTAAAGGAGATCAATGTTTTACTCAAAGTCTTAAACCAGATCAGTTGAATTATAACGTTTTTCCTTTTTCTCTAATGTCAAAAATGGACTGATTTCTTTCTATAGGTCATGAACATATACATCTGTACATATACAAGATGAGTTGAATTTTTTTAGGGGAGTTTTAATCAATGGGTGATTGATTTCTCTCTTCCAGTCATACAATAAGAAGTTTAAATGTCCAACAATATGATTCACCTGTAAACAAAGGCAATTGTATTCCTTCAATATATCAGTTCCAATTGCAGTTTTTTAAACTCCTAACACAATGCCAATTGAAACATGGGTTAACTAACAGCGGGTCCGCTATAAATTGTTCATTAATTTAACAGCTTGGTGAATCTGGAAGACAGTGATGTATTGGTGTTATAGAATGTAAATTTTATAACTGTTTTACTTATGGTATAATAAAGAGATACATTTTGTGTCTTAAAATCTAATGCATTCCAATAAAGAGTATATATGTGTATGTGTATAAATCAGTATAATACTGAAACCTGTCTAAACTGAACTCTGAATAAAGTAGGTGTAAGTAATCTTTGTGAATTTGACCTGTAAAAACAAACAACGGTCTACTCTGAACACAAATGTTGGTCCAAAGGAGGTTCCATTTAAACAGGTTTCAATGTACATTTTCATAATGGAGATTACGTATACTTGGACAGTGTTTTTAAGGGATCACAGTGGCTAGTTCAATTCATTTCTAGTTATAAAATTGATGCCTATCACTAAAGTTATAAGTTTAAATCCTGTCCATGGTTAGGTGTACTTGATACAACCTCATCTGATAAAGTTTCTCAGTGACATGTCACTGGTCAGCGGTTTTCTCATAGGTACTCAAGATTTTCTCCACCAATAAAACTGACCACACAACATAATAATGAACTACAAAATTATTGAAAGTTGCTGTAAACACAGATAACATTTAACCACTTAAACAATTTTCCATCAATGAGTCACACATCCTGAACATCGAGGTGTATACAACAAACTTTAGACTCCACAGAAAAATTTGATTGACTCTTGCTACTGAAGGATCACCCTAATGATTTCATAAACATATTTGCTGAGTTTTGTGGAGGAAATCTTAACTGATTTTTGTAAATTATGCAGATAAGGTCTACTTTCATGAAATAAATTATTTATTTATTTTTAACTAAGGTTGGACAATTCTTGGGCAGTACTCTGCCTACATTGTGTCTGATAGCTTCATAATAAGAAATTGTTTTCCAAATTAAACCAAAACTTGGGATGCTTTCTATATTCATGGTGTCCGATGGCTTCATCATTAATCAAAGATTGCTGATATTACAGTACCATAGATGATCCTGGTTAGAAAATAAAATAACTGAAATCAATGAAAAATAGCTGAAACCATCTACACCCCATTTTTTACCTGTTCTGACTGTGTCTAGAAACTTTCGGGAAAAAAAATTCTGAGGAAAATAAACTAAAAAACAATCACCCCTGCAGTACCTAAAATATGATTTTCAAGCCAACTATTCCCAAGAATTATTTTAGAGTGGCAGTCAAATGTCATTGTCCCGCTTATCACATTCCTCCCTCATTTCTGGATCTATTTTTATATATTATTGAACTTGGTCTCATCCTGAATATGCATGAAATATTTGCTGATGGATGTTATAAGCAATCGACAATCAATAACCAATTATTTTGCACAACGTTTGTTTAAGTTCAACAATTTCTACAATTGCTTCTATACTATGATCAAGAAGAGGTATAATTCCTACTTCTATATCTCCCAGCAAAGGATATTTTAAAATAATATTATAGTGGCCGTCTTGGTCGTGATCATATGGTGGTTGGATTTACAACTACCGGTGCAAACAGTGCCTATCACCACTGAAGTTGTGAGTTCCAATCCCATTCATGGCGAGGTGTACTCGATACAACATTATGTGATAAAGTTTGTCATTGACTTGCGACAGGTCGGTGGTTTTCTCTGGGTACTCCGGTTTTCTCCACCAATAAAACTGACCGCCACGATATAACTAAAATATTATTGAAAGTGGCATTAAACACCAAACCTATAAATTAATATTTAACAAGTGATATAGCTGGCTGTTCAGATGAGCCTCTGGTTTTTAAAATAAAACTGTTCAAGCAAAAACCATTAAGTTTCCTGGGAGAATGTTGATTAATTAAATGCACAGCATCCCTAACCACAATTTTTGTAAAATTTTCAATTTATATTTTAAATAACTTAAGGTTTACAAGACTGGATTTCTATTCATTTCTTTTCATTTCAAAGACGATCAGTCACGAAAATTGATTAAATTGACTGTAAGAAATCAAAGATAGTAGTGTACTGAAAAATACATAACAATGCCCTGATAATTGAACCATCAAACTTCCCATTATAAACTCACATCTACATATACAAATGCTTAGAGAAAATCCCTGTTGCATTGAAAATATATAGAATACGTTACAGCATTATGGGAATAAGCCTTTTTATAGAATATTCAGAAAATTAATGAAGTAATTTTTTTTTATATATCATGACATTATGTGTTTATAAATTTCCAGTGTTATAAATCAAGGAAGATGGATGAATTTGAATATCATATCTTTGAATTGGCCGAAATAAATTAAGGTGAAAGTTTGGTTTGGTTGGTTTATGGTATTAAATGCCACTTTAATAAACAATATTCAAGCTATATCGTGGCGGAAACTGGAGTACCCAGGGAAAAACCTGTCGCAAATCACTGACAAACTTTATCACATAATGTTGTATCGATTACTCCTCGCCATGAATGGGGTTCAAACTCACAACTTAAGAGGTGATAGCCACAGATTGCACAGGTAGTCGTAAATCCAACTACCATACGATTACGACCATGACGGCCCTCTAGGTGAAAGCTACATGTACTACTTAAGGATCACATCTTTTCTTAAGAGTTTAAGTAATATTACACCAGTTTTGGGTGAAGAAAATTTTTCCCTGAAAATTCAATTTGGAATACAGCGGTACCTTTATTAAGCTATTCATGCATGTTTCAAGTCGAAATATGTTCCCAACAACTAGAAATCTGCAAATCTGTGTGCATGTTTATCGTCCTCACCATTATTGTGGAGACTGATTAACTTTCGGTTGTTTTGTTCCAATGATTGCCGATCATATCCTCGTGAAGAAAAGTTTTGGTCCGATGATTGCCGATCATGACCTCGTGAAGAAAAGATAAACAATCATGGATGCTGAGGTAAGCACGCACACATTCCTGACAATGATTATTGAGGAATCTGTCTGTTTCATGTCGTGTGAACAATTTTTTTTTTGCAATTACTCTTATGTGGTACACACGGAATATATATATATTTTTTTTCATAAACTAAACATTGTGCATGAGCGATAATCTCCCTGAAAGAGTTCAAATCTTGCGTCACGCGCATATCATTTGCATTACTGTACTGGAAAACAGAATTATCTGCTGTCAAATATTTTGCGATTTGCTCTTAAAATCTGCTTTTGAACAGATTTTTAATGTTATGCAGTTGATTTTAGTTAAAATTAAGTGACATACATTGTATTAAGTGAAAATATTTAATCCAAAAATTCCACGATATTGGCCTTTCATATTACTTAGTTATCCAAAGAAAATTTTTTTTAAATTTGCTCACATCAAGATATAGCTAAAATACTGCTAAAGTTGGTGTTAAACATCAATTAATCAATCAATCAATTTCCGAATAACCAGGTTTTCTGTATACATTTACATTTATATTTGTACTTAGTTCAGACAAATGAAAATATTTTTTTTTACAGCTATAAATTATTCGTCTTTATACAAATATTAACGAGAGTTTTATACACAATTTATGGAAATTGTAAACAAAAGAATGGTTATTGGGAGTAAAGAAGGAACCAATCTCAAACATCACAATGATTTCATTATTTATAACACCAAGTGTTAAACCATTATGAGCAACATCCTCATTAAACATGAAATAAAGACATCAATTTACACAAAGAAAACAACGAAACATTTTTAATTACCGAAAAACATGCTTTTAATGGATCTCTCAGAACACAGCAATTCTTCGCTTCGTAGGCAATAAAACAGCCAATCAGTGTAAAAATCATGTTTAATGACAATTTTTTACAACATCTGAAAGTGTTAAAATGACTTAAAGCCATTTTACATTATGCTGCATTACAACAAAACTCATGTCAAGTGCTACAAGCCACTTGTTGTTAAAGTCGTTTAATGCATCAAAAAATATTTTTCCAATCGTAACAGGAAGTCAACAACTGCCGATACAAATTGGTTCCACATTGATTTTTTGGCAATGTCTTCAGGGACCAATTCACTATAATATCCTTTTCAATTAAAATGATGTTCTTCCAAGGGAAATGTATGAAATAGCCATAATAAATAGTTTCATCTATAACCGATTGTTCAAGGTCTGACAGTTATTGATAAGTATACTTGCGGAAATTGGAGATGTGGTAGTTTATTCTACCCAATTTGGACTTCTCTTGAAGACGGAGAAATTACAAATATTCATAATATCAGACTTGTAGATCTATAATGGCATCAATATCATATAATTGCAACACCATGCAGTCCCATCAGATTGTAAAATGACAAGACATTTCCTTCTACAGGATGTTGCAACCATTTTGCATTTGCACAACTACTGTTATCTTGCCACTAAAACTTAAATTACTGTACAAAATTTTATTTGAAATTTCCAAGGTATTTTTTCCCCTTTATATCACACACTTCAATCAATGTCAATTAAAAACAATGCAATGTATCTATAAAGAATTAAAATAATTTCCGTTCTTATAAGAATAAATGCTAAATTATCTGAAATAATTTTCATATTCATAAATTAAACAAGAATATTTATGGACGATGACCAACACTCACCCCCTCCCCCCTCTATTTTATAACCATTATATATATATGGCATACTGGTATCTTGACAACAAGATGCTAAAATGTAAGAATTCAATGAAAATTTTATGGATGCAATCAGAAAAATAAACTCAAGATGCATTTTGTGATAAAATTCTTTTCTGTTCAAATAACTTTAGTTTTCTTTAAAAATACTATTTCATACTAATTGAAAACCCTTCCAAAGATCATATGTATTTCAACAAGGCCTGGTGAAATAAAATTGGCAGATTTAGTTTTGACAGGTTCATGGTGTTTAACAGCACATACAGCAATATTTCAGTTATATCTTGGCAGTCAGTTGTATTGGTGGAGGAAACTGGAGTACCCGTAGAAAACCAACTGTCAAGTCACTGACAAACTTTATCACATAATGTTGTATCGAGTACACCTCGCCATGAACGGGGATCAAACTCACAACTATAGTGGTGTTAGGCACGGATTGCACTGGTAGGTGTAAATCCAACTAAATATGTACCATACTATCACAAACATTTTGAATAAGTACATGTATGTGGTAAAAATAAATAAGTAAAACAACCTCTGTAGACCATAAATTAATAAACTGACAAGACTATCTCATAATGCTGACAGGTATATAACCCCACCCATCAACAATAATACATGTATATTTTTGTATTTGTAAATTCAAACCTGTTCAAATAACATGTCCATTGCTGGAATCAGCTGACTGACAATCTAAGTGGCTAGCTAGCTTACACAATCTTAGGACGCAGATAGTAACGCTCTTCTAGTAACACATAATTAAACTGAAAAAAAACCCCATAATAATAAATCAAAATATATTTAAAAATATAATACAATTGTAAAAATCAAAGGTGTATAATATAACAAACTGTGTAGGAGGAATTAAATGATCAACAGTCATGCTTTCCTTTATATATAGATAATAGATAATGGTAAACAAAAATGGTCCGTTGATCTTGAAGCATTTAAATTTTAAAATTCTGTATTTGTTTGTTAGATAACTGTAAAGAATTTATTTATTTACTTTACTATCGTCGGATGTATTTTCATGTCAAGAGTACCATACTGTATTTGCATAGCCATTGTACCTTGTATATACATGTACTTTGTTCAGGTAGTGATCACAACCTGTTCAATTTTACTTTGAAGTATGTTGATTTTTACAATAATTCTGATATGTCATTTATAATTAGGATACTGTGAAAGTACTGTTATTTGTTGATATCAATTTTCATGGTTTCTACAAAATGCAGTGATCTTTGGGTTCTTGAACTTGTGGTTTTCAAACACTACAGGCAACAATCAATGGGAAAATTGTTTTTCGTTGGATTTTTAATATTCGTGGTTTAAGTGAACCACGAAATCCACGAAAATTAAAACCCCATGATTAATAATGATTTCATACTTTCCTTGTTTCGAGTCCTGTGGCGTCTAAATTTTTAAATGTTCTGGTCCTGAATATAGCTGAAAAATTGCTCGCTGGACATTAAACACCAATCAATCACAGTACATGCATATTCATTTGATGAAGGGTTTGAATAAATTTGGTTTAAGTTATCCAGGAGAAGATTACGGACAGAAAATGTTAATGATGACGGACAGACAACGGATGAAACTTGATGATAAAAACTTGTGTGAAAATTAAATAATTTCAAGTTTTGGTAACAGTGGCCATCTTGGATGGAGACTGCAGCTGTCAGTTAACATTTTCTACAAGTTTTGGTAACAGTGGTCATCTTGGATGGAGACTGCAGCTGTCAGATTAAACTTTGAGGCTTCAGAGGAAAATGTTAACTGGCTAAAAGATAATATCATAATGAACTAATGGTGGACAACACAAAACATCACATGGCCAGTTAAGTTGAAAATAAAAGATGCAAGATCGACAGACCTTTGGGAAGTTCAAATTAATGCTATGTTATTGAGGGTTAGGGGTTATGGTGCGTCACTTTCCATGATATTTCAGTTACCAGGGTATATCTTGGCAGTTCTATGTTATTGAAGACCATTCATTGTTACTGCTTGGAAATGAAAACATAAAGAATACATTTTGATATTATTGAACTTTGAATTTTGAACATGGAAAGACTGACAATGTATTGTAATAGAAAATTAACTAGCCATCTATCAATAATAAAAAAGAGCTAACCCTGCTACGGATGTATGAGCTTAAAACTAAATTGCCCCAACAGCAATATTATTTTTTTACAAACTTACTATGAATTAAAAGAGCCATGAGCAAATGATGAAGAAATTATTGAATTGAAATAACATCATATTGTTGCACAATTTCTTCAGGCATGTGATGAAAAAAAAAAAACTTACAATAATTTCCACTTTGGGTACTTCAAACAAAATCTTGATGTGTAAAGAGACTCAATTAATAACGATTTTTGATATGAATAAAAATTTGTTTAATTATTGGTGTATGAAATACACTATTAAGTCTGTCCCAAGGCAAAAGTGCTATATTTATATTTTTCTATAAATAGAAAAGCAATATCAATTTTTTTTATAAGGCTTATAAAATACCGGTAAATGTTAAATTTTTTTGTATCATAAGCATAATAAAAATAAGTGTGCAAATTCACCCAAATGTGAATGAATAAAATAGGCTTATTACCGAATTCCAGTGGATCAAATATTTGCTTAAAGCAAATTTGAAAATAGGGTCGTTTTGACTTTTTCAGGCCCTTAGCTTACATGACAATAATTGGACAGTAATTAATGTCAAAAGTTATTACACATATACCATACTCTTCTAGATAGATAAAGTTGTTGATTTGTATATTAATATATATTGACCCAATTGGTAAATAAATTTTAAAATGTTATTTTGGATAACATGTACAGTCAAAACCTCCTCATGTAGACACCTCTATTAAGCAGTCACCTGTCTTAAAAGGTCACATTCTTTTTGTCCTGTCATAGAAAATTCCATATTAATTTAATCCCTTTTAATTGGTCACCTGTCTTTATAAGGCCACTTTTTCTTTGACCCAAAGGTGACCTCTTAATACAGGTTTGACTGTATAGTAAAATCTAGTTGTTTTATACATTTATGTCCAATTGTCTCGCCAATTTTTTCTCAACGACGTAAAACATTTTACACATATTTATCGGAGATAATTATAAATAAAATATATATACTACTCAAACTAGAGGCCTACCTGAACTGGTTATATATGTACAGTTTGTGTTCAATCAAGTCTAGATTTTAATAAAAATTAATTTATTCATTTTCACATAGTTGAACACACCTATATTAAAGGGGCATTATCTGCCAAAATCACAAATTTTTGTTACCCATAAAAACTATCAGATATGATTGATGCCTTAATAAAACGTGTTTCTGTAACTTATAAATGTTATGAAATGTACGTGCATCGGGGGAAAAAGGTGCAACTGCTCGTGTTTTGAGATCGATCAAGAAATGGACGCCATCTTATTAATTATCGGCATTGTTTACGGGGTTTGCCGAATCGTCATTAAATCAGTACAACAATGCACTTATTTCTTATTTTCTGTGAATCTGCTTTTAGTCTGCATTAATTACAGACAAAGAACCATGCAAGTTTGCAGTTAATAAGCGACAAAATACAAATTATTCGTTTTTACCTGTCACTAGTAAGGTCAGTTGCATACGGAGAAAGCGAGGTCAAATTATTTGCTTGCAAGGAAATAATAAATCGATGGTAATTTTCGTTCTCAAAAGGCGAAAAGTGGTAAGATAAGCTGTTTAATGTGAAATATTTACCTTTATTTCATCATTTTAAAGCTATTTACCAATTTCCAAAACATAATTTTTTTGGTCAAAATCGTAGCTAATGCCTCTTTAAACCGTAACTCATTAAAATAGGACTTCAAATATGTTCATGAACCATCAATAACCCATAAAGATTATCATTTTGCAAAAAATTGCATTAAAATTAGATGAAAAGTAAAAAATTTCATATTTTGAAATTTCCCCCTTTTATGTCGAAAACGGTAAGAGTTACATAATAATTCTATTCATTTTTCTAAAGGGATTTTCCTAAGAAATTCAATAAAATAACTTATCAAAAACAAATGAACGATACATTATTTATATTCTTACAGATGAAAACACCTTATTTTGGCCCCTTTGGGATTCTTTTCCCAGTTGCGGATTTCAAATCAGAAAAAAAACATTTGTAGAGGACCATCCAATGATCATTCCTACAAAGTTTGGTTCCAATTAACTAAGTTGTTTCAAAGAAAATTAAAATGTAAAAGCTTATCAAACTTATGGATGCCCACACTGATGCCGGCGGATGCCTGTATATAGCTCACCACGATTCTTTGGGTCAGGTGAGCTAAAAGGTCGCACAACATTATATGCAATTCATATCTTATTCTAAAACTGGTTTTCACCACAGGCACTTGACCGATGGACCTTAATTTCCCCGTGATTGCCACGGGGGTACGTATTTTCAGGGCTAGTAACGTTGTAGGGCCTCTATTTCTGGGTCCTGGGTCCACACGAATACTAGAAATAAACATAAGGTAAGCAGCAAAATGGCGGGGTACTGCTAAATTTTTTATTATTGTCGATTTCCCTGATTTCTGAAAAATAAACGGATGGAATGCACTAACCTTGTGGACCCCCATCAGCTGTTGTGCCCCTAATTTACTGTCGTATTCGTACTATTTTGCATATATAACACCAACAATCTGTTCCCAAGACCGATTGTCAACCAAGTGGAGGTCTATTTTGGATTCTCTCAGACTCCAACGTGTCTTTTGATGGCCAGTCCAGTTTTTTCCCGGGTTTGTCAAATATGGTTCCATTGTGGCAAAGGATTGATATGTGTTCACCTGTTGTTTTTATACCTACCATGTGATTAAAAAAGACATTTCATTCTGTTTTTTCTTTTTTTTTCTAAGTTTGAAATAGTCCTGGGAACAGATTGTCGGGGGTATATATGCAAAATAGTATGAATACGACAGTAAATCAGGGGCACAACAGCTGATGGGGGTCCACAAGGTTAGTGCATTCCATCCGTTTATTTTTCAGAAATCAGGGAAATCGACAATAATAAGAAATTTAGCAGTACCCCGCCATTTTGTTGCTTACCTTGTGTTTATTTCTAGTATTCGTGTGGACCCAGGACCCAGAAATAGAGGCCCTACATCGTTACTAGCCCTGAAAATACGTACCCCCGTGGCAAACACGGGGAAATTAAGGTCCATCGGTCAAGTGCCTGTGATTTTCACAGGACATAAAACTGAAGTAATGAAATCGGCATACACTAGCTGTTTTACATATTTCTAATATCATCAAAGTACATGTATAATAAGCATTAAATGCCAATTCATATTTTTCTGAATTTTGATGTATTCCAATTCCAGATTTTTATTTTCCTTTCATGAATACAATATTTCCTACATATATACATTGTTAACTATTGTGTTCTTATATTTAGTGACTTTTTTAATGCCACTTTCAATAATATTTCAGTTATATTGGTGGAGAAAACAGGAGTACCCGGAGAAAACCACAGACCTGCTGCAAGTCACTGACAAACTTTATCACATAATGTTGTATCGAATACACCTCGCATGACCAGGATTCATAGGTAGTTGTAAATCCAACTACCATACTTTTACGATCATGACAGCCCCTTGTAAATCGTTAAATATTTTGTTCTGATAATTAGTGACTTTTTTTTAACTATAAAACAGGATCATTACATTTATTGAAATTTTCCAGAGATCTAAGTAAATTCTTTGTCTTTCAGAAGAAAACAATAAATGCCTTTTTTTTGCATCCCTCATCATGTCTACATTTTCTCTCCTAAACCAATTACTATGTGTCATAAATCTCTAAAGAGAAGGAAACTGTTTTTATACATTTTATACATATATAATGACTGAGTAGGACCATATACTGGTGCCCACATACCAATAAATCCAGTAAATTGACAGCTGTTCACATATTTAATGACTGAGTAGGACCATATACTGCTGCCCACATACCAATAAATCCAGTAAATTGACAGCTCTTCACATATTTTAAAGTACATAATACTATTATATAATCCACCCCCATAAACATACCACAAAGTACCCTACATGTAATTGTACAACAAATGTACATTATAGTGCATGGTATTCATCTTATGTATATTATACAGAATTATACATAACAAGACAGGAAAGAAAAGAAATGGATGTAAAGGAACATGAGAGACTATCAATTTTACACCCTTAGACACAAATTAAGGTAAAGGAACAGTGCTTTTATTGCTGTTCTACATTTCAGTCACAGTAGGGTCTTCAATAACGAGCATAATCTAATCCCTAAAATGAAACAGGACCCTAGTCTGCAGTTGAGAGGTACACTTTTCTTTCAGTCAATAAATGATACATCTGGGTATCTTTGTTATTTTGATGTTAGACCAGACTTAAAAATATCTTTGTTTGCTGTTGGCCTACCCATACTTAGAAGAGGAGGGTAGGTAGGTAGGCTTTTTTTTTCTTTTTTTTTTTTGAGAAAAAATATGCATATAATAATGTATGTCGAAACTGTGTTATGATTCATGAAATCACAGTTTTCAGTGTTTCTATTACAATTCAAAGAAGTTATCACTTTATGGCTTTGTTTTTGTTCATTCTTTAATTTGTAGATTTTACATTTTAGGTGTCTTATATACCAAAGTGTTTAATATATGAAGACTGACTGTCATGGATGTTTTCACAGTAAAGAATTTCTTAATAAAAGAAGAACTAAATCAATATGTTGGACATCTTAATAAAACAGAACATAAAACAGAAAACAACAATTCTTTGTACACATAAATTATAAATATAAAACTAGAACTTGTCAACAATATCCAGCACATTGACAATGGTAAAAAGTGCATACTTCAGTGTTGAATCAAACTGTTTGACTACACGAATTGGCTCCTCCATATCCAGAGTAAACACTGTTGTGCCCATTAATTTATCAGAAATTGTCACTGATACTGTGTCTGTTTTATGGATTTTAAACTCACTTTCCTCCAATAAATCGTTGAATATATCATCCCAAGTATCATCAATTTCAAAAGGGTAAATGTATCCCCACTCTGCTGTCTCTTGCCACATGCAGTAGACGACATGACGAAAGCAGACGCTGATTTATTCGGATCATTTCAATACTTTTACCTGATAATTGGACTGAATATACAAGTACTTCCGAGAATCTAGAACAAGTTCCGGTTACAATAAAATACGGATCAAATTGGAAAAGTACAAATCCAGATTTACCGCAAATGCAAAACTGAATTATTTTTTTTTTGGTCACAACTGCAATAAAAAAAATTTGGGTCGGCCCCAATTTTGGAGGGTCAGTCGGCCAACAGCAAACAAACCTATTTTTATATTTGGCCTTATATGGTTTATAGAATTTCATTTCCCAGATGCTGGGTTATCAACAAGAAAACAAAATAAGACTGAAGTAATCTTACAAATACTGTCATCATTGTGCTCAACATCACATTACAAATAGACAAAAAACAACCATATGGCTTCCATCAGGACCCAGGGGTTTCACTATTTTTTTAGGCTGGAGGTACTTTCTAGAATGTAGGAGGTACCAAACAATTTTGGCGAGGGATCTGGGGGCTGCTCAAGGCCCCCAGTGGGTCCAGTTTGCCCCCCGGAAGCTCCTGGATTGTAGAGATTTTGAGACTTAAATTTTGACCTGAAAAAAAAAGACATACTGCAATATTTGCTTCAATTTTGTGTATAATAAATGAATTTGAAATTAAGATATAGCATAATCATAATTGATTTAAGTCTCAAAAACCCTAAAATCCAGGAGCTTCCAGGGTCTTTGCTCCCTGGTCCCCCCCCCCCCCCCCCCACCAGGTTCATTTCTAGACTAATAGTAATGCTGATATTTCATGTGTTAACTTAACTTAACACTGAAAATTTCCTGCGCTAGTTCACACAAATCACAACAGATATCAGGAAAAAGAACAGGTATGCGGCAATGCCAACGCCGAACAGCATGATTTGACACGTTTTCATAGAATCTTCACCTTTGTTAAGCTTTTTGCTCTGCATAAAATAGTCAGTGATTGCTTTTTTTCGTTTAGACATTTTATCGTTTTTCATCAATGATAATACACCGCTTGAATAGACACTGTTAAATCGTCGTAGTTTAAAGCGCTTTTACGATATATCCAATCTGATCTCCAATACTGGAGGTGAAGAAAGTACAGATACAGATTCCGACGCGGACCTCGACGAAGACACTCCCATAAATACTAGATTACGATTTCGAGTCCCACAGAACGATCTTATATTGTATTAACTAGAATTTTGCACATGATTTTTTTTTGTTTTTATTTTTTCTGTCGGTACCAAACGCTACCGTAGCCGGGTAAAAGTACCAGGTACCTGCTCTTAATGAAAGCACTGGATCATTAAAGTGCAGATTTCTTTCAAACAGGCAGTCAGTATTTGGTAGAAGTAAAATGAGAAGAGATGAAATGGATACATGTACATGTATGTAACAATTACAAATTTCACACACACAAACACAAAATTGTAACAAATTTGTATGTTAAAAAAACATTATCAGATGTAGACACATGTATACATAACATGTAATGTCATCAAGGCTGTTCTAAAGAGTGTCAAGGTTTGTTTATTTTTTGTTTTCTTTTGTAGAAATTTCTGTTTTGAAGCAAAGACTATCTTGGTTGGATGATGAATCTACCAATCATAAGTTTTTAATATTTGATCGTCAAACGGCCCAGATCATACATCCCTTATTAATATGTCATCCTATATTAAAATACATGTATGTCTTCGCAGCCATCTTGCATTTCCAATCGATACAAAAAACTCATACAAGGAATATTCCTACAAAGCAAACAACATGTCCAAAAAAACATGCCATGTCAAAGAAAAACTTGATGCAGTTAGGGTCAGTACGGCTAGCCGAAACACACATGGTTATTTACCTAAATGCCTAAGATGATGGATATAAGTTTGATTGTTTTTGTTTGTTTGATGGTGTTTAATACCACTTTCAACAATAGTTTAGCTATATCGAGGCAGTCAGTTTTATTGTGGGGGGAAACCGCAGGACCCGGAGAAAACCACTGACCTGTCGCAAGTCACTGACAAACTTGATCACATAATGTTGTACACCTCGCCCTGATCAAGATTTGAACTCACATCATCAGTGATGATAGGCACTAATTGCATAGGTAGTTGTAAATCCAATTACCATACGATTATGGCCACGACGGCATTGTGTATAAGTTTGATATTGAGACAAATACATACACATGTAGATACTCTCTGCAGTTATTCCAGAAAATAACTTGCTATTTTTCAAATATAGCAGTTGTTTGGTTTGTTTTTGCCATCAAAACTTAAGTTTTATGTTTTTCATTATCTATCAGGTCAAAAGTTAAAATTGAAAAATTTCAAGATTAAAATATCCATTACTAGTAATTTGGTCAAATTATGTTTAATAAAATCTGCAAATTCAAGGAAAAGCAACACAATGTATCGTAAATTTAAGTGGAAATATTGGGGAAGTTCAGTGCTGAAACAGATAATATATATATACCAGTATGGCAGTAACTGTATAAAAAAAAATGTAAATTACACTCAAACAAGAAATCTCTCAACAAGACCCTCCACAGAATAAAATTATGAGATGACAAGGCAATCAACATTATGGAAATAAAATCTTGAATACAGATAGAAAATGTCATCAAATTTCATTTACGAGTGACAGATATGAACAAAACCCTTACATAAACTGATTTTAAAATTCAAATTTCTATTGATCACCAACAATTCTTCCAAAGCAATCTGCTTATCACAAGACAACATGACATTTTAGATGGGGTAACTTTTATACTTAGCAAGAATGTCAAATGTTAGCAAGCGGTAACCAAGCTGTGCACAATTAGTTCTAATTGAACAACTTCAATCTGTCTAAATGGCAATAAACATCTACCTTGTAAGTAGTATGAGATCTAAGGGGGATAACTCTAACAGTAAAATCTGTCTAAATGGCAATAACATCCAAGTTGTGTGAGATCAAAGGAGAATAACTCTAACAGTAAAATCTGTCTAAATGGCAATAAACATCCAAGTAGTGTGAGACCAAAGGGGAATAACTCTAACAGCAAAATCTGTCTAAATGGCAATAAACATCCAAGTAGTGTGAGATCAAAGGGGAATAACTAACAGTAAAATCTGTCTAAATGGCAATAAACATCCAAGTTGTGTGAGATCAAAGGGGGATAACTCTAACAGTAAAATCTGTCTAAATGGCCATCAACATTCAAGTAGTGTGAGATCAAAGGGGAATAACCCTAACAGTAAAATCTGTCTAAATGGCAATAAACATCCAAGTAGTGTGGGATCAAAGGGGGATAACTCCAGGGCTCACCACACATAGTAAAAACAGGGTGACTTGACTTCTCTCTCTCTTGACTTAAGGGTGAAGTGAGGGAAAATCTGGGAGACTTCCAAAAATCGATCCAAATTTTAACGTTTCTTTCCCCACTACCGCATGTTCCCCTACCTTTCACAAAAACGAACGTGCTTGCACAATGATCTTAAAAGGATGCAATTAACGAGTTTGGAATAAAATATTGAACATCAAACCCTGTATGGGTCACATTTCAGTAACATGAAATATTGTGAATAACTCTAACAGTAAATATTGAAGAAAAAGTATGATTAATGGTGAAAAAATATGGACTTGAAAAGACTGACAGGGCGACTTCATTGAAACCAAGGCGAAGAAGTCACCCATTTCGCCTGGTTTGGTGAGCCCTGAACTCTAAAATCTGTCTAAATGGTCATAAACATTCAAGTAGTGTGAGATCAAAGGGGAATAACTCTAACAGTAAAATCTATCTAAATGGCCATAAACATTCAAGTAGTGTGAGATCAAAGGGGAATAACTCTAACAGTAAAATCTGTCTAAATGGCAATAATGTGAGATCAAAGAGGAATACCTCTAACAGTAAAAAATCTGTCTAAATGACAATAAACATCCAAATAGTGTGAGATCAAAGGGGAATAACTCTAACAGTAATATCTGGTCACAATGAAAGAGTTATTAGTTTTACATGTTCTCATAGATTGCAAATTGTATAAATGTTATTTGCAAGGGTTTGGTTGGTTTGGTTTTATGGTGTTTAAACTTTAACGCCACTTCCAACAATATTTTAGTTATATCATGGCGGTCAGCTTTGGGAAATAATTAATTTAATACTATACATACGTGTAATTTGTTTTTTCTGAAAATTAAGAGTTCTTGTGAAAATATTACCCTATTGAATGATGTAAAAATAATCAAATTTATAAAAAAGAAATTCTAGTGATGCAATATATATATATATATATATATATGTTCTATATTTAAATTCTACTTTCAACATTTGTAAGGAGGTAATTGCTTCAACTGATTAAATAATTGTAATTCAATTATGAGTGTAACTGATGAAAGTTATTGTAGGTACAACATTTGATATCTACCTTTTTATGTTTATCAATTATCTATATATTAAAAGAGCATGATTTCATTAAAAGCAACATATTTCTTGTTAATTTTGGGGACAAGATATACCGTATTTTATGGACAATAGGACTAAGGTTGATATTTTATTTTACTCAACACACTGGCTTCGACCTATCGTCCACATGAATGAATAGAAAAATGATTGGTGAAGCTATTTATAAGGGTTTCAGATAGAAAATGAAATCTGATAGCCACGAAACGTGGAAATGTGTTGACCCAGAGTTGGAGTGGCAAATCCGCTGTTTTCCTTATGGAAAGCGCTCTGACGTCCCACGGCTCCATGGCCAGCAAGTCGAACAAAAAGCCGTCGTTGACATTGCTTACATATTGGGCTACAATGAATGGGGCAAGATTAATCTCGTTGAGATTAGGATTACGAAGAATTTCTTCATAATCGTAATCTCAACGAGATTAAGACAAGATCACCCGTCAGCCTGAATAATTGACCACCGGCACCGATATTCCCATGTTGTTTCATGAACCACGGGCACTTGTGTCGAGTCAAAAATATACTCGCTATGTACCTAAAATACCACAAAACCGGACTCACTCTTACTACCCCTGTCACAAAATGTCGATAGGACGCAAATCGCTTACTAATTTGCTTAGTGAAATGATTTTTCTTCACGGAAAACACGTTTTTTATATCTTCCTACCATCTACACCCCCATACTGACAGATAATCTTCCGATTTTGTTGACAATGGACAACTCCATGGCTGCAAAAGCGAAAGTAGGTCACGTGACATCTTTCCGCCTTTCGGTCGTTTTCAGGTTTTATCATATATAATTACTAAACACTAGAAACATTCCAAATTCAAATTACAAGGTGCCAAAATATGAACTTCTCATACATGTTTCGTAAGACAATGATAAAACCCGAGAACGACCGAAAGGCGGAAGATGTCACGTGACCTATTTTCACTTTTGCGGGCATGGAGTTGTCCATTGTCAACAAAATCGGAAGATTATCTGTCAGTATGGGGGTGTAGTCTGTAGATGGTAGGAAGATATAAAAAACAGGTTTTTCCTTGAAGAAAAATCATTTCACTACACAAATTAGTAAGCGATTTGCATCCTATCGACATTTTGACAGGGGAAATAGCGGTTGAAGTGACAGGGGTAGTAGGAGTGAGTCTGGCCTTGTAGTATTTTAGGTACATAGTGAGCATATTTTTGACTCTACACAAGCGCCTGTGCATGAACACATGGAATTGTTCCCAGCCACTAAATTTGTCCCACTGATTTTTTTCTGACTTATCAGTGTGCAACCCACCGATTTTTCATTAGGTGACACATTAATAAAGGGCAGAGCCCTTTTAACGGTAGGCTATACAATTATTGGTAATAAGTCATACTCCTACAAAATGTATTCATAGCCAAATATCTTTTCACCAGAAGCATGAAAATATAGAACAAAGTGGTATTTAAAAACAAAATAAAAATTATTTCAATAAGAAATTCGCAAATCTGTAACCATTTCAATTCTTCTCAATTGAAATAAACTTAAAAGAAAATTATAATATCAAAATCGTTTGCTACCATGGCTACGAGAAATGATCGTTTACAGTGTACATGGATGACGTCATTTTCTAGTGTGCACATATATATTGCATTTCGTCTAGTTCGGAGAGGAAACATGAAATTGCATGCACTTCTTGGTCATCCTGTCTCTGAAAACTTTGTGAGCTGGTGTCAAAAATTGAAGAACAGCTCTGCATTATTTTTATGTATACAGGAAACCTATCGATCATCTCCACGATCTCGCAATTTGAAAGTGATTAAAAAATGTGTACATTTCATTTGATTGGAAGTGCATTTGTGTATGATGTCTGGACAACTGCAATGACTGATCTCGGATTTTGTCAGGTAAGCCTTTTAACACATTTTCCATGGCAAGGTTAAAAACATTGCAATTTCGTCTGACCCTAACTCCCCTTTTCACTGCCACGCATGCATTTTTTTTTCTCTCTTTCACCATTTTTTTTCATGATCTGTGATTGGGGTAGTCCGAGTATCCTCTGCCGTCGTATTTTTTATTCTCGTGACCCTCGATTTATGTCTTATTGATTCACAATTCTCAAAAATGACAAATTTTAATTTCCAATCTTCAATCTTTGTCGTAATTTCCGTGAATCGTGATTTGGATTTTTTTTCTAATTTTCAGAGATTCGTGACCAGAAACCCCCCCCCCCCCCCTTTTTTTTTTTTTTAAAGTTTTCGTCTATGGAAAAGGTGTTCAAAATGCCTCCCTCTTAATTGTCATTATCATCAAATAGGCATCGCCCTTAAACAGGTTGTGCCTGTCTCATATTAGTAAACAAATAAATCAGTGGGGAAGCAAATTGAGTCGCCGGGAGCAAGTCCGTTAGGTCTGAGGTAAATTCCGACTAACTTCTGGAGCCAATGGTAATGGCAATAGCTAAGCCAAGCAATCCCGCGTCGTGACTGAAAATGTGCATCATATCTTTTGGTGGTAAATTCAAACAATAAAATGATTGCACAATGAGAAAAGCATTAAATTACCATTCAAATCTATATCGTTATGGTTTTCGACGTCCCTCTACAAAATAGAGTAGAATAAGCCGCCCGTCAAAGTAGTGGAGAGTAAAGGATATTATACGGAATGGAAACGCTCATTTCCGTAAACTGTAAACTGTAAACTGCGAAACGAAACGCGAAACGAAATATACCGAAACGAAACCAAACCAAACCAAACCAAACGAAACGAAATTCACCGAAACGAAACGAAATTTACCGAAGCGAAACGAAATCGATGCCAAACGAAATAAATCGAAACGAAATTGACCGAAACGAAACGAAACGAAACGAAACGGTATAATACAAAATGAAATAAAACCTATTTTAACGAAACAATTTCTTGGGGAAAGACAGACAAAAATTAAAGGAAAAAATAGAGAAAGTATCATTTAAGCATAGAAAAAGATAGTTCATTGTTTTCCAGGTTATATAAAAAAAAATTGTTCTTCGTCAAGCAATGACGAAATGATTGATTCGTCGATTGTTGACTGCTAAACACCACTGTGGCACATCAGTGATATTCCAGCTATACTGTGCCGAATGACGAAATGAAAATGACTCGCCACCAAACTTCATATTCTGGCTCGGCAGGCAGATATTCTCGGTATCAATCAATTCACATCCAGATAACAAGAAATAGGAAGGTACCAGGGTACTCTCCGGGAAAATCGAATCTCTTGCAGGTGCACTTCGGGTCAGGTAGAAGATAAGATCCATTATTTACTTCATTGTACTTGCCATGCAAACCATAGGGAAATTTTTACTACATATTTGACATCCAAGTGTCAAAATTTAGATGACAATTGTAAACTCATATGGATCTTAAATAATGAAGACCCAACTATACTCAGATATCTTTGTCAATATCTTTTATCAACAACTATTTGATTAAATGGAATTGGAGATCTGCAAACTGGATGACCTGCATTGAGCATGAGAAAGAAAATCTTATTTTTGCCATCGTCCCTTGATGCTCGCTGCTGGTTATCCAAAAGCTCTGATCCCTTTCCATATTCCAAACAATATTGCATGTTGTGTGTCTCTCCCCTTTCCTTCCACATCGAAATTCTTCTATATCAACATGGCCGGTCTGCACTAGACACAAGTAGGACTTTATTCCTTTTAGCATCGACTCAAGGTGTCCCATGCAGATTGGTGATGAATCACCTGATATATGTATATGTTCTCTCTCACCCCCCCCCCCCCCCCCCCCCCCTCATATATATGCGAGTAAGTGTATGTACGTTAATGTTCATATATCTCTTTTCCTGCCCGAGTGTACCTGCACCACAATTATTGATATTTCACCGCGAATATTTAGTTTGATGTATTGTTGTTGTGCACCAATCATAATTGTTATTTGTATATGCCCTCCTGGGGCCCTGATTTGGTTAATAAACTTATTTCTATTTCTATTTCTATTTCTATTTCTATTTCTATTTCTATACGTATTTCATATGTCAGAAGCATCATTCATTCTGATATGAATTTCTTGGTATATGAGGGGATACTCTTGGGTGTTTCAATAGCCACATAGGCTGCAATGGAGAAACAGATGTTTATTCTCCTGTCGCTAGGCATACAAGTTTTACCCATTTCCATATTACCGTCCGTCTGTACGTCCATCCCACTTTTGGTTTCCTCACGATAACTTACGCTTCCCTAAAGCAGCTCATTTTATATTTATACACAAGGTCTGGGACTATAAAGGAATTCCAAGTTTTATTTCAGACTTGACCACTTTTTCTTTTCTCGAGTTATGCCCGTTTACTTTAGATGGAAATGAGGGCATCCATGTTCATAATATTATACCAAATTTGTTTTGTAGGAATTGACATTATATAAAATCTAATTGTATTTGTCATGAATTGCAGGGATGATTTTTTTTCTTCAGTTATTAAACTGCATTCAGCAATTTTTTCAGTGAAAAAAAAATCTGAAAGTTGTTGTAGGACATTGTCAGAACAGGTTAAAAATGACCTTTTTGAAAGAGGGTGTAAATGGTTTCATTTATTTTATTATCTAACCAGAATCATCCATAGAAATGGCATTGTGATACACAAAATAACAGTCCAAGATTTTATGGGGTTTGAACTAGCCCTGAGGGGTCCAAAGTTCAACATACTGTACATTATTAATAAGCATTGGGTATTATGCAAAACATATATTCCAGATTAGTAATACAGGCTCATGTGAGTTCATAATTACATTATTTTATTATATTTTTATGAATAAAGATCAATATATATCTGTTTTTTTATATCTATCTTGGCCAACCACCTCGATGGTATGATGGTTTATGTGCTTGTCTCGAGTGTAATAGATCGTTGGTTTGAACCCTGGTCGGGTCAAATCAAAGACTAAAATGAGTATTTGCTGCTTCTCCGCTAAGCAGCATTAAGGAGTAAGAGCAAAAAATCAGGATAATGTGTCCGAGTTGAGCTATATGTGGACTGTTGCATCAGTGAGTTAGGAATGTTCCTTATATGGTTTCTAAAAAGTTTTTCATGTTGATGAGAATTTCAAGATGTTCGCCCACCACCAGACAAAGTTTTAGCATAGGAAGTGAACAAATAATTTTTTACCGAAACCAGAAATTTCCTTGAACCTAAACTGTATACGTGACTGATCATTGGGAGATCCCCTACATAATTTTTTTTGTGTTGATTGGAAATCCAAGATGGCTGCCACCACACAACAAATTTAATATAGGACCATATATGGAAATGTTTAAAAGTTATTTCAAGTAATGGGGAAGATGATTGGAATGCTATGAATCCTACACAATAAAGTTATCTTTTGTACACATATAGATTTTGAAACTAGAGGATCACACCTTATTATTCATACACAGTTTGTGTTCAATGTTCAATGAATTCTAGATTTTAAGAACAATTATGGGTATTGTTCCCTTTTAGTCCCCTGAAATCTCTGAAATTACAACAAATCTGTTAGAACACTTCAGATAGGAATTTGTTAAACATCGTAAAAATATCTAAAGATTGTTTCAAACTCTATTTTGTAAATAAGAAAGACAACTGTCTCTACCGGGTATGTAACTATAAATCATGAACATGATGGAGATCAAGGTATTGATAGATCATATATGTACATTCATAAAATGTTGAGCATCTTGATACCCATTTATTGCCAATGCCTCCACATAAAATCACCAGGATGATAGAATGCATAACAATAAACTTAGCTCAGTACAGAGACAGTTAATATGATACTCTGCCACCGAACTCAATAATTTGTATATATAGTAAAAAGTGCCTAATAACAGTTTGTCCATATACCTTATATGGGTATAAATAAATAAAAATTGTTCATCTATTTTGATGAGTTTTTTAATGAATTTGTCAGGAAAATCCCTATGTGTAGTGTTATGTAACTATTATGGTTGTTGACTTAATAAAAAAGGGACAAAAGGGGAATTTCAAAAGTTAATTTTTAATTTTTTTTTTTATCCAATGCATTTTTTGTGTGCAAAATGTTCATCTATTTGGGTTATTGATGGTCCATTATATTGCTTTTGCTATTTTATTTCGAAAAGTGGTCTAAATTCAGAAATTGTGCAACTTTAGATTGATTGATTGATTTATTGTGTTTAACGCCACTTTCAGCAATATTTCAGCTATATCACACAATGTTTATAGAATGTTTGTTTGTTTGTTTGAATTGATTGTATGGAGAGCTTATGGTATTATATCAATAGATTTCCTCCCCTTTTTATGGTAGTGGAGAAAGTGGCCAAAAAATGACAATTTCAAAAATTTGAATTTTTTTTTTTTTCATTCAGTTTTAATGTTTATTCATAACCTGGTCAAAAGGGTCATTGTCAATTAATTAAATTTTCAATTCAAATATTTTATTGAATAAAGTGCATAATTTAATTATGCAATATCCAATGGGATTGCACATCAGGCATAGCCCTCAATAATTAAGGACATCATGTATAATAATAAGAATAAATAATTAATTTACATTATAATTAAAGTAATATGAAAGGCCAATATCGTGGAATTTTTGGATTAAATATTTTCACTTAATATGTCACTTAATTTTAACTAAAATCAACTGCATAACATTGAAAATCCACTCAAAAGCAGATTTTAAGAGTAAATCGCAAAATATTTGACAGCAGATAATTCTGTTGTCCCGTACAGTAATGCAAAGGCATGCGCGTGACCCAAAATTTGAACTCTTTCGGCGAGATTATCGCTCATGCGCAATGTTCAGTTGATGAAAAAAAATAAAAATATATTCCGTGTGTACTACATAAGAATAATTGCAACAACAAAATTGGTTCACACGACATGAAACAGACAGATTCCTCAATGATCATTGTCAGGAATGTGTGCATGCTTACGTACCTCAGCATACATGATTGTTTATCTTTTCTTCACGAGGTCATGATTGGTAATCATCGGACCAAAACTTTTCTTCACGAGGTCATGATCGGCAATCATCGGAACAAAACAACCGAAAGTTAATCAGTCTCCACAACAATTGTGAGGTTGATATACATGCACACAGATTTGCAGATTTCTAGTTGTTGAGAACATATTTCGACTTGAAACATGCATGAATAGCTTAGTAAAGGTACCGCCGTATTACAAATTGAATTTTCAGGGAAAAATTGTCTTCACCCAAAACTGGTGTAATATTACTTTAAAGTGTACACATTTCTACTTAGGAGAAATTTGAGAAGCTATAATAATTTTAAAACTGTCCATTTATTCATTAAAATTGATAAAGATGCTAATTTAGAGTGTGAATAAGTTGAATAGTAATTAATATTTTTTTCTGCTGGTGTCGTCGTGGTCGTGATCGTATGGTAGTTGGATTTAAAACTACCTATGCAATCAGTGCCTATCACCACTGAAGTTGTGAGTTCGAATCCCACTCACGTGAGGTGTACTTGATACAACATTATGTGATAAAGTTTGACAGTGATTTGCGACAGGCCGGTGGTTTTCTCAGGGTCCTCTGGTTTCCTCCACCAATAAAACTGACTGCCACAATACAAATGAATCCTTCTAGAGGTCATCATGGCCTTTATCTTATGATATGGAATACATGCCTATGACCAGATAAGTTGTGAAATTGATTGCTGCATGTACCATACAAAACAACTTTACATGATAAAGTTTTTCCGTAATTTGTGGCAACTGTTTCCAGTCCTGTAACGCATACTTGAAATTCAGTATTATTGAAAGATATTCAACCAACATCAACAAATAATATATTAATGGAAATCTGTGATAGTATTTTATTGTTTATTTATATTCTGTATTGCCTTTGGTGAACCAATTATTATTAAGTGGGGGCCGTCGTGGTCGGGATCATATGGTAGTTGGATTAACAACTACCTGCGTAATCAGTGCATACCACCAACATTTTTTAAATTTGAATCCTGCTCATGACGATACAAAATTAGTTGATAAAGCTTGTGTCACAAATGACCACAGATATGTTCCACTTGTTTTATGTACTTGCAGGTCCTTTCCCCATTCATGACTTATAACTAGAGCAACACGACGGGTGTCACTAGTGGAGTAGGGACTGCCTACCCTTCCGGAGCACCCCCAGTTATTAGTGTTGCTCGTTCTTTAGTTTTCTGTGTTTTGTAGATCGTCGTTTGTCCTTGTTTCCTTTTTCTGTTGGTTATTGTGTTGTCTGTTCTGCTACTGATTTACAGATTCTAATTACCCCTTTGGTATCTTCAAACTCTTCTCGTCAGTGATTTCGGCAAGTCGGTGGTTTTCTCTGAGTACTCAAGTTTCCCCTGCCAATAAAATTGACCGCCACCATATAACTGAAATATTGTTGAAAGTGATGTTAAACACCATAACCATAACCCTATAATTAAGTGCTTAACTCTGCCACATTTTTGTGATATTCTCAAGTGTATGGTCTTTTTCAGTGGAAGTGAAGATGTGGAGGTTTTTTATCATTATTTTATATCTATTGCTGTTGAAGATTCAATTATCAAGAAGGAAGTATTGGGATCCCATTAAACGGTTTAATCCCACCACATATTTGTGTCTGTCCCAAGGCAGGACCTGCATTTTCAATGCCATATCATGGTCTTTTTTGATGTTGCACGATTGGAAATGGGATGTGGGTTATTCCTGGTTGATATTAATACAATTTTTTACCTTCACTGTTGAAACTATGTTATTACATGTATCATACATAAATAGTCAAACCTGTCCATGCAGTAACCTCTATTAAGCAGTCACCTGTATTAAAAGGTCATGTTTTTCTTGTCCTGTCATACAAATTTTCAAATGAATTGACCCTCTTTTATGAGGTCACCTGTCTTAAAAGACCACATTTTCTTTGTCCTATAGATGGCCTACTAATACAGGTTTGACTGTACCTATAAACTGAAGATAATCTTCATAACCTTATATTATACATTCACCATACATATTTCTGTAATGGCCATGGTATATACAATCTTCTAAACATCTGGGGGGGAAAATATGTAATATTCAAATTATTTTTCAATAAAAAATTAATATGTTGTAAGTGGTTGTCATTGACTATAAGGTGAAGAACAACAATCAAAGTGATATTTAATTCAATTACAGAGCAGCCTGGTATGTTGCTGTACCTTGTTAAATGGACTTCTGATTTACACTGAAATTATTTATGAAAATAAAATAAAAGGCTACACAGAGCGAAGCATGATATGATCATAGAATTTCGACAAGAGAAAGTTGAACAAGTGTATATTACAAACAAGTGTGGACACAGTATTTTGTTTGACACACTGTAATTGAAACCTTAAATATAATATTTTCCATTAAAAAGAAACACATTTATATGTAGTTTTTTATTTATCATAGTAATATTTGTTAAAAATGTTTGTCGATAAATAATAATATTCATTATCTATATATAAATAATCCAGTAGGAGGTTTTGGTGTTTAATGCCACTTTCAACAATATTTCAGTTACCTGGAGAAAACCATCGACCTATCACTGATTAAACTTTATCACATATAGTTAAATCGAGTACACCTTGTCATGAAATCCAACTACCAAGTCCATATGTCCACGCCCTCCCCCCTTTATGGGAATGTGTTAAGTCGAGTACACCTTGCCATGAAATCCAACTACCATATGGGAATGAAAAGTTTTGTTTCTAATCTATTGACTGCATATTCACCTGTACTCTATTTGAAAATTAAAAAAAAAATAGGTCAAAATCACATGTAAAGATAAAATCTAGAGGAAAGTACAGAAAATATAGTGGTCCCCAAGTCACCTTCCCACAGGGTGTTAGGTCATTGTACAAACCAATTGTTGTTGAACAAAATTTAGCTCTAAAAAATCAACATAGTCAAACCTGCATTAAGAGGTCACCTTTGGGACAACGAAAAAGTGGCCTTATATGGCAGGTGACCTCTTAAAAAAGGTTCAATTCATATGAAGTTTTCTGTGATAGGACAAGAAAAAAGTGATCTTTTAACAGAGGTGACTACTTAATAGAGGTGACCACATGTGAAGGTTTGACTATTTAATTTCTTTTCAGATATGGACATTAAAAAAAAGATTTAATGCCCAAAATTGGATTTTGACTTCAGCCGAACTCAAAACTCAATGGCTTTTAAATTGTTTATCTCTTTATTTACAATTCTATATGAATACCTTTATAACCAATCATAGTCTTGTAAATCACTTTCTGCTGATTTATACTATTAAGTAATTTTTTAATAGATCTTTCATAATTTTTTGAATTGTGTTCATCAAATTATACCAACAATTTTATTATATCATACTCCCTTTTAAGTGAGTGAAAATATAATATGCATAAATTATTCACCATTGACGACCGATTGTTGTTTAAACACCAACTCAGCAATTTTTCAGCTATATCATGGCGAGAACAAGTCAACGTAATGTTCAATGAGATGAGGATGAGGTCAGCTTTGTACTAGACCAACACGCTCGAAGGCACAATCTACCGCACAACCATTACATCACATAATACAAGTTTTTGCTTAAGAGGTGGTCACTATAAATGCAGGTTTGACAACCATTACACCACCGATGCAGTAACTCCCTTTTAATGTAGAGATATATTTAAAATACCACTTCTTTGAACCCTATAGTCAAACCTGCTTTAGTGACCACCTCTATTAAGCAATAACTTATATTGTGTGACCTTAATTTAAATTTCCCTTCACAGTGCATTTTATATTAATTAAACCTGTATTAAGTGACCACCTGCCTTATGTGACCATATTTCACCATTGCCTTGCAAGGTTTGACTGTATATTGAAAAACCAGGAAAATTATTAACAGATTCCGTGAAATTTTTCATTTACTTATCAGCTATGATACTTTATGCTCTCTCCACCAACTGCAATAGGCTAGTAGAAGAGACATTTCCAGCCCCAAAATCTCAAAAGAAGTGAGAGGCTGACTTCGTTAATATAAATTTTACAAGGGCAACGCAAAGCGTGGCATATCCCCTCGCCTAAAAATTTGACCCGGTGACCTTTGACCTTGAAAATCAATAGGGTTCCAGATTCTCTTAAGGACTAAGTATGTACTAAGTTTGGTCAAAATCCATTGAAGGATGTTGATTCTAGAGTGTTCACAAGGATGTTACGGAAGGACGGATGGACAGTAGCGTTACTATATCCCTTCGCAACTTCGTTGGCGAGAGTATAAAAACTGAAAATGTCTGCAACAATTAAAAAAAAAATGTCAAAGTTGTCGAGGTATCAATCTTACAGTCTATATGTCACATGATATTTAAATTGTCTGCTTAATACTATAGAAGATATATGCAGTGGCATACTAGGCCTAGTTTAGAAAATGGCATCATTTTTTAAGTTTTCAAGATACAAGATTCTGAAGAAAAAAAACTTACTAGTATTTCTTGACAAATTCAATTAAAATCCATTTGAATTACAAGACACAACAGATTGTAATTTGTGTATCTCTAACTGGGTAAACACAATGATCTGATTTGAGGATGCTCTCATCTGCTCTAGAGGATGAGCAGTTCCTGCATTTTGACTAAAATTGGTTTCAATCCATCCCATGTTTCTGAAGAAGATTTTCAAAGATTTCCAATTTTTCAACCAATTGGAAGCCATGGCAGGCAGCCATCTTTAATATTAGGCAAGGTCAGCGGACACAATTTTGGAAGAGGAGCATTCAAAGAGTGTTACATCAGAGTTTGGTCCAATTTGACCTAGTGGTTCTTGAGAAGATCAAATGCAAAAAGTTAACGGATGACAGACGACAGACACAAAGTGATGGGAAAAACTCATTTGAGCCCTCGGCCCTGGTGAACTAAAAACTTTTTTGAGAACTATTAAATGGACACTCCTACCAAGTTTGAACACAATTGGTCCTGTGGTTTTAGGGAAGAGATTAAAATGTAAACGTTTACGGACGATGAGAGATGGACATCAAGTAATGATAATACCTCTCATAACCCTTAAAGGTCTCATCTTCATTCAAGCACACCCTTATCAATACATGAAAAACATAACACAAACTAAAGTTTGTCGACCAGCTCGATGCATGAGTGAACTTTTTTCTCAGCTGTCGATTTAATACAACTTATATATTTAGATATATTATACAATTATATTTATAATAAAGTTAAATATGACAAATCGGCAATATATACACCTTGATATACTTAAACCCAGCATTAAAACCAATGGCGTCCACTGGAAAAAGCTTTGGTTTAAAATTGTATATCCATTCAATGAATGACAATATTATAACTACCTCTAATTATACACAACTACAACTAAATGAACCGCCACGATATAACTGAAATATTGTAGAAAGTGGTGTTAAAACAAAAATTTCCAATATAGAATACTTTTATAAATTATACAAAATTTATATATACAATGTACAATATTTTTATGTCATGTCAGAATTTGTATAATGATCATTGGTGTTCCCGATTTCTTGTATTGTTGTATACTACTGATCATGGTCTTGTGTCATGGCAGATTTCCGATTAAAAAAAAAAAAAAAAAAAAAAACAATAAAAAATGCCAAAAGAGATTGCAAAAAACAGAAAATAAATTCTAAAAATAGATAGAAAATATTTACATTAGTAATGAATTAATGCATATAATTGCATTTATCTTAATTTTGGAAATTTAGAGAATTATTGAATCATTTAACTAAAAATCACCAAAAGTTGGACTTTTTAAAATGTTCAAAGAACTAAAGTGATACATTTTGAAAGATTAAAAGAATATATTTAAATTATTATGCCAAACAGCTTGCTCATTTTGTTCATGTTAATAGTCGACTTCAAAATATAAATATTGAAGCCGACTATTAAAGTGCAGGAGGAATGCAATGCACGGTTAGATAGGGAAATGTAATGCTTTGTTAGATGGGAAAATTTAGTGCTCGGTTAGCTGAGGTTTACAACAAAACAAGCAAGACAATAAATAAATTTAACAAATAATTATTACTTATCTCTCTAAAATGTATCAGCTTATAATTTATTTTTAAAATATTTAAACAAAATTCAAAATTAAAGTTTACTGAAATTTTTAAAATGGAATTATTTTTTAAAATGATTTAAAAAAATTAAATGTTAAAGATAAAACATCTGAATCTCCACTTTTTGAATCAATGCAAGTACTTTGACAACAATTAGAAAGTGTTCTGCACATTTGATAATTATTGGAATAATTGGATTATTAGAGTAAAAAAGTAAGGACCAAACAATATTTTATAGGTTTTACCACAAAATATGATAAACCTTGCTTCCATATTCCTGTAATAGTACAACATTCATATTTATACAATTTAATAAGCAAACATTCAAATTCAAAATATTTAAAGGGCAATAACTCTGGATAATTTTTATACACATTTTATCACAGCAAAAAAAAATAGTTAATTCATTACTTACCTGGTTTAAAGCTAAAAAAATAGATTACCAAATACAATTTAATTTTTTTTAGAGACTCATTAGTTTTTTTTATGTAAATGTAAATTAAATTCGAAAAAATATATACTTAGACTTGGAATTTTGGAAAGTATAAAACTTTAAAGTGCTTTAAACCAAGTAGACTGACATAACATAACTAATATAAAATTACAAAAATAACTGATTGATGGTCTGGATAGAATTTTACTTTTGTTTATTAAATTCCCTCCAAAATTTAAAAGAACAGGTTCTGCTTACATTTTGGTTTCTTTTTTTTTTATTTTATTTATTTGTGCATGTTTTTTGTTGTTATTGTTGTACAATTCTGTTATCTCATCCTTTACAGAGCCTATTTTTGTTTCTAGCAAGACCATAAGTTACAAAGAAACGCATCACTTCTACCAAAACAAAATGTTAAAAATAAAGAAAACAAACCTCAAGCATAGAAATGTGATGTTTCTTATTCAACCCCCTCTTTTTTTAGGGGATTATATTTACAATTTTATTAAAATGTCAAGTCTTTATATCTCACATATACAAAAATAACTGATTGGTGGTCTGGCTAGAATTTTACGCTTTGTTTATTAAATTCCCTCCAAAATTTAAAAGAACAGGTTCTGCTTACATTTTGGTTTCTTTTTTTTTATTTCATTTATTTGTGCGTGTTTTTTTTTGTTGTTTTTGTAGAATTACATACCTGTTAACCCTCCCCCTTTTCGCGAGAGTCTCCCGCGTAAGAGCCTTATCTCCCGCATGGACTGGGTCTCATGCGCGGGAGACATTAATCTCCCGCACACACATTTTCCTCCCGCACGATCTCCCCCTAACAAAAAAATCAAGTACAATAAAATCTTGACCTACATTTTGCGATCAATATTTCTGGAAATTCCCCATTTGGAACTCCCGCGCCGATGAAAAACGCTGAGAGATTCGAATGGTAAAGGTGTTTAAATGATATCCGGTTATTGATCTGTTTGACACCTTTAGATGATTAGAAGTGTGATAGCGGCAATTAAAAATAGTTATAAACCGTTGTGCAAACAGGAGTCAGACAACCTTTGATGCCGAGGAAAACTTCTTATTTCGATCAAACGTGCAATGAATTCATCTCGGATAGAATTGTTATGGCTTGTTTGGGACCAAAGCCGATCAAAGTATTATTTAAGGACTAAGTTCCAGGATGGAATTGATAAACCACAAAAATGCCAAAACGTATGCTATCACCCAACGCACCATAATATGAAGCAGCCGGCCGCGATACTGGTACTACAATACTGGTACACAATACTGGTAATACCAGTATTTTACCAGTATCTTCCAGTATCTGCAATACTGGTACAGACACTGGTAAATACTAGTATCCCAGTATCTTCCAGAATTTTCCAGTATCTGCAATACTAGAAGATACTGGTCATTGCCAAAATATGAGTATTGTAGATACCAGAAGATTCTGGGAAATACTGGTAATACCAGTATTGCAGATACTGGAAGATTCTGGAAAATACTGGTAATACCAGTATTGCAGATACTGGAAGATTCTGGAAAATACTGGTAATACCAGTATTGCAGATACTGGAAGATTCTGGAAAATACTGGTTATACCAGTATTGCAGATATTGGAAGATTAGGTAGAATTCCGGTTAACCTGAGTTTTTATGTCTACATTATACTAAAAGAATTGAATATAATTCATACTCATACGTCATTTCTGCTGTACATAACATAACAGGCAAAAGCCCTGTAATGTCAAAATATTGTGTATGGTCCCTTAGAGTTTGATATATATTGGTAAAGTAATTTGACATGACTGGGCGGAGCCTAATACTAACGGTAAATACAATGAGCTGTGATTTACAGTTAGAATTAGGCTCTGCCCACTCGTGTCAAATTACCAGATACTAGAGTTTCCAGTATTGTGTGTTTTACAATACTAGTATTACCAGTATTGCTGGATGAAGAATACTGGAGCTTCCAGTATTGTGTGTTTTACAATACTAGTATTACCAGTATTGTTGGATGAAGAATACTGGAGCTTCCGGAATTGTGTATTGATCAACGATTCTGGTATTCCAGTATTGTAAATGCACGATACTGGTACATCCAGTATTGTATATGTACGATACTGGTATTACCAGTATTGTAACATTACAATACTGGTATTTCTAGTATTGTACAGTGTTACAATTTTTCCAGTATTGTAACATTTACAATACTGGTATTTCCAGTATTGTGAATATTATAATACTGGTAATACCAGTATTGTAAATATTACAATACTGGTAATACCAGTATCGCGGCCGACTGCTTCATAATATCCCTTTATTGTTCAGAGCATTCTGTCTTCATTGTTATTGCTTTGTTATAACCTTATGATTATGAATGATTATGAATAAATTATAAATACAGTTTTTATCCTTCATTCATTACATTTGTATATGAAACACTACTAATAAGACAGAAATGTAAACAATATATATTAAAATGGGATGCAGTTGGTTCAAAACTGAAACAAACAAAAAGAAAACATCAATTAACAATAAAAACATGCATTAAATACGTCGATAAAAAATCTCCAGTTATGAGGCCAAAAATTTACAAATCTCCAGTTGTAGCATAGCAACTCTATCACATGTATGCAACTACAAGGTACAATTTTGTGCGTTTAAAGGCGACGCACAAAAGCTCCCCTTAGTAGAGTTGGTAGGGGGGAGATCTCCCCCCAGCAGTTCCCAGAGGTTAACAGGTATGCAATTCTGTTATCCCATCCTTTACAGAGCCTGTTTTTGTTTCTAGCAAGACCATAAGTTACAAAGAAATGCACCACTTCTACCAAAACAAAATGTTAAAAATAAAGAAAACAAACCTTAAGCATAGAAATGTGACATTTCTTATTCAACCCCCCATTTTTTAGGGAATTATATTTACAATTTTATTAAAATGTTAAGTCTTTATATCTCACATATACAAAAATAACTGATTGGTGGTCTGGCTAGAATTTTACTTTTTGTTTATTAAATTCCCTCCAAAATTTAAAAGAACATGTTCTGCTTACATTTTGGTTTCTTTTTTTTATTTTATTTATTTGTGTGTTTTTTGTTGTTGTTTTTGTACAATTCTGTTATCTCATCCTTTACAGAGCCTGTTTTTGTTTCTAGCAAGACCATAAGTTACAAAGAAACACACCACTTCTACCAAAACAAAATTTTAAAAATAAAGAAAAGGAATATAATTTAACCTTAAGCATAGAAGAGGTGTGCGCATGTCCAGTCTGTACAGTCGAAAGC
Organism: Bathymodiolus brooksi; assembly: GCA_963680875.1. Taxonomy (NCBI): domain Eukaryota; kingdom Metazoa; phylum Mollusca; class Bivalvia; order Mytilida; family Modiolidae; genus Bathymodiolus; species Bathymodiolus brooksi. Next base: position 51,782,387 of record OY804577.1, read on the forward strand.
AAAATCGACCTTCATACTTTTGGATTTTTACAGATGAAAACGATTATTCAAAACAAAACCCGTGTGACCCATTACATACACATTCCATATTGTCCACTCGAAACCGCACAGGAAATTTTATAACGATCTTGGAGCTTCAAGATACGGATTTTTCAACTCTGACATTCTCACTTCCGGTCCATTGTTTATATTTGGCGGCGCAATATATGAACTGAAAAATTCAAAACGAATCGATTACTCATCATTCATTCATCGTATATACATTTTTGTAAATGAGGAAGCCTTGTTTACACATTCAAAATCCGATATAAAGTGAATACTTGTCATTATTAACGTAAATATCGATAACCACTTTTGTAAATAAAGGAAGCCTTGTTTACAACAACAAATTATATATCCGTTCACTCATCATCTTTGCTGCATACGTCCAATTGTAAATAAGGAAGCCTTGTTTACGTCCTTCTTCTTCTTCTTTACATTTCAGGCCGTCCTTCACTACTGAAGATTATTGACCGAGCGCCGTATTAAATTTAGTTAATACATAAGTTAACATATGTACAATAAACAATGAATCAAAGGTTAAAACTATATACATTTGATAACTACTATGAGTATGAGTGATTATGGTGTGAAAATTGGAATCAAGGCAGATAATGGGATCATGCTCTTGAAACCGTCAACTGTGTCTGCAGTGGTAAATGTTGTAGGCAGTTGATTCCAAAGTGTGATAGACCTGGGGAAGTACGAGTATTTGTAGCAGTCTTTTGATGTCTGTATGTGCCTGAATGAATTTGGATTTGTGTGTCTGGTTCTGGTGTCAACTGGAATTAATAGGTTTGAATATGGTATGGCAACTAAGTGGTGTATGACTTTGTAAAAGAATATGAGTCTGTACCTTATGCGGCGCACCTCAAGTGGGGCCCAATTTAAGTCGGACATCATATCTGTTACAGAGCTTGTATTGTGGTACCTGTTACTGACATAGCGGGCTGCTCTCCGTTGAATTTTTTCAATTTGAAGTTTTTGCTGTTGTGTGTGTGGGTCCCAAATGGTGTTACAATATTCCAATTTCGGTCGGACTAAAGCTTTGAATGCATGTTCTTTGATGGCTGGTGAATGTACTTTTAAATTTCTTTTAATGAATCCTAGCGACTGATTAGCTTTAGCTGTTATGGTGTTGATATGTTTGTCCCACTTTAAGTTATGAATGGTAATGCCTAAATATTTTGCAGAGTCAGCTTTCTCTAGTGTGTGCCCATGCAATTGATATGTATGCGATATTGTTTTCCGTTTTTTGTGTTACACTTACTACTGTGCATTTGTCTGGGTGGAAGTGCATGAGCCAGTCTTGTTCCCATTTACCTGCAGCATCGAGGTCTTGTTGGAGTTTTATTGCATCTTCTTTGTTTTTTATTTCTTTGTATATGATGCTGTCGTCTGCAAATAAACGGAGAGTGCTGTGTTGGATGTATTCTGCTAGATCGTTTATGAATATGAGAGATAATATAGGTCCAAGTCCGACTCATATTAAATTATAGCTCATTCGTAAATAGTAGGGACGCCTCGCTGTTTGTAAAACATATTCAAGAATAGCTCACAGCTCATTCGTAAATAGTGGGGAAGCCTCGCTGTTTGTAAAACATATTCAAGAATAGCTCACAGCCCATTCGTAAATAGTGGGGAAGCCTCGCTGTTTGTAAAACATATTCAAGAATATCTCACAGCTCATTCATAAATAGTGGGGAAGCCTCGCTGTTCGTAAAATCTTGATATACCGATATTGAACTATGGCTGATCAGTAAATAGTGGGGACACCTCGCTGTTTGTAAATCATGATCATCCTATATGTAGCCTTATTCGTCTTCATACTCCTGCCATCTAACAGGGAGAAGGATAAACACCATGACCAATTCATATTCATTGACCATCATACATATGAACAATGTCATATCATAACATCATATCTAAATGTCTTCATCAAAAGGAAAGATCCTCATAAAATACCAACTAGCAAAGGCCTATATCTCTGCCTGCTAATCATAAATGTATCAAATGATGTAAATCCGAACCCGGGCCCGGCCTGGTCTTCCATCGATGAGACAATATATCCATGTGGCACATGCGACCAACCTGTAACCTGGGAAAATAGAGGAATTGTGTGTGATACTTGTAATCAATGGTATCACGTTAGCTGCCAATCAATGAGCTCAAACACCTATTTGGAACATGCGAATGACTCCGCAGTGGCATGGGACTGCATCATGTGTAACTGCACAAACTTTTCAACATTTTGCTACTCGAAAGTATTTAGCACCTCAAATCAATACAGTATCCTATCGGACATCTCATTAAATAGCCCAGGTCCATCTGAAAGGTTGAAACCAATCCACACTTCAACGCCAGAACGCACCAAACACAAGGGATCAAGGCAAAGCAAAAACAAAACGCTCAAATTTTAAACATCAACTTTCAATCATTGAAAATAAAACAGGGCGAAATTCGGAATTTAATTTCCAGCGTAAATCCAGATATTATTTTTGGGACCGAAACTTGGATAGACAGCTCAGTCAAGGACGCCCAAATACTTCCTGGAGGATTTAACATCTATCGCAATGATCGTAATCTTAATGGTGGAGGCGTATTATTAGCTGTGAAGGACACACTTCTCACCTCTGCTGTACCCGAACTCCAGACAAACTGTGAGATAGTGTGGTGTAAGCTGGAAATTGTGGGGCACAAAACCGTCTACCTCTCAACTTATTACAATCCAAAGACATCCAACGAAGAATGCTTTGATGAGTCTCTAAAGTCAAACTCTTGGTGTGTAAGAATACACAACAAATTTATGGACACCGTTGATGACTATGGCCTTACACAACTAGTCACCCAGCCAACACGGGGACCAAACACACTAGATTTGATCTTAACAAACAGTCCATCTAGTTTTGGACGTGTTGAAACTATGCCTGGACTATCGGATCACGACATAGTGTTTACTGAACTTGACATCAATCCACAAAGAGCAAAACAAAAACCACGAGATATTCCATTATATAAAAAAGCAAACTGGGAAAACATCAAGGAAGATCTGAAATCAATACAAAATACTGTTAATACCATGAAGGAAATGAACCATCCCATCAATTCCATCTGGGATCATTTTAAAACTAACCTTGAGGAAAGCATTAAACGCAATGTACCAAAAAAAACCACTCGGAAAAAAGATGGATGTCCATGGATAACATCTGACATCAAAAGACTCATCAGGAAGAGAGACAGGTGGTATAAGCGCTCACGGAAATCAGGACACAGTGGCGATAACAAAAAGTTTAAAGATCTGAAATGCACAACGCAAAAAGAAATCCGCCGAGCCTACTGGAAGTACATAGATGGTATCATGTCAAGCGAAAGTGAATCTGAACTAGAGACAGGAAAAAGGGGCAACACTATGAAGCGGTTCTGGACCTTCATTAAGCATAAAAGATCAGATGGTAGACAGATACCGCCATTAAAATCAGAAGGACTCCTACACTCAGAACCAGTAGAAAAAGCAAACATTCTTAATAACCAGTTTCAGAATGCTTTCCCCAAAAAGACAAACATCTCAAAGGAAGAATTCTCCAACCGCTGTAAGATGCAAGGCACGACACCAGAGATAAATGACATCAACATAATAGTATCTGGCGTGGAAAAACTTCTTAGTAAGCTAAACCCATCTAAAGCTGTAGGACCAGACAATATAACACCAACAGTCTTGAAAGAACTTGCACCATTCATAGCACCAATACTTAGTCATATTTAAAATATTATACGAATCAGGAACTATACCAGCCATATGGAAAACAGCAAACATCTGTCCTGTATTTAAGAAAGGGAAAAAATTTGAAGCCATCAACTACAGACCAATCTCGCTCACGTGTATTTCATGCAAGCTGATGGAACACATCATTACCAGCCATATAATGAAACATGCTGACACACACAATATTCTCTATCCGCTACAGCATGGATTCCGGAAAGGCCTATCATGTGAAACCCAATTAATTGAATTTGTTGATGACATAACACGAAACATAGACGCAGGTAAACAAACCGACTGCTTAATAATGGACTTTTCAAAAGCCTTCGACAAGGTCAGCCATAGCCTCCTTCAACATAAATTAGATCACTACGGCATCAGTGGAAAGACCGGTGAGTGGATCAAGACCTTCCTCTCAGACCGAAGCCAGTCTGTCGTTATTGAAGGAGAGTCAACAGATAAGATACCGGTGGAATCGGGAGTACCCCAAGGGTCAGTCCAAGGACCCAGCTTATTTCTTTTTTATATAAATGACATGCCAGAAGGGATAACATCAAAAGTGAGACTTTTCGCAGACGACACAATTGCATACTTGACAATTTCATCAGACCAAGATGCAAGAACGCTTCAATCAGATCTAGATAAGCTAGAAAAATGGGAAACATCATGGTTAATGGCATTCCATCCAGAAAAATGCAATGTTCTAACCATTACAAAGAAAAGAAATCCAATAAAGTTCAACTACACTCTCCACGGACATTCACTTGAACATGTGACCTCAGCAAAATATCTCGGCTGTACAATAACATCTGATCTAAAATGGGGACCGCACATCAACAACATCTGCAACAAAGCAAACTCTACCATCGGCTTCCTCAAGAGAAATCTGAATATTGCCAACAAATCAGTTAAAGAAAGAGCTTATCAGTCACTAATGAGACCATCCTTAGAATACTCTAGTGCAGTATGGGATCCACATCAACAACAGGATAAACAACGCCTAGAAAGGATACAAAGAAGAGCTGCAAGATACGTCACTAACAGATACCACAACACCTCATCTGTTAGTGATAGTGCCGTTTTTAACCTCACTGTAAATATTCCGCACACAAAATTTTATAGTTTTTACATGCGCACACCCAAAGTGGCAGAATAGTCAATCAGATGACGGAGGCCGCTCAACGGAAGAAGAAGAAATGTGACGTTTCTTATTCAATCCCCCCTTTTTTAGGGAATATATTTACAATTTTATTAAAATTTTGAAATCTTATATCTCATATAGCATACTTGATTTACATAACTACAAAAATATACAATATTACAAAAAAAAATTAGTTCTAATATTTCTTTTTAATACATTCATTGTGAAATGAGTGGTTTTTTTTATTTTCACTTTAATTGTCAGTGTCAAATATCTTAAAATCATGATTTTTGCCTGTGTCTTTCATCCCTTCTTCATCTGTGCCCTTGTCTTTCATCCATGGCTCGGTACATTACACTGAAAACATAAAAGGTATCAGAACTTGAAAAATGCCATATGAAATAAATAATAATACTTTCCGTGGTGCTAATAAACTGCAAGAAAAAAACACATGGGCATTCAGTAACTGGACCCTCCAAATTAAATCTTTAATGAAATCTGCACCCGCTAAGCATTTCCAAAGGGCATTCAGTAACAGGACCCTCCAAATTAAATCATTAATGAAATCTGCACCTACTAAACATTTCCAAAATCTGGTCAGATGCAACTCATATTACAAGTCCTCCCCAGATTACAGTGTTCACTTTATATGTTATTCATGTCAACTGGAACCTATAATTACAAGTTTTACGCTGACTACTGGTCTCTTTACAAAATACAAGTCCTCTCCTGACATGTACAATGGCATTATCTTGATTTCAATAAAAAAGTTTTAAGAAAAAAAACCTCACTTATGTCGTACCTGTGTTATGCACATTTCTAGAAGTTTTCATTAATTATACCAGTTTAGATTTTGTTTGTGCCTGTCCCAAGCTAGGACCTTCATTTCCAAAGCAATCTCAAATTTTTATTAAAATAATAATGGTATATACTCACCTAATAAACTCATGGTTACACAACATCTACTTTCCATTGGATATTTTTATGAGAATAGACAACATTCCAGTACTGAAATTTAAAAAATATCAATATTTTATCACCAACAAAGCTGATAAAAGCCTATTTTTTTTATGTCTTGTTGCAATGATTTTGTATTGGTATAGCGGTAACCAAAATATTGAGTGAGAGATTGTTGTTTAACTCTAAGTGACCAGAAGGAAGAACATATATCTTGTTGACCAGATGATAATGATGTCTTCTTTGAACTAAACTGTTACACACGATGAAAGATTTTGGTGCTATTTCACAGAAACAAGAGTTCACAAAACCCGTGTCTGAAGTGCGACACATTATACTGACTCCAAGTCAACCAGTCTTTGTTCTTTTTCTTTACATGATCCTCCATGCTAAGCAGACATTTTTTTTTATATCTGTATTGCTGTTGCAGATCCAGTTAACAAGAAGGCGGAGAGTTGTGATCCCATTCTTCAGTTTACTGCCCGATACATTTTTGTGCCAGTCCCAAGCCAGGAACTGGATTTCCATCGACATATGTTGTGGTCTTTTTTTCCTTCAATCATTTGAAAAGATATAATTGTTTGTTTTGTTGATGGATTTTATTTCCATCACTGTTTAATTTTTCTTTCAATAAATAACAATTTTATTGTGTTTGGTTTGTGCCAATAGAGAATTAAACTCATGATCACCCTAACCTTATACACACCATTGAGTCAGTTTTTATATACAGTGCTCTCTCGGTCTATCGCAGCATGCCCACAGGTTTTTTCATCTGGGGGTACATGTACCCTTTTACCTTCATTTTTGGGGGTACATCCAAATTTTTTGGGGTGCAATGTACCCTCTAACTCTTCATTTGGGGGTACAAAGAAAATTAACTGCATTTTCTCCACGCAAGGTCGTGCACCATGCTGTTTTTGTAAATATTACGCAGTTGGCGAAAACCTTTTTTTTTCTGTCTGACATTTGGTCAGACAGGAAGTGGGGTTCTGTCTGACCCATGGCCTTTGTGTCTGTCCCACCATTTTTTTGTAATATTGTATATAACCTGTCAAATTTTTTTTTTTTTTATACAGAACTGAATGCAAGATTACCTATATATAGTCATGATCATTAAACAACTCAATTAAATGTTTTTCTGTATACATATTTTTATCTAAAAAGATAAGGAAGATATGGCCAACAATCCGTATCTAATGGTCCGATCACGTCCCGAATATTATACATCAATGTCAGTTTCCGGTTTATACCTACATTTTTTTTATTTCAGTTAAGAATATGAATCTGTTGTCATCTTCAATATATAAGCATCTCAAAACATATTTAATTAAACACAAACAATCTTTGATACTTGGAGAGTGTGGAAGTCAACTTATTTCTGTGCTCAGTAATATATTTCAGTTTTAATGTTCCACGTTTTGCAGGTGCTCGTTCCTACTAAAAGGATGTTTACATTTACGTATAGGAGTTTCGATTACAAATAGGAACGTGTCGGTCTGACAGAATAAATAAACAAATTTCAAGTCTCTGTCTGACGTTTTAATAAAACTGAAAACGGAATTTAATGCCATTGGCAGTGGAAACTGGGAGTGAATAAATTTCAATCGTCAACTGGACGACCACAAAGTAATATTTTCGTGACGGACATTGGGACAGACACGGTTCATTAATTAATCGGACCGACCGTTATTCTGCCGGTCCGACGATTTTCGCCAACTCTGATGACGGGTTTTAACAGTAGCAGTTCTTATGATTGGACAATTAAAAAATAAGGAGCCAATAGAATTGGACGATCTATAAATCATATCATCTCACTTAAAATATGTAAGGAACGCTCTGATTGGATTATCCAATCCAATCAGAACAACTCTATTATACGTACTTTGAAGTGAATTGTAAACAAAAGGTAATTTTTATACAGTACTCGCAACGGGTTCTCTACGTGCACGCACGTAGGGTTCTTTCAATTATACATGCATGATTTTTATTCTACGTGTAACACGTACTACAGTACGTGAATGGGCATGCTGCTATCGCCCCCCGCATCATCGCCAACCTCGCCTATCGCCAAAATTCTCGTCTGTCCCGATTTCCCTCATTAAAAATACCCCATTATACTGCCAAACTCAGCTACCACCATCCGCCACAGGTTTTCAGACACAAAAGTCGTAAAACCAATTTAAATTCCCCCGTTAGTTACGCCCACAACTACCTTTTGACATCTGTGTATTGATCGGTAATTGTGGAATGTCAAGACTGGTCATCGGACACGGTCATTGATCTCATAGTTGAGGGTCGGAACAGGCGAGTTGTTTTGATTAGAATAATTACCTGTACAATGTATTTATTTTTCTAGTGATTACTTGTAATCCTGAGTAAAAATTGTAATTTAATTAGTTGTCATAAAACTGTCGTCCTTGAAGAGAAAGCGTAATTTATTAGACGACAAACAGAAACGTGAAATTATAAGTTATGCAAAGGAAAATCCAAAATTAACACAACAACAAATTGTCGATAATTTGACAATTAAGTGGGATCTATTTATACTTATGTCTTTGTACAAGTGCAAAATGTATGTCAGTCGAGTTGAAACAATTTGAGAAATTTTATCTTTTCATTTGATCACATGACTTCCGGTTTTCAATGTCCCTCAGTTTATCGTCAAACTCGTTATACCGCCAAACCACCGACTGCACAGAAGGTGGCGGTTTAACGAGGGAGCACTGTACAATAGTTACCCTCTAATAAGGCTACCACTTGTGCAATAAAAAACTAGAACTGTGAGTGACCTCACTGAGTGATACCCCCCGCTTGCAATAGTAGGAGTTGCACTTACAAGGTCCATGCCCCCCCTTTTTCGTAAAAGTATAAGTTGAATTATCTCCCCTTTTAAATTTTGGACAGCAACCATATTCCTTCATGCACATCTGCAGGTAGTGTAGTACAACTGTGTAAAGTTTCACAAAACTCCAATAAGCCGTTTAGGAGGAGTTGCGCTTACAAGGTACACGACCCCCCTTTTCGTGAAAGTATAAGTTGAATTATCTCCCCTTCTAAATTTTAGACAGCAATGGTATTCCTTCATGCACATCTGCAGGCTGTGGACTACAATTGTGTAAGGTTTCATAAAAATTCAATAAGCAGTTTAGTAGGAGTTGCGCTTACAAGGTACATGCACCCCCCCTTTCGTGAAAGTATAAGTTGAATTATCTCCCCTTTTAAATTTTGGACAGCAACCATATTCCTTCATGCACATCTGCAGGTAGTGTACTACAAATGTGTAAAGTTTCATAAAAATCCAATAAGCCGTTAAAGAGTTGTGCTTACAGGGTACATGGACGACGGATGGACAGGGTGATTCCTATATACCCCCAAACTTTGTTTGTGGGGGGTATAACAATTGTCTGATAAGAAGGATAGACTCTTGAAGGGGTCAATTTAGTAGTATTTTACTATCTCAGTACATCTGATATATGGCTTGATAAGAGGTGTGGCCTTTTAGTTGGAGTGCCCTTATATCAGGGGAACTATTGTATGCATTGAAAAACAGTCAGGTTAGTGCTATGGGTGTTAAACACCACTATCAACAACATCAGTTACGTAATATCACGGCAAGTCAGTTTAAACGATGGAGAACATGAGAGTACTCGAACCAGCTGCAAACTGACACACTTCATCACATGATGTATACAGTACAATTCTATATGATCGGGAATCTAACATTAACAAGACAACATACATTTGGATATGCTGGCTTCATCTGGTATTGCCAAGCACCTGTCATAGTATGTTGTGTTGTGAACTAGAATATGCCGTGAACTAGAATATGCCAAGCTTATTTATAAAGGGTAAAAGAAAAACAAAATATGATATTTTGTTTGTTTCAATGACAGTAAATATCATAAGTACTCGTGATATTAATATTACAAGGATCTGTATCATGACTTTATCAATACTTACTGAATGAATACCATGGTTAGACATCATCCACTTCCTATGGGACAGAGTATGGAATTGGATTACGTTTCAGTGCTTAAATAAGATTATAAAATCATAATTATAAATGGTAATTTGAATTGTAAAATCATGAAGCATTCATTATTTAGAAAAAATGATTTGAAAAGCTTTTACAATCTTAGAAACACCAGAAAGTGTATTCCCTATATCTCTTCTTTGACATGGACGAAACAAACTTCTTGTTATGATCAACTTTTAATTTGCTGAGTTTTTTTTTTTAAAGTACATATGACAAAGAATGTTCTGTCCTGTAAAATATTGCACATTTTCAGTGAGACTTGCACGTTTAATTAATGGCACTGCATTTTATAACTATATTTTGTTTTGTGGTTTCATTCATTTTCGTAGATAAATGGATAGCGAGATATTCATTGACTTTTGAATTCATAGTCGTGATAGCCACCGTGCAGTCACACGTTGTGATTAACTGGCTGGTTTCCTCGTGATTCTGCATCTGTGGCACAGGTTAGTTGAATGGTCAAGTTACCACACAGTCCAACTTTAAAATTTGACTCTAATATGAATCAATTGTTTTCACTGTTCTCGCAATACAATTCTCCTCAAACTGTCAGATGGATATAGGAAACCAACCGATGTTGAAATGTCTTTGACAAAAGCATGTTGAAAGAAAAACCAGACAGAAAATTGTATCATGTGACTGCACCTTTACTCCAAACTTCTCTTGTTCAAGTTGTTGCATATGCTTTTTCGTGGTTCACTAAATTTCATAGTTATATAATACTAACAGGAACCACGAAAATTGGTATTCAACAAATAAAGTTATCAATTGACACATCAGAGGAAAATTACGAAAACTTCATTTATTGCATATTACACATTTTTAAATTTGTAAATTGTAATTTTCATCATTTCATCATTATGTTATATTGTACACAATACTAATTATTGTCTACTATAATAAAATATATACCTCTTGTATGCCATGGATGAAGATTTGATATACATCTGTGTGCTTCTTTCTTCTAACTGTCTGGTAATGACAGTAAATCTTACAAACAAGCAGTTTTTAAGGAAATTAAATGAATGTATTGTCTGTCCTTCCATTTAAATTTTCTGAAAACCCCTTTGGTATCTTAAAACTCTTCTTACCTTTCCAGAGCATGAGCTCAACCCCGGTTTTTGTGGGGTTCATGGTGCTTGATCGTTAGTTTTCTGTGTAGTGTTTTGTAGATCATTGTTTTTGGTTTTTTTTTGTCCATTGTATTGTCTGTCCTTTGATTTATGGATTCTGATAACCCCTTTGGTATCTTCAAACTCTTCTTACCCTTGAAGAGCATCTGAGCTCAACCCCGGTTTTTGTGGGGTTCATGGTGCTTGATCGTTAGTTTTCTGTGTAGTATTTTGTAGATCATTGTTTTGGAGTTTTTTTTGTCCATTGTATTGTCTGTCCTTCGCTTCACGGATTCTGATAACCCCTTTGGTATCTTCAAACTCTTCTTACCCTTGAAGAGCATCTGAGCTCGACCCTGGTTTTTGTGGGGTTCATGGTGCTTGATCGTTAGTTTTCTGTTTAGTGTTTTGTAGATCATTGTTTTTGGGGTTTTTTTTCCATTGTGTTGTCTGTCCTTCGATTTACAGATTCTGATTACCACTTTGGTATCTTCAAAACTCTTCTTGTCCCTATTAAAACCCCTTAAATTTTAAACCTACCAAAAGTATTGTTGACTGTACTTTCAGCAGCTTTGATGACATCTTCAATAGGCTGTGTGGTGTCTGCAGGAGTGCATCTTAAAACACATTTTTTATGGATATTAACAACAAAATTTAAACTTTTTTTGGTAAATTATTTTAAAATTGCCATTAATACCAAATCTTAAGAAAAAAAACTATTACTTTAAAAAAAAAGTCACTAGAAATGAGATTTGTTTTCAAAATTATATTAAATTTACAAAAAATCCAAAACAAACAAAAATATTAATTTTACAATTTGCCAAAAGTATTGCTGAAGGCCACTCTTCTGAAAAAACAAAAATAGATTTTTTTTCATGCAATTGTTTTGATTTTTTTGTAAAAACATCTTTGTTTTTGCATCATACTAACATCACAAACCAACACTTGCCATACATGTATCTTTACAGGAGATCATGGTGTAGTTGGGGGAAAAAATGCTAGAGTACACATTTTTGATGGGAAATAGCCTGCATACAGGTAGTACATGATATAACTAATAACATTTTAAACCATACATACATTTATATAGTGGAAATTTACAGCACACAAGTTTCAAATTTAGAGAAGAGGTCGTCTCACATGCAACGTTGAGGTGTGAGTTTTTTTTCATCATTGTAAATAAACAGCAAACTCTAATGATAGGTAAACCAAAATGATACCACACATGTCCTTGATTAGTTCTCGCAAGGGTTATAACGGGATGCCATTGCACGTAATGGAGCAGCCGCCGAGATTTTTTACGCTCGCTAAACAGAGTTTCTGACGCCTGCATTTATCAATAATAAGACATAACCTTTCCTTTTGTCCATTATTATAACAAGTTTTTATCACCTACCAGTATTTTAGAATGTAATTCCCACAAAATAAAAATCCATGTTTACTTTTACTCTGAACATTTTGAATTTCGTCATTTCCGGCCTCACTATTTGGATGTCGATACCATATTTGGCGATTTGAGGCGTGAATGTTTACGTCAGCGTGTAGTAAGAAATACCATATTTAGAAAAGCTCCGCCTTCCGTAGTTTCCGGTTATGGAAAACGATCGATAAATTTGAACAAGGTTGTTGCTACCTTTGAAAAGCATATATTTCTCAGCCAAACCGATTTAATAAGGACTGGGATCATCAGTAATAGTTATAATGAATGTTTGAAGCGTAAATAGTGAGTTTTTATGTTTCAACTGCAACTTTTATTTTGCTCCATTGTGACGAATGGGACCGCGTTGTAGCTCTGCCGAGACACAAGTTTGTCACAGGAGCTACATTATTGCAGCTAGTCCTTGATGCATGTGACTGAAAAATATCAAACTACACATATTGTTCAGTTGACAAAAAAAAGAACTCCTACATATACTTCATTACCATGATTTGTGCCGCATTTTCAATTAAAACTAGTTTCTCAAGAACTAACACATTTGAGATCCATTCCATTAGTACTTCAAAATCCTTAATCCATTTAATTATCGACGATATAAAAAAATATTGTATTTTTGGCACTATTGTGCCTTTATTAAATGTGAAACCTAACTGGGAAAAAGTTATTTATCTATCATTCATCCTTGCATACCGGGTAACCCCGTTTCTAGCATGCAACATTCACACATAAACCTTATTTAATTATCAAATTTTATTTTTATTGAAGTACATAAATGATCTCAGGAACATATATAATTCTATGATAAACCTAATTCTAATTCAAAATGCTGCTTTTTTTTGGTATGAGTTCTGCTGTCGAGATCTTTAAGAAGATGTTATCGATCAGCTTCACACTGACACCGATCTGTATTGAGCTATTTCATACAGGGGCAGTATGGGTAATTAATTACTAATAAAGATTCTCGGAAAATCAGTATTTTCACGAGACGGGATGTGGAAGCTAATGAACACAAGAAAGAAAAATCACATTTTACTCTTCGAACTAAACAAAAGTCTAGGAATAATAGCTTTTATTAAAAAAAATAATTTTAACTTTGACGTCATTCACTTTTCCAAATGAAGGTTTGCAATATCTTAATGATGCATACAGAAATGTAACAATATCACATACTAAATACATGATATTAATGATTAAAAACATATTTACAGTATATACAAAAATATATTTACACTATACATATATACATAGACCTATTTACAAGTAGAGTAGAATACCTTGGACACTGAGTTTAACCAAGAACAGACAGGTTGGGAGGGAGCTTTAACACAACTTTAACCAAGAACCTTGGAAATTGGGTTTGGGAAAAGAAGGGGCAGATTAACACAAATACACTAACAGACTTTGGAAACTAGGTTTGGGTGGAGTGGGGTTAGAAGGGGACATAAATTGACACCTTACCTATTGGTGTTCTACATTCACCTATTTGTGCTCAATATTAGGACAACCGACATAATTGCTTTATGTGATAAAGTGTCAGTGGTTTTCTCCTGGCACATCGGTTTCCTCCACCAATATAACTGACCGCCATTACTGAAATATTGTTGAAAGTGTCATTAAACACCAAAACTCTAACCCAATTGAATTCCTCAGTGTAACATTTGATCTAATGTACCATGATCAGAAGTTCAACACAATTTTAACCACCAACAGACAATACGATTTTTAAAAACAAAACAAAATTCTGACAATTTAAATAAATATCAGATCAAATCAGTTCTGTGAAGCTATTTTTTTTTTAAATAAATTATCTCCCCTTTTTGTTTTTTTTTAACCTTCATTATAAAAACATAAAAATGATTAGAAATTCCAAATCTTTGCTACAACAGACTGAATCATGATCTTTCCAAAATGTTTTCAAAATTGCAACCCCTTTTTGAGTTTAGAAATTTTGACCCTTAGCTTAAAAGAAAACTGGCCTGTCATTGACAATCGTATTACCGACAGCAAGAGCAGCACCAATAAACCACTGTGTCCAACCTCTCTGGGGAGCAGGGGCAACAGGAACAACTGGGATGTCTATGGTCTCCAAAACATGCTCTGCTGCCACCACCTCCAAAGCGACACAAGACGCTTCACTTACCACCCCCTAACCTATACCAGCCATTGCTTCATCGTCTACATCTGCTGAATGAACAGCTGTAGGCGATGAAGCAACTGGTCTGGTCACAGGTGTAACCAACTCCGGTGGTCGCAGGCTTCACTGGTACAGACAAGGGTGTCTAGCACTGGTACAGGCTGGGGAGCTTGTACCAGAACCCTGGGTCACCTGGTACGAATAGGAAGGTCCGAGGCTTTAAACTCTGGGGCTAGCCCCAACTTACGCCGAGAGCGTCTCTCCTCCTCACGGACAGGTTTCACCCTGAAAAAAAAAGAATTGTTAAGCAAACTGTCAAACTGTTTAGATTAAATGGATATTGCATTTAAAAGTTTATATATCAAATTTACATATAAGAATAACATACAATTGATGATTTCTGAGACTTCTAATTGAGACAGACACAAAGATTTTTCAACACGAAACAATGGCAGCTGTCACACCCATTAAGATCAAAGCATTGACTAATGTCATGCATTTTTTGGTAAATTTTGTGAGGGGAGGGGGGAGTGATAAATCTTGTTTTAATGAAAACAAAATGCTTTATATATGGGTAATGATACAATTGTTCCTTTGTCCTAGGGAGGGGGCATTGAAAAAAAAACTTCAGGAATTTGTCAAAATGCTGGTCTAACTACTACACATTTTAAGCCATTTCTAAATGTAAAAATACTCAGAGAAATGTTTATGTCCTACAATGGTCAAACAACGGTTGTCCATGTCTTTATTATGAACATTTAAAGACCTCATTTTTGCCTTGGGTTTTTAAAAGTGCATAAAACATGGACAGCCTTTGTTTAACCCATACATAAATAATTTCCGAGGCACATAATAAAACAAGAATTTATTGTCTTCGACATATATCTGTTCACCAGTCATGAAATTTTTTCTCTCAAAATTAAAGTTGTATATGGCTAGCAGAGTTCATTCTAGGATTTGGGAAAAAATTGTCCAGAGGCCCCTCCCCTTAAAAAAGTGGGCCATTAAAAATTAGATTTGAGACAATGCCAATAAATCCAATATTCTAATCAATATACAATGTATATTTGAAAATATTTAGCAGATTGAATGATCTGAATGATGAGGGGGCCGTCGTGGCCGTGATCGTATGGTAGTTGGATTTATAACTACCTATGCAATGGTGCCTATCACCATTAACATTGGTTTGAATCCCGCTCAGGGCGAAGTGTACAACATTATGTGATAAAATTTGTCAGCGACTTGCGGCAGGTCGGTGGTTTTCTCCGGGTTCCTCCACCAATAAAACTGACTGCCACGATAAACTGAAATATTGTTGAAAGTGGCGTTAAACACCATAAAACCAAACCAAACCATCTGAATGATGAGGAAATGCATATGGAAGTCAAGTGATGCTGTTTGATTGAAGCCAAGTGATAGTGGACTTAAATCATTGAAGATAAGTTTTTATGATGAAAGAAAAAAAAAAAATTCAAACTGTCTTTACTTTGACAATGTGTTATAAATTTTTTTCAAATTTAAGTAAAACTTACAAATTGTATTTTTATTTCTCCTTTTTTATAATTATTTTTCTTCTGAATGCCAAAAATATTTTAAGTAATGAATTTATCTTGACTATGGAAGCACGAAAGGGACATGCAAATACAGTCAAACCTGTATTAAGAGGTCACCTTCTCTCAAAATGTAAGGTTCATTGTTATAATAATTTATTTCTTCAGCCAAGCACTAATTATGATATATTACAAAATACCCTTTAAACATTTTTTTTATATCCCCTTTGGGTCCGTATTTTCCGAAATGAAATGGTCAGCCCCTTACTATCACCATCATTCATTTCTATGACTAAATACATATTTTATACCATAAAGAGCTCGCTGACGCTCGCATTTTAAATACATTGTACTTTATGATGAAATACATTTGAAATACTGCCGAGATACGGTTGCATATGGATAAATCGAATATTTACTTCAGCAATGGAAAAATAAATTGCGGGAAAACGCTCGATGGAATGTAAACAAAACCAATTAGGTGTTTAGTGAGAAATAAAATCAAACACCGGAAAAAGTACAAGATGGGGAAATCTCCGACACCCTTGGGTAAGATTACAATCGTTCTCTAACTCGGAAAGCCTCGTAAAGAGAACGATTGAAATCTTACCCTCGGGTGTCGGAGATTTCCATATCTTGTACTCTCCCCGGTGTTAGATTCTATATGTCTCAACCCGTGGGTGAGATAAGAATTTCACGCTACTTTTCCCGTAAAAATATTACGTTTCGCAAAATGTCATTCTAAGCCGGGAATGTCACATTATATACCTGTCTGATAGCTGAATAACAGATATATTACGGATTTAACCATTGTTTTTTTTTAAATACAGAATCCAACCGTATTGATTATATTTGTGTCTTTTATTTTCATTTTTTCGTATTTCTAGATGTCCTTGATCCGTACCTTTGACGTCATTCTTCAATGTGGTCAACATATGTGTCACGTCATATTTCATGTATGGGGTGTCTCATGAAGGAAAATACTGTACTTTCAATAAAATATTAGTGAGAAAAAGAATCAAACACCGGTAAGAGGGCAAGAGGGAAAAATCTCAGACACCCGCGGGAAAGATTTCTATTGGTCTCCAACTCGGCGGAGCCTCGTTGGAGACCAGAAATCTTTCCCTTGGGTGTCTGAGATTTTCCCGTCTTGCCCTCTTAAATCTTTCCCGCGGGTGTCTGAGATTTTTCCGTCTTGCCCTCTTACCGGTGTTAGATCCTTTATACCTTGCACCTTTTACGGTGTTTGACTCTTTTTCTCACCCCTTTCTACCGTGTCAATGTTTATTTAATACTTTTTGTGTAGTTTGACGCATTAATTTGCGAACCGTATCACAGGACCAAAATGCCACGTAATATGCGAGCGTCAGCGAGCTCTTTATGGTATAAAATGTGTACTTAGGATTTTTTGACAAACATGGCTGAACATATTGACGAATAAAAAAAAATCGACGCTTTGTAAACACCGGTTCCGTGTAACACACTAACACACTCAACTAATGAAGATCTTCTTAACATAAAGCGCAAAGGTGATCCTGAAGTCTCATACCCTCTCTCGTACGTCCGATACCACTGAAACCCGGAACCCGTGTGTAATGAAAGTCATTTTGTTAGCTTGTTTTACTTATATTGATATTTTTAAATTTATTAAATCTCTTCTGACATACTGACAAGAATTTTTGTTTCTACGCGGAAGCTAACTTTTGAGATTTCGTAAGGAACGATAACTCGAATAAAGGAACGACAGCTCGATTGAATGAGACTAGATTCGGCCCTAAAAAAAGTTGTTCCCAATATATTTCGGCCTAAAATATCTCGACATTTTTGATGAAATTGCCAGATAATTTTCAGATGCGCGAGCATTCATGGCCGTGCCGGTTTCATATTAAAGTTAACAAACTTGTGATAGATTCTACAATAACAAAATCTTGCACCTTTTACGAGAGTACCTGTAAACTGCGAAACGAAACGCGAAACGAAATATACCGAAACGAAACGAAGCGAAACCAAACGAAACGAAATTCACCGAAACGAAACGAAATTTACCGAAACGAAACGAAATCGATGCGAAACGAAATAAATCGAAACGAAATTCACCGAAACGAAACGAAACGGTATAATACAAAAATGAAATAAAACTTATTTTAACGAAACAATTTCTTGGGGAAAGACAGACAAAAATTAAATGAAAAAAATAGAGAAAGTATCATTTAAACATAGAAAAAAATAGTTCATTGTTTTCCAGGTTATATAAAAAAGATCGTTCTTCATCTAGCAATGACGAAATGATTGATTCATCGATTGTTGACTGCTAAACACCACTGTGGCACATCAGTGATATTCCAGCTATACTGTGCCGAATGACGAAATGACTGTTGTGTGGGGGATAACTTCCTATATACATGGTGATGTTCTGACAATCAGGGTTCCATTTTTGATTATCTGTCTGGCACATGTCTGGCACATGGGGTATACTTTTTGTCACAACTGTCTGAAAAGGGGTATAGGTTTTTGCTTGGATTATTCTTAAAAAATTGGGCCTTATAATAGAGGCTTAAGTTAGACAACAGTCTGAAATGGGGTATAAAATTGGCATCATAATCAGTCTGTAAAGGGGTCGGGGTTCAGCGGACCCGGAAGAACATCCCTCCCCCACCATTTTGTGTAAGACTTAGGGACCGACCATTTAACTTCAAGGGGGAGGCAAATTTTCCGATTCTGAAGCTTGGAAGAAAAAAGTAATTAATTAAAAGTAATTATTTTTTATTAATTTGGCTGGGTATATGTTAGAAACAAATATAACTTACCTGCCATTTCACGCTGGTTAGGTTTTCAGTTCATATAGACGTACAATTCCCAAGTATTGTGTCTGAACTTGATTCTTTTTTTACTTCTTGCCAAAATTAAGAGGGACGGGGCGCTCGCACTCCTCGCAGTCCCTTCTTATGTGCATGTCTACTCCCCTCTTCAAGTTATATGGTCGGTCCATAAGTCTTAAAAAAGAAATTTAACATGTAAATTTGCAAGACGAGTGTACAGTTTACAGTTTACTTTTTGCCAGATTGGTCACTTTGGTTTAAAATGTCTTTTTTTATCTCGACAGTCTTTCTTATAATAATAGAAGCCATAATTTGTTGCATATTTGAATATGAATATATGTTGTTTATCTCATCGTTAGCAAGGGGTAAACTTTAAGAAAACAACGAAAAAAAATCCACAGGCAAAAACTGAAAAAAATACATGTAATAAATAATTGAATAATTAAACAACAACATTAATTTTGCAATTATTTCGAAGCGGCACTATTAATCATTCTCAACTAACAGTACCGGCCTACATGTACCTTGCAAAATGGTGAGGTACGTGTTCTTCTGGGGCCACTGAACCCCGACCCCTTTACATACTAATTCTGATGCCAATTTTGGACCCCATCTCAGACTGTTGTCTAACTAAATCCTCTTTAAGCCCCAATTTTTGAAGAATAATCCAAGCAAAAATCTATACCTCTTTTCAGACAGTTGTGACAAAAAGTATACCCCATATGCCAGACATGTTCCAGACAGATAATCAAAAATAGGACCCTGATAGTCAGAACATCACCATGTATATAGGAAGTTATCCCCCACACAACAGTCATTTTCATTTCGTCATTCGGCACAGTATGGCTGGAATATCACTGATGTGCCACAGTGGTGTTTAGCAGTCAACAATCGATGAATCAATCATATCGTCATTGCTAGATGAAGAACGATTTTTTTTTCATTTAACCTGGAAAACAATGAACTATCTTTTTCTATGCTTAAATGATACTTTCTCTATTTTTTTCATTTAATTTTTGTCTCGTCTTTCCCCAAGAAATTGTTTCGTTAAAATAGGTTTTATTTCATTTTGTATTATACCGTTTCGTTTCGTTTCAGTAAATTTCGTTTCGTTTCGGTGAATTTCGTTTGGTTTGGTTTCGTTTCGCTTCGTTTCGGTATATTTCGTTTCGCGTTTCGATTCGCAGTTTACAGGTGTACCCCCGTAATCGACACTGCAGCATATCAAAATACTAAAAATACAATATTCAGAAACTCCTCACTTTCCCTATTAATATTTCATATATATAAATACAAATTTTCAAACAAATATCATGAAGTCAATTCAAGTCCGATTTTTTTTTCAACAGAAGCAGAACAAAGGAACTTTCAACTATCAGTTTATTTTGTACGGGTCAAAAGTATTTCCGCACTAAGATATTTTCCTATATATTTCATATCAAATCATTTATTTTCATAACATTCTCTTGAAGTCATTCCTTAGCCGATTTTCATGAAATTTTCACCTTTAATAGTAGAATTATTAGAGTTTATTTTAATATCTTCATGTAATTTTTTCGAACTTTTATTTACAAGCATTTATGATTTAAACACAAATGTAAATTCTTGACGTCACAATTTTATACATGTAGTAAGATTTGGTGGAAAAAATTAAACTTTTTTTTTAAAAAAGTAGAAATAAATTTATTTGAAAATTATAGGAAGAAGAAACTATATTTATTTCTGCATTTAATGCGGAAAATTTCATGAAAATCAGATTAGGAATGACTTTAAGAGAATGTTTTGAAAATAAATGGTTTTATATGAAATATATAGGGAAATATCTTAGTGGGGAAATACTTTTTGTAGAAGCATGTTTTTCAAATCCTCATGATTTAAACGTCAGTTTAAACGCTGGTTTGAATTCTTGTCAACAGAAGTATTATGATTATATGTAAAGTGACTCTATAATTCACTGAATTACGAATTTTGAGAATACACCAGTTAAACACAAAGCTGAACATTAATTTCGCTCAAATCACAGGCGCTCGTGGCATGGATTTACCCCTCCCCCCTTTTTTTTCTAACATTTCTGTTTACACAATTATTTTCTTAGATATCTTTATTATTTCATTTCATTTTCCTTTATTTAACGTGTTCGTGTCCATGTCCATGCAATCTTAGTACGGTAAAGTTCAGCAGCTTACATTTTCCTACTGGATAATATAAAGCGTATATATTTTATCTGCTCCTCAGCTCTGACATTCTTGGCCGGGTATTCTGTTGTACATGTACTGAACTAGAAAATGGCGACATTTGAAAAAACAAGATCTATGCACGCGAATAAATCACTAAAAAGTTCATTAATTTCAATAATTTTAAGATTAGAGAAAAGATCAACATAATATATCCTTTGGCAAACATATACACGCGATCAAACAATACTTTCTATTGTACGGTGTGCATATATCACTATCCCCGTATCATAATACGTATGCATAGAAAGTACTGCTTGGTCGTATTTATTGTATATTATAAGTAATTCGGTTATGCATGAAAGATGCAAGATAAGATGAAAATGATATCTTTCCAATCAGTCAAAAAAGGGGAGATACACCAAAGGGTATCAGGGGCGGATCCAGGATTTGGGATTAGGGGGGACGTGAGTAGGAGAGGGGTCTAGGGACCGCTTAAGGTCCCCCAGCGGGTCCAGGACAGAGCCCTGGTAGAGGGCCCAGGGGGGCGAAACCCCTCCTATGCTCTGGGGGTTTGAGGAATTACATACATTTATTTGAACCAACCACCCCATTTTTATCAGACCAAAAAAACTTTACTTTTAGTCTTAATTTTGTCGGATAATTGTTAACAGTATGTTTTTGTCAGATTATAAGAACCTGAAGAAAAACTTTTTTTTTAACAACCGTTGTTCAACTCATGACTGATCAATCACGATATTTTAACCCTTCAAAGAACTATTGGTTTAGTTTTAACGCATTCCTAGGGCCCGGATGGCTCAATGAGTTAGGTCGTTGGATCTAACAGCTCATACAAGCCTATCACCAATACGGCGTAGGTTCGCGCCCAGCTTTGTAAATTACAAACAAGGTTCACTCGACTCGCAGCCGCAAGTGATAAAGTTTACCAGTTGCTTGCCCAGGGTCAGTATCAGGATTTAAGTTTACTAAATGCTTTGATCTGTAAATATTTGTTTTTCTTATAGTTGTAAAATTGACTGAAGAAATAATGTTTAATTAGCGTGAGAAAATAGTTGATGTCTGGTACCTCGGAACCAATCAGAATGGAATAATCTTTGAACTACTGACGGCGAATACATATATGAATCAGGGAACACACCCAACGTGTATTTACGATGTGTAGGAATATTTTACTACAGGTCACGAGATAACCATTCATGAAAAAGTGATTTATTGAACTGCTTAATTAACGTTGTATAACATATGCTTTGCGAATTTTAGGGGGGGGGGGGGGGGGGGGGGGGGCGCACGCCCCACACGCCCCCTCTAAATCCGCCACTGGGTATATATATATATCCTGTCCACGCGTACCTGTGCGACAACACTGACAGAATATAGCACACGTGAACGGTTATCGGGGTAATGTGAATCATTAAAGAATTGGAGGAAATGATTAAATCTGAAATTAATATTAAACAAAATATGCTCTGGAGAGAATAACATTTTAATAGATTTCCAACTCTTTCATCCGACATCCTGACATTTAAAAATCGAAGAAGGTGAAAACAGCGGATATCCTCGAAATTTTACCTCTGTTACAATGGAAAAATTAGAATTTTATTTTGTTTTAATAAAAAATACCTGTCGTATATAGAATTTGATGAACACAAAAACATAGATCTGATTTAGTGGCAACAACAGGGATTTGGGTTATGGTGTTTAACGCCACTTTCGTCGTGGTCGTGATCGTATAGTAGTTGGGTTTACAACTACCTGTGCACTCAGTGCCTATTGATCACCGCTAAAATTATGAGTGCGAACCCCGTTCATGGCGAGGTGTACTCGATACAACATTATGTGATAAAGTTTGTCAGTGGCTTGCGACAGGTACAATGTAGGTGGTTTTCTCAGGTTTCATCCACCAATAAAACTGACCGCCATGATATAACTTAAATATTGTTGAAAGTGGAATTAAACACCATAATCCTAACCAACCAACCGTAAATTGTGAATCCAAACTTAATCTGCATGTTATCTTAAGACTATTTAAATGAAATCCAGTTCTAAAATTAAACAAATTAATGCATCAACAAGGACGTCGATTATCACACATAACCTAGCTAGACCAATAAAATCATGATCATTTCCCCCATAATTTAGAGGTCTAGCTATGAAAAGATAAGTCAGATACCTTAATATCAAACTTGATATGTATTTTATCCATCTAGATGTAAATTAAAAATTTTAGTTGAATTGAACATCCTAAACTTGAGATTATGCTCAAAAAAAAAATTCAAAAAAAAATCAAGTTAACTTTACTTATATTCAGGAGGCATATAACTGTGGAACAACAAAAGTTGAAGATCTTAAATTTGAGATCTTCTTATATTTTAACAAGACTGGTGCCACTAGTGGAGCAGGAACTGCTTACCCTTCCGGAGCACCTGAGTTCACACCCGGTTTTTAGTGGGATTGTGTTATACTCAATCTTTAGTTTTATCTGTAATATTTTTTTAGATGTTGTTTGTCCTTTTGTCCTTTTTTCTTTTGGCCATTGTGTTATCTGTCCTTCTTTGATTTATGGGTTCTGATTACCTCCTTTGGTATCTTCAAACTCTTCTTATCCATCTACATGCAATTTTGAAATGTGAATAAAATCAGAATTTTTTTCAACCAATCAGAAGCTATGTCGACCATTTTGAAGCAACATCACTTGAAGGGTAGGGTTATGGTGTTTAATGTCACTTTCAACAATATTTCAGTTGTATCTTGGCGGAGGAAACCAGAGTATCTGGAAAAAAGCACTGACCTGCCGCATGTCACTGACAAACTTTATCACATAATGTTGTATCGAGTACACCTCGTCTGAGCAAGATTCGAACTCCCAACATTAGTTGATAGGCACTGATTGCATAGGTAGTTGTATATCCAACTGCCATACGATCACCCCTCATAATCTTGGTTGGAAGAGGACCATCTAAGTAGAATCACATCTAAGCTTGGTCCAATTTGTCCCAGTGGTTCTCGAGATGAAAATCCAAATGTAAAAAGTTAACAGATGATGGACGACAAGTGATGTGGAAAAAACTTACCCGATTCTTTGTCTCTGGTGAGCTACAAAAGAATTTGACATACCACCAAATCTAATTAAAATTACATGCTTGTTGTATCTTTTTTCTTTTTTTTTAGCAATACACTAACATTTTACAACATCCAGTTTGGAGTCATGTCAGGGTTCATATTTCATATTTTCAATTGACCAATCAGCGATGATCCTACTTTTTTACAACCGAGTACATGCCAAGAGCTGTTGTCCGCGTGGTCACTAAATTTAACTGTCTTGAAATATTGTTGAAAGTGCCATTAAACACCATAAACCTTCTTGCATATGATTGAATGAATGAAAAGTTACCTGACAGACCACAAATGACATGTTGTTTAAATGTTAGTTGTATCATGGAAGAAAAATTATTAAAAAAAAGATACAAGAAACATTTAATTTGAATTAGATTGCATACAACCATATATTCTGACAAAATAAAGTAACACATTTTTAATATTTTATTATCATTTATTAGCATGTAAATATATATATTCTTTTAACAATGGTTAACACATAACAACCATAAATAGCACTGAATATGAAAAGAAGCACTAAAATTAAAATTAAAAGCAATTAAAAAATGGTAACATTATCAAATAAATTGCATCAATTTCAATTGAAAAAAACATTATTCCTGATTAGTCAAATTTGTATAAGTTAAATAAATACTCATTTCACACATAGTGTGTTGGTACAAGAATTTGTATCAGGTCAAGCCTGTTGCATGAACCAGTATCACTACGAGTGGCGAAAGCAAAGAGTTGTGATGTGGTTTGTTCACCCAACAGGCAAGACCTGATACATATTCTTATACCAACACACTATGTATGTAATATGTCTATCTAACATTTCAATAAAAACAAATTTTAAACAAATAACAAATGTTGATTTAAAATTAACAATTTTGTACAATACTGTGAGAAAGAATACATTTTGTGCATGACGTCACGTTATTTGTTGCCGTACATTCACCAATGTCACGTTACTGTTTGATCACTTTCAGTGTAACTGTACAATTGTCCAACAACACTTTTTTTTAAATGTGGACTATACAGTTGCCAGAAATATTGAAACTATCTGTCCTTTGAAATGAGAATATGAACGTGAATTCCCGATACATAATATGAATGAATGAACATTAAACAGTTGCATTGTTTACGTTGCTTACATTGGTGTGTTTTTCCCTGCATTCCACTGATATGACGTCATGACAAAGTAGTTCGGCAGAGAAGATCTTGTGCAACATCACACCATATTCTTTTATCACCAGTGTGGTGATGCAAATTCTTGTATCAGACAAGATACTTTCTTTAATTTCAAAGGAAAATGTACATAATGTTAGATAATACATAATTACATTGTATTGCTGAGACTTTCTGTAATATGAGAGAATTACCTTTAAAACTTGAAATAGTGTTTCCTTTTCGATTTTTTCCCATGCAAATTTGAGCAGAATGGACGAAATAAGTAAACCCTTTTGTGAGGAAATTAAAAAAAATCAAAATGACCAAGTTCAATTTTAGATTTAATTTATATTTGAATTACCGGTATACTGAATATTAAGTTTTAGCTTGGTCATTTTAACTTGTTGAACGAAATACAAAGGATTGGAAACCTCATAGGAACCTCAACTCTATATGTACAGTATATATAAACTCAAATCACCTTTGTACTAAGAAAAACAAATATTTAGGGCTAAAAACCCATATATGGGTAAAATCCACAGCACCCCAGCTTCATATGTAATTATAAACTTGAATTCGTCTTTGCATGAAGAAATATGAGTTAGAGTTTGGGAACTCATAGATATACTTGCCAGTTAAACAAACCTGAATTATCAAAATTAAAGTTTCTTTATCAGTTTTTATTACTTTGGCATGCCATAATTTTGATATAAAAAATAATCCAAAGTTTCCACCCCCACTGATGACTTAATTTTACCTCATATACAACATTTCAATGCATGCTTTAATCATAATTATCAAATGCATCATGTTGTTTATTTAAATCAATTTCAATTAAATATGAAATTTAATCTATTCTATTTACTATTATTTCATTAATTTTATACATTCAGTTTCTAGGAATGTGAAAAGTTTACTGACAATGATGATGGATGTAAAGTGATGATAATATCTCACATGACCCATCGGTCTGGCCAGGTGAGCTAAAACATGTGATTACTGATAAAACACAGGTTAACATGCAGGTAAACATGTGTAAAAAGTGGATACAGTGTGTCACTCAATTGAAACATTCCTTCCCAAAATAAAAAAAAAGTTACACAAATATCATGCAAATGTACGAAAATATTTCTATAGCTACATACCAACTATAAAATTCACTTGATTTCAATTCGTGGCAAAAATTATCAATTCTACTGACTGACAGGTTTCTCTATATAAATATGAAAAGAGTCCTTTCTTATACATGCCCAAATTGAATACAAAAATTGAGAAACTTTAAGGGGAAAATGACTGATTTCATTGGTGTGATATTTTGTATTTGAATTAAGGGTAACAGTGTTAAAAATCAAATAAGAATAGCTTTCACCAATTCCCTTCTTAGGACCAAATTTGTACTTTATATCTTTATATTTTTCTTAAATTCATCGATTGCTTCTTTTATAACATACATGCATGTTCCACACGAGGGCCACAGGGAAGAGTAACTTAATGTTAACTGTGTTACCCTCTAATAATAAAGTATTTATTATTATTATTATTATTACCAGTATATGAGGACTTAAATTCTCTACAAATGAGCACTTTTAAAATTAAACTTAATGACCTCTATTGCATGCGTGTAATTTAAAATATGTTTATCCTCTAAACAAAAAGAAAAATAACAGGAAAAAATATAAACACTACATTTAATAAAATATTTAAACCTTAATTTAAGTCTCTGATATTTAAACACAGGCAGCTGTCTCTATCAACATAACTTCATTATCCACACATACAATCAAACCTGCTTTAGTGACCACCTCTATTAGGCAATAACTTGTTTTATGTGACCTTATTATTTATTTCCCTTCACAGTGCATTTCATATCAATTAAACCTGTATTAAGCGACCACCTGTCTTATGCAACCATATTTCACTGTTCCCTTGGAAGTTCACATAAGACAGGTTTGATTGTACGTACAAATCCTGTGGATAGTAAAGACACGTTAACAGGGACAGGAGCATGTGCATTTAAATATCACATATTTAGCAATATTAAAATTAAATAAAAAATAAATCTTATTACCATACATACTACTTATTAGTTGAGCAAGAATATACAGAATAAATACTGGTACTTGCTGTTGAAATCGTACATCTTTAGTGCTTGCTTAATTTAGTGCATATACATGTACAAGGCACTGATGATTGTTTTAAAGCAACATAAATAATATACAAAATATACAGTTCATGGAATTATTGATGTATAATGAATGTACACTGGTTACATGGCCAGGGTCGTCGTGGTCGTAATCGTATAGTAGTTGGATTTACAACTACCTGTGCAATCAGTGCCTATCACCACTAACGTTGCGAGTTCAAATCCCGCTCATGGTGAGGTGAACTTGATACAACTTTATGTGATAAAGTTTGTCAGCGACTTGCAACAGGTTGGTGGTTTTCTCAGGGTACTGCGGTTACCTCCACCAATAAAACTGACTGCCATGATATAACTGAAATATTGTTTGAAAATGGCATTAAACACCATAACCCTAAACTTCCATATTTCTATACAATCATTGCCTATCACCACTATACAATCATTGCCTATCACCACTATACAATCATTGCCTATCACCACCTAAACGTTGTGAGTTAGATTGTTGTCCATAACCTGCAGCAGGTCTGTGTTTTTCTCTGGTAATTCCAGTTTCTTCCACCTTCAAAACTGAGCATATGGAAAACAGGGGATACTGAAGAAGTAGACAAGCTTTATGAAAATGGTTAGGTGTCTTACAGAAATATGTTGTCTAACAATGGAACTATTATGGTATATTATCTGATCAAGACAATGTTATTATTATCATTATTGCAAAAATTTTTGTATGTTCTGTTTCAGTATAATAATTTAAATTTCATTTTCCCCAAAAAAGAAGTAACTTAAAATAAAACCACCCTTTCAATATAAAAATATACCCAATTGATTGAAACGATTGCATGGTTTTAAATTACAGTACATGTATGACACACTTGCAAACTCTAACTGTTATTTATTCAGAGGGTATTACAGGAATATGCATAGAGAGTTAGGGTTAGGGTTCACTTTCAACAATATTTCAATTATATCGTGGCAGTCAGTTTTATGTGTGGAGGAAATTGGAGTACCCAGAGAAAACCACTGACCTATTGCAAGTCACTGACAAACTTTATTACATAATGTTGTATAGAGTACGCCTCGCCTGAGCGATAATATGCATAGACAAATTAATCTTATGATATACAATACTTTTAAAAATCTGTCAACATAATATCAATTGATTGTAGGATTGGGTTATAGGACGCTTAAATCATTTATTCAATTATATCGTGGCAGTAAGTTTTATTGGTCACGGACACTGAAGTTCCGGACAAAACAACAGACTTGCCACAAGTCACAGACAAATTTCATATCTAATAAGGTTGTATCAAGTATAAATTGCCATGAGTAGGAATCAAGCACAAAACCTTGGTGGTTATATTCATTTATTGCATAGGTAGATGTAAATATAAAATAACAGCAGTTATGAAGGTCGAGACAGACATTATCGCTAGAAACATGGTGAGTCTGATAGGATGAGCTTGTGATACTAGTGATATGTATGTCAAGACCTTCAAAACTGATGTTATTTTTTTTATCGGTAATGTCATAATGTGTTTGATGTCACACAGACACAACATTTTCAGTATCAGAGTCAGTCCGTTGCTACTGGAAATATCCCGTGATTAGGTCAAAGGAAAAAAATATGTCTACATTACTGATAAATCCAACTATCAAATGATTGTTACCACGACGATAAAATATTTCAAAATAATATGAATTAAATGTAATGAAACAACCTGTTGGTATATGCAAGTGTGTAGTTATAATAATAATGAATTACAATGTACAAGTTATATATTCTAGTGATAATAATTTAGAATGCTTGAAATTTTGATTATATTAACCAACATTTGACAAAATTTATAACATATGAAATCATATAAATGGTTGGGTACAAACTGAAATGCTGTTACTTCATTTCTAAAGGAAGCTATTAAGATAATTTAATCAGATGTATACAAAACTCCCGACAAAAGGTATAATAAGACCAATGCTGATTGGCCAGTTTAATTCATGTAGAAAATTCATAAAAATAAGTTTTGTTATCTCCCTTTACCAGATATGTATTTAATAAAAAAAAAACCCAACAAACTTTTAACTGAATAAAAAAAATACAATTTAAATAACCTTCTATCCCAACAAATCAATAACAGAAAAAAGATGCATTTTCGTGTGTAAAATTCTGGTGTAAATATAGAGAAAACAATACACAAATTTTCTCTTTTAAAAGTCAGAAAATATGTGTTCAATAAAAATTGTAATGGAATGACACTAGGAATTCAATAATTTATGATACTGTATTAGAGTAATATTATTAAAACAACATGAAGAATATACAATAAGATTATGAAAACTTAACACATAGAATACTATTTTTACTTGAGCAATTAAAACCTAAAAGAATCTTGACTGAAACTGGAATATTAAATAAATGGTAATTATTTAAAGTTTACGTATTTTAAGATTCTTCGGTAAACACGGATGGATTTTCTGCCAACGATACATGTAAAGTTACATAACTTCTGATATCACGGTTTAAAACTCTTGATCTCATGATATCCAAATTTTACATTTTTTTTTCTTTTTCAAAAAAGTACTTGAGGACCATTTATCATCTATTGAAACAAGCAACAACAAAAATTAACACATGAATTATTAATTATATTCAACAAACAATATTTGTTTAATTTTCATGATCAAAATTTTCAATAATAACGACCTACACAGCCATTTAAAACTAGAGGCTCAGCCCACTGAGCCTGTATCGCTCACCTGACAATAGAATGATACTGAAGCAAATTTCAAAGGGAGATAATCATTACCTTAAAAAACAGCAGCCATCTTGAATGGAGGGTGGGGCTGTCGGACACAATTTTGAAAGGGACACACCCAGGGACCATCTATGCCAAGTTTGGCTCCATTTGGCCAAGCTGTTTCAGAGGAGAAGATTTTTTTAACATTAGCCAATCAGAAAAAAGAATTAAGCTTGGCAGCCATGTTTGTTGGCCGAATGGAACCAAATGAAGAAGCTTTATAGAGGATCTTACATAGATGCTTCCTGCCAAGTTTGGCTCCATTTTGCCAAGCAGTTTCAGAGGAGAAGATTTTTTTAAACAGTAGTCAATCAGAAACAAGAATTGCCCACTTAACATCTATCTCTTATAGTTTTTGAAAAAAAGGATGAAAAGTATTAACATTTTAAAAATTTGATGAAAAAAGGGCAAGAACTTCAAGATGGGTAATCAGATTTACTTTAAAATTGCAGGCTAGGTAGATCTTGACATGCTGAACATGTTTGCTGTTTAAACTTAACATCTATCTCATATAGTTTTTGAAATAAAGGACAAAAGTTATTAAAATTTTGAAAATTTGATGAAAAAAGAGCAATAACTCCAAATTGGGTACTCAGATTAACTTCAAAATTGCAGGGTAGGTAGATCTTGATATGCTGCTCATTTTTGCAATTTAAACTTAACCTTTATCTCTAATAGTTTTTGAAATATCAGACAAAAATGTTTAAATTGAAAAACAAATAATGAAAAAAAGGCAATAACTCCTAGACGGGTAATCAGATTTACTTCAAAATTGCAGGGCATGTAGACCTTGACATGCTGCACATGTTTGCTGTTTAAACTTAACGTCTATCTCTTATAGTTTTTTAAATAAAAAATGAAAAGTATCAACATTTTGAAAATTTGATGAAAAAAGGACAATAACTCCATGATAGGTAATCAGATTTTCTGCCAAATTTCAGGGTAGTTAGATCTTGCTGTGCTGATCATTTTTACCCCATCAGATTTCTGATATTATTAACGGTTTTTGAGTTATTACCAAAAACGTGCAATTTTACCATATGTTCTATTTTTAGTAACAGCGGCCATGTTTGTTGGCCGAATGGAACCAAATGAAGAAGTTTTATAGAGGATCTTACATAGATGCTTCCTGCCAAGTTTGGCTCCATTTGGCCACGCAGTTTCAGAGGAGAAGATTTTTTTTAACATTAGCCAATCAGAAACAAGAATTGCCCTTGGCAGCCATATTTGTTGGCGGAATGGGACGAAATGAAGAAACTTTATAGAGGACCTTATATAGATGCTTTCTGCCAGGTTTGGTTCCATTTGGTCCAGTTGTTTCAGAGGAGTAGATTAAAATATGAAAAGTTAACGGACGGACGACGGATGCCAAGTGATGGCAATACCTCACATGACCCTTTGGGTCAGGTGAGCTAAAAAAATTCAAACTGCATAGTCATGTGAAAATGCTTTCAAGATAAATTTATAAATTCAACAATTAAAGTGATAATAAAAATTAACAAAGAAATTTAACAAATATTATTTTGAATTAAAAAATGATCATTTTCTATTAACATAATGCTGGTTATAACTTTAATAAATGAAGAAATATGACATATAGATATATAAAAATGTACCAATTAATTGTTGTTCTCCAATAAAATGGCATGTTTGACTACTGTTAAAACAACATTGTACCAGCCGAAAATGTGTGAGGAATTTTTGTGCATATTGCTTAAAATATTTGTATAGAAGTCACCATTTTGGCATGAATTTTTTACATGTGAAATATGCAGTCAATGTTTACAGTATTTACATAAAGGAAGGTTACATATATAACATACAAATATACTTATATTTACATAAATTAAAAAAAAAAAAAAGGTTATTTAGAAAATTAAATATCTGCCATTTGAAAATTACTGTGCAGAACTGGATAAAATCTGCAATTAACAACTTATAAACATCACAACATAAATATGTCCCTTAATGCCTTTTTATATTTTATTTTATAAATCAAACAAAAAAAAATATCACACTGTTGGAACGGTTCCAAAATCCAAGCGAAAAAAACCATAGAAAAATGTAAAATCAATATCCCTGATTTTAACAAATATCACAATTAACTTTTTAAATCTTATACAAATAAAATGAAATAGCACAGAGTTAGCTTTAATCAATTTTTTAATTTACCCCTTTTAGAGAAAAACAAAAAAAAAGATGAGGTTTGCAAGTTTCTGAAATTTTGCATTCAGTAATTTCAGTCTAAAAAAACATCAAGTATTAAAGTTTGAAAATCAATCACTAGAATTTATATACTATTTTTGATAAAACAATTTATACTCTATTTTACTGTTTATTTTTTGTTAAATAATGATAGTCAACAATTTCTCTCCGTTAAATAGTGATGGTCAACGATTTCTCCAAGCACAACACATACCAGCTACCATTTCTCTGGTTCATCTCAAACTTCATAAAACAAAGAAAATTTGATAACAAAAGCTGGTTATATTTATTTTCCATATATACAAGTTTCTTTGAAAATAATACTTTAAAAAATATATGTTTGTAGTTTAATATTACAGCGTCATCAAATTTATTCAGCTTAAATTTTTTTTTTTTTTAATTCTATGATGTGAAACTTGTACTAATAAGGAAAAGTAGAAAAATATATATAATATCAAGATTTTCAGAAATACCTGTAGAAAATAACAAAGTAATCTGTATAAAAATCCTTCCACGTATTATAAAAAGTAGTTCAAAAAATTAATTTGTTAATTTGTGACTGAATTAAGATAATAAGACTAAACCGATTACTTAAGACGTTTTTGCTTTTATCTTCCTAAATGATATACAAATGTATCTCTGCTCTCACCAAGAAACTAACATTAGGATCTCTTCTATATTTATGATCAAATTCTATGAACTGTCAAAACCCGACTTAACAAATTAATGAATATGACTCCTATTGGTGTAAGTATCATGGCACTATTTTACAAAGCAAATAATTTTTAATTAGATTTAGATCTGTCTCAAAACTATTGACACTAAAGAACATTCAAATATAATACTTATGGGAATGCAAACAAATATTAAAGATAGTGCATTGCGTAGAGATGCAGGAAGCATGTAGCAATCTGTTTATTAATTTGATATTTTTTACATTATGTACAAAAAATTACTAGAAACTTGATATGGAATGAATAAAATTTGAAATAAACTAAGTTTAAAGAACAAAAATCGAACATACATGTAGCCAACCTGCATACAATTTTTACAGTTGTGAAAAAAATTAGTGACATACATTTTTCTACAAATACTCTTAGGAAGAATTATCGTGAAAGATATCTTAAACAACAAGAATAGAATAAACATAAAATGTCCGTGTAAATGAAAACTTTAACAATTTTTATGGCACTATAAATTTGTTATCGTTAAATTATAAAATACAGACAATGGACAAAAGTATTCGCACGCTTCCAAATTTCCCTATGTATTTCATATAAAACTACAATTTTTCAGAAGCTTATCCTGAAGTCAATTCACACCCGATTTCGATAATTTTTATATCAATAAAAACAGAATTTTAGGTAGTGTTACTGTATAATTTCAAAATAATTTTCTATGATAAACATTTTGAGAATATACAAGCTAAACACACAACTGAATTAATTTCTTTCGAAATACAATGCTTTGATAGGACCTTTGTAGACAAATTATTTAAGTCTGTTTAAATCATGGCGATTTAAAAAACATGCTTCAAAAAGTTATTTCAAAATTACTACTATAAACTACATATCTTTCTGCTTTCCTTGATAAAATAATGATTAAAATCGGACGTGAATTGATTTCAAGATAATATTTTGAAAAACTGTAGTTTTATATGAAATATACAGGGTAAATTGGAAACGTGCGAATACTTTTGTCCATTGTCTGTAGATATAAACAATGCCCATAGATTTACAATAACAAAAGAAGAAAAAAAATTATTCAAAAACAATTTAAACAGTTTATATATTCTACAGTGGACAAAAGTATTTGGAGACTTCCAATTTTTCCAATATATTTCATATAAAACTAAATTTAAAAAAATTAACCTGAAGTCGATTCAAGACCGAAATTGTAGTTTTAGGTTGTTTTTTTTATGGTGTTTAATGTCACTTTCAACAATATTTCAGTTATATCATGACAGTAAGTTTTATTGGTGGAGGAAACCAGAGTACCCGAAGAAAACCACTGACCTGTCGCAAGTCACTGTAGTTTTATATGAAATACTATGTATAAAGGGAAACTAGGAAAAGTCGGGATAATTTTATCCACTGTCAATAATATTGTTTGAATGAGATGTAGAAATGTGAATTTGCATTGCACAGCTTGCAAAACAATATCACAATCAGATATATATGTATAAGGTGTATACAGACAGTACAGACTCAATGACTGTCATCTCGATCTGTGGACTTACACTAATTATTCTGCTTCACACAGTTTCAGTGTCAATCGTTGCTGGTTCGTTGCTGGTAGAAGGCACGACTTGCTGGGGTATTGTTATAAGGCTTGATCTTTCTCCAGGAGGTACTCTTTGTACTGTTGCCTTGCACATAGGACAAAAATTACGATGCTTCAACCACTGTAGTAAACAACTATAAAAAAAATAATATTACACAGAATCGTTTATAGCAAATAATATTTTTAATATTATACAAATAATTATGTATAGAAAATGTTCAATAATAATTGGATTATAGTCAAACCTGTATAAAAAGACCTTTTATGAGTTGTCTCTCAATGAAGGGTTATAATATCTGATTGTCGAAGACCCAACTGTGATTAAAATGCAAAACAGAAATAAAACCGCTGTTACTTTACTTTAATGTGTGTCTAAGTATAATGTTGGATAGTCTCTCATGTTCATTTACATCCATGTCATTTCTTACTAATGAACTGTATTTGGCAGTGAGTGATTATATCATGCGTGAAATATGTCTATTTCAATTGAAATTTAAATGGGACTGTCGTGATCGCATGGTAGTTGGATTTATAACTACCTATGCAATCAGTGCCATTCACCACTAAAGTTGTGAGTCCAGTTTCCTCTACCAATAAAACTGACTGTCTCAATATAAATGAAATACTGTTGAAAGTGGCATTTGAAATTTGTAAAAATTATAATATTTCAATACATTTTTTTAAATAAATTCCAAAATTTTGATATCAACTAGCAACTTTATGAAGACTTTAGGACTTTTGTTCAGTTTGTGCCTTCAGCAAGTGAAATTTACATATTGATCAACATATGCAAAATAGTATTCAATTCTACAATAAACATCTAAACATCTATTTTGTGGTGTTTTGGTTTGTTTTTTTTTCATTTTATTTCATAAATTCTTCTAACTTGTAAATCTATTTGGAATCAAATTCCTCAATCATTTTAAAACTGATCATCTTTTGCTTAATTTAATTTGAAGAGAAAAAAAAAATAAGCAGCAACTGACGACAATATAACCAATCATAAAACAAACCACTCATGTGGCTTTCTGATCTGTGCTTGATTGTTAATTATGGTGAAACCAAGAAACCAGTGAACAATTTCTTTCTGATTTGTGTGTGTTTTCTCTTAATAAAATGACATTGTAGATTGTTTACTCTACATATAGAGGGAATATTCTGGCAATAAAATAAAATAATAGCTGAAATCAGTTAAATAACTGAAAATAATCATCCCTATGATATAGAATAACGGCAGATATGAAAGTTGAAAGACATCATTGCTTGTATCGCAGTAAGTTCGATGATTTTCAGTATCAGAGTCAGTTGGTTGATAATCATTAAAATATCACTCTGTGAGATCAAAGAAATATCTGTTCAAATTACTGACAAAATATACTTACATCATATGGAAGCAGTGTGCACATCTACACATAGCAATATATTCGTTGTGGGCGAATTCTTCTAAACACACTGCACACATCTGTAATTAAGTAATGTCTTTGATTATTGAAATATTTTTAGTCAAATCAAGAATACCTTATAACTTACAAAGTTTGTAACTGTGACCTGTGATAGTTTACCAGTGATTGAAGACATCAGGAATATCTTATATACAGACATTTGGATATTTAACGATAACTTTCTTCAGTTGTAAAAGTTTATATAGAAATATTACAGCTAATTTAACATTTTGTTAATTACAGTAATCAAGGGTTAGAGTTAGGGTTATGGTGTTTAATGCCACTTTCAACAATTTTACAGTTATATCATGGCGGTCAGTTTTATTGGTGGAGGAAACCAGAGTACCAAGAGAAAACAGCCAACCTGCCTCAAGTCACTGAGAAACTTTATCACATAATGTTGTATCCAGTATGCCTCACCTGAGTGGGATTCGAACTCACAACGTTAATGGTGATAGGCACTGATTGCATAGGTAGTTATAAATCCACCCCCCCCCCCCTAATAATCAAAATCTTAAATTAAAATTAATTAGGATTTCTGGTTGTTTATGGGTCTGCATTTTACTTACTGCATTTTACCACAGTCTAGGTAAGTTCAGATTATCATTTTCATACTCACAAAGAGTGAGTGATTGTTATTTAATGCCAAATTTTAACACTATATCATGGCTAGAACAAGTTACATTCGATGAGATGATAATGATGCCTGCTTTGTACTAGACCAACATGTTTAGCTGGATTTAAATTGTGCTAAATCACTGAAACAACAGTCCATGATGCGTGCTTAGCAGAGAATTAACAAATACCAATTTCATAGTCTTTGGTTTGACATAACCGTGGCTCAAACTCACATATATATTTACAGTATTAATGACATATTTCAACAATACCTATCCGACACTGATAAAAACGTGTGTTCCTACAATCTAAGAGAGCCATACACTGGGTTAAATGATGCAGAATCTGCTAAAAAAGTGATATTTCCTCTCACAATATACCTGAAATATTGCAGAAAATGATTTTAAATTTCATTTATTGATTAAAAAAAAATCACTGTCTCTATGCAAAAAGAATAACAAAATAATATTCACAAACATTTTGGTATGTCTAAAAATCATTCTCATAATACATGAAATGAACAATGACATTCAAATACAATCAAACCTGTCTAAATTAAACCCTGAAAAAAACCACCAGAATCCTGTATAAACCAACCTTTATATAAAGTCTCAAGGTTGGAAATCTTTGTTATTTTAAACTGTATAAACTGATCATGAACACCTGTCTATTCTGATCACAAAAGTTGGTCCCAGAGAAAAAAGGGTTTAGTTTTAATATGTTTCACTGTATACAAAATAACAAACTTACAGTTGGAAATTTCTTGTTCTGCTTGTACTGGATCTGGAATAACAAAATATAGATTACATATGGTACAATATAAAGAGGTATACAGTGGTGGTTATGGTGTTTAATGCCACTTTCAACAATATTTCAGTTACATGTATATTATGGTGGTCAGTTTTATTGGTGGAAAAAATCGGAGTACCAAGAGAAAAGCACTAACTTATCGCAAGTCACTGACAAACTTTATCCCATAATGTTGTATCGAGTACGCCTCGCCTGATCCAGATTCAAACTCACAACGGTAATGGTGATAGGCACTGATTGCATAGGTAGTTATAAATCCAACTACCATACAATCACGACCACGATGGCCCCTGGTTTAGTTCTGGAGGAAAACAGAATTCAAAGAGAAAATCAGAGTAGTGATTAAATAGAAATACCATATTTAGGGTTGCATAATGTGCAGGATTTTGCCCAGATTCTTTATTTTGTAGGAGGGATGCACATTATAAACAGGAACAATGTGTTTCACTCTTTCCCAGACCGGGAAATCACATGTCCGCTATGTTTTTTTGTTTACTATTGTCAACATGCAAAGTTAAATATTTCTTAAATTGTTTGGACACTATTCCACAAAATAATTAATTGCATCTACTATGTTTTAATTATTGAAGAATTAAAGCTGTCTAGTGCAGTTTTGTTTTGTACTTGTAAATATTTACCTTTGATAGATACGAAAATAAACTAAATATAATTGTCTGACTATATCTAGCCATGTGTAAAATAATCAATAATCTTGCTGATAAGTCAATGTGTGCAAGTGTAAATGTGTCATAATTACTTAGTGTATAATTAGACTGTCAGACTGTGCTTACACAAGATTATAGTGATTGAAATAAAAAGAAAAGAAACAATAAAATGTATTTGTCAATTTTTATGTCAAGTCTAATAGCTTGATTGCTCCCAGGTGAAGTTAAATCCGATTAACACAAAATTACAACATATAACAATCTGTTATGATTGCATGGCTTGGATGCTATTTCATCACTAAATAATAAGGCATTGTTTGTAGTTCATTCATGATCATTAATTATTTGGTAAATTTTAAAAATACAAAAAAATAACGGATTGTCAGCGCTCTTTGATGTATGTAACAACCGTATTTTCAACAACTCCTCACAAGCTTAGCAATGTTCAACAATGTCATAATAAGTGACAATTGTTTGCCTTTCTTTATTCTATATCATTATTTTCTGTCATCTTCAACTATCAACTGCGTTAATTTACGTTCAGATCCGGAATTTAAACTTATATTTACCGATGCTGTACTAGATTTCGAATCCATTACACAACATCCGAATAATAAAAACATCATATGAAAACGCCAATAAAACCCAACACATTTAATATTTTGCAACTTTATTGAAGATGAAAAGAGATAAATGGTTCTTAAATTCTCCCAGCAAATGAAACATGCTCAAAGGACTGAAAAATATATACGATTGATATTTAATTCTTACATTTCCGATGACGATTTTTTTCAAAAGTCCATGTGCATTATAGAAACAAACTAGTTTTTTTCTGGAGATTTTCAAGGCCAAGAGGGGGTGCGCATTATGCAACCCTAAATACGGTATAACATAATGGCAGCTTTGAAGGTCGAGACAGACATTACCACTAGTATTGCAGTGATTCCCTTATGAAAGTTGAGACATTCAAAACTGACAATATTGTTTTTATAGGTAATGTCATTAAGTGTTTGACAACACACTATAATTTACAGTATGATAGACAGTACCTTGATACTGACAATATCACACTGCGAGATCAAAGGAAAAATGTCAAAATTACCGATAAATAAGGAATATCTTCTATAGATATTTGATGTTTTTGTTTTTTTCAGTTGTAAAAATTTACTAAGAAATTTTCCAGTTGATTTAATATTTTGTTAAATAAAGATAATCAGGGACTTGAATTAAAATTACTTATGACATCCGATTGTAAATGGTTGTAACTTGTATATAATATTTTAAGGTTGGTTGGCTGGTTTATGGTGTTTAACGCCTCTTTCAACAATAATTCAGTTTTATCGTGGTGCTCAGTTTTATTGGTGGAGGAAACTGGACTACCCGGAGAAAATCACCCACCTGTCGCAAGTCACTGACAAACTTTATTACATAATGTTGTATCAAGTACACCTCGCAGCTCCCATAATTCATGGTATTGAACAACATGTACAATATTATCAATAATATAACTTACCCTCTTGTACCCTCTTTCTTCTCTTGCTCGACATCTTAACCTGTTTCAAATATTAATTTTACGATTTAAGTTATTAATTTTAGACTGTCAATGATATGTTGTTTGTGGGAGGGCTTATGTCTTATCTACATTATTTGTATTTGTTTGTGCATAGTGGTGTCCAGCACATATTGTGTTTTTGCTTTGTTTTTCTTCGTCTATGTTGCCAGTTTCTCTGGATTGTCCATTTTTGATTGTCCCTTTGGTATTCTCTAATGTTTATTTTGTACATTTTTGTGTACTTGGTATTTCTTGTCAAAATAAAAAATTGAAATTACCAATTTATGAACAAAATAAAAGAGTA
The DNA here is from genome assembly GCA_963680875.1 of Bathymodiolus brooksi. Classification (NCBI taxonomy): domain Eukaryota; kingdom Metazoa; phylum Mollusca; class Bivalvia; order Mytilida; family Modiolidae; genus Bathymodiolus; species Bathymodiolus brooksi. Next base: position 51,822,648 of record OY804577.1, read on the forward strand.
TCGATCGTCAGCTATGAAAAAATGTATTTTGCATTGGCTGACATTATCACTAAATACTTCTTGGTTTGAAAAACAAAAGTAAATGACCATGAAAAGAAAGTTAAATCAGAGATGGTCAACAAAGTCGCTTTGAGGAACTAAACAATGAAATTGTTTGACATTTACCTCCACATGTAAATGCAGAAAATAAAACTAAGGAGCAGCGACACCAGGCCAATACCAAGCAGGGGAAGTGATACATTTGATGGGATATCAGGCATTCCTTAGGGGTTCACCACAGGATCCATCTGAAATAAAAGAATATAAAGTTAGCTAAATTTTGTATTCTTGACATTCTTCAAATTTATTAATGTAATAATATTTTATTGTGATAAATTAAGCAATAGGATCGGACACAAGTTATTGCAACTTATATCAAATTTATTGGACAGAATTCATGCAAATCATGTTATTGTAGACAACTTTGCATTGTTGATGTGAATTCAAGTGATTGTCCATTTCACGTCTGAGCATAAATTATTTATATAATGCACTTGCATTCCAATTTTCAGAATGTTGCAAATTATAAAATGTACATGAAATATTTGTTAATTTAATCTGTATATACTAAACACCTGTCCATTCCAAACACAAAAGTTACTCGTAAGGAGGTTCAGATTAGGCAGGTTTTACTGCAATATCAAAACATAGATATTGTCATTATATTTCTTTCTCTCTACATTTTTTTTTACTTTCCAGTTACATAAACAATTCCATATAGCAATGAATAGATAGTTGAAAAAATTTCATTGATCTTTAAATGAATTTTTCAGTATAGTTTTCTTGTGTTTTCTTTCCTATCCTTATCTTTCATAACGTAGAACAAGAATCTTATACCCTTTAATTAAGCTACTTCGTCCAGTATTGATGAATAAAATATTTGCCGCTGGATGTTAAGCAACCAATCAATCATTATAATATAATGTTAATATAGGTCCTGTGTTGGTGGTGGTGATGATTTTCATGGATTTCCCGTCCAGATATATAAAATATAGGACTTTTTGTTTCCAATACAGACTTTCTCAGAGAGGTGATCCTGGAAGCCCAAATGGGCTAGCAAGATGATCTCTCTGAGAAAGTCTGTTACTGTATCAGAAACAAAAAGTCTTGTATTCTTTTTATCGGTAAATATACTTTTTTTTTATCAGTTATTATACATAATTATCCCTAAAATAACAGAAAGGTATAGGTTTAACATCTGTTTTTTTTAATGTGTTTGAACTGACGTTATTTTTTTTTTATCATTGACTTGGGCATGCGAGTTACCAACTGTCCTAATATTATTGTGGATGAAGGTCAGTTCAATGATCCAGCCTTTATGTCTAACTTGTCACCCACAATGTAAAACTGTGTCCCTAAGTTCTAATAACATTATTAAAGCCAAAAGTTAAATTGTTCGAAGAAAAAAAAATCCACTGCACAAAGATCAATACCTTCTATAAATTCACTATATACATTTTTGTATACGGAATCTGTATGAAGTTGAAATAGCCATATAATAGAGTTTCATTACTTTTAGTTTTAGCAATAAATTTAAAGTTTTTCTAGACTAGGTCTAGAGACATATAATATGTCTCTGACTTTTAATAAATTATTACTTATATGGAATGACTAATTTATTTGTGTTTTTCGTATGTTTGTTTATGATTGTGTATTAAAACCTTTGCGTCAGAAAAGTTTTGACAGATCCAGTTAAATGCAGAAAAAAATCAGCTGATTGTAGTGTGTCGTTATCTCCCTTTAGTCGTGACCTAGATAATTTTAGAAAAGTATTACATTCTTGGAATAATATACCATTTATCCTGAATTTTTAGTTGTTTATAAGATTTTGACATTTAATATATACGATATGAAATTTAAAAAAGAAACAAAGTCAAGAGATCTTAAGACATTCAACAAATATCTAGCATATAGGTTCGTTCTTAATATGCTTATAAATAAAAATTGGTCTTTAGATAAATTGTGTATTATATAATCATCTGAGTCAATATTACGTTTACAAGATACTAAAATTTCAAGAAGATATCTATATTGTTTATATGAGGAATGTGCAACGATCAAGCAAATTATAATAGCAAAATACAAAACACCATAAGATTTTTGTTTTAGATGAATTATCCTCGATCTTGTTCAATATTGAATTTAAATTTTGATACATTACTACTGCTACTACTGCAAATTACGAATTTTGAACTATAGATATTTCAAAATTGGTAATTTCTATGTAAAAAAATCAAATTTAAGTTATTTTGTTTGCATATAGTATGTATTATTTTTTTAATAAAACTCCCAGGCATATCATGTGATGTGTCAAAATCGACATACATGCAATTGTCAAAATCCCCGTATTTGTCGTTGGAGCAAAAATAATTTAAGTTGTAAATGCTCGACTTTTAAAAGGCTTATATTGTTAAGTGATTAAGATATATTTACATGGACTTGTAATAACTTACAAAACATCACGGTTACGTTCGGAATTCCACCAAATTCATCCTGGGATCACCGTAGCAAAATATACATCTCAGTGACACCCAATGTGTCTCCCCCTTTTTTTTTCTTATATAGTTGAGTCACACATAAAATTTATATAAGATATTTATGATTACGACGGTGTTGAGGAAATAATAAATGCTGTTAAAATTAGCACTTTATCAAAATGCATATACAAATGTATGCTATTCTCATTTTGTGAAATATATTAAAGACATTCGGATCAATTATTGATATCATTTTCTGATGAAAGAAGGAAAGAAGACCGAAAGTCATTAGTTATTTTAGACACAATTCCAAGATTTACAATGCGTGATTTCAAGAATTAATTTCAGGCAGATTATCATTTGAAAGAGTTGAATAAAGTTATAATGAATAATTGGTTTGATTGGGTGAACTTGGTAGCTAAGTTCATCAAGGTTAACGATTTTGATTAATTTTCATCCATGTGTATCCCTTGGGGAAACACTGTAATTTTGCTGATCATAGGGTGGGTTTAGTGGAATTCTGAACATGCCCAATGTCTTGTTCAGATCTATATATAGACATTTTTAATCGTGCTTGACGCTTGAGTGCTTACTTCCCCGACACTATCATATCCCCTAGTTTATATTTCTAATCTCCCATGGATATTTCGAAATTTATCATTGTATAATTACGTTTGAAATGGTTTGCAGGCATAGAATAATCATTTTAACATTTGAACTAAAAGGACCCAAATATATTTTACTTGATAACAGAAAACTAACACAAAATGAATGTGAATTTTACCACAGGCACGGGGACAATTCCTGAAGTTGAATCACAATCGACAACAAAGTGTGTGAATATTGTCGATCTTCCAGACGATGTTCTTTACACTGTATTTTCATTTCTTGATATAACGTCTCTTGGACGTGTTTGTCGTGCTTGTTCAAGGCTCAGAGATGTCGCATCTCGAGACTGTGTATGGTCAAAAATAAATAAAAATTTCATCCTTATGTCATATCCTGGAGATGTAATTTCAACTCAAAGCCGAAGACAGAGTAGCGCACATGGAAGGTAAGCTGACAGTATAGGAGTAGGTTTGCTATCGATGAAAATGAACTCAAACTTGCAGTACTTAAAAATATAGCTAGACATGAAAAACAGTACTGTATAATGCATTAATTGCCCTAATGCCTTTCGATTTAAAAAAAACAATGAAATCCTTTTCAGTATATATAATGTTGACGTGCCATAAAGATATCCTTGGCTCACTTTTTGTCAAAACATGAGAAAAAATCATTCTTAGATTTATATACACAAATGTAAGTTGGACCAACTTCAATCTGTCCAAAAATATACAACTTATTGTGGGAATATTTAAAACAGGATAAAGTGAATACACAAATAATTCCCCTTATGAAATAGAATACTAAAAAACATAAAGTCTCCAATAGGAGCAGATAGAAATGTTGGGCTCAGCAAAGGTTGGGACAAGATATTTTTTTTATTATGTGTGTACCTGTTGTCAGGGAAGAGGGTTATTCTAGACACTGGTCATGTGCACTTAATTCGATATCTACATGTACGTTACCACAGAGGACAAATCAAATCTTGAAATTTAAATAAATATTTTTTATCCTGCACTTATTCTATTTGAGCTATCAAACTGCATTGACTGGATAAATTTTTGTTATATACCGGTATGTATACTGTCACTGACCAAATATGAACATTGATGGATAGTACAAATGTAAAAGTGATTTTTATGCAGGATAAACACAAATTTATCAATGCAGTGTCTTAAAATATTAAGTTTATGTGTATTTGGTGCAAACCTGGGGAATTAAAGGCCCAGTGAACCTCGTCTTTATCCAAGTTTTTAAACCTCATACACATAAACTCTATATTTTAAGACACTGCATTGATATTGTCTATATAGAAATAGTAATACATGTACCTTGTAGGTCAGTGATGGTCTACCAATATCAACAAAATGAATGACAACATGAACTTATTTCAATTTGAGCCTTTATATGCACATACATGTAGTCTATTGACATGTTTATATATGAATAAATTAAATTAACACTCGCTTTCAGCCCATAATCATTTCTTTTCTCATTTTTAGGAAAAGAAGAACCCTTTTGAAAGAAAGATGCAGGATTGCTAAGAATTGGGAGAACAAAAATTTCCAGGATGTACAGTTTGTCAAGCATAGAACAAAGTATGTAGAACATGATGAAGAAACAAAATAAATGACTTCCTTTACACAATTTCAAAGTGAATAAAAATTATTTGTATTGAATGCCAGAATTTTTCTTTTGTAATAAAAACATATAGATAATTACATGTAATACACAATTTACATCTGCATCATACATGGAAAACTTTTCCTTTACCATACAATAGCTATCATGCAATCAGTGCCTATCACCACAAAAGTTTTTTTTTTCTTTTTTGTTGTTGTGAGTTTGAATCTCGCTCATGGTGAGGTGTACTTGATACAATATTATGTGATATATTTGTCAGTGACTTGCATTGCAGCAGGTCTGTGGTTTTCTCCGGGTACTCCAGTTTCCTCCACCAATAAAATTGACTGCCACTATATAACTGAAATATTGTTGAAAGTGGCATTAAACACCATAAACTACAAATCATCAATAAAATTGGAGAATGAAGTGAAATATTTGAAAAAGAGAAGTGAATAAGATGTATTTAAAAAAAATCATTAACGAAAGAAATTGTAGAAGGCAGCGAATGAATTTAGGTTTTGCCTTACATAGTTTATTATGTACACTACCCAGTATATAAACTGGTTTGTAATTATAGTATAGTTACTTTAGTAAGTAACACATAAGATATTAGCTTATACAGTCAAACATACCCATGCAGTCGCCTCTATCAAGCAGTCACCTGTATTAAAAGGTCACATTTTTCTTGTCCTGTCATAGAAAATTTCATATGAATTGAACCCCTTTAAGAGGTGACCTGTCTTAGAAGACCACTTTTCTTTGTCTCAAAGGTGGCCTCTTTATACAGGTTTGACTGTACTTAGCAATTCCCAATACTGTGTTCCACCGATCTTTGTGTGGATATGACACAGTTTTTTTTGGGTGTTGATGTTAGTGTATTTACTGAAGACAGTGACTTTCACCCTGATATTCCGACCACAATGTTTTTTTGTTTTTCAACTAATCAATTTATATATATACACCTCCTTGTTTTTCCCACCAATTAAAAATAGATTTGACTGAGCTGAAATCAAGCTGATTATTGTGATTTGTTATTTCTAATTTTAGACTGATGCCATGGGTAAAATTACACAGACAAAAACTGTATGTTTCCCATGCCACAAACATCAATTGTTATGATGTGTTTAATAATGGAACAGTAAGAGAAGACAAAGATAAACAGTTAAGAGGAAGACAATATGATGTTACCAGATTTGTTCTTACTGATGACGTAATTGTCAGCGGTTTCAGGTAAGAGGAAGACAATATGATGTTACCAGATTTGTTCTTACTGATGACGTAATTGTCAGTGGTTTCAGGTAAGAGGAAGACAATATGATGTTACCAGATTTGTTCTTACTGATGACGTAATTGTCAGTGGTTTCAGGTAAGAGGAAGACAATATGATGTTACCAGATTTGTTGTTACTGATGACGTAATTGTCAGTGGTTTCAGGTAAGAGGAAGACAATATGATGTTACTAGATTTGTTGTTACTGATGACGTAATTGTCAGCGGTTTCAGGTAAGAGGAAGACAATATGATGTTACCAGATTTGTTGTTACTGATGACGTAATTGTCAGCGGTTTCAAGTAAGAGGAAGACAATATGATGTTACTAGATTTGTTGTTACTGATGACGTAATTGTCAGTGGTTTCAGGTAAGAGGAAGACAATATGATGTTACCAGATTTGTTGTTACTGATGACGTAATTGTCAGCGGTTTCAGGTAAGAGGAAGACAATATGATGTTACTAGATTTGTTGTTACTGATGACGTAATTGTCAGCGGTTTCAGGTAAGAGGAAGACAATATGATGTTACTAGATTTGTTGTTACTGATGACGTAATTGTCAGCGGTTTCAGGTAAGAGGAAGACAATATGATGTTACCAGATTTGTTGTTACTGATGACGTAATTGTCAGTGGTTTCAGGTAAGAGGAAGACAATATGATGTTACTAGATTTGTTGTTACTGATGACGTAATTGTCAGCGGTTTCAGGTAAGAGGAAGACAATATGATGTTACCAGATTTGTTGTTACTGATGACGTAATTGTCAGCGGTTTCAAGTAAGAGGAAGACAATATGATGTTACTAGATTTGTTGTTACTGATGACGTAATTGTCAGTGGTTTCAGGTAAGAGGAAGACAATATGATGTTACCAGATTTGTTGTTACTGATGACGTAATTGTCAGCGGTTTCAGGTAAGAGGAAGACAATATGATGTTACCAGATTTGTTGTTACTGATGACGTAATTGTCAGCGGTTTCAGGTAAGAGGAAGACAATATGATGTTACTAGATTTGTTGTTACTGATGACGTAATTGTCAGCGGTTTCAGGTAAGAGGAAGACAATATGATGTTACCAGATTTGTTGTTACTGATGACATAATTGTCAGCGGTTTCAGGTAAGAGGAAGACAATATGATGTTACTAGATTTGTTGTTACTGATGACGTAATTGTCAGTGGTTTCAGGTAAGAGGAAGACAATATGATGTTACCAGATTTGTTGTTACTGATGACGTAATTGTCAGCGGTTTCAGGTAAGAGGAAGACAATATGATGTTACCAGATTTGTTGTTACTGATGACGTAATTGTCAGCGGTTTCAGGTAAGAGGAAGACAATATGATGTTACTAGATTTGTTGTTACTGATGACGTAATTGTCAGCGGTTTCAGGTAAGAGGAAGACAATATGATGTTACTAGATTTGTTGTTACTGATGACGTAATTGTCAGCGGTTTCAGGTAAGAGGAAGACAATATGATGTTACTAGATTTGTTGTTACTGATGACGTAATTGTCAGCGGTTTCAGGTAAGAGGAAGACAATATGATGTTACTAGATTTGTTGTTACTGATGACGTAATTGTCAGCGGTTTCAGGTAAGAGGAAGACAATATGATGTTACTAGATTTGTTGTTACTGATGACGTAATTGTCAGCGGTTTCAGGTAAGAGGAAGACAATATGATGTTACCAGATTTGTTGTTACTGATGACGTAATTGTCAGTGGTTTCAGGTAAGAGGAAGACAATATGATGTTACCAGATTTGTTGTTACTGATGACGTAATTGTCAGCGGTTTCAGGTAAGAGGAAGACAATATGATGTTACTAGATTTGTTGTTACTGATGACGTAATTGTCAGCGGTTTCAGGTAAGAGGAAGACAATATGATGTTACTAGATTTGTTGTTACTGATGACGTAATTGTCAGCGGTTTCAGGTAAGAGGAAGACAATATGATGTTACCAGATTTGTTGTTACTGATGACGTAATTGTCAGTGGTTTCAGGTAAGAGGAAGACAATATGATGTTACTAGATTTGTTGTTACTGATGACGTAATTGTCAGCGGTTTCAGGTAAGAGGAAGACAATATGATGCTACCAGTGTTTGCCAAAAACTTTTTTAACCTCTAGACATCTGGGCCAGTGACTTGCTAAAGTTACTAGACCGAATCAGTGCATACTAGACCGAAGATATTTTTACCAGAAAACATCATTTGTTCATGTTCGTCGTAGTGTAGCCAAGGGCGATCGTGGTCCAGTGGAGCTTAAAAGACCGTGATCTTTTCTGTTCATATTGTTTTTTAGCCTGTGACACCTCCTCTGGTGTTCTAGAGGGCTTTTTCAACTTCTTCCCCGAAATAGCACCGTCTTGCCACTTCAGTCCATGTTGATTTATCGAAACCATAAACAACTAAAAACCAACACAAGTCATAATGACAGAGCACTATCCGTAGCGATTCATTTCTTTATTTTTACTCATAAAAAGTACAAATTATATCTTGTTAAAGATTATTTTCAAGTTTGAACATTTAACGTTCAACAAATACCTTTGCAACACGACGACTCGTTGTACTTTATTGCCTGTCGAAATGCGATGGGATTTAGATGCATCTTACGACTGGTTGCCGAAATGAAAATTATCACATTAACGATTCAAAATTTTCGTCAAGTCATTCAGAAAAGGTATTTAGCTACACTTGGCTACTTTCAAATTTACTAGACCAATCGGGCCACCAGAAACACCATACAACTAGACCGATAGAAATTTTACTAGACACAGGCTTCGGGCTACCGCTTAACGTTGAACACTGTGCTACCAGATTTGTTCTTACTGATGACGTAATTGTCAGCGGTTTCAGGTAAGAGGAAGACAATATGATGTAACTAGATTTGTTGTTACTGATGAAATAATTGTCAGTGGTTTCAGGTTAGTGTAGCAATGATGTTACTAGATTTGTTGTTACTGATGATGTAATTGTCAGCGGTTCCAGGTAAGAGGAAGACAATATGATGTTACCAGATATTTTGTTACTGATGACAATTGTCAGCGGTTTCTAGTTAGAGTAACAAAAATTGTTGTAAATCTGGAGAGAAAATGAATTATGAAATGTTTATAGCATAATTTTTATACATTTAACAAACATATTTATCAATAAATAGTGCTCCATTTACAAAACAACTGGTATATACTGGTACACATCTGATACAGACTTAGTGTAAAATGACACCCGGTGCATAAATTTAGTGTGAGGAGACATCTGATACATGCTCATTCTAAAAAGACACTCGTATGAATATATTTTACTTTTGTCATGAAAATTCTGTCAGCTACTGGGGGACTTTCTCAAAAGTCCCCCAAAGGTGGAATATACCCAGACCTCCTCTGCTTTCATTTTTAAAATACCTGCACTACAGCTTTGTATTTGTTAATTTATTTTTCAGACATGGGGGTATAATTGGATATGAATTGTCGACAAATCAGAAGAAATTTGAATATGATTTTAATGAATGTAATGACACACAGGCTGTAGCTGTATATAATGATATATTAGTGGCTGGTTTTAGAGATGGATCAGTAAAGGTAATATATTAATGGAGGGAAAATAAAGATAAACATTCTCTAGGACAAAGTATAACACATTTAATCCTATGTGTAAATAATGAAAGGATTAGGGTAATGGTATTTTACACCACTTTCGACAATATTTCAGTTGTATCATGGCAGTCAGTGACTCAAGTGTTATTAGTGGAGGAAACCGGATACCCAGAGAAAACAACCAACCTCTTGCAAGTCACTGACAAACTTGATCACATAATGTTGTATTGAGTACACTTCGAAAGGAATGATATGGATGTAAATGAACATGAGAGACTATCCAACTTTACAGCTTTTTTGCTGTTATGCATGAATAAAATTGTTACTTTACAAAGTTTTTAACACACCTGGCCAAAGTCCAGGTGACCTTTTACCATAACTTAATGGCTGTGATCGTATGTTAGTTGGGGGCTGTCGTGGCTGTTATAGTATGTCAGTTGGATTTACATCAATCTATGTAATCAGTGCCTATCATCACTTTGTATTCCATAAATTCTTTTAGCATCCGTCCTTCGTATGTCACAAGCATTTCACATTTTAAAAGTTTTCTCCTCTTAACCACTGTGCAAAATGAAACCAAAATTGTATGCAATGGTCTCCTTTCAAAATTTTGTCTTACAGCCCAGCCCTCGATTCCATGTTACTAAAAATAATAATTTCTTTTATTTACCATCATTGTTTTTTTTCTTTAGCCGATTATAGGTTAATTTTAAACTGGAATCACCATAATTCGAATTTAGACTTGTTTAAAATGTATACGTTTTGTCTAAGCCAAAATGAATACTGTATTATTATAAGTGGTTTTTTTCACGGGTACCTAATTTTCACTTTATTTGCGATCGTCATTGGTCAGCGAAAAAAAGAACCTGCGTAAATTTCTGCCCTTTTATACTACATTGTACATAAATATCTTTATTTTCTTAAATAATCGTACACGATCTGTCTCCTCTAGTATGACTGTATATAAGGAATATTTAACAATTATATGGTGACTGCCATTCTTAAAATTGTTGAAATGACGCTTTTAAAATATTTAACAAAGTGGAAAAAAATCCTTCCCGAAAACAATGCATTTGGTGACAAATACAATGTCATAGGTAAATTATTTTACATTTAATTAATTTCCCTTTTATCTTTAAAACACTAATTACCATGAATGTGTAAACACACATTTTTTAATTAATATTACCATTTCCATTCACAGATTTTTAATTACCTGTAAGCTGACAATTTTGGTGTTAATTAATTGATCACATTCTGTTTCGGAGTCTGTTAATGAGACTTATCTGTGTTTAATTTTTGTAAATGTGTTGTAATAATATATATATGTTAAAATTATATTAAATGCCCTTACGCTATTTTCTATTAATGAACATATATACAATTATGAAATACCGCCGAGCGCATACAAAAAGCTCTTACTCAGTTTATTTATAAACATTTCCTATTTTGAATTGTTGGTCAAACAGTTCAGATAATGTTATTCTAATATAACTGTGAATCCGCTAAAATTTGATTTTGGTTAAAACTCAGGATCGTGAAAATTAAATACCGCTAAAAATATTTCCACCAATTTGGAAGAAAATCACGGAATTTGCCTCCCACAAAAAAAACCCACTTGTACGGTAGATTACGGTTTCTGACAGCTTTCTTGGTTGCTCAAGGGGATGGAGTTCTATAAAACAAGTAATGATGGTCTATTTCCATTGGACAGTAATGTTGAGTAAGCCCCACTTGTTGATTTGTGTATCCTTTTTGACATACAGTTTGATATATGATTTATTTTTTGATAAATTATTATAAATTTCAGGTGATCAATACTAGTCAGGATGTCAAATCTAGTATTACAAGTTTGAATGGCATGCAAAATAATGATGGGGTGCTAAACAGAGTTTGGTCTGCAGCAATATCACCAGATGGCAGGTAAGGTGTTCCATTAAAGGATTGTTTTAATACCTCTAACGAGTGTTTGAAAGATGCAATATTTTAGGGTTAGTGTTATGATGTTTAGTGCCACTTGGCACTTTCAACAATATTTCAGTTATATCTTGGAGGTCAGTTTTATTGGTGGAGGAAAACAGAGTACCCGGAGAAAACCACAGACCTGTCGCAAGTCACTGCCAGACTTTATCACATAATGTTGTATCGAGTACACCTCGCCATGCGCTGGGCTCGAACTCACAACTTTAGTGGTGATAGGCACTGATTGCACAGGTAGTTATAAATCCAACTACCATACGATCATGACCATGACGGCCACCGATATTTTAGAACATATTAGCCAAATATCAGCTGGTCCTTAAATGTTGACAAAAAATGGAAGCTATTTTGTTTCAAATGATTTGATGGCAACTGTTGTATTTTAAATAAACATTTTTTTTCTTCTTTGATATGATAAATCAACATGGACAATATTAAATCATGTAGAATTATAAGTATTACATATATGAGCTGCTTTATTGTATCCAAAAATGATACCATCAACATTTTTTCAATGTCATTAGCTTCACCTATGTGTTTGCATGTTGGAACCTCTGTGCATATTACACCTGGTGAAATATATGGTATATGTCACATATAAGGTGTCCTATATATTTTACTTAATAAATTTATTACATTTTTTTTCAGTACATTTACCATTGGAAATGCAGGACTTGAACCAGCTAGAACCCCTATTGAAGTTCATGATCTTACAAGGTAATTTCTGAATGATAAGGGGGCTGTCGTGGTCTTGATCGTATAGTAGTTGGATTTACAACTGCCTGTGCAATCAGTGCCTATCACCACTAAAGTTCGAACCCCGTTCATGGCAAGATGTACTGGATACAACATTATGTGATAATGTTTGTCATTCTCTGGGCACTCCGGTTTCCTCCACCAATAAAACCGACTGCCATGGCATAACTGAAATATTGTTGAAAGTGGCATTAAACATCATAAACCAAAAACCAACCAGAATAACAAGGCTGGTGAAATAAGTCAAGTAATTTTCAAAATGATTGTGCTTGAAGAAGACCACCATACTTAGTCATCACTTTGCAGTAACAGGTATAATTAGATTTATGCCAATGTCTGTAATTTGTGGATTTAGTGGTGGGGAAAAACATAGTATCTGGAGAATATTTATAGTATAGCTACCCTTGCATTCAGAATATAGAAAATAAATCTTGAGTAATCAAACTATGCACTAATTCACGAATGTGTATTTTGCTCATAAGTGAATTTTCATCGTTGTTCAGCTATGAGTGATTTATTTTTGATATTTGCAATGCAATGGTAGTTATCATAGATTTTAAACTTTTATTTGCGTTAATGAGAAGTTTCTCAAAGCTAGTAGATTGAGTGAGTGATTGTTGTGTAATACCAACTTAGCAATTGTTTAGCTGTATCATGACAAGAACAAGTTAATTTTCAATGAGATGACAAAGTTAGTAGATATCAAACAAAAATAAGTGTAAAACACATACATATACATAGCAACAAAAATAAGTGTAAAATTCATACATATACATAACAACAAAAATAAGTGTAAAATACATACATATACATAACAAAAATAAGTGTAAAATACATACATATACATAACAGCAAAAATAAGTGTAAAATACATTCATATACATAACAACAAAAATAAGTGTAAAATACATACATATGCATAACAACAATAATAAGTGTAAAATACATACATATACATAACAACAAAAATAAGTGTAAAATACATACATATACATAACAACAAAAATAAGTGTAAAATACATACATATACATAACAACAATAATAAGTGTAAAATACATACATATGCATAACAACAATAATAAGTGTAAAATACATACATATGCATAACAACAAAAATAAGTGTAAAATACATACATATGCATAACAACAATAATAAGTGTAAAATACATACATATACATAACAACAATAATAAGTGTAAAATACATACATATACATAACAACAAAAATAAGTGTAAAATACATACATATACATAACAACAAAAATAAGTGTAAAATACATACATATACATAACAACAATAATAAGTGTAAAATACATACATATACATAACAACAAAAATAAGTGTAAAATACATACATATGCATAACAACAATAATAAGTGTAAAATACATACATATACATAACAACAAAAATAAGTGTAAAATACATACATATACATAACAACAAAAATAAGTGTAAAATACATACATATACATAACAACAATAATAAGTGTAAAATACATGCATATACATAACAACAAAAATAAGTGTAAAATACATACATATACATAACAACAAAAATAAGTGTAAAATACATACATATACATAACAACAAAAATAAGTGTAAAATACATACATATACATAACAACAAAAATAAGTGTAAAATACATACATATACATAACAACAAAAATAAGTGTAAAATACATACATATACATAACAACAAAAATAAGTGTAAAATACATACATATACATAACAACAAAAATAAGTGTAAAATACATACATATACATAACAACAATAATAAGTGTAAAATACATACATATACATAGCAACAAAAATAAGTGTAAAATACATACATATACATAACAACAAAAATAAGTGTAAAATACATACATATACATAACAACAAAAATAAGTGTAAAATACATACATATACATAACAACAAAAATAAGTGTAAAATACATACATATACATAACAACAAAAATAAGTGTAAAATACATACATATGCATAACAACAATAATAAGTGTAAAATACATACATATACATAATAACAAAAATAAGTGTAAAATACATACATATACATAACAACAAAAATAAGTGTAGAATACATACATATACATAACAACAAAAATAAGTGTAAAATACATACATATACATAACAACAAAAATAAGTGTAAAATACATACATATACATAACAACAAAAATAAGTGTAAAATACATACATATACATAACAACATAAATAAGTGTAAAATACATACATATGCATAACAACAATAATAAGTGTAAAATACATACATATGCATAACAACAATAATAAGTGTAAAATACATACATATACATAATAACAAAAATAAGTGTAAAATACATACATATACATAACAACAAAAATAAGTGTAGAATACATACATATACATAACAACAAAAAAGAGTGTAAAATACATACATATACATAACAACAAAAATAAGTGTAAAATACATACATATACATAACAACAAAAATAAATGTAAAATACATACATATACATAACAACAAAAATAAGTGTAAAATACATACATATGCATAACAACAAAAATAAGTGTAAAATACATACATATACATAACAACAAAAATAAGTGTAAAATACATGCATATACATAACAACAAAAATAAGTGTAAAATACATACATATGCATAACAACAAAGATAAGTGTAAAATACATACATATGCATAACAACAATAATAAGTGTAAAATACATACATATACATAACAACAATAATAAGTGTAAAATACATACATATACATAACAACAAAAATAAGTGTAAAATACATACATATACATAACAACAAAAATAAGTGTAAAATACATACATATACATAACAACAATAATAAGTGTAAAATACATGCATATACATAACAACAAAAATAAGTGTAAAATACATACAGATGCATAACAACAATAATAAGTGTAAAATACATACATATACATAACAACAATCATAAGTGTAAAATACATACATATACATAACAACAAAAATAAGTGTAAAATACATACATATACATAACAACAAAAATAAGTGTAAAATACATACATATACATAACAACAAAAATAAGTGTAAAATACATACATATACATAACAACAAAAATAAGTGTAAAATACATACATATACATAACAACAAAAATAAGTGTAAAATACATACATATACATAACAACAAAAATAAGTGTAAAATACATACATATACATAACAACAAAAATAAGTGTAAAATACATACATATACATAACAACAATAATAAGTGTAAAATACATACATATACATAACAACAAAAATAAGTGTAAAATACATACATATACATAACAAAAAAAATAAGTGTAAAATACATACATATACATAACAACAAAAATAAGTGTAAAATACATACATATGCATAACAACAATAATAAGTGTAAAATACATACATATACATAACAACAAAAATAAGTGTAAAATACATACATATACATAACAACAAAAATAAGTGTAAAATACATACATATACATAACAACAATAATAAGTGTAAAATACATACATATACATAACAACAAAAATAAGTGTAAAATACATACATATGCATAACAACAAAAATAAGTGTAAAATACATACATATACATAACAACAAAAATAAGTGTAAAATACATACAGTAGGTGGCCATAATTATTTCACCAAGATGGCCGCCATCTCATGACTTGTGGAATATATGCATAGGGAAAAATAGGAAATATGTTCTTAAGATTTATTTTACATACCTGTCATTTTCAGTATTTCGTTATGTGACCTTTTGCTACAATTACACTTCGAATTCTCCTTGAAATTGAGTTATACAAGCTCTGAATATAAACTGGAGTTAGTCCAACCCATATCTTTTTCACCTCCCTCACAAGAATTTTTTTATTTAAAATGTCACATTTAGAATTCTGCAGTTTGATTTTAATTGTTCTCCACACATTTTCAATTATGTTTAAGTCAGGCGATTGAGATGGCCAATTCAGACAATTTAATTCATTTTCTCTCTTCCACTGGACAGCTCTGCGAGAGGCATGACATGGAGCATTATCATCTTGAAAGATGTACCCACCGTTCGGAAATATTTTAGCGATTACTGGCCATACATTATCACCAAGAGTCTCTAAATATTTTGTAGTGTTCATATTTCCCTCAATGTCAGTCAATGTACCAACTCCATCAAAGGTAATGCATCCCCAAAACATCACTGCTACACGGGGACCACCCCTCAAACCAACACATTCAGGTCGCCAAATTTCGTCAGCCTTTCTCCAAACATGCACTCGCCTGTCATGACCAACAACTACTTGTGTTTCATCTGAGAATATTACGTTTCCAATATAATTGAACTGACATGGCAAGCTTACCTCTGCACCAATTTACACGATTTTTTCGGTTTTTTAATGACACTGTTAAAGTCTTCCGAACTCGGCACCTCGTGTAACCATGAAATTTCAATCTGCGGCGAACAGTTCTAGTAGAAACAGGCCGTGGTAGTCTTTCATTTACAATGTTTGTCAAATCTCTCAAAGTTTCTCTCCTGTTGACTTTCACTGAGCGTAAGATTACACGGTCTCCTCGTTCCGTCACCAACTTTTTCCTTCCGGTTTTAGGCTTATTTTCCACGGAATTCCTCTCATCATAACGCTTTAGAAATTTTGTAATCGTAGAATGATCCCTCCCGATTATTTCAGCAATTTTCCTGTGTGCATAGCCTTCTCGTTTCAATCGTAGTATTATTTGTTTCGTCTCTGTTGTCATCTCCTTGTTGTGACGAGCCATTTTTTTAGCAGACGAAATTTAACCAATATTGTCAAAATAACGTCACTTCCGTCGAATGACTTTTTGAGCTTTGACCCCCAATTATACACTGTCAAAATTTTGGACATTTTAATGACAGTTAATTATATTAAATATGAAAGAGAAATTGGATGTTTCAATAATTGATTTTTAATTGCCGCCAACTTGGTGAAATAATTATGGCCACCTACTGTACATATGCATAACAACAATAATAAGTGTAAAATACATACATATACATAACAACAATAATAAGTGTAAAATACATACATATACATAACAACAAAAATAAGTGTAAAATACATACATATACATAACAACAAAAATAAGTGTAAAATACATACATATGCATAACAACAAAAATAAGTGTAAAATACATACATATGCATAACAACAATAATAAGTGTAAAATACATACATATACATAACAACAAAAATAAGTGTAAAATACATACATATACATAACAACAAAAATAAGTGTAAAATACATACATATGCATAACAACAAAAATAAGTGTAAAATACATACATATACATAACAACAAAAATAAGTGTAAAATACATACATATGCATAACAACAATAATAAGTGTAAAATACATACATATACATAACAACAATAATAAGTGTAAAATACATACATATACATAACAACAAAAATAAGTGTAAAATACATACATATACATAACAACAAAAATAAGTGTAAAATACATACATATGCATAACAACAAAAATAAGTGTAAAATACATACATATGCATAACAACAAAAATAAGTGTAAAATACATACAGATGCATAACAACAAAAATAAGTGTAAAATACATACAGATACATAACAACAAAAATAAGTGTAAAATACATACATATACATAACAACAAAAATAAGTGTAAAATACATACATATACATAACAACAAAAATAAGTGTAAAATACATACATATACATAACAACAAAAATAAGTGTAAAATACATACATATACATAACAACAAAAATAAGTGTAAAATACATACATATGCATAACAACAATAATAAGTGTAAAATACATACATATACATAATAACAAAAATAAGTGTAAAATACATACATATACATAACAACAAAAATAAGTGTAGAATACATACATATACATAACAACAAAAAAGAGTGTAAAATACATACATATACATAACAACAAAAATAAGTGTAAAATACATACATATACATAACAACAAAAATAAATGTAAAATACATACGTATACATAACAACAAAAATAAGTGTAAAATACATACATATGCATAACAACAAAAATAAGTGTAAAATACATACATATACATAACAACAAAAATAAGTGTAAAATACATGCATATACATAACAACAAAAATAAGTGTAACATACATACATATGCATAACAACAAAGATAAGTGTAAAATACATACATATGCATAACAACAATAATAAGTGTAAAATACATACATATACATAACAACAATAATAAGTGTAAAATACATACATATACATAACAACAAAAATAAGTGTAAAATACATACATATACATAACAACAAAAATAAGTGTAAAATACATACATATACATAACAACAATAATAAGTGTAAAATACATACATATACATAACAACAAAAATAAGTGTAAAATACATACAGATGCATAACAACAATAATAAGTGTAAAATACATACATATACATAACAACAATCATAAGTGTAAAATACATACATATACATAACAACAAAAATAAGTGTAAAATACATACATATACATAACAACAAAAATAAGTGTAAAATACATACATATACATAACAACAAAAATAAGTGTAAAATACATACATATACATAACAACAAAAATAAGTGTAAAATACATACATATACATAACAACAAAAATAAGTGTAAAATAGATACATATACATAACAACAAAAATAAGTGTAAAATACATACATATACATAACAACAAAAATAAGTGTAAAATACATACATATACATAACAACAAAAATAAGTGTAAAATACATACATATACATAACAACAATAATAAGTGTAAAATACATACATATACATAACAACAAAAATAAGTGTAAAATACATACATATACATAACAAAAAAAATAAGTGTAAAATACATACATATACATAACAACAAAAATAAGTGTAAAATACATACATATGCATAACAACAATAATAAGTGTAAAATACATACATATACATAACAACAAAAATAAGTGTAAAATACATACATATACATAACAACAAAAATAAGTGTAAAATACATACATATACATAACAACAAAAATAAGTGTAAAATACATACATATACATAACAACAATAATAAGTGTAAAATACATACATATACATAACAACAAAAATAAGTGTAAAATACATACATATACATAACAACAAAAATAAGTGTAAAATACATACATATGCATAACAACAAAAATAAGTGTAAAATACATACATATACATAACAACAAAAATAAGTGTAAAATACATACAGTAGGTGGCCATAATTATTTCACCAAGATGGCCGCCATCTCATGACTTGTGGAATATATGCATAGGGAAAAATAGGAAATATGTTCTTAAGATTTATTTTACATACCTGTCATTTTCAGTATTTCGTTATGTGACCTTTTGCTACAATTACACTTCGAATTCTCCTTGAAATTGAGTTATACAAGCTCTGAATATAAACTGGAGTTAGTCCAACCCATATCTTTTTCACCTCCCTCACAAGAATTTTTTTATTTAAAATGTCACATTTAGAATTCTGCAGTTTGATTTTAATTGTTCTCCACACATTTTCAATTATGTTTAAGTCAGGCGATTGAGATGGCCAATTCAAACAATTTAATTCATTTTCTCTCTTCCACTGGACAGCTCTGCGAGAGGCATGACATGGAGCATTATCATCTTGAAAGATGTACCCACCGTTCGGAAATATTTTAGCGATTACTGGCCATACATTATCACCAAGAGTCTCTAAATATTTTGTAGTGTTCATATTTCCCTCAATGTCAGTCAATGTACCAACTCCATCAAAGGTAATGCATCCCCAAAACATCACTGCTACACGGGGACCACCCCTCAAACCAACACATTCAGGTCGCCAAATTTCGTCAGCCTTTCTCCAAACATGCACTCGCCTGTCATGACCAACAACTACTTGTGTTTCATCTGAGAATATTACGTTTCCAATATAATTGAACTGACATGGCAAGCTTACCTCTGCACCAATTTACACGATTTTTTCGGTTTTTTAATGACACTGTTAAAGTCTTCCGAACTCGGCACCTCGTGTAACCATGAAATTTCAATCTGCGGCGAACAGTTCTAGTAGAAACAGGCCGTGGTAGTCTTTCATTTACAATGTTTGTCAAATCTCTCAAAGTTTCTCTCCTGTTGACTTTCACTGAGCGTAAGATTACACGGTCTCCTCGTTCCGTCACCAACTTTTTCCTTCCGGTTTTAGGCTTATTTTCCACGGAATTCCTCTCATCATAACGCTTTAGAAATTTTGTAATCGTAGAATGATCCCTCCCGATTATTTCAGCAATTTTCCTGTGTGCATAGCCTTCTCGTTTCAATCGTAGTATTATTTGTTTCGTCTCTGTTGTCATCTCCTTGTTGTGACGAGCCATTTTTTTAGCAGACGAAATTTAACCAATATTGTCAAAATAACGTCACTTCCGTCGAATGACTTTTTGAGCTTTGACCCCCAATTATACACTGTCAAAATTTTGGACATTTTAATGACAGTTAATTATATTAAATATGAAAGAGAAATTGGATGTTTCAATAATTGATTTTTAATTGCCGCCAACTTGGTGAAATAATTATGGCCACCTACTGTACATATGCATAACAACAATAATAAGTGTAGAATACATACATATACATAACAACAATAATAAGTGTAAAATACATACATATACATAACAACAAAAATAAGTGTAAAATACATACATATACATAACAACAAAAATAAGTGTAAAATACATACATATACATAACAACAAAAATAAGTGTAAAATACATACATATACATAACAACAATAATAAGTGTAAAATACATACATATACAT
Organism: Bathymodiolus brooksi; assembly: GCA_963680875.1. Classification (NCBI taxonomy): domain Eukaryota; kingdom Metazoa; phylum Mollusca; class Bivalvia; order Mytilida; family Modiolidae; genus Bathymodiolus; species Bathymodiolus brooksi. The sequence continues at coordinate 51,843,888 of OY804577.1, forward strand.
AACAACAAAAATAAGTGTAAAATACATACAGATGCATAACAACAATAATAAGTGTAAAATACATACATATACATAACAACAATCATAAGTGTAAAATACATACATATACATAACAACAAAAATAAGTGTAAAATACATACATATACATAACAACAAAAATAAGTGTAAAATACATACATATACATAACAACAAAAATAAGTGTAAAATACATACATATACATAACAACAAAAATAAGTGTAAAATACATACATATACATAACAACAAAAATAAGTGTAAAATACATACATATACATAACAACAAAAATAAGTGTAAAATAGATACATATACATAACAACAAAAATAAGTGTAAAATACATACATATACATAACAACAAAAATAAGTGTAAAATACATACATATACATAACAACAAAAATAAGTGTAAAATACATACATATACATAACAACAATAATAAGTGTAAAATACATACATATACATAACAACAAAAATAAGTGTAAAATACATACATATACATAACAAAAAAAATAAGTGTAAAATACATACATATACATAACAACAAAAATAAGTGTAAAATACATACATATGCATAACAACAATAATAAGTGTAAAATACATACATATACATAACAACAAAAATAAGTGTAAAATACATACATATACATAACAACAAAAATAAGTGTAAAATACATACATATACATAACAACAAAAATAAGTGTAAAATACATACATATACATAACAACAATAATAAGTGTAAAATACATACATATACATAACAACAAAAATAAGTGTAAAATACATACATATACATAACAACAAAAATAAGTGTAAAATACATACATATGCATAACAACAAAAATAAGTGTAAAATACATACATATACATAACAACAAAAATAAGTGTAAAATACATACAGTAGGTGGCCATAATTATTTCACCAAGATGGCCGCCATCTCATGACTTGTGGAATATATGCATAGGGAAAAATAGGAAATATGTTCTTAAGATTTATTTTACATACCTGTCATTTTCAGTATTTCGTTATGTGACCTTTTGCTACAATTACACTTCGAATTCTCCTTGAAATTGAGTTATACAAGCTCTGAATATAAACTGGAGTTAGTCCAACCCATATCTTTTTCACCTCCCTCACAAGAATTTTTTTATTTAAAATGTCACATTTAGAATTCTGCAGTTTGATTTTAATTGTTCTCCACACATTTTCAATTATGTTTAAGTCAGGCGATTGAGATGGCCAATTCAAACAATTTAATTCATTTTCTCTCTTCCACTGGACAGCTCTGCGAGAGGCATGACATGGAGCATTATCATCTTGAAAGATGTACCCACCGTTCGGAAATATTTTAGCGATTACTGGCCATACATTATCACCAAGAGTCTCTAAATATTTTGTAGTGTTCATATTTCCCTCAATGTCAGTCAATGTACCAACTCCATCAAAGGTAATGCATCCCCAAAACATCACTGCTACACGGGGACCACCCCTCAAACCAACACATTCAGGTCGCCAAATTTCGTCAGCCTTTCTCCAAACATGCACTCGCCTGTCATGACCAACAACTACTTGTGTTTCATCTGAGAATATTACGTTTCCAATATAATTGAACTGACATGGCAAGCTTACCTCTGCACCAATTTACACGATTTTTTCGGTTTTTTAATGACACTGTTAAAGTCTTCCGAACTCGGCACCTCGTGTAACCATGAAATTTCAATCTGCGGCGAACAGTTCTAGTAGAAACAGGCCGTGGTAGTCTTTCATTTACAATGTTTGTCAAATCTCTCAAAGTTTCTCTCCTGTTGACTTTCACTGAGCGTAAGATTACACGGTCTCCTCGTTCCGTCACCAACTTTTTCCTTCCGGTTTTAGGCTTATTTTCCACGGAATTCCTCTCATCATAACGCTTTAGAAATTTTGTAATCGTAGAATGATCCCTCCCGATTATTTCAGCAATTTTCCTGTGTGCATAGCCTTCTCGTTTCAATCGTAGTATTATTTGTTTCGTCTCTGTTGTCATCTCCTTGTTGTGACGAGCCATTTTTTTAGCAGACGAAATTTAACCAATATTGTCAAAATAACGTCACTTCCGTCGAATGACTTTTTGAGCTTTGACCCCCAATTATACACTGTCAAAATTTTGGACATTTTAATGACAGTTAATTATATTAAATATGAAAGAGAAATTGGATGTTTCAATAATTGATTTTTAATTGCCGCCAACTTGGTGAAATAATTATGGCCACCTACTGTACATATGCATAACAACAATAATAAGTGTAGAATACATACATATACATAACAACAATAATAAGTGTAAAATACATACATATACATAACAACAAAAATAAGTGTAAAATACATACATATACATAACAACAAAAATAAGTGTAAAATACATACATATGCATAACAACAAAAATAAGTGTAAAATACATACATATGCATAACAACAATAATAAGTGTAAAATACATACATATACATAACAACAAAAATAAGTGTAAAATACATACATATACATAACAACAAAAATAAGTGTAAAATACATACATATGCATAACAACAAAAATAAGTGTAAAATACATACATATACATAACAACAAAAATAAGTGTAAAATACATACATATGCATAACAACAATAATAAGTGTAAAATACATACATATACATAACAACAATAATAAGTGTAAAATACATACATATACATAACAACAAAAATAAGTGTAAAATACATACATATACATAACAACAAAAATAAGTGTAAAATACATACATATGCATAACAACAAAAATAAGTGTAAAATACATACATATGCATAACAACAAAAATAAGTGTAAAATACATACAGATGCATAACAACAAAAATAAGTGTAAAATACATACAGATACATAACAACAAAAATAAGTGTAAAATACATACATATACATAACAACAAAAATAAGTGTAAAATACATACATATACATAACAACAAAAATAAGTGTAAAATACATACATATACATAACAACAAAAATAAGTGTAAAATACATACATATGCATAACAACAAAAATAAGTGTAAAATAAATACATATGCATAACAACAAAAATAAGTGTAAAATACATACATATGCATAACAACAAAAATAAGTGTAAAATACATACATATGCATAACAACAAAAATAAGTGTAAAATACATACATATACATAACAACAAAAATAAGTGTAAAATACATACATATACATAACAACAACAATAAGTGTAAAATACATACATATACATAACAACAAAAATAAGTGTAAAATACATACATATACATAACAGCAAAAATAAGTGTAAAATTTTCGATTTTGAGTGTACCTGATGAAGGTAATTCCAGAAACGTGTCGTGCACTCTAAATTTGATATCTACGTTTTTATTAAGAATTATCCATACTTACATGTATATGTCTTTCATTTAATAGCTGCAGTTTGTTGTTAAGACTTGGAGCTGAATGTAAAAGAGGTGCTGGTGTATTAGACATAAAGTATGAATCTCCACACACAGTACTAACCTGTGGTTATGATACCAGTCTAAGATTGTGGGACCTTAGAACACAGACATGGTAAATACTTATCTGCTTTATTATTCTTTATACATTGTGTGATAAAGTTTGTCAGCGACTTGCGGCAGGTCAGTGGTTTACGCTATCTCCGGGTACTCTGGTTTCCTCCACCAATAAAACTGACTGCCATGATATAACTGTAATATTGTTGAAAGTGGCATTAAACACCATAACCCTAACCCCCGAACCCTACTATTCTTTATTATACTGTCAAATCTGTATTAAGAGGTCACTTTTGGGGCAAAGAAAAAGAAAGTGGTCTTTTAAGACAGGTGACCTCTTAAAAGAAGTTCAATTCATATGAAATTTTCGATAGCAGGTCAAGATAAAGGTGACTGCTTAATAGAGGTGACCACATGGGCAGGTTTGACTGTATTGATTGGTTGATTGATTGATTTGTGTTTAATGCCAACTTTAGCAGTATTTCAACTATATCATGGCATGTCTTTATTATACAATTACACCATTTTATAGTAGGATGATGTTGTATTGTTTTGTTTTTTTCTGTGGTGAAGCTTAGTCCTGCATGCTGATTATTTATTTTTGAGAAAATGTAGTACATTTTTCTCTATACTATGGGATAATAACATGGTCTCTATTGTGAACTAATGAAGGAGCGAGATAATTAAATACTACACAACAGAGGACTAGATCAGATATCTTAAAGAAATAGAATAAGTTTGATTTTGACAATGATGTCTTTTACAGAGTTATGTCCCTTTGTTATTTCAAAAATATTGAATATACAGTCTAAGTTGCCTTAATGATTGCCTTAAAATAGCTGTCATCTGCTGTAAAAAGCCAGTGTAAAACCTTCCAGACCAGATTTATGTGTTCTTATGTCTCCCCTTCGAAAGAAGGGAGACATATTGTTTTAGTGTGATTTTTTTCTTCCTCTTCCGCTTCTTCTGCTTCTTCTCAGCGAAGCTTGTCCGGACCATAACTTTTTAGTTTTTCGAGATAGGTCAATGATATTTGGTATGTGGGTGCATGACCATAAGGCGGTGTGTTGTGTACCGTTAAGACCTTTGTTGGACCTTGACCTTTGACCTCAAGGTCAAATAATTGTTTTTTTAAATAGTATCACTTGTTAAGGGGAGACATAAATTTTAGGTATCTAAAACAGTTCTTCCTAGTTGTAACTCAAATAAACAGTCACATCACTAATGCGGTCAATGGTCACTCAAAGTTTATCTCATCGGCATCTTATCAATTTATCAGTAATACAGGTCATTTGTAATCCTAGGCTTTTCATAAAAAACCATTGGTAGTTAACTATTGAGGTGTTCTCAATGCATGATTGTGCCTATTAAGCTAATAAATTATTGAATAAGTAACTTATTAATCGAATATTGTTACAAAAAACAAACTTTCTTTTGAAATAAATAACTATAATGTAACAGTAATATGCAAATCATTACAGACCGGGACTGACAATCTGTATTGACTGATCTTAAATAAGTGGTCAACTGTTTTATGCAAAAAAAGGGGGGGGGGGGGGTTATGGTGCTTATCGCCACTTTCAACAATATTTCAGCTATATCGTGGCTGTCAATTTTATTGGTGGAGGAAACCGGAATACCGGGAGAAAACCACCGACCTGTCGCAAGTCACTGACAAACTTTATCAGTTGTCTTATGCAGTCACAAGTTTGATTGTAAAATTGTATATGACATGCATATAATTAGTAAGCAAAGCATGTTTCAGTGCTCTAGTTGTAAAAACTCAAGATAACAAAGATTGACTGTGGCTGGGTGATATGTTGAATTGCATGGCATACAAATTCAGGGAGCATCTTTTGGTTCTACCTGTTTATATTCTGGTTTAGTATTACAATTCTGATTAGAATTAAGACATTTACAGATTGCTAGCTGTAATGTATACATATTACAATGAAACTTATGGTCTAAACCAAACACTGAATAAACTAGAATCTTGTATCAACCGAAACTTTATTAAAGTTGAATCCTGTATAAACCGAACTATAAATAAAGTCCTAATATAGGAAATATTTTGTTAAATGAACCTGTATTTAAGAATTGAATGCATTCTTTTGAAGTTTCATTGGGGTATGAAAGCGTTGACCGAAGTACATTTTGCGCTTCATGTTGAAAATGTAGTTCGATCAACGCTTTCATACCCCAATGAAACTTCAAAAGAATGCATTCAATTCTTATAATTATATTTAAATTACACCAAAATTTAATATAGTTGGATTTTTCGTTGTGAATTTTATTTGTGTTAGATTATTTGCTGTTGGAAATTACTACGCCATTGATTGTTTACATCTGACATCGTCATGGAGGCACGTGCAAGTTCAGATTTGAGTTTCATTGGGATGTGAAACATCTCTTTTATAATCATGTGACCACTTCACAACCAATCATATGGTAACATTTCAATGAAAAACGGAAGTAATGTAATTATAAACCAAACACCTGTCTAATTTGAACATAAAATTGGTCCTAATAAGATTCAGTTTGGTTTAGACAGGCTTCACTGTATTTGATTTTCCTGAAAAGTAAAATTTTGTAGATTTATAGAGGTGTACTCAATACAACCATATGTGATCAAGTTTGTCAGTGACTTGTGGCAGGTCCGTGGTTTTCTCTGGGTACTCCGGTTTCCTTCACCAATAAAACTGACTGCAATGATATAGCTGAAATATTGTTGAAAGTGGCATTAAACACCATAACTATAACCCCTAGATTTATAGATGTATTTATTACAGTGTACAAGAATGGAGTGATCCCTTTGATGCTGAACTATCTTCATTACAAATAGATGGAAATAATGCTATGGTGACTGGGACATTTCAACATGGAATGACACGGTTATGGGATAGAAGGTTAAAGGATCCTGTACAGGTAAAAACTAACACATTTTTGTCATATAAAAGAGGTATTGTTGGTTTGATTTATGGTGTTTAGCGCCACTTTCAACAATATTTCAGTTATATTGTGGTGGTCAGTTTTATTGATGGAGGAAACCGGAGTACCAGGAGAAGACCTCTGACCTGTCGCAAAATAACTGACAAACTTTATCACATATAAGAGAGAGATACCATTATGCTTTCAAAATAATCTAATTATGTTGGTCTTGTACAAAATACAGAACATTGCAAAGTTTGGTGTGGAGACAATTTGTCTTGACAAAACCAACTGTGGCAAATTATACTGGGGAAAAAAACTCATTTCTAAATTAAATTTATGAAATATTCAGAACCATAGACTGAGAACAAAAACTGTAATATTAATTTGAATTTACAGATATTATGAAAAGAAAGTTTAAACAGTGATGATCAATAATTCTACAAAATATCAACAAAATAAACAATCACCTCATCTGATTGGAACATAAAAAAGAACATGACATTTGACATTGAAAATCCAGGCCCTGGCTTGGGACAGACACAACAATTTGACTGGAGTCCAACATTATTCCATATCGCATGATATTGGTGTCATTTAACAGTGTCACGACAGGTGCCACTAGTGGAACAGGAAATGCCTACCCTTCCAGGGCATCTGAGCTCACCCACAGTTTTTGCTAGGGGTTTTGTGGTGTTAAATCTTTAGTTTTCTGCATAGTGTTTTTTTTAGACCATTGTTTTTCTTTTGGTCATTGTATTTTTTGTCATAGATTTACGGCTTCTGATTAGCCGTTTGGTATCTTCAAACTTTGTTGCTTGAACCCAAACAATGGTATGAATAACCAGATGAGCGATTCAGGCTTGAGCCTCTAGTTATTACAAGGCCTTGATATGCTGTTTGTATATACAATGTATTTTTTTTCCCCCCAGATGTATTACTGTGGACAGAGGAGATCACCTGTATATTGTTTAGACACAGATTTTCAGAGATTATTTGTAGCTTTAGACTTCGGAATTCACATGCTAGATTTCACAACATATAAAACTCCAAATACTAGCCTGGTGCATAATTTTGTTTTCAAACAGTAATTATCAAATTTAATTTTTAAAGTTTTAATTTGAAAGAATATATTAAAAGAGTAAAAACACAATTTATTGTATGAAAATATGTTAAGTAGTCTTTGAGAAATGAACATTTGAAAATTTGAAACAATTTTTATGTATTGAATATAAAGGGGTAAATGGCACCAAAATGCGTTAAATATCTAGAAAAAATTCATTAAAAAAATATTCATAACTTTGAAACCTTTGAATATTTATGTATGAGATTTTGCATAGTATACATATGCAACAAGCTGTATAGAATATTTTCCTGTAATTTTTTCAATTGTCAATATTATGTTTTTAATTTAAGCATATTTTATTTGCTCAAATGTACATGCATGCCAATGAATATTTTTTTACATTAATATGTGTAAATTGAACAAGAACAGAGAACAAAGAAAGGAATGAGAGAGAGAGTTGATCGTGATGGTGTCTGTGGTTGTTCTCTTGGTGAACCATTTAAAACGACAAGAAACAAGATTATGTTTCCATGACAAACCACTATAAAATACTCCATAATTGTGCATAGCAATCACCGTTTATTCTAGTTAAAGTCATATAGACTGTGATAATCCTTTTTTGAATATGGCAAATCCTTGTGTGACAAAATGCAATCAAAATTAATTATTTTGCATGGTAGCCTTACTTTTGAAAAATGACATTTTGGGGTAGTTTCGTTAATATTGTAGGACCTATCAGAAAGGGGTTGTAATATGAATGAATCATTGACTTCACTATCCATTGAGTTCAACAAAGGCATGATATAACCTATGAAGACCTTCCCTAAAATAATTGAACACATTGTCAATAGACAATAGAGAATGTTATTTTCTACACACGTTATCGATATATCTATTTTTTTGATTTTCAACTCAAAATTATGTCATGACCTTGACGTTGGCCTCATGTATTCAGTATTGCCGTTGTTTTATATGATTTGAAATCAATTTCATCAGAAATTCCAAGTTTCCAAGATTTTAGTGATATAGTTTATGTAATTTTTTTATTCAATTTCTGTTGATGAAAAACACATAAAATGTATATTTCACTGGAAATCAATTTTTATTTCTTAATATATTTATATGAAACTATTAGAAGAACATGTTTCCTCTTGTACTCGTAATGAATTTGTAAACAAACGACAAAATTACCAGGAACATGTGTCGCACGAAGCAAATTCTGTGCCAATTATTGAGCGACGACAACATTTGCCAAATAGCACAAATATTCAATACCAAATTTCCTCACTGAAAAATAATTATATTTCAAAAACAAAAATTCTCTGGAATATTCCAATACATTTTGATCTGATAAACATTTAAAAACTTCAAATTTGCATCAAAAGTCATTACGTTGTACCAGGCTACAAATAAACTTAATAATTATATTGTGTGTATGTATATAAACATTTAAAAATTGTCTATAAGTATGTAGAGACTTGTACCCTATTTTGGACCACAATTGTATTATGAGTTACATACTAATTGACAAACCTTGACATGAAAGTTGAAAAATCTTCTCTTAATACTTAGCAAAAGTACTAATGCCTTACTTATGCATTATCATTCTTCAAATTATGTGGGGAGACATATTGTTTTTGTCCTGTCCGTCTGTCCGTCTGTCTGTCTGTCCGTCTGTCCATCTGTCTGTCTGTCCATCTGTCCGTCACACAGTTTGTCAGCGCAACTCCTCTGAAACTACTGAACAGAATTTCATGAAACTTGGTAGATAGTAAGGACATCATATGTAGTTGTGCATATTACCAGGAAATTTTGATCGCCTGAATTTTGTGGGAGTTATGCCCCTTTGAACTTAAAATTTTCCGAAATATACTTCTGAAGCAGCTTGTCAGCACAACTCCTCTGAAACTACTGAGCAGAATTTCATGAAACTTGGTAGGTAGTAAGGACACCATATATAGTTGTGCATATTACCAGGAAATGTTGATCCCTAAATTTTGTGGGAGTTATTTGCAAACACTCTAGTGTAATATCCCTTACTGAAACTTGTATATATATATATATGTACAAGAGTCTATCATAATGTCACTATTTCATTGAAAAAGTTTTCATCACAAATCCATTGATTTTAGAAGAACAAAACTCCCTTAAAATCATTGGAACATAGGCTGAGCAATTTTCTGGAATGGGGAACTTTGCCATGACAATATGGAATAGTACCTGTAACTCTTGCTTTAGCACTTTTGATCAAATTGTTTTTGTGTTTCATGGATTAAAAACAGTTTTTTTTTGTTATTCATTGAAGCTTAATTTTATTTGTTACCCAAATAGATTTGTTACCTATGACTACAGTTTGTGGGACGGGGGAGACATACGTTTTTGCGGGCAAAAACAAACTTTAATCATGTTTGTTTTTATATGATTCTTGTAGACTGTGATAAATAATTACTCTTTATACCAATAAATTATTTTGTTAATAGTTTGGTTGTTTAATTCTTTGATATATTGTTCTTTACTACAAGGTAAAAAACAGTATGATTTTCATAATGATTCACTTTTTCGCTCGCCAGACCTGACCTGACCAATGATTGGTTGAAGCAACAAAAAGCCCTATTCACCACGATGGTTGAAACAACAAATAGCCCATTCATTACCAAGGATGTAAGGTTGAAACAACAAATAGCCCCATTCACCACCAAAGATGTAAGATTGAAACAACAAATAACCCCATTCACCACCAAGGTTGAAACAACAAAAAAAACCATTCACCACCAAGATTGAAGTAACAAATAGCCCAATTCATTACCAAGGAATTAAGATTGAAACAACAAATAGCCCCATTCACCACTTATGTTTTATGGTTGAAACAAATAGTCCCATTCACCACCAATGTTTTATGGTTGAAACAACAAATAGCCCCATTCACCACCAATGTATTATGGTTGAAACAACAAAAAATCCATTCACCATCAAGGATGTAAGGTTGAATCAACAAATCGCACAATATACCACCAAGGTTGAAACAACAAATAGCCCCATTCACCACCAATTTTTTATGGTTGAATCAACAAATAGCTCAATATACCACCAAGGTTGAAACAACAAATAGCCCCATTCACCATCAATGATGTAAGGTTGAATCAACAAATAGTTCAATATACCACCAAGGTTGAAACAAAAAATAGCCCCATTCACCACCAAGGATGTAAGATTGAATCAACAAATAGCCCCATTTGCCACTAATGTTTTATGGTTAAAACAACAAAAAAAACATTCACCACCAAGGATGTAAGGTTGAAACAACAAATAACCCCATTCACCACCAAGGATGTAAGATTGAAACACCAAATAACCCCATTCACCACCAAGATTGAAACAACAAATAACCCCATTCACCACCAAGGTTGAAACAACATATAACCCCATTCATCACCAAGTTTGTAAGGCTGAAACAACAAATAACCCCATTCACCACCAAGGTTGTAAGGTTAAAAAAACAAATAGCTCAATATACCACGAAAGTTGAATCAAGCAAATAGCCCCATTCACCACAAAGGATGTAAGGTTGAAACAACAAGTAGCCCCATTCACCACCAAGTTTGTAAGATTGAAACAACAAATAATCCCATTCACCACCAAGGTGGTAAGATTGAAACAACAAATAATTCCATTCACCACCAAGTTTGTAAGATTGAAACAACAAATAACCCCATTCACCACCATGTTTGTAAGATTGAAACAACAAATAACCCCATTCACCACCAGGGTTGTAAGATTGAAACAACAAATAATCCCATTCACCACCAGCGTTGTAAGGTTGAAACAACAAATAGCCCCATTCACCACCAAGTTTGTAAGATTGAAACAACAAATAATCCCATTCACCACCAGGGTTGTAAGATTGAAACAACAAATAACCCCATTCACCACCAAGATTGAAACAACAAATAACCCCATTCACCACCAAGGTTGTAAGGTTAAAAAAACAAATAGCTCAATATACCACGAAAGTTGAATCAAGCAAATAGCCCCATTCACCACAAAGGATGTAAGGTTGAAACAACAAGTAGCCCCATTCGCCATCAAGTTTGTAAGATTGAAACAACAAATAACCCCATTCACCACCATGTTTGTAAGATTGAAACAACAAATAACCCCATTCACCACCAGGGTTGTAAGATTGAAACAACAAATAGCCCCATTCACCACCAAGTTTGTAAGATTGAAACAACAAATAATCCCATTCACCACCAAGGTGGTAAGATTGAAACAACAAATAATCCAATTCACCACCAAGTTTGTAAGATTGAAACAACAAATAACCCCATTCACCACCATGTTTGTACGATTGAAACAACAAATAACCCCATTCACCACCAGGGTTGTAAGATTGAAACAACAAATAATCCCATTCACCACCAGCGTTGTAAGATTGAAACAACAAATAGCCCCACCAAGTTTGTAAGGTTGAAACAACAAATAGCCCCATTCACCACCAAGTTTGTAAGATTGAAACAACAAATAATCCCATTCACCACCAGGGTTGTAAGATTGAAACAACAAATACAGTCAACTCTCGTTATCTCGAACACATTTAAACTGAAATTCCGGGTATCTCGAATTAAGTGTTTAGCCCATCAATAGTAATAACTAAACAAAATTGCTCCTGATATCTCGAATTTTCGGTTAAGTCGAACTAAATTTTCTGGTCCACATGGATTCGACATAACGAGAATTGACTGTAGCCCCATTCACCACCATGTTTGTAAGATTGAAACAACAAATAGCCCCATTCACCACCAAGTTTGTAAGATTAAAACAACAAATAATCCCATTCACCACCAAGATTGAAGTAACAAATAGCCCAATTCATTACCAAGGAATTGAGGTTGAAACAACAAATAGCCCCATTCGCCACCAATGTTTTATGGTTGAAGCAACAAATAGCCAATGTTTTATGGTTGAAACAACAAATAGCCCCATTCGCCACCAATGTTTTATGGTTGAAGCAACAAATAGCCCCATTCGCCACCAATGTATTATGGTTGAAACAGCAAAAATACCATTCACCATCAAGGATGTAAGTTTGAATCAACAAATCGCCCAATATACCACCAAGGTTGAAACAACAAATAGCCCCATTCACCACCAATGTTTTATGGTTGAAACAACAAACAACCCATTCACCACCAAGGATGTAAGATTGAATCAACAATATAGCCTCATTTGCCACTAATGTTTTATGGTTAAAAAAAAAAACATTCACCACCAAGGATGTAAGGTTGAAACAACAAATTACCCCCATTCACCACCAAGGTTGTAAGATTGAAACAACAAATAGCCCCATTCACCACCAAGGTTGAAACAACATATAACCCCATTCACCACCAAGGATGTAAGATTGAAACAACAAATAGCCCCATTCACCACCAAGGTTGAAACAACATATAACCCCATTCACCACCAAGTTTGCAAGGCTGAGACAACAAATAGCCCCATTCACCACCAAGGTTGTAAGGTTAAAAAAACAAATAGCTCAATATACCACGAAAGTTGAATCAAGCAAATAGCCCCATTCACCACAAAGGATGTAAGGTTGAAACAACAAGTAGCCCCATTCACCATCAAGTTTGTAAGATTGAAACAGCAAATAATCCCATTCACCACCAAGTTTGTAAGATTGAAACAACAAATAACCCCATTCACCACCATGTTTGTAAGATTGAAACAACAAATAACCCCATTCACCACTAAGGTGGTAAGATTGAAACAACAAATAACCCCATTCACCACCAAGGTTGTAAGATTGAAACAACAAATAATCCCATTCACCACCATATTTGTAAGATTGAAACAACAAATAACCCCATTCACCACCAAGATTGTAAGATTAAAACAACAAATAGCCCCATTCACCACCAAGTTTGTAAGGTTGAAACAATAAATAATCCCATTCACCACCAAGTTTGTAAGGTTGAAACAACAAATAATCCCATTCACCACCAAGTTTGTAAGGTTGAAACAAAAAATAACACCATTCACCACCAAGGATGTAAGGTTGAAACAACAAATAATCCCATTCACCATCAAGTTTGTAAGGTTGAAACAATAAATAATCCCATTCACCACCAAGTTTGTAAGATTGAAACAACAAACAACCCCATTCACCACCATGTTTGTAAGATTGAAACAACAAATAACTCCATTCACCACCAAGGTTTTAAGATTGAAACAACAAATAATCCCATTCACCACCATGTTTGTAAGATTGAAACAACAAATAACCCCATTCACCACCAAGGTTGTAAGATTAAAACAACAAATAGCCCCATTCACCACCAAGTTTGTAAGATTGAAACAGCAAATAATCCCATTCACCACCAAGTTTGTAAGATTGAAACAACAAATAACCCCATTCACCACCATGTTTGTAAGATTGAAACAACAAATAACCCCATTCACCACCAAGGTGGTAAGATTGAAACAACAAATAACCCCATTCACCACCAAGGTTGTAAGATTGAAACAACAAATAATCCCATTCACCACCATATTTGTAAGATTGAAACAACAAATAACCCCATTCACCACCAAGGTTGTAAGATTAAAACAACAAATAGCCCCATTCACCACCAAGTTTGTAAGGTTGAAACAATAAATAATCCCATTCACCACCAAGTTTGTAAGGTTGAAACAACAAATAATCCCATTCACCACCAAGTTTGTAAGGTTGAAACAAAAAATAACACCATTCACCACCAAGGATGTAAGGTTGAAACAACAAATAATCCCATTCACCATCAAGTTTGTAAGGTTGAAACAATAAATAATCCCATTCACCACCAAGTTTGTAAGATTGAAACAACAAATAACCCCATTCACCACCATGTTTGTAAGATTGAAACAACAAATAACCCCATTCACCACCAAGGTTTTAAGATTGAAACAACAAATAATCCCATTCACCACCATGTTTGTAAGATTGAAACAACAAATAACCCCATTCACCACCAAGGTTGTAAGATTAAAACAACAAATAGCCCCATTCACCACCAAGTTTGTAAGGTTGAAACAACAAATAACCCCATTCACCACCAAGGTTGTAAGATTAAAACAACAAATAGCCCCATTCACCACCAAGTTTGTAAGGTTGAAACAACAAATAATCCCATTCACCGCCAAGTTTGTAAGGTTGAAACAAAAAATAACCCCATTCACCACCAAGGATGTAAGGTTGAAACAACAAATAATCCCATTCACCACCAGTTTGTAAGGTTGAAACAATAAATAATCCCATTCACCACCAAGTTTGTAAGGTTGAAACAACAAATAATCCCATTCACCACCAAGTTTGTAAGGTTAAAACAACAAATAACCCCATTCACCACGAAGTTTGTAAGATTTAAACAACAAATAGCCTCATTCACCATCAGGATGTAAGGTTGAAATAACAAAGATTCGTAATCACCACGAAGGATGCAAGTTCTAAAATACCAAAGTGGTAATCAAAAGCCGTATATCGAAAAAGAACAGATAATACACTAGCCAAAAGAAAAAGGACAAACTATGATCTACAAAACACTATACAGAAAACTAAAGATTGAGCAACACGAACGCCATTAAAATCCGGGTGTTAACTCTGGTGTTCAGGAAGAGTTAACAGTACCAGCTCCACCCGTCGTATTACTGTTTAACGACACCAACAGCATATGTATAGTATTTCCTGCTGCACAAGTGACACTCACGAAACGAACACTATTGCTAAAGTTGGCGGAAAACTCCAATCAATCCCTCCCTCCCTCCCTCCATCCATCCATCCATCCATCCATCCATCCATCCATCCATCACAATCAATCACAATCAATCAATCGAAACGAACATCTTATGCTATGTAAATCATGTTGGACACCAGTATACGTAAATAAATACAAATACAACGAAACATATATAAAACATGAATCGTCTACAAATTTGGAATATTTGGTGCTGATCGGAAATCTAACAACGGCTGTCAGGGCCAGTAATGTATTCTGGTTGTCTGAAATTTCAAAAACATTCACTGAAACTGCTTGGACGATTAATTAGTTGTTTGATTGCAAGAATATTCCTAAGATGAATATCTACCAGACTACAAACTTAGTTGATACTAGGATCAACCCCTACCACACCATGATGACCGTCATATTCGATTAGATCCTCTGGTTTTCTTTTAACTGATTGTGACAATGGCTTCAGGCTCTAGTGGATTTCGAGAAATACTTTATGTAGTTGAATTGATTCATGGGGAAGCCTTAGCTTGTCCATTTGACCTTTTGACCAACGACCTTTCTGTTATGATTTTAAACAGTGTGAGGCAACTGGACGAGTTTTCAAGCCCTCCGGTGAAAACCTATTGCATTTGTGGTATCATATCCCCAAACATTTTCTATGTTTCAAGTTTTCTATTGGGTTTCTGCGAATAACAGAGTTTCCAACTTTAGGCGGAGTTTTCTCCGTTAAGGAGTCCCCCTATTGTTCCCATCTACAAATTCCACTTACCTTCATATATAGACATATTGTACAGTGTGTGAGTTTAAACGATAGCAAGGTTTGCTGTGAGAGGGGAGATAATGCAGAGGAAAATGTTTCAGTTTACACGGTAAAACATGCGTCTCGAAATACAACACTTTTAAAATATATATCAGATACAAATGAGATTTCCAATGAAAACACTCGTGTTTTAACCTAAATACTTGAGGTGTTAAACATAATTTACTTAATTCATTAAAACACAAAATATGTGTATGCTCTGCACTTCAAGTGTTTTAGAACTGCATCGGTGGTGTAATGGTTAGCGTGCTTGCCTCGAGTGAGGTAGATCGTGTGTTCGAGCCGCGATCGGGTCAAACCAAAGATTATAAAATTGGTATTTGTTGCTTCCCCGCTAAGCACGCAGCATTTAGGAGCAAAGATTGGTTGACTCGGAATCAGGATAATGTGTCCGAATTGAGCGACTTGTCTAGCCGTAGACTGTTGTTTCAGTGATCTAGCACTATAATAATCCAACTAAGCATGTTAGTCTAGTATAAAGCGGACCTCATCATCATCTCATTGGAAATTAACTTGTTCTCGCAATGATATAGCTGAAAAATTGCCGAGATGGCGTTAAACAACAATCACTCACTCAAGTGTTTTAGATAAAGCAATCATAAAGTGTATCCGATATGTGTTTTAAAAGTAATGTACTTTGAAGATCTTTTTTGAGTATACGTGTGTTAAGCGTGTGGTGATATTATTCACACAAGCAGTTTTATCAATTTGACAGCAATCTTATATACAATGTATATGTTACAGTACAAATTGGAATCCAGTAGGATCCAGAATGCTACTAGTACAAATTGGAATTCCAATTTCTACTAGTACAAATTGGAATTCTGATTTGTACTGGATTTAAACCAGTATAAATCAGAATTCCAATATCTACTAGGATAAATCAGGATATCCAGATTTGTACTAGGAGGATCCAGGATCCTACTGAAATAAAAAATTGGAAAAAGGAGAAACATGAAAAAATAAATATGAACACTTTTTTAATACAAATCTTCTGTTTTATGTCCCTTAGGTAAAATCAGTAAAAGCTAAATAAATATACTTGTATGATCAATGATCACTGATCTTTAATTAATAGTTTATTTTATTTAAACTATATGCGAGAAGCTAAACGGAGACGTGTTCGACGTGAATCAGAACCATCATTTATCAGAAAAAACATATTCTATTGGTGACACTGTCGGTATAAGAATTCACAAAGTTAGACAGAACTAATACTGACTCAAACATATTGCCATGCAAAGTTCTTGAAGTAAAAAAAGTAACCGATTCCAATCCGTTTACAAAATATTTTCAAAAGATGGAATACTGAAAACCTATTATTCAAATGAAGACCTAGTTGACTTAAGAACAGTTTGCTTCCCAGGATTAAATTCTATTGACCCTAATTTACTATTGGAAATTTCTCACATTCAAGCTTGCCAGAAAAACCGGACAGTAAATGAAACTGCTAATCTGGTATCCACATGTAACTGTGCTGGAAAATATAATACAATGCTATGTTCATGCCGAAAATCTAAGATACCTTGCTCAAGCAAATGCCACAAACAAACTTTGACCAAATGTTGTAATAAATAGGAAACTTAATCTAAAATTGTATTAGAATGTATTTTTCTCACTATTTGTAATTAAATTATCGCACAAGACTTATTTCATATTTCACAAATTTTACATATTTTTATGTTTTTCAATTCAGTAATATCCAGAATCGTACTAAGCTTTAAATTCAGTAATATTCTGAATCCTACTGAAAGTTTAGTAGGATCCATGATCCTCCTAGTACAAATCTGGATATCCTGATTTGTCCTAGTAGATATTGGAATTCTGATTTATACTGGTTTAAATCCAGTACAAATCAGAATTACAATTTTTACTAGTAGAAATTGGAATTCCAATTTGTACTAGTAGGATTCCGGATCCTACTGGATTCCAATTTGTACTGTAACACACATATATATATATATATTTCCTGTGACTGTATAGTGAATAATTCTTCATTATCCTATCCAATATATTAAAAATTGCTGAGTTAGATTGCTGTCAAATTCTAATATTAAGTATATATATGTACCATCTACACACGCTTATACACATGTCTTACGCCTATCCCTAGATTTGCCTTACGAGACAAGGTAACACTACGACTATTGAAGCTCCTTTTTTTTAAGGGAGTGGATGTAGTCGAGTGGTCTAGGGCGCTGGACGTAATGCTAAGCGAATGGTGCTGCAGTGTAACAATGGTGTGGGTTCAAATCCCGTCGAGGGAAGAACACAAATTTGACAGCTCTAAAATCTAATTCTAACACTGTTTGGTTTAATTTTCAGACGTATATAATATTTAGTATTAACCTAGTATCCTTTAAAGTAACTTTGAGATCCAGTGGGACAGATATATTGTATGGTTGTCACTTGCTTCTAGACGTTTGTATAATATACTTTATTTCCTGTGACTGTATAGTGAATAATTCTTCATTATCCTATCCAATATATTAAAAATTGCTGAGTTAGATTGCTGTCAAATTATAATATTAAGTATATATGTACCATCTACACACGCTTATACACATGTCTTACGCCTATCCCTAGATTTGCCTTACGAGACAAGGTAACACTACGACTATTGAAGCTCCTTTTTTTTAAGGGAGTGGATGTAGTCGAGTGGTCTAGGGCGCTGGACGTAATGCTAAGCGAATGGTGCTGCAGTGTAACAATGGTGTGGGTTCAAATCCCGTCGAGGGAAGAACACAAATTTGACAGCTCTAAAATCTAATTCTAACACTGTTTGGTTTAATTTTCAGACGTATATATATATATATATATATATATAAACGTCTGAGCATTCAACACCACAGCGTTATCGCTATATTATTAGCTGAATACATTAGATCCAATACAATGTATAGTTTTAAATCCTACGTTATATATTGTGCGGGGGGTCTTATAAGCAACAGGAACTGCTTACCCTTCGCAAGCACCTGGGTTCACCCCCGGGGTTTTGTGGGGTCAGTGTTGCTCGTCTTTTTAGTTTCTGTGTCATGTTGTGTTTTGTTTGTCTTCGTATTGTGTACCCAATGTTGCCAGTGTCTATGCATTGTTCATTCTTGATTTCCCCTTCGGTTTTCACTACAGTTTATATGAAACTGTTGGAGTGTGGTATTTTTTTAATTTTATTATTATTTTTTTTTAATACTAGATATGTACATGCGTCGGAAAATTAAACCCAGCAGTGTAAGAATTTTGAGCTAAATTCATGTTTGGCATACTTTCAACGGGGTCCGACCCAACACCTATGATATACAACACCTTATGTGCAGTGTTCTAGATCACGCAGCCACATTAGAATATAGAATGAGCACAAAACTGTCAGCTCAAAAATCTAATTCTAGCACTGTCAGGTTTAAATTAATTTTCATTTTAATATCTATAAGACGGATTAAAATGATTAATGCTATTTATTTTATCCATGGCAATACTCTTAAGTAATGAAATAAGAAAATAATTCAAGTGAACCCAATATCATTATAAACTCACACTTTTAAAGCCAAATAAATATACAGGAAAAGTTTAGTTTTAATGAAATGGAATCCAATTTAGGAAAAAGAGATGTTTCATTTCAAATATTAGTTAGCTGGAAAGTGACAGATTTCATAAATCGTGATAAATATACGAGGAAACAATATATTTCAAAACACCAGGGAAATTAGTATATTGGCATAGCAAAATTCTAGACGTATATTTTTATTTTAGAGATAATGTATTTCCTTTTAGTACACCAAGTCCAACTAATGGTATTTGTTATGCGATATAGTTCTGATTGCACAAAAAGGAATACAAAATATGGATTGAATTTCTTTTAAAAAGTTATATTGCGATGAATTGATTTATAGCTTTTCAGATCGTGACGACTTGGCATTTCAGATTTTTTTTTTGGTATTCTTATTTCTTCATAATACGAACAGTATGGATGTGCCATGGGTGTTTAACACTACCTGCCATATTCTTATTCAACTTGAGTATGTTCAGATTATTTCATTGTCACTGGTTAAAGTGTGTAACTATCAGAACAGAATTGTGTGATCTTGGAATTCTAACGGTCTACTACTTGATTCACAGCTTCTGATTACCCCTTATGATATTCTTCATCAAACCCAGACGAGGGATCGGATTTCTGCGCCCTGTGCAATCAGTGCCTATCACCAATAAAGTTGTGAGTACAATCGAGCCCCGTTCATGGCGAGGTGTACTCGATACAACATTATGTGATAAAGTTTGGCAGTGACTTGCAAGGTCGGTGGTTTTCTCCGCTTCCCTCCACCAATAAAACTGACCACCACGATATAGCTAAAATATTGTTGAAAGTGGCGTTAAACACCCCAAACCAACCAAACCAACGTTCTGCACTAAATTGACAAAATGCTGTCTCCATCCATCAAGTAGAATGTCAGGTCTGACCATCTTACATCAAGTTTATCATTTAATGGAGCAAGTATTCCACACTGTTGACGTATTAATTTATAGAAAACACCGTTGTCATTTTTCTTTGTTAGCACAGATTTCTTTTTTTTTCATTCAATCTTCTGCCTGCAATATTCTTTTCGCAGCTGATGTTCTTTTTTTGTTGTTGATCAGATGTTCATCATCCGGATTCCTTGTTTTACAATTAATACACCAAGAGCAGCATGCTTGATTGTTGTAAATACTCTAGGTATTTGTATTGTTGTTAATACTCTAGGTATTTGTATTGTTGTAAATACTCTAGGTATTTGTATTGTTGTAAATACTCTAGGTATTTGTATTGTTGTAAATACTCTAGGTATTTGTATTGTTGTAAATACTCTAGGTATTTGTATTGTTGTAAATACTCTAGGTATTTGTATTGATGAAATGAGGTTTTCACTACCAACAGCTATACCTAACACTGCCAGTTGAAGCTCATTTAATACTGTGAGCTTGTATTCGAACATCCAATGTTCTCGCAGTAGACAATTATCCATACATTTAACCTCTTCCTTCCGGGTGGCTCAATGAGTTAGGTAGTTGGATTACCTAACAACTCATATAAGCCTATCACCACTACGGCGTGGTTTCGCGCCCGGCTCTGTAAATTACAAAAAGGGTGCACTCGACTCGCAGCCGCAAGTGATAAAGTTTATCAGTTGCTTGCTCATGGTCGGTGGTTCTCCGGCTTCTTCCAACACTAAAACTGATCGCCATGATATAGCTGAAATATTGCTGAAAGTGGCGTTAAACACAATAAATCAATCAATTAATCCTTCTGAGAAAAGGTTCAGTGTTTTTGCATATAAACTTCTGAGAGCTGTATATCACAGACATTCTGAGATTGCCGTTATTTACACATTTAATTGGGGTATTTAAAGCTAAAGACCCTGTATTACAGACTTTTCGGGTATGAAAAATGAGCTGTTGGGTTTTCATGTTGATGGCTGTAGTACATGTATTGACCTAGTACATGATTTAACTTGTCAGAAATCGTCCATTGGGGTTATCGTTCTTACTGCTATTTTAAGCATTAGTTTGAACTTGGATGTATTATCTGCTATTCTTTCGGAATAATTCTATAATATTTGTCGATTTTTTTCCACTGAAACGCTTAGATAGTTGATATTTTCATCAGTGCTTGGATTCTGATAATATCCAACTCCGTTTTGATAGTGTTAGTATGTATGAGGTATATTTCAGAGGTAGTGTAGATTCCAGTTGTATCTTTCATCGTATTGCTCTTGGTCTGTCTGCTGTAGTATTGATTTGTATACCAGTTATCTTGTTCAGTATGGTTGTACTAATATTGATAATGTTCTTTCTGATACTGATCAAGATGATTGTGGTTTTGATGCCAATTTTTTAATCAGAACTGTTGTCATTTTGCACGCAAAAATAACTCCCTGCAACTCTAGATCTTTATACAACAAGTTTGTTAGAAAAGGTCGTATTTGTAGCCCGCTGCAAGGTAAAACTATTCCATCTTTTACCGGTGGAAATCTAAACTTCCGCTCATGTCACAGTTACCTTTTTACCCATATGATTTCGTATTCGAGTTTGTCAGTGACTTGCGGCATGACGGTAGTTTGTCAGTGACTTGCGGCATGACGGTAGTTTTCTCCGGTTTCTTCCACCAATAAAACTGGTCGGCACGATATAACTGAAATATTGTTGAAAGTGGCGTTAAACACCATAATACATCCATCTAATCATCGTTAAACAACAATACATCCATCAGGTTTTGCAAGATATTCCATAAATATATTCGCTTATATCAAGACATTGCATATAAATAATGGAGAAAATGATGAATGTCACTAACGAATCTTTACTGACATTATAAACTTATGAAATGAATTGAAATACGCTACAAGTCACAGGGGCTAGGTGCGTCCGAAAAAAAATTGAGAGAGTTCTAACGGGCTTTTTGATTGGCTGAACAATCTTTCAGCCAATCAAATCAAAAAGCCCGTTAGAACTCTCTCAATTTTCAAGTCTATGGCGTTTGTGAAGGATGTAAAGGGGATTTCTTTCAAAAACAGACTTAAAGGACATATAAATTGGCGTAAGGTAAGACATTTTACCATAATTTGAATGGATGGAAGTATTTAGCTAGTCAAAATGACTCGTTTACGCATGGGAAAGTCTGTACACAGATGGGAAGTGGTCAACCCAGCGTTTGTACGACTTCGGATTTTCACGCCGTTTTGTTTTGGTTCGTGTATGATACCTCAGCAGTTCGGAGGCCTACACTAACAATTGGGATCTCTTTGGAAAGGAAAATTACTTGACTTTCGACTGGTGAAAACATTCTTTGAAAATATTAAGGCGTTCTGAAGTTACGATCAATTTAACACGACGACTTAAAAAAATGGAAGCAAGTGAGTTCGCCCCCGTGTAGTATTATATAGTATTTTTTTTTTTTTTTTTTCCGGACGCACCTAGCCCCTGTGCTACAAGTGTTGAAATAAATGTAAAAATATCAGCTGTTATGTAATGAACAGTTCCCAACAGTCGTATTATTAATGGTAGATATGATTTATGGACATTTTAACAACTATTAATTAATCACTTTCACAATTGAGCTGTCTTAATAAAATGGTATTCTATTTAAAGCTTACAATGGCATTGAAAACGATTATGATAATTTCTCCATATTCCCAGAGAAGATTATAATAGGTTTGTATTGTCCCATTTCCTATATCCAATTAGCTTTCAAGGGGCCGTCGTGGTCGTGATCGGCGTATGGCATTTGGATTTACAACTACCTATGAAATCAGTGCCTATCACCACTAACGTTGCGAGTTCGAATCCCGCTCAGGCGAGGTCTACTCGATACGACATTATATGGGAAAGTTCGTTAGTGATTTGCGGCAGGCCGGTGGTTTTCTTCGGTTTCCTCCTTCAATAAAACTCACCGCCACGATATAACTGATTGAAATATTGTTGCAAGTGGCGTTAAACACCATAACCATAAGCCATAGAAGATGATGCTTGATAGACGTTTGCTGCTTATGTCACAAAGGATATAAAGTAATATATAAATATATATATAATCCGCCGAGTTCACTCCACCAGAAGTGACAAAAAGTCTTTTTGGTGTTGTAGAAGTGTGTGTGTGTTGAAGATATTTTTTTCAAGGGGAACGTCTGCCTCACAGTAGATCCTCTGTATGAATAGCCGTAGGACCCCTACGAATATTAGATAAATAATTATAATATCCAGAGAGGATTATCTTTGAATTATTTCTGGCCTAGTACCTTATTGTTTTCTATTTTTCGTTCTTATATGCCTCATCATTCAATTCGTCCAATTCTCGCCCCTATCCAAATAAAGTACTGGCAGCCAGCCTACCGCATTTCTGTCTTTTCACTTTCTTTTAATTTCTGAAACTATTTCACTGAATATTAAAAATGATGTTCTTTATTTTAAAAATTTTAAGATTTTATATTTGACTTTACTTTTGAGCCAAATAATCTTTTTTCCCCTTTTCTATAATTTTCGTTAAGAACTTTTTTCCTTTCGAAGATAACCCTCATAATCTCTTAGAATGATGGTTTTTCTTCTACTGACAATTATAACATCAGACATTCATTGACAATTGTGAAAAGGTGCATATTACTATCTATTCACAGTAATTTTCTCTGGGTTACAACCAAACTGAAATTTATACTGTATATCCTTTGTGACACAAACATGTACAAGGAAGCTACTGGACAAGGGTTCCTCGTGGTTAAGCTAAAGTCACCACTTGGAAAGGTTTACGGTCGTCATCATGACTTTGTTTTTCGCTACCGAATCAGCTTCTACGTTGGATAAATATATGGAAAATTGAAATATAACTTTATATATATTTTATTATTGAAATAATTTCATATAAGCACGAATTGCTACCATAATCCTATTATTTTTAGTATAATTGTGTTGGGGTATTACAACGAAGATTGATTAAATATATCTAAAAAAAATAGTATTATAAGTTCGTTATTTTCCGCAAATGAAACTTTAAATGACCCTTTAAATATTCTTAATTTTCAACAAAATTCTTTTTAATTTGTAGAATTTCTGTTCTTCTGAAAGTCTGCCCAACTTGAATATAGAAACCTTTGTTAAAATGGACGCTATAACAAATATATTGATCGATTGTCGTTTAACGTCACATGAGCACTATTATATGTATACATATTCCTGACGAGAACAAATTTACAAACAACAAAGAATGAGGGTCAAATTATGGTTTTGACTGGGTCTATGGACGAAAATTAAATTGCCACTGGGAAAAGAGAATACACTGGATATGGTTTAGAAATTGTTTTTGCCTTGCAAAGTGTCACCATGACCACAACCCAACAATTACAAACTATTACTGATTATGAGTTGATGAAACACACCCTTTAGCATGCAAGAGGCATGTCTTTTCATCATGCACGAGACAGTTAATACGTACTAGCGTAGATCCCTTTCTGAGGGGTTGTACTACAGATCCAAATCTATATACCTCCGGATTCTCTTGTGGTCTATAACAAATAAAAAGTCCATTTATTGTTTTGACCCGCCATTTGCACTGTACGATATGTTTTTATTGCTTGTTCATATTATTTGAGACTGTTTTGATACGGATAAAGTAAAAGAGCTTCGAAAATTTTAATCAAATATAATCAGTTGAGAAGATTGTTAGAACAGATACTAGTATAGTTCAAATGAACATCTAGTAATTTAAATCGGTCACATTTTGTAGTTTTCTCAATTTAATTGTTCGTGATTGGAAGAAAGAAATTAAACTTATTCTCTACAATAAATTGGAAATCGGTTGTTATCACTACGTAATAAGATTGCAAACAGAAGTGCTTTGTGAAAATTTTATTACGTAATATAAGCGTCAATTAATCAATTGAATATTTACCGTTAATAAAAGCGACGATGTATACGTATATGATCTATAGAAGAATCAAGATAAAGGCGAATCCTCCTTGGCGTTTGGTTGGCTTTTTCTATGTAATTAGGAACTTCAATCATATTTACTTAAAAGAGTATCAAAGTCGTTCAGTTGCTCAACAATCAGTTTTGACTTTGATACTGGACTCATAGAATAGGAATTAATCATTAAAATTATTATTTGTAGTTTACAGTGGCGTAGCTACCATTGACGCAACGACATAATACAAATTCTTCATCCAAATAAGGCATCGGGGCCGGATGTCATCAGCCATAAAATGTTAAAACTGTGTCCAAATAATATAGCATTGCCTTTGCAAATAATATTTAATAAATCACTCCACCAAAGTAAATATCCGACGAACTGGAAACTAGCTCATGTTATTGCAGTATTTAAAAAGGGGGATTCTTCATTGCCGTCTAATTACAGACCTATATCGCTTATAAGTTGTGTTGGGAAAATAATGGAGAGAGTTATATTCAAACATGTTTATAACTATCTCCACCAAAATAAACTTATATATGAATATCAATCCGGTTTTCTTCCTAAGCATTCAACAGTACATCAGTTATTAGAAATTTATAATAGCATTTTAAATTCATTGGAGAAGGAAGCAAATTGTTTTGTATTTTGTGACTTTTCTAAGGCATTTGATAAAGTTTGGCACCGAGGCCTTTTGCATAAAATGAAAGCATATGGGATAACTGGAAATTTAATTAATTGGTTTAAAAGTTATTTAAAAGCCAGACGACAAAAAGTTGTTATTTAAAATAATTCTTCAGCATATTGTGAAATATCTTTGGACCTCTCTTATTTATTATCTATATAAATGATATTGCTGACAAACTTATATCACTGAGCAGACTATTTGCAGATGACACTTCGTTTGATTTTTCAAATCAGGACACAATGCAGTTGAAAAATGTTATTGCTCGTGATTTGAATGAAATGGATATATGGTCCAAAAAATGGCTTATGTCATTTAATCCTGACAAAACAGAAATCATGATTTTCTCTAATCGTAGCGTTCCAGAGAATCTTGATTTATCTTTTAATGGAAAATCAGTGCCCATTACCACTTCTCATAAACACTTAGGTGTTACATTTAGCAGTGATGCTAAGTGGAATAACCATGTTGATAATATTAAAAGTAGTGTATCTAAACATTTGAACATTCTACGTAAATTGAAATACCGTCTTAGTCGCACTAATTTAGATAAACTATATCTTGTGTACATTAGACCACTTTTTGAATATGCATGTGAACTATGGGATAACTGTGGGATTGGAAATTCACAAAAACTGGAACAACTTCAACTGGAAGCTGCCAGAAATGTTACAGGCTTACCTATTTTTACCAAAACTGAAATTTTATATAGAGAGACAGGTTGGGAATTATTATCTGCGAGACGGAAGAGAAGGAAACTTCAATTTGTTTATAATATAGTTAATAAAAATACCCCTAATTATTTTTGTACATTGATTCCCCCCACCATACAACGTACGTCAGTGTATCCGTTGAGAAAAGGGAATGATATTATTTTACCTTTCTGTAGACTGTCTTCGACTAGTGATTCCTTTATCCCCTCCACAATAAAAATGTGGAATAGTTTAAATAACAATATTCGAAACGTTGATACTTTATCAAAATTCAAATCTGAATTAAAGAAAATCGACGAAACTGAAAATCATTCTGTCCATAAACATTTTTTCTGTGGTCCTCGAAAATTAAATATTATTTTAACTCAGCTAAGAAATTCAGCTTCGTTTTTGAATTTTGATTTATTTCGAGTTGGAATCGTATCTGACCCATCTTGTCGATGTGGTGCAGCCCTTGAAAATTTAAAGCATTTCTTTTTGGATTGTCCTATATACATACAAGCCAGAACTATATTGATAGGTAATATCAACAGGGTTACAACCTGCTACACTCTATATATTGAATTTCTGACATGTGGCAATGATAATTTAACTTATGAACAAAATTGTATTATATTTAAATATGTTTTTGATTATATTAAATGTTCAAAAAGATTCCTTATTGTATAACTGGAATTGAATTGGGTGAACATGCACATCATATGAATCCATCTTAATTTTCTTTTTCTTTCTGTTTGTGAATATTTATCATTCATTCGTTATTAGTGCTACATATAGTAATGCATGCCTTTTATGTACTTCTTTATTGTAACATATTGTAATTTGGAGAAGACTTCATAAGTTTGTTTAACTTGTGTCTAATCCATTTTGTCTGTTTAATTGGCAAAATAAAATATGTTTAAACTAAAAACGCAACGACGCATTTACGTGCACAAACAAATCAGCAAAAACAAATATGTTACATTTTGTAGTAAGATATATAGATTCTCCTTCAGTTGCCCGTGAGTTACGATATTTCTCCACTCTCCAGAGTTAAATTAAAAATTTTAGCCACTCGCCGTTACGATATTTCTCCACTGAAGAGAGTTAAATTAAAAATTTTAACCACCAGCCGATAGGCGAGTGGTTAAAATTTTTAATTTAACTCTCGAGAGTGGAGAAATATCGTAACCTATATGGGCAACTGAAGGAGAATTTGTTTCTTCCATTATTTAACACAAACTTTATTTCAAAATCTAGCCAATTACCGATTTGACAACATGCGGGGGAAAGGCACGAGACATTTTAATCCTCTAGAGGATTACAGATTTTTCCACCACTGGTTCAACGGGGTTAAAACGCCGTAATAATGGGAGAAATACAAATAAACCAATATATTAACTAATTGTACGAGTTTTAATCAATTACTGTAAATCTGTGCAATCAAAAGGAAATCATGTTCTATTTAGTGTCTTAGAAATACTCCTTTGCTTCTGTGTTCAATTTCAAAGGATGCTGTTTATTGCTCTTCTTGTGTTATATTTGGCAGTAAGGCTAGTACAGACAAAACATTTGTATCTACCCACGTAAACAACTGGTCAAACATTCTTAACTAAATAAAACAACACGCAGTACTGGGTTCTCATATAGCTAGTCAACACAATCAGCCACTCATTTTCTTGATGTTAAGTCCAAAACATCAGAGAGGTTACTTCAATTCTATCATCTCAGCACAAAGATGTTATTGCCAAAAACAGGAGATAATCGATGTAATGATTATTTGTGTTCGTCAAAATATTGTAATTGGGGGCAAAAGTAATTTCATGGCAATTTTGGGTCATGTGTTCAAACACGACGAAATACTACAGTCTCGCCTGGATAACCCAGTACCTAATTCAAGGATAAAATACATATCTTCAGATATATACAGAAGGATATAATTGGAATTAGCGGCGAAATGGTACGTGAAAAAATTGCTAGAACGTGTAATGATTCTGAAGACTTTGTTTTAATTGGTGATGAAGCAACTGATGTTTCAACACATGAACAAGTCTCCGTGTGTGAAAGGTTTGTAGAATGTACTGGTGGTAAATTAAAGTCACTCTTCGTGAGGAATTTCTTGGTTTTGTAAGGGCAAGCGAAACTACCGATGAATATCTTGCTGAGTTGTTTTAACTAGTCTTCAGAATTTCAGCATAGTTATTGGTAATATTAGAGCACAAGGGTATGAAGGAGCAGCAGACATGTCGGGTATTCATAGAGGTGTTCAAGCCAGGATTAGGGAACGGATTCCAACAGCGCTATACGTACATTGTAATGCTCATGTTTTAAACTTAGTTATTGTACATTCGTCATCAGATGTATCAGTAAGAACCATGAAGACTATTCTGCAAGAAATCACATTTGCCTTCACTCTTCTAAAATGGATAAATTTGAGCAAGAATTATGTCGGAACAATGCCGTGAAGTGCAAGTTAGACGGGAAAAGTAAACTAAAAACGTTGTGTGAAACGCGGTGGTTTAGTCGTGCGAATGAAAAACAACTTTTAAGTGTACATTTCCTGTAATAGTTAATGCCCTAGAGTATGTACAAACCAATGGTGACGGAAAATCAGGCGTTCATTTATCTGCCCTTTTGCGATTTGACTTTATTTTGCCACTAGTGGTTTGCAGTCACATTTTGCACCATGTTGTTCCGATTACAGCAATGTTGCAGAACATCTACTGCAATTTGATAGGGGCTGTGAGTGAATGTCAAGTAAATGTTGTCAAACCTTGGTTTGACATTTTGAGACTGAGAGAAATGACATTAGTATTTACAACACTTAATATGATGAAGCTGTATTTATAGTGTTGTCTTGTCTAAGCCACGGACAACCGGTAGACAACGGGTAGCAGACACCTATGATTACTGGCGGATTACACTGTATTACCAGTTCATAGATCACTGGTTAAACGATTATGGGGATTTTTGGTGAAAAACGAAGATTGATTTCTGGCACAATTATTGATACCGATCAATTTAAGCAAACTAAAACAGGAGGACGAATCGCATATTTATGATGCTGATAGGACAGATCTGCAAATTTTGAAAATGTTGCTTAGTACAATGCAGATCTTTCAGCGTTTTGAAACGTGTAAAGACATATTTACTCTCCATAATGGGACAGGACAGACTCACCTTTGGCATTGCTACTGGCATATACATAGAAACATTCAGCTTTCATTTGATACAGTCGTAGACAATAAGGGTAATAACAAAATTACCGAATTCCGAACAATCTTACAAAGGGAAAGTCAAAACTCATAATTATATAAACAGACAAAATCAGTCAACAACCGGAAAACTGTGAAAACCGTAATAAAACACAGACAAATGCTTTTGGCTTGTGACATGTGTACGTAAACATCTATTCCATTATTAATATGATTAAAGGATGTTAAAAGTAGTTTTAAATAGATTTTCCTGCTATCTATATATCAAATATTCCAAATTTCTCTCTGGGCGAAACCCTGGTACCCATATATCTTCGAGCAAAAATCCAAACCCCCGTGCGTGCACTTTTATTAACTCTTTCCTACACCACTGACCGTAGCGTCGCTCCAGTCAAGATATATCGACACTTAATGTTGACTCGAACAATTTATCTCAGCTATCCCGACCGAATTTTTCATATATTTTCTTATTAATTCTCAATAAGGTCAATTACACCTCTCTTTAATTTACTTGCACTGCGCAACAAATTAAATCCGAAATCAGGTCTGATGGTATGTGTGTTTTTTCTCTTCTCATTTTATTTTTACCTGTATTGTATAACATTTATTTATTTACATTTTTATTTAAAATCTGTCCATTTATCTTAGTTCCTGATATGTGTAATTTTTTTACCAAAAAGGGGAAATGCTATTTTTGAAATTGAATAGAGGAAAACTTCATGACGACAGAAAAAAAATCTAATGTAATTTCAATTGGCGATCATATTTATCCACTGGGTAAAACTTTAACCTTTATGGTACCAAATTAGACTGGACAAAAGTTGTCCAGGATAAAGCAATAGTTGCTCTGGAGCTTCCAGAACTATTGTGCTAAAGGTTCCAGTCATTTTTTATTTATTGAAAATAAACCAAACCAACCAAATTCAGCAAATATCTATTAAACATTTCATCAAAGGGAATCCTACAAATCAAACATTAAATTTTCAATAAATAAAAAAATGACTGGAGCCTTTAGCTTAGTTTTCTTTCTAAACTACACTGCACTATACTAATACTGGATTGAGTTGGGATATTCTAAAACTGGTTACCATGATATAACTGAAATACTGTTGAGTTAACATTAAACAACAAACAAATCTTAAATTTCATCAGCAAACAAGTTCTTGGTAAGGAATTCTAGTTTATTGAAGAAAAAAAAGAAAGAAGATATATGCAAAAGCTTCATTATTTTATTGCTTCTTTTGGGTTCTTGTCGTTGTTGTCTATAAAACAATTCTGAACTTTGAGAATTTGCAATCCAATCGTTTTGGTATTCTCAGGAAGATATAAACTGTTTTTTTTTTTTAGTCCTATATAAAAACTTGGATACTATAGGAGTTCTTTTGACCGTAATCTAAGTCTTCGTCATATGTGTGGTAGTCTTAATTTTATATAATTACTGAAAATCATTATATGCTACAATGATATTATTTACTCATGTTTTTAAGGTTTATAATGTTTTTGAAATTAAAATTACAAAATAAAAGTACAGTAAATTACATGGTTCATTACCCATTAATTTTGGAGGGAAAATACAGACTTTCTATTGGTAGATTATCTTTTCGTCACACCTGTCATAGAGCACAACAGAAACAAAAGTCAGACATTTTGGTTTACTCAAACATTTTCAAACTGGAAATTAATTTGGACCACATGTATACTACTATTCTATTTGTTTTCTAAAGGTCAGGTATCTTTCTGTTTACTCATTTTACTATTTCTAATTTTCACCTCAGTATGAAATAGTGGGAATGCACATATTGAGATTGAAGCACAGACACTTGTTTCTGGTAAAAAAAAATATACCTACCCGTATATATTTTTTTTACCAGAAACAAGTGCTTGTGGATTGAAGTATGAATCTGAGTATAATTTTTTATAATTTCATTTAAAATTAGAATGAGAGGAATGTTATCATGGCTATTCTTTTATATTTTTACAAGTGTTGAATTTCTGTAAACTTTGATATACAATTTATATACATCTGATTAATTTATTCAAGATGATGCTTTTGTTATATTTGATATGTTCTGAAGTCATTTTGACTTATCAATGCCCCTTTTATTTTATTCAGGATTTATTATGATGTAGACTTACAAAGATCCTAGAGTGATCCATTCTTCTGGTAAGCTTTGTGTATTTGATTGTTTATTTATTTGCATGTTTATACGCGTGTGTATTCAGTGAATTGTGTTTACTGAGTTTAATAGTAATTGTCATTTTTATTTGTGTCATATATTCTCTCACACGGAGATTTATTTTTTGAGTGTATAAATTATGCTGAAACTAATTCTGAGGTGACAACAACATAGCAGCCAGGTAAATTATATGATGACTAACTTTAATCAACAACCTAGCAGCCAGATAAATTCTAAGATGACTAACTTTAATCAACAACCTAGCAGCCAGGTAAATTCTAAAATGACTAACTTTAATCAACAACCTAGTAGCCATGTAAATTCTAAGATGACTAACTTTAATCAACAACCTAGCAGCCGGGTAAATTCTAAGATGACTAACTTTAATCAACAACCTAGCAGCCAGGTAAATTCTAAGATGACTAACTTTAATCAACAACCTAGCAGCCAGGTAAATTCTAAGATGACTAACTTTAATCAACAACCTAGCAGCCAGGTAAATTCTAAGATGACTAACTTTAATCAACAACCTAGTAGCCATGTAAATTCTAAGATGACTAACTTTAATCAACAACCTAGCAGCCAGGTAAATTCTAAGATGACTAACTTTAATCAACAACCTAGCAGCCAGGTAAATTCTAAGATGACTAACTTTAATCAACAACCTAGCAGCCAGGTAAATTCTAAGATGACTAACTTTAATCAACAACATAGCAGCCAGGTAACTTCTAAGATGACTAACTTTAATCAACAACATAGCAGCCAGGCAAATTCTAAGATGACTAACTTTAATCAACAACCTAGCAGCCAGGTAAATTCTAAGATGACTAACTTTAATCAACAACATAGCAGCCAGGTAAATTCTAAGATGACTAACTTTAATCAACAACATAGCAGCCAGGTAAATTCTAAGATGACTAACTTTAATCAACAACATAACAGCGAGGTAAATTCTGAGATGACACAAAATAGTACACAACTCAGTTAATATTATGAAGTAATTGCTTTATTTCTAACAGAAGAAAATGCCGTTAATATTGTAAGAAACAGTAAAGCTTAATGTAAAGATGGCATCGTAGCCGATGTTTTTATGTAATCAATCTTTTTTTTAAAACATTTTTGCATAAACAAAAGATTGGTTACATAAAAACATCGGCTAGGATGCTATCTTTACATTTGGTTTTACTGTTTCTTTTTTTTGCAACCACACCCAGTATTTTTCAGCATTCCAGAATACATATTCAGTGTTTGTGGGAAAATGATGATATTTCTTCGACTGTCGACCATAAAATTCACTCAGTAGATGAAAAGCTAGCAACAGAAAAAAATGTTTCTGGTTATGCATGTAAAGGCAATGAACCTAACAGGGTCAACAAGAGCAACAGAAAAACTGAATACATTAACTGTTGATGCATCCATCTTATGAGCTTCTTTCCTTTTTTATAGGTAGAGCCTCATTTTCAATCCATCTTTTTTGCATTGTCCAATTTTGTGTGTTTCTGCTTCACATCCTAAATTGTATGACAACTTCTGAAACTATAAGCGATACGCTATGTGGAAGAGTGAATTTTGTAAATAATTTAATTTTTAGGAATTTTAATTTTTACTATGTTCATAAAATATATTTTTTGTAAATAAAATATGTTCATATAATTGTCTTCATAACTTTTCCATTTAATTATAATATTAAAAACCTTTTAGTAATAAAATCAATAAGGTCTACAACTTTGTTTTATATTCTAATTAGGGTTATGACCCAAGTTCAGGAAAGTGACCCTGATATGAATCTTCATTTTGCATATTTGATTAGTTAAGGTCAGTTTCACCAGTTATTTCCTTTCATTGGTTATTCCAGTCACCTGAATTTTTGGTGGGAAATTCTTTTGTTTTTTGAGGCATTCTATTATTTTTCATATCTTGGAAGGCTGACATATTGCCAACTACTATGCATATTCTTTTGGATCCATTTTTGATGACTTTAAAACCGCTTGAACTGATATATTTCTATTTGGCACCACTAATATTCATTAAGGTATTTATACTTACTAAACTTTCTAATTGTCTATAAAATAACTTTCTCAGTGAGATTGAGTTGATTGACTGATTTATAAAACATAATAAATGCTATTAAAATGTGATAAACTTATAAAACATTAATTCCAATAAAACGTTAAAGGGATATTAAAGCTCGTTTTATCATATTTTTTTCAACTCGTGACGAAGGTTGTTTCTTTTCAATTTAATTGTAAAAACAATCCAAAAATACTTTGCACGCCCACATAATCCCTAATGTCGTTAAAATATCACTTAAAAGGGTCGAAATTAATTTTTGTCCAGGAAGCAAAAATTCAATTATTGGAAAACCCCCGAGAAAATCGCAAGATGACAGAATTATCAACGAATTATGTCACTTTTACAAAGTTTCATTGATAGAAACCGGGTTAATGTTTCATAAATATCATTTATTGAACCAATTGCAAGTTTTCATGAGATACAAAAAATTACCAAAATGAGCTTTAACATCCCTTTAAAGGTTAAATGAAATAATATTTAAAACTATTAAATATGAATTTAATATGAGCATAATACTATTTTTACCATTAAAATATTAAAAAGGTGAGTTATTAACAATTCTATGTGTAATCTCTGTTTTGTGTAATTGTGCATGTTTTGAGGTTGCCATGATATAATACTGATGAACAGCATGATATTGTGATCTTGAGGTATATCCTGTATTCCAAGACCATTGCACCCCAGTGGTCTTTGGTACAAGTTACTCTTAAATAACATGGATGGTAATATGTATAATATAATTGTAAATATGTATAGTGGTACAAAATCTTGTATTTCATATAATGATTGTAAGTCAGAATTTTTTCCATGTAACAATGGTGTACGTCAAAGGGAAAATTTACCTCCCTTTCTTTTTGCCGTGTTCATGAATGACATTGACTCATACTTGACAAACTGCAATTTAAACGGATTACAAACGATTTCTAATGAAATTGAAATCCAACTTGGTATATATCTGAAACTTTTTGTAATTTTATATACTGATGATACTGTACTCATGGCAGAATCATCAGCTGATGTTCAAAATCAACTAAATTCATTCCAAGATTATTGTTCTATCTGGAAGCTTAAAGTGAATACAGATAAAAGTAAAGTTATGGTTTTTTCCAGAGGTAAACTCCCAAGGAATCTTAATTTTTCATTAAATGGAGAAAAACTAGAAATAGTCAATAGTCTTAATTATTTAGGAATAGAATTATCCAGGACCGGTAACTTTAAAAGAGCAAAGCAATCTATAGCTGGCAAGGCTACTGTTGCGTTTTACGAAGTATTAAAAATGGCAGAAAACATGGTCTTTCAGTAAAGATTCAACTTGATCTATTTGATAAGATGGTTAAGCCAATTTTTCTCTATGGATGTGAGGTATGGGGTTTCAGTAATAACGATATAATTGAAAAGGTACATTTAAAATTCTGCAAATTACTACTTCATTTAATATCATCTACACCATCATATATGATATATGGTGAACTTGGGAGATATCCTTTGGAAATAGACATGAAAAGTAGAATTTTATCATTCTGGGCATGTGGATTCGCATATATTTGGAACACACAAACCTTTGTTGACCCAAACTGGCTTCGACTTACAATTATTAGAAACCTACAAGATCAATTCGAACAATATTGGCATTCTTTATTAGATATAAATGCATCAAAAGCTATAAATTACAGATTGTTTAAAGATTATTTTGGCATGAAAGTATACTTTGATATTTTAGATAACAAAAATGTTCTGGAATTATGCAGATTTAGAACAGCAAATCATAAATTACCTATTGAAATTGGAAGATGGAATAACGCTAATAGAAATAACAGAATTTGTACGCACTGTAATGAAAATGAACTCGGTGATGAATTTCACTATATTTTAGATTGCCCATTCTTTGAACAAGATCGAAACATCTATATACCAATGTATTACTACAGTAGGCCAAATGTTTTAAAATATAAATTACTGTCATCTTCCAAAAAGAAATCAGAACTGATAAAACTAAGCAAATTCATTAATCACATACATAAAACTGTATGTACTCCGGCTTAACCTACTGAATTGTTCATCTCTGTACATTTCTTCATTACTTACGTACTTAGTATAACATGCTATTGTATATTGTATATATTGTACATATGTATTTCTCTATACCATGTCAAATTATGATGGTTTATTGAGAATAAAAGATATATATAGGTAGAGATAATTGTTTTTATAGTTTTGCTTATTAATGCTAATTTTGCTACTTATTATAATGTTTCGCTTATGCTTATTTTTGCTTAGCTTATGCTTATTTTTGTTATTATTTTGTTTAGTATTATAATGCTTGGTTTATTCTTATTTTTGCTATTATTTTGTTTGGTTCATGTGAAGCTATTTTTTTTCCAAATGTAATACCACTTGTTTAATATTACTATTAGTAAATATCCATGAGAACCATGAACAGGTATATATAAATCATTTGTAGAGAATGCATATTTTATTAGAATAATGGAATAGAAAACTTGTCATAATTGTAATTTACTTTATTTTAAATATTCCACTGTTGGCATACATAAACTATCAAGAGTTATCTTTCTTGATCCATTATTTATAAATTTTACATTGTCATTACAGGGTATTTTATTTGGAAGTATTCCGACTGCAATAAATGCTAGAAACTCACTACGTTATTTATTATTCCACTGAGAATTGACCCGACGACAGTTACTTGGTGTGAAGAAAAATGAATAGCTTGTCACTACTACATGTAGAACAATGTAATAAAACTAAGCAATACGTGAACAAATCTAGCCTGCAAGAGGATGTTGATTCAACAATTCTCAATAGTCAAGAGTGGTGGAACTTATTCAAATGCGGTAAATGATGAGTTGTGCACATATTTCTCGAATGATAGTAGTTCAGAGTTTGATACTGATTTGATTGATTGGTGTTTAACGCCAACTTCAGGAGCATTTCAGCTATATCGCGTCCAGAACAGATTATATTCCCGGTATTGAGAGAAACTGTAAGGAAAAAGAAAGACAGTTCTATCTCTACTTTATCAACGGTTCACATAACAGACAAATTAATTAAAAAGACAGAAACATGTGAAATCTACAGGAGATATATTTCATCCAAGTAAATTTCAAACGACCCTGAAGCTGATAATGTTGACTGATGATGTCGATTTCTATGCTAAAATTAACCCAGAAAGTGAACCTTCAATGAACTTTGGTCGCAGTAGTAGTTGGAAACTGATGTCAATAATGAATTAATTTTCAACTTCAATACATTCAATTTTAAGTGATAATGTTTCAGTTCTGGTGAAAGAACACGTATTCATAAGATTAATGACCCTTTAATTTGAACGAGATTAACTATGTCTTTACTAGTAAATCGTATTGTTTATTAATATTTGATGTGTTCATTATTTCTGTTCTTTTTTTTGTGCGAGGGTATCAGAAAGTTCATATACATGTAGTAATTTTATTTATGATTGGTAATGTACAGAAAACCGGAACTACTACATGTAATATATTTAACAAATAAGTTGCAAACTTTACAAATGTTGTGGCTTGACACCTAAATAACTGAAAGATAGGAGACCAGATTATAGCCATGGTTAAAAAGTTCCTGCGTATATACTTACATTAAACATAGAGTGCTACACCTATATTGTTTAATGACACAATTGACGACAGTATTTCTACCAGCTTCATATCTGCACTGGACCACCATTTCTTGAGGGGTATTTTTACCTTAATACTTTTGTTCCATTGGAGAGAAAACAAGAACGCAGCTGTTATATTTGTGGTACCCGAACGTAGATTCCCCCATACTTGGATAGACATCAACCATACATAGTTAGCAAGGAATGAAAATTGGAAATGCAGAACTCAACTAGGGCTAAATTAGCGGGTAATGATACATTTGATCCATGCATTGCATTTCATTCCTAGTTTTAGCAAACGAGGATAGTTATGCCATGTTTTCAACACTGTAGCAATGAAGCATACATTTAATTTAAAAAATCCCTTCTATGTTCTTAATAAAACATCGATATGTGCAGTGACCAACATTTGTCAATAAAATATTAAAAATATACGTTTTCAGAATGTTAATTCAAAAAGAAGCAATTACGCTTGTAAACCATTTGATGTATTGCAGGTAGGTTATATTAGAATCGCTAACCCGTTTTAAAATCATGTATTCTGTATATCGTTTCGCTGTGGTACAAAATGTTTGATCAAAATTTGGGTTATTGCCCTTGCTAAATAAAATTATGAATATTCCGGCTAACTGTTTCACTTATATTTCATTCCTTGAACTGTTTTTATGTATGGTTAGGGGTTGTATATTTGCTTCAAATGCAGTTTTCAGTAATAGTAGAGATGGTTTGATTGGTTTGGGTTGGTTTATGGTGTTTAACGCCACTTTCAACAATATTTCTGTTATTTCGTGGCGGTGTGTTTTTTAATGGTAGAGGAACCTTAGTACCCGGAGAAAACCACGAAATGGTTTGGGGGTTTGCATGCATATTAACAATACATAATATCTTTATAATTGATTGATTGATTTATGTTTAACGCTAACTTTAGCAGTTATTCAGCTATATCATGACATGAACAAATTCTATATTAACTTAAGACAGATACAAGACCCTTAGAAATAAAGCATACTTGTCTATAAAACAAACGGGTTATATGTACAAATAAAAGAAACATTGAAAGGAAAAAATCATATGACAAACAACAATCTTGTAAAAGTGCTTTGTAATGTTTCTATTGTTCAAACTTGACTATATTTAAATACGTTTTACTTTCCTCACTGTTATTTAAGATGAGACTTTATCCGCTCAAAAAATAGTCGTTAAAAGTGTTTTAAAGACTGGTGACGTATATTGTTTGTCTTATCTTCGTTACAAATTGTTTTTTTTTATGAACAATACACTATGTTTAAAGTAATAAAAAGAAATAGATCGCCAAACGATGTTAATAATGTATATGGGCATATGTTGAAAACCTCTGACAATATGCAAGATACTGAAAAATTGCACTGCAGAAAAAAATATATACAAACATCTTGTCCACATATTTATCATTTCATCCAGATTTTGTGGAAGTTTGTAAAAGATAGCAAGTTTAGATAGAAACCTTCTTTCTACTGAACAAATGTCATATTTTCTATTTTGTATGTCGTATCACCCTAGCAAGAGTGGAACTGAGCGTGATGGTATCGAGTAGCTTCGCCTCCTTACCTGTTCGCCACGGATTGTAAAATAAAATCTTTTTATACCAGACTTTCATTTTAATATTCAAAATATATCAACGAGAAAAATTTGCAAAATAAATACATTTTTTAAAATTTCTTCATCTTTCACCAAATTAAATTAAAAATCAAGCTTGAATTTGTTTTCTTTTCTCAATACATATATTCAAGATTGCAATCTTTGCACTAATTTAGTCATCGTTTTCACACCGTTTGCAACCAGAATGAATCTTTACACTCCTTGAATTAAATAATTTTCCATATTTTAAGTTTTGAGAACCAAGACAATTGACATGTTAGTTTGGAATCACCTTACCTAGACTCCTGATAAAATCGTTCTTATTTCTGATGCAATGTACATATAGAAGACATGGCCGTTTTTGCAAGCTTTTAAAATCCCATCGTTCGAGTTTACTATATGGAGAGCTTTGATAGTTTGTTTTCTTTTTGACCTTAATAATTGTTTGTACTTTTTATGATTTTTTAAATTAATTTTTGCACTTAGCCTTCTGTCGTTTTTAGCATCGTCAGCATTGGAATGACACAGAGAGTCTGTATGATCGGCGGTGAAGTTAAACAGAGGTGACACAATTATATGAAAAATATTGACGTCACAGCGGGCCAATTGCGATGTCGTCATGGTGTTTCAGTTTTGCAATCAGTGTTCTTATACAAATCCTTATCTAACATTATATACGTTTTCCTTTGAAATTAATGAAAGTCGCCTGTCTGATACAAGATGTTGTATCACCACACTGTGGTGATAAAAGAATGGCGCGACGTTGCACGAGACGTTCTCTGCCGAACTACTTTGACATGACGTCATACCATTGGAATGTGAGACAAACACAGTAACCTGGGGTGCGTTCAACATCGTAGCTGCTAGGTTGAGCTACGTAGAAAAATCCTATTGAACGGAATGCTAGCCTAGCCGCTACATAGCTCTAGCTAGCTTAAACAATGTCTGCTAGCTTTTGAATCCAAGATGGCGGCTAAAACTAAATCTAATTTCGTAAGGTAAAAATAGTGACATTGCAGGAAGTGACAACGCTTTTAATACGGATGATAATTTATTAAGGTAACTAGACAAATACGATTAGCTAAAATGTTCCAAGAAATTATTCTATATGATTGGTGCCATATTTGTTAGCACTGCTACGTAGCTAATCGTTCAATAACGTCATGGCTAGTTTACTTAGCAGCTAGGCTAGCTGCTACGATATTGAACGCAACCCTGACGCTGGTGAATTAACGGAAAAAATTACGTGACGTCATACACAACATGTAGTCTCCCTCAGAGTATTGTACACATTTTAATTCAACCCTTGCTATTTGTTTAAAATTCGTTTTTATTGAAATGTTAGATAAACTTATTACATACATAGTGTGGTGGTACACGACTGTGTAGATTAGATTAAACATATTTTATTGCTAAATATTATAACAATTGGATTGGACACAAATTATAACAATTTACAAGGGTCCTCTCCACATAATAAATAATTACAATAGTACATGCGTCAGCAATACACGACTGTGTATCAGGTCTTGTCTGTTGCGTGAACTAACCGCATCACAACTCGTCGCTATCGCGACTCGTAGTGATACTGGTTCACACAACAGACTCGACCTGATACAAAGTCTTGTACCACCACACTATGTATGTAATGGGTATATATCTGCACATCAATTGTATAAATATGCAAGGTCTTATGAATGCATCAGTTTTGACTGTCTTTGTTTACAACAATTACGGGCAGATGACATACCATAGTCCCACAGTAAAGGGGAGGAGCTTATTTTGCGATGTCATTATTCGCGTATAACCACACAGAATCAGTCATATTATTTGCCAGTGTCTCAAGTGTAGGTAACAATTTTGTTGAAGTGCTCATATTTCTTAATCTAAATTCGTTCTTTAATATGCTAATGATTGACATCAAAATGTCTGTTAAATATTTTTCAAAAGAGATGAGAACATAACAATATATATTTTATATCCAATAAATGCCATCTCTCCCCAAACACTAGCAAACGAATTTGAGCTATCTTACTTACTAAGCGCATGTTAATGCTTTTAGCTGCTCAATGTTATTGTATGACATTGGTACTAACTTTTGTTTACTACTTGTTTATACAACTCCTGGTAAATATAATAATGTTGACTCATACGATCAAGACTATTCTTAGAAGAACATAATGTACTTTCTAACATCCATCAGAGATAATTTGAAGGATAGAAAAATGAGATTTCAATGTAATTTTAATATCAAGTAAAATGCATAAGGCGTGCATCATCTATGTCCTTTCTGCCTAATTTGTGTTTTATTTGATTTGTGTATGTCTGACGCGGTTCAAGAAGATAAATTTCATTTTATTGTCGTTTACTTCTCCCTCCGTCAGTAAGATATATGAAAGCACAACAGTTTAATTACCAATTATAACTTATTCTTTTCAGGAGTTCCATTAGACAACAACACTAAAATTAAATATTTTTAAATGATCAAGCACGTATTGTACCATGACGCAAACAACTAGAGTTTCTAAAAACCTATTTAAATAGATAAAATGACAAGGAAATGTTTTTTTTAAGTCAAATGAGCAGTATTTCAGCTATGTTTATGGCAGGAACGAGCATATTTACAAACAATATATACTGCGTTGTGATTGCTACAAGGAAAAGGGACTGGCTAATTTTCATTCTTCGTGATCGTGGAATTTTCTTCCCTGTGATTTTATTTTGCGTTCCTCATGCTGACCATGTACTATCCGTGGTCGTAGCTACCCGGATAATCCGTTAGTCCCATAGACCGACACAAATCAGTCTTCATAAAGTTTTGCTGACGAAAATGTGA
The DNA here is from genome assembly GCA_963680875.1 of Bathymodiolus brooksi. Lineage (NCBI taxonomy): Eukaryota > Metazoa > Mollusca > Bivalvia > Mytilida > Modiolidae > Bathymodiolus > Bathymodiolus brooksi. Next base: position 51,886,379 of record OY804577.1, read on the forward strand.
CAATTGTAATTGTGAATTGGTATTTTCTGCTTAGTATGTCCATCAAGTCAAGCTTACGATTTGATTTTGTGTTAAATGATTTTAATGTGGTCTTCTTGACACGTATTTTCTCAACTCTTGGTTGTCAAAAATGCATGCATTCTTACTGACAATCCACCGTAAATTAACACGGGAGACTTGACTACTGAGGAGGTAGCATATGTGAAACATTATTAAATTTATTTCCCGTGAACTGTGATCACCAAAAATATATTTATGTGAACAATGAGGAAACCCCTCATTACCTCTATCATGAGGGGAGATAAGACAATTTGGCCATGCAACATTCCAATAGCGACCTCTCAGAATACGACGTACTCGTTTATTTTCCAATGTATCATGCTACGAGAATGCATCATCCTTGCACGTAAAACACAATTAAACTGGTTATTGAACAAATGTTCGATATGAGTGGTATTGAGTTTCCCTATTCAATATCTCCGCTTTTTTTTCTATTGGTCAATCACAACTGATTCAACCCACCATTTCTTTAGAAATGCCTGTACCAAGTCAGGGTCATTACGGTTTTCACAGTTTTCCGGTTGTTGACTGATTTTGTCTGTTTATATAATAATGAGTTTTAACTTTCCCTTTGTAAGATTGTTCGGAGTTCGGTAATTTTGTTATTACCCTTATTCACAGACATATCCCAGTGCCACCTTTAGCCTACACGATTAACAATTGGAAAAGTTATTCAACACCGTTATGAAATCTGACATCGAGAAACAGAATATACCAAAAAACCTCATGGAATTGATCACGTGAGTATTTTTGTGTAGATTCCCATTGATACATATATCAACAAACGATTCAAGAAACCTATACCGATTCGCTTTCACCTAAAAGGCCACACACATATATCACTACAATGATCGACAACATCAATATGGACAGTTCAGTAGCAGGGTTAGTGAATGCTCGTACATATAGTTGACTGTTACTTGCCAATATGGTTTTATGGTTGAAGATCATTACCCTAAGCATTTGACGAATGATACTTCTAATAGATTTGATATCAAGTAATCATAAACATCTAAAGAAAGTTATGGTCTTCACGAGAGACCGGAAAACATATAATCAACTTGTTTACATTAAATATTGAGTATAAAAAAGTAATATTTTGGTATAAAAAATGTTTCATGAATATGCAAGGATTGTAACATTTTCATTTGTGTTCCATCCTAAGGTCAAATGGTGTATTACATTCGTCACAGAACTAATGAATGCCCTTTTCCAAGGGGTAGTAATCCGGCTACATATTTATGTCGATTCCTTAATATGTCTAGCGCTTGTTTTTGGTATGTGCATCTGTCTTTCAACATTGCTTAATTTTATTTTCCGTATTTAATAGAAATCGACTGTAACGTGATGATGCACTGTGACAGAGGTACATAGTATTTAGAGACTATTCCTAGTACTTGTTTTTGGTATGTGTATCTGTTTTCCTATATTACTTAATTCTATTTTCCGTATTTAATAGAAATCGACTGTAACGTGATGATGCACAGTGACCGAAGTGAACAACAGTACAACTAATCATAATAAAACGTGATCTAATCCAATATCGTCATATGAAGATAATTAAATCGATCCTGATATCAAAGCATTCCCCTGATAATGAGCCATGTAAATAACATTGGTGCTTGGCGTTGAAATCGTTCTGAAATAACACTAACCTTCTTACACTCTTGAAAATTAAGGTCACTCCAAATAAAGAAAAAAATATAATAAAGGGGTGTCTACTGTGCGCGAAAAATACCATACAATGCATAGTGCGTTGGACAGTCAAGTATTTTGTATCCTGGATCTGTCTTCTTGAATAAAGCCATGATTTTGTTTTCGCTGTTCAGGAAAACGGATTTTTTTTCCATCTCAATATCTAACATTTTTATCATCCAAACAACATACAAGTCGACACACATCAAAACCAATTTCTGGTCCTTCATTCGCTTGACTATCCTTCCATAGAAGTTTGTGTCCATCTAAAGATTTGATTACAATCATGATTTGTTAAGAAAGGACAACAGGTAGGTGTCTTTGTGAGGGCATTTAGACATGAAAACATCTACTTTCCTTGCCTATTAATGTGTTTTTGTTCCGAGATGAAGACACCGGATGGTAATCTACAAACATTTTTTTTTTGTTTTTTGATGAACATCAACGAAATCTTACTTTAATTCAAAATCATGTCGGATAAATCTTCAACATCCATTTTTTTGTGTTAAGAGAAACTTTCCTCTTGCTAAAGCAACACTAATAATAAAAATTGTCCACTGTGTTATTTTTGGCTAACCTGTTTAGGCCTGTTGGTTCTATATATTGTTCTTAAGATTTTAAATTATTTGCCTTTCCAATATTTCGACTTTTAGCGTTCCTGATGAATGTTATTCCAGAGACGCGCCGTGCGCACTAAATTGGATATCTACGTTTTTATTATTAATGTCTTGTTGTCGGAGATATAAAATGAATCCATTAAAAAAATTATAAATAAATACAAAATAAATATATACCTACGCCAATGCCTAGTTAAATCTGAAAGTCATTTCGACATCTACTAGAACATAAAAATGTTACCCATGTTTTTCTCATTAGCTAGGGAGTAGATGGTAAGGTTATAGATGAGCTATGATCAGATGAACAATTTGTCAGAACAGTAGCAAAGCAAATACAATGCAGCTGGGGGTAGTATATATCGTTCTTATGATAAATACATTTTAATTCACGTTGAGACTTGTTTTATGATCTGTTATATTAAGAACATGTCAAATGTTGTAATTTATTGCATGTTTATTACATCATATCAAATAACATTTTTGAACAACTAGGTGCAACGATCTAGTAAATCAATCGAAAGATCAGAAAACTAATGGATCTTTTCTTAAAAGCTTCACATGTTATTTTTGATTGTTTAAGATGAAAAAGGGGTCCTCAGTGTGAAGCATATTTCACACTCAACTAGTACATGTTAATAAAACAAAACTACACCGTCAGAACTGTTCTAAAATATAATCGGAAAATCGGAGAAAGTGAGGAAAAATCAGTAACCCCGAACATAAATGTACACGACCACCTACTCTCCTGTGTTCAATAAAAAGTGGCTCATATGAATTTTATAGGCCCACATCTCCCCTCTTAGTCAAAGTATGCGGTCATTCAAGTCTGGTCCACATGTGAGTAAAATGTTGGCCCTCGCACACAACTGTCTGGGTAGCGTTTGTTTTGAATGAATAAGTATATTAATAACATGAACAAATTCACCCATAAGGACATATTCCTCAATAATATAAGTACATTTTGATCCACATTAAAACGTAACCAATACATGTCTTCATGTGTAGTGTTTTGTAGATCGTTGTTTGTCCTTTTGTCCTCTTTCTCTTGGCCATTGTGTTGTCTGTCTTTCGATTTACAGATTCTGATTATCCCTTTGGTATCTTCAAACTCTTCTTCATGGCTTCTATCTTGTGATGTTCGCTACGATTTTCACGGAAAAACTATGTTCGGTTCGACTTCATTTCCACTTGTTTTGTTGACGTTCGTGCTTTATTTACGTTATTTGTATTTATTTACGCATACTGTTGTCTATGTCGATTTCATTATGATATGATGTTCTTGTTGTTTAACTGCAATAATGCTAAATACTAAATGCCACTAGTAGGTCAGGGACTAACAACCCTCTCGGGGCTATCCGGCAGACTTTTCATAACAATTATTGAAAGGTATATTTGATTTTTGCATGAATAAAACTGTAAGATTAATTGACTGACAAAGTGGGGTTCGTGTTACTCGATCTTTTGTTTTCTATGTAATATGTTGTTGATCATTGTTTGTCCATTTTCATTTGGACATTGTGTTGTCTATCTTTTTGTCTATTGGACATTGTGTTGTCTATCTTTTTGTCTATTGGACATTGTGTTGTCTATCTTTTTGTCTATTGGACATTGTGTTGTCTATCTTTTTGTCTATTGGACATTGTGTTGTCTATCTTTTTGTCTATTGGACATTGTGTTGTCTATCTTTTTGTCTATTGGACATTGTGTTGTCTATCTTTTTGTCTATTGGACATTGTGTTGTCTCTCTTTTTGTCTATTGGACATTGTGTTGTCTCTCTTTTTGTCTATTGGACATTGTGTTGTCTATCTTTTTGTCTATTGGACATTGTGTTGTCTATCTTTTTGTCTATTGGACATTGTGTTGTCTATCTTTTTGTCTATTGGACATTGTGTTGTCTATCTTTTTGTCTATTGGACATTGTGTTGTCTATCTTTTTGTCTATTGGACATTGTGTTGTCTATCTTTTTGTCTATTGGACATTGTGTTGTCTATCTTTTTGTCTATTGGACATTGTGTTGTCTATCTTTTTGTCTATTGGACATTGTGTTGTCTATCTTTTTGTCTATTGGACATTGTGTTGTCTATCTTTTTGTCTATTGGACATTGTGTTGTCTATCGTTTTGTCTATTGGACATTGTGTTGTCTATCTTTTTGTCTATTGGACATTGTGCTGTCTATCTTTTTGTCTATTGGACATTGTGTTGTCTATCTTTTTGTCTATTGGACATTGTGTTGTCTATCTTTTTGTCTATTGGACATTGTGTTGTCTATCTTTTTGTCTATTGGACATTGTGTTGTCTATCTTTTTGTCTATTGGACATTGTGTTGTCTATCTTTTTGTCTATTGGACATTGTGTTGTCTATCTTTTTGTCTATTGGACATTGTGTTGTCTATCTTTTTGTCTATTGGACATTGTGTTGTCTATATCTTTTTGTCTATTGGACATTGTGTTGTCTATCTTTTTGTCTATTGGACATTGTGTTGTCTATCTTTTTGTCTATTGGACATTGTGTTGTCTATCTTTTTGTCTATTGGACATTGTGTTGTCTATCTTTTTGTCTATTGGACATTGTGTTGTCTATCTTTTTGTCTATTGGACATTGTGTTGTCTATCTTTTTGTCTATCGGACATTGTGTTGTCTATCTTTTTGTCTATTGGACATTGTGTTGTCTATCTTTTTGTCTATTGGACATTGTGTTGTCTATCTTTTTGTCTATTGGACATTGTGTTGTCTATCTTTTTGTCTATTGGACATTGTGTTGTCTATATCTTTTTGTCTATTGGACATTGTGTTGTCTATCTTTTTGTCTATTGGACATTGTGTTGTCTATCTTTTTGTCTATTGGACATTGTGTTGTCTTTCTTTTTGTCTATTGGACATTGTGTTGTCTATCTTTTTGTCTATTGTACATTGTGTTGTCTATCTTTTTGTCTATTGGACATTGTGTTGTCTATCTTTTTTTGTCTATTGGACATTGTGTTGTCTATCTTTTTGTCTATTGGACATTGTGTTGTCTATTTTTTTGTCTATTGGACATTGTGTTGTCTATCTTTTTGTCTATTGGACATTGTGTTGTCTATCTTTTTGTCTATTGGACATTGTGTTGTCTATCTTTTTGTCTATTGGACATTGTGTTGTCTATCTTTTTGTCTATTGGACATTGTGTTGTCTATCTTTTTGTCTATTGGACATTGTGTTGTCTATCTTTTTGTCTATTGGACATTGTGTTGTCTCTCTTTTTGTCTATTGGACATTGTGTTGTCTATCTTTTTGTCTATTGGACATTGTGTTGTCTATCTTTTTGTCTATTGGACATTGTGTTGTCTATCTTTTTGTCTATTGGACATTGTGTTGTCTATCTTTTTGTCTATTGGACATTGTGTTGTCTATCTTTTTGTCTATTGGACATTGTGTTGTCTATCTTTTTGTCTATTGGACATTGTGTTGTCTATCTTTTTGTCTATTGGACATTGTGTTGTCTATCTTTTTGTCTATTGGACATTGTGTTGTCTATCTTTTTGTCTATTGGACATTGTGTTGTCTATCTTTTTGTCTATTGGACATTGTGTTGTCTATCTTTTTGTCTATTGGACATTGTGTTGTCTATCTTTTTGTCTATTGGACATTGTGTTGTCTATCTTTTTGTCTATTGGACATTGTGTTGTCTATCTTTTTGTCTATTGGACATTGTGTTGTCTATCTTTTTGTCTATTGGACATTGTGTTGTCTATCTTTTTGTCTATTGGACATTGTGTTGTCTATCTTTTTGTCTATTGGACATTGTGTTGTCTATCTTTTTGTCTATTGGACATTGTGTTGTCTATCTTTTTGTCTATTGGACATTGTGTTGTCTATATCTTTTTGTCTATTGGACATTGTGTTGTCTATCTTTTTGTCTATTGGACATTGTGTTGTCTATCTTTTTGTCTATTGGACATTGTGTTGTCTATCTTTTTGTCTATTGGACATTGTGTTGTCTATCTTTTTGTCTATTGGACATTGTGTTGTCTATCTTTTTGTCTATTGGACATTGTGTTGTCTATCTTTTTGTCTATTGGACATTGTGTTGTCTATCTTTTTGTCTATTGGACATTGTGTTGTCTATCTTTTTGTCTATTGGACATTGTGTTGTCTATCTTTTTGTCTATTGGACATTGTGTTGTCTATCTTTTTGTCTATTGGACATTGTGTTGTCTATATCTTTTTGTCTATTGGACATTGTGTTGTCTATCTTTTTGTCTATTGGACATTGTGTTGTCTATCTTTTTGTCTATTGGACATTGTGTTGTCTTTCTTTTTGTCTATTGTACATTGTGTTGTCTATCTTTTTGTCTATTGGACATTGTGTTGTCTATATTTTTTTGTCTATTGGACATTGTGTTGTCTATCTTTTTGTCTATTGGACATTGTGTTGTCTATTTTTTTGTCTATTGGACATTGTGTTGTCTATCTTTTTGTCTATTGGACATTGTGTTGTCTATCTTTTTGTCTATTGGACATTGTGTTGTCTATCTTTTTGTCTATTGGACATTGTGTTGTCTATCTTTTTGTCTATTGGACATTGTGTTGTCTATCTTTTTGTCTATTGGACATTGTGTTGTCTATCTTTTTGTCTATTGGACATTGTGTTGTCTATCTTTTTGTCTATTGGACATTGTGTTGTCTATCTTTTTGTCTATTGGACATTGTGTTGTCTATCTTTTTGTCTATTGGACATTGTGTTGTCATTCTTTTTGTCTATTGGACATTGTGTTGTCTATCTTTTTGTCTATTGGACATTGTGTTGTCTATCTTTTTGTCTATTGGACATTGTGTTGTCTATCTTTTTGTCTATTGGACATTGTGTTGTCTATCTTTTTGTCTATTGGACATTGTGTTGTCTATATCTTTTTGTCTATTGGACATTGTGTTGTCTATCTTTTTGTCTATTGGACATTGTGTTGTCTATCTTTTTGTCTATTGGACATTGTGTTGTCTTTCTTTTTGTCTATTGGACATTGTGTTGTCTATCTTTTTGTCTATTGTACATTGTGTTGTCTATCTTTTTGTCTATTGGACATTGTGTTGTCTATATTTTTTTGTCTATTGGACATTGTGTTGTCTATCTTTTTGTCTATTGGACATTGTGTTGTCTATTTTTTTGTCTATTGGACATTGTGTTGTCTATCTTTTTGTCTATTGGACATTGTGTTGTCTATCTTTTTGTCTATTGGACATTGTGTTGTCTATCTTTTTGTCTATTGGACATTGTGTTGTCTATCTTTTTGTCTATTGGACATTGTGTTGTCTATCTTTTTGTCTATTGGACATTGTGTTGTCTATCTTTTTGTCTATTGGATATTGTGTTGTCTATCTTTTTGTCTATTGGACATTGTGTTGTCTATCTTTTTGTCTATTGGACATTGTGTTGTCTATCTTTTTGTCTATTGGACATTGTGTTGTCTATCTTTTTGTCTATTGGACATTGTGTTGTCTATCTTTTTGTCTATTGGACATTGTGTTGTCTATCTTTTTGTCTATTGGACATTGTGTTGTCTATCTTTTTGTCTATTGGACATTGTGTTGTCTATCTTTTTGTCTATTGGACATTGTGTTGTCTATCTTTTTGTCTATTGGACATTGTGTTGTCTATCTTTTTGTCTATTGGACATTGTGTTGTCTATCTTTTTGTCTATTGGACATTGTGTTGTCTATCTTTTTGTCTATTTACTGCTTCTTAAATTGCTTCTTTGGGACTTTCAAACTTTCCTTAATAAAATAAAAATTATAAAATGCTTTTTTTAAGCTATCATGTAATGAAAATGATTTTAAATTGGTTTCGAAGATGTCTTGTGATCATTAATATCGTATGGAATAAAACATAAAACTTTTGTAATTTTCATCAGTTTGTCTAAATGAAAGAAACTTGAAATCTGGTAGAACGCGAATAATCGGCTGGTAACAAGATAAAATAGCCTCAGGCTGGTGTCGTTGAAGAAAAACTGTGGGTAATGGTAGATTGAGTAGTTGGTACTTCGAACGATTGTTTCACAGGGAAACATATGTGCGAGGATTTCCATTCCTAGCGAAATGCACCTGTTTGAGTGTACCAGTTTTACAATTATCAATTATGGACTTTTTACGAGGTCAATATGTTATATATGGACCCGTTAGGATTATATTGACCGAGGACGTCACGTGACTGATTTAGCCAATGAAATTGAACGAAAACCACACCATATGTAATATTACCTGATATTTTCTGATGGAGATCAACAGAAGTCAAGGATCGTCCATGTTGGAACTCTGTGGCTGGTGGTGGTGATACGTGTTGTGAACCTGATTCCTTCATCATGACTTCCAAAATGACATCTAATCCAAAAGGAAAGAATGAAAGTATACTTACAGAATTTGAACTAGCTGATGATTGATCGCTATTGTTGTTTAATGCCAAGTGAGCAAATGTTCAGCTATGGCATAGATTGCTCAAGTTACATTTCGACGATGTACTAGACTAACATGCTTAGTTGTATTTTTAAATTATAATTGTAGCTGAAATTTGTTCATTTGGTGTTGAACAACAATGGCTCACTCGCTCAACACGAATGGTAAAGTTCATTTTCCTTTCCTGACCAAAATTAAAATACAAGCAGATCGAAAAACATCTAAAATGAAATTAGTTTTTATCAAGTGAAAATATACAGCTGCGTCGAGTGTATTAAAACATATTTAACTATAATAATTAATCAGGAGAAAATGAAATTACTCGTGCCAAATGTATCTATTATTTAGAGTTAACTACACAAATAAATACAAAATAATGACATGGACGGTAAAATAACATATGTTCAGTAATTGATACATATCTATATTCCATTAAAGTATGGTATCGACCCCTCACTCGATCATTTCACGAATCAGAACGGACTTTATTGTGAATGTTTATCTCAGTCTGTTGCTGCAATCGAAACATCTGCCATGTTATCCACCCCCATCCCAACCTTGACGTTATTTATTGTGATTCTAAGCATACAATAAACAATAAATTGATGCTGCACTTCAAACATGTACCCACGCTTACTTTTAATTTAAAAAAGAACTACTGTTCTATATATTTTGTACATGTGACCTTAAATCTTTTTAATTGACACATTCGTAGTAAATAAACGGGATATGGGGTTAATTTGAATATCATTTGCGTATAATTATTATAAAAGAAAAACAAAATAGCGTCCACAAAGTATATAATTCTAGGAAAGTAAGAGTAAATCTCTTTCCATGCGTTAATTAAAATCGTTTATTGAAAAAATGTCTATCTCTTTTCTTGAAGTAACATGTTTTTTGTCTTTAACAAACTCTTTTCATATTATTAAATGCAAATACTGGATTCAGCAAAAATGGATAATAAAATGAAAAAAACACAACAAAAAACCACACTGTCAGAACAGTTCCAAAATCAAATATCAAAATCGCAGAAAGAAGCCAAATCGATACTCAGTCTTAGAATACAAATACACGACCGCTCACTTCCCTGCCTTGGTACTTAGCATACAAATACACGACCGCTCACTTCCCTGCCTTGGTACAGGCATTTCATACAAATACACGACCGCTCACTTCCCTGCCTTGGTACAGGCATTTCATACAAATACACGACCGCTCACTTCCCTGCCTTGGTACAGGCATTTCAATAAAAGTGTTAATGAAGAACAATAACCCAAATTCTAAATACAGGAAGCAAACTATTTGCAAAGACATTTGAAAATTTAGAACTAGAAGTATTTGAACACGAATTCCTTATTTTTACATTTTTGGCTACACATAATGCTATTGTAAATGAACTAGTTACTACATTAAAGGAAAACAGATCCATTGTCATTTGAGTAATGGATATTCCGTAACGGTCAGCCAATTCGTGATGACGACCGTAGTCTCTGCACTAGCAACATATACGTACTTTGTTTTAGAGTTTGAAGGATTATGAAATGTTGAATTGGACAACGTTACGAACAACTGTATCCAGAACAAATTTAGATAACTTTGCATTATTTTGCATGCATGATCAGCCATACACACTTTTCAATGTTAAATCGATTTTTAGTTAATTTCGGTTCTTTTAGTTATTTGGTTTTTTTTTTTCACTTAATTTGACAAGTTACAACCCAATTTTATCTACGCTGTAATGTTGGTAACATCAACACTATGTCTTTAAATCTAATTTTTGTCTAATATTTGTGATTGTCAATTCAATGAGGGCCCGGGTAGCTCAATGCGTTAGGTAGTTGGATTACCTAACAACTCATACAAGCCTATCACCAATACGGCGTGGGTTCGCGCCCGGCTTTGTAAGTTACAAAAAAGGTGCACTCGACTCGCATTCGCAAGTGATAAAGTTTACCAGTTGCTTGCCCATGGTCGATTAACTCCGGGTACTCCGGCTTCTTCCACCACTAAAACTGGTCGCCATGGTAAGCTGAAATATTGCTGAAAGTGGCGTTGAAACACCAAAAAAAAAAAAAAAATATCAATGCAATAGTTCACTTTGTACAGCTAAAATTAAAACTAAGTTAGCTGGATTGTGTTGGGGTACGGTGTTTAGCGCTAATTCAACAATATTTCAGTTTTGTCGTGGTGGTCAGTTTCATTGGTGGATGGATCTGGAACAAACCCATCTACCTGCCACAATTCACCGACAAACGTTATTACATAATGATGTATTGAATACATATCGCCATGAGCGAGATTCGAACTCACAACTACAGGTAGTTGTTAATCCAACTAATTACCATACGACCACGACGACCTCTAAAATGAAAAGTTAACATTGCTTCTATATTACATATGTCATGAATCATAAGTTGTTTGAAAATATGTTGCAACGATTGAATGATTGAATCAAAGAGACAAAAAATGAAAGAAATATGTAAGCATTAAATCATTTATTGGTATTTTATTATTTTTATATTTATAGAATATACTTCCGATTCATGGTTAGGCATGTGTTCACATGCAAGATTAAACAAGGGATTTCACTGCATCAATGAACAGCGTTAATGAGTTCAAAGGATTAAGAATATTTGGTACATTATAAAAATATTAATGTACCAAATGTTTTTAGTTTTATTAGCAATTACATAATTTGGGAGCTGTAAATTACAATAATAAACCATGTCAGTGTCGAAATACTGACTACTGGGTAGATGACACAACCGAGGACTATTAGTCCACCAGCAGAGGTATCGATCACGTGCTCTATCGTTTTAAATCATGTCACCGACAGGTAAAATTGTCCTCGCGTCAATTCAAGTTCTATACAATAAAAAGAAGAATATTGTAACTCGCAGACAAAAATATTACACTCGCAAGCTCGTGCGATATAATATCCTGCCTGGGTACTCGTGCAATATAATATCCTGTTTGGCGCAATATTCATGCAAGAATCCAATATTACTATAGTATTTTATTTTGCATCCTGCTTGGGGCAATATTCATACAAGAACCCAATATTACTGTAGTATTTTATTTTGCGTCCTGCTTGGGGCAATATTCATACAAGAACCCAATATTACTATAGTATTTTATTTTGTAGCCTGCTTGGGGCAATATTCATACAAGAACCCAATATTACTATAGTAATATTTTATTTTGCATCCTGCTTGGGGCAATATTCATAGAAGAACCCAACATTACTATAGTATTTTATTTTGTAAGACATATGTTTATATAGTATTTATTAGACAGTTTACTTTGAAAAATATCTTGCAAGGATTGAGTAAATTAAAAAGGCAGACAAACAAGACAGAAATATGGGGGTATTGACAGTTTATTTGGTGTATTTATATAAACCATTTCCGGTTCATTCTTAATCATGTGTGCACGTAAAAGATTAAACAAGGGTTTTCACTACATCAGAGTTAATGAGTTCAAAAGATTAACAATATTTGGTACAGTATAAAAATATAAAGACTATTCGGCATGTGTCTAGGTCTATTTTTATGTAATATAGATTAAAATATTGACATTCGTAGCCAAGTACTCTTTTCTGCGTTGGTGCAGCTGTTCTGCAAATGATTACATGAAAACAGAAAAAGAAACTCGGACAAAAAATACTGCTGATGGATATTTCAATATGATGAATTGGATTATTCATGAAATTAATATATGGCCAAGAAAAGTTTGAAGATACCAAAGGGATAATCAGAAGCAGCAAATTATGGTTACTTTTTGAATGTTCGTCCGTCTTTGTAATAGTAACACTTCAATTAGTTAGTATTTAACTAGAACGCATGATTGATTGTTGGTTGCTTAACTTCCACCGGCAAATATTTCATGCATATTCAGAGCGAGGACAAATTCCACAATAACTAAATAACTATGCATAAATTAGGGAGGGATGGGAAAAGTGGAGCAAGGCCATTTTACTGCCACTTTAAATGTATGGCTAGATGGTTAGGAGCCTTTTGTAGCGGCTGTAATGTGCCTACTCTTTTTCTCGAAATCTACAAAAGAGGTCTCTAAAGTTATCAACTGTCAGCCGTTCCGTATTATAACTCGATAGCATTCCCCCGGGCCACATAGAGACTTGCTAGCTTGGGCAACTCTGTGGATTGAACCATTGTATTAATCACCATTACCCAGATACTAACGTAAAAGCAAATGTATGTACATATATATTAACTAATCACGCAAGATGAAACTCAGAGAAGTGATAGGTGGCTGGTGTACGTGCAAGTCCAAAATGCATCCTATTTTTGTACTACAAAATCAAAGTGGTACCACTGTAAGTGTATGCGTCCTTATATTCTTCCAGTTTTTCCTCTAGGTTATATCCGCACTCCATGTATATCATTGAAAAATATTCGGATACACAATCTACCATATCTTCAAATGCATATTATTGGAGTGGATAAGCATCTTTCTGACTGCAATGATTTAGCTGTCTGTAGTCAACATATATTCCTAACCATCCGTTCTTTTTCTTGACCAATACAATATTGGATGAAAAAGGACTGTGATTTTCAGATGATGGCTCTTAGCATCATCTTACATAGATGGTGTCATAAGACAGTAACGCTTTTAAACGTTCTGTTGTCTCCGTTAATTCAATCCTATGTTTAGCCTCTATGGCATAGCCAACGCCAGTATCGTTTTTGTATTTGTCACGCCACGATATACATGTAGTAGAAATACTGTTAAGGTTGAATTAAACACCAATCAATAAATCAATTGTCTTTGGAAAATATGTCCTGTTATAGCATGATGACTTGTTTACCTAGTCCTAATTATTCTGGTGAAATATTGTCTGTACAAATATGGATTCGTTCCAAGAGTGGCAGTGTTCTTAACGTTTCATCTATTTTTATATGTGTCTTGGATAGTGTATGTATCTCACAAATGATGACATGGTATGGTAGTAAGGTAACCTCTGGTTTACGAGTTTTTATAGCATGTCAGTCGGTCTAGAGAACAACATGTGTGGTGCACCATGGCAGAGAGGTCTGCCATGTTCGCTTCCTTCGTTAAACATACTGTTATTACCAATCCATGTGGTAACATGATATAAATTACAATTTCCCTGTCCATATTGGATTCAATTCGCTTTGCCAACATGACAGGCTTCACGCAAGGACAGGACAAGCCTATTCCGTAGTCGGTGTTTCGGCACTGATATAGTGTATCATATATATTTATTATTGAAAGTAACAGTTTATATAAATAATGTAATTAATAAAACCAAGGTGCTCCTCCCTCCTCAAGCATAGGTGACCTTGGCCAAATTTGGCTGAACCGTTTTGGGCCTTTGGTTTTATTGTTCACAAAAACTTCTAAGTTATATTTCGCGTCAGTCTCCCGATTTTGAAGGTTATACCAGCAAATCGTCGTGCGGACTAAATTAGATATCTACGATGTTTTTGTTTTAATTATACATGTCTTCTCTTTATACTTGGAATGTTGTGTTGTCTAGCCATTGAAGATAACATGTCCTTCTACAATTACCACCAAATCTAGGTAGTTATTACTCTTCGTTTGAACATTATATATTTTATAAAGAACTGAGAAATCTGAAGATACCAAAGGGGTTACCAGACGCCGTAAATCGAAAAAGGAAGACAGACAATACAATGGCCAATAGAAATATGACAATGATGCACATAACGTTAAACAGAAAACGAGCAATTTGGCCACACGAATCCCATTAAATAACATATAACCCTCTATACACAGGGAACAGCATCGGTGGTGTAATGGTTAGTGTGCTCGCTTCGAGTGTGGTAGATCGTGGGTTCGAGCGTCGATCGTGTCAAACCAAGTACTATGAAATTGGTATTTGTTGTTCCTCTTCCTCGCACGAATCATAAAGGAGAAAGAGCAACGACTGGTTGGCTCGGAATCAGGATAATGTGTCCGAGTGGGACGATATGTCTATCGCGGACTGTTGTTTCAGTGAGCTAGTCATATACAATTCCAACTAAGCATGTTGTTTTAGTACAAAATGGACCTCATCATTATCTTGCTATGATATAGCTGAAAAATTTCCGAATTGAAAAACAATCACTCACCCACTCACTTTATACGCAGGGGGAAATGACAATGTCCAATCGCCATAGTTAGTTTGAAGAGAACCATTCTTAAAGCATGTACTTGTATTGCGTAACTTTTACAATAAAGTATTCATTAAAATTTAGAATGAAATTTAAATGACATTAATCGTTAAATATATAATATATTGTCATTTAACAGAAATAGATCACATTTTAAACCCTGACATGTTTAAATGTCCTGACAGCAAAATACTCCTATTAAACAGACTTATGATATCCCACAAATGATTTAGCTACTCAATTCTTAATGTCAAATTTCTGTAACCCTTTGCACGTGCAAAATAACACGTCTTCCGATTCCCTTCATTAAAACCAGATTATTAGTGTCAATTCCTTATTGAAATGACAATTAACGTTTAGTCCTTGTTATATTATTCTTTACCTAATGAGCTATAAATTAGACTGATGGCAGTTTCATAATCTAGACAAACTTGAACAAGTATGGAGTGTTAAAACGCATGAAACATCAGACTGGTGATTGTGCAATATTCCAGACAAACAACGAGTGGTCTCTATGTCAAAGGAACAACGGCTCATATTTTAAACAAACACCGAGTGGTCTGTATGACAAAGAAACAACATATTGATGGCGGTTTAATATTCTAGACAATCCATCAAGTATGACTGATGGCGGTTCATATTCTAGACAAACTTCAAGGATGGAGTGTTAACTGGTGATTGTGCAATATCATAGACAAAACAACGAGTGGTGTTTAGGTCAAAGGAACAACATGGCGGTTCATATTCAAGACACACATCGATTTCGGAGTGTTGAAAAAACTCTAGAAATGCTAAATTGATGGTGGTTTAATGTCTTAGATAAATGTAGAGTGAGAAGTGTGTAGGCCCAAAGAATCGAATTGTAGATCAACATATTAGACAAATGTCGAGGACGGAATGTTCAAATTCAAAGTTAATCAGACTGATCGTGGTACAATAATCTACAAAAAAATTACGAGAGTAGATAGTAAAACACATTGAATACCTAATTGGTGGTGTTGCAATATTCTAGATAAAGACCGATCGTTACGTATGTCAACGGAACATCAAAATGATGGCGATACAACATTCTGAGGAAACACGTGGTATCAAAATTGGATCTGGTTTCTCTGTCGTGTCGTACAACGCCAACAAAAAGGGCGTCAGCTTGTTGTGCATGACGAATAAATGTACAATTTGTCGTTACGACAGGACATTGCCGAGTGTCTGTGTATAGAGAATACCGCGTTCCTTGCATGTAAAAGACAACTTACAACAGCGCATAATGAGAGGGGTCATTGGTGACCGGTTGAAAGGCTAATTTGGAAGCTACTGAACAAAGGATTCCTCTTAGTTACGTTGAAGTCATCACTTCGAAAGTTTTATGGTCGCCACCATGACTGGGTTGACCGTTATGGAATATCTGTGTCACAAATGACCACGGATATGCTCCACTCGTCGTAAACACTTCCCGGTCCTTTCTTCATTCATGACTTATCACCGGGTTTGTAACTATATTAGCACGACGGGCGTCACTAGTGGGGCATGAACTGCTTACCCTTCCGGAGCAGCTGAGTTCACCCCCGGTTATTAGTGGGGTTCGTGTTACTCGATCTTTAGTTTTATATGTATGTTTTGTAGATCGTTGTTTATCATTTTGTACTTTTTCTTTTGTCCATTGTGTTTTCTGTTCTTCTTCGATATACGGATTCTGATTACCCCTTTGCTATCTTCAAACTCTTCTTGAACGACCCTACATTAGATATCTCATTTTACCGGCCATGGGCACATCCTAGTAGCACTTTGTGCCAGAATGATGCATTGTAGAGTTGTTCTTTTCATGAAACTGCTCATTTTGGCATTAAATAAGCTAAACCGGTGCATTGAACCAGAACTAAGGCAAACGAGAAAATATGTCTAAAGAGGAACTAAAAACCTAACTGTTCATGTCAGATTTGGCTAACGAGAAAATATAGTTAGGACTATGTTACAGTTCTTTCTCCTTTTGTATCAAATTTGCCAATTTGAATCGGTTCTAGAAGCTCAGGAAGTTGGTATTATTTAGGCATGTTAAGTCTTAATGTTGCAATGTATTCGATTTAAAATAAAATCTAAAATAAATATCAAGTCGTTGCTGTTATTTGTATCTCTCCTTCAACTGATCGCCACCGATCAAATAAAATACCGAAGGGGCAATCAAAAATGGACAATCCAGAGAAACAGACAAAAATGGTACACAAGACAAAGACAAACAAAACACAACACAATATGTGTTGGACACCACTATGCGCAAACAAACACAAATATGGTAAATACGACATGAGCCCTCCTACAAACAACTGGAGGTAAAGACGAACCAAACATTGTTTTATGTGGAAATCGTAACAACACGGAACTCAGAACGTAAAGACACATAATAGGACAATACAAAAAAAATAAAAACTAGAAAGATGAGCAACACGAACCCCATCAGGGGTGAACTCAGGTGCTCGCGAAGATTAATCGTCTGGAAATATATATTGACTTAATATCACTACCCCCACAAAACAAATAACACAATTATTGTCCCATTGACCATACTACTTGTTATCATTGTTCCCATAAAACTAGCTTAATCTCCGCCATTTATTAATTGAAGTGCCTGTACCAAACTAAGAAAGTGAGGGGTCATGTATATATGTTAGGGGTCATGTACATATGTTAGGGGTCATGTACATATGTGAGGGGTCATGTATATATGTGAGGGGTCATGTATATATGTGAGGGGTCATGTATATATGTTAGGGATCATGTATATATGTGAGGGGTCATGTATATATGTTAGGGATCATGTATATATGTGAGGGGTCATGTATATATGTTAGGGATCATGTATATATGTGAGGGGTCATGTATATATGTTAGGGATCATGTATATATGTGAGGGGTCATGTATATATGTTAGGGATCATGTATATATGTGAGGGGTCATGTATATATGTTAGGGATCATGTATATATGTGAGGGGTCATGTATATATGTGAGGGGTAATGTATATATGTGAGGGGTCATGTATATATGTTAGGGGTCATGTATATATGTGAGGGGTCATGTATATATGTTAGGGGTTTCGATTGGTACGTTTTATCAATTAGATTTTGCAACTTGTCCGACGATACGGTATTTTTTGTATATCATTTTATCATAACGTTACACCTGTCTTTCATTTCACGTTGGAAAAATTGAGGGTATCAAGTTGCAAAGTGGTCTAATTTATAAAAATAACATACAGTTATTTGTTTAGTTTATATATTACTGTTTTAGCTAAAAACAAAAGCAGATGTTGTTTACTAATGATTACAAAGATAGTGATTCCTTATTTAATGTCAATATATATCACGTATCACCTGGCACAAAACAGACTGAAGTAGATCCTTATTTAATGTCAATATATATCACGTATCACGTGGCACAAAACAGACTGAAGTAGATATTTTGATTATGTTTTTTACTTTATCTGTGATAAACATTTGTTGGACTGTACAGGTGTGTTTGATTATCTAGCCTTGATCAGTAAATTTATTATACATTTACATGTATGATACAACAAACGAAAATCTGTGTACATCAGGGTGCTAGAGTGATTGTTTTCGCCAAAGGAGCAATATATTTAGCTATAAATTGTCGCGAAAAGTTTTTTTTTTACGAAATGATGATGAAATGTAATAGACAAACGTGAGTATGCAATGCAGCTTCATTCCAACACATTTTCCTGATTCTGAGCCATCTAGTCTTTGATGTTGCGTCCTGATTCTGAGCCATCTAGTCTTTGATGTTGCGTCTTGGTGCGATGTGTTCAGCGGAGAAGCAGCAAATACCACTATTACAGTCTTTGATCTTACCCGACAGGAGTTCGAACACCAGCGATGCGATTCCAATGTGCTAGATGGTATGGTTAGTGCATGGTTAAGTTGAAGTAGTCACTTTGAAAGTTTTACGTTCACCACCATGACTTGGTTAACCGTTACGGAGTATCTGTGTCATAAATGACCAGGATATGTTCTATTTGTAGTAATCACAATCCGGTTCTTTACTCATTCATGACTTATCACCAGTTTTTTTAACAAGAATAACCCACAAGATGCCACATGTGGAGCAGGAAGAACTGCTTACCATTCCGGAGCACCTAAGTCCAGCCCCGTGTTGCTCGATCTTTAGTTTTCTGTGCAATGTGTTGTAGATCTTTTTTCTTTTGGCCATTGTGTTTTCTGTTCTTCGATTTACGGTTTCTGATTACCCCTTTGGTATCTTCAAACTTTTCTTTTATACAAATAATATTTTTGATACATTTTTATTAATAATTATTAATTATTAATATTAGAAAAAAGTAAACAATTAAACAGATTAAATATTCATTCCCGGTCTTTAATTTCTTCCCTATGAAAAAAAAGACAAGCTAATTAACAGCCACATACTTAATTTTAATACAAACGAAGCACATTTGTCGGCAATACTATTCATCGTTATGAACTAATAAGTAATAAATAGTATAGGTTCCTGGTAAAGGATATTGCAAACGCGATGATTTGTTAAAAAGTACGCTTAAAGAATTCTCCATTTCCGTTGTTGTATAACTATGATAGATGGCAGCTTTCCTGCTCTTTATAGGACAGCTATATAATTTTAACCCATGACATAGTATGCCTAGCTAAGTGACACTAACGACAATTGCCATTTCAGCAGAGAGATTTCTGTATATAACTAATCTTAGATGTAGTTTATATAATGTCTATGTTTGTTAGCACTCAATTTCATATACAATTGATCAATATATGTAAGAAAGAATTACGTAAATCGCATTTCTCAAATGAAATTCTTCAACGTGTATGCATCTTACAGAAATTGGGAATATAGCTTCAAAGACGTTGCATGCTGTTGAATAAAAACCTCCTATATTACCCAAAACCTTGCACGTTTGCTTATTACAATATACAGATCGGCATACCATTAAATTACTTTGATTGGTTCATATTTGATGGAGTTATTGCCCCTTTTTAATTCAAATGTTTGTACGCGCCCATACTCTTACATTTTATAATGGGAATTATAAGGTATATTCCGTTAAAGTTAAAATAAAAGAATGTGGGGGTTGTTTTGGTTTCAAAAATAACATTTAATATACCATTTGAACATTTCCGACTTGAATCTTGAATACAAGGTTAACATTTTATAGAAAATTATGCTTACTATTCGGAGTCCTTCTCGTTGCTCTTGTATGGAATGGTTACCAATTTCCCCGCCGCAACAGAAATAATTCCTTGAAAAAACGTATAATGTTAGAATCAAATCGGGAATGTGCAAATACGTCAAAGAATAAAAAAGAATTTACAGCTAGTTTAAGTAACACTGAAGAAACTACTATTGTATGCCTCAGACAAACACATAGTACCCAAAACAAAACAAAACAAAACAAAAGAATAAAATTTCAAATACGAACTTGGTAAAGACATGAAGTTCAAACAGGCCTTTACTTCGTATTCTGTTTCTCGGATAATAATATTGTCTCAAATATATGAAGTGTTCTGCACTTTTTTTTTATTTTTTGGAAAGTTGTATGACCGCAAGGATAAAGGGCTCGGACTCATTTACATCGGACGTCGTCCCATTTATGGTACTAACCGTTAAGTCAGTTAAGAAAAAATAAAAGGGAAACACAAGCCTACAATAGTAATATGACTGGAATCAGTTAAGAAGACACATATATTTCACTAGGGTGTGTTAACACCTTAAAACTCAGATTTTGTAGGCGATCTGTTCTGACCTAATCAAAACGCCTTTATCTACTCCATTTGATTACAATTTAACTATTAATTGCAGAGAAGTGACAAATATTGTGGTTACACATCATTATTTAAAGCTAGCTAGAGTACAAGAACAAAATATCAATATAGAGAAACTTATGGAATTCAACCCAACCAGGAGTTGGATATCTATCAATTATATCGATTTTAATGATTTTAGGCGTAATATTCTAGTAGACGATGACCCTCGTTGTAAAGAATGGTGTATGGGGAATCATGAGTATATTTATGAATACAGAAACCAACTAGAAATATCTGGGTTTTTATGTTGTTATTTTTTGAACCTATGCGATATATTTTTTCTTAGTGTGATAGTATTATCAGATCTTCAACGTTATTTATCTATGTTGTATTGGTGTTAATATTGACCAATGCTTGTATAAACAACATTAAGAATAAGACCACATTGTCGCTATGCAAATACCTTCGCTGCTTGTTCTGACGTCTGACTCATTCACTGACCACATAACCTACATTTGTTCCCCATTCATTCTTTGAAATAATTATGTTTGAAAAGTTTTGAACCACTTTGTATCTTCATGTCATCATCAATGAAAGTACTTCTGATGAAATATTAAAGAATGTAAATGAAATATTCCGATAACAAAACTGGCTCTTCATTCATTAGAATGTTCGGTTCGTCTTTACCTCCAGTTCTTTGTAGGTGAGTTCATGTCTTATTTACGTTATTTGTTTGCGCATAGTTGTGTCCGACACATATTGTGTTGTGTTTTTGTTTTGTTTTTCTACGTCTTGTGTACCCTATGATGCAAGTTTCTCTGGATTGTTCAGTTTTGATTGCCCCTTTGGTATGTCTCTAACGTTTATTCGATTACAGTCCATGTTTGTTTTTTCACATTATAGATTAGTCCTCTGGGAACCCCGGATGTACTAGTAGACATTAGATGTACTAGTAGACATTATATATACTAGTAGACATTATATATACTAGTAGACATTAGATATACTAGTAGACATTAGATATACTAGTAGACATTACTAGTAGACATTAGATATACTAGTAGACATTAAATATACTAGTAGACATTAGAAATACTAGTAGACATTAGATATACTAGTAGACATTATTTATACTAGTATACATTAGATATACTAGTAGACATTATATATACTAGTAGACATTAGATATACTAGTAGACATTATATATGCTAGTAGACATTATATATACTAGTAGAAATTAGATATACTAGTAGACATTATATATACTAGTAGACATTAGATATACTAGTAGACATTATATATACTAGTAGACATTATATATACTAGTAGACATTAGATATACTAGTAGACATCATATATACTAGTATACATTAGATATACTAGTAGACATTAGATATACTAGTAGACATTATATATACTAGTAGACATTAGATATACTAGTAGACATTAGATATACTAGTAGACATTATATATACTAGCAGATATTAGATATACCAGTAGACATTAGATATACTAGTAGACATTATATATACTAGTAGACATTAGATATACTAGTAGATATTAGATATGGGTTCTGCGCCGTAGGAAATACCAAAATGAAAAGGCAGTCAGCTGGTTGTGCACAACTTGCGTCTAGAATATGACGTGAATAAATGCCTTGTGTTTGAAAATGTCACGCTGATTGAAAGTATTTGGAGACTTGCAGTAATTCGTAATGAACAATATATTTTTGGTAGTGTTCGTTCGTGTCCCCTTCCAAGATTTTACTATTCTGACTTCAGTTAGTTTTATCACTGAAAGAGTAGATTTTGTAAACCTCGATATAGAAATGGGGCACCATTTCTTCGCTGTCTGATGTCATATGAATTTGCATATTGTTGAACAAAAATAAAGCAATACCATCAGCTCTGATAACATTGACCTACATGATATGAATGAACAAAAGAGACTCATACTAAGTTAGCATCAAATAAATATTTCCACTGAAATTCAACTTTATCTGTGATAAATATTAGCTGATATGTTTAGATGATCGTGTTGGCTCGGTTTGAACACTTAAAATGTTATGTCTGGTATATTGAATTTTACAGTCGATATGACTGGATAGACAAGAAATTATTGCCGCACGTGACTTATTTGACAGGTCAAATAAATTTGTATGTTTTACATCTGGATATTTACAAAGAATTGATTTCATTGAACGTATTAATAGTCAGTGTTTGGGCACTAACATGTTTTTTTTAGATATATCTATATTTATGTTTGAACATTCCAGTTCCTCTAAATAATGTAATTGATTAAAACTAAGGTCAATCTACTTTAGGTTTAGGTGACATTAGCAGAGATTGGCCATCGAGGTTAGACCCTTTGGTTTACTTGCTTCCAGATCCCTTTTTTGGTTGCTTTCCTAATTTTTAAGGTTATTCACGTAACACGTCGTGTGCCAGGGGCGTAGCTACCTCCAAAATGAAGTGTACTCAAATCTGTTTAAGAGTCTAGAAGAGGGTCACGAAGTGACCATCCCCCACCTCGCAGAGGTGGCCTTACGGCAGGGGGTCTGGGGGCCTTAAGCTCTGGGGTAAATGGTGCAAAATACTGCATTCTCGCAATTTCCTGGCATTAAAAATGATCCCACGGAAACCCAATTTTCATGAGCAACAAGTCAACTTTTGAACATAAATTTTGAGAAATAAAATATTAAGTAGAGCAATAGCCAATACAAATATGTAGTTGACTTAGAAATGTTATTTTGTCAAATGTGTAGTGGGTTAAGCTTGATTTGGAATCAAATACAATTAACATATATGGTGCAAGGATAGTTTTTACATATCATTTTTGAGAAAATACATAAATAAATTGAAGCACATTTCTCAATAAATTAATTTTAGAGTCACATGTCATTAAATACATGTTTTGATTGGTTTAATAAGTTGAGGTTATATTCGTATGTACTGAATCTGAAAATAGACGTCGTTCCCAAGGCGTCTTATGTCGTTGTCATCAGGCGATTTTCTTTAAATGAGGCACCTTTGGGGTTATTTTAATTTATTTCCGGTTATTTGCCTTATTTTGAAAAAAATAAATATATTTTTCAATATCATAACAAAAAAAGTTTGAATTAATTTATAAGGATTGATCGAAATTATTTGCTCGGTTCATTCGAAATAACCTCAATCAGGTTGCACACACCCTTGCGTAACCCGCTTACACGGTTTGTACAACCTGATTGAGGTTATTTCTTCATGAACCTAACAAAAATTGCGATCAATTCTTAAATATTTTTATTTCGGAAGTAAATTGGTAGTCTTTATTTCAACTCAATTGTCAAAGCAAGGATTTATATATAAATCCTTGGTCAAAGTTAATCCTGAAAAATCAAGGACCATTTCCTTTCCTTTCTTCTACTAAAGATGTCATATTTATTTCGTCAGTTATTTTGAAATCTTCAGAAAAGATGTCAGGATAAGGACGCATAGAAGTAACTGTTGTTTTCTCAGACTTCATGGACTCAGCCATTTTGCATCATCAACGGAATCACGATGCTGTAGTTTCCGGAATTGAATATAGGTACATTACGTAATTATTAACATGTTTGTATTTGTTTGAATTTGATTTAGTTTATTAATTTAGTTTTATTCTATCTTATGTCCTAGATGTACCATGTTTTCATTTTTGTCAAAATTTTCGATGTGTACGCAACTGCGTTTTTGCATACGGGTTGCTACGCGCCTGTGTGCAATATAAGTTCTAAGCTACCTAGTGACCGACTATGATTATTTAGAAGGTCAGTAGATTGTTGAAGGGTGAGTGGGAGCTTAGAACATTTTTGTACGATGTTGCTGATCTATAACTTGAAACAGTAACTAAGTTTTTTCCACGAACTATGTTTGACGGACTTTCTTGGAAGTTCTAAGGCTAAAGACGTAATGGTCACTAGACAAAATTAAGCACCGCCCACTGACCTTCTGTAATTTTCCATCTGCATCGTTTCGTAACTGCACGTTTATCTATCGTCTGCATCGGTGGGTAACGGCTAAATCAAAATACACACACATACATGTATATATATAGTGAGCCTGGTCAAGTACACTTGGCATACGTCGTCTCAGTTATCGATTACAATATTTCTTTATTTCGGACAGCGTCAAGGTCAAATTATGCAATAATAGATTACACAATGCTGCAGTCACCTGGCATATGGAATGTTCCACTGGCCAGTAAAGCGTATTAATCTTATTCTCTAGATTTCCATATATGGCTCTGCCTTCTATCGTTATTTTTAGGAATGATTTTATCCAATCATAGGTCGTCAAATAAATGCAACATCGTACAATACAAAATATATCTACATTTTTATTCGATATTATTGAACAAAACGACATCGATGACAAATTTATGTTTCAATACAATCAGGTCTAATACCATTAATGAAAACGTAGAATCGACGGGTTTCTTGAATAACCCTCATATGGTAAGCTACACGGGTAGAATACAATAACATCCATCTGGTACGCTACACGGGTAGAATACAATAACATCCATCTGGTACGCTACACGGGTAGAATACAATAACATCCATCTGGTACGCTACACGGGTAGAATAAAATAACATCCATCTGGTACGTTACACGAGAAGAATGAATAAAGGAAGCGTAATACAAATGTAGGCTCAAATAAATATTTTCACTGAATTTATTTTTATTTTATCTGTGAAAAGCAACTGTAGATGTGTTTAGATAATCGTGTTGGGGCTGTTTGAACACTTAAAATGTTATGTCTGGTATATTAAATTTTACAGTCGATATGACTGGATAAATAAGAAATGATTGCTGCACGTGTGGTATTTGACAGGTCAAATAAATTTGTATGTTTTACATCTGGATATCTACAGGGAATTCATCTCATTGAACGTATTAATTACTAAGATTAATATTTGTCTTAAGCTATAAACTGTACACAATCGGTTGTGTTATTCTTGAGAAAAAAAAACCCATTGATAGCAACTTTCTCTTTCAATAACAACAGCTCTGATAACATTATCGTACATGAGTAATATCAGCAACAAACGAAGGGCAATAGATAGAAATACTTAGAGTATGAACACCGAGGAAAAAAAGAACAAAATTATTGTCTAATAATAACAAGACTACAAATGTTAGCGAGTAAGGTTAATGTATTTTCAGATTATATGATCGATTTGATTTTTGGTGTTTAACGCTACTATCAGCAATATTTCAGTTATATCAAGGCAACCATGTTTTAGTGGTGGAAGAATTTTCAGATTATAATAAGGAATTGCAGATGAAAGAAGAAAACCAAATGTATATAGACAATATACATACATAGTCGGGAAAAATAAAATTTATTTGTACGAGCTTTAGAAACAGGTAGAAAAACGAGCTTTTCTCTTCTGTTTCACAGCGAGTGCAAATGAATTATATATTTTCCGACAATTTACGAATATTGTATTTATCCTGCAATGCTAAAAAACCCCAAAAACTGACAAATTGTCTAAAGAGAGCAGAAGCAAACGTCGTTCTAATCGTTTTTGATGGTGTCAACTATGAAGTCCACGCTTACAATGTTACTTTATTTGACCGTCACTCAACATGAAACAGGTACCTGGAGAATAATATCTTGGTCAGTGACCGTATATAACAAAGATTTATCCAGTTAATGCAATTTGACTGCTGAAATAGAACAAGTGCAGGATCAAAGAGATTTCAAATGTAAGCAGTAACACAAAAACATACCTGTTGATGATAATACTACAACTGTAGGATATCTAATTTAGTGTGTACGGCGCGTTTCTGCAATAACCATCAGCTATTCCAATAGGCAAAATATTGAAACGACAACCAATGTAAAAAAAAGTCTTTGGGAGCAAGTAAACCAAAGGACCTAAACAGGATAGAAAAAATTGGGTAAAGTTTCCTATGTCTGAGGGAGATTTACCCTGGTTTAATTAATACCATTATTTAGGAATTGTAAATTTCAAACATAAATATTATCTATTCTAACATGACGTCCTTCTTTCGCTTTGCTAACAAACGAGAGATTTATCGATTGTGTATAATCTCATTAGCACATGCGCCGGTGCATGTGACTGATTTTCCCGTCGTAAATGTACATATTGATGAACTATCGTCTGCTCGAATTTGGCAGCATAAATTGTGTGCGACATTGTCCGCAAAGGTAAATATAAATTACCGTCTTCCAATCAAAGTATACTACCGTATTTGTACTCTTAGACATATCAGAATCGAAATAATTCATGGAAGCCAGAATGTGTTTTGAGTTTTAACATGGGTTGGCGGATATTAGTAAATTGTATACCTCGCCTCTGGCTCGGGATAAAATACTAATATCCGCCAACCCATGTTAAAATTCAAAACACATTCTGGCTTCCATGATTTATTTCTTAAATAAACCATGTTAGTGGCGATATATTGACTACTAAGCGGTTGATACCCACGAGGACTAATAGCAGCAGTGGTATCGATCCATTGATAGTAGTAAACATGTAGATATATAATTTAGTGCGCACGGTGTGTTTCTGTAGTTACCCAGTAATCATGATAACATAGATAATACACACGGTGTGTTTCTACAGTTACCCAGTAATCATGATAACATAGATAATACACACGGTGTGTTTCTACAGTTACCCAGTAATCATGATAACATAGATAATACACACGGTGTGTTTCTACAGTTACCCAGTAATCATGATAACATAGATAATACACACGGTGTGTTTCTACAGTTACCCAGTAATCATGATAACATAGATAATACACACGGTGTGTTTCTACAGTTACCCAGTAATCATGATAACATAGATATTACACACGGTGTGTTTCTATAGTTAGCCAGTAATCATGATAACATAGATAATACACACGGTGTGTTTCTACAGTTACCCAGTAATCATGATAACATAGATAATACACACGGTGTGTTTCTACAGTTACCCAGTAATCATGATAACATAGATAATACACACGGTGTGTATCTACAGTTATCCAGTAATCATGATAACATAGATAATACACACGGTGTGTTTCTGCAGTTACCCAGTAATCATGATAACATAGATAATACACACGGTGTGTTTCTACAGTTACCCAGTAATCATGATAACATAGATAATACACACTGCAAAAATCTCAGAATAAATTAGAGGTACTGGTAACTTTACTCACAAGTGATATCCGTCCTATGTACATTGTATATTCATTTTCACATGCAAATTATATCAAGAAGATGGAAGTATTGTTTAGTGATATCAATACATATTCAAATTATGAAGGCTCTGGGTCTTACGACAACAAAGGTCTGCACTGTACAAAGTTGCATGATAAAAAAAAAGTTGAGGTGACAGTGACGCCATTTTTATAAACGAAACTGTTATGTCATAATACATATATATTCAAAATATGACAGTTGAATGATAAAAAAATTCAATTATTTGACATTGTTGTCGAAATTCAAGGCCACAGTGACTTCGGAAAAATTCTTTATACGCGATACTCCGCCATGTCATAAAACATTTACATACAAAACATGAAAGCAGACCGACGACACATACCCCTTTTTTCAACTTTGTGATATAATATATATATATAATATAGTATAATAAACTTATATAAAAAAACCAAAAAAAAAACCAGTATTAATATCCTTTTGAAATTGAAATGGTTTAGACAATAAAATATGAATACAATTTGTTTTCTGTTGATTATTGATATTAAGCTCAGTTGGAATTTTCAAAATGTTCTATTTTATTCCTGACAAGTATCTACTTACTTTCAAACAAAACAAGGGGTGGTCTTATAAGCAGATAATATATGATTAACTATGGCGATAACATTCGTAAAATAAAAATTTCTTAGGAAAATCATTAAATTTCAAGTATGTTTTCTTTTTCATCACCAATCAAACAGACCCTGAACGTTTGACACACCATAGCTAATCTAGCAAATATAAAAGTTTTGTAATACGAGACAATTCTGTATGATTGTGTTTATTTATATATCGTATGTATGTATTGTTAGTAAAGCATTATGATATAATTCAGGTAGTTATCTTTTAATTTTTTATTACATCGTTGCTGATAGTTGTATTATTCGAATTCATTTGTGAAGTGAACAAACTTCTCTGTTGTATTTATTGGGGTTAATTATAACTTTGAAATCCCGTAAAGTGAATGTAATGGTATATAGGAAAATAAGGTATGATAATGATATATTGTTGGTAAATTTATTGTCATGATTATTCCCGAAGTATTTCTCACTATGTTCTAGAAATCAGAAAGTATTTTATCACGTTTTATTTGTTAATTTTATTTAAAAAAGTTACCTATTTTTCTAAGATGCTTTAACATAGTCATAAATATATGTGTTTAGCACCTGTTTCAACAACATTTCAGCTATGTGTCGTGGTAGTCAGTGTATTTGCAGGAAGAAAACGGAGTACCCGAGGTATCCAGAAAACCCAAAAAGAACCCCGACCTGACATAAGACACTGTAAAACTGTACGACATAAAACTGTATCGAGTACATTGAACAACGGTCTAGAATCGTACTCGCAACTTTAATATTAATAATCATCGATTGCTAAGATTGATGTAAAACTACCATGTTACGGCTTACGCGAACGACGATCCCTATATTTTAGTTCTAACAATGATAAGATTGATACAACTCAAGAAAGTTGTTTATACGTTCTTGTACTCTTACTTAAATAAAAAGGTGCAGTATAAGATACAAAAGAACCACCTTGTTTATACGAGTGGTCATGGATGATTTATTGGTACAACATACACAGCTTACATACATCTCATTTGACGTTAATCAACAATCAGTCAATCAATCAATTAATCTTTCCATGGAATTATGCTTTCAGATACTTCATTATAGATACCAGTAATAAACAGACTCAGGTGATGATGACTATGGCATGTGCTTTGTCGATTACGGCACATCCTGGAGGAAATATACCTATACGACAATTGTTCATACCAGCTTTTTTGTTTTATTTTTAAATAAATGGTTAGTTTTCGTTTGTTTTATCGTGTTTAACGTCAATTTCAACACTATTTCAGTTATATCGTGGCTGTCGGTTTTATTGGTAGAGGAAACCAGAGAAAACCACCGACCTGTCACAAGTCACTGACCAACTTTAAAAAATAAATGCATTGAATAACAATTTTCAAGTGCATATCAGAAAACATGAAATTGTTATTTCAATGCCCGATGTTGACAACAAGTTATTATTTTGAAAGACAAAAATATCACACTATCGGAACATTTTCAAAATCTAATCGTAAAATTGGGGAAACAGAGGTAAACTCGATACCCTCTAACAAACATATCCATGATCTCTCACTTTCCTGACTTGGTGCAGAACTTGGATAAAAAGAGGTGTGGTTAAATTAGTCTTATGGATTTGATAATATATGTAAAGTAAAATTATGTATTCCTATGATAAAAAAGAATAAGAAACAGGTTGTGTTATTATGTTGTATAGGTCACACTAGCATGACACATCATTTTATTTTAAATGCAGCATCCATTTCTTTACATTCTTTCGAACATGGTTTTGTATTGATAAATGTTAGAGTAAACCAAAGGAGCAATCAAGAATGTATAACCCAGAGACACTGGCAACTTTGGGTACCGGAGGTGAACCCAGGTGCTCTCGAAGGGTAAACAGTTCATGCTTATTATAAGATACCCATTATTCGTAATATGAAATCTTACGCCACGATATGGCTGAAATATTGCCGAGGAAGGCGGCGTTAAACAAGAACAAACAATAGCAATAATTAATTTTCTAGACAGAAATAAAAAATATCTTTTATCAAGGCAAGAGACTTCTTTATATTAAAAAGAAAAGATCATTTTCTACTTTTCTCCTCATGTATTGCATCACAATTTGTTTTTCTACAAATTCAAAACTTTATCTTTTTTCAGGGGATGTCATAGGGAAAGGGGATGGAATCAGCAAATAATGATGCTGAAAATGGCCGATTTTACCATTCGATGTATCTCGGGATTTTATAATAAGTAAGGAAATTCTCGTCTAGTTCTC
Source organism: Bathymodiolus brooksi (assembly GCA_963680875.1). Lineage (NCBI taxonomy): Eukaryota > Metazoa > Mollusca > Bivalvia > Mytilida > Modiolidae > Bathymodiolus > Bathymodiolus brooksi. Next base: position 51,917,212 of record OY804577.1, read on the forward strand.
GTATATCGAGAAACTTTTCATTGGATAATTTTTTGACATATTTGAAGTGTCTATGCAAATTTAGAATCGACCGAAATAAATCGGAAAATACCGAAGTATAATTGTAATATACGGAAAATATCGAAAGATATTCGGCAATATATTAATAATAAAATGGGCGTTGATTATATAAATAAATCTAAAGTTCTTCAAGGTATGTATATTTAATTTAAATAATTGCAACTATAATATTAATATAAATATGAACATAAAAAAAAAATATTGTTTAATATTGATAACAATTTCAAAATATAACAATTAAATGCAAAAAGTTGAATTAACAATAATCATTGGAGAAAATGCTTTTTTAAGGAATATAAATAAAGGGAGATAATCATAGTACTGTATAGTATTATAAAATTACTACTGAAAAACTTTTTGTAAACAAAAATTGAACCAATAGTAATTAACACAGTTTGTCTATAAGTTTATATCTATAAAAAATGAAATAAATATTTTACAATACTGTCTGTACTCCTGTAGGAGTGTGAAGCCCATCTATGATCTAAATAGATCCTCTGTTTTTAATAATAATTTATATTCATAATATCAAATAATCAAAATGCATATGTATGCTAAATAAAATTTGGATTATGTGTTAACTATGTTAGATACAATGTATCTACGTACCATTAGTTGTTTACAAAATACATTTATATATATAATTATTGTTTGTAAACAAACATCTGCTTTGCATATCATAAATCCTCGGATTTAGCATATTCTAAGAAAACACGTGTTTCTTTTAATTAATTTATTTCATAAAAATATATAACCTATATTTTCTGTTTTTATATATAATTATTAAGGTAAAAATACCTTACAAAAGAACAAAAAGCCATTCAGAAAAAATTTCTCAAACTAAAAATCTTCCTGATTCTGATCCTGATCTTACCAGCAGCTCGCTGGTAACATTTGGTCCAAATTTTGATTGTATTTTACTTCACATCCAAAATTTTACATGAAGACGTATGTTGAATGTAAAATAATACAAACCTCCTTGGGAAATATATATTTCAAACAATTACATCCATATTTTGTCACAATATATCCATAAATAAATGCCTGGCAAACTCATTTACCTAACACGATACACACATTAGCACCCCCCTATATTTTGTAATGGCTGAGTATATAACCAAGGGAGATAATCGTTTCCATAGCCTGCTTTTTCATTCAACAAAACATCTGTCTTAAAGTGTTCATTACCATTTTGTCTAACTACTATTTTATCTGATATCGAACAGCTTTTATAATTGTATTGAAATTTGAAAGAAAATTGACAAATTAAAACATTCTATCTTCAGATAGCACGTATCTATAAAGATGTGCCTACACCAGGATATTCTTTGAATCAATGGATTTATTAAATTTTTTTTATCTTGAAAGTCAATAAACACGCTCCTGTGTGTGTATATTTCATTCGGAATGATATAATCTTTGATATGCAATTTGGTTTCCTCTAGGGTGATCTCGTTCAAACGTCTTTCAATTTTGCAGTGTAAAAGAATCATTGTTTTAATAAATTCGATAGCTTAACTTATTTGAAATGTAACATAATCATTTGCTTTAATTTGATATATGACAGATTATGTAATTATTATTGAAATGATAAAACCTGAATTTGTCAAAGAGGATATATCGTATCCAGTTAACCCGAGATAAACATATTATGTCTTCCGCGTGTGTATCAATGACTGTTCGTGTCATTAGCGCCCTTTATTAACACGATATTTGCTTAAATATCGATTTATTTGTTAAGGTTAGCAATTTTTTTTAAGTACTAGTGCGCTAGTTATATAATATAGTATTATACAAAATAGCAAATTATATGTACTCAAACAAAAAGCAAAAAAACCCCAAACTATATTACTGTGATGAAAACCATTACTGTGGGCCCCGCTTGCAGCAAAGGAATAAAGGTTCTTCGAGTTAATAATTGCAAGATTGTACTATTTGCCATTGATATTCGTGGCCGTAATCGTATGGTAGTTGGATTTACAACTACCTATGCAGTCAGTGCCTATCACCACTGATGTTGTGAGTTCGAATCTCGACCAGTGCGAGGTGTACAACATTATGTGATAAAGTTTGTAAGTGACTTGCGGCATGTCAGTGGTTTTCACCGGGTCCTCCTTTTCCCTCCATCAATAAAACTGACCGCCACGATATAACTGAACTATTGTTGGAAGTGGCGTTAAGCATCACCAAACATATTACTGTGATGAAAACCATTACTGTGGGCCCCGATTACAGCAAAGGAATAAAGGTTTCTTCGAGTTAATAATTGCAAAATTGTACCATTTGACAATGATATTTAGAACCCAAAATCGACAATGTTCTTCGCCGTATATCTGCAGTTTCAATATGCTGCATCATCATCTTTTTAAATTAGTCTGGAAACTGTATTTCGACGGCCCCTTTAATTTGTATATTTTAATCAAAGCATACAGTCATATAATATGATCACTGGTAATTCCGTTTTGATAATAGTATAAACAAGAAAAGATATGTAAATATGAAAAAAATGTTGGATTGTTTGAAACAGATGCATCATATGTAGATAAATATAATAGTAATTAAGTGATCTCAAGTACTGTATGTTATTGTTATGATAGTATAATGCACTGTCAATGGTTAGCTAATATAAATAAACCAAAGTATAACTGTAAACTATTCTATTGGAATATTCCAATAAGAACTGTTGGGTTGCTACCTTGCAAAATTGTATCCGAAAGCTCCATCATCAGAAATTACTAAAAAACCAACAAAAAACATAATTTCTTTAATATGACAAGCATTTTCGACAAAAGAAGTACATGCCAATTCGATTTGTCTGAACCATCTAGTGGACTCTCCACTTTGAATGGGTCTTATCGCACAGAGGAGACGCTAGGACCCGATTGTTTACCACAGTGTACCACAAGGGCTGTTCATTGACAGCTATTGCAATTGTCTCGTCCACAAATACGATACGCCCATTAACGTCATTGCAAGGACGAGTTGTATACTTAATTCAACTTGCAAAACCAAAAGACACCCGGCCATATTAAATAAAAACGTGGATATCTAATTCAGTGCACACGACGCGTCTATGGAACAATCTTCACCAGAGACGCTCACAGTCAAAAGATTTGACAGCCAAACCATTTAAAAATCCTTAAGAGCAAGCAAACAACACTGGTCAAATAGGAGAGCCGAAACCGACTAAGGCTACCTATGCCTGTAACTTACATAAGGAAATCTAGAACAGGACTTGGTTGCACAAGTGTCAATTAAATTTAAGTATTAATTACAGCTTAAGTGTAAATTAATTTCATGACCATTTCAAGTAATTTTAAGAGTCAATTAAGTTTTAATTGACACTTAAATTTAAATAAGGTTTGTGCAACCCAGTCCTTATTTCTATACCAAAAGGGTTCAAGCAGTACAGCATATACCTATAAATATATTAAAAATATAAATAAACAAGACATTTTACATGTGGTATATGTTTGTAAATAGTAGTTATATTCAAGACGGTAAATTTTCCTACTTTGACAAAAAAGTTAATATACCAGCTTCTCCTGCATATGGTGTTTACATCTCGCAATTGATTCGCTATGCAAGGGCCAGTAGCAATTATTCTGATTTCCTGAAACGTCATCTTCATCTGAGAAACAGGCTACTGGACCAGGGCTATAAAAAGATTCGCCTTATTCGATCTCTTAAAAAGTTTATATTCCGATACCAAGATCTTGTCGAAATATATTCCGTCTCTGCAGAAAAAATTATAAGCGATGCATTTTCATATAGTGAAAATGTATAAAGATAAAGAAGTCAAAAAATGTCAAGGATATTTTTTTTGTCAATGTGTGACGTAAAAATATTTTTGACATTTACGTCACCGAATATGGTACTGCTTTGACAACTATTTTACCTATTTTGTTCCTGTATTTAAATACTGTTATAGTGACAGCCGGAACCTTTGAACCGTAATGAGAGCGGGAGGTTTGGCGCCTTAAAATCTGATTCAACCCACCATTTCTTTAGAAATGCCTGTACCAAGTCAGGGTCATTACGGTTTTCACAGTTTTCCGGTTGTTGACTGATTTGTCTGTTTATATAATTATTAGTTTTGACTTTCCCTTTATAAGATTGTTCGGAGTTCGGTAATTTTGTTATTACCTTTATTTGTAAGATTGTTCGGAGTTCGGTAATTTTGTTATTACCCTTATTATACACAATTATAATAGCCTAGTAGTAACAAGTTCAACTGCATAGAATGCATACGTTAGACAACAACCCGTTATCTATATTTTTGAAATAGAGACATATGTAATAAGTAATAACATTTATGTATTTATTGAATTTTTACGTGATTTAAAAAAGTATCATGGGTGCAAGACAAACATTTTATCCTGCAATCAGTACATTTGCTGTACAAATATGCTATACGAATAAATTTTTGCTTTATTCGTACTAGACAAATGAACTTTTCAGCCTACGAATAAACTTTCCTGGTACCCTGTAGCTATGTACAGCGGAGGGCGCAGACAAGTATGAAACTGGTACTAAAATATAACGCGGACCACGAAGAAGACACCATTGACAACATTTATGAAAGGCGAGGAATGACGCTTGTTTCTGTCATTTTTGTTTAAATCTGACAAGTTTTCCGACTTTTTTGACATTGCAGGATAAACACAATATACGTACATTGTCGTTAAATATAAAATTCATTTGTACTCGCTGCGAAACAGGCCTGAAAAGCTCGCCGAAGGCTCGCTATTCTGCCTGTTTCTAAAGCTCGTACAAATAAATTTTATATTTACCGACAATGTACGTATATTGTATATATATTATGTTTTTAGTTCATCAAATTGAAAATAACATTTTATAATACCATTTCTAATGGGAATTATGAAAGATGAAAGGAAACCAATACTTGAAAATTGTAAAATACTTATGTTTAAGTTTACGAAATGTAGGTAATATCGGTACGTCATGTCATGTTTTATACAAATAAAATTGCATCAACATTGGACATTGACACCAATAAAAACATAGATATCTAATTTCGTGCGCGTGACTGGTTTCTAGTATAACCTTCATCTGGTACCTCATACTCAACAGATTGGAAAGACAAACAAGTGAGTCTTTAGGAGCAAGACAACCAATTCAATTCAATTCAACTCAATTCAAATATTTTATTGAATAAAGTGCATACATTTAATTATACAATATCCAATGGGATTGCACATCAGGCATAGCCTATGTAAGTGCTCTCCCTCAATAAAGATTTGATTTTTTGGTGTTTAACGCCACTTTCAGCAACATTTCAGTTATATCATGGCGACACTCCCTCAATAGCTAAGGACATCAAGTATAATACAAGAAAACCAATGAGCCCAAACGGGATAGCCAAATCGGTTATGGGGTCTGTCTGGTCTGTCTGGCCTTAATTTTAATAAATAACATTATTAAGGAACTGTAAATTTCAAACACATATATATTTAATACACCATATCAGTGCCCAAGCACCGATTACTGCCAGAGTCCGTCATAATCGTGATTTTACAACTACATGTACCTGTTTCATCAATGCCTACCTATCACCACTAAAGTTGTGAGTTCGAATCCCACTCATAGCGAGGTGTACTCGATACAACATTTTGTGGTAAATAAAACTGACCGTCACGATATAATTGAAATATTATTGAAAGTGGCGTTAAACACCATACCCTAACCCGACTACTGACACCAGCGTTATTGTCAGGTTATATCTCCAGTTGACGATCGGCAACAGGAATTGTCGTCTGCTGATTAATAGCTAAACATCTTTTTTCTTTTCATGTGAAAATTTCCTTGCACAAGACAACATACAACAGTTCTTGTTTGTCTATTTTACTGTTGGCATATTAAAACGCATGCATCTTATACATCAGTAAAAATTGTGCTTAATTCAGCAAATATCTTGATTGAACAATATTTACACATTTCAATGAGTGATGGATTGTTTTGGAGCAATTTATCAGTCATATCATAGTATGAACAAGTTATATTTAGATGAGATGATAATGATGTCTACTTTGTACTAGACTACTATTCTTAGGTGGATGTTTATAGTGTTAGTTCAGTAGAACAACAGTTCTCGAATAGGAATGACACTTCATTGGGACACATTATGTTGATTTCGAGCCACTCCGTATTGTGAACTTTTATGAGTTTTGATGTACGACAATTGTAATTAAGATTTAATGTTGTATTGTGAACTTTTATGAGTTTTGATGTACGACAATTGTAATTAAGATTTAATGTGGTATTGTGAACTTTTATGAGTTTTGATGTACGACAATTGTAATTAAGATTTAATGTTGTATTGTGAACTTTTATGAGTTTTGATGTACGACAATTGTAATTAAGATTTAATGTTGTATTGTGAACTTTTATGAGTTTTGATGTACGACAATTGTAATTAAGATTTAATGTGGTATTGTGAACTTTTATGAGTTTTGATGTACGACAATTGTAATTAAGATTTAATGTTGTATTGTGAACTTTTATGAGTTTTGATGTACGACAATTGTAATTAAGATTTAATGTTGTATTGTGAACTTTTATGAGTTTTGATGTACGACAATTGTAATTAAGATTTAATGTTGTATTGTGAACTTTTATGAGTTTTGATGTACGACAATTGTAATTAAGATTTAATGTTGTATTGTGAACTTTTATGAGTTTTGATGTACGACAATTGTAATTAAGATTTAATGTTGTATTGTGAACTTTTATGAGTTTTGATGTACGACAATTGTAATTAAGATTTAATGTTGTATTGTGAACTTTTATGAGTTTTGATGTACGACAATTGTAATTAAGATTTATTGTTGTATTGTGAACTTTTATGAGTTTTGATGTACGACAATTGTAATTAAGATTTAATGTTGTATTGTGAACTTTTATGAGTTTTGATGTACGACAATTGTAATTAAGATTTAATGTTGTATTGTGAACTTTTATGAGTTTTGATGTACGACAATTGTAATTAAGATTTAATGTTGTATTGTGAACTTTTATGAGTTTTGATGTACGACAATTGTAATTAAGATTTAATGTTGTATTGTGAACTTTTATGAGTTTTGATGTACGACAATTGTAATTAAGATTTAATGTTGTATTGTGAACTTTTATGAGTTTTGATGTACGACAATTGTAATTAAGATTTAATGTTGTATTGTGAACTTTTATGAGTTTTGATGTACGACAATTGTAATTAAGATTTAATGTTGTATTGTGAACTTTTATGAGTTTTGATGTACGACAATTGTAATTAAGATTTAATGTTGTATTGACTAAAATTGAGTGATGTATTGTGAACTTTTATTAGTTTTGATGTAGAAATATTGTAACTAAGATTTACTGATATATTGTGAAATGTTAATGTCTTGTCCTACTTAAAATCCTATTTCATCTACTCTTGGTTGTCACAGGACAATATAAATTATTTCGATAACGGAAGTTGGATTGTGTAAATAAAGTGATTATGCGTTATTAACAATTCGCGAGGCTAAAATGCACCGCGATAGATGCTGTGCCACATTGAATATTCATAAATAAAAATATCACATGAAATTTGATAGCTAGTAATCATCAATAGATTTATTCAATGTTTATTTAGGTTATTTGTGTCTTGACTATATGAGTACCATAATCTTATAAGAGACATGAACTGATTATCTTTGGCGAGCACAAGGGTACATACCCGATGTTTGGTGGGCCTCATGTTGCTCATCTTTTTACTTTTCTGTGTTGTGTTTTCGTTTGTTTGTTTGTATTCAACATGTGTTTTGTGTACCCTTGTATTCAACATGTGTTTTGTGTACCCTATGTTGCCAGTGTCTCTGGATTGTTTGTATTCATCATGTGTTTTGTATACCCTATGTTGCCAGTGTCTCTGGATTTATTGTCCATTCTTGATTGCCCTTTGGTTTACTCTAACATGTAGATGATATTATCACATATTTCATTGAAATAACGCCGAATTTGCATATGTAATAAAAGGGTTCATTCAACCTATGCCAACATTTAAAAAAATATATATAGAAAGGTAATAAAGATTGTTGGCATAGGTTGAATAGGTTAATTGTTATATAAACATGACTAGTCATGTTTAATTAGTGTAAAATCGGGGGAGATGTCAATGTACTCCAAGTCCACAATTAATTTTTAATGAATAGTAAGTAGAAAGTAAGTATTTAAAATCATATTTTATGGAAATAACAAACAAAAAATCAGTATATCAGCACATATATTTAATATCAAACTTTATAAAAATAATTAGGATATTATTATAATCACATATATTTTAACATCAATCATTATGAAAATAAAATAGGATATTATAAACATATATATTTTTATATCATACATCTTGAAAATAAATTAGGATATTACAAGCACAGATATTTTTTTTTTAACATACTTCATGAAAATAAATTAAAGATATTATAGGCACAGATATTTTTTTTTATCATACTTTATCAGAATAACCAAAAACAATCAGTATACACAATCACATTACAAATTGCTAAAAATACAATTGTCTTAGATTTTGGATAACAATGTTCGATTTAGAAATCATAGAAATTATGATAATTCTAAATTTATTAATAAATATTATTAAAAACTTTTAGATTTTAAGAAAATTGCTTAATTGTATGAGTAACATATAATATTTTGAATTCATACGTTTTAGAAAGATTGTTTATTTAAATTATTCTAAAATTTTATATTTTCATCTTTTTTATTTACGGATTTTTGTGCAATTTTACCAGATTTTTATTTTGTATATAAATTTTTACAAAAGTTTAATTATTTTTTTTTCAAGTTATTAAATTTTAACAGACTTATTCTTATATCTTTAGATTGTTTTTTGTTTTGCTTTGATTTTTTTAAAAATAATAAATTTCACTTTTTAGACTTGCATTTCCAAATTTACTTACCTGTAAATGTCATTAATTGCTATATAAACACCTGTAATATAATGTTTGTAATATACCTTGAATATGATATTTCAAAATGTTGGCATAGGTTGAAGACACCAATAAAAGCATAATTTTGCGGCGTGTTATTTGCCTCCGGTGCAATAACATTTTACGAGGGAAATAACATGTTATCTGCCCTCTTGTGAAGGGCAATAACATGTTATCTGCCCTGGGAAACAATGTGATAAATAGATTAATACATGGCCTTTTTCATATTGCCCTTGTCATCAGCCCTCGACTGATATCGCCCTTCGGGCTAAAGCCCTCGGGTCCGATATCAAGGTCTCGTGCTGATAGCAAGGGCAATATGAAAAAGGTCATTTATAATTACATAGAGATACAAAATGTATAATATTGTTATAAAATAAAATGCAATATATGAGGGCTCAATTTACCCAATTAATTTACTTAACAGTTGAACTTGTCAAGTTCCTTTAATATCAGTAGTATATCTTTAGGTTACCGTTTTTATAAAAGTAAAATATCAAACTTGTAAACTAATTGAAATAAATTTAAATTTTCATATTGTGTACAACAACTGCATTTGTAAAGAGGTCTTTAGAATTGAAGATAATATTAATGAAACAATCTAGACATTGTTTAGCTGTAATGACATGAATCAACAACATAATGATGCTGGTCCATGTTTGAAATAATAAACCAAGGCATCAACTGTCATGTCCGATTGTTCAGATAATTGATTTTCTTTTTCTTAAATTTTAATACCATTTGTGATTCTCTGAAAATAATAATAATGAAAGAAACCAATTTGCGTGGGCATTTTTTGTTGTTGCTTTCTTCCCTACAGATAAATGATAAGGAAATAAAATAAAAATAGATAGCACAAGCTATTTTTTAAAAATTACTGTGATTATTTTATCTGTCTTTTTGCATGTTGTTGGACATAGCTTCTAGCAATTGTCTAGAGAAGAGCTTGAAGATACCAAAGGGGTAATCAGAATTCGTAAATCGAAGAAGGACAGACAACACAATGGCCAAAAGAAAAAGGATAACATGGGGGTGAACTCAGGTGCCCCGGAAGGGTTGGCTGTTCCTGCCCCACTAATCTAGTTACTAGTGATAATTAATGAATGAGGAAAGGACCGGGAAGTTTCGCGGCACAAAATGAAATAATTAAAAAAAAATATTCTGATATATAAGTAGTAGTTATTATGGAAATAAACATATATAATATACAATTCTAGTTTACTTTAATTTAATTTATTTTATTATTCAAAAACCAAAGTAATCAAAATGGTGTGACGTCACAATATTCCCCAATGTACATGATTTGTATTTATTGCGAGGTCTGGGGATTTGGCAAAAATGAAGTACTAGAACGAGTTCACTTGAAATTCTGCAAAATACTTTTAAATTTAAAGTTCTCTACTCCAAATTATATGGTTTATGGTGAGCTAGGCATGTATCCAATTGATATTGATATAAAAGTAAGGACAATTTCATACTGGGCAAGACTTTTAAGTGGTAAGCAGGCTAAATTTTCAAATGTATTTTATAGGCTTTCTAGAAATTTGAATGAAAATGGCGATACTAATTTAAACTGGGTTTATTTTATCAGAACAATTCTAAATGAGTGTGGATTTACACATACATGGGAAACAAAAAATGTTAATAATAAAGAATGGTTAAAATGTGTTGTGAAACAGCGATTGTTAGATCAGTTTGTACAGAATTGGCAAACATCTCTGTCAGATTCTTCAAAAGCATTAAATTATAGGATTTTTAAAACCAAATTCGAATTCGAGGAATATTTCAATATTTTAAATATAGGTGATGCAATCAGACTGTGTAGATTTAGGACAACAAATCACTATCTACCGATTGAAACCGGTAGATGGCGAAATATTGATAGAGAAAACAGGTACTGTAATTTATGTAATTGTCAGAAATTAGGCGATGAATACCACTATGTTTTAGAGTGTTCCTCTTTAAACGATAAACGCAAGCAGCTTCTTCCAAAATATTTTATGAAAAGACATAATGTTGTCAAATTCTTTGAACTTCTATCTACCAAAAACAATCACTGTTACGAAAATTATGTATATTTATCAAACATATCAATAAGGTCTTTTGTACTCCTGGCTTACCCACTGTTGTTCCTTAGCCTATGTATATTTTGTAAAAAGTCTTGTTATGTTATTATTATGTTGTTATTTTTCTCTGTACCATTGTATTTGGCTGTATGAGAATAAAGATATATATATTTATTAAACCCGTTGTGTTTTATCCGTTACGCTGTTTAAACCAATTGAATTTAATTCCATATAACAATGTAGCAAAGCAACAGGGAGTCATTCTCTTTGGCTACGCCTAATGTTTAGTTAATTTTTAATTACAATTCAACAATTATAATGATTTATGAAGGGTAAAACATATTTGGGTAGAAAATTGACTTTCATCAAACTTCCAAATTTCCATTGGATATTCTATAATGTTTGCTTAATCTCAACCTTTTCCACAAATACGATTTCTTTTTCTGTAAATTACACCAAGACATGTGGCGCGTCAGTTTTTTCAGAAGATATATTGCCTACAGAAATTAAAATATGTACATGAATTACAAAAGCGTCTTTAGTGCTTTTAAAAGACAACGCTAAAGTGGGCATTGAAGTAATAGATAATGGTGTGATCCTTGTTGCATGTTGTCTTGAAATAAATCTATTTCGAATGATATTGATTCCAAGCATGCCTTATGCTAATTAATTTGCAATCAGTTCTCACCATAGAGATCATACTCATTTTTCAAGGACACTCGTTTGTACATCAATCCAATTCGGGATGGGTTATTGTTGCTTAAACCAACTATAGTTTAGTTTAATCATGGAGGTCAGTTTTATTGATGATGAAAACTGGAGTACTCGGAGAAAACCACCAATTGGACATGAGTCACCGACGAATCTTTCACAGAAGATTGTAACGAGTACACCTCACCACGGAGGGGGTTCAAACTCGCAAACTTTAGTGGCGATAGCCATTGATTGTATTGGTAGATCTACGACGACCTCTACACAATGTACGTTTCACTATTTCAACAGAAAAAAAATCTAAAAATCCGTAATATTTTAATCAATTTAAGAAATTAATTAATATTTTCATATCGTCTCCAGTAGTTTAATAAGTAATCACGAAAAAAAACCCAAAACCCCTCCCCCCAAAAAAACCCCCCCCCACCCCCCAACAACAACAAACGGATTTAATACCATATATAACATATTTAATGTTTGTTCATATATCCAGGGAGGTTTTTGGACGAATAAAAATAATGTATTATTCTTAAGATCACCTTGCACTTTTACAAAAATCAATTATTTATCAGTTTCGTCTTAATATACAATTAGAAAAACATATTTATACAACAAAGGGAATAAATGTACTGCTGTTTATGAAGCACGTTAACGGAACACAAGCAGAACATGGACACAGACATGAACAAAACACATTAATCACCCAATGAAATCACTCCAAATGTTTCTTGATGCATCAGTTAATTGAAATTCTGTAATTCATGATAAATACTATCAGTTTTGACATAAGTAATCAAAGCACTGCAGCACTAATTAGTAACAGCATTTGTACGTCATTATAAATTGTTCTCGTTTCAAACAAGCAATTACGAACGTGTTGATTATAGAACATTACATTTGTGTTTCAATTGTCTTCGGATATTCAATCTGTATATGGAATTTCTACTTTCAGTGAGGACACTCGTTATGCTATAGATAATGTCTGTCTATTAAACGTCTGTGTAATTGTCTATATCGATGACAATTTCTCTGTCATTATTTTTACAAAGAGGACTTTGAATTCTGACCACTGTCGTCATTCAATTCGACATTATGTGGGTTCGCCGACGTTTCACTGTGAAATAAAATTTATATTTGTTTGAAAGTACGAATTTGCGACCATCCTGAGAGTTTTGCTGCATGATGCGAAACTGTTTGCCAATTATCCTTTTCTCACCGATATAAAATGTCAAATTCAATATTTCCATATTAAAGTCGACTTCCTCTTATCTATATATATTAGTACACAGCCATGACTAATTGATAATATTGTATATATTCATTCATATAAGGAGACAATTCACCTACACCACATACGACTTATCTACAGAACAAAGTTCCATATTAATATACACGCCTTTACTATATGTATTGAATAGGCAATACAGAATACTTAGTAATTCTGCTAAAATCGAAACCAAAATCTATTAAAATGTAAATATTCAAACAAAATTGACGACAATTATGAATGCAGTCACCTCATTTGTAATCAAGAACATCACGTTGCAAGATTGATCTCAATAACGGATAAGTGTATCATAAGGAACTTCCCATTTATTGTTGTTCTTCATATCAAAGTCACTACGAGGTCTTCACATTTTTTGTGCAGAATGTGTACGTCATTAAATTTGTTCTCGTTTCAAGCAAACAGTTACGAACGTGTTGATTATAGAAAATTACATTTGTGTTTTAATTGTCTTCGGATATTCAATCTGTATATGGAATTTCTACTTTCAGTGATGACACTTGTTATGTTATAGATAACGTCTGTCTATTAAACGTCTGTGTAATTGTCTATATCGATGATGACATTTTTTTCTGTCATTATTTTTTGTACAAAGAATACTTTTATTTCTGACCACTGTCGCAATTTAATGCGATATTATGTGGGTTCGGCGCCATTTTCACTGTAAAATGTAATTTATATTTGATCGGAAGTACGAATTTGTCGCCATCCTTAAAGTTTCGCTGCATGATGTGAGATTGTTTGCCAATTACCATTTTCTTACTAATATTAAATGTCAAATTCAATATTTCCAAATTAAAGTCGTCTTCCCTTATCTAAATATATGAGTATTCTTTCATATAAAGGCAATTTACTTCCAACACATAAGATTTATCTACAGAACAAAGTTTCATCTTTACTAAATGAATTGAATGGGTATTATAAAATACTGATAAAATCGAAACCAAAAACTATTAAAAATTAAATATTCAAGTAAAATTGACAACAATTATGAATGCAATCACATCACTTGTAATCAAGAACATCATGTTGCAAGATTGATCTTAATAACGGATAAACCTAACGTAGGAACTTCCCATTTATTGTTGTTCTTCATATCAAAGTCACCACGGGGTCTCCACATTTTTTGTGTTTTATTGATTTTGTTTATAATGTGAAGTGAGCAGAGCTATATTTAAGAGTTACGAAGTGGCACTGGGATGGCTGTATTAGTAAGAAAGGATATGGATGTAAATGAACATGAAAGTCTATACAACATTACACTTAGACACAAATTAAAGTAAAGGAACAGTGCTTTTATTGCTGTTCTACATTTCATAGTCACAGTAGAGTCTTCAACAATGAGAATAACTCATACCCTTAAATAAGTGGGAAACGGGCACTAGCCTGCAATACGGGAGTTCGGAGTTAGAAAGTCTTTTGTAAAGGAGGTAAAATATTACTATTATATTTCCCGCCGTTGGACGCTTTTTCAAAATGGTGGGTTTTACTCTGTATTATGTTCCTTTGAATTGAACATTGTCACCCCATTGATGCAGGAAAATATTAAAAAAAATAATACCCACAGCTATTTATGTATTCTTTCTAATATGACAAATAATAATTGATTTGTCTGTATATTATGCTACTGTAAATCTAACATTGATACAGGGAAAATACCTTCGTAAAAAAAAGAAGTACGTTTCTTTTAATGTGACAACTAAAATCATAAAATGTCAATTATTTTCATTAAAAATAGTCTGCTCAATTTTTTTTTCATAAAGCAAGTAATTTTACACCTGAAATGGTCAGTGTCATCTACGGTAACTAAATTTGAACATTGTCATTACATCCGATGCGGCGATACTACACAATATAGCAAAGTTTCTTTAACTGCAGTTTCAGCTTCTGATGAATAATCCTAACCTAGCCAGGCAATTGTCAGTGATAACATAGAATATGAAATTAACACGCAACCACCACCCAGTAAGGTATAAAAGGGAAAGTTTTTTCTCTGCTGATAATGACAGCTATAATGGGCGGCAGCCATCTTAAAAAAGTGTCCGAAAATGAGACCTGGATGTACACCTTATGTACTCTTAACGGCAAAGAGCTAGACACGGGACATAACTCTTCCCCTAACTCCGCACTGTCGTATTGAGCGGTAATGTTTACTTCCGTCGATACACGCTACATCTTTTTTTGTCGTTCTGATGTCATTTGGTGTATAAAATATAATTCCCAGATGCGGTGTTATCAACAAGAAAACAAAATACAGGACTCCCATCAGGTAAGTAATAATTTTAACATAGTTTGAAGTGTGTTAATTGAATGGACTTTATATATGTTTTTAGAAATATAAAAATGAAAGTTGAAGGAGTATGGAAATTTAACATTTTATCACGCGCAAAATGGACACGATTGCCAGAGCCTGAAATTTTGTCAAGGAAGTGGCCACCAACAGTCACTTCAAAGAAGAGTTACTGCTTACCCTTTCCGAGCACCTAAGTTCACCCCCGATATTATATGAAATTCGTGTTACCTAGTGTTTTGTTTTCTGTGTAGTGTTTTGTTTTCTGTGTAGTGTTTTGTTTTCTATGTAGTGTTTTGTTTTCTGTGTAGTGTTTGTTTTCTGTGTAGTGTTTTGTTTTCTGTGTAGTGTTTTGTTTTCTATGTAGTGTTTTGTTTTCTGTGTAGTGTTTGTTTTCTGTGTAGTGTTTTGTTTTCTGTGTAGTGTTTTGTTTTCTGTGTAGTGTTTTGTTTTCTGTGTAGTGTTTTGTTTTCTATGTAGTGTTTTATTTTCTGCGTAGTGTTTTGTTTTCTGTGTAGTGTTTTGTTTTCTATGTAGTGTTTTGTTTTCTGTGTATTGTTTTGTTTTCTGTGTAGTGTTTTGTTTTCTGTGTAGTGTTTTGTTTTCTATGTAGTGTTTTGTTTTCTGTATAGTGTTTTGTTTTCTATGTAGTGTTTTGTTTTCTGTGTAGTGTTTTGTTTTCTGTGTAGTGTTTTGTTTTCTGTGTAGTGTTTTGTTTTCTGTGTAGTGTTTTGTTTTCTGTGTAGTGTTTTGTTTTCTATGTAGTGTTTTGTTTTCTGTGTAGTGTTTTGTTTTCTGTGTAGTGTTTTGTTTTCTGTGTAGTGTTTTGTTTTCTATGTAGTGTTTTATTTTCTGCGTAGTGTTTTGTTTTCTGTGTAGTGTTTTGTTTTCTATGTAGTGTTTTGTTTTCTGTGTAGTGTTTTGTTTTCTGTGTAGTGTTTTGTTTTCTGCGTAGTGTTTTGTTTTCTGTGTAGTGTTTTGTTTTCTATGTAGTGTTTTGTTTTCTGTGTATTGTTTTGTTTTCTGTGTAGTGTTTTGTTTTCTGTGTAGTGTTTTGTTTTCTATGTAGTGTTTTGTTTTCTGTATAGTGTTTTGTTTTCTATGTAGTGTTTTGTTTTCTATGTAGTGTTTTGTTTTCTGTGTATTGTTTTGTTTTCTGTGTAGTGTTTTGTTTTCTGTGTAGTGTTTTGTTTTCTATGTAGTGTTTTGTTTTCTGTATAGTGTTTTGTTTTCTATGTAGTGTTTTGTTTTCTATGTAGTGTTTTGTTTTCTGTGTAGTGTTTTGTTTTCTGTGTAGTGTTTTGTTTTCTGTGTAGTGTTTTGTTTTCTGTGTATTGTTTTGTTTTCTGTGTAGTGTTTGTTTTCTGTGTAGTGTTTTGTTTTCTGTGTAGTGTTTTGTTTTCTGTGTAGTGTTTTGTTTTCTGTGTAGTGTTTTGTTTTCTGTGTAGTGTTTTGTAGACCAATGTTTTTCTTTTGGTAATTAAATTGTTTTTTCCTTCAATTTACGTAACATTTCTCGCGTGTCAACATTATTGGACTTTTGCAATTTCGAATATGGAAATATAATGTCGATTAATTATTAAAGACGCACACAGCGACAGGCGGCGCTTGCTCAACATTACTGATATATAGACATAGACCGTCAATTCCGATAGATTTCTTGATTGTATTAGGGGGTTAGAGTCCTATAAATCTTTCATAACAATTAATGTTCGAGGAAAATTCATTGACTTGAGCTAAACAAAGTTTGCTGAAACTCAGTTTAAATAAACAGCGTGTTTCATTGCTGAGACTCAGTTAAAATATACAATAGTTTCCATTGCTGAGATTCAGTTAAAATATACAGTGTTTTCTGTCGCTGACACCAGTGTGCTTTATTTGTCTGTTATTTTTCTACATCATCATTTGATCATAATTATTTATTTTATATTTTTACTTTAATTGATGTATTCTCCTCCTTTGTTGAAATGTCCTTCTTACAACATACTGCTTTGATTGTTGTATTGAATTTCAAAATCACTAGCAGTGACTTATCCGCATCTAAAGCTACAAAACGCATCTGTGAGACCAATAAAACTTGATAAAAGGATGAACTTAATCTTTTCACGTATTGGATTTTAACTGATTATTTTCTTAAGTTCATAAATTGCCTCCGGGAGATAAAAGTCCTACACTTTTTAACAACTATTGATGAAAAAAAAATAAAATCTTTCTTGAATTGATTTTTCTTTCTTTGGAAGAATTGTTAACCGTATCAATATAAGATACTATTGGGACAAAAAAAAATTGAAATTAATATTGATCTTGTATTAAGTTCATAAGTTTAAATGACAAACACAGCAACATTTCAATGTTTTCAACTTTTCAAGGTAATGAAATATACCTTTGCAATAGTATTAAAGATTTTTCAAATTTACTTATAATATTGTCTTGTGGTTTATTTTCTCTCTCGTTCGTATGTGACATGGTTTTGTGTTCCGAGTTTTTGCAACTGCATCGTTGGTGTAATGGCTAGCGTGCTCGCCTCGAGTGTGGTAGATCGT
Source organism: Bathymodiolus brooksi (assembly GCA_963680875.1). Lineage (NCBI taxonomy): Eukaryota > Metazoa > Mollusca > Bivalvia > Mytilida > Modiolidae > Bathymodiolus > Bathymodiolus brooksi. The sequence continues at coordinate 51,935,160 of OY804577.1, forward strand.
GACTTCAAGCTCCAGTCAGATCAAGCTAAAGACTATTCAAATGGTACTTGCTGAATTTCCGCTAACCACGTAGCATTAATGAGTAAAGACTGATTGACTCAAAATCAAGATAATGTGTTCGAGTGTAGGGATATGTCTGCCTATACGGACTGTTGTATCACTGACTGTGCTAGCACTATGAAATTCTAACTTAGCGGACATCGTCATAATCTCCTATATATTTCGGATTCTCACCCTGTTACAGTTGACAACTTGCTCACTTGGCGTTAAGCAACAATCAAGCACTTATTTGACATTTTTAATGATTGAGTCTGATCTACAAATTTTCTGCTAGCCGTCGTGGTCATATAGTAGTTGGATTTACAACTACTTATGAAATCAGTGCTACTAATATCGTGAGTTTGAATTCCGCTTATGGCAATGTATACTCGCTACAATATTATGTGATAAAGGTTGTCAGTGACTTGCGGCAGGTCGGTGGTTTTCCTAGTTTCTGACTTGTGCTAGGCACGAAACATCTGTTAATAGATAAAGACCATCCTCCCTCATTAGATATCTAGATTACCGTAGTCAAAACAATCATAATTAAAAAAAAAATACACACATATGAGCATTATATACTTAGTACTGTTTTAAGACAGATTTGAAGGTAAAGTGTAAAGAGTTGCAGCGACTTTTTGATGACTTAGCGGTCATCTTTTACCGATCTTAAAAAGCTGATTGATTGATTGATTGATTGATTGAATGGTGTTTAACGCCAACTTTAGCAATATTTCAGCTATATCATAGACACAATTTTGTACTTAGTAATTATAGGCAACATTTGTTGGAAGAGATTTGATGGCAGCCATATTTAACTGATCTTAATATAGTTCGATACTAAGTAAAATGTTTAGACACATAGGACAATTTTGTGCTCGGAAAAGATGTGCAAAATGTATTTCATGATAGAACACGTTCATAAACGCAGCAATGGTATCTACATAATGATATATAACGCTAGTAGCACTGAGTGGAAGGAGGTTATATAAATATTTCATTGATGTAATTTCTCATTTATGATTAAGCTATTATTGATCTATGTGGGTGATCTTTTCGGGTCTGTTTGATTTCTCGGCTTGAAACATCAAACTTCCTATAAGGTGTACATGCATCTGTTGCACATTCTGTTTGATGTGGCAGAATAAACAGGTAATAATTACTTCACAAGCATTTTCTGACAGACTTTATATGTAATTTGTTTATTTATATTATCTAGAATATTTTAACTTGACGGCTGACTTATGTATTAATCCCTTTACACTGAAATCTTTGATAAATAAACATATTTTAGCTTAAATCGATAAACAAGAGAGAACATGATTCGATGACCATTCATTGTAATGCAGAAAACCGAGATAGACACAAGTTAAATTTTTCAAATAAGATTTGAAGGATAATGAAGAACCATTTGTTTATTTCTTGCATGCCAGTTTTCGATTAGATTTTAGAACTGTTCCGACAAGCATGGTATTTTTATTTTTTCATTCTATCAATGACAACCACAATAGTTCATCCTCTTACATTTTGTCCAAAGTTTATTTAAGGAATATTTGAAATTGTTGAATAGGTTAGGTTATACGATATAACCTGGTTTGGGTCAGTTACGCTTAAAATAAACCGCGAAGCGGTTTATGAAAAGCGTAAACTAACCCAAACCAGATTATGCAAGTATAACCTGTTCAAAAAATTCAAATATTCCTTATAATCTAATTTTTTACAACAAAATTTATATGATTCCTCTAGATCTATTTTAATGGAGAACATTCACCCAAATTTACTAAACAGGTGTCGCTCGAGTACCAACGGTGGTTAGCGGAGCGTTTTATTATCGCGTAGACGTTTGTAACCTATGTAAACTATTTTTTCAAACACAATTTCTATCTAATTATCCAACAATAATTATTTTTTATTTGTATAACAATATTCCTCAAGTTAACAACAAATGCATCATAAGTTGTAACCATCTTCTGACATGTTACTAAATTACTAAAGTGATCACCTCATTACGTTGAAATAAGACAAGGACAACGTTGCAATCATATCTGGGTCACCTGTTACTAACTGTGAATGCGAATATAAAATAAAATTGAATACATTCTTATTAATTTTTTCTTATGTTCTCCATGAGCAAAAATCAATATTTTCAATAATTTTGTAATTAGTAAATACGCATAGCATACGTACAATAACTGTAGAATGAGGAAACTAAGTACACGTGTACGTACGTTGTTAAACAAAGTTTGATATTTGTTCACATTCTTTGTATTTCCTTTTTTAAAAGATTTTCGTGTTGGCTTCCTAGTTTTGTTGTATCGTGATTTTCTACTTTCATGGTAAATAATAGTTTATTAATGGTTAGAATCAAATAATTTCGATCAATTTCACGTACATTAATTATTCTTGGCGAATTTTATGTACGTTCTGTTCCGGATTCCAACCATAGTGGCTTGTCTTTAAGAATAGATATATAACTTTATTAATAAAAAATATGCACCCCTATATCATTTTATATATATATATATATATATATATATATCTTAAAAATGATATAGGGGTGCATATAAAAAAAAAACAACTAAGCGTGTTGGGACCTCATCTTCATCTCATTGAAAATTAACTTGCTCTCGTCGTGATATAGCTGAAAAATTGCCGTAAGCAACAATTACTCACGGATCCCCAACATGATGTTAAAAACATATTCTGTCTCGGACATAAATATCTACATTTAGTAATCTACTATTTAATTGGTTATTTTCGAAGGGGTGTTAATTTTGCGTTTTTTAGTCAAACTGTTCGCGTTTTGCGAAAATTGAAAAAAGCCAAATTAAAAATTTTACGATTTCAGCTTTATCTTAAGCCATTCAAATAAAAGCATCAAACATTCTGAAGATTTTGATAAAAAAAAATCAAACGTGAATACCTGGGTCGTATTATAGATAACAGTCATGTGTACATTTTATTTTCATCAACAGTCATAAATAATACTAATGTGATTTCTATGTGATAAAGTTTGTCAGTGACTTGCGGCAGGTCGGAGGTTTTTTCAGGGAACTCCGGTTTCCTCCCCCAATAAAACGGGCCGAATAAAACTGACCGTCACGAAACAAGAAGTGTACTGTTTCATTTCAACGGTAATACAAGCTATTTAACAACCTCTACACTAAATACAAAATATATTTGGACGGTGTTGATTAAATTACATGATAGTGCTACATATGATGATGGAAGAAAATCATATGAATGGTTAAAGCACCAAGCATTAAAATGCAACTTATCTCAGAAGCAATAATTAAACTGTTGAACTTTCTTGCACAAGTTTCTTGAAATCCGGACACGTATTATACGAGTGATTGTTGTTGTTTAACGCCAATTCAGCAATTTTTCAGCTATATCATGGCGAGAACAACATATCCAGAAATCATGGGTAGTTTGCTCATTTACATATCCAAGATGGCGGTTTCTTCAAGCCAGAAATTTTTACAAAGATTTCTTAAAGAAATATTTTGTTCGGGGGTGCGGGCATTTTTCTGAAGTGAAATATTTGACATTACACCGGTAGAAACAAGCACAGCAAATTGTAGCTAGATATATAAATTATTCGCGGTTCCCACACTATTTTAAAAACAAGGCATATTTCTGTGAATTCTAATATGGATATCACTGCAGAATTCAAATCTTAGTCGACTTCTGACCATTTTTTTAATTGTTTACCATGGATGCACACTATTTTCTGAACCAAATACGGAAACTTCCGGTATAGATCTATCTCTTTTTTCACACATTATTTGAATACAATTTTGTTTCCGCGGTTCCCAGGAAGATTGAAATGGTCAGATTTTGGGAAATGTCAGCTTCTGTAAGGGCCACTTGAAGGGTAACGAGTGTTTTCATTAAAACTCGAATTATTATCTGCTGAAAAATAGTCAATCATTGTCGACACCGGTTTAAATTTAGAGGGCGGGCAGTGCATATATTTTCGATCTTTTACACACATCATCGAGTTCCTAATGAACATATGATGACAATTAATTTTGATACGATCACAAATAATTATATGAAGTTATAAATGTGATCAAAACTGATGAAACATTATTAAAAAAAATATATACGAGTTTTCATCAGCGTTCATTGATCAGCGTCTTCCAAATATGGTTCAACGTTTATTTGCTGACGTCATACATGACGCGATTTGGCTGATGAATATTCATGAGCAAAAGTACCCATGATTTCTGGCTATGAGTTAATTTTCAATGAGATGATGATGAGGTCCGCTTTGTACTAGACCAACACGCTGAGTTGGATTTTTATAGTGCTAGCTCACTAAAACAACAGTCCGCGGATAGACATGTCGCCCCACTCGGACACATTATCCTGATTCCGAGCCGACCAGTCTTTGCTCTTTCTCCTTAATGCTGCGTGCTTACCAGAGAAGCAACAAATATCAATTTGTATAGTCCCGGTATGACCCGACCGGGGCTCGAACCCACGATCTACCGCACTCGAGGCGAGCACTTTAACCATTACGCCACCGACGCGGTTCGTATTATACGAAGCCGCATGGACGCGTAAGGGGACGACCATTTAATTTTTAGGATGTTTTTTTCTGAAAAAAAAAAATATCAATTATGTGGTAAAATTTTAAAGGAGCAAAATAAATTGACACGAAAGATGCAAAAATATCATTAATCCGGCTCTACAGTAATTTGTTCTCAACGAGTAATTTATGATAAAAATGTGAAGGGAAATTACTAATTTTTTTTTATGTTTCCTGTGAAAAAATATATCGCTGTGGGGGAAATGATAGTTTTCTGTGTAGTGTTTTGTAGATCAGTGATTGTCCTTTTTCTTTTGGCCATTGTATTGCATGCCCTTGCGCTTGGGGATCTTAGTATATGTAAGAACATGATAATCCCTGTCTTCATGAATAAGTACGAGCGAAGCGAGTCATGAATAAGTACGAGCGAAGCGAGTACTTATCATGAAGACAGGGATTATCATTGTTCTTACAAACTTAGAACATTGTAAAGTAATCAAGACAATATAATATCATCATTGATTGTTAAATATACTTTATAAACACAGTTATCTGTCAAACTATTTCTATACAATTAGTGAACACTATTTGTAAGAAACGTAGATGTGAAACGTATTACCCAGAAAAGTGATCCATCTAATCCAAGATGTATTGTAAAAGTTTTTGATAAATATTTGCAACATATTTCAAGGGAAGGCAGGTTTTACAGAAAACCTTTAATGAATAAAGGTAGTGATAAAAGTATCAGATTCAGTGTTCAATCAATTGGAATCAACACGTTGTCAAACAGAATGAAGGACTTGTTTCAGGCTGCTGGCATTCCCTTGGAAAACAAGAATATTACAAACCACTCTGGTAAAGTAACTTGTTGTACTACTCTGTTCAATGCTGGATTTTCAGATTCAAGTGTGACGTCCAGGAGTGGGAACAGGTCTGGTGCAGTGGAAACGTATAAACGACCACTTGAAGCGTTACATGATATTGTCAGTCACGCACTACAGCCTCCAAAACCGACTATCACAGCATGTGATACTGATAATACAGCAACCTCAGTGAAAAAAAATGACAATGATAACAAGGAAAATTGTGCAACTGATGAAGATAGTGCATGTACCATGACACTAACAGTACCTAATGCAATTAAAAAGTGGTGATTTTCAAGAATGGAAAGAGATATTGCTTGGAAATATAGATGTTATTAATAAAAGTTATTATTTCTTGACAGTATTAAATTTAATTCAATATTTAATCTTTTATTCAGCTGATAATGCTTTGGGGCATTTTACAACAATTGTTAACACCATTTAATCTACTGTATATTGTTGTCAGATGGCCCAAGGCAAAATTTTCCAGCTGTAGACAATCAGAACAGTGGGGAAAATCCATGGTCTTAATGATTAAGTAAGGCAAAATTCTATTGTCGAGAGTACTTTACTATATTCTAAAAACTCTTCTTGCATTGTTTTTGAAGCAAAAGCGAGTACGCAAATTTACATGGTTAGACCCTATACAGTGTGAAAAAAATACGTGTACAATTTTCAATCGGGTTCAATTTAGTCTGAAAACTCGTGTGCAATTTTATGTCATTAGACAACAAATGAAGTAAAGCGTTTATCGGAAAACAAACGTTTTCCTAACCACCGTTGGTACAGCGACGCCACCTGGGGGAAAATGGGTGAATGTTCTCCATTACGATTATTTCATGCGACTATTTGAATTTGTCGTTGGCGGATGAACACGTTGGTGACGTCACAATACCAACCCAGGTTATCGAGTATAACCAACATTTTCTCCAGGCGGATTAGCCAATCAGATTGAAATATTCAAATCAAATTAAATCATATATTTTTAATAACAGAATAGTGTTTTTCTCTCGCGAAAATATGTATTTTATATTGAATACAAATTATATGGTTTGGTTTGGTTTATGGTGTTTAACGCCACTTTAAACAACATTTCAGCTATATCGTGGCTATCAGTTTTCTTGATGGATGAAACCGGAATACCCAGGAAACAAAACCCACCGACCTGTCGCAAGTCACTGACAAACTTTATCACATAATGTTGTATCGAGTACACCTCGCCACGAACGGCGTTCGAACTCACAACTTTAGTGGTGATATGCACTGATTGCTCAGGTAGTTGTAAATCCAACTACCATACGCTAACGACCATGCCGGCCCCGTGTGTTATAAGGAGTGATATGATACCATTCATGTCAACATCGGATATCTATTAACAATTAGTTTCCACTGTTTGATGGGGTGTTGTTGAGTATCAAGCGAACAAATACATCAGTTATACTAATGAGAAAGACAGATTTACCAACAATAACTAAACCATGAGAACATGTAGGTAGACAAAGATGGCACTGATATAAGCAGCCGTATAAGGGTGCTTTGATTGCCACGTGACTAGTTAAAAAGGGAGATAATTTGGTAGGATTGGAAGATACACCCTTCCAACCGACCACCAACGATATTTTCCAACCAGATAATTTGCTTTTAAAAAATGCTGCAACCCGCGTGACATTCTTTATAAAAGATACGGTCATTTACGACCAGTTTTTCACAAGATATCTATTTGATTAATCAGGCATAACCAGAGGACGACATTTTCAGTGTTGCTGTAGAGAAATTAGCTCATATATGTATTTCAATACCTCGTGCTTCCTCTAAACGAGCAATGATAAATTAAACAGAGATGCTTAACTACAGAAATGATATGATGGTCTAGTCATACTCTTTTAGCCAAGTACGATTTTGGGACTAATTACGAGGGTCGTGCTGCTTCTCCTTCCTAGTAGTCCTTCCGTTAGCCACTACTGGGTTATCTTATCCTTGATGACCTTCTACAAAGTCATCAACTTCATGATTTATTCAGAATTAATACCTTTTCTCCTTATTTTTTTGTTTTGTATCATGTATCTTTTAAGCTTAGATTATGGTTCCAGAAATATCATTGTATTATTAGATTTTATTGTATCCTTTCTTTAAATTATATTTTGTTTTCGCTATAAAAACTCGATATATATTTTATGTCATTAGGTGTTCCTATTGATTTTTCTACGAATTCCCCCTGTTCAAAACGAACATGTTTTTTTTATCGGCATTTAACCAGCTTCCACATATTTATTCATTTTGATTCGCCAATTTAACAGAACATAAAACTATTATTTAAGTTCAGATTATTAGGTTTATATTAGAATTGATGCTTTATATGATAAAAAAAAAAAAAAATAAAAAAATAAGAGCACACAGGAAAATAAAATGTTATGTTCTTATTATTGGTTTATATGTACCCCCACTTAATCCGATTAGTTTGTGCATGATTTTACCGTTGTTGTTCCGGATTTTAACATGTTAATTGCTGATATCATGTTCATTTCGATTAGTGAAATGGAAAAATGGTTTATTTCAAATGATAAATAACATTATCATCTTCTCACCATTATATTGTATGTTTGTTTGTTTGATGGTATTTAACGCCTCTTTCAACAATATTTCAGCTATATCGTGTCGGTCAGTTTTATTGGTGGAGGAAACCGGAGGACCCGGAGAAAAACACCGACCTGTCGCAAGTCACTGACAAACTTTATCAAATAATGTTATACACCTCGCCCTGATTGAGATTCGAACACACAACACCAGTGGAGATAAGCACTGATTGCATAGGTAGTTGTAAATCCAACTACTATACGATCACGGCCACGACGGCCCCTTATAATTTATGCTTTATATGATAAAAACAAAAAATAAAAGCACACAGGAGAATAAGAAGATATGTTCTTATTATTGGTTTATATATACCCCCACTTAATCCGATTGGTTTGTGCGTGATTTTACCGTTGTTGTTCCGGATTTTAGCGTGTTAAATGCTGATATTATGTTCATTTCGATTAGTGAATTGGAAGATCGGTTAACTTAAATTGATAAATAACACAATCATGTTTTAGCCATTATAAATCCAGAATAATTGTAATGTCTTATAATATTGACCGCATCGTTGGTGTAATGGTTAGCGTGCTCGATTCGAGAGTGCGGTGGATCGTGGGTTCGAGTCCCGATCGGGACATACAACAAACTATAAAATTGGTATTAGTTGTTTCTCCGCAAAGTACACAGCTCTAAGTAATAAGAACAAAGATTGTTCGGCTCGGAATCAAAATAATGTGTCCGAGTGGATCAACATGTCTACCTGCGGACTGTTGGTCTAGTACAAAGTGGACATCATCATCATGAACATCATCTCATCAAAATGTAACTTGTTTTCTCCAATAATCACTCACTAACTCTTATAATATTATATTTATTTGTTTCTATATTGTATAATCATCTACTCATTTAGTGCCTTTACTCTACAAACGCATATAATCAAGATATAATATGAAACAGGCGCGGCCATGAATGCTCGCGAATCTGAAAATTATCTGCCGATTTCACGCTCATCCAGTGCATCAAAATAGTGTTGATATTTTTGGGACGAGATATGTCGGAGACGACTTTCTTAGGGACGAAACTAGTCTCGTTCAATCAAACACTCGTTCCTTACGAGATCTCAAAAGTTAACTTCCGGTGTGCGCATTTCTTGTCAGTATGTCAGAAGAGATTTAATAAAATTTGAAAATAGCAAAATTACCTAGGTACATATTTATTTATTTACGATAACCGAATGTTCCAATAGAGAGGGTTGATATTCATAAACACAAATGATTGATTATTGTACTTTAGCAAGGTGTACTCGATACAACATTAGGTGGTAAAGTTTGTCAATGACTTACTGCGGGTATGTGGTTTTCTTCGGGTACTCCAGTTTCCTTCACCAATAAAACGGACTGCCACGATATAACTGAAATATTGCTGAAAGCTGTGTTAAACAACACAAGCATTTCAAAACCCTTAATTACATTTATGACGAGAACAGATTAAAAAAAAACATAAATCACATAGGTAATATGAGGTGATGGAATGGATCTATGCCAGGCGTGAAATGTTGGATAGTCTCTCATATGCATTTACATCCATATTCGTTCTTGCTAATACACATAGTTTTCAGAATGGACTTTTGTCGAGCGAGAGGACGAACTTGTACAGGGGAAGTTTTATGACCGCAAAGTCTGGTGTCCTTACATTTGTATATGCGATATCGTATTATACTAGTAATACATTCATTAATTTCAAGTATCTCTTTTTCAATCTTAAATGCTTTCTGGCTATATTAATTTCGAAATTAACTTATATTTGATCTCAGTTACATTGAATAATCCATATATAGTATTGCTAAAAAAAAAACATTTTAGATTTTTCATATCTCCCAACACGTGGGTCAAAAACGAAAGTATATCGTATACGCTACGATAGGAAGTAAACAAACAATTCTAAAATTAGAAACACTCATGAAATAACTCTCAAAATCCGTATATAATATTGAATTTATTGATTAATCTTAATTGTATTGTACTAAAACGACTAACACTATTTCTATAGCATGCTACTAATATTAACGAGGCCAGGATAAGGTACTGTATTTTATGTTTCTCTCACTAGCAAATGTAAAGATTTCAAATAAAGATTTTAATTGGAAAAAAATAAAAAAAAAATAAAAAAAAATAAACCTACATTAATTCTTAAGGTGATCGAAAATAGCTGTTGCCCTTTATATTGATTTACATGTTATTCAGAAGCTGATGTCGTTGCCCTTCCAATATTTTAATACAGTTTGCTTTATATCATTTTTCATTTATTAACCTTCTTTCATTGATTTTTTTTCCCTTAAATATTTTGTTTCGTAGATTAGAGATTTCTAAAACGTTATTTCCTTGTTTCTTTTTAGCAAAGCAATATAATGCTAATTTTAGCTACAATTCATCACAGGCGCATGGGGCATGGATTTCGTTTCCTCCTGCCTCCTTTTTTCAAAATTTTCATATAAATCATTCGGTTTTCTTCATTTGACAATATCAGTAGACGTTATACATCATGAATAATACGTGTATTCTGTGTCCACAGTTTTTCGACTGATACAGAATAGAGAGAAGGTAAGCAACTCAATTTTCATATTTCGCGCCATATCGCTTGGGAAACTCCCGTGTTTTTTACACTTTTGACCTAGTCTACATTATTTCGTAAAAATGGCACAACGACCATCTGAATATGGAAACATTGAAATAATTTCATGGTAAATAACTGTTAGCACATACAAAGAATTTCTCTGGGAGAAATTCAAACTGAGAAATAGACATGATTGAATGGTTAGAACTGAAGTCAAAATTTCAGTGAAAAAGAAATATTCAGCTTGCCTCTACTTCAAATTATTAAAATCATACCCAAACAAATACATATACACCTAAAAAAACAGCTATTGAATGGGACTATGGCATTTTACCCCCTTCCTCAATAAAAGGGCTTCCAACTGATAAAAATGTTGAAGGGAGCCGGAGGGACCATTTAACTAAGGGGGCTATGGCGCGCACTAAAGTTGATATCTATGTTCTTATTAATTAATAGATTGCTGCGTCACATTCTAATGTCCTACAGACCTAGTGTGAGGATCTTAAGTTCACTATGTTTTCACAGGAAGAGCTTTAAGTCCAACTGATTTGTTAACACTTCTAGGGTGTAGTAAATTTAATAAAGTTATTTATATAACATTATGTAGGGTTTCCCTTGAAGGTAAAGAAAGTAGCCTGTCTGGAAAAGGGTGCTTGATACAAATGGTGGAATAAAGTTAGAGAAAACCAAAGGGGCAATCAAGAATGGACAATCCAGAGATACTTTTTGGTCCAGTACAAAATCATTCAACATTTCTCAACAAGAAGCGTATTTGGACGATTATTTACAGTGACAGTGAAAGAAATGGAACAGAGAGAGTGACATTTGAGAATGAATGGCGATGAATAGCGTAACTTTAAAGGTATTATAATTAATATCAATTCAGGCCTTGTTATTTGTTATTTGTTATTTGTTTTAAATGTGAATTGTAAAGCTAGATAAACATATTGTATACATAGAGTGCTTGGTACAAAACATTGTATTATATCTCACCTCTCACATTAACTAACATAGAGTGCTTGGTACAAAACATTGTATTATATCTCACCTCTCACATTAACTAACATAGAGTGCTTGGTACAAAACATTGTATTATATCTCACCTCTCGCATTAACTAACATAGAGTGCTTGGTACAAAACATTGTATTATATCTCACCTCTCGCATTAATTAACTAACCACATCACCAGTGTCGGATTTACCTATAGACTGAAGTCTAGGCCCTCAAAATTTAGACGGCCTCCGACCAAGGTGTTTAATATTTTAACACTGTTATTGGACTTTCACACTTATGCTGTCATAACATACTGTACTTTCTAAACAACCCTTCAGTAATTTTCCTTACAAAGTTCCACTCCATTTCAGAATATTGCAGAATTTTAAACACCCCTCATCATTCCCACCTTTATTGAAATTGATTAAACACACTTCCATCTTCGTCCAGTCGTGTAGATAGGGAATTGGGAGGGGCCTAACAAGTGTGATAGCCTAGGGTTTCTCTTTATCCAAGTCCAGCACTGCGCATCACTACCCGTAACTATCATCGCAACTCGTAGTGAGTGACACTGGTTCACGCACCAAGCTTGGGGTGCTACAAAGACTTGTACCAACACTATATGTTCACACAACAGGCTTGGGGTGATACAAAGACTTGTACCAGCACTATATGTTCACACAACAGGATTGGGGTGATACAAAGACTTGTACCAACACTATATGTTCACACAACATACTTGGGGTGATACAAAGACTTGTACCAGCACTATATGTTCACACACCAGCCTTGGGGTGATACACATACTTGTACCAACACTATACGTTCACAACACAGGCTTGGGGTCATACAAAGACTTGTACCAACACTATATGTTCACACAACAGGCGTGGGGTGATACAAAGACTTGTACCAACACTATATATTCACACAACAGGCTGGGGGTGATACAAAGACCTGTACCAACACTATATGTTCACACAACAGGCTTGGGGTAATACAAAGACTTGTACCAACACTATATGTTCACACAACAGGCTTGGGGTGATACAAAGACTTGTACCAACACTACATGTTCACACAACAGGCGTGGGGTGATACAAAGACTTATACCAACACTATATGTTCACACAACTGGCTTGGGATGATACAAAGACTTGTACCAACACTATATGTTCACACAACAGGCTTGGGGTGATACACAGACTTGTACCAACACTATATGTTCACACAACAGGCTTGGGGTGATACAAAGACTTGTACCAACACTACATGTTCACACAACAGGCTTGGGGTGATACAAAGACTTATACCAACACTATATGTTCATACAACTGGCTTGGGATGATACAAAGACTTGTACCAACACTATATGTTCACACAACATGCTTGGGGTGATACACAGACTTGTACCAATACTATATGTTCACACAACAGGCTTGGAGTGATACAAAGACTTGTACCAACACAATATGTTCACACAACAGGCTTGGGATGATATAAAGACTTGTACCAACACTATATGTTCACACAACAGGCTTGGGGTGATATAAAGACTTGTACCAATACTATATGTTCACACAACAGGCATGGGGTGATACAACGACTTGTAGGAATACTACATGTTCACACAACAGGCTTGGGGTGATACAAAGACTTATACCAACACTATATGTTTACACAACAGGCTTGGGGTGATACACATACTTGTACCAACACTATATGTTCACACCACAGGCTTGGGGTGATACAAGGACTTGTACCAACACTATATGTTCACACAACAGGCTTGGGATGATACACAGACTTGTACCAACACTATATGTTCACACAACAGGCTTGGGGTGATACACAGACTTGTACCAACACTATATGTTCACACAACAGGCTTGGGGTGATACAAAGACTTGTACCAACACTATATGTTCACACAACATACTTGGGGTGATACAAAGACTTGTACCAGCACTATATGTTCACACACCAGCCTTGGGGTGATACAAATACTTGTACCAACACTATACGTTCACAGCACAGGCTTGGGGTGATACAAAGACTTGTACCAACACTATATGTTCACACAACAGGCTTGGGGTGATACAAAGACTTGTACCAACACTATATGTTCACACAACAGGCTTGGGGTGATACAAAGACTTGTACCAACACTATATGTTCACACAACAGGCTTGGGGTGATACAAGGACTTTTACCAACACTATATGTTAACACAACAGGCTTGGGGTGATACAAAGACTTATACCAACACTATATGTTCATACAACTGGCTTGGGATGATACAAAGACTTGTACCAACACTATATGTTCACACAACAGGCTTGGGGTGATACACAGACTTGTACCAATACTATATGTTCACACAACAGGCTTGGAGTGATACAAAGACTTGTACCAACACAATATGTTCACACAACAGGCTTGGGATGATATAAAGACTTGTACCAACACTATATGTTCACACAACAGGCTTGGGGTGATATAAAGACTTGTACCAATACTATATGTTCACACAACAGGCATGGGGTGATACAAGGACTTGTAGGAATACTACATGTTCACACAACAGGCTTGGGGTGATACAAAGACTTATACCAACACTATATGTTTACACAACAGGCTTGGGGTGATACACATACTTGTACCAACACTATATGTTCACACCACAGGCTTGGGGTGATACAAGGACTTGTACCAACACTATATGTTCACACAACAGGCTTGGGATGATACACAGACTTGTACCAACACTATATGTTCACACAACAGGCTTGGGGTGATACAACGACTTGTACCAACACTATATGTTCACAATACAGGCTTGGGGTGATACAACGACTTGTACCAACACTATATGTTCACACAACAGGCTTGGGGTGATACAAAGACTTGTACCAACACTATATGTTCACCCAACAGGCTTGGGGTGATACAACGACTTGTACCAACACTATATGTTCACACAACAGGCTTGGGGTGATACAAAGACTTGTACCAACACTATATGTTCACCCAACAGGCTTGGGGTGATACACAGACTTCTACCAACACTATATGTTCACAGCACAGGCTTGGGGTGATACAAAGACTTGTACCAACACTATATGTTCACACAACAGGCTTGGGATGATACAAATACTTGTACCAACACTATATGTTCACACAACAGACTTGGAGTGATACAAAGACTTGTACCAACACTATATGTTCACACAACAGGCTGGGGGTGATACAAAGACTTGTACCAACACTATATGTTCACACAACAGGCTTGGAGTGATACAAAGACTTGTACCAACACTATATGTTCACACAACAGGCTGGGGGTGATACAAAGACTTGTACCAACACTATATGTTCACACAACAGGCTTGGGGTGATACAAAGACTTGTACCAACACTATATGTTCACACAACAGGCTTGGGGTGATACAAGGACGTGTACCAACACTATATGTTCACACAACAGGCTTGGGGTGATACAAAGACTTGTACCAACACTATATGTTCACACAACAGGCTTAGGGTGATACAAAGACTTGTACCAACACTATATGTTCACACAACAGGCTTGGGGTGATACACAGACTTATACCAACACTATATGTTCACACAACAGGCTTGGGGTGATACAAAGACTTGTACCAACACTATATGTTCACAACACAGGCTTGGGGTGATACAAAGACTTGTACCAACACTATATGTTCACACAACAGGCTTGGGATGATACACAGACTTGTACCAACACTATATGTTCACACAACAGGCTTGGGGTGATACAACGACTTGTACCAACACTATATGTTCACAATACAGGCTTGGGGTGATACAACGACTTGTACCAACACTATATGTTCACACAACAGGCTTGGGATGATACAAAGACTTGTACCAACACTATATGTTCACCCAACAGGCTTGGGGTGATACAACAACTTGTACCAACACTATATGTTCACACAACAGGCTTGGGGTGATACAAAGACTTGTACCAACACTATATGTTCACCCAACAGGCTTGGGGTGATACACAGACTTCTACCAACACTATATGTTCACAGCACAGGCTTGGGGTGATACAAAGACTTGTACCAATACTATATGTTCACACAACAGGCTTGGGATGATACAAATACTTGTACCAACACTATATGTTCACAATACAGGCTTGGGGTGATACAACGACTTGTACCAACACTATATGTTCACACAACAGGCTTGGGGTGATACAAAGACTTGTACCAACACTATATGTTCACACAACAGGCTTGGGGTGATACAAAGACTTGTACCAACACTATATGTTCACCCAACAGGCTTGGGGTGATACACAGACTTCTACCAACACTATATGTTCACAGCACAGGCTTGGGGTGATACAAAGACTTGTACCAACACTATATGTTCACACAACAGGCTTGGGATGATACAAATACTTGTACCAACACTATATGTTCACACAACAGACTTGGAGTGATACAAAGACTTGTACCAAACACTATATGCATGTATTGGGTATGCATCCAATGAATGGCTTGAAAATATATATCCAATTATTATTGTCATTGGCCACAAACAGCTACAAAATTAAATTTATTTGAAAATTGTATATGATTTGATGTACATGTTTGTAAGAAGAGTTCGAAGATAACAAAAGGGTAACAAGAATACGTAAATCGAAGAAGGACCGACAACACAATGGCCAACAGTAAAAACAACGATCTACAAAACACTACCCAGAAAACTAAAGATCGAGCAGCACGAACCCGACTAAAAAGCGGGAGTGAGCTCATATGCTTCGAATGGGTAAGCATATCCTGCTCTACTATTGGCATCCGTCGTGTTACACTAATAATAAACCTGGTGGTTAGTCATGAACGAGGAAAGGATCGGTTCATTTGTCGTTTATCGTCAATGTAGACTAAAACTTAAATCTATAAACAACCTATTTTTATTTCCCGTTATCTCCTTAATATATTTATGATATAACTAGTCTTCTATTCCGAATATCGCAACATAATTCACGAATAACCGAACAAAGTAGTAATTCTCACATGCGCGTTACCACATGAGTGAATTGCCCTCACTCGGTTGCGAGTGATTTATTTTTATATTCAGAACGAATGCAAGAGTTGCTATACTTTTTATTACATCGATTTTACATTTTTGTTCCTGGTAATAAGACGTTTAAAAAGAAACTTGTTGTTATGCACTGACATGGTTTATTAGATATATTTATGACTGAAGCTTACAGTTCCCAAAAATAATGTAATTATATAATAAAACTCGCTTTGTGGATTTCTACTGGGATACTCCATGGAATAACAGTCCGCGGGCAGACATGTCGGTCCACCCGTACATTTTATCCTGATTCCGAGCCAACCAATGTTTACTCCTTTTCCTTAATGTTGTGTACTTAGTGGAATTTAAAGTCATTGGTTTGACCCTAGGTGAGGAGCATGATGCTAAAAAAGAACTGTATTAAGTACGATATTGATGTATCATCTACAATTGCATCATACAATTTCTACAATAGCAACAGAATGTACAAATACCTATAACCTATAAACATTGAACACAATAAAGACAAAAATATCTGCCGATAGAAATACACGGGCACACAAATGTGACTGGATTACATTGTTGAATATGATCCTAACCTACCCTCTCATGTAATACAGATATAAATAAACAATTAAACTATCTTCACGATTTCGCTCCCACTCGAAAAGACCACAAACCACCAGAGAAAAGAATGACAACATGACCATGGAAAGTACAATAATAGGGTTAGTAAATGCTCGTAGTTAACTTACTACTAGATAAGAAGGTAGAATCGATTGGTTTAAATGCCATTAATCTTAGAAAAAAACCGTATAACTGATACTTATCACAGTCATAAACATCTAACGAAGAAATTAGTGGTCATCGTAGGAGTCAGGGGTGAATTGGTCATCAATTTGCTGGAATGAAATATCGAATATGATATGAAATGTAATATAAATATACTGATATAATTGTTAATTGGAACTACTAGCTTTACCAGCAGATTGTCTTTATGGCCCTGACCTCATTGAGTGAGTTCGTATTGATAGTATGTACCGAACATGGTCAAGGTTAGCAATGCGTTGTTATCTTTAAGGACTGATATATTGTTCTAGAGTATTTTCTAATTTCATATCCAGGACTTGCTTAAGAAAAGTTTGGTCATACCAAAGGACTAATCAGAGGCCGTAAATCGAAGAAGGACGAGGAACACAATAGCCAAAGGAAAAAGGACAAAAACGATCTACAAAACATTGCATAGAAAACTAAAGATCGTGCAACAAAGACCTTCACCAGGGGTGAACTCATGTGAATATGACTACAGGGTGAACTCATGTGAATATGACTACAGGGTGAACTCAGGTAAATATGACTACAGGGTGAACTCAGGTGAATATGACTACAGGGTGAACTCAGGTGAATATGACTACAGGGTGAACTCAGGTGAATATGACTACAGGGTGAACTCAGGTGAATATGACTACAGGGTGAACTCAGGTGAACATGACTACATCTGTCAAACAAATTACGTTGGATACCTCCTTCAGTGTAGGATGAAATTTAGAGTTCAACCAATAGTATGAACATACGAAAATTGATGCAATGCATCAATTCTCAGTAAAACAATTTATTCGCAAACACTATGAACAGTAAGTTTATACAGTAATAGTAAAGAATTGCACCAATATCAACAAAATGAACAATAGCCGCTGACCTCAAATCATTGAACACAAACAAAATCTTATGCAATATATATTACAGAAACGCGTCGTGTGGACTAAATTTGATATCTACATTTTTATTACCAGTTTACATTTAAAGATTCTGGAAAAGAAACATTTGTGTTTGTATGAAAACAAACTATGGGTATTAGACCAATCTCACAATATTGTTTGACAAGTTAAAATGAATGGCTCCAATGAGTCTGTACCTCTGATGTGATTTACAAATGTTCCAATTTCATTATCATTTGCTTGCTTGCTTGTGGTTTATAGTTTTATATAAAGTACCTTTTTCTGGCATTCATCACAGGATAATCATAAGAAGAGCTTGAAGATACCAAAGGGGTAATCAGAATACGCAAGTCAAAGAAGGACAGACAATACAATGACCAATAGAAAAAGGTCAAAAGGACAAAAAATGATCAATAAAATAATGCACAGAAATCTAAAGATCGCGCAACACCAACCCCACTAAAACCGGGAGTGAACTCAGGTGCTCCAGAAGGGTAAACAATTCCGGCGCCACTAGTGGCACCCGTCATGTTAGTCTAAGTTTAAACATAGTGATAAGTCATGAATGAGGAAATGACCGGGAAGTGCTTACAACAAGTGGAACATATCCTGATCACTCGTGACACATATATTCCGTAACGCAAACTTTCGAGGTGATTACTTCAACTTAACCGGTTGGAAACCTTGGTTCAGTAGTTTCTTATAAGCATCTATCAAGGAAATCCTGATAGAATCCACATGCTCTGGAATATCGGATCAACAGAGATATATACTCCATATTATATAAGTGCTGCTGCAATGTTGCTATCTAGCCTAGCTTCGATGTCTTAACAGCAAATTTGAATCATATTAAAATAAATCCTGTATAATTTTATTATTATTCCAATCAAACTGAAGTTGTTAAACCTGAAATTTCAAAATTTCTTGAAACGAAGGGGGGGAAAAAAATCCAAATTCTGAATTAAATGAGGTATTTTTGTAGAGTAATACCATTTATCATTCCCGTACATTTAGTTTCTATTGGCCAAGTGGTTTTAAAATAGTTTTTTATATTGACAAATCAGATAAGGAATTACCCATGCCATGACAGTCGTGCTGTTTGTTCTATCAAACAGAACTGGCAAATATTGGTAGAGGATTCCTACAAAGTTTAATTATAATTGACCCAGTGGTATTAGAGGGATCGGTTTTGTATATTGACCAATGTGAGATAGGAATTTCCTGATGTGGCCATGTCTTCTCTAAGACAACAAAGCAATATGGACAATTGATGTACACCACCTTCAAAGGAAGATTGGTTCCATTTAACCCAATAGTCTCAGAAACAAATAATTGAAATTTGCAATGTAAAAAATAACAAACGAATGATGGACATAAAGTGATGACATTAGCTTGCCTGAAGAAACTTCAGGTCTGGTGAGCTTAAAAGTGCAGATGACGATTTTGGTGCACATGACGTGTTTCTTTATTTATCTTCATCTGGTGGCTCAATGAGTTAGGTAGTTGGATTACCTAACAACTCATACAAGCCTATCACCAATACAGCGTGGGTTCGCACCCGGCTTTGTAAATTACAAAAAGGGTGCACTCGACTCACAACCGCAAGTGATAAAGTTTACCAGTTGCTTGCCCATGGCCGGTGGTTCTCTCCGGGGACTTCGGCTTCTTCCAGCACTAAAACTGGTCGCCATGATATAGCTGAAATATTGCTGAAAGTGGCGCTAAAACACCAAAAATCAAAGTCAAAATCTTCATCTGGTATAATATGTTCAATCCATACAGTTTTGCAAAAGCAAAGCAAATATTGGAAACACAAAACTAAGATGATTCTAAATATAAAAAGTAAGTAAGTAAATTTGTGCAGATTTTTTTCACGTTTGTTTTTATATGTATTGTCTTTGAAGATCAAATTATCAAGAGATTAGGGTTATATCCTATTAACCGGTTTAAGCCCACTATATTTGTTGTGTCTCCCAATCCAGGACCTGCATTTTCAATGTTTTTTTATTTGTTTTTGTTTGGTTTTTTTTGGCGGGGGGGGGGGGGGATTTTCAATGTCATATGTGGTGGTCTTTTTGTATTGAATGAATTGAGGAGGTGATTGTTTGTTGTTTCCTTTCTTATGTCGGTAGAAGTATTGAATGAATTGAGGAGGTGATTGTTTGTTGTTTCCTTTCTTATGTCGGTAGAAGTATTCAATGAATTGAGGAGGTGATTGTTTGTTGTTTCCTTTCTTATGTCGGTAGAAGTATTGAATGAATTGAGGAGGTGATTGTTTGTTGTTTCCTTTCTTATGTCGGTAGAAGTATTCAATGAATTGAGGAGGTGATTGTTTGTTGTTTCCTTTCTTATGTCGGTAGAAGTATTCAATGAATTGAGGAGGTGATTGTTTGTTGTTTCCTTTCTTATGTCGGTAGAAGTATTCAATGAATTGAGGAGGTGATTGTTTGTTGTTTCCTTTCTTATGTCGGTAGAAGTATTCAATGAATTGAGGAGGTGATTGTTTGTTGTTTCCTTTCTTATGTCGGTAGAAGTATTCAATGAATTGAGGAGGTGATTGTTTGTTGTCTCCTTTCTTATGTCGGTAGAAGTATTCAATGAATTGAGGAGGTGATTGTTTGTTGTTTCCTTTCTTATGTCGGTAGAAGTATTGAATGAATTGAGGAGGTGATTGTTTGTTGTTTCCTTTCTTATGTCGGTAGAAGTATTGAATGAATTGAGGAGGTGATTGTTTGTTGTTTCCTTTCTTATGTCGGTAGAAGTATTCAATGAATTGAGGAGGTGATTGTTTGTTGTTTCCTTTCTTATGTCGGTAGAAGTATTCAATGAATTGAGGAGGTGATTGTTTGTTGTTTCCTTTCTTATGTCGGTAGAAGTATTCAATGAATTGAGGAGGTGATTGTTTGTTGTTTCCTTTCTTATGTCGGTAGAAGTATTGAATGAATTGAGGAGGTGATTGTTTGTTGTTTCCTTTCTTATGTCGGTAGAAGTATTCAATGAATTGAGGAGGTGATTGTTTGTTGTTTCCTTTCTTATGTCGGTAGAAGTATTCAATGAATTGAGGAGGTGATTGTTTGTTGTCTCCTTTCTTATGTCGGTAGAAGTATTCAATGAATTGAGGAGGTGATTGTTTGTTGTTTCCTTTCTTGCGTCGGTAGAAGTATTCAATGAATTGAGGAGTTGATTGTTTGTTGTTTCCTTTCTTATGTCGGTAGAAGTATTCAATGAATTGAGGAGGTGATTGTTTGTTGTTTCCTTTCTTATGTCGGTAGAAGTATTCAATGAATTGAGGAGGTGATTGTTTGTTGTTTCCTTTCTAATGTCGGTAGAAGTATTCAATGAATTGAGGAGGTGTTTGTTTGTTGTCTCCTTTCTTATGTCGGTAGAAGTATTCAATGAATTGAGGAGGTGATTGTTTGTTGTTTCCTTTCTTATGTCGGTAGAAGTATTCAATGAATTGAGGAGGTGATTGTTTGTTGTTTCCTTTCTTATGTCGGTAGAAGTATTCAATGAATTGAGGAGGTGATTGTTTGTTGTTTCCTTTCTTATGTCGGTAGAAGTATTCAATGAATTGAGGAGGTGATTGTTTGTTGTCTCCTTTCTTATGTCGGTAGAAGTATTCAATGAATTGAGGAGGTGATTGTTTGTTGTTTCCTTTCTTATGTCGGTAGAAGTATTCAATGAATTGAGGAGGTGATTGTTTGTTGTTTCCTTTCTTATGTCGGTAGAAGTATTCAATGAATTGAGGAGGTGATTGTTTGTTGTTTCCTTTCTTATGTCGGTAGAAGTATTGAATGAATTGAGGAGGTGATTGTTTGTTGTTTCCTTTCTTATGTCGGTAGAAGTATTCAATGAATTGAGGAGGTGATTGTTTGTTGTTTCCTTTTTTATGTCGGTAGAAGTATTCAATGAATTGAGGAGGTGATTGTTTGTTGTTTCCTTTCTAATGTCGGTAGAAGTATTCAATGAATTGAGGAGGTGATTGTTTGTTGTTTCCTTTCTTATATCGGTAGAAGTATTCAATGAATTGAGGAGGTGATTGTTTGTTGTTTCCTTTCTTATGTCGGTAGAAGTATTCAATGAATTGAGGAGGTGATTGTTTGTTGTTTCCTTTCTTATGTCGGTAGAAGTATTCAATGAATTGAGGAGGTGATTGTTTGTTGTTTCCTTTCTTATGTCGGTAGAAGTATTGAATGAATTGAGGAGGTGATTGTTTGTTGTTTCCTTTCTTATGTCGGTAGAAGTATTCAATGAATTGAGGAGGTGATTGTTTGTTGTTTCCTTTCTTATGTCGGTAGAAGTATTCAATGAATTGAGGAGGTGATTGTTTGTTGTTTCCTTTCTTATGTCGGTAGATGTATTCAATGAATTGAGGAGGTGATTGTTTGTTGTTTCCTTTCTTATGTCGGTAGAAGTATTCAATGAATTGAGGAGGTGATTGTTTGTTGTCTCCTTTCTTATGTCGGTAGAAGTATTCAATGAATTGAGGAGGTGATTGTTTGTTGTTTCCTTTCTTATGTCGGTAGAAGTATTCAATGAATTGAGGAGGTGATTGTTTGTTGTTTCCTTTCTTATGTCGGTAGATGTATTCAATGAATTGAGGAGGTGATTGTTTGTTGTTTCCTTTCTTATGTCGGTAGAAGTATTCAATGAATTGAGGAGGTGATTGTTTGTTGTCTCCTTTCTTATGTCGGTAGAAGTATTCAATGAATTGAGGAGGTGATTGTTTGTTGTTTCCTTTCTTATGTCGGTAGAAGTATTCAATGAATTGAGAAGGTGATTGTTTGTTGTTTCCTTTCTTATGTCGGTAGAAGTATTCAATGAATTGAGGAGGTGATTGTTTGTTGTTTCCTTTCTTATGTCGGTAGAAGTATTCAATGAATTGAGGAGGTGATTGTTTGTTGTTTCCTTTCTTATGTCGGTAGAAGTATTCAATGAATTGAGGAGGTGATTGTTTGTTGTCTCCTTTCTTATGTCGGTAGAAGTATTCAATGAATTGAGGAGGTGATTGTTTGTTGTTTCCTTTCTTATGTCGGTAGAAGTATTCAATGAATTGAGGAGGTGATTGTTTGTTGTCTTCTTTCTTATGTCGGTAGAAGTATTCAATGAATTGAGGAGGTGATTGTTTGTTGTTTCCTTTCTTATGTCGGTAGAAGTATTGAATGAATTGAGGTGATTGTTTGTTGTCTCCTTTCTTATGTCGGTAGAAGTATTCAATGAATTGAGGAGGTGATTGTTTGTTGTTTCCTTTCTTATGTCGGTAGAAGTATTCAATGAATTGAGGAGGTGATTGTTTGTTGTTTCCTTTCTTATGTCGGTAGAAGTATTCAATGAATTGAGGAGGTGATTGTTTGTTGTCTCCTTTCTTATGTCGGTAGAAGTATTCAATGAATTGAGGAGGTGATTGTTTGTTGTTTCCTTTCTTGCGTCGGTAGAAGTATTCAATGAATTGAGGAGTTGATTGTTTGTTGTTTCCTTTCTTATGTCGGTAGAAGTATTCAATGAATTGAGGAGGTGATTGTTTGTTGTTTCCTTTCTTATGTCGGTAGAAGTATTCAATGAATTGAGGAGGTGATTGTTTGTTGTTTCCTTTCTAATGTCGGTAGAAGTATTCAATGAATTGAGGAGGTGTTTGTTTGTTGTCTCCTTTCTTATGTCGGTAGAAGTATTCAATGAATTGAGGAGGTGATTGTTTGTTGTTTCCTTTCTTATGTCGGTAGAAGTATTCAATGAATTGAGGAGGTGATTGTTTGTTGTTTCCTTTCTTATGTCGGTAGAAGTATTCAATGAATTGAGGAGGTGATTGTTTGTTGTTTCCTTTCTTATGTCGGTAGAAGTATTCAATGAATTGAGGAGGTGATTGTTTGTTGTCTCCTTTCTTATGTCGGTAGAAGTATTCAATGAATTGAGGAGGTGATTGTTTGTTGTTTCCTTTCTTATGTCGGTAGAAGTATTCAATGAATTGAGGAGGTGATTGTTTGTTGTTTCCTTTCTTATGTCGGTAGAAGTATTCAATGAATTGAGGAGGTGATTGTTTGTTGTTTCCTTTCTTATGTCGGTAGAAGTATTGAATGAATTGAGGAGGTGATTGTTTGTTGTTTCCTTTCTTATGTCGGTAGAAGTATTCAATGAATTGAGGAGGTGATTGTTTGTTGTTTCCTTTTTTATGTCGGTAGAAGTATTCAATGAATTGAGGAGGTGATTGTTTGTTGTTTCCTTTCTAATGTCGGTAGAAGTATTCAATGAATTGAGGAGGTGATTGTTTGTTGTTTCCTTTCTTATGTCGGTAGAAGTATTCAATGAATTGAGGAGGTGATTGTTTGTTGTTTCCTTTCTTATGTCGGTAGAAGTATTCAATGAATTGAGGAGGTGATTGTTTGTTGTTTCCTTTCTTATGTCGGTAGAAGTATTCAATGAATTGAGGAGGTGATTGTTTGTTGTTTCCTTTCTTATGTCGGTAGAAGTATTGAATGAATTGAGGAGGTGATTGTTTGTTGTTTCCTTTCTTATGTCGGTAGAAGTATTCAATGAATTGAGGAGGTGATTGTTTGTTGTTTCCTTTCTTATGTCGGTAGAAGTATTCAATGAATTGAGGAGGTGTGATTGTTTGGTGTTTCCTTTCTTATGTCGGTAGAAGTATTGAATGAATTGAGGAGGTGATTGTTTGTTGTTTCCTTTCTTATGTCGGTAGAAGTATTCAATGAATTGAGGAGGTGATTGTTTGTTGTTTCCTTTTTTATGTCGGTAGAAGTATTCAATGAATTGGAGGAGGTGATTGTTTGTTGTTTCCTTTCTAATGTCGGTAGAAGTATTCAATGAATTGAGGAGGTGATTGTTTGTTGTTTCCTTTCTATGACGGTAGAAGTATTGAATGAATTGAGGAGGTGATTGTTTGTTGTTTCCTTCTTATGTCGGTAGAAGTATTCAATGAATTGAGGAGGTGATTGTTTGTTGTTTCCTTTCTTATGTCGGTAGAAGTATTGAATGAATTGAGGAGGTGATTGTTTGTTGTTTCCTTTCTTATGTCGGTAGAAGTATTGAATGAATTGAGGAGGTGATTGTTTGTTGTTTCCTTCTTTTGTCGGTAGAAGTATTCAATGAATTGAGGAGGTGATTGTTTGTTGTCTCCTTTCTTATGTCGGTAGAAGTATTCAATGAATTGAGGAGGTGATTGTTTGTTGTTTCCTTTCTTATGTCGGTAGAAGTATTCAATGAATTGAGGAGGTGATTGTTTGTTGTCTCCTTTCTTATGTCGGTAGAAGTATTCAATGAATTGAGGAGGTGATTGTTTGTTGTCTCCTTTCTTATGTCGGTAGAAGTATTCAATGAATTGAGGAGGTGATTGTTTGTTGTTTCCTTTCTTATGTCGGTAGAAGTATTCAATGAATTGAGGAGGTGATTGTTTGTTGTTTCCTTTCTTATGTCGGTAGAAGTATTCAATGAATTGAGGAGGTGATTGTTTGTTGTTTCCTTTCTTATGTCGGTAGAAGTATTCAATGAATTGAGGAGGTGATTGTTTGTTGTCTCCTTTCTTATGTCGGTAGAAGTATTGAATGAATTGAGGAGGTGATTGTTTGTTGTTTCCTTTCTTATGTCGGTAGAAGTATTCAATGAATTGAGGAGGTGATTGTTTGTTGTTTCCTTTCTTATGTCGGTAGAAGTATTGAATGAATTGAGGAGGTGATTGTTTGTTGTTTCCTTTCTTATGTCGGTAGAAGTATTCAATGAATTGAGGAGGTGATTGTTTGTTGTTTCCTTTCTTATGTCGGTAGAAGTATTCAATGAATTGAGGAGGTGATTGTTTGTTGTTTCCTTTCTAATGTCGGTAGAAGTATTCAATGAATTGAGGAGGTGATTGTTTGTTGTTTCCTTTCTTATGTCGGTAGAAGTATTCAATGAATTGAGGAGGTGATTGTTTGTTGTTTCCTTTCTTATGTCGGTAGAAGTATTCAATGAATTGAGAAGGTGATTGTTTGTTCTTTCCTTTCTTATGTCGGTAGAAGTATTGAATGAATTGAGGAGGTGATTGTTTGTTGTTTCCTTTCTTATGTCGGTAGAAGTATTCAATGAATTGAGGAGGTGATTGTTTGTTGTTTCCTTTCTTATGTCGGTAGAAGTATTCAATGAATTGAGGAGGTGATTGTTTGTTGTTTCCTTTCTTATGTCGGTAGAAGTATTGAATGAATTGAGGAGGTGATTGTTTGTTGTTTCCTTTCTTATGTCGGTAGAAGTATTCAATGAATTGAGGAGGTGATTGTTTGTTGTTTCCTTTCCTATGTCGGTAGAAGTATTCAATGAATTGAGGAGGTGATTGTTTGTTGTTTCCTTTCTTATGTCGGTATAAGTATTCAATGAATTGAGGAGGTGATTGTTTGTTGTTTCCTTTCTTATGTCGATAGAAGTATTCAATGAATTGAGGAGGTGATTGTTTGTTGTTTCCTTTCTTATGTCGGTAGAAGTATTGAATGAATTGAGGAAGTGATTGTTTGTTGTTTCCTTTCTTATGTCGGTAGAAGTATTCAATGAATTGAGGAGGTGATTGTTTGTTGTTTCCTTTCTTATGTCGGTAGAAGTATTCAATGAATTGAGGAGGTGATTGTTTGTTGTTTCCTTTCTTATGTCGGTAGAAGTATTCAATGAATTGAGGAGGTGATTGTTTGTTGTTTCCTTTCTTATGTCGGTAGAAGTATTCAATGAATTGAGGAGGTGATTGTTTGTTGTTTCCTTTCTTATGTCGGTAGAAGTATTGAATGAATTGAGGAGGTGATTTTTTGTTGTTTCCTTTCTTATGTCGGTAGAAGTATTCAATGAATTGAGGAGGTGATTGTTTGTTGTTTCCTTTCTTATGTCGGTAGAAGTATTCAATGAATTGAGGAGGTGATTGTTTGTTGTCTCCTTTCTTATGTCGGTAGAAGTATTCAATGAATTGAGGAGGTGATTGTTTGTTGTTTCCTTTCTTATGTCGGTAGAAGTATTCAATGAATTGAGGAGGTGATTGTTTGTTGTCTCCTTTCTTATGTCGGTAGAAGAATTCAATGAATTGAGGAGGTGATTGTTTGTTGTTTCCTTTCTTATGTCGGTAGAAGTATTCAATGAATTGAGGAGGTGATTGTTTGTTGTTTCCTTTCTTATGTCGGTAGTAGTATTCAATGAATTGAGGAGGTGATTGTTTGTTGTTTCCTTTCTTATGTCGGTAGAAGTATTCAATGAATTGAGGAGGTGATTGTTTGTTGTCTCCTTTCTTATGTCGGTAGAAGTATTCAATGAATTGAGGAGGTGATTGTTTGTTGTTTCCTTTCTTATGTCGGTAGAAGTATTCAATGAATTGAGGAGGTGATTGTTTGTTGTCTCCTTTCTTATGTCGGTAGAAGTATTCAATGAATTGAGGAGGTGATTGTTTGTTGTTTCCTTTCTTATGTCGGTAGAAGTATTCAATGAATTGAGGAGGTGATTGTTTGTTGTCTCCTTTCTTATGTCGGTAGAAGTATTGAATGAATTGAGGAGGTGATTGTTTGTTGTTTCCTTTCTTATGTCGGTAGAAGTATTCAATGAATTGAGGAGGTGATTGTTTGTTGTTTCCTTTCTTATGTCGGTAGATGTATTCAATGAATTGAGGAGGTGATTGTTTGTTGTTTCCTTTCTTATGTCGGTAGAAGTATTCAATGAATTGAGGAGGTGATTGTTTGTTGTCTCCTTTCTTATGTCGGTAGAAGTATTCAATGAATTGAGGAGGTGATTGTTTGTTGTTTCCTTTCTTATGTCGGTAGAAGTATTCAATGAATTGAGGAGGTGATTGTTTGTTGTCTCCTTTCTTATGTCGGTAGAAGTATTCAATGAATTGAGAAGGTGATTGTTTGTTGTTTCCTTTCTTATGTCGGTAGAAGTATTCAATGAATTGAGGAGGTGATTGTTTGTTGTTTCCTTTCTTATGTCGGTAGAAGTATTCAATGAATTGAGGAGGTGATTGTTTGTTGTTTCCTTTCTTATGTCGGTAGAAGTATTCAATGAATTGAGGAGGTGATTGTTTGTTGTTTCCTTTCTTATGTCGGTAGAAGTATTCAATGAATTGAGGAGGTGATTGTTTGTTGTCTCCTTTCTTATGTCGGTAGAAGTATTCAATGAATTGAGGAGGTGATTGTTTGTTGTTTCCTTTCTTATGTCGGTAGAAGTATTCAATGAATTGAGGAGGTGATTGTTTGTTGTCTCCTTTCTTATGTCGGTAGAAGTATTCAATGAATTGAGGAGGTGATTGTTTGTTGTTTCCTTTCTTTTGTCGGTAGAAGTATTCAATGAATTGAGGAGGTGATTGTTTGTTGTTTCCTTTCTTATGTCGGTAGAAGTATAGACCATCACTGTTTGAACTTTCTTTTCATAATTTGTTCTGTTTGATAGTAAATACATATTTTCAAGGGAAACACCATAGAAAATTGTCAAATATTTAGCTTGTCAGGTTTATTGCGTGACAATCAGATTCAACGTTTCAAAATATTATGGTTACAAATGACGACGAATAACTAATTGTAAATGACACGGAAACAAACTGGACTGCATCAATCTAAAAAGTGTTCTAGTTTTGCTTTTGTTTACTTTCAAATGAATTCTTCCAGATATAAAATAATATGTAAGGAATAATTATCCTGTAACATCCAAGAGAAAGTTTCCTTAAGGTCAGATTGTGGGTGATCCACATTCATAATACTTAATTCGTAAGGTTAAAGAAAGTGTATGCTATTGGAATATATTGGAATAATGTGAGCGTAGATCTTCCTCTTGATGAGACAATATCAGAATAAAACCGTAGATATCTAATGCAGTGTCTTTCTGGAATAACCATCATCAGTTACCTTCTAAAGTAAAAAGAATGGAAACCCAAATATTTTAAAAGTCTTTGAGAGCAGGAAAACCAAATAACCAAAATCGGTTGATGTTACCTATGTATCAGAGCATAATTAATTCCTTATGTTAAAGCTATCTGACGGGATGCTTTAAAAATGGAAAAAAAGTGCTCTTATTTTCCAAATTTATTATTATATTCGATATAATTTGTTACAATAGTCGTAAATAAGTCTTTAACTGTCTGTAAAACATAAGTTCATTTTATCTATATAACCATAACTTTGTCTATTTGAATGCTAAATGTATATTTAAGAAACACCACTTAAGCAAAGTTGCGTAAATCGATGGTACAACTGTAATAAAAACGTAGATATCAAATTTAGTGCGCACGATGCGGTTCTGGAAAAAACCTTCGCCAGGTACGTTCATATTCAAAAGATCAGAGAGCCAAATAATTTGAATTTTTCATAGCAAGTAAACTAGAGAGCCTAAACATGATGCAATGTCGCCAAAATCGGCCATGGTCACCCATGTCTGAAGGAGATTGAACATTTTTACATTCCTTCAGGTACATATCACCAAATATCCAATGACTGTCCCTTATGTTTTTTTTATTCAATTATCACAATTCGCCACCCCTCCAACAGTTGTATGTAAAACGAATGAACACCTTTTATGAGGAAAATCATGCATGCACAAATTATTCTGAATTAATCTGAATATTCTAACTAATTACAAACAGATGGACAATATAATTAACTGATAACAGTGAATTGGCAAACAAACTGATTGGAGGCAAAAGTTGAACATATGGTATGGTCCGTGCTGTTCATATTCGTGGTTTTCTGTGTTGTGGATTTTTGTTTTTGTTTGTTTGCCTTCGTATCCAACGTTGCCAGTGTATTGTCATTACGTGATTGCACCTTCGGTTTCCCCCGAACGTTTATTTATTAACTACGTATAAATGGCACATAACAACGTACTCGACTACATTGTAGTGTGTGTTATTACAGTATTCCAAATGTTTTCGTTTACTTTGGAAAAAAAAATGCAGAATATTACAGAAAACATAGCTACAAAAATAAGTTAGTATTGACACACACTGTAACATCGAGAGGAAAGCAAATATTTACCTTGAGGTCAGATTATGAATATCCCGTATATAATTCAGGAGAGGTACGAAGGCATTATTTACATATGTGAAATATTTTCTGGTTGATGGGACAGGATCAAAATATTTCATTAACCTCATGTGTACGTATCTAACTTATATAACAGTGAAAACAAAGTTACTCGATCTTTAGTTCTATGGTTTTATGCGTATGTTTTGTAGATCATTGTTTGTCCTTTTGTACTTTTTCTTTTGGCCATTATGTTGTCTGTCCTTCGTCGAGTTACAGATCCTGATTACCTCCCTTTGGTATCTTCAAACTCTTCACATTGTTTGTAGGATAGTCTTACTAGAAATTACATAGATTTTATTTCCAAATTATGTTATGCTTTAATAATCGTTAATTAGCTAAATGCATTGTGACTGTCTGGAGGAATAGTGATGATGATTTTGGAACTGTCCCGACAATGTGGTATTTTTGTTTTTAACTGTATTGCATGTTAAAAGTATATTTCACAAATTTATCTTCAAGATAGAGATTAGAGATTAATCCTCACGTGACTATTTTATACGATGTGACGAACAACGCATCAAATAAAGAAATCGACGAAAGGAGTGCGATCACGAGTACATATATACACACTCTTTGGATGATTGTAGGTTTTGATAGGAAACAGTTTGCTAGAAATGGTCATTGGTGGTCAGTTGCAAACTGAACTTTTTAGACCCTTTCCGTCATATCCCATACATCTTGTGGAAAATAGTCCCATCCAAACTTTTACATGTTCATTTATTGTTTGTACACTCGTTATCGTCATGGAAAAGTTCAAATACTGCCCATATGACGTTTAAACAAAACTCTATACAGTCTATGTGGGTGAATGAATACACAATTTTATATAAGGACATGACATAAAATAGTGTGTATTTAGGCAATGCCATCCTACTTTCGGTTAAGAAAAACAATATTCACAAGTGAGTAATAATTTGCTACGGATGAACTATGGTGACCCTTTACAAGGTAATGTTTTTCGACCATACCCGTCATCTCTACCATCTACATGTGGTAATGAAAATAGTAGACTACAGATCCAATTTTGCAATAAAAATGAAGATATATAATTTAATGCGCACGACGGGTTTTTGCAATATCCTTCATCGTGTACACCCAATCTCTAAATATTGGAAAACCAAACAATTAAAATGTTTTGGAAGCTTGGTCTCTACATCAACATAGTTAATATCCAGTTAAGTAACGCAAGTTGTTAATTCCGGAAGCAGATTAATTGGAACAAACATCCGGTCTTAAAG
The DNA here is from genome assembly GCA_963680875.1 of Bathymodiolus brooksi. Lineage (NCBI taxonomy): Eukaryota > Metazoa > Mollusca > Bivalvia > Mytilida > Modiolidae > Bathymodiolus > Bathymodiolus brooksi. The sequence continues at coordinate 51,966,838 of OY804577.1, forward strand.
GAATGATAAAGCATATTATACATAGATAAAGACAGTTTGGTGGAAGTGTTAACCAGCTATGTTTAGGCTTTCTATTTACAATTATTGCTATATACTCAACAAGTACAACCCATATACACAACATGGATTCAATTCAACATATATACAATCCGGCAATAGAATATTACAACATAAAAAAAAAAAGAAAAAAAAGAAGAAAACACAATAAAACTACTGTAAGCATATTACGTTCAACAGATATATTGGGCCATAATATGTTTTATGGGCCAATGTACTCATCTTGTTTTAACGAAACTGAATATGTGTAACTGCCTTGAATTTCAGACCGACATCAACGATAAAAACATGTTAGATGACTATCCAAGGAACGTAAGCACCTTGTTTGTTTTTAGATGTTTGAGTGGTTATAGGGAAGAATTCGTAATGTCATATCATAGGGGCCAACGTACGACAAAGCACGGATTTTATACATGACAATTAAAATAATTATCATGAGAGAACAGTACAATCCGAATACTAGCCAAAAAAAAAAAACCACTCCAGTGATAGATAATATTGTGTTAAAGGAAAACGTCTGGAAATCTATAGAAAAAACTCTAATATAAGAGTACTTATTTGATACTATGAAATTTCGGAAAAAACATGTACCATGATAACCTTTAATTTGCTTGTTCATTTAAATTTAGAAATAAGATACATTTTGGACAAAAATGTTTTGTGTATATCCTCCTACAGAACAGGGTTTTTGATGGTAATAAACCCAATGTATTGAAAGACGTAACACCTCTGAGACAATATAGGTATATTTTTGATATGCTAGTGCTGACAGTTTAAAAGTTTTTAGTGTGATTACACTCATTCATAATCCAAATGAAGTTTATTTAAATTTTATAAAAGACCAAGTATGGTCATGCGATAGCGAATAGAATCACGTGTTTTAAAATCTGATATGGCAATTAGTTTCGTAAATGCTTAATCACGGGAATTTGCAATCTCAGTCAAAAGTATTAAATCTCTAATTTTGTAAACCTGATGAAATATTGATTATATCAATTTATGTCGAATTTTATTTAAAGTATTATTTCCCCTCGATTCATTCCATTTAAGACGCTACCGGCATGATATATCGCGAATTCATTTTATTTCTTGATCGACGAAAGGAAAACAAATAAATACACTGTAAATAGTTCACCTAAAGTTTAACATACAAAATTAAACATAATCGTGATATTTCACAAAGTAACATCAGAATGATTAATGTCCATCTAAGGGTAATTTCTGAGGAAAATATAGCGGATCCAAGTCAAAATTGCTGTTATGTCCTTTTGCCGGGTCATATGTCGGTGTTTTATCTTTGTAGTTATAATTAACAGTTGAAGATATCATAAATTTCCTCCTACACTTGTTTATATGTATATAACAAATGATGAACATATATACCTATATAGAATAACGACAGTTTTGAAGGTGGAGACAGACATTATAGCTGGAATCGCAGCGAGTCCGAAAGGACGATATGTGATACTATTCATTGAGTGCGATATGATGTGCTGTATGGAGCACTGAAAAGCAATATTGACCAAGGCCGCGGTCAATATTGCTTTTCAGTGCTCCATAACACATCATATTGCACAAAATGAAGTGCTGTAGTTGTTTTATTACATTTAACATTCCCAGTTTATTGTGTGTACTTGGATAAATTCTTAGGGATTGTTTGTAGGTTTTTTTTCAAATTCAAAAACACATGAGCTGACCCATTTAATATCATAGACACATGTACTAATTCAATGTGTACAAATTTATAATACTAATTCGATGTGTACACATTTATATTTGCATTCTGCTTGCGCTTGTATAACTTATGTGCCACTTTCTGGTTGTGTTTGTGTGACCTCATTGCAACGGACGTATAAAACGTTTGGCTAGTAAAATTTAAAATTTTGTCGGGATTTCGCCCACCGCTAAATAGATCGTTCAATATGAAATTATGTCATGCAATATGACGATTTATCACAAAAAACGAATTATATGGTTTTATAATACTGTATAAAACCATAAATGTAATAATTGTTAATAATGTATGTGAAGACGTTCAAAACTAACATTATTGCTTTTATCGGTAACGTCACTTAAGGAATAACAACAGTATGGTGGTGTTAGGTATTTTCGATAGGTTAATAAAAAAGTTGTAATTTTTTCCCCTGTGTATTTGATATTCATTAAAGTCTATCTCAGGTGCATTAACTGTCAACTCGACATTTAATATTTACGTATAAATCCCCGATGTATTTCATTGTTTGTTTACAATCCATTTTTTCCTGAGTGTCACATGATTTGCATAGTACACAAGGACGCCAGGAGAATTCGATAACTTTTGATGACGTATTACACAGAGATATTGAGGCTCTAGATGATAACGTATCATGGATAAAATTACTAAAAGAGTTGACGGATTCGCAAAATAAGTTAATTAAAGTTTCAAAATTTCTTTTGAGCTTGATGAATTTTATCATGAGGGTCCCAATGGTAAATGGTGCTCATTCACTCCAATTCTATTATTGGATTTTTCATAACAAGTGTGTTGCAACCAAGACAAAAAACCAATAGATTGTGTTTGTGGTAAACTACATTAGAATATAATTTCCTTTTCCCTAGGATTTTGGTATATTTCAATTCTTGATTGTCAATACAATTAAAACAAATAAAAAATGGTCATGGAATTTTTTCATTTATGAATAAAACAATAACAGTGAAATTTCTCTTCAACATTTTTTTTAACATAATATAAAGTTCACTTTGAACAATGAGGGCATAACAAATCACAGTTCAGTCTGATGACACGAATGTCTGTACAAAAATGGAGATGAGTCCAGTTACCACTTTTATCGCAGTGAGCCCACTTGACTATCACAAGATCTATACATTTGCTTAAATCTGATGGAGAGTTTTTTCCACATGCACAGCAGGGTCAGACTCTTCATCTGATTCAAACAAACCACCAATGTCACTGTCACTTGAAATATAATATGCTGATGGTCCTGGCTTTGAGAATGTGTTACAAGTTTTGTTCCTTTCTTTGCATTAGGTTTGTTTTGATAATATCTTGCTTAATTTCAGGTTTTGAATTTTGTTTCCTTTTTGTATTTTGCCTAGAGGAATCCTCTTTGTATTTCTTGATTTTTTTCTACAACCTCATCTTTTGTTATAGTTCTACCAGATACAATTGGATGAATATATTTCCTTTTCTTTTTGAGTTTACTTGTTGGTTTTGTTAGGTGCTTTTCAGCAAAGAAACTTGTTACATTATTTTCAACAACACCTTGTTCATTTGTCTCGTGAATATCACAGGTATTTTCTTCATGTCCAATTTCTTCAGCAATGTTTTTATTTGTTTCATCTTCTACATTTACATGTGGATTAATTTCATTTACATCTTGATTTCCGACCACAATCTCAATCTCAAGATCTCCCTCAGTATTATTTGCTATCTCAGCAAACACATAATTTGGTGCTAGCATAGTTCTGTCAACAACATCTTTGGTATAGGGGAAAACACCAACCCTCCGAAAATCTGACGTAAGGTTTTCAGGTGATAATGCATGTGAATAAGCTTTTGACGATATTTCACAAACATTCATTCTACTAATTGTTTGACCAGGGTGTTTCCTCATATATATTGCTGCCCTCTTTGTTATATATTCTCTCAAGGGGACCAAAGCATCCTACACCAATAGGTTGTAAACTGTGGGAACAATGAGGTGGAAATACAAACAAAATAATGCCCAGTTGTTTCGCCTATTCTATAACGGATAGTGTCAGATGACTAGCATGACCATCAAATAAAAGTAATATAGGACAATCCGGTGATGCATGAACAAATTTCTGGAGATGTTCATTCAGGTAAGTTCCAAATACCTCCGAATTAGAACAACCAGTCTCTGTGACTGTTCCGTCAGTACCTAGTAAACCCCCAGGTAGTAATTCATTTCTCATCCTTTTCCCACTAAATACATAATAGTTAGGAAGCTGCTGACCAAGGGCGTTTCCACACCCAGTAATAGTAATGCTTGAGCCTCTTGGTGATGTTATTGCTTGTGTTGTAACTCCATGTGGTCCAACAACATTTGGGGCGGTGTTCAGTATTTATGCCTTTTTCATTTAAATTGTAAATTGCTTCTAGCTTATCATTTAAGTTGTACTTTGTCAATATTGATTTAAGTTCAGAAAAGTACTTTTCAACAATTTATGGTGAAGCTCTTTTTGCCCGTACTGATGCAAGACTTCTGGGTTTTACTACATGTAGTTCAGGACATCTGCTAAGAAAGTCATAGAACCAATACATACTATGAGGTTTGGATTTCTCACGTTTTTCAATATGAATTGCTAGATCTGTTGCCAATTCAACAACCTGGGATCGAGTGTAGCTATACCCTACCTCGGTCGTATATTTGAAATGGTTAACAAGTCTAGCTTCCTCTTCCTGTGATAGTAAGGTATCAGGACCTGACTTAACTGTTTCTTCTGAAACTCTATCATTCACACGATCTCTAAAAGTAGTTAATGGAACATCATATAGAATAGATGCTTTGCGGACAGATACGTTATCTTCTTGGATGGAATCAAGCGCCTTTGTCATTTGAGCAGGAAACCATTGTCTGTATTCCATCCGTTTATATGTGGCCTGCAAAAAATGAATAAAAACATTTTTAGATTTTATCTCAACATACATTTATTATCCACAATGTGGACTTTTAGTAATGAAACTTGTTCATGATTTCATAATTGGGCATATTAAATTTGATTTATAACTTTTGTTAGCATATAGCTTTGATAAACATGTCAAATTTATTATCCATTCATAAAAAAATAGTCAATATTAACATTTATAATAATGTACACCCCGGTAGAGCCTCTCCGAGGTTCCACAACTTTCAAAGGTGAAAAAGACATTCAAAATTACAAATACAAAATGTGTATAAATCCATAAGAAGAGTACTCCTTTAGAGCCTCAAATTTTTTAACTTCTGTCACGGTCACATGATCAGAATTTTCCACACAGATCAATATGGCGCAGATTACTCTGCAGACGACATAACTGGGGAGATTCAAGTTACCAGAGTTAAATATAATTAATATGCTTTATGCAGATTAAAAGTTATAACAAAATGGCTGAAAATATGCAGTGTTATGATGGAAAGAGTACTTACTTTTTTGGAAGGCATTGTTGGTAAATATTTATTGTTTTGGATCTTCTGTTTACAATGTAGTTTCACTTTCTGAAATATATACCGGAAGCATAGACGCGCGTGACTTGCAGGTGCAAATAAAAATAGCGATCGAAAACTCCTTACTATCGAAAATACCTTACGAGACCATACTGTATTTACAGAGTTGGAGGTGTCAATTGTGGATTTGACGGTCACAAATGCAGTTTTCATTAAAACGGATATTTGCGACCGTCAAATCCACAATTGACACCGACAACTCTTCAAATACAGTACTGTTATTCCTATTCTTATGAAATTCTTCCAACGTGTACACACTAGTTTGAAAACATACAAATAAATGACGAAATATATACACTTTTCAAATTCCTTCCGCAAAATTAATAGTAATGTAGTTGTTTAAGGATCCGCTTTCTTGAAAACGTGAAATCCTACATGTCATATGTACAACCATACACAAAAATAATTAAAATGCCTACCTTGAAAACTTATTTTAGTTAAATTCTATCTAAATTGAAGCGTACACGAAGCCAAATAACGTCTGATCTTTACATTTTAAACTGGAAGTTTTCATATGACGTCACGTTGTTTATGTGCCAAAGTCTTTCAACAATATTTCCAAGAATTTTAATTTTTGTGATTTTTAAACCCAGGGATATGCAAGAATACATTTTTATGTTCGGTATTGCATTAGAATGGACAGTAAACTAGATTTGCGACCATCAAATCTCCAATTGATGCCGTGAAATTTTCAAATACAATACAGTCATCTCCTAAATAGGTCGTTAGGGTCAAATTCATAGTCGGAAATATCTGGGTCAGCCATATTGTTTACAAACAAGTGCATTCGGCGTAGGAATATAGTATTCCTCCAGGCATGTCAACTGCAGATTTGACAGCCCTCGATAACCAATGAAAATACGCGTTACATTATAATTGCATTATAATATGTGTTTGACGTCACACTGACCGATAATTTTCAGTTTCGAGTCAGTTGTTTGTTGATACCAACAACACTAGGTTAGATTAAGGAACAACACGTCCAAATTACCGATAGCATGCAGAAAACTAAAGATTGAGAAATACGAACCCCTCTAAAATCGGGTGCGAACTCAAGTACACCGGAAGGGCAGTATCTGCTCCACTAGTGAAACCCGTCGTATTACGATTTAACGACACGAACATCATATGAATTGTTATTTATCCTTGGTATATTACCCTTATCTTACTAGAAATAAAATGCAATCTATAAGATATATTGAGGAAGTTCATTTTACAATCTGCGATCCAACGTTAGCGTAACACAATTTATATATTTGTGATACTACGACGACCCTTTTTGGTACATTTATCTTCTTCAAATGTAATATCAAGCTCTATCGTAAACAGAAAATCATGTACACTCACTAAATAATATAATTAAACAGAATAAGCATGGCATCTTTCCAAGTAATCCAAATATATAAATGTTCTAAGCCAGAAACAGTGTTTTAAACATAACACTCATGGTGATTGATCCGACTGGTGTTTAGACTTAAATCATATATAATATTAGCAATTTAATTCAAGGTTTATGACAATCATGAAAATGTTTATTTTTCATATGTGTTATTATGCGTATCAGCTTTGAGAATTATTGTCCTTATAATAAGTACAATGATCTGCTATAAAACAGTTGATAAAATCGTGGCTCTCCAGATTTGTATAATCTCACCCATTACTATCATAGTCTTATAAAATATAAGTCTAATGAAACATATTATATAGATACAGTTGTAGTGGTGTACGTGTTGTTCAGTTTGTCACGATTTCCATGTAAAAACGATATTAGGTTCGTCTTAACTCGGCAAAATTGTTTTGTAGGAGGTTAATGTTTTATGCATAGGAGAATGTCCAAGTAACTCTCCATTCCATTGCTTTTAAGGAATGGAGAGATACGAGGAAATTCTCCAACTTAAAATCCATTCATTGTACTTTATTAATTTGATTAATTATTAATCTTGTAACAAAAAAAAAAGAGTCTGTGTATAGTATCTAAAGTACAAAGAGAACAATAACTCCGCCCCTGTCCACAACTCTCCATTCCTTAAAAATAATGGAGAGTTTAGACAATAGATTTACATCACAGGTGGATTTTAATTGTATTTATTTACGCATACTGATGTCCAACACGATTTACACATCAGCTAATGTACGTGTCGTTTTACAGTAAGACAGACAACACAATGGACAAAAGAAAAAGGACAAAAACGACAAACAACGATCTACAAAATATACATACCGGTATAAATCACGATAATGCCCCATACATAAGTAACTAATATATAAATAATTACCTATGGGTTCTACAACAAAGCTGAAATCGGCCGATCGTGATTCAGATTAGTCTTAGACGATCATACTCTCTCAGTATTTCCCGAAGTAATATATATATATATTTTTATCAAATTGTACTATTTTGTGGACATCCGGCGATCCTTACTTCTAGGAGATGTAACATAGATAGTCACAACTAATTATTTCCTAAACATTCGTTGTTGTACAATATGTATGCAAACGACCCATTACTTAAATCGTGTACTTATTAAGTATATGTAGTTACTGATATTTTATAATCTAACCTTATTTATCCTCTAAATCTAAATTAAATATAAATGTAATTGTGAATGGTGTTCTTTGGTGCACTATAAATCATGACTAATTAAATAATATACATGTATATGATACCCGGACATCAGGGCACAGTACAAATACGTAAATAGTATTTAATCAATATAGGAGACAAATATGAAAATATAGAACGGTGAACCATTGTACTCGATAATCTTTATGTGTCTTTACCACTTAAACACGTTTTGCCAAGACGACCACAGAGTAGTCAAATTAAGTCCAGAGAAATGTGTAGGAGTAAACGGCCGATCCCATTACAAAAACAACAGTGTACAAATTTTTTACACTCCTTCAACTTTTAGATGTTTTTTTTTTCTAAAAACATTGACAACATGTATTCAGTCCATCCAATTAGTCAGCTTCAAAGTATATTTCACTCTCTAGTTTTCATACTAGTTTTAACCGAAGGAAAACATGTTGGTGCTCTTTGTCTGTGTCTGTTACTTCGTGATGTGATATCGGGTACAATAATGACGTTATCTGTATAATTACTTCACCCGTATTTTCTTGGTGATAATCTGGAAAATAATATTAAACGTTATGCTCATGGTTGAAAACCCTACTGTGACTGAAATGTATAACAGCAATAAAACACTATTAATTTAGTTTAATTTGTGTCTAAGTGTAATGTTGGATAGTCTCCTATATTCATTTACACTCGTATCCTATATATCTTACTATGAAAAAACATAAAATGAAGACAGACCAGTTCCTATTTTTAGCGATGTGAGATTTTCTTATCTTGCACTAATGCAAGACAAAAAAAATCACGTGCGTTTTACCGGCAAATGCATGCTGTACAGTTTACATGCTGTATGTCGGTAGAAGTATTCAATGAATTGAGGAGGTGATTGTTTGTTGTTTCCTTTCTTATGTCGGTAGAAGTATTCAATGAATTGAGGAGGTGATTGTTTGTTGTTTCCTTTCTTATGTCGGTAGAAGTATTCAATGAATTGAGGAGGTGATTGTTTGTTGTTTCCTTTCTTATGTCGGTAGAAGTATTGAATGAATTGAGGAGGTGATTGTTTGTTGTTTCCTTTCTTATGTCGGTAGAAGTATTCAATGAATTGAGGAGGTGATTGTTTGTTGTTTCCTTTCTTATGTCGGTAGAAGTATTCAATGAATTGAGGAGGTGATTGTTTGTTGTTTCCTTTCTTATGTCGGTAGAAGTATTCAATGAATTGAGGAGGTGATTGTTTGTTGTTTCCTTTCTTATGTCGGTAGAAGTATTCAATGAATTGAGGAGGTGATTGTTTGTTGTTTCCTTTCTTATGTCGGTAGAAGTATTCAATGAATTGAGGAGGTGATTGTTTGTTGTTTCCTTTCTTATGTCGGTAGAAGTATTCAATGAATTGAGGAGGTGATTGTTTGTTGTTTCCTTTCTTATGTCGGTAGAAGTATTCAATGAATTGAGGAGGTGATTGTTTGTTGTTTCCTTTCTTATGTCGGTAGAAGTATTCAATGACTTGAGGAGGTGATTGTTTGTTGTTTCCTTTCTTATGTCGGTAGAAGTATTGAATGAATTGAAGAGGTGATTGTTTGTTGTTTCCTTTCTTATGTCGGTAGAAGTATTCAATGAATTTAGGAGGTGATTGTTTGTTGTTTCCTTTCTTATGTCGGTAGAAGTATTCAATGAATTGAGGAGGTGATTGTTTGTTGTTTCCTTTCTTATGTCGGTAGAAGTATTCAATGAATTGAGGAGGTGATTGTTTGTTGTTTCCTTTCTTATGTCGGTAGAGATATTGAATGAATTGAGGAGGTGATTGTTTGTTGTCTCCTTTCTTATGTCGGTAGAAGTATTCAATGAATTGAGGAGGTGATTGTTTGTTGTTTCCTTTCTTATGTCGGTAGAAGTATTCAATGAATTGAGGAGGTGATTGTTTGTTGTTTCCTTTCTTATGTCGGTAGAAGTATTCAATGACTTGAGGAGGTGATTGTTTGTTGTTTCCTTTCTTATGTCGGTAGAAGTATTGAATGAATTGAGGAGGTGATTGTTTGTTGTTTCCTTTCTTATGTCGGTAGAAGTATTCAATGAATTGAGGAGGTGATTGTTTGTTGTTTCCTTTCTTATGTCGGTAGAAGTATTCAATGAATTGAGGAGGTGATTGTTTGTTGTTTCCTTTCTTATGTCGGTAGAAGTATTCAATGAATTGAGGAGGTGATTGTTTGTTGTTTCCTTTCTTATGTCGGTAGAGATATTGAATGAATTGAGGAGGTGATTGTTTGTTGTCTCCTTTCTTATGTCGGTAGAAGTATTCAATGAATTGAGGAGGTGATTGTTTGTTGTTTCCTTTCTTATGTCGGTAGAAGTATTCAATGAATTGAGGAGGTGATTGTTTGTTGTTTCCTTTCTTATGTCGGTAGAAGTATTCAATGAATTGAGGAGGTGATTGTTTGTTGTTTCCTTTCTTATGTCGGTAGAAGTATTGAATGAATTGAGGAGGTGATTGTTTGTTGTTTCCTTTCTTATGTCGATAGAAGTATTCAATGAATTGAGGAGGTGATTGTTTGTTGTTTCCTTTCTTATGTCGGTAGAAGTATTCAATGAAATGAGGAGGTGATTGTTTGTTGTCTCCTTTCTTATGTCGGTAGAAGTATTCAATGAATTGAGGAGGTGATTGTTTGTTGTTTCCTTTCTTATGTCGGTAGAAGTATTGAATGAATTGAGGAGGTGATTGTTTGTTGTTTCCTTTCTTATGTCGGTAGAAGTATTGAATGAATTGAGGAGGTGATTGTTTGTTGTTTCCTTTCTTATGTCGGTAGAAGTATTCAATGAATTGAGGAGGTGATTGTTTGTTGTTTCCTTTCTTATGTCGGTAGAAGTATTCAATGAATTGAGGAGGTGATTGTTTGTTGTTTCCTTTCTTATGTCGGTAGAAGTATTCAATGACTTGAGGAGGTGATTGTTTGTTGTTTCCTTTCTTATGTCGGTAGAAGTATTCAATGAATTGAGGAGGTGATTGTTTGTTGTTTCCTTTCTTATGTCGGTAGAAGTATTCAATGAATTGAGGAGGTGATTGTTTGTTGTTTCCTTTCTTATGTCGGTAGAAGTATTCAATGAATTGAGGAGGTGATTGTTTGTTGTTTCCTTTCTTATGTCGGTAGAAGTATTCAATGAATTGAGGAGGTGATTGTTTGTTGTTTCCTTTCTTATGTCGGTAGAGATATTGAATGAATTGAGGAGGTGATTGTTTGTTGTCTCCTTTCTTATGTCGGTAGAAGTATTCAATGAATTGAGGAGGTGATTGTTTGTTGTTTCCTTTCTTATGTCGGTAGAAGTATTCAATGAATTGAGGAGGTGATTGTTTGTTGTTTCCTTTCTTATGTCGGTAGAAGTATTCAATGAATTGAGGAGGTGATTGTTTGTTGTTTCCTTTCTTATGTCGGTAGAAGTATTGAATGAATTGAGGAGGTGATTGTTTGTTGTTTCCTTTCTTATGTCGGTAGAAGTATTCAATGAATTGAGGAGGTGATTGTTTGTTGTTTCCTTTCTTATGTCGGTAGAAGTATTCAATGAAATGAGGAGGTGATTGTTTGTTGTCTCCTTTCTTATGTCGGTAGAAGTATTCAATGAATTGAGGAGGTGATTGTTTGTTGTTTCCTTTCTTATGTCGGTAGAAGTATTCAATGAATTGAGGAGGTGATTGTTTGTTGTTTCCTTTCTTATGTCGGTAGAAGTATTGAATGAATTGAGGAGGTGATTGTTTGTTGTTTCCTTTCTTATGTCGGTAGAAGTATTGAATGAATTGAGGAGGTGATTGTTTGTTGTTTCCTTTCTTATGTCGGTAGAAGTATTCAATGAATTGAGGAGGTGATTGTTTGTTGTTTCCTTTCTTATGTCGGTAGAAGTATTCAATGAATTGAGGAGGTGATTGTTTGTTGTTTCCTTTCTTATGTCGGTAGAAGTATTCAATGAATTGAGGAGGTGATTGTTTGTTGTTTCCTTTCTTATGTCGGTAGAAGTATTCAATGAATTGAGGAGGTGATTGTTTGTTGTTTCCTTTCTTATGTCGGTAGAAGTATTCAATGAATTGAGGAGGTGATTGTTTGTTGTTTCCTTTCTTATGTCGGTAGAAGTATTCAATGAATTGAGGAGGTGATTGTTTGTTGTCTCCTTTCTTATGTCGGTAGAAGTATTCAATGAATTGAGGAGGTGATTGTTTGTTGTTTCCTTTCTTATGTCGGTAGAAGTATTGAATGAATTGAGGAGGTGATTGTTTGTTGTTTCCTTTCTTATGTCGGTAGAAGTATTCAATGAATTGAGGAGGTGATTGTTTGTTGTTTCCTTTCTTATGTCGGTAGAAGTATTGAATGAATTGAGGAGGTGATTGTTTGTTGTCTCCTTTCTTATGTCGGTAGAAGTATTCAATGAATTGAGGAGGTGATTGTTTGTTGTTTCCTTTCTTATGTCGGTAGAAGTATTCAATGAATTGAGGAGGTGATTGTTTGTTGTTTCCTTTCTTATGTCGGTAGAAGTATTCAATGAATTGAGGAGGTGATTGTTTGTTGTTTCCTTTCTTATGTCGGTAGAAGTATTCAATGAATTGAGGAGGTGATTGTTTGTTGTTTCCTTTCTTATGTCGGTAGAAGTATTCAATGAATTGAGGATGTGATTGTTTGTTGTTTCCTTTCTTATGTCGGTAGAAGTATTCAATGAATTGAGGAGGTGATTGTTTGTTGTTTCCTTTCTTATGTCGGTAGAAGTATTCAATGAATTGAGGAGGTGATTGTTTGTTGTTTCCTTTCTTATGTCGGTAGAAGTATTCAATGAATTGAGGAGGTGATTGTTTGTTGTCTCCTTTCTTATGTCGGTAGAAGTATTCAATGAATTGAGGAGGTGATTGTTTGTTGTTTCCTTTCTTATGTCGGTAGAAGTATTGAATGAATTGAGGAGGTGATTGTTTGTTGTTTCCTTTCTTATGTCGGTAGAAGTATTGAATGAATTGAGGAGGTGATTGTTTGTTGTTTCCTTTCTTATGTCGGTAGAAGTATTCAATGAATTGAGGAGGTGATTGTTTGTTGTTTCCTTTCTTATGTCGGTAGAAGTATTGAATGAATTGAGGAGGTGATTGTTTGTTGTTTCCTTTCTTATGTCGGTAGAAGTATTGAATGAATTGAGGAGGTGATTGTTTGTTGTTTCCTTTCTTATGTCGGTAGAAGTATTGAATGAATTGAGGAGGTGATTGTTTGTTGTTTCCTTTCTTATGTCGGTAGAAGTATTCAATGAATTGAGGAGGTGATTGTTTGTTGTTTCCTTTCTTATGTCGGTAGAAGTATTCAATGAATTGAGGAGGTGATTGTTTGTTGTTTCCTTTCTTATGTCGGTAGAAGTATTCAATGAATTGAGGAGGTGATTGTTTGTTGTTTCCTTTCTTATGTCGGTAGAAGTATTCAATGAATTGAGGAGGTGATTGTTTGTTGTTTCCTTTCTTATGTCGGTAGAAGTATTCAATGAATTGAGGAGGTGATTGTTTGTTGTTTCCTTTCTTATGTCGGTAGAAGTATTCAATGAATTGAGGAGGTGATTGTTTGTTGTTTCCTTTCTTATGTCGGTAGAAGTATTCAATGAATTGAGGAGGTGATTGTTTGTTGTTTCCTTTCTTATGTCGGTAGAAGTATTCAATGACTTGAGGAGGTGATTGTTTGTTGTTTCCTTTCTTATGTCGGTAGAAGTATTGAATGAATTGAGGAGGTGATTGTTTGTTGTTTCCTTTCTTATGTCGGTAGAAGTATTCAATGAATTGAGGAGGTGATTGTTTGTTGTTTCCTTTCTTATGTCGGTAGAAGTATTCAATGAATTGAGGAGGTGATTGTTTGTTGTTTCCTTTCTTATGTCGGTAGAAGTATTCAATGAATTGAGGAGGTGATTGTTTGTTGTTTCCTTTCTTATGTCGGTAGAAGTATTCAATGAATTGAGGAGGTGATTGTTTGTTGTTTCCTTTCTTATGTCGGTAGAAGTATTGAATGAATTGAGGAGGTGATTGTTTGTTGTTTCCTTTCTTATGTCGGTATAAGTATTCAATGAATTGAGGAGGTGATTGTTTGTTGTTTCCTTTCTTATGTCGGTAGAAGTATTCAATGAAATGAGGAGGTGATTGTTTGTTGTCTCCTTTCTTATGTCGGTAGAAGTATTCAATGAATTGAGGAGGTGATTGTTTGTTGTTTCCTTTCTTATGTCGGTAGAAGTATTCAATGAATTGAGGAGGTGATTGTTTGTTGTTTCCTTTCTTATGTCGGTAGAAGTATTCAATGAATTGAGGAGGTGATTGTTTGTTGTTTCCTTTCTTATGTCGGTAGAAGTATTGAATGAATTGAGGAGGTGATTGTTTGTTGTTTCCTTTCTTATGTCGGTAGAAGTATTCAATGAATTGAGGAGGTGATTGTTTGTTGTTTCCTTTCTTATGTCGGTAGAAGTATTCAATGAATTGAGGAGGTGATTGTTTGTTGTTTCCTTTCTTATGTCGGTAGAAGTATTCAATGAATTGAGGAGGTGATTGTTTGTTGTTTCCTTTCTTATGTCGGTAGAAGTATTCAATGAATTGAGGAGGTGATTGTTTGTTGTTTCCTTTCTTATGTCGGTAGAAGTATTCAATGAATTGAGGAGGTGATTGTTTGTTGTTTCCTTTCTTATGTCGGTAGAAGTATTCAATGAATTGAGGAGGTGATTGTTTGTTGTCTCCTTTCTTATGTCGGTAGAAGTATTCAATGAATTGAGGAGGTGATTGTTTGTTGTTTCCTTTCTTATGTCGGTAGAAGTATTGAATGAATTGAGGAGGTGATTGTTTGTTGTTTCCTTTCTTATGTCGGTAGAAGTATTCAATGAATTGAGGAGGTGATTGTTTGTTGTCTCCTTTCTTATGTCGGTAGAAGTATTCAATGAATTGAGGAGGTGATTGTTTGTTGTTTCCTTTCTTATGTCGGTAGAAGTATTGAATGAATTGAGGAGGTGATTGTTTGTTGTTTCCTTTCTTATGTCGGTAGAAGTATTGAATGAATTGAGGAGGTGATTGTTTGTTGTTTCCTTTCTTATGTCGGTAGAAGTATTCAATGAATTGAGGAGGTGATTGTTTGTTGTTTCCTTTCTTATGTCGGTAGAAGTATTGAATGAATTGAGGAGGTGATTGTTTGTTGTTTCCTTTCTTATGTCGGTAGAAGTATTGAATGAATTGAGGAGGTGATTGTTTGTTGTTTCCTTTCTTATGTCGGTAGAAGTATTGAATGAATTGAGGAGGTGATTGTTTGTTGTTTCCTTTCTTATGTCGGTAGAAGTATTCAATGAATTGAGGAGGTGATTGTTTGTTGTTTCCTTTCTTATGTCGGTAGAAGTATTCAATGAATTGAGGAGGTGATTGTTTGTTGTTTCCTTTCTTATGTCGGTAGAAGTATTCAATGAATTGAGGAGGTGATTGTTTGTTGTTTCCTTTCTTATGTCGGTAGAAGTATTCAATGAATTGAGGAGGTGATTGTTTGTTGTTTCCTTTCTTATGTCGGTAGAAGTATTCAATGAATTGAGGAGGTGATTGTTTGTTGTTTCCTTTCTTATGTCGGTAGAAGTATTCAATGAATTGAGGAGGTGATTGTTTGTTGTTTCCTTTCTTATGTCGGTAGAAGTATTCAATGAATTGAGGAGGTGATTGTTTGTTGTTTCCTTTCTTATGTCGGTAGAAGTATTCAATGACTTGAGGAGGTGATTGTTTGTTGTTTCCTTTCTTATGTCGGTAGAAGTATTGAATGAATTGAGGAGGTGATTGTTTGTTGTTTCCTTTCTTATGTCGGTAGAAGTATTCAATGAATTGAGGAGGTGATTGTTTGTTGTTTCCTTTCTTATGTCGGTAGAAGTATTCAATGAATTGAGGAGGTGATTGTTTGTTGTTTCCTTTCTTATGTCGGTAGAAGTATTCAATGAATTGAGGAGGTGATTGTTTGTTGTTTCCTTTCTTATGTCGGTAGAAGTATTCAATGAATTGAGGAGGTGATTGTTTGTTGTTTCCTTTCTTATGTCGGTAGAAGTATTGAATGAATTGAGGAGGTGATTGTTTGTTGTTTCCTTTCTTATGTCGGTATAAGTATTCAATGAATTGAGGAGGTGATTGTTTGTTGTTTCCTTTCTTATGTCGGTAGAAGTATTCAATGAAATGAGGAGGTGATTGTTTGTTGTCTCCTTTCTTATGTCGGTAGAAGTATTCAATGAATTGAGGAGGTGATTGTTTGTTGTTTCCTTTCTTATGTCGGTAGAAGTATTCAATGAATTGAGGAGGTGATTGTTTGTTGTTTCCTTTCTTATGTCGGTAGAAGTATTGAATGAATTGAGGAGGTGATTGTTTGTTGTTTCCTTTCTTATGTCGGTAGAAGTATTGAATGAATTGAGGAGGTGATTGTTTGTTGTTTCCTTTCTTATGTCGGTAGAAGTATTCAATGAATTGAGGAGGTGATTGTTTGTTGTTTCCTTTCTTATGTCGGTAGAAGTATTCAATGAATTGAGGAGGTGATTGTTTGTTGTTTCCTTTCTTATGTCGGTAGAAGTATTCAATGAATTGAGGAGGTGATTGTTTGTTGTTTCCTTTCTTATGTCGGTAGAAGTATTCAATGAATTGAGGAGGTGATTGTTTGTTGTTTCCTTTCTTATGTCGGTAGAAGTATTCAATGAATTGAGGAGGTGATTGTTTGTTGTTTCCTTTCTTATGTCGGTAGAAGTATTCAATGAATTGAGGAGGTGATTGTTTGTTGTCTCCTTTCTTATGTCGGTAGAAGTATTCAATGAATTGAGGAGGTGATTGTTTGTTGTTTCCTTTCTTATGTCGGTAGAAGTATTGAATGAATTGAGGAGGTGATTGTTTGTTGTTTCCTTTCTTATGTCGGTAGAAGTATTCAATGAATTGAGGAGGTGATTGTTTGTTGTTTCCTTTCTTATGTCGGTAGAAGTATTGAATGAATTGAGGAGGTGATTGTTTGTTGTCTCCTTTCTTATGTCGGTAGAAGTATTGAATGAATTGAGGAGGTGATTGTTTGTTGTTTCCTTTCTTATGTCGGTAGAAGTATTCAATGAATTGAGGAGGTGATTGTTTGTTGTTTCCTTTCTTATGTCGGTAGAAGTATTCAATGAATTGAGGAGGTGATTGTTTGTTGTTTCCTTTCTTATGTCGGTAGAAGTATTCAATGAATTGAGGAGGTGATTGTTTGTTGTTTCCTTTCTTATGTCGGTAGAAGTATTCAATGAATTGAGGAGGTGATTGTTTGTTGTTTCCTTTCTTATGTCGGTAGAAGTATTGAATGAATTGAGGAGGTGATTGTTTGTTGTTTCCTTTCTTATGTCGGTAGAAGTATTCAATGAATTGAGGAGGTGATTGTTTGTTGTTTCCTTTCTTATGTCGGTAGAAGTATTCAATGAATTGAGGAGGTGATTGTTTGTTGTCTCCTTTCTTATGTCGGTAGAAGTATTCAATGAATTGAGGAGGTGATTGTTTGTTGTTTCCTTTCTTATGTCGGTAGAAGTATTCAATGAATTGAGGAGGTGATTGTTTGTTGTTTCCTTTCTTATGTCGGTAGAAGTATTCAATGAATTGAGGAGGTGATTGTTTGTTGTTTCCTTTCTTATGTCGGTAGAAGTATTGAATGAATTGAGGAGGTGATTGTTTGTTGTTTCCTTTCTTATGTCGGTAGAAGTATTGAATGAATTGTGGAGGTGATTGTTTGTTGTTTCCTTTCTTATGTCGGTAGAAGTATTGAATGAATTGAGGAGGTGATTGTTTGTTGTTTCCTTTCTTATGTCGGTAGAAGTATTGAATGAATTGAGGAGGTGATTGTTTGTTGTTTCCTTTCTTATGTCGGTAGAAGTATTCAATGAATTGAGGAGGTGATTGTTTGTTGTTTCCTTTCTTATGTCGGTAGAAGTATTCAATGAATTGAGGAGGTGATTGTTTGTTGTTTCCTTTCTTATGTCGGTAGAAGTATTCAATGAATTGAGGAGGTGATTGTTTGTTGTTTCCTTTCTTATGTCGGTAGAAGTATTCAATGAATTGAGGAGGTGATTGTTTGTTGTTTCCTTTCTTATGTCGGTAGAAGTATTCAATGAATTGAGGAGGTGATTGTTTGTTGTTTCCTTTCTTATGTCGGTAGAAGTATTCAATGAATTGAGGAGGTGATTGTTTGTTGTTTCCTTTCTTATGTCGGTAGAAGTATTCAATGAATTGAGGAGGTGATTGTTTGTTGTTTCCTTTCTTATGTCGGTAGAAGTATTCAATGACTTGAGGAGGTGATTGTTTGTTGTTTCCTTTCTTATGTCGGTAGAAGTATTGAATGAATTGAGGAGGTGATTGTTTGTTGTTTCCTTTCTTATGTCGGTAGAAGTATTCAATGAATTGAGGAGGTGATTGTTTGTTGTTTCCTTTCTTATGTCGGTAGAAGTATTCAATGAATTGAGGAGGTGATTGTTTGTTGTTTCCTTTCTTATGTCGGTAGAAGTATTCAATGAATTGAGGAGGTGATTGTTTGTTGTTTCCTTTCTTATGTCGGTAGAAGTATTCAATGAATTGAGGAGGTGATTGTTTGTTGTTTCCTTTCTTATGTCGGTAGAAGTATTCAATGACTTGAAGAGGTGATTGTTTGTTGTTTCCTTTCTTATGTCGGTAGAAGTATTCAATGAATTGAGGAGGTGATTGTTTGTTGTTTCCTTTCTTATGTCGGTAGAAGTATTCAATGAATTGAGGAGGTGATTGTTTGTTGTTTCCTTTCTTATGTCGGTAGAAGTATTCAATGAATTGAGGAGGTGATTGTTTGTTGTTTCCTTTCTTATGTCGGTAGAAGTATTCAATGAATTGAGGAGGTGATTGTTTGTTGTTTCCTTTCTTATGTCGGTAGAAGTATTCAATGAATTGAGGAGGTGATTGTTTGTTGTTTCCTTTCTTATGTCGGTAGAGATATTGAATGAATTGAGGAGGTGATTGTTTGTTGTCTCCTTTCTTATGTCGGTAGAAGTATTCAATGAATTGAGGAGGTGATTGTTTGTTGTTTCCTTTCTTATGTCGGTAGAAGTATTCAATGAATTGGGGAGGTGATTGTTTGTTGTTTTCTTTCTTATGTCGGTAGAAGTATTCAATGAATTGAGGAGGTGATTGTTTGTTGTTTCCTTTCTTATGTCGGTAGAAGTATTGAATGAATTGAGGAGGTGATTGTTTGTTGTTTCCTTTCTTATGTCGGTAGAAGTATTCAATGAATTGAGGAGGTGATTGTTTGTTGTTTCCTTTCTTATGTCGGTAGAAGTATTCAATGAAATGAGGAGGTGATTGTTTGTTGTCTCCTTTCTTATGTCGGTAGAAGTATTCAATGAATTGAGGAGGTGATTGTTTGTTGTTTCCTTTCTTATGTCGGTAGAAGTATTCAATGAATTGAGGAGGTGATTGTTTGTTGTTTCCTTTCTTATGTCGGTAGAAGTATTCAATGAATTGAGGAGGTGATTGTTTGTTGTTTCCTTTCTTATGTCGGTAGAAGTATTGAATGAAGTGAGGAGGTGATTGTTTGTTGTTTCCTTTCTTATGTCGGTAGAAGTATTGAATGAATTGAGGAGGTGATTGTTTGTTGTTTCCTTTCTTATGTCGGTAGAAGTATTCAATGAATTGAGGAGGTGATTGTTTGTTGTTTCCTTTCTTATGTCGGTAGAAGTATTCAATGAATTGAGGAGGTGATTGTTTGTTGTTTCCTTTCTTATGTCGGTAGAAGTATTCAATGAATTGAGGAGGTGATTGTTTGTTGTTTCCTTTCTTATGTCGGTAGAAGTATTCAATGAATTGAGGAGGTGATTGTTTGTTGTTTCCTTTCTTATGTCGGTAGAAGTATTCAATGAATTTAGGAGATGATTGTTTGTTGTTTCCTTTCTTATGTCGGTAGAAGTATTCAATGAATTGAGGAGGTGATTGTTTGTTGTTTCCTTTCTTATGTCGGTAGAAGTATTGAATGAATTGAGGAGGTGATTGTTTGTTGTTTCCTTTCTTATGTCGGTAGAAGTATTGAATGAATTGAGGAGGTGATTGTTTGTTGTTTCCTTTCTTATGTCGGTAGAAGTATTGAATGAATTGAGGAGGTGATTGTTTGTTGTCTCCTTTCTTATGTCGGTAGAAGTATTCAATGAATTGAGGAGGTGATTGTTTGTTGTTTCCTTTCTTATGTCGGTAGAAGTATTCAATGAATTGAGGAGGTGATTGTTTGTTGTCTCCTTTCTTATGTCGGTAGAAGTATTCAATGAATTGAGGAGGTGATTGTTTGTTGTTTCCTTTCTTATGTCGGTAGAAGTATTCAATGAATTGAGGAGGTGATTGTTTGTTGTTTCCTTTCTTATGTCGGTAGAAGTATTCAATGAATTGAGGAGGTGATTGTTTGTTGTTTCCTTTCTTATGTCGGTAGAAGTATTCAATGAATTGAGGAGGTGATTGTTTGTTGTTTCCTTTCTTATGTCGGTAGAAGTATTCAATGAATTGAGGAGGTGATTGTTTGTTGTTTCCTTTCTTATGTCGGTAGAAGTATTCAATGAATTGAGGAGGTGATTGTTTGTTGTTTCCTTTCTTATGTCGGTAGAAGTATTCAATGAATTGAGGAGGTGATTGTTTGTTGTTTCCTTTCTTATGTCGGTAGAAGTATTCAATGAATTGAGGAGGTGATTGTTTGTTGTCTCCTTTCTTATGTCGGTAGAAGTATTCAATGAATTGAGGAGGTGATTGTTTGTTGTTTCCTTTCTTATGTCGGTAGAAGTATTCAATGAATTGAGGAGGTGATTGTTTGTTGTCTCCTTTCTTATGTCGGTAGAAGTATTCAATGAATTGAGGAGGTGATTGTTTGTTGTTTCCTTTCTTATGTCGGTAGAAGTATTCAATGAATTGAGGAGGTGATTGTTTGTTGTTTCCTTTCTTATGTCGGTAGAAGTATTCAATGAATTGAGGAGGTGATTGTTTGTTGTTTCCTTTCTTATGTCGGTAGAAGTATTCAATGAATTGAGGAGGTGATTGTTTGTTGTCTCCTTTCTTATGTCGGTAGAAGTATTCAATGAATTGAGGAGGTGATTGTTTGTTGTTTCCTTTCTTATGTCGGTAGAAGTATTCAATGAATTGAGGAGGTGATTGTTTGTTGTCTCCTTTCTTATGTCGGTAGAAGTATTCAATGAATTGAGGAGGTGATTGTTTGTTGTTTCCTTTCTTATGTCGGTAGAAGTATTCAATGAATTGAGGAGGTGATTGTTTGTTGTTTCCTTTCTTATGTCGGTAGAAGTATAGACCATCACTGTTTGAACTTTCTTTTCATAATTTGTTCTGTCTGATAGTAAATACATATTTTCAAGGGAAACACCATCGAAAATTGTCAAATATTTAGCTTGTCAGGTTTATTGCGTGACAATCAGATTCAACGTTTCAAAATATTATGGTTACAAATGACGACGAATAACTAATTGTAAATGACACGAAACAAACTGGACTGCATCAATCTAAAAAGTGTTCTAGTTTTGCTTTTGTTTACTTTCAAATGAATTCTTCCAGATATAGAATAATATGTAAGGAATAATTATCCTGTAACATCCAAGAGAAAGTTTCCTTAAGGTCAGATTGTGGGTGATCCACATTCATAATACTTAATTCGTAAGGTTAAAGAAAGTGTATGCTATTGGAATATATTGGAATAATGTGAGCGTAGATCTTCCTCTTGATGAGACAATATCAGAATAAAACCGTAGATATCTAATGCAGTGTCTTTCTGGAATAACCATCATCAGTTACCTTCTAAAGTAAAAAGAATGGAAACCCAAATATTTTAAAAGTCTTTGAGAGCAGGAAAACCAAATAACCAAAATCGGTTGATGTTACCTATGTATCAGAGCATAATTAATTCCTTATATTAAAGCTATCTGACGGGATGCTTTAAAAATGGAAAAAAAGTGCTCTTATTTTCCAAATTTATTATTATATTCGATATAATTTGTTACAATAGTCGTAAATAAGTCTTTAACTGTCTGTAAAACATAAGTTCATTTTATCTATATAACCATAACTTTGTCTATTTGAATGCTAAATGTATATTTAAGAAACACCACTTAAGCAAAGTTGCGTAAATCGATGGTACAACTGTAATAAAAACGTAGATATCAAATTTAGTGCGCACGATGCGGTTCTGGAAAAAACCTTCGCCAGGTACGTTCATATTCAAAAGATCAGAGAGCCAAATAATTTGAATTTTTCATAGCAAG
Source organism: Bathymodiolus brooksi (assembly GCA_963680875.1). Classification (NCBI taxonomy): domain Eukaryota; kingdom Metazoa; phylum Mollusca; class Bivalvia; order Mytilida; family Modiolidae; genus Bathymodiolus; species Bathymodiolus brooksi. The sequence goes on from OY804577.1 coordinate 51,988,957, forward strand.
TAAACTAAAGAGCCTAAACATGATGCAATGTCGCCAAAATCGGCCATGGTCACCCATGTCTGAAGGAGATTGAACATTTTTACATTCCTTCAGGTACATATCACCAAATATCCAATGACTGTCCCTTATGTTTTTTTTATTCAATTATCACAATTCGCCACCCCTCCAACAGTTGTATGTAAAACGAATGAACACCTTTTATGAGGAAAATCATGCATGCACAAATTATTCTGAATTAATCTGAATATTCTAACTAATTACAAACAGATGGACAATATAATTAACTGATAACAGTGAATTGGCAAACAAACTGATTGGAGGCAAAAGTTGAACATATGGTATGGTCCGTGCTGTTCATATTCGTGGTTTTCTGTGTTGTGGATTTTTGTTTTTGTTTGTTTGCCTTCGTATCCAACGTTGCCAGTGTATTGTCATTACGTGATTGCACCTTCGGTTTCCCCCGAACGTTTATTTATTAACTACGTATAAATGGCACATAACAACGTACTCGACTACATTGTAGTGTGTGTTATTACCGTATTCCAAATGTTTTCGTTTACTTTGGAAAAAAAATGCAGAATATTACAGAAAACATAGCTACAAAAATAAGTTAGTATTGACACACACTGTAACATCGAGAGGAAAGCAAATATTTACCTTGAGGTCAGATTATGAATATCCCGTATATAATTCAGGAGAGGTACGAAGGCATTATTTACATATGTGAAATATTTTCTGGTTGATGGGACAGGATCAAAATATTTCATTAACCTCATGTGTACGTATCTAACTTATCTAACAGTGAAAACAAAGTTACTCGATCTTTAGTTCTATGGTTTTATGCGTATGTTTTGTAGATCATTGTTTGTCCTTTTGTACTTTTTCTTTTGGCCATTGTGTTGTCTGTCTGTCCTCCGTCGATTTACAGATCCTGATTACCTCCCTTTGGTATCTTCAAACTCTTCACATTGTTTGTAGGATAGTCTTACTAGAAATTACATAGATTTTATTTCCAAATTATGTTATGCTTTAATAATCGTTAATTAGCTAAATGCATTGTGACTGTCTGGAGGAATAGGGATGATGATTTTGGAACTGTCCCGACAATGTGGTATTTTTGTTTTTCACTGTATTGCATGTTAAAAGTATATTTCACAAATTTATCTTCAAGATAGGTATTAGAGATGAATCCTCACGTGACTATTTTATACGATGTGACGAACAACGCATCAAATAAAGAAATCGACGAAAGGAGTGCGATCGCGAGTACATATATACACACTCTTTGGATGAGTGTAGGTTTTGATAGGAAACAGTTTGCTAGAAATGGTCATTGGTGGTCAGTTGCAAACTGAACTTTTTAGACCCTTTCCGTCATATCCCATACATCTTGTGGAAAATAGTCCCATCCAAACTTTTACATGTTCATTTATTGTTTGTACACTCGTTATCGTCATGGAAAAGTTCAAATACTGCCCATATGACGTTTAAACAAAACTCTATACAGTCTATGTGGGTGAATGAATACACAATTTTATATAAGGACATGACATAAAATAGTGTGTATTTAGGCAATGCCATCCTACTTTCGGTTAAGAAAAACAATATTCACAAGTGAGTAATAATTTGCTACGGATGAACTATGGTGACCCTTTACAAGGTAATGTTTTTCGACCATACCAGTCATCTCTGCCATCTACATGTGGTAATGAAAATAGTAGACTACAGATCCAATTTTGCAATAAAAATGTAGATATATAATTTAATGCGCACGACGGGTTTTTGCAATATCCTTCATCGTGTACACCCAATCTCTAAATATTGGAAAACCAAACAATTAAAATGTTTTGGAAGCTTGGTCTCTACAACAACATAGTTAATATCCAGTTAAGTAACGCAAGTTGTTAATTCCGGAAGTAGATTAATTGGAACAAATATCCTGTCTTAAAGGAATGATCAAGCATATTATACATAGATAAAGACAGTTTGGTGGAAGTGTTAACCAACTATGTTTAGGCTTTCTATTTACAATTATTGCTATATACTCAACAAGTACAACCCATATACACAACATGGATTCAATTCAACATATATACAATCCGGCAATAGAATATTACAACATAAAAAAAAAAGAAAAAAAAGAAGAAAACACAAAAAAGCTACTGTAAACAGATATATTGGGCCATAATATGTTTTATGGGCCAATGTACTCATCTTGTTTTAACGAAACTGAATATGTGTAACTGCCTTGAATTTCAGATCGACATCAACGATAAAAACATGTTAGATGACTATCCAAGGAACGTAAGCACCTTGTTTGCTTTTAGATGTTTGAGTGGTTATAGGGAGGAATTCTTAATGTCATATCATAGGGGCCAACGTACGACAAAGCACGCATTTTATACATGACAATTAAAATAATTATCATGAGAGAACAGTACAATCCGGATACTAGCCAAAAAAAAAAAACCACTCCAGTGATAGATAATATTGTGTTAAAGGAAAACTTCTGGAAATCTATAGAAAAAACTCTAATATAAGAGTACTTATTTGATACTATGAAATTTCGGAAAAAACATGTACCATGATAACCTTTAATTTGCTTGTTCATTTAAATTTAGAAATAAGATACATTTTGGACAAAAATGTTTTGTGTATATCCTCCTACAGAACAGGGTTTTTGATGGTAATAAACCCAATGTATTGAAAGACGTAACACCTCTGAGACAATATGGATATATTTTTGATATGCTAGTGCTAACAGTTTAAAAGTTTTTAGTGTGATTACAATCATTCATAATCCAAATGAAGTTTATTTAAATTTTATAAAAGACCAAGTATGGTCATGCGATAGCGAATAGAATCACGTGTTTTAAAATCTGATATGGCAATTAGTTTCGTAAATGCTTAATCACGGGAATTTGCAATCTCAGTCAAAAATATTAAATCTCTAATTTTGTAAACCTGATGAAATATTGATTATATCAATTTATGTCGAATTTTATTTAAAGTATTATTTCCCCTCGATTCATTCCATTTAAGACGCTACCGGCATGATATATCGCGAATTCATTTTATTTCTTGATCGACGAAAGGAAAACAAATAAATACACTGTAAATAGTTCACCTAAAGTTTAACATACAAAATTAAACATAATCGTGATATTTCACAAAGTAACATCAGAATGATTAATGTCCATCTAAGGGTAATTTCTGAGGAAAATATAGCGGATCCAAGTCAAAATTGCTGTTATGTCCTTTTGCCGGGTCATATGTCGGTGTTTTATCTTTGTAGTTATAATTAACAGTTGAAGATATCATAAATTTCCTCCTACACTTGGTTATATGTGTATAACAAATGATGAACATATATATCTATATAGAATAACGACAGTTTTGAAGGTGGAGACAGACATTATAGCTGGAATCGCAGCGAGTCCGAAAGGACGATATGTGATACTATTCATTGAGTGCGATATGATGTGCTGTATGGAGCACTGAAAAGCAATATTGACCAAGGCCGCGGTCAATATTGCTTTTCAGTGCTCCATAACATATCATATTGCACAAAATGAAGTGCTGTAGTTGTTTTATTACATTTAACATTCCCAGTTTATTGTGTGTACTTGGATAAATTCTTAGGGATTGTTTGTTGGTTTTTTTTCAAATTCAAAAACACATGAGCTGACCCATTTAATATCATAGACACATGTACTAATTCAATGTGTACAAATTTATATTACTAATTCGATGTGTACACATTTATATTTGCATTCTGCTTGCGCTTGTATAACTTATGTGCCACTTTCTGGTTGTGTTTGTGTGACCCCATTGCAACGGACGTATAAAACGTTTGGCTAGTAAAATTTAAAATTTTGTCGGGATTTCGCCCACCGCTAAATAGATCGTTCAATATGAAATTATGTCATGCAATATGACGATTTATCACAAAAAACGAATTATATGGTTTTATAATACTGTATAAAACCATAAATGTAATAATTGTTAATAATGTATGTGAAGACGTTCAAAACTAACATTATTGCTTTTATCGGTAACGTCACTTAATGAATAACAGTATGGTGGTGTTAGGTATTTTCGATAGGTTAATAAAAAAGTTGTAATTTTTTCCCCTGTGTATTTGATATTCATTAAAGTCTATCTCAGGTGCATTAACTGTCAACTCGACATTTAATATTTACGTATAAATCCCCGATGTATTTCATTGTTTGTTTACAATCCATATTTTCCTGAGTGTCACATGATTTGCATAGTACACAAGGACGCCAGGAGAATTCGATAACTTTTGATGACGTATTACACAGAGATATTGAGGCTCTAGATGATAACGTATCATGGATAAAATTACTAAAAGAGTTGACGGATTCGCAAAATAAGTTAATTAAAGTTTCAAAATTTCTTTTGAGCTTGATGAAATTTATCATGAGGGTCCCAATGGTAAATGGTGCTCATTCACTCCAATTCTATTATTGGATTTTTCATAACAAGTGTGTTGCAACCAAGACAAAAAACCAATAGATTGTGTTTGTGGTAAACTACATTAGAATATAATTTCCTTTTCCCTAGGATTTTGGTATATTTCAATTCTTGATTGTCAATACAATTAAAACAAATAAAAAATGGTCATGGAATTTTTTCATTTATGAATAAAACAATAACAGTGAAATTTCTCTTCAACATTTTTTTTAACATAATATAAAGTTCACTTTGAACAATGAGGGCATAACAAATCACAGTTCAGTCTGATGACACGAATGTCTGTACAAAAACGGAGATGAGTCCAGTTACCACTTTTATCGCAGTGAGCCCACTTGACTATCACAAGATCTATACATTTGCTTAAATCTGATGGAGAGTTTTTTCCACATGCACAGCAGGGTCAGACTCTTCATCAGATTCAAACAAACCACCAATGTCACTGTCACTTGAAATATAATATGCTGATGGTCCTGGCTTTGAGAATGTGTTACAAGTTTTGTTCCTTTCTTTGCATTAGGTTTGTTTTGATAATATCTTGCTTAATTTCAGGTTTTGAATTTTGTTTCCTTTTTGTATTTTGCCTAGAGGAATCCTCTTTGTATTTGTTGATTTTTTTCTACAACCTCATCTTTTGTTATAGTTCTACCAGATACAATTGGATGAATATATTTCCTTTTCTTTTTGAGTTTACTTGTTGGTTTTGTTAGGTGCTTTTCAGCAAAGAGACTTGTTACATTATTTTCAACAACACCTTGTTCATTTGTCTCGTGAATATCACAGGTATTTTCTTCATGTCCAATTTCTTCAGCAATGTTTTTATTTGTTTCATCTTCTACATTTACATGTGGATTAATTTCATTTACATCTTGATTTCCGACCACAATCTCAATCTCAAGATCTCCCTCAGTATTATTTGCTATCTCAGCAAACACATAATTTGGTGCTAGCATAGTTCTGTCAACTACATCTTTGGTATAGGGGAAAACACCAACCCTCCGAAAATCTGACGTAAGGTTTTTAGGTGATAATGCATGTGAATAAGCTTTTGACGATATTTCACAAACATTCATTCTACTAATTGTTTGACCAGGGTGTTTCCTCATATATATTGCTGCCCTCTTTGTTATATATTCTCTCAAGGGGACCAAAGCATCCTACACCAATAGGTTGTAAAATGTGGGAACAATGAGGTGGAAATACAAACAAAATAATGCCCAGTTGTTTCGCCTATTCTATAACGGATAGTGTCAGATGACTAGCATGACCATCAAATAAAAGTAATATAGGACAATCTGGTGATGCATGAACAAATTTCTGGAGATGTTCATTCAGGTAAGTTCCAAATACCTCCGAATTAGAACAACCAGTCTCTGTGACTGTTCCGTCAGTACCTAGTAAACCCCCAGGTAGTAATTCATTTCTCATCCTTTTCCCACTAAATACATAATAGTTAGGAAGCTGCTGACCAAGGGCGTTTCCACACCCAGTAATAGTAATGCTTGAGCCTCTTGGTGATGTTATTGCTTGTGTTGTAGCTCCATGTGGTCCAACAACATTTGGGGGGGGGGGGGGGGGGGCGGTGTTCAGTATTTATGCCTTTTTCATTTAAATTGTAAATTGCTTCTAGTTTATCATTTAAGTTGTATTTTGTCAATATTGATTTAAGTTCAGAAAAGTACTTTTCAACAATTTATGGTGAAGCTCTTTTTGCCCGTACTGATGCAAGACTTCTGGGTTTTACTACATGTAGTTCAGGACATCTGCTAAGAAAGTCATAGAACCAATACATACTATGAGGTTTGGATTTCTCACGTTTTTCAATATGAATTGCTAGATCTGTTGCCAATTCAACAACCTGGGATCGAGTGTAGCTATACCCTACCTCGGTCGTATATTTGAAATGGTTAACAAGTCTAGCTTCCTCTTCCTGTGATAGTAAGGTATCAGGACCTGACTTAACTGTTTCTTCTGAAACTCTATCATTCACACGATCTCTAAAAGTAGTTAATGGAACATCATATAGAATAGATGCTTTGCGGACAGATATGTTATCTTCTTGGATGGAATCAAGCGCCTTTGTCATTTGAGCAGGAAACCATTGTCTGTATTCCATCCGTTTATATGTGGCCTGCAAAAAATGAATAAAAACATTTTTAGATTTGATCTCAACATACATTTATTATCCACAATGTGGACTTTTAGTAATGAAACTTGTTCATGATTTCATAATTGGGCATATTAAATTTGATTTATAACTTTTGTTAGCATATAGCTTTGATAAACATGTCAAATTTATTATCCATTCATAAAAAAATAGTCAATATTAACATTTATAATAATGTACACCCCGGTAGAGCCTCTCCGAGGTTCCACAACTTTCAAAGGTGAAAAAGACATTCAAAATTACAAATACAAAATGTGTATAAATCCATAAGAAGAGTACTCCTTTAGAGCCTCAAATTTTTTAACTTCTGTCACGGTCACATGATCAGAATTTTCCACACAGATCAATATGGCGCAGATTACTCTGCAGACGACATAACTGGGGAGATTCAAGTTACCAGAGTTGAATATAATTAATATACTTTATGCAGATTAAAAGTTATAACAAAATGGCTGAAAATATGCAGTGTTATGATGAAAAGAGTACTTACTTTTTTGGAAGGCATTGTTGGTAAATATTTATTGTTTTGGATCTTCTGTTTACAATGTAGTTTCACTTTCTGAAATATATACCGGAAGCATAGACGCGCGTGACTTGCAGGTGCAAATAAAAATAGCGATCGAAAACTCCTTACTATCGAAAATACCTTACGAGACCATACTGTATTTACAGAGTTGGAGGTGTCAATTGTGGATTTGACGGTCACAAATGCAGTTTTCATTAAAACGGATATTTGCGACCGTCAAATCCACAATTGACACCGACAACTCTTCAAATACAGTACTGTTATTCCTATTCTTATGAAATTCTTCCAACGTGTACACACTAGTTTGAAAACATACAAATAAATGACGAAATATATACACTTTTCAAATTCCTTCCGCAAAATTAATAGTAATGTAGTTGTTTAAGGATCCGCTTTCTTGAAAACGTGAAATCCTACATGTCATATGTACAACCATACACAAAAATAATTAAAATGCCTACCTTGAAAACTTATTTTAGTTAAATTCTATCTAAATTGAAGCGTACACGAAGCCAAATAACGTCTGATCTTTACATTTTAAACTGGAAGTTTTCATATGACGTCACGTTGTTTATGTGCCAAAGTCTTTCAACAATATTTCCAAGAATTTTAATTTTTGTGATTTTTAAACGCAAGAATACATTTTTATGTTCGGTATTGCATTAGAATGGACAGTAAACTAGATTTGCGACCATCAAATCTCCAATTGATGCCGTGAAATTTTCAAATACAATACAGTCATCTCCTAAATAGGTCGTTAGGGTCAAATTCATAGTCGGAAATATCTGGGTCAGCCATATTGTTTACAAACAAGTGCATTCGGCGTAGGAATATAGTATTCCTCCAGGCATGTCAACTGCAGATTTGACAGCCCTCGATAACCAATGAAAATACGCGTTACATTATAATTGCATTATAATATGTGTTTGACGTCACACTGACCGATAATTTTCAGTTTCGAGTCAGTTGTTTGTTGATACCAACAACACTAGGTTAGATTAAGGAACAACACGTCCAAATTACCGATAGCATGCAGAAAACTAAAGATTGAGAAATACGAACCCCTCTAAAATCGGGTGCGAACTCAAGTACACCGGAAGGGCAGTATCTGCTCCACTAGTGAAACCCGTCGTATTACGATTTAACGACACGAACATCATATGACTTGTTATTTATCCTTGGTATATTACCCTTATCTTACTAGAAATAAAATGCAATCTATAAGATATATTGAGGAAGTTCATTTTACAATCTGCGATCCAACGTTAGCATAACACAATTTATATATTTGTGATACTACGACGACCCTTTTTGGTACATTTATCTTCTTCAAATGTAATATCAAGCTCTATCGTAAACAGAAAATCATGTACACTCACTAAATAATATAATTAAACAGAATAAGCATGGCATCTTTCCAAGTAATCCAAATATATAAATGTTCTAAGCCAGAAACAGTGTTTTAAACATAAAACTCATGGTGATTGATCCGACTGGTGTTTAGACTTAAATCATATATAATATTAGCAATTTAATTCAAGGTTTATGACAATCATGAAAATGTTTATTTTTCATATGTGTTATTATGCGTATCAGCTTTGAGAATTATTGTCCTTATAATAAGTACAATGATCTGCTATAAAACAGTTGATAAAATCGTGGCTCTCCAGATTTGTATAATCTCACCCATTACTATCATAGTCTTATAAAATATAAGTCTAATAAAACATATTATATAGATACAGTTGTAGTGGTGTACGTGTTGTTCAGTTTGTCACGATTTCCATGTAAAAACGATATTAGGTTCGTCTTAACTCGGCAAAATTGTTTTGTAGGAGGTTAATGTTTTATGCATAGGAGAATGTCCAAGTAACTCTCCATTCCATTGCTTTTAAGGAATGGAGAGATACGAGGACATTCTCCAACTTAAAATCCATTCATTGTACTTTATTAATTTGATTAATTATTAATCTTGTAACAAAAAAAAAAGAGTCTGTGTATAGTATCTAAAGTACAAAGAGAACAATAACTCCGCCCCTGTCCACAACTCTCCATTCCTTAAAAATAATGGAGAGTTTAGACAATAGATTTACATCACAGGTGGATTTTAATTGTATTTATTTACGCATACTGATGTCCAACACGATTTACACATCAGCTAATGTACGTGTCGTTTTACAGTAAGACAGACAACACAATGGACAAAAGAAAAAGGACAAAAACGACAAACAACGATCTACAAAATATACATACCGGTATAAATCACGATAATGCCCCATACATAAGTAACTAATATATAAATAATTACCTATGGGTTCTACAACAAAGCTGAAATCGGCCGATCGTGATTCAGATTAGTCTTAGACGATCATACTCTCTCAGTATTTCCCGAAGTAATATATATATATATTTTTATCAAATTGTACTATTTTGTGGACATCCGGCGATCCTTACTTCTAGGAGATGTAACATAGATAGTCACAACTAATTATTTCCTAAACATTCGTTGTTGTACAATATGTATGCAAACGACCCATTACTTAAATCGTGTACTTATTAAGTATATGTAGTTACTGATATTTTATAATCTAACCTTATTTATCCTCTAAATCTAAATTAAATATAAATGTAATTGTGAATGGTGTTCTTTGGTGCACTATAAATCATGACTAATTAAATAATATACATGTATATGATACCCGGACATCAGGGCACAGTACAAATACGTAAATAGTATTTAATCAATATAGGAGACAAATATGAAAATATAGAACGGTGAACCATTGTACTCGATAATCTTTATGTGTCTTTACCACTCAAACACGTTTTGCCAAGACGACCACAGAGTAGTCAAATTAAGTCCAGAGAAATGTGTAGGAGTAAACGGCCGATCCCATTACAAAAACAACAGTGTACAATTTTTTTACACTTCTTCAACTTTTAGATGTTTTTTTTTTCTAAAAACATTGACAACATGTATTCAGTCCATCCAATTAGTCAGCTTCAAAGTATATTTCACTCTCTAGTTTTCATACTAGTTTTAACCGAAGGAAAACATGTTGGTGCTCTTTGTCTGTGTCTGTTACTTCGTGATGTGATATCGGGTACAATAATGACGTTATCTGTATAATTACTTCACCCGTATTTTCTTGGTGATAATCTGGAAAATAATATTAAACGTTATGCTCATGGTTGAAAACCCTACTGTGACTGAAATGTATAACAGCAATAAAACACTATTAATTTAGTTTAATTTGTGTCTAAGTGTAATGTTGGATAGTCTCCTATATTCATTTACACTCGTATCCTATATATCTTACTATGAAAAAACATAAAATGAAGAAGAAGGGAAGAAAGGTTCTAACAACACAAAATACGAGAATGCGATCAGATAATTTAGAAAGGTTAACCTTTCTCACTTTTGAGACAGACCAGTTCCTATTTTTAGCGATGTGAGATTTTCTTATCTTGCACTAATGCAAGACAAAAAAAAATCACGTGCGTTTTACCGGCAAATGCATGCTGTACAGTTTATGTCAATTCTACTACATAAGTATTTTTAAAATCATTTATGTAATATATTCTGCTAGCTAACGTGCACCTTTCACGGTGTTTGATTCTTTTTTCAGGCTCTCTTCCAGTCAATGTTTGTTTACTTTGAGTAAATAATAGAGTGCTCTCCCTTGTTAGTAACTAACGTAAAGAAAGAAATTACCTCCCTTTGACCAAATTCAAATATTTGTTTACAGGTATTTATCTCTGTTGTAGTAACATTTATAATATATTTATTAAATACATTGTACTTTATGATGAAATACTGCCGAGATACGGTTGCATATGGATAAATCGAATATTTACTTAAGCAATGGAAAAATAAATTGCGGGAAAACGCACCGAATGGAATGTAAACAAAAACAATTAGGTGTTTAGTGAGAAATAAAATCAAACACCGGAAAAAGTACAAGATAGGGAAATCTCCGACACCCTTGGGTAAGATTACAATCGTTCTCTAACTCGGCAAGCCTCGTAAAGAGAACGATTGAAATCTTACCCTCGGGTGTCGGAGATTTCCCTATCTTGTACTCTCCCCGATGTTAGATTCTATATATCCCATAACTTAAACCCATCATGAAATCCTAATTTGTTTATCTAAATATTTCCTACACAATTGATCATTCTATTTTTCATATACTTCAATGAGAACAAATCATTTTCTACTGACCCTTTGCATCTTGCAACCACTTTTGAGAGGACGATTTATAGATGATCATTCTCCTTGACATAATTTGTTTGTTTTGGCAAAAAACATTGACAATCGGTTTGAATTGTTTATGATGCTAATTGTGTTTCATTGTTTCTTTTTTTATATTGTTATCACTGAAGGTTATGGCAAAGTATACAATCATGTTATCTAGACCGATAAAATTCCTTTATGTACTTAACTTATATGTCGGAAAAGAATTAAAGAGATGAGTCATGTCATTTCATTGAGTGCCATACATTTAGATATTTCATTTTCGAATATTGTACTGGAAAACTTTATGGACAGTGCTTAAAACATGAATTTTGAATATAATGAACCGAAGCAACACGAAACACCCCCCTAACAAATATAAAATGATAATACATAAACGTTAGAGAATACCGAAGGGGCAATCAAAAATGGACAATCTTGAGAAACTGGCAAAATAGGGTACACAAGACAAAGAAAACCATTACAAAAGACAACGGAAATATAGGTCCTGACATAGACTATAGACATATGCCGCATGTACACCGGTTAATGGTATCTAACCAATATATTACACTTTAGAGCTCATAATGATTCATGTTCATATAAGTCAGAAATTATTTCATGTATTTTCTTTATAAAAAAAAAGGGGTCCGGATGGCTCAATGAGTTAGGTAGTTGGATTACCCAACAACTCATACAAGCCGATCACCAATACGGCGTGGGTTCGCGCCCGGCTTTGTAAATTACAAAAAGGGTGCACTCGACTCGCAGCCGCAAGTGATAAAGTTTACCAGTTGCTTGCCCATGGTCGGTGGTTCTCTCCGGGTACTTGTAATGCAGATTAGTAGTAACACAATAGTCGGCAGAAACAGAGGGACATCGATAAAGGAATCTAAAGTTGATGTTGATGGTCTGTTCGTACGGAAGATTTAATATCGTTACTTGATCGTTGCAGTGAACGAATATAGCTGAAGTACACAATTTGTCAGTCATGATCATGATCAAATGAAGTTCGATTGGGTAAATCAAGAATTGTAGAATTATTATTATATTTCTAATATTGTAAAGTGACAACAAAGTTTGACAGATTGCGAGTTAGAGTGTGGCCTATTGGTATGTTCAATGTGGGTTTTGCATTAATGAGCCAAGACAAGGAATCATAAAAACACGAAATTCGTACCATTTGCTTTGGCCAAAGACAAAATATAAAATTCATTTTATCTCGAGCTTTGACCATATGCTGAAAACAAATGTTATTATGAATATTATAATTTGATCAATCATAATTCGCAATATGTCAGACGTTGCTGTCCCTGTACAGTTTGACAAACAAAATATCAATTTTACATATAAATGAGATATTTACTTCACCCCATAAGTGGGTAGATATCATGTGGGTGCATCTTAAATTGTACGTTACGGTAGATACTGCAGTATTGCGTTTGTGTTTTTCCAATATATATATTTTGCATGTTAATCTGAGTTCGCGTGGCCACGATATAGCTGAAATATTGCTGAAAGTGGAGCTAAACACTACAACCCTAACCCTAATGCGGGTGTCTTAAAAAAACCATGAACTAATTACCGTTCGCGAGCACCTTGATTCCTCCCCGGTGTTTGGGTGGAGTACATATTGGCAATGGTTTTAGTTTTATGTGTTGTGTTTGTTTTTCTTAGTCTACGTTCTGTGTCTTGTGCTAAGTGTTGCCCTTGTCTGTGGATTGTTCATTCTTGATTGCTTGTTCGGATTTCTCTTATGTTTAGCCTATCCGGAAGGTGATTCTACAGTTATCCTTGACCTTCGCTATTTTCTTGTTTAATTCCGTCTAAAAATCATTGATTCCTATTTCGTACTCAGAAGATAAATAATCTTTTAATAACCTTCATCCTTTCGTACTTTTTCTGATTCAGATCGGACACAACTTCTTATCTATATTGCTGTTGGACAAAATTAACTTGCTACCATCGGATGTTATACTGAAATAACATGACGTTGTCTGGACCATAGCACGGCAACTTTATTAGAAGATACACATAGAATGATAGACACTCTCACAGATTAAATTTGTTCTGTCCGTATTATAATGTCACACAGTAAATCACTTCCAATATCTATTTTCCGTGAATGATTCTAACTATGGATGATGACTGACAATATGGATGTCAATTTCACTGGTAGTGATTTCATTGTAAATATCATAAGACACACACACTACCGCCATGATTTATCAGAATATTGTCTTTACTTCAGTCTCAATTAAGACGAGGAATACATTATTTATTAGTATATTATTTTCATTCAAATATTGTCAGATTGTTATCTTTTGTGAAGGTCGTTTTGTTTCTTCACTTATAACGATAAAAAAAAAAGAAAGACGGCGGAAGGATGAAAAGCGACAAAAACCTATTGAAAAAAAAATGCAAAACAATTTATATTTCTTATGGAGCACCTGGTCTCATTAATATTTTTTGGTGTAAGTTTTGTGACAATATTGTTCTGTTGTTTTGTTTTCTTTGTGATTGGATTTTTGATTTACCCAATTCATCCTTTTTATACAAAAATGGTTGTGTGAGCTCCTCGTGTAATATATATGTAGCCTCTGTATTATATTTTTCTTAAATGACATGCATAATTTCCAGTTTTCCATGAACGACACTGTTACTGGTGTCACATCATGCCACGCATACCATTAGCAGATTTTAGGCTTCTATTCCTTGCTAGTTTTGAAGGATGAACTTCTCCTAGTTTACAAAAACACCTGAGAACAGTCATCTCCTGATTAACGAATGGCTCTCCAGAACAGCTGAAACTTAATATATGACATCTACAGTCGAACCTCGTTGCGTCGAAGTCGAACAGATAGAGCATTTTACTTCGAAATATCGGAGTAATCGAGTTGCCCAGTATATATTAAAGTAACATCTACTATGAACTGAGGTAAATTTACTTCTAGCTATCGATCCGAGTTTAATATAATGAGGTTTGACAACGTATTTAATAACGATTGTTTGTTTTTGTTTGTTTGTTTGTTTAATGGTGTTTAACGCCACTTTCAACAATATTTCAGTTATATCGTGGTGGTCAATTTTATTGGTGTAGGAAACCGGAGGACCTGGAGAAAACCACAGACCTGTCACAAGTGTCACTGACAAACTTTGGAATACCAATGGGTACCATTTGTGTTCTTCTCGCCGTTCCTTTAATTTCACTTTCCGCTATATACATGATGTCTTTTCATTAAATAATTAAAAGCTTGGTAACTACAAAAGAGATCATTTAAATTTTCCAATTTTGAATTTTGAATTTATATATAGCAATATTCCAGTAGGACCTACATATCACGTTTCATTATTAGCTGATACGATATTTCAGAGCTTTGTTTCCTATCAGGATTCCATGATATATTTTGATAAATGGTTTCTGCTAACATGGATGGTGCTAAATCATGGGTTTCTTAATGATAAAATTGAAGACATCACATCGACATTTTCACAATCGTTAACGCCTACGGTATATGTGGGTCACAGATTGCAATGAATATATTCCTCGTAGTTACATAGTCACAATCCAGTGTTTCCTTCCCAGTTCATAACTTTTCGTCGAATATGACCTATTACCGGAATTTCAACATGAGCAACGCGACGGATGTCACTGTTGATCAAATGGCCAACCCTGCCTGAATACCTGACTTTTAAGTGGGTTCGCATATCTCAATATTTAGTTTTTTGTGTGTTGTGTTTAGTGCACCATTGTATTGTCTAACTGACCTATGACCTATGGCTTCTTATTATCTCTTTGGTATCTTCAAACTTCTCCTAGATTATATAAAGAAAAGTCTAAAGTCTGTAGGAATTAGTGGAAGAGAGTTGTTCACTGTTCATTACCTCGATAACAAATATTGCTGGGCAATTACAGTCTGGGATCTTTCCGGAAAATGAATTTTTTCCTAATTTTATCTGATGTAACTATTGACTTTTACTATTTTGACATAAACTAATTCATCTTCCCTGAACAATAACCAATAGATGCAATACAGATTGCCATATAAAATGTTGTTATGGTTATAAAATATGCTCGTATGACGTTATTCTGCTATGTGAGTTAAGTGCACCGCATATAGTAAATTGCTATTTAAATGCATATCACCGAATGACAAAACGGATTCACTGAAAATATACTGCAAGCCAGCTATTCTGGGAAAGTGCTTGACGTAAGATGGTAGGAAAGCAAACATTTTGATGGATACCATCAAATATTACAATCTAATATTTTCTTTTTTTATTTAACTGATAAGGCGATTTTATTTATGGTCGAACAAGTAAACAAAAATGAGTATCTAGCATTAAATTGAATTCGGAGCAATCTTATAGTGTTTTGTTTTATAATGGGTTGATGTTTATAGGGTAATTATAGTTTGGACTGATATATTAATCATTAACCAGTGAACAAGATTAAAAAAACAACAATAAGTCGTTTGTACTGAGGAAGTATTAGGGTGGCTCTGTGGACACATGTTTTGATTGCCAAAGACCAAGGAGAGATAATAAATACAGTCGTACAACGACCTACTCATGACGACTCTATATACATATACAATTGTCCTCATCATCAGCTTTGAAACATTCGATCGTCTTTTGCATAGAGAAGACATGCTACATTTGAAATTTACAGAATCCAAATATAATTTAAGAAAACTAAAACCATGATCTTCCAAACGCTAGTAAACTTAGCTGATTTTGATAATGATTTTGATAATGAGCGTACCTGATGGAGGTTTTGATAATGAGCGTACCTGATGGAGGTTTTGATAATGAGCGTACCTGATGGAGGTTTTGATAATGAGCGTACCTGATGGAGGTTTTGATATTGAGCGTACCTGATGAAGGTTTTGATAATGAGCGTACCTGATGAAGGTTTTGATAATGAGCGTACCTGACGGAGGTTTTGATAATGAGCGTACCTGATGGAGATTTTGATAATGAGCGTACCTGATGGAGGTTTTGATAATGAGCGTACCTGACGGAGGTTTTGATAATGAGCGTACCTGATGGAGGTTTTGATAATGAGCGTACCTGATGAAGGTTTTGATAATGAGCGTACCTGATGGAGGTTTTGATAATGAGCGTACCTGATGAAGATTTTGATAATGAGCGTACCTGATGAAGGTTTTGATAATGAGCGTACCTGATGGAGGTTTTGATAATGAGCGTACCTGATGAAGGTTTTGATAATGAGCGTACCTGATGGAGGTTTTGATAATGAGCGTACCTGATGAAGGTTTTGATAATGAGCGTACCTGATGAAGGTTTTGATAATGAGCGTACCTGACGGAGGTTTTGATAATGAGCGTACCTGATGGAGGTTTTGATAATGAGCGTACCTGATGAAGGTTTTAATAATGAGTGTACCTGACGGAGGTTTTGATAATGAGCGTACCTGATGGAGGGTTTGATAATGAGCGTACCTGACGGAGGTTTTGATAATGAGCGTACCTGATGGGGGTTTGATTATGAGCGTACCTGATAAAGGTTTTGATAATGAGTGTACCTGACGGAGGTTTTGATAATGAGCGTACCTGATGAAGGTTTTGATAATGAGTGTACCTGACAGAGGTTTTGATAATGAGCGTACCTGATGGGGGTTTGATAATGAGTGTACCTGATGAAGGTTTTGATAATGAGTGTACCTGACGGAGGTTTTGATAATGAGCGTACCTGATGGAGGTTTTGATAATGAGCGTACCTGACGGAGGTTTTGATAATGAGCGTACCTGATGGGGGTTTGATAATGAGTGTACCTGATGAAGGTTTTGATAATGAGCGTACCTGACGGAGGTTTTGATAATGAGCGTACCTGATGGGGGTTTGATAATGAGTGTACCTGATGAAGGTTTTGATAATGAGTGTACCTGACGGAGGTTTTGATAATGAGCGTACCTGATGAAGGTTTTGATAATGAGCGTACCTGATGGAGGTTTTGATAATGAGCGTACCTGATGAAGGTTTTGATAATGAGCGTACCTGACGGAGGTTTTGATAATGAGCGTACCTGACGGAGGTTTTGATAATGAGCGTACCTGATGAAGGTTTTGATAATGAGCGTACCTGACGGAGGTTTTGATAATGAGCGTACCTGATGGAGGGTTTGATAATGAGCGTACCTGATGAAGGTTTTGATAATGAGCGTACCTGATGAAGGTTTTGATAATGAGCGTACCTGACGGAGGCTTTGATATTGAGCGTACCTGATGAAGGTTTTAATAATGAGTGTACCTGATGGAGGTTTTGATAATGAGCGTACCTGATGGAGGTTTTGATAATGAGCGTACCTGATGAAGGTTTTAATAATGAGTGTACCTGACGGAGGTTTTGATAATGAGCGTACCTGATGGAGGGTTTGATAATGAGCGTACCTGACGGAGGTTTTGATAATGAGCGTACCTGATGGGGGTTTGATTATGAGCGTACCTGATAAAGGTTTTGATAATGAGTGTACCTGACGGAGGTTTTGATAATGAGCGTACCTGATGGAGGGTTTGATAATGAGCGTACCTGACGGAGGTTTTGATAATGAGCGTACCTGATGGGGGTTTGATTATGAGCGTACCTGATAAAGGTTTTGATAATGAGTGTACCTGACGGAGGTTTTGATAATGAGCGTACCTGATGGAGGTTTTGATAATGAGCGTACCTGACGGAGGTTTTGATAATGAGCGTACCTGATGGGGGTTTGATAATGAGTGTACCTGATGAAGGTTTTGATAATGAGTGTACCTGACGGAGGTTTTGATAATGAGCGTACCTGATGGGGGTTTGATAATGAGTGTACCTGATGAAGGTTTTGATAATGAGTGTACCTGACGGAGGTTTTGATAATGAGCGTACCTGATGGAGGTTTTGATAATGAGCGTACCTGACGGAGGTTTTGATAATGAGCGTACCTGATGGGGGTTTGATAATGAGTGTACCTGACGGAGGTTTTGATAATGAGCGTACCTGATGAAGGTTTTGATAATGAGCGTACCTGATGGAGGTTTTGATAATGAGCGTACCTGATGAAGGTTTTGATAATGAGCGTACCTGACGGAGGTTTTGATAATGAGCGTACCTGACGGAGGTTTTGATAATGAGCGTATCTGATGAAGGTTTTGATAATGAGCGTACCTGACGGAGGTTTTGATAATGAGCGTACCTGATGGAGGGTTTGATAATGAGCGTACCTGATGAAGGTTTTGATAATGAGCGTACCTGACGGAGGTTTTGATAATGAGCGTACCTGATGGAGGGTTTGATAATGAGCGTACCTGATGAAGGTTTTGATAATGAGCGTACCTGATGAAGGTTTTGATAATGAGCGTACCTGACGGAGGCTTTGATATTGAGCGTACCTGATGAAGGTTTTAATAATGAGTGTACCTGACGGAGGTTTTGATAATGAGCGTACCTGATGGAGGTTTTGATAATGAGCGTACCTGATGAAGGTTTTAATAATGAGTGTACCTGACGGAGGTTTTCATAATGAGCGTACCTGATGGAGGGTTTGATAATGAGCGTACCTGACGGAGGTTTTGATAATGAGCGTACCTGATGGGGGTTTGATTATGAGCGTACCTGATAAAGGTTTTGATAATGAGTGTACCTGACGGAGGTTTTGATAATGAGCGTACCTGATGGAGGGTTTGATAATGAGCGTACCTGACGGAGGTTTTGATAATGAGCGTACCTGATGGGGGTTTGATTATGAGCGTACCTGATAAAGGTTTTGATAATGAGTGTACCTGACGGAGGTTTTGATAATGAGCGTACCTGATGGAGGTTTTGATAATGAGCGTACCTGACGGAGGTTTTGATAATGAGCGTACCTGATGGGGGTTTGATAATGAGTGTACCTGATGAAGGTTTTGATAATGAGTGTACCTGACGGAGGTTTTGATAATGAGCGTACCTGATGGGGGTTTGATAATGAGTGTACCTGATGAAGGTTTTGATAATGAGTGTACCTGACGGAGGTTTTGATAATGAGCGTACCTGATGGAGGTTTTGATAATGAGCGTACCTGACGGAGGTTTTGATAATGAGCGTACCTGATGGGGGTTTGATAATGAGTGTACCTGATGAAGGTTTTGATAATGAGTGTACCTTACGGAGGTTTTGATAATGAGCGTACCTGATGGGGGTTTGATAATGAGTGTACCTGATGAAGGTTTTGATAATGAGTGTACCTGACGGAGGTTTTGATAATGAGCGTACCTGATGAAGGTTTTGATAATGAGCGTACCTGATGGAGGTTTTGATAATGAGCGTACCTGATGAAGGTTTTGATAATGAGCGTACCTGACGGAGGTTTTGATAATGAGCGTACCTGACGGAGGTTTTGATAATGAGCGTACCTGATGAAGGTTTTGATAATGAGCGTACCTGACGGAGGTTTTGATAATGAGCGTACCTGATGGAGGGTTTGATAATGAGCGTACCTGCTGAAGGTTTTGATAATGAGCGTACCTGATCAAGGTTTTGATAATGAGCGTACCTGACGGAGGCTTTGATATTGAGCGTACCTGATGAAGGTTTTAATAATGAGTGTACCTGACGGAGGTTTTGATAATGAGCGTACCTGATGGAGGTTTTGATAATGAGCGTACCTGATGAAGGTTTTAATAATGAGTGTACCTGACGGAGGTTTTGATAATGAGCGTACCTGATGGAGGGTTTGATAATGAGCGTACCTGACGGAGGTTTTGATAATGAGCGTACCTGATGGGGGTTTGATTATGAGCGTACCTGATAAAGGTTTTGATAATGAGTGTACCTGACGGAGGTTTTGATAATGAGCGTACCTGATGGAGGTTTTGATAATGAGCGTACCTGACGGAGGTTTTGATAATGAGCGTACCTGATGGGGGTTTGATAATGAGTGTACCTGATGAAGGTTTTGATAATGAGTGTACCTGACGGAGGTTTTGATAATGAGCGTACCTGATGGGGGTTTGATAATGAGTGTACCTGATGAAGGTTTTGATAATGAGTGTACCTGACGGAGGTTTTGATAATGAGCGTACCTGATGGAGGTTTTGATAATGAGCGTACCTGACGGAGGTTTTGATAATGAGCGTACCTGATGGGGGTTTTGATAATGAGCGTACCTGATGAAGGTTTTGATAATGAGCGTACCTGACGGAGGTTTTGATAATGAGCGTACCTGATGGAGGGTTTGATAATGAGCGTACCTGATGAAGGTTTTGATAATGAGCGTACCTGACGGAGGTTTTGATAATGAGCGTACCTGATGGAGGGTTTGATAATGAGCGTACCTGATGAAGGTTTTGATAATGAGCGTACCTGATGAAGGTTTTGATAATGAGCGTACCTGACGGAGGCTTTGATATTGAGCGTACCTGATGAAGGTTTTAATAATGAGAGTACCTGACGGAGGTTTTGATAATGAGCGTACCTGATGGAGGTTTTGATAATGAGCGTACCTGATGAAGGTTTTAATAATGAGTGTACCTGACGGAGGTTTTCATAATGAGCGTACCTGATGGAGGGTTTGATAATGAGCGTACCTGACGGAGGTTTTGATAATGAGCGTACCTGATGGGGGTTTGATTATGAGCGTACCTGATAAAGGTTTTGATAATGAGTGTACCTGACGGAGGTTTTGATAATGAGCGTACCTGATGGAGGGTTTGATAATGAGCGTACCTGACGGAGGTTTTGATAATGAGCGTACCTGATGGGGGTTTGATTATGAGCGTACCTGATAAAGGTTTTGATAATGAGTGTACCTGACGGAGGTTTTGATAATGAGCGTACCTGATGGAGGTTTTGATAATGAGCGTACCTGACGGAGGTTTTGATAATGAGCGTACCTGATGGGGGTTTGATAATGAGTGTACCTGATGAAGGTTTTGATAATGAGTGTACCTGACGGAGGTTTTGATAATGAGCGTACCTGATGGGGGTTTGATAATGAGTGTACCTGATGAAGGTTTTGATAATGAGTGTACCTGACGGAGGTTTTGATAATGAGCGTACCTGATGGAGGTTTTGATAATGAGCGTACCTGACGGAGGTTTTGATAATGAGCGTACCTGATGGGGGTTTGATAATGAGTGTACCTGATGAAGGTTTTGATAATGAGTGTACCTGACGGAGGTTTTGATAATGAGCGTACCTGATGGGGGTTTGATAATGAGTGTACCTGATGAAGGTTTTGATAATGAGTGTACCTGACGGAGGTTTTGATAATGAGCGTACCTGATGAAGGTTTTGATAATGAGCGTACCTGATGGAGGTTTTGATAATGAGCGTACCTGATGAAGGTTTTGATAATGAGCGTACCTGACGGAGGTTTTGATAATGAGCGTACCTGACGGAGGTTTTGATAATGAGCGTACCTGATGAAGGTTTTGATAATGAGCGTACCTGACGGAGGTTTTGATAATGAGCGTACCTGATGGAGGGTTTGATAATGAGCGTACCTGCTGAAGGTTTTGATAATGAGCGTACCTGATCAAGGTTTTGATAATGAGCGTACCTGACGGAGGCTTTGATATTGAGCGTACCTGATGAAGGTTTTAATAATGAGTGTACCTGACGGAGGTTTTGATAATGAGCGTACCTGATGGAGGTTTTGATAATGAGCGTACCTGATGAAGGTTTTAATAATGAGTGTACCTGACGGAGGTTTTGATAATGAGCGTACCTGATGGAGGGTTTGATAATGAGCGTACCTGACGGAGGTTTTGATAATGAGCGTACCTGATGGGGGTTTGATTATGAGCGTACCTGATAAAGGTTTTGATAATGAGTGTACCTGACGGAGGTTTTGATAATGAGCGTACCTGATGGAGGTTTTGATAATGAGCGTACCTGACGGAGGTTTTGATAATGAGCGTACCTGATGGGGGTTTGATAATGAGTGTACCTGATGAAGGTTTTGATAATGAGTGTACCTGACGGAGGTTTTGATAATGAGCGTACCTGATGGGGGTTTGATAATGAGTGTACCTGATGAAGGTTTTGATAATGAGTGTACCTGACGGAGGTTTTGATAATGAGCGTACCTGATGGAGGTTTTGATAATGAGCGTACCTGACGGAGGTTTTGATAATGAGCGTACCTGATGGGGGTTTGATAATGAGTGTACCTGATGAAGGTTTTGATAATGAGTGTACCTGACGGAGGTTTTGATAATGAGCGTACCTGATGGGGGTTTGATAATGAGTGTACCTGATGAAGGTTTTGATAATGAGTGTACCTGACGGAGGTTTTGATAATGAGCGTACCTGATGAAGGTTTTGATAATGAGCGTACCTGATGGAGGTTTTGATAATGAGCGTACCTGATGAAGGTTTTGATAATGAGCGTACCTGACGGAGGTTTTGATAATGAGCGTACCTGACGGAGGTTTTGATAATGAGCGTACCTGATGAAGGTTTTGATAATGAGCGTACCTGACGGAGGTTTTGATAATGAGCGTACCTGATGGAGGGTTTGATAATGAGCGTACCTGATGAAGGTTTTGATAATGAGCGTACCTGACGGAGGCTTTGATATTGAGCGTACCTGATGAAGGTTTTGATAATGAGCGTACCTGATGAAGGTTTTGATAATGAGCGTACCTGACGGAGGTTTTGATAATGAGCGTCCCTGATGAAGGTTTTGATAATGAGCGTACCTGATGAAGGTTTTGATAATGAGCGTACCTGACGGAGGTTTTGATAATGAGCGTACCTGATGAAGGTTTTGATAATGAGCGTACCTGATGAGGGTTTGATAATGAGCGTACCTGATGAAGGTTTTGATAATGAACGTACCTGATGAAGGTTTTGATAATGAGCGTACCTGATGGAGATTTTGATAATGAGCGCATACCTGACGAAGGTTTTGATAATGAGCGTACCTGATGGAGGTTTTGATAATGAGCGTACCTGATGAAGGTTTTGATAATGAGTGTACCTGAAGGAGATTTTGATAATGAGCGTACCTGATGGAGGTTTTGATAATGAGCGTACCTGATGAAGATTTTGATAATGAGCGTACCTGATGGAGGTTTTGATAATGAGCGTACCTGATGGAGGTTTTGATAATGAGTGTACCTGATGAAGGTTTTGATAATGAGTGTACCTGACGGAGGTTTTGATAATGAGCGTACCTGATGAAGGTTTTGATAATGAGCGTACCTGATGAAGGTTTTGATAATGAACGTACCTGATGAAAGTTTTGATAATGAGCGTACCTGATGGAGGTTTTGATAATGAGCGTACCTGATGGAGATTTTGATAATGAGCATACTTGACGAAGGTTTTGATAATGAGCGTACCTGATGAAGGTTTTGATAATGAGCGTACCTGATGGAGGTTTTGATAATGAGCGTACCTGATGGGGGTTTGATAATGAGTGTACCTGATGAAGGTTTTGATAATGAGTGTACCTGACGGAGGTTTTGATAATGAGCGTACCTGATGGGGGTTTGATAATGAGTGTACCTGATGAAGGTTTTGATAATGAGTGTACCTGACGGAGGTTTTGATAATGAGCGTACCTGATGAAGGTTTTGATAATGAGCGTACCTGATGGAGGTTTTGATAATGAGCGTACCTGATGAAGGTTTTGATAATGAGCGTACCTGACGGAGGTTTTGATAATGAGCGTACCTGACGGAGGTTTTGATAATGAGCGTACCTGATGAAGGTTTTGATAATGAGCGTACCTGACGGAGGTTTTGATAATGAGCGTACCTGATGGAGGGTTTGATAATGAGCGTACCTGATGAAGGTTTTGATAATGAGCGTACCTGACGGAGGCTTTGATATTGAGCGTACCTGATGAAGGTTTTGATAATGAGCGTACCTGATGAAGGTTTTGATAATGAGCGTACCTGACGGAGGTTTTGATAATGAGCGTCCCTGATGAAGGTTTTGATAATGAGCGTACCTGATGAAGGTTTTGATAATGAGCGTACCTGACGGAGGTTTTGATAATGAGCGTACCTGATGAAGGTTTTGATAATGAGCGTACCTGATGAGGGTTTGATAATGAGCGTACCTGATGAAGGTTTTGATAATGAACGTACCTGATGAAGGTTTTGATAATGAGCGTACCTGATGGAGATTTTGATAATGAGCGCATACCTGACGAAGGTTTTGATAATGAGCGTACCTGATGGAGGTTTTGATAATGAGCGTACCTGATGAAGGTTTTGATAATGAGTGTACCTGAAGGAGATTTTGATAATGAGCGTACCTGATGGAGGTTTTGATAATGAGCGTACCTGATGAAGATTTTGATAATGAGCGTACCTGATGGAGGTTTTGATAATGAGCGTACCTGATGGAGGTTTTGATAATGAGTGTACCTGATGAAGGTTTTGATAATGAGTGTACCTGACGGAGGTTTTGATAATGAGCGTACCTGATGAAGGTTTTGATAATGAGCGTACCTGATGAAGGTTTTGATAATGAACGTACCTGATGAAAGTTTTGATAATGAGCGTACCTGATGGAGGTTTTGATAATGAGCGTACCTGATGGAGATTTTGATAATGAGCATACTTGACGAAGGTTTTGATAATGAGCGTACCTGATGAAGGTTTTGATAATGAGCGTACCTGATGGAGGTTTTGATAATGAGCGTACCTGACGGAGGTTTTGATAATGAGCGTACCTGATGGGGGTTTTGATAATGAGCGTACCTGATGGAGGTTGTGATAATGAGCGTACCTGATGGAGATTTTGATAATGAGCGTACCTGATGAAGGTTTTGATAATGAGCGTACCTGATGAAGGTTTTGATAATGAGCGTACCTGATGAAGGTTTTGATAATGAGCGTACCTGAAGGAGATTTTGATAATGAGCATACCTGATGGAGGTTTTGATAATGAGCGTACCTGATGAAGATTTTGATAATGAGCGTACCTGATGGAGGTTTTGATAATGAGCGTACCTGATGGAGGTTTTGATAATGAGTGTACCTGATGAAGCTTTTGATAATGAGTGTACCTGACGGAGGTTTTGATAATGAGCGTACCTGATGGAGGTTTTGATAATGAGCGTACCTGATGAAGATTTTGATAATGAGCGTACCTGATGGAGGTTTTGATAATGAGCGTACCTGACGGAGGTTTTGATAATGAGTGTACCTGATGAAGGTTTTGATAATGAGTGTACCTGACGGAGGTTTTGATAATGAGCGTACCTGATGGAGGTTTTGATAATGAGCGTACCTGATGGAGGTTTTGATAACGAGCGTACCTGACGGAGGTTTTGATAATGAGCGTACCTGATGGAGGTTTTCTCAGATACGCGTGGTGCCCACTAAATTAAATGTCTACGATTTTATTACTATCAGATAGTCGATACGTCAGTCGGTGGACTATTTGATCTCGAGGGTATCATCCACTCAGTAGTCAGTACTTCGCCACTGACACTATTCATAAGATTTATTTATGTTTTAAATTTACAGTTCCTCAATGTAAGTTAGCAAAACCCAGGTCACGCACTCTCAAGCACAGGTAACCTTAGCTGATTTTGGCTAGTCCTGTGAGGGGCTTCCGATTTCCTTGCTCCCAATGACTTTAAATTATTTGCCTTTCCAATCTTTTGACTGAGAGTACCTAATGATGGTTATTCCAGAAACGCGTCATGCGAATCAAATTAAATATCTACGTCTTTATTATACATTACGAATTTAGTTTGTTACACATATTTTCATTGGTTCTCAGCCCTGAATGTCAGCATATATTCGGAAAACAGACGGGGTATATATTTCAGTCCCCAAAAAAGATTAAAACATGGACGACAAAACATTACGCTTCACTGAATCAATGGTATAATACGGAATAATAAATGTACTTTTACCAAATTAAATGCTGTTTTTATACTCAAAACGGCTGCATGAACAAAAAAATATTACAACGGTTAATTCTGTCACAAATACCTGATCGATTCAGCAAACTCCTATCTTCCACGGCTGTACCATAACAAATAAACAAAACGTTGAGCCTTGAAAACTTTCGACGTCATGGGGCCACACCAAGGTTTTATTTACATGTAGTTAACATTTAAATTATTGAAACTGTTTCGCAAACCCGTTGTTTTGTTATGTGATATATTAATGTTATATTTATAAAGTTTATAAAATTTACTGCATATGAAACTGTATTGATTTAGAAATCTAGTACAGTATTTTTCTTCATGAGACACCCCATACATGAAATATGACGTGACACCTATTTTGACGTCATTGAAGAATGACGTCAAAGGTACGGAAACGGACATCTAGAGATACGAAAAATGAAAATAAAAGAGGCAAATTTATTTAATACATTTGGATGTTGTATTTAAAAAAAAAGGTTAAATCCGTAATATATCTGTTATTCAGCTATCAGATAGGGTATATAATGTGACATTCCCGGCTTAGGATGTATATTCCCTTCGGCTGCGCCTCAGGGAATATAGATCCTAAGCCGGGAATGTTACATTATATACCCTGTCTGATAGCTGAATAACATATAATATTACGAATTTAGTTTGTTACGCATATTTTCATTGGTTCTTCAACCCTGAATGTCAGCATATATTCGGAAAACAGACGGGGTATATATTTCAGTCCCCAAAAACGATTAAAACATGGATGACAAAGCATTACGCTTCACTGAATCAATGGTATAATACGGAATAATAAATGTATTTTTACCAAATTAAATGCTGTTTTTATACTCAAAACGGCTGCATGAACAAAAAAATGTTACAACGGTTAATTCCGTCACAAATACTTGATCGATTCAGCAAACTCCTATGTTTCACGGCTGTACCATAACAAATAAACAAAACGTTGAGCCTTGAAAACTTTCGACGTCATGGGGCCACACCAAGGTTTTATTTACATGTAGTTAACATTTAAATTATTGAAACTGTTTCGCAAACCCGTTGTTTTGTTATGTGATATATTAATGTTATATTTATAAAGTTTATAAAATTTACTACATATGAAACTGTATTGATTTAGAAATTTAGTACAGTATTTTCCATCATGAGACACCCCATACATGAAATAGGACGCGACACCTATTTTGACGTCATTGAAGAATGACGTCAAAGGTACGGAAACGGACATCTAGAGATACGAAAAATGAAAATAAAAGAGGCAAATTTATTTAATACAGTTGGATGTTATATTTAAAAAAAAAAGGTTAAATCCGTAATATATCTGTTATTCAGCTATCAGATAGGGTATATAATGTGACATTCCCGGCTTAGGATGTATATTCCCTTCGGCTGCGCCTCAGGGAATATACATCCTAAGCCGGGAATGTCACATTATATACCCTGTCTGATAGCTGAATAACATATAATATTACGAATTTAGTTTGTTACACATATTTTCATTGGTTCTTCAACCCTGAATGTCAGCATATATTCGGAAAACAGACGGGGTATATATTTCAGTCCCCAAAAATGATTAAAACATGGACGACAAAACATTACGCTTCACTGAATCAATGGTATAATACGGAATAATAAATGTATTTTTACCAAATTAAATGATGTTTTTATACCCAAAACGGCTGCATGAAATTTTTTTTATTACAACGGTTAATTCCGTCACAAATACCTGATCGATTCAGCAAACTCCTATGTTTCACGGCTGTACCATAACAAATAAACAAAACGTTGAGCCTTGAAAACTTTCGACGTCATGGGGCCACACCAAGGTTTTATTTACATGTTGTTAACATTTAAATTATTGAAACTGTTTCGCACACCCGTTGTTTTGTTATGTGATATATTAATGTTATATTTATAAAGTTTATAAAATTTACTACATATGAAATTGTATTGATTTAGAAATTTAGTACAGTATTTTCCATCATGAGACACCCCATACATGAAATAGGACGCGACACCTGTTTTGACGTCATTGAAGAATGACGTCAAAGGTACGGAAACGGACATCTAGAGATACGAAAAATGAAAATAAAAGAGGCAAATTTATTTAATACAGTTGGATGTTGTATTTAAAAATAAAAGGTTAAATCCGTAATATATCTGTTATTCAGCTATCAGACAGGGTATATAATGTGACATTCCCGGCTTATGCTATATATTCCCTTCGGCTGCGCCTCAGGGAATTTAGATCCTAAGCCGGGAATGTCACATTATATACCCTGTCTGATAGCTGAATAACATATAATAATATTAAGATTGCTTGTTTACTCCTTAAAATGTTATTTATTATATAAATAAGCTTTCTTTTTAAGATTATTCGTACCTTCCAAAAATTCGTCAAAGGAAGGATTCATTGACAAATTAATTAATTAATTATTCAATTCAAATCACAATGCGGCTTTTGAATGAATGAAATTGTATATACTTTCTTCCAAAAACCTGTCAAAGGAATGATTCATTGACAAATTAATTAATTAATTATTGAAATTATATCGCAATGCGAAAATGTAGATATTGTTTTACTTACAGGATGTTTTTTTGATTTCAATAAGAAGCTACCTGTCAGTCTTATAGTTGATAAATTAAATCATAGCACATAAACGGTGTCAGTAATTGTTTTTTTAATGACATTTTACTTGCATCTTTCTAAATTGCTATACAAAACTGGCATGAATTTGAAAACACGTTTTTGCTATTAATTTCCTCAATTAATTTAAAGATTTTGTTGGCATAAATGACTTGCATGATAGTGGGAATAAAGATACATGATTCTGACTCCTCGGTATATCTGACGCTAAAGTTAAAGACCCACCAGTATTATACAAACAAAAAACAACACCGGTTGATTCATTTTCGTTTATCAATAAGTAAGCGATATTACAGCTATAGTCATTACAAAAACAATACTACCAATAAATTATGTAATTACAAATGCAGCACTAGGATGGGCTTATTATCGGATGTTTCGATTACAATAAAAACGAGTGGGTGCTTGATAAACGTCGGGCAGTTTTGTCTTAATACGGACACGTAAGCACTACTTTTAGCAAACTGTCGCTAATTTGTAAGCTTTTGTAAGTGTTCGTGTACATGTCATGGCAGTCAAGCAGTCTCCAAACACAATGAACTCGATTACGTTCCGTGTGTAGAACAAACCAGTGGATGCCCATTGTTATGGTTTGTTCTACCCCGCTGTGGAGAAGCTGTGTATGTACTTGATAGTTTCAATGTAATCTTTATATAGGTACGTATATTGTGTTATGCTTCAATTTCGTATATCCACAATATTCTTAAATTTACACATAAAAAGGCAACAGCATTACATATGTTGCTTGAATTTCCATTTAGATGTCTACGGCGCGTTCTCTGTTCGGACAGTGTCTATTGTGGTTGGCTCCACATAAGATACATGGTACCATGAGACCTTATACGTCCAGTAGACGTACAAAGCAAAGGTTTCATTTTATACATACACCTGTATATCGTTAGTAAATGTACTGGTTGTGGTATTAAAACATTATATGTTCTGACAGGACTGCAAAATAGACAAAGTATTAATTACATCCGTCGATAGAGAATATGACTTTTTGCTACAATTTTTCCTTAATGCCGAGAGATTTATTAGGCTTAATATCGCATACATATTAATTATAGTCTTCAACACCTCTACTAATTAGTCTCTAAGATGATTGTATCTAATAATTTATTACTTATCACCTGGTTGGTAACAAGAATAACCCGACGGATGCCACTGGTTCTACATGAATTGCTTAACCTTCCGAATTACTAAAGAGTTGACTGGGAGCAGTGCCGGATTTACCATTGTGCTTATGTGTACTTAAGCACAGGGGGCCCACCTTCCTGCCAAAACTTTTTTTTACGATGCATTTTTGCATATGTGGTGCAATTTTAAATTTTATGGCGTTCTGTTTCGGACCGATTCCAGACATAATGATAGAGTTGATAGTCTATGGGAGCCACACAATCTACCAGGTATACCCCCTTTAGGGTCCAAGTAAGGGATCTCATAGCTTAATTAGCACAGGGCCTCATTTGTCCTAAATCCGCCACTGGCATTTAAACATATACAGTATTTCCATTTATTTTTGTATACAGTTATCAACTTTGATACATAGATTAAACGTAATACTATCTTTTTTCAGGATATAAACCGTAGCTCCCTCTGACCAAGATAGCAGATAGATCATGCCCATTAACTGATATAAAACACCACACACGCGAAGATATAACATCATTGCCCAACACTTGTACGCTATAAATTCTTGCATTAACAAGCCTGCTGCGTCACCATCACCCATAATCTATTTTAAAGATAAACAGGTGTGATATTCGTATCCATGTATAACTGCTATATCTTTAGGTTTTATTTTCTGTCTGCAAATAATGGTACACCGTACCTCGGTAATTACAGTAAAACCTCGCACACATCTTTACGCCGAAAATAACCTACACCAATAGGAAGACGATATTTAAAAAAAGATAATACAGGAATTTGGCCCTGTCAAACACACGAAGACAACAAACTGTGTCCAACTCCTATAAATTACAATCAATCCAGCAATTGAGTTAGCAAAGTCATGAAGAAGTCTACCCAGTGTTTTAAACCATTGGAAGAAATAAAATAACAATACATTATAATTGTGAAAACCGCGCCCATGACTGTCAAAAGTTTCCAAAATTCCTGACACTACTGTAAGATTACATAATATAAGCATAATAAAAATGCATTCTGTATGTTGTAGTTTGTAATTTCAACTTCGTGTTTATATACTTGTACTTCATGTAAAACTTGGTCATTTGGTTTCAAGTCCATGTCATTCGCTTTTAGCACGGGTGTTTACGATTGACATATCCAAGTGTTCATATACTTGCAAAAAAAAATAAAAACCCGGAAAAAATTAAACATCGCTGATATTATGCACACAAATTTAAAGTTTATAAATTTACATTTATTTTTTAGCTGCAATTAATTGTTTTAAAAATAGTTCTATACATTAAAATGGGTTTACGTCATAATTTCATGTAATCGTAGGAGGTTAGTGGTCAATTGTCGTAATTTTGTTTTAACAATATTTATTTTCTAAGGTTATGATCTCAAGCTGATTAGTATATTAAGTGTTGGAAATTTAACAAAAAGTATCGGTCATGTCAATATTACCAGAACTTTATTATTTAATTGTTCATATGTGATATAGCTTTGTCAACAACTTGCGTCATTTCAGACTTTTCTCCGGTTTCCACTGACTGCCTCGAATTCAATTTAACGTGGTGTTATGTAATCATATGACGCTAAAGGTTAAATTGTCGTTAATTTGTTTCAACAATATTTATGTCTTAGGTACTGTTATGGACTTCCGTTTGATTAAGAAAAATCAATAATGTTCACGGTTTAGCGAAAAGATATCGGTCATATGTCAAAACCAGCGATTTTTTATGTTTTTATTGATTGTTTGTCAGTATTTTGTCTTGCAAGTACTTGAATCTGCTAATCGTAATAAACTGTGTTGTAAGCGAAATAAATGAACTTGAAAAGAAATAAAGAAATCTACATACGGAACTAACATCGTTAGAAATAAATGCTCCACGAAATCTCTTTCCAAATTATTAACATGTATTCTATTGACGGTCAAACCCGGGCTTCAGAGCTACTGTGACACTAGCTACTCGAGAGGTGGTGTGAATCAGATGTGGATTCTGAAGAACTCGAAAGATCTGTTAGAGTACATACAATCTAGGTCCCTCTCATCCTGCAATAGCATTAAAACATTTGACTTCTCTACCCTTTACACGAATATTCTTCACTCTAAGCTGAAGGACAAATTAAAGGAGTTGGTCCAACTGTGTTTCATAAAAAAGAATGGCCAACGTAGATACAAATACCTTGTGCTAGGAAGAGACAGATCTTATTTTGTAAAACACCACTCTGATTCTAACAAAAGGTTCTCTGAAACTGATATCTTCAACATGCTCGAGTTTTTGATTGACAACATATTTTGCTATGTTTGGTGGACGTGTTTTTCAACAGACAGTCGGCATACCTATGGGTGCAACCTGTGCTCCTCTTCTCGCCGACTTGTTCCTTTATTCGTATGAGGCAGACTTCATACAGGGGCTTCTCAAGAAAAACGAAAAGAAGCTAGCCCGATCCTTTTATTTCACGTTCCACTATATAGATGATGTTCTTTCACTAAATAATTCTAGGTTTGGTGATTTTGTTGATCGAATCTATCACATTGAGCTTGAAATAAAAGGATACCACAGATACAGATAGGTCTGCTTCATACCTTAACCTACACCTCGAAATCGACAGTGAGGGTCGGTTAAGAACGAAACTTTACGACAAAAGAGATGATTTCAATTTTTCCATTGTGAACTTTCCATTTATATGTAGCAACATTCCAGCAGCACCTGCATATGGAGTATATATCTCTCAGATGATACGACATTCCAGAACTTGTGGTTCCTATCAGGATTTCCTTGATAGAGGGTTGCTGCTAACAAGGAAGCTACTGAACCAAGGGTTCCTTTTGGTAAAGTTGAAGTCATCACTTCGAAAATGTTACGGTCGCCACCATGACTTGGTTGACCGTTATGTAATATCTGTGTCACAAATGACCACGGATATGTTCCACTTATCGTAAACACTTCCCGATCCTTTCCTCATTCACGACTTAATGACCGGGTATGTAAATAGATTAACACGACGGGTTCCACTAGTGGAGCAGGAACTGCTTCCCTTCCGGAGCACCTGAGTTCACCCCCGGTTTTTAGTGGGGTTCGTGTTACTCGATCTTTAGTTTTATATGTATGTTTTGTAGACCGCTGTTTGTCCTTTTGTACTTTTTCTTTTGGCCAATTGTGTTGTCTGTTCGTCTTCGATATAAGGATTCTGATTGTCCCTTTGGTATCTTCAAATTCTTCCTCCATGTACATCATTTACCTATAAACATACTGAGGTTGGATTTACATAATTCAAATAAGTCTCTACAACTTCTGAAGTTATGAGTGAGCTGTAGTTGATGCATGTACACATTTATGTCTTAAGGTTTTGTCAGTGACTGTGGCAGATTGTCTTTTTCTGTTACGTCCTCCACCAACAAAACTGACAGTCATATAATGACTGAAATATTGTTCAAAGTGGCCTTAAATATTTATAACCATGTAATAAAAAACATAGATATCTAACTTAGTGCGCATGACGCGTTTCTGGAGTAACCTGCATCAGGTACGCTCATGATCGAAAGATTGGTAAGCCAATTAATTCAAAAATATATTATCAGTTAATAAAGCAAATCCCTTAAAAATCGTAATAATTTATTGTTAGTTTGAATATGGTAAAAGAAGAATGCTCCTTGTAAAACAAATCTGTTGAAAAAGAATAATTAGTTGGACCTCACCCTATCTTTACGTATGGAAAATATTGTCGTGCTATATATATTTAGGAAAAGTGGTATTCAGAATCCGTAAATAGAAGAACATACAATCCATTGGATATACGTAAATGTTAAAAAAAAGAAAAAAAAAAGCATGAACCAATTTTATGTTGACTTCTACCTTACCACTCTGATTCAATAACTTGATTGTTACCAACAGACCCATATCAAGGACGTTCCGATATGCAACACCAGTCCTAGGATATCGTATCAACTGAGAGTTATTATACAAAATGTATAAATGTATATACTCCATATCCAGGTTCTGCTGCAATAATGGTACCTTTAAATAAAAAAATCACAATGGGAAAAATTGAAATGATTTCTTTTGTAGCAATAGTTTAATACTACAATGCAATAAAAACTATATTAAATAAAGGTCAGTTCTGATGCCATTTGACAAAGATATTGACATTTCAATGGGAAAAATAATTAAAATAAAATAGTTTTATCAGTTTGTTAAATATAACGGACAGACACATAGGCAACAAAGGGCAATAAATTATTCCTGAATGTGAATTATTATTAATTAAAATTTACCAAAGACATAATAAAATAAAAATATAAGAATCGTTTTATTAATACTAAATGTGTTTCAGAAGTGTTTGATGATAAACATGTATTTAAACCGCAATCATATGAAACATGTCTGCCATTTAACAAATAAATTGGTGTCAGAGCGATACTGAACACATCTGTTTGTGCATCTTTTTCCACTTTGGTAAGAACAGTATCAAAATACCAAAGGGGCAATGAGACACCGTAAATCGAAGGACAGACAACACAATGGACAAACGAAGAAAAGACAAAAGGACAAGCAATTATTCACAAATCATTAAACAGAAAACTAAAGATCGAGTAACACGAACACCACTAAAAGCCGGGGGTTACCCGCTGGTGCTCCGGAATGTAAAAGCCGGGGTCACCCGCTGGTGCTCCGGAATGTAAAAGCCGGGGGTTACCCGCTGGTGCTCAGGAATGGTTAGCAGTTCTTGCTCCGCATGTGATTTAATTTTTAAAACTGATTCACTTTGGTAAAACATTTAAAAGTTGTTTTAAACAACTGAATATTATCCTCATTTGTTAGTTTCATAGATTTGCTACAAGTCTCTTTCCTAATAATAACCCCTTTAAATAAATTGTTGCTATGAAAGTTGAAATCTTGACTGACCAGACCACATATATTTACTATCCACATGTTAAAGAAATGTTGTTAGTAAATATAAGTGGTCAGTCAAGAGTTGAACCAGGGCTGATAGCAATTCCTATTAGTTTCATTATGTACATAAATGCTGATAAGCAATGTATTTCTTTCTTTCTCTTTCTTTTTTGGCTCAGAGTGAACCAAGTTATAAAATTGTACGTCTATGTTTCTTCAATAAAAATAGAAGGAAAAATGTTACAACACAAAACTAACATTCTTATGTCTTACTCTTAATTGAAAGTAATTTCTTGAAAGCCTTTACTTGTTTTCTTTCTTGCAGTTATGGATAAGACCTGATACATATATGTGTTATTAATATATACAAAATACCACATGTTTTATCTGTCAAATCAAATTCAATGAAACTACAAATCGAAGAGAACCTTAATGTTTCTAATTGTGATAAGATTTAATTTGCAGTATTTTAAGATGAACACACATGTATTTATCCTGCACTGGTTCTATTTGAGCAGTCAAATTACATTGATTGGGTACATTTTTAGTATATACTATTACTGACCGAAATATAGATTTTCTGGTACCCATGTCACATTTTACCTGTTGAGCGTTGGGAAACTAGTAAATCTAGTTCACTTCTTGTTGACAAAAAAGAGGCAATCAATGGATACTTGTATAATTTTATTATTTAATTAAAGATATAAACGTCTAATGATTATTTTTTCTGCAGAATGAACACAGTGTTAATGAATATCAAGTTTATGTATATTCGACGCAAAACTGGGGATAGGCTCGGTAGGTCTCACCTTTTTTTTATCCTAGTTTTTAAGCTTTATGCATATAAATATTATAATTTAAGACACTGCAACAGTAATGCATATATAATATCCACACAAGACTGTGTGTGGAGTAGTACACTTGTCTCGTATATATAAGGAATACTCCTTTCGCATATTCAAATTCGTCATTAGTATGCGTGAAATGTTTACCACAGCATGTTAAGTGGGGGGCATATGGTGATAAATGCCACTTTCAACAATATTACAGTTATATCGTAGAAGTGTTATATTAAGCAACCAACAATTCTCCATCTTTTTCTTCAAATAGACGCATCGTCATTCTGTTTTTGTCAAAAGGGATGTTTTCATTACACATTCTTTTCTCTTCTTTTGATTTTCATTAACGACATCAAATGACCTGTGTCTCTACACAAAATATACATACGGTCATTGAAACTGCAATTCCTTCCCAGTGATTGCTTTAAAAGCAATTCATTAATATCTCATTAACAGTATTACATATTCTCCCTAATATATCAATGACCATGCTTTCAATGATATCACTAAGTTCAGTATACTGTATCCACCCTATATTAGGTCAATATTGGGAGATTTTTGCAATTCTATTGATGTCAGATACAACCCATTCATCCAATCAGGATGTGACAAAGTCAATATAAGTACTTACTGAATCGAGGTAGTTTTACATTCACTTTACACTGAAGTACTATTATCAGACGAATGTCATCACAAATGATCTAATGTAGAAATGAGCCCCAAAATCAATAATTTCTATGAAGTGATAAGTTTTCTGTTAATCTGTCACGAACAATAGTTTTTATAAATAATTGACGTGTATTTTGATAGGTCAAGCAGCAATTTGACATGAAATTCTTATTAGACATTAAGGTTGGCTTGGGTCAGCTTGATATTGTTCAGCGAAGGTATGACATTTTGCGACAGTGACATCGACGCTCAACCTGAAGTTATGTCAAGCTTAAAATGTTCGAACGCGTAAAATTGACGCTGATTGTATTTGGATTTTTAGATTTATTTTATTTGATAGGTGATCTTTAAATACCCATTATCATTATCATTATTCGGAATCTCTATCCATTGCTATAATCAAGTCCAGAGTGTTACTCGATCTTTAGTTTTATGTGTATGTTTTGTAGATCGTTGTTTGTCCTTTTGTACTTTTTCTCTTGGCCATTTCGTTGTCTGTTCTTCTTCGATATACATATTCTGATTACCTGTTTGGTATCTTCAAACTCTTCTTTAAGGTATTAATCCAATTTGTTTCTAAATTACTTAAATCATTCAAGAACTTACCAATGCATTGCCTTGCTGTTTTGTTGTCGCTACAACTGTTTGTAAGTGTTAACATCTTGTGTTATCTCAAGTGGCTCGTCATACACTGATTTCTATATCAAAGATGCAATGATGTTTAATACTTTGATCTTAATCGTATTGATGTTAACACTTATCTTTGGGGATTTATCGTCTAGCCAACCAGTTTTAGCCTGAACGCTAAAGTGGTCAGCAAAGACAATACTAAAGATAATCAACAAATTGTATTTCCCAAATAGTAAAGTTAATTACAATGTATGTAGTTATTTGATAAAATAGTACACAGATATTTTATTTAGTTTTGGATATGAAGAAAACATATAAAAAATATTTTAATAGGCTCTAGAGAGCCTGTAGCCGACCACCAGAGATGTTAGAGCGAGATATTAGAACAACAATAACCTGTATGTTATCCATTTAAAGCTATAGGTAGTTTTACAATTCTTAATTGATACAATAACCAGCCGCGCTTAAGATTATATACAGTACCCAACAAGTGTAAAACCAGATATATTTCTCGCCTGTCTCTATGAACATTTGTCAGAAAACAAACTTAATCAAAGTATCATGAAATTGAAATTAAACTAATTCGACATTTGCATAAAAATGCACATATAGCCTTCATGTATTTGTGGACCAACTATGGTGAATCTATGTTATATGCCAATGGGGAAACTGACATCATCACGAAATCTTATCAGAAATTTAACAAGGTCAGTAGACCAGGAAAATGAGATCATGGGCAGGTGATACATTCGTTGTTGACCATAGACTGTATGGTAATGGAGAAACTAACTTAATTACGAAAACTTAGTATAAACTTATCAAAATCAGTAGAACAAGAACTGGGTTGCATGGGTATGATGCCGGCAAATCAGTTAAAATTCAGGTATAATTTATATTTGAAGCTTATTTTAGATCTACTAATGCCATGTAAGACAATGTCACGCGCAGCTGTCTTTATGACTTGTCTTACATAGAAAACGCATCAAAACGGAAGAAACAAATATTTTTTGTGCAAAGTAAACTGAAGATGTTTTTCAAAATGAATAACGTTATAGGCAAACTTATGTTTGTTGAATTTTTCTAACAGATGTTGGTATTCATATGGGAACAAACTGTTCACCCCTACTTTCGGGTTTGTTTTTGTATTCTTATAAGGAAGAGAAAACTAGTCCGTCCGAAACAATAATTTCACGTATCGATATATACATGTAGATGATGCTTTGTCATTTACCAATCCCAGTTTTGTAAATGGTAGGGGGTTCATGATGTTCTAGTTTTATTTCGGTTCATTGTTTTGTTGACTTTTGAGTGATACTGTTGTTGTTTCGTTTCATTGTTTAGTTGACTTTTGAGTGATACTGTTGTTGTTTCGTTTCATTGTTTTGTTGACTTTTGAGTGATACTGTTGCTGTTTCGTTTCATTGTTTTGTTGACTTTTGAGTGATACTGTTGTTGTTTCGTTTCATTGTTTTGTTGACTTTTGAGTGATAGTGTTGTTGTTTCGTTTCATTGTTTTGTTGACTTTTGAGTGATACTGTTGTTGTTTCGTTTCATTGTTTTGTTGACTTTTGAGTGATACTGTTGTTGTTTCGTT
This sequence comes from Bathymodiolus brooksi, assembly GCA_963680875.1. NCBI lineage: Eukaryota > Metazoa > Mollusca > Bivalvia > Mytilida > Modiolidae > Bathymodiolus > Bathymodiolus brooksi. The sequence goes on from OY804577.1 coordinate 52,027,678, forward strand.
TCATTGTTTTGTTGACTTTTGAGTGATACTGTTGTTGTTTCGTTTCATTGTTTTGTTGACTTTTGAGTGATACTGTTGTTGTTTCGTTTCATTGTTTTGTTGACTTTTGAGTGATACTGTTGTTGTTTCGTTTCATTGTTTTGTTGACTTTTGAGTGATACTGTTGTTGTTTCGTTTCATTGTTTTGTTGACTTTTGAGTGATACTGTTGTTGTTTCGTTTCATTGTTTTGTTGACTTTTGAGTGATACTGTTGTTGTTTCGTTTCATTGTTTTGTTGACTTTTGAGTGATACTGTTGTTGTTTCGTTTCATTGTTTTGTTGACTTTTGAGTGATACTGTTGTTGTTTCGTTTCATTGTTTTGTTGACTTTTGAGTGATACTGTTGTTGTTTCGTTTCATTGTTTTGTTGACGTTTGAGTGATACTGTTGTTGTTTCGTTTCATTGTTTTGTTGACTTTTGAGTGATACTGTTGTTGTTTCGTTTCATTGTTTTGTTGACTTTTGAGTGATACTGTTGTTGTTTCGTTTCATTGTTTTGTTGACTTTTGAGTGATACTGTTGTTGTTTCGTTTCATTGTTTTGTTGACTTTTGAGTGATACTGTTGTTGTTTCGTTTCATTGTTTTGTTGACTTTTGAGTGATACTGTTGTTGTTTCGTTTCATTGTTTTGTTGACTTTTGAGTGATAGTGTTGTTGTTTCGTTTCATTGTTTTGTTGACTTTTGAGTGATACTGTTGTTGTTTCGTTTCATTGTTTTGTTGACTTTTGAGTGATACTGTTGTTGTTTCGTTTCATTGTTTTGTTGACTTTTGAGTGATAGTGTTGTTGCTTTTTGTATAATGATGGCCCCTTTGTTTTCACAACAAACTAGGTTTTATAAAATCGAGTACTATAACTCTGGAACGAAAACAAGTTTTTTAAGAAAAAATATGTTTATGCAAAGAAGTGCGCGACATATTTGCGCTGACGGACAGACAACATTATACCATAATACGTCACATCTTATAAACGTATAAATAGAAAAAAAAGGCATTCCACCAATCACTGACACACTTTAAACTCCCCAAACACAATGAAGAAAACAACAGAAAATTTAGCTGATGATTTTCATAGCACCTCAATTTGATTAAAAAAGAGAAAGAAATAACAGTACGGTTTCTTTTCAAGTAAAGCTTATGTAGGCTGACTAATTTGAAATAAACATCAATACGGCTAGCAACACTTAACTTTCTCATTATAGTCTAAATATGTACGAGGACAGTGTTGAACATAATTGGCAAACACAGCAAAAATGCCGTGGTTATTCAAGATGTTATTCGTCAATATACCATTAAGAACACCGTTAATAGTCAGTTACATGCAGACTTTCCCCTCACCAGATTTACATTTTAAAATGTCAATCGGACGTATAATCAATTTTCTTTTGTAATTTTTTCTATTCTCAAGGTTGTTCTCGTCAAAATTAATATTTAATATCTTCTGACTAAATTTTCTTGATGCAGTTTTAAATGTCTTGATATCAATTACTAATTATTTTTAGATTATTTTTCATTCGGAACAAAATAAATTAGAAAATGTATGATGGTCATCATTATTTAAAAAAACCCATTTTTTGATCATTGACTTTCTTTATCAGATGAACCCCGTTGTTTGTGGGTTTATATTGCTCGACATTCAGTTTTCTATGTAGTGTTTATTATATTGTTGTTTGTCCTGTTGTTCTTTTTGTCTTTTATCTCATTGTGTTGTCTGTCCTTCTTTGATATACGGCTTCTGATTATCCCTTTGATATTTTTATACTTTTCTTACACTATGATATAGTTCAAGGCGAGGTCTACTTGATACAACTTTATGTGATAAAGTTTGTCAGTGGTTTTCTCCGGGTACTCCGGTTTCCTCCACCAATAGGTTTTACGATACAACTCAAATATTGTTGACAGTGGCATTAAACACCATAACCCTAAGCCTAACCACTATGATATTATAAATAGTCATGTAATTCACCCCTTTAGACTAGCAACATTTCAAATTTGCTTTGTTAATTAAAGAACAACGAAGTTAATAGATTAAAACACATTTATTGTAAAAAGTAACGATATGTGTAAATTACAAATATATCAGGAAATGTGTTGCTGTAATTTCTATTTTGTTAATCTCATTTCCCTTATATAATGGTTTCATGTGGGCTAACATAATACGTAATTACTTTATCATAGATACTTCCTTCTTCCGTTATTTTATTTAATGGGTTTACTGTTTAAGAGTTACTGGTTTATCAAGGTTTTAATGACATGATATTTTATAAATGACTGTTAATGGTAACCCGTAGAGTACATAAAACCAAGGAGATTCTTAAATAATAGGAACCATTAGTATACATAAAAATCCTAGCAATATAAGAACACAAATTTAAAACAAAATAAGAAATAAGATTGGACCATATGAACTCCGACTCAAACTAGAACTTGGATTGTGACATTATCTATACTTTAAGAAATATGGTACATACTTTTATACGTCCATTCATTATCCTTTTGTTTTGCAAATCCTATACTATACTCCACACCGTGAATCGTTCATACTTTATAACAAAAGAAATGATTTATAAATTTTCCCATTGTGAACTTTCCATTTATATGTAGAACATTCCAGCAACACTTGCATGTGGAGTATATATCTCTCAGTGCACTGATATTCCAGAGCTTGTGGTTCCTATTATAGTTTCCTTGATAGCGGGTTGCTGCTAACAAGGAAACTACTGAACAAAAGGTTCTAAGTGGCTAAGTTGAAGTCATCACTTCGACAGTTTTACGGTCGCCTCCATGATTTGGTTAACCGTTACGGAGTATCTGTGTCAGGAATGACCACGGATATGTTCCGTTTGTCGTAATCACAACCCGGACCTTTCCTCATTGATCACCATACCGGGTTTCTAACAAGAGTAACACAACATGTATCACATGTGGAGTAGGAACTGATTACCCTTCGAGTTCATCCCCGGTTTTAGTGGGGTTCGTTTTGGTCGATCTTTAGATTTCTTGGTATTGTTTTGTAGATCGTTGTTTGTCCTTTTGTCCTTTTTCTCTTGGCCATTATGTTGTCTGTCCTTCTCCGATTTACGGTTTCTGATTACCCATTTGGTATCTACAAACTTTTCTTGACTTCTCCCTTGACAATTGGAATGAATAAATATGACCTTGACTTTCTTTATGGGTATATAGCAATACATTGTTGACATCTTTGTCACTAATAAAACCAAAAGTTGTTTACCTGGCTTCGTTAATTTTATCTCTACATGTTTACAGCAACTTTCTGTTTTGGAATATCTGATGTGTGTCTGTAAGTTTAACATGACAAAATTGCCTTTCGTCGTGTGCCAATATTTTGTCTACCAGTTGATAATAGAAAGAATTCCGATGACATGAACATGAATGCTCTCAGGTTTCAGTTCCGGTGTCATAGAGTAAAGCTTTTCCCATAGTAGATTAACCCCCCGGAAGATTTACTATATAGTATTTATTCCGCACAGTAAACCTTCCTACCTACTCAAATACTGCAAAATGGCTCCGTACATTTGTTTTACCTTTTAATCATAACCGGATAAAATTAATGGTATATAACAATTAAAATTAACACGATTAAGGTGCTAAATTCCGAATCAATAGTAATTATCCGGATTAAGGGGGAACATTTACTATATAGAAAAATATCCGGGGGGGGGGGGGGGGGGGAATGATCGGCCATTGATGGGGGAATGTTTGGTATATAGTAAATTTTCCCCCGGGGGAATATTTATTATAAAATAAAGTATCCGGGGGGAAGGTTTACTATATAGCAAATATTCCGAGGAGGAATGTTTACTATATAGTAAACATTCCGGGGGAAGGTTTGCTATGCGGAAGGTTTACTATACAACACCGGTACATACAATGGCCGGAAGGATCACTTTAGCTTGACGCAGAGCGGTAGGTAGTTTTCATATCTCAATCGTTTCAACTGGCTTGCATCTTGGTGACACAGATTATACATGCATATATCAAAATCTGCATTTATAATGTCGTATTGTTCTTATCTTCAAGAGCGCATGAACTTCGGGAAGTAGGGCTTTTATACTTATTCATATTGAAATAGCATAATATTGCTGATAAATCCCCCCCCCCCCCCCCCCCAATGGCAATAATAATGTCGTCCAACAAGCATTAAAATGAAAAGCAAAAAAGTATCATACCTACAGTATTTAACTTTGAACAAAATATGTTTTCTATACACTAAAGGGAATAAATATATCTGAGTGTTTCTTCTTTGCGGGGAAACTAATGCAGCTATTGTTTTGATCGATCGTTCAGTTTATAATGCAATGCGATAAAGCTGTGTTGAGAAATCAAACCTTAATGCTGTTCCATAATCTCAAAGATAGTAAATTGAAACTACGAAGACCACATTTTGAATTAGTTTTTATAGCACAACTTCGGTATTTTCTAACGTTTATTCACATCTGCTTTACGTAATTTGCTGAGTAACCTATCCAGAAAATGGCACACTAAATGATAAGCCATACGTGACATGATACCAAATAATAGCTTATTAAGCTTGCATAATGATAGAATATAAGTTTTTAAAGTTCATTCCTACGAAACTAATGGTTTCCATACGTAAACCGGAAATGAGAGGAAAACCGGAAATTGGAGGCAAAAAGGAAATGAACAGAATAAATGTCACGTCGACATGAGAGGAAATAAAAATACATACAATTTAATTAACTGATGATCACAAAACGTCCAGTGAACAGTAAGATTACATAAAAAAAATAATTCTACGAGACAACGAATACCTACGTTTCTAGCTAACAAAATATTTTACATTGTTCTTCTATCTTTTGGAGGAATATTTGACGCTCGCTTTTATAGCTTACACTTATCTGATGTTTCGGATGGATAATTACAACGATATAAACTGATGTAATACGATTACCAAATGTAGACAACTATTACATCAAGTGAGGGGTGATTAAAATGCCAGGTCCTAGATTTCCATCGGAATATGGTTTGGTAAGGCGGTGGTTTGTTGTTTGGTTTTGTTGATATTATTCGATTTTTTTTTATTGGGTTTCGTTTTTGCTTTCTGTATATTGTTTTGTTGACCATTATTTTTATTCTCGGTCTGCTGTATTGGTGGATTTATGACTTTTTGTCACCTTCGTTCTAACTTTTCTTAACCCTCACTGTTTAAACTTTCTTTTTCTAAACTATCGAAAAAAAAATCAAAGTAAGTCTGGTAATTCGAGTGGAAGAGCTATATGGATGCATCCACAACAGTACTACAACCACAAGATATCCAGTCTTATACATGCCAACTGTTTAATAAATAAGCTGAAGAAGAAGAGTTTGAAGATACCAGAAGGGTAATCAGAATCCGCAAATCTAAGAATAACAGACAAACACAATGGACAAAGAAAAAGGACAAAAGGACAACCAATGATCTACAAAACACTACGCAGAAAACAAAAGATCGAGTAAGACGAACCCCACTAAAAACCTATGTTTCGATTTAACTTCATTTGTATTTTTGGCGACGAATGTCTGTCAGCTAAGCAACATTTTTTTTATCTGATATAAATAAACTCTGGAATGAAGAAGATTACCATTGGTTATGAGTTCCAAGCCAGATAATGGTCAGTTAATGTAAATAATAAAATTTAAAATAAAAATACCACACAAATAGAACAGTTCCAAAATCTTATAGCAAAATCAGAGAAACCGAAGCAAAATCGAAACTACTCTAACCTAATATACGAGCAAATTCAATACAGTTCACTTCTAAAAGAACGGTATTTACCACAGATAGTGTATAGGTATACACTTGCCAGATATTCCATCCAAACTATTCCATAAATCTCACGAAAGTTTTATGGTCGCCATCGTTACCTGGTTAACCTTCACAGATTACCAGATATGTTTCGTTTGTCGTTGTCACATTCCCTCCCTCCTTTCCTTTTTTATGAATTATCACAATATTTCTAATGAGAACAACGTGACGGGTGCCACTAGCGGAGCAAGCATTGTTGACCCTTCCAGAAGACATACATTTTGTAAGTTCACCACCGTATTTTTGGTATTCGTGTTACTCAATCAGAACTTCTGTGTAGTGCTTTGTGTAATTTTGTTTAACATTTTTATATTGGCCATTGTGTTGTCTGTCTTTTTTTTTCTCGAAAATATAAGACACGTATAAAACGTTGGTTGTGTGGAACCCAACTACAAATGTATAACCTAATAACATACCAACAACGTCTTCAAGCCACTATATTAGCGTATGTACATCATGCTCCTAAAGATTCTCAACAAACTCAAATAAAATACTCCAGCGAAGTATAACATACTCACAACAATGGTGTCTACCTCATATAATCTTCATCAACAACGCTAATTCCAAAATGTCTTTTTGCAATATTGGTAGTGGGGTTCGTGTTACTCGATCTTTAGTCTTATGTGTATGTTTTGTAGATCGTTGTTTGTCCTTTTGTCCTTTTTCTCTTGGCCATTATGTTGTCTGTCCTTCTTCGATTTACGGTTTCTGATTACCCATTTGGTATCTACAATTTTTCCTTTTTTCTCCCTTGACAATTGAAATGAATAAATATGACTATGATTTTCTTTATGGGTATACAGCAATACATTGTTGATATCTTTGTTACTAATAAAACCAAAAGTTGTTTACCTGGCTTCGTTAATTTTATCTCTACATGTTTACAGCAACTTTCTGTTTTGGAATATCTGATGTTTGTCTGTAAGTTTAACATGACAAAATTGCCTTTCGTCGTGTGCCAATATTTTGTCTACTGGTTGATAACAGAAAGAATTCCGATGACATGAACATGAATGATCTCAGGTTTCAGTTCCGGTACATACAATGGGCGGAAGGTTCAATTTAGCTTGACGCAGATTATATATGCATATATCAAAATCTGCATTTATAATGTCGTATTGTTCTTATCTTCAAGAGCGCATGAACTTCGGGAAGTAGGGCTTTTACACTTATTCATATTGAAATATCATTCCGATCAAAATGTCAACCAACAAGCATTAAAATGAAAAGCAAAACAGTATCATACCGACAGTATTTAACTTTGAACAAAATATGTTTTCTATGCACTAAAGGGAATAAATATATCTGAGTGTTTCTTCTTTGCGGGGAAACTAATGCAGCTATTGTTTTGATCGATCGTTCAGTTTATAATGCAATGCGATAAAGCTGTGTTGAGAAATCAAACCTTAATGCTGTTCCATAATCTCAAAGATAGTAAATTGAAACTACGAAGACCACATTTTGAATTAGTTTTTATAGCACAACTTCGGTATTTTCTAACGTTTATTCACATCTGCTTTACGTAATTTGCTGAGTAACCTATCCAGAAAATGACACACTAAATGATAAGCCATACGTGACATGATACCAAATAATAGCTTATTAAGCTTGCATAATGATAGAATATAAGTTTTTAAAGTTCATTCCTACGAAACTAATGGTTTCCATACGTAAACCGGAAATGAGAGAAAAACCGGAAATTGGAGGCAAAAAGGAAATGAACAGAATAAATGTCACGTCGACATGAGAGGAAATAAAAATACATACAATTTAATTAACTGATGATCACAAAACGTCCAGTGAACAGTAAGATTACATAAAAAAAATAATTCTACGAGACAACGAATACCTACGTTTCTAGCTAACAAAATATTTTACATTGTTCTTCTATCTTTTGGAGGAATATTTGACGCTCGCTTTTATAGCTTACACTTATCTGATGTTTCGGATGGATAATTACAACGATATAAACTGATGTAATACGATTACCAAATGTAGACAACTATTACATCAAGTGAGGGGTGATTAAAATGCCAGGTCCTAGATTTCCATCGGAATATGGTTTGGTAAGGCGGTGGTTTGTTGTTTGGTTTTGTTGATATTATTCGATTTTTTTTATTGGGTTTCGTTTTTGCTTTCTGTATATTGTTTTGTTGACCATTATTTTTATTCTCGGTCTGCTGTATTGGTGGATTTATGACTTTTGGTCACCTTCGTTCTAACTTTTCTTAACCCTCACTGTTTAAACTTTCTTTTTCTAAACTATCGAAAAAAAAATCAAAGTAAGTCTGGTAATTCGAGTGGAAGAGCTATATGGATGCATCCACAATAGTACTACAACCACAAGATATCCAGTCTTATACATGCCAACTGTTTAATAAATAAGCTGAAGAAGAAGAGTTTGAAGATACCAGAAGGGTAATCAGAATCCGCAAATCTAAGAATAACAGACAAACACAATGGACAAAAGAAAAAGGACAAAAGGACAACCAATGATCTACAAAACACTACGCAGAAAACAAAAGATCGAGTAAGACGAACCCCACTAAAAATCTATGTTTCGATTTAACTTCATTTGTATTTTTGGCGACGAATGTCTGTCAGCTAAGCAACATTTTTTTTATCTGATATAAATAAACTCTGGAATGAAGAAGATTACCATTGGTTATGAGTTCCAAGCCAGATAATGGTCAGTTAATGTAAATAATAAAATTTAAAATAAAAATACCACACAAATAGAACAGTTCCAAAATCTTATAGCAAAATCAGAGAAACCGAAGCAAAATCGAAACTACTCTAACCTAATATACGAGCAAATTCAATACATTTCACTTCTAAAAGAAAGGTATTTACCACAGATAGTGTATAGGTATACACTTGCCAGATATTCCATCCAAACTATTCCATAAATCTCACGAAAGTTTTATGGTCGCCATCGTTACCTGGTTAACCTTCACTGATTACCAGATATGTTTCGTTTGTCGTTGTTACATTCCCTCCCTCCTTTCCTTTTATATGAATTATCACAATATTTCTAACGAGAGCAACGTGACGGGTGCCACTAGCGGAGCAAGCATTGTTGACCCTTCCAGAAGACATACATTTTGTAAGTTCACCACCGTATTTTTGGTATTCATGTTACTCAATCAGAACTTCTGTGTAGTGCTTTGTGTAATTTTGTTTAACATTTTGGTCTGTCTTTTTTTTTCTCGAAAATATAAGACACGTATAAAACGTTGGTTGTGTGGAACCCAACTACAAATGTATAACCTAATAACATACCAACAACGTCTTCAAGCCACTATATTAGCGTATGTACATCATGCTCCTAAAGATTCTCAACAAACTCAAATAAAATACTCCAGCGAAGTATAACATACTCACAACAATGGTGTCTACCTCATATAATCTTCATCAACAACGCTAATTCCAAAATGTCTTTTTGCAATATTGGTAGTGGGGTTCGTGTTACTCGATCTTTAGTCTTATGTGTATGTTTTGTAGATCGTTGTTTGTCCTTTTGTCCTTTTTCTCTTGGCCATTATGTTGTCTGTCCTTCTTCGATTTACGGTTTCTGATTACCCATTTGGTATCTACAATTTTTTCTTTTTTCTCCCTTGACAATTGAAATGAATAAATATGACTATGATTTTCTTTATGGGTATACAGCAATACATTGTTGATATCTTTGTTACTAATAAAACTAAAAGTTGTTTACCTGGCTTCGCTAATTTTATCTCTACATGTTTACAGCAACTTTCTGTTTTGGAATATCTGATGTTTGTCTGTAAGTTTAACATGACAAAATTGCCTTTCGTCGTGTGCCAATATTTTGTCTACCGGTTGATAACAGAAAGAATTCCGATGACATGAACATGAATGATCTCAGGTTTCAGTTCCGGTACATACAATGGGCGGAAGGTTCAATTTAGCTTGACGCAGATTATATATGCATATATCAAAATCTGCATTTATAATGTCGTATTGTTCTTATCTTCAAGAGCGCATGAACTTCGGGAAGTAGGGCTTTTACACTTATTCATATTGAAATATCATTCCGATCAAAATGTCAACCAACAAGCATTAAAATGAAAAGCAAAACAGTATCATACCGACAGTATTTAACTTTGAACAAAATATGTTTTCTATACACTAAAGGGAATAAATATATCTGAGTGTTTCTTCTTTGCGGGGAAACTAATGCAGCTATTGTTTTGATCGATCATTCAGTTTATAATGCAATGCGATAAAGCAGTATTGAGAAATCAAACCTTAATGCTGTTCCATAATCTCAAAGATAGTAAATTGAAACTACGAAGACCATATTTTGAATTTGTTTTTATAACACAACTTCGGTATTTTCTAACGTTTATTCACATCTGCTTTACGTAATTTGCTGAGAAAGCTATCCATAAAATGGCACACTAAATGATAAGCCATACGTGACATGATACCAAATAATAGCTTATTAAGCTTGCATAATGATAGAATATAAGTTTTTAAAGTTCATTCCTACGAAACTAATGGTTTCCATACGTAAACCGGAAATGAGAGAAAAACCGGAAATTGGAGACAAAGAGGAAATGAACAGAATAAATGTCACGTCGACATGAGAGGAAATAAAAATACATACAATTTAATTAACTGATGATCACAAAACGTCCAGTGAACAGTAAGATTATATAATAAAAAAATACTACGAGACAACGAATACCTACGTTTCTAGCTAACAAAATATTTTACATTGTTCTCCTATCTTTTGGAGGAATATTTAACGCTCGCCTTTATAGCTTACACTTATCTGATGTTTCGGATGGATGATTACAACGATACAAACTGATGTAATATGATTACGAAATGTAGACAACTATTACATCAAGTGAGGGGTGATTAAAATGCCAGGACCTAGATTTCCACCGGAATATGGTTTGGTAAGGCGGTGGTTTGTTGTGTGGTTTTGTTGATATTAGTTGATTTTTTTTTACTGGATTTCGTTTTTGCTTTCTGTATATTGTTTTGTTGACCATTATTTTTATTCTCGGTCTGCTGTATTGGTGGATTTATGACTTCTGGTCACCTTCGTTCTAACTTTTCTTAACCCTCACTGTTTAAACTTTCTTCTTCTAAACTATCGAAAAAAAATCAAAGTAAGTCTGGTAATTCGAGTGGAAGAGCTATATGGATGCACCAACTACAGTACTACAACCACAAGATATACATGTACAGGTCTATACATGCCAACTGTTTAATAAATAACCCGAAGAAGAATAATTTGAAGATACCAGAGAGGTAATCAGAATACGTAAATCGAAGGACAGACAAACACAATGGCCAAAAGAAAAAGGACAACCAACGATCTACAAAACACAACGCAAAAAATGAGTAACACGAACCCTACTAAAAGCTTATGTTTCGAATTAACTTCATTTGTATTTTTGGCGACGACTGTCTGTCAGCTAAGTAAGATTTTGTTTATCTGATATTAATAAACTCTGAAATAGAGAAGATTACATTACGGTTGTTTCGAATCATGTCAATTCCGACCATGTTCCGTCTTTTTCGTGTCTTGACGTCGGAAATGTTCGGCAGACTACTTCCGGTGTTTATGTTTATGCTCTTACTGTGACAACGTCAGCATATCACAGTCGTAGATGCGGTAGATTATAAGTAATTGTAATATAGAGACGCCAAGGAAACGGCTGAATAAATACTGGTGTTTGGTACCCCACTATCTGTCTGACATCAGAAATATAAAAAGGAAGATCGTTATCCTTTCATGGTGCTGACAGCAGCAAATAAAGAAAGAAAACAAATTTAATTTTAAAGAAGTAATTGTCTCTGCATTGAAGTCTTTGATGCAAAAAAAATAATTTAATTGATATCTGTCTTTTACAGAAAGTGTTAAGATTTTGTTAAGTTGAGGATAGAACGTTAAAATGGGACATATCGATTGGAGTTTGCTGTGTACATCGACACCGGAAGTCCAGTGTCTAACATTCCATCGAAATCACGTGATCTGGCGGACGAAAATAGCAAAATTTTGACGGAATGGAAATGATTCGAAACAACCGTATTGGTTATGAGTTCCAAGCCAGATAATGGCCAGTTAATGTAAATAATAAAATTTAAAATAACAATACCACACAAATAGAACAGTTCCAAAATCTTACAGCAAAATCAGAGAAACCGAAGCAAAATAGGTACTACTCTAACGCTAATATACCAGGAAATTCAATACATTTCACTTCTAAAAGAACGGTATTTACCACAGATAGTGTATAGGTATACACTTGCCAGATATTCCATCCAAACTATTACATAAATCTCACGAAAGTTTTATGGTCGCCATCGTTACCTGGTTAACCTTCACAGATTACCAGCTATGTTTCATTTGTCGTTGTCACATTCCCGCCCTCCTTTCCGTTTTTATGAATTATCACAATATTTTTAACGAGAGCAAAGTGACGAGTGCCACTAGTGGAGCAAGCGTTGTTTACCCTATCAGAGGACATACATTTTGTAAGTTCACCACCGTTTTGTTGGTATTCGTGTTTCTCAATCAGAACTTCTGTGTAGTGCTTTGTGTAATTTTGTTTAACATTTTTATATTGGCCATTGTATTGTCTGTCTTTTTTTTCTCGAAAATATAAGACACGTATAAAACGTTGGTTGTGTGGAACCCACCTACAAATGTATAACCTAATAACATACCAACAACGTCTTCAAGCCACTATAATAGCGTATGTACAGCATGCTCCCAAAGATTCTCAACAAACTCAAATAAAATACTCCAGCGAAGTATAACATACTCACCACAATGGTTTCTACCTCATATAATCTTCATCAACAACGCTAATTCCAAAATGTCTTTTGCAATATTGGTAGTGGGGTTCGTGTTACTCGATCTTTAGTCTTATGTGTATGTTTTGTAGATCGTTGTTTGTCCTTTTGTCCTTTTTCTCTTGGCCATTATGTTGTCTGTCCTTCTTCGATTTACGGTTTCTGATTACCCATTTGGTATCTACAAACTTTTCTTGTTTTCTCCCTTGACAATGGGAATGAATAAATATGGCTATGACTTTCTTTATGGGTATACAGCAATACATTGTTGACATCTTTGTTACTAATAAAACCAAAAGTTGTTTACCTGGCTTCGCTAATTTTATCTCTACATGTTTACAGCAACTTTCTGTTTTGGAATATCTGATGTTTGTCTGTAAGTTTAACATGACAAAATTGCCTTTCGTCGTGTGCCAATATTTTGTCTACCGGTTGATAACAGAAAGAATTCCGATGACATGAACATGAATACTCTCAGGTTTCAGTTCCGGTACATACAATGGGCGGAAGGTTCAATTTAGCTTGACGCAGATTATATATGCATATATCAAAATCTGCATTTATAATGTCGTATTGTTCTTATCTTCAAGAGCGCATGAACTTCGGGAAGTAGGGCTTTTATACTTATTCATATTGAAATATCATTCCGATCAAAATGTCAACCAACAAGCATTAAAATGAAAAGCAAAACAGTATCATACCGACAGTATTTAGCTTTGAACAAAATATGTTTTCTATACACTAAAGGGAATAAATATATCTGAGTGTTTCTTCTTTGCGGGGAAACTAATGCAGCTATTGTTTTGATCGATCATTCAGTTTATAATGCAATGCGATAAAGCAGTATTGAGAAATCAAACCTTAATGCTGTTCCATAATCTCAAAGATAGTAAATTGAAACTACGAAGACCATATTTTGAATTTGTTTTTATAACACAACTTCGGTATTTTCTAACGTTTATTCACATCTGCTTTACGTAATTTGCTGAGTAACCTATCCAGAAAATGGCACACTAAATGATAAGCCATACGTGACATGATACCACATAATAGCTTATTAAGCTTGCATAATGATAGAATATAAGTTTTTAAAGTTCATTCCTACGAAACTAATGGTTTCCATACGTAAACCGGAAATGAGAGAAAAACCGGAAATTGGAGGCAAAAAGGAAATGAACAGAATAAATGTCACGTCGACATGAGAGGAAATAAAAATACATACAATTTAATTAACTGATGATCACAAAACGTCCAGTGAACAGTAAGATTACATAAAAAGAATAATTCTACGAGACAACGAATACCTACGTTTCTAGCTAACAAAATATTTTACATTGTTCTTCTATCTTTTGGAGGAATATTTGACGCTCGCTTTTATAGCTTACACTTATCTGATGTTTCGGATGGATGATTACAACGATATAAACTGATGTAATACGATTACCAAATGTAGACAACTATTACATCAAGTGAGGGGTGATTAAAATGCCAGGTCCTAGATTTCCATCGGAATATGGTTTGGTAAGGCGGTGGTTTGTTGTTTGGTTTTGTTGATATTATTCGATTTTTTTTATTGGGTTTCGCTTTTGCTTTCTGTATATTGTTTTGTTGACCATTATTTTTATTCTCGGTCTGCTGTATTGGTGGATTTATGACTTTTGGTCACCTTCGTTCTAACTTTTCTTAACCCTCACTGTTTAAACTTTCTTTTTCTAAACTATCGAAAAAAAAATCAAAGTAAGTCTGGTAATTCGAGTGATAGAGCTATATGGATGCATCAACAACAGTACTCTGCCACAAGATATCCAGTCTTATACATGCCAACTGTTTAATAAATAAGCTGAAGAAGAAGAGTTTGAAGATACCAGAAGGGTAATCATAATCCGCAAATCTAAGAATAACAGACAAACACAATGGACAAAGAAAAAGGACAAAAGGACAACCAATGATCTACAAAACACTACGCAGAAAACAAAAGATCGAGTAAGACGAACCCCACTAAAAACCTATGTTTCGATTTAACTTCATTTGTATTTTTGGCGACGAATGTCTGTCAGCTAAGCAACATTTTTTTTATCTGATATAAATAAACTCTGGAATAGAGAAGATTACCATTGGTTATGAGTTCCAAGCCAGATAATGGTCAGTTGTTGTAAATAATAAAATTTAAAATAAAAATACCACACAAATAGAACAGTTCCAAAATCTTATAGCAAAATCAGAGAAACCGAAGCAAAATCGAAACTACTCTAACCTAATATACGAGCAAATTCAATACATTTCACTTCTAAAAGAACGGTATTTACCACAGATAGTGTATAGGTATACACTTGCCAGATATTCCATCCAAACCATTCCATAAATCTCACGAAAGTTTTATGGTCGCCATCGTTACCTGGTTAACCTTCACTGATTACCAGATATGTTTCGTTTGTCGTTGTTACATTCCCTCCCTCCTTTCCTTTTATATGAATTATCACAATATTTCTAACGAGAGCAACGTGACGGGTGCCACTAGCGGAGCAAGCATTGTTGACCCTTCCAGAAGACATACATTTTGTAAGTTCACCACCGTATTTTTGGTATTCATGTTACTCAATCAGAACTTCTGTGTAGTGCTTTGTGTAATTTTGTTTAACATTTTTATATTGGCCATTGTGTTGTCTGTCTTTTTTTTTCTCGAAAATATAAGACACGTATAAAACGTTGGTTGTGTGGAACCCAACTACAAATGTATAACCTAATAACATACCAACAACGTCTTCAAGCCACTATATTAGCGTATGTACATCATGCTCCTAAAGATTCTCAACAAACTCAAATAAAATACTCCAGCGAAGTATAACATACTCACAACAATGGTGTCTACCTCATATAATCTTCATCAACAACGCTAATTCCAAAATGTCTTTTTGCAATATTGGTAGTGGGGTTCGTGTTACTCGATCTTTAGTCTTATGTGTATGTTTTGTAGATCGTTGTTTGTCATTTTGTCCTTTTTCTCTTGGCCATTATGTTGTCTGTCCTTCTTCGATTTACGGTTTCTGATTACCCATTTGGTATCTACAATTTTTTCTTTTTTCTCCCTTGACAATTGAAATGAATAAATATGACTATGATTTTCTTTATGGGTATACAGCAATACATTGTTGACATCTTTGTTACTAATAAAACTAAAAGTTGTTTACCTGGCTTCGCTAATTTTATCTCTACATGTTTACAGCAACTTTCTGTTTTGGAATATCTGATGTTTGTCTGTAAGTTTAACATGACAAAATTGCCTTTCGTCGTGTGCCAATATTTTGTCTACCGGTTGATAACAGAAAGAATTCCGATGACATGAACATGAATGATCTCAGGTTTCAGTTCCGGTACATACAATGGGCGGAAGGTTCAATTTAGCTTGACGCAGATTATATATGCATATATCAAAATCTGCATTTATAATGTCGTATTGTTCTTATCTTCAAGAGCGCATGAACTTCGGGAAGTAGGGCTTTTATACTTATTCATATTGAAATATCATTCCGATCAAAATGTCAACCAATAAGCATTAAAATGAAAAGCAAAACAGTATCATACCGACAGTATTTAGCTTTGAACAAAATATGTTTTCTATGCACTAAAGGGAATAAATATATCTGAGTGTTTCTTCTTTGCGGGGAAACTAATGCAGCTATTGTTTTGATCGATCATTCAGTTTATAATGCAATGCGATAAAGCAGTATTGAGAAATCAAACCTTAATGCTGTTCCATAATCTCAAAGATAGTAAATTGAAACTACGAAGACCATATTTTGAATTTGTTTTTATAACACAACTTCGGTATTTTCTAACGTTTATTCACATCTGCTTTACGTAATTTGCTGAGAAAGCTATCCATAAAATGGCACACTAAATGATAAGCCATACGTGACATGATACCAAATAATAGCTTATTAAGCTTGCATAATGATAGAATATAAGTTTTTAAAGTTCATTCCTACGAAACTAATGGTTTCCATACGTAAACCGGAAATGAGAGAAAAACCGGAAATTGGAGACAAAGAGGAAATGAACAGAATAAATGTCACGTCGACATGAGAGGAAATAAAAATACATACAATTTAATTAACTGATGATCACAAAACGTCCAGTGAACAGTAAGATTATATAATAAAAAAATACTACGAGACAACGAATACCTACGTTTCTAGCTAACAAAATATTTTACATTGTTCTCCTATCTTTTGGAGGAATATTTAACGCTCGCCTTTATAGCTTACACTTATCTGATGTTTCGGATGGATGATTACAACGATACAAACTGATGTAATATGATTACGAAATGTAGACAACTATTCCTTTAAGTGAGGGGTGATTAAAATGCCAGGACCTAGATTTCCACCGGAATATGGTTTGGTAAGGCGGTGGTTTGTTGTGTGGTTTTGTTGATATTAGTTGATTTTTTTTTACTGGGTTTCGTTTTTGCTTTCTGTATATTGTTTTGTTGACCATTATTTTTATTCTCGGTCTGCTGTATTGGTGGATTTATGACTTCTGGTCACCTTCGTTCTAACTTTTCTTAACCCTCACTGTTTAAACTTTCTTTTTCTAAACTATCGAAAAAAAATCAAAGTAAGTCTGGTAATTCGAGTGGAAGAGCTATATGGATGCACCAACTACAGTACTACAACCACAAGATATACATGTACAGGTCTATACATGCCAACTGTTTAATAAATAACCCGAAGAAGAATAATTTGAAGATACCAGAGAGGTAATCAGAATACGTAAATCGAAGGACAGACAAACACAATGGCCAAAAGAAAAAGGACAACCAACGATCTACAAAACACAACGCAAAAAATGAGTAACACGAACCCTACTAAAAGCTTATGTTTCGAATTAACTTCATTTGTATTTTTGGCGACGACTGTCTGTCAGCTAAGTAAGATTTTGTTTATCTGATATTAATAAACTCTGAAATAGAGAAGATTACATTACGGTTGTTTCGAATCATGTCAATTCCGACCATGTTCCGTCTTTTTCGTGTCTTGACGTCGGAAATGTTCGGCAGACTACTTCCGGTGTTTATGTTTATGCTCTTACTGTGACAACGTCAGCATATCACAGTCGTAGATGCGGTAGATTATAAGTAATTGTAATATAGAGACGCCAAGGAAACGGCTGAATAAATACTGGTGTTTGGTACCCCACTATCTGTCTGACATCAGAAATATAAAAAGGAAGATCGTTATCCTTTCATGGTGCTGACAGCAGCAAATAAAGAAAGAAAACAAATTTAATTTTAAAGAAGTAATTGTCTCTGCATTGAAGTCTTTGATGCAAAAAAAATAATTTAATTGATATCTGTCTTTTACAGAAAGTGTTAAGATTTTGTTAAGTTGAGGATAGAACGTTAAAATGGGACATATCGATTGGAGTTTGCTGTGTACATCGACACCGGAAGTCCAGTGTCTAACATTCCATCGAAATCACGTGATCTGGCGGACGAAAATAGCAAAATTTTGACGGAATGGAAATGATT
Source organism: Bathymodiolus brooksi (assembly GCA_963680875.1). NCBI lineage: Eukaryota > Metazoa > Mollusca > Bivalvia > Mytilida > Modiolidae > Bathymodiolus > Bathymodiolus brooksi. The sequence goes on from OY804577.1 coordinate 52,045,914, forward strand.
CGAAACAACCGTATTGGTTATGAGTTCCAAGCCAGATAATGGCCAGTTAATGTAAATAATAAAATTTAAAATAACAATACCACACAAATAGAACAGTTCCAAAATCTTACAGCAAAATCAGAGAAACCGAAGCAAAATCGGTACTACTCTAACGCTAATATACCAGGAAATTCAATACATTTCACTTCTAAAAGAAAGGTATTTACCACAGATAGTGTATAGGTATACACTTGCCAGATATTCCATCCAAACTATTTTATAAATCTCACGAAAGTTTTATGGTCGCCATCGTTACCTGGTTAACCTTCACAGATTACCAGCTATGTTTCATTTGTCGTTGTCACATTCCCGCCCTCCTTTCCGTTTTTATGAATTATCACAATATTTTTAACGAGAGCAAAGTGACGAGTGCCACTAGTGGAGCAAGCGTTGTTTACCCTATCAGAGGACATACATTTTGTAAGTTCACCACCGTTTTGTTGGTATTCGTGTTTCTCAATCAGAACTTCTGTGTAGTGCTTTGTGTAATTTTGTTTAACATTTTTATATTGGCCATTGTATTGTCTGTCTTTTTTTTCTCGAAAATATAAGACACGTATAAAACGTTGGTTGTGTGGAACCCACCTACAAATGTATAACCTAATAACATACCAACAACGTCTTCAAGCCACTATAATAGCGTATGTACAGCATGCTCCCAAAGATTCTCAACAAACTCAAATAAAATACTCCAGCGAAGTATAACATACTCACCACAATGGTTTCTACCTCATATAATCTTCATCAACAACGCTAATTCCAAAATGTCTTTTGCAATATTGGTAGTGGGGTTCGTGTTACTCGATCTTTAGTCTTATGTGTATGTTTTGTAGATCGTTGTTTGTCCTTTTGTCCTTTTTCTCTTGGCCATTATGTTGTCTGTCCTTCTTCGATTTACGGTTTCTGATTACCCATTTGGTATCTACAAACTTTTCTTGTTTTCTCCCTTGACAATGGGAATGAATAAATATGGCTATGACTTTCTTTATGGGTATACAGCAATACATTGTTGACATCTTTGTTACTAATAAAACCAAAAGTTGTTTACCTGGCTTCGCTAATTTTATCTCTACATGTTTACAGCAACTTTCTGTTTTGGAATATCTGATGTTTGTCTGTAAGTTTAACATGACAAAATTGCCTTTCGTCGTGTGCCAATATTTTGTCTACCGGTTGATAACAGAAAGAATTCCGATGACATGAACATGAATACTCTCAGGTTTCAGTTCCGGTACATACAATGGGCGGAAGGTTCAATTTAGCTTGACGCAGATTATATATGCATATATCAAAATCTGCATTTATAATGTCGTATTGTTCTTATCTTCAAGAGCGCATGAACTTCGGGAAGTAGGGCTTTTATACTTATTCATATTGAAATATCATTCCGATCAAAATGTCAACCAATAAGCATTAAAATGAAAAGCAAAACAGTATCATACCGACAGTATTTAGCTTTGAACAAAATATGTTTTCTATACACTAAAGGGAATAAATATATCTGAGTGTTTCTTCTTTGCGGGGAAACTAATGCAGCTATTGTTTTGATCGATCATTCAGTTTATAATGCAATGCGATAAAGCAGTATTGAGAAATCAAACCTTAATGCTGTTCCATAATCTCAAAGATAGTAAATTGAAACTACGAAGACCATATTTTGAATTTGTTTTTATAACACAACTTCGGTATTTTCTAACGTTTATTCACATCTGCTTTACGTAATTTGCTGAGTAACCTATCCAGAAAATGGCACACTAAATGATAAGCCATACGTGACATGATACCAAATAATAGCTTATTAAGCTTGCATAATGATAGAATATAAGTTTTTAAAGTTCATTCCTACGAAACTAATGGTTTCCATACGTAAACCGGAAATGAGAGAAAAACCGGAAATTGGAGGCAAAAAGGAAATGAACAGAATAAATGTCACGTCGACATGAGAGGAAATAAAAATACATACAATTTAATTAACTGATGATCACAAAACGTCCAGTGAACAGTAAGATTACATAAAAAGAATAATTCTACGAGACAACGAATACCTACGTTTCTAGCTAACAAAATATTTTACATTGTTCTTCTATCTTTTGGAGGAATATTTGACGCTCGCTTTTATAGCTTACACTTATCTGATGTTTCGGATGGATGATTACAACGATATAAACTGATGTAATACGATTACCAAATGTAGACAACTATTACATCAAGTGAGGGGTGATTAAAATGCCAGGTCCTAGATTTCCATCGGAATATGGTTTGGTAAGGCGGTGGTTTGTTGTTTGGTTTTGTTGATATTATTCGATTTTTTTTATTGGGTTTCGCTTTTGCTTTCTGTATATTGTTTTGTTGACCATTATTTTTATTCTCGGTCTGCTGTATTGGTGGATTTATGACTTTTGGTCACCCTCGTTCTAACTTTTCTTAACCCTCACTGTTTAAACTTTCTTTTTCTAAACTATCGAAAAAAAATCAAAGTAAGTCTGGTAATTCGAGTGATAGAGCTATATGGATGCATCAACAACAGTACTCTGCCACAAGATATCCAGTCTTATACATGCCAACTGTTTAATAAATAAGCTGAAGAAGAAGAGTTTGAAGATACCAGAAGGGTAATCATAATCCGCAAATCTAAGAATAACAGACAAACACAATGGACAAAAGAAAAAGGACAAAAGGACAACCAATGATCTACAAAACACTACGCAGAAAACAAAAGATCGAGTAAGACGAACCCCACTAAAAACCTATGTTTCGATTTAACTTCATTTGTATTTTTGGCGACGAATGTCTGTCAGCTAAGCAACATTTTTTTTATCTGATATAAATAAACTCTGGAATAGAGAAGATTACCATTGGTTATGAGTTCCAAGCCAGATAATGGTCAGTTGTTGTAAATAATAAAATTTAAAATAAAAATACCACACAAATAGAACAGTTCCAAAATCTTATAGCAAAATCAGAGAAACCGAAGCAAAATCGAAACTACTCTAACCTAATATACGAGCAAATTCAATACATTTCACTTCTAAAAGAACGGTATTTACCACAGATAGTGTATAGGTATACACTTGCCAGATATTCCATCCAAACTATTCCATAAATCTCACGAAAGTTTTATGGTCGCCATCGTTACCTGGTTAACCTTCACTGATTACCAGATATGTTTCGTTTGTCGTTGTTACATTCCCTCCCTCCTTTCCTTTTATATGAATTATCACAATATTTCTAACGAGAGCAACGTGACGGGTGCCACTAGCGGAGCAAGCATTGTTGACCCTTCCAGAAGACATACATTGTGTAAGTTCACCACCGTATTTTTGGTATTCGTGTTACTCAATCAGAACTTCTGTGTAGTGCTTTGTGTAATTTTGTTTAACATTTTTATATTGGCCATTGTATTGTCTGTCTTTTTTTTCTCGAAAATATAAGACACGTATAAAACGTTGGTTGTGTGGAACCCAACTACAAATGTATAACCTAATAACATACCAACAACGTCTTCAAGCCACTATATTAGCGTATGTACATCATGCTCCTAAAGATTCTCAACAAACTCAAATAAAATACTCCAGCGAAGTATAACATACTCACAACAATGGTGTCTACCTCATATAATCTTCATCAACAACGCTAATTCCAAAATGTCTTTTTGCAATATTGGTAGTGGGGTTCGTGTTACTCGATCTTTAGTCTTATGTGTATGTTTTGTAGATCGTTGTTTGTCCTTTTGTCCTTTTTCTCTTGGCCATTATGTTGTCTGTCCTTCTTCGATTTACGGTTTCTGATTACCCATTTGGTATCTACAATTTTTTCTTTTTTCTCCCTTGACAATTGAAATGAATAAATATGACTATGACTTTCTTTATGGGTATACAGCAATACATTGTTGACATCTTTGTTACTAATAAAACCAAAAGTTGTTTACCTGGCTTCGTTAATTTTATCTCTACATGTTTACAGCAACTTTCTGTTTTGGAATATCTGATGTTTGTCTGTAAGTTTAACATGACAAAATTGCCTTTCGTCGTGTGCCAATATTTTGTCTACCGGTTGATAACAGAAAGAATTCCGATGACATGAACATGAATGCTCTCAAGTTTCAGTTCCGGTACATACAATGGGCGGAAGGTTCAATTTAGCTTGACGCAGATTATATATGCATATATCAAAATCTGCATTTATAATGTCGTATTGTTCTTATCTTCGAGAGCGCATGAACTTCGGGAAGTAGGGCTTTTACACTTATTCATATTGAAATATCATTCCGATCAAAATGTCAACCAACAAGCATTAAAATGAAAAGCAAAACAGTATCATACCGACAGTATTTAACTTTGAACAAAATATGTTTTCTATGCACTAAAGGGAATAAATATATCTGAGTGTTTCTTCTTTGCGGGGAAACTAATGCAGCTATTGTTTTGATCGATCATTCAGTTTATAATGCAATGCGATAAAGCAGTATTGAGAAATCAAACCTTAATGCTGTTCCATAATCTCAAAGATAGTAAATTGAAACTACGAAGACCATATTTTGAATTTGTTTTTATAACACAACTTCGGTATTTTCTAACGTTTATTCACATCTGCTTTACGTAATTTGCTGAGAAAGCTATCCATAAAATGGCACACTAAATGATAAGCCATACGTGACATGATACCAAATAATAGCTTATTAAGCTTGCATAATGATAGAATATAAGTTTTTAAAGTTCATTCCTACGAAACTAATGGTTTCCATACGTAAACCGGAAATGAGAGAAAAACCGGAAATTGGAGGCAAAAAGGAAATGAACAGAATAAATGTCAAGTCGACATGAGAGGAAATAAAAATACATACAATTTAATTAACTGATGATCACAAAACGTCCAGTGAACAGTAAGATTATATAATAAAAAAATACTACGAGACAACGAATACCTACGTTTCTAGCTAACAAAATATTTTACATTGTTCTCCTATCTTTTGGAGGAATATTTAACGCTCGCCTTTATAGCTTACACTTATCTGATGTTTCGGATGGATGATTACAACGATACAAACTGATGTAATATGATTACGAAATGTAGACAACTATTCCATCAAGTGAGGGGTGATTAAAATGCCAGGACCTAGATTTCCACCGGAATATGGTTTGGTAAGGCGGTGGTTTGTTGTGTGGTTTTGTTGATATTAGTTGATTTTTTTTTACTGGGTTTCGTTTTTGCTTTCTGTATATTGTTTTGTTGACCATTATTTTTATTCTCGGTCTGCTGTATTGGTGGATTTATGACTTCTGGTCACCTTCGTTCTAACTTTTCTTAACCCTCACTGTTTAAACTTTCTTTTTCTAAACTATCGAAAAAAAATCAAAGTAAGTCTGGTAATTCGAGTGGAAGAGCTATATGGATGCACCAACTACAGTACTACAACCACAAGATATACATGTACAGGTCTATACATGCCAACTGTTTAATAAATAACCCGAAGAAGAATAATTTGAAGATACCAGAGAGGTAATCAGAATACGTAAATCGAAGGACAGACAAACACAATGGCCAAAAGAAAAAGGACAACCAACGATCTACAAAACACAACGCAAAAAATGAGTAACACGAACCCTACTAAAAGCTTATGTTTCGATTTAACTTCATTTGTATTTTTGGCGACGACTGTCTGTCAGCTAAGTAAGATTTTGTTTATCTGATATTAATAAACTCTGAAATAGAGAAGATTACATTACGGTTGTTTCGAATCATGTCAATTCGGACCATGTTCCGTCTTTTTCGTGTCTTGACGTCGGAAATGTTCGGCAGACTACTTCCGGTGTTTATGTTTATGCTCTTACTGTGACAACGTCAGCATATCACAGTCGTAGATGCGGTAGATTATAAGTAATTGTAATATGGAGACGCCAATGAAACGGCTGAATAAATACTGGTGTTTGGTACCCCACTATCTGTCTGACATCAGAAATATAAAAAGGAAGATCGTTATCCTTTCATGGTGCTGACAGCAGCAAATAAAGAAAGAAAACAAATTTAATTTTAAAGAAGTAATTGTCTCTGCATTGAAGTCTTTGATGCAAAAAAAATAATTTAATTGATATCTGTCTTTTACAGAAAGTGTTAAGAATTTTTAAGTTGAGGATAGAACGTTAAAATGGGACATATCGATTGGTGCTTGCTGTGTACATCGACACCGGAAGTCCAGTGTCTAACATTCCATCGAAATCACGTGATCTGGCGGACGAAAATAGCAAAATTTTGACGGAATGGAAATGATTCGAAACAACCGTATTGGTTATGAGTTCCAAGTCAGATAATGGCCAGTTAATGTAAATAATAAAATTTAAAATAACAATACCACACAAATAGAACAGTTCCAAAATCTTATAGCAAAATCAGAGAAACCGAAGCAAAATCGGTACTACTCTAACGCTAATATACCAGGAAATTCAATACATTTCACTTCTAAAAGAAAGGTATTTACCACAGATAGTGTATAGGTATACACTTGCCAGATATTCCATCCAAACCATTCCATAAATCTCACGAAAGTTTTATGGTCGCCATCGTTACCTGGTTAACCTTCACAGATTACCAGATATGTTTCGTTTGTCGTTGTCACATTCCCACCCTCCTTTCCAATATTTTTAACCAGAGCAAAGTGACGAGTGCCACTAGTGGAGCAAGCGTTGTTTACCCTTCCAGAGGACCTAAGTTCACCACCATTTTGTTTGGTATTCGTGTTACTCAATCAGAACTTCTGTGTAGTGTTTCGCGTAATTTTGTTTAACCTTTTTATATTGGCCATTGTATTGTCTGTCTTTTTTTCTCTCGAAAATATAAGATACGTATAAAACCTTGGTTGTGTGGAACCCACCTATAACCTAATAACATACCAACAACGTCTTCAAGCCCCTATAATAGCATATGCACAGCATGTTCCTAAAGATCCTCAACAAACTCAAATAAAATACTCTAGAGGAGTACAACATACTCACCACAATGGTGTCTACCTCATACAATCTTTATCGACAACGCTAATTCCAAAATGTCTTTTTGCAATATTGTTAGTGGAGTTCGTGTTTATCGATCTTTAGTCGTATGTGTATGTTTTGTAGATCGTTGTTTGTCCTTTTGTACTTTTTCTTTTGGCCATTGTATTGTCTGTCCTTCGATTTACGGATTCTGATTACCCCTTTGGTATCTTCAAACTCTTCTTATAATAACAATGTCCATTCTGTTAATTACACGTAAATTAGCAATAAATTGTGATATCGGAAATTATATAAGATCCTACCATGATATCTTCTTTATCACGATTTATTAATTTACAATAAAACTCAGCAATACTGAGCTAATGTGATTTATGGCGCGTTATTTTCGGATAATTAGGTTTTAGATTTTGATGATAAATTTAAGTATTTGCAAGCTAAAATGTTGTCCATGAGCAACATAATATTAGTTATCTTGGTGTAATCAGGGGTGTACAGAATTTTACACAGGTGTTGAAAATTCATACACCCTGAGGCGCAAAATACCGAATTTATTCCTTATGAAGCTTTCCTTTTAGTTCAAAATTACTTTTTTTTTTATTTTATCCCGGTTGTAAATGGTTTAGCTGGGGTGGGGTGCTATTTATACCCGGGTAACTAACCAATCAGATTGCAAGATTCTTGCTTCATAAGAAATAAGCACGTATATCAATGGTTGGAAATCGTAAGTAAAAATATAGATAAAATTGTAGCATAATTCAAAGGTACTCTCTGACATTACATCTATGGCAATATGATGTAATAACTAGGTAATACCAATTCATTTAAAGATATCGTGTTTGTCATTTTGGGATATTGTCTTCTATGTGCTAAGGAGAAACGCTACCTTAAACATGGAATAGAGTAAGTGGGTGATTGTTGCTTCACGCCAAATGACGCATTTGTGGAATAACCGTCATAAGGTACCCTCATAGTTACAAGATTGGAAAGCCAAATAATTTTAACATAAGATGTAGTTATTGGAATAAAGTCAAAAACGCAAACCATGTATTTATTTATTTTATAATTAACCGATTGACTGGTCATTACAGATTATCCTGATGCCTTATTATCACCTCATGTATGACAAACAAACAATTGTTTACACACTTGTTGTTAGATCAGATAGAATAAATATATGTACATTAATGTTGCATGCTTGGTTATTTTTGATTAATTTGTGTTATATTATACAACTGGTCCGAGTAAATAAAACCATGTTGATGAAATTATATTCTTTCTCTCGTCTTCAGTCTATTTGTTCACCTGAGTTCACCCCCGGTTTTCAGTGGGGTTCGTGTTAGTCGATATTTAGTTTTATGTGTATGTTTTGTAGATCGTTGTTTGTCTTTTTGTACTTTTTCTTCTGATCAGTGTGTTGTTTGTTCTTCTTCGATGTACGGATTCTGATTACCCCTTTGGTATCTTCAAACTCTTCTTGTCTGATGAAATCTTATTTATTTTGTAAATATCATATTTCAATTACTTTATATCTGATCTCTGACCGTTCATATATTTAATCTAATATAATATGATCTTATGGAGGTGGAATGAAATATGAACATACATTTTTGTAACTTGTTTTGTTTTTGAAAGATACGTTAGGTCTGTACTGACATGGAATACTAGAAATTGATGTTTTCTAAATAATATAATTGATTAAAACAAAGGTCAATCGTTCTCATGCATAGACAACCTTACTTTTCCTATGACGATTTTGATTATCCTGCTAATGCTCTTTGGATGACTTGCTCTCAAAGACTTTTAAGCTATTTGGTTTTCCAGTCTGTTGACTGAGCGTACCTGCAGAATGTTATTCCAGAGACGCGTCGTATGCACTAAATTAGATATGCAGTGGAACCTGTCTAATATGACTCACCAAGGGACCAGGGAAATGTGTCGGATTGTACAGGGTATCGGAATACTCGGATTTTATTTTAGTTAACACAAATATTTTGGGACCATAAATTTTTTGTCGGATGTCACAGGATGTCAGAAAACTCAGGTGTCGGATTGCACAAGTTCCACTGTATATGTTTTATCTTAAATCGGCTCATATAAGTACACACACATGTTCCGAACAGAACGCTAAGAATTACATTATACAGGAAAAATACACAATCAATAACGGAGTGTTAATGAGTTTGTAGTATGTTCTAAATGGGCAACAGTTTGTTATGAGCGGTAATAGGTTAACAGGTACATGACAACATTTTTCGACCATATCCGTTATCCCTTTATCACTGTGGTAATCAAATGTTCCGTCTAAATAGGCCGAATCTATCACTAACGTTTACCTACACACATGCACATACCCGGATAGTTTGGTACACATATTTGAATTGTATATTAAATTTCAAATATATAAGTATGTAATTTATTAATCTCTTTATTAACACCAAGATCAATCTCTATCAGGCATAGGCAACCTAATTTGATTTTGGCTATTCTATTTAGGACTATTCATTAACTTGCACCCAACCACTTTTGTTCATTTTGTTTTCCAACCTTTTGAATATGACTATGAACATTCCCGATAAAGGTTATTCTATAAACGCGTCATGCGTACTAAATTAAAAATTTATGTATTTAGTAGAAGACAGTATATTGTTGTCTTATCTTAGGACGAATTAAAGGAAGTATTTTTGTTTTATCCTCATAGTATAAATAATCAAGATTTTCTACAATTTCGTGTATTGGTCTTTACAAGCGACGGAAGACAATAATTCACCTTCATCTTTTTTATATGTAAATCGTCAAAATTCTCATGGAGTATAAATTCGAGGTTGAAATGTAACTCGTCGTGTAGTTATACAAATGTGACATTTCGAACAGAAAAAGACTGCACTTTCATTATCAGGTGTCCTTTCATCAGCATTTACGTGTGTATAATAGAAAGTCAATTGTAAGGTAACTGTTACAAAAATCAAGCACTAATGGAGAATAAAATAAAATATTCAGGGTTAGTAAGATTTTGACATTTTTGTTTGTAATTTCCATTTAGTGTTGTGTATTTGTGGCTAAGTAATTTTTTAGTGTTCATAGCGACATTTTCACTGCTGATAAAAAAATATAATACGGGAAATTGGCTGTAAATTTTGTTATACTCTCAGAAAATATAACGAGGTTAAGTAGCTTCTTTATTGGAGTGTCATCCAGTATAACATGGAGCATAGATAGAGATGAGAACGAACCGAACCCTTAATGTTCTATGCACAATACCATTCGTACCACCAGAAGTAGTTCATTGGAGGGAGTGAGTAATTATTGTTTAGCGCCAAATGAGTAATTTTTCAGCTATATCATGGCAAGAACAAGTTATTTCCAATAAAATGAGGATGATGTCCGCTTTGGCCTAGGTAAACACGCCGAGTTGGATTTTTATAGTGTTAGCTCACTGAAACAACAATCCACGGGTAGACATGTCGCTCCACTTGGACACATTGTTCTTACTCTTTAATGCAGCGTGCTTAGTGGAGCAGCAACAAATACCCATTTTATATTCGTTGGTTTGTAGCCACGATTTACCACACTCGAGGCGAGTACGCTAACTATTACACCATTAACGATGATGTTGTAATTCATTGGTTATCGATTGTCAACCGCGCCGTACTTACTAGAAATATCTGCAGTTTTACATGTAAATAGATAGTAAAAGATTCACAGAAAATTGATTTAACAAAAAAATAAAATGTCTGGTTGTCTGGTAAGGTCCGTGCATTTTATTAGAATTTCCGTTCCATTTTGTCTCATTTTTATGGTTTATCCCTCCATACATACATGTCATTGTTTATATTAGTTTAAGTGGAAAAATAGACAATTGTTTTAGCCAAAATGTCTTCTTATAATAATTCATCTCGTAACACCATTTTAATGGTAACATCTACATGTAAATTAAGTTACGATAGTAGTAGGTTACGAATAAACCCAGACATAACGTCCATTACTGTCATGGTACAAGATGAATTGATGATCAATGGGTCTATATTTTCAAATTTGAATGGCTAAATAATATTATTATGCAGATAAGAAAATAAGTGTTATGTTTACGAAATGAAAATTTATTCCCAGAATAGTATCCTCTTAGTAATAAAAGTTCCATTAATAGCAAAAACTAATCTGATATTACAACAATTATTTAGATCATCATTTTGGTTTATTGACTTCGTAACACATGATAATAACAAATACATTGTGTAATCTCATATAAAATATATGGACTTCATTTTATTGGGTATAATGGATACATTCAAGATAACTTGTAAATTATTTAGATTTTTTTTGAAAAACCAATGAACTTAGAGAATGGCTTTTATAGTAATGGGAATTCAAATGTACAAGCTATAAATTCGCTTAGAAAGATTGTGGGAAGCAAGGAAATTACCAAAATGGGTAATCAGAATTGTAATTTTCTTCTAAAAAAAATGATGGCCTTATGTATGTCGAAAGACAATATTACTCCCAAAATCACATGCAATTGTGATTTTAGAACAAGGCCGTAACTCATCGATTCGTCTCCAGATTAATGCGGCAGTTTTCGTTATGTTATTTTCAGTTTAATGTTTCACTTGTGTCTTGATTTGTCATTCTAGATTGTGATGTTTTGTTGGTATTTAGACTTTGTCTTTTCATTAATTTAGGTAAACCCCGCATCAGCAGTGTAATGATTATCGCGCTCACCCTCGAGTGTGGTAGATTACATCGTGGGTTAGAGCCCCTGTCCGGTAAAACCAAAGAATATAAAATTGGTATTTGCTATTTCTCCGCTAAGCACGCAGCTTTCAGGCGTAAGAGTTAAAAAAAACCTGCTTGTCTCGGAATCCGGATAATGTGTCCGAGTGGAGCGACATATCTACACGTTTACTGTTGTATCAGTGAGCTAGCACTATACAGATCCAATGTAGCGTGTTGGTCCCGTACAAAGCGGATATCATCATCATTTCATTGAATGTAGCTTATTCTCGCCATGATATACAATGTAGTTGAAAAATAGCTCTGTTGGTGTTAAGCAACATTCACCCACTCACTCCTATTAGCAAAATGGTAAAGTTGACCATCGTTTTATTTACATATGTGAAATTACAATTTGTCGATGCAACTCGTAATGACAAAATAGTGACAATGGGGAAACACGTGTTTTCCTAAGTCAAGACGTCGCTCAGCTGACAATTTCGAATACTTGTCCTCACCCCTGATACATTTGACGATTGCGTCCCATCTTTTATGTGATTCTATGTTATTCCCTAAACTTTAGTATTTAACATCACCTTTATATAACTTGACATACATCGCTTTCTTTAAAAAACAAATACACGTTAAAGTTGTGATCTAAATCGATAGGGTAGAATTAATCCACAATAGGGAGTAATTAGTTGGATTTAACCCAGACATGACCCAAATAATGGTTCGTTGGTTCCTCTTCAAAGATGTTAGTTGTATTATGTATAACTTGTGATTTATGTAAAACCCACTCTCAACTACTGTTTTAGAAGAAATCAGTTTCTTAAACCCTATTATTTTTAAAAATGCTATTACGCGCTCAAATTATCCCTCCAAAATCCGCTTAAAGCATTACCTATGAACCTGTTTCAAAAACACATTGGAGAGTCTTAGCACGTCGTCAAACACGTGTCATTAATGCTGCGTTCACACGTAATTCGAATTCGAATAGCATTATCGGATGCGAATTAGTTTAATGCGCATTCGAAACGTATTCTTGTCCGAACGCAAATTTTAATGCGAATTACAACGCGCATCAAATCGAATTAACGAAAACGTATTCCTAAAGCGAATTGGATAATGCGAATTAGCCGATTCGAATTCGATGCGCATTAAAAAAAAATTACGTGTGAACGCGATTAGCGTATTCGATTCGCATTAGATGCAAATTTAATTCGCATTAAATGCACGTGTGAACGCAGCATGAGTTCTTCAAATATTCCCAGTCAAATTTGTATTTGAAACAGATGGACAGGTAAAGATTGAAGCGAATTTGAAGAAACAAATTGACTGTATAAACACACTGTTGTTAAGGACACAGGTTTATAAAAATTACCCCCCTTGTTAAAAATTGCTATTGTTAATATAATTGTTTAATGTGATACAATGTTGTTGGATATGAGTATCAATTTTGTTTGAATGAAAATGTGCTGTTTTTGTTTAAATAATTGTTAAACTAAACGTTAGATAATACCTAAGCGGCAATCAAAAATGGACAATCAAGAGAAACTGGCAACATAGGGTACACAAGACGAAGAAAATCAAAACAAAAACACAACATAATTTGTGTTGAACACCACTATACTCAAACAAACACAAATGACGTTAATAAGACATGGCTACAAACAATTGGAGGTAAAGACGAACCGAATATCATTGTATGCGGAAATCCTAACGGACACCACAATACGGAACTCAGGATTTAAAGACACATAATAGGACAACCCAAAAAAATATCCTTTGTAAGTTCTAATGTAGTGTATTCCAATACTGACGTTCTTTCTAATTTAAACCAGAAACATTCGATCAGCCTGATCGGGAGACATGCGCATTAAAATGTCATTATTTATTGTAAAGTGGGCTGGGAGTTACTGATAAACAACAGCTGATAATGGTAAATATAAACACAATGAGATGATGAATATATAAACACAACATCAAACACATAAAATTAGATTTCTAAATTTTCTGAGGTCTTATATAGCTATCAAAAGGGTAAACATGTAGCTTTTATTCAATTAAATATCAAAATATCTATGAAGATTATTTCTAAGATAAGATTGAATACATCAAATGGGTAATTGGAAGCCGTAAATAGTAGGAGGGCAGACAATCCAATGACCAAACGAAAAGAACAAAGGGACAAACAATGAACTAAAAATATTATACTGAAAACCAGAGATTGAGCAAAACGAAGCCCACAAAAATCGGGGTGAACTCATTTGTTCTCAGAAGGATCAGCTGTTCCTATTCTAAGTTAATATTTTGAATTTAAATGTCAGGAATCAGAACATTATCTATTTAATTCAACATAACAAATGAGTTCTAAATAGAATGTGGTGTTTTTCCCGTGTACTCCGATTTCTTCCACCAATAAAACTGACAGCCACGATATAACTGAAATAGTGTTGAAAGTGGCGTACAACACCATAACTATAACTCTCTAAATATAATAAAATAGCTGTATCATCATTACGCATACACCATCTGTACATACAATCAAAGTAAGAAAGTAAAGCTTTGTTTATTCTCCTCTCATAAAATAGAGAAGAAAAATATATTTAATGGTTTATCTTTTCATTATTCCTGTTGCATTATAGCATATTATGTGTAATAAACAAACCCACAACGATAAACTTCACCGGCAGACAGTTATTGGTCCCACAACAGTTTGTTTACGTTTTTTTGTGATAATATTTAGAAATATGGCATTCTATTAAACTATGTCGTCATGTTGTAGAATTTTCGTTTTGTTTACAAAATAATTGAATACATTTCTGTGTGCGTTGTTCAAGATGGTAGATTGATTGTCATTATGTTAAGTATCATTGCAGCAAATAAAAGATCAATTTTGATTGGAGGAAAAAATAATTAATATTACAAACGATCAGCACATGTAACTGTAAAACTAGATGTTGAAGAACAATTATTGTTGGTTTTTCTGTATTCAAAATGTTGTTTTGGGCAACACGCAAATATGATTTTTCCAAAAGCTCTTCGGAAATCTTTCATCGATAAGGCGTATATTACCGGATTCATTCCAGAGTTAATATACCCTAACCAAGTAAATACTGGGAAAACTATTTCTGGATATGATACACACGCACTGTGACATATTCCAAAAAGAACATTAAAGACAAAAAATGGCATCCAACATATAATGAACACACCAACGACAATCCCTAATGTTTTTGCCGCTTTTTGTTCTCTGGCTATTTTTGTCAGTTTTTTGCTCAGAGCAAATTGACGTAGTTTACGTGTTATATTTTTGGCCTGTCTTCCGGGAGATTGTATCGATGTACGTGCAGAGTCAGGCGACAAACTCTGACTCTCTGGATCACTTATGCACTTTTCATAAGTATTTGAATATTCGTCTGATGCTTGTCTTGGCATGCCACCCCTATGAATTCGTAATGTCATAACTTCCCGGTTTCCATGACTACCATTTGATGTGAGAACTTTTGATCCCATTTTCAAGCTCCGCATTTGTGAAGCTGCAGCTAAATATATCCTCCAATAAACGAACATCATAACAAAAGTAGGACAATAAAATGATACAAATGATGAAAATATTAAATAGGCACTATCTTCTGTAAAGAAACACATATGACTCGGTAGGTCGCTTGGTGTTACTGCCTTCCACCATGCAATTGCAGGAAATGAAATCCCCGCAGAACACAGCCAAACGAACGCAATCAATAACATGACTTTGCACGAAGACATTTTTGTAGGATACGCTATTGGATCCGATATTGCCCAATATCTGTCTAATGAAATTATACAAAGATTTAAAATAGATGCAGTACTTGCTAGCACATCAAACGAGTGCCACATATCACACCATTCAGTACCAAATAGCCACACTTGATTGGTCATTTCAAGACTGATACTAAATGGCATCACTATACCCCCAACCATAAGGTCAGCTACAGCTAGAGACACTATGAAATAATTTGTAATTGTTCTAAGGTATAACTCTTTATATACTGATGTTATAACTAGTAAATTTCCAAGAATGGTTACTAACGAAAACATCGCCAAAACGGCGCCCACTGCGGGATGTTTGAGTTTATATGCAAACATATCAGTTATGTTTGTATTATTTGATGATGAATTGAATAGACTATAGTATGGGAATGAAGAATTATGGCTGTAGTATACAACAGTTGATGTGAAGGCGTCTACATTATCCGTTTCATTAGGTAGAGAATATTCGTCCAGTCGAAATGTCGACATTAAGACAATTTTTTGATCCTTTACGATTATAACAAATGAGGTTTTACAGTCGGAATTCCAAGTGTGAATTATTTCACCATCAATCATAAACTGAGAATCACGAGTGCCGTCATTAAATTCAGCTTGGTAAATGTCGTCTGTTTGCTGTGTCCGTATTTTCCAGTTGGT
This sequence comes from Bathymodiolus brooksi, assembly GCA_963680875.1. Lineage (NCBI taxonomy): Eukaryota > Metazoa > Mollusca > Bivalvia > Mytilida > Modiolidae > Bathymodiolus > Bathymodiolus brooksi. The sequence continues at coordinate 52,062,098 of OY804577.1, forward strand.
GAATTCCAAATTATTCCCTAAAGTTCCTTCCTTTAATATTCCGTTTTTCATATCAAAATTAGATATCCACAAAAGAACATGCACCTAACAGTAGTATAAATGAGAATCTACGTCATTTCCGGTAATGGCGTTTCTATCCAGGCAATTACTTATCTGTAAAAGAAAAATAAATATGTGAAATGATGCTCGTAATTAACTCTAATGCAAGATCAAGTTCAATTTAACGCTTTAATACATGCAACAACAAGCATGTTTACAATAACAGAAACGACGGTGAATCCATTTCGGCTTTAATAATAACAAGCACATTGCATACAGCAATCAAATCGAGTACGCCTAATTACCTTTTACACTCCTTCATTATATGTGCATTACATCTTTCCATTAACACATTGCTATTATAGTGAATTGTGTACATACATTTACATCCACAATACCTAGTGCATATTTGCTTTGATGTTGTGCGTTCGAATCCCGATCATGGCGAGGTGTACAACATTATGCAATAAAGTTTATCAGTGACTTGCGACAGGTCGGAGGTTTTCTCCGAGTCCTTCGGTTTCCTCCATCAATCAAACTGATCGCCGCGATATAAGTGAAATATTGTTGAAAGTGGCGCTAAACACCATCAAACAAACAAACAAACAAATCAATATAGCGCATGCATTTAATAATAACAACATATCCGTTTTTATTCCCATGTATGAAAGGTCTTTAATTATTAAAGTATTTTACTATCTATGGTCTTTCACTAAAATTGACAAACAGAATATTTTAGAATTATTTGGCTTTACAATCTTTTTGACTATGTACGTACATGAAGAAGGTCATTCAAGAAACTCGTAGACTGTAGTGTGCACTTAATTGTATATCTACGTTTTTATCTTTATATATAAAACCTTTACGAATCCCGCTCAGGCGAGTTGTACTCGATACAACATTATGTATAGGAGAATGTCCAAGTAACTCTCCATTCTTTAAAAATAATGGAGCCGAGGTCCCGAAGGTGCCGAGGGCCATTGTTTTTAAGGAATGGAGAGATACTAGGACATTCTCCAACTTAAAATCCATCCATTGTACTTTGTTAATTTTATTAATTATTAATCTTGTAGCAAAAAATAAATCTGTGTATAGTATCTAAAGTACAAAGTATTAAATTGTTTGCCCCCTGTGGGACTTTAAAAGTACAAAGAGAACAATAACTCCTCATTCCTTAAAAATAATGGAGAGTTTTGACAATAGATTTACATCACAGGTGGATATTAAGTAATAAAGTTTGTCGGTGACTTGCGGCAGGTCGGTGGTTTTCTCCGGGTACTCCGGTCTCCTCCACCAACAAAACTGACCGCCACGATATTATTGAACTATTGTTGAAAGTGGCGTTAAACACCATAACCCCTAACCCCGTAAAACATTTAAAGGATTAATAGCTGTTCTATAATATTCTACAGACGCTATTAGATATCTGAGAAATTACAACAATCATTACATAATCTAAAGTCTGATGCTAACATCTAGAGGATGGCAATATCAAATAAGATATGCTCCCTCTTATTTTAGACGATTCCCAAATGAGGAATTAAGTAAACTATCTGCAATGCTTGGTTAAATATATTATAATTTTACAATTTTACGTAATCTGCATCAATGAGACAATAGGTATTAAACACACAACTTATCATTTCGTTATTCCTAAGGTTTATGGTTTGTGTTTTTTAACGCCACGTTCAACAATATTTCAGTTATATCGTGCCGGTCAGCTTTATTGGTGGAGGAGACCGGTGTACCAGGAGAAAACCATTGACCTGTTTCAAGTCACTGACAAGTTTTATATACACAATGTTGTATCGAGTACACCTTGCCATGATTCGTTGTTGCTAAACAATACATGTGCTGACATATCAAACTAGAAAAAAAAAACATATAAACAGATCTCAAATCTACAGTAAATTTATCCTTTAATGACAAAACTGTGTAAGAAAAAAATCTGTAAATTTCAAATCTATAGTAAATTCATCCCTTTAATGCCAAGGTTAAGAAAAAAAACAAATCTTTAAAAAATTGATAAAGTGATTGATTTCCCTATCTTCATTAACGTTCCTCATTGGAAAATGACAACTTTGTACAAAACACAGAGAGATGATAATCAAATAATCTGAATGGTCGGTAAGATATGGATGACTTTCCATTACAGAATAACGCAGCCCAATATTGTTCAAGAAAACATCTCGTCTTCCGTATACAGCGTTTAATTTCCGTCTCTGTTGATGAGAGAGATATGTGCGATCATAATTACTTCGAGTCAGGTGTTCCTATCATAATTACTCCGAGTCAGGTGTTCCCATCATAATTAATCCGAGTCAGGTGTTCCCATCTAACGCAGGAATTGACAAGTTAAATTGACCTAGCAAAAATAAGCTTACTCTTCATTAAAAAAATATATATAGAACAAACAAAATAGATTTATAGGGTCAAACGATTAATGAGTAAAAAGACACAATAGCTGGTGTCTTACAACACATGCAATGTACATATACACGACAGTCGCAGCAGTGTATGATTAAATGGTGTGAAACCTGATTTTTTTTGGGTTTCCCTTTCTTGACTGCAAGCTGTGAGTTTTAAAATGAGTCAAAATTGTTAATAATTATGAAACCTGTATTTGTCATCGAGTTGTGATTTCAACTGTAGATGGACAGGTGATTTAAAAAAAAATTAAATAAATAAAAAGCTAAACAGCGTTGTAAACTATAACTATGATTGATTTGGTTTTATTTATTGTGTTTAACGCCACTTTCAGCAATATTTCAGCTATATCATGGCGACCAGTTTTAGTGGTGGAGGAAGCCGGAGTACCCGAAGAGAACCACCGACCATGGGCAAGTAACTGGTAAACTTTATCACTTGCGGCTGCGAGTCATGTGCACCTTTTTTGTAATTTACAAAGCCGGACGCGAACCCACGCCGTATTGGTGATAGGCTTATATGAGTTGTTAGGTAATCCAGCTACCTAACTCATTGCGCCATCCGGGCCCCTAACTATAACTATGTATTCCAATGGTTTATTACTAAATTAAAATTAAAAAAAACCTAGTTTTTATTATATAAATAGTTACCATCGTGGTCGTGATCGTATGGTAGTATGATTTACTGATTAGTGCTATCACCACTAAAGTGATGAATTCGAATCTCACTCATGCGAGGTGTACTCGATACAACATTATGTAATGAAGTTTATCAGTGACTTGCAGTAGGTAGGTGGTTTTCTTCACCAATGAAACTGACCGCCACGATAAAACAGAAATATTGTTGAAAGTGGCGTTAAACACCATAATCAATAATCCCAATAGATAATTACTAAATTAACTTAAATTCAAGTTTTGTCTATACAGTCATTGATTAAAAGCGTGAATGGTGATTGTAAGCATAGTGTCATAAAAAAAAAGTTTACGGATATCAAGATATATCAGAAGCCACAAATCGAGGAAAAACAGACAAGACAATGGCTGAAAGAGAAAGGACAAACAGACAAGACAATGGCTGAAAGAGAAAGGACAAACATACAAGACAATGGCTGAAAGAGAAAGGACAAACAGACAAGACAATGGCTGAAAGAGAAAGGACAAACAGACAATACAATGGCTGAAAGAGAAAGGACAAACAGACAATACAATGGCTGAAAGAGAAAGGACAAACAGACAATACAATGGCTGAAAGAGAAAGGACAAACATACAAGACAATGGCTGAAAGAGAAAGGACAAACAGACAAGACAATGGCCGAAAGAGAAAGGACAAACAGACAAGACAATGGCCGAAAGAGAAAGGACAAACAGACAAGACAATGGCTGAAAGAGAAAGGACAAACAGACAATACAATGGCTGAAAGAGAAAGGACAAACAGACAATACAATGGCTGAAAGAGAAAGGACAAACAGACAAGACAATGGCTGAAAGAGAAAGGACAAACAGACAAGACAATGGCCGAAAGAGAAAGGACAAACAGACAAGACAATGGCTGAAAGAGAAAGGACAAACAGACAATACAATGGCTGAAAGAGAAAGGACAAACAGACAATACAATGGCTGAAAGAGAAAGGACAAACAGACAATACAATGGCTGAAAGAGAAAGGACAAACAGACAAGACAATGGCTGAAAGAGAAAGGACAAACAGACAAGACAATGGCTGAAAGAGAAAGGACAAACAGACAATACAATGGCTGAAAGAGAAAGGAAAAACAGACAAGACAATGGCCGAAAGAGAAAGGAAAAACAGACAAGACAATGGCTGAAAGAGAAAGGACAAACAGACAAGACAATGGCTGAAAGAGAAAGGACAAACAGACAAGACAATGGCTGAAAGAGAAAGGACAAACAGACAATACAATGGCTGAAAGAGAAAGGACAAACAGACAAGACAATGGCCGAAAGAGAAAGGAAAAACAGACAATACAATGGCTGAAAGAGAAAGGACAAACAGACAAGACAATGGCCGAAAGAGAAAGGACAAACAGACAATACAATGGCTGAAAGAGAAAGGACAAACAGACAAGACAATGGCTGAAAGAGAAAGGACAAACAGACAATACAATGGCTGAAAGAGAAAGGACAAACAGACAAGACAATGGCCGAAAGAGAAAGGAAAAACAGACAAGACAATGGCCGAAAGAGAAAGGAAAAACAGACAAGACAATGGCTGAAAGAGAAAGGACAAACAGACAAGACAATGGCCGAAAGAGAAAGGAAAAACAGACAAGACAATGGCCGAAAGAGAAAGGACAAACAGACAAGACAATGGCCGAAAGAGAAAGGAAAAACAGACAAGACAATGGCCGAAAGAGAAAGGACAAACATACAAGACAATGACCGAAAGAGAAAGGAAAAACAGACAAGACAATGGCCGAAAGAGAAAGGAAAAACAGACAATACAATGGCCGAAAGAGAAAGGACAAACAGACAATACAATTGCCGAAAGAGAAAGGACAAACATACAAGACAATGGCCGAAAGAGAAAGGAAAAACAGACAAGACAATGACCGAAAGAGAAAGGAAAAACAGACAAGACAATGGCCGAAAGAGAAAGGAAAAACAGACAATGCAATGGCCGAAAGAGAAAGGAAAAACAGACAAGACAATGGCCGAAAGAGAAAGGAAAAACAGACAAGGCAATGGCCGAAAGAGAAAGGACAAACAGACAAGACAATGGCCGAAAGAAAAAGGAAAAACAGACAAGACAATGGCCGAAAGAGAAAGGACAAACAGACAATACAATGGCCGAAAGAGAAAGGACAAACAGAGAAGACAATGGCTGAAAGAGAAAGGAAAAACAGACAAGACAATGGCCGAAAGAGAAAGGAAAAACAGACAAGACAATGGCCGAAAGAGAAAGGACAAACAGACAAGACAATGGCCGAAAAAGAAAGGACAAACAGACAATACAATGGCCGAAAGAGAAAGGACAAACAGACAAGTCAATGGTCGAAAGAGAAAGGAAAAACAGAAAATACAATTGCCGAAAGAGAAAGGACAAACAGACAATGCAATGGCCGAAAGAGAAAGGACAAACAGACAAGACAATGGCCGAAAGAGAAAGGAATAACAGACAAGACAATGGCCGAAAGAGAAAGGAAAAACAGACAATGCAATGGCCGAAAGAGAAAGGACAAACAGACAAGACAATGGCCGAAAGAGAAAGGACAAAGAGACAAGACAATGGCGGAAAGAGAAGGACAAATAGACAATGCAATGGCCGAAAGAAAAAGAACAAACAGACAAGACAATGTCGGACAAAATACAACACAGAAAACTAAAGAACAATACGAACCTCAATACAACTGGGCATGAACTAATATTAAAAGTGTAGATATCTAATTTAGTGTACACGATTCTTTTCTGTAACAACCTACACTAGGTAGGTTATGTAACAATCTACACTAGGTACGTTATGTAACAATCTACACTAGGTACGTTATGCAACAACCTACACTAGGTACGTTATGTAACAACCTACACTAGGTACGTTATGGAACAACCTACACTAGGTACGTTATGTAACAATCTACACTAGGTACGTTATGTAACAACCTACACTAGGTACGTTATGTAACAACCTACACTAGGTACGTTATGCAACAACCTACACTAGGTACGTTATGTAACAACCTACACTAGGTACGATATGCAACAACCTACATTAGGTACGTTATGCAACAATCTACACTAGGTACGTTATGTAACAACCTACACTAGGTACGTTATGTAACAACCTACACTAGGTACGTTATGTAACAACCTACACTAGGTACGTTATGTAACAACCTACACTAGGTACGTTATGTAACAACCTACACTAGGTACGTTATGTAACAATCTACACTAGGTACGTTATGCAACAACCTACACTAGGTACGTTATGTAACAACCTACACTAGGTACGTTATGGAACAACCTACACTAGGTACGTTATGTAACAACCTACACTAGGTACGTTATGTAACAACCTACACTAGGTACGTTATGTAACAACCTACACTAGGTACGTTATGCAACAACCTACACTAGGTACGCTATGTAACAACCTACACTAGGTACGTTATGTAACAACCTACACTAGGTACGATATGTAACAACCTACATTAGGTACGTTATGCAACAATCTACACTAGGTACGTTATGTAACAACCTACACTAGGTACGTTATGTAACAACCTACACCAGGTACGTTATGTAACAACCTACACTAGGTACGTTATGTAACAACCTACACTAGGTACGTTATGTAACAACCTACACTAGGTACGTTATGTAACAACCTACACTAGGTACGTTATGTAACAACCTACACTAGGTACGTTATGTAACAACCTACACTAGGTACGTTATGTAACAACCTACACTAGGTACGCTATGTAACAACCTACACTAGGTACGCTATGTAACAACCTACACTAGGTACGTTATGCAACAACCTACATTAGGTACGTTATGTAACAATCTACACTAGGTACGTTATGTAACAACCTACACTAGGTACGTTATGTAACAACCTACAATATGTACGTTATGCAACAACCTACACTAGGTACGTTATGTAACAACCTACACTAGGTACGCTATGTAACAACCTACACTATGTACGTTATGCAACAACCTACACTAGGTACGTTATGTAAAAACCTACACTAGGTACGTTATGTAACAACCTACACTAGGTACGTTATGTAACAACCTACACTAGGTACGATATGTAACAACCTACATTAGGTACGTTATGTAACAATCTACACTAGGTACGTTATGTAACAACCTACACTAGGTACGTTATGTAACAACCTACACTATGTACGTTATGTAACAACCTACACTAGGTACGTTATGTAACAATCTACACTAGGTACGTTATGTAACAACCTACACTAGGTACGTTATGTAACAACCTACACTATGTACGTTATGTAACAACCTACACTAGGTACGCTATGTAACAACCTACATTAGGTACGTTAGGTAACAACCTACATTAGGTACGTTATGTAACAACCTACACTAGGTACGTTATGTAACAACCTACACTAGGTACGATATGTAACAACCTACACTAGGTACGTTATGTAACAACCTACACTATGTACGTTATGTAACAACCTACACTAGGTACGTTATGTAACAATCTACACTAGGTACGTTATGGAACAACCTACACTAGGTACGTTATGTAACAACCTACACTAGGTACGTTATGTAACAACCTACACTATGTACGTTATGTAACAACCTACACTAGGTACGCTATGTAACAACCTACATTAGGTACGTTATGTAACAACCTACATTAGGTACGTTATGTAACAACCTACACTAGGTACGTTATGTAACAACCTACACTAGGTACGTTATGTAACAACCTACACTAGGTACGTTATGTAACAACCTACACTAGGTACGCCATGTAACAACCTACACTAGGTACGTTATGTAACAACCTACACTAGGTACGTTATGTAACAACCTACACTAGGTACGTTATGTAACAACCTACACTAGGTACGTTATGCAACAACCTACACTAGGTACGTTATGTAACAACCTACACTAGGTACGATATGCAACAACCTACATTAGGTACGTTATGTAACAATCTACACTAGGTACGTTATGTAACAACCTACACTAGGTACGTTATGTAGCAACCTACACTAGGTACGATATGTAACAACCTACATTAGGTACGTTATGTAACAATCTACACTAGGTACGTTATGTAACAACCTACATTAGGTACGTTATGTAACAACCTACACTAGGTACGTTATGTAACAACCTACATTAGGTACGTTATGTAACAACCTACACTAGGTACGTTATGTAACAATCTACACTAGGTACGTTATGCAACAACCTACACTAGGTACGATATGTAACAACCTACACTAGGTACGTTATGTAACAATCTACACTAGGTACGTTATGTAACAACCTACACTAGGTACGTTATGTAACAACCTACACTAGGTACGTTATGTAACAACCTACACTAGGTAAGCTATGTTACAACCTACACTAGGTACGTTATGTAACAACCTACACTAGGTACGTTATGTAACAACCTACACTAGGTACGATATGTAACAACCTACACTAGGTACGTTATGTAACAATCTACACTAGGTACGTTATGTAACAACCTACACTAGGTACGTTATGTAACAACCTACACTATGTACGTTATGTAACAACCTACACTAGGTACGTTATGTAACAATCTACACTAGGTACGTTATGGAACAACCTACACTAGGTACGTTATGCAACAACCTACACTAGGTACGATATGTAACAACCTACACTAGGTACGATATGTAACAACCTACACTAGGTACGTTATGTAACAATCTACACTAGGTACGTTATGTAACAACCTACACTAGGTACGTTATGTAACAACCTACACTATGTACGTTATGTAACAACCTACACTAGGTACGTTATGTAACAATCTACACTAGGTACGTTATGGAACAACCTACACTAGGTACGTTATGTAACAACCTACACTAGGTACGTTATGTAACAACCTACACTATGTACGTTATGTAACAACCTACACTAGGTACGCTATGTAACAACCTACATTAGGTACGTTATGTAACAACCTTCATTAGGTACGTTATGTAACAACCTACACTAGGTACGTTATGTAACAACCTACACTAGGTACGTTATGTAACAACCTACACTAGGTACGTTATGTAACAACCTACACTAGGTACGTTATGTAACAACCTACACTAGGTACGCTATGTAACAACCTACATTAGGTACGTTATGTAACAACCTACATTAGGTACGTTATGTAACAACCTACACTAGGTACGTTATGTAACAACCTACACTAGGTACGTTATGTAACAACCTACACTAGGTACGTTATGTAACAACCTACACTAGGTACGCTATGTAACAACCTACATTAGGTACGTTATGTAACAACCTACATTAGGTACGTTATGCAACAACCTACACTAGGTACGTTATGTAACAACCTACACTAGGTACGTTATGTAACAACCTACATTAGGTACGTTATGTAACAACCTACACTAGGTACGTTATGTAACAACCTACACTAGGTACGTAATGTAACAACCTACACTAGGTACGTTATGTAACAACCTACACTAGGTACGTTATGTAACAACCTACACTAGGTACGTTATGTAATAACCTACAATAGGTACGTTATGCAACAACCTACACTAGGTACGTTATGTAACAACCTACACTAGGTACGTTATGTAACAACCTACACTAGGTACGATATGTAACAACCTACATTAGGTACGCTATGTAACAACCTACACTAGGTACGTTATGTAACAACCTACACTAGGTACGTTATGTAACAACCTACACTAGGTACGTTATGTAACAACCTACACTAGGTACGTTATGTAACAACCTACACTATGTACGTTAGCAACAACCTACACTAGGTACGTTATGTAACAACCTACACTAGGTACGTTATGTAACAACCTACACCAGGTACGATATGTAACAACCTACACTAGGTACGTTATGTAACAATCTACACTAGGTACGTTATGTAACAACCTACACTAGGTACGTTATGTAACAACCTACACTATGTACGTTATGTAACAACCTACACTAGGTACGTTATGTAACAATCTACACTAGGTACGTTATGGAACAACCTACACTAGGTACGTTATGTAACAACCTACACTAGGTACGTTATGTAACAACCTACACTATGTACGTTATGTAACAACCTACACTAGGTACGCTATGTAACAACCTACATTAGGTACGTTATGTAACAACCTTCATTAGGTACGTTATGTAACAACCTACACTAGGTACGTTATGTAACAACCTACACTAGGTACGTTATGTAACAACCTACACTAGGTACGTTATGTAACAACCTACACTAGGTACGTTATGTAACAACCTACACTAGGTACGCTATGTAACAACCTACATTAGGTACGTTATGTAACAACCTACATTAGGTACGTTATGTAACAACCTACACTAGGTACGTTATGTAACAACCTACACTAGGTACGTTATGTAACAACCTACACTAGGTACGTTATGTAACAACCTACACTAGGTACGCTATGTAACAACCTACATTAGGTACGTTATGTAACAACCTACATTAGGTACGTTATGCAACAACCTACACTAGGTACGTTATGTAACAACCTACACTAGGTACGTTATGTAACAACCTACATTAGGTACGTTATGTAACAACCTACACTAGGTACGTTATGTAACAACCTACACTAGGTACGTAATGTAACAACCTACACTAGGTACGTTATGTAACAACCTACACTAGGTACGTTATGTAACAACCTACACTAGGTACGTTATGTAATAACCTACAATAGGTACGTTATGTAACAACCTACACTAGGTACGTTATGTAACAACCTACACTAGGTACGTTATGTAACAACCTACACTAGGTACGATATGTAACAACCTACATTAGGTACGCTATGTAACAACCTACACTAGGTACGTTATGTAACAACCTACACTAGGTACGTTATGTAACAACCTACACTAGGTACGTTATGTAACAACCTACACTAGGTACGTTATGTAACAACCTACACTATGTACGTTAGCAACAACCTACACTAGGTACGTTATGTAACAACCTACACTAGGTACGTTATGTAACAACCTACACTATGTACGTTATGTAACAACCTACACTATGTACGTTATGTAACAACCTACACTATGTACGTTAGCAACAACCTACACTAGGTACGTTATGTAACAACCTACACTAGGTACGTTATGTAACAACCTACACTATGTACGTTAGCAACAACCTACACTAGGTACGTTATGTAACAACCTACACTAGGTACGTTATGTAACAACCTACACTATGTACGTTAGCAACAACCTACACTAGGTACGTTATGTAACAACCTACACTAGGTACGTTATGTAACAATCTACACTAGGTACGATATGTAACAACCTACATTAGGTACGTTATGTAACAATCTACACTAGGTACGTTATGTAACAACCTACACTATGTACGTTATGTAACAACCTACACTAGGTACGTTATGTAACAACCTACACTAGGTACGCTATGTAACAACCTACACTAGGTACGTTATGTAACAACCTACATTAGGTACGTTATGTAACAATCTACACTAGGTACGTTATGTAACAACCTACACTAGGTACGTTATGTAACAACCTACACTAGGTACGTTATGTAACAACCTACACTAGGTACGTTATGTAACAACCTACACTAGGTACGCTCATAGTAAAAAAATTGGAAGCACAAATAATATAATAAAAATCTTAGGGAGCAAGTACATCAATGGGTCTTAATTGGATACAACAAATAGGCTGAGGTTACCTATCACTAAGGAAAGTTGATTTTGTTATTGGTGCTTAACGACACTTTCAACAATATTGCAGTTATATCGTGGTCATCGGTTTTTTGCCGGAGTAAATTATGTGTCTGTAGATAACATGTCACAAACCACGGATTTATCGAGTACACCTCGCAACGGGTGAATATCGAACCTACAACTTTGGTGGTGATAGACATTGATTGTTTAGGTTGATGTGAATCCAACTATAGCATATGATCTCAGCTTAAACGGTCGGTCACCTTTCTCTGACGAGTAAAAACATTTATGAATAAATAATGTTAACGAAGTTTACCTTGAATAAACAATTATCCTCATTTCTCATATATTAAAAGAGGCCGTCATTGTCGTGATCGTATGGTAGTTGGATTCACAACTACCTGTGCAATCAGTGCATATCACCATTAAAGTTGTGAGTTCGAACCTCGTTCATGGCGCGGTGTACTCGATACAACATTATGTGATAAAGTATGTCAGTGACTTTCCGCAGGTCGGTGGCTTTCTCAGGTTGCTTCGCTTACCGCCTTCAATAAAACTGACCGCCATGATATAATTGTTGAAAGAGTCGTTAAACACCATAACCCTAACCCCCATTATAAGTAACAGTTTGTTAAGATTGGTCATTCGTAGCGCGTTCTAAAGCAAACATTTTCGATCCTTTGCAGTATTTATCATTTTACGTGATGCAATCAAAACACCCATCTACTAGCTCCATCCCAGATTCACCCGATTTATTTCTTTAAATTTGATCTGTCATCAAAATAATCTGAAATTAATACTTTTTCTCTTGAGCTTAAATAACAATCAATCACGAATATATCATTGAAAAGTACAATATTATTTTTGCTCTCAAACCAATTCCCAAAAGACAGTTAATAACCGATTAAAATTGCTAGAGATGTTATTATTCAATATAATATTATAATCAGAGAACAAAATCCCTGAAAATATAATACTGTCAGGGTAATATTGGGTACATATTATAGTTGAAGGGGAAATAGTGGTCGTGATCAATTAATAACTACCTGTTTAATCAGTGCCTATAACCTCTAAAGTTATGAGTTCGAATTTCTTTCTTGACGAGGCGTACTCGATACAACATTATGTGATAAAGTTGGTCAGTAACTTTCGATTGGTATGTGGTTTTCTCCGGGTACTCCGGTTTCCTCCACCAATAAAACTGACCGCCACGATATTACTGAAATATTGTTGAAAGTGACGTTAAACACCATAACCCTAACCCTATTAATATTGAACAAGTTATAAACACCAGTTATAGAAGCGTAGCACATAGCGATCCTTTCTTAAGCAAAAAAGACCGTTAAGTGCTACGGTTCTGCAGATAGGCGAAACACGTTTGTAGTTTTGATAAAAGAACAAAACGAACAAAGTAAAATTGTGGGAACAAAATCGAATTTCTATTGCGGTATATAGGAATCTAATATTTCATCAACATTGACTATATCTAAATTTACATGCTGTGGTATTAATAGGTGTCATTTAAAACACAAAATATTCAGACAACTGAAAATAAAACGAACCTGTCAATCGAATTCTCTTAACAATATATGTATTCAACATTTCCCTCACTCCTAAAAGTACCAGTGGTCTGACTCAGTTGATGTGTGTCTTTTCTGACATATGAATACATGTATTGATTCGTTATTGCGTAGGAGTCATTTACAGAAACATGAGTGATGGTAAAAACATACTGTGTAGATTAAACATAATATTAGGAGCGTCAAAAGAAAAGTTTGAAGATACCAAAGCTGATCAGAATCCGTAAATCGAAGAAGGACAGACAACACAATGACGAAGAGAAAAAAGAAAAATAACGATCTACAAAACATACACATAAAACTAAAGAACGAGTAACACGAACCCTAGTAAACACCGGAGGTGAACTCAAAAGCTTGTCTTGGATGCCGATTACTAAAATCAGGTTTCTAAGACTTCTCAATGCTCGTTCTAAAGAGAAAAAAAATCAAAGAGACGCTCGAATGAACTGGTTCTCTTTTGCCTATTACAGAGTTTATCTATAAAAGAAATCCAAAGTGTAAACAGATGAGTCTTATTTGATTAATATTTATCAAAAAGTTTGTTTGGAATTAAGTGAAGCAAGGAAATAAAGTGTAATTCCCACTAATTAATTTATTCATTGATCAACAAGAGATTTACATGATCAATAAATCAATAAATCATATCAATGAAAATTATTTCTTAGGGGGTCGTTTCCTCGCAAAGTGACAAATAAACTACAATTATCATCAACTGAAATTACTGTCAATAAACTATTAAGATTTTTATCAAACTGTACTTAAAAATAATTATGAATTCCCATCGGAAACTAAATTAAATAGCTACATTAAATGTTGTCAAGACAAAAGGATGTGGTTTGAAATATCACGCTAAATCTGTGTTTATTGTATCTTATCAACAATAAAATTGACTAAAAACAAACACTTGAAATGTATTAATTCTTATATTCCAACGAAAGGGTCGTGTGAGGTATTGGTATCACTTTGTGTTCGTGGGTCGTTAGTTTTTACACTTTCAACTTCTTAGAAAATTTGAAAGGAAATTAGTTTGAACTGTTATTTTAAAGTAATATGGACAATTGTAGTTAAACAATACCCTTTTTAATCTGACTGACAATTATACAGGGGGTCATATTTCTAAATGGACTAGATTTAACGCCACATTCAACAATATTTCAGATATATCGTTGCGGTCAGTTTGATTGGTGGTGGAAACCGGAGTTCCCGGAGAAAACATCACCGACAAGTCACTGACAAACTGTATCACATAATGTTGTATTGAGTACATCTCGACATGAGAGGGATATTAACTCACAACTTTAGTGGTGATAGGCATTGATTGCATGGGTAGTTGTAAATCCAACTACTATACGATCACGACCACGACGACCTCCTTGACGTCTATATGTGAGTGGAAATGCAACATGGACACCAACACAAGGTTATGTTTAGCATCACGCGATGGTAAGTAAACAGGGGCGGATCCAGGGGGCGCACCCGGCGCGCGCCTCCCTAAAATTGGAAAAAATATGATTTTTTGGCGTAAAATCATGATTTTCCACACGAAATACCCGAAAAATGTTCGCGCCTCCCTCCGCTCGGCGCAATTTTTTTAAGTGCGCCCCCCTAATTTGAAATCCTCGATCCGCCCCTTGAAAATGTTATAAAAGTCTACCTTTATGAAACAAATGAACCAGTGTCAAGGCAAGCATTAAAACAGTAGGCGAATATAAACGGTAGCTAGGATCCGGCTCAAACGAATAGATACCAGGTATAAGGAATATTCGGTTTTATCTACATATCTTGCTTTTGAAGTCCTACTTCTTCCTGTTAGTTGCGGACTGATCCAATGCTTAAATTAGTAAAACAATATAGGCTAATAAGTGTAGATACCAAAGTGGTAATCAAAATCTGTAAATAGAAGAAGGACAGATATTACAATGGTAAAAACAAAAAGGACAATGATCTACAAGACACTACACAGAAAACAAAAGATCGACCAACACGATCGAACCCCACTAAAAACAGGGGTGAACTCAGGTGCCCTGGAAGGGTAAGTAGTTCCTGCTCCACATGTGGCACACGTCGTGTTGCTCTTGTTACAAAGCCGATGATAAGTCATGAATGAGGAATTATGATTACGACAAACGGACTATTTATGACACAGGTACATCGTAACGGTTAATGCATATTTTAAAATATACTAAGATGTTTCATGTCGGCGGCTTGATAATTGTCGATATGAATACACATTTTTAAAATCAATTTTAGACTCTTGCTAGGAAACTTGTAGGGCTAGAAACCCCAAATTCAATATAAACCTTTATCATTTTCTTAGAATTTCAGAAGTAGTGTGAAAAAACTGTCTACAGACTGAAAGCGACATAGACAACACACCAATTCCATAATACGACCTCAAATATTTAGAGGTTGCATACAAATAAATATATTCCTTATAACATGTATGAATATAAATACAAAAGGTTTCATATAGCGATGCTACAAGTCGATATGACAAAATGATCCTTGTAAAGACAATGTACGAACAGTACTAGAGCCAGCAGCGAAACATATGAATGGACATATCAACAAATCTTGAAAATGATATACATTATGGAATTGATGTTGCCATAGAAATGGACATCAAGGAAGTGAAACATCATATAAAACACCTATTAATAAATGACATTAAACTTCGCTCGAGTTCAATACGAGATGATGACATTCCTAATTACTATTAATTACATTTGCGTACTATATAGCTCTGGGTAAAATATATTATCAATACTAAATTGTCCACATTAATTCCTATAAAATATACATACTTATTCTTAATTAGCTTAATTATTTACATCGTAATTGAAAAAAAAAAGTCTGAGAAATAAATTTAAATTATAAATATTAAGTCTTACTAGAAGATTGCAATGCAAAGCAAAGAAAACGTGGATGCGTACTGGGGGTAAAATTGTGAATTAACACGGAATTAATTAATTACAGATTGTGGTTAAAGAATGTCTGTTATAAATATACAAGAACTATAACTGTGATTCTAATCAAGGTTATAAAGGGCTTTCTAGTACAAGTTTTGATATAAGTTCAGTGCACCAAGATAATAAATAGTTATATTTTTTAATGTTTTTGGGGAAAAAATTGTTAAGGGATTATATCAAAAGACAAAAAATCATCTCTATTTATACTGGTGTCTTAGAAGATTATGAAAATAAATCGAGAGGATGAGCACACAAAGTGTCTGATTTCTCTCTCTCGAAAAGATGAAAATCTATAAATCGACGGTATAAATACACAAAGTGGCTGATTTCTCTCTCTCGAAAAGATGAAAATCTATAAATCGACGGTATAAATACACAAAGTGGCTGATTTTTCCCCCTTTTTTTCTCTCGAAAAGATGAAAATCTAAAAGTATATTTTTTACATGGCACATGGAATAAAGAAGAGCGCATGTCTGTTTACTTGTTATTGAAACAAAACAACGGGTCCAATGGTTAGCTTCTTCGCCTCGGCTGTGGTAGATCGTGGGTTCGAAACCCGATTGGGTAAAACCAAAGATTTATAAAATTGGTATTTGTTGTTTTTGCGATAAGCACGTAGCATTAGTAAGAGCAAAGACATGATGGCTCGGAATCAGTGTCAAAGTGGAGCGACATCTCTACCCGCAGACGGTTGCTTCAGTGAAATAGCACTAGAAAAATATAAATCATCATCGTCGTCATTTCATTGAAATGTAACTTGTTCTCGCCATAACATTGCTGAGCAATGGCTTATTTGGTGCTAAGCAACTATCACTCACTTCTTCGTGTATATGTCAATATGGAAAATCTCCTTTTTGACAAATTTAATCAAAAGCCCAATCAAAATACGAAAATAATAACATTTATATGATGATGAAAAAGTTCAAGAGTTCACGAAGTTCAAGGGTTCAAGGGGAGTAAATATTGCTTAAGAGAAACAACAAACATATCGAGTCAATGTGTAGACTAAACAAAATAAAGCATAATGACTACTCGATCATTACAGAATCACATTACTGTTAATTTTATTATTTACATTGAGACAAGCTATTTGAAAAAGGATATTGCCTATAATTTGTTCAAATAATCCGTGAATTATCCAATTCATAATAGAGTGTTAATCATTGACAATTTACACTAGTTCAAATAAGCGTCAAAAAGATTTCTAAAGTCAATGACTAAATCGTATAGACAAATATTTCAATAACAAACCAAATAATTTATTAACCATTTCAATTAAAAACACGATACATAAATGATTCTGTTTATATCTTGATACGGACATCCCTCTCAATAAGCAAGAAAATAGAGAGCATCCCTGTTAGTCTATTAAAAATATCATTGGTATCACAGACATATTAATCAGACCTTTACAAGTATGCTTTCATTTACGTTTGTTATCCTGAAATACGTTTGAGCGAAAATATAGATACCACAAAGAGGTAAAGACCGACACAGAACACTAAAAAAGTACTTGGTTTTTAAACCATTTTATATTTTTAGAAATCATAAAAATACCTAGCATGACTAATAATTGGTTATTAGTTCGATGATATCATTGGCAGATAACGGTCCACGACAGAGGTATCGAATTAGTTTAATCTCATCGAGGGAAGGCTGTTTGGCCCACAAATCTCTGCGAGACTTGTAGATACAGAAACATTGCTTCGTGAAGATGAAACTTTGTTGATACCTCTGTCATGGACCGTTATCTCTCAAGGATATTATGAACAAATAGCTAGGTACACATACCCAATCAAATAAAAAAAAAAATATCACAAGTTATCACAAAAATACACGTTACACAAACCCATTCAACTCAAACGGTAAACAAACTCAACCGACATAAAATACCACTTATCCCAAAAATACACAATACACAAACCCAATCCACTCCAAATACCACAAGTTATTACAAATATACACAATACACAAACCCATTCAACTCAAATTGTCACAAGCAATCACAAAAATACACGATACAAAAACCTAAATTAACTTAAAATACCAGAAGCTAATAATAAAAAAAAAAAACACGTGACACACACACATACATACACACACACACGCACACCCCCCCCCCCCCCCCCCCACACATATATATATATATCCCTCTCATCCCAAAAGACAACACGTTCTCACACAAAAATATACACGATGCACATATTACGTCATCTCAAGAGACCAAATATTTTCATAATAACACACGATATTGTTCCAATTTAACTCAACAATCCACAATTTCTCACACAAAACACACACAATGTACACATCTTGCTTATCTCACGAGACCACATATTATCAAACCACGTGATATGAAATTCCCCTTCCCCCACCCCCATTCAACTCGAAAGTTTACAAGTTATTATAAAAAGCATAAAAGACCTTATAAAAATCATGACAATCTGTAAGTTGATAAATAAACACTCGTGTTACATGCGAAGTGAAATAATCTGCTTCACTTTTTATTTACTATTAATGTACTCAAATAACAAATCAATATAATTGAGGTAAAGATAAGATTGTTTGGTGTCTTATTGGAGTAAATCAGAAAATCAGGTAGCTCTATATATCGGCTTTTATGTTGAGCTTGAAAAATAATTTTGTAAATATTCTTTATTCTCATAACCATTATAGATACATATGTACTGAGGGTTGTCGTGGTCATGAATGTATGATTGTTGGATTTACAACTACCTGTGCAATCAGTGTATGTCACCACTAAAGTTGTGAGTTCGCACCCCGATCATTGTGAGGTGTACTCGATACAAACGTTATGTGATAAAGTTAGTCAGTGATTTGCGACAGGTCGTTGGTTTTCTCTGGGTACTCCGGTTTCCTCCACCAATAAAACTGACCGCCACGATAAAAATGATATATTGTTGATAGTGGCGTTAAACACCATAACTCTAACCCATATGTACAAACCTTTTCCATATATGTTTGTTTGTTTGATGGTGTTTAACGTCACTCTCAACAATATTTTAGTTACATCGTGGCGTTAGTTATATTGGTGGAGGAAACCGGAGAATCAGGAGAACACCACGGACCTGTCGTAAGTCACTGACAAACCTTATCACATAATGTTGTAAACCTCTGACTGATCGAGATTCGAACTCACATACAACTACCATACGATCACGGCCACGACGGCCCCTTTTCCCATATATATATATACGAGACGGTAATACACAAATTTGATTTCAGATGAATGGAATTTGTTTATCAATGTTTGATGATTATGATTGGCTCTATTTTTAACAACCAGGACAGTTCCGATTATGCTCGCATTAGATTATTTTTTAAACAAAAGACTTAAAGAGGCATTAGCTACATTTTGACCAAAAAAATTATATGTTTTGGAAATTGGTAAATAGCTTTAAAATGATGAAATAAAGGTAAATATTTCATATTAAACAGCATATCGTACCACTTTTCGCCTTTTGAGAACGAAAATTACCATCGATTTGTTATTTCCTTGCAAGCAAATAATTTAACCTCGCTTTCTCCGTATGCAACTGACCTTACTAGTGACAAGTAAAATCGAATAATTTGTATTTTGTCGCTTATTAACTGCAAACTTGCATGGTTCTTTGTCCGTAAATTAACGCCGACTAAAAGCAGATTCACAGAAAATAAGAAATAAGTGCATTGTTGTATTGATTTAATGACGATTCGGCAAACTTCGTAAACAATGCCGATAATTAATAAGATGGCGTCCATTTCTTGATCGATCTCAAAACACGAGCCGTTTACCTTTTTTCCCCGATGCGCGTACATTTCATAACATTTATAAGTTACAGAAAATACGTTTTATTAAGGCATCAATCATATCTGATAGTTTTTATGGGTAACAAAAATTTACAATTTTGGCAGATAATGCCCCTTTAAGAGACCATTTATTCAAATGTGATCTAACGTAATTATGAATTTTCACCAAGGACAGTAGCTTTGAAAATTATTTGAGTAAACTCTCCGAAAAGAACATAACATGGAGATTAACTAACCTTAAAAATTCGAATAGAAAAATATTTCAAGAGAAATTAAAGGACTTCCAATTGGTCTCTATTTATAAACAAAATCTCATGTCTTGAAAAGAAAAGTACGTGTTAGAAAACAAAATATTGTATTTAATACTTAAAATTACATTATACATTTAAAAATAATGACGTCTTGTGCCTATTAATTCGTCATTTATATATAATATTGCTGTATAATTTGTCTGAATGTTATTTAATAAAATTCAACAATTCCAATTTAAAATGATTGGTGACGAGTGTGTAAATATTAATATTATGTACATTTGTATATGGTGTACCATAAAACAAGTGAACGAATGGTTCCGTGAAAGAATAGAAGTATGTATTTAAATATTTAATATATTCAATTAGAATGAAATGTTAATGGTGTTAAAGCCAACATTAAGTAATATTAAAGTAATACCTCGATACAACATTATGTGGTAAAGTTTGTCAGTGACTTGCGGCAGGTTGTTAGTTTTCTCCGACTACTGCGGTTTCCTCCACCAATAAAACTGACCGCCAAGATATAACTGAAATATTGTTGAAAGTGGCAATAAAATCACAACCTTAGCCCCTAAAGTAATATAATGGTGTTCAAGTTGACTGGAAACCGGAATATCTAGAGAAATATAATTACCTACTTCCAGTCACATGACAAAATTTATCAAATTAAATTGTATCCATGATGAAAGTAGCGATGCGTGAGAATGATTTTCAGCTATATCATGGTGAAAAACAAGTTAATTTTCAATGAGATGATGATTAGGTACGCTTTGTAATAGACCAACACTCTTAGTTGGATTTTTATAGTGCTAGCTCACTGCCAGTCTTTGCTCTTTCTTCGTAATAATGCGTGCTTAGCGGATAAGTAACAAATACCAATTTTAATGGTCTTTGGTCTTTGGGACTCTAACCCACGATATACCGCACTCGAATCGAACACGCGATTATGTAGATTTTATTATATTTTATATATTGATACATGTACATGTATTATGTGCACAATAATTGCAGACACGAGGTGCAGTAAACTGTGGAGCGTATTTTATTGCTCGAATAATATGGCAATTCGGGATCGGGAAAGATATTTCAAATTTATTTTCGGCCATCTCCCCATAATAAATTGGGACAACTACCGAATATGGTACTGCTTTGACAACTATTTTACCTATTTTGTTCCTGTATTTAAATACTGTTACAGTGACAGCCGGAACCTTTGAACCGTAATGAGAGCGGGAGGTTTGGCGCCTTAAAATCTGATTCAACCCACCATTTCTTTAGAAATGCCTGTACCAAGTCAGGGTCATTACGGTTTTCACAGTTTTCCGGTTGTTGACTGATTTTGTCTGTTTATATAATTATGAGTTTTGACTTTCCCTTTGTAAGATTGTTCGGAGTTCGGTAATTTTGTTATTACCTTTATTATGTAAATAACGTTCTACAATACTTATTAATGAAAAAAATCACCTCACCGTCAGAACAGATTAAACTAGTTTCATGGAACAAACCTCTCCTCTTTTTGAAATAATCCGTTCATACAAGTGTTTTCTTTCCACTTGTGAGTAAAATCCTGACCCTCACTATAACTGGGTGAGGAGTATTGTTGTAAAGAACAAGTCATTATATTGAATATTCCATTTACTATATTTATTTTTTGTAACGCAAAAGTTGTTTTATGTATAAAACTAGTCTTGCAAAAACGAACCGATGGTTTTATTCATCACTTAGAAGTTACATAGTACACAGTGCCACCATTGAGCTTGAAATAAAGGATACACCAGATACAGTTAGGTCTGCTTCATACCTTGACCTACACCTCGAAATTGACAGTGAGGGGTGGTTAAGAGCGAAACTTTACGACAAAAGATATGATTTCAATTTTCCCATTGTTTACTTTCCATTTATATGTAACAACATTCCAGCAGCACCTGCATATGGAGTATATATATCTCAGTTGATACGATATTCCAGAGGTTGTGGTTCCTATCAGGATTTCCCTGATAGAGGGTTGCAGCTAACAAGGAAGCTACTGAACCAAGGATTCCTCTTGGTTAAGTTGAAGTCATAACTTCGAAAATTTTACGGTCGCCACCATGACTTGGTTGACGGTTATGGAATATCTGTGTTTACAAATGACCACGGATATGTTCCACTTGTCGTAAACACTTCCCGGTCCTCATTCATGACTTATCACCGGGTTTGTAACTAGATTAACATGGGTGCCACTAGTGGAGCAGGAACTGTTTACCGTTCCGGAGCACCCGAGTTCACTCCGGGTTTTTAGTGGGGTTTGTGTTACTCGATCTTTAGTTTTATGTGTATGCTTTGTAGATCGTTGTTTGTCCTTTTATACTTTCCCTTTAGCCATTGTGTTGTCTGTTCATTTTCGATATACGGATTCTGATTACCCATTTGGTATATTCAAACTCTTCTTAAATGATAAATACCGGTAGTATACAAGGCCACCAGAAGACAGGACAAGAAAAAAAAACTGATGGCCTTAATTATCATTTAAATGTTAAATAGTAGATAGGGCCACCAGAAGACAAAAACAAGAAAACAATGTTCAAATTCGAACCAAAATCTAATTGCCAATACCACTTCTCGTCTTTGATATCTTTGGAAAAATGTTTTGAAAGATGAGAAGACCCTTTAAAAATCGTGGACTTACATGTCAGAAGAAAGTGGTAAAAAGTCTGAATACAAACTGCAAGCTTGAGCGTAACGTACGAGTAGACGAGTAGTGAAATATAAACTCCATACGCGGATAGCGGTTGGAACATGGCATACTGATATCAAGGGGCAGAAAATATCAAAATTGAAGGTGTCTCTTTTATCATAGTCTGGTAGAAAGATGAACTTATTCGTGTAAATTTCTGTTTATATGTCAAGAAATGTTCGGTTTATTTTTGAGGTCTTCAGTTTAAGTTTGGTTTGGTTTATGGTGTTGAACGACACTTTCAACAATATTTCAGCTATATCGTGGCCGTCAGTTTTATTGGCGGAGGAAACTAGAGTACCCGGAGAAAACCACCGACCTGACCCAAGTCACTGACAAACTTGATAAAGAAACGTTTGAAAATACCAAAAGGGTAATCAGAATCCGTAAATCGAAGAAGGACGGACAACACAATGGCCAAAAGAAAACTGACAAAAGGACAAACAACGATCTACAAAACATTATATAATGTTGTATGGAGTGCACCTCGCCATTAGCGGGATTCTCCAGTTTAAATTTGATTTTCGATTGTTTTGGGTCAAGTACCAATGGTTTTGTGTGTTTGATAAAAAAAAATATTAAAAAATTCGAATTTACTGGATATATTTACAATGGTGTATCCAACAAAAGTTGAAAATTCCGTTTAAATGGAACGATATTTCGAATATGTCTTCTTCCAAAATGGAAAATTATTAATAGGTAAAGACAGGTAATTCCTGTCGTATCATTATTACAAGTATATATTAATACGTTTTGTCTTTCGATTAAAATCAATGAAACCTCAATGGAAAAAAAATCATATAAAAATCTGAGAATCATTCCTATCAACGTTACCTGTACTATATGAATAAATAGTCAGGTGTTATTTATTTATTTATTTATTGTTTTTTAAGTAAATGTACAAACATGATCAATATCAAAATAATGGTGAAATTTGGTGTAAAAATCGTATTAGCTATGGCAATTTAGTTTTCAATTCCGCTGATGGAGTTTTAGTAAATCACTGTCACTTGTTCAACCAAGACTGAAACTTGAAGATATACCAATTGAAATGGAATATGCTATCATGTAATTGTGAAAACCAAATTGTGGTTTTGTAACTTTCTGATATTTGAAATAAGATTAGCATCCGGTGAGGAATCACTGGTTTCCCGAATTTGCTTTGTTTTTATGAATCTTTAATGAATTTAATGACATGTTAAAATGTGACTTATTTCCCAGTTTATTTTACACAATAAATTTCGAAATCAATAACGACGGTATTTATATACAGGGGGTTAGGGTTATGGTGTTTAACGCCACTTTGAACAATATTTCAGTTATATTCATACACAAAATATATTTTTGTGTGTAATTTTAGATTTATCTATTTTCAAATTGAGTGCAAATTAAGAAAAAAAAATGAAATAGAATATGAAAAAGACGTTTGAAATTAAGAATACAATGTATTATAAATTGGAAGTTACTGCGAGCAGACAAGCCTAATCCAAGTCTTGTCTCTTATTTAGCCCTTATATTAGATTAGAAATTATTTAATTTCGGACGATTTCAAGAGGGAGAATTTAATTCGGGAAAACATATATTGATATTTATAATTCACGCTCAAATTTAACAAGTGCAAACTCTTAGACCATTAATAGTCACAAATAAGAAAACAAGAAAAATAAGAAAAACAGGAAAACGTTATTCTCTAAATCTATACAGAATTTAAGCTACACATTAACATTTAAACTCTTAGCTAGAATTAGAGAAAAAAAACATCAAGAAATATTAATATTATGAAAATTTCTAACTTTATATAAATGTAGTTTGATCTTAGTAAAACGTCTTATTTTACTAACTGACAAATTTCTTTAATTAACCAAAGGTATTTCTCAAAAATACAACAAAAAACTACAAACCCAAAATGTATGTATGTAATTCCGCTATCAGGTTAGAAAAAAAAACCCATGGATTTGAGTAAAAATATATAATTTTCTTACCAGTTAAATGATGGCATATCCAGTCACACACTACTATCCTAAGATGAATAGTTTCATCCTTATGGCTTGATTAGAAATTGTCAATATTTATTACAGACACGATGATAGTTATCAACATTTCATATTTATATCCTTCATTGGAAAGACGTGATTGACATTAAATACATATTTTACGGAGAGAAACTGATTTCTCAATAACAATATCTAAGTAATCTCCTCTCCAGCGCTTTCCTATGTTAGAATAGCCTGGATATGTTACTGATCACAGATACAATCGTATTACCGGGTGATAATTCATCTTTATGTCTCAAATTATATACGAAATTGATTATAATGTACATTTCTTAACTTAAGCAGGATATATCAACGTGTTACTGATTGTATCAAACTAGTTTGTAAAACTGATAACTTATAAAAATGTGCGCAACAAAAACTGAGAATGAATGAATATTCATTAAATATATTATTCATGTACGCAATGAATGGAAATTGACTGTTCTGTAAATTCTTTGTAATCAAGATCCATGTTATCAATGATTTTACAATTCATTGCGATGCATCTTCCTACTTAAACTGATTTTACCGTATAATATCGTTTGCCATAAATCAAAGCACTTGCCATGATTTCAAGACGAAAACGTCCAATACACTGTTACCCCGAAGGAACCTCCTTTGTGGGGTGCAATGTGCCCTAAATGACATCTACTGGTTGTGCTAGATGAACAAATGTATATATTGGCCTTAGAACTGGACGTGAATGAGTGCCTCTTGTATGGGGGGGGGGGGGGGGGGGGGGGCATATACTTTGTTTACAGCAGCTCCTGATGAACAACACCATGTTAAAGTGATCGTCCGTGGGTAGCATGTTGCAAGGCAAAAAATTCAGACCCTTTCCATCATCTCCCGTTTTTGTTGTGCCGTTGAAAACAAATATTAAACGGATATTTTCCAGCAGGAACTGCTTACCATTCCGGAGCACCAGAGTTCACCCCTGGTTTTAGTGAGATTGGTGGTGTTCGATCTTTAATTTCCTGTGTAGTGTTTTGTAGATCGTTGTTTGTCCTTTTGTTCTTTTTCTTTTGACCATTGTGTTGTCTGCTCTTCTTCGATTTACGACTTCCGATTACTCCTTTAGTATCTTAAAGCTCGTCTTCTTACTACATACATCTAGTTATAGTTTGTAGACTTGTACTCGTCATAGATACAGTATACAAATAGCTGAAATACTGGTCACTTGAAATTACACAATAAACAACCATTTGCCGTTTTAGTGTTTGAAAACATGCATTAACCTCCCTCCTCCAACGTGATGGAAAATTTCAATCGCATATATACATTGTACTGCATATTTTGCATTGTCACTATAATTTTGTTCCTGGTTTTTAACAAATGATAGGCCGATAGTCATCGTTTCCTTTATGTGTAAATAATTACGTCTATTGCCCACATTAAGATAAACATATAGCCGGGAGTGACGACGTTTTAATACTTATAGATCGATTAAAATGTACCTTATTATCTTTAACTGAACCTTAATTGAACCCTTGCAAATAATCTGGAGATCGCCTCGGTGGTATAATGATTAGTGTGCTCGTGTCGATTGCTGCAGATTGTGGATTCAATCCTCGCCTGGGTCAAACCGGATATAGTCAAAATACTATAAAGCTGGTATGTGTTGTATCTCCATTAGGTACGCACCAATAAGGTGTAAGCTTAAATGTTGGCTGACTCTAAATCAGAATAATGTGTCCGAGTGGGAAGGCATGTCTACGTGTGAATTGCTGTTTCAGTGAATAAGATATTGGTCTAATAGAAAACAAGACACCACCATATCCCTCAAAAGTAAAAATTTCTTCTCGTCATGACGTAGCTGAAATATTGTTCACATGGCGTGAAACAACAAGTACTCACTACTCACACACTCAAATAATTTGATGCCTATATTTTTTTTACTTCCGCATGCAGTGTCAAAACATAAATATTTTGGAAAAGTTAAAAAAAATACCGGTGTGAGACTAAGTGTATATATAAGTGGTCAGGAGCAGGAAGCATTATATGTACCACATTCGGTCTATATTAATGACATATTGTTTACAATCGCATTCTTTCATAAGCGTATTATAACTTCAATGTTATGAAAGTACCGACTCTTGAAATTTAGCTTTACATCCATAAAAACCTACAGTTTGTTAATTGAAATAAAATGTCCCTACATGTTCAAAGTTTTAAAATCAATAGTCAAGAGCTCGTAGTAAGAAGTATTAAAAAGGGAAGGGGAAGGGTTGATTGTCAAAATCTGGACTTTTTACTAGTCATATTTCAACAGAAATCTCGATTTTAATAGTCAAATCATATCCATATCATGTGAAATAAGATACAGTAAAACTTGTCTTATAAATGTGACCTTCAAAGGGAACATTGAAATATGGTCACATAAGACAGGTGGTCAAGTAAAGCAATTTGACTCTATACTGATTGAACTGCCCTTTCTACGCTTTGTAATAAGACCGGACTGAATGAATATATTATCACATCATTATATTTGCTATTTTCTCTAAGACAATATATTGATTGTGTTGTAACACAGTACCGTGACAGAGGCAGTAATTATTTATAGTTCTAATATGACGTCCTTCATTGGCTGTGTAAACAATGAAGTGATAAAACTGAAGATATATTTCAATTCGCACATGCGTATTTTCTGACAAATTAAAGACAAGATGATTCCATGTATTTACACAGGACCGTTGTGCATACAAATGTTAACGTTTTTGTTTTGTTTCTTTAGACATTCATTGGTTTTTTTTGTCTAAAATATACCGAAGATAACAATCTTTCGACTTTGACATGCAAATTGTCGTCTTCCGGTGACGTAATTTCCTACTTAACATTGAGAAATGCTGGTTATTAATTTATTTTACGATTAATTAGCATTTTATTCTTTAAAATTACTAAAATCAAAACTGTCATCAAGCTTGAAAATGTTAGTAACTTAACAAATCTCATCACAATCTATTTACCTATATAGAAAAATAAACGTTTTAACATGGGTAACTTTATTTTCGTTTCATTTTATCCCTGGCTATCAATCGGACAATTGTTTTTACGAAAATAATGGAACCCATGTTAAAACTACATACAAATTATTTCTACAATAATTCCAATACCCCATGAAATTAACAAAGAAAAAGAAAACAGAGACACTTGCAACTCGCCAAGATAAATCCTGAATTCAATTTTGGCTTTCCGATATTTTGATATTGAGCATGCCCGATGAAGGTTATTCCAGAAACGCGTCATACGAAATAAAATTGATATCTACGTTTTTATTCAGCTCAATTGTTTTAATTTTAGATCTTTACAAAACTTTCGGAAATGTCATCCGGACTCGTCAAATAAAATTGCTACCAGCTGTATCCCTGGAAGATTATATACACGTTAGTGAATATTTTTTATATTTATGAAATACTCATTTGCCAGTTGAAGTTTATTATCACATTTCTTAGGTGTCAATTCACACTTATCTGGCGTGCAAGAAAAAAAACTTGGGCATACATACAAATTTACAAAATAATCTGGCTAACCGTTCAACAAAACTTACATTCTCTGATAACACAGACTACAGTATAAACAGGAATTGGTCTGACAATAATTGATATATAATTTGGTAATGGGGAACACATTGTTAGAAAAACTAGTTATTTTAAATATTATCAGGAAAATAAAAACACATGTACAACCATTTAATTCATCATAACAACAACATAGCATATCTTAGACGTATGTTTGGTTCGTTAACGTCTACTCCATGTATGTAAGTATATAAATTGGAATGATCCAATTATATAACAATGTAAATTAAATACATACAATGGGAATTTTAAACTTTACAAGATTACCCTACATTTGTACACAACATACCTTTGGTCATCTTTCAACGTAAGCGATTAGGCATGATATACTTATATAAAAATAACCAACACAATGTGACTAAGATCTTTCAGCTTAAGGCTTTTTAAAATGTTTATAATAACCAGGTATATGTATTACACATTTAAATTCAGTTTTAATTTTAAATTGTCCCGATATTTCAAATTAAAATTGATTTTTTTATATAATTTCTTTGGCGTTACAATTATATATGTAATATAATAATATATAACATACTCTTAGCGTCGGCTATTATATAAATTAGCACGCAATGAAAATAAAAAAAAAGCAATAAAATTGGAAATTAAATATGTGGTCATTATTTTGAAATTGAGCTCTACCCCATAGATTTGATATATACATTATTGTATACTACTGTGTAATGCAGCGTAACGTATTTAACAACCGATTTTAATCAGATTTGACCGTTTAATCAGATCTAGACAGCTTGACATTATAACTAAAACATTAGAATAACGGGCTCGACCCTACGGAGAATGAGACAATATTTAATAGTCTTAACTGGCTACCTTCTAACATTAATATTGATGTAAATCTACTGACAAAAGGAAGTGATCTCCTAACATATGAAGAAAATATAACCATTTTTAAACATGCTTTTAAATATATTAAAGACTCCAAAAGATTTACAATTGTCTAAATGATCTAAAGAACCAACACACATCTCCAAAAGTATTTATTCTCTTTTCTTTTTTCTTTATTCTTCTTTTTTTTTCTTCGTATATTGTCTAAACTTATGTTTTTGTATATAGTCATTCTTTGTATATTTAACTCTATGCTATTATATACATATTATATCATTTCATTGCGCATGCTAATCCATATTGTAAATTATTGTATTCGGGAGAAGACTTCATAAGTTGGAAAAACTTGTGTCCGATCCCTATTTGTAATATTTAGCAAATAAAAAATATGTTTAAACTATAAAGTGAGACAGCCGCAACAAGTTAATCATGAAACAGCATATTAACAGCAGTTTGAAAAAATTAAGGCATACAAAGTGTGTATCACAAACTTCAATGGACAGATGATAATTTTTTGTTCAAAGTTGACAAAAATTGTCATCTTATTATACGTTTTTCCAAGTTTTACCAAAATTTTGAATTGAAAGCAGCAAGGTCAGATTATTCTTTTTTTCTTTTTTTTTGCACATTTCAGGTCATTTTTTCTATAACAGTTAACGACAGAAATTAAAATAAGAAACCCTCCATAAAAGTTCAATCGGCGTTCTCTTAAATAAGAATTGTATTCTTCGCAAGTAAGTCCCTTCACACGTGTAAGCTACAAGACATATTTAGTATTATATAAACTTGATAAACATGATGAAGGTTATTTCAGTAACGCGTCGTGCACACTAAATTAGATATCTACGTTACTAGTACTATCACTGGGTCAATACTTCTGTGGGTGGACTAGTACTATCACTGGGTCAATACTTCTGTGGGTGGACTAGTACTATCACTGGGTCAATACTTCTGTGGGTGGACTAGTACTATCACTGGGTCAATACCTCTGTGGGTGGACTAGTACTATCACTGGGTCAATACCTCTGTGGGTGGACTAGTACTATCACTGGGTCAATACTTCTGTGGGTGGACTAGTACTATCACTGGGTCAATACTTCTGTGGGTGGACTAGTACTATCACTGGGTCAATACTTCTGTGGGTGGACTAGTACTATCACTGAGTCAATACTTCTGTGGGTGGACTAGTACTATCACTGGGTCAATACCTCTGTGGGTGGACTAGTACTATCACTGGGTCAATGCCTCTGTGGGTGGACTAGTACTATAACTGGGTCAATACCTCTGTGGGTGGACTAGTACTATAACTGAGTCAATACCTCTGTGGGTGGACTAGTACTATCACTGGGTCAATACCTCTGTGGGTGGACTAGTACTATCACTGGGTCAATACTTCTGTGGGTGGACTAGTACTATCACTGGGTCAATACTTCTGTGGGTGGACTAGTACTATCACTGAGTCAATACTTCTGTGGGTGGACTAGTACTATCACTGGGTCAATACCTCTGTGGGTGGACTAGTACTATCACTGGGTCAATACCTCTGTGGGTGGACTAGTACTATAACTGGGTCAATACCTCTGTGGGTGGACTAGTACTATAACTGAGTCAATACCTCTGTGGGTGGACTAGTACTATCACTGGGTCAATACCTCTGTGGGTGGACTAGTACTATAACTGAGTCAATACCTCTGTGGGTGGACTAGTACTATAACTGAGTCAATACTTCTGTGGGTGGACTAGTACTATCACTGGGTCAATACCTCTGTGGGTGGACTAGTACTATAACTGGGTCAATACTTCTGTGGGTGGACTAGTACTACAACTGAGTCAATACCTCTGTGGGTGGACTAGTACTATAACTGAGTCAATACCTCTGTGGGTGGACTATTAATCCCTAGGGTTACCATGCGCCCAGTAGTCAATGTTTCGCCACTGACATTGTTTTTTTTTTAGATATTTCTATTATTGAAATTTACAGGTCCTAAATAATGTAATTATTAATAAAACTAAGGTTTTCCCTCTGCAGACATACGTGACCTGAGCAGATTTTGGCTAACCTGTTTAGGTCCTTGGCTTACATGATTCCCACATAATTTAATTTAGTTGTCTTTCCAATCTTCTGGTTATGAGATTACCTGATAAAGGTTATTCCAGAAACGCTTCGTGCGCACTAAATTAGATATCTACGTATGTATTAGTCAACTTAGTCTGACCCTTGTGTGACTTGCTTCTGGACAATATACAAAAGTAGGAATACCAATCAAGAGAAAAATGTATATATCAGTCAAGAGAAATATTGAAGAGAAAGCATACACATTCACAAAATAAAAAGAAATGACAGGGGACCAACAAACAATATAACATGTCACATAACCCAAGAAAACAAACGGAACACTATTATTATTAGAGAATGTCATTAGAAAGCTGTCTCACTGTTATTGGACGAACAGTCGAATCACAGACATATCAAGGACTTCAATTTGAAGCATGTCGTTATACGCGAGATGAAGATTCTGATAGTAGTAAATCCAACTACCATACGATCACGACCACGGCATGGTGTCCAAATATACTAGTTGTGGGTTTTCTCAGTTATACCTTTCGAGGGAATTAGATTTTAGTGAGCTGAACCAAACTACACAACGGACAACAAACACCCACATTCCATATGAATAGGACAACATTTTAAGTTAGACAGTAAAGATCTGTCAAAGCACAAATACTATCACATTAGAAAATACATATATTTCATGGTTTTAGCTCTACATTGAGACAAAATGGCGTCATCTCTTTAGCTGTATTCCCGGATGACATGAATGGTTTAATCAAGTTTAACTGTTCACGCCATTGTTGTTTTCGTTATTATTGCCAGACACATTTTCCTGATTTTAATTGCATTAAGTTGTTTTCGTTTTTTTAACACTTGTAATTACAAACTTTAAGTTATAATGTATGTTTTTACTTAGCTGAATTGACACCAAAATAATTGCAAGTAAAACAATTATTTGATGCGTTATATTTCCCTCAATCTTATATTTTTGAGTTTCAGATTATCATAGTTTGACGTAAAAATTAAAACATCTGAAAGAATTAGGTTTCAATATCTTTCATAGAATATATTTTTGAGTTTCAGATTATCATAGTTTGACGTAAAAATTAAAACATCTGAAAGAATTAGGTTTCAATATCTTTCATAGAATAGAAAAAGTCCATTCCTTTTCCATATTCGCAAGAAATAAGACCTATTATTGAATCACATATTTTTAAAGCCAGCTGCTCTATGCTATCATCTATCGCTAGTGTAAAGGTTTATAGGGTCATTTTCATGATCATGTTAAATCTAACATGTTAGTATTTATTGGACTTTTTGTGTTGTGGTATGCTAGATTCAGTACTACTGACTGCTTGCTATGACATACGAACCCAGTAAATATCCAGTAGAACTTCGATGGCTCGATGTATTATTACGGGACAATAAAAATAGTTCGACTGTTCGAGAAATTAGTGTTTTTTTTTACAAGGAATTACTGGAAAAATTGACGTGACTGAAAAAACTGTTCGAGAGATCCATAGTATTGAAGTCATCCGATTTCGAGCTACCGAAGTTCGACTGTTCATCATTCAGAAAAGAGCACGACAACAACAACATGTTAATAAACACGTCATACAGTCTATTACAACTATCCAAAACAGTAAATTCCTGAACAGTATCGCTTAGACTGATGCTAAGAAAAGAAATGTCAATATAATGGAGAAAAAAACATCACACTGTTGGAACAGAAAAGAAATATCAAATAATACAGAAATATGTTTTATGTATAATTTATAGCCCAATGTTATTTACCCTTCTTTACACTGCTGTTCACTATAGTTCCAGAGAAGAAGAGCAAAATCTGAAATTCTTATCACACATTTTTTATATTAACGACAAAACTGTCATATGCGTTCAACATAAATTACTATTAAAATAATTGATAGCAGTAGGAAAAAGAGGGATAATGATGCAATACAATTATTATATCTGGGTTGCAAAATGATGTAAGGTTATTTTTTAATTAAATTTTACTTAAATCATTCCTATGAATGACATTAGTCAAACCATTCTTGTTTTATTCGGCAATAATGAATAGCGATCGGTAATTTAATTATCTAAATTTCTCTCTGGTTTTGATATTAAACGGAGCCGTCTTGGTCGTGATAGTATGGTAGTTGGATTTACAACTACATGCGTAATAAGTGCCTATCACCACTAAAGTTGAGAGTTCGAATCCCGCTCATGCCGATACAACATTATGTGATAATGTTTGTCAGTGACTTGCAACAGGTCGGTGGTTTCTCCCGGGTACTCTGGTTTCTTCCATCAATAAAACTGACCACCACGATATAATTGTAATATTGTTGAAAGTGGCATTAAACACCATAACCCTAACACTAACCCTTGATTTTAAACAGTTGTTCTATATGTTCTTTCAAAATAGAAAAATCAAATATTTGTTTATGTTGTGTTGTAAAAAGATAATGAATGCATTGTTAGTGTATATTTTACTATTGGGTATATCAAACAGGTACACGATCATATACAATGTAGTATTGTTCAGGTCGTTGGCTGGTATGACCTCCCATGTGCCCCATCTAAACACACTTCCAACTGTTAAGGGATCGTCGCAAAATGTGACAGTTTTTTTCAAATGAAGTTAGTTTCATTTGGCTCAGACCACCCACCCACCCCCTCCAAATGAAAGTGTGAAAAACAGAATACCGATGTATTATAAACCAAACTCCACCTAACAATATAGGGTTTAGAACCATGTATTCTCCATATGCATGTCATGATAAAGGGTCTATCTATGAATCTTTATCCTTTCAAAATCACAGACACTTGATTTCATCTAAGTGTACATATAATTCAACAAACATACTGTACCAATAAAATGATATTTATAGATTAATATGGACATCTCTGTAATGTGCATTCTTATGATAAGTGCAAAGATCTGGAACACTTATTTATTATTTGTGGAGCAGTGCATGCATCTTGTATATCAAGAAATCCATTTAAAGCCCTTTCTATACAAGTGAACCATAAAACGTTCCAAGAATCGAAAACATTATTTTTTTTTAATTTGCAAAAGAAGACCGTTGCTTTTCGTTGCGCATGATATTTAGTTGTACCGCAAACAGGATACATGATATACACCCATTACTTATTCAGTAGCCCGGGGTTCTATGGTACCACGGTAGTTAATGTTTTACCAGAAATAAATAAAAACGGTTATATACCCGAGTGAAAATATTATTTTTATTACTTCAGCAGATCCCTTCCTTCATATCCAATGCATTATTTTTAACCAAAGTATGTTTACGAGTCTATAATCGGCAATCCGCACAACAGCGTCCATTTTATAGGTCAAGAAAAGGAGATTCCTATGGTACCGAGGTAGTTCCGAAAATCAGTCTATGGAGTGCTGTATTATAAGATTTTGACAGATGATCGTAAACCATTCTCTATCCAGAGTTGTTGTTCCCGCTATGCTCCACTCAGCTCTGTCAACGCTCATTTGACAAGATATTTGTAAAATTTAAAAACAGTAAAAAAAAATGTACTTAAAATTGTTTTAATTATTGTAAATATCAATAAAGATGAAAATAAATCACTCATTTCAAATAAATTCTCTTAAGCTTAAAAATGACCCCCCCCCCCACACTTCTTGGAGAACTATGTTGCGGAGGTAAAAATTAAAAACGATCACAAATCATTTTTCATCTTTATTGATATTTACAATAAATAAAACAATTTTAAGTACATTTTTTTTACTGTTTCTAAATTTTACAAAAATCTTGTAAAATAAGCGTTGACAGAGATAGAGTGGAGCGTAGCGGGAACGGCAACTCTGGACAGAGAATGGATCGTAAGCGTGTAGGTTGGGACTCCACTATACCAAAATAGATCTGCTGCTAGGTGGCGCTGCAATTGCGCAATCGTGTGAAACGTAAATACCGTGGTATCATAGAACCCTCGGTACCATAGGAAAGGAGTATACTAAAGAAACAGTACAATATACAGACTCGAAAGAAATTAAAACGATGTTCCATTCAACGTTATGCCGTTTTTTAAGTGCATTTTTAAAGATTTATTGACAAATCTCAATGTGCGATTTTGTTTTTTTTCCAAACGAGAGAGCTCAAAACCACCCACCTACCAAACGAAACTAACTTCGTTTGAAAAAAACTGCGACAATGTGCGACGATCCCTAATATTTCAATTGTCGTTTTAAACAACCGTTCAAGGAAGGAAAAAACACTTCTGTGATTAAGACATTAATTGTTTTGTAAGGGGTTCATGTTCTATTTATATTATTTGTATTCATTTATGTATACAGGGCCCCGTTTCACAAAAGGTCGTAAACCCATGAATATAACGTCTATAAATAGTTCCAACTTAAACTAATGGAACAGCCCGTTAAAATTTGATGATATATCGACTTTCCGCTTTAAATTTGGAATTCTTGGACTTTTTGTAATTTTGATGTCAAATACTGTCAGGAAATTGAAAATTGAACAATGTAGCACGAATTCAGTGTGTTTTTCCCCCTTGGTCAGTCGGAATCTACATGCATGTAGTTAGTTGCATGCGTGCCAAAAAGTATCATTTTTCCTTGTATAATATTTCATAATTACGTTTTATGAAGCGCATATTTCCGCCGTTTTTAGCTTGTTTGTTTGATGGTGTTTAAAACGCCAGTTTCAACAATATTTCAGTTATATCGTGGCGGTTTCACTTTTTTTTATCTGGATAGATTTCCTTGCAATAAAGAGAAAAAGAGGTAGATTTTTTAAGTAAAATTTTGTTGTTTATTTAGAAAGATTCTTATGACTAATAGTTTCTTTTTAGCAACGACATAAACACAAAAGAAATATCCCTTTTGTAAATATGACTTATGCGGAAATTGCAATACGTCAATCGATTTGAAAATTATACACACCGTAAATGGAGATACATTTTATTTTGGGTATGATATTTACAAATTGTTTACCTGCAGAAGTGATGGAATAGCATGATTCCTCATTGTAATGATGTACCTTCAATGTTTGTTTTTAGCGATTTACGATTTACGACTACTCCCACTCAGTCGGTAATTTGCGACCAAAAAATGTCGTATATCGGAAGTCGGTAAGTTTTGTGAAACGGTCGTAAATTGCAAAGACAGTAGTACGACCAAGTTTACGAGTTACGACCTTTTGTGAAGAGGGGCCCAGGGCCGGGCCCCGTTTCACAAAAGGTCGTAAATCGTACGATTACCGACTTATCTTACGACCACTTACCGACTA
The DNA here is from genome assembly GCA_963680875.1 of Bathymodiolus brooksi. Taxonomy (NCBI): domain Eukaryota; kingdom Metazoa; phylum Mollusca; class Bivalvia; order Mytilida; family Modiolidae; genus Bathymodiolus; species Bathymodiolus brooksi. The sequence continues at coordinate 52,099,152 of OY804577.1, forward strand.
AGTTTGCGACCGTTTCACAAATCTTGTCGGAATGTTTTTTACGATTTCCGATTTACGACTTGTGGTTATAACGTCTTCTTTGTGCGGAGGTACGAAAATCGATCAATTTATCCGGGCCGCGCACCTATCAGATAAATTCATATATTCGTTCAAGCAAAATATTAAATATAGTCATTTTATTGGTCTATGTAGATACAAAATATTAAATATAGTTTTTTTTTATTGGTCTATGTAGATACAAATCACGCGACACCCTAAGAAAGTAGAAGACGACAATTTCAAAGTGGAGACTGCTTTCTCAGGGAAAGCTCTGCGGTGGAATACGGAGAAAATATCCGCTTTGATAAGGCTAATGACAGAAAATTCAACAATAATAAAGAGAAAGTTCGTTTCATCCCTCACCAGGAATGATACAAATATTTGCCAATGACTGTCATTGGTGATTTTTGCAAAATTCTAGTCCTCCCACTTTTTTCTGGAGCCCTTTGCCCCACATCAGGCATCATATATTTAACCTAATAATATCATAACTTGGGTCAGATTTAGTTATGATTTTTCTAAGAAGAACATTTTATAGCGGATTCAAACGAAATTTGTCAGATGTTTAAGTATACATGTACTGTACATTTGTACAGATGCATGTATTTAGCACGAATTTATTTATACATGACTGTTGAAATAAAATTGATTACAGGTTTTTAATATATGGCAAAACGTTGACTTGGACAAAATAGCTATAGCGATAGCATATAAGCAATTCTTTTATATTTTCTTATATCAATAGGTTTCAAAAATTGAAACCAATATATTGGGTCATAGCGCAGAGTTAGTTTTAATACTTAGTGAATATATGTAGTTATTCGCTTTACGTAACTTCCAGTTGAGACGAATATACTTGACGGGTACTATTCTTATGCAGCGGAACTGGGGGCTTGAAATAACAATGGAAAAAATACGTTGTTGTCCCCTATATTTGGAGGTAAAATATATGTTGTGCCCCCTCCCCCCACTTTCAAAATACTCGTCTGTCCCGTACACCATGGAGTAACCACGATTCATTTCAGTAGGTCGTTTTCTCGTGGACATTTATTTCACATGTCAGTATTTTCAATGAATATAACGTCTATAAATAGTTCCAACTTAAACTAATGGAATATCCCGTTAAAATTTGATGATATATCGGCTCTCCGCTCTGGAATTATTGGACTTTTTGTAATTTTGGTGCCAAATACTGTCAAGAAATTGAAAATTGAACATTGTAGCACGGATTCAGTGTATTGTTTATTGGTCAGTCGAAATCTACATGCATGTAGTTGCATGCGTGCTAAAAAGTATCCTGTCACTTAGATTTTTCCTTGTATAATATTTCATAATTACGTTTTATGAAGCGCACATTGCCGCCGTTTTTTATGCGTCTGGATAGATTTCCTTGCAATAAAGTGAAAAAGAGGTAGATTTTATTTAGTAAAATTTCATTGTTTATTTTGAAAGACTCTTATAACGAATAGTTTCTTTTTAGCAATGAAATAAACACAAAAGAAATATCTCTTTGTAAATATGACCTATGCGGAAATTGCAATACGTCAATCGATTTGTTTATGCACACCGTAATGGGAGATACATTTTTATTTTGGATATGCTATTAACAATTCTAACATGGCGTGCTACTTTCGCTTTGAAAACAATAGAGGGCTCTAAATAGCACAGAACACCCTAGCACATGTGCAGAAGGCATATCTAATCGACAGCGTATTTTGCATATTTGTACTTTATGTATAATAAATCAAAAGAATAAAAATAATAAATATACTAAAAAAATCAGATGAAACTAATTTTTGATCGTTATCAATTTTTATAACGTTTCTGTAGCGTTATATATTCTTGTAAATAATAGCGGGAGGTAATTGGAACAGCTTCTGTAGCGTTATATATTATTGTAAATAATAGCGGTAGGTAATTGGAACAGCGCCCAAAAATAACCTCTGTCTAGGTACGCTTGAATGCATAAAATTACCGTAAATGCCCTGTTAGAATCGAAATAATTCTCGGATGCCGGGCTCTATGCTTATTCTAACATGGGTAAGCATTATAGTTGTCAAGATTTTACACCTCGCTTTCGCTCGGTGTAAAATAATGACAAATATAATGCCTACCCATGTTAAAATGAGCATAGAGCTCGGCATCCGAGAATTATTACTTCAGTTGTCAACCTGCAGAAGTGATAGATTAGCACGACTCCTCATTGTAATTATGTACATGTACATCATTCAACGTTTGTTTTTACGATTTACGATTTACGACTGCTCCGACCCAGTCGGTAATTTGCGACCAAAAAATGTCGTATATCGGAATTCGGTAAGTTTTGTGAAACGGTCGTAAATCGTAAAAAGACAGTCGTACGACCAAGTTTACGATTTACGAGCTTTTGTGAAACGGGGGCCAGGTGTCCAACACGATTTCCATTATATCAGGTGATGTTCGTGTCGTTTAACAGTAAAACGACGGGTGTCACATGTGGAGTAGAAATTTTTAACCCTTCCGGAGCACCTGAGTTCATCCCAGTTTTAGTGGGGTTCGTGTTACACGATCTATAGTTTACTATGTAATGTTTTGTAGATCGTTCTTTGTCCCTTTGTCCTTTTTTTTTGGCCATTGTATTGTCTCCTTCGATTTACGGCTTCTGATTACCCCTTTGGTACTTCAAACTTTTATTAAAAAGTTTGAATTAAATAGTAAGAGCTATTTCAATGGTATAAACAATTAATAGGTTGATAACCAACAATATAAACATGTCAAATCTGATTTCTTATTATCTATCTTCACGGAAAACATTCGTGCAATACATATATACATGTAGGTTCATTTGTATATGCGTGTAGAATATTAAAATGCTTATTTTCATTGAATATATCTGGCACTATTTGATTTGTTCTGATAATGAATTCAAATTAGCCAACGGGAGGGAGCGTTATAGAAAAATTCACAATTAGCTTTTAGTACAAGAAAGAACGTATGACAAAGGACATTGATTAAACAATTGAAGAGTTGTAAATATTACAATCAAACTTTAAACGAAAAGACATTATCTTATATTTGACTTTGATTAGGAAAATAAATTATATTGGTGACTATACTGTTACACCATACTTTAGTGACCACCTCTATTAAGCCGATACAACATTATGTGATAAAGTTTGTCAGTGAATTGCGGCAGGTTGGTGGTTTCCTCCACCAATAAAACTTAAATATTGTTGAAAGTGGCGTTAAACACCATAAGCCTAAACCCATCCTCTATTAAGCAATAAATTGCATTATGCGATCTCCATTTTAACTTTCCTTTACAGTGTATTTCATATGGATTAAATCTGTATTTATATGACCCCATTTCAATGTTGTTTCCTTGAAAGATCATGTAACACAGGATTTACTCTATTTATTAGGTTAGGCTAATTTTGTTTAACGCCACTTTCAACAATATTTCAGATATGTCGTTGCGGTCAGTTTTATTGGTGGAGAAAACCGGAATACCCGGAGAAAACTTCCGACCTGCATCAAGTCACTGGCAATCTTTATCACATAATGTTGTATCGAGGACACTTCGCCATTAGCGGGATTCGAACTCACAACTTTAGTGGTGATAGCAACTGATTGCCTAGGTAGTTGTAAATCCAACTACCATACTATCAGGACAACGACGGCCGCCTCTGTGACTCTATTTGCCATTGGTTTTGACTTTATCAGGTCTTAATTATAATCTTTTTTTTGGGGGGGCCTCTGATAGAGTGTTGGAAATAATAAAATAAAAAGTATACCTTCTATCGCCATTGTACCGAGTCAATATCGCTAGTAGACTATTGATTACATAAATGTTGTTCACTTTGTCAGATTTTCTGTTTTATTAGTGTTGATGGAATTTTGTTGTAAACATAAAAAATAATAATTCGTTGATACAATATTCAAAACTTAACGTTTTTCTTCTTTGTAACATTGAATATACTTATTGAGTTATATTTATTTAAATTTAATTATCAATGAAACGAAACTATTTCACTTAACAATGAGATTGAACTAACAGATATGACTGTCCTTGTCGTTCTTTGGGGGGAGGGGGTCGTGGGACAAACTTCATAAACTTTTAATCCAACTTCCCTAAGAATAAGCATGAATCATATGGATGGTGTTAATTAATTAAAGGTATCAGATTAATTCACGAAAACACGGAATAAAATGTATCCTTGGGTGGTGGATGTATATTGTTTTCCAGAACTTTTAGTTTTACATATGTTGATATCATAAGAAACAAGATAATCCACCATGAAGACTATAAATAAAGGATAAATAAATAAAAAAAATGGTCTTAATATTTAAATCTATAATCTTATGTTATTATACATTTGCCTACCTTGTACTGGAAGAACATTCCTACATACATGTAAACTATACAATGTACGTTAGTACAATGTAAACCACACGAATAGTAAACAATATTATTTTTAAATACAAGTCATTAAATACAAGATTGATATTCTAATCTTTTGTTCCTATCATACGTTTGACCAATGTACGAGTACTAATCGTTCCTTTGACAAAATGTATCTAATTACCACAATTGAAACTTACGAATTCTCGACGGACCTACCAAGTACCAACACAATTACTCATGATTGTCTATATGGAGCACTAGTAAAGGTTACAATAGGATACAGGAACACATTTTATTTTCTAAACCTTGTTTTATTTACGCACGTACGCCATAAGGGAATCAAAGATTCCATAGTTTTGAAAGTGCTTTGATATTAAGTAAAAGGAGTAGTTATCTGATCGATCTTTCGTTAAGAAATCAATATTTCTTGCAAGAAGATCACAGTTTTTCTGTATATTTTTTTAATACGTAGAAATAGTAAAAAAAGAATACAAAACAAGAATAAAATTAAGTCTGTTCCAAATTATCATATTGTTCTCTTCTTAGGGGGGAGGGGAGGGGAGGGGTAATGGTGTTTATCGTCCCCTTCAACAATAGCTTAATTATATCGTGGCTGTATCTTCTTAGGTTGAATACATGTACTTGCTGAATAAAATTATGAGAAAATCATTTCCGTCAATCATACGTTGAAAGGTCTTAGCAGTTTTTTTTTTTTTTAATCACAGATTTTATTGCACTAATTGCTGTTAACAATTTACTAGATATACAGCTTTTACCTAGTGGGATACTTCATTAAATAGCAAGGGATTTGCTATTTAGTGAAGCTTAGTTCAAAATAAATGTTGTTAGTACACTTTTACAGTTAATATCCAGTATATATTGTAATTCTGACATGTAATAACATATAATAGCTGTCTATGGTGATTTCACATGCTTTTTGTTGACAATATCCGGATATTTGACACTTTCAAACCGATCACGGTCGAAAGGTTAATTGTTCATGCTCGTGGATTACATGCATGATTGCGGTTTTTTATTCTACAAACATGTTACATGATGCAACATTTGAGATTTAATGTTAACTGTATATTTTCAACGTCACATGTCATGGTATTTTTTTGTTGTTTTTTTGTTTAAAGTCAATTGAGTTGTGGTGAGAGGTGGTTGTTCGTTTCGTTGATATTGGTTGACCATCACTGCTTAAATTTCCTTTTCATAATATATGTATATAAAGCAACGTCATAATGTTAGAATAGTCTGAAGAAAACATAGATATCAAAGTTAGTGTTTACCACGCGTTTCTGTAATAACTTCATCAGGTACTCTCAAAGCCAATAGACTGGGAAAGCCAAATAATGCTAAAGTATTTAGGAGCATGAAAATCAAAGTTGAAGATACCCAAGGGGTAATCAGAATCCGTAATTTGAAAGAAGGACAGACAAACACAATGACCAAAAGTAGCTCTATATT